>JAVANC010000017.1:26504408-31304408 GCA_033319125.1 Parnassius glacialis | reverse complement strand
TTCATTAAAAATTACATACTGTAATGTTTAATGAATAATGACTACATTTAAATGGCATTTAAAAGTACCTATAATAACTTTCAGTAAGCACTAAATCATAAAAAAACATTTTTGTACCAACAACTCTAAGCACTAGTTTATAGAATTCATTAAAGGGTACAATTGTTTTTAGTTGCTCACAATTAGGGTTGCCATCTGACAGGTAAAATCCGGTCTTGACCGAATTTTAAGAGCTTAGACTCCATTAGTTTCAATTTAGATCGAACTTTTACTAGCTGGCTAACTTATAGTTCTACAGATAGTGCAAACAATATTTTTATTTATATTGCAGGGAGAAACAAATGTAGAGTCCCACCTGATGGTAAGTGGCTACTGCAGCATGAGGATACCAGAGACCATCTTCAAACCTAAAGAATGCTACAGTTAACACCTCTGAAGACTAAAATTGAAAGCCTCATAACCTGTTATTATGCTATACTGGATCTCTGTACCCTTCACACTGTAACATGTCATGCTGTTAGGCAGCAGAAATAGGACGTACCCACCCAGAAGGGCTTCAAGACAGGAAAGGAGTAAAATTGACACAATACAACTTCAAACACATTACTTAAGGAGCATTTAGCAAACTTTTTGTAAGTAAGTGGCTAGTGGTCAAAAATATAAGTTGAAATAAAATTTATTAAGTTTCCAATAAGCTAAGCATTCTTATATTCAGAGATATTAGATTTTTGTTTTTATCGTACTGTAATTTAATATTTACGGTACAATGTAAGCATAGCAAGCTTTAGGAAAGATGAGTAGAAGTACATTCATTAAATGTATAAGTCTACTCAAACATACAAAATATCAACATCTTTATAGTCTCAACTGTCAATCAATAGGGATTAGACATTGATCAAATAGCATTAATAAACATTATGCTATAGATAAAAAAAATATCATAAATTCTACTTATTTTGTCCTAATAAAATATCAAAAATTTGCCTTATTTTAGGTTGAATGGGTTATTTGAACGCTGTTAATACATTTTTGTCTGTCTAAGCAAATCTCATTGTGATAAAATTTCAGGAATAGATTTGCTCTCAATCTATTTGTGTAATTAACAATAAACACGGACAATAAAACATTTTTGGTGAAGTCGAAAAGCTCATCAAATGAATGGATATTTTAAAATTACAAACAGATGAAGTAGTGAGTAAGAGCTAGCTTTAAAAAAATGTAAAGAGAAAACATTAAATAATGCAATTCTGATTTTATGAGATTTATCCTGACATTATATTGAAAAATGTATCCTCAAGAAGGACAATATTTCCTATATAAAAATTATATAAATACCGACATAAAAACGTGAGAAAGTATGACTGATTCACACTTGTAAAAATGTCAACTTACACATAATGTAATTCTGCAAAGCTCTCTGCATATTACTATTCCAAATTTTAATAATTTATTTGAAATAGTCTCTGATAAATACACCAAGGTGACTTTGTGTTTTATTTGCTAATTTTAAAACAGATAAAAAGCTAAAATTTATAGTAAAACTTACTTTTCCTGCCGTGAACATAATATCCCCCTCGTCATTAAATTCCACATCTCTACATGCTTTAACATGTAATTCTAATGTGTTTAATAGTTTTGTTTCTTCATTATTATATTCATACATTAACACATCACCCATTATATTAGCTAATGCAATTAAGTTCTTTGCGGGACTGAAAGAAATATCTACAATAAAGTCTTCACAAATAATTGCAGGGGGGTGATCTCTTGGTTTAGATTTTTCAGCTTTTATGGCTTTAATTACTTCATCCTCATCTTCGTCTTGATCAACTTCAATATTAGACGGACCACTCTCGGGCTCATTATCAGATTCATCATTATTTTCACTGTCAATGCCATCTATAACAATTTAATGCAAACTGTAAACATAATTTTTATCATTTAGTATTTTTAAAGTTGAGTTTCCAGAATTATTTATTTTCTTTATTTTATCATTAGTTCTTCATTCTATCCAAAATTAATGCAATGTACACTATTCAGCTAAGCAAAGCAATTTTACTACTTATGCTTAAAATGTATGTAGTACCTAATATAGAGGCGTAGCATTGCCTAATATAGACTTGAGCAAAGTTGCATCAATGAGGCCCATTTTCTTTCGTTCCGATCTACCCAATAAATCTATCCTACCAAACATGCTTTGACACAACATACCTACTCATAGCTATTAATTCCTGACAAGTCTCGTATTTTGTCAATCTAACGGTCGCAGTCTTTGAAGATAGTTACAACGGCATCGCAGTCGCACTTAAGAGGGGCTTCTTGCGAGGCGCCAAACAAACACGCTTTTAAATTTGTAAAAATCGTAAAAGTGATCAAATTAATTAGTTATCTGTGGTAAAGTCTGGGGGCTTTTAAGTGTGAGGCCATGGGCGAGGTCCCACTGCACTCCAGCCTAGCTACACCATTGACCTAATATATGATTGAGGTCAGTTTAAAGGCTAATTTTTAAATCATCAGGTAAAAATTATACATAGGTTAAAATAACATAAACATACTATAATTTACAGCTGTATGAACAAAATAGTTTGTTTTACTTTTATATTTAGTCAAGCTAAATTTTATTTGATGAAGAACTTTCATCTCAGAATCAGAAAAATAATTAATTATTAATATCTATTAATAAAAATAAATACAAACAAAAAAAATTATCAAATTAAATAAAAAATGTATTTCAGACTGGCAAAGTTCAGACTTAAATATTAACAAAACTTCTTCAAAAACTTCATCATTTTCTTTTTGCTGGGTTTGCCTTACATAATACAGTCTTGTTGTTCTTCATCAGCCAATAAAAGTCAAATGTTGGACATGGGCCCCTCCCAGTCTCGTAGTAGGAAGAATTTGCCTCAATCAACATGCATAGCAGTCAGCTTGACAATTTCAGAAATTGTAATCACAAAAATTCATAATGATAGTAAAAATGAAATTTTTAATGTGTGGCAAAAGTTACGCCACTAAAGCAATGTGTAAAAATAGTTAATAAAACAATTATCGATACCAATCTAAATATGCACTTAAACATTTGCATAATGCAATAAAATATGTATATGAAAACTATTTAATGATATCATTTTTTTCATATCCTATAATAGGTATTTTTAGATTCGAAAACTACCACAAAACTGAATCAGTCTACTATGATTCCATGTAATCTTGTCTCTTCTACCCCTGATGTTAAACATAACAGAAAAAAGGGTACTGCAGAAAAGTAGTAGTAACAAAAGTAAAAACAAAAAAATACCCCTGATGTCTGACACCTGTTACGCAAATGGTGTGAAAAGACATAACTCACTTTTACCCTCGACTTTGTCCATATTAACTTTAAACCAAAAATACAGCAGACCTATATTTTTTTGGTTTATTAAAACAATGTTGGTCAAAGTAATTCTACTTGTACCTTATAATCTTATATGAAATCATTTGTCTATGTATTGCATTTAAATATCTGATATTTAATCTATGTATTTCAATATCTATGTATTGGTTAATATTCTATGTGATTTTGTAACATTGTAAGTTACTCAGTACTACAACACTATGATATGTGTTTTTGTTGGATTTGGTTTGCTTAGATATAATGACATATAATAATATCTAAGTATGTTTATATGTATTGGTAATGATACTTTGAAACAAGTATATCCTACAATGAAGAATGGTAGTAGACATATCTGTTTTATTCAATTATAATAACTTATAGAGTCATGGTTTGTTTGAAGATCGAATTGGTGTATCATATTATAGATATTTTATATCTATTCTACATTATTATTATATCTTTGATTTCGATGTTAGATGTTTTCAAAGAGTACATAAATCACTTATTCTGTCAAATGACACTGCACTACTACGGTACTAATACACAGTTACCCTTTCGCTCGATATATAATTATTACATATTGTACCGATATATACATATTGTGTCTATATACGATTTGTATCACCCAATTTTAAATTAAAAAGGACTGGCCTAGCCTAGCACTAACCAATAGTAAGTACTCTATTTACTGCATTCTTTGTGAAGATAAAGCCATTCAAATCATTTCTTTTTTAATACTTTCTTAATTATAAAGTTCAAATTTCAAGTAAAAAATATTTAATTGTTATTGTTAATAATTGATAATTTATGTCAAATCTACCATGCCATGCCAACATTTAAGATTTTTTAATAATTATAACTAACCTATATCTACATCGTTTTCGTCGCTGAAATCAGTTTCACTATCATCTGACGAATCTTTATCAAATTCACGGAAGTCAATGGCCATTTTAACTTAAAAGATAATAAAAGTTTGGTTACTGTGGGTTATTTTATCCTTGTTGACATCAAAATTGCAGGTTGACAGGTGACAGCAGCAGCAGACCAGGGTTGCCAACTTTATTTTTTAGGAGATCGTACCATAAACTGGAAAAGATCGTATTTTGCTAAGAACTCGAAAAAAAGATAGCACGCACCATATATTTCAATAAAACAATAGTAAAAAATCCAAAAAGATATTATTATAACGTCAAAGCAAAATTATACATTTAGGGTATAACCACATATAACATTTAAGAATTTAATATTAAACTTTACTACGAATTTAAAAAAAAATGGGCTCGGACTGTATCCACTCTGCCGTCTATTACAAAAATATGTATTTTTTTATATAGGATAGGGTGATAAACGAGCACATAGTCCACCTGATGGTAAGTGGTTGCTGTGGCCCATAGACATCTACATTTATCCTCGTTTGCGAATTAAAATGCAGATGCGTTGTCACCCGTGAGGACTAAGCTGGAATGCCTCTTTTCCAGTAAAAAGGTTCTCCGGTTCTCTACACTCATCATACGAAACACAGTAGTGTTAAGCTGCTATTTTACGCTGGTATTCTGTGAGAGCGTGGTCCTTCCCCGGTTTAGCCCCTGTTCGTGCTATAACTATACTACTAATATAGCTGCAGCATGGCTCTACTATATGATTATCTGCATAGTGTAATATTATTTGGATGAGAAACAAGAATGACGTAACACAAACTTGAAGAAATGTGGTTAAACTACGCGAGGAATTCCTTAATCGGCGGCGAGTTGACGGAATAGTATAATACCATAAACTAATAAGAAGTACTAAAACGCTGCGTATTTCTAAAGTGCGTGTGGAATAGTTTAAAAAATTATTGGATTGGTTGCGTTCATAAAAAAATACAAAGAAGAAGTTTAGAGCTCGTTCAATTTTGAAATTATGGATTCGTCGTATCGATAAAATCAACTTAATCAATTATAATTTTTATATTGATATAAAGATTGTTAGATTTGAAAAGATCGTATACTTTGCGTACGATTTCGAATAAATGATCGTACATCGTACTAGGGTCAAAAAAATCGTATGAATACGATTTAAATCGTACGGTTGGCAACACTGCAGCAGACAGAACAGCCTATATATAATGTACTCTGTGCAGAACAGATCAACAGAACACTATACACTACCATAGATATAAGAAAAAATTCTTAAAAAAAATTATATCAATGTACACCTTGCTACATATATATTTATCTATGATGTACACTACACAGAACCAGTGTTGCCAACAGTTAAACTAGCTCTCCATCTCCATGAGATTCAACTTCTAAAACCTGTCTACGCTAAAACTTATAACAAAAAGCGACCCTACTCTCATAAACCCTAAATCCACTAAACAAATTTTTGTTTATTACAAAAGAAAACAATAGGTATATTAGTAATTGGTTACCTTTATTATTACATACTGTCTAACAAAATATAAAATTTCTATATAAATAACCCCGTGTAGTGCCGGGTAAGAATACTCACTACCCCCTAACTTCCCGTGGGTGTCGTAAAAAGCGACAGAGGGAAACTGAGGCAGAGGATGGGCAGCAGCATCTTTCTGATAACAGCAAAACAACAATAAAAAAACTGCGGTTGCCAACCCGCTCGCCAAGCGTGGCAGTCCCCGGCGGCCCCGCTATTCCTGGCTACGGTGGTTGCTAAGAATCTCCGGTGGAGGTTCGGTTGCCACCTACGACGACTCGACCTGGCAACTTTAACGCACGCACCCTGAGGACTGACGAGGAGATCCTGTAGCTGGAAGAAGAGATAGACAAGTTGCGCTGGAATGTCATAGGATTATCCGAAGTTCGAAGAGAGGGGGAGGACACGGTAATCCTCGAATCCGGCAATTTGTTCTATCACCGGGAGGGCGACCATCTGTCCCAAGGAGGTGTCGGATTTATCGTCCACAAGTCTCTCGTTAATAACGTTGTAAAGATTGAGAGTATGTCGATGAGGGTTGCGTACCTTATACTCAGAATCACCAAACGGTATTCGCTGAAGGTCATACAGGTTTACGCACCAACCTGGGCACACCCCGATGAGGAGGTGGAGGAAATGTATGAGGATATCTCTAGAGCCATGCATTGCTCCAACACCCACTATACGGTGTTAATGGGAGACTTCAATGCAAAACTAGGCACAAGAGAGAACGGTGAGCTGAAAGTAGGGAATTTCGGAATAGGGCAACGGAACCCAAGGGGCCAGCAGCTGGCCGACTTCATGGAGAAAGAGGGATTCTTTATGATGAACTTTTTCTTCCAGAAGTGGCCCCACAGGAAGTGGATCTGGTCGGGCCCCGACGGTTCGACAAAAAATGAGATTGACTTCATTATGATGACCAGACGACAACTGTTCAGTAATGTCTCAATGATCGCGAGGGTGAAAACCGGCAGCGATCACCGAACGGTGAGAGGCACACTGAACCTAAACGTTAAGTTGGAGAGGTCACGTCTAATGAAGTCAACGATCCGTCCTCCTCGTGCTCTAATCCAAAGTCCCGAAACCTTTCAGCTCGAGCTATGAAACCGTTTTCAGTGCCTAGAAAATTAAAATGTAGTGGACGATATTAATGACAAGCTCGTGGAAACTGTCCATGTGGTCGGAGCTAAGTTTTGCAAGACCCGCCGCAGAAGAACACAAAAACTCTCCGATCACACGATGTTAGACGGGATATGAAGCTGCAGTCTTCATTAGATTTGACAGCATATAGGCAACTGAACAGACAGATCTCCAAATGCATGTCATCGTGCGGAACCAGGGCTCCAAAGTCTTTGCTAGAGATCTGTCTGCCAGAAAGAGCCAACTGTCGAAGCTGAAGACCGAGTGTGGCATCATCGTTTCCGGGACACCTGAGATTTTGAGTGAGATTGAGAGGTTCTATTGGCAGCTGTACACATCATCGTTGGAGCCACACGTAAGTGTGAGTAACGATCCAAAAGCGAGTCTTATCCGACACTATTCCGAAGATATCCCGGACGTCAGTCTGAGCGAGATTAGAATGGCTCTCCAGCACCTTAAAACGGCAAGGCCCCAGGCGAGAATGGAATTACAGCGACGCTTCTGAAAGCGGGTGGAAAACCAGTTCTTGAAGTTTTTGCGGTGGTCTTGTTCTTCAAGAAAGGCGACAACGCTCTCTTGAAGAACTACAGACCGATTTCTCTTCTGAGCCGCGTCTACGTGCTGTTTTCGTGAGTCATTACGAATCGTCTCGCACGCAGACTTGACGACTTCCAGCCTCCCGAACAAGCCGGTTTCCGAAAAGGCTTTAGTACTATGGACCACATACACACCCTTCGGCAAATTGTACAGAAGACAAAAGAGTACAATTTGCTACTATGTCTGGCGTATGTGGACTATGAGAAAGCCTTTGATTCCGTCGAAATTTGGGCGGTGCTGCAATCCCTTCAGCGGTGCCAAGTTGACTGTCGGTATATCGAAGTGCTGAAGTGCTTGTAGAGTAGGGCTACGCCGGCTATCCGAGTACAGGACCAGAGTATGAAAGCTATCCAATTGCAGAGAGGTGTAAGACAGGGTGACGTTATATCCCCAAAACTCTTCACCACTGCATTGGAAGACGTTTTCAAGCTTCTGGACTGGAAAGGATACGGTAATAACATCAATGGCGAGTACATCACTCACCTTCGATTTGCCGACGATATAATCCTTATGGCAGAATCGCTGGGGGACCTAAGCACTATGCTCAATGACCTGAATAGTGTCTCCCAACGGATAGGTCTTAAAATGAACATGGACAAAACAAAAACCATGTTTAACGTCCATATCACACCTATGCCGGTAGTTGTTAAGAGCACTAAGCTCGAAGTTGTTGACGAGTATGTTTACCTGGGACAAATAGTCCGACTAGGTAAGTCCAACTTCAACCGAGAGGTCAATCGACGGATTCAACTCGGCTGGACAGCGTTCGGGAAACTACGACACATCTTCGCGTTAGACATACCTCAAAACCTTAAAACGAAAGAGTACAACCAATGCGTGTTGCCGGTGATGACTTACGGATCTGAGACGTGGTCCTTCACTGCTGGCCGGATGAGGAACCTCAAGGTCGCTCAGCGAGCTATGGAGAGGGCTATGCTCGGAGTTTCTCTGCGTGATAAACTTAGAAATGAGGATATCCGCAGTAGAACCAGAGTGACCGATATAGCCCAACGGATTAGTAAGCTGAAGTGGCAATGGGCCGGCCGTATAGCTCGAAGAACCGACAGCCGATGGGGAAAAAAGGTTCTCGAGTGGCGGCCTCGTACCGGCGGACGAAGTGTACGGCGTCCCCCCACTAGATGGAGTGACGACCTGGTAAGATATGCAGGAAGTCGATGGATGCAGGTGGCTCAGGACCGTGCTTTGTGGCATTCCTTGGGGGAGGCCTATGTTCAGCAGTGGACTTGTGAAGGGCTGTAATAATGATGATGATGATGATGATGATAAATAACCAATCAATTCACAGTTCAATTAACCAATAATATAAGACAGGTACGTGGCGCATTAGATTAGCAATGAGTTCCAACGCTGAAGGCCGCGGGTTCAAAACCCGCTCGGAACAAGTTTTGTATAGCTTACAAATAGTTGTTTCAGGTCTGAATTTTTGTCCTTATGAAATTTATGTACATAAGTAAGCTGTTCCTGCAGAAAATTCTAGTGTAGAGGTAACATTAATTAAAAAACTAAAAAAGAAATATATTATTTGATCAAGTAATATTTTAAATTAAATCGTCATCTTCAGGTGAATCATTTTTATCGGCACCATCATCATCGGTTTCCATGATCATCCTTACCAAATAGTTTGCATTTCGTAACTTGACCCGTAATACTTTCAATTACTTGGAGCCAGTCCTTTAAATGTGGGTCTTGAAGCCAAGAATCCCGAAACTTTTGCTTAAACTGTAGTTTCAGCATAGTGGTGTGGGAAATATGTACACGGATATTAGTGAGCTACTACTATAATATATTGTACGAGAAATTTCAGCGAATAGTGCAGCCACCAAAGTGGATCGTTTGACGTCACGTCACATCATGTCTGACGAATAAGTATTGTCTTCACTTTACTTTTAGAAAAAACTCCTAAATATAACGTAAAAATATGTTTCGAAACGTATAAGTGGCTTAACGGTTGAGAGTTGAGTTTCCACTTATTGAAAGTGAATTCTACTGAACCACTAGAAAAAACCACCAGCCAATATTAGGAATATTTCTCAACAAGAAGAGGTATGTAAACCACTAGTTTTAGTGGAAAGTCTACTAAGTTGTCAGGACTGCACATAACAGAATAGTATGGAATACTTATTTGATGCTTGTTCTTTAAGCTCTTGGTAGAGAGTAATTGTGTTCTGTGTCTTTAAGCCATGTCTTCATTTCATCAGGTCCTAGCCTGTGGTAATATTATTTATTCTGTGAATTCATTCGGGATCTTTATTGTTTATAGATTTTCAGTATCAAGTGATAATAATAATTTGTTGTACACTGATTCATAATATGTTGATGCGCCGCTTTGCATAGTTTTTGGGAGATTTTGACGGCAAGTTGAGCCAGTAGGTAGTCGGCAATAGTATCTCAACCTACTACTAGCGCCTAAGCAGACAGGCACAATATCTTGAGATTCACATCACCATTAGAGCACTTGTTTCACTGTTTCCACTAACAGTTCACATGCGCAGACATTTAATACACAAAATCACACCACTTTTTCATATCAAAATCCGCTTCAAACCGTTATTTAAAGAATAATTGGTGATTGTAGAGAACCGGAGACCCTTTTTACTAGAAAAGAGGCATTCCATCTTAGTCCGCACGGCTGACAACTCATCTGCATTTTATTCACAAACAAGGATAGTTGTACTTAGATGTCCATAGGCCACAGCAACCACTTACCATCAGGTGGACTGTGTGCTCGCTTGTCTTGTCACACTTATCCTATAAAAAAAGCAGCAATCCGCCGCCAGTTAAGTTCCCGCCAAAACTCTTGATAACAACTCAAAATAATAAAAAAAACTGTGATTTCCAATCCGACTGTCAAGCGTGGCAACTGTAGCAAACAACTCCCCAGCGTCTTTCTAATAATAACTAGATAATGAAAAGTGTAGTTGCCAACCCGCTTGTCAAGCGTGGCAGCAGTGGACTTTGATTGTCTGTAATGGGTATCCTTTTTTGCTGAGCACGCGATGAACCAGTACTTTAATTAACTTTTTATTGCTTGCGGTAAAAATCGATATTATTTCTATTACATACTATAAAATAAAAAAAATATAAAAAAATTATATATGTATTGTTATTAGTGTGTGTGAAACGGCGTAATACGACATACTAGCATCAGATGTAGATGAGAAACCCGAAGTCGTGATATGTTCTATTATTATAGAAGTAAAGCCTTTATCTGAATGTCAATCGGCTATGTATGTATCAGAAGCTTTATATTGCTTGTTAAAAAGGAAAAGATATTGTATTACTTTAATTGTTTGCAGTGTGTGTGAAACGGCATCTGTGGCCTTGTATCTGATTCATACTTATATGTATGTACCAGATGAAGATTAGAAGCCCGAAGTACTATTACGTCATCACAGATAGCGCTGTGACAAGATAACATCCGCGCTTGAATTTCTTTCCCAAAGTTTAAAAAGCTTTCTGTATTAAGGTACCCGCGGGTAATAAGGTTTAGCTATATAAAAATCATTGAATTAGTATTGTTTCTATAAAGTATGAACGAAAAATTGTAACATTCACCATAAAGAAAAACAAAATAAAACATTTCTAAACACTTGGTTTGTAGGTCTTATTTTATTATGGAAGGCCTACTGCTTTAATGAACTCAAATAGTCAAACAATATGTAATATATCTGTGGGGGCATGGCAGTGCCCCCGCCGTCGAGCAAAAAAGCGGCACGGCCGTACCATCCTTTTCTCGAAGCAGTTCAGGCCATTTTCGAAACCCTATAACTTCGTTGTGGATAAAACTAAAGCCTGAGTTTCCGTAACCAAGTAGGCGTTGTATAAACTCGGTATATATCAAATTTCATTAAATTTGAATCTGTAGTTTAAGAGTTATAACTAGTCAAAGTTTCTTCATTTTGTCACTCACTGACTTCTAGCAGACAGAAGCTTCAGAATACAATTATTGTTTAGTACATAAATCAACGAAAAACTAAAATATTTTGCAATTTCAGTCCAGTTTTCGAGATACACTAACTGCATAAATAACTTTGTAATCCCATATTGTATCCCATATCCCATAGTGTACCTATATATGTATGATATAATGAAATAATAGGTGTAGATAGGTACTTAGATATACAAAAAGAAATGAGATGCCATCAAAAACATCACTTGTAAAAAAACCAAGTCTCGTACCGTAGTTCTTCTACCGTAAAAAGTTGTGAGATCCGTGTAATACCAAGTTGGTTAATTTATCTGCCGACTTCCAAAAAGGAGACGGTACTCAATTGGACTGTATGTTTTTTTTATGTGTGTTACCTCATAACTTTTTACTGGGTGAACCGATTTCAATGATTCTTTTTTTGTTTGAAAGTTGGTACTTCTTATGTAAAAATTTTATTTTTATTATAATTGTTATTCTTAATACAAAAACTATCACACAACTATAAAAACTTATACTGAAGTCGGCTGTACAAAATTTTAAATTTTAAATTATTTAGTCCCTACTTAAGGGTCCTTCTGTCTTAAGTTATTACGTAATTAGCTAACCTAACAACATCTTATAAAGTACGTGAGTGTAATATGGTCATCCGGTTAATATGGTCACTTTCTTATAACTCAAAAACTACAGCCTTATTTGCATGGATGGCTTTGTAATACGATAACTCTTCATCAGTCATTCAAATAATAAACGATCAAAAGGGCGCCGCTTTATCGACGCCATTTTGACAGTTGATATTATAGTAAGTACGTGAGGGTAGTATGGTCACCTTAAGCTTGATCGGCCTATAAAACCTAATATATATACTATAACTAATATATTAAGAAAAAAATAGCAAACAAGCTTTGGAAATAATTAGGAACACTTCGAAAAATCTACTTAAAAAAACTAACTACGCTACACAATACAGAAATCTACTAAAATATTTACAATAATATCAACTGTCAAAATGGCGTCGATAAAGCAGCGCCTTTTTGACCCTTTATTATTTGAGAGACTGATAAAGAGCTATCGTATCACAGAGCGTTCTATGCAAACGACGCTGTAGTTTTTGAGTTATAAGAAAGTGACCATATTAACCGGATGACCATATTACCCTCACGTACTATAGTTAGTTTTTTTAAGTTGATTTTTCGAAGTGTTGCTAATTCTAGCCAAAACTTGTTTGTTATTTTTTTCTATATTAGTTATAGTATACGACATTGTGTATTTGTCTCTGTCCTCCTCCTAGTTTTGGTTTTATAGGGCGGTAAAGCTCAAGGTGACCATATTACCCTCATGTACCTTAGTAACTAACCAATCTAATTTAATGTAATATGTATTACTTGAGAGATACATTGTGTTTTCATGCGATGGCCAAGTCAATCTATTTAAAACATAAAAGATTTTTAATATTGATATGGCATAGAGATAAGCGTTAGAAAGAGAGAGAAGATCAAGATTGCTATCTGTCTCTCTCTAACGACGCATGTTGTCAAGCTAACCTAACATGACAAAATAATACCGCGCATGCGCTCTGTTGTTGTCAGAGAAGGACAGACAGCAACTCTCATCATCTTTCTCTTTCTATCAGCGCGTCAGTTCCACTTGCAGAAAAGCATATGGCTTCTCCACTCTATCTATATTATCTCTATGTGATATGGTCACTATAAGATGTTGTTAGGTTAGCTAATTACGTAATAACTTAACACAGAAGGACTTTAAGTAGGGACAATAAATTAACCGACTTGGTATTACATGGATCTCACAACTTTTTACGGTAGAAGAATTGAATTGCGAGACTTTGTTTTTTTTCACAAGTTATGTTTTTTATGGCATTTAATATTTGTCATAAATAATCATTTGAAATAGCAATTAAGACTCAAAATTTTACAAAAATATATAAATTGCCTCGCACAGCACTTAATCATTAGTATAATCTTCTGACAAACAAACGTCGCTCATTGTACGGGCTATACATATATTTTTATTTATTTATGTAATTTGTAACACCTTCGTAGTTTTATCACTGCCCTAAGGCTGACTGGCAGATAATTATTTTAGCATTAAGTCCGCCTTTTGATCCTGTACTTATGTAAAGTTTAGTAAAGTTTAAATATCTATATATAAAAATCAATTGCTGTCCGTTAGTCTCGCTAAAAGTTAGAAGCGGTTCGAACGATTTTGATGAAATTTTTGGTGTGCGTTTGAGTGGGGTCCCTGGATGTTTTAAATTTACAATTGGACTCGGTAGTTGGCGCTGTTGTTAAGCCCAGAAATCACCTATACGAAGCCGTGGCGATCGCTAGTAAATAAATAAATAGGTAAACGCACTCATCGTGATTATCATCAGTGCGTCTGTTGTGCCTTCAGTAATTTGAATAAAGGTTTATGTTGAGTGTTTGGTAGAGTTGAGTGTTGGGTTGAATATTGGGTTGAGTGTCCTCTCAACCGAATTTCTGTCACAGCGGCCAGTCTCAACGTAGACTAGCTTATCTGCACAGTAAAAAATTATACTGTCCGAATGTTTGCGCAAGCACAGGTGCACTCTTTACATGAAAATTTCGGGAATCAAGGAAGTGACACAACATTACTATTTAAAAATGTATTTATTGCTTTTCGAAGTATTCTCCGCGAAATTTGACACATTTTTCCATACGATGGAACCAATCATTGAAACAACCATTCCATTCGGAAGTTGGGGTCTCCAAAATGGCCGTTTTGTAGGCGTACACAGCTTCTTCAAGTGATGAAAATCTCTGTCCACGATATTTATTCTTTATTTTAGGGACAGTATATAAATCATTAGGGCTTAGGTCGGGGCTGTACGGCGGATGGTCTAATAATTCTATGTTTTCTTGCTCTAAAAACTCTTTTGTTCTGTGTGCGGTGTGAGAACTCGCATTGTCGTGATGGAGGATGATGCGGCGGTTGCAGTTCTCTTTACGGAGTTCAGAAACGACCTGTGGCAAACAAATGCTAGCATACCATTCTGTACTAACCGTTCTTTGTCCCTCAAGAGGAATAGTCGTAACATGGCCGGTTTTGGAGACAAACGTGGCCACCATTTTTTTTGCAACACTCCGTGAACGAACAATTTTTGTTGGCTTTAACTCATTTTCGAACACCCAAACTCGTGACTGGTTTTTTGTTTCGGGTTCGTACGCATATATCCAGGATTCGTAACCTGATACAATGTTGTATACAGCATTTGAGGATCCTGCGTGGAATCTTTCGAGAGTTCTGACGCACCAAGTAACGCAAGCCGCTTTTTGCTCTTCACAGAGCAAATGCGGTATCCATCGGGAAAACAACTTTTTTACACCTAATTGTTCATGCAAGATTATTTGTATTTGACTCATGCCAATGTCTAAAGTTGCCTGAATTTCGCGGTATGTCACATGTCGATCTTCCTCAATCAGCTTACGCACAGCATCAACGTTTTCTTGGGTGACTGCAGTTTTTGGACGACCTTGACGTTGACTTGAGCTTGACACGTCTACGTTGAAATTCAGCAAACCAGTGATAAATTGTGGTTTTGTATGGGGCTTCATAACCAAATGCAGAAAGCATCCGGTCAACACACTGTTTTTGTGTTAAACCACTTCGAAAGTCATAATAAATCATCGCTCTTGAATTTTCTCGAGTCAATTCCATTTTCTCAACGACTAAACAAGTTTGACAAAACCTTGTGACAAGACCGAGAATCTTTTTTTAATAAATAAATGGTATTCGATTTTTAAAACCAAGGAGTCTTCAATTAAAAAGATTTTAATATAACAGACACTCACAATCATCAAATCGCAATCCGACACGGTCCGAGAGAGCTCGAACGTAGGGCCAATAATGCACAATAATTACAATAATTTAAAAGCTAATAAATACACATAATTTATTAGCTTTTAAAATCAAATCCCTAATTCTTCGATACACTATGTCTTTGCACTGTTTGGACAGCTGAAACCAGGTCGTATTCTGACTACGACATTAGTTTAGTAATAAAAGCGTAAGATTTATTTGCATTTACGACAGATATCTGGTCTCCGTCGACGCCCATTGTCTAGTCCGGAGTGCGGTGGCACTCAAACTAGCATCGCGGTTGCATTCTGGAGGCTCTCGCCGTGTTTGGCACTATAAGGTCGGCCGATTGGAATAGTAGTAGGTGTGAATTGGGGCTTCTGCGTCACTTTGCTCTCGCATTCGCTCGAGCCATGCCGCTGAAGACCCCAATTCTCTCCAGAGAGATACAACATTTTTAGTTTAACCAAATTAACGTCTACATACTCACAGTTCTATCCTGCGGGAACAAGTGTACTTCCACTTCCAGTTGAGTGAGTTGCTTTGAGTGCGGCGACCGAATCAAGAAATTCCGTAACGAAAAAAAAAACCTAAGACCCGAAAACCTAACATCGTAAATACATTAAAATAAAGATATTAATTAATTTGCAACCATCCGCTAACTAAATACAATGATGTGTCTTACCTGGATTGAAGAGCACCTCCCACCTTCCCTCAATTGTTTCATTATTGTTTTATTCTCATAGCGAGTGCGCGTTGATTACAACACTCGTCAAATATCATCTATATTGGTGAGTTTAACTATTTTTGCATACCTTAAGCGAAAGCGCAAGGTATGTTCTACTATCGCCTAAAAATTAAGATTCCAACGTATTTATCGAATAAAATCGTATCTAGCAATCATATTATACATGTAAATGATATAAAAAGCACATTGTTAGAAAGATAAATGATTGAATAAAACTGTTTTTTACGGATTTTATAGCGTTTATTTTATTATTTTTATTCCCGACGTTTCGAGTGCTTTTCAGCAACCCATGGTCACGGGGGGGACTGAGATGTTTGACGTCCCGATGTCACAGTTAGCCCGGCTACTTTCAAAACGTCGGGAATAAAAATAATAAAATAAACGCGATAAAATCCGTAAAAAACAGTTTTATTCAATGTGTAGTGTTCGCGTAAGTATAAGAAATCATTAGATAAATGATTGTTGAACTTATTAATATTTTTTTTAAATCGATTAATTGCTAGTTTTAAATAAAAAAGGGGTTTTAGTGGCTTATGGTGTGGATTTATCAAGCCCGGAAGGCTTGTAAACACTCTAACTTTTGAAAATACCAATTGTTTATTTCAATCTATTTTTTAATATCATGTGGGAAGCCACTGAATGTAAATGGCAGTGTAATTTTGTTTTGTTTAGCTATAATTAATTTTTTTCGGCTCCAAAATGGCGAAATTTTCGTTGATTTGGTAGCCTCGTAAATAAATTATTTCTGTAAAGGGAGCTAAAGCCACAGAGTAGTTTACTCACTCACTCAGTTCGACGCACAGAGTACTTTTTATATACTGGTCAGTCGCCGTCGTGAGTGGACATTGTTTCGGATGTTTGCAGCGGCTCAAAAAGATCGCTGTACAAATACACAATATTCGAATATCCAAATTTCTTAAATACCTGATTATAATAATAATAAGAGATTTTTTTATTACAATATTTTAAAAGCACAGAATAAATAATAGTAGTACGTACTAAAAGTAAGTAGTATCAATTTTTTTGTCATGGGTGACATTTTCATGGTTTTCGATATGGAGTGTAGAGTAGAAGGAGGGCCATCTCTATATATGAAAAGTGTCCCTAAAAACGTGTCCAATAAGGATGGCGCTGCAGTAGCATAGGATAAATTTAAAAAAAGCGCCAAAAGTAATTAGAAGAAGATGGAGAAATAAACAAGGACCGACCAATCCGCTTGGTTTTGTACTACGTAAATAGTAGAGATTTTGTATACTGACATTTTAATAACTACTGAATTTTTTAAATATTTGAATTCAGCTGACTTCACTCCGTTCACAACAGCTATCTTCATATCGTAGTTTTTCAGACGCCAGCGCTATTTTGGTAGGTTTTGGAACCTCTATTTTCAGTAAATAGTAGGACACTTTTTCAACTTTCACCCCTTATAAGATGGTTCTCCTTGTACTCTACACTCCATAGTTTTCGAGTGTTGAAACCGATAGGGTTGTCGAAATGTAAATCCAAAATGGCGGCCGCAATAGGTATAAATTTTTTCTTCAGGGGTGTCAATTTCATGGTTTTCGAGGGTGTTGAAGCCGATAGTGCTGTCGAAATGTAAATCCAAGGTGGCGACTGAATTAGGTACCAATTTTTTCTTCATGGGTGTCACTTTCATGGTTTTCGAGGGTGTTGAAGCCGATAGTGCTGTCGAAATGTAAATCCAACATGGCGGCTGCAATAGGTATCAATTTTTCATCATGGGTGTCATTTTCATGGTTTTCGAGAGAGTTGAAGCCGATAGGGTTGTCGAAATATAAATCCAAGATGGCGGCTGCAATAAATATCAATTTTTTCATCATGGGTGTCATTCTCATGGTTTGCGCGGGTGTTGAAGCCGATAGTGCTGTCAAAATGTAAATCCAAGGTGGCGGCTGCAATGGGTATCAATTTTTTTATCATGGGTGTAATTTTCATGGGTTTCGAGGGTGTTGAAGCCGATAGTGCTGTCGAAATGTATTTAAACTACTTTAAAAAATTCCGTATAATCATGTTATACGTATTTTTTTTATGCGCTTAAGGTATGCCCAATTGGATTTACCAATTATTTTACTATTTAGAAATTCAGCCGCCATTACCTTTTTTTTGACTTCATACTTGTTTTTGTTAATTGCAGATTATGGGCAACACTGAGGAACACAATGATTCTAATCCTATCACTAATCCGTATTACTATGCACAGGATGTGGATACATTTACACTAAATTATTACAACCGAAAGGAGCAGCTTCACGATTTACCACCAAATAGAATAGCTATTAATGAAGAGCGACAATCGAAATCAAAGAAAATGTTACAGGAAGAGAAACCGTTCTCAAGAATCATCATCATACATTATCCGCCGAGATAAACATAAACAAGGTCATCGTCTGATTAAAATCAGCATTTGCGAACTTAACGAGCAAGAAGAAAATGTCATCCACGATCTTAGTGCTAATATAAGTGTTCAATATGTTGTGGATTAAATGTATGATGAAGTATTAGATGCTACAAATTGTCTTATAAAAAAAATAGGTGAAAAATTATGTCAGAACTAATAATTTAATTAATGTAGCTTGTAAAATATAATAAAAGTTATACATTGAATTTTATTGTTGTTTTATTGTGTATCATTATTTTTCAATTATGTAGAGCGAAGTTACAGCGAATGTATTTATTAAAACTAAATATTTATTTATTTTAAATTAATATAAAGTTATAAACATGATAATACATGTAACTTAAGCTATACATTTATCTCTTACTTACTTATACAGTACATAGTAGTAGCAGTACATAGTTTTACATTCAAATTTATTAAAATATAGTTTTATAGTGTCCCCACGGTAACGTATTGTAACCATCTGCCATAATTTGTCTTTTATCATTATCTCTATTAAGTACAAGTTTATCAACTTTTTGAGTAAATATTTGATGATTCTTTGATCTAATTATACACATACTCTTTCTAAAGTTTTCATTAGACCATAACGCTCGTTTATATTTTTCAATATTAAGATTTTTAGTAACAGATTTTTTAATACCCTGAGCTTTTCTTATTGAGGTTGTTTCATCAATACAGTATAATTTCGCTTTTAATCCAACAAATTCAGTTATTATATCACCATCCATTTCGTCTTTGAAAAACCCTGGAATTTTACAATTTACTTTGGGCATATCATACTGATTGTTTTTGAAATTACTTGTATCAAAATATTTTATATTCTTTTCCATGTCTTCATAAAAATCATTTGTATTTATTAGATACAGCAGACTATCAGTATCAGTATAACAAAGTTGCAGTGAATTTTTATATATGCGTTTCATTATAGAGTAATGAAAATGATATAAATGACTCTTAGCTAAATCCAGAATTGAAAACCCAATGTAAATTGGGCGATCAAGGATAACTTTTGTTAGTTCTAACTAGATTGCTACTAATGAATCTGAAATTATTTACAATTTTTTAAAATTAGGAGCACTTACATATTTTTCAGCTCCACATAGTTTATTAGTCTTATTGGATGTATCTTTCCATACATTAACCAATTTTACATCGACTTGTTTTCGTTTATTCTCTATTGTCTTTCCAAAAATAGAATTATTTTGTTTTTTTTAAAAATCTCTTTCAAAGTCTGAAGTAGCGTTTTGTCTAAGTGTTGTACTTAATAAAATATATGGTGCTAAAAATGCATTTTGACTAAATAACAATATCCTATAAACTTTGAGCAAAATAAGTCCATGACGTAAACATTCTTTTAAATTATCATAATAAATAACATATTTACATTTATTGTACAAACTAGCTATTAATTTTTTGTTTGCTTCCTGGTGGAGCAAACTTTTCTGCTGCAAATGGTAAATCTGAATGATCATCATGTATTTCAATTGGATAGTGCAAGTCTACTTCAAGAATATACCCAATATCACTATCATCAGGAACACTCATTACATCAAATCGATTAATTTCTTTTTCACTTAGGAATTTAAAGTTCCTCGTTGGTAACTTTTGCATCATAGCAAAACCATATAAATTTACGCAATCAAGATAAATTAAAAAATTGTTTTTATCCTTGCTGTCATAATAGGACATGTATTTATTGTTTGCTTTTGCATATCTTAGAGAACATTATATATATAAACGCGATAGTGTCCACTCATTTTCATCCTCGCTTAGTTCTATAATGCTGTCGGATAATTTAATTCTCACGAGGTTAAAAATACTTGACTTAAATAAAGGTCCTGGCCCAGATGGATTACCGCCTTTGTTTATATATCAATGTGCTAAGCAACTATCATTACCACTTACTTGTATCTTCAACGAATCTCTTAAAACTGGAATATTTCCTACCTACTGGAAAATGGCTAAAATTGTTCCCATTTACAAAGATGGTATTAAGAATAACATTAGAAATTACAGGCCAATATCCATTTATCTATTTTTCCTAAAGTTTTTGAAGTTTTAATCTACCCTTATGTTTACAATTTACTAAAATTTCAAATTACTGATCGTCAACATGGTTTCCTTAGAAATAGTTCCACCACTACTATTTTTATTTCCTTCACCAATTATATTATCCACCATGTCGATCAGGGTTCTCAAGTCGATGCTATCTATACTGACTTTAGCAAGGCATTTGATAAAGTTGACCATGAGATACTTTTGACGAAATTAAGTAGTTGTGGTATTGGTGGCCCTATTTTGGATTGGTATAGATTTTACTTAACTCGTCGCAAGTGTTATGTAGTTGTTAATGGGAGCCAGTCTGAACCGTTTAAGGTAACCTCGGGTGTTCCTCAAGGGTCACATTTAGGGCCCCTTTTGTTTCTAATTTTGATCAACTCAGTGACAGAATGTTTTTTGAACACAGAGGTTTACCTGTTTGCTGACGATTTGAAATTCGTTAGACCTGTTAGATCATCAACAGACTCCCAGCTTATTCAAGCCGATCTGGATAGATTGATCGAGTGGTGTACTCAAAACAATATGATTCTGAATGCTAAAAAGTGTTATCATATGTCGTTCACACGCAAACATACTCCTATCCAAACTACATACAAAATTGACAACACAGTACTCAATCAAGTAGAGTGTATACGAGACCTGGGCGTTTTGTTGGATAGTAAACTGTCTTTTGTACCACATATAAACAGTATTATAACGAAGGCGTCCAAAATGTGCGGATTTTTAGGTAGAAACACCAAACAGTTCAGACATACTCAAACATTACTACTACTCTTTCACAGCTTAGTTCAGAGCAACCTTGAATATTGTTCTCAAGTTTGGTCTCCTTTCTATGAGGTTCATAAGAGTAGAATTGAACGAGTACAGCGGAGGTTCCTTAGTATGCTAGCATTGAAATTTAACCAACACTGCTCCTTAACTTCATATGATGAACGGCTAAAACATTTCCGTATATCTTCCTTATATAACAGGCGCAAACTTTTGGATTTGAGCTTCCTCTACAAACTGTGTAATAATGGCATCGACTGTCCTCAATTACTGGAAATGGTTAACATTAATGCTCCAAGCAGATTACCACGATTTAATGTCTACAAGCTGTTTATGGTCCCACCTCACAGGACTAACCTCGGTCTTAATTCAGCATTATGCAGAATGTTTAGACTGTATAATGATATATCTAGGCCATCTGATTTAGATATTTTCAATGACAATTTAAATATTTTCAGAAGAAAACTGTTACTTTATTTAGAATCTAAGTTTTAGATGATAAATGTAAACCCTTCTTAATTTCTCACAAATACGCAATTTTGCTACTGTGCTATTAAATTTTACAATAATTAACTTTTCGCAACATTACTCTGTGTTAGCTGTGGTTACCTATAACTGGGTGAGCACATTGCATGTTTCTCACAATGCTTGGTTCTTGTTTTTAGTATTTGTGTATCACCTGTCGGTGACCCTTATAAATAAATAAAATAAACATTGAGCAAGACCACCGCGAATTCCTTTCTCTAAAAATTGGTACATTTCAATAATAATATAAAGTAAATCTAATTGTATGTTCGTATGAAACAACATAGCATCCCAACTTAATGATGGGGATGAGACATAGTAACATGGGTCAAGACTATAATGTTTTAAACTCATAGCTCGGAATTTTTCAACTTTTTCAACTTTGACTTCGGGCTTAGAATCACAAAATATATAATATGCAAAACAACTGGCCTCATGGATTTGAATATTTTCCACATAGCTAGTTTTATTTTTGTCTGAATACTCATGTAATAAATATATTACAATAGGAATTCTTTGAGTCTTTTCATAGTTTGAAAAATAAAGTTTAGTATTTTCTTCCGGTAAAATGGTTTGGATCCTCGCACAATCATGATTTAAAAGTTTTTCTGCAGTGTTAAAATATAAAAAACATTCTTCACATAAATGTATTTTAGATTTATGCTTAGTTAATTGCTTGTGTACGAGTTTATCAAACCTTTTTATCAAACAAAAATGATGTTTATTATTTTTATTTAAGTAAAGTAAGTTAACATGCATTATCTTTCTGTTTAAAGTTTTATACAGCGGTCCGGTCACATTATTTTTTTATCTAAACCGTAAATATTAACGCTCACATTAGGATTCATTTCCTCGAATAATTTAATATCATTAAAACTTGGAGGAAATAACAAATTATATGTTTATAAAACTTCTGAGTAATGAGGGTATGAATTCACTCTGTTAGGATTACTTGTAGTTGGATACAAATGAGCTAAAATACTCCAAAGAAAGCAGTGTTTATCATTGTTTTTTTTAATTTAAACATGATTTTGTATTACGTATTTTTTCAGGTAATGGTATATACGAACCAAATCTTAACGGATTATATTTTACAATATTTAATTCTAAGTGTCTTATGGCCTCAATAGTCCAACCTGATTCGCAAAGCTCGAATTCTGAACACTTGTTCGTTATTTTTTCTGCAAAACTATTGTAAACAGACGATAGATCAGTGTTTTGGTATATAATTTCATATTTAGTATTAAAAGGTTTAATAGATGATTCATTATTCTTGGGTAAAGTATATGTAACAGTTCACATTAAATTTTTAATGCTGTATGTTTCTTCAACATTTGTTTAATTAGTTGAAGAGATGTGTGTGAAATATAAGATAAGAAAATTTCAGCTCAAATAGTTAATTTTTCAGGACTAATTTTGTAAGTGACAATTCTGTTCTTGAAAGCACATGCTATTATATTTACATTATCAAACTCTGTTTGCAGTAAGCAGTTGGACTTGTGAATATAGGACTTTTGATGAGCGGAATAATGTTTAACATGCACACCGCAGGGCTTACAGGAAAACATTTTTTTTTAAATTATTATTATTATTATGAATACAGATCAGTTTATTATAATAAAATATAGTTTTTTTGGTTGTTAGATTTTGAATTTTAGTTTTATAGCTTTATTTTGATTTTATGTTTATGTTATTAAAAGAAAGAGTCCCTTAGAGACAAATTTTAAGGAAATAAACATATTAACTTAGCATCGAAATATATTTATGAAATTGTAATGCACGTACATAAAAACATAAATAGCTTTCATAAGAAAAAAATATGTTCATTTTGTGTGTTTAACAAACATAAGCTTGTAATACCAGTTTTTAGACTTTATAGAATTAGTAATTAATTTATAGGTACGCAATACATACGCTTTTACAACAAACGCCCAGGCGTTTGTTGTAAACGCCTGGCGTTGGCGTTGTTATTCCAGGCTATATTATATCTAGAGATATTACAAATAGTATAAAATTCTAAGCCGGGTACCAAACATTTCTAAAAATAAATGATAAAACACTTATTATACTCGTATTACTACACTTAATATAGATCAGTTTCTAACCTTTAATTGGATACAAAACTGGACGAACGTTGTGATAATCTTCTTTGATGCATGATACCAACTGGGTAACAGCCTTCCACGTTGGGGTTTTCTCATCCACGGCTGATTTAAAGCTGATCAGAGAGTGCTGCCAGCGGTCGGTTGATGGAATAGCCTCCAGCTCGCGGAAGTTAGAGATGCGCACTTCGATGTAATATTCACCTCGCTTCGAAGGCTCGCTCCGATGCATATATCCCGACCCTGTTCGGCATGATAAGGAGCTTTTTAAAATCCTCGTTCGGATAGGTTCAGAATCTTCATCCTGGAAACAATAAAAATACTATTTAAACAAAAGCATACTGATAATAAGCAACAAACAATATTTATATTCCCTCCTACCCCGCATAAATATATTTTATTCGATGCTCATAACATGACTTAGTAGTCCAATTCACTAACAATTGTATCAATCACATCGATCGTCTAAGAATATAATTAAATACGTTTCCTGCTGGTCGAAGCTGGGGTGAGTGATGATAATGTATCAGCCTCAGATTCCGACTCGCTTCCGAATAATTCAACTCGTTTCTTGGACTTAGGAACTGTTGTTTTAGTCTTTAATACATTAGCTGGTTTCTTAACCGCTTTCTTCTTTTGCGAAGTCGACTGTACTTCAGCGTCTGACTCAAAGGGGTTGGAATACCTAAAAATGTAACACAAAATATATCACTATACAGAAACACTCATATGAAAAACTTATAAAGCGAGACATAATATAACTTTACTCTAACATAATCTAACAAATTAATTATTATTATTATTCTATTCTATTGTGTTGTCCTCCCACTAGATGGAGTGACGACCTGGTAAGATATGCAGGAAGTCGATGGTTGCAGGTGGCTCAGGACCGTGCTTTGTGGCATTCTTTGGGGGAGGCCTATGTTCAGCAGTGGACTTGTGAAGGGCTGTAATGATGATGATGATGATGTGTTTAATAAGTGAGGAGACTAAGTGTTACGTACATACTTGCTGTCTTGATGATAATGCTGAACACTTCCAGGTCTAGTAGACTGTGGAAAACACGATGCAACTAATGGTTAAACACCTTCCAACATTATTATAGCGCTATCCCCACTTGGAAGTATTTTAGTTTGACATATAATAAAATGAAGAAATATTTCATTTGGTAACTTTAGCATTGATTTGTGTCATTTTCATGGGTTTCGAGGGTGTTGAAGCCTATAGTGCTGTCGAAATATAAATCCAAGATGGCGGCTGAAGTAGGTAACAATTTTTTCATCATGGGTGTCATTTTCATGGTTTTCAAGGGTGTTGAAGCCGATAGTGCTGTCGAAATATAAATCCAAGATGGCGGCTGCAATAGATATCAATTTTTTCATCAAGGGTGTCATTTTCATGGGCTTAAAGGGTGTTGAAGCCGATAGTGCTGTCGAAATGTAAATCCAAGATGGCGGCTGAAGTAGGTACCAAATTTTTTCATCATGGATATCATTTTCATGGTTTTCGAGGGTGTTGCAGCCGATAGTGCTGTCGAAATATAAATCCAACATGGCGGCTGCAATAGATATCAATTTTTTCATCATGGGTGTCATTTTCATGGGTTTCGAGGGTGTTGAAGCCGATAGTGCTGTCGAAATGTAAATCCAAGATGGCGGCTGCAATAGATATCAATTTTTTCATCATGGGTGTCATTTTCATGGTTTTCGAGGGTGCTGAAGCCGATAGTGCTGTCGAAATATAAATCCAAGGTGGCGGCTGCAATAGGTATAAATTTATTCATCATGGGTGTTATTTTCACGGGTTTTGAGGGTGTTGAAGCCGATAGTGCTGTCGAAATGTAAATCCAAGATGGCCGGCTGAAGTAGGTACCAATTTTTTCATCATGGGTGTCATTTTCATGGTTTTCAAGGGTGTTGAAGCCGATAGTGCTGTCGAAATGTAAATCCAAGATGGCTGCTGCAATAGATATCAATTTTTTATCATGCGTGTCATTTTAGTGGTTTTCGAGGGTGCTGAAGCCGATAGTGCTGTGGAAATGTAAATCCACGGTGGCGGCTGCAATAGGTATAAATTTTTTCATCATGGGTGTCATTTTCATGGGTTTCGAGGGTGTTGAAGTCGATAGTGCTGTCGAAATGTAAATCCAAGATGGCGGCTGAAGTAGGTAGCAATTTTTTCATCATAGGTGTCATTTTCATGGTTTTCGAGGGTGTTGAAGCCGATAGTGCTGTCGAAATGTATTTAAACTACTTTAAAAAAATCCGTATAATCATGCTATACGTTATTTTAAATGCGAAGCCATGCTCAATTGGATTTACCAATATATTTTTGCTTATTAACATTAAATGTTCATATGTGAAAAACACTTAACATAAATGTTTGCATGCGATGTCAAATCAACATTGCATTATCAGCCGAAAACGCTATTGGCGCCAGCCAGACGTTGTAATAGGATATCACAGTGTTTTACAGGTAAACGTGTGATTTCACAATAATATGGAAATGGGTCAGCATATAGTGGTCAATGTACTTATTAAATTTATATCCATTATAAATATATCTTTGTTTAAAATTAATGCTTTTTGAAGAAAAAAAAAACTAACAATTTTCAATCTTAAACTGAATTTTATACTATTCGTAATATCTCTAGATAGAATATAGTCTGGAATTACATCTAGGCGTTTGTTGTAAAAGCTTACATTTTGCCTACCCATAAATTAATTACTAATACTATAAAGTCTAAAAACTGGTATTACAAGCTTATGTTTGTTCCTAGTGTTTAAAAAATGAACATATTGTTTTGTTATGAAAGCTATTTATGTTTTTATGTACATAAATTACATTTTCATAAATATATTTCGATGCTAAGTTAATATGTTTATTTCCTTAAAATTTGTCTCTAAGGGACTCTTTACAATTTAAGTTATAAATCATCCGTATACCTATCTTTTGCAAACAAATATAACTTCAATGTCAGTCGCATTATCCCATAGTAAGATTCCATAAGACATTAGCAAGATAAGCATGTAGTTACTTTCATAGCGTAATGTCACATTACGCTATGAAAGTAACTACATGCTTATCTTATTAATTACGTTTGTACGTGGTAGAACTTTAGGGTCGGCTCGACCGGGGAAGGACCATGCTCTCACAGAATACCAGCCTAAAATAGCAGCTTAATGCTGCTGTGTTTCGTATGGTGAGTGTAGAGAACCGGAGACCCCTTTTACTGGAAAAGAGCCATTGCATCTTGATCCTCAAGGGTGACAACGCATCTGCATTTTGATTTGCAAACGAGGATAGGTGTAGATGCTTATGGGCCACAGCAACCACTTACCATCAGGTAGACTGAGTGCTCGTTTGTCACCCTTATTCTATAAAAAAAAATTAATAACATAAACATAAAAGTGTAAGTTAATGTTTGTTACTCAATCATAATAGATCGCCTGAACCGCTAACGCTCGCTAGTTACACATAGAAAATAGAAGAAAAAGAAAGTCTCCAACAGTACAGTACAACGCCGATTATCCGAATTAATTGGGGCCGGGGTAGGGTCACCAGATGAAAAAATTGAAAGTCCGGAGAAGAGGCCTGATTTCCGTTTAAAAATCCTGAGATTTTTTTACAGTTTGAGAAGAAAACCTTACTTAAAAAGGTATCTTCACATATTAAGTATGATAAAACTGTTTAAGTACCTACTTGGACAAATAAGTTTTGATTTTAATTGTGGAATTATTACCAAAGGAAAATTATTTTTAGTTTGTTTAACTTTTTATTAAAGAGATCTTTAAAATGTAAGCTGTATTATATTGAGGGTTCTAAAAATCCTGAGATTTCATGAGATTTGCAAAATCCAGCCGCAATCCTGAGAAGAGTCTAAAAATCCTGAAATCTCAGGACAAATCCTGCGATATGGTAACCCTAGGCCGGGGTCGATTCGGATAATCGGACATAGACTGGTATGTAATAAAGAAAAACGAACTGTCACACATAGAATAAACTTTATTAAGTTTAACAAACAGTTCTACAATACGTAAGTAGTGCACTAGAGAGAAAGAGAGAAGAAGTAGAAACCTGTCTTGGCTCTAGCTATCAACCATAACAGTTGAAATATATCTAGACTCCAGCGAGTTCCAACTTGTTACAACTTGTATAACAAAAACAAAACAAAAATTACATTACTTATTTACAGTACTTGGTTTTAATTTTTTATATTAGGCTTAGGACCGATTCGGATAATTGGCGATTCGGTTAATCGGCATTCGGATAATCGGCGTTCTACTGTATATACGAATTTTTTCATGTGTTCATGCACCCTAATTTTTATACTGGATGGGAATCGAACCACAGCCATCAGGCTTTGTAGCTCACTCGTAGTACAAACCGTTAGATCATTTGCGATCACCCACCATTGGTTAAATAAATTGATTTAATATAGAAACCTGCAAGCATGTAGGTATACGAACTATACTTAGAATAATAACACCTAGAAGCCGAGTCCGCGTCCGTATTGTGAGGCAACTCAAACTAAGCCAGTATGGCTTAGTTCAATACTCGGCCCGTTAGTGCTCAAAGTCGTGTCGTGTTGACAACAGCTCCCGAAATTTTAATTAAAAATGACGTTTTATGCAGTGAACGGATGTCAATACATCAGAGAAACAAGAAACATAGTAACATTACATTTCACGAGTAACTAATGCTTTTGAACTTATATTTTTACATAAAACATTCATCAAAAATAAATATGAATTTTTAAAAACTGACATATTACATTATATGGAAATGTTGCCAAAGTGAAAGAAAAATTCTCCCACCTTTTTTTAATTAATACTAAAACACGTCAAAAGGAATGAGCATCCACGACTTTTTCTGCCACCGGGGCGGCGCCACTTTACAGCGAGGTAAAATATTTGACAGATTTCATAGCGGGGATGATAATTTCTTAAGAAAATGTAATATTTATGGTTTCTTTCTGTATTATTAGTTATATTTTATATTAATCACATTAGAAATGAATAAACCAAACTATAAAATATAACTAAAAGCCGATTTTTTTTAAAAAGAGTTACAAAGTGCAAAAAATTAAAAAATCAAACCTCTGACACATTATGTTGTGTAATAATATAATATTCTAGATAATGATAAACTATCATTTAAAACGAATTTCTCAATAAACTGACACTATGTTACAAAACTTTAACACAACTTAAAACTTTACCTCAGTCACAACTAGCGACATCTGGTGAGTGGAAGAGTAGTAGCCCTCATTAAATAGAGTGCGTAACGTAACTTGACAACTTATTACTACGAGGGCTGCCAACACCGAAAAAATGCAACGCATTGTTTTTATTTATCGACGGCTCCATGGCGCAGTGGCTTAGCAATGAGTTGTTGCGCTGGGAGCCGCGGGTTAGAATCCAGCACGGAACAGGTATTTGTATGTCCTACAAATCATTGTTCCGGGTCTGGATGTTTGTCCTCGTGCAATTTATGTTTGTAAGCTGCCTCCACGATACAGGAGAAAATCCCAGTGTGGGGGAAACGTTTTTAAAAAAAATTAAAAAATATGGTTGATGAATTTTAAGGAAACATTTTATATGGTCTGATAATAAATGCATGTTTGGTTTTCGTTTTATGTTTCTTTCTGATCCGATCATTGCGGCTTGTGAGACAGTAAACATCACACAATTGAAATGAAAGCAGTTGGAAACCCAATAAAATACAAAAATTTGTTCTTTACATTTTTTTATAGGATACGGTGACATACGAACACACGGTCCACCTGATGGTAAGTGGATGCTGTGACCCATATACATGTACAACTATCCTCAATAAAGAGATGCGTTGTCATCCGTGAGGACTGTGTAAAACCTACCAAAATTAAAATTTTCTTGTGTTTTTTTTGTATTGTAGATTACATTGTGCATGCAGTGAGATGCGGTACACCATTACTCGACGATTATTAAAAAAAAATGTTAAAAACAAACTGAATAATAGATACTGAATACGGTCAATCGTTCGTCGAACAGTCGTGCGTCAGGCATCGGGGGGGTGTGTGTCGAACTTGCATTAGTCATATAATTAAACGTCTCTATACAGTTACAAAGAAAAATATGATGCAATCACATTTATATGGTTCATAAAAGTATCTCACTTGGCTAGATAGGCAAATATCCTATTCAAAAATATTTTGAATTTAGCGGGCTATACTTCGATAATAGAATTCAAACAAACTTATTTTCATATTTCTGTGTCATACGTTACGTTGTAACTATTAGTCCAATATAGTTTCAACTTCCCTACTTTTCGGGAAAATTTAATGTATTCGCCACATTATTTCTTCACTTGCGTGTGTTTCGTCTAGCGTAAATACAATTTGATAACGCACACATAGATTTTGTTCTTGCCCCACTTTTGAACGTCCGCTTTGTAGGGAACTATCGTTCTAGGTGTTATTATTCTAAGATTTAGAACTAAATAACATTCAATTTAACAAGCAAACAAAAATGAAATTGACGGATCTGAGGAAAATATTATGTTATATAATTTAGCCAATAATTTTGTTTCATCGGAATGAGGATTGGATAAAATAATGTTACAATCAGCAAATTCCTTTAAAATATTTTTAGGTAGCTATTCGAAAAAAAAAGTTATTGAAAGTCACTCTTTTGTTTGATTACCACTGGTTCGAAAAAAACCTCTGTCCTGGCTAAGATATTTTTTTTAATACGTCTTTGTGTCCTGGGAAGAATCAGCAAGAAATCCAGCGGGACTTTTTTTTAAATAACAGCTTACAATCATGTACCTATGTTCTTAGAATAATAACACCTCGAAGCCGAGTCCGCGTCCGTAATGCGAGGCAACTCAAACTAAGCCAGTATGGCTTAGTTCAATACTCGGCCCGTTAGTGCTCAAGGTCGTGTCGTGTTGACAACAGTTCCCGAAATTTTAATTAAAAATGACGGTTTGTGCAGTGAACGGATGTCACAGCACATCAGAGAAACACAAGAAACATAATAACATTACATTTCACGTGTAAGTAATACTTTTGAACTTATATTTTTACGTAAAACATTCATTAAAAAATAAATATGAATTTTTAAAAACTGACACATGACATTGTAATATGCCTATATGGAAATGTTGTCAGTGGTAGAAAAAATCTCCCACTTTTTGTCGTGTTATTAAAAATAAAACACGTCAATAGGAATTAAATACTTATAACAATAATACTTCATTTTCCGAAAGATTTGATGATGATGATAAAGAATTGACTCAACACTTATTGAAAACACCGATTCCAAATGATGTCGGATTTGAAATTACACGGGGTAACGATGATCCTAACTGCAGAAACCACATTGTTGGCTATATAGCTGGAAAGACATCTCACAACCCAAGTAAAATGTAAATATTGTATTGATAACATGCTTGCAAAAGAGAAACTTTGGTTCCATAAATCGGTATGTATGAGGGATAAAGGTGGATTGGTTTACGTCTCAAAAGAAGTTTATTCTATTTGTAGTGTTGCTGAAACTGATCTGAGACGTTATCTAAAAGAAAATTCAGGCAATATTTTCGAAAAAGAAGTCACACTTCAAATTATGAGAAGATTCATAGGAGAAACTCGTATTTTTTCTATAGAACACGTTAACTCCCACTTCCATGATTCGAATTTGTCGAGACTTATTGTCGAGCGCTACTTAAGAATTAAACTGTGCAAAAATCCAAAAAAGAAAATACTTTACGATTCGTATCATCAAAGCGGCAGTTGTTCAGGAAACAGTTTCAGTTACAAGGCTACTGATATAAATGATTTTAATATTCATTTGTGTTTTTCTTATAAAGTTTTCTCAATAACTTTAAGCTGGAATGCATCTACTGTGTAAAACCTGCCAAAATTAAAATGTTCTTATGTTTTTCGTATTGTAGCTTACGTTATGCATGCAGTGAGGCGCGATGCACCATTATTCGATGATTATTAAAAAAAAATAGTTAAAACAAACTGAATAATGCATACTGAATTCACCAATCGTTCGTCGAACAGTCCTGTGTCGGGCATCGGGCGGGTGTGTATATTGAACTTGCATTAGTCATAATTATAACGTCTCTATTTAGTTACAAAGAAAAATATGTTACAATCACATTTCGATGGCTCATAAAAGTGCTTGGCTAGACAGGCAAATTCCCTATTCAAGAATGTTTTGAATTTGGCGGACTACACTTCGATAACAGAATTCGAACAAACTTATTTTCACATTTGTATCAGTAATTCGTTACGTCGTAACTGTTTGTTTAATATAGTTTCAACTTCCCTACTTTTGGGGAAAAATTTAATGTATTGGGAACATTGTATTTTCACTTGTGTGCGTTTCGTCTAGCATAAACACAACTTGCTTACGCAAACATAAATTTGTTCTTGCCTCACGTTTGAACGTCCGCTTTGTAGGGAACTATCGTTCTATGTGTTATTATTCTAAGGAACTATAATAATTTGATTAGATTAAAAAAATTGGACCTATACTTGAGAGAATTATGGTCTTCAGTGGGCACATAGCTTGAGCGAAGCAAGAGTAAGTGAATGCTTTTACATTATAGACCCATGCTGCAGCTATAATAGTAGTATAGTTGTAGCACGAATGGGTCGGCTCGACTGGGGAAGGACCATGCTCTCACAGAATACCAGCGTAAAATAGCAGCTTAAAACTAGGGTCCCACGCCCTGTTTTGTCACAGGTCAGACCGCGCCAGGTCAGACCAACAGGCCGTGGGAACCACCGCATCCGATGAGGCCTGTGGTGGCCTGTTGTCGCCCGTCCGATCCATCGGGAGTCGGTAAGTTCAAAGGCGCGGTGCGGCGCGGCGCGACGGTGCCTGTCGCGGCCTGTACGGGCGTGTCTGCTTCGGTTATAATCGTTCACATTGATTTATATGTTACACTAGATAAGTAATTGCCGCGCCAAAGCGTTGCCACTTCACATATGGCCACAGCCATATGCCCGGCGAACGTCGGTTCAGTGTCCAATGTGACGCCGTCCGAGTTAAGCCGAACGATTCACGACAAAAAATGGGTAAATGCGTAGTGAAAGAATGCGATTCAAGGTCACAAAACATAATAAATCAAGCGGAATCACTTTCCACACGTTAGTTTTAATTTATATATGAATATTAACGTTTAAAACACTAAAAAATTAAATTAAATATCGAATATTGCAATTTAGCTTCAATGTTGCCACTTTTCCGCCTTTGTGATTTTTACACATTAATGGGAGACTATATAATTTATGGAATAAGTTAATTTTGTTTTAAAATAAACAAGTAAAATTGTTTATTTAAAAATAAAAACTATGTTTCAACCTTTATACAAAATAATTAATTATTCTTATTTTAGTTTATTCATTAATGTTCTATTAATTATATTTTATTATTTTATTTTATATTAATAAATTTGCATTGCAAAGTTTCCGAAACTAAGTCTTTGTCTACTAAATTTGGTCTTATGACATTAGCTACAAAAACATTAAAAGAGCTTCAAGGAAATAAATTGTTAAAAGAATTTGCAATACACCCGGGAGATCATTTATCTTCAATACAAGTTGATCATTCTCTTTTATTGATTAATGCCATTATTTATAAATATTTAAAAATAAGATTGTACCACGAAAGTAAATTATACACTCAAACACACAAAAAAGAATCCAAAAGGCAATTATATAACAAACTGATGCTTCATAGCGGAGTTTGAGAGCATGGACTATTATGAATATTTAAGCGGATTAGTATTACTCTTACAATATTATTCTTACAAATATACTTCCGCAGAGTCACGCTTGAATCCATTAACTATCCTCAGTATTGTTGCAAAAAAAATATAAAAACTTTTTAAAGTTGTTTATGGAAATTCTATAAACAAGAAAATCAACGAAATTTATTGATAACCAAAATGTTTGTAGCTAATGTCATGAGACTAAATTTAAGAGACAAAAACTTGCTGATGATTTCACAACTTATACATATTGAACCCAGATCTCGCTTAAGAAACCTTAAATTGTTTCTTTATTTGCTTTATTTTTTGTTTGATTTTTTAGTAAAATAAAAATAATATATAAAAACATCTTTTATTTCATTAGTTATGCTTACTTCTGTTCATCTAATAAGAAAATATACAAATTTAAAATAAAAACAATTTACTGCAACTTTAAAAAAAAAACTCCTTTATATTGCTCATTTTGGGTAAAATTTCATAAAGTATGCAACACCAACCCGCCACTGCATGTTTCTGTGTCTATCTTAATCTAATCTTAAGGACGATATTGTTTTCCGCGACTTGTGTAAGTGAGACAGATATATGTTTACTTTAAAATTTTAATGATTTCAAAGCTACGTCGTCGCGTTTGGTTAGTGGTTACACTTTTTTCGACGCGCGGCAATGTGGTTTGCTTCTCTAGTTTTGTATAACTCAATGATCGTTCATTTCAACTGCGGTAGCGCCTGCGCGTTTGTACGTTGATTATGGAGTGGACGAATGAGCTTATAATCGAGTTTTTAACTCTTTATGAAAATGGACCAGCGCTTTCGAATAGTTCGTCGCCTCAACATAAAAACAAGAACGGCTTTTGTTGAATGACGACATCCACCAACGTCGTTTCTTCTGCTGTCTTTTTACTTGGTTTATCAAACGTTCACCAGTGAATAAAACCACAGCGGCTGCACACGCAGACTTGCGCTCCGCATCACTTCACATGTTGGAATGTCAGTCGATAGGCCGCACCAGGTCGGCACACGCCGTGGGAATGCTCAGTACGAGCCGCGACAGGCCCATACAGGCGGGGCCTGTCGCCTGCAGGCCGTGGGACCCTAGCTTTACGCTGTTGTGTTTCGTATGATGAGTGTAGAGAACCGGAGACCCTTTTACTGGAAAAGAGGCATTCCATCTTAATCCTCAAGGGTGACAACGCATCTGCATTTTGATTTGCAAACGAGGATAGATGTAGATGTCTATGGGCCACAGCAACCACTTGCTATCAGGTGGACTGTGTGCTCGTTTGTCACCCTATCCTATAAAAAAAATGCTTTTGAATTAAAGCTGATGATTAAGTTAATCTTCAGCAACTTTTTCAAGTTTTTAAGTTATTAACACGATTGAAATAACGTTAGTTCATTAAAACCTATCAGCCAATACGAACAAGTTAACAAAACTATTATGAAATTTCTCATACTCGTACAAAAAGAATCACTTAAATTAGAATGTATCTGTCCTGCACCAAAAATAAGGTTAAACGTCATGGGATCTTATTGTCAAATACGATACGTAGTATTGTATGCGGTCCATCAAATTGCGGAAAAACTAACTTAGTTTGATCATTGTCACGTACGAGATTTCTTTTCTTTTTGAGTTTTTTTAATTTCATCATATTATCCTAATGAATGTCAGTTTTTCAGAAGATACGTTTACTTTATTATACGATCAGTATGCGAGATTTCAACAGTCGTATCATGGACGCCGGCCAGAGCCGTAGATGGGTTTAAAGGAGTTCAGAGACATGGCTCCATTATTTGTAATTGATTGTTCAAGACAACACGAAACTTTAAAAGGTTCGATCGATGTGAGAGTTGAAATCGAAACAGACCAAGAAATACCAGATCAGACAACCGCTTATTGCTTAATATTAAACGACTGTATATTCGAATACAAACCACTGAGTAATATCGTTAAGAAAATATCATGAATAGCAATAAAATAATCGTCGATCTTCAAGGCTTCAAAAATAGCAAAAATAAATTTATAGTAAAAGAGTTTGCTATAGTCACTCTTGAGTACACCAATATATTCCTAATTAAACCTCCTTACCCATTCACTTCACTATCTCTTGAAGAGAAAAAACAAATTGGCTGGATTGAAAAGCACAGAGGGTATCGATGGAGTGAGGGCTTTGTTGATTATAGAGAGTTTCACAGAATTATAAAGACATATTTGAAAGATAAAAAGATTTTTTTAAAAGGATGTGAAAAAATTAAATGGGTGCAAGATATTTGTGATGAAAATAATACTATCATAGATATAAGTTGCTTAGGAGCTCACAATTTAAATACTCTTTGTGAACTTTATTGTAAAGATACTTTACTGTATAACTGTTTTACTCATAAGAAAATATGTGCGTTAAAAATGTTTTATGTATTAAGAAATGGTGTTTTGACAAAATGATTGTTTGATTTCTAATAAAATATATGTAAATAAACACTTCATCTTTTAATTTAAACTACTTTTGTGTTCGAGAAGAAGAAAAAAAATAGTTTCAGACCGTTGACGATTAGTACTTATTATTAAAGTAACTGTTTTTTGTACCACCTTGCATTTTTAACTATGAAATAGATTAGCCTTCATATTTTGTTGTTATATTATTGAACCATTTGTATTTGAGATTCCGAAAGAAATGGTATTAGAAATGGAGCAAAGATAAAAAAGCGGATCGAGAATTAGAATAAAAATTTAGACCTCTAATGGAGAGAATTGGGGCCTTCAACGGCATGTAGCTCAAGCAAAGCGAGTGCAAGTGACGCAGAAGCCCCAATTCATACCTACTAATAGTATGCGGTATTTCTTAACATCCTACCATTGGGGGTGGGTTTGCTTCTCGCTGGACGATGCCAACGTTGTTTCTTATTCTGTCGATGATGTGGTACTTCAGGGTACGGAACTTTTTATACTACTTTTGTGGTGTACATCGAAGACAGATCCCAGCCATGGTTTGGTCGCTCCTGTAAAATAGCATCACGTTATAAGCAGGAGTGCTAACGGGCTTGGGCTTAAAAAGAAGTATAATTTCAAGTCCTTCAAAAAAAGTTATTGCCAAGGCAAAGTCAGAGCACGTCAGCAGAATTGGCGTGACATTAGTTCGCCTTCCTTTGAGAACTCGTATATTCTGCTCTTTCGAAAAGGATGACTAAGGGAACTTCTGTCAGCCATCTCTTCCATATTTGCACAGGGAGAACGACTCACTGGCCCATGCCGTAAAGGAGAAAGCCGATATGCTAGACTCGTGCTTTGCATCCAACTCGACTCTTGATGACGGGGGGAGCACACCGCCGACCATCCCGCGGTGTGAGTGATCCATGCCAAATATGCGGATTACGCAGCGCTCGGTTCGCAAAGCACTCCTCTTCCTGGACATCATTTTTTTTTTTAAGTGGAAAAGACGGAATCCGCCCAATTGCGCGGAGGTCGTGTGCTCCAGAGTTGGTTCCGGTTATAGCGCACCTGTTCCGGTACTCGTACTCCCTAGCATAGTCCCGGATTCATGGAAGACAGCTGTCGTCCACCCGATCCCTAAATAAGGCAACCACTCAGACCCGTCTAACTACAGGCCTATCGCCATCATGTTGTTCTCCAAAATAATGGAATCTATTATAAACTGTCAGCTCATGCGGTACCTTGAGGATCATCAGCTGATTATTTCTTCAGTTCTTATAAGGTTATCATCGGGGTCAATCAGCTGGTGATCTTTTGGTCTACCTAACTTATAGATGGGCGGAGGCAATAGCAGGCGAGGCCTTGGCCGTTAGTTTGAACATAGCGAAGGCCTTTGATCGGGTTTGTCACAAAGCGCTTCTTTCGAAGCTCCCTTCCTATGGGCTTCCCGAGAAATTCTGAAATTGGATCACCAGCTTTCTTGCACATCGGAGCATCAAGGTCGTAGTAGACGGTGCATGCACCGATTACAAGACTATTAATGCTGGTGTTCCACAAGGCTGCGTGCTATCACCAACGCTATTTTTTCTGCATATTAATGATATATGACAAACCGATAATATTCATTGTTATGCGGATGACAGCAATGGTGATGCTCTATACACCGGCCGTGCCAATATTTCGCGGGAAAACGTCGCCGACCGGAACACACTTGTGTCTGAAGTAGAGTCTAAGCTGAACAAAGTCTTGGATTGAGGGCAACTAAATCTAGTCCAGTTAAATCCCCAGAAGACACAATTTTGCGCGTTTATCGCTAAAAAGAACTCCTTTGTCTAGAGCCATGCTGCAGCTATATTAGTAGTATAGTTGTAGCACGAATGGGTCGGCTCGACCGGGGAAGGACCACGCTCTCACAGAATACCAGCGTGAAATAGCAGCTTAACACTGCTGTATTTCGTATGGTGAGTGTAAAGAACCGGAGACCCTTTTTAATGGAAAAGAGGCATTCCATTTTAGTCCTCACGGGTGACAACGCATCTGTATTTTGATTTGCAAACGAGGATAAATGTAGATGTCTATGGGCCACAGCAACCATTTACCATCAGGTGGACTGTGTGCTCGTGTGTCACCCTATCCTATATAAAAAAATCTCCTGTTTCAAGGCACTCCCTTTGTTGCATAAGGCAGTATCTGAATCCTCGGCGTCGACATATCGAGTGATGTGTAGCTTCGTAGTCACTTGGAAGAGAAGGCCAAATTGGCCTCTTATAAGCTTAGCGTGCTCAGCAGAGTGGGACAGTACTTCATGCCGGCGCACCAACTGCAACTTTGCAAGGCGCAGGTTCGGCCTCAGATGGAATTCTATTTCCATCTCTGGGCTGGGGCTCCCCAGTGCCAGCTCCTTCCACTTAACCGCATTCAGCACAGATCGTCTCGAATCGTTGACGACAGAGTCCTCTCCAATCACTCTTCTCGGCTCGATTCGCTGGATATGTTTCGTCCCTTCGCATTTTCTTTCGCATCTACCGCGGGGAGTGCTCTGAGGAATTGTTCGGATTAATTCCAGTCGCCGAATTTCACGAACGCACGCGACAAAACTTCCGATACCATCCACGCCATCTGGATGCTTGGCGACGATTTTTCTATATCGAAACGACTTAGGGACCTTCAAGAAAAGAGATTACTCCTTTCTAAAAGGCCAGCAACGCACTTGCAATGAGGGCTAATAATCTTCCACTCACCAGATGTCGCTAGTAGCGACTGAGGTAAGGTTTTTTGTTACACCGTGTCAGTTAATTGAGAAATTAATTATAAATTATAGTTTATCATTATCTAGAGTATTATATTAATACACAACACAATGCGTCAGTGGTTTGATTTTTAATTTTATGCACTTTATAACTCTTTTTTTAAAAAATCGGCTTTTAGTTATATTTATAGTTTGGTTTATTCATTTGTAATGTAATTAATATAAAATATAATTAATAATACAGAAAGAATCGTTAAAAATTACATTTTCCTAAGAAATTATCGTCCCCGCTATGAAATCTGTCAAATATTTTACCTCACTATAAAGTGGCGCCGCCCTGGTGGCAGAAAAAGTCGTGGATGCCCTCATTCCCCTGGTGTTGCAGTTGTTCATGGGCGGCGGTAGTCACTCACCATCAGGTGAGCAGTATGCTCGTTTGCCCCACTCCCATAAAAAATATCGTTAAAATCACTATATTTTACTATACAAGCTATCAGATATTTTTTGTTATGTTACCACATAGTGATTACGTAATATCATGTCTATAGTGCATTAGTAATTTTGGTCTTGGTTTGTTTTTAATTGACCAGACACTTAGGAGTCCAAAAGAATGTAGGACATTCTATGCGAAAGGAAAGTAACATTTTAATAGGCTGGATATTGTGTGTATATGTAGTTATAGTATTAAATAAGTATTACTAGCATTGACTTATAATATATTATCCTTTTAAAATCATTGATTAGTAGTTAAAGCATAGTTAGATAAGGGGCGCACGCTTAAATAGGGCACGCGCGGAAGTTTTTAAACGTCTATTTAATTACTCCTCAATCGCCATCACTCAGCTATCATATTTTGTATTCACACCCACCTGTTAAGGATACCTTATTATTTTACAACTGATATGTTACTGAATAAAACTACTTTTACGGATGTTATCGCGTTTAATTAACTTATTTTATATTCCCGACGTTTCGGTTGCTTTCCAGCAACCATGGTCACGGGGGACTGAGGTGATTGACGTCCCGATGTCAGAGTTAGCCCGGAGTACCTTCAGCTTTTTTAATTATTAATTTTAGTCCGATCTACGCAGAATGAACTTACTGTGTCTTGAAGTCTTGAAGTGGTATGCTTGGGTTTAGTTTTAATTTTATGAATTACAGGATCCCAAACAGGTGGTAGTACCCAGCCTCCCTCTCTATTGAAACGATCCATTTGCAAACGATCAAATAAAGAAAATTTAACCAAATTAAGAAAGAAAGATAAATTTCACAGGAAAGAAACATTTGTGTAAATTTCCAGACACATCTGACCACGGTGGTTCATACACATGAACTTTTTACAGTGGTTACAATTAGAACCTCGTCAATCGACGCTTTTGTAATCACAGGAACTACAATTTTTTTTGGGTACCACTTGGACCAGGTGTAGCGTAGTAACCAGGTAGGCGTTTCATTCAAAACTTCTGCTAACTTCCTTTTTAGGCATCGCACCTAAGTTGGCATTTCGTGACACTTACTTAACCATGGTTCCGTCATTTTCTCTAATAAAACATCTTTCATGAAACGTCGTCTGCTTGCTAGTTTTTTTCCCTTGTTTTACAATATTATGTATGTAAAAATATACGTGTTTATGATTGCCTTATTGAGAATGCCATAGAAGAACCACAGTGGCGATCTTTGCATCTTCCTGCTACAAGACATACAACTACACTTTCGAAGGTTTCCACGGCGCCTTTAGACGAATTGTAGAATTCAATGATGTCTAGTTCACCAGAAGGTGCGACAGTACCATTGCCATGTGTGGTAGAAAGCAGTCGTGTTTTGTCTATCCTAACAGACTGTCGTTATAAACCGATCAGTTGTTCGGAATCTGTGAGGAATTTCCTATATCTATGTGATCCTCTATGTCGTTCAAGCCCGCGTCTCCTCGCTGAGTCGAGGTACGATCGTCATAATTCGATTACGTCAAATACGAGTAATACCACAGAATTAATAATAGATATATACTCTGTTTGCCGATCTTGTGCGTCCATTTCTAAAATAAAATAATTTGAAGAATAAATGCGGATAATTACATGTAAAATACACACGATGTTACTAAATAAAATATGCTTGAATAATTATGACTATTAAATAAACAACTAGAAATCGTCAAAATTCGTAATTAAATAATTGCAACCGTACTCATCAATCGTGTATCATATTCATTATATATATCATTCATAAACATTAATCCCTCAGAGGAATAAAACTCTCTAACCGCTCAAGGACACGTCACTGCAAGTAAGTTGCACTCGCTATACTAATGGTCGTATGACTTAGGAAGATAGTTGAGAAGTCAGCTTTCTATCTCTTACACTGTAAAAATTAGAATAATTTTTAGGTTTCGCGCGGTCTGTGAGACGAATATTTATGAATCTAGGTACTAAGTCAGGCGAGCGCGCCGGTCACCCCATACCATTGATTTCAACGCCTCTAAGATATTCTACAACTACGGCCGCAGTATGAGTATGTGCATTATCATGCATAAAAATAAATATACTTATTTGCTATAAAAGAGGCAAAATGGCATTTCTTCTAAAATTTCAGTTACATCTTGTGCCGCTATTAGTGACCTATTCTTAACGACGTGGAAATCCGTACGTGCTCCCATACAAATACCTCTCCATACCATAACTGCCCTTCCTCCATATGCCTCTTTTCCAATGATGTTGTTCTGTGCGTTTCTCTCTCCTGAGCGTCTCCACACTTTAATTCTTCCATCACAAACCTTCAACACATATCAGCAGGGCTAAGCCAGGTGGGCTTTTATCAGTGAAAAACCGTAATAACTTGTCTTTGCCCCATGGATGTGGTTATGCTTACATATTTCTCCATGAAAAAAAGGTTATATAAGAGGCTAATCTTGGTGGCTTAGTTTTAGTTTAGTTTACGACGGGCTGTTTTCCACACCTCCACGTCTAAGCGCGTATTTTGCGTGTGGGCAGGAATAATGTAATTATTCCAGCCATGAGATCTTCCCAAAGAAGTTCAACAGTCTTTTCATGTTGCGAGCAACTTCGGGGAGTGATCCCGGTGTGCCGAGATGTTTAGCCCTGTATGCAGCGACCTTCGGACAAGTCAGCTACACGATGGCCGCCGTTCTTCCTCCTCCATAAATGCCCTGCACAAGGGACTATCTGTAACACCTATGATAAATAAATGTTTGTGAAAGGTGCAGTGTCCTGTGATAGCATTTGTTACTATCCTGATCTGCGCCTTTGTGGTGGCTTAGGAATATCCATCACATACTTCATTTCGTCATCAAAATCTGGACTTAGTGAATAGAACTTGACTCCAAGCTTTGTCACTCGCAACTCGATGGCATGTGGCAAGAATGGACCTCTGTCAGGTGAGTGTGAATTTATCCAGTATTTCAGTCTTTTTCTCACAGTTTTTGTGCTTACTGTAGCCCCTCGAACTTCTTGGAGCTCTTTCTAACCACAGAAGAAGTTAAGGTTCCGTTCCTAAGCACGCTAGTAAGGATGAACCGGTCATCACTAGCCACAGTTTTCTGTTTACATCTCTGTCCTGCAAGTTTCGAATACTGTCCGGTTTGCCGATACCTCTTGACAACTCGGTGTACCACAAATTTTGATATTCGTAACGTTTGGGCCACATGTTTGTAGGTGAGCCCAGTTTCAATTAAAGTGACAGCCTTAGCAACTTGAGTGGCGTTGAGATCTGGCATTCTCAGTTTATTTGCAGTAACAATTCACACTTAACGTGATAAAACAAGGCAGCCAAGGCAATTTAAACAAACCCTAAATCTAAACAAACAAATTCAAAAGTTGGCAAAATATTCACAGTATGAAAGAACGCAATATTACGCAATAATTACATAAAAACAAATGAAATACTTACGGAAAAAAACATTCCAAAACTTTTTAATAGCATTTACTAATGTTTGTGGCCAGTACGCACGGTAAATACAACAGGAGAAATTAAACCTTCTTTTTTTTGTGTTCCTCGAAATTTGTCTATGAGTGTAGTTTATTTGCAATATATTGTAATTTAAAATATATGGCCGCTAGAGTGGCGCCGATGAGGTGCTGAGCTTATGGCGCTGTTGACATTTAATCCGCCTTTGTTTTTATCTGTTAGTAAAGTTTCATCAGAATCGGTCCAGCCATTCCAGATTAGTCCGGACAGACAAAATGTTTAATAGCATAGTCTTAATAAATAGCATACAAATAATTCTCTGAGCTTAATAGAAGCTAGTTATTTCAATATTACAGACAGACACTTCAATTTTATTTATATGTATAAATTATTAATAGATTGAAACCTTTATTTTAGTAGTGTAAAGGTGAAATATTTCATAGCTTTATTATAATAATAATTATAAGTGTAATCGTCAATACAACTCTCTAAGTTCGTATAATCCCATTGTATGGCTATTTCCAGAAAAACTCATTCAAAGGGATTATTATATGAACTTAGAGGGTTGTATTGGTGATTTTAATGATAATAATTCTGTAAACACATACTCGACACGGTCGCGAATCATATTATTTTGTTAAACATACAATCTGACACTGACCTGCATATTGCAAAAAGCGTAAGAAAATTTGAATTTCGCGGGCTACCTTGGCGCTTTTTTCCATATCAGTTTGTTTTTAGTTTCTCATTATCTGACCGTGTGTGTCGAGGTTTTTTTGGCTTACATCCGTATTACCTGCTCAGTTTAACCGACCGTGTGAGCTTTATGTTAATTTCAAATAACCTGATATGTTGATTTTATAAGATTAAATAAAGAAACTGTTTATATATTATTCCCCTCTAACGTCAGTATAGGTACCTATATTTATATAAGAATACACTGTCGAAAATTGCAGACATTATTTTTTACTTTCCCCTTTATAAGTCGATAGCTAAACTCACACTTCCACTAAAAATATTTGCCATTGTGTGACTCCTGTATGCGTGGACTCCTGGTTGTATCAAATTTGTGACTGGAGTCGTGGACACTGGACAAGGAACGTTAAACAGAAAAAAAACTTAATTAAATATTTTTTAACTTCTGCTTTAAGATTCCTTATTTTTTTATTGAAGTTGCATTACTTTGAGACAAAATTTGTTCTTACCTTTCCTGATTTAAATAAAAAGCTTTTCGTTTTAACGTATTTTTGTTTTATAATTCATACATACAACACAACAATGAACATACCATAAATTAACAATAATATTAATAACATTAATACGTACACATCTAGCAACAAATGATAACAGCTCTAGTGAAACACGATACAGGTAAGTACTTTTTGTTTTGCTAATAAAATACAATGCAAACGGAAAATAAAATTTAGTTTTGTTGTTTAAGAATTTGTTCCTGCTTCTATTTAAAATATGCCCGTAACTATTTATTCCAACTTATAGGCAAATAATTAACATGTTTTTAACGTAGACATCACAGTTCATAAGTACATTATATTTAAATAATAATTTGTATTCAGGTACTACATCTGTAGCAAAATTTTGTACATTTTAAACCTAGTAATGAGGTACCGATCCTGCGTTATTCGAACCGTGCTTTTCTAAATAGTTTTGAATAGCTTCATCATAACTATTTGACTCAAACGTATTAGCATCATCATGGTTTCCAGGGTACCCATGATATTCATTTAAGGAAGCTCCGTAAGAACCTTCACTAGAACCGTCCAATGAGTGTTTGTCGCCAACTGAATTTCCAAAGCTTCCGTAAGATTGATGGTCTGAAATAGGGTAGAACCCGTGTCCTGTTTCAGAGGACGGATGCTCCTGCACTTCGTATGAATTGCTACCAAACTGTTGGTTGCTTTGGTAAGAAGGTACGTCCAAAGCTTCATGGCCGCCTTTATCCTTTGAACCAATATTGACTATGTGGGGTACTTTTACTATTTGCGGAACAGGCACTGGATACGGTTTAGACACATGTACTGGATATGGCACTTTTTGGATTACTTTCACAGGATAAGGGACAGGAACTTTAACTGCAATTGTTTTTGTGATCTTTATAACTTTTACAGGAGTTTCAGGAATATCTACGTGTTGCCCTAGTTCTTGAAGATTTGTGTCGTAATTTTCCACAGGAATTATATGCGTGTGTTTGGATGCGAATGCGATGTATGTACAACATAAAAATGTTATTAATTTCTGAAACAAGAAAAATAAATAATTATAATTTGTTCTTAAACTAATTTAGATTACCTATCATAAAAAATCAAATGCGCGATATAAAGAGGTGTTTTAAGTGTTCTTGTATTCAACCAACACGAAAACGTTCGTGAGTGTGGAGAACCGGAGACCCTTTCTACTAGAAACGAAGCACTTTATTTGTCCTCTGAGTTGACAATTGACAACGCATCTATACCACACCTACCCCACCACAGTATCCACTTACGATCAGATGGACTGTGTGCTTGTTTGTCATTCTTACTCTATATAAAAAATGTCAAGACTAGAAACACAAATTAAAGTCGAATTTATCGACTTTTCAAGTTAATACTTTATCACCATTCGACACAAATTAAGACACGTAAAAACGCATAACAATATCTGAGAACTTGTTTTGCGGCTATTAAAGCGAGATGTGTTTCAGAAATATTTCTAGAAATTAAGAAAAAAACGAGTAGAGTAACGAGAAAACTTTTACAAATTTCAAAACTTTTTTAAGTCCACTGTTGGGATTATTTTTTTTAAATGTTCTCCAGGTGGCTATCGATTTAGTACGTAATCGATGCCTTCATTCTGGTACTGTTTCTCCTTATAGATTTATTGCGGGATTTGCTGCCATTAATCGGTCCATCAGTCAATAAGGTGCACGGCGCTCAGGCGTGGTTGTCAAAAAGTGTCAAATCGGGGTCTCCCCTCATTTCAGAGAGGGTTATGGAGCAATTAGTCTGACGCGCTACTCCAATGAGCACTTAAAGTTGCAATTAATAATTTCATTGGTGCCGACGGGTATCGAACCCGGGTTGCTCGCGTACTGTGTAATTTACAGCGTATGCTTAGTCCCTGAGCTACCACGATCTAAGGTTGTCGAAAATAATTGAATAAATTTCCAAATTATTAATCACGCTTCAATAAATTATGCTTATTTAAATTTTGATATAAAATTTATACATCATTACATTTATAAAGTTATAAAAGATAAAAGTTAGTATATTTCTTTCTAGGAAGCAGTAGTCCGTGTTGATCTGATTTAATATAACATTGTGAAATCGGAAGCACTTTAGTATTACATAAATTGTTATGTAATATAGAAGCAATCACTTCCGAGCTGTAATAATAAAGTTTCAAAACTGACTTTACAACAATTTCCTCGTAATCAAATAATTTATTTACTCACCGGTAGTGCCATTGTAGCTCAAGTAAGGTAAACGTTCAAGATTCAGATAAAAACTATCGAGAAGCAAGTGCATTGTGTGGCTTTTATATGACGCACTCCCTCAGCTCCGAGAGATTGGCTCCTTCCAAACTAAACAATAATTACTTTCTTCAACACTCGCCTGCGACAGCCGCGTGGTTGCAGCGGTGAGTGACGTTGTCGAGACATTCACTAGGTTTAAAGCACTCGAATAGAATTATTGTGACTACTATATTTAACCAATAAGTATTTTTAATTTTATTTCTTTTTAAATTATATTTAATTGAATAAAATCTTTAACTATAAACGTTCGTATATGATTCAGTATAAATTTTATAGATTGTCATTTAAGTTTTAGATTGTAAATAATTTACAACGTTACAAAGTAGCAATAGCTACCACGGAGAAGAAAGATTAAAAAATAAGCTTGTACCACCCCCTACCTAAGTCAGTGAACATTTAATGAATAAAACGTGAAAGGGTCTCACTTATCCCTTTAACTACATCCATGAAACCAGCGTGAAACCAGCGTCCTCTCCTTTAGCCTGAAAGTTTCTTGTGTCAGCCAGTTTTAAGTTCAGATCTAATATTTTTCAAAACCATAATTTTTTAAATTTGATTTTTATTAGGTGAATATACCTAGTATAAATAAGATGACTACAAGTCAAGATCTCATGGCCGAAAATGTCACAAAACACGATCCTAAGGCACATGCATCCATCAACTTCCTCCATATCTTTCTAGGTCGTCACTCCATATAGTACATAGCCGACTTATTGCCACCTCATCTTTACTGATCCTTTGGACTATGGTTAGATTCTGGACTAAGTACATGCCTGAAACTTAAATCCCCTTCTAGCCTAAATTATTTATTAGGTAAATACCGAATACATACCTACAGTAGTGAATGAGGCATAAAAATTATTTTATCATCAGGTTCCATTGTTGCATTAACTAAGCACTGGTTGGCCCTTTCGTAGATACGATAAATGGTAGCAGACTGAAGAACATGCCAAGAGGGAGAGGGGGGTGGGCGGATGTGGCATTTCCCAGCAGTAACAAACATACTTATTTGAAACAAAAACTTAATAAGAGAACCGTTTGGCACCCGACCCATCCCACACAGCGAAACTTGTCGAATATACATTTATAAATTTCTTACAGCGACGCAACCAGTCACAGTACCGTACGCAACCTGTTTTGCGTGAACGCGATTTTTTTTATTAATTGCCTACAAAGTCCGTCATGTCGGAGTAAAATATATTAAAAATTGGTGCATGAAATGGAGAAATACTCTTGCCTTTACCATTATAGGTTTATGGAGTAATTTCAGAAAGAAATGCTCTTTATTAGTACACTTAATATTTATTTAAATTAAATGTACGAGTGACCCCGAACCCAAAACCTTCTTTTTGAGGATTCTGTTTATGTGTTCATCGCAGTTTGACTCGGTACATTCTAACACTGTAATCAAATCCAAGCAGTTAGTCAACGTTCGTTTACGTTCGGGTGCTCCGTGAATGTTGCAATCATGAAATCATTACACGACGCGCCGTGTGAGATTACTAGTTGCATCGCAGTTACCAATGCCAGTTACGCTGCGTTGCCGTAGCTGCTCGTATCTGAGATAGGCATAATGGTACACGATTCTCCTTAAAAGTTGGTTGATTTTATGGAGACATATTTGTATCATTACTTTCATCGTAGTATAATGTAGACTAATGTTCCGTGCAGGATTTGAACCCGCGGCCCTTAGTGCTGCAACTCAATTGCTAAGCCACTGCGCCACTACATTATATTACGATCAAAGTAATGATACAAACAGGCTAAGCTACAGTCCCACAACTGACTGGAACCTGAAAAACTCGTTAATATTTAACGGGTATTTAATAACCGGTATCTTACACCCCTACAAAAAAGTGGGGTTTCTTTTAGAACCTAAATAAAAAGACGTAACTGAAATTCTTCCAAATTAAATTCGGGGGTTTTTATTTTCTGATCCTCCGCCTTAGTGATTGCGCACTATATCATATTTAGCTTATATCGTGATAATTATTCTTAATATAATATAGATTTCTCTATCGGGAACGGTTTTCCAGAGGAATATGCACTGCACAGTAACAGAAGCATTAATCAAGATATAGATAGTAGAGCCTTTTTACACCCATATTATGGTAGTAGCACGAATGGTTCGGCTCGACCGGGGTCTATCCCCATAGACCACGATCTCACAGAATAACAGCGCAAAATAAGTTTAATGTCGCTGTGTTTCCTAAGGCGAGTGTCGAAAACCGAAGAACCTTTTTACTGGAAACGAAGTATTCCATTTTAGTGCTCGGGGGTGACAACGGATGCGCATTTTCAAATAGATGAATAATAGATGTAGGTAATCGTCTAGCGAATACAGCATCAGGTGGACTGTTTGCCCATTTTACAAACTTATTCCTTTAAAAAATTGTTGTACGGATTTTATAACGCAGAGAAACTCCAAGCATATATCCCTATCCACAGCTCGCGGAGTGACTTTAAACTTCTTCATCCCGCAGTGATGGACAACGCCACATCTCAGATTCATATGTCATCACTGGCAATACGCACTGGTTATATACACTTTTGTTTTAAAGTTCTGAAGTATTATCGGACAAGATAATTTTTTACAACTTACCGAACATGGCCTAGCCGCGTTGGATTCGTTGGTTGACTTTTTGCTCAAAGTTGGCCTTACCTAATCGGACATTTTGTCCCAGATACATAATATAATGCTCAACAACTTTGAGTGTAGCATTACCAACAACTACCGGTACCTATAGTCGTTAGAAATTATTTTTGTCTTGTCCATATTCATATTAGAACTACACATTGTGAGACACCCTGTCTCCCTCTTTCGTACTTTAGTTTTGAACTCGGATAGACATCGTAGCCTTACAAACAAATATTTCAGCACATTGATTTACAAACTGAGATCTTGGCACCGCTGAAGGGACTGTAGCTCTGCTGTGAGTACTGGAATTATATACACATCTGAAAAACTTTAAATACTGATTCTCCACCCGATTTGTAAAAAGTCTCGTCGCACACATTTTGAAATCTATCTGTTTAATAGTCTGTAAGCAGATGTATCAGTTGAAGAGTGCGGTGTTATTTCCTGTCTCGCAGCTATAAGTGTGTGTTCGGAGGTCACAGCATTGACTTTATTAAACAGATTTTCTATAGCCTGATTTTAAGGTTCAGTTCGCTCTAGCCACACAGTGATCGTGTCCGGTCTTCACCCTAACCATAACTGAAAAGATTCCGTTTAGTCGTCTGAATACGAGGGTGACACTGAAAGTTCTTAGAAAATCAAAAAGTGAACAAACTAGCCAGTTATTAGTTTTATTATATCTTTTCAAAATAGTGTCCATTTACATCAATAGGTACCTCGCTACATCCGATGGAACCACTGAAAAAAGCACTTTGCCCTCTCGTCCTTAGGGGTCTCAAATATTTTAAAACGCAGCCACTGCTTCCTCGGCGTCCATAAAACGTTTACCTCGAAGGTTTTCTTTTATTTTCGGAAATAAACAAAAATCGCAAGGAGGTCGGGGCTAGATATAGAGCGGGTGACCCAGTAATTCCACGTCTGACCTCACCAAGCAGTCGATTGTTTGCTTGGCGGTGTGCGAAGAGGCGTTGTCGTGGTGAAGGAGGGTCCTACTGCGAAGTCGTTTCTCCCGAACTTTTTCCAAAACAAGTGGCAAACAATTGTTATTGTACCACTCTGCAGTAACTGTTTTTCGATCCTCTAAAACAATTGTTGCGTAATGACCTGTTCTTCCGAAGAACGAGGCCACCATCTTTTTCCCTCGCTTCGACCTCTCTTCACTTTAGTTGATAACTCGTCGGAAGGAAACACCCAGACATCAGACTGTTTCTTAGTTTCAGAATCATAACAATAACTCCAGCTTTCGTCACCCGTATGTACCTATGTCGAACACAGCATTTGAGTCACCTCCGTTAAATCTTTGAACCATTTCACGACACCAATTAACACGACGGAGTTTTTGGATCTCTGTCAAATTATGAGATATCCACCGGGCACAAAGCTTCCTGACCGCTAAATGTTCATGGAGGATTTTGTGGACTTGACTCATACCAATGCCTAAGCTTGTCCCAATCTGCTGATAGGTCACTCTTTTGTCAGTCTCTATCATACCCCGCACTACACTGTCATCTTCAGTCGTCGCCTTAAGCTAGGGTCCCACGGCCTGTTTTGTCACAGATCAGACCGCGCCAGGCCGGACAACAGGCCGTGGGAACCATCGCATCCGATGAGGCCTGTGGTGGCCTGTGGGCGCCTGTCCGATCCATCGGGAGTCGGTAAGATCAAAGGCGCGGCGCGGCGCGGCGCGACGGCGCCTGTCGCGGCCTGTACGGGCGCGTCTGCGTCGCTTGCAATCGTTCATTTCAACTGCGGTGGCGCTTGCGCGTACATGCTCATGATGGAATGGACGAATGAGCTTATATTCGAGTTTTTAACTCTTTATGAAAATGAACCAGCGCTTTGGAATATTTCGTCGCCTCAACATAAAAACAAGAACGGCTTTTGTTGAATGACGACACCCACCAGCGTCGTTTCCTCTGCTTTCTTTTTGCTTGGTTTATCAAACGTTCACCACTGAATAAAACCACAGCGGCTGCACACGCAGCCATGCGCTCCGTATCACTTCACATGTTGGAATGTCAGTCGACAGGCCGCACCAGGCCGGCACACGCCGTGGGAACGCTCAGTACGGGCCGCGACAGGCCCATACAGGCGGGACAACGCCTGGCGCGGCCTGTCGCCTGACAGGCCGTGGGACCCTAGCTTTAGAAGGCCATCCTTCACGCAGATCATCGGTGAGATTAGTGCGACCACGTTTAAACTCATTAAACCAGTTGTAAACAGTGGCACGAGATGGGGCTTTGTCGTGAAAGGCGAATCGAAGTCTATCATAACTTTCTTGTTGACTTAAATGACATCAAAATTCATAAAAAATCATTGTACGAAAATTTTCTCGTGTTAAATTCATGCTGACGTGATGCGACATGCAGGCAATTTTCAATTTGCCGCCAAATCGTAAACAAATGACAAATTAATGAAATACATACACAATAATATTGGCAAAGAGTTCTATTTTCAAAGTTTGAACTTATTTTTTATTATATCGTTTACAAGTGGCCAGTTCTAAAAACTTTCAGTGTCGCCCTCGTAAAAACGTGACTTATTCACACTTGTAAAAAAATCAACTTACACATAATGTAATTCTGCAAAGCTCACTGCATATTACTATTCAAAATTTTAATAATTTACGTGAAATAGTCTCTGAGAAATACACAAAAGTGACTTTAAGTGAAGATAATATAGTTTATAGTTAAACCGTAAGGTATACTTTAGTTTTTAATGTAATATAAGGAAGTCAGATAGCCGCTTTATGTTCAATTTTTTTTTGTTTTAAATTATTTGTGTAAGTGTGTTAGTAGACCGTTTCTTCTTTTTTTAAACTCATAATTATGTCATAATTACGATAACCGAAAATAAATCTAATGCTCTTTGCTCGAGAGGAAGAAGAGGAATTTATAATCATGAAATTCTTAGGAGGTACGCTCAGAATTATGCTTTTACAACTAAAAACGGTTAATTTAAACTTACGAAATTTTTCTTTTCTAAACTTTTTTGTCCTTATTAATTTTTTAAGAGTTATCTATTACGAATTTACTCTACTAGCGATCCACCCCGGCCACATGAGTAAAGGTTTCTTTACTCATGTGCCCCGGCTTCGCACGGGTGATTTCTGGATCTCGACAACAGTGCCAACTGCCGGGTCCAAGCTACTCAGCTACCACGGCTCTTTTCTAGATATCTCTTCTAACTTATATATATATATATATATATATATATATATATATATATATATATATATATATATATATAAGATAGAGGTAAGCGAAATACCACTGACTGACTAACTCAACACGAGATCGATCGGTAAGGGCCCCCACGCACTAGGCAGCCTGGCTGCGCAGCCAGGCTGCGGCGCACGAAATATTTGAGCAGCCAGTTTTAAACAGCCAATGGACGACCAGTTGACGATCACTGTATTCTTCTGAAGATATATCCCATATTGCTTTATGGAGTTCAATTTCGCGAATCAATTTCTCCGTATCGAAGGTCATTTTGTGGTTTCGGAACACAAAATACGTCTCGCTGCGTGCGTGACTGAAGGTAGCCACATACCTACATTCGGCTACTCGCTCTGGCTGCGCGCAGCAAACGGGCTGCCGTGCGATCAGGCGCGCATTTATGGCTGCCGCAGCCGGGAGTTCGTGGTTAGTTAGGTGCGCGGGCGGGAAATTTGCCATGGCCAATCTCCAGGAGTAGACTTTTATGGGCTGATCATGAAGATGATGTTTATACCTAATACATAATAATTCTCGTTGCTTATTAGTAGAATTCGTAGATGAAAATTATCCCTATACAGGGTTATTTTTCAAAGAGCAGCCAAAATTTTTAACTTAAGTTCAAATGTATACATAATGGTACACCGTTATTGCAGTTTTTGAAAATACGAGTAAATAAGATTTTATTTGAAATTATCCCAAAGTCAATGTGATTTATGGGCAACAACGTTTTTGCCTACCGTACCGATCGACCCTTGCGAATGCGTGCGTGTGCAGTATTATAAACCAGTTAAAATAATGCATTACCACGCATTTTGAATTTAAAATATAAAAAGGACAAAACTATTGACATTTTTTAATTAATTTTTCTTTACCATTTGCCTATATTACTTATTCTAACCCTGTACTTGTATAAAAATCAATTGCTTTCTGTTAGTTTCTAAAATGGCTGAGCCGATTCTGATGAATTTTTTGGACAGTTTAGATTCACAACTGGACCCGGTAGGTGGCCATTGTTGTTGAGATTGTTGTTGGAAATGAGCCGTGCGAAGTCGGCGCGGATCGCTAGTAATACAATAGTTATTAATTTTTTTTTTATAGGAAAAGGGTGACAAACGAGCACACAGTCCACCTGATGGTAAGTGGCTTCTGCGGCCCATAGACATCTACATCTATCCTCTATTACAAATCAAAATGCAGATGCGTTGTCACCCGTGAGGACTAAGATGGAATGCCTCATTTCCAGCAAAAAGGGCCCCCGGCCACCTGCACTCACCAAGCGAAACGCAGAGGTAAACCTCTACTTCACGCTGGTTTTCTGTGAGGTCGTGGTACCACCCCGGTTCGAGCCGGCCCATCCGTGCGACAGCAAAAGCTGCCGCGTGGCTCTACCACTGATAAGTTAACCGTTAATCGTCCATAGAGACTGCTTAGCCTCGGGCACAGGCATAAGTTGCCAAGTGGGTATTCTATAAGATACATTTTAGAGAATGAGCGCACAGCTTACATACACGCTTAAATTCCGTCACGAGCTGCCGGGTCAGTGCGATTAGTATACCCGCAAAAAATGTCGATTAAGGTTAAATCATGAACTTAAAAGTTCTATTCAGCCGTAGATTATTTGCAAAACAAGTGACTGTTTCACCTTTGGCATATGTTAGTAACGTAATTCATACCTTTCCACGCCATGTAATTATCAAAATACCCTGAAGATCTGGCCTGCGATCAAGAAAGTTATTACTACATCGCATGTGTGTTAGAAGTAACTAATATGCAGACTGGCAAGAAACACCAGCGATTGAAATCCACCTGCCAGTGTAGACAATGGAAGGGGCCCATAACATATAGTTTATCGTGGTAGAGAGCCATGCTACCAAGCTCGCACAAAATACCAGTGTGAAATAGCAGCTTAAAGCAACTGTGTTTCATATGGTGAGTGTAGAGTAGAGAACCGGAGACCCTAACACTGGAAATGAGGCATTCCATCTTATTTCTCAGGGGTGACAATGCATCTGCATTTTGATTCTTAATCGAGGATAGATATAGATGTACTTGTTACTAGATGCATCTACTTACCAACAGGCGGAATGTGGGCTCGTTTGTCACCCAAATACTATAAAAAAGGTGAACTTTTTTTAGTATTCTTTAGTCCACTGCTGTATCTAGGTTGTTACAAAAATGCGCAAACATGCACATCTACAAAGATTCGACATTACTTACCGAGATTGACAGGTGTTTTGAGCTTGGCAAGCAGAGAGAACTCCACTTTATCCCCTATGATATATTGGGGATCAGTATACTCACGCTAGTATACTGATCCCCAAAATATAACCACATAACATAATGAATAGAAGTTGCCGATAAGTTTTCTCAGTGGTTTTCTAGATAGAAAAGGAGTACCCTGGTTGGGTAGGTACTAACATCTTACCTATTTCTGCCTGTAATCGCCAGTGCCTGCACCTGAGTTCCGGTCTGAACTGAAAAAAGAGCCAGTATAATCACAAGCCGGGATGATTCCATCTTAGTCCTTGGGGCATTACCTCCAGCCACATCTGTCAATTTTTTTTAAATATAGAATAATAATAACAACGTAGGCGAAAGTCATTCAAATTTCTTCTATTCGTTGTACGCTATCAAACATTAGGTAAAATTGGTTAAAGTTACAGCCTTCACACACCCCACTGCTAAGCACCACCTGGCAAGACCTGCAGCCACATCTGTTGCCTTCTTTGACTGAAATTGGCTGCAGGTATGCTTGGACAGTAGTAGCCACTTCACCTCAGGTGCACAATGCAAGTTTGTCATCAATTTCATTAAAAAAGTACATTTTCATACAGGTAATGTTACCATAATCAAAGCTGAAATGAGGGTTAAGGACGCGGAAAGTCCAGCGGAAAATATTGATAATTAAATATTTCATCCTTTTGCTTGTTTTCTACCGACTTCAAAAAGGAGACGGTACTCAATTCGACTGTATGTTTTTTTTATGTGTTACCTCATAACTTTTTTCTGGGTGAACCGATTTCGATGATTCATTTTTTATTTGAAAGCTGGTGCTTCTCATGTGGTCCCATATAAATTTGATCAAGGTCTGACCAATAGTTTTTGAGTTATTCTTAATAGTTTATATTGAAGTCGGTTGTACAAAATTTTTAATAATTTTTTTTATAAAAAAACTATAAACAATCGAAACATTGCGATGTACTCATTTTAGTTTCTGGTTTATTATGACATCCATCAAGTCCATGACTGAACAAAGGCTTGTTCAGCATTTCTTGGAAGATTTACTAATTTATCATGCTGGGCAGACAGAGGTTAGCGCAGAGTCCATACACTTGTAATTGTAATAGTGCTAATCAGTTTCGTCCAAGTTAGGGAGATTTATTGGGCACAGATGAGCTTGGCATTTGGGGAAAAAGGGGAAAAATCAAAAGCACTCATGCTCACCTCCGCAGGTTCGGCTCTTATTGGTCGCCTTGGCGACCAGCTTCACCCTCTACTGCTCGCATAGATGCTTGCGTTTTGCCACAGCAGGCGGGGGCTGCTCTACCTCCGCGTCCACAGATTTACAAAAACACTCTAGGGGTAGGACAGATACGACAACGTAGAGTTGAGACGTTCTGATTCGGTTTTAGTATAGATTCGATCTATTTTATCTATAATATATAACTGATAAAGAACAAAAATTCCATTCATACCTTATAGTAAGGTAATGGTGGTCCTGGACCTGATAATTCCCAGAATATTACCGTCATCTACATCCGACCCCAATAATCTTTCAGCACTTAATTAGCACTTAATTCCTTGCTATTAATATTTATCGTATATCTATTATCGTCACTGCGTTGCCAGCGATACGTTTTGCCAGCAACGCAAATTTCAACAGTTCGTTGCAGTGAAAATTTTAGAGCAACAAATTTTTAAACTTGGTACCTAATTAGCACCTAAAAAGCCCCTAATTTGGGCTTTTTCTAAAAGCAATTTTGATTCTATTCTGATTTTCAGAAAACCTGAATTTTGCATCTGCTTTGTTCTGAATAATGACTTTATTTTTATTAGGGACGCCTTGCCATTGTCTATATTTGAAGCACCTAATTAGCACTTAATTCCTGCTATTCATATTTATCGTATATCTAAAAACTTAATTGCGTTGCTAGCAAAACGTATCGCTAGCAACGCAAATTTTAACAGTTCGTTGCGGTGAAAATTTTAGAGCACCTAATTTTTATACTTAGCACCTAATTAGCACCTAAAAAGCCCCTAATTTTGGGTTTTTCTAAATGCAAATTCCTGACTCTGCGTTTCTGGCGAGTCACAGCTTTCTAAGAGATCCACGTCCCAGTTGCGGATGGTTTGCAATTTTTTGACAATAAAGAAACATGTAGACAAAAACCATTCAAATTTCTTCTATTCGTTGTCGGACTATCTATCTATCAAACATTAGGTAAAATTAGTTAAAAGTTACAGCCTTCATGAGCCCCACTGCTGGGCACAGGTCTCTCCTCATTTATGAGTTCCCTGCTCCAGTGCGTGTTGCCGGACTTCAGATAGTCTCTTTAAAATTTTGTTCCTCAGCTATACATGTTTCCTCGCGATATTTTCTTTCTGCGCCGAGCACGTGGTGTATCAGCACTTGAAAACGCAATTAACTATTTCATTAGTGCCGGCGGGGATCGAACCCGGGTTGCTTGCGTCATCATCATCATTACAGCCCTTCACAAGTCCACTGCTGAAAATAGGCCTCGCCCAAGGAATGCCACAAAGCACGGTCTTGAGCCACCTGCATTGACTTCCTGCATATCTAGTTAATACACATAAACATACATACATACAGATCAAGCATTTAGTCCTGCTATTTTTAATTATGGTTATAATAACAAGATCTAACAAACTACACAGCAATAAGTCTTTTAAAGAAATTTGAACGCGAAGTTTATAGTAAAAACTATAAAATAATGAGCGCAGTACCTAATGATATAATGAAATTATGGTCCTTAAAGGTCGGGCCTAAAGCACCAGCTATAAACGTTCCATCTGCCCTACAAGTGAGTGTGGAGACAGTCTAAATAGGTACAATGGTTTCAAATTCGGAAGTTGCTTCTGTTGTTTATTTACTATAGAAATATATGATAACTGCTATATAACTTGAATTTCTATTAGTGTTGAGGACAGCTAGAGACCCGCCGCCCCGTCGCCCCTTCGTACCCCGCTACCCCCCGCGCACCCCGCACACCGGCGCCGACCAGCGATGTCGGCGTCCAATCAGCGCGCGTGTGGCTCCATTTGTCGTCGCACGGCACTACTCACAGACTGAGGCACCTTCTAGCGAGATATAAGAAGGGCGTCTCGGTCTGTGAGCTGTTCATTTCACTTCGGAGCGGCACTAAGGAAGAAACCTGAAGAAGACTCAAGACTCCTAAATCAAGACCTCCCTCTGTACATAGTGTTAGACATAGTTATAGTTAGTCAGTGCCGAATTGATGTAAATAGTTAATACAGTATATTAAAAAGTACCATCTTTTCTTCAAGCAGTCCCCTAGTATAGCTAACCTCAGATCAGTCGTTAAGTAATCAGTCACAAATAAATATACAGTCCACTGTTCATCCATTATATTCTTGGTCCATCGCCGCCGGATTCAAGCCAGAAGAAAGAAGCAAGAAGTAAGAAGAAAGAAGAAAGAACATAATTATAGAAGAGAGAAGATCATTATAGAAGATCTTCAAGGAAGAAAGAAGTTCGTCGACGAAGAGAGAAGATCGTCGGTACTAATTTCTTCCCTGTTTCTTGTCACGATTACGTCACATACGTCTATTGTCTGTTTCCAGACAATTTCTTGTTTCTTAACCGCGTTTACGCGGCCAGTGGTCACTCCCTAACGGTGCCAAACTGTGACCATCTGGTAACCCTTGTGGCGGGAACGACATCCATACGTGTGTCTTTTTAAAGACTGTACGTACGTCTTTTTGAAGACGACCGGAGGTCGCAACGTGGGACCATGAGGAAGACACGAAGCCAGAAGACACGGAACGATGATGACATGCCGGTAGGAATGCGCATATTCGAAGAAGCACCCGCGTCTCCGTCCGATTATCTCGCAATGGCACAAGCGCCCTCCGCCGCGCCCGCGCTCCAGGCCCCGCCCGCGCCCGCATCTACGCCCGCGCCCGCGCCCCCGCCGCCGCGCCCCGCTATGTCCGTGTCCACGACCGATCGTTTGGGAGAGGTTAGCACTTCCGCGCCGCGTACAGAGACACTCGCCGCGATTATTGAAGATCTTCCGTCTACAGAGATTAGTTCGTTAGTACGTACCGTCGCGCCTGTAACAGACGTACATAGGCCCACACCCCGCGCCCCGTCGGTTCGCTCCGTTCGTTCAGCCCAGTCGACGGCTAGTGCGATAGCTAAATTAAAGCAAATAGAGTATAACGCCGCGGAGGAACTAGCTGCAATTAGGAGGAAGCATTTGCAGTTGGAAGAAGATCTTATTAGGAAGAAGTACGCTAGGGACGTCGCGCAACTGCAAGAAGAAACAGATAGGGAAAGTGTCAACGAAGACGAGTTAGTTGAAAATAGGGTACGCGTTGATAGGTGGTTAGAAAACGTAGAGACTGTGCGGGGGGAGTCGCCCTCCCGCCCCTCTCAGCCCGCGCCCCGCATCGAGTTAGAGCAGACCCTACCGAACAGGGTAACCGGTTACGACCACAGTGAAGATGCCCAGGGGAGGACGGAAGCGAATAACGTTCAACCGCGCCGCATAGATTCGGTACAGAGGGAAGATGGAGTCGCCGTAGAAATGAACCAGGTGGATCGTCGTGTACGGGTTACGTCGCCGTCGCGCGTCCAACGCCGCACTCTATCGCCTGCACATAGATCGCCACATCGCCACGCGGATCGTAGATCACCGTCGCCGCATAGGGATGTAGGTGTACGTAGATCGCCATCGCCACATCGCCGCACGGATCGTAGATTATCGTCGCCGTATAGGGATGTAGGTGCGCATAGGACGCCAGCGCCACAGCGTAGGCTAGAGAGAGATAGGGATAGAGATAGGTCGCTTACTCCGCGAGGGAAAGATAGGGGTATAGAGCGACTAGCGGAAGCTCTGGAGAATATGGTCAGAGTTAGGCCCGCTGCCGCGAAGCAGACGCAGGACTTGCCTATTTTTAACGGTTCGGCCGCGGAATGGTTAGCGTTCAAAGCCGCGATGAAAGAATCCACGCGTCTATATGGATTCACAGATACGGAAAATATGGCAAGGTTAAGAAACTGTCTACGCGGTGAAGCTAGGGAGGTAGTATCGGCACTGCTGTTTACCGCGAAGGATCCAGCAGATATTATGCGAACATTAGAGCAGTGTTTCGGCCGCCCGGAAGTAATTATCGATCGAGCGTTAGAAGAATTGAAACGCCTTCCGCGCCCGGGTCAAACCGCACAGGAATTAAATGCGTTCGCAATAAAGTTGCAAAATATCGTGTGCATTTTGCAAAATGTTGACGGCAAGGGATATCTGCAAAATCCAATGCTTACTAGGGAAGTAACGAGTAAGTTAAGCCCTCACTTACGGTCGCGTTGGTGTGATTATGCGGAGCACTACGGAAGTGCAGACGAACCGGACATCGTTACACTGTCCAGGTTCATGATGAGAGAGGCTGATCGTGCGTTGAGTCATGCCTATACGTCCGTAGAGCCGACTAAGGAATCGCCCGTAAGACGAGAGGCCCCGCCGTCGAAAAGGATAGTGACACGCCGCGTAGAGAATAGGACTCGCGACGTAAAAACGTTCACCGCACAGGAGGACACCAGTAGTGCCTCTTGTATGTGTTGCGGAGGTGAACACGTGATCGCTAAGTGTAGAAAGTTAGCGCAAATGGGTGTGGACGACCGGTGGAATTGGGTAAAGGAAGGTGGGGTATGTTTTCTGTGTTTAAGTAGTAAACACCGACGGTTCAAATGTAGAGCGAAGAAATGCGGCGTCGACGGCTGCAACGCCCCCCACCATGCCCTCCTTCACACCCGCAAGACCCGCGCACCCGAGACATCGGCAAAACCGGATGAGACCGTGCTCGTCGCGTCTAACGTCGCTAGTAATGCGTCCGTATTATTGAAAGTGTGTCCCATTACGTTACGTGGACCACGCGGTAGGGAAATAGATACGTATGCGTTGCTTGACGAAGGCTCAACCATTTCGTTGATCGACGACGACTTAGCGCGCGAGTTAGGAGCGGAAGGACCGGTAAAGCCGTTGAATATTAGAGGAGTAAGCAATAGTCAGCGCGAGGCCGATAGCAGGCTAGTTAACGTAGGCATACGTGGAAAATCGCGCAGCGAGATGTACAGAATAAATGCGCGTACGGTAACGAATTTACAGATAGGTTCGCAGTCGGTAAATAAAGAGTGTTTACGGTTGAAACACTTACGCAACCTACCGAGCTCGGTTTGCTACGAGGACGCCAAACCGAGATTATTACTAGGCGCCGACAACTGGCATTTAATAATCACCCGTAATTTAAGGATAGGACGTCGAAGGCAGCCTATAGCTGCACGAACGTTATTGGGATGGGTGATACAGGGAACCGTGCCGCGATTCACGTGTAGGGAGGACGGTGAAACCGTATTACACGTCGTAAGCAGTAGCGGACGGTTAGATAGGGACATTCGAACGTTCGCCAGTCAGAACGAGGAGTTAACGGAACTCCTTAAACGGCAGTACGAGATCGATTCCATCGGTATCTCGCTAAAGAGTAGGCCGCGACGGGAAGAGGAGCGCGCTGTCGAGATATTCCGGCGCACCGTCAAGAAGGTCGGCGAGCAATACCAGGTGGGACTGCCATGGAAGGACGACGACGTGCGGATGCCTCCCAGCTACGAGATGGCTGCTCGAAGACTGCGGACGATCGAGAAGAAGATGGACAAATCGCCGGAGTTTCGAGACGCCTATACAGCACAAATGGACAACCTCCTGGCGAAAGGATACGCAAGGGAAGCTGAAGGGACAGAGAGAGAGGACCCCAAGAGCTGGTACCTGCCCCACTTCGCAGTACAGAATCCGAACAAGCCTGGGAAGACAAGAGTGGTTTTCGACGCGGCAGCGCGTGCGTCCGGTAAATGTTTGAACGATTATTTACTTGACGGCCCCGACTTGTTACGGAACCTACCGGGCATACTATTTAGATTTAGGGAGAACGAAATAGCCGTGTCCGCGGATATTAGGGAAATGTTTTTACGCGTAAAGATAGACCGTCGCGACCAACCCGCGCAATTGTTTCTGTGGCGAGGCAACGAGCGATCCAGCCCACCGCGGGAATACGTTATGACTTCAATGATTTTCGGTGCGAGGAGCTCGCCGTTTCTCGCACATAGTGTTAGGGATCATAACGCGCGCGCACACGCAGAGACACATCCGTTGGCACTTAACGCTATCGTACGTAGTCACTACATGGATAACTACCTAGACAGTTATGCTACGGTAGAGGAAGCGGTAAACACTGCGAGGCAGGTTATGGAAGTACACCAGCAGGCCGGCTTCACCTTAGCAGGCTGGAATTCGAACCACGCAGCCCTACTAGAAGACAAGCCGGAGGAATTACTAGCGAGCAAGCCTAAGGAGGTAGGCTTGAGACAAGACAGCCCAGGCAGAACCCTAGGGCTATTATGGATGGCCGATGAAGATGCCTTAACGTTCAACACATCCATGAACAGGGTACCGAACGAAGTGAAGACGCTGCAGAGGCCACCGACCAAAAGAGAGGCGTTAAGTGCAGTCATGTCGGTCTTCGACCCGCTGGGACTGCTGAGCTACCTCACCATCACCGCTAAGATCCTGCTGCAAGACCTGTGGCGGATGAAGAAGGTCGGATGGGACGACGAACTACCCGAGGAGGCAGCTGAGGAATTCCAGAGGTGGCTGCGAGTCGTCGAGGAAGTATCACGACTGCGGCTGCCTAGGTGCTATGCTCCTACGGGGGGAGTGGTAGAGCGTCAGCTTCACGTATTTAACGATGCAAGCGAACGTGCGTACGCATCCGTGGCGTATTGGCGATTACGATACCGCGACGGAACGGTTAAGGTACGATTAGTGGCGGCCAAGGCGAAAGTCGCCCCGATAAAGGCGCAAAGCATTCCGCGGTTAGAGTTACAGGCGAATCTAATAGGCGCGCGACTCGCGGAATTCGTGCAAGGCGAGCACAGAGTGGTAGCCGATAGGGTAGTTTATTGGACAGACTCCACTACGGCGCTCCATTGGATTCAGAACGATACGGCGCGTTACACCCCATACGTAGCACATAGATTAGGGGAGATATCGGAGAAGACGTCACCCGAGCAATGGAGGTGGATACCGACCGCAGACAACATCGCGGATCAGGCAACGCGCGTTAATTATACGTACAAGGAAGGGAGCGACAAATGGTTTACGGGACCACCATTCCTGTACGAAGATGAAGATCGATGGCCTCGACGTCGGGAAGAGAAGGCAGGGGATGAAGATGACGAGCTGGAGGAAGTCGTGGCGCACCAGAGCGACACCGGGGACGCTCCACACCTGCCAGACATCAAGAGGTTCTCTTCTTATGAGAGATTGGTCAGGGCCACCGCTCGCATATTACAGTTCGTCGATGCCATGAGAGGAAAGGCGCACGGACTAACATTGGACCACATCCAGAAAGCAGAACGGATGTGGATAGAGCGAAGTCAACAAGACAGTTTTGCTGAAGACATCAGTCGACTGCAGAAAGGAAAGAACTTGGCAACCGGCAGCGCGTTGAGGAAGCTCGACCCCATATTCGAAGATGGCATACTGCGAGCTAGAGGACGGATTGACGCAGCCGATGTGGACAGCCAAATGAAGAGACCCACCATCCTGAACGGACGCCACCAGTTTGTAAAGCTGCTTGTGGAGAAGGCGCATAAGGAAGCAAGCCACGCCAACAGGGAACGGGTAGTGAACGACCTACGCACGAGATATCACATACTTCGACTACGACCAACCGTAAGAGAAGTGGAGCGGAGATGTCTGCAGTGCAGGGTACGCAAGGCGACACCACGGCCGGCGGTTATCGGAGATCTACCACCTGAACGGTTAGGGGCATTCGCGCGACCATTCACCTACACCGGAATCGACTATTTCGGGCCTATAACGGTAACAATAGGACGTAGGCATGAAAAACGGTGGATAGCGTTATTCACTTGTTTGACGACGCGCGCGGTACATCTAGAGATAGTTTATTCCCTAACGACGGACTCGGCGATATCGGCATTGCGGCGCATGGCGGCTAGGCGTGGGTGGCCACGGGTCATCTACTCTGACAACGGAACGAATTTCCATGGGGCGGACACCGAGCTACGACGGGCAATGGAGGAGTGGGCACCCCTGCTGAAGGACTACGCGTTGACTCGGCGGACAGACTGGAAGTTCATCGCGCCGGGCGCGCCGAACCAGGGAGGCGCATGGGAGCGTCTCGTGCGCTCAGTGAAGACCGCGCTCGAAGCCACTCTACACCAGAAGAGCCCGCGGGAGGAGACGTTGGTGACGCTCCTCACTGAAGCCGAGAATACAGTGAACTCTCGACCGTTGACACACGTACCGGTCGACATCGACGAGGAAGAAGCGCTGACACCCAACCACTTCCTGCTGCTGGGACCATCGAGCCTTCCAGTAACCGCGCCGTGCACGCCTAATGATCGTCGGGCGTGGAGAGCGGCGCAAGGACTTGCCGACGAGTACTGGAAGCGCTGGATGAAGGAGTACCTGCCGACGCTGGTTGCGCGCGGGGACTCACGGGATGTGCAGCAGCGACAACTACAAGAGGGGGACCTCGTCGTGGTGGCAGACGGAAGCCTTCCAAGGAACGTGTGGCCGCGTGGAATTATAACGCGGACATTTCCCGGACCAGACGGCGTGGTGCGCAACGTGGAGGTGCGGACCAGGGGCGGATTGCTGCGGCGGCCGGTCAGGAAGATCGCCGTCCTCCCGAAAGAAGATGAGGCTCGCGAGCTACGCCGGGGGGAGGATGTTGAGGACAGCTAGAGACCCGCCGCCCCGTCGCCCCTTCGTACCCCGCTACCCCCCGCGCACCCCGCACACCGGCGCCGACCAGCGATGTCGGCGTCCAATCAGCGCGCGTGTGGCTCCATTTGTCGTCGCACGGCACTACTCACAGACTGAGGCACCTTCTAGCGAGATATAAGAAGGGCGTCTCGGTCTGTGAGCTGTTCATTTCACTTCGGAGCGGCACTAAGGAAGAAACCTGAAGAAGACTCAAGACTCCTAAATCAAGACCTCCCTCTGTACATAGTGTTAGACATAGTTATAGTTAGTCAGTGCCGAATTGATGTAAATAGTTAATACAGTATATTAAAAAGTACCATCTTTTCTTCAAGCAGTCCCCTAGTATAGCTAACCTCAGATCAGTCGTTAAGTAATCAGTCACAAATAAATATACAGTCCACTGTTCATCCATTATAATTAGTAATATTTAAAAAGGGTTTCACATTCGAAAATGAAAATCATGTAAAATAATAATATCATCTATAAATATAATTATGATTACATATTTATATATTTTTGGAATAGATTTCAAACCCTCAATCTATCAGATAGAACTCGAACAATACACCCAGAACCACCTACGTTATACGCTTTTTCATGCCACAGTAATAGATGTCCACTGGAACCTTCTGATGGGTACTCAAAGCCGCGATAGATATATTTCATTAAAATATCTATGTCATCGCGAGATAAGTTTCCCACGGCTTCCTCGATTTGTGCAGATTTTATTGCCAGTAGTACTTTTAAAGTAACAGCAAGGGCGTTATCCTGAAAGCATAAAAAGGCAGTATGATTTTTTTATTTCATCTTGTGTGTGATTTCGTGATTAGAATAACTACGAATTGCGAATGTTCTGTGTTTTTAACAATGAACTTGATCTGTGGAGTATGTTCGAATTACAAAATATGTATCGTATCAATGATGTTATATACAAAAAGTAAGTAATTTTATCATATAAAATTATACACCACGTAGTGGCGGTTCGCAATGTAAGAATATCCACTACCCCATATCGACCCCACCAGTAAGCCACACAGTAAGGGTTTTTTTGTTTTTAATAAAAATTTACTTTAACAGGCGTTACTTTGCGGAAATACATTTTATTAAAAATGTCAAAATAGTTAAAAAACCAATATTGGTATAATTTTTCTATAACCTATACTTTAATTTGTATTCATTGTTTTTATTAAAATCTAATAAGTCTGGGAAAAAGTTCTACGTAGGTATTTAGTTTGTATAAAATTGAAGAAAAATCCCTTTGGTTGTACTGTTTGTATATGGCTGTTTTTAATATTAATACTTATAGGACATTAAGAAAAAGAAAAATAAAAAGTAAAAAACACTTTCCCGCCATTTTTAAATTGTTTTTCTATACGCCAAAATTAGTGAATCTAACGAAAAAATTTGATACATTCTGAAGTTTTATTACAAAAAGAGAAAAATGCGACTCAAGCCGCGAAAAAATTTGTGATGTTTATGTGTCAGTAAGAGTAGCACAAGGTTGGTTCAAGCGTTTCAGTCCGGGAATTTTGATGTAAAAGATGCAACTAGCTCTGGTTGCCCTCATGCGGATAAAGTCGATGCCATTTTTGAAAAAGTGGATCAAGATTGGCATATTAGTAGTTACAACATAGTCGAGGAATTGAGGATTAACCACAAAACAGTTTTGACCCATTTACAAAAGTCTGGCTATACAAAAAAGTTAGACATTTCGGTACCACACGAGTTCACTGAAACAAACCTAATGAATCATGTACTCATTTGCGATTCTCTATTGAAACGCAATGAAACCGAACCATTTTGAAAAGATTGATCATTGGTGATGAAAAGTGGATCACCTATGACATGAACGTGCGAAAAAGATCATGGTCAAATGGTAGTCCAGCTCCACAGACTGTAGCGAAACCCGGATTAACACGCAGTAAGGTGATGCTGTGTCTATGGTGGGATTGGAAAGGCATCATTTATTATGAGCTTTTACTGTTGGGCAAAACCATCGATTGATCGATGGATCTCTACTGCCAACAACTAATGAGACTCAAGCAAGAAATTGAGAAAAAAACAGCCGGAATCAGTCAACAGAAAAGGAGTGATGTTTCATCATGATTCATGACAACTCCCACATTACAACATTTTTCGTCACTCAGCAAAAATTGAGAGAGCTTGGTTGGGAAGTGTTAATGCATCCACCATATAGTCCTGACCTTGCATCCTCAGATTTTCACCTGTTTCGGTCTCTTCACTACTCTATGGGTAGTGTTAGGTTAACATCAAGAGAGGACTGTCAAAATTACTCGTCGCATTTTTTTGATCAAAAATCCGAAGATTTCTACAGCAACGGGATTATGTCACTACCTACAAGATGGCAACAAGTTATCGAACAAAATGGCACATATTGTATATTACAATTAAATATAATTAAATATTGAAAAAAAAATGTCTTGAAATTGTATATAAAATACGAAAAATTTTCCTATGTATATCATTTTATGCTCTGCTTAAGTTTTAAGACTAAAAACTAACTATTTAACTAACACTTAGAACTACAAATTTATAGGTAAAATGCACAACCTTTTGAATTATTATGAGTTATCCTTTTAAGTGGACTCAGGAATCAAATCAATATCAAAATCTCAATGTCGTCTTAATATGAAATTCACAAAACAGAAACGTGAAGGTAATCCTAAATTATCAGGAGGCAGTCATTACACACAAGCACACAGATGGGTAGTGATTGTTGTGGCCCATACACATCGAAGTCTATCCTCGATTAAGAATGTAAATGCACACCCCTGGGGACTAAATGGAATGCCTTGTTACCAGTGAAAATGGTCTTCGGTTTTCTAAATTCACCAAGTAATAAAGCAGCATTGAGCTGCTATTTTTTGAGATTGTGGTCCTTTCCTTTCCCAGTCGATCTGACCCATTTTGTGCTGCAACCATAATATAGGTGCAGCAAGACTATAACACATTATATATTTTGTATAATATATAAAATATCTTAAGTAATTCATTGTGCTTATTTTTATTATTAACAGACAAAAACCTATTTTTGCATTTAGGCACACTTACTTTTACTTGTTGGTTTGTTGATCCAATTGGGGCATTGTTAAGTACCAATTTAAGAGCTTCTATGGATCGTCCTGTATTATACTGTTAAGAAAATAAATAAAAGGTAAAAGTGTAAAAATGGATTTAATTAAACACTTTCGTCTTTAAATCCATTTTTACTGAATCTGTTATGTAATGCAAATTTATAAAAATGTAATAATTCTATGAACTACCCACCACTTTATATGCAGTAGTTTTTATTTAATATAAAGATCACATAGTTAGATGCGATGTTGCGAGCTTAAAGAGAACCAATAAAAATTAATACACAGACGACTAAGCAAATTTGGTTTTATTCACAAATTTACATTATCGATCAGTATAAAAAAATACCTGTGTATATTTAAAATTAAAAATTTTGTACAGCCGACTTCAATATAAGCGACTTCAATATAAGTTATTTAAGAATAACTCAATAACCATTGGTCTGACCTTGATCAAATTCATATGGGACCACACGAGAACTATCAGCTTTCATATAAAAAAAGAATCATCGAAATCGGTTCCCCCAGTACAAAGTTATGAGGTATCACACATAAAAAAAAACCTTCACTCGAATTGAGTACCGTCTCCTTTTTGGAAGTCGGCAGAAAATGTATAACTTCTATGATTTTTCTGATAAAGTAATCCCACCAAAAACATAAATGTGAAAAGAAGTTTGGTTCACACAAAATTGCCGTGGTAGCTCAGGGGTTTAGGGCTCGCTGTAAATTTCACACTACGTGAGCAACCCGGGTTCAAATTCTACCGGCACCAATGAAATTGTTAATTGCAATTTTAAATTCTGATTTACCACGAACTCGGCGGGGAAGGAAAACATTGTGAGGAAACATGCATGTCTGAGAAATAAAAAAAATATATTTTGAAGAGATGTGAAGTCCGCTAACATGCATGGGACAGTGCGGTGGACACTTCCTTGCTCTAAAACCGAGAAGTGGGAGAACACAAGAACTATGCTATGCAGTGTTATACTATGCAGTCGTAGTTCACTAAAAGAAATATCCATAATTTCCTAATTAAAACTAATATTGTAAATTTTTGACACCCAGAAGGAAGGCCAACTATTTAAAGACTGCTCCAAGTAGTTCAAGATGCTTCAATAAAATTCTAGACACTATATATTATTTCATTGCTCGAAGGCTTATTATTAATCCTTTTTAATGGAACATTTTAAATGATAAATAATTAATTTTAACAAACTGAGATCTTATTTTGTAAAAAAAACAAAACATTTATGTAATTAAAATTCATTTTATAATTTTAGCACAAAAATATTACACAGAATATAATTAAAATTATCTGGTTGTTGTTAGTGCTAAGGTACGCAACCCTCTTCGACACACTCCCAATCTTTACAACGTTGTTAAGGAGACTTTTGTGGACGATAAATCCGATACCTTCTTGGGACTGATGGTCGCCCTCCCGGTGATAGAACAAGTTGCCGGATTCGAGGATTACCGTGTCCTCCCCCTCTCTTCGGACCTCGGATAATCCTATGATATTCCAGCGCAACTTGTCTATCTCTTCTTCCAGCTCCAGGATCTCCTCGTCAGTCCTCAGGGTACCTGCGTTCTCAAGTTGCCAGGTCGAGTCGTCGTAGGTAGCAACCGAACGTCCACCGGAGATTCTTAGCACCCCCTGCCCAGAATTACCAAACGGTATTCGCTGAAGGTCATACTGGTTTACGCACCAAACTCGGCACATCCTGATGAGGAGGTAGAGGAAATGCATGAGGATATCTCTAGAACCATGCATTCCTTCAAAATCCACTATATATAAGTAAATGGGAGACTTCAACGCAAAACTAGGCACAAGAGAGAATGGTGAGCAGAAAGTGGGGAAATTCGGAATAGGGCAACGGAACCCAAGGGGCCAGCAGATGGCTGACTTCATGGAGAAAGAGGGACACGTTATGGTGAACTCTTTTTTTCCAGAAGCGGCCCCACGGGAAGTGGACCTGGTCGAGCCCCGACGCACAGTGGAAAATAATGGAAACAATTCCAGCCACGCGTCATTTTATGAGGAAGGGTCACAATTTTTTGTTAATCTCTTTAAAATGTCATATATTTAAAGCTACAGGTGCGGAAAATATGAAGTTTATCACTGTTTTTTTAGTAATCCAGAAAAACATCATACGTCTAAGCTAATTTACAACCCTCAACCCACCTAAACTTGGGGTACAGCGAGCTAGCTCGGTATTTTTCTACAAATAATTAAATTTTATACTACGTGTAGGCTAAAAAAAACTAAACAGTTGACATAGAAGCTAAAAAACTTCTAAAAAAGAAATAATACAATTATTGCAATCCTTCATAAATATTAATTTTTTTTAATATAAAAATTCTTAAACTCGAAATAAAAATATAAATAACAACAAAAAAGCCATAAAAGACGAAAAGTAAATTTTAAAAAAAAAAAACGGGAAAAAAGGAGGATTCGCGAGGCTACTGAAATTAAAAGACATCCTAATTTCAATAGAGAAGATGGATGGGTGCTGCCATCTGCTTGGGATCCTATAATTAATAAAATTAAATCCAAACCCAAGCATACCACTGTGCGTCTTCAAGATACTGTAAGCTCATTCTGCGTAGATCGGACCAAAAATTAATATTCAAAAAACTGAAGGTAGCCGGGCTAACTATGACATCGGGATGTCAACACCTCAGTCCCCCCCGTGACTACGTGATACGTCGGGAATTAAAAAGTTAAATTAAACGCGATTAAATCCGTAAAATTAGTTGCATTCAATGTAACTACTACTATTGTACTTTAAAAAATAAAAAATAAAAAACAAGAACAAACAAAAAAGAACAAAAAAACCTCTTTAAAGACTGCTACTTTGACGTGGTAAAGGGGCTTGAATCTAACTGTATCAGTAGAGATAACTAAAAGCAGTTCAAACAATTATTATTCATAGTATAGTATTATACTAGCCATATAGTATATGGGCATATAGTATGGGCAGCGTTCGGGAAGCTACGACACATCTTCTCGTCAGAAATACCTCAAAACCTTAAAACAAAATTGTACAACCAGTGTGTGTTACCAGTGATGACTTACGGAACTGAGACGTGGTCCTTCACTGCTGGCCGTATGAGGAAGCTCAAGGTCGCTCAGCGAGCTATGGAGAGGGCTATGCTCGGAGTTTCTCTGCGTGATAAACTTAGGAATAAGGATATCCGCAGTAGAACCAGAGTAACCGACATAGCCCAACGGATTAGTAAGCTGAAGTGGCAGTGGGCCGGCCATATAGCTCGAAGAACCGACAACCGATGGGGAAGAAAGGTTCTCGAGTGGCAGCCTCGTACCGGTAGGCGAAGTGTAGGGCGTCCCCCCACAAGATGGAGTGACGACCTGGTAAGACATGCAGGAAGTCGATGGATGCAGGTGGCTCGGGACCGTGCTTTGTGGCATTCCTTGGGGGAGGCCTATGTTCAGCAGTGGACTTGTGAAGGGCTGTAATGATGATAATGATGATAGTATATCTATATGGCTAGTTAAATTCTGCCATAACTTCCATAATTTCGTGTCCGTAGCTTGAAAAACATCTTCCCAACCGAAAAATAATTCGGGTTTAGGTAAAAAGGGTGTATTTCATAGCCCAAAAATACATACCAAGAGTCGAGACTGATCTGATTCATTTTTAATAATGATTTCCTCTGAAAACCACCCAAAGTTCCCAGGGTTAGGTAGGTTATCCTGCTAGTGGTTTGGCAGGGGTGGTTTTTAGGGGCTTAGTGGGTTAGGGGGTGGGTGGATAGGTGGGTTAGATCGCTTGAGGTGTGGAATCCAATTTTATAAAAAGAAATAGGCGAGTAAACTCGCAGTTCCCAGGGTTAGGTGGGTTAGCCTGCTTTTGGTTTGGTAGGGGTGACCTTTAGGGGTTAAGTGGGTTAGGGGGTTGGTGGTTGGCTGCTTTAGCCTACATGTAGTATAAAATTTAATTATTTGAAGAAAAATACCGAGCTAGCTCGCTGTACCCAGGGTTAGGTGGGTTGGGGGTTGTAAATTAGCTTAGACGTATGTTTTTCTGGATTACTAAAAACAGTGATAAACTTCATAATTTCCGCACCTGTAGCTTTAAATATTGGTAAATCCAATTGAGCATGCCTTCGCATTAAAAATAACGTATAGCATGATTATACGGATTTTTTTTAAAGTAGTTTAAATACATTTCGACAGCATTATCGGCTTCAACACCCTCGAAACCCATGAAAATGACACCCATGATGAAAAAAATTATACCTATTGCAGCCGCCATCTTGGCTTTACATTTCTACAGCACTATCGGCTTCAACACCCTTGAAAACCATGAAAATGACACCCATGATGAAAAAATTGATACCCCTTGCAGCCGCCACCTTAGATTTACATTTTGACAGCACTATCGGCTTTAACACCCTCGAAAACCATGAAAATGACACCCATGATGAAAAACTTTATACCTATTGCAGCCGCCACCTTGGATTTACATTTCGACAGCACTATCGGCTTCAGCACCCTCGAAAACCATGAAAATGACACCCATGATGAAAAAATTGATATCTATTGCAGCCGCCATGTTGGATTTACATTTCGACAGCACTATCGGCTGCAACACCCTCGAAAACCATGAAAATGATATCCATGATGAAAAAATTTGGTACCTACTTCAGCCGCCATCTTGGATTTACATTTCGACAGCACTATCGGCTTCAGCACCCTCGAAAACCATGAAAATGACACCCATGATGAAAAAATTGATATCTATTGCAGTCGCCATGTTGGATTTACATTTCGACAGCACTATCGGCTGCAACACCCTCGAAAACCATGAAAATGATATCCATGATGAAAAAATTTGGTACCTACTTCAGCCGCCATCTTGGATTTATATTTCGACAGCACTATCGGCTTCAACACCCTCGAAACCCATGAAAATGACACCCATGATGAAAAAATTGATACCCCTTGCAGCCGCCACCTTAGATTTACATTTCGAAATCACTATCGGCTTTAACACCCTCGAAAACCATGAAAATTACACCCAAGATGAAAAAATTGATATCTATTGCAGCCGCCATCTTGGATTTACATTTCGACAGCACTATCGTCTTCGACACCCTCGAAAACCATGGAAATGACACCCATGATGAAAAAATTGGTACCTACTTCAGCCGCCATCTTGGATTTACATTTCGACAGCACTGTCGGCTTCAACATTCTCGAAAACCATGAAAAAGACACCCATGATGAAAAAAATTATACCTATTGCAGCCGCCCCCTTGGATTTACATTTCAACAACACTATTGGCTTCAGCACCCTCGAAAACCATGAAAATGACACCCATATTGAAAAAATTGATACATATTGCGGCCGCCATCTTGGATTTACATTTCGACAACCCTATCGGTTTCAACACCCTCGAAAACCATGAAAATTTCACCCATGACAAAAAAATTGATACTACTTACTTTTAGTACGTACTACTATTATTTATTCTGTGCTTTTAAATATTGTAATAAAAAAATCTCTTATTATTATTATAATTAAGTATTTAAGAAATTTGGTTATTCGAATATTGTGTATTTGTACAGCGATCTTTTTGAGCACAGAATACATGTACCTTGTTTTTGAGCCGCTGCAAACAACCGAAATAATGTTCACTCACGACGGTGACTAACGGCGAACCATAGATAAATATAAATGTAGCAAGCTAATGCGGCGAACTGATATATACAGTAATCTATGGCGATGGCCAACTGAGTTAGTGAGTAAACTACTCTGTGGCTGCAGCTCCCCATTTACAGAAATAATTCTATACGAGGCTACCAAATCAACGAAAATTTCGCCATTTTTGAGCCGAAAAAAATTAATTATAGCTAAACAAAACAAAATTACACTGCCATTTACATTCAGTGGCTTCCCACATGATAGATGAAGAGATTAATAAATAGATTGAGTTAAACAATTGATATTTACAAAAGTTATAGTGTTTACAAGCCTTGGGGACATGATAAATCCACACCATAAGCCACTAAAACCCCTTTTTTTATTTAAAAATAGCAATTAATCGATTTAAAAAAAATATTAATAAGTTCAACAATCATTTATCTTTCTAACAATGTGCTTTTTATATCATTTATATGTGTAATATGATTGCTGGATACGATTTCATGCGACAAAACGGTGGAATTTTGATTTTTAGGCGTTAGTAGAACATACCCACGCGCTTTGCGCTCGGCATGCAATATATGACATTTTAGAGATTAACATAAAAAATTGTAACCCGTCCTCATAAAATAACGCGTGGCTGGAATTGTTTCCATTATTTTCCACTGTGCGATGGTTGGACAAAAATGAGATTGACTTCATTATGACAACTAAACGGCAACTGTTCAGTGATGTCTCAGTGATCGCGAGGGTGAAAACTGGTAGTGACCAGAGGCACACTGAACCTAAACGTTAAGTTGGATAAGTGTCGTCTAATGAAGTCAACACTCCGTCCCCCTCGTGCTCTAATCCAAAGTCCCGAAACCTTTCAACTCAGGTTACAAAACCGTTTTCAGTGCCTAGAAGATTGCAATGCAGTTGACAATATAAATGCAGTCGGAGCTAAGTTTTGCAAGACCTGCCGCAGAAACACACAAAAACTCACCGATCACACTCTTAATCTCATAGCTATTAGACGGGAAATGAAGCTGCAATCTTCAGTAGATTTGATAGCATACAGGCAACTGGACAGGTTTCCAAATGCATGCAGCAAAACTTACGCAACGTTAATACTGCGATTGAGCGGAACCAGGGCTCCAAAGTCCAAAGAGCCAACTGCAACACCTGAGATTTTGAGTGAGATTGAGAAGTTCTATGGGCAGCTGTACACGTCATCGTTGGAACCACACATAAGTGTGAGTAACAATCTGAGAGCAAGTCTTACCCAACACTATTCCGATGATATCCCCGATGTCAATCCGGGCGAGATTAGAATGGCTCTCCAGTACCTTTAAAACGGCAAGTCCCCAGGCGAGGATGAAATTACAGCAGAACTTCTAAAAGCGGGTGGAAAACCGGTGCTTAAAGTCCTTCAAAACCTCTTTAATTCTGTCCTCCATGGTGGCACTACTCCAGAGGCGAGGAGCAGAAGTGCGGTGGTCTTGTTCTTCAAGAAAGGCGACAACACTCTCTTGAAGAACTACAGACCGATTTCCCTTCTGAGCTATGTCTACGTGCTGTTTTCGAATCATTACAAATTGTCTCGCACACAGACTCGACGACTTTCAGCCTCCTGAACAAGCCGGTTTCCAAAAAGGCTTTAGCACCATACATACCCTTCGGCAAATTGTACAGAAAACCAGAGTACAATTTGCCACTTTGTCTTGTGTATGTGGACTATGAGAAAGCCTTTGATTCCATCGAAATTTGGGCAGTATCCCCTTCTAACCTAACCGGTCCGAGTTGGAGTGCCCCCAAGTTCCAAGCTCGCTTCGCTCGCTTGCATCCTTAGTACTCCTTAATTCTATGTTAAGTTGTGTTATCTTTGAATATTATGTTGGTGTAGTGTATAATGTAATAAGGTAACATAAAATAAAAAAAACAAATCAAAATTGGAACAGCCTAGGAGTAAAATTTGTACATTATCTGTGGTAAAATCACATATGATTATGTAAAAAAAATTTTTTTTTTTACTTAAATTTTTTTGTCTAGAACTATGAGGTTTTTTGTTTTAAAGCATTCTACATGAAGAGATCTATACGAGAAAAAAATATGTCAGCATATAATTTGGCGGAAATCTTTGTAAAGTGGTGCTATTACATTCATCAGAGAGAACCAAATTATTCTCTTTTGGTGGCATTTGAAATTTTAACACAAGTTCAAAACTTCATTAAAATATATTTTTATCATTTAAATATTGGATTTGGGTGTTTTTTCAAATGCTTTATATATTAAATTTAATCTCGCTGTAACTATACTTTAATCTATATATAATTAATGTAATATAATATTAATTAGTGTAATTTAATAAACAAAATGCAACAGACTAATTATTTTGTAAACATGTTACGGAAATCAGTAGACATACTGAATGTACACTGTAATGCAATTCCAATGGATGAGACGCGATAGACACATTGCTAATATAAATGTATTCGGATATAACTATTAAAATTAAAAAGGATATTGGTTAAGTAAAGCACAAATCTCTCCTTCATCAGGGCCAGTGGGACCTGATGATTCAGCCTCATCTTCTTTAAAATTATCTTCATTGTACTGATCAATGTCTATTTTACGGAATGCCGAACTGGAAGTATTTTTAGCCATTTTAGTAATTTAAATAAGTATGTAAATGCGGATTTGTTTAATTAAAATGTAATATTGTAATGACTGTACGATGTTTACAATTTGAATCACAAATCACAAAGTCACAGAGTCACAGACTAACTAGTAGACTTAGACTAGAATTATTGAAGTAGGTAGATACTAATTTCTAACTTGTAACCGAATCACAAATCTACACAGTCACAAACTAAGGGTTGCCAACTTAATTTTTTAGGAGATCGTACCATAACTGAAAGAAATCGTATTTTTGCTAAGAAATCAAAAGAAAAAATAGTACGCATTAAAATTTTAATAAATAAATACAAAAATTATAATGTCAGAGCAAAATTTAACATTTAAGTTATAACATATCTAAGAGAGAGAATAAACTGTAATATGTACATACTCCCTCTACGTAACATATATGAATCTGACACTATACTTTAAGGCGACATTATTTTTATTAATGAAAAGGAGCTCGGACTGTGTTCACTGTGCCATCTATTACAGAAATAGGTTTACTTTTACTTTTTCATTAAACATAAACTCACACTCAACATGGAAAAGTATACTAATATCTATCTATTAAGCCCTGAGATAATTTTAAATTACAAAATAATTAACAAAGTTAAACAATTAATCATATAAAGCAACACAAAGATAGCTTTTTGATTATATATGATCTACCAGGTAATCATAGTAATAACGCAATATATAAATTAAAATTAACATATTTTGACAAAAAATATATTTAGTCTTCATATAAAGGATATTGCTAAGAAGAATTTTGATTCTATTGATTTTTCATATCGATAAAATGAACTCAATCAATATTTTTGTTATAAAGATTATAAGATTTATAAAGATCGTACATTTTGCGTGCGATTTCGAATACGTGATCGTACATCGTACTAGGGTCAAAAAGATCACAGAGTACTTTTTTGAAAAAGATCGTATGAATACGAATTTAAATCGTTCGGTTGGCTACGCTGCACACACTACTTTTTTTTAAACTGGTTTTACGGCTCTGGGTTCTAGCCCTTCTGAGCCTCCCGCACAAACTACAGTAATAGTATGGAGTGTAGAGTAGAAGGAGGACCATCTCTGTATATGAAAAGTGTCCCCAAAAACGTGTCCAATAAGGGTGGCGCTGCAGTAGCATAGGATAAATTTAAAAAAGCGCCAAAAGTAATTAGAATAAGATGGACAAATAAACAAGGACTGACCAATCCGCTTGGTTTTGTACTACGTAAATAGTTGTGATTTTGTATACTGGCATTTTACTAACTACTCTAGTCATGAATTTTTTTACATATTTGAATTCAGCTGACTTCACTCCGTTTACAACAGCTATCTTCATATCGTAGTTTTTCAGACGCCAGCGCTATTGTGGTAGGTTTTGTAACCTCTATTTTCAGTAAATAGTAGGACACTTTTTCAACTTTCGCCCCTTATAACATAGTTCTTCTTGTACTCTACACTCCATGAATTATACCCATGACTGCTGTGTTTACGAATCATTTATTGTAAAAAAATATTAGATTACCGTGTAGTGACGGTCTCAGAATATCCACAACCCCATATTATCATCCCGTGGGAGTCATCGTAAGAGGCGACAGAGGGAAACACATCAGCAGATAGACTGATTTTCCTAATAACTGCAGTTGCCAACCCACTTGCCAAGCGTGGTTACAGCTTTGGATTGATTTATAGCCGTTTAAGTTCACTGTTATGGTATTAGCGTAACATTTTGTAATGTTAAAGTTTGTTATGATTCATTTATTATAATAAAGTCATTCATTTATTAAAATAATAAAATTTACTATTTTTGTATAGACACTAGCTGTGTTATTAATCTATTAATGATATAAACATTAGAATTAAAATATTAGTTTTATGTGTTGTATTGTCAAAACTATGTTAAATCTTTATCTATCTCCTTTATTTTCATTAAGTTGAAAAAATATAGAATAATGTACCAATTATTTGTTTAATTTCATTCATGTTAAAAAATGTCATAGTTAATTCCTATTTACAAACTATGAATCACACTTTATGTATTAGGTTTAATTATTAACAACCGACTTTTAAATTAAACATTTGAAGCATTTAGTTACTATGCAGTTATCTTTAAAAAATGTTTTAAATGTTTAATTCGCAGTTGGTTGTTTATAATTAATCCTAGTACATAAGGCGTAATGAATTACCATGAACAGAGATGTCTATGTAGAGGTGGATGTGTTATACGCACGCACATATTCTCACAATATTGTGGCGAAACAACACCAGACGCGGCGCTAGTACTCCTCGGTTGACAGATTTCGCACGAGTGGGCTCTCTTTTCCTGTATAGTACAGTTACTATACTCTTTGATTATACCACTGACTTTGAAGTATATGGCCGAGTCAATCTATTTAAAACATAAAAGATTTTTAATATTGATATAGTTACTATAAGATGTTGTTAGGTTAGCTAATAACGAAATAACTTAAGACAGAAGGACCATTCAGTGGGGAATGAATAAATTAACCGACTTGGTATTACATGGATCCCACAACTTTTTACGGTAGAAGAACTAAGTTGCGAGACTTGGTTTTTTTTACAAGTTATGTTTTTGATGGCATCTCATTTATTTTTGTAGATAGTTATATCTACACCTATTATTCCATTATATTATACATACAGGGTGGCCGGACCAATCGACGTCATAATTTTTTTTTTAGGTCCGGCTGGTCGTGGTGTATTCTAATTACCCCCATATATGTTCCGCGATTTTTGATAGTTTTCGAGTTATAATTTTCTTTAAATTTTTTGCTAAATTTCGACTTGACCGTCTTCAAAAATTAAAAAAAAAAGTATTTGAAGACTTTTTTTGAGATTTTTTATTTTTGCAAATGAGTCTTCATGAGTTGTCTTTTTACGCATAAAATAATCAACTTCGTATCTTTACTAAAAGTAAAGAAATTTCATCAACATTCTGATTTAGACGTTGTTTACTTGAAAGTGTAAGAAATAAGTTACACTTTAAGTGAGTATGCAGAAATGCATTATTTTTATGGAGTTGCACGAGGAAACGGCGTTGAAGCAGCGCGTCTGTATCGCGAACAACTTCATCGTCGTGTTGGGCCGCAACCGCCGTCTTATCCCGACCATCGTATTTTTATTAACACTCACAATACCTTGATGGCAGGCTGCATTCCTGGTCAACGCGGAAATCATGAAGGAATCCTTAGAGCAGACCCTGATCGCAGAGAAGTGGTGCTGGAAGAGATTGAGAGGAATCCGTCAACGAGTACGAGAGCTATGGCTCGTGCTCTGGACATCCCAAGGTCTTCTATCCAAAGCATAATTCACGAAGAAGGATACCACGCGTACCACATTCGACGAGTCCAAAGTTTACTACCTGCAGACTATCAATTGCGCATTAAATTTTGCCAAACCATGTTACAAAAACATGAAGAGGATCCTGGTTTTTTCAAAAAAGTACTATGGTCGGATGAATCAAGGTTTGAGCGATGTGGGATATTCAATATCCATAACTACCACACGTGGGCGATTGGAAATCCACACTCTGCGAGAGCTTCAACGTTCCAATATCGTTTTAGCGTTAATTTGTGGTCTGGGGTCCTCAATGGCGAGTTAATCGGTCCATTTGAGTTGCCGAGCAGACGAAATGGAACAATCTACAAAAACTTCTTGGAAAATGAACTTCCATTGTTGCTGGAAGACGTAAATCTTGAACTTAGACTTAGTATGATGTTGCAAAATGACGGCGCCCCTTGTCACTATGCCGTACAAGTACGAAATTTCTTAAATGCAGCGTACCCCAACAGGTGGATTGGACGCGGTGGGCCAATTTCGTGGCCTCCACGGTCACTGGACCTTAATCCCATAGATTTTTTTCATTTGGGGCTACTACAAGGAAGTAGCATACGCTCGTGAATGTCACAATGAACAAGAATTAAGGCAGAAGCTTTGCGAAGCCCAACGTGTGGTCAGGGTTAACAGAGAAGCTTTTAGAAGATTGAAACGCAATTTTTTACGCAGGTGTGTCCTGCATTGCTGCTAGAGGTGGTCACTTTGAAAACTTACTGTAAAGTTTAAAAAATAAATTCTTGTACATTTTGATCTACTTTTTACATTATCGTTAATTTTCCTTGATCAATCTTATTTTCCGACATCATTAATTAGCCTCATGAATGATGATTATGGCAAAAAATTAAGTTGGCTAATTTTAATAATTTTCTAACTTGCTGTCTTTGAAGACCGATTTTAGCCAAATAAGTCCTATTAAGTACTAATTTTTTTTATGATTATAAAAGCTGAGAGCCTGGCGCATTTTTTAGACAGACTTAGATTTTGAATTTCCACCTTTTTAGATTTTTAATTTAAAGTTAAAAATTTAAGACATAACTCACAAAACGTAAATTTTTAATTTTAGACCAAAAATTTCTTTACTTTTAGTATAGATACGAAGTTGATTATTTTATGCGTAAAAGGATAACTTATGAAGACTCATTTGCAAAAATAAAAAAATCTCAAAAAAGTCTTCAAATTTTTATTTTTATTTTTTAAGACAGTCAAGACGATATTTACCAAAAAAATTAAAGAAAATTTTAACTCGAAAACTATCAAAAATCGTGGAACATACATGGGGATAATTGGAATACCCCAGGACCTGCCGGACCTAAAAAAAAATTATGACGTCAATTGTCCGGCCAACCTGTATGTAGGTACACTGATTCATTCAATGCAAATGTAACTTTGTAATCCTATATATTTATATGGGATTACAAAGTTATTTATACATTTAGTGTATCTCGAAAACGACCGAAATTGCAAAATATTTTAGGTTTTCCTTGATTTATATACTAAACAATAACTGTATTCCAAATTTGAAGCTTCTATATCCTCTAGAAGTGCCTTAGAGTTTTGATGATCGGTCAGTCAGTGAGTGACAAAATTAAGAAACTTTAACTAGTTGTTACTCTTAAACTACTGGTTCAAATTTAATGAAATTTGAAATATACCGAGTTTGTACAGTACCTACTTGGTTACTGAACTAAACTAACTACATTCAGGCTTCTGGTTCTATCCATAACGAAGCTATAGTGTTTCGAAAATGGCCTGAACTGCTTCGAGAAAAGGATGGTACGGCCGTGCGATGATTTGTAACACATTACTTTTCTACCGACTTCAAAAAGGAGACGGTGCGCAATTCGACTGTATGTTTTTTTTTCTTTTTTTATGTGTGTTACCTCATAACATTTTTCTGGCTAAACTGATTTCGATGATTCTTTTTATTTGAAAACTGGTGCTTCTTATGTGGTTCCATATAAATTTGATCAAGGTCTATATTGAAGTCGGTTGTACAAAATTTTTAATTTAAAACTATTTATAAATTTGTTTTTCTATCTAGCTCTTTGGCTGGTTGGGACAACCATAATTACCAAACTTAATATGTAGGATTGAAATAAAAAGGTATGTTTAGTATGTATTACATACTTATGTATATTTGATTTTAATCTTAGTCATAGTAAGTACTTGTATTTAACAATAAAACTAGCTACTCCGGCCGCTGAGTTATTACCGATTTGACACATGACGAATTGACAATACTAGTGAAGTGACTGAACCAGTAACCCTAATATAATTTGGGAACAGTTTGTTTTTAAATATTCTAGTATAGTGTGTAATTAAATAAAATCAAAACAATAATAGTTAAAGACACAGGTTCTTTATTAGGTGGAGTATCCTTGATGCGCGTAGATAATTGGTCGAGGACATATCAAAATAAAACAAATTTGTAAACACTGTTACACATTTTAATGAATAGAGTAGGTACAAGATGTTTTAATAAATGACTACCTATCATTTATTAAAACAATTATTCAGACTCTGAACCAGATTCGCCAGAGCTGTCATCGCTATCAGTCACTTGTATGACAATTTCATTGTCTATAATGGTGTTCACTCTTACATCGCGTTCATAATCTTCTGTTATTAGTTTTCGAGTCTTTTCGACGACCTTGACCCAATCTTCTTTCGTTATTTTGCTGCAAGCATCTTTTAATAGACCCATCATTTTATTAGTACTGAATGGCGGAGTCGTATTATTACGAGCTGCGTAACCTGTAATGTAAACATTAAATAACGTTAATTTATTACATTAAATAAACGAAATGTTACACAATTACCTACATTTAAGGGACATGAGATATTTATTTCTTAGTTATGTATCTTTTTACTTATATGCTGAATATTGGATGTTATAGTAGTACAAATTATTCATATTCATAACTTATGCGATAAAAAACAATACCTTTGATTTGTGCCCATATTAGCTCAATGGCATTGTACTGACAGTGATAAGGCGGAATTCGAAGTACCCGATGTCCATGTGCTAGAGCTATCTCATCTACTTCATAACGGACTCTTGATGTTTTATTTTCGCGTACCAACTTTACTAAGTCAGACTTTAGCATTTCGGCAGTAGTTTCAATTCCATTTTGGTGTAGCCATGCTACGAGATGTCACACCTATGCCGGTAGTTGTTGGAAACACTAAGCTCGAAGTTGTTGACGAGTATGTTTACCTGGGACAAATAGTCCGACTAGGTAAGTCCAACTTCGACCGAGAGGTCAATCGACGGATTCTACTCGGCTGGGCAGCGTTCGGGAAGCTACGACACATCTTCTCGTCAGAAATACCTCAAAACCTTAAAACAAAATTGTACAACCAGTGCGTGTTGCCAGTGATGACTTACGGAACTGAGACGTGGTCCTTCACTGCTGGCCGTATGAGGAAGCTCAAGGTCGCTCAGCGAGCTATGGAGAGGGCTATGCTCGGAGTTTCTCTGCGTGATAAACTTAGGAATAAGGATATCCGCAGTAGAACCAGAGTAACCGACATAGCCCAACGGATTAGTAAGCTGAAGTGGCAGTGGGCCGGTCATATAGCTCGAAGAACCGACAACCGATGGGGAAGAAAGGTTCTCGAGTGGCAGCCTCGTACCGGTAGGCGAAGTGTAGGGCGTCCCCCCACAAGATGGAGTGACGACCTGGTAAGACATGCAGGAAGTCGATGGATGCAGGTGGCTCGGGACCGTGCTTTGTGGCATTCCTTGGGGGAGGCCTATGTTCAGCAGTGGACTTGTGAAGGGCTGTAATGATGATGATGATGATGATGCTACGAGATCAGCTTTCTTGTCGGCCTGAGTAGGCGCTTTATTCACTTGTTTCGAGTGATATGAAGCGTTGTCCATTATTATGATAGAAGGCTCTGGCAGGCTGGGTAATAATTGATTTTCGAACCAATTCGTAAAAGTGTCTGTATCCATCTCCTCGTGGTAATCGGAAGTACTTTTTGACGCGAAAGCCAGCAGTCCATTTTCAAAGAAACCACTTCCAGCAGAACCGGCGTGACAAATTATCAGTCGCGATCCTTTTCCAATTGGAACCTTTGAGGTTGATGCTTTTGTTTCGTCAGTCCAAGAGCGAGACACAGTGTGGTTAGCATTTAACCATGTTTCGTCAACAAAAACGACGTTGTCCCAAGACTCGATTTTTCTGGCTTCTCTTAAAAACTCGCTCCTTTTAATTATTAAATCAAATCCATTAATATTTTCGTTTTATTCGTTTTTTTATATTCAAACCCAATTTCGTGCAATAGTTTTGACAACGCCGTTTTACCGCCTTTAAACAAGCCAGCTTCTTTTAAAGAGACCAAAAGCAAAAGTCTAGTTGGAAACTCGTTCCTAGTATAATAACCATATATGTGGTTTCTTATTGCATCTGCATCAAAAACATCAACACCTGTCACTGGCTTTTATCTTCGTTTTTTCTTAGGAGTGCGTAAAACATTATCTTCACTTCCAGAAGCACCAAATTTTTCTTTATTTATATTATATAGTGTTTTTGCACCAATTCCAAGAGCTTGTGAAACCCGATCTTTCACTTGAATGACAGGAATCAAAGGGCCGCCATTTTGTGACTCACGCTCAAAGTAATCCTGTAGCTTTAGTACAAGCTCACGACATTGACTATTCAATGTTTTCCTCGTTTCGGCATTTTCAACAAAATTACCAAACACAATCAAAATTAGTCCAATAAAGCGCAACGATAAACAGGAGAAAGCCGAGTCAAAAAACAACGGTTACACAAGAGAACGTAGTCTGTGCGCACGAGAGTACGGAAGACGACTAAACAGATTAAAATAGCGGTGGTAAGGGTGTTGCCAGAATAGTATCGCCAATTACTTAAAAAAATACACCTATAACATTGCTTAATTGAGGGAGAAAATTATATTTATTAAATGTTGTTTTATATATTATGAATGTTATAAATTATACATAATCATTTTAATTGTATTTATTTTTAAATCATAGAAAACAGTATTTCTGTCTTTGGATCACACATAAATCTTAAAAATCATAGAGATACTGGCAAGACAGTGCAATTAGGAGACGCAAAAAAATGGTAGCATTATAGTCTAGTTGCTCGAAGGAATAAGGAAAATAAAAATATTCAAATAAAATAAATATCATATCTATTCCAATGAATTCGGACCGAATACTATCAAGCACATCACTATGAAAACTAGACGCACGATGTAACTTTGTACAAGCGCGCCAAAGAACAAAAAATAAATGTTTTCATATTATTTACAAACTATTTTAAGTTTTGAAACAGAGTTTATTGGAAAATTACTTGATTCTGACATTTTGACATAAAGTTTTATATTAAAGAGGTATTAATAGGTAGTAATCATTCGGCAAATGTGTCGCTCGTGCAAGGTTATATCGATTAATTTCTGATTATATTCTGATAATTCGATTAAATCTGTCAAATCGGTAATAACTCAGCGGCCGTACTATAAGTAGCAGTCTTCACGAAACAATATTAGTGTAGTTTTAAAATATAGGTACATAAACTATTAATATTTTAATTATAACAGTCAAAATATTCTTAAATAAATTTAAAAATTTAAAAAATTCAAAATTAAAATATTTATTGTAAATTAAGTGTTACAATGGGCGTTAATTTAAAATATGGTGTATCTTACATGTGAACAACAAATTGTTTTGGTTGTAGCTAAATACTTTTTAAAACATAAAACGCGCACACAACGAAGGAATCGCGCGCTTACTCTTTTGCTTTTTTTTTGCGAAGGGCTACCCTTGACGTAGGGAGGCGGAAAATGCATTACGCATACCACGACAGCCGGTCTCTCGTGGTTATGAGGGACTCACTACCTACCGGGGAACCTAAGTGATACCCTCTTAAAACCGCCTTTGGGGACTGGCAACCAGCTGTTTAAAGCTTCTTATGCCGTATCGGGAGCGACCCTCTTTTGGGAAAAGAGGGCGCATTCTCACTTGATCCGTTCATGTACAGAAGCCCAAACTCGAGTTAGGGAGATCCACCTCGAGTTAACTCGAGTTAAGCGCAACTCGAGTTAGTAACTCGAGTTGACCATCACTAGGATCTACTAGTTAGTCTGTGATTAATGATTATATTTATAGTATATTTTATACGTTTGTCTGTGCTGTGCTATTGCTAAGTTTGGCTAAGTTGTGGATGTGGTTGTGTTTCTGTTCTTACACAAGTTTTCTTTTAAACACTCTTTTATGTATCTTGTATGGAATTGTTAGTTTAGGTCTTTAAAAAAAGAAGCTAACTGAGCAATATATTTGTGAAAATTTTCTAGAAAATCCTGTCACAATGACAATGGGTGATGAATTGCCTGTAACTTCCTTAGTTTTACCCGTTCTTATACGGCCTGTTTTAACCCAGGTAACGGTAGTTCGAATTATAATTAATATAATATTGATTTAATAACTAAAAGCATGCAGTAGTAAGTTCTGTCCATGATTCGTTTTTGATTTCGTTTTAGCTTACGTAGCTCTTGTGATGTTATTTCGTAATCTATGGAGTTATGTTGCTTGACATTTTGTTTCTTACGATAATTGCAATCTAATAAATAGCAATAAAAGTTGTTTTACACGCTACTAGTTAAAATAATTGAAGAAATATATTTTTTATGAAGCTAATGGAGACATTTGACATCTTGCGTTTTGCTTATGCAAGTTGTGTTGAGGTCCTATAAATTAATGTATAATTATTATTTTTGTACTTTGCAGTTTAAATTATAAATACTAATATTGTATAGTTATAAAATTATTTCTTAGTCAAAACTAATTTTGTTGTAAAGTATGTATTTACAGAATTATAATCATGAATATAACCGTCTATGTTCGTATAATCCTGTTATATGGATATTTCCAGAAAAACTCATACAAAAGGATTATATGAACTTAGAGGGTTGTATTGGTGATTTTAATGATAATAATGCTATAAACACATACTCTTTACAGTAGCAAATCATATTTTATTAAACATACAATCTGACCCTGACCTGCAAATTCCAAAAAACGCAAGAAATTTTGAATTTCGTGTGCCACCCTGGAGCTTTCACCTTAAGAAGTTAGGATTATTGACTTTGTCTTATACTTAGGTTGAGCTGGTAACAAAGTGCTTTTGACAGCAAATGTGCTCAAACAAAACTAGTTTTGACAAGAATTTCAATAAACAAGTGGTAAAATTAATAATTTTATATAACCGACTATAATATAAATAAAATGAAAACATTATCAATGTAGTCGAAGTGAATTAAATATGCAATATTAAGGATAACTCAAAAAATACTGGTCACATCTTGATAAAAAATATATTTGGGACCACATGAGAGGCACCACCAAGAATGATCAAAATCTGTTCACACAGAAAACAGTTTTGAGGTAACACACATAAAAAAATACTGTCAAATTGAGTACCTCGTCCTTTTTTAGAAGTCCATTTAAATATTCATTTTCGACGGAGGGTTACAGTAGGGGTGCTCCTTCCCCTCTCCCTCTTCTATTAAAAAAATGGACTGAAATGCTAAAATTACCACTTAGTTTTCAAAATGAATGGTAAGTGCAGCGGAAGAAGTGTGTGGAACAATAAAAAGAGGCAGTAGTAAAAGAAGAGATGCATTGTGGAATGATGAAGTGAAAGAAGCTGTAAAGAAGAAGAAGAAAGCATGGTTAGACTACTTGGCCTCTAGTAACGATAAGGATATGAGAGAAGATGAAAGAAAGATATAATCTGCAGAAAGTTCACACGAAAGCATTGATTGAGGAAGTGCATAAAAGGTGTAGAATGGAAGCGGACGAAAGGTTGTCGCACAACTTTAAAGAGAACTCCAAACTCTCCTGGAAAGAGGTTGGAAGGACCCGAAGTGGTGTGACGGCCTTAAGAATGAACAAAGTGCTTTCGAGAACTAATGACGTCCTCTCAGAAAAATCGGACGTCATGCAGCGGTGGAGCGAATTTTATAGAGAAATGTATGCGTGTGATGATCTTAGTGAGGGATCCGGGGATGACGCCGTGACTGGTACGCCAGACCCGGACCTCGATGACAATGAGGTCATCAGTATGAAAGAGATTGAATGTGCGATTCGAAGTTTGAAATGATGTAAGGCTGCGGGACTAGACAGAGTTACTGCTGAAATGGTCAAGTATGGTGGGCCTCGCGTCTGGGACAGCTTTCATCTGCTGTGCAATTTGTGCTGGGGGACGGGGGATGTCCCGGATGATTGGCGATCCGCAGTCATTGTGCCTTTATATAAAGGTAAAGGTTCACATTTTGACTGCGGGTGCTATCGGGCGATCAGCTTGACCAGTTTAGCAAGTAAAGTTTACTCGAAGGTTTTGACACGTAGGATGCAAGAGAAATCGGAAAGATTTCTATGGGAGGCACAATGCGGATTTAGACCTGGAAGAGAATGCACGGATCAAATGTTTTCTCTCCGCATGATCACGGAAAAGCTTCTGGCTGCTAACCAGAAGATTTTCTGTGCTTTTGTGGATCTTGAGAAAGCATTTGATAAGGTTGTAAGGAAGAAAATGTGGGAACTGTTGCCGGGGTACGGTGTGGATGGTCGATTGCTAAGGGCTGTGCAGTCACTTTACTGTGACTGTAAAGCCTGTGTGCGGGTAGGGCATGACCTGTCTCCCATGTTTAGCGTCCAAACGGGCGTAAAACAGGGTTGTGTCATGTCTTCCTGGCTGTTCATACTATATCTCGACAGCTGTTTACAGAAGCTGAAAGATAGCTGTTTGGGTGTGAAATTGGGTGACATAAAAGCAAATTGTCTGCTGTATGCTGATGATGCAGTGCTTATTGCACCATCAGAGGCAGAACTGCAGGCATTAGTTACGTGTATGAAAGAGGAATGTGAAATTAAAGGTCTCTGTTTGAATGCTAATAAAACTAAGGTTCTGGTATTTGAAAGGGACGAAGAGAGAACGAAGTGTGAAATATGGGTAAATCAGGAATGTCTAGAACAGGTAAATGAAATTGTATACTTGGGGAGTGCTTTTAGCCGGGATGGAAGATGCGATTTAGATGTGGACAGGCGTGTCGCTGCCGGGAACAAAGTCAATGGTGCTCTGACTGCGTTAGTCAAAAGGCAAGGAGTAGTGAAGAGTGCACGCCTTGCAATACATAACGCAGTGTTGGTACCGACTTTGTTATATGGCAGCGATACCTGGGTATGCCAGAAGAAGCATAAAAGCAAGTTGAATGCAGTGGAGATGCGATCTCTTCGTAAAATGTGCGGCGTTACCATGGCCGACCGAAAGCGAAACGAAGAGATTCGCAATATGGCAGGTTAGAAAGATGACCTTATCACAAAAATTGATAAGGGCGTGCTTCGATGGTTTGGGCACGTTGAGCGAATGAGTGAAGACCGAATGGTGAAGAAAATATATAGCGCGAAAGTTAATATTAAAAGGTGTCGAGGTAGACCGAGACTAACTTTCGAAGACCAGGTGAGCAAATTGCTCGAAGAGGGGAGGGCAAAAGTACTCGGATACCTAGACGTGCATGTATGAAGAAGATAATGAATCTGAAAGAAGCGAAAGAGGTATGTAAGGATCGTAACACTTGGCGATCTGTTCTCCCTGGCTACCCCGTCAGGGATTGTGCATGAAGATAAGTTAGTTAAGTTAGTTTTCAAAATCTTAGAGGGCTTCCTCTCCTGCCCCCCCTTCGCCTTCCAATTTCATATATAAGTTGCTTGATATTTTGTTTGTATTATAGTTTAGAACAGGTTATTTATTGCAACTCCATACTTAAGTGTGTATTTTACATGAAAAATACTCTTTTTAGTTTCTTACTATAATTGTAAGCTAATTATTAGGAAAAAAATTATTGGCCATCATGCCACATGCAAGCATAGTTACAATAATTTTTAATATTGAACAATTAAATAATGTATTAATATAACATTTTATTTAAATAAACATTAAAGATTAAAAAAAATTCTCTTATAATTTTTAGGAATTTAAATTGAATATTTTTTTTACAGCTAGAGAAATATGACTTGGGGGCATCTCAGACATTACGTGCTGCTCTTACAAAGGCTGAGGCTGCTGTGCCTGGTCTTAATTATGATTTGGTAGCTGGCATAATGAGAAGAGCTGATATACCAGTCAATATGAATGAAAGTTTGTTAAGGCTTCAGGGAACTCTCACTGAAACTGAATGTAAAATAAATAAATATTTTAGTTATATGAAACTTAAAATTGCAATTTCTTTTAAAGTTTACTATAATGGCTTGTAAAGATTGTAATGTAATGCCTTTTCCATAAAAATTGACAAATTTTTAGGTGCCGACTTGAGATTAAATAGATCTGAAGAAGCATTTCAGGAATTGAATAAGAAATCTGCAGCTTTAAAGAAAATTTTGAGCAGAATTCCTGATGAAATTACAGACCGGAAAACTTTTTTGGAGACTATTAAGTAAATAAAAAAATTATGTACATATTAGCTTATAGCAAGTATTAGCAAGCTTATATAATATTTTATTTCATTTCAGGGAAATAGCATCTGCCATTAAAAAATTATTAGATGCTGTAAATGAGGTGTCAGCATATACACCGGGACCTGGAAAGCAAGCATTAGAACAGCGAAAAAGAGAATTTGTCAAATACTCAAAACGGTTTTCAAATACTTTAAAAGAATACTTCAAGGAGGGGCAGTTAGTATACATTTTTTAAATTTAATTATAATATAATATGAGCTTTATTAGCTTTATGAAAATTTTCTGCTAACCTACAATGAGGACATCTAGTACTGGCTCCTGAGTGGATAATTTTCCAAATATAGTGGATTTCGAGTATAACGATGATGAAGGGACCACTCTATTTTCGTCGTTATATCCGGAAGTTGTTACAGGCAAAGGTAACAAATTTAATACATTACAGTTACTACTCAGAATATCACTTTGTAACTGAACCATAAATTTAACTCCGAAACGTTCACCTGTATGGATGTAAACAAAAGATAAGAAATGTTTGTGAAAGAAAGAAAACTTTGTGAAAGAAAGAAAACTTTGTGTCTTTGGCTGCCAACTCCGGTCGCAATATCTGCATGGGAGTTCTAGGAATTTGTTACAAATAATTCATTAAAAACAGTCGCTACACCCGAGCTCGGTGTTACATCAAAAAAAAAATATTCAAAAATATTTAAAACAGTGTGCTCCACAGCCAAGTCTTTGCATTTGAGCAACAAATTTAAGACGGCTTCTTATAAAATTAAAATGACATGAAGTATAATTAATAGCGAAACTGGTAAGATGAACTCTCACAATTCAGATTACCAGTTAAGTGTTAACAACAAATTAACTTTATCAGATCAGGACATAGCAATGGTGTTTGAGAAACATTTTACTGATATTCCGATATTGACCACTAAGTCACTGAATTCTTCTCATGCCGTCGCCGAATCATTACTTAAACAAAATGTAAATGCGTGTACAAAGAATTTTACATTTCATAAAGTATCATCAAAAGATATTGTAAAATATTTTCAAACTATTGATGTTAAGAAAACTGCGGATCTGTGGGGGATTTCCGTTAAAGTTATTGCGTCTATAATAGATACAATCGCGCCTCATTTAGCTATTATTTTTAATACTAGTATGGAATCTGGTGTGTTTCCTGATTTAACGAAGCATAGTAAAGTAATAACTTTATTTAAATCTGGTAATACATTAGACCCCGTCAATTTTAGACCTATTTCTGTACTACCAACACTTAGTAAGATTTTTGAAAAAATTATTCTTGATCAAATGTAATTTTTTTTAATATGAATAATTTACTTCATAAAAATCAATTTGGTTTCACAAGGGGTCTCTCGACAACTGATGCCGGTGTTGAGCTGATTAAATATGTCTTTAATGCATGGGAGAATTCACAGGATGCTTTGGGTATATTTTGTGACCTATCCAAGGCCTTCAATTGTGTTCACCATGAAACATTAATCAGGAGACTTCAACACTATGGTGTAAGAAGTGATGCTCTTAAATAATTATTTCATATTTAAGTAAGAGAATGCAAAAAGTTGTCATTAACAATATGAGCTCTTCCGGGTCGATGGTACAAATGGGTGTGCCTCAAGGCTCAATTCTCGGCCCCTTTCTGTTTCTTGTATACATTAATGACTTGCCTTACATAGTAGGGGATAACCATGATATAGTATTATTTGCAGATGACACTTCTTTAATTTTCAAATTAAGTCGACAATTATTAGAATTTGACGAAGTAAATAATGCTATATCTAAATTAGTAAATTGGTTCAATGTTAATAATTTGCATTTAAATGGCACTAAAACTAAATGTATGAAGTTAATGATTCCAAATGTCAAACAATTAAATACTAATGTAATTTTAAATGGGGAGAAACTGAGTCTTGTAGATACTACCATTTTTCTTGGAATCACACTAGACGCGAAGCTTCAATGGAGCCCCCATATATCAAAACTTGCAAGCAGACTTAGTTCTGCAGCATATGCTGTAAAAAAGATTAGGAATTCTAACCAGTGTTGAGACAGCTAGACTAGTTTACTTTAGCTATTTCCATAGCATAATGTCGTATGGTATTTTGCTATGGGGACACGCAGCTGACACTGAAATTATATTTGTTTTACAGAAGAGGGCCATAAGAGCAATTTATGATTTAAATCCTAAAGAGTCGCTGTGTCAAAAAGTTAAGGAAATTAATATATTAATTTTGGCCTCTCAATACATTTATGAAAATGTAATGTACGTACACAAAAATAAAAGTAGTTTTATAAAAATAAGTGATATTCATTCTGTAAATACTAGGAACAGACACAATCTAGTAGTACCAGTTACTCGACTCCATCGAGTCAGTAATTCATTCTTGGGGCGATGTATACGCTTTTACAACAAAATTCTAGAAAATACATATACAAAATCTGACCTGCTCAAAGTTCAAAAACTTTATTAAACTAAGTTTGTATAAAAAGGGTTATTATAATATTAAGGAATTTATGGATGATAATAATCCCTGGAGGTGATCGCTACCAAGCTATTTCTAATTTGTTGTGTTGTTAATTTGTGTAACATACATGATTGTAAGCTGTTATTTAAAAAAAAGTCCCGCTGGGTTTCTTGCTGGTTCTTCCCAGGACAGAGTTTTTTTCTGAACCAGTGGTAATCAAACAAAAAAGTGACTTTCAATAAGTATTATTTATAATCTATATTGAATAAAAAAGTTTCTGTTTCATCGAAAGTCGTTATAGCCACTTGAATTTTGTACTACTAAAATATGCTTTAAATTCAAGGGACTTAGATTTAACGTCGCTGTAGGTAAATTGTCACTACAACCAAGGTCGCAATAAATGAAATCCACTGTAGTCTATTTTTGGCAATTGGTTTATTTTATGAGATAATGAAGATTTGTTAAATCATTGGCGTAAAAAGCCCTTGTTGCTCATTGTCCAGGTCAGCTGATTTTAGCAGATAGTATTTTTTGAAAATAAAGTAAATATAAGAGTCACAAAAAATCTAAAAAAAAAAACTATTGGTAACATGATTTTACGTAATTTTTTTTTTAAGGCAGTTTAAATACACACAAGTTTCCACTAATAACCTTAATACTATACTTCCAATTTTCCGATAATTTAATGTCAAACTTCACGACTCATAATGCTCATATGATAATCATATTTATCATTCAGGTCACTCCATAAAGTCCAAGACGTATTTAAGTATATTTATATATAAATCCTACTTACTTTTACTATTATTTATTCTGTGCTTTTAAAATATTGTAATCAAAATCTATAATTATAATAATAATCAAGCATGTATCAGATTTGGGTTTTAGAATATTTTGTATTTGTACAGCAATCTTTTTGAGCACGCGCCGCTGCAAACAAGCGATACAGTATCCACTCACGACGGCAGCCGAGTTCGGAGTGAGGCATTCTATTTAGTAAAATAAATTATTACAAGGCTGCTCAAAATACAAGAATAGAGATAATAGCGAAAAAAATTAATTATAACTAAACAAAACAAAATTAAACTGCCATTTACATTCCATGGCTTCCCACATAAAAGATGAAGATATTAAAAAATAAATTGAGTTGAAAAATTGATATATTCAAAACTTATCGTGTTTATCCCTCCATACTTAATAAATCCACACAATAAGCCACTAAAACCACTTTTTTAAATGTAAAAATAGCAATTAAACGATAAAAAAAATTAATAACTTTTATTCATCATGTAACTTTCTAACAATGTGCTTTTTGTATAATTTATATGTATAACTAGCTGTTCCCCACGATCTCGCCCGCGTGAATTTTTTTTTGCGCGGAACCATAAAGTAAAAGTAGCCTAAGTTACTCCTTATAATATCAACTATCTGCCAGTGAAAGTCCCATCCAAATCGATTCACAGGTTTTTGCGTGATGCGTGTTCACGTCAAAATAGCTTGCAGATGACAGAATTTTTTCAGACTTGCATAGCATTTATCATTACATTTTGGCAAAGTTACACAATATTTTTATGAATTTTAGCGTATGTGTTATTCTGATGTATAAGCTATATTATTGTAAAGTTTCATTCAAACCCATTCAGTAGTTTTTGCGTGAAAGAGTAACAAAGATCCATACATCCTCACAAAATTTCAAATTTATAATATTAGTAGGATAGTAGGATGTGATTGTTAGATACGATTTCATGCGACAAAATGTTGGAATCTCGATTTTTAGGCCCTAGTAGAACATCCTACGCGCTTCGCGCTTAAAGCATGCAAAATAACTCTTACTAATACTTTTAATTAAAATATAACAAACATTGCTTACACACAAATACGCAAACGTGCACGTACCCACACACACATACGCAAACACACAGTCATACACTGTGTTTTAATGCATTTATCTGTTTGACATATTTCTTTTTTTTCTTTGTTTAAAAACGTTACTTACACACTAGGATATTCTCCTGTATCGTGGAGGCAGTTTACAAACATAAATTACACAAGGGCGAACATCTAAACCCGGAACAATTATTTGTAGACCATATAAATACTTGTTCCTTGTTATGAAACTGTTATTCCTGTGTATTGTAACACTAAAATCTCCCTAACTTAAAGGTGTAAAATCAACTATGACCTATATATGAGCTGTTAATATTGGAAAGTTACCCTTTTTCTCTTCATTGAAGTCTGCACTCGCTAACACTTTTTCTCTTTTCTAGTGTTAACTGAGGCGTAAAACAGTTCACAGTGCTTGTAGCATTAAGTGCACCCGTTGTATACTTGATTTCAAGGGTTAGGTGACTAGAACAAAGAATATATAAATACATAACCTAACTTATTTTTTTAATTAAAATTAATTTGTTTTTGTTTTCAGGGCTAATGCTGTATTTGTAAGTGCACTATATCTTATTCATCAAACAAATCAAATTTTGTACACTGTTAAAAATAAGTCCGAATAAAAAAAGATAAGTACCTAATACTAAAAGTGCTCGACACTTTATTCTTTTGTATTACACAGAGTTAATTCATAATATTTTTATAATTAAATATTTTATTGTTCTATATTTGAAAAAAGAGATCAAAAATATCAAAGTCATAGTGAAGTATTATTATGTTATTTTTGTTAGAGCTTTATATTATCTGTAATATTTGTTTTTAGTTTTCTTTGTAACGGTGCGTACACATTATATCACATAACATGTTTCAGTAATGTGGAGGCTGAATGTTATAAAACCCCTAAGCTACATGTTATAAAACGTTACACAAATGTTATATAACTCGAGATGCGACGGAGGCGTCGCAATGTCATACGACAATGTCATATAACATTGTTATATTGTATTGTTATTCTAATGTGTACAGTATTGTTATATGTTGCAATTTTGAAAAACATTGTGGACGTGTTATAAAACAAAAGTTACACCACATGTTACTTAATCTGTACGCACCCTAACATGTCGTTATATTATAGTTGAGACTTTTTTTTATAGAATAAGGACGATAAACAAGCACACAGTCCACCCGATGGTAATTAGATGTAGTGGCCCATACACATCTAGATTTATCTTCGATTAATAATCTAAAATTCAGCTGCTTTGTCAGTCCTCAGGGACTAGATGGAATGTCTAATTTCCCGTAAAAAGGGTTTCTCTTTACTACTAACTTTCACTTTTAACTAATCTGAATTCAGTATGTGAAGAAAATTATAAACGATTCAGATGTCATTAAGTGGGCTTAATGAAATGAGGCCAATATCTAGTGATTTAAAAGCTTTTTTGCATCTTGTTAATATGTCAAGTTGTCAAAAGTCAGTGTGAGTTTTTGGAGGAAACTTATATACACACATACATTACATACATTTATTTGATTTCTTACTTTGCTTGATTTATAATATAATTGATTAAAAAACCCTTGCGTTGATAATAGCTGTACTATGAGAGTATATTCCTAAGGTTTGGATTTATTTAAATTATCAAAAACTTTGTGAGGTTACTTTAATTAATTATTTTTACTTATTGGCTATTTGATTGAATTTTTCGTCAAACCATAACAAAATGCGTGCAAAGCAAAGTTTGTGTTCAGTTAAATGTTATCATGTAAAATGTCAATTTATGAGTTTATTTAAAGATTGCTATGTATAATACTAGACCGGCAAGTCTATCTCACAACTGTGTATCCCGCGGGTAGCTGGCACAAATTTGTATTCTTAACCGACTTAAAAAAGGAGGAGGTTCTTAATTCGACTGTTTTTTTATGTGTGTTACCTCAGAACTTTTCTAGGTGAACCGATTTTGATGATTCTTATTTTTTATTGAAAGCTTCTTATATGGTCTCTATGGATCTCTATGGATTTATATGGGACCATGGGGTATTTATTTACTAAATAGATTTATACTTCAGGGGTAGTCCGATATAAATTTAAGGAAAACATTCTTTCGTTAAGGGTGCATAAATGGGGGATGAAGATTTTAATGTAATTATTAGGAGAACATTTTAGTTGTTATCTCTTTAAGTCGGTTTATACTTTTATCAAAATTTATTTATTTCAACTAACAACTATCATGACAGGAAAAAACCTAATGCGACAGTGTAGTTCTTTTCATGCATAACAAAAATGAGGTCATTAACTGCAACATATTGTAAACAATCCTACCCTAGTGAATTCACTCACTCAAGGTGCAATAGAATAGGTCAATGCCTTAAGCCATTCTATTAAGAATGCGTAACGTTCGCGTTTGTAAATTATCATTTACAATAGTTATTGTTTTTAGGCAATTACGAAATAGTTTCATACTTATCTGAAATAAACTTCCAAATCACGTTGACAAAATAAAATAAAACAAAGATCTTCAAACAAAATCAGTGTTAGATTATCGAATACAACGTTCGCGGTTTACAAAACAAAGAACTATAGTCCGTTCGCGTTAAGAAAATAGTGAGTCATCAGTGCAACTACAGGGTAAAGGTGTATTCACAGTGGAGTAAAAATTCTTTTTTTTCCAACATTTAATTAAGTTTAATGGAAACAATTTTTTTTAAAATTACTTAAATCTCTAATCAGTATCGCTAGATTCTCCAGTTACATTAATTATGAAAGAATTTTGTTCTGCAAGTTCCATGATGTCATCCAAATTCCACATGGTATTATCTTCGCGTATCACGTGGTCGCAGCACTTCTTCCAACGATTAGCGTTTATTAATGCTATATGTCACTCATTTTGAACGTGGAGTTATTGGCATTAAATTACGCGTCTCTCTCCGCTATGGATTATTGATCCACTTTTATTCTTTCGAATAGGTGAGGTATTCATTTTCAAAATTTAATGTTGAACAAGTAACACGCAAAATACACAACCGTTTTGATCGAAGGCCTGACTTCAACTGGTCACTGTGAATTCGACTTTCTAATTTCTTGCATTTTAATTGGCTGCGGAGCGTGGCCAGGCCGGTGGACAACGATGACTCACTATTTTCTTAACGCGAACGGACTGTAGTCTTCTTTCTCGTCCGCTCGCAGTCGGCGAAAGGACTCGCAGAGAATTGACCGTAACTTAGTGCGCAGTGTGTTAAGCCCGGAGAGCCCGTGTAGTATAGTATACATAGAAGTCTTTGAGTTTATTATTAATTTTTTTCATGACAAAGGTAGTGTATTTCTTTAGCCCATTCTATGACATCATCATTGGTAAATGTAAGAAAAGCTATTTAATATCAACTAATTATGAAAAAAATATGTAGTGTTTATATTAACCATATTATGTATAAAGTAAAAATATAAAAATGAACGTTTAAAAAGATTCCATACCAAATTGTTTTAATATACGAATAGAAGTTACATTTCTGTTCAGTTTTGTTAATAAGTGGGGGCTGCAATCATACAAATGTCTATAAAATATATTGAGTAGCAGATTCTGGTAATAGCATGTTGTTTAGAGTATAAAGTTTTGAATTTAACATCACAGTAAGTATGTGTATAGTTACTGAAGGAACACTATATATTTATAACATTTAATAAGAAGTCGAACACCTTGATTTATTATTGTATAAAATGTAACTGTAACTGCATTCCTTATTTGTTGTTGACTTCTAATTGTTAAATAACGAATATTGTAATTTAAATAGGCTAATTTACATTTGTAATAATGTATACACCTTATTTCTTCAATTAAATAAACAGCTTTTTAAATTTTGTGTAAACATGAAATGTGTTTTATGTGCTTAATTAAAAATATTTTAGTGTTATTTCAAATAAACCTAATTATAATTTGTAATCTATTGACATGTATAGTTTTTGTTTCTGGCTTGAAGTTATTTATACTTATATGCCTGAGTCTAAAGTAATAAAATCAAATTATTTTTTTATAGGAGAGGGGGCAAACGAGCATATGCCTTACCTGATGGTAAGTGACTACCGTCGCCCATGAACTGCAACACCAGGGAAATTGCAGGTGCGTTGCCGGCCTTTTAGAAAGGAGTAAGCTCTTTTCTTGAAGATCCCTAAGTCATATCGTTCCGGAAAAATCGCCAGTGGTAAACTATTCCACATAGAAGTCGTACGGGGAAGAAAACTCCTAAAGCACGGTCGCGGAGCAGGATTTTTTTATTGATATGCTGTTTAAACTTAATTCCCACCATAAAAAGTTTTATTTCTATTGCAACTAAGATAAGGACCTTTTGAACAGTATTTGTGATTTGAAAACCAAGTTTATTCTCAAGTTGTTAAAGTTCACATTTGTATCAATTGCAATAATTTAAAATTCTTCTTGCACTGCGATCAAGCCATAGTAAAACGTACAGTGGTGGACCGCCAAGCATCCAGATGGTCTCGATGGTATCAGGAGTTTGGCCGCGATGTGCGTTCGTGAAATTTGACGGCTTGGATTAATCCGCACAATTCCTCAGAGCACTCCCCGTGGTAAATGCGAAAGAAAATGCAAAGGGATGCAGCATCTCTTCGCAGTGCCAGTTATCGAGCCGAGTTCAGTGATCTGAGAGGACTTGGCCGTCGACGATTCGAGCCGGTCTGCGCTGGATGCGGTCAAGTGGAAGGGGCTGGCACTGGGGAGCCCCAGCCTAGAGATGGGAACAGTATTCCATGTGAGGCCGAAGCTGCGCCTTGTAAAGTTGCAAGCGGTGTGCCGGCATGAAATACTGTCCCGCTCTGCTGAGCACGCCACGCTTTTTAGAGGCCAATTTGGCCTTCTCTTCCAAGTGACCACGAAATTGCACGTCATTAGATATGTCGACGCTGAGTATTCTGATACTAGCTGAGGCAATAAGGGGAGTGCCTTGAAACGACAAAGGGGTTCTTTTTAGCGGTAAACGCGCAAATTTGTGTCTTCTGGGGATTAAACTGGAGTAGATTTAGTCACCCCCAATCCCAGACTTTGTTCAACAAAGACTCGACTTCACGACTCACACAAGTTTGTTCCGGGAAATATTTAATTTTAAAATTATATCTTCATTCCCTTGCTAATGATTTTCTAGCAATGTCAAGATTAAGAACCAAAGGACAATAGTTAAAAAAAGTTAAAGATATAGTCAAAAAAGATAGTTCAATTAATATTTTTACCATGTAGACGTGAAAATAATATGTTGTAAATATCTTACAATAATTGAGAATTAAAATTGGAAAAATTTACTTGCCAATATCCGTTCAATAAAATAAAATGTTGTGTCTTACCTAGTTTGAAGAGCACCTCCCGCCCTCCCTCAATTACGTCAATTACGTGGATTATCCCCGTCACAACTAATCCCAGCACCACTACTCCCACCATCACTACTCTAGGAAAGACACATCACCGATGATAATACAACACGTATTTCGCCTCTACACGAGGCATCTTCAGGTGCAGTAGACTGCGGTGGCTAACCGTTAAGAGCGGTTAAAACCCCCACTGTGTTCTAGTAAAAGCATGTCACAGGAGCAGCAACTTACGGGGTGTTGTTGCTTTTATGATGTTATGAGAGCACTTGCAAGTTATCTTCCTTATCAGGCTTCGCACAATCAGGTGTTCCCGACACCTGATTGTGCGGACCGCCCCGCCTGTGACCTACTAAATTTAATACCTACTAAACTTAATGCGGGTATTTTACTTAGGCTTTAGCTCATAATATAGTCTGTCAAACCGAAGTTAAAGTTTATAGTTATAGTTTAAAATAAACTTAATAACTTTCTTTTCTATTCTCAATTTTGTTTCGGTCTTTTTAGTTTATTTCTTTATAAATTGTCTTTTTTGTCATTTTATTTTACCTTCGAGTAGATTTCAAAATTTTATAAATTAGTTCTATTTACGGTGAATGCGAGAACTACATTCGTGAATGAGAGTAAAAACATATTCGCCTTGTAACGGCGTCGAAAGAGAATACACTCCATGGTATCCCATGGGTGTAGTAAGAGAAGACAAAGGAAAACTGAAACAGGAGATAGGGAGCAGTCTCTTCCTCATAACAGATCGAAATAACATGAAGTTGCGCTTGCCAAGCTTGACGACTACGGCAAATATCCAGCCTATTTGGCAATCTATGGGGGAGGTCTATGTTCAGTATTTGGACTTTAGATAGGCCGTAATGATGACAATGATGAGTTCTATTCATCTTCGCTACCCTTAATAATGAAAACAAAAATGTGACATCTCTCTCGTTCTCTTATCTTTTGGGACAAAAAAGAGCGGTGCGCTGATCTCAACGCGGGATGACAGACTTCATAAATATATTTTCCGAATTTTTTTTACTTCTTAGATATACAGGTTTCCTCGCGATGTTTTCATTCACCGCCGAGTATGTGATATATCGACACTTCAAATTGGATTTAAAGAAAGTGATTTTGGCGTGTATCAAATTTGTATTGCTGGCGTATGTGCTGTGTAATCTAATTATTTAAACAGATAGGGAAATGAAAGTCTACCTATTATTTAATTGAATATACTCGTGAACAACTGAATCGACTCACCGCTTAAAAATGTACAGTAAGCATATTAATTTTGATCAGCCTAATATTTACTTTAATTACCTTCACTTTTGTAGTTTCCATTCAAACCTGATTAATTTAAAAAGTAATGGGTAGATTTTTAAAATAATGATATCATTTTGAAGCTTGGGGATTTAACTTTCATAAAATAATGTTTTATTTACATTATATCAGCCATGTTTGAAAAAAAAATTTACACTGTACATCATAGATTTAGTATAATAATATACTAAATTTATGATGTACAGTGTATACTTTCTCTCCAAAATGATATAATTATTTTAAAAATCTACCCAATACTTTTTAAATTAATCAGGTTTGAATGGAAACGCAACAAAAGTGAAGTTAATTAAAGTAAATATTGGGCTGATCAAAATTAAAATAAAACAAAATGTATGTTTAATACTCATTTATTGTCTCAATACTTGGTGTTGCCTCCCCTAGCTTTGATAACACCTCGAAGGCGGCTTCTCATCGACCTGATAAGTTTTTTATCAGTTCCTGAGGAACCCTTTCCCACTCTTCCAGCGCTATCTACACAGCTCTGCGATGCTTGTAGACGCCGGATTTCGGGCTTGTGCCCTAAGTTTGAGCTCGTCCTATAGATGCTAAATGGGATTGATATCAGGACTTAGTGCTGGCCAGTCCATGGTCCGTGCGTGATTCGTGCTGTATGACACTGGGCATTGTCATGCATTAAAAGGAAGCCATCCTCGATGAAGTCTTCATAAGTCAAGACATGGTCGAGAAAAATATTTTCCACATATCGCGCAGCAGTCAGACCGCCTTCTCGACCGCAACCAGGAACGAAAACGAGTGCCATTTTTCCTTCCATCGAAATGCCCGCTCACATCATACACGCACCACCGCCGTAGGATACTGTTTCGGCAAAACAGCACAGCGGAAATCGCTTGCCTGGACGCCTGTAGACCCAAGCTCTCTTGTCACTGCCATGTATGCCGTGTATCTAACACTGCACTCATCAGTCAATAGGGCAGATCGCCATTGCTCAAAGCAAATTCAAGGCGCGCTTATCGGTGAGCTGTGGTCAGTTTTGGGCCTCTGGCGGGCCGTCTTAGAATGAGGTTCACTTCTCTCAATCGTCGTCTGACCGTCCATTGACTGACATATACTCCTCGAATCTCTCAGTTGCTGCTGGACGGTAACATCGGTGAGATGGCGATTGCTGAGACTCGTCGAAACGATAAAACGGTCGTCTCTCAGAAGTAAGCCGGCGCCGACTAGTATCTGGCCTTCTAAAGTAAGAACCAGCCTCTTGGAATCTTCTGTATACCCTTGACACAGCAGATTGACTCTGGTTTAGTTGATGAGCGACTTATCACTGGCTAAGGCCCTGCTGCAGTAAAGCAACAACTTGAGCGGCTTCTTCTGATGTTGTATCCATAGTGGTTGGAAATTGGCGATCGTAACTTGCGTGTGTTCAGGTCAACGTCTGATAAGAATGAAAGAATGGTTACAATGGGAGAGAGCTAACCATTATTATGATAACATCGAAAAGGATGAGGTAGGTAAAAGAAATAATTGTAAACAAAACAGTCAATCAAAAGAAAGAAGGCTATTATCGTAGTCAATTAGTACAGAACCACAGAATAAATAATAGGACTACGTAACAGAAGTTTGAAAGCTATTTATTGGCGTGCAAAATTCATTATTGTGATTGGAAAAATCAGCGGCGTAAACAAAGAATGTATTAATGTTTTTCTATATAAATAAAAAGATCGAGGTTTGTAGTTGTGCGCGCATCAAAGAAAAACTATTGGACGGATTTGAATTAGGTTTTCTAAGTTTTATTTCATAGACAATTGGCCCTTTTGTAAAGAAAAATATTGCGATATCTCCATTTATATAAAGTTATTAAAGTTGTAAGAAAAAACGATTTTTATACGGGGTTTTTCACACGGTCAATTGTACGTAGCTTGCTCTTGCGTTACTAACCCAGATAATTTATATATTTTAGCTACAAACGGAGCAACAAATAAAATTGTCTACAAAGAAATTTTGTAAGCAAAGTATATTTTTCTTTGCGATCTTTTTGATGTTTTTTCCTTCGCACATACGAAAACTTTGTTAATATATCAAGCAACGCGGATGAAGTCGCGGGTATCAGCTAGTTACTTATACAGCAATGAAGTTCTGATATTAGTTGATTTTTCATCATATTGATTTTAATGTGTTTTGACTATTGACCTAAAAAAAGCTTGTTCTTTGGTCATTGATTTTGACAAGAGGCGTCAGTAGCCTAATGGCAGGGCGCGGACACGGAATTCGAAAGGTGGTGGGTTCGAATCCGCCATTCGACTACTGTCGTGAACCATTTCTAACACATGCATTTTAAGCTTACCAGAAGTGGTTAAAGGGAATATTAGTAATGTTTAATAGCATTCCTAGTATTTTTACTAAAAATAAAAAAAATGATTATGACATAATATTATATTGGAGAAGTAAACAAAACAAAACAGCGCATGTTAGACAAGATACCTACTGGTCGGGGACAACCTGACCAATGCTGTGGAGACATTTGAATTTTGGCAAACCTGGACTGGATGAAATCAGTAAAATCTTACCCTAAGTCGATAAAATAAGCAAATTGATAATTTGCAACCACGAATGCTTATTCATCAAATTAACTTACGCTCATTTAGCAGGACGTTGTAGTGGAGGTGTAAGAATTTCCACCCCCATATCGTCCCGTGGGTGTCGTTACAGGCGACAGAGGTAAACAAACCAAGTGATGGGATGGGCAGCAGCGTCTTCCTAACAACAATAAAAATAAAATAAAAATCTGCGGTAGCCAACCCGCTCACCAAGCGTGGCAAGCAAGAGCGAATCCAGTACCCTACTGTATCCGCTCTTGCTTGCTTGCACAGGGACACGTGACCTCCCCCGCCCAACGGTTTAAATAAAAAAAAAACTGGGAGATTAATACGATAGCGCATAAATAACATTTGTTTTATGTATGTACGTATAAGTATATATACAATTAAAATCGATAGAAAGAACGTATGTGGATACCTTTATCAAACAATGTGAAGCATATGATGGAGGAGCTAACATGAGTGGTAAAATAAAAGGCGCACGCAGCCAACATTCAGCCTAAGTATAGCTTTTTTCACCCATTGTACAAGCCACCGACTCGACTTAGCTATCAGTACAGCATGCACACATAAGTATACTCACTCTCAAAATACCTTTTTGTCGTGAGTCCGCTAAACCAGAGCAGAAATGCAAGCTCAAGTGCCAAAGGAAAAAAACAAAGATTTTACTAAAAAGTCTTTACTAATAAAACAAAGTAGGTAATCATTAATGCAATCGATGCATCTTTGCCAACACAGTGGCAGTTTATTGATGACCTTCTTGAAGAAAGCAGCTGGACGGGAAGCAACACGTTCTTCAAAGGCATCTTGTATTGTCTCTCGGGGATTGAAGTTTTTTCCCGCCAAAAGTTATCCAAATTCTGGAAAAAGTAGAACTCTGTAGGCGCAAGGTCTGGTGAGTACGGTGGATGACGGAGAGCTTCCAACTCCAGCTCTTGTAACTTGGAGATCATCTGTTGTGCTGTATGAGGTCGCACGTTGTCGTGCAGGAGCAGAGGGGACGAGCGATTGACCAAAGCTGGTTGGAGGAGTCCGAGCTTCTCCATCATTGTGTTCAGTTGTTCAGTTTTACAAAGAAATTTTGTAAGCAAAGTATATTTTTCTTTGCGATCTTTTTGATGTTTTTTCCTTCGCACATACGAAAACTTTGTTAATATATCAAGCAACGCGGATGAAGTCGCGGGTATCAGCTAGTTACTTATACAGCAATGAAGTTCTGATATTAGTTGATTTTTCATCATATTGATTTTAATGTGTTTTGACTATTGACCTAAAAAAAGCTTGTTCTTTGGTCATTGATTTTGACAAGAGGCGTCAGTAGCCTAATGGCAGGGCGCGGACACGGAATTCGAAAGGTGGTGGGTTCGAATCCGCCATTCGACTACTGTCGTGAACCATTTCTAACACATGCATTTTAAGCTTACCAGAAGTGGTTAAAGGGAATATTAGTAATGTTTAATAGCATTCCTAGTATTTTTACTAAAAATAAAAAAAATGATTATGACATAATATTATATTGGAGAAGTAAACAAAACAAAACAGCGCATGTTAGACAAGATACCTACTGGTCGGGGACAACCTGACCAATGCTGTGGAGACATTTGAATTTTGGCAAACCTGGACTGGATGAAATCAGTAAAATCTTACCCTAAGTCGATAAAATAAGCAAATTGATAATTTGCAACCACGAATGCTTATTCATCAAATTAACTTACGCTCATTTAGCAGGACGTTGTAGTGGAGGTGTAAGAATTTCCACCCCCATATCGTCCCGTGGGTGTCGTTACAGGCGACAGAGGTAAACAAACCAAGTGATGGGATGGGCAGCAGCGTCTTCCTAACAACAATAAAAATAAAATAAAAATCTGCGGTAGCCAACCCGCTCACCAAGCGTGGCAAGCAAGAGCGAATCCAGTACCCTACTGTATCCGCTCTTGCTTGCTTGCACAGGGACACGTGACCTCCCCCGCCCAACGGTTTAAATAAAAAAAAACTGGGAGATTAATACGATAGCGCATAAATAACATTTGTTTTATGTATGTACGTATAAGTATATATACAATTAAAATCGATAGAAAGAACGTATGTGGATACCTTTATCAAACAATGTGAAGCATATGATGGAGGAGCTAACATGAGTGGTAAAATAAAAGGCGCACGCAGCCAATATTCAGCCTAAGTATAGCTTTTTTCACCCATTGTACAAGCCACCGACTCGACTTAGCTATCAGTACAGCATGCACACATAAGTATACTCACTCTCAAAATACCTTTTTGTCGTGAGTCCGCTAAACCAGAGCAGAAATGCAAGCTCAAGTGCCAAAGGAAAAAAACAAAGATTTTACTAAAAAGTCTTTACTAATAAAACAAAGTAGGTAATCATTAATGCAATCGATGCATCTTTGCCAACACAGTGGCAGTTTATTGATGACCTTCTTGAAGAAAGCAGCTGGACGGGAAGCAACACGTTCTTCAAAGGCATCTTGTATTGTCTCTCGGGGATTGAAGTTTTTTCCCGCCAAAAGTTATCCAAATTCTGGAAAAAGTAGAACTCTGTAGGCGCAAGGTCTGGTGAGTACGGTGGATGACGGAGAGCTTCCAACTCCAGCTCTTGTAACTTGGAGATCATCTGTTGTGCTGTATGAGGTCGCACGTTGTCGTGCAGGAGCAGAGGGGACGAGCGATTGACCAAAGCTGGTTGGAGGAGTCCGAGCTTCTCCATCATTGTGTTCAGTTTTTCACAGTACACATCTGCAGTAATGCTCATTCCGTTAGGTAAGAAGCAGTGATAAATCACACCGGCGCTAGACCACCAAACAGTAACCAGCACTTTTCTAGGGGTAAGTTTTCGTTTAGGGCATTGTTTAGGTGCTGAACCAGGAAACCAATAACAGGTGGTGCGTTCGTTTGTAGTATTCGCTCAGTAAATGTCGTTGATGTTGCGTGTCGCTTGTGCTGCCACGACGGTACACATATTCCATAATTACTCGAATTTTACCATATCCATGATAACAAAAAATATTCAGTACGATGAAAACAACGCTAATCAATAAACAAACGACTAATTTTGAAAAAACGAATTCCATGTTTTTAAAATAAAATTAATTTGAAATTAGAATTCTTAACCAAACAAAAATTATTTTGATTTGAAATGGCCAGTACTGCAGAATGGCAATTTCATAGGTAAGGACCTATTGCATTAAAAGAAAGTGTGAAACTAGATGGCAGTCTTGCCTTCCTGAAGTATTGCAAACAATGGCTCATCAAGAGGATATGCGTGCTACATCTGTGGTTTCGCTGCTCTAAGCTATAATGTCGTCGAAATTTCTGGTGAACTGGCTAATCTTCGTTGATATTCACATTCTCTTTATCTCGATTCTTACATGCCATTGCAGTTGATGTACTAGCTTTGAAGGGCTTGTTACATTTTGCGGCAACAGATGGGAGAAAATATCCTTAAAACACCAGCAGATGCCTATAAAAGAGCAACGGGTCCGCCAAATATAAGAACTTTGTGCCAATTATTGTGCACGTTTCATGTGACAAACAGCACTGTTGAGCAATTTTTCCACCGTACGCCGGTTGAAGACTTATCTTTGCAGCAGTATGAGAAAAGATTGTCTAAATGAACTGGGCTTATTACATGTTCATAAAGAAAGAGAAGAAAGAGATTGCTACGAAGATGAACGCTGAAGAAGTACTTGATATCTTCAACAGAAAACATAAAAGAAAGCTATCTCTAATAAACATGTAATTGCTCATTATTTAATCTTTAGTACAAGGATTTTGCAGTTGATTGGCGGTATATCGAAATACTGAAGTGTTTGTACAGTACGGCTACGATGGTTATCCGAGTACAGAACCAGAGTACGAAACCTATCCAATTGGAGAGATATGTAAGATAGGATGACGTTATATCCCCGAAACTCTTCACCGCTGCATTGGAAGACGTTTTCAATAAGCTACTGCACTAGAATGGATACGTTATTATATATACATATAATAAATCTGTAGAAAAGTCGTGTCTGTAATTCTAATATATTCTAGAAAAAACAAGTCCAGGTGACTAAATAAAGGGTTCTGAAGCCAAATTAGTGGTTTTTAGAATTTTTGTCTGTCTGTCTTTCTGTCTGTCTGTCTGTCTGTGTATTCCGGATTCACGCAAAAACTACTCAACCGATTTACATGAAATTTTGTATATAGGTAGTGAGTAACCCGGGGCAACTTATAACCTACTTTTTATCCGATTACGGAACTTCAAAAAAGGAAGGTTAAGTTTCTTATTTCCTTTAGATGTAAATTTTCTATTAAATCTTGGTTATAGGCGGGATGACTGTTGCTTTTCAAATAAATACCATATTTGTAAATAAAGTTTAAAATATAGTTGTAATCTTGGTAAAATAATTTGAAAGTACACCGATTTGGTATTTAAAACAGCGCCATCTATTATCAAATGAAAAAAGTAGTATATTTTGCCTTCAGTTACTAATAAATGAAATAATATAAATAACTTGCATGTATATGATTAAATGATTAGATTTTTAAAATTTATTAAAAAACTCTAACGTTTAGTTTTTCAGTATTTTGTTATTTTATTTTAAAAGTGTAATAGTTTCAATAGATAATAGTGACATCTATCAAAAATATGAAAATTGATAAGGTATTTATTGCAATTACTAATATAATATAACTAGTGATTAAAACTGGTCTGTCTACAATTGTTGCAAAATTTTCGTTATCATGATAGTTTTATTCAAGAGATTTTTATATATGTCGTGGCCAGATCGTAGAATTGAACATATATGATAAAGTACTTAGTCTATCATTTCGTGAAATAGTGTCGTCATTTCATAATATTTAACACTATTTGTCTATTTGATGATATAGCATGACCAAATCAATGAATAGAAATCGATTGAAGATATTAATAACTAAACACAACGTTGCTATTTCATAATATTATGGTCATATTATGACGATATCATTAAATCGTTTTTCACCGCTAGCGGCGCTGATAGCATATTTTTTAACAGAAACAGAACTTTTAAGAGAACATTGACATCACTTTATCCCTTGATATAATAAATAAATGTTCGCTTCAATTGCTGATATTACTAGATGGTATGGTTTTGGCTTTCATAATTTCATTTAATATTAGCGCAATCTACTTACTTCTAAATAAACTAAAATGGCAAGTCATTGATAAAATGAAATAATACAATGCTACTGAATATACGATGTAAATAATTGAATCATTAACATTACATTCATCCCGCGTTGGAATCAGCGCAGCGAACACTTTTTTGGCCAAAAATTCTGCGGCCTGTGCCGATTAGTAACATGTATGTAAGCTGCTATTTTTTTAGTTTTCATTGGGTAATAGATCCAGTTTTTATTTCATTCGTGTTATCGGGTATGTTACTTTTTGTTTTCACTCTACCGTAAATATTATGGCTAGCAAAGATGAGTAGAACTCATTTTCGTTACTCTATCAAAAGTTCACTTGACATAGGCGGCCTCCCCCATAAATTGTCAAGTAGCTGGATATTTGCTATAGTTGCCACGCTTGGTAGGCGGTTTGGCAACCGCAGCTATTATTATTTTGATCTGTTGTCAAGAAGATGATGCAGCCCATTCCATCTCCAGTTTGTTTTCCTATGTCACATCTTACGACGGGACGATATGAGGTGGTGGATTTTCTTTCACCGCCAGAACAGGGCGAACATTTTTCTACTCCCGTTGATGAGTGTAGTGATCATCACGTTCACTGTGAATAATATTTATAAGGAGTAACACTAATTCTAAGGATTTTATCGCGTTTAATTTTAACTTTTTAAATTCCCGATGTTTTGAGCACTTTACAGCACCCATGGTCACGGGAGGGGCGGGAGAACTGAGGTGTTTGACGACCTGATGTCATAGTTAAAACAGAATAGAATAAATGCCGTAGTAGTTTGAATTTCATTATATTAATTATGGGGTCCTTAGCAGATGGTAGCACTCAGCCCTCTTCCATATTAAAATTAGGATATTTTTAATTTAATAGCCTCGCGAATCATCATTGGTAGGATTCGGTGTTCTATTGCAAGGAATGTTCTTTTACTCGGAACTTTCATCCAAGATGCGTAAAAATACCCGTAACATTCGTTTTAATCCATGTGTAGTATTCATTACATACCTAGTCAGGTCATAAATTCTGTCACATGTTTAATATAAAATAATTGAAACAAGTTTATTCATTATGTAACCATTTATATACCAAAATGAACTTAACAAAACATAGATTCTTATGATACTAAAGTTTATTCAAAATGACCTCCGTGATTTTGAATACAGGCCTTCAATCTGCGCGGCCAGTCGTCTATCGCAACACGAACGAGGTCCATGTCAATATCGGTGGCTGCCTTAATCAAGGATGTCTTGAGTGACTCCAAATTGGGATGAGGCTTTGAGCACGCCTTTTCCTCCAAGTGTTGCCATATCTTGTAATCTAACGGATTCAAATCTGGACTGGAGGATGAAGTCGATTTCACGCGCCGCCAGCCAGTCTTGTGTGCTCTTCGCTCTATGAGCTGGCGCCGAATCTTGTTGGAATACCCAGTGCCTGTTATTGAACATGGTATGAGAAACAGGTTCCACAAGGTTCGTCAGGACTGTATTTTGATACATAACTGCATTCGTTTTTACACCTTTCTCACAAAAATGTACCTCTGTTAAGCCCCAATAAGAAACTCCCAACTATACCATGAGCGAGGATGGAAAATGACCTCGTTGGACACGCGGTAACGGTTGCTCGCTTCTTCACTACTGTGTTGCGTACACCTTATCATTTTGTTTGTTGTAGCTCTCTTCTACGGTAAAAATTTTTTCATCCGAAAAAAGAATTTCCTGATATTTTTTCCCGCGTACCGCTTCAACAAAGCGCGGCATCTCTTCAGTCTCAGGTCCATTAGACGAGCATTCAAACGATGTCCTGTTTTTCTTCGATATGCCCGAAGCCCTAAGTCTTCATTTAACACCCTTTTTACCGTGGTTCTGCTTAACCCCATCTGGTAGGTTATTTTGAGGTTGGAAGGTTTGATGACATTTCCGATGTCACAGAAAGTTACTTTTTTGTTTGACATTTATGAAATAGGTCGGTTTTCGCTTGAACAAAGTTGGGAAATGCGAAAAATTCACTATAGAATTATTTGCATTATTTTTAATTTACTTTCAGTAAGGTCAATCTGTATAAGAGTACAAGGGTAACTGCCCACCTAGACAGATCTGGCAAGGCCTCCCACAAGCTTCTGTATTAAGCCCTATTTTATTTAAAATATACACCCATAATTTCTAACATTTTGTTAACTCCTTTTGTAAGGTCTTACTATTGCTGATGATCTCTTTATTACTCTTGTAAGAACTTTACAGACTTGAGTTATCGTCTTAACTCTGCATTGTTCAACTTAAATAATTGGCTTACTGATAACGGTCTATCCTTATCACCTACAAAGAGTAGAGTAATAATATTCTCTAGAAAAAGATTTTGTCCCAATATTTCAATCTCAGTACAAAATCAAATAATTCCGACAAGTGATAATGTTAAATTCCTAGGTGTTTTCCTGGACTCTAAGATGACAGGTATTCGTCATTTAACGTTTATTGCCCAAAAATTTGAAAAGAATGTAAATATCCTTCGGTCACTTACAGGTGTTTGGTGGGGATCTCACCCATATTGTTTAAAACTTTTATATGACGCCCTAATCCGTAGTTATTTTGACTATGGTACATTTCTTTTGGAACATTGTAACAAACAAGCTCTTAAGCTTTTAGATAAAATCCAACTCAAGTGCTTATGAATTATATTGGGGGTCATGAAATAATCTCCGTCAAATGCTCTACAAGTTGAATGTAGCGAACCTCCTCTTACGTAGACAGTATCTTGCCGATCGCTTTGTGTATAGAATATTTCAGTTATCTTCCCATCCACTTTTTTCTAAACTGCATTCTTTAAACTGGTTCTAAGAATAACAACTATTGGACTCATAAAGACGTTCCCTGTATCCTTAAAATCTACCAAAAGATTTCCTTGTCTTTAAATTTCCCATATTTCAAAGTATGATTAATCCTCTGTTCGAATATCCGTTTGAAGCTCTATGTTATCATCCTCCAGTTATTTTAGAATTTGGTGTGACTGAAAATTCTCCTGTAGCCCAACAAAACTTAGTATGTGCCAAATCGATTGAGAAAAACGGACAATGACCTTTCGGTCGTTTAACCAGGGGTTACAAACCTTCAATATATAGGCACATTTTATATGTAGTACTTTCTTTATTTATAATGATTTTTTTATAATGATTGATATAATATATATTTATTAACTATTATTAAAAAGTTATGTGAAAGATCGCTGTAGAAGAAAAATCATCTATTGTTATAAAGTACTTTATTCATTTAACAACAAAAAACATTAATTTATAACACATATAAAGATTCGAGTGATAACGACACCGAATAAGTACGTACTTATGCAAAAGATAAAACTTTATTTTTAATATTATATAAGAACTTTATTTTTATTCGGTGCAATCATCACTCGTATCTTCACTTGATGAACTATCTGTAACATTAATTATAAAGCGATCTGCAGTTTGGTCAATTCTATCATCCATGCCACGCATTTTTTGTTCAACCTTAAGGACATGCTGAACACAGTTTTTCCATTTATCTGGCGTGATTTGAGTTAAACCATCTTTAAGTAAATTTTTAACATCTTTTAACTTGAAAGTTGTATTTTTTCGTGCAACGTACCCTTTCACATCTGCCCACACAAGTTCAATGGGGTTAAGCTCACAGTGATAAGGAGGTAACCTTACCACTGTGATGCTTTTTTCTTTTGCCATCTCGTCGGTGACGTAACTTCGATAGTTATCTTTAACTGCCTTTATTTTTTCCATTAAGTGGGTCTTTGTGTCCGAGGGCACGTATGCGATCTGTTTAGATTCTAGCCATTCCTGCATATTTTGTTTCCGCCAAGACATTGTTGGGGTTTTTTCTAAACGTCTGGAGTGGTAACTAGCGTTATCCATAACTATGACATCGCCGCTTTGCAGTTTTTCTATTACTTTTCTAAACCAGTCCTCGAAATGGAGAGCGTCCATACTCTCATGGTAGTCACCAGTAGATGATGATTCAAATACCCAATCACATCCCTCCAAAAAGCCATTTTCATTGCCAACGTGTACAACTATTAATCGCTTTCCTTTACCCGAAGGGGCTTTCGCGCCAGTAGAGTAGCCTTCTAACCGTGATTGACGAGAAGATTCAATTGTGGTGTCTTCCCATACCTTTCCCATAGTATGACCTGCGTTAATCCATGTTTCGTCAAGGTAAAAAATGTTACGTCCCTCGTTTCTTAATATTTGTATTTCTCTCAAATATCTGGTACGCCACAGAACTATCTCTGGGCGATCTATTAGACCACTTTTTCTGTTTCTCTTTATATATTTGAATTTTAAATGGCGCAACACACGTCGCAGGGAAGTTTTGCTCAAGTTTGGCAACTGGTCATCTTGATTTATACTGAGCAAAATTTTGTCTAAAGTCGGTAATTCTCCTGCAAGAAAGAACTGATGCACTTTCGCTCTTATAGCCGATTTATCAAAATCGTCCAACTTGTCAATTACAGACTTTTTTCTTTTATTAATTATTCCCTTTTCTGGTATTTTATGGGAATCTCTATACACGCTTAATACGCGATATATAGTGCTCTTGCTGACTCCTGAGATCTCCGAAACCTTTTCTACCATATTAACGTTTGAAGGATACACGTCTTCGGGCCAGGTGTTTTTGACATATTTGTATACATTAATGATAATCTCTTGTTCCCCGACCGACAAAGTGGTAGGTTTTCTCTTTTTTACTGGTGACGTTAAAGGTGCTCCAGAAGATGGGCCTGTAAATAAATGACAAAAATATACTACCATAGTACTACATCACATAAATACATATTGTTTTAGAAAATAAATACCACATGGTCACATAAAAAGAGCGCTTTAAGAAATAGAAAGGCTACGTCGTCGCATTTGTACCTATTTGTACGTACCTGCTACGTTTATTATGGGTCGGCGACGTCTCTTTCCACTTGATGTTGAAGGACCGGGTCCTTCACCAAATTCTCCTGAACTCATGTCGATTTAGTAACGACCGTCACAGTAAAACTAATATAACAGATTCAAAAAACAAAAACTTAACGATATAACAAATTTAACAGTAAAAACTCAACTAAAACAATGCAATGAATGCTATGAATTACCCGAGACGTACACACGCAAGCGCTATCCGAACACGAATGAAAACAAAATGGCGGACCGGCCCAAAAAAGGTGACGCATCTCTGGCTGCCATTGTCACGTTTCTTTTAGAACGAACTGACGTAACGCGCGTTTTGTTTATTTTAAAGGGATGAATTTGCAAAAGCTCAATATGGTGATTATATTGCTTCAAATATTTTTTTAATATGAAACTGTTATTAAATGAATTGCTGCGTTACTTACCATAAATTGAAATATAAAATATAACACATTTTTCGCGATGTACCGTAAGATTTTACTATGTTTATAGGAACCACAGACAATATTATTTAAGAAACAAAAAAACAAAACATATGTGCTGACCTAGAAGTGGGAATAATATCAATATTTAAATATTGTTATCACATCTAAATTGAGATTTTGTAAGTTACGCCTTTTGACACTCGGCTCATATCTGAGGTCATTGTCCGTTTTTCTCAATCGATATGGCACATACTAAGTTATGGCACATACATATTAAGTATATTACGCAAAAAATGGGAAGGGTGGTTGACCCTCTCTACTGATGCCTCCAAGATTTCTGATAATAGATTTGTAGGTTCAGCTGTCTGGATACCGAAGTATAAAAATCCAAATGCTACTTCAATTTTCACTGGTGAAGCTGTTGCTGTTTCAGAAGTGTTTTTATTTACAGAAGCGCACAAAATTAACAAATGTATTGTCTTTACTGACTCATAGTTCATTACAAAGCATTTCATCTAACCCGTTTCGAAGTAAATCGAAATTCCCAATTATTTTTAAAATAAAAGATGCATTGTATAGATGTTTTTGTCAAGGTATTAACTTGAAACTTGCTTGGCTGCCAAGTCATAGTGGCATACCTAACAACGAAATTGTCGATTCCTTAGCAAAACAAGCATCTTCTACTTCCGGTGCCCTCATGCATCATATAACATATACTCTTGACCTTATTTCTCTTGCGATAATTCAGCAGATGTCAGATTGGAATACTTTGGAAAAAACACAGAAGTCTATCGGTAAATATTATTCAGAACTCCAACCTGACATCCGCTCCAAACCATGTTTTTTTTTAAATTCAGAAATGGCTTTAAACACAGTACATCACATGTATTTTTGGCAAAACTTAAGATTAAAGATAGCTCAATTTGTGAGTGTGGATTAGATGAAGGTACGATCGATCGTAAATTTTTTAATTGCCTCTCCGTTTCATTATACAATTTCCTTCCTAATAACATCCCTCGTCCTATACATCTTTATTATACTTTCATATTTGCTATACGTTTTTGTTAAATTTAGTTTACAGCTCGTTTTGTACAAACTGTATTAGACTTCATATCCATTAATAACATTAAACTATAGTACTTTTGCCATCCATCCAATCCATTTTATTATATTAGCAATAATTTTATAAAACTATTATATGTTAATTCATTCGAAAATAACTGCCTATGTAACTTCGTAACATAACGCTAAGTAAGCGTATCTACGGAAACGGTAACTAGTCGAATATTCTGTGTGACTTTCATAAAATAGGTACTTGACGCTGGCAGAATCCATTGGAAATTATAAAACTAGGAAAAAAAAGTTGGGAAATATTAAAACCTTATTTCCAAAGTGGTGAGTCTTCTACTCAAACTAATAAATTTACAAAAAAAAATTGACAAAAAAGATGTGCCAAAAACGCAGTTTGTGCATCAATTTGTGAATTGAGTTCGTGAAACTGTGAAACATCATTGTTGGATGGAAACAACCTGTCCAGTGCGCTCAACCGAAAACGTGAGTGTGCGTGAACAACCATCAACATCAACTCGTCATCGTTCTCAAGAATTGAACATTTCAAGCACTTCTTTGAGAAGAATTTTGTATAAAGATCTCAGTATGAATGCGTACAATTGCATGATCATCCGATGCGTTTTCGGTTGGCTCAATGGGCCGAAGACCGCTTCATCGAAGATGAGCATTTTACCGAAAAATCTTCAAAAAATCTTTTCAGATGGAGCTCATTTCCACCTCGGAGTATACGTCAATAAGCAAAATTGTCGCATCCATATCGAGTTTTGTATTGAGAGTATTGGTCCATATTTCTTAGAAAACGAGCAAGGAAACGCCGTTACAGTGAATGGCGATCGCTATCACGCCATGCTAAGTGACTTTTTGTTTCCCAAAATTGAAGAAGATGACATAGACGACATTTGGTTTCAACAGGACAGCGCATCGTGCCACACAATGAACGTAACGATCGATTTTCTGTGCACTGTTTTCGAAAATCTTACATCAGACAAGCATAATCAGCCGAAATGCTGATGTCAATTGGCCACTTCTGAGCTGCAATTTGACTTCGTTGGACTTTTTATTGCGAGGAGCCGTTAAGGACAAGTGTTACGATAATCATCCAAGGACGATTAACGACTTCAAACATGTAATCGATATAATCGAAGTTGTAAAATATTCATTAGTTTTTTTATAGTCGATTCAAATTCCAAATCTTAAATGACCCACTTCTTATATACGAATTTCTGATTCAACAATTTCAAATATGTAGGAATTTGAAATTGAATCAACTTGATAACGTTTAATTTATTCGTGGGAATGTGATGGTAAGTTATTTATTTAGCACTTTGTTACGTTTTCTACGGGTACCAGTGAAAAGATTAATGTAAAATGATTTCGTGACCGCGTTGACGTGGGTCATGGGGCCTGCGTTATGATTCGTCTCGTCGTGCGACTGCGGACAATGGCTGGTCGTGTCTTTTGGCCTCGTCGCGTCTCACCTGGTCCTGCCCGTGACACTTGACACAGGAACCCGCGGTCCACGACCTTACATTTTTCCGCGTACACGTTTTTTCTTTAAACCTGCGCGTCCATTTCTATCAAACCATAATTGGAAAATGTTTTTTGTCAGACACTTAAGTAAATTCTATCAAGAATTGTGTTATCCACTGGACAAGTTAATTTCGTGAATGGGTTAAAGTAGATTTCATTCTTAGTGTTGTCAACGCAAATTTTTAATGCCGGATTAATATTTTTAAATCTTTTTAAAGACAAATCCACTTACACAATAGGTTACTCTCTTTCCGGATCAAATAAGAACGTAAAGCTTATGACACCAAATCTCAACAATGAGTCAATCATACGGATCAGTTAAAATATTCATAGCTTTAAAGCGGAGGCGTAATCGATTTCAATTTGGATCTTGAACGCGTCGATCTTGTACGTATCTGGCGCCGCAACTACAGATGAAAGCGTCTGATATGTTAACTGTTCACCTTTAAACATAAATACGAAGTGCGGTACGACACTTATCAATACACTTATGTGTGCTGTTCATTCTTCATTACAGTTAATATTTTTTTATAAATTATTGAAAAACCTATAGGTTATAATGAAAGAATCTACTCTATGTTAATAATTTGTAAATTAGTTATTGACTTCTTTGATTTGCAGCGCCTGATGAACATAAGCCGCAAATTTTTGATAAGTATATTTTAAGTTATTATAATAATTAGGTTCTTTGGTGGCAGTCTCGTACCGGTAAGCGAAGTGGATGCACAATGCAGGTGGCTCAGGGCCGTACTTTGGGATAAGCATAGGCTTGAACATAGGTTCATCAGTAGATTTATGATGGATTGTAAATTATGATAATGAACTAACGACAATAATTATTGAATATATAGAATAATTACATCATATGTGAGCATCGTAGTAGAGCCATGTCCATGCTACAGATACATATATTATGGTCGTAGCACGAATGGGTTGGCTCAAACGGGGAAGGACCACGCTCTCACAGAATACAAACGTGTGTTGCTGTGTTTCGTATGGCGAGTGTAGAGAACTGGAGACGAGGTATACCATCTTAGTTCTTAGGGGTGACAACGCATTCTGCATTTTGATTCTGAATTGAGGATTAATGTATATGATTATGGGCCACATCATCCACTTAACATCAGGTGGACTGTGTGCCCGTTTGTCACCCATATTCAATAAAAAAAGATTGTGTGGTAGAAATATCTTATTGAAAATAAAAGTATTTTTTAAATATTGTATAGAACTTGAGAGATATATATTTAATATGCGTGTACCGTACACCACAATACAACAATTTGATTTCGAAATTATATTAAATGATGTCTTAAAATTTGTTACAAAGTGTACTAAGGCCATGGTTGTTGATGATGAGTAGATTTATTAAAGTTTAGCTCTTTAACAACATTTAAGTTTTAAGGTTTCTTTACTAAGAAATTTAATAGCGCCTATTTCTAAACCAATGGATTCTAACGGCTTTTATAAAGACTTCTTTGAAATTTTCCCAAAATCTGTTTTGTCAAGAATAAATTAAAGCTACTTATGGACGTTCTTTTGCCTGGCTCGGCCACTCTGAATCGGAACCAAAGCAAAAATGCAATCAAAGGTAGCCGTGCCAGCCAAACGCTTTCAGCACAGTCCCCGTGTAATTTTAAAAATACATTATTCTTGTTCCTGTGGAATGTACACTATAATATACCTATGATATATTTTCTAGAGATGAGAGATTTAGTTGCCCCCAATCCGAGACTTTGTTCAGCAAAGACTCGACTTCAGACATAAGTTTGTTCCGGTACTCGGCGACGTTTTCCCGAGAAATATTGGCACGGCCGGTGTATAGATCATCAGTGCTGTCATCCGCATAGCAATGAATGTTACCAGTTAGTAACATATCATTGATATGCAGAAAAAACAGCGTTGGTGTTAGCACACAGCCTTGTGGAACACCAGCGTTAACAGGCTTGTAGTCAGAGCATGCACCGTCTACAACGACCTTGATGCTCCGATCTGCAAGGAAGCTGGTGATCCAATTGCACAATTTCTCAGAAAGCCCATAGGAAGGGAGCTTCGAAAGAAGCGCTTTGTGCCAAACCCGATCGAAAGCGTTCTCAATGTCGAAACTAACGGTCAACGCCTCCCCCTTAAACTCTACTGCCTCCGCCCATCTATGGGTCAGGTAGACCAGAAGATCACTAGCTAATCGACCCCGACGAAAACCGTATTGGCGGTCACTAATCAGCTGGTGATCCTCAAGGTACCGCATGAGCTGGTAGTTAATAATGGATTCCATTATTTTGGAGAACAAGGAGGTGATAGCGATAGGCCTATATTTGGACGGGTCTGAGCGGTCGCCTTTTTTAGGGATCGGGTGGACAAAAGCTGTCTTCCATGAATTCGGGATTATGTCTTGCGAGTAGGAGTACTGGAAAAGACGCGTTGGGACCGGTGCCAACTCCGAAGCACACGTCCTCAGCACATTTGGGGGGATTCCGTCAGGCCCACTCGACTTCTGGATATCCAGGGAGAGGAGTGCTTTGCGAACCGAGCGCTGTGAGAACAGCACATTCGGCATGGAGCACTCACACCGCGGGATGGTCGGCAGTGTTTTCCCCCCGTCACCAAGAGTAAAGTTGGACGCAAAAAGGGAGCCTAAAAGGTCGGCTTTGTCTTTTGCGGCTTAGGCCAGTGAGTCGTCTTCCCTGTGCAGAGATGGTAGTGATGGCTTACAGAAATTCCCTTGGACAGCCTTGGCTAGAGACCAGAATGCACGGGTTCCCGCAGGAAGGCGAACTAGTTTCTCGCCAATTCTGCCTATTTGCTCTGACTTTGCCGTGGCAATAACTCTTTTGAAGGACCTGGAGGCGAAGTTATACTTCTTTTTAAGTATGTTGGTGTTTACATCCCGAGTCGCCGAAGCCGCAGCCCAGGCTTGATAACACTCCTGCTTATTGCGTAATGCAGTCTTACAGGAGCGACCAAACCAAGGCTGAGATCTGCCTCCGAAGTCCGATCCGATCTGGTCCGAAGAGCCGAGAGGGACATCGACGGAAACCTGATATCCGTCCGGATAAGAGGTCAGCAGAAGGTCCAACTGGGAAGGTGTATGATCCTCCATATCTGGAATCCGCATAGGCGAAGTAACCAGTTGTGTCAGACCATATGCCAAGGCAAAGTCATAAACAGATCTCCCCGCATGATCGGTTAAACGTGAACCGAGCCATTCGGCGTGGTGGGCGTTAAAATCGCTAAGGATCACGATCTCTGCGGATGGGACCTGTTATAGCAAGGAATCTGTAGCGATTTGGACGTGGTCGATGAGTCGGTCTGTTTCGGCATTACCGCTATGGAACAAATAGAGGCACCCGTAGACGCGCGGATGGTCGTCGCGTAGCCAAAGGATGGTCAGGTCCGAACCTTCAAGACTGCCGAGGCGTCGAGAACAGATGTCCTCTGACATACACGCAAATTCCAGCCCGAGGCACAAAGGAGTGCTCCAATTTGTACCCCGGGCAGGAGAGATACGAATGTTAATTACTAAAGGCGATACCATGTAGTGATTATAATATAATCTTTGGCGATACATACAACAAGGAGTTTTTATGTGTTTCTGACTATTTCTTAGCCGAACATAATACGTAATAATATAGATACATTTAATAATAAAAAAAAATGGTCTGTACTAAAATTACTATACATTTCTGTGTACTAGTAATCTTTTTTTTACTTTTTATAAGCCAGCACGTGACCACAATCCCACTTGGTGGTTAGTGGTGTAGATGGTATATCGCACTCCAAAAAAATCTTCTGCCCCAAGGTCCACAACGGTGGCCAGGGCATTGGCATCCACGTCTCGACAACGCATAACTTTCGCACTTTAACTGCGCATCCAAAAGCTCAGAAACTGAGCTTTCACACTTACTCCCTGGCGGAGGAATGAAATCTCCGAGTAGTCATTCGCGGGCCCCTAAGTAGCTCGAAGCCGAACATGTTCTCAGCGATCTTAAATTGCAGAACCTTCCTGTCAGAGAAGTGCACAGAATGCACCACCCCACTGACAAGAAAAGATACCTTGAACTTTGCCTGGTCATCCTGGACCTGTCTCCGGAAGGCAAAGAAATCTTCAACGTCCGCCGCATCTGCAACCTCACGGGGATTGCAGTCGATAATCCACGTAACAGAGACATTGTTGGCCAATGCTACCGATGCTAGATTTACGGCCACTCGGCCAAAAACTGTTACGCCCGGCCGAAATGCGTTGTGTCTAGGCGATTACGGCACACCCGAGTGCACCCGAACACCCGAGTCGGAAGGCCCTCCGAGCTGCGTTCTGTGCGGCGAAGCAGGACACACAGCACATTATCGCGGGTGTAGCAAAGCGTCCCACAGGAAAAGGCGCGGAGGAGTGGACCAGCGCAGACTAGCAGTTAGCGCTAGCAGGTCCTGTCCTCGGCAACCTGCCCTTTCCGTCGCACCGATCTCGGTGTCCCAACCCGCGCCCGCTCAGCCTATCACCAAACCTGTCCCCGTTAAAGGGACTTCCAGGCAAGGTTTAAGCCCTTTGGTGTCTTCAGTACCCAAAACAAACGCACGGGTAAAGCCCCTGGCGATTGTAATCGCGGCTGCCTTACGGCCAGCGCCCTCTCTCCAGGCTCAGAAGTCCAAAACCGCCCCTCAGGCATCTTTAAACTTGCTTGCTGACTTTTCGTTAGTCTGCAGCTTCATCAGCAATATAGATGTTGCCGAAGTCACTTGGCCCGCAAACTTTGCGAGGCCAAGATCACCCAAAATAAGCTCAGTGCCATCATTGAGCATATCACTCTCACCAACGCGATTGGCTCTTTCCAGTGCGTCTAAGCCGACCTTTTATAAACCAGAATGGCAGTACAATATACAGGTAGATCTAAACCTAGCTCTCTGACTGTCGCGTTCTTTAACGCAAAAGACGTCAGAGATGAAAAGGATGAAATCGTGTACTTTTTACGCGATCATGATGTTGACATCATGCTAGTGCAAGATACTTTCTTGAAACCTAGTGTGCGCGATCCCGAAATAGCAAATTATACCTTAGTAAGAAATGATAGCCTGACCGGACCTACAGGCGGCACCTAAATCTACTACAAAAGGTCCTTGCACTGTGTACCGATAGATACTCCAGCATTGGTTTGTAGGATCGCACTTATGAGGCCATCCGCCCATCATAGTTGCATCGGCATATCTGCCACCGCTAAAACATGTTTTAGAAGCCGGCATCTCGGCGTTACTATATCTAGGCCCCAGCGTATTAATCATGGGAGACCTAAACAGTAAACACGTTAGTTGGAACACTTACGTTAACAATCGAAACAGTAACGTTTTATGTGACCTCACGGAGAGACTCAATCAAGCTACCCTTTTTCTATAAACCAACTACCGGACGTCCTTGATGTAGCATTACTAAAATATATCCAGCTTACTATTAACTCGATTGATACATTAATCCAATTAACCACAGGACAGGACCACAGGTCGGTCGCAATACAATTGTGCCGGTCGGCAGGTGAGGTCCCACAGACCAAAACCATCGTCGACTGGCGTAAGCTCGAGTCTACGAACTCTCTGCATTTAGATACCGTACCGCGCAAGATAGACTCGCCGGAGCAAGCCAATAGAGAGATTAGCGCCGTATCAACTCACCGCACGTCAGCGGTCGAAGAATACTCCCGTAAGGTTCGTGTGTTGAGTGATTGGTACACGAAGCTTCCGGCAGATCTTCAACAACAGATTAAAGCGAAGAAGACCGCGCTAAAATCTTACGACCGTTATCGCACTAAGATACCAAAACTCGGCTGCGTTCTCTACAAAACGAAATTAAACAACTCGACTAATTTAGAAACGACATATGGGAAAACCTCTCTCCTAGCCGACAGTCTAGGGAGCCAGTGTACACCATCCAGCGTAACAAGAGATCCCGCTCACCTATTAGATGCAGAAGCGGAAGTCAAACGTAGGTCTGCCTTACCATCAGCGGACGAACCACTTGTTCCTGTGACTTTCGAAGAAGTCACAGAAATCATAAAAAGCCTTAAGAATAGATTAACCCCTGGGCAAGACGGCATCAGCAACAAATCTCTTCCGGCACCACTAATTTACCTCCTCGTAGGAAACATCAAAGCGCTTTTCTCGAGCTGCTATTTCCCGGATATCTGGAAAGCAGCAGACGTAATAAGAATCCCAAAACAAGGGAAACCGCGAAATCAACCCACTAGCTACAGGCCCATCAGTCTACTTAACACATTCAAAAGCGCCTCCATCAATTCACTGTAATTAACAAACTTCTCCCCGACGAGCAGTTTGGCTGTAGTACGGAACATTCGTGCACTCACTAAATTAATCGCCCAACAGAATATGTTCTGTGTGGCTTTAATCATCGACCAACAAAGAAAAGGTCTCGAAACACTGGAACCCTCTTCTTCGATGTTGCAAAGGTATTTGATAAGGTCTGGCACGACGGCTTGCTTTATAAGATGTGTAAACTTAACGTGCCCGATAGGCTCGTGCACATCATCCAAGCCTTCCTTACAAATCCCTTCTTTCGCTATCAAGTTGAGGGAACCCGTCTCACGAAACGTTTTGCCAAGGCCGGGGTCCCACAAGACTCCGTCCTGTCTCCACTCCTCTTCTCACTCTTCACGAGTGTGAAATCCCTAAGGACCCAGTGGTAAACACTGCTTTCTTCGCCGACGATTCCGCACTCTTTTGAAACTCCAAAAAGATCCTATTCGTTAGAATCGAATCGAAGTGAATCCCGAAAAAAGTGTAACAATATGCTTTCAACGGAGCTCAACGCCAAAAAAGATTCGAGGACCAAAAGCAAAGCTAGATATCTTTTCCGTATACGGCCGCCCCATCCCTTTGGAAGATTCGGCCAAAAATATCTCGGGGTCACAGTGTAGTTCGCAACAGAGCTAAGACAGTCATTGTCCGTTTCCACCCTCTGTTAACAGGAAGAGTAAGTTGTCGTTAAGACACAAACTCCATCTGTATAAAAGCTGTGTTAGACCTATTATTATGTTATACGCAAGTGTAACCTTCGCCCACACGTATAGAACCCATCTATATAAACTACAGAAAGTCCAAAACTTTTTCATCAGAAAAGCCATCAGAGCACGGTGGTATCAACGGAATTCAGATCTGCACAATGATTGCCAACTTCGAATTATCTCCAGATACTTCAAGGAGATGTCTCAGTGGTACTTTGATGTAAATGTAAACTTCCATATTGCATAATTTACTTTAAAAAAAGTCACGCTGGGTTTCTTGCTGGTTCTTCCCAGGAAAATACAATTTAGTTCAATAAAAAACAATAATTTATTAAATCCTCTTCTGTCATCCTGTATTTTTTCTTTACGGATTAAATGATCAGTTAGAGTGATATTTTTCACTTAAATATCCAATAATTTAGGCATTTCACCCGCTCTTAGGGCCTTAATTTAAACATTTTACACCTTTACAGATTTCAGGAAATGTGGTATTATTTACTTTTAACTTAAAAAGCAAATCATTTTATCCATTAATTAAGAAGGATGTCGTCAAAAATTACCTTTTAACATTCGGAAAGCAATATAAAAAAGAAAATGGTTTTTGGTTGAATTTTGAAAGTCAGACATTTCAAAGTAATTTTTGCATTAAAACATCATTCACATTAAGAGTTAGTTCAGTCATTATATTCTGGGACGGAATAATTTATAATAACTAGTGGTCACCTGGTGGTTGAATTTCGACTATCATTCATTAAATTTTTATGTTTGTATACCGTCGTTGCCATTACAGTCTATTGAAGTCCACTGCTGAACGTAGGCCTCCCCTATAGATAGCCTCATAGAGGGAAATTTGCCATAGTTACCACGCTTGCCAAGCGCGTCGGCAACCGCAGTTTTAATTTTTAGTCATTATTAGGAAAACGCTGCTGCATCTATCTCCTCATTTGTTTCCCTTTCATTCCACTTTCAGTTGTACTTTAATATATAAACCACAGATATTTAACATACAAAGTATAAAATAAACCTTTTTTGCCTTGACATACACTACATACTACTGAAAAAGAATCATTTGAAATCACACAAACTCAAAGTCAAACTGTCAGTCAATAATTTGTTGGCAAAAAAGAGAATATAATCACTACGTTTAGTTGGCAACATGTTAAAATTATTTGGCGACAATCTCTACAGTGATTATACACCTCTACAATGTGCAACTTAATAGTGATTTCTCGACTAAGTCTGTGTTTCTCGATTAATTCTCTTTGGTGCAACTGTTTGTACCAAAGAATATTAAGTGTTTGGACATTGGCCTTAGAGTAATGACATACATACGCTTTTACTTATTCTGAGACATTGGCAGTATGGACGTAATTAATGTGTTTTCTTTTCTTTTATTTTATTTGAAACACGTATAGTATATTATTTTATTAATTCTGTCGTCATATAATCTTTTACTAAGCCAAATCTCACACTCCAAGCCTGCAATATATTTAAAAAGAGGTACAAAGTTTTCTCGTCACGGATTAATATACACTTTTGCAAAAAATAAGTTTTTGCCAAGAGCGGCCAATGCTGGCAGTGCTTGAGAAATTAGAACTTTCGTTTTGTTCGTATGTCCAATCAGTGTGTCGTTTTCAATGTAACTGTGTACGATTCAACTCATTTGTTCCTGCTCAAAATAACAGAGCCTGCAACATAAGGTGTGATGATGAGTTGTGTTCAAAAGATGCCTCTGCAAAGCGTTCTCCTCGTCTTTGTAGCATTCGCTTACGACAGTCTTCACCGTATAGAGATATCATGGTTTAATCGGAGAACAATACCCTATCCCAGTCTTACATATGACATACAATTACGAGCGAAGCTAAAACTGGCAACTCTGTGCTCACGGAGTAATTTAGGGAGACTTTTGGCGGGAATTCCAAACGTAGCGGTCGATTTAATTATTTTTACTGCTTTTCGTTAAAATATCCTGTGTAAATATTACCAAAACTTATTTTAATCAGTGTAAATAATTGTACATTTAGTTAATTATTAAAATAAAATGAATGAACCGGAGGATCCAAGTGGAACCCCGAAACGATCCAAAATTGTTCGTAAAAGAGGTACGAAGGAATGTGGACCTGAAGTAGGCGGCGGTGAGGATGACTTTATTCCGTTTTTAAGCCAGGTTATCTGAGACTTTATCCTGAACATTGTACAAATACGGACTTCAAAGTTTATGTTGAAAGCCAGGACAAACAGGTTAAACTCGGAAATAAAAGCCCAGTTTATTTAAATCATAATTTTGGTTCGGAGTGAAAGGTGTGGTAGCTTTACATAGAGTCAATGCCAACAAAATTGCAGTTGTTTTTAAACAATACAACACTGCAAATAATTTCATCACAAATACAGACTTTTTAACAAAGCACAACTTGAAGGCGCATATTACTGCAGCGCAGATAGAAAAAACTGGAATCATCCGATATGTGCCTACCAACATTTCGAACAAGGAATTATATACGAAACTGTCTTCGATCTATGAAATTATTTCCGTGAGAAGATTCACGAAAAAAGTCGGTCAAAGTACTGTAGGTCTCGAGACGGTCAGTATAACTTTCTTATCAAATGTTCTGCCCGACAACATCCAATATGACCTATTTTCGTTCAGGGTGTTTGAATATGTCCCACCGTTGCAACAATGCTTCCGGTGCTTCAAGTTCAACCACACTGCGAAAATTTGTAATGGTAAACAACGTTGCTCGATATGTGCTGGGGAACATAATTTCAGAGACTGCGATAAAAAAGAGAACCTGTGTTGTGTCAATTGCAGTGGTCCCCACATGGCCATTTCCAAATCTTGCCCAATAAAAATGAAAAAAATACTTGAAAAAAGGGTAAAATTACTTATGCCTCTGTGGTTAATACAATTAAGTCATCTGATTTTCCATCTTTACCTGCACAGTCGAGCAGCATTGTTAAGACCCTACCATCAATAAGCCAAAATGTACATGAATTAAATAAAAATGTAAAAATTGTAAATAATGTAAATAAAACAGTGCCTGAACCCAACTTGAACCAAACTCAACTTAAGGCTAAAATTGCAAACAATAAGAATATTCTGATGACAATGATCCAAACTTTAGTCGAATTGGGTAATAAAACAGGTAATGAACCTGTGACTACACTGTTCATTAAAGACTTACTTTTAAAAAATCTGTCACAATAATGGACAGTACTGTACAGAACGTATAGCAGTTATGTATAGCTCAGTAAAATATTCAAAGTATGCATAGGAAAAAACCCTTATTGTCAAAATTTTTAGATGCTAAAAATGTTGATATCTCTTTACTCAATGAAACTTGGCTGAAAGATAATCAGCATTTTAAAATTTTGGGATATAATTCCCACTATTATAACGCCCAAAATGAGCACGGTGGAGTAGCAATTTTGATCAAACCGTATTTTAAATATAATATTATTCAAACCAGATTTTACCAAGACATTCAGACTGTGGCATTATCGTTATATGTAAGTGGTAAACAATTAACGATTTTATGTGTATACTGCCCTCCCTCGAATGGTAACTTCAGAATAAGTAAACTGCGTGATATAATTAGAGATTTGTCTAAACCAATATATGTGGCTGGAGATTTCAATGCTCACCATGTGGCATTTGGGTGTATGACCACGAAAAGTCGGGGTCATCAGTTATACGATTTAATTGATGAATTTGATCTATGTATCCTCAACAATGGTAGCTTCACTACTATTAATTATCCTAACCGAAATCCATCGGCTATTGATGTCAGCTTTCGTAGTGCTTGACTCACTCCACTATGCGAATGGTGGGTGCATGATGATTGTATGGGGAGCTATCATTTTCCTACGCTTATTCGTGTTTTATTGTCAGTTGATAGATATCAAATTAATCCTCCCATTGAAAAATTCTTATACAACAAGACAGACTGGACAAAATACAATGAGCTGTCTATAACTGCATTTTCTAATTTTCAAGTTAATAATGAGAATCCATTACAGTCATACTCGTATGTTGAATTTATTGAAAGGCTTGATACACTTAGGAGGGATACTGTGCCAAAGTTTGTCAAAGCAAATAACTATCGTTGCAAACCTCCAGCACCTTGGTGGAGTGACACATGTGAACAGAGTGTTATTAAAACTTATGAAGCTTTAAAACTGTACAGAAGAGATCCAACCATTGATAATTACATTAATTACAAAAGACTTAATGCTGTTAAGAAAAAGACTATTTCAGAACATAAACGCAATGGTTGGGCGAACATCTGTAATACTTTTAATAGAACTATACCTGTTAGTATTATTTGGAAATACATCAAGTTATTTAAACGAATAAAATGCAATAATAGAACATATAAAGACGAATTTGTTGTCCCTCTTTTAGACAAATTATCTCAAAATGGATGTAGGGTTATTGATAATCTAGAAAGTTATTTTCAAATTAATAATAGTCTTCAGAAGTCCAGTTTCCTCATAGAATCCTTTACTTGGAGTGAGTTTTGTACAAGTTTACAATCCAGACGAAACACAACCCCTGGTTTAGATAATTGTCCATACATTTTGATCAAAAACCTAAATCAGTCCGTACAAAAGAAACTATTAGCTAATCTTAATGCTTTTGGCACTTAAAAAAATCCTGAATCTTAGAAAACACAGTGTGTAATCCCTCTACTTAAGCTTGACAAGCCACCTGAAGATCGTAATTCATACCGTCCTATATCTTTGTCATCTTGTGTTGGAAAGCTTAATGAAAACATGATAAAGATGCGTCTTGAGTGTTATGTAGAGGCGAACAACATAATTCCACATGTTCAATATGGCTTCCGGAGAGGCAGAAGTTGTGCTGACGGCTTCATCTCTCTCTTGTCAGATCTGAAATATGCCAATAATAATAATAAGTCCAGTGTTTGTGTTTTTCTGGATGTTGAAGGTGCGTTTGATAATGTAGATCCTGACATTTTCGTTCAGGTTCTTTCTGACATTGGTATACCAGGCATACTTTGCCATTGGTTATTATTATTCTGTTAAAAGTTCTGTTTTTGTTAAAAAATACGCTATCAGCGCCGGTAGTTGTGAAAATCGATTTAATGATATCGTCATATGACCATATCATGAAATAGCAACGTTGCGTTTAGTTATTAACAGGGATTGAATACCGGTACCAATTTGGGTTCTGGTACTTCATATAGGTTCTTATAAAGGTTCCTCTTTTCGGTACGGTTCCAGTTCCGGTATCGGTTCCGGTTCGGGTTCCGATGTACCGGTTCTAAATACCGGTTCCGAGAACCTAAAATCAATTTCTCCAAATCCGTAGATTGGTATAAAAATTCTGTACAATTTCGTAGATGCTATTTCAAAATATCCGTTCCGTTGAGGATCGACAATATTTGTTTTTGAACTTAGTTGATAAATTCATTCTGTCATGGGAAATTCTTGTTGTAAGTTTAAATGTAGTATAACATCGAATCAAGCTACACATGTAAGAAAAATAAACCATAAAAAATTGATTATAATTAAATGTTTTTTTTTAAATTAAATAATCTTTAGTAAACAACAAATAAAGTAACTATACACACTTTAATATTTGTGGATAGTTATACTAAAAAAATACGTTTCAAACTTGATTATAACAACTTATTAACATGGATTTTATTTTCTGGATTTTGTTAGTTTATTATTTGATATATTACGTTGTTTCAGACTCGGGTGATTTATGTCACAATGAAAAACTATAGCTGTGTGGCGGTTAAGAATATCTGTGGGTGTCGTAAGAGGCGACAGTGGGATACAGTCAGGAGATGGGCAGCAGCATCTTCCTGATAACAGCAATATCACAATAAAAACCTGCGGTTGCCAACCCGCCTGCCAAGCGTGGCAACTATGGCAATATACCCCCAAAGTAAATAAAGTTACTAAGAGACCGCCCCCAGTCCCCGTCGGCCCCGCTATTCCTGGCTACGGTGGCGACCATGGTAACGGCGGGGCAGGGGTGCTAAAAATCTCCGGTGGAGGTTCGGTTGCCACCTAAGACGACTCGACCTGGCAACTTATAACGCAAGCACCCTGAGGAATGACGAGAAGATCCTGGAGCTGGAAGAAGAGATAGACAAGTTGCACTGGAATGTTATAGGACTATCCGAGGTCCCAAGAGAAGGGGAGGACACGGTAATCCTCGAATCCGGCAACTTGTTCTATCACCAGGAGGGCGAACACCTGTCCCAAGGAGGTGTCGGATTTATCGTTCTCAAGTTTCTCGTTAACAACGTTGTAAAGATTGGGTGTGTCAACGAGGGTCGCGTACCTTATACTCAGAATCACCAAACGGTATTTGCTGAAGGTCATACAGGTTTACGCACCAACCTCGACACACCCCGATGAGGAGGTGGAGGAAATGTATGAGGATATCTCTAGAGCTATGCATTCCTCGTAAACCCACTATACGGTGTTAATGGGAGACTTCAACGCAAAACTAGGCACAAGAGAGAACGGTGAGCTGAAAGTAGGGAAATTTGGAATAGAGCAACGAAACCCAAGGGGCCAGCAGCTGGTAGAGTTCTTGGAGAAAGAGGGACTCTTTATGATGAACTCTTTCTTCCAGAAGCGGCCCCACAGAAAGTGGACCTGGTCGAGCCCCGACGGTTCGACGACTGCTGTTCAGTGATGTCTCAGTGATCGCGAGGGTGAAAACCGGCAGCAATCACCGAATAGCGACAAGCACACTGAACCTAAACGTCAAGTTGGAGAGGACACGTCTAATGAAGTCAACGCTCCGTCTCCCTCGTGCTCTACTCCAAAGTCCCGAAACCTTTCAGCTTGAGATACGAAACCGTTTTCAGTGCCTAGAAGATTGCAATGCAGTGGACGATATGAATGAAAAGCTCGTGGAAACTGTCTATGCGATCGGAGTTAAGGTTAGCAAGACCCGCCGCAGAAGAACACAATAACTCTCCGATCACACACTTAGTCTCATGGCTGTTAGACGGGATATGAAGCTGCAGTCTTCAGCAGATTTGACAGCATACAGGCAACTGAACGGACAGATCTCCAAATGCAAGCGGCGGGACTTACGCAACTTTAATACTGCTCTTATTGAAGAAGCGATCGAGCGGAACCAGGGCTCCAAAGTCTTTGCTAGAGATCTTTCTGCCGGAAAGAGCCAACTGTCGAAGCTGAAGACCAAGTGTGGCAGGACACCTGAGATTTTGAGTGAAATTGAGAGGTACTATGGGCAGCTGTACACATCATGGTTGGAGCCACACGAGTGAGTAACGATCCAAGAGCGAGTCTTATTCGACACTATTCCGGATGATATCCCGGACGTCAGTCTGAGCGAGATTAGAATGGCTCTCCAGCACCTTGAAAACGGCAAGGCCCTAGGCGAGGATGGAATTACAGCGGAGCTTTTGAAAGCGGGTGGAAAACCGGTACTTGAAGTCCTTCAGAAGCTCTAATTCCGTCCTCCATGGTGGTATTACACCGGAGGCGTGGAGCAGAAGTGCGGTGGTCTTGTTCTAAAGGTGACAACGCTCTCTTGAAGAAGTACAGGCCGATTTTCCTTCTGAGTCTCGTCTACGTGCTGTTTTCGAGAGTCATTACGAATCGTCTCGCGCGCAGACTTGACGACGTCCAGCCTCCCGAACAAGCCGGTTTCCAAAAGGGCTTTAGCATTATAGACTACATACATACCCTTCGGCGAATTGTACAGAAGTCCGTGGAGTACAATTTGCCTTTGATTCCGTCGAAATTTGGGCGGTGCTGCAGTCCCTTCAACGGTGCCAAGTTCACTGTCGGTATATCGAAGTACTGAAGTGCTTGTACAGTAGGGCTACTATGGCTATCCGAGTACAGAACCAGTGTATGAAACCTATCCAATTGCAGAGAGGTGTAAGATAGGGTGACGTTTTATCCCCGAAACTCTTCACCGCTGCATTGGAAGACGTTTTCAAGCTTCTCGACTGGAAAGGATACGGTATTAACATCAATGGCGAGTACATCACTCACCTTCAATTTGCCGACGATATAGTCCTTATGGCAGAATCGCTGGAAGACCTTAGCACTATGCTCAATGACCTCAATATTGTCTCTCAACGGCCTATCCGTTCCGTCTTAAGATGAACGTGGGCAAAACAAAGATCATGTTTAACATCCATGTCACACCTATGCCGGTAGTTGTTGGGAGCACTAAGCTCGAAGTTGTTGACGAATATGTTTAGCTGGGGCAAATAGTCCGACTAGGTAAGTCCAGCTTAGACCGAGAGGTCAATCGACGGATTCAACTCGGTTGGGCAGCGTTGAGGAAATTACGGCACATCTTCTCGTCAGGTATACCTCAAAACTTAAAAAGGAGGCTGTACAAACAGTGCGTGTTGCCAGTGATTACTTATGGAACTGAGACATGGTCGTTCACTGCTGGCCGGATGAGGAAGCTCAAGGTCACTCAGCGAGCTATGGAGAGGGCTATGCTTGGAGTTTCTCTGCGTGATAAACTTAGAAATGAGGATATTCGCAGTAGAACCAGAGTAACCGACAAAGCCCGACTGATTAGTAAGCTGAGTGGCAATGGGCCGGCCATAAAGCTCGAAGAACCGACAACCGATGGGAAAAAAAGATTCTCGAGTGGCGGCCTCGTACCGGCGGACGAAGTGTGAGGTGTCCCCCCACTAGATGGAGTGACGACCTGGTAAAATATGCAGGAAGTCGATGGATGCGGGTGGTTCAAACCGTGCTTTGTGGCATTCCTTGGGGGAGGCCTATGTTCAGCAGTGGACTTGTGAAGGGCTGTAATGATGGTGATGATGAATAGCTTTTGCTGTCGCCGGATGGGCCGGCTCGAACCGGGGTGGTACCACGACCTCACAGAAAACCAGCGTGAAGTAGAGATTTACCTCTGCGTTTCGCTTGGTGAGTGCAGGTGGCCGGAGGCCCTTTTTACTGGAAATGAGGCATTCCATCTTAGTCCTCACGGGTGACAACGCATCTACATTTTGGTTTGTAATAGAGGATAGATGTAGATGTCTATGGGCCGCAGCAACCACTTACCATCAGGTGGACTGTGTGATCGTTTGTCACCCTTTTTCCTATATAAAAAAAAACTATACAAATAAGAACTTTGAGAAATTCGAAAAAAAAGATCGAGGAAAAGCGAAGAATAATCCGGCAGAATTTTTTTAATAATTGCAAAAACAAATGTGATAGTATGGATTAGAAAAATTTGAGACTTACGTGACAATTCAATCATCTATAAAAAGGTTATAAGCGGATATATTAACTGCCTATTTTTCAAGAAGAAAGAAGAGACAAAAGTACCTAATTTAATTAAAAATATCTAAGCTTTAATTAACATTTGAAATCGATTAACTTCACAAAAATTTGATATTTATAAGTAAGAATGGTTTTATTTTAATACAGATAGCATAGAATTAATTATTAAATATAATTTAATACAGACATTAGAAGAAGAGAGAGAGAATGACATTGTCGGCAAGTTCACACTCATGATAAAAAAATCTTGTTAAGTTTATAAAAATTACGTAGATTGCAACGTCAAATTCCGTAGTTCCGTAGATGATGACAAATTTCCGTTTACTATAGAAAATCCGTAGATTTGGCAACACTGCTTTGATATGCAACATAAGATCCACCAATACAAATGTGATATTTTACAAACTCCCCTCTTCTCATACTCCGCCGCGCGCCGCATCGCGCCGTCTACCCGACCGCACCTCAAACAAGTTTGGACTCGCTTTCGCTTTACTTAGGAACCGGTAAAATAAAGGTTCTTAAAGGTTCTTATTCCTGTTTTTAGGTTCTGGTTCCTGTTCCGGTATAGGTACCGAAACCCTTAAATACCGGTACTATACCGGTATTTTGGGACCGTTTTCAATCCCTGGTTATTAATATCTTCAAACGATTCTATCACGGCATGGTCTAGTCTAGGCAAATATACTACTTTTCCATTTGATAATAGATGGCGCTCTTTTGATAACTAAATCGGTGTAGTTTCAAATTATTTTACCAAGGTTATAACTAGGCTTGCCAACTCCAAAAAAGGCATTTCCGGGACTACCCAGCTCGACATCCGGGACTTGGGTACATTACGCGGGACACAACACACCACATACAAATTGGTTAAAAAAAACACATTGATTATAAAATTTACTGCATTTTTGATCAAAATTAATGTTAATTTGTAGTTTAGCCTTGCCGTGGTCAACAAACAGCTTATTTTTGCTGTCTGTCCATGCATTTCCACAGAGAGCAAATACTCTCTCTGCTGATGCATTTGAAAATGGTATTGAAGCTACGAATAATGTGTAGTTGGTACGAGATAGATACTAATATCATATAATCACCGATTTCCGGGACAAAAGGCGTCCCGCAAGGGGTTACGGCGGGACGGTCCAAAATTTATTCAGAAGCGGGACGTCCCGGAAAATCCGGGACGGTTGGCAAGCCTAGTTATAACTATATTTTAAACTTTATTTATAAATATGGTATTCATTTGATTTATTTATAAATATGGTATTTATTTGAAAAACACACGTTATCCTGCCTATAACTAAGATAGAATAGAAAATTAACATCTAAACGAAGGAAAATACTTAACCTTCTTTTTTTTGAAGTTCCGTAATCGGATATAAAGTAGCAAATAAGTTGCCCCAGGTTATGAACTACCTACATACAATATTTCATGTAAATCGGTCCAATAGTTTTTGTGTGAATCCGGAATACACAGACAGACAGACATACAGACAAACAGACGACAGACAAACAGACAAAATTTCTGAAAACCACTAATTTGGCTTCAGAACCCTTATTTAGTCCCCTGGACTGATTACTTATTCAAGAATAGATTAGAATTACAGACAAGACTTTTCTACAAATTTTAATATATTTGCGTTAATATAGATAATTAACCTACTAAGATACCGTATGGTGGCGGTGCAAGAGATTCACCCATGACTGTCGAAGAGGTTACTACGGGAAATGTAATAATTAGCAATAGATAATATTCTGTCTTTGAAAAAAGATGCAAGAGAAATAATTATGGTCTCCGCTAGATGTAGGTATAACAACTTCGTATGATTATGTCAACTGCAAAATATCCAGACCGATGACGGAGAGAATCTTTAATGGTACGAAACGTCTGGTATTGCGATTATCAATACATTTTATGACATAAAAACCTTTTTAGAATTGTAAAGTGGGGCTTTACAATTCTATTATTCCGCCAGTGGAATGTTACAGGCTAGTGTAGAAGAAAATGTATGTATATAATAGCCAATAAAACCACCATGGACCTTTCAGTACACGTCTTTGGCCGTGGAAGGAAAAGGAGAAATCTTCCGTCAGGCAACATGTTCATGTTGCATGTGAAGGTACGGAGCTTGTTCGCTACATTATACAGAGTCGCTCGAAAATTTCAATATCTTGATTTAGGTTTCCGTTGTACGTTCTGTCTACGCTATTGTGGGCGACGACAGCGCCACCATATCATGCCCCTGCGCAAACCCAAACTCAATAGTGCATTTCACCTGTCGGTGCGTCTATGATGCCGCCGCCGACATGTAATGCATGCTGTGTGCGCACGAGCAAGTGATACCGGTACGAACGATATGCCGGTATGACCCCTAATACTAATGTTTCAGTTAAGCCGTTGTGTTTGTAATCGCGGAGTGTAATGCATGCCGTACTACGCACTTGCAAGTAGGGATGCCAGATCGGAGGAAAATATGTTAAATGTTTTCGGGAGAAATAAATATGAAAAATAAAAACGTAAAATAAAAAAAAAATTTAAATTAATAGGCTACAAAAAGACTTAACATTGTTGACATATAACCAATTTAATTACACTTACATTTTAGGTTGTCACATGTATTTGGCATTGAACTTTACTGAGTCCCCCACTTTAGGCCCTTTAGTAGTATTCAGAAATTATTTAAAATTCAATCAATTTACTTGAAATAAGTTCAATTTAATTACTAACGATTTCTCTCTTTGGTATACAAATGATATAGCAAACTAAACACCCCTTTACAGTAAGCATTGCTTCTAGGAATCGGCAACACAAATGATATATTATTTTTTAAGTTTTACGTTGTTTTGGTTGCATTTAAAAACTGCCCAAATTTTGTCATTTTACATGTCTTTGTTTTTTGGAAGATGTTCAAGTGTTTCAAAGTCAATATTGTTTCAAATATTAACTCCGTCAGGCAATACGGATAACTCTTCCTACGTAAATAAATTTGCAACTTTTAAAGACAATACAGCGAGTTTTTATACAGAGTTCCCAGAAAAATAACGTTCTTGCAAGTATTGAATAGCTCGTTTTATAAAATGTTCGGCTTTGACGCAAAAATGGGTTTTCTCACTATCGGAAACATTCTTTAATAAGGAATGTTTCCGATATTAATAAAACATTTCTACTACCTAAGAATTTGTTATCCAGCCTATTTTTGAGATGACTCTTTAGCTTTTTCTTTATACTGTCAAGTGCTAGGACAGTGCATGCAGCACTTTCCAATGCTAAAATTGCTACTTAAAACTCCAACATTACGTTGCAAAGTACATATAAAGTATAAATACGTTTCTGAAATCCCCTTTCTGCGCCCCCTTTTCCCTAAAGAGGGTCGCTTCCGATTCGGCAGAAAGGTCATACATGCCAATGCCAGTCTCACAGGTGGTGTTTAGTGGGTAGGCACTTAGGTTTCGCATTGTGTCCCACATAACCACGGGAGCCGGCTGTCGTGGTATGCTTAGAGCATTCACCATCTCCCTTCCCCGCTTCCCGGAGGGTAGCCCTTTCCATTGCTTCAGGGCGCAAAATAAAACGCCTTTCTGTTTGTATTCGTCAACCCGTTCACTATTATTATCAATATGGCTTATACTTTTTGTTAGAAACTCCCATTCTCCATTCCCTTTTCAACATAAAATACCTCTTTACAGTAAACTAACAATACAGTAAATGATCTAAAGCACAGAACACTATTACTCCTACGGAATCTAAAGGCGTAAAAGAGATAGCCATCTTGTCGGGACATGACGAAGAAGAACGTGAACCCGCGTGGCAATTTTAAATTATTATTTTGTATAGATCTTTTCGAGAAGCCGTTTGTCTGGAGATTTTGAGTTTTGTCGGGAGTCTGGAGATCATTCAAAATGTCGGGAGAATCCAGACGAATCCCGACCATCTGGCAACCCTACTTGCAAGTGAAGCCAGTGTAAATGACGACCCGAATCAAGTGCCAAGTTTGCTTGTACGGTGAGTCGAGATGAAGACCGTTGAACTGGTTTGTAGGAACTGAAGACTAAGGCGATATCTTTTAGAAGCGCAGAGATGGTTCTTAAGGACGATGGAGATAAGTTTGATTGTAGAAGTGTCTAAACGTTACAGACGCAGAGCAGTTACCACTTTGGCTGTCGAAGGTAAAGTGGAGATCGCCCAACGGGCCAGGTAGTCATCCCGGGGTGCTACCATCGTTTCGTGTGGTAGTAAATAGTTTGTTATATATATATATATAATGAGTAGTTCTGAAGCTTCCATAGCGTGATTTCTTATACCTACGTGGTAGAGCCACGCTGCAGAGCTATATTATGCTTGTTGCACGAATGGGTCAGCTCGATCGCGGTAGGACCACGCTCTTACAGAATACCAGCGTAAAATAGTAGCTTAATGCTGTGCTGCTGCATTTCGTATGATGAGTGTAGAGAACCAGATACTCTTTTTACTGGAAACGAGGCATTCCATGTTAGTCCTCAGGGGTGACAATGAATCTGAATTTTGATTCTAAATCGAGGATAAATGCTCGTTTGTCATTCTTACTCGTATTCTATAAAAAAAAAGATTTAGGCTTCTGTTGTAGTTCGGTTTAAAGAAAAAAAACATTGTGGAGAGATCTTCACGTTTCTGAAAAGGCAATAAGAATATATATTATCAGGCATGCTAAGCATTAAGCTGTTAGTTTCTGAGCATTTAATTTGGACCAAATTCGTGGTATATGAAATTAATACTTTAAGAGATAGGATAGATTTATTGATTTCGCGGAAAAACAATTACAGATGGTGGAATGTAACGGGAGCGGTAGATAGCTCGGTGTTTCTTTGCGTGGTAGGAGCTTTAACGATGATATCCGCAGCAGTACCAATATAACTAACATTGCCCAACGCATCAGTAACCAGAAGTGGCAATGGATCGACCATATAACTCGACGAACCGAAAACCAAAAAGGGCAAAAGGTTCTCGAGAGGCAACCTCGTACCGGTAAGCGAAGTGTGGGACGGACCTTCACTAGAAGGATGCTACTTTTCTTGTTTTATATTTAATGTAGAATTTAGCCGATATCATATTGACCTTATCATATGCTCAGATCATAATAATCTGAACCCGTAGGGTACTCAACCAAACAAGTGATTTTGTTATGTGAGTTTCTTCCTTTTCTGGTAGATTCTGTCCCCAGTATATTAGGTAAATCGCACTCAAGATTCACAGTCAAAAACACAAAATATATTTTTGGTTTGACATAGTGGATGCCCTGAATATAATATTAGAACCTTTATCTCTCCCTCAGATGATTAAATTATATCCACTAATGCGGTTGCTCTGAGATTATATCTATTATCCGATCATACGAGAGATGTGCTGTGGTTAAAAGCGACAATGTGGACACTATCGTAATATTTTATGTACAGCATACTAAACTTTGTATAATGTTGTGCGACTTGTGTGTACTATTTAAACGATGAACTGCTAAAACATAATTTTTATAAAGCGTCGATTTTCTGTGACAAATCAAAATCCTGATCGGATGTTTTATATCAGGACGATGGATTGTTGTACAGTAGTTCCATTTATAACCATTACGAATTAGCATCACAGACTACATAAAAAGCTAGTTGTTGATGCAACACATTTGAAATGTATGGTTCAGGAGCATCCCGTAATTGTTGCACATCAATCTCGTTCTTGGTTGCAGAAACAAAACATTTGTTATTGAACATATTAACATTCAATAACTGAAACTGATATCGTGATTTATTCGGGCTATTCAAATTATAACATTATACAGAAAGACATGCATGAAAGTTCAAAAATGAATTTAGCGAAATACAGCAACAGTATTCACTTAATTTAAGCTGAAGACTGAATGTGGCCTTAAAGAGAAAGGTTATAATTTTCACATGATGATTACCTACTACATTATGGGGGTAATTGCGAAGTTCATAAAATAGAACTACTAATCAGGAAACTCAGGAACTAATATAATAAAAGTCAAATTGTGAAATTTTATCTTAGTAACTCGGTTAAAGTTTTTCATTCAAATATGTTTTAGTAACCTGTCACTTAAATTTGGTTAAAGAGTATTTTTTTTATAGAATACTGAATAAAATGTTGCCAAAATATTTCTTACGATTTCGGTTACTTCGCATTTTTATTTTTGCCAGATGTATCCATTTATGCACACATTTAAGTATGTGTAAACCTATGTCTAAACCTCGTTTTGCAGTCGTATATCTAGGAAAAATATTGAAAGACATTGTTGGCAGTCAAATATATTAGCCTAAATGTTTTCGGAGATGACAAATTTCCATGTTTCAGCAGACAGATGTGTGGATGAAAAGTTTGACGGTATAGCAACCGTATCTAATGCGATGCCTAATAAAATATTAATGTAGCATCTGCTGGCGTCGGGGCGGCGGGCGGCGTGCGGGGGCGCGCGGGGACGCGCGGGTCGCGGGCGCATATGCAATGGCGTCTCACGGCGACCATCAGCAGGCAAATCGATGCTAATTCCGCACACGCTGCATAATGCGCTGTTTTGACGGGTCAAGTGTCTGTTTGTTGTATCACAATTTATTACCCAGAGAACAAAGGTAATCTTTCAAGTGGAACATTTAAGAAAGTGATGATTTTGTACTTGACATAAGAATTGATTTTAAACATAAAGTTATGGTAAAAATAAGTTGTATTAATTTTACATATCTATATAGTTTAAGGATATGCAGGAAGCCGATGGATGCAGGTGGCTCAAGACCGTGTTTTGTGGCATTCCTTTTGAGAGGCCCATGTTCAGCAATAGAGTTGTGAAGGGCTGTAATGATGATGATGAAATAGTGTACGTAGTGACAATGATCACTACGCACACTATTTCATCATTAATAATGGCGCCTTGTAATCGGCTCTAACGAATTAGTTTAGATAATAATTTAGTTTCCAAAATTTAAAAGTTATAGATGTTCAGCACCCGAGAAAATTACAGGTATATTTTCTCCAGCATCGTAAAAAGTTCTAAACAAAAATAAAGGAAATATAATAAATATTTATAATAATTTGTTATTTACAACTTAATAGGTACCTATGTAATATGAACATCCTTTTATGTCTACATGTAGTATTTAAGAGCATCCATTAAATATTCGGTTTTCTTTTCATTGTTAAATTTAAACTAGTTATTTTAAACTAGATAATAGACTAGTTGAAGGTGCATTGTGCAAATCATTTACTGTTTATGTCCGTACAAAACCCGGAATCAATTTCCCACAACCCCATTGAGGGTCACTCGTGAGACAATATTGTGAGTGACAGTGGCTGAGCCCCGGCATCTGCTCCCTGTCGTGGGAGTGCGTACGTCGGCCGATCGCACCACCGTCAACAATAACACACAAATCAACGAGCGCCCGGGCAGGTCCCTCACCCCTCTGGAAGCTGTGGGAACCAAACCGTACAATTAATAATATCACTCGCAAAATCCCCATCTGAATGCAAACAATACTTCACGGATACTTCTGACCCGAGTCGTAACCGGATGCAGTTGATTTTGCTTATATTACTTACTTGTAAAATTCTTTTTATTGTTATTTTTTTCAATTTTGTAAAATATTATATTAATTTATGAAATTTTCAATGATCTAAAGCAACAAGGCATAGATTTTGATTTTTCGCAGCTAGGCCCAGGTCTCATAATGAAAACCGTAATAGAGCCTCTTGTTCATGTTGACAAAACACATATATAATAGAATTCTTTATCTTCTTGGATGTATGAGCTTAGTACCGATTTTTTATAATAATTGTTATTGCCGAGCAAGTATTACCAAGTGCAAAGTGAAAATTAAAATTAATAACTTAACTGCTGCATGCACTGGTAATCGAAATAAATTAAGGTACTATACAAATTTAAAACCAACACTCACTGCCCAAATTAAAATTGGTCTGGTATAACTGTGTTATTATGCATGATAAATATTCGGACAATAACATCATTCGTCATCAGATTTCTCATCATTTCATTTTCTTGAAATGTGTAAAATTACAGCCTATATATAGGGCATAGCCAGTGGCGTAGCGTGCCTTCGAGGGGCCCTGTATCAAAATTTGTTGGGGGGCCCCAATGAAGAGTAAAGATTTCATAAAAGGAACAAAAACGCTTGCATTGAATTCAAATTATTATATATTGATTTTAAGTTATTCATCATCATCGTTACAGCCCTTCATAAGTCCAAGGAATGAAAAAACGAATAAAGGAATAAAAAACATATACATAAAAATGGTCTTCAGTTCTCTATGTACACATAAATTATCGTCAATTATCACGACAACGGCAAAAGTACTAATTCCACTAGTTCATCATCATCATCATCATCATAACAGCCCTTCATAAGTCCATTAAAGAGCATAGGCCTCACCCAAGGAATGCCACAAAGCACGGTCCTGAACCACCTGCATCCATCGACTTCCTGCATGTCTTACCAGGTCGTCACTCCATATAGTGGGGGGACGCCCTACACTTCATCCGCCGGTACGAGGCCGCCACTCGAGAACCTTTTTCCCTATCGGTTGCCGGTTCTTCGAGCTATATGTCCGGCCCATGGCCACTTCAGCTTACTAATTCGTTGGGCCATGTCGGTGACTCTGGTTCTACTGCGCATATCCTCATTTCTAAGTTTATCACGCAGAGAAACTCCGAGCATAGCCCTCTCCATAGCTCGCTGAGCAACCTTGAGCTTCCTCATCCGGCCAGCAGTGAAGGACCACGTCTCAGTTCCGTATGTCATCACTGGCAACACGCACTGGTTGCACAATTTCGTTTTCAAGTTTTGAGGTATACCTGACTAGAAGATGTGCCGTTATTTCCCGAACGCTACCCAGTCGAGTCGAATCCCTCGATTGACCTCTCGGTCGAAGTTGGACTTACTTAGTCGGACTATTTGTCCCAGGTAAACATAAACGTCAACAACTTCGAGCTTAGAGCTACCAACAACTACCGACATAGGTGTGACATGGACATTAAACATGATCTTTGTTTTGTCCATGTTCATCTTAAGACCTATCCGTTGGGAAAAACTATTGAGGTCATTAAGCATAGTGCTTAGGTCCTCCAGCGATTCTGCCATAAGGACTATATCGTCGGCAAATCGAAGGTGAGTGATGTACTCGCCATTGATGTTAACACCGTATCCTTACCAGTCCAGAAGCTTGAAAACGTCTTCCAATGCAGCGGTGAAGAGTATCGGGGATATAACGTCACCCTGTCTTGCACCTCTCTGCAATTGGATAGGTTTCGTACTCTGGTTCTGTACTCGGATAGCCATCGTAGCCCTACTGTACAAGCACTTCAGCACTTCGATATACCGACAGTCAACTTGGCATCGCTGAAGGGACTGCAGCACCGCCCGAATTTCGACGTAATTTTGATTGAAAGTCTTTGGGCTTTCTCATAGTCCACATACGCCAGAAATAGTGGTAAATTGTACTCCTCGGACTTCTGTACAATTTGCCGAAGGGTATGTATGTGGTATATGGTGCTAAAGCCTTTTTGGAAACCGGCTTGTTCGGGAGTAATGACTCTCGAAAACAGCATGTAGACGCGGCTCAAAAGGGAACTCGGTCTGTAGTTCTTCAAGAGAGCGTTGTCACCTTTCTTAAAGAACAAGACTACCGCACTTCTGCTCCACGCCTCCGGAGTAGTGCCACCATGGAGGACGGAATTAAAGAGCTTCTGAAGGACATCAAGTATCGGTTTTCCACCCGCTTTCAGAAGCTCCACTGTAATTCCATCCAGCCTGGGATCTTGCCGTTTTTAAGATGCTGGAGAGCCATTCTAATCTCGCTCAGACTGACGTCCGAGATATCATCGGAATAGTGTCGGATAAGACTCGCTCTTGGATCGTTACTCACACTTACGTGTGGCTCCAACGATGATGTGTACAGCTGCCAATAGAACCTCTCAATCTCACTCAAAACCTCAGGTGTCCCGGAAACGACGCTGCCATACTCGGTCTTCAGCTTCGACAGTTGGCTCTTTCTGGCAGACAGATCTCTTGCAAAGACTTGGGAGCCCTGGTTCTGCTCGATCTTTTCTTTAATACGAGCAGAATTAAAGTTGCACAAGTCCCGCCGCATGCATTTGGAGATCTGTATGTTCAGTTGCCTGTACGCTGTCAAATCTACTGAAGACTGCAGCTATATACCCCGTCTAAAAGCCATTGAGATTAGAGTGTGATCGGAGACTTTTTGTTTCTTCTGCGGCGGGTCTTGCAAAACTTAGCTCAGACCGCATGGACAGTTTCCACGAGCTTGTCATTCATATCGTCCATTGTATTGCAATCTTCTAGGCACTGAAAACGGTTTCGTAGCTCGAGCTGAAAGGTTTCTGGACTTTGGATTAGAGCACGAGAAGGACGGAGCGTTGACTTCATTAGACGTGACTTCTCCAACTTAACGTTTAGGTTCAGTGTGCCTCTCACCATTCGGTGATCGCTGCCGGTTTTCACCCTCGCGATCACTGAGACATCACTGAATAGTTGTCGTCTGGTCGTCATAATAAAGTTAATCTCATTTTTTGTCGAACCGTCGTGGCTCGACCAGGTCCACTTCCTGTGGGGCCGCTTCTGGAAGAAAGAGTTCATCATAAAGAGTCCTTCTTTCTCCATGAAGTTCGCCAGCTGCTGGCCCTTTGGGTTCCGTTGCCCTATTCCGAATTTCCCTACTTTCAGCTCACCGTTCTCTCTTGTGCCTAGTTTTGCGTTGAAGTCTCCCATTAACACCGTATAGTGGGTTTTGGAGGAATGCATTGTTCTAGAGATATCCTCATACATTTCTTCCACCTCCTCATCGGCGTGTACCGAGGTTGATGCGTAAACCTGTATAACCTTCAGCGATTACCGTTCGGTGATTCTGAGTATAAGGTCCGCAACCCTCGTCGACACACTCCCAATCTTTACAACGTTGTTAACGAGAGACTTGTGGACGATAAATCCGACACCTCCTTGGGACAGATGGTCGCCCTCCTGGTGATAGAACAAATTGCCGGATTCGAGGATTACCGTGACCTCCCCCTCTCTTCAGACTTCGGATAATCCTATGACATTCCAGTGCAACTTGTCTATCTCTTCTTCTAGCTCCAGGACCTTCTCGTCAGTCCTCAGGGTGCGTGCGTTATAAGTTGCCATGTCGAGTCGTCGTAGGTGGCAACAGAACCTCCACCGGAGACTCTTAGCACCCCCTGCCTCGCTGTTACCATGGTCGCCACCTTAGCCAGGAATAGCGGGGCTGCCGGGGACTGGGGGCCATCTCTTCGTTACTTTCATGGGGGTATATTGCCATAGTTGCCACGCTTGGCGAGCGGGTTGGCAAGCGCAGTTTTTTTATTGTTGTTTTGCTGTTATCAGAAAGATGCTGCTGCCCATCCTCTGCCTCAGTTTCCGTCTGTCGCCTTTTACGACACCCACGGGAAGATATGGGGTTGTGAGTATTCTTACCCGCCACTACACGGGCTTATGAGTTATTACTTACAATAAATACTCCTAGGAACTAAGCTAGCCAAACAATTTAATTTTCGTGCCTTTTGTTCGGCGAACATAGCTGAAGACGATTTCAGTTTTACTAAATTCTTTACTTCTTTAGAGAATAGTGATAGCCTTTCCTGTCCCATTAGAAGTCCTTGGAGTTTTTGCTTACACACGTTGGGGGCCCCTGTAGCCCGGGGGCCCCGTATCATTGATACGGCTGATACGGCGGTAGCTACGCCCCTGGGCATAGCCCTCCTCTCACTGCTGAGAGGGTTTTGAGACAAGGAAGTGTCAACCGCGCTGCCCCAATGAGTGTTGGCGGACTTCACATGTTTTCGAAATATTTTTTTATTTCTCAGACATGCGACTTGAAATACCTTACTAATTGTTTTTTATTGTAACAGGATATCCTGACACTAGAATTTTACCCGTATCTTGGGGGCGATTTACATACTAGATAAATTGCACATGGACAAACAGTCGGTATTATTTGAAAGCCACTTGCGAAAGACAGTTGCGGGGTTCGAATGCGCCGAAGCTGAAGCGTATCTGAATACCGAGCTACCGAGCCGTTAGTTGCTATTGCTAAAATGGTGTACACAGGATTCAATTTCGATTTCCAGCGATGTACTCTAAAGTGATTGTTATGGGAAGTGCATTGTTGCTTGCTTGGGGCGATTAAAAAAGAAATACACTTAAGTATTCTGTTAAATGAAAGTAATGCAAGTCTGTTAGTCCAAAATAATCTTTAGTCAATAAACGTATCACTTTGTGGGTGGATTTTTGCAGTTTCTCGAATTAGCCGTGATGTTTGAGACGGTTTTAGGGGAAGGAAATGTTAGCTGAACTGCCATGGTGCGTGTTGGACTTCACGTCTTCAGATTAATTGTTTTAATATCTTCGAGCAAGTGGCATTCAAAATGTCCCTTAACAATTTCATTAGTGGCAGCGCGGTTAGAATGCGGGGAAAGTTGTTATGAATGCAATTTGTTTATAATTTAATTTATTATAAATAAACAAAATAAATAAAAATTGTCTAAGTGCTTGTTGGGCTACGGACAATGTAGAGGTAGGGTTCCGTAGTTGCCCATCACAATACGTGAATTTAGAATGGGCCTTCTTGATAATATGATCATATTTAACATTTTAACAGTGGTAGAGCCAGGCGGCAGCTTTTGCTGTCGTACGGATGGGCCGGCTCGAACCGGGGTGGTACCACGACCTCACAGAAAACCAGCGTGAAGTAGAGGTTTACCTCTGCGTTTCGCTTGGTGAGTGCAGGTGGCCGGAGGCCCTTTTTACTGGAAATGAGGCATTCCATCTTAGTCCTCACGGGTGACAACGCATCTATATTTTGATTTGTAATAGAGGATAGATGTAGATGTCTATGGGCCGCAGCAACCGCTTACCATCAGGTGGACTGTGTGCTCGTTTGTCACCCTTATCCTATAAAAAAAAAAAAAAAAAACTAAGTTCGTCGGAGATTACGACACATCTCGTCAGGCATACCTCAAAATTTCAAAACAAGATTGTACAACCAGTGCATCTTGCCAGTGATGACTTATGGATTTGAGACGTAGTCCTTCACTGCTGGCCGTATGTGAAAGCTCAAGGCCAATCAGCGAGCTATGGAGAGGGTTATGCTCGGGGTTCCTCCGCATGATACATTTAGACATGAGGATATCCGCAGTAGAACCAGAGTAACCGACATAACAAAACTGATTAGTATGCTGAAGTGGATATAGGCCGGCCATATATTTTTTTTATATAGCTTGAAGAACCGACAAGTTCTCGACAAAGTTCTCGTGTGGCAGCCTCGTAGCCCAGTAGGTGAAGTAAAGTGTGGAGCGCCCCCTCTAAACGGAGTGACGTCATGGTAAGACATGAAGGAAGTCGATGGATGCAGGTGGCTCAGGACCGTGCTTTGTGGCATTTCTTGGGGGAGGCCTATGTTCTGATGGAGATGATGAGGAAGTGAGTTCGCGATTTCATCGCTGTAACTTCTAAAAATAGGATGATGGTAACCGAAGGACTTATATTCTAAGCAGAATTATAGGGAGTGAAAGTTGAAAATAATACAATCTACACCAACACATTCATATTCCAAGTCCATACAAAATAGTCATAGTTCACTATCCATCTATTAGATCGCTGCAATGGAACTCTAAGAAATACATGACCGTAATGAATCTTCCTGTAAGCCATCACTGCCCTAAACTGTACTGAGTGTCGCCCGCGTAAACCAAGAGCACGAAGAATGAAATTGTATGAGGCTGTATGAATGTATGCCTACAATAATTACCAACTAAATTACTGTAATTTAAAATTAAAATTTTTGTCCAACGACTTCAATATCAAGAAATATTTCAATATTAAGAATAACTCAAAAACTATTTCTCAATCAATATTGCTTAATCAAATCAGATCGATCAGGTTCAGTAAGGCTCTTACTAAGAAACCTAAAAGATCGACTTTATCGTTTGCGGCATAGGCCAGTGAGTCGTTCTCCCCGTGCAGAAATTGAACACATGGCTGACAAAAGTTCCCTTGGATATCCTTGGCAAACACTAATAAAATTTGAAGTAGAGAAGAGAGATTGAGCAATTAAAAATATTTGTATTACGTTCAGTTAGCCAACGAAAGACGAAAGGCACCAAATAATTCAGTATTAATTTTACAATCTATTTATTTGTTTTGTAACAAAAATCTAATCTAAATTTAAAATTTAATCTAAATTTGCCGTGTAGTGGCGGTCAAGAATATCCACTACCCCATATCCTCCCGTGGGTGTCGTAAAAGGCGACAAAGGGAAACAGGCAGGAGATGGGCAGCAGCATCTTCCTGGTAACGGCATAAATACAATAAAAAAACTGCGGTTGCCAACCCGCTCGCCAAGCGTGGCAACTATGGCAATATACCCCCCATGAGCAATGACAATAATAAACGGCCCCCAGTCCCCGGCGGCCCCGCTATTCCTGGCTACGGTGGCGACCATGGTAACGGCGGGGCAGGGGGTGCTAAGAATCTCCGGTGGAGGTTCGGTTGCCACCTTAGACGACTCGACCTGGCAACGTACAACGCACGCACCCTGAGGACTGACGAGAAGATCGTGGAGCTGGAAGAAGAGATAGACAAGTTGCGCTGGCATATTATAGGATTATCCGAAGTCCGAAGAGAGGGGGAGGACACGGTAATCCTCGAATCCGGCAACTTGTTCTATCACCGGGAGGGCGACCATCTGTCCCAAGGAGGTGTCGGATTTATCGTCCACAAGTCTCTCGTTAACAACGTTGTAAAGATCGGGAGTGTGTCGACGAGGGTTGCGTACCTTATACTCAGAATCACCAAACGGTATTCGCTGAAGGTCATACAGGTTTACGCACCAACCTCGGCACACCCCGATGAGGAGGTGGAGGAAATGTATGAGGATATCTCTAGAGCCATGCATTCCTCCAAAACCCAATATACGGTGTTAATGGGAGACTTCAATGCAAAACTAGGCACAAGAGAGAACGGTGAGCTGAAAGTAGGGAAATTTGGAATAGGGCAACGGAACCCAAGGGGCCAGCAGCTGGCCGACTTCATGGAGAAAGAGGGACTCTTTATGATGAACTCTTTCTTCAAGAAGCGGCCCCACAGGAAGTGGACCTGGTCGAGCCCCGACGGTTCGACAAAAAATGAGATTGACTTCATTATGACGACCAGACGACAACTGTTCAGTGATGTCTCAGTGATCGCGAGGGTGAAAACCGGCAGCGATCACCGAATGGTTAGAGGCACGCTGAACCTAAATGTTAAGTTGGAGAGGTCTCGTCTGATGAAGTCAACGCTCCGTCCCCCTCGTGCTCTAATCCAAAGTCCCGAAACCTTTCAGCTCGAGTTACAAAACCGTTTTCAGTGCCTAGAAGACTGCAATGAAGTGGACGATATGAATGACAAGCTTGTGGAAACTGTCCATGCGGTCGGAGCTAAGTTCTGCAAGACCCACCGCAGAAGAACACAAAAACTCTCCGATCACACTCTTAATCTCATGGCTGTTAGACGGGAGATGAGGCTACATTCTTCAACAGATTTGACAGCATACAGGCAACTGAACAGACAGATCTCCAAATTCATGCGGCGAGACTTACGCAACTTCAATACAGCTCGTATTGAAGAAGCGATCGAGCGGAACCAAGGCTCCAAAGTCTTTGCCAGAGATCTGTCTGCCAGAAAGAGCCAACTGTCAAAGCTGAAGACCGAATGTGGCAGCATCGTTTCCGGGGCACCTGAGATTTTGAGTGAGATTGAGAGGTTCTATGGGCAGCTGTACACGTCATTGTTGGAGCCACACGCAAGTGTGAGTAACGATCCAAGAGCGAGTCTTATTCGACACTATTCCGAAGATATCCCGGACGTCAGTCTGAGCGAGATTAGAATGGCTCTCCAGCACCTTAAAAACGGCAAGGCCCCAGGCGAGGATGGAATTACAGCAGAGCTTCTGAAAGCGGGTGGAAGACCGGTACTTGAAGTCCTTCAGAAGCTCTTTAACTCCGTCCTCCATGGTGGCATTACACCGGAGGCGTGGAGCAGAAGTGCGGTGGTCTTGTTCTTCAAGAAAGGTGACAACGCTCTCTTGAAGAACTACAGACCGATTTCCCTTCTGAGCCGCGTCTACGTGCTGTTTTCGAGAGTCATTACGAATCGTCTCGCGCGCAGACTTGACGACTTCCAGCCTCCCGAACAAGCCGGTTTCCGAAAGGGCTTTAGCACCATAGACCACATACATACCCTACGGCAAATTGTACAGAAGTCCGAAGAGTACAATTTGCCACTATGTCTGGCGTATGTGGACTATGAGAAAGCCTTTGATTCCGTCGAAATTTGGGCGGTGCTGCAGTCCCTTCAGCGGTGCCAAGTTGACTGTCGGTATATCGAAGTGCTGAAGTGTTTGTACAGTAGAGCTACCATGGCTATCCGAGTACAGAACCAGAGTACAAAACCTATCCAATTGCAGAGAGGTGTAAGACAGGGTGACGTTATATCCCCGAAACTCTTCACCGCTGCATTGGAAGACGTTTTCAAGCTTCTGGACTGGAAAGGATACGGAATTAACATCAATGGCGAGTACATCACTCACCTTCGATTTGCCGACGATATAGTCCTCATGGCAGAATCGCTGGAGGAGCTAAGCACTATGCTCAATGACCTCAATAGTGTCTCCCAACGGATAGGTCTTAAGATGAACATGGACAAAACAAAGATTATGTTTAATGTCCATGTCACACCTATGCCGGTAGTTGTTGGGAGCACTAAGCTCGAAGTTGTTGACGAGTATGTTTACCTGGGACAAATAGTCCGACTAGGTAAGTCCAACTTCGACCGAGAGGTCAATCGACGGATTCAACTCGGCTGGGCAGCGTTCGGGAAGCTACGACACATCTTCTCGTCAGAAATACCTCAAAACCTTAAAACAAAATTGTACAACCAGTGCGTGTTGCCAGTGATGACTTACGGAACTGAGACGTGGTCCTTCACTGCTGGCCGTATGAGGAAGCTCAAGGTCGCTCAGCGAGCTATGGAGAGGGCTATGCTCGGAGTTTCTCTGCGTGATAAACTTAGGAATAAGGATATCCGCAGTAGAACCAGAGTAACCGACATAGCCCAACGGATTAGTAAGCTGAAGTGGCAGTGGGCCGGCCATATAGCTCGAAGAACCGACAACCGATGGGGAAGAAAGGTTCTCGAGTGGCAGCCTCGTACCGGTAGGCGAAGTGTAGGGCGTCCCCCCACAAGATGGAGTGACGACCTGGTAAGACATGCAGGAAGTCGATGGATGCAGGTGGCTCAGGACCGTGCTTTGTGGCATTCCTTGGGGGAGGCCTATGTTCAGCAGTGGACTTGTGAAGGGCTGTAATGATGATGATGATGATGAACAAAAATCAAGAAAGAGCAACTAGTGAAATGCTTGCGGCACTTAATCTATTATTCATTAAGACTATTAAACAAATTTTTATTTTATGTACTAAGTGGGGTTTGCAAGGCAACCTCAGCGCCCCCTCGAACCTGGCGCCCTAAGCTCCAGCTTTGTTAGCCTGTGGGTAAATCAGGCCCTGTGAGTAACCATACTAGTGAACCTTCGTCGAACCCTTTGTTATTCATTTGGCGGTCATACCGGGCTTTCATCTTTTCAGACATTTGCTGGCCCGATTGTCTGACGTGCTCATAAATGTCATTCATTTTGTTCCGCAAGTCATTTGCATAATCGGTTATACTGCATGGGGCATCAGGTGGTATTGCGGTGATCAGGTCTGCACACAGCCGTATTTTTCTTCCAAAGTTTGCGAAAGCTGGTGTCACTGATGTACTTTCATGAATACCGCTTCGATGTGACAACAAAAATGGTTGTATGTGCTTGTCCCAGTCTTGTTCCCGATTTTCCACAACGTTTGCTAGGTACTTCTTCAATGTCTGATTAAATCGTTCTACCATTCCATCAGACTGTGGGTGATAAGAAGTTGTTCTTGTTTTATGAGTACCCATAACTCCGTAAGTTTCCTGGAATATTTGAGACTCAATATTCCTTCCTTGATCGCTGCGAATCTCTATAGGTACTCCAAAACAACAGAAGACTTCATGAATTAGTTTATCTGCAACTGTTGAAGCTTCTTGATTTGGAGTAGTGAAGTAATCACAACCATGAAATACTTGTTACAACTTTCACTTTCCGGAAACGGCCCAACAACGTCAAGAGTTATCCTTTCCCATGGTGCAGCGACATTGTATAATTTCAATGCACCTCTATTACGAGTTTGAGGTCCCTTTACAGCCGCACAACTTGTACATTTGCGACACCAGTCCTCGCCATCGTTACGACAGTAGACCCAGTAAAACCGTTCTCGGATCTTCAGTAGAGTTTGTTTAACTCCCAGATGGCCTCCTGAACAATCATTATGGTACAGCTGTAGAGCATCCGGTAGTTTAGCTTTAGGGGCAACCGTTTGCAAATGACAACTGTCTCACTGACCATTTTCCCATTTACGGCACAGGACTCCATCCTGATTCAGCAAGCTGTCCCATTGGGCCCAAGAGCTTTTCGTGGTTGAACTCATCGCTGAAACGTCGCTGCACTTGTGCTTAGGAGCATTGGCCTTCATCCATTCCAGAATCGGCTTGATGTCCGAATCTTCCTGCTGTGAATATTGTAGGCTGTCCTTCCACTCATTGCTGAGCTGGTCTGTCCTGAGCATCCTCACAGATACTACTTCCTTACCCTCTTGCCTAGTACAATGCTTGCAATCTTCAGGACTAGTTTTTCTTGACAATGCATCTGCATTGCCATGAGATTTCCCGCTGCGGTGTTCGATCACAAAGTCGTATTCCTGCAGTAGTTCAATCAATCTCGCAACTTGTCCTTCTGGGGTTTTGAACTACAATAGCCATTCCAGTGCAGCATGGTCAGTCCTTAAGTGAAATTTCCGCCTCAGAAGATATTTCCTAAAATGCTCCAGCGACTTTACCACAGCAATTCCTGTCTTCTGACACAATAGTTCCTTTCCGATTTTGACAACGACTTGCTGAAGTACGCTATCACAACCTCCTGTGTTTTGCACAAACGATCCTTGAGATCCTGGATTACGATATCGCAACTTTCATCCCAGCAGAAATGTCGCTTCTCCGCAGTTAGCTTGTGCAGAGGTTTGGCTAAATCTGCAAAGTTCTTCACAAATCGACGATAATAGGAGCACAAACCCAAAAATGCTCTAATCTGCGTCTTGTGTTTTGGAACCGGAAAGTCCTTGATAGCAGCAATTTTCTCTGAATCCGTGCAGATATCTTTTTCCGACACTACATACCCCAAAAAGCTAACTTCCCGTTTGAATAGTGAACATTTCTTCGGACTCAACTTGAGTTTGGCTTTCTGCTTCTTCATGAGCACGCGTTTCAGGTTTTGAAGGTGTTCCTCAAACGTACTACCTACGATGATGATGTATCCAGAAAGGCATCCAAGTAGATCAGACGGGCATCGCCAATTAGCCCGGTAAGTACAAGCTCCATCAACCTTTCAAACGTTGCTGGAGCATTGCACAATCCAAACAACATAACTTTAACTTACCACAGACCCTTTACTCTCGAGAATGCAGTTTTCTCCTTGTCTTTAGTTGTTGAAAAAAGTTGCCACTTTTCATGTCCAGCGTGCTCAACCACTTTAATCCTGTGAGCGTGTCCAGCGTGTCATCAACTCTAGGCAAGGGCTAGCTGTCCTTCTTCGTATCGTCATTCAGATGGTGGTAGTCAACACAAAACCGCATGCTGCCGTCCTCCTTCTTTACTAGCACCAAAGGATTAGATTTGTAGCCGGTGTAAGGAAAAGGGGAGATCTCCCGCCGGGCAAGGTGTTCTACACGGGGAGCGGCCAATGCTCCGATTGGTAGTTCGGAGCTATTTTATATATGCTGCTTTAACTTCGGAACTTGTAAGCGCGATTTAGCCTCTTGATTCTAGAGGGCGCTATAGGTAACTAGTGTTGCCATTTACCAGGCATTAATGGTGGCGCTCAACACTAACATAGTAACATAGTAGTGTATAACGTTACAAAGTTATAATGCAGTTAGTTTTAGGTAATTTTATAAGGAATTGTAACGAAATTTTTACTAATCCAAGTACATTTTATAAGTTGGTCGACCGTTACTCGTTAAGCCTACTTACCTGTGATAGTTTAGTTTAGTTTACGATGGGCTGATTTCCGCAACTCCACGACTATACGCGTATTTTGCGTGTGGGCAGGAATAATATGCTTATTCGAGCCATGAGATCACCCCGAAGAAGCTCAACAGTCCTTTGATGTTGCATGCAACTTCGGGGAGTAATCTCGGCGTTCCGAGATGTTTAGCCCTGTACGTAGTGACCTCCGGACATTTCAATATCACATGGGCCGCCGTTTCTTCTTCCCCCATACATGTCCTGTACAGGGGCTATCTGTAACACCTATAGTAAATAAATGCTTGTTAAAGTTGCCGTGTCCTGTGATAGCACTTGTTACTAACAAGCCGCAGATCAGGATCTGCGGCTTGTTCAGTCTCATTAGAACTTTGGTTAAACGACTGTTTATTTCAGGCAGGGCCTCCCTAGCTTGTCTACAGTCTACTAGGTTTTTCCAAAGCTGAGCGTGTAGATTAGTGAAGTGTCTACGTACCAGTGAACGAACATTACCAAAGGGGATTGGTATGACTGGTTCCGGCACTATAGTGGCCAGAGCCGATCCTCTTCTGGCCAGTTCGTCTGCTGCGTCGTTGCCTCTGGATCCACTGTGTCCCTTTATCCATTGCAGAGTCACATTGTTGTTTGTACATACCTCATTTAATCGTTGATGGCATTCATATATTAGTCCCGAGTTCACCACATTGCAACTCAGAGCTTGTAGTACCGCCCTACTGTCGGTCAGTATTCTGATGGGGAAGTCATTAACCTTCCTAGCATCTATTGCTATGGCCGCTTGAATGATACCCATACATTCCGCCTGAAAGCCTGTGTTACAGGTACCCAGCGGTGTGCATATGTGGATATTGAGGTCTTCATAGAAAGTTCCAGAACCTATACCTTCATTTGTTTTAGAACCATCGGTGAAAACTCTAAGCTCTTTTGGGCTTAATCCTTTCGGCTGGCTGGTTTCATTTAATTGTATCTTATACTTCTTATCGAATACAAATTGTTTAGGAATCTTATCGTACTTGGCTTGTAAGATAGGAATTTTTGAGTGAATTCTATCAATTATGCCTGTATGAGGGACTCTATTCTTACTCCAAAGATTTAGGGTCTTGAGTCTGATGGCAGCTAAAGTCGCTTCTTGTTGAAACGGGGTTAGCTCTAGCAACGCTTCTAAGGCTGCTTTAAGTCTTTACGCAGCCTGTGGCAGCCATACATGCCAGTCTCTGGTAGCGCTGAAGCTTCCTTATAGTGGTGGCTTCATTTGTCTTGGTCCACTATACCAGAGCACCGTATGTGATCATGGGCCCAATTACAGTTTTGTACACCCACAGTATAATTTTTGGCGTCTTTTACCAATCATGTATTCTGCATTACCAGAAAGTTATACTAGCTTTGTTGATTTTCTTATCTATGTGTTTATTTCAGTTAAGTTTGCTGTCCAAAGTAAGACATAAATATTTTATCTCAGAGGATAACTTGAGTTTTATGCTGAAAATACTTGGGAGATGATAGTTATTCAGCATTCGTTTTTGTGTGAACATTTAGAACCGTTTTATTTGGATTAACGGTTAAGTCGTATTCCCTGCACCATCTCTCCACTATACGGAGAGCCGCTTGGGTCAGGTCGCACAGTATGCTTGCTGTCTTTCCAGAGACCAGTATTGTCAGGTCATCAGCATAACCTACTGTGTAGAAGTGATTGGCATTTAATTTGCTGATGAGTTCATTTATGACCATATTCCACAGGAGAGGGGAGAGAACCCCACCCTGCGGTTAGCCTTTCTTAATTTGGATTGGTTGAGATTCACCAGCAATCTTTATTATTCGTGTACTGAGCATGTTTACTATCCAGTCAATCAGTGCCGGTTCAACTTTATGTCTACTGAGTGCACATTTTAGGAGAGAGTTCGTGGAGATGTTCGTTCTATCAAAAGCACCTTCTATATCAATGAAGGAACCTAGACATATTTCTTTGTTTTGGATGGCCTCTTCAATCTTTGTTATTACCCGGTGAAGTGCCGATTCTGTTGTTTTGCCTAGACTGTACGCGTGTTGCTTCTCGTGCAGTGGTAAGTTCATTAGCGTCGACCCCCTTAATTCCCTTTCACACATCCTATTCATTGTCTTTAGGAGAAAGGATGTGAGGCTAATGGGCCTGTAGGATTTAGGGTCTGTGTAGTCGCTTTTACCTGGTTTTGGTATGAATGTGATTTTCACTTCCCTCCATCCCCTAGGAACATAATTAAGAGCCAGACAGGCTCTCATTATGGCAACAAGTCTAACTGTTAGGGCTTTACCCCCCCTCACTGTAGGAGTGCCGGGAATATGCCGTCAGGTCCTGCCGCCTTATAGGGGAGGAAACTGTGAATGGCCCAATGGATTTTGTCCATCGTTACCACACTCTGTGCTAAATTCCAGTCTTCTGCTGTTAGTGTCAGTATGTCGTCATGCCGGTTTGCCTCCTGAGTTATGCAGCAGCCTGGGAAGTGCGTTTTAATTAGGATGCGTTGGGTTTCATCCGGCGATGTTGAGGGTCTACCGTCGGGTTTCTTTAGAGAGATGGATCCCGACATGTTCTGTTTAGCTAGAATATTCCTTATCCTGTTCGCTTGTTCGCAGGTTTCTATGTTGCCACAGAATTTACGCCACCCTGTCGAGCGTCGATACCTGATACATTTCTTGTATTCGGACTTAGCTTTCTTGTATAGTAGCCAGTCTTCATCCATTGAGGTATTCATGGCCCTATTTAGGGCTTTTCTTACCTTCTTACGTTTTCTATTTAGTTCTTTACCCTACCACGGTTGCTTTACCTCAGCATGCCTTGGTGGAGTGATTTCTGGACATGATTCATGGTAACTATCTATCATGGCTTTAGTAACAGCCTGTTCTTCTAGGAGCGATTTGTCTGCTATAGTATTTGTCCCCTCAAAACCCACGAGCAAAGACGTCAACCTATTAAGGTATTTTGTTTTATCCGTCTTGCGGGGATTTCTCCATGGTGGTGTAGCGGGGTTATCGACCTGTAGTGCAAACTAGATCCATCTATGGTCTGAGCATGAGGCCTCTCTCGACACATGCCATCCCGTAATTAGTTTAGCTGCTCCTTGTGTTGCAAGTCTGAGGTCGATTATTGTGCGACAGCGTTTGTTTATGAAAGTTGGTTCAGAACCTGTGTTTAAAATAGTTAGGTTAGTTCTAAGTAAATATTCAACTAACACCTTACCTCGTTCATTCAGTCTTTCCATTCCCCAGAGGGGATGATGCGCGTTGGAGTCCGTCCCGATCACAAACTCTAGTCCGGTCCTCTCGCAGAAGTTCACCAGCCTCACGAGGTCATGAGGGGGAGGAGTGTTTTCCTCCGGCATGTAGACCGAGGCGACGACTAATCTTCTCTCTAGAACAGAAATCTGTTAATGGTTGTGATGCTGTGTAAATACACGCTCTAGGCTTGTCGTGTTCAGAGCTGTAGAATAGCTTACCGTTTAGGTTGTTTAGGCCTTTAACTTTACCAGCCCCAACCCACGAATCCGGGGGGAAATCCTCATGGACTACCTCCGCCTGGGGAAAGGCGGAGGGGCGTGCCGGACTCTTACCGGCTAAAACCACCCCAGTGTCTCCTCGCACATGCGCGTGGGGCCACGGGAATCCAAATTCTTCCGCAGCCCCACACTAGTGCTGGCCCGGTCAGTCCGGGCCTCGTCTCCTGCACGGGGTAGTGAGGTGTTCAACTACCCCGTGTATCGCCTCAGGGGCGTGCGCCGACACCCACGCGCGCCTCCGCCTCGGTTCCATCGAAAAGGGGTGGCGGGGGCTTCCCCAAGTCCCTCGCCCCTGGACCCATTCATGGGGGCCGGAAAAGGGCGTTGTACGCCCTTCTCCTGCGCCCGGTGCACCTTCTGCGGCCTGGGAAGGGAGTCGAGATCTCCCTTTCCCGTTCCGCAGTTTCCTTCTACGACATCAGGTCCTCGCAGAAGGACACCACCGCTTCCCACAACTCTGCGCTACCGACCATCTTCCGCACTAAGGCCAGCAGCGACAGATCGCCTCCTATTTTAGTTTTGAGGACACGGCGCTGCTCCTCCCAAGCTACACACTCAGCGTTGTGTGTTGCGCCGTGTCCTCCCCGCAATGGACGCAGTGGTGGCACCGAGCGTCCGGCTCCCTGTCTATGCGGCACAGGTACTTGCCGAAGCAGCCATGCCCCGACAGCACTTGCGTCACCCTAAACGACAGGGAGCCGTGCGTTCTCCCGAGCCAGTCGTCGAGTACTGGCCGGATCGCCTCGACGGTAGCGAGACCGGCGGTAGGGCGCAGAAGCCTTTGCCGCCATTCCGCCACCAAGACCTGACGGAGCTCCTCTCGGCGCAGCGCGATCTGCCGCTGCACCGGCCTCGAGCCCTGTGCCCGCTCTTCCTCGCGCCATCGATATAATGACGCGAGTACTTTCGCCTCTAGGTCCACAGGGCGGGGATCCGGCCAGGACGCAAACCGCCTCGTAGGAAATCGTGCGATACCCGCGGACGATTCTGACGGCCATCGCCCTCTGCGGTTTGCGCAGAATGGCGAGAGTGCTGGCCGTCATGTCCATCGCCCACACAGGGGCCCCATACATGACCATGGACCGCACGATTCCCACGTACAACCGCCTACAGGCGGCGCTCGGGCCCCCCAAGTTGGGAAGCAATGTTGATAGCGCGCCCGCTGCACCCATCAGCTTGGGCGCCAGCCGCCGGAAATGGGGTACGAATTCCCATTGGCTGTCGAGCACCAATCCCAGATACTTCATGGTGGACTCGACAGCTATCCGGGCCCCGCTGACCACGATGTGTGATCCCGGCGGCGGCGCGCGTCGAGGGCCATGGAACACCATGGCCTCCGACTTGTTTAGGGCCACCTTCAGGCCCAGGGTGCCGGATGCGGTTCACCACTTGTGACACCGCAGCCGTGGCAACCAACGGTGCTTCCCTGTGCGAGCTCCCCCGGGCAGTGACGAGCGTGTCGTCCGCATAACACACAGTAATCTCTTCATAAAAAAAGTCACTTACTCTCAATTTCAAAGAAAACACGTAAAAAAACACGTAGTTACCCACTAAAAACAAGTATCCTTCCATTTGTAACTTATGTTTGATGTCAAATAAACTTAATTAGGTCTAAACAAGTAAAAAAAGCATTAAAAAATGTCTGTGGCGCTTGACACGCCGGGCGTGTCATGAAATATTTGTTCGACGCCACAGCTAAAAGTTGTCGAAAATCGGTGCCGCAACGAATCGGTTATAAAATGCAGATGCGTTGTCAGCCGTGAGAACTAAGATAGAATGCTTCTTTTCCAGTAAAAAGGGTCTCCGGTTCTCTACACTCACCATACGAAACACAGCAGTGTTAAGCTGGTATTCTGTGAGAGCGTGGTCCTTCCCCGGTCGACCGAGCCGACCCAATCGTGCTACAACTATACTACTAATATAATGTGATTCATGGGACAGGAAAAGGGTTAATAGAATAATGGTGTTGGAAGATTATTTGGACCGACCCGATGCAGCAGAAACATATTATATAAATCTACAGAGGTAAACCTTAATATTTTAAGGTTATACATAAAAAAAACATGCTATTAAGTAAATTCTACGTGGCAGAGCCATGCTATAGCTATATTATTAACGCACAAATGGTTCGGTTCGACCTGGGTAGGACTACGCTCTCACATGATACCAGCTTGAAATAGTAGCTTAATACTGCTGTGTTTCGTATGGGCAGTGTAGAGAACCGGATACCCTTTTTTAGTGGAAATAAGGCATTCCATCTTAGTCCTCAGGGGTGACGCATCTGTAATTTTGATTTTTAATTAAGGATAGATTTAGATGTGTAGGTAGACTGTGTTCGTTTATCACCTTTAAAAAATATAGCATTTAGATAAAGAATAAAAATAAATTTGGTATTTATTCTTTAACGTAAAATATCCCAAAATCGTATTTTAGTAGGTACATACATTATGAAAGTAAGTTACATATTGTAGTGTTATGCTACTTACATATCATTTTACACTATTTTTCCATTCTGTTTTGATATTTTGCATCACTTTTCACGCTATCAGTTATGCTACTTACATATAATTTTACACTATTTTTCCATTCTGTTTTTGATTTTCTGCATTTATATTTTGCATCACCTTTATTTCCATAGGATCCTGTAACGTTTTTACACAATAACAAATCATTTTCACTTCGTATTTTCACGCTATCAGCACCGTTTAAATCGCTGTCAATGGAGTCTTACCTTTTTCTATCTTTTATTGAGTTCTCCGTAACTCTGCAATTTCAGGTTTATTGCGCGCTGCCGCGCTATAGTTTTTCCTATATGAATAATATCTCATTTCTTACTTAAATGTAACTGTTTTTCAATTATATACCTAAAACCAAAAATTCATATTTTTGACAACCATTATTTATATGGTTGTTATGGTAACTTTTATTCAAATTCGTCACTGGTTTGATGTTCTTAGTTCGATATTTTCACATAAATACTCTTTCGCTCTAGGTCATTTACAATAAATTTCCTTTTAATTTAAATAATTTCTCGTTCTCTCTAAAAAGGTATAAAAGCCGAACAATCGGAGAATACAGGATGTCTCGCTTCAGTTCTCAAACGAGAAGCATCTACTAAAGGCCTTATCCCGGGGCCGCATTGCCCCGGGATCCTTCAAGCCTCCATGTACATTTGAAGTCGTCGGCGTAGTCTACTTCAAGCGCGGGGCCACACTACTCCGAGCGCTACGACTGCTTGCTCCAGGCGCTGAGTGCACCTACTGCCCGTGTTACCTTTGGGCGCTACGACTGCTTGCTCCAGGCGCTGAGTGCACCTACTGCCCGCGCTACCTTTGGGTGCTACGACTGCTTGCTCCAGGCGCTGAGCGCACCTACTCCAGTCGCTACGTGCGCCGGCTCCGGACGCTGAGTGTGCCCAGACCAGACGCTGCGTGCCGTCGCCGCCAGGAAACTTCAAGCTCCGCGTGTGCCTACTACTACTCCAAGCGCAGCGTGTGTCACTTCGACCTTTAGGCTCCACTACAACACTATATTCTCCTATTCTCCTATTTTTATTTTTTTAAACTAATTGTAATTTCACGTCATCCATCATCATCATCATATTTCATTTTTTATATAAAATTGTATATACCCTTTTAAAAATATAAATATATTATTTTCTTGTTCTACTTTTGTTGTTTTGTTGTTCTTAGGTTAGGTTCTAATATTTTTTAATTTAATAATCGCTTCATGACAATATAACATTTATAATTTTTCTGCCGACTTCCAGAAAGGAGAGTACTTAATTCGACTGTATGTTTTTTTATGTGTGTTACCCAGTGGCGTAGCGTGCCTTCGAGGGGCCCTGTATCAAAATTTGTTGGGGGGCCCCAATGAAGAGTAAAGATTTCATAAAAGGAACAAAAACGCTTGCATTGAATTCAAATTATTATATATTGATTTTAAGTTATTCATCATCATCGTTACAGCCCTTCATAAGTCCAAGGAATGAAAAAACGAATAAAGGAATAAAAAACATATACATAAAAATGGTCTTCAGTTCTCTATGTACACATAAATTATCGTCAATTATCACGACAACGGCAAAAGTACTAATTCCACTAGTTCATCATCATCATCATCATCATAACAGCCCTTCATAAGTCCATTAAAGAGCATAGGCCTCACCCAAGGAATGCCACAAAGCACGGTCCTGAACCACCTGCATCCATCGACTTCCTGCATGTCTTACCAGGTCGTCACTCCATATAGTGGGGGGACGCCCTACACTTCATCCGCCGGTACGAGGCCGCCACTCGAGAACCTTTTTCCCTATCGGTTGCCGGTTCTTCGAGCTATATGTCCGGCCCATGGCCACTTCAGCTTACTAATTCGTTGGGCCATGTCGGTGACTCTGGTTCTACTGCGCATATCCTCATTTCTAAGTTTATCACGCAGAGAAACTCCGAGCATAGCCCTCTCCATAGCTCGCTGAGCAACCTTGAGCTTCCTCATCCGGCCAGCAGTGAAGGACCACGTCTCAGTTCCGTATGTCATCACTGGCAACACGCACTGGTTGCACAATTTCGTTTTCAAGTTTTGAGGTATACCTGACTAGAAGATGTGCCGTTATTTCCCGAACGCTACCCAGTCGAGTCGAATCCCTCGATTGACCTCTCGGTCGAAGTTGGACTTACTTAGTCGGACTATTTGTCCCAGGTAAACATAAACGTCAACAACTTCGAGCTTAGAGCTACCAACAACTACCGACATAGGTGTGACATGGACATTAAACATGATCTTTGTTTTGTCCATGTTCATCTTAAGACCTATCCGTTGGGAAAAACTATTGAGGTCATTAAGCATAGTGCTTAGGTCCTCCAGCGATTCTGCCATAAGGACTATATCGTCGGCAAATCGAAGGTGAGTGATGTACTCGCCATTGATGTTAACACCGTATCCTTACCAGTCCAGAAGCTTGAAAACGTCTTCCAATGCAGCGGTGAAGAGTATCGGGGATATAACGTCACCCTGTCTTGCACCTCTCTGCAATTGGATAGGTTTCGTACTCTGGTTCTGTACTCGGATAGCCATCGTAGCCCTACTGTACAAGCACTTCAGCACTTCGATATACCGACAGTCAACTTGGCATCGCTGAAGGGACTGCAGCACCGCCCGAATTTCGACGTAATTTTGATTGAAAGTCTTTGGGCTTTCTCATAGTCCACATACGCCAGAAATAGTGGTAAATTGTACTCCTCGGACTTCTGTACAATTTGCCGAAGGGTATGTATGTGGTATATGGTGCTAAAGCCTTTTTGGAAACCGGCTTGTTCGGGAGTAATGACTCTCGAAAACAGCATGTAGACGCGGCTCAAAAGGAAACTCGGTCTGTAGTTCTTCAAGAGAGCGTTGTCACCTTTCCGGAGTAGTGCCACCATGGAGGACGGAATTAAAGAGCTTCTGAAGGACATCAAGTATCGGTTTTCCACCCGCTTTCAGAAGCTCCACTGTAATTCCATCCAGCCTGGGATCTTGCCGTTTTTAAGATGCTGGAGAGCCATTCTAATCTCGCTCAGACTGACGTCCGAGATATCATCGGAATAGTGTCGGATAAGACTCGCTCTTGGATCGTTACTCACACTTACGTGTGGCTCCAACGATGATGTGTACAGCTGCCAATAGAACCTCTCAATCTCACTCAAAACCTCAGGTGTCCCGGAAACGACGCTGCCATACTCGGTCTTCAGCTTCGACAGTTGGCTCTTTCTGGCAGACAGATCTCTTGCAAAGACTTGGGAGCCCTGGTTCTGCTCGATCTTTTCTTTAATACGAGCAGAATTAAAGTTGCACAAGTCCCGCCGCATGCATTTGGAGATCTGTATGTTCAGTTGCCTGTACGCTGTCAAATCTACTGAAGACTGCAGCTATATACCCCGTCTAAAAGCCATTGAGATTAGAGTGTGATCGGAGACTTTTTGTTTCTTCTGCGGCGGGTCTTGCAAAACTTAGCTCAGACCGCATGGACAGTTTCCACGAGCTTGTCATTCATATCGTCCATTGTATTGCAATCTTCTAGGCACTGAAAACGGTTTCGTAGCTCGAGCTGAAAGGTTTCTGGACTTTGGATTAGAGCACGAGAAGGACGGAGCGTTGACTTCATTAGACGTGACTTCTCCAACTTAACGTTTAGGTTCAGTGTGCCTCTCACCATTCGGTGATCGCTGCCGGTTTTCACCCTCGCGATCACTGAGACATCACTGAATAGTTGTCGTCTGGTCGTCATAATAAAGTTAATCTCATTTTTTGTCGAACCGTCGTGGCTCGACCAGGTCCACTTCCTGTGGGGCCGCTTCTGGAAGAAAGAGTTCATCATAAAGAGTCCTTCTTTCTCCATGAAGTTCGCCAGCTGCTGGCCCTTTGGGTTCCGTTGCCCTATTCCGAATTTCCCTACTTTCAGCTCACCGTTCTCTCTTGTGCCTAGTTTTGCGTTGAAGTCTCCCATTAACACCGTATAGTGGGTTTTGGAGGAATGCATTGTTCTAGAGATATCCTCATACATTTCTTCCACCTCCTCATCGGCGTGTACCGAGGTTGATGCGTAAACCTGTATAACCTTCAGCGATTACCGTTCGGTGATTCTGAGTATAAGGTCCGCAACCCTCGTCGACACACTCCCAATCTTTACAACGTTGTTAACGAGAGACTTGTGGACGATAAATCCGACACCTCCTTGGGACAGATGGTCGCCCTCCTGGTGATAGAACAAATTGCCGGATTCGAGGATTACCGTGACCTCCCCCTCTCTTCAGACTTCGGATAATCCTATGACATTCCAGTGCAACTTGTCTATCTCTTCTTCTAGCTCCAGGACCTTCTCGTCAGTCCTCAGGGTGCGTGCGTTATAAGTTGCCATGTCGAGTCGTCGTAGGTGGCAACAGAACCTCCACCGGAGACTCTTAGCACCCCCTGCCTCGCTGTTACCATGGTCGCCACCTTAGCCAGGAATAGCGGGGCTGCCGGGGACTGGGGGCCATCTCTTCGTTACTTTCATGGGGGTATATTGCCATAGTTGCCACGCTTGGCGAGCGGGTTGGCAAGCGCAGTTTTTTTATTGTTGTTTTGCTGTTATCAGAAAGATGCTGCTGCCCATCCTCTGCCTCAGTTTCCGTCTGTCGCCTTTTACGACACCCACGGGAAGATATGGGGTTGTGAGTATTCTTACCCGCCACTACACGGGCTTATGAGTTATTACTTACAATAAATACTCCTAGGAACTAAGCTAGCCAAACAATTTAATTTTCGTGCCTTTTGTTCGGCGAACATAGCTGAAGACGATTTCAGTTTTACTAAATTCTTTACTTCTTTAGAGAATAGTGATAGCCTTTCCTGTCCCATTAGAAGTCCTTGGAGTTTTTGCTTACACACGTTGGGGGCCCCTGTAGCCCGGGGGCCCCGTATCATTGATACGGCTGATACGGCGGTAGCTACGCCCCTGGTGTTACCTCATAACTTATTACTGGGTGAACTTTTGATCAAGTTCAGACCAATAGTTTTTGAGTTATTCTTAATAACTTATATTGAAGTCGGCTGTACAAAATTTTAAATTATTTTTTTAAATAAAACAGCATAATAAGCAGTTATTTCTTTTACATCCCGCAGTATTAACCATCTATATTAATTTATTCGCGGTTAAGAATATCCACTACCCCATATCTTCCCGTGGGTGTCGTAAAAGGCGACAAAGGGAAACAGGCAGGAGAGAAGTAGCAGCATCTTCCTGATAAGAACAAAAATACAATTAAAAAAAACTACGGTTGCCAACCCCCTCGCCAAGCGTGACAACTGTGCCAAATACGTATGATGAGAGTAACAAAGAGATGGCCCCCAGTCCCCGGCGGCCCCGCTATTCCTGGCTACGGTGGCGACCATGGTAACGGCGGGGTAGGGGGTGCTAAGAATCTCCGGTGGAGGTTCCGTTGCCACCTAAGACGACTCGACCTGGCGACATACAACGCACGCACCCTGAGGACTGACGAGAAGATTGTGGAGCTGGAAGAAGAGATAGACAAGTTACGCTGGCATATTATAGAATTATCCGAAGTCCGAAAAGAGGGGGAGGACACGGTAATCCTCGAATCCGGCAACTTGTTCTATCACCGGGAGGGCGACCATCTGTCCCAAGGAGGTGTCGGATTTATCGTCTACAAGTCTCTCGTTAACAACGTTGTAAAGATTGAGAGTGTGTCGACGAGGGTTGCGTACCTTATACTCAGAATCACCAAACGGTATTCGCTGAAGGTCATACAGGTTTACGCACCAACCTCGACACACCCCGATGAGGAGGTGGAGGAAATGTATGAGGATATCTCTAGAGCCATGCATTCGTCCAAAACCTAATATACGGTGTTAATGGGAGACTTCAATGCAAAACTAGGCACAACAGAAAACGGTGAGCTGAAAGTCGTCAAATTTGGAATAGGGCAGCGGAATCCAAGGGGCCAGCGCTGGCCGACTTCATGGAGAAAGAGGGACTCTTTATGATGAACTCTTTCTTCTAGAAGCGGCCCCACAGGAAGTGGACCTGGTCGAACCCCGACGGTTCGACAAAAAATGAGATAGACTTCATTATGACGACCAGACGACAACTGTTCAGTGATGTCTGCGTGATCGCGAGGGTGAAAACTGGTAGCAATCACCGAATGGTCAGAGGCACACTGAACCTAAACGTTAAGTTGGAGAGGTCTCGTCTAATGAATTCAACGCTCCGCCCCCCTCGTGCTCTGTTCCAGGGTCCCAAAACCTTTCAGCTTGAGTTACAAAACCGTTTTCAGTGCCTAGAAGACTGCAATGAAGTGGACGATATGAATGACAAGCTCGTGGAAACTGTCCATGCGGTCGGAGCTAAGTTCTGCAAGACCTACCGCAGAAGAACACAAAAACTCTCCGATCACACTCTTAATCTCATGGCCATTAGACGGGAGATGAAGCTACATTCTTCAACTGATTTGACAGTATACAGGCAACTGAACAGACAGATCTCCAAATGCATGCGGCGGGACTTACGCAACTTCAATACAGCTTGTATTGAAGAAGCGATCGAGTGGAACCAAGGCTCCAAAGTCTTTGCCAGAGATCTGTCTGCCAGAAAGAGTCAACTGTCAAAGCTGAAGACCGAGTGTGGCAGCATCGTTTCCGGGGCACCTGAGATTTTGAGTGAGATTGAGAGGTTCTATGGGCAGCTGTACACGTCATCGTTGGAGCCACACGCAAGTGTGAGTAATGATCCAAGAGCGAGTCTTATCCGACACTATCCCGAATATATCCCGGACGTCAGTCTGGGCGAGATTAGAATGGCTCTCCAGCACCTTAAAACGGCAAGGCCCCAGGCGAGGATGGAATTACAGCGGAGCTTCTGAAAGCGGGTGAAAAACCGGTACTTGAAGTCCTTCAGAAGCTCTTTAATTCCGTCCTCCATGGCGGCATTACACCGGAGGCGTGGAGCAGAAGTGCGGTGGTCTTGTTCTTCAAGAAAGGTGACAACGCTCTCTTGAAGAACTACAGACCAATTTCCCTTCTGAGCTGCGTCTATGTGTTGTTTTCGATAGTCATTACGAATCGTCTCGCATGCAGACTTGACGACTTCCAGCCTCCCGAACAAGCCGGTTTCCGAAAGGGCTTTAGCACCATAGACCACATACATACCCTTCGGCAAGTTGTACAGAAGTCTGAGGAGTACAATTTGCCACTATGTCTGGCGTATGTGGACTATGAGAAAGCCTTGGCTTCCGTCGAAATTTGGGCGGTGCTGCAGTCCCTTCAGCGGTGCCATTTTGACTGTCGGTATATCGAAGTGCTGAAGTGATTGTACAGTAGGGCTATGATGGCTATACGAGTACAGAACCAGAGTACGAAATCTATCCAATTGCAGAGAGGTGTAAGACAGGGTGACGTTATATCCCCGAAACTCTTCACCGCTGCATTGGAAGACGTTTTCAAGCTTCTGGACTGGAAAGGATACGGTATTAACATCAAAGGCGAGTACATCACTCACCTTCGATTTGCCGACGATATAGTCCTTATGGCAGGATCGCTGGAGGAATTAAGCAACATGCTCAATGACCTCAATAGTGTCTCCCAACGGATATGTCTTATGATGAACATGGACAAAACAAAGATCATGTTTAATGTACATGTCACACCTATGCCGGTAGTTGTTGGGAGCACTAAGCTCTAAGTTGTTGACGAGTATGTTTACCTGGGACAAATAGTCCGACTAGGTAAGTCCAACTTCGACCGAGAGGTCAATCGACGGATTCAACTCGGCTGGGCAGCGTTCGGGAAGCTACGACACATCTTCTCGTCAGACATACCTCAAAACTTTAAAACGAAATTGTACAACCAGTGCGTGTTGCCAGTGATCACTTACGGATCTGAGACGTGGTCCTTCACTGCTGGCCGTATAAGAAAGCTCAAAGTCGCTCAGGGAGCTATGGAGAGGGCTATGCTCCGGGTTTCTCTGCGTGATAAACTTAGAAATGAGGATATCCGCAGTAGAACCAGGGTAACCGACATAGCCCAGTGGATTAGTAAGCTGAAGTGGCAGTGGGCCGGCCATATAGCTCGAAGAACCGACAACCGATGGGGAAGAAAGGTTCTCGAGTGGCAGCCTCGTACCGGTAGGCTAAGTGTAGGGTGACCCCCCACGAGATGGAGTGACGACCTGGTAAGACACGCAGGAAGTCGATGGATGCAGGTGGCTCAGGACCGTGCTTTCTGGCATTCCTTGGGGGTGGCCTGTGTTCAGCAGTGGACTTATGAAAGGCTGTAATGATGATGATGATGATTAATTTATAACAACAGCATATCATTCATAAAACACGAATCCATAACAATATTGTAATGCATGATAATGATATTTCGTTGTAATTGGATTCAATGTTACTTAACAAAGATGACGCAACTCGTGGATTATTCATGGCCCGTGTTGGAGGGTGACCATCTGACGCTTATGACCAGCTCAGCGTGACCATGTATTGTAATTGTTTATTAGCAAATTAATGTATAATTTTCTTCAAACTATTCTTTAGAATGAATTAAAACTTGCCTATTATTAACTAAAAGCGTCAAGTTACGTTTTAGTAGCTTTACATTCATGTTCTTATTAGTATTTTGTAGCCATGTCCAATTTATTCCTATATAATTAAATTCACCTATTTACTTATTCAAATGTGACTGAATAAAATGTTATCTTTACGTAATTTATTAGGTATAACAAGTTACGTATTATTTAATAATATAATGAAATAGTAATCAGTTGTAAATAATTACTCATTTTCTTATTTGAAACGTATTGAAAATTTAATAGTAAACGGTATTTAACAGTAATAAATAGCATATAAATAAAAACGAAGTAGGTTACGGTCCATAAGTTTTTCGATTATATTGTACGTGTGTCGCTCCCAACTGTCAGCGGTCGCGTGCCCGCTTAATAAGCTCTTAATGAAATTAACGACTGGCGGCCCACCATATTGATAGGGACGACTGACGTAAACGCAACAATTACAAATAGCTCGTATGTTGCTGGTGCGTATTCCCTCGCCGTATGAATTACTGCTAATGCTCTCTGCATGTTGTTCGAATTTGAAAATATACTTAATTTGAAATATAATTGCCTTATTGCTCTTATTGATGTTTTCCTGCTCAATTTGGTGGAGTTATCAATATAAGATTACCTAATTTTTTAATTACTCAAGAATTAATTTCTCTGGGACTTATTAAGTGGCGAAGCTTGCGAAGTCACTTATTGATTTCACGATGTCTGTCCGTCTGTCCGTCTGTCCGTCTGTCCGTCTGTCCGTCTGTCCGTCTGTCCGTCCGTCTGTCCGTCTGTCCCACGATTATCTCGAGAACAGTTTCGAATTTTCAAATTCTGTTTTCGGCAATCGATTACTGATCACCCAGGCATCTGAACCTCCTATTTTGAAACTGATTGCTCAACGGCAATCGTTAGAAACCGCTACAAAGCTGATTGCTTCGCCACTTTGCTATGCTGTTAGCTTGCTAGGTTTATTATTTTATAGAAAAAAGGATGACAAACCAGCACACAGTCCACCTGATGATAAGTGAATGCTGTGGCCCATATACCTCTACATTTATCATCGATTAAGAATCAAAATTGCAGATGCGCTTTCCCCCCTGAGGACAAAGATGGAATGTCTCGTATCTAGCAAAAGGGGTCTCCGATTCTCTACACTCACCATGCAAAACACAGCAGCCTTAAGCTGTTATTTTACGCTGATATTCTGTGAGAGCCTGGTCCTACCCCGTTTTAGTCGATTATTTTTTTTATAAAATACTAGTAATGCTATAACATTACTAATATTCCCTTAAACCACTTCTGGTAAGCTTAAAATGCTTGTGTTAGAAGCGGTTCACGACAGTAGTCGAATGGCGGATTCGAACCCACGACCTTTCAAGTTCGCGGTCCGCGCTCTCCCATTAGGCTACTAACGCTACAATTAATAAAGCTGCAGCGTGACTCTACCACGTATAATATTAAAATCGCATTTGTCGACTTTGGATGGAGTTCAATTAATGCTTAAGCAATACTCCCTGCACTCTTTTCTTATGTTATTTTATATATCTATTGTTATGGCATTTTAAGTGAACGTGTAAACAGAGGTTCGCGTACTTTTTTGTTCGATTTTGATGAAAAGCTAGGAACCTACGAGTACATAAATGTACGAAGTGCGTTTACGGTAAAGACACGGGTACACATTAATTCATTCAGATCAATTCTCTTCTGATTGCATAGATGACGTAAGACCGACCCAAGAGCATCTTGTGACTTCTGAATGATGAAATAACCGGCTTTGGCGGCTCCGTGGTACAGTGGCTTAGTCATGAGTTGCAGCACTAAGGGCCGCGGGTTCAAATCCCGCACGGAAGAAGTATTTGTATGGCCTACAAATAATTGCTCTGGGTCTGGATGTCCTTGTGAAATCTATGTATGTGAACTGCCCCCGCGATGCAGGAGGAAATCCTAGCGTGGAGGTAAAATTAAAAAAAAAAATATTCCGTCACTTCAGACCTAAAGTACACAGACCGGAGACGATAGAAATCAGCATTAAAGGTGCGAAAAGTCGGGTATTGCCAGCGCCCTTCCATTTGCCAGCCGTGACGAATATGAAAAATTTCTCCCACAGTAGGAAAGGCCCATGACTCGTGTGGCTTTAATTAGCTAATGAAAAATAAAAATATCAGTTGTTAGCTAATACTACCACCATCTGTTATGATTGAATTTTACTCAAAAGTTACGAGTCAGTAGTAAGCAAGATTATTTAATAAGCCACGTGCCTGCCAATCTTCACGATTGGCATATCATCAGATTAAATGAAACTAATTTTTACGGATTCTGTCGCGTTTAATTTAACTTTTTAATTTCCGACGTTTTGGGTGCATTACATCACCCATGGTCGCGGGGGGGAGGACATGGTGCACGAGTGTTAGTGAGGTATATTCATAATCTCAATTTCAACAAACTGTAAATTCCAATATTCCAATATAGTACGTTTGGTGGCTACCAAATGGAACTAATATGAGTACTGTTGTAGATTTTACGAAGCGGAGTTGTTTTTCTTACATTTTTTTATTTTATTTACAATCTTTAAAAAATCTACCTCGTGCCCATTCTAATATTTACTTAAAGTAGTGATATTAAAAAAAGAACTATAGTAAAGGTACTGAAAGATACGCAGCATAAAGGTTTTCTTTATAAATTATCAGGGGAGACGACGAGTGTTATTTACTCACGGCATACTTATACTTAATGTTACCTATTTCTGTCACGATCCCTTCTAAGACCGCGTAGTACATGAATGAACACGTGCGCGCGCGCAAACACATGTGTGCCAGTCCAGTGCACATCGGCTCCTTTCAGGACCTGATAAGATTAGATAACTTGGGGTGTGAAAATAATTAGCTTTCGTGATTTAGAGCGCGACAGATAGATGATGGGTAGCTTACAAGAGTAGTTTTTAATTTAATCAATAAATAAATCAACAACATACATTTGTGTCCCACTGATCTTCACCGACACTAACTCATTTCGCAAATATACCCAGCTATCAAATATAAGCGAGTGTTTGTCCTTTGAACTTCAAAATTATTTTATGAAATCGCTAAGCTCATCCTAAAAGGTTGTTAGTAGGCCTGATATTTATCAATCGTAGTTTCAGTTTCAGTATTTTGGAAAACTAAATTAATTAGTACGTGTCAAGTGGCATGAACTTGAAGGCCTGTGGATCTCGACAAATAATTTGTGTTGTTCAATAATAAATACTTACGCTAAACGCTTACGCTTAAATAAAACTAGTTTTCTGCCGACTTCCAAAAAGGAGACGGTACTCAATTCGAGTGTATGTTTTTTTTTATGTGTGTTACCTCATAACTTTGTACCTACTGGGCGAACCGATTTCGATGATTCTTTTTTTATATGGAAGCTGATAGTTCTCGTGTGGTTCCATATGAATTTGATCAAGGTCAGACCAATGGTTATTGAGTTATTCTTAAATAACCTATATTGAAGTCGGCTGTACAAAATTTTTAATTTTTAATTATTACGGATTTTATCACGTAATATACGTATATATAATACTATATATGTATATATAATATACTCATTTTATATTCCCTGACATTTCGAGCACATGGTTCTCCCCGTGAACATGGGTGTTGGTGTGTGCTAAAAACTAGTTTAATTTAAATATGTAGTGTTCGCATAAACATAAGAAATCATTTCCAGGCGTTATCACTTTTCAATCAGATGGAAATGTTCAAAAATTACAAGTTTTGATTTATTTTTTAGACACACAGTCAAATTCAGAATATCATTTGAAGTGCTTTCGTCTCAAAAGTTAAATTGATAGCGGGGCATAATACTATATAACTATATCAATTATGTGAAAAAATTTATACTGACGTGTAAGATCCCTCCTAAAACCCATCCCTTCTTACAAATGTAAAGATATCTGTGGAATCAGTTATATTCTTTTTAGTAGTTTTTTTTTAGGTTTTTAGTAGAAATGCGTAATCCGTATAACATGCGTCCCTCAGCTGGGCCACAGATTATGCCTGGGCACAGATCTCACCTAATTCCAGTGAGGGTTACGGAGCAATTAGTCCATTGTACTGCTCCAATCTGTATTGTTGGATTTCATGTCTTCGAAATATTTAATTCCTTGCTAAGCACGTGTCAAATCAACTTACTTTAGTTTTGGCGCTTAGTTATAAATATAGTGATATTGCAAAAAACCCTAAGAAACAAAAAAATAACTGATTTTGAAAAAGGAATAACATGCATTAAATATAAAATTTATTTGTATTTAGGATTCCAATTCTAACATATTTCAGTTTATAATGTCCGGTTCAACAAGACAACAATGTCATAATATGAGCACCTAGCTAAAGACCTAATATTTTTAAATAAACCTAGCCAGCTAACAGCATAGCAAAGTGGCGAAGCAATCAGCTTTGTAGCGACTTTGTAGCAACGGTTGCCGTTGAGCAATCAGTTTCAAAATAGGAGGTTCAGATGCCTGGGTGATCAGTAATCGATTGCTGAAAACAGAATTTGAAAATTCGAAACCGTTCTCGAGATAATCGTGGGACAGACGGACAGACGGACAGACAGACGGACAGACGGACAGACGGACAGACGGACAGACATCGTGAAATCAATAAGTGACTTCGCAAGCTTCGCCACTTAATAATTAAAACGAAGTTGCTGTTGCTGTAAGAGCCGCGGTAGCTCTGGGGCTAAGCACTTACTGTACATTTCACAGTCACACGAGCAACCCAGGTGGACTGTGTGCTCGTATGTCACCCTATCCTATAAAAAAAAACCCGGTATTGATACTCGCCAGCACCAATAAAATTGTTTGTTGATATTTTTGAAAACGATGAAGTGTGTGTCAAGTGCCCTTTTGTGTTTAATAAAATAGTATTCACATTGGTTTCTTGTAATAATCTATTAAAGTGAGATAATACTTACCTACTATTTCATCTATTTTGATGATTTATCAATCTACGTGGAAGCATACGTTCTGCAGCGGACGTTTGATATTGTATTTGGATATAATGTAAAGAACGATCGTAATATTGTACAGATATTTTTGTTTAATTTTCGACCTCTATACCTTCCTACAAGAAACTGGTATTCACATTGATTTCTTATAAGAATATTTTAAAAGTGGTTTAACTTTTGGTGCATTTAGTGGACTTTTTATATGAAAGAAAGAAAGAAAGAACAACATTTATTTTGTTTTATTTATAATGTTATGAATGAATGTACATGCTATGAAGCTAAAATTAATATTGTTTTTGGAATTCGATTGACATTTTTATTGAGTTGCGGGTGCGGTTGGAATCCCAGTCGAAGCCAGTAGATTTGCAAAAACGCGAATCATTGGTTTATGGGGCAGGGTAAACTAATCTACTAAATAAAAAAATAAATATTTGCTTAAAAAATAGAAAATGCTGGTGAATTTGTATACTTGTGTTCACAATACGTCCTAGAGCTCGCGTCGTCACCGCATCTGTTTGGTTACGATCCTCATAAAACTCTTCTCAGCCATTCATTTCTACTTACTGATATGATATCGTTAAACGAGCGACCAAATGGGACACGTACTTCCTGTCTGAGAGTAAATTTGATGAGTTTATTGATCGTCTTTTATATAATTACTGTCTATATAAATTATTTGGTTGTCTTCAATTTTAGAACTGATGATAGAAATCCTTATTATGAATTAAGAAATATCTATAATCTTTCAAGCATCTATTAATACTTTTTTTTAAATATTTCTAATTAATTAGCTATTTTAATTAAATAAAAAATGGGTAACATTGAAATATTTTGATGATAATAACATATTTAAGTGGTAAATTAGTATATCTTTGGTACATTACTACTTATATCGTAATCTTTACAACAACATGAATTACATATCGTTATAACTTAAGCAATTTAAACTTAATAAATTTATTACTAAAAATTGCTAAGCTCATTGATTTAATTTTTCCGTCATCTGCTTAAATTTGGCTTCCCAATTATTATTATTTACCTTTGTAAATGACACACCTAAATTTAGCTGGGAAGGGTACGCGTAAGCACCCTTTCCCCTCAAACTTGGGTAAGAGTTTCCTTGTTAGTAGAGTATATCAGTACGAGTACACCATAATCAGATATGGTGTACTCGTAAAACCATGACAAATGTTTTAATGCATACATGCTTTTAAAGAGAATTGTAGGATAATTAATAAAATGCTAACAGTCATTCTTTACATGGCCATTAGATTTCTTGTGAATTGTGGTGGATTATGTTAATGTTATAATTCCGTGTAGATTACTATAGTAACCTATAGGTTACATATTATTATTATTATAAAACTTAATTTTTAAACTATTCAAAGCCAGTGCTTGATTACTATAGTGTAGTGCTGGTAAAACGCACTAACTTATCTTAATAAAAGCCTATTCACTCTTGCCTTGAAGACAACCCGAGTGTAATTGGACGGAAAGACAGATGCTCTCAACTTATTACAATCCTTTACTGTACGCATAACGAATGATGAAGAAAACCGTTTGGTTCGAATGGAACCGGAAGGAAGGGGGAGGAATTAAGTTATGCAATCACCGCGCACACTCTCCCAAATGTATCCTGTAGAAAACTGAAAGGTTGGCCTCTTTGCGCCTGTGTTCAAGACTAGTGACATTGTATTAACCATACTAGAATTGTACGTTATATGGAGAAAGCAGTTGTCCCGGCATGAAGTACCACCGGATCTTTGCAAGGACACCTAACTTCCTTGGAGCTGCTTTGGCTTTGGACTCAAATGAAACAAATATATATTTATTTAAAAAAAAATTAAATAAAAATCTACGTTTTATTTGTATTAAAGTGCTTACTGAACGCTTAAAATTAACAATATTTTCCCACTGTATATTTTAACATAATTACCGGTGGCCATTTATCAATATCTATAACGGTTTGTGTACCAGTAGCACTCAATTCATTAAATATTATGATAATTAATTCCTAAACGACTTTTTCTAATAGACGCTACTAATATCGTCCTGGGAAACGGATTGAGCACACCTGCCCCAAGCTTCCGATTGCTTATTTTGTTGACTTTCAAAAGGGAGACCCGTTCATGGCCCCGCAATGATTTTGGTGAGTACAATTGAAAACAAGTTTTTAATATATTCTATATGCACTAGTTTTTTTAGTCCGATTTCTTTTGTCGCTCATCGAATTCTGATCTATTTGAGAAATGACTGAATTTGACTCAATGAATATTAATCTATAAAATTACCATAAATAGGTGATAATATTATAAAAAAATCCCACATTGTTTATTTGCCTGCATTGATGTTATGTTACTTTTGAAATAATTTAAAAGATAATAGGCCTGCATTTCTAAAAGATCGTGTTATTCTTAACATATATACATATGTACATAGGTATACGTAACTTGAAAATCGTTGATATGATGGATGATGGGTACTTAGTAGCAATATTAATACAAAACATATCGGGCGTATAGCACAAAAAAGTGTGCTTATATTTATTTACTTTAGCATTATTTTATACTTTATACATAGATAATTTGATTGACGTTGAACTTGGTCGGTAAAGTTAATTCATTTTTGAATGACGGTGAACGGACAAAACTAGAAACATTTGTTTAAAATACTGTGTTGAGTAAGAAAAAAAATGGTATGTTATGTTTAATTTCAATACATAAATATAATAAATCTTTCATCGACACCAAGATGTTTTTGACCCAGCGACAAATACTAACACCGAAAATAAAGTACATGTAAGATATATTTTGAACGCGGTTGATACTCGTACATGCGTCAACTCCGGATGTAAGGACTTAAAATACAAATCGTATTTATCCAAGAGCGAGGGCACATATAACACGTGCTCGGCACATAGGTGTTCAGGTAAAAGGGGAGCGTACAGCTGCTTCCACAACAGTAACGTTAAACCACGCCTGCCTCACTTTGACTTACGCAACACTTAACATTTTACCTATTCTGTATATGAAAAGAAGTCCTAATTATATCAAGATGTGTTTTCCGGCTATTTTATTGCAATGCAAGCTCTACAATTATCGGTTTTAATTATTAAATAAAAGAACAATCAACGTAATAATTAAAAGATCATTAATATCACACGCGGATTTTCTGTCATAGTAAATTACCGAGTATCTAGTTCCAATATGTTTTGTTTACATCAACGTAAACAAAGTTTGGTGATAAGATATTTTAGTTTGGCGCTAACAAAATCAGCTGACTCTATTGTACAAAAACCTAACACAAAATATCTTCACAATAGGATATGCGCAATGTCAGTCGGCCGGATTGAAGGTGAATTTCTTTGAAAGAGAGATCGTCCTTTAGTTCTGCAGCAACCTGTAAAAATTCTTTTGTCGGTTAAGAATGCGTTTTGATGCAGCTGCCCGACGTTAAATTTGCGAACCCATAAGCACAGTATAAATATGAACAGTATGGAAACTAAGCCTAGTTGAGGATATAATTACCTACGCTCCATTGAAGCAATAGGGTTGTAACTTTTAATGTTTTGAAATTGCTTTTTTTATCAATCAATCGAATTTAAATAACTAGCTTACAATTTAAATAGGTAATCTCAGCAAAATACGATAGTTAAAACACGGAAAACAATTTAATATTAACACACAACAACTTGTAGAACTATAGATCTTTAACTTTGTCATTACGGCGTAACCTTTTGAAAGTTTCGGCGGGAAAGCACTGGACAAAAACGTACCTTTATTCTTCATTAGTTGTTCCCTGCGACTTCGCTCACGTGTTAGGGTTTTTATTTTTTAGTGCGGAAACCTAATTCTTTTTCTAAAATAAAAGTAGCCTTGGTTACTCCTTATGACATCAGCTATCTGCCAGTGAAAGTGTCGTTAAAATCGGTCCTGCCGTTTCGGAGATTAGCCGGAACAAACAGACGGACAGACAGACAAAAATTTTAAAAATTGTTATTTAGTTATATGTACCGTATTTACTTTCATATGCATTTAGTAAAAAGCTGTTATTTTGACATTACAAGCAGACACTTCAATTTTATTTATTTGTATAGATTATTACAAATTATTTACAGAAAAATATTTTCGTCTGCTACGACAAGTTCGGAATTCTTTATTATTGAATTCAACTATGTAAAAAAAATATCATTCTAATAAATAGGATTATTTTTTAAATAAACTGTTGGGAAACAAGGACAGGGTACTATGAAACCGATTTTGTTTATTTTTTTGTAAATTAGATCAGTTACTTTGCAGTTTATGTGTTCTTTTTTAAAGCAACAACGAAAAATCGGTTTCAACACCCTCAAAAACTATGAAAATGACACCCATGACGAAAAAATTAATACCTGTTGCAGCCGTCATCTTGGATTTACATTTTAACAGCACTATCGGCTTCAACATACTCAAAACCTATGAAAATGACACCCATGACGAAAAAATTGATACCTATTGCAGCCGCCATCTTGGATTTACATTTCAACAGCACTATCAGCTTCAACATACTCTAAAACTATGAAAATGACACCCATGACCAAAAAATTGTTACCTATTGCAGCCGCCATCTTGGATTTACATTTCAACAGCACTATCGGCTTCAACACCCTCGAAGCCCATGAAAATGACACCCATGACGAAAAAATTGATACCTTTTGCAGCCGCCATCTTGGATTTATATTTCGACAGCACTATCGGCTTCAACACCCTCGAAAACCATGAAAATGACACCCATGTTTTTAATTAGTGATCGATGCACCCCATGACAAAAAATTGATACCTATTGCAGCCGCCATCATGGATTTACATTTTAACAGCACTATCGGCTTCAACATACTCAAAAACTATGAAAATGACACCCATGACGAAAAAATTGATACCTATTACAGCCGCCATCTTGGATTTATATTTCGACAGCACTATCGGCTTCAACACCCTCGAAAACCATGAAAATGACACCCATGTTTTTTATTAGTGATCGATGCACCCCATGACGAAAAAATTGATACCTATTGCAGCCGCCATCTTGTATTTATATTTCGACAGCACTATCGGCTTCAACATACTCAAAACCTATGAAAATGACACCCATGACGAAAAAATTGATACCTATTGCAGCCGCCATTTTGGATTTATATTTCGACAGCACAATCGGCTCCAACACCCTCGAAAACAATAAAAATGACACCCATGTTTTTTATTAGTGATCGATGCACCCCATGACAAAAAATTGATACCTATTGCAGCCGCCATCATGGATTTACATTTTAACAGCACTATCGGCTTCAACATACTTAAAAACTATGAAAATGACACCCATGACGATAAAATTGATACCTATTGCAGCCGCCATCTTATATTTATATTTCGACAGCACTATCGGCTTCAACACCCTCGAAACCCATGAAAATGGCACTCATGACGAAAAAAATGATACCTATTGCAGCCGCCATCTTGGATTTACTTTTTGTTACCACTATTGCACTATCAGCTTTTTTATAGCCTCAAAACCGCCGCATTCTGCATGTACAAATAAGTTCACGAATTTATTATGATCAATCACAAGGACTTATAAATTCGATAACGATTATAACAATGACAATAAAAATCATTCTTACCTTTCAAAATCAGCAGGAAGCTTAAAATAAGATAGCCCCGGTTTTGATGAAGCCGACTTCAAACAGCCGTATACTACGCAATACGTTCGTGGCATTTTTAGTCTTGAGGCGACACTCGCTACTGAGAGCACCGCGACGAGCGCTTAGAAGTCTCGTCGTTGCGCATGTTTGTGTGAGTGTGCCGATTCGAGCGTTTGTTCGAAGTTTCCATACTGTTCCTACTATATATTTACTGTGCCATAAGCTTGAGACAACATTGTATTATTAAACGTCAGTTGAAGAAATATTTTAAACAGATTGAGTAAAATTTGTACCAAAATATAAATACTTTCTTCACTGAATTAATTTTATACATACCTAATTATAAATATTTTTTTACTTGTAAGTAAACTTTTTTGTTTCCAAGGTTTTGTTTTATCCTTAATTTGTATTTGCGCAAATAATAAACATTCGCTTCATGACTTTATATAAACTCAATAAAAATCTAAACATGAATGTTTTACAAACATCTTAAAAGATCGTATCAATTATTGTATCAATATCAAACGTGGAGTTTTTTAAATTATTTTACATGTAAATTATACAATTTATCTATTGGTCGGGAAAAAGGCGGGGACATACTGATAATGAGAACTATAAATCGTGTAACTTCATAACAATATTGGATCTGAAAATGTTAAATGAGTTAGTGAAGTGGTTTTCTCTTGTTAACATAAAGTTGCGCAAGTGAGCACAGATAGCTGGGCACAGATAAAGCCGTCGCAGCACGGGCCCTGAACCCCGCCAACGTAATTGACAAGCGGCACGGCGCACGCTTCACATCATCGATCAACTTGACCACCTCACATCTGACTTACGAAATTCGCATTCGTGTCGATATTGATCCTTTACTGACCACGATATCTAACGCAACACACAATATGTATAATTATTGCTGCCATTATAAATACACGTTGAAATTTTTGCTTTCGTCACTAGAACTGTTATTGAGTTATAAAAAACTACTTTGCTCTATAGGTTAAATACATTTTAAATTGTCAAAGGTTCATACTTATGTTAATTGATATTTACTTGTTTTTTTATTTTCAATCAAATTTATAATATTAAATCTAAATACTCATTGCATTGTATTTAATTATTATACTATGTCTTAGTAGTATTAAATTGATCTAACGAACAACTTTAAGAAAGGTAGGGTTATACGTGTGTAAGTTAGTATTTAAACTTTTTTCTATCAATTTTGCAATTAAAGGCAGTGCTTGTGAAAAGGGATTAATAAAACCCTTAGACGCTTATATATTTAAATAAATGTATAACCACACGCTTACACAATAGCGTGTTATTTCCGTAATTTCGCTCTGATTGCAAACAATGAAACAAGTGGCTAGGCGTTGTCCGTGCGGCCGGCTGCTTAATAATTTACAGCGAGTCGTTACTGCGGGCCCACGGCCACCAGCCCGCTTCTAAGTTCTCTTCAATAACTGCTTTTATAACAAGGTACCAATTTGTTACATTTCAATTCAACGTTATTCTTCACTTTATTACGCTTAAATATAAAATTATGCTGTTTTAAGTTCAATTACCTCAATAGTGATTCTAAACGGATATGTCTTAAGAAGAATATTAATTAACAAAGCAAAGGAATGTAATAGAGGTCAACCGATGTTTCCAACTCGACGAGGTATCGTCCGTATAAGTCCGTGAGATTACGACACATTTTCTCGTCATATATTACTCAAAACTTGAAAACAAGGGTATACAACCAGTGTTTTTTGCCTGTGATGAAAGATTACTCCCAAAAGCGATTATTTTGTATTGGTTTGCTATTCTGATTTTCGCTTGGATGGGGATTCAAGACTTTTATGCAAGTAAAGGTGACATTTGCGAGCTCGATCGACAAAACCAGTGTTTTTTGGCTGTGATGAAAGATTACTCCCACAAGCGATTATTTTGTATTGGTTTGCTATTCTGATTTTCGCTTGGACGGGGATTCAAGACTTTTATGCAAGTAAAGGTGACATTTGCAGGCTGAATCGACAATGGGTTGGTTACATCTATTGCAGAAGCGATAACCGTTGGAGTAGGCGTGTCAGAGAGTGGAGATCGCGCTTAAGTAAACGAGGTCTGGGTCGCGTCTGAGCATCTGGCAGCTACTGGATGCGTGAAGCTGAAGATCGGGTGAAATGATGAGCTTTGGGTGAGGCCTATATCCAGCAGTGGACTATCGTAAGCTGATGATGAGGTCGACAAACAAGCACACAGACAAATGGATGTTGTACACCATAGACATCCCGAGGACAAGGGAATATCTCGTGACCAGTAAACGAGATCTCCGTTTCTTTTTACTCGACATACAAAACACATCAGCATTTTGCTGGCTATTTTACTAGTTACTTATTACTTTGTGTTGTAAAGTAATATAAGGTGCAATTTTTGTAAAGTTAACTATAATATTTACATTTACACAAAATAATGAATGTTTAATTGCAAGTTATTTATTGGTACTTTTGGTGGTTTATAATTGTGACTATAAATAATTAAAGTTACCGGTCGGCAGTTTAGGTCTCGACTTGGGCAGCAGAACAATCGACCGGTGGCGCCACAGCTTTCGATCTAAACTAGCAGCAGTTCCAAGTAACAAACGTCTGCGATTATTCTTTTAATTTAAATCATTAATCAAAATTATCTACAAAACCATGTACTGGGAAGTTTTTGATAGGAAATGTTATTATTATATTTATTAAATGGCGGAGTTTTTTTGTAAGACTATAAAATTTCGTAATTAACTTTAAGTAACTACAGAAAAAATAATAGGAAATGTCTTCAGGTGGTTATGTCACACTGTGATGAACCAGACGCCAGACTTGATTTCAATTTACTATATATTATACATGTGCATTGAAAATACAGGAAATTTATTCTTGTAGGTAATAGATACGTTCGGATGATTCGATTAAAGCGTCATGAATTTAGTAACATCATTCACTTTTATCTGTATAATATTTTACTATTCCAGTAAACTTTTATATGATTTTTGACGTCTTTGAAGTCAAACAAAAAAAGACAAACTCCGACTGCTTAAGAATCTTGAAAAATCGCGACGACATTATTATCATAAATCACATTAATGTATATAATATGTATAAGCATATTTTTCAGTACAGTCCTTTGTAATGAGACTAATTATTCTGGTTTTAATTATTATTAACGCATTCGCTGTCCCGTGTATTACATATAATTAACTGCTATTGTCTTACTATTGTGTCTGAAAATCGGACAGTCAGTGTTCAGGTTAATTTACGACAGACATCTACCCACTGTAATGTTCAAATTCTCTAAATCCGAAACACCGAGATAGATATCAAATAAATATTGTCTGTAAATGGCTGAAGATAGTACTGTGTGCTAATGAAAAATATACAGAACTAAATCATTCAGTCCCTAATTCTTCTCCTTCTTTGCCTTCTTTATCAGTTTGGTATGGAACTCACAACTTCTTACTGGTCGGAAGACTTTTCTAATAGAAGGATTTTGGAACCATCACCACACAGCCGTATTAGAATTACCTATCTTGATGATACTTTTCGGATATTACAAAAAAATAGATATTATGAGGAAAAAATAAAGTATATACATAACACTAAATCCGCGCTATTTCAGTGGTTTTAATAGAACAAAATAGGAAAGAAAAATTAATTAATACGGTTCTATTTCTATTAAAATTTTGCACCAGATGATATATTGCAATACTCTACACAGCGGTTTTGTACACGCAAGGGCATCAAGTTCTTCCTGAATCGTTATTTCTCGTTATTGACAGCAAAGTAACTGAGTGAACATCTTAATTGACGCTTTCTTGTTACTGTGAGGAGTGTTTTTTTACTTATAATGTTTTTGCGCTTTTAGATAAAGACTTAACAACACTTTTTATGGAACTTATGTCACTTGTGTTCCCTGTTTAGGATTTATTAAGGATGAGCCAGGTTTTCTATTATGGTGAAGTATAAAGCGCGTATCCATTTTAGAACGGACAACATTTTATGTTACGTCTGCAACAGAATTGTCTGTCCATCGTAGCTTGTTTCCTTCTAATAAGTTAATTGCTCGATTTTAGCGTTGGATATTGAATCTGCTATGGACAGATAGTGGCTGTAAACACGTCGCCCGTATCGCAACGATCTATTTATAATCATTGGACGACGGGACTGCTGTGCTTTAAATGTCCGATATTTATGATTCCGGAGACGCCGGCAATAGTACTTGCTCGCAATCGATTTAACATGCTTATTAATAAAATAAAGCTAATCTATTGTAAGTATATAATAATTTATTTCTGAATTGAAAATCGTAATAAATGGCATTTGTTCTTTTTATTCTTACGACACAATAAAATAATAGTACTAATGTTTAAGTCCACAACAATTATTAAGGGGTTGAATAAGTACTATTGAAATATGTATTATTAATAAAATTCTACTTACATTTGTCTATTATTACCATGGAAATTTCGAGAAGAATAGCATATATCTAATTATAAATTAAATAACAATTAACATTATTTTATTATACTTGGATTTAATTTTATAAATTATAATTAACAATATGATTTATAAAAATTAAATCAAAATGTAGATATTTATTATATAACAGTGGTAGAGCTACGCGGCAGCTTTTGCTGTTGCACGGATGGGCCGGCTCGAACCGAGGTGGTACCACGACCTCACAGAAAACCAGCGTGAAGGTGGCCGGAGGCCCCTTTTACTGGAAATGAGGCATTCCATCTTAGTCCTTACGGGTGACAACGCATCTGCATTTTGATTTGTAATAGAGGATAGATGTAGATGTATATGGGCCGCAGCAACCACTTACCATCAGGTGGACTGTGTGCTCGTTTGTCACCCTTATACTATAAAAAAAATTGAGACTATATAATTTGACGTTGGAAATAATAACCAAAGTACAGCGTTGAAGTCTTTTCTTCGCTGCTTTAAGTAAACAGTAGTATATTTACTGTACTGTAAGTTATTATTTATTACGTTTAGTTTAATGCGGCCACTTGGGATACTGGAATCTATTGATATAATAATAAGGCGAGGCACTAGGCTTTGCGATTAGCGTACCCGAGTAGTACTAGGCGCACGTGCGCAGATATGCGGTGAGTAATCCCGCGGTGTTAATTCGTTCTCTAAATCACTTATATCATTCAAATTTATATATTACTACGTTAATATAAGGATTATTTTACTTTGCAGAATTAACATGCAAAAGTAGATTTATTTCTGTCTATGCTATACGCTGCAGTTTTCTAAAACATAGATTTGTATTTTAAGATATCACGTGACACTAAGATTACAATCATTTTACTGTAGTCTGTACATTGAGCGTTAATCTGTAAGGTCTAATTTATTGTATCTGTCAGAACAACAGTCCTAATAATGAGTATTGCTAGTTTGTCATACAAATAAAATCTTTGGATGGACATTTATTATTAATCATCAGAAGAATCATATTGATAATCTATCTCTTTCTATTATACTATAATAAAACTCTAACACGACGTCTGTCTGAACACGCCTCACGCAAAAACCTGAAAACCGATTTGGATGGAACTTTCACTGGCAGATAATTGATATTATAAGTAATTACTTAAGCTACTTTTATTTTAGAAAAGGAATTGGGTTCAGCGCAAAAAAATTCCACGCTGGTGAAGTCGTGGGGAACAGCTAGTTTGTAATAAATATAAACATCATTTTCGAACTGTTGATACTAATAAGTCGTTTGTAGGATCATAAATTAATGTGAGTTATAATATTAATGTACTAAACACGTAATTTAGCGGCATAATGCTAATAACTAACATTAAATGGTGTTCACACTATCTATGAAACTAATGGATGAATGTCGAAAAGGATGACGATATAAAACTTTCGGTAATCTAAATTTAAAAAAAAATAGACGGAAATTAAGGAAGCTATGTTCTCTAGAAACACTAACAATTTTTTATTAGCTTTTGTTATTTAATTTTATGGGCAAATAATCTTAATATTAATATTATAATAATATTCTCATACGTGGTAGAGCCTTGCTGCAGCTATATATTAGTAGTATAGTTGTAGCAAGAATGGGTCGGCTCGACCAGGAAAGGACCACACTCTCACAGATTTCCAGCGTAAAATGGCAGCTTGACACTGCTGTTTTTTGTATGGTGAGTGTAGAGAACCGGAGACCCATTTTACTGGAAAAGAGGTATTCCATCTTAGTCCGCACGGGTGACGACGCATCTGCATTTTGATTCTTTAATGAGGATAAATGTAGATGTCTATGGGTCACAGCAACCACTTACCATCAGGGGACTCTATGTTCGTTTGTCACCCTATCCTATAAAAAAATATTTATTGGTTTGGACTAATATTCACATCAAGTGGCTAGTACAATAAAGCTCAAGAAAGCAGTTCGCTTATTTCCCAATAAAATGATTCCGTTGCTTAAGGATCAGAGTGCATACATGCTCCTGTTCTTGTCGAATTTAGGTGTCATTTATTAATTGTTGATACATGTTTACCTGTATGAAATCGTAGAAACAGCTAATTTATACATTTATAATGAAAATTAAAATTAATACATGCTTATAAGTAAAATAGAAGGGTCTATCTGTAATATAAAAATAACTTTATGCTATTATGCTTTTTATTGAGTTGAGGCATGCGATTAAAACATGAATAATTATTTTTATCATTTTAGCTAATCATTGGAATTGCTGAACCGATGTAATGAAATTTGACAAACAGATAGAGAGCAAGTACCAGAAGTGATGTAGGCTATATTTTATCTGATAACCTTGAATCTTTTTTCTTAAATTGTATAAATAAATGGTCTTTTATGATTATATTAATTTTTTTATATAGGAGAGGGGGAAACGAACATGCGGCTCACCTGACGGTAAGTGACTACCGCCGCCTATGAACAACAGCAACACCAGGGGAATTGCAGGTGCGTTGCTGGCCTTTTAAAAAGGAGTAGGCTCTTTTCTTGAAGGTTGGTACGGAAAAATCGCTGGTGGTAATCAATTCCACAAGGAACTTGTGCGAGGGAGAAAACTTCTTCTAAATCGCACAGTGGTGGACTGCCAATCATCCAGATGGTATGGATAGAATAGAATAGAATAGAATAGAATAGAATAGAATAGAATAGAATAGAATAGAATAGAATAGAATAGAATAGAATAGAATAGAATAGAATAGAATAGAATAGAATAGAATAGAATAGAATAGAATAGAATAGAATAGAATAGAATAGAATAGAATAGAATAGAATAGAATAGAATAGAATAGAATAGAATAGAATAATTTTTTATTCAATATAGATCACATGTGTAATTCTTATTGAAAGTCATTTTTTACTTTACCACTGGTTCGAAAAAAAAACCTCTGTCCTGGGAAGAACCAGCAAGAAACCCAGCGGGACTTTTTTTTTAAAGCAAATTTTACAATAATGGTTGTACTAACTATATAAGTACAAAATTTATTTTAGAAACAGCTTGGAAGCGATCACCTCATTCCCAGGGGTTATTATCAACCATGTATTCATTTATACTATAATAACCCTTTTTATACAGTTTCAACTTAACAAAACATTTAAACTTGCTAATGGAGAGAGCCTGTACACTTTCCGGGACCTTATTGTAATAGCGTATACATTGCCCCAAGAATGAATTACTGACTCTGTGGAGTCGAGAAACTGGTATCACTAGCTTGTGTTTGTTCCTAGTGTTTACAGAATGCACATCACTTTTTTTACTAAAACTACCTTTGTTTTTGTGAACATACATTAAATTTTCGTAAATATACTGAGAGGCCAAAGTTAATATGTTTATTTCTTTAAATTTATCTCTAAGAGATTCTCTCAGTTTTAGGTTGTAAATAGCTCTAATGGCCCTCTTCTGTAAAACAAAACAAAACAAAAAATGGTATCGCGAGTTTTGTTGCGATGTGCGATTGTGAAATTGAGCGGCTAGAATTAGTCCCAACAATTCCTCAGAGCGCTCCCCGTGATTGATGCGATAAAATACGCAAAGAGATGCAACATCTCTACGCAGTGCCAGTGAGTCAAGCCGATCGTAAAGAACTCGGTCGTCGACGATTCGAACCGCTCTACGCTGGATGCGGTCAAGTGGAAGGAGCTGGCACTGGGAAGCCTCTGCCACAGATAGGAACAGTATTCCATGTGAGGCCGAACCTGCGCCTTGTAAAGTTGCAGCACGCCAAGCGTTTTAGAGGCCAATTTGGCCTTCTCTTCCAAGTGACCACGAAACTGCACGTCACTCGATATGTCAACGCAGAGGATTCCGATACTGGCTGAGGCAACAAGGGGAATGCTTTGAAACTGAGGAGATACGACAAAGGGGTTCCTTTAAGCGTTAAACGCGCAAACTTGTGTCTTCTGGGGACTGAACTGGACTAGATTTAGTCGCCCTTTCACTTTGTTCAACAAAGTCTCGACTTCAGACACAAGTTTGTTTCGGTAATCGGCGACGTTTTCCCGAGAAATACTGGCACGGCCAGTGTATAGAGCATCACCAGTGCTGTCATCTGCATAGCAATGAATGTTACCAGTTTGCAACATATAATTGATATGCAGAAGAAACAGCGCTGGTGATAGCCAGCAGCCTTATGGAATACTAGCGTTAATAGGCTTGTAATCGGAGCACGCACCGTCTACTACGACCTTGATACTCCGATCTAATTGCACAATTTCTCGGGAAGCCCATAGGAAGGAAACTTCGAACGAAGTGCTTTGCCAATGCCTCCCCTTTGGACTTGATCGCCTGCACCCATCTATGTGTTAGGTAAACAAGAAGATCACCAGATGAGCGACCCCGACGGAAACCGTACTGGCAATGACTAATCAGCTGGTGCTCCTCAAGGTACCTCATGAGCTGGCAGTTAATAATGAACTCCATTATTTTCGAGAAGAAGGAGGTGATGGCGATAGGCCTGTAATTGGATGGATCAGATCGGTTACCTTTTTTAGGGATCGGGTGCACGAAAGTTGTCTTCCATGAATTCGGGACAACGCCTAGGGAGTAGGAGTACCGGAAGAGACGAGTTAGAACTGGTGCCAACTTCGGAGCACACGTCTTAAGCACAATTTGGGGATTCCGTCAGGCCCACTCGACTTGTGAATGTCCAGGGAGAGGAGTGCTTTGCGTACTGAGCACTGTGTGAATCGCACATCAGGTATAGGGCACTCACACTGCGAGATGATCGGCGATGTATTCCCCCCGTCATCAAGAGTCGAGTTGGACGCAGAAAGGGAGCCTAAAAAGTCACCTTTCTCTTTTGTGGCGTGGGCCAGTTAGTAATTCCCCCTGTGTAGTGATGGTAGTGATGGCTTACAGAAATTCCCTTGGACAGCCTTGGCGAGAGACCAGAATGCACGGGTTCCCGAAGGAAGGTGAACTAGTTTCTCGCCAATTCTGCCTATGTGCTCTGACTTTGCCTTGGCAATAACTCTTTTTAAGGACCTGAAAACGGAGTGATACTTCTTATTAAGTATGCTGGTGTTTACATCCCGAGTCGCCGAAGCCGCAGCCCAGGCTTGATAACACTCCTGCTTACTGCGTAATGCAGTCTTACAGGAGCGACCAAACCAAGGCTGAGATCTGCCTTTGATGGTTACCACAGATGATGGAATGAATAGTTCCATTCCCTGTAGCATCACATCGGTGACAGAGTCAGCAACAGCGCTGGGATCATCCGGTGAGAATCAAACCCACCCCCAAGGGTAGGATGCAAAGAAAGACCGCATTCCGTCCCAATCCGCCGACCTATAAATGTCAAATACGGCGGCAACCTGCAGAACGCGACTACGAGTAGAGCGTGAGTAGCACCACACTCGGGATCAGACAATGGTCCGAAGAGCCGAGAGGGGCATCGACGGAAACTTGATATCCGTCCGGATGAGAGGTCAGCAGAAGGTCCAACAGGGAAGGTGTATGATCCTCCACATCTGGAAACCGCGTAGGCAAAGTAACCAGTTGTGTCAGACGATATGCCAAGGCAAAGTCATAAACAGATCTCCCCGCATGATCGGTTAAACGTAAACCGAGCCATTCAGCGTGGTGAACGTTAAAATCGCCAAGTATCACGATCTCTACGGATGGGATCTTTTATAGCGAGAAATCTGTAGCCATTTGGACGTGATCGATGAGTCAGTCTGTGTCGGCATTACCGCCATGGGAGCTATATAGGCACCCGTAGAGGCAGAATGGTCGTCGCTGTCTACACGCAGCCAAAGGATGGGCACTGACCTTCAAGACTGCCGAGGCGTCGAGAACTGATATCCTCTTTGACGTATACGCAAACGCCTGCTCGGGGCACAATGAAGTGTTCTAATTTGTACCCCGGGTAGGGCACGTACGAAGTATCAGCCGGAGAGGACACCTGCGTCTCGGTCAAAAAGAACAAGGTCGGCTTCGCCGTCTCTAGATGGTAGTGGACGGCGTTAAGGTTCGAGTGAAGTCCCCTGATGTTGCAAAAGTCCACGAATAGCGTGACAGAGGTCGTCATGGTTTTATCGCTTTGTTTGCCCCGTGCAGTGTTAGTATAGAGCGGAATTTTGCCTCCCCCCCCTCCCCTCAGAATACGCGGGGCAGTCTCAGCACCCACGCTCAGGAAGTAGAGGGTAGCTTGACCGTGGATGCTCAGTGAGGGATTCTCCATTACCCAGGGTGCTGGTACCCTCCTGGGGTATCCCTTTCTTTTTAAATTCCGCTACCATGTTATGTTGGGCCTCCGGCCACCTGCATTAACCAAGCGAAACGCAGAAGCATAGCTTCTACTTTACGTTGGTGTTCTATGAGGTCGTGGTACTGCCTCGCTTCGAAACGGCCCATCCATGCTACAGCAGAAGCTGTCTGCAGAAGGCTCTACTACTTTTAAAATAAGGTTACATTAATAGATCCTACCTAAGTCGGACGGGTCGCTAGTAAGAAATAAAACTATTTTATAATGAAAATGGACTCTGTATTTATTAACACTCCGCCTGCTACCAAGAATTTATTGACAGAAAAACACAATAATCGAATTTGCCAAACTCAGGGTTCAAATTCGGGAACGCGTTACGACTACTGACTACTAGACCAACGAGGCAAGCAAGTACTCACATACAGCGATTGACTCAAAGTCCAAATAATACATAATACCCACTTTTAATTTGTTTGTAAAAAGTTCAAGATATTATGTAAGACCTCCTTGTGAATCTTCGCTAGCTTTAAGTATAATCGTCGTTGTTTAATTTTATTTAGAAAACTTTTTTTACGAATTTTAAAATTCAGTTATGCAGATTTGGAAGGTCTCCTGCGGCTCGAAACGCCGCTACCAAACGCTCAGCTCTTACTTCCAAAACTTTATAAAATTGTAGATATTTATCATATCAACATATTTTAAGTTTATAATAAAATGGAATTTTAATTTTATTTCATATTGCCAATATAAAATAAAATTAAAATAAATTGTCAGTCTTTTAATTTACTTTTCTGTTTAGTAGTATGTTGTATATCTGCAACAGATATCATTTTGCCTGTCTGTCTGATTAATATTTGAAAGGATAAAATTATTTCATACAGTTTATCTGTTTGTACATTTGTTTTTAATGTGTTATTGTTAACTTTATTTGTTATTGTAATTATTGTTAACTTTTTTATTTCATTTTTGTAAGAGAATACTTAAACTTGCAAAAATTCAATCTATAGCAATAAAATTTAAACTCATTGATATGTCAAACAAGTACAAGATATGATGCTTTTTCTTGCATTCACGCGGGCAAATTCACTTGCACAGCTGTTTATAAATAAACTTAAAAAGAAGAGTAAAGCCGATTTTAAAAGCAAGCACACAAACAAAATTATTTCCACATAATAACTTCTGAAGACACAGTTACACACAGTATAAACTTAAATCCCAAATTCTGAAGCTATTTTTTTTTAATTATATTATGTAGTTTGAAGTTGGTTTTACTTTTTTCTAAAGTTTTATTATTTTAACCTTACCTTAACAATTACTAGTATGTCGTCTAAATTGTTACATTAAAAACTTCATCTTCTATTTTCAACCCTTAGGAGTGAAATTTTATCTTAAAATTTATATAGGACCGTAGAAGTATAACGTATTTTATAAATGAAGAATCATTCAAATTGGTTCAGTCTTTTCCGAGAAATCGGTACCCATATAAATAAAAACATACACGTCGAATATAGTAACTTCTCGTTTCTGAAACTTGGTTAATTAAATTGTTTTGAAACCATGTGCATTATATCAACGGATGCATACGTTAATGATACGAATGCAGTTCGATACCTGTGCAATAGCATTAGCAACGCTCATCACATCACTGTTCCGACCACCCCTACGTTACACGATGCGTGGCAGATCCCATTTATTTTCATTAAATAGCAACCATTTTATCCACTAATGAATTTAAGATGATTCTCTGCTATTTGATTGGGTCAGTAATGGACTGACGTTGTTTTAATCGATTAATTATTTTGAGGAAAGATGTTTTAATTTGTTTCTTTAAGGAGGTCTTCACCTGGAATTTAAATAATCTTTCAACGTTTGTGCTCATAGAAGTATTTTAACATATTGCACACATTATGATTGCTGTAACCGTTAAACGATTGACATGCCATTATTAGAATTTCTTGAATAAAGAGTTACGAGTTTTAATCGCTTAAATATTATAGGTTTACATTGAGTAATATTTAACAATGTAAGCGTAACCTGCTATTACCTTTGATCCCCTCTTCGTGGAACAATACCGATCTGAATAATGAGTACAAATATTCTCACAAGCCCACCACTTTTGGATTCTGGTAATTGGTTCATTTTAAGTTCACAGGGGAGAGCCATTGTTAACCGATACAACAATAAAAATGACTGGTTCTCATTTCAATTGGTGCGATAATGTTTGTTTATTTGATTCAAATGGATATTAGGCTTTCTGGTACAAATCGTAGTTGAAACTGAGATCTAAATTCATATCTCTAAATCACTCATTTATTGATTTATTCTAAAGAAAACAGTAACATATAATCACGCCTCTTTCCCGTAGGGGTAGGCGAAGACCACTTCTTTCCACTTGCTACGATCCTTACATACTTGTTTCGCTTCGTCCACTTTCATTATTCCCTTCATACATGCTCTACGGTTTAGGGTACTCTTGACCTGGCCTTTTTTCAAAACGTCCCTGATTTGGTCTTGAAACTTCCGCCTAGGTCTACCCCTTCCAACACTTTCATTCACACTACAAACAGTAACGGAAAGGGCAATTATTAATAGTTTTCATTCTTACACATTAAACCAATAACTATCTAATCAGTAAAAAACGTATATGATATAACGTTGTGTTTATCGTGTGCCGATGATTATAATTATTTTAATTTACTTCTGAACTAATATGGCTGCTTTTTTACTTAGTTCGGAGTAGCTTTCACATATAACCGCAAAAGTTGTGTTTTCCGACTTGAAGGATGATATGAAGACCCTCTGTATTTACAGTGTTATGTATTACTTTTAGTACTGAGTGACGACAACGGCAACGCACTTGTATCGTATAATATTATCCTTTACTTAAAGCCTTTAAATTTTTATAAAAAACGCAAGTACTTTTGTTCATCCAATAGGTGATTATCCAACACTTATTGGATATATTATAGAATATCCAGTAGGTGATTTCTGAACGCATGCATATCGTACTCTGGGGTGTGTAAATGGTAGTCATTGACAATCAACGTTTTTTTTAATAACTTTTCCTACATACGCGTGAGCAAGCTATATTTGTTAATTATGTTTTTAGGGATAAGAGGCTTTCAAGTGTATAATTATTCTTTTCATCAGCTTGTAAGAGCTCACTGCTGAACATAGGATCCTAATCCTAATGGTCAAGATTGACGGTATAATTGATAACAGTCTTTGGTTATTGTTACTTTGGTTGAGATTGACGTTTGGCAGTGTAAGAATATCCAATAGAATTACCACATATCGTGGAGTATTGTAAGAGGCGAAAGAAGAAATTAAAGCAGAAGATTGGCAGCAGCTTCAGTTTCAGCAGGTTGTCCAACTGTTGCCCATAACCTAAACGTCTTAGTGTTTAGATCCATTTTATCGGATGGTTATGCGGAAAGGGAAGCCAGTATTCTGGCTATATAAATACTACACAAGAAAGAAATAAATAAACATTTAGCTTAATCAAAGCGATTGGAGCCGTGGTAGCTCAGATGGTTAGCGCTCGTTGTAAATTTCACAGTACGCGAGCAATCCTGGTTCGATACCCGCCGGCATCAATGACATTGTTAATTCCAATTTTAAGTGCTTATTTACCACGTCCTCGGCGGTGAAGGAAAATATCGTGAGGAAACCTGCATGTCTGAGAAATAAGAAAAAAAATATTCCGAAGACATGTAAAGTTGTGAACTTCGCCAACACGCATTGTAACAGCGCGGCGGACATTTATTTGCCCTAAAACTCTCTCAGAAATGAGGGGAGGCCTGTGCTCAGCAGTGGGGCGTATATAGGCTGTAACTTTTGACCTTTCAAGGATATTATGTGCATGAGGTAAAAAAGGTAATTATAGTAAGATGCTGCCTGCTTTGAATAAATGGTATGAATCAGTGATAGCTCAGGTAATTGGGATTGCGTATTCGTATTCAAAGCATCAGCTCACTGAAAAAATATTTAGAATGTGAACGGTAGCTTTATAGTCTTGAAAAGTAGACAACATTTATTTAAATTTTTACTTTATTTGATTATTATATATATTTGACTTTTTTCCATGTATACATAATCTAATCTACTCATATTGTCCATAAATATCTTTGTGAGAAGATATGCTCTCACGATCGAAATTCAGAAAACACTTTTAACCAAACACTTTTAAGGTATTTTTTACACTTCTCTAACCCAAATGTTTTCTTTTGTTTCTGAGATTTAGGCAACTTGTTACAAAGGTTTTTACATCAGGACGGAATCATGAAAGAGTCACCATTACCTTGAAAACAACTATCATAACCCTCCCCTGCGTTAAAGTAATCAAAAATTAGTTTTGATGGATCGTATTTAAATAGTTGAATGTACGTAGATATAGAATCATTTTTAATTTAGTCCCAATCCCAAGTTTTAACAGTGGTAGAGCCACGCGGCAGCTTTTGCTGTCGCACGGATGGGCCGGCTTGAACCGGGGTGGTGCCACGACCTCACAGAAAACCAGCGTGAAGTAGAGGTTTACCTCTGCGTTTCGCTTGGTGAGTGCAGGTGGCCGGAGGCCCTTTTTCTGGTCCTCACGGGTGGCGGCGCATCTACATTTTGATTTGTAATAAAGGATAGATGTAGATGTCTATGGGCCGCAGCAACCACTTACCATCAGGTGGACTGTGTGCTCGTTTGTCACCCTTATCTATATATATATATTTATATTTATATATAATATACTAATATATATTTTTTTTTCTCTGTGGCAACCCCGGACAAGTTGTAAAATTATTGCTCCCAACTATTTTTAAAAATTAAATATTGTAAATTAATAATATCCACCTCAATTTTGAGTTACAGTTGTTAAATACGACTTATTTGTGTTTGTGATATAAGTAAAAGTCAGAAGTACCTATTTTAATTACATACATTGTGTTTAGTGTTTCAACCAAAAGTAACAGCTGTAACGAACATCGTTTAAACGTATTGTAAGTGTAATTCTTGTTATCCCTTTAACATTTTTAGATTTACCTATTAAGTAAGTGTTGTTGTGGATTTCATTTTGAATTATTTACATGATAATTTAATTTGAGATCTGTAAATAAGCCCATACATTTCGAAATTTGCTTACTCTGCTTCTTTGGTTTTCTTTCTTTGTTTTCTTTTGCTATTTACATTTAATAGTAAAATGAATACACGCAACGCCAAAACGCGCCAATTGGAGAACCAACTTCAAATGGCGCTTCAAGAACTTAAGGCGTCAAAGGAGCAGTGTGAGCTGTTAATTAAAGAAAGGGATGACAATGAAAAGGAAATAATAAACATAATTGCTAAAAATACTAAACAAAAAAGTTGACATGGTTAAGTTGCATAAAGAATATACATTTGTTACAAAAGAAAGAGATCAACTTCAGAGAACAGTCGATGAGTTTGACCAGTGCAGCAAGGAATATGAGGAATCCCTCAAATTAATTGCTGCATTGCAGTTACAGTTAAGTGAGGCTAATGAGCAGATTGTGCAATTAAAACATTACATAGATAACATGAAAGCGTCTCAAACTCAAAGTCTGTTCAACGAGCTCATAGAATGTGAATCTTCTAAATCTAAAGCATTGCAACCCTCCACAACAACCGATTTGACTGGTGATGATTATGTCATATCAAGAACAGCAGCAAGGACTACCTGCAGTAGAAGAAAACTAAAGAAATATATAAAAATTAATAAATATATTAGAAAACTACAAAAATTAATTAAAACAAAAATTAATGTTAAAAATTATATAAATGTATGCAAAGAAAAGCAAGAACTAATTAATAAACTTAAAATATATTCAATTGAGGTGGAAAATATGAATCACTGTTATGAGACTGATATAGAGTGTCTAAATTCAACAATTTTATCACTTAAAAGCTCTCTACAAATTATATCAAATAAATATGCATCGGCTCAAGATGAGATAAAAGAACACATATTGGCCATGAATGATCTGGTAAAATCATGTAAGTATAATGAGGAGCGCTTTGACTCCTTAATAAAACATCAGAGTGAGTATCAGCGCTCCATACCAGGTTCATCGGGGACAATATGTGTAAATAACAAAGTTAATTGTAAGACCTCATTATTTTCACCTACACTCTATGACAGTGCCATGACAAAGGATATAGACTTAAAAAGCAATGAAAATATAAAAAAAATAAAGTTATTATGTATTGTGATGACATAGGCAAAAATTTGGGCATGATGTTAAATAACTGTTTAAAAGGACATCTGATCAGTAATTATTGCATGCCTGGAGCATCCTTTAGTCATATAATGGATAAAGTTTTAGCTAGTAAATTTTGTCCTAATAGCACATTAATAATTCTTGTTGGGAGAAGAGGCAATCTAAACAAAAATCAATTATTAAAATATATTGATAATCTAAATACTTTAAATGTACATAAAATTATCTTGTTTACATTGCCTTACATACAGGGTTGGCCGCAGGAAAATAAAATAAGATATGATTTAAATTTATTAATAAATAACTTTTCATGTAATAATAATTTAAACTTGACATTTAATTGTTACAATTATAATGATAGAATTAATTTAATAGATATAAATAATTTAATTAAGAAATTTTTGACTAAAGATAGGTATTACCTATCAAAATATAATTTAAGACAGATAGCAAATGTGCTATCTTATTATTTATATATTAACTCAGCCAAGGACTTGGCTACACAGACATCTGCTTCTTTTGAGCAATGTAATGACTTAATATGCAATTTGGAATCAGTTCCAAGTAATTTAAATTAGAAAATGAGACAATAGAGGTAATCTCTAGCAGCTATAATAACTTAAATAATTTAGAATGTGGCTTACAAATCTTTAATTGTATGACTCCACAGAAAGATAATGAAAATTGTTTACACCTGGTGCATCAAAATATACAAGGCATGATAGGCAAAGAGCTAGAAATTGAGTTGTTCTTAAATAGCAACAATATTCATATTTTATGTATTACTGAACATTGGTTAAAAGCTTATAACTTAATGTTTAACTTCAGTAATCACCAGGTGGTCAGTTCTTTCAATAGAGAAACGGTTTTAAGAGGTGGCTCCTTAATATTAGCTAGTAAATTATTGTCATGTAAAGAACGTAAAGATATTGTGAGCCTCTCTGTTGAGCGAACTGTAGAAATGGCATGTGTTGAGTTTGAGCACCTCATTGTTGTGAGCGTCTACAGACCCCCATGTTCTATATACGATACTTTTGAAAAAATTATGGAGGAAGTTTTTGCTAAGCTTAATAAACAGAATAAATCTGTTGTAATATGTGGAGACTTTAATATCAATCTCCTAGAAGCTTCCTCAATCAATATTAAATTTAGATCATTATTTAAATCATATGGTCTTTTTAATTTATTTATAGAGCCAACGCGTATTGCTCAATCTAGTGCAACATGTATAGATAATATTTTTACAAATGTGAAGCCATTGCATAAATGTATAATTCAAAAATTAAGTTCTGATCACTGTGGACAAGTAGTTTCGTTACCATATGTTCACAAAAAGCAAGTAGATGAGAAAGTTGTGTTTGTTCCAGTAAATGCACGTCGCTTGGAGAAATTTAGAAGTAACATAGTGAAAAAACTTCCATCACTTTCATACCAAAATGATCCAAATTTTTTGTATGGAACATTATTTAAGCTTATTTGCAATGAATTTAATAATACTTTTACTTCTAAAACATTCTCCTTGAACAGTCGGAAGTCATTTAATGAATGGGCGACAGCAGGAGTCCATAAGAGCAGACGCAGGTTATATGATCTTTACCATGAAAGGTCATATAACCATAGCGTCGAATTTAGAGAATATGTAAAAAAATATTCAAAAATATTTAAAAGAGTGTGCTCCACAGCCAAGTCTTTGCATTTGAGCAACAAAATTAAGACGGCTTCTAATAAAATTAAAATGACATGGAGTATAATTAATAGCGAAACTGGTAAGATCAACTCTCGCAATTCAAACTACAAGTTAAGTGTTAATAACAAATTAACCGAATCAGATCAGGACGTTGCAGTGGTTTTTGAGAAATATTTTACTGATATTCCGATATTAACCACTAAGTCACTGAATTCTTCTCCTGCGGTCGCCGAATCATTACTTAAACAAAATGTAAATGCGTGTACAAAGAATTTTACATTTCATAAAGTATCATCAAAAGATATTGTAAAATATTTTAAAACTATTGATGTTAAGAAAACTGCGGATCTGTGGGGGATTTCTGTTAAAGTTATTGCGTCTATAATAGATACAATCGCGCCTCATTTAGCTGTTATTTTTAATACTAGTATCGAATCTGGTGTGTTTCCTGATTTAATGAAGTATAGTAAAGTAATACCTTTATTTAAATCTGGTAGTACATTAGACCCCGCCAATTTTAGACCTATTTCTGTACTACCAACACTTAGTAAGATTTTTGAAAAAATTATTCTTGATCAAATGTTAAATTTCTTTAATATAAATAATTTACTTCATAAAAATCAATTTGGTTTTACAAGGGGTCGCTCGACAACTGATGCCGGTGTTGAGCTGATTAAATATATATTTAATGCATGGGAGAATTCACAGGATGCTTTGGGTATATTTTGTGACCTATCCAAAGCCTTCGATTGTGTTCACCATGAAACATTAATCAGGAAACTTCAACACTACGGTGTAAGAAGTGATGCTCTAAAATTAATTATTTCATATTTAAGTAAGAGAACGCAAAAAGTTGTCATCAACAGTACGAGTTCTTCCGGGTCGATGGTACAGATGGGCGTGCCTCAAGGCTCAATTCTCGGCCCCTCGGTTTCTTGTATATATTAATGACTTACCTTACATAGTAGGAGATAACCATGATATAGTATTATTTGCAGATAACACTTCTTTAATTTTCAAATTAAGTCGACATTTGCTAAAATATGACGAAGTAAATAATGCTATATCTAAATTAGTGAATTGGTTCAATGTCAATAATTTGCATTTAAATGGCACTAAAACAAAATGTATGAAATTTATGACTCCAAATGTCAAACAATTAAATACTAATGTAATTTTATATGGGGAGAAACTGAGTCTTGTAGATACCACCATTTTTCTTGGAATCACACTAGACGCGAAGCTTCAATGGAGCCCCCATATATCAAAGCTAGCAAGCAGACTTAGTTCTGCAGCATATGCTGTAAAAAAGATTAGAAGTCTAACTAGTGTTGAAACAGCTAGACTAGTTTACTTTAGCTATTTCCATAGCATAATGTCGTATGGTATTTTGCTATGGGGACACACAGCTGACACTGAAATTATATTTGTTTTGCAGAAGAGGGCCATAAGAGCAATTTATGATTTAAAGCCTAAAGAGTCGCTGCGACAAAAATTTAAGGAAATTAATATATTAACTTTGGCCTCTCAATACATTTATGAAAATGTAATGTACGTACACAAAAATAAAAGTAGTTTTACAAAAATAAGTGATATTCATTCTGTAAATACGAGGAACAGACACAAGCTAGTAGTACCAGTTACTCGACTCCATCGAGTCAGTAATTCATTCTTGGGGCGATGTATACGCTTTTACAACAAAATTCCAGAAAATATACAAAATTTGACCTGCTCAAAGTTCAAAAACTTTATTAAACTAAGTTTGTATAAAAAGGGTTATTATAATATTAAAGAATTTATAGATGATAATAACCCCTGGAAGTGAGGTGATCGCTCCCAAGCTATTTCTAATTTGTTGTGTTGTTAATTTGTGTAACATACATGATTGTAAGCTGTTATTTAAAAAAAAAAGTCCCGCTGGGTTTCTTGCTGGTTCTTCCCAGGACAGAGGTTTTTTTCGAACCAGTGGTAATTATACAAAAGAGTGACTTTCAATAAGTATTATTTATAATCTATATTGAATAAAAAAGTTTCTGTTTCTGTTTCTGTTTCTGTATCATATAAAAAAAAGTAAGTATATATTGGTTGCAATTTTATATTTAAACACCAATTTGGAGATAAGCCTCTGTAAGAAATTAATTGACAAAATAAGATTCGCAAACGCAAGTGTAAACACTTTCCGAAGGCATCCGCTAGAGCGGCGCCGCATTTGATAAAGCTCGCGCAGAGTGCGCGCTAAGTGAACCTGATAGCCGCACTGACGAGTCAATTGCGCCCACGCTGTCCGTCAGCGCCGTCTCTTAACGATTTCTCTTATTTCAACTGCATTACAATGCAATTTTGCCTTATGAGTATGCCATTACTTTTATAATGTAACATAGTACTTATATATTTCAGGATCATATTTCCTACGTAATATACAGATGCGTGTAGAGTTGGAACCACAGCTAGAGACAAAATAAATGGATTTTGATCATAGTTGATTGCAATTGCTAGTTTTCGAGTATAAATATGTTATAATAGAATCCTACTTAGGCTATTTCCATTTTTATTGTATAAGTACTTTATTAATCATGTATATATAGATTAATAATGGTTGTTTGTATGTGCTTTCGCTTCAGGGCCTCATATTTCTTTTTTGTTGCCCTTAAATTTAAATAAATAAATAAAGCGTTAAATTGGATTTTTTTTTATAGGATAAGGGTGACAAACGGCCACACAGTCCACCTGATGGTAAGTGGTTGCTGCGGCCCATAGACATCTACATCTATCCTCGTTTGCGAATCAAAATGCAGATGCGTTGTCACCCGTGAGGACTAAGATGGAATGCCTCATTTCCAGTAAAAAGGGCCTCCGGGCACCTGCACTCACCAAGCGAAACGCAGAGGTAAACCTCTACTTCACGCTACGCTAGGCTGCGGGTAGATTAGAAAAATACTAGTAAGCATATACACTTTCGCGGCATCATTCTCCTACGTAATTGATAGCATGTAAATAAGATAATTCTGCAATAAACTGATATAACGCGGCACGTTTATCCTGTCCTTTTCTTAAAAATAAGAATAAATCTGTGTCGGCGGCAACCATAGAGCACAGAAAATGTGCCAAAGGAATAGATCGAACAATGTAAAAATATATTTACAGATAATTAAAACGGTTGGCCTGATTTTTCTAGAACGATAGCCTGGATTAAAAAGCAAGAGAAAATCTTTGCTCAACAATGGGATCGTACAGGCTAGAAAAATATTTTACCCGGCGTAGAAAATCGTCTGGACTAGGGGCGGTCATAGTACAAGTAGTGGTGAATACAAAATTATGTTCAATAAGTATTATGTATAATCTTATAATCTCTATATATAAAAGTCAATTGCGGTCCGTTACTCTCGCAAAAACTCGAAAATGGCTGGACCGAGTTAGATGAGATTCACATTTGGACCCGGTGGGTGATACTGTTTATGAGATCCATACATCACCTGCGCGAAGCGGGGCGGATTGCTAGTATTCAATAAATACTTTCTGTTTCTACACTAAGGATGGCAACACCTATTCTTAATGAAGACGTTTTCTATACTTAAAAATAGTGTAGAATGCTTCATTGTCAGTATCAGATCTACTGGTTGGATTATTTTATTCTATTATATTTTCTACTTTAAATAAAATTAATCATCTGTGACAAATTGTAAGTGTACTATATATTATATAATATTTTCTTTGATGCCCTGCTAATATTTCAATTAAAGATGCTGATTTAAATACATTTTGGTTTTACTTTTCATAACGTTTTAGATCTACTGTTGGGGAATACACCTCAGCTGACATGTAGTTCTTGTAGAATCTACACATTCTGACGACGCGGGCGAGACGGGTTACTGAGCGCAAAGGCATGCTAGTCACTCACTGGTCTGTGAAATTAGGTGCATCATTTTGGATGGATTTTCCACCATTGTCCTTTTCCAGTGCCGCGATCGTCCATCAGTGGAACATCCACTGTGTGCTAGAGATTAGCTTTTGGAAATAATGTCGCCATATAACCGCTTTTAAATCATTTTACACGTGGTAGAGCCATGATGCAGCTATATTAGTAGTATAGTTTTAGCACGAATGGGTCGGCTCAACCAACTCAACGGGGAAGTACCACGCTCTCACAGAATGCCATCGTAAAATAGCAGCTTCACATTGCTGTGTATCGTATGGTGAGTGTAGAGAACCGGATACCCTTTTTACTGGAAAAGAGGCATTCCACGTTAGTCCTCACAGGTGACAACGCATCTACATTTTGATTCTTTATTAAGGATAAATATAGATGTCTATGGGTCACAGCAACCACTTACCATCAGGTGAACAGTGTGCTCGTTTGTCATCCTATTGTATAAAAATATATAAATATTGTTAGACAATTAAAATGTAGAACTATAAGAAAAAGCTTTAATGCCGCTTCTGATGTTAAAAATTAATCTAAAAATTTAAATAAAAGAACCTACTCGGTAAAAACCCTGCTTACTATTAGAAAATATTCTGGAGAACAACGTACTGAATCATATATTCGGTATAGAGCAATACAGTTCGACAACATTTCCCGTCACAATTACACACCGGTGTAACGTGCCACCTGCATCCATCGACTTCTTACCAAGTCGTCACTCCATCTAGTGGGGGACGCCCTACACTTCGTCCGCCGGTACGAGGCCGCCACTCGAGAACCTTTTATCTCCATCGGTTGTCGGTTCTCCGAGCTATATGGCATTGAGGGCCTTGCCGTTTTTAAAGTGCTGGAGAGCCATTCTAATCTCGCTCAGACTGACGTACGGGATATCATCGGAATAGTGTCGGATAAGACTCGCTCTTGGATCGTTACTCACACTTACGTGTGGCTCCAACGATGATGTGTACAGCTGCCCACAGAATCTCTCAATCTCACTCAAAATCTCAGGTGTCCCGGAAGCGACGCTGCCACACTCTGTCTTCAGCTTCGACAGTTGGCTCTTTCTTTCGTTGGCCGCCGGGGACTGGAGGCCGTCTCTTCATTACTATCATGGGGGGTATATTGCCGTAGTTGCCACGCTTTGCGAGCGGGTTGGCAACCGCAGTTTTTTATTGTTGTTTTGCTGTTATCAGAAAGATGCTTCTGCCCATCCTCTGCTTCAGTTTCCCTCTGTCGCCTCTTACGACACCCACGGGGAGATATGGGGTAGGGAGTATTCTTACCCGCCACTACACGGGGCAATATATATATATATATATATATATATATATATATATATATATATATATATATTTACATCTCATGAGTAATCTTGCCTTCTACATGGGTGAAATTACCGATTATGTTGCGTCAGACCGACTGTTGCGTCTAGTATACGGACGCAAGATTGACCCACCCTGATATTTTGCAACTCATCAAGCTCCTCCTCACATTCAAGCTACTTGAAATCTCGATGAAATAGAGAAATAGCTTGTACGTATGTAACCATGGTAGGCCCGAGGTCGCAAATTGGGAGCAGGGAGGTGTGCAGAGAGCATTCGGATGTGGCGTAAAAGCGTTTTTAACAGTAGATCCACGCGGCAGCTTTTGCTGTCGCACGGATGGGCCCACTCGAACCGGGGTGTCACCGAGGTGAGTATTTCCCCCACCCCCTTAACATGGTAGCGAATTTAAATAAAAGTACCCCCGTAGGGTACCAGTACCTTTGGTGACGCAGAACCCCCACTGAGCATCCACGCCCACTCTACATTTTCCCTGAGTATTTGGAGGAGGGGGGGGGGGGGGGAGTCGGCTTTGTTCTTTCTTACCGAGACGTAGGTGTCCTAATCGGCTGATTATTGCGTATGCGAGAGAAGACATCTGTTTTCAACGCCTCGGCAGTCTTGAAGGTGTGGACCTGTCCATCCTATGGCTGCGCGACAAACATTCCTGCGTCTACGGGTGCCTCTATAGGTTCTATGGACATGTATATAATCAAAGGTTCTATGTAAGTAATGCAGACCGACTCATCGACCACGTCCAAATGCTGCAGACTTCGTGCTACAACAGGTCTCATCTGGAGAGATAGTGATCCTTGGTGATTTAAACGCTCAAATGTGGATGCCCACGCTGGATGGCTTGGTTCTCGTTTAACCGATCATGCGAGTAGATCTGTTTACGACTACCTTGGCATATGATCAGACACAAATAGTTACTTCGCCTACGCAGATCCCAGATGTGGAGGATCATGGACTTTCCATATTGAACATTCTGCTGAACTTCATCCAGACGGATATAGGTGTCCGTCGATGTCCCTCTTAGCTCTTCGGACCATTGTCTGATCAGGAGTACGGTGCCATTTATGCTACCTCGTGGCTGTGTTCTGTGGGTTACCGCTGTGTTTAGCACTATAGGTTGGCTGATTGGGACAGGATGCGGTTTTTTTGCATCCTACCTTATGGTGTGATTCAATTTTGCTGCTTAGGAGGGAGTGCTATCGGGCCTTGGCTGACGCATCAACGTCTCGGGAAAAACACAAGCACTCTTAAAAAGAATTACGATTCCGCCTACAGATCTTTCAAAAGTGTGGCAAGTTTGGCAAGGTGAAGTCAGAGCGCATCGGTAGAATTGGCGAGAAATTTGTTCGACTTCCTTTGGCAACACGTGCATTCTGGTCTCTCGCCAAGGCTGTCCAAGGGAACTTCTGTCAGCTATCTCTACCACCTCTGCACAGGGAGAATGACTCACTGGCCCATGCAGCAAAGTAGAACGCCAATCTGCTAATCTTTCTCTTTGCGTCCAACTCGACTCTCAATGACTGGGGGAACACAACGCCGACCATCCCACGGTGTGAGTGCTTCATGCAGGATGTGCTGTTTACACTGCGGTCGGTGCGCAAAGCACTCCTCTACCTGGACCTTAACAAGTAAAGGGTGTATGATGGAGTCACTCCTATTATGCTTAAGACGTGTTCTCCGGAGTTGGAACCGATTTTACGCGTCTTTTCCGTTACTCCCAGACGTATTCCTGAATTCATGGAAGATAGCTTTGGTCCACCTGATCCCTAAAAAAGGCGAACGCTCAGACACGTCTTACTACAGGCCTATCGCCATTATCTCATTGTTCTCCAAAATAATGGAATCCATTATAAACTGCCAGCTCATGAGGTACCTTCAGGCTTCAACTGGTAATCTTCTGGTCTACTTGACTCATAGATGGTGAAAAGAGGGAGGCATTGATTGTTAGTTTGGATATTGGGAAGGCGTTCGATCGGGTTTTGCACACCGTAATTGTTTAGAAGCTCCCTTCCTATGGGCTTCCCATGAAATTGTACACTTGAATCACCAGCTTTCTTGTAGATCGGAGCATCAAGTTCGTAGTAGACGTTACATGCTCTTATTACAGGCGTATTAACGCTGAGGGTCCACAAACCTGCGTCTATAACCAACGCGGTTACTTCTGCATATCTATACTAATATAATAAAGCGGAAGAGTTTTTTTGTTTGTTTACACGCGCTAATCTCTGGAACTACCAGTCCGATTTGAGAAATTTTGTATATTATAGCCAGATTCATGTGGAATAGTATAGGCTATCTAGCATTAAGCTATGTTACTCAGCTAGCCTTAAATATGGATTTTTGTTAAGCAAGTCAGAAGAAAAAGCACTCCCGAAATGATTTATCCGCGTACGCTGGTGTTATCGTTAGGGATACTTAAATACAATGTTCTAGAAAAATATAGACCTTTACTCCGTCTAAAAAAAAGTCCGTGATACCATATGTCTATTTCCTATACATAAGCCATAATTTGGTATTTTGTGACAATAAAAATTTTAAAATTTAAAAGTGATTTATACATACATACATACATATAATCACGCCTCTTTCCCGTATGGGTAGGCAGAGACCACTTCTTTCCACTTGCTACGATCCTTACATACTTGTTTCGCTTCGTCCACTCTCCACTCTCAAGTGATTTATGAGCGTTATTATTAGACATGGCCTATTTATCCTTACGAACGAAAGTTACTTCATCATCAAGACAATTTTATGAAGATAATCTTTGTTCTTTATACCATGTTATTTGGACGCATAATTTAAGAGATAATGTAAAATTAAAATAATTCAATACTTGCCTGGGCGCGCGAACGTCGCTTAAACGACGACGTTATAGAATGCTTGAACTAGTTCACTTCGCACCCCCCCCCCCCTCGAACGGGTTTTCGCCTTGTCGTGGCGGGGGGGTTTAGTAGCCGTGGCTTGGTCAACCGCGGTGAACAAAGAGGAACCCCTTGGCTGGCCCGAGGTGTAGGGCCTGCCCGAGGTGGCCACTCCGAGTGGGCTTGACGAGCCCACTTCGGATGTGTGTCGGTGGGCTGCGGTGGGGGGTGTCCGCTCCCTCTACCGCTGCAGCCGAGGTGGAGTCGCGGAGGAAGAGGAGTGCTGGTATGGCGATGCTCCACTCGCCCTATCCTCCGCGATTCTGACTGGGCCGCACCGTAAATTGATGCGGCGGTAGTGGGGTTGCGGGGGGAGAGGAGTGTCGGTATTGCGAGGCGCCGCTCTTCCTACCCTCCGCAGCCGAATCTTGGTTGGCGGTGGAGCCATAGACCAGATCCGCCGCTGAGGTCAGGAAGGCTTGTGCTTCTGTGTGCTAGTTTTTCCTGGCCCCATGGCCTTCGCGCATCGGACACGGGGGCGTCCGTTGCGCCTGTGAAATTGGAGGCCGAGGAGGAGGACGCGCCATGTATTCTAGTGCGCCTTACCTGCGAAGGAGATGGGGAGGAGTAGTCCTCTCCCGAGGAGAGGCTGCCATGGGGCGGCTAGCGCAGGTGGGGCCGCGGATGAGTGCGAAAGCGTTTCCGTGGCCCTGCCAATATGCGACGAAGGTGGAACACCATGGGGTTTTAGTCGGTACGAGTCCGACATAACCCGTCCTTGCCCCCGCGAGGCGGGTATGCGTAGGCATTTCCCCATGTAAAAAAAAGGTCAAGCCGCGCACCTCGGACACGTGATGACGCGGGTGAAACCGCGGGGCACAGTTAGTCAATTATATGTTGCAAACAGGTAGCATTCATTGCTATACGGACAACAGCACTGGTAATGCTTTAATCACAGACCATGCCAATGTTTCTCAGGAAAACGTCGCCAAGTACCGGAACAAACTTGTGTCTGAAGTTGAGACTTGTTGAGACGTGTTGAACAAAGTCTCGGATTAGACAATAATTTCTTCACAAGGAATCTTACTTCCGACAGCTCATCAATTATTACAGCTGCATTACGAAAACTTCTATGATTTCATACGGGATATGGACGGTCTCAAGGTCTACCCATTAAGTGAGCAAAACAATTAAACCATATATGGAAAATACAGAGTGCCACATCATATCCGTCATGAACGGACACATGAAGTGAGCAAAACATACATACCCTATACGGAATATACAGAGTGCCGCATCATCTCCGTCATGAACGAACGCTTGAAGTGAGCAAAACATACAAACCTTATACGGAATATACAGAGTGCCGCATCATCTCCGTCATGAACGGACGCATGAAGTGAGCAAAACATACAAACCCTATACGGAATATACAGAGTGCCACATCATATCCGTCATGAACGGACACATGAAGTGAGCAAAACATACAAACCTTATACGGAATATACAGAGTGCCGCATCATCTCCGTCATGAACGGACGCATGAAGTGAGCAAAACATACAAACACTATACGGAATATACAGAGTGCCACATCATCTCCGTCATGAACGGACGCATGAAGTGACCAAAATTTACAAACCCTATACGGAATATACAGAGTGCCTCATCATATCCGTCATGAACGGACACATGAAGTGAGCAAAACATACAAACCTTATACGGAATATACAGAGTGCCGCATCATCTCCGTCATGAACGGACGCATGAAGTGAGCAAAACATACAAACCTTATACGGAATATACAGAGTGCCGCATCATCTCCGTCATCAGCGGACGTATGAAGTGAGCAAAACATACAAACCTTATACGGAATATACAGAGTGCCACATCATCTCCGTCATGAACGGACGTATGAAGTGAGCAAAACATACAGACTTTATACGGACTATATAGAGTGCCACATCATTTCCGTCATGAACGGATGCATGAAGTGAGCAAAACATACAAACCTTATACGGAATATACAGAGTGCCGCATCATCTCCGTCATCAGCGGACGCATGAAGTGAGCAAAACATACAAACCTTATACGGAATATACAGAGTGCCACATCATCTCCGTCATGAATGGACGCATGAAGTGAGCAAAACATACAAACCTTATACGGAATATACAGAGTGCCGCATCATCTCCGTCATCAGCGGACGCATGAAGTGAGCAAAACATACAAACCTTATACGGAATATACAGAGTGCCACATCATCTCCGTCATGAACGGACGTATGAAGTGAGCAAAACATACAGACTTTATACGGACTATATAGAGTGCCACATAATTTCCGTCATGAACGGATGCATGAAGTGAGCAAAACATACAAACATTATACGGAATATACAGAGTGCCGCATCATCTCCGTCATGAACGGACGCATGAAGTGAGCAAAACATACAAACCCTATACGGAATATACAAAGTGCCTCATCATATCCGTCATGAACAGACGCATGAAGTGAGCAAAACATACAAACCCTATACGGAATATACAGAGTGCCGCATCATCTCCGTCATGAACGGACGCATGAAGTGAGCAAAACATACAAACCTTATACGGAATATACAGAGTGCCACATCATCTCCGTCATGAATGGACGCATGAAGTGAGCAAAACATACAAACCCTATACGGAATATACAAAGTGCCTCATCATATCCGTCATGAACAGACGCATGAAGTGAGCAAAACATACATACCCTATACGGAATATACAGAGTGCCGCATCATCTCCGTCATGAACGGACGCATGAAGTGAGCAAAACATACAAACCCTATACGGAATATACAGAGTGCCACATCATCTCCGTCATGAACGCACGCATGAAGTGAGCAAAATATACAAACCTTATACGGAATATACAGAGTGCCACATCATCTCCGTCATGAACGGACGCATGAAGTGAGCAAAACATACAAACCTTATACGGAATATACAGAGTGCCACATCATCTCCGTCATGAACGGACGCATGAAGTGAGCAAAACATACAAACCTTATACGGAATATACAGAGTGCCGCATCATCTCCGTCATGAACGGACGCATGAAGTGACCAAAACATACAAACCCTATACGGAATATACAGAGTGCCACATCATTTCCGTCATGAACGGACGCATGAAGTGAGCAAAACATGCAAACCCTATACGGAATATACAGAGTGCCACATCATCTCCGTCATGAACGGACGCATGAAGCGAGCAAAACATACAAACCTTATACGGAATATACAGAGTGCCACACCATTTCCGTAATGAACGGACGCATGAAGTGAGTAAAACATACAAACCATATACGGAATATACAGTGTGCCACATGCTTTTTATCATGAACGGACGTCCTAAATGAGCAAGAATTATTCGAAATTGAATATCGTCATGTCGAATATAAATGAAATCTATATATTTATATAAGTATATACTTACTTATATTTAACATTCTTTTACTTATATTTATACTTATTTGTTTACAGATAAATTAACAATATTCACTTTCTAAACATTTGTAATTCTGCCGGAAATAGAAGACGCCATAAGTATCTGCCGTAAAAAGACGCAAGAAGTCGTCAGCGAGGTAAATATACATATATTATATATTTTTATATTTTATTAGATACTTCTACGTGGTAGAGCCAAGCTGCAGCTATATTTATAGTATAGTTGTAGCACGAATGGGTCGGCTCGACCGGGGAAGGACCACGCTCTCACGGAATACCAACGTAAAATAGCTGTTTAATGCTGCTGTCTTTAGTATGGTGAGTGTAGAGAACTGGATACCCTTTTTACTGGAAAGGAGGCATTCCATCTTAGCCCTCACGGGTGACAACGTATCTGCATTTTGATTCGCAAGCGAGGAGAGATGTAGATGTCTATGGGCCTCAGCAACCACTTACCATCAGATGGGCTGTGTACTCATTTGTCACCCTATTTCTATAAAAAAAAGATATATTTAGTTCCAGATATAGCTAAACATGTTATATGATGTATATAAAAAATTATGTTTTCATTGCGAGTAAGTTCAAAGAATACTTAATACGAACTAAGAAGTTCATATTAATTATTCAACTAACTTATTAATAACCAAAGAGATGTTCTCAATCGATAAAGGTAGATAAGGCAACAAAAGATAAAACACTCCATTAAGATTTATCTGCGTAAGATTAGGTGATAACTATAGCTAATACAATTCGCGGTTAGGGGCAATTGTTCAAATTCTTTGTTCGGTTTAAGTAAAGCATAGCTTTCAGTTCTCTGTATCCTTAGAAATAGATTATAATCATCGTGATCATTAAACTTTTGTATTATTTTTTTGTTTTAAGTTCGATAAAATTAAAATTAAAATTTATAAAAGACAACAAATTTCCAGAGATAAATATAACAATCTAAATACATACTCGTTTCCAGTAAAAAGATTCACCGTTTCTCTACACTCACCATACGAAACACAGCAGTATTAAGCTGCTATTTTACGCTGGTATTCTGCGAGGGAGTGTGCCTTCCCCGCTCGAGATGACCTATTCGTGCTGCAGCCATAATCACGGAATATAAAAAAGCCATAATATAGCTGCAGCGTGGCTCTACCACGTAGGTACACGTGTACACTACGGTTACTACAATTTAATAATTAATGGGGCAACAAAACGAAAATAATTTAAAGTAAACACACAAAACGCCATTCTTTAGATCTTTGTTATTTATATGCAATCATTTTATTTACTTACATAAAATCTATATGTGTATTTGAGATCTATACCTAAACCTAAATATATACTGTGCATAAGTGTAGTAGTTATATCAATAGCCATTTAATATTCATACTATCCATTAACACATTTGACTAATTATTAACTGCATTTACGGCTCAGTAGCGCGCTGTCCTGTACATGGTTGCAAGGCAACGGAGCCGCGGGTCACGCTGTCATTGTGCTTGTGCAATGTTCAGTAGGTGTGTGAAACGCCTCCACGATACAGGAGGAAATCCTGATGTAGTTTACTGTTTTAAAGAACTAACTTGTAACTATACTACTAACTATATTTCTTTTTAAATGGTCCTTTTTAACAAAGTAGAGGGTAAGTTAGATTTATTTATTTAATTTTTATAGGATAGAGTGAGAAACGAGCACACAGTCCATCTGATGGTAAGTGGTTGCTGTGACCTATAGACATCTACATCTATCCTCAATAAAAATCAAAATGCAGATGCATTATCACCCGTGAGGACTAAGATAAAATGCCTCGTTTCCAGTAAAAAGAGTCTCCAGTTCTTTACACTCACCATACGAAACACAGCAGCATTAAGCTGTTATTTTACGCCGGTATACTGTGAGAGCGTGGTCCTTCCCCGGTCGAGCCGACACATTCGTGCTACAACTATACTACTAATATAGCTGCAGCATGGTTCTACCATGTATAAAAAAAGGTTGGATGTGGAATTACTGCCAAGTTACTATCTTTTTTGTTTCTATCCGCATTTGTGAGGACGTCACTCCTTACAAAGCTGTATGTTCATAGCTTACGTGAATGTCGATGACTTTAGTACTTATCTTAGGATAAATCACCTTTGTTTTGCATAATTCTTTTTCTCCCGTTTAGTGCATAAAAGAGAAATGCGAGCGCGATTGCATGTTAAATGCGCTTATGGTATAAGCAAAGAAGCCGCCGAGGCAGGCTCAGGAGCTCTAATGTAGTGTCTGTGTCGTCGGATAGCTAGGGGCTATCGCGCGACTTCGTGCACGCCGCCTCTACACACGCAGAATCACAATCGCTAATGTCCGTTCATTATTTAAAATCATAAGTACATTTAATAGAATTATTTACATAGTAAGATGACAGTATTTTTTAAATTGTTTATAAAAAGTAAATTTTAAACGTAATGGATATCAACAATTTAAATTTATGTACTCTACAAAACTTTAAAATTTTATAAAAAATACCGGCCAAGTGCGAGTCGGACTCGCGCACCGAAATCCGTAGGTATATAAGTTTAAAATTATTAAAAATATTTTTATTATATGATGTAACTAAAAATTTATGCTTTTCGCAATTTTTCCTTTATCTGTGCTATAATACGTTGCTTCGTACCAAATTTTAAGATTCTGAGTTCACGGGAAGTACCCTGTAGGTTTTGATTCCCTTGCGAATGTCGAAAATTTGCGGCATAAACGGCTGTATCTTATGATAGCGTTGGCTTAAAAGTTTGATTTTTCAGCTCCAAGGGACAGTAGACTTGAGTATTTGATATGAATTTCAGCTTGATACCTCCACGCGTTCCTGAGAAAAAGGGTCTTGACAGACAGACAGACAGACAGACGGACAACAAAGTGATCCTATAAGGGTTCCGTTTTTTCCTTTTGAGGTACGGAATCCTAAAAAACAACAAATTTCCTAGTGACGTGAATATACCTCTATAAATCAAAATTAATTTGTGTTACAGCTTTTCAAAATCGCGGACATGTCATTCTAAAGGTAACCGCTTCGTAACAATGTAGTGAATAGAGTTATGTATCAAAGCTTATACTACACTGCGTTTTCACTAATTGAAAACCGTCTGCAACACCGGTGTTTGGCAACAACGCCTGAGCAAGGCACAATTATCTCGTCGCAGGTCTGAGATCAATCAAACCATATCACGTTATGTGGGTCATTAATTACTGTAAACAGTAATTACTTTAATTATTCTCGACAGTCTTTGTGTAAAGTCGTGAAGTCAGCGCACGTCAGCGAAGGTCGGCACCGATTATAATAGAGGAGGACTCGCGAAAGGTGATTATTTCGTTTCTATGAAAGAGACCATACAATATGTAGCTATTGCGATAGCGAACTTTTATAACGACCTACATAAAGGAATTCTTAGACCAGATCGTAGATACCTACACTTTAATTGAATAAGAGTTAACATTTAATTGCCACAAGACTTAACAGATAACCAGCAAATGTTATGCAATTGTAGGTTCATTGTCTAATACTGAATTGTAAATTAAAAACCTTATACATACATACATACTTTACTGACGTTTAATTTATTAATGATACTAGTAATGATTAGAACCGTGGCGCAGGGCCTTTGCGTTCGTTATAAATTTCATAGCATCCTGGCAAACCCGGTTCGATCCTAGTCGCCACCAATGAATGTTAAATGAATATTTTCCTCGTGCACGTCGATTAACGAAACCATTGTAAGGAAATGCTGCATGTTTATTTTTTTTTATAGAATAAGAATTACAAGCGACCACACAGCCCACCTGATGGTACGTGGATGCTGTGGCCCATCGACATCTATATCTATCTTCGAGTAAGAATCAAACTGCAGATGCTTCGTCAACCCTCAGGACTAAGATCGAATGCCTCGTGTCCAGTAAAAAGGGTCTCCGGTTCTCTACACTTACAGCATTTAGTTGCCGTTTTAAGCTGGTATTCTGTGAGAGCGTTGTTCTTCCTCAGTCTAGCCGACACATTCGTGACACAACTAAAATATAGCTGTAACATGGATCTACCACGTATAAAGTATAATATTTATATAGTGTAACATAGTATATAAGTACAATATTGGTAGGATATGTGAACACCCACCACGCACTGAAGCTGCGCGGACTAATTACTTCATAAACCTTTCACAAATGAGAGGAGGCCTGTGCCCAGCAGTAAGACTAGACTTTATGTAAACTAACTGCTTTATAAAGCTTATTAGTATTAATGTGGTTCACGACAGTAGTGGAATATCAGTCTAACTTCCAACCCTGAGTTTTACAGTCCGTACCTTCATAATAATATAATATTTCATAATTCATTATCATTTTAATCCTATTGCCAGCTCTACCCAGTGTCGCTGAAAGTGGCAATCTTAAGCAATTACGTTTTCGTTTTAAGTAAAATCTTTACGTAATAATTTTGTAGTATTGTACGTAGCCATGATAAAAGAATAATGAAATATTCCGTTACAACAGTAACTATTAAGAATATTTTACTATGCTATATAAACTTCTAGAAAGTCATCTATTAAACGCTCGATAATAGTGAAACGTCGTCAGTTTTCGTAGTGTTCGCATCGTAAGCTGTCAAAGGCACCCCGTCAGGTGATCTTTGGGTCCGTGACTCAACAGTTACACTAACGAACCGGTGTGGCGCGTGCTGCATTGTGCTGTATTATCTATCATTATCTCGCTAGCCTAGATACACTGCTCTATAACGCATGTATCTATGTATATGGAACTTAAAACAATAAGGTCTAATAAAGCGAGTATAGAACGCAACCGGATGTTCACTCGCACATTGTTAATAATTAAAATAGCCGCCTACATTGCTTTTTAATTTACTTATGATAATATTTATTGTGTAATTTAATATAGGTATTAAAATATAATATATATAATAAGTTTCTCAGTTTCACGTAAGATATGATAATAGACGTAATATAAGTAAAAAAATTTGAATTTAGGATAAAACTGTATAACACAATAATATAGGAATAATATCACCCAGACCGAATTTTGGTATTGGTGGCCAATTCCAACTGGAGAGTAGCCATTTGCTCAGGACTAAATTATAGTGCCCGAGTGTATGTGCGAGCACATGCGCTCTCTTTATCTTTAACTCTCAAAGTCCTATAAGACGGTAATCGGACACGACCGTAGAGATATCAGGCACAGGTGTAACGGGTTTAGGTACTTTCCGTGGCACGAAGGTGCAATACAATAATAACTGCCAGACTCCGACCTGTTACAGAGAGATTCTTGACAGTAAAACTCTTAATAAAAGAAAATAAATTAACTTTAACGGTTACCACTACCCCATATCATACCGAGCGTGTCGTGAGAGGCGACAGAGGGAAAATGAAACAATCTTTCTGATAATAACTCCCTTTCTAGCCTTTTTACTAGAAACGAGGCATTACATCTTAGTCCTCACGGGCGAACTCATCTGGATTTTGACTCGTAATCGAGTGGATCCACCATCAGGTGGACTGTGAGCTCGTTTGTTACCCATATCCTATAAAAAAAAAAACAAAATAATAAAAAACTGCGGTTGCCAACGCGCTCGCCAAGCATGACAACTATAGCAAAATCCCCCATGAGGCAATCTATGACGCAGGCCCAAGTTCAGCAGTGGACTTTCATAAACTGTCATCACTGTAATGGATATTATCACATGTAGTAGTTTTAAGGTACTTAATAAATACAAATTGCATAATATGAACACTGACACTTTGATTTATATTGACTAATAATGACGGTACATACGGTAAAGGTATATTAGATTGATTGATTTAATTTGAAGACAATAAAATATTTAAATTTGTAAATGCAATTAACAGTTCATAAATGTTCTTCCTTGACACTATTAACGAAGGTAAATGTCAGACAGTCGTTCTTGATTGTAATGGTGTGTAATTAAAATTTGGTTATTGTTAACAATTTTATTTGGATCGGAGAGTGTGAAATTATTGAAGAAGTTCAGTCCAAAAGCAAAAATTTATATGGAAGTGCGTAACTAAAAGTAGGTAATAGCGTGTAACGCAGGTGAATATAAATCACTGATGGACAGCGAATGATTGTTAACGTTTTTTCCACCATCTAGTTCACGGTCTATGATTAATATCATTAAGTTCGTTTGTGATACTTATCGATAGTTATTATGTTTCATTAGTCTTGTAAACTAACTGATCCGTCAAAGCGATCCATCAAGGTGTTAAGTAGGATCATCGGTATTTTTGGGAGCAAAAAGCACACATAACGCTGGCTATAAGACGCCGGCCAGTAACACCTGCTATAGATAAGCGGTATCCAATCATAACATATTATGAGGTGTCGAGCGCACCCTCCGCATCGTTATTAAATGATCACTATTGTTACGTTGTACTTTATCGAATACGCATTGGGGCCTTCAGCTTTTATTGAATTGATTTAGTTTTTAAAATTTAAAACAAATGACAAACGATTTCTCAGCCCAACTTCAAGAAAAGAGGTCCGCAGATGCGTAGCCACCACTGCGGATTTAGATCAAATGTCTAACCGCTTGGAATTCAGAAATACGAGCGCTATTTCCATTCAAATTAGAGCACAGAGTCAGTCTGTTTTTAGGGTTCCGTACCCAAAGGGTAACCGACGGGACCCTATTACTAAGCCGTCCGTCCGTACGTCCGTCTGTGCGTCAGCGGGCTGTAATGATACGTAATAGGTAGACAGTTGAAATTTTCACAGAATTTGTATTTTTGTTGCCGATATAACAACAGATAATAAAAATTTAAATAAATTAAAAATTTAAATGGGCTCCCGTACTAGAAACGTGTATTACGTTGGTACGGAACCATTCGTGCGCGAGTCCGACTCGCACTGGCCGGTTATTTATAAAATTGTACGACGTGTAAGTTCGTTCACTTTATGTAAAGTTGTTAGTGGTGGCTACTTTAGCCCATGAACAACTGGTTGCAGGTGTACAGGTTAGTTGTTACCTGAGGTCTAAGAATGCCTTGCAGCTTGTAATCAAACTGGCATTGGGAACCTAACGCAGCAGTGCACGTGCTTGGCGGCAGAAATAGTTAGGAGGGTGGTGTCTACCCAGACAGACTACTAGGCAGAAAATAATTCCACCTAGTTCATCCATAAATTCATCAATTCAAAGAAAGGCTGATTAAGGGTTCTAGCATGAAAACTGTAATATTTATATTTTCTTAACCTTTTCCAAATATACTTAAATCGCATTATTTTCGGAACGAAGTTCCTTATCGGACGGTACGGATTTGGCGGATGGGGGCTAGGCGAGAAAAAGTGTAAGATTTTCCCGTCACGACCCCTGGCGTCTGGCGTAGTATAGCCCATCACCCTCGCACTTTTTCTTGTCTATATATTTTTTTACTTTATTGGAGTCAAAACAGAAACAAAAGATATGAAAGAAAAACATACAAAGTAAAATTAGACAATGGTAATTACAATTGTTCCCTACAAACTATCTCACTGAGAACATACATATTATCTATATTTTGAAGCAGATCGTTATTGGTATCGTCTGCACAACAAGCAGGGTAACAAGTCTATAGTTAAATGAAAAGAAAACAATCTTCTGAAAACTAAAATATACAATACTAAATATCCTTATATATCTAATTCATACTTGTTACCAAAGTACTTTTAATTTAGTTTTGAAAGCTGAACGGGAGATAGAGAACATACCGATGTCTCTGTATTTTATTGTGGAGGACACACATTCTGTGTATCGGTGCTCTTTTACCAATATTGGTCCTGGTTTTTCGTATATGAAATAAATTTTTTGATCGTGTGTTTTTCGGTGGTATTCAAAACCTTACCTCGGACAATAACTGTGAACACTTAAGCTCACCAACACAGACATTCCAAAAAGTGGTGGCGTCGATTAAAGAGCGTCGGTATTTTAATGATAGTGTAACGACCCCCCCCCCCCCCCCCCCTTTCTCATCTCTTCACTCTTTCTATATATATTTATACCTTTATTTCCTTAGAATCTATTTCTATAAGTTATACAAATATATCTAACTTACGTGACCAGTATATTAATCATACATTGATCTTTCTAAAGGTTCAAATATAGGCCGTATAATGAATTTATGGCGTGATCGTCTTAGTTAGGACCCTTATTTACGTTGTGTTTGTATAGTAACTTAGTTCTTTTAGGTGTATCTTGGAAGAATGAATATTTGCGAGAGCAATCGAAAGCTGTTGGTAGTGTCTTATAAGCTAAAGAACCCCGTTCACGAAGACAGAGCTCAAATAAAAGTTAAGAACAATAAATTGTCCTTATTCCACTTGTATCAGGTTCACAACAGTCAATTCCTTATTAATTAATCCCTTCCCGCTTGGAAAAGGCTCACAATATTTATATCAAATACCAGATACAAGGGCTTCGCTCTTCCACATTTAAAAAAAAATGTGGAGGAGGTACACGGCTCCGCACACGCCGCGCACGGTGAGCGCCAACCATTTTAATGCGCTCCCCCCGAAGGGTACGCAAATTTGGGAACTGGACCGTAGTCCACAGCAAAATAACTGGCGAACCAGTAAAAGAGGACTTGGCCCCTTGATAGTGCGTAAGCACAAACATCGACCGAAGTCGCGCATGTCAATGCGTGTAAACGCCATACAGAATACGATCAAATCCAGCCACAGTGAATGTACGTCACACGGGTTAGGCAACAATAGGCACATTAGCCATAAAAAGCCGTCCGTGAGCGCCACCACCTGCCAGACCGCCGTTCCTGCAGACGTGATGTAAGTGTAAGGCATCACCACCAATTGCATGGTTAGCACGGCCAATTGGCCGCAGAGCGTGTCATGAGTCTACCGCTCACCTCAAGGGAATGGGGTCCCACGTTGCGCGGCTTTCGGCCGCAGCCTTGAGAGCCTCCTCAGATTCTCCCTCCAGCTACCACCCGCATGAGGTCGACACATATGCTCCACCAACCAATACAATGGCAGATATAGCCAATAGGCAGTTATAAGATATTAGTAATAATTCGCCATCAGAAAGGGTTTGTGTCACTGACGTTGAGTATATGCATTTTTCGATCATGTTTGTCTCACCCACCAACAAGTTGCCTTCAATCTTTCAAAGGTGGGAACTTTATAGAGATATATTAATATGTTGTTATATAAAACATCATGGAGGGCAGACAGTCTGCAGCCCCGCTATGAAGGGACCCGACTTGGGCAAAGCTACTTGGGTTGTGAATTAAACCAAGATGCAGAGAGCGCCATTGAGAAGAGCGACCCGCCAAACAACCATCGCAGAGACGCAATGCTGCAGAATGCAACAAGCATCAATACGACTATCGTCGGGCTTACACCATCCCAAGGTCCCCCATACAGTCCCAGTAGACATCACCACCCGCATACCTCCATCGACCAGAACCACAAGATGCGTCGAATCAGGTGCAGCACACCCGCAGATCCATCACAAGATGCAATACTGCAAGTAGCAATAAGCATCAATGCAACTATCATACGGATGGCGCCCCCTCACAACACACCCACATGATCCCTATAGACTTTGGTAACAAAATTGATAATGTTGTTAACTAAAAATACCACCAACGTATCATAGTAGCACGGTACTAAGACGTCAGTAGCCAAAACTCCACGTATCATAGCGCTATTGCACTAAGACATGAAGTTGAGTATGCTTGCTGCACTTAAAAGTACTACCAAACACACTCACCCTAATCCGAAAGATAGCCGACGTATCATAACGCTATGCGTTAAGACGCCGCCCACAAACGGTAGGGTTGTGCGATGTCCACGGGCAAGTCGTATTGCTACAACAAACCCGCTTACCACCGGCACTAAGATGATATGTCAAGGACACATCGGTTAGCGAGTCCAATTTTACCTCGGTCTCGGATGCTGTGAAACAATCTACACGCCACTATAATAATCCTTTTCAAGTCCCAATTCTTTCAATATAATGCTTTTACATATTTGAGACCTTCAACATATTTGCTTTATTTCATAGACCATACTATTGTATGTCTTATTCATATGGGACTTCAAATCATAACTCTGCTATCATAATGCTTATGCATCATAAAGACCTTCTATATTAATGCTTTGGTTCGTTAGACCTTACTATCATAAGTCCCTAATATAGGACTAGTCATTGTGCAACATTAGTACTAGCAGTCGGTCAGCCGACCACCCCATATATATGTATAACCTTGGGTATGTGCCTCCGGCAACGCCCCTTATTATGGAGACCATTACAAGAACACTTTCATCAACTTAGAAATTTTCCGACTAATACAAGAACACCTTCTTCAACTTTTTATCCATTTTGTCTATTATATTACAAATGTTATTTATCCTTATTATTGTAATATAATCGACTTGTATTTATATAATTTAATATATTTTGAATATTTTAAACAAGATTTTAATAAATTTAGAGATTTTTTAGAGACAATTTATGCGTTAACTATACTATAATATTCAATATTCCCAATGAACATATTTGAACTTTATACTTAATTTTAAACATTTTAATTGTTTAAAATATAATTTCTAAGACATTTTTAAATGCCTTTACATTGAATTTAATTATTATTTATTAATAATAATTATGAGGCGTCACAATAGCATTGGATATTTTGTTAAGAGATAGAATATAATGGATTCCAAACGGGAGACACATATTCTAGAAGAGATCTAACCAATGACTTATAAAGGCAGCTAAGAGTATCTTTGTGTTTAAATTATTTTGTTATACGTATAACGAAGCCTAGCATTCGGTAGGATTTATTCAATATTTCTTCGATGTGCCTATCTAGTGTGAGTTTGGTATCTAAATATACTCCAAGATCGCGTGTACTAGATTCTGATACGATTTTGTCTTGTCTTGTCATGAAAGACATGTTATTTTATTTTAAATGACGCTTCATTTTAAAATACGCTAGTAATTCGTTTATTTATATTTGTTTTAACAGTAATATAATACGTTTATCAATAATAATATACTACGAAAGGAACTTCGTTTCAACCGAGTGTTCTACGACATTCACGCATGTTTTTTAATTTTCTTACAGATGCTAGTTTGGTAAAACTTACGTAAATTTTATGATGCCTCATGACACTCAAATTAATTGAGTATAAAATTATTTCGAAGAAACTTTTCTGATATTATGTTACCTTACCGGTGTACGTCATGTGACATATGCGCAATGTGAGGAAAGCGTGGCGCCTGGTCGAGGCGGCGACAGCAACGGCGCGCCGCGTGACCGGTCAGCGTCAACCCAATGCGACATTCGAAAGCATTACCGCGAAGCCGATCCAGTATCCATCCGAACTCTCAACCTCCATTCGTGTAAACGATGATCCAAAAACGTTAGTCACGACTGTGAGATTAATAATTTGTTTTTATGCGTTGTTGTCGCGATCACCGAGCCGGGACGGGCGTTTTCACAATGTCCGATGTGGAGGCACACCGGTGCGAAGAAATAGGCTAAGTTCGGAATCACGACGTCGCTACTCAACTTTCGACTGTGGCCGTCGATTAAGAATCACTTGCGACAACGCCGAATTGATCGATGTAGCCCTTGGCATTTGTGAGATATAACTGTAAACTCTAGATGACACAGTTAGTTAGCGAGTAGTGTATTGACATGTGCCTGTACAGATTAAATAATCAGAGCCTATTATTTCAAACTATGTATGTCACTAGAGATTATAGAATAAACCTGTATTCTCATTTTTTTTTGTCTAGATCAAATTTCTGTGTTTTATCATAGACACAGTTCGGTGAAGGATAGTCGTGAAAATATTTATTTCCAATTTTTTATAAGTGCTACATACGAGTACACAGTCCACCCGATGGTACGTGGGTGCTGTGGCTCACATATCTCTCAATATGTCCTCCAATTATCAAAGTTCACATTCACTCCCAAGGACTAAGAAGCAGGCTTCGTTGTCAATGAAAAGGAGAACATGATTCTCGTCACTTATCATTCGAAATACAATAGCTTCTTTTATAAAACTGAAGTGACCAACGAAGTTACAATAAACCTGATGGTAAGTGGCTAGTGCAGTCCATGGACTCCATCGTCCTGCAGCCATCTTCCAAACAAAGAAGGTTGGCTGTAGGTAGGATGCTATTTTACGCTGGTATTCTATGATACCGTGGTTCTTCCCTAGTCAGCGCGACCCATTCGTGCCGTAGTCACAATGCACCTTCAGAGTGGCGCTACCACGTATAAGCACGGGTGTGAAACACTGCGAACTTCCTGACTCGACAGGATTTTAACTAGTAACCACATGATTAGAGGCCGCGTTGACGACCACAAACCAACGAGGCAGTCGAGCAGTAATGTGGACGACCTATTGACACGAGCAGCAAGTCAGTGGATGCAGGTGGCTCAGGACTATTTTTTACGAGATTCCAATGTTCAGCTCAGTTCAGGAATTGTGAAATGCTGAAATGAAAAAGATGAATATTATAATGCTTTAAAATTTAAGGTTATCTTAAGCACTATTATACTTATATAATATAATTATGAGGAATTTCTAATTTATCAAGCACTAATATTCCCTGTCAGATTTTTTAAACAATGATTTAGCTAGAATCATTGTCTAGACTAGACAAATAATAGTGGAGTCGTGCCGAGAGTTATATGTTTTGCTTTACCGTAAAACGAGTAGCCGTAACCATATAGTAATGTAAGATCAGGTTAAAGCTTTAAGCGACCGCACGTGGATAACCGGCGGTCGGCGGTAGATCAAAGCAAACACTCGTTTAGTCCAATTGTGCGCGCAGGCGTGCGCAACTACAACATGTAATTATACGGTTACCACACGCACCCCCGCGTCCCACTTCGCCCTCACATAAAAAACAACCATCTGTTGAACCATAATCGGGATAACGCCTGCTGGGTCAGTAATTGACCGCCGACACAGTGTTTTCTAAATTAAACTTTTTTATCGTTGTTTTTGGAAACTATTATAAAATGGGTCAATAGCCAATTTACCCGCGTTTATGTAAAATATGCCGTGTATGAATTTGTGAGAATGGTATCAGTTATTTTAAATAGTGTTAGTGATTGTACTAATTGTGTCCATATAACAACATGAAACTGGGTTATTCAATAAAAAAAATATATATAAAGTCTTTTATTTTATTTTTTATTTTATTTAATAAGGCTTACCAACTAAATACATATAGAAACAATTATTATGAGGTGCACTTAAAAAAAATTGTTTATATGCATTTAAATTAAAGGTAGACACAACATATAATAAAAGACTTACTTTAAGGAGAACAGTAACCTATAAAACTATCACTACAAAAAAAACTTATATAATGTATAATGTTTTATAATAATTTTCTCAGTTTTAAAAGTTAGCCAAGTTAGTTAATTATTAATTATACTGTTAAGCACCGTCAATATCAATTCACTTTTGTTATGAAAGGTCATAAACCATAACAACTCGCACAACATAATTGTAATGCGAGTTGAAAAGAAAATCGTTTGATGCTCTGTGAAAATAACAAAATTGTAAGTCTTTTAGACTAATGTCTTAACATCCCTATTTATTTCTATTAAGTGATATGTATATATTTCAACAAACAACACGCATTGATCATGAGCTGTATAAATTTAGAAATAATAAGTAAGACATGAGATTATTGTATTTCCATCGATCTCATTCGTCTGCAAAATTTCAGAAAATTCCTACGTCTAAAAGAAAGCGAAAACTGAATTAAATATTTCATTATAATGCTTACATACATAGGTATTCAGAGCAAGCTAATCTATAAAGCATGTAATAAATTAACCTCAAAAATATTTAACTACTTTTCTGACTTTATAAACTAGTACTAGGACTACTATCCCACCTGATGATAAGTGGTGATGCATCCGAAGATGATGAAGCTTATGGTATAGTTTAACAAAAGCCTATGTCGGTTCGATGATGGAATGGAGAGGGAAGAATTAAGTCTTGCAATTCCTGCGTACACTCTCCGAAATGTTTCCTGTAAAAATCGAAAGGTTGGTACTTTGTGCCTGTCTGGTATGGTGGTGGTGTGCTTGTGACTGGTAAGTTCAATTCGAGAACTTTTTTTCTCCATCGGTTGTCGGTTCTTCGAGCTAAATGACGGGTCCATTGCCACTTCAACTTACAGATTCTCTGGGTAGTGTCAGTTATTCTTGTTCTTCTGTGGATATCCTCGTTACAGATTTTATTCCGCAGAGAAATTCCGAGCTTAACCCTTTCTATCCTACGCTAAGTGACTTTGAGCTTCCTCATACGGCCAATAGTGAAGGTACCTACCGATGAAGAAGTTTCTTTTTATACATATAATATGTAAATCAATATTAATAATACCGAGAAAGGGAATAGACGATAAAAAAATAATGATATATAATAAGATAATAATGATGAATATTATTATTTCAACAATGTTTTTGTGTTATAACAAGAGTTCATATTTGTTTTATGAATTAAGAAACGATAACGTAACACTATACCCATACAAAAAACAATACATCGCATTATTTTTTGTAAAATAATTTAAGGACACAGGACCCGAAACAGAAGTTTCGAAACAAAAAATGCGATTAACCGTGTGTAATATTAAAATTATTAATAACGTAATTTAAATCAATTTCCGCCACGGGCTTAACCCCTTTAGTCGGGGAGTTACAAGCATTTATGATTTTAAAATAGTGTGTAATCACTTAGTTGGATCTTTTTCATCGCAGACACCAGCTGTGATTGGTGGTCATTATATTGTTTCGTCTTTTAATGGTCACAGATTCTGAAAAATAAAATTAATCTATTGATATGTTCACATTACACTTAAAACGCTTGCAAATTCTTTAAAGAATAGTTTACCATCTGTTGGATATCGTGAATCGTGAGAACTTAATGTTGTGTTGATATATGGAAGCGTGTACACAACAAAGTCACGTTTAAGGAACACCGCTCATAAAGTAATTGAAATCAGGTGGTTCCGTCAGATATTATGCCAACTTTGTTTGCACCACGTGCTGCGACTACAAAGTATTACTAACTCTCTATTGTTCTTCGAGACAGTAAGTATTGAAGCTACGCGACGTTCGAGTCATGTCTGGAGCGCAGCTGGTGCACAGATCCCTATTTCTTAACGTAATATTGGTATTGTACCGTCGTTAAATACGACCTGTGTTTGTTACTTAATTACTTGTTTGTAAGAAACAACGCCGGGTGGGAATTTTAGTTCAACTTAACCATAATACCACGCAAAAAAAGTGTTAATTCGTATCCGATAACTGTTTTCTCGTTATTTGTGAAAGTCGACGTTTCCTTATTAATGTTTATTTAAGTCTTTTTTTTTATTATTTTATTGGTTTATAGATTACATAGATAAAAGTTATAAAAATAACTTCATTACTTCTAGTGGGCGCTGTAGTGACGTGCTCCATCCGATTATTTGAACCATTTATAATCCGGAGGTAGCGGATGTGAGCGCGGATTGCGGACGATGGAATCTGCTCCTTTGTCATTGGAGCAACCTGTTCGGTCGAGTTCGAACTCACGGCGAGCACAATGTAAAATAACGGACCACCTGATTAACCGCCATTCCGCCCAGCTATGCAGATATCTACCGCCGCGCCCGGCGCGCCGTCGCTCCGCACCGCGCCGATCACTGATCATATTAATTTCAAATGATAGATTGCTTTTATATTGTTAATGCCTTATTATGATATAGATAACAATATCAAGGCTAGTGAACTTTCTATTGCTTAAAATGCAGGCAGTAAGTCGAATGCTTCTTTGTGTGATGATATTGTGATTTTTATAACACGGATGTACAATATATATCACTTAATCATACTAATCCACCTACGTACTTTTTTGACTTGCTGTAATCTATTACACGTCTTTTTTGTCAATTTTTTTCCGATTTTAAACTTAAAACAGGTGAAGGGATAATGTTTCACACGGATACGCGGAACGGTAGAAAAAAACTGGAAGGAAGAAGTTGGATTCGTGTTTTGTTTCAAGATGTAACGCTTAAACTTTATAATTTACTATAATCCAATTTACTAAACTGCTTTTGATACTGTTGAAAATATTTTTAAAGCCTTTCGGGTGCAAAATATTTCAAGCAGCATAGTACTTTCGTACAGTTCGTATTATTGTTAATTGGATAATGAGCACACTAATGATTAACAATATTTTATAATGTAAATTGTAAATGTGTTGTGCTAATATTAGACTGCAATACGTATGTATGCTGATAGCAGCCTGCTGTAGACGTGTAGTCACGTAATAATATCCACTACCCTATATACTGTCAGTGGCGTAAGAGGTAACAGAAGGAAACTCGAATAGGAGATGAGCGGCAGCGACTTCCTAATAACAACTTAAAATTAAAACTGTGGTTGGCAACCCACCTGCCAAACATGGCAACAGTAGCAATCATCCCCCGATGAGGCAACCTGTGGGAGAAGCCTGTGTTAAGCGGAGGACATTTTATAGCCATTATATGAGGCAATCTACGGTGGAGTTCTACGTTCAGCAGTGGACTTCTATAGTCTGTACTGTATAGATGGTTTTTTTTATAGGATAAGGGTGACAAACGAGCACACAGTCCACCTGATGGTAAGTGGTCTATCTTCGATTACGAATCAAAATGCAGATGCGTTGTCACCCGTGATGACTAAGTTGGAATGTCTCGTTTCCAGCAAAATAGGTCTCCGGTTCTCTACACTCTCCATACGAAACACAGCAGCGTTAAGCTGCTATTATACGTTGGTATTCTGTGAGAGCGTGGTCCTTCCGCGAACGAGCCGACCCATTCGTGCTACAACCATAATATAGCTGCAGCATGGCTCTCCCACGTCTGATGACTTACTTACTCAAATAAAATACTTGTTTTTTATATTAACCAAAGTATATATAAAGAATAATGTCGTCTACATTTAAAGAATTAGCAATCACACGTAACCAAAAAAAAAGGAAATTGATCTCGATAAGAATTCCACTTTCTTGCGGAACAAATCTTTTGGCTATAAAAAATCGTGCCACCTTTTGCAACATCCGCTGACAATTCTCACGAAACAGGTAGCAGCTTCCGTTGAGTCTTTTATTACGCATTGGAATTGGGATAATAATTACAATGTGTGCATGTGATTTACTAAATAAGCTTTTGATATACCCGGTCAGGTAAGTATTTAGGTAACATACTGGTGGTAAAATAATTGTTGGTTTCGTTGGTGTTGTACCAAGTTATTGTATTATATAATTGATGTAAAGTACTAATTGACATACAATCCGAATTGTGTGCGGTTATATTTATATAGCACTAGCGATACGCCCCGGCTTCGCACGGGTTATTTCTGGATATTGACAACAGCGCCACCTACCGGGTCCAATACACACAAAAAATTTCATTAAAATCGGTCGAATCCTTTTTGAGTTTTAGCGAGACTAATGAACAGCAATAGATTTTGATATAATATAAGATCCTTCTTATATTAAATAAAAAGGAGAAGATAAAAGGAGAAGAAGAAGATTAATACCTACTTTAATACTTAGTCGAATATTCAACTCAACATACGAGTTGGTATGAGTTAGAAAAGTATCTGTCTAAAGATTTTTTTATAGAGTAAGGGGACAAGCGAGCACACAGGTCATCTGATAGTAAGTGGTTCCTGTGGTCCATAGACATCTATAGCTATCCTCGTTTGCGAATCAAAATGCAGTTGTCAGCCGTGAGGACTAAGATGCCTCTTTTCCAGTAAAAAGGGTCTCCGCTTCTCTACACTCACCATACGAAACACAGCCGCATTAAGCCGCTATTTTACGCTGGTATTATGTGAGAGCGTGGTTCTTCCTGGGTCGAGCCGTCCTATTCGTGCTACAACTATACTATTAATATAGCTGCAGCATGGCTCTACCACGTACAAAAGTAAGTTTGATAAATATAACCAAAATTAACCAATTATGGTTAATGTTCACTCGTAAGAAATATTTTGTAGCTTCCTACAAATGGCAGATTTAAATGCTGAGGAATTGATTACAAGTATAGCTTTGAAGCTGACAATTTTATAAACCAGTGGTCGTCAATCGCTTTGCTAAGCTGAATGTGGCGCGTATTAGAAGGCAGTATTTGATGATTGTAAGTCAAATTAATGACTTAAAAAAATTCAGTTTTTTCTATTAAGAAAATTCTATTGAGTATGTAATAATTATATTGTAGCTATTGTTATGTTGACCGTATAGTGGCGGTGTAAAGATATTCACTACCCCATATCGTCCCGTGAGTGTCATAAGAGGCGACAGAAATATACATACCAGGAGCGTATTCCTAATAACAACAAAAAAATTAAAAAAAAAACTGTGGATGTAACCCGCTTGTCATGCGTGGCAACAATGGCAAACATCCCCCTTAAGAGGCATTCCATGGGGAAGGCTTATGTGTATGTATGTACATCAGAGGACTTTTTATAGGCTGTAACGGTATTGTTGTGTGGTATTACAAAAAGAAATATTTTTCACATAGAAAACTTTTTATTAGTACTTTTTTAGGCTTAGAACTTTAACCCCTTTAAATGCAAATTTGTATGTAAAAATATGGTTATATACAATTTGCACATTTTTTGGTACTTGTAACGGAAATAATTTCAATAACAATAGCACTGTATTAAAGATTTACATTACAAATGGCGGCGACTGTGCCTTAAAATGTTTTGCATAAGATACAACAATATCATAAATAAATTCGAATAATTAAATGAGGAAGTGTTCGGCAGGTTACATGGTAGTGGAACTAGTTCACAGCAACAAGTTGTATTAACACACGCCGGCAGTCGGCGGAACCCACGGTACAGTAATGCTTACATGTATTGGCTATTATTGAATGATATCTTTCAAAAATATACTCGTAACATATTTAGACGAATGGAATACATATTAGATTTCACTCAGTTCATTCAGTACAAAAATTTAGTTCCGTGTTAGCGTAATTTATACAAAGTGAATAATGTAAAAATTGAATAAAATTACTTTTACGAATTTTATCGCGTTTAATTAGGTTATTTTTCGGTTGCTTTTCAGCAACCGTGGTCACTGGGACTGAGGTGATTGAAAACGTCGGGAATATAAAATAACCTAATTAAACGCGACAAAATCTGTAAAAGTAGTTTTATTCAATGTGTAGTGTTCGCGTAAATATAAGATATCATAATGTAAAAGTTGTAAAAGAATAAAAAACAAAAAAAAACAACTATACACAAATGATGAAATAATATTAATACATACGTAGCTACTCGTGTACTCTTTGTAATTTTTTGGTGTTTAAATACACAGGTGTAATAAATAAACAACGAAACGTATTTCACAGACTTGAATGAAACATTTCATACTCTCACAAGTACCAATACGTAACAATCCTATAGCACTCGTACTGACGTAAGCGTCGTCGTCGCACCGGCGACGCACTTCCAAGTTTCGAACCCTCCATCCGCATTTGGTGATCTATTGTTTGCCGAGAGAAATGAAACGAGAAAAAAAGCTCGTTCCCAAACCTATCGTGAGAAATCATGAAATGTGCTCCGCATTCATTAAGCGACGCTCCGACAGAAATCAATAAATATCATATTACGCTTCGGTAGCCATGGGTTTGCTGCGAGTGTTGCGTCTGCTTTGTCGATTAGATTGTTACACAGTCGTTTGTGATATTATGGCCACGACTTTACCGTACGGATTGCGGTTTTATTTTATAATTAATTTTCAGTATTTAAGCTAATTTAAATGCTGGAGATATTTAACAACGTTAAGTGTAATAGGCAGACCTTTATTTTTATTATAATTATTTAAACATAAATTCTTGCCTATCGTCTCATTACGAAATGACAGAAATATCGAACGAATAAAGAGATAAAAATGATTTGAGTACGTATCATGATACTTCACATCAGAAAGATAAAAATAAATAATATGTATTAGAAAAAAATCCTACGTAGCAGCTGAAATACTAGGTCAGTTTTGTCTAAATTATCCCAGGTTACAGTTTCGTGTTTTTCGTATAATTATCGTTATCAATTCTACCTTATCTATTTGGTAATAGGACTTGATTAAACATTGTAGGTGAAACAATCACAGTCGAACGGCGATATTACGATATTAGGCAAATTGGTCGAGTCAATCAAGGTTCTGACTAACTGTTGTAACTAACCTCGTATTCGTAACCGAACCGGCACGGATACGTAATAGGAATTGAACTAACTTGTTGTTGTGGGACACCTGTGCTGCTGTATTAATTAATACCTACTAAATTCAAGTTACAGTTATATGAATATTATGACGCATAATTGTTTAATAGCTAGAACACCCGCAGTGTGCCGCAGTGCAGTGCAGAAAACAGCATCTGTAAATATTATAACACATCATTTATTTGAGATATATAGGTAAAATAATAAGAGAGAGCTGTTGAGCTCTACTTTTATATTACTATTACTTTTTTTCATTCATCATCAGCCCGTGTAGTCCACCATTAGACATGGCTCGTTTGGATTTAGTTAAAAAGTTAAAGTTTCAGCCTGTACACGTCCCACTGCTGGGCACAGGCCTAGATAGACTGTTAATCTAGTTAGATTGTTAAATCGTTAAAATTAATCAAAAGTCCACTGCTGAACATAGATCTTCCCATAGTACACCTTTTTTTTACATGGGGAAACGCCTACACATACCCGCCTCGCGGGGGCAAGGATGGGTTATGTCGGACTCGCACCGACTAAAACCCCATGGTGTTCCACTTTCGTCGCATATTGGCAGGGCTACGGGAAGGCTTTTGCACACAACCGCGGCTGCCCCATGGCGGCCTCTCCTCGGGAGAGGACTACTCCTCCCCCATCTCCTTCTCAGGTAAGGCGCACCAGAACACATGGCGCGCCCTCCTCCTCGGCCTCCAATTTCACATGCGTAACGGACGCCCCCGTGTCCGATGCGCGAAGGCCATGGGGCCAGGAATAACTAGCACTCAGAAGCACCAGTCTTCCTGACCCCAGCGGCGGATCTGGTCTATGGCTCCGCCGCCAACCGAGAATCGGCTGCGGAGGGTAGGGAGAGCGGCGCCTCGCAATACCGACACTCCTCTCCCCCCGCAGCCCCACCACCACCGCATCATTAACGGTGCGGCCCTGTCAGAGTCGCGGAGGATAGGGCGAGTGGCGCATCGCCATACCAACACTCCTCTTCCTTCGCGACTCCACCTCGTCTGCAGCGGTAGAGGGAGCGGACACACCTCTCACCGCAGCCCATCGACACACATCCGAAGTGGGCTCGCCAAGCCCACTCGGAGTGGCCACCTTGGGCCGGCCCTACACCACGGGCCAGCCAAGGGGTTCCTCTTTGTTCACCGCGGTTGACCAAGCCACGGCTACTAAGCCCTCCCGCCACGACAAGGCGGGAACCCGTTCGGGGGGGTTCCATAGTACACCTATACCTGCCATAGTAGTCACGCTTGAGGCGGGCTGTAGGTACTAGATAGTGCTTTAGCAGGCATTAGCGATAACACACATTTAGGAATTTCATTTCATTTTTACTTTAAAAATAAACAAGCTTTTTTGCTTGTCATAAATGAAAATTGTCATAGATTATTATTGATAATGATTTCTTATGTTTACGCGAACACTGCACAATTAAATGAAACTATTTTTTATGGATTTTATCGTTTATATTAACTTGTTTTATATACGGGGATGAGCTCCCCCCGTGACCATGTGTGCTGTAAAGTGTTCGAAACGTCGGAAATATAAAATAAGTTAATAGATGCGATAAAATCTGCAAAATTAGTTTCATATAAATAGTTTGTTAATGTGAAGTTATAACATATTTTTTTTTACAATTAAGTGTAGGAATATTGGTGTTTTAAATATAAGTGATTGTGAATGTGTGGCCAGGAACCCCGGCCCCTGCTTTTGGAGTGAGGCTCCTCGAGTTAAGTGGGGGTGGGGGGCTCGATGTGATTCAAGTGTACCTCAGAAGGAGGTACGAACCTCGGCTTGAACCACTACCGGAATGAGGGAAACGGGTCGAAAAACTAAAGACGCTCCGTATCACGGGGTACCTTGTGTATACGGCCTGATCTCATTTTCGGGATCAAGATTCTTAGGGCTACATCTGGAGGGAGGAGGGGCAGCATCCCACTCTGGGGAACGTACCCGCCTCTACCACCAACGAATTTTGATGTTCTTTAATCGAATCGAAGTATATTAATGATAATATTATAAGAAGCTTATTGGAATAGTTGTTTTAAACTGTAAATAGTGCTGGATTCTTAGACAATTTTTTTAATTTTTATGATAACTATATTTTCTACGGGAAGCTACGACACATCTTCTCATCAGACATACCTCAAAACCTTAAAACAAAATTGTACAACCAGTGCGTGTTGCCAGTGATGACTTACGGATCTGAGACGTGGTCCTTCACTGCTGGCCGTATGAGGAAGCTCAAGGTCGCTCAACGAGCTATGGAGAGGGCTATGCTCGGAGTTTCTCTGCGTGATAAACTTAGGAATGAGGATATCCGCAGTAGATCCAGAGAAACCAATATAGCCCAACGGATTAATAAGCTGAAGTGGCAGTGGGCCGGCCATATAGCTCGAAGAACCGACAACCGATGGGGAAGAATGGTTCTTGAGTGGCAGCCTCGTACCGGTAGGCAAAGTGTAGGGCGACCCCCCACGAGATGGAGTGACGACCTGGTAAGACATGCAGGAAGTCGATGGATGCAGGTGGCTCAGGACCGTGCTTTGTGGTATTCCTCCAATGTTCAGCAGTGGACTTATGAAAGGCTGTAATGATGATTGATGATGATGTTTTTTTTTATAGGATAAGAGTGACAAACGAGCACACAGTCCACCTGATGGTAAGTGGTTGCTGCGGCCCATAGACATCTACATCTATCCTCTATTACAAATCAAAATGTAGATGCGTTGTCACCCGTGAGGACTAAGATGGAATGCCTCATTTCCAGTAAAAAGGGCCTCCGGCCACCTGCACTCACCAAGCGAAACGCAGAGGTAAATCTCTACTTCACGCTGGTTTTCTGTGAGTTTTCTACTATGATATCATCCGAATGCAGTCGAAATTGTCGACTGCGCGGTTTATGCGCTAACATAAAGTTTACAATATATATAAACAAGCTCACATAATAATGTACTATTATAAAGATCTATATTCCCTATCATGTAATAAGCTTACAGTTACAGTTAACTGACATAGCACTCCATTCTTTAATAAATAATTTTATTATTTAAATGAGGTACCAATGACATAAGAGCTAATAACATACGTCACTACTTGCGAGAGGCCCATAAAACGATGACCGGATATCTTGCCAGCTTTTAGAATGGTCTTGTTGTAGGAGGTGCTTAAGAGACATAAAAGGAAAGCAATTTTTGGCTCGAGTTGGGATTTACTAGCAAAGTAACCTGATATAATTTTCGATTAGAATTGGGACGCAGATCCATGATGCAGTGTAAGTTTACTACTGCACGACGGGACAAATAAACAGGTATTAAAGGGTTCCAAAAATACCGGCAAGGAACCGGTTTTAGTGGTTCTGATATTAATACCAGAATTGAAACCGAAAGTTTATAACGACCGTTAGTAACCTTTTGTTTTATAGGTACACGATCAAAAGAAACACTAATTTTTTTTTATGGAGTGATGAGGGTGAAAGAGCCGTTGTAGCTCATATGGTTAGCGCTCGCTGTAAATTTCACAGTACGCGAGCAACCCGGGTTCGATCCCCGCCGACACCAATGAAATTGTTAATTGCATTGTTAAGTGCTGATTTACCACGTGCTCGACGGTGAAGGAAAACATCGTGAGAAAACCTGCATGTGTGAGAAATAAGAAAAAAATATTTCGAAGACATATGAAGTTCGCCAACACGCATTGGGACAACACAGCGGACACTTTCTTGCCCTGAAACTATTTTAGAAATGAGGGGAGGTCTATGCCCAGCAGTGGGACGTATATAGGCTCTAATTTTAACTTTTTTAACTTTATGGACTGACAGTCACAAAATGAAATTTTTGATAAGATCAATACTGCCGTCGTAAGAAAAAAGGGCACAACTAGCAATTTAAAAAAAATTGAGTTATATACATATTTAGAATCAGAATAAAAAGGCACATCTGCTCAATTTTTTGTAGAATTTTATCTTCAAGGAATTCGGAGATACAGTAGGCTCAAAAGGCACAAATGAGACTAATATTCATATTTATAGAATGAAAAGGCACATTTATTTACCATTATATTAAAAAGGCACAAATACGTAGATGTGACTATTTCTTCATACAGATTTTTACTAAAAACTACTTTGAAAAGGCACACCTACAACATAACATAAAGAAAAGGCTCAAATGCCAGATGTGCCTTGTCTACTTAATTAATGATCCATGTATGTCTCAATTAATTTACGTATAAAAGGCACAAATAACCAGTTGTGCCTTTTCTTTAAATTATTTACGATTAGGGGTGAGGAAAGGAGGGCAGGGTTTGATTGAAACGCGCCAGTTGTGCCTGCAACGTCGAAGTTTCCACGCTTGTCAACAGCCTGCCCGCGCTAGGTAAACTTGTTGTCGCATGAAAACACAATATATCTCACAAGTAATACATTTTATATTAAATTAGATTGTTTAGTGCGATTGCCAAGTCAATCTATGTATCAGTCTATGGACTGAATAAATTAACCGACTTGGTATTACATGGATCTCACAACTTTTTACGGTAGAAGGACTGAGTTGCGAGACTTGGCTTTTTTACAAGTTTGTTTTTGATGGTATCTCATTTCTTTTTGTAGATAGTTATATCTAGGGAGCTATTTACACCTATTATTCCATTATACATAAATATAGGTACAGATTCATTCGTGCAAATGTAACTTTGTAATACTATATGTTTATATGGGATTACAAAGTTATTTATGCAGTTGGTGTATCTCGAAAACTGGACCGAAATTGTAAAATATTTTAATTTTTCCTTAATTAATATATTAAACAATAATTGTATTCCAAATTTGAAGTTTCTATGTCTGCTAGAAGTGCCTTAGAGTTTTGATGATCGGTCAGTCAGTGAGTGACAAAATTAAGAAACTGACTAGTTATAATTCTTAAACTACTGGTTCAAATTTAATGAAATTTGAAATATACCGAGTTTATACAATGCCTACTTGATTTCTAGTTTCATCCATAACGAAGTTATAGGGTTTCGGAAATAGCCTGAACTGCTTCGAGAAAAGGATGACGTGCCGCTTTTTTGCTCGACTTGGCGGGAGCACTGCCGTGCCCCCAGATTAGTTCTTTTAATTGTAGTATTTTTTAAATTAAATTTAATAAAAGACATTTTGGTTTTTTTTTTGGGTTCTCCGGCGCCGACATCCATAATTAGTATGTACACAGTATGTGGTTGGATGTAAAAACAAATTATATAAATCATTTGTAACAAATTGATTCAATTTCGTTCTTCCAGTTCAAGTTTTTTTACTCTGGCACTGCCGTGCCCCCAGATAAATAATTATATAAAAGTTCAAAACCAAAATTTATGCTCCTAATTACTACCTCTATTAAGAATTAAGAATATTTTGATTTATTTTTCATATTGTGATTTAGAGTAACTATTTTTTTACAGATTTTTAAGTTAGGGTCCAACCTATTAGTAAAAAGAATAAAAGTAATTAATTTTTACTTTCCTTAGGTATCTAACTAAACAAAAAGTGTAATTGAGTTTAAGTATTAGCACTTTTTGTTTCTAATTCATAAGTTCTATTTGTTAACCAAAATTGTATGTAGATGCTTATCCCTAATAATTTGTAAATAACTATTGAATATTAAGAACGTTTTTTTTTTGTTTAAATGTTGGTGTCCTAGAAGAAGATTTGTTAAGTTTTATTTCAGTTATTTGGTTAAGCTAACCAGAAATGGCATGATAATATTATAAATATGTTTTATAGTTTATTAAACTTTCTTCACATGATTATTTGTTTTTTTTTTTGTAGAAAACATTAATACAATTTACACTAAAAAAGGCGCAATTAGACAAATGTGCCCTTTCTTTTAGACTCAATGACCAATTTGCTTGAAATATTAAAAAGAAAGGTCACATTTGGTTAACCATGTCTTTTCTTTGTAGTAAGTGGTATTTTTAAAATATTTTTTTTAAGTTGAAAGGATTTTTTTGAATTTATTTAATAATTAATTATAAATAAAAATTAAAAAGTAAAAAATATAATAGTACTAACCTTCACGCATATATCATCAGTATTTTTTTTTCTTTTAAGCGATAGGTTTCCACACTATGAAGCAGAATATGGTAAAAACTTTAATCCCAATTATCTCAGTTTGACCAAAATGAAAAAAATGATGATGATGATGATGACCAAAATGATAGATGTTTCTTCTCTCGTACGACGGCAGAATATACCTAGGTAAAATTAAGTAAATCATAAAGGAATCCCCCCTTCGACTTGGGGCCTGAATAATTTTGGTATTTTGGTATCGGTATTTTAAAATTGATGCCTTAACGGAAGCTGTAGTGAATAGTATGAGACTTTTTAGAACCTTAATGAAAAGGCATTATGAATTTTGGAACCAGCTTTCAATTTCTGCAAATAAATAATATTCAATCTTGTAAATATGTGACCAGTTGTTAAAATTTTGAAGTCTGGTTTAGTATCGCTTTTTACTTCTTTCTTCCACCCACTGCAGTGTTCCGGTTTGAAGAGTAAGTAAGAGAGCTGGTACCCATAATTACAGCCTGTGAGATGTTTTATCACCATCCTTATAGATGACAACGAGCTTGTAGGCTACAATCTCGTTGCTCGCTTTGTTTGAAATTGATTGCAGGTGTCCGTTGGCTGTATTAGCAATTTACCTTCAGGTGGAATGTAAATTCGTTTCTTACTGAAAAATAACACTTCACAATCATTGCCTTTTATAATATTAGAGCAAGTAAGTGTAAGTTCATGTGGCATGGAAATAGTTTTTAACTATTGGCTATTTTAGAATAATTTTGTTGCTTGAGTGCAGCTCGTTGTGTTCGGCGGTTGAACGTTGCGCCACACGGCGTCGTCGCCAAGCCACTTGTCCGACTGACTCATGACTATGGATTCCCGTTTACTACCTACTTACTACCAGTGTAGTATCACCGTAACATTATGCCCAAATGATCTGCCAACGCATTGTCTTTGAACTTACTGTGCGCCGATAAATGTCGCTTTGATATACGGACGTCAATTTCTTCGGATTAGCGACTTTACAATTAACTTGAAAACTTTGTCTTAAAGCGAGCAGATTTAAATTTTGTATTCGCATCCGGAGTCAAATTGAAATATTATCAAACTGTTAATTTATACCAGTTAATATAATCTTTATATATAAAAATTACGTGTCACATTGTTTGTCTGCGATAAACTCCTAAACCACTGAAATGGTTTCAATGAAATTTCTACTCACTTGTGCAGTTTGGTCCAACTTGAGAGATAGGAGTTTTTATCCCGTTAAGTGATCCTCAGTATTTTTATTGCAAATTTAAGTATTTTTATAGTACAGAGGTTCGCCGCTAGGGCAGTATAACGTCTGCCTGGCCAGCTAGTAATATTATAAATTAACAACAATAACACACATAAAGTAACGGTGAATTTAAAAGACACTAGCGATCGATTAGTAAGAGCGATTTCTAGATTTGACTACAGCGCCACCTACCGGGACCAATTGTGAATTTAAACCATCCAATGTATATTTAAACAATGTGTGTAGTATTTAAACAAATAAAAAAAATCTGTCAAGACGTTTAGGAAGAGTTTAGTGACAAACACGTAGGTACAGAAAAATTATTTAAATAAAGATAAGAGAAAGTTGCGTCGTTTAGTTGATAAATAATTTGGAAGTTAGTTTGAGTTAGTTTTATTAAATCAGATTAAAGAATAAAATGTTTAAATCCAGTTAAATATTTTTTAAGAATATTACGTTCGTATACAGGTTCGTTATTGTACCAAATCGTTTAATCAAAGTGTCGTTTAATTCTCGGTACAATTAATTATAGTGTTTATCACAACAGTCGAATGTAACTACATATTCATAAGTCAACACCGACATCCCTCTAACCTCGTCGCCCCGTCTGGTTTCGCAACACAATAAGCCGTTACCATTGATAACGAACTCAGCGCCTACCAATAGAACATAATTATTCTGCCAGACATTAGGTACATTTTGATCATGTCATAATTATATGACTGTACCAACATAGTCTAAATTTTCAGTAAAAACATATTTTCGTTATTAAAACGAATTGGTAGAGTAATTAAATTAGTAATTTTAACAATAAACTAATATGATTCCTGTAATAAACTCATTGATAAAATTTTCTCGTGTTTGATATAATAATTTACTTGAGATTATTTTGAAATTTTAGATAAATTGATGTAGTTTTATGTACTTAAATCCATGATATAAATCTATGACCTGTGATCCTAGTCTGTGGGACATATGAACAAATTTGGGCTAGGCTGTTGTTTTATAAGTAATTCAAGGTGTATATTATGCAAAAGTACAGCCTGTTTGAACGCTACGAAAAAGGGCCTCAAGTATTTTACTGAAATTTTCTAACGGAACTAAATTACTTAGTAATTATTGTATATCAAATATTTAATTTACACGAATTATATTATCAATTAAAACACAACACGCAATTCAATAAGCTTTATATCATCTCCACTATATACATTAACCAATAATATGCTAAAGAGGACATCAATGTAAATTTTTTCTTATTTCAGTTCTACGCAAGAAATCTATCTACACTGTAGATATATTTCTTTCTTTCACTTTGTAGATTCTACAAAGTGCGTGAAAGTGCATACAGCTGCAAAGGATTAACCTAATAGTAATGTTTGCGAATACGGGCATAATTTCTTACTTTTATGCATCTGTTAAAAGTATCGCTTGGGAATAAAATGAATTGGTAGATTAATGAAATAATTATTTTATTATTAAAAATAATATTTTAAAGTACATTAAAATAATTATTTCACGACGTATATATTAATTACAGTAAATTAGGAAACATTACTGAAATGTATATTTTTTAAACAGCTTATATACGTCCCACTGCTGGGCACAGGCCTCCTCTCATTTCTGAGAGGGCTTTACGGCAAAGAAGTGTCCGCCGCGCTGCTCCAATGCATGTTGGCGAACTTCACATGTCTTCGACATATTTTTTTTTCTTACTTCTTAGACATGCAGGTTTCCTCACGATGTTTTCCTTCACCGCCGAGCAAGTGGTAAATCAGCACTTAAAATTGCAATTAATAATTTTATTGGTGTGGGCGGGTATCGAACCCGGGTTGCTCGCGTACTGTGAAACTTACAGCGAGCGCTAACCATCTGAGCTATCACGGCTAGTAAATGTATATTAATAAATAATAAAAAAATATAAAATTATCCGGATATAAAGTACAGTTCATTAATCATGTTTTAGGTGTCACTAAGTCCTTACACAACAATGATTCGAGACTAATTCTAGCTAAATCTGCTAGGCTTAGTGTCTGCGGGGATTTTATGCATACTGAGTTATCGGTCTACTGCGGTGACGAAAACAGCCTGTTTCGTGATCGACGGTGCTCGACCGCTGGACGCAGTTGCTATTCGCCTTATCAACACAACTGTCGAATGCGTAATCGTGTACGTTTTAAGTTATCTCTTATCATTTCTCAATGAACTTTTACGCTTTATTAACCTCGGCAAAATTTATTCATTATGAAAAACACGAACACACGTTTTCTTCTAAACTTATATACTTATTTATTTTACAGAACACTTATTGAAAGTATAAGTTACAGTCTATATACGTCCCATTGCTGGGCCCAGGTCTCCTTTCATATCAAAGCGGATTTTAGGGCATGGAAGTGTTCGCCTCGTTGCCCTAATGCGAATTGGCGAACTTCTCATGTCTTCGAAATATTTTTTTCTTAATTCTCAGAGATGCAGGTTTCCTCACGATGTTTTCTTTCACCCCCAAGCACGTGGTAAATACAGCACTTAATATTACAATTAATATATTAAAACTACAATTATTCAATTGCAAACATTTCATTGGTGCCAGATGGAACCCGGGTTGCTCCGTACTGTGAAATTTACAGCCAGCGCATAGCCCCTGAACTACCTACCATGGCTCTGTTGCTGTTGAAACTAGATTAATATAAAAATACTACTTTATTTAGGTCAATTAACATTAGCCCCCAGTTAACTTAAATAATTTATTTAAGTCAAGTAGGAGCTCTACATATAGTGCTACATGATACTAATGCTATGCTAGTGACTAACTTAAAACTAGGCTTAAAACTAGGCTTAAAACTAGGCTTAAAACTAGGCTTAAAACTAGGCTTAAAACTAGGCTTAAAACTAGGCTTAAAACTAGGCTTAAAACTAGGCTTAAAACTAGGCTTAAAACTAGGCTTAAAACTAGGCTTGCCAACCGTCCCGGAAAATCCGGGACGGTTGGCAAGCCTAGTCACGGAAATGCCTTTTTTGGAGTTGGCAAGCCTACTAGTGACCTACTTATAACAGTTCCCACGTATAGTGATAAAAAATTATTGTATCAGTGAAATTAATGATGCTCTTATGTAATATATAATTTATTGTTATTTCCATTATTTTAAGTTGGATTATGTACATTCAAGCAATTTGAAACAAAAATATCAAGCTGGGATTACTGCGATACAGATCCAAATAATTTGACCATAATAATTATTTAGCAAGATAGGTTGTAGTTCGTTCAGAAGTTAAGTAGGCTCTTATGATAAAAGTGTTCTATCGATAATTAATACGAGTAGACTACGTACAGTATCATACTGGGCAACCAAGAAATAGTGGTAACCATACAAGAGGGGCAGCCACTACTTTTTTGCCACCAGGGCGGCGCCACTTAAGAGTGGAGTATTTATATTATTATTTATATTGTATATTTGACAGATTTCATAGCGGGGAAGTTAATTTGTTCGAATAATGTCAAATTTAATGTTTTTTTTTTCTGTACTATTAGCGATATTTTATATTATAATTATAAAAAAAATAAAAAAAACCACATATACTTATTCATTAATGTAGAAAAATTAAATCAAGTTAAAAATGTGAAAAAAAAATTAAAGAGCAAACCACTGAAGAATTGTTTTGTGTATATATAATATACTTAATCCTCTAGAAACTGAAAAACTTTTATTAAAAAAGCTAACTACATACTCAATTAAATTACATTGTGTAACAAAAAAGTTTACCTCAGTGTCAACTAGCGACATCTGGTGATCGGAATATTATTAGCCCTTATTGAGGTGTAATAAGGTGTTTTCAGAGGCTTTTTAAACTGAGTTTAGAAAAGCTTCTCCAAAGTAAAAAAAAAATAGATCTTTTAAGTTAGATAATCTAAATTGACATGACGAGCCAAAAACTAATGATCAACGCCGTCCTTACAACCCTTCACAAGTCCACCGCTGAACATAGGCCATCCCCGAAAAATGCTTCAATCTTTGTCCTGCATCCATCTATTAGATGTAGATGTCTATGGGCCACAGCATCCACTTACCATCAGGTGGAGTGTGTGCTCGTTTGTCACCCTTATTCCATATATATAAAATAAAAACTAAAGATATCAACCCCTGGTCTGTATCAACCTTGTATCAGATAGCATACTGTAATTTAAGAAAAAAAGGATGTCTTTTAAACATTTATATTTCAGAACGTTTAAATGAATTATTAGAGTATAGGTAGTATAGGTAGTGCCAGTATTGTACTTAGGTGTTCAATAATTGATAGGTACAAATGGTAAAATTAAAATTTTTGTACAACCGACTTCAATATAAATTATTAAGGATAACTCGAAAACTACTGGTCAAACCTTGATCAAATGTATATGAGACCACACGAAAAGCACCAGCTTTCAAATAAAAAAAGTCATCGAAATCGGTTCACCGAAAAAAAGTTATGAGGTAACACATATAAAAAACATACAGTCGAATTGAGTACCTCCTCCTTTATGAAGTCGGTTGAAAATGAAGTAAATCACAGTAAAGTTTTCCCCTCACACTAAAAAAATTCCTTTGGTTCGTGAAGATGCTACTAACATAAAATGGACATAGGAAAACAAAAAGACCTATACAATAACCGATACTTATTCCGTGCGAGAATTGAACTCTTAGTGGTCTAAGGGTTCAATTCAATTCTGCAGACAAACCTCGTCAATTGTAGCTTTAATATCATATACACGAGACACATTTTTTCCCTTTTTCCGTATTTAGGTACTTAAACTTTGATTAATAAATATGTATAAAAGCCAAATACCACACTGACCGACTGACTAATCACGAGATCTCTAAAACTATGAACCCGATTGACTAGAAATTTAGTATAGTTACTCATTTTGCAATGTAGACGCTCACTAAGAACATGTTTTACGTCTCTAAGCGTTAGACCTATCAAAAAATTCTTGATATTTTACATTTCACAATAAAATATTATCGAGCGCCCAGCTAAGCGTCAGTTAGTGTACTCACGAGTATTTTACTCGTTTAAGGTACATATGTCATATTATGTCACATCATCAATTTAATTTGATTACACAAAATAAATAGTTTTTATAATTTAATCGTCTGGTATAATATACAAAACTTAAACGGTGCGAGTACATGAGAGAAAATCAATAGAAAAATGTATTATTTATATGTACTTAGTAAATATTGAAGAGAAGATAGTACTTACCTTACTTAGTGTTTTTATATCGTATTTTTGTCATTAGTCGATGCAGAAGATACGATACATCGCATGCATAGTTTCTCGTACGTGAGTGATTAAAAAATCAAAAGGATGATGATCGTGTCAAGGGGTTGTTGTCGCACGGTCAGCGATTTACATTCCTCACGACTGCAGGTCGGCGTGTCGGGTCGGGTCGTTTTCAATTCTCGTGCTTGAAAAACATCCTAAAAAACTGAATAACGTGAATAATTCACACAAGCACGTATTTAGTAGAATGCGAACAATTCATTTACCAATAACCACATTATGAATGATACCGAACAATATTTTTGTATGTGGTGTTGTTAATATGACGAATGTAGCGATGCCGTAAAAATTAGGTATTTTTTTAAGAACTGTATAAATATTTAATTTTATAACTGCTTGCTAGGTCTGCTCGAATAAACGATCATTATTTTGGTTAGAATTTTAATTAAAGTTAACATCATATAAAATAACGACCATAATATCTGGACATAATATATAAATATTCCTATTGTAAATGTGTTTTTGAACTCGTAATGCCGTTACTGACTTAAAATTGGAAAAGTTTCTATTTAAATTAACAGATATGGCGATATCAAGACTGATGGAGACCAGCGTCACATATTATGCAAGACATCTGGTACTGCGATCGCTGATTGATGAAGTGTGACGATTATTAAGCAGGGCAGCACTAATACTGATTAAGAATGAGAATAGGGCAGTAAGGTATTCTTGTAGCATTGCCCAATACTTTGGATGTGAAGCCGAACTGGAGAGAGTTATTTATGTCATATAGAAGTTTTTTTTTTTTTAACTAAGGTTGATACAGTTTCGGAGGTGTTAGCTATAACACTTTCAACCAGCACTAATATTAATATTGTAGATTGTAATATTACATTCAATCAGACCTTATTTTTCAGTCACAAACGAGCCTACTGTCATTGTGAGCTATTTGATGGTAAGTAGTAAGTAGATACTGCAGCCCATGGTCACATGCAATTGACTTCAAACAAATAAGACCATAAGTTGTCAGTCATCTCTGAGGATTTGTTAATTCATAAGAAATTTTACGGAATGTTCCAAAATATTAAGATAAAACCACAAATTAAATGTACCTAAAGGTATGGATGTCGCTGGGCAGCTTATGTGTACGCCGTGTTTTACTCACTTGTTTATAATTAAAAGCGACAATCTGTACCAAGCGGTGCTGAGCATCGAAATGATCGTTGGTTGCATGGGTGACACTTGGAAAGCAGTGTGTCTATTCGCATATTTCACGTTAAATTAATAAGAAACCCATAAAAATGTTACGTATAACTTTCGTGACCCCTTTGTAATTAAAGTTCCGTAACGACAAAATTATATCTGTGTAACCATTTTGTATCTATCTATATTATAGATATATATTTTTATATCATAGATTTTTTTTGTATTATAGATTCTATAATACAAAAAAAATCTAATGGCAAACCGACAAACCGAATTAGCTGACTTATTTTGGCAAAGGACGTTTTACGAATTTTTTTATTTTGTTACACAAATAACATTTTTGGGAATAAATAAAAAAAATCATTCATACCTTCATAGTATACAAGCAAACTTTATTACATTACCAGTATTAGTAAGTAAAGATTCAAATAAACTGTTTGATAAAATATACCATAGTCATCATTATCATCATTACAGCCTTTCATAAGTCCACTGCTGAACATTGGCCTCCCCAAGGAATGCCACAAAGCACGGTCCTCAGCCACTTGCATCCATCGACTTCCTGCATGTCTTACCAGGTCGTCACTCCATCTCGTGGGGGGTTGCCCTACACTTCGCCTACCGGTACCAGGCTGCCACTCAAGAACCATTCTTCCTCATCGGTTGTCGGTTCTTCGAGCTATATGGCCGGCCCACTGCCACTTCAGCTTACTAATCCGTTGGGCTATGTCGGTTACTCTGGTTCTACTGCGGATATCCTCATTCCTATGTTTATCTCGCAGAGAAACTCCGAGCATAGCCCTCTCCATAGCTCGCTGAGCGACCTTGGGCTTCCTCATACGGCCAGCAGTGAAGGACCACGTCTCAGATCCGTAAGTCATCACATCACTGGCAAAACGCACTGGTTGTACAATTTTTATTATTTATTTTATTTATTTAATAATTATTATTTCGTTTTAAGGTTTTGAGGCATGTCTGACGAGAAGATGTGTCGCAGCTTCCCGAACGCTGCCCAGCCGAGTTGAATCCGTCGATTGACCTCTCTGTCGAAGTTGGACTTACCTAGTCGGAGTATTTGTCCCAGGTAAACATACTCGTCAACAACTTCGAGCTTAGTGCTCCCAACAACTACCGGCATAGGTGTGACATTGACACTAAACATAATTTTTGTTTTGTCCATATTCATCTTAAGACCTATCCATTGGGCGACACTATTGAGGTCATTGAGCATAGTGCTTAGGTCCTCCAGCGATTCTGCGATAAGGACTATGTCGTCGGCAAATCGAAGGTGAGTGATGTACTCGCCATTGATGTTAATACCGTATCCTTTCTAGTCCAGAAGCGTGAAAACGTCTTCCAATGCAGCGGTGAAGAGTTTCGGGCATATAATGTCACCCTGTCTTACACCTCTCTGCAATTGGATAGGTTACGTACTCTGGTTCTGTACTCGGATAGCCATCGTAGCCCTACTGTACAAGCACTTCAGCACTTCGATATACCGACAGTCAACTTGGCATCGCTGAAGGGACTGCAGCACTGCCCAAATTTCGACGGAATCAAAGGCTTTCTCATAGTCCACATACGCCAGGCGCTCATACGCTCGGACTTCTGTACAATTTGCCGAAGGGTATGTATGTGGTCTATGGTGCTAAAGCCCTTTCGGAAACCGGCTTGTTCGGGAGGCTGGAAGTCGTCAAGTCTGCGTGCGAGATGATTCGTAATGACTCTCGAAAACAGCACGTAAACGCGGCTCAGAAGGGAAATCGGTCTGTAGTTCTTCAAGAGAGCATTGTCACCTTTTTTGAAGAACAAGACCACCGCACTTCTGCTCCACGCCTCCGGTGTAATGCCACCATGGAGGACAGTATTAAAGAGCCTCTGAAGGACTTCCAGTACCGGTTTTCCACCCGCTTTCAGAAGCTCCACTGTAATTCCATCCTCGCCTGGGGCCTTGCCGTTTTTAAGATGCTGGAGAGCCATTCTAATCTCGCTCAGACTAAAGTCCGGGATACCTTCGGAATAGTGTCGGATAAGACTCGCTCTTGGATCGTTACTCACACTTGCGTGTGGCTTCAACGATGACGTGTACAGCTATCCATAGAACCTCTCAATCTCACTCAAAATCTCAGGTGCCCCGGAAACGATGCTGCCACACTCGGTCTTCAGCTTTGACAGTTGGCTCTTTCTGGCAGACAGATCTCTGGCAAAGACTTTGGAGCCTTGGTTCCGCTCGATCGCTTCTTCAATACAGGCTGTATTGAAGTTGCGTAAGTCCCGCCGCATGCATTTGGAGATTTGTCTGTTCATTTGCCTGTATGCTGTCAAATCTGTTGAAGAATGTAGCTTCATCACCCGTCTAATAGCCATGAGATTAAGAGTGTGATCGGAGAGTTTTTGTGTTCTTCTGCGGCGGGTCTCGCAGAACTTAGCTCAGACCGCATGGACAGTTTCCACGAGCTTGTCATTGATATCGTCCACTTCATTGCAGTCTTCTAGGCACTGAAAACGGTTTTGTAACTCGAGCTGAAAGGTTTCAAGACTTTAGAACAGAGCACGAGGGGGACGAAGCGTTGACTTCATTAGACGAGACCTCTCCAACTTAACGTTTAGGTTCAGTGTGCCTCTAAACATTCGGTGATTGCTACCAGTTTTCACCCTCGCGATCACGGAGACATCACTGAACAGTGGTCGTCTGGTCGTCATAATGAAGTCAATCTCATTTTTTGTCGAACCGTCGAGGCTCGACCAGGTCCACTTCCTGTGGGGCCGCTTCTGGAAGAAAGAGTTCATCATAAAGAGTCCCTCTTTCTCCATGATGTCGGCCAGCTGCTGGCCTCTTTGGTTCCGTTGCCCTATTCCAAATTTCCCTACTTTCAGCTCACCGTTCTCTCTTGTGCCTAGTTTTGCATTGAAGTCTCCCATTAACACCGTATATTGGATTTTGGAGGAATGCATGGCTCTAGAGATATCCTCATACATTTCCTCCACCTCCTCATCGGGATGTGCCGAGGTTGGTGCGTAAACCTGTATGACCTTCAGCGAATACCGTTTGGTGATTCTGAGTATAAGGTACCCAACCCTCGTCGACACACTCCCGATCTTCAACGTTGTTAACGAGAGACTTGTGGACGATAAATCCGACACCTCCTTGGGACAGATGGTCGCCCTCCCGGTGATAGAGCAAGTTGCCGGATTCGAGGATTATCGTGTCCTCCCCCTCTCTTCGGACTTCGGATAATCCTATAATATGCCAGCGTAACTTATCTATCTCTTCTTCCAGCTCGATCTTCTCGTCAGTCCTCAGGGTGCGTGCGTTATACTATGTTACTATGGTATGGGTGCTAAGAATCTCCGGTGGAGGTTCGTTTGCCACCTTAAACGACTCGACCTGGCAACGTACGACGGACTAAATAAAACATAGCAATTGACAACTAAAGCAAATACATACCCCCACCTATGAGGCAGTATGAGGGAGGCCTATGTTCAGCTTTCTGGACCATTGTCTGCTTTGCAAACATGTAAAATATTTTCATTGAAAAAAAAAACATTGTTGTGAAGAGCTATTAAGTTAGAAATATTATGGAAAACTCTTTTTGTAATATTTTTTATTCTGTTAAAGTATTATATTTCTGTTATAGTTTTTATTAATAAACCTCCTCTATGCATTTTAAGGCATATTATATTTTTTAACTCTTTGTGATCAACTAGGTACAAACTTCCTAAGGGATTGTCGTTAAACATGACCCTTACTCGCCACTCGCACGTTTTCACTACTCTAGCATGATATTTCAAACCATTGTAAAGTTGAAATTATTTCCTCTTATATCCAATACAAACTGATTTTTACAAGTAGGTACAAAGTTCCACCCACAAAGTTCTTAAGGTTTCAAGTTTCAAGGTATGTATGTTGGAGATTAATTTTCTTTTTATTTATTAACGGTATCACAAAAGTTACACCAATTTTCGTTGGAACAGTTAAACAGTTTATCCTTTTAATTTCAATATAATGGTATTTAAATTTTAATATAATGTAATTGTTACTTTGCCGCCTTTCTTTTTTACAAATTAAATAAAACATCATAAATAAACAATAATAAAACTATATTTTTCATAATTTGTTGAAAAAATTTTTTTACAGAATAGTTATTTATAAGATAAAATACAAAATAAATTAAAAATTGCTGTTTAAAATTTAAATGATTAAAAAGTTACAGAAACAAAAATTATGCTCCAGGTGAGGCTCGAACTCACAACCCCGGCATTGCTCACGAACACTGTCTTATAAGTACCGTGCGCTAACCAATTGCGCCACTGGAGCGTTGAAGAACCTTGTGAAATTAAGGCATAGTAGTCTTATGACGTTTTTGCTCTTTCTCTATGAAGTTTTTTCATATCTAATCAATGTTCAGGGCTATAAATTGCCAGTCATGATTGAAAAAACGTGTTTACCTGATAATGGCCTTATTTTAATGTTGTTTTATTTCGGGTTAGAAAATGGATAAAAAAAGTGATAATACTGAAATATCCGAAATAAATTAGGAAATAAAAATGTAAGCTACCTATATCATTTTGTAAATCAAGTACACGATATTTTAAGGTCCAATTTTTCCGTAATGTAGCAGTTAACCTTGGCTTAACCGGAATAAGATAAGATGTTATAGGTGTTAGGTTTCTTTTTAAAGAATACCAGTATGTAATGCTATTATCACCACTAACACTGCCGTTATCCACTTCAAGCAAGTTTAAAATGCTTGTGTTAGATGTGGTTCACGGCAGTAATTACATGGCAGATTCGAACCCACGAGTTTCCGAGTTTTCTGTGCGCAGCCTTAACCATTAGGCTACTATCGCTTATCGTTTGTTTTTGACGACATAAGATATTTAGCTTTTGTTACATATTAAAAGTCAAAATCAACTATTATTCATACTATAACTTCTTCACTATATTATTTTGAAAATGAAAGTAGTAACATTTTAGATTATATTTATTCCAGATTATTCCTAGTATTCAAAAGAATAATAAACTTTGATAAATAAATAAATATTATGCTTAACACATTAAAATATTAGGATATATAAATAAAATGAATCTTAACATCACTACATAATAAATTGCTTGTTCACTACGAATCGTTAACCCACCTTTTAATGAATTATTTGGATTTAAATATTAACTAGTAATTAACAAAGTCAATAATTGAAAAGAAAAACAAATAGTTAATCATTTAGAAAAATACGGTTCTTGCCTTTTGGCTAGTGACGCCCTCTTAACCAGAATAAAAAAAATCTTATTACTTAAATCAATAGTTTTTTAAAAATCTTAAACGTATTGTTATGATCGAAGTTATAGCCTTATAATTAAATACGGTTTACGTAGGCGGGTGGAGTAACAGGCGGGAGCGCACGTGTTTGCCGCGGCTCGCGGGCATTCTATTAGCGCGTAGCGAAATGATATGTTAATGGTCTATCGGGATACGTACTTTATTGTTCACAGTACCTTGCCTGTGCTACTGGCGCCGCCACTCCTCGCTTCTGTTCCATTCAAAAGCGCCGTTTAATTACTACGTTTCATATAACTAATTTAAAACTAACTACGCCTTACCTTAACTTTTCAATCTTTATGAGCGTTACTGTTTTGTAATCATATCAACATTTATCCATCCAACGTCGTACATATACGACTTCTTTGTTTGACTCATCTCAAATGCTAATTTGAGGTGACACCAGTCACCTTTGATGCCATCTCAACCGTTGTTGCAGTAGGCAGTCCGCTAAATTATCAAAAAACGTAGCGTCCAATAAACCATGTTTATGCAAGAAAAAATGGGACAAGTGCGAGTAGGACTCAAGTCCTGAGATCCCAGGAATCGAGACAGTTTAATATTATTTTTCGACGATTACCTTATTTTATAGGATAATGGTGACAAGCGAGCATACAGTCTACCTGATGGTAAGTGGTTGCTGTGGCCCATAGACATCTACAGCTATCCTCGTTTGCGAATCAAAATGCAGATGCGTTCTCAGCAATGAGGACTAAGATGGAATGCTTCTTTTCTAGTAAAAAGGGTCTCCTGTTCTTTACGCTCACTTTAAGAAACACAGGAGCATTAAGCTTCTATTTTACTTGTTTTCGATAACTAAATTTCGAATACTGTAAATTAACAAACACATAAAATATTTATTTCTATACCATAGCTAGGTACGCTGAGTCAACGGTTAGGTAAGTTAGGTGACTTTCACGAAAATATTTTTTTTTAATTTTTAAATTATAGATAAGTAGGAGTAGAAGTTATACTATGACACTCTTTCTTTCATAAAAATGTTATAAATATTTAAAAAAAAACTTTTTAAGTAACTTTAGAGCACCCTTTCCTTTATTTTGTAGAATAAGGGTAGAAATAAGTACATAGTGAGAAAGTTAATTTTTTTATGGATTAAGGGTGACAAACGAGTATACAGTTCACCTAAGAAGTGGATATTGTGGCCCATAAACACATACATCTAACTTTGTTTAAGTTTAATTCGAAACACAGCAGTATTAAGCAGTTATTTTATGCTGGTATTATGTGAGAGTGTGGTCCTTCTCCGACCGAGCCGACCCAATCGGGCTATGGTAGTAGCATGTAAAAACCATAATATTGCTTGAACATGGATTTACTACGTATATACGTTCATGCAATTGAATTAACTAATTAGTTGAACACGATACATGTCTAATAAACACAAGCACAACTTGAAAATAATTTATACCACTCACTGCATTTACTTAGCGCAGACCTACAAATGCAATTTAAACCCACCTAATAAAGCTGTTAAGAAAGTATCCATCCCGAAAAGTAATAAAATAATTCTTTATTTAAATTTCAAGTTTTCTTATTACCTGTCATAGATACTTGTGAACACAAGATGAATGATAATGACTATGGGATGATCCTGGGAATGAGGTGATCGCTACCAAGCTATTTCAAATTTGTTATCTGTTGTTAATTGCTTAACATTTATTGATCGATGTGTAAAATACATGATTGTAAGCTGTTATTTTATTTAAAAAAGTGCCGCTGGGTTTCTTGCTGGTTCTTTTCAGGACAGAGGTTTTTTCCGAATTAGTATTCATTAAACAAAAGATGAACATTCAATAAATATTATTTACAATCTATATTGAATAGAAAAATCTGTTTTTGTTAATGTTTCTTGTTTGTTATTTAATATACATGATATAAGATTAAAGCTTGTAAATATAAACTATGAGTTGAATATCGATTTTAGTATACTTACCACGTTCGAGAATGTCGGCCCTCTGTTGTTGGAAATATCGAATGGCGGCAAACCGACTGATCAGTGTTATTGAACAGGACAATTGCCCTTAATGAAAGTAATTAACACGATGCGATCTGGCGTCGATAACGGTCCAGCACGCGGCCACGCGGCCACCGCGCAACCGACGCTGACACCACAATGCGCGACTAAATCAACCTACGCACTTGCTTTAATTACTTACTTAGCAAATCTCTAGCTAGATCTCATTCACATGTACGCAATAGCAGATCTGTGAATGAAACGCGACCCTCAAAATATAATGTACAATGATTAATCAGTTTTCCTTATCACGAATTTGGTTATCGTGTTCCAATTCAATAAAAGTCGCAGTGTGATTGTGGCGTAAGCAAATCCCATCAACGTTACAAACCCAATTACTGCAATGGATGTTGTAAAGTTGATGTTTTAGTATTATTTGTAGAGGGGAAACGTTTGTAGTAAAATACAGAGAGTGGAGTATCTATTCCGTATTTTACCAGACCTTAAGCACAATGTTTAAGACTATGCGACTGCCCAAGTAGGACAAAAGTGGTATAATAAAGCGCTACAGTAGCTGCTTAGTAGGTATATGTAATGGCTTTACCTCCTGTAAGTGCTACAGTAGCGATAGAGAACTTCTCAATCGCTTCTATACTATTGAAAAGGGTCCTTATACGGACTACAATAGCGGTACGATAACGGCATGGTGAATTAGTTAAGTTGCGTGCAATGTGATTTTTGGAGCTAAAAGATATACAAGAAGTTCTTGTGCCACCCGTATAGAATTTGCACATGATTGCAACGCGATTGTAACTCGTAACTAAATCTTACAGCATCTAAAAGGTATTTTTATATAACATACCATAAATGACAAATATGAGAAATAAATAAATAAAATTAGTGTACGGTAAATATAATAAGTTAATTTCACTTGTTTATCTAGAATATTATTACGAGCAACAGTTTTCTGTCAAAATATGCAGTGATTAAAAGTTACAGCCTATATACGTCCCACTGCTGGGAACAGGCCTCCTCTCATTTCTGAGAGGGTTTTAGGGTTAGGAAATGTCCGCCGCGCTGGCCCAATGCGTGTTGGTGAACTTCACATGTCTTTAAAATATTTATTTTCTTATTTCTCAGACATACAGGTATTCTCATGATGTTTCCCTTCACCACCGAGCACATGGTAAATCAGCACTTAAAATGCAATTAACAATTTTATTGGTGCCGGCAGGGATCGAACCCTGATTGCTCGCGTACTGTGAAACTTTAAATAGAGCGCTAACCATCTGGGCTACCACGGCTCCAATCGCATTTATTAAGCTAAATCTTTCATGCACACGCGGAACCTGTGAACTTTGCGGTACTCAATTTATCTTACTTAACTGCATTAAAAATTTAAGGTTAATTTTCAGTTTCTTTTCGATTGAGTTATTGAAACTTGTGATCAATTTATAAGGGCATGAAATTCAAAAGGGTTTATTTATTGTGACAAGTATGCTCTCATAAGGAAAGTGATTATTTTATTGACATAGATAATTCATCAAATACTGACAACTAATGGCGACTTTTTACAAAAGCCTTAGACGTCTATCTACTATATCCATTATAACAGTTTTAGAAGTAGTACAGCGCTAGTGATAATTATATTAGAGCTTTAAGATCTGCAATCACTGAACTATGGAGTATTTTTTACTAATTTTGAAGTACTAAAGAACTTTAAAGACCTTTTTACTATTGAAACATTTTATGGTTCGTTTGTTATTTGAATTAATTTTATTAACGCACGCAAGACAAAATAATTAATAATATCTAGAATTAATTAATTAATAATTCTAGATATTATTAAAAGTCTTGTATAGACTTTACTGTATTAATGGTAATAATGGATGGGTTAAAAACTCTTATAGCCGTATAAAATATCTTTAACATGCCTTTTTTAACTTGGGGAAATGCCTACACATACCCGCCTCGCGGGGGCAAGGACGGGTTATGTCCGACTCGCACCGACTAAAACCCCTTGGTGTTCCACCCTCGCCGCATATTGGCAGGGCCACGGGAACGCTTCCGTACACATCCGCGGCCCCACCATCGCCGGCCACTCCATGGCAGTCCCTTCTCGGGGGAGGACTTCTCCTCCCCATTTTCCCTCTCAGGCAAAGCGCACTAGGAACACAAGGCACACCCCCCTCCTCGGCCTCCAACTCCACCTGCTGGTCTCTGTTCTCTGGCTCCGCTGCCAACCAAGTTTCGGCCGCGGAGAGTAGGGAGAACGGCGCCTCGCAATACCGATACTCCTCTCCCCCCGCGGCCCCACCACCACCGCATCAACGGTGCAGCCCCGTCTGAGTCGCGGAGGATAGGGTGAGTGGCGCATCGCCATACCAACACTCCTCTTCCTCCGCGACTCCACCTTGGCTGCAGTGGTAGGGGGAGAGAACACCCCTCTCACCGCAGCCCACCGACACACATCCGAAATGGGCTTGTCAAGCCCACTCGGAGTGGTCACCTCGGGCTTGCCCTACACCTCGGGCCAGCCAAGGGGTTCCTCTTTATTCACCGCGGGTGACCAAGCCACGGCTACTAAGCCCTCCCGCCACGACAAGGCGGGAACCCGTTCGGGGGTGGGGGGTGGGGGGGGGGTGATTTTTAACATTCCTAATGCTTAAATAAATATTGAAAAGCCATTATCGTCACTGCTAAACGGCTACTTTATTACTCTGCTTTTAAAGAGATATAAGAATCTTGTATATACAGGTTAAGAAAGATACGAACTGTCTTAAACAGCTGTTATACAGCGATACAGATACTGCTTATATTGCTTGTGGTGGTTTTGTGATTATTGATCCGCCTGCCAATGTACCGTCGCAATTTCAGTTGGGAATTAGTTCAGAATTAGACTTTTACAGCATAATAAGAAAAACTGAATTTAACAGAATATAAAATAAAAAAAAAACTTGCCTTATTGTGCTAACTCAGAATACAGAGATATATGTATACTAAGTGCGGTATATAGCATCCATAGTTCTATTTCTTCTAGTGATTAATCGATAAAGAAGGAAAAGGAAAGTTTTTGTGAATCTTCTTTAATATATAAAAATTATCACATATGCATCCATCGATGTTTCATCAGGTCCTCATTCTATTTAGTGGGTGGCTGCTCTACACTGAGCTTGCCGGTAAGACGCTGTCACTCTTCTTTCTACAACCTTTTGACAACCAAGTCACAAACAAGCTTACTGAGTGATTGGACTGTGCTAGTTATACTAAACTTTTTTTTTTAATTACAACGCAATGAAAAATCTTTTTCAACATAGTTCACATTTTGATAGTTATTAATTAATTAATTACTTAAGTAAATAATTATTAATTTGATATAAACACTATCAAAATCACGATACCATCCTCAGTATCTGGATGCTTGGCGGTCCACCATTGTGCATTTTACTAGGAGTTTTTTTCCTCGTACAACTTCTCTGTGAAATTCTTTACCACCAGCGATTTTTCCGGACCGATACGACTTAGGGACCTTCAAGAAAAGAGCTTACTCCTTTCTAAAAGGCCGGCAACGCATCTGCAATTCCCCTTTTGTTGCGATTGTTCAGTTCATGGGTGGCGGTAGTCACTTACTCTTCTATTAAACAAAAAAATATCACTAACGTACAGAACCCGCATGGATTGTGTAAAAAAAGCTAGTGTGTAGTTAAGAATGCAGATTCGAACTCCGCCGCCATTCGACTATTGTCCTAATTACGGGGAACGCTGGAAACGTTAACAGCGAAACAAAAGAAATATTGAAACTGTGGACAAAAAATCAGCACAATTTTTTGTGTATTATTTACTTTTATGATCATTACTGTGCTCACTATCCTAGATCCTATCGCTATTGATTATTATGTAAAATTGTCAACATGATGTGTTAACTTAATCTCACAAAATGTATGAACTTTTTCTGTAGTGTACGTTATTATTATCGTAACAACTATGAAGAAATGCAGGTACAAAATTTCTTCAAACCGACTTGTTATCGAAGCACCTGGTCATTTTTCTGTGGGAAAGTGATCCAAATCCCAAGGTGTTCTAATGTAACCAAATGTTATTTGCCTATATTTTCAATATCTAGACATTTCAGATCAAGGTTACGGTGTGGTTTATCTTTATGGACAGTGTAAATCAAAAACAAATTCATTGATAAAATGGTACAAAGCTAACAGTACGACTTGTTGGTTTGCTTGTTTAAGATATAACGCAGATCCCTACGTAAATGTAAATAGCTGGTAATAAAATATAACCAATACGTATCTTGTCCAAAACTTTCAAGGTTAACGCAACAGTGTCTCCATGACTGAATCGATGCGTCAAGGTCCTGAATTAGTATATTATGTTACTAACTGTTCCCCGCGAATACGTCCGCGCGATTTCGTCGTGGAATTTATTACGGTTGGATTTAATTTTGTATGTTTTGCGCGGAACCCTATTTTTTTTTAAATAAAATTATAGTAATAGCCTAAGTTACTCTTTATAAGCTATCTGCTATCTGCCAATGAAAATCCCGTCAAAATCGGTTCAGCCATTTCGGAGGTTAGCCGGAATAAACAGACAGACCCACAGACAGACAGACAAAAATTAAAAAAAATGTTTTTTTTGTTATAAATATTGTATACACTTTCATATTCATTAAGTTAAATGATGTTATTTTGACATTACAAACAGACACTCCAATTTTATTTATTTGTATGTACTTAGTATGTATAGATATTGCTTTTGATTACTTATACTATGTCTATTAGCTTAAATTTTTTTAAACTGAAAAGTCGAGAAGTTTCTGTATTCGACGCGTGTTTTTTTTTCTACTTATGTTCACCGATTTCTGGGAAAGGGTTGAACCGATTTAAATGATTTTTCTTTAATTAAATATGTTATCCTTTAGGGGTGTTTCCAACATAAATTAGACGGCATTTAAGTTTTAACCTTGAACTTGTGAAGTCCACTCAAAAGGGTAAAATATTTAAACTTTTAATAAAAATTAAAAACTGACTGAAAAGGAATAAAATAATTTCCATAAAATAACTTTTGGCTCTTGACGGCTCCTGAGTTGTGGCGCTTATTGAAGCGGGCTTAAATCCCACACGGAGCAAGTACTGGTATTTGTATGACCTACAAGTTTGTTTGTTTTGGGTTTGGATTCTCTTTGAGCAATTTATGTATGTAAACTGCCTTCACGGAGAAAGTCCTAGTGTGAGAGGAACGTTTTCTTTAAAAAATAATAGAAACATAAATATGTGTGGCTGTTTCAAGTTGATAAAGTTATCTCGTGTTGAAACATAGTGGTAAGTGCCTCAAATAAGTTAATAAAAAATATACCTGAATGTGATAAATCAATAATAGTAATGCATTAATCACGAGCATTAATTAACACGGCTTCGTGGCGCAGTGCGCAGTGCGCCGCCGCCGCGAGTGGAATATCGCACGGATTAAGTATTTGTATGGCTTACAAAGAATAATTGTTCCTCGTCTGGATGTTTGTCCTCGTAAAACTTATATATGTAAACTGACTCCACCACATAGTAGAAAATCCTAGTATGGAAGTAGTTTTTATAAAAAAAGAAAAGAATTAATAATATACAAACAAGTTCATAATTACACTAGGCACATACGAAATAGTGTGTTTACTTGAAATTAATATAGAATATAGAATTAAGAAAATTATTGTATGAATTTATTTACTAACTTTTTATACGTGGTAGAGCCATGCTGCAGCTATATTAGTAGTATAGTTGTAGCACGAATGGGTCGACTCGACCGGGGAAGGACCACGCTCTCACAGAGTACCAGCGTAAAATGGCAGCTTGACACTGCTGTGTTTCGTATGGTGAGTGTAGAGAACTGAAGATCCACTTTACTGGAAAAGAGGCGTTCCATCTTAGTCCTCACGGGTGACGACGCATCTGCATTTTGATTCTTTATTGAGGATAAATGTATATGTCTATGGGTCACAGTAGCCACTTACCATCAGGTGGACTGTGTGCTCGTTTGTCACCCTATCTTATAAAAAAAAACTAAAACTTTTTTATTAACTTAGGTATTAATAGTATGATTACAGCAGCAAATTTTAATCTGTTAAATTTGCTGTAGGTTACAACAGACAGAGTTTTAGGTAGACGTCGCATCATATTTAATTTTCGTATGTAGGTTAACACAATATGCCGTCTTTTCACCTGTTCTTCATTATTACATAACCTGCAATAATATTTGTACAAAATACTAAGTTATAATACACACGCGTGACCACGAATACGCAAAATTAATCACGTGTATTGATTCGAAAACATAACATGATATAAGACATAACAAAACAAAGAATAAATAACGACAGGTATAATTTCTGTCTACTATTGATTTTTGTACCTAATACAGGTCCAAAACTCAATTGTGCGGTTGTGCTTATTTTTTATAATAATATTAATTTTAATAATAATACTAATAATATTGGTATTTCAGGCTGATGAAAAAAATATAAAAGCCACGAGCTTTAACATTGTTTCATCGGTCTGAAGAATTAAGGTTCTATTCGTACGGCTCTCGAAACAGAATATCAATAACATGCTTGCTATACATGTTTGAAGTGTGGTGATTACCTACGTAAGGTAACCATCATCGCATTTCGTCCAGTGGCTGTTGTATATTTACTAGATTAGATAGCTATTTAATAGATTATCCAAAGCATCTGAACAATGACAATTAATTAATACCAGTATGTAATATAGTGTTTGTATTTTGTTAATGAATAAAATACCCGCAGAGAAAAAAAAAGGGACGAGCTTTATCAACAGACATAAAAGCATTCCATGTCGAACGATGAATGATCCAGAGCATCGTTCTTCAATAGAAGCGGGCATGTTGTTTGATTGTATGTTAGTACTTAATGAAAAAACTCGTTCACTCTCAGGTGCACACCTGTTGAGGCGCCGAGACCGTGGGATTACGTCTGCAGGTAAAGATGTGCAATAATTTCAATATTGTACTCTGCGAAGTAAGTTTTCTTTAAAAAAAACTGTGACTAAACTAATTACTTTACACTTCTCTTCATAGAAGAAGTCTGATGATGATGTTAATCGATACTTCTCGAAGTTTTACTTTTGTCTATAGTTAATCAGCATTTTCATACGTCTTCAATCCGCCTGCAAAACTGCTGAGGGGTGGTGAATCATATGAAGGAGAAATTTCTCCTTCTTATCATAAATAACATAAAAATCAATTCGCGTATCGAATTTGTTAAGACAGGACGCGAAAGGAATTCAAATTACCGTCAAGATCTTATTTTATTTCCCATACAAAGGAGGAACATAAAGAAAGCATGAAACGTTATGTGTAGGCAGGGAACTACTCAGATATGTATTTTCCGTGTTTAAATTTTTGTCCATATTGGGTAGCGCTGGTGTGCCGCCGCATGAGGGCAGATTCAGATATGCTAAGAGCGCGCGGTTCAAAATCAGAAGACTTCTCTCACCGAGCGTACGCGAACGTTTGTGGGTGTAGGCATTTGGTATCGTTACCGATTTATGTGCACTGTGCACATCCTGCTCTACCTGCTTCCAACACACATGTGCAAGTGAAAGTGAGCCCACAACACATGCACCAAGTAACTTCAACGTCTAATTTGTTACGAAAATAAAAATCTTCGGGTGCGCTTTGTCCTTTTACGAAAATACGAAACGTAAACATTCTCTTAAATCCTATTGAGCGCCGGGTATGTGTGATTTAGTGCGTCGTTGATTTTATCCACATTCCGCGTTGTACAATACCACGAATTGCGTAATGCGAAATTCCATTATTAGCTTTTTGAAAGCGAATGAGGGAAGATTTTGAGAAAAAATCTGACATCGCTCTCGAACAGGTTATTGTTCAAAGGTTTACGAAAGAACAATCGCATTGTGTTTTGGTTTTAAAAGAGTTTATTACTGAAATTTTTACATGTTCCCTTTTTATTGACTAAGGAAATAAAAGAAAGCTATTCGTAAAATATGAAACTGATATTATTTTAAAGTTAATATGAATATATTATACTTTATGTAGGTACATAATATATTCATTTACATCAGACTCATTAACCACTTTTAATGTTTATAATTAGTTACGAAAGCGTAATTGTTTTTAAAGGTTATAGACTAGGCACCTACTTCAAAGTCAAAATACCGCTTAATACCACCAAATACCACATTTGTATGCACATATGTTTTGCACCCCGGCTTCGCACGGGTGATTTATGGATTTAGACAAAAGCGGCACCTACCGGGTCCAATTGTGAATCTAAAACATTCTCCAATCAACTTAGTCACACACAAAATGTCATCAAAATCAGTCCAGCCGTTTAGGAGGAATTCAGTCACATACACGCGAACAGAATAATTTTATATATAATGGTGTCAAAGTATCTACTAATGCTTAATTTGCAGCGCTACGTGAATTGCTAATTTAAAATAAAATAGAATGTGGTATTTGCTTAAATTAAGCGATTGTGTTCTTTTAAATGTTTTAAAATACTGTTTGTGATATATATCAGTTTAAAACATCTGCATCATTAGTCCACTGCTGAACATAGACCCCCCTACCCCCAAGGATTGCCACAAAGCACGATCCTGAGCCACTTCCATCCATTGACTTAATGCACCTCTTACCAGGTGTTCTGCCACGTCACTGCATCAAATGTGGGGCCGCCCTACACTTCCCTTACCGAGTACGAGACTGCCACTCTTAAACCTTTCTTCCCCATCGGAAACATGTAACAGAAAAAATAGTAGTAGAAGGTTTAAAAGAAAGTTATAAAAAAAAATTCACAGCAGTGTCACGAATGTCAGGAGCATTTTAATATCAATTACCAAATCCGTGATAACAAAATTATATGATTCATGGTGTGTGTTCAACCAAAGAGTATTTTATAATAACTTGTTTTATTATGTAAAAATGACGCAGCTGTTACTATTTAAACTACTAAACGTAGTAGTCAAGTTGTATTAGTAGGTACTTACACCGTAATTCGTCATTTAATACTGGTGATTAAATATTACAAGGTATCGTTTTAACATGCTTCTTGTCATAAGTCGTTGGAATAAAACAGCAAAGTAATACAATCATAATCAATGACAATAACAGCAAGCTTGCATTATATTTCCGCGGAGAGTGTCACGTGGTGACCGATATCGAAGTCTGATCATGATCAGGGATGAGATACAAGCGCGGCCCGATAGGGCACGTCCGACACGGCGCGGACATCCTCGCGGAGATAAGCCTCAACCTGCCCTCCGTTATCTTGCTGCTTTGGCCTTGTCAATAGTGCCTATGCAAATAAATGATTGATGTTACAGTAAAAAACCGTAACTCGTGTTATTTATTACGAGTGTTATATTATTCCCTAAGAGTGACAAACGAGCACACCGTCACCTGATGGTAAGTGAACGGTGTGGCCTATACACATCTACATCTGTCCTTAATTAACAATCAAGATGCAGATGCGTTGTCACCCCTAAGAAAAAAGATGGAATGACTCGGTTCTCTACACTCACCATACGAAACACAGAAGCATCAAGTGTCTATTTTACGCTGGTATTCTCTGAGAGCGTGGTCTTTCCCCGGTCGAGCCGATCCAATCGTGCTACAACAATAATACAACAGCGTGGCTCTACCGTATATAAATGGTCGACTATACTTCTCTTTCTTATTTCACGCTTTTGTTATGCTCTGCTACAAACTGTCCTAAGTTTTCATTTAAATATAAGTTAATTGTGTTTCATTAACATTTTAGAGGATCAATAAATGGCTGGCGTAATGTTATCAATATTTAATATTTTTTAATCTACAAAGAATATAAAATATGGTAACGTAAATCAGTCCCCTAATCATTATTTGTGCGTAAAATGTATAATAGTATGTCGGCATAGTTACGGATTCTAAGCACGAAAACATGTCATTTAAATCACCTACGCATGTACGGCTATCTTTATAGGCTGTACGATAGTAAAAATTCGATGTAAAGGCAACCCGCTAAACGAGTATGCTTGTCGAAGTAGAAAAGTAATAAGTAAGAAAACGACTCTTGTTCAATAATACAACAGGTGTAATTATACTTGCGATTTTAACAACAGAACAAGTAGGTATATTCAATTAATATCTAACTTATCATCTGAAGCATGTCACGTGGTGGATGTTTAAAAGATCCATCATCTATGTTTAAAAAATATCATATATGTACTTGGTAAGCCATACTGCAGCTATATTAGTTTTAGCACGAATGAGTCGCCCCGACCGGGGTAGAACACAGAATACCAGCGTCAAATAGCAGCTTAATGCTGCTGTGTTTCGTATGGTGAGTGTAGAGAACCGGAGACCCTTTTTACTGGAAACGAGGCATTCTATCTTTGTTCTCAGGGGTGACTACATATGAGAAGAGAGAGTATAAATGTAGATGCCTACATTTACATTTTTTCCACAGCATCCACTTATTTACCATCAGGTGGACTGTGTACTCGTTTGTCACTCTTATTGTATAAAAAAACCCTGATAAAAGCAAAGTCTCATTGCCTCCACGTTGATGGCGGATAACTATCTCGAAGTCAAATGTAAAATATCCAGATCGGCAACAGGTGGCAACATCAAAGGTTTTTCAAATCTGCCTACTACTCCTCTCTAATATAAGAGAAATCCATATACAAAGACCATGTTTACAGATAACAGGCTAATTAAGATGTGAAGAAGTTGCTAATCTTTTGGTCACCACACATATTATAGGTATCAGTGTCGTATACGTCGTCATTATACGTTGACATTGGTAGCAGCACGTTATGGATGATAATCGATAAGAACACAATCATCGCATCGCCGGAAGTGTGGCGCACTCTACCGACGACAGTTTATTTATGTGGCCCATTGAGTGGTGGGAGATACATATACAAATATTCGCGAAGGTCAGAATAAGTGTGTCGGCGCGGCACTTCCGCCGCGTGTCGGGCACGTGCGTTGAGATGTGCACATGCGTGATACCCTCCAATATCATTAATTTTGTTTAAAAAGTCATGGGAGCCGCACTTAGATGTAGCGTGTGAAATGTGAATATGTGGGCCGATCGACGCAATTGCATTAGATGTATTATTATAGCGACCCCAGTTTGGGTCGTTCATCTATCCCCCATAGATTGTCTTGTTGTATTTTGCCATAGTTGCCACGTTTGGTAGGTGGGTTGGCAACCGCAGTTTTTATAATTTTGAGTTGTTGTCAGGAAGATGCTACTGATATTGGGACGTAAGAAATAATATTTTAGGTTTTTGTTTGTTGATCGACATGTTAGACTCTGGTGAAACATTTATCCATAAAAATCCATGCGTCCATAGAATACCAAAACCATATCTTCATATACACAATTTCTTCTGGTTGGTAGCTCTGCGCCCACCAATACGCAAACAAAAAAAAAATTAAACAAGCAAGGGAGAAAAACGAGCAATGTGTTTTAAATCCACCTGATAGTAAGTGAATTCTGTTGCTCATATATCTTTCCTTGATTAAGGATCACAACCTACAAAACATTCAACTACTTTAAATAACTTTTCGTTATAAACCTCGTAACATCCTTTTTGCATTTAATTTACAAAACTTAATGTAAAAATAAATGAAAGCCATTTTTAAGTATTCACTCACAGAAAATAAAATTATATAAAACATAATAAAAAATAACTTAGAACATACATAATATATGAGATAATATTCGTCGCGAATAAATTTTAGATTAATCATCAAAATGAAAAGAAGTTATTAAAGGGGAATATTTAAACGGAAATTATTTTCTTTTCGATGTCAGCAGCAAAATAGTGAATGATCACCAAAATATCGGTAATTTGATATAAGTATGAGTATTTGGTGTTTATTTTCCATTTTCTATATGTTAGTTTGGAACGGTGTTAATTTAATTATAAGACGTTATTAAATGGTCGTTTACAGATAACAATATTAATTTAAAAAAATCATAAATGTGTTTCTATTTTATGTGCATGAGATAGTCGTAAAACCTTACAATTCCAAACTAAAAAGAGGTTACGAACGCAAAATAAGAAAGAATAATTCTTTTTCTGATGTGATAAACGGCGACATTCATAAAGGTGGAGAAAAAAATTAATTCGTGAATACCTTAAGTTATTGGCACAAAAAGGGAAAATTTAAGACATGCCAAGTCAGACAATGCGAGGTGGTGTTAATCTTACCACGATCAATAAACTCTCTGATTACACATTCGTGTAATACCTTGCGCCTCGACTGCGACCAACTCTTGCTACGCAGGTACGGCATGGCCGAGACCGTCTGCGTTTTAGTTCAAAGAAATTAAATGAGTTCATTTATTGTTTTTTTTTCATTCCTGAGAAATCTACGTTTATTTGGTTTCAAAGATTTTAAAATCTATTTTAAGGTTATCTTGAGACGGCTTCCATCTTTACGTCTTAATAGTAAAAAATAAGTAGTTGTGTATATTTATATACAAGAATATAAAGTTATAATCACTACACAAATATATTCATCATTGGTCTAGTGGTTGTAATAACAAATGCCGATCATGTGTCCAAATCCCGGGTCAGGCAAAGATTAGTGATTGGGTTTAGGAATTCTCAGTAGCATCCTGGAGTCAGATGTTAGCGGCGTTTCACCCCCGTGCCTTTGGAAGCAAGTAAGTCGCCTGATCTCTTTCCGGTCGTGTCGGATTGCCGTCCCATCGGACTATGAGAGTGAGGGAATAGAGAGTGCACCTGTGTTTGCGCATACACTCGTACATTATAATGCTATCCAGGACTAGATTGATATCGTAGAGACTGGTCGCCGTGACCGGAAATCCGTTCGAGGACATTATTATAATTAATATTATAGAATTTTAGAAAAGACACTGCAATATGAAGTAAATATACTTTCGCTTTCTGCCGACTTCAAAAAGGAGACGGTACTCAATTCGACTGTATGTTTTTTTTAATATGATGATGTTATGATTACCTCATAACTTTTTACTGGGTGAACCGATTTCGATGATTCTTTTTTTATTTAAAAGCTGGTGCTTCTCATGTGGTCCCATGTGGGTCCATATGAATTTGATCAAGGTCAGACCAATAGTTTATGAGTTATTCTTAATAGTTTATATTGAAGTCGGCTGTACAAAATTTTTAATTTTTAATTATCATTTATATTTTTCAGGTTCTGTGCCTACTTTAATTGTATTTTAAGCTCTTACATTTAATCGCATTTAATCAATAAAGAAAAGTTTAACGAATACATATTAATAATAATACTGCAATACCGATTTTTACGTGGTAGAGCCATGCTGCAACTATATTAGTAGTATAGTTGTACCACGAATGGGTCGGCTCGACCGGGGAAGGACCACGCTCTCACAGAATACCAGCGTGAAATAGCAGCTTAACGCTGCGGTGTTTCGTATGGTGATGGATGGATGGAAATGAGGCATTTCATCTTAGTCCTCACGGTTGACATCGCATCTGCATTTTGATTTGTAATAGAGGATAAATGTAGATGTCTATGGGTCGCAACAACCACTTACCATCAGGCGGACTGTGTGCTCGTTTGTCACCCTTATCGTATAAAAAAAATACCATTTGTTTCAAGTTTTTTGTGTAGAACTTGTCGAATTTCAAGTGACCATGCCTTTTAATCATTAATGTTATTAAAATGTAATAATAAGCTTTCTCACGTATAAATAATATATTAGAGTACCTATACTCTTATATATAGTAATACAGCAATTACTATACATATACTCTAATATATTATTTATTAATATGCCGAACTCTTCAAATGGAACGGACATTTCTCTCTCTGCGAAATAAATATCTTGTTGATTACTATCCGTCGCCATTCTTATAGTAAAATACTGAAAGATATAATGCTATAGAAGCAACTAAAATGAATTAAGCGAGCGGTATTCACTTCAGTGAACAGGAGCAGCGAAAGGAAGAAAGAAAATAAGTTTATTTAGTAACACAATACGGCAATTTGCTAACAATTATAACATATTATAAATTTGGTAAATAGTTACTATAAAGGTACCTAACTGAGCATAGCCTTGGTACTGACAAACTATTTCGACGCTGATCTTCCGTGTTCACCAAAGTTCGGTTTTCGGTTCTATGTACATTAAAAATAAGAGAAATGTCGTCTGCAAATAGCATTATTTTGCAAAATTTGTACTCAGAGTTCGGCGAATTGTTATTAAACGCCAAAAACAGAAAAGGACCCAGAATAGAGATTTGCAGTGTGCGGAATAGAACCCTTTTAACCTTTATTTTGACCTGACTGATATCCTTACTTCCTTTATTTTAACCATTTTAATGCAATTTTTTAAATAAAGGCAAATAAGTTCAAGAGATGTATTCTTTATTCCGTAGTGATACAGCTTATGTAGGGGGATTTTGTGATCAACAGAATCAAACGCTTTGGGAAGATCTTAGAATATATATTTATTTTATATACAATACTAAAAACTATAATAATAATTAAAAAAAAAAAAACTGAAACAAAACTAAAACTAGAAACTTAAATATCATATAGTCCTACTCCCCGCGGTATCGTGCCAAGAACGCTGGCTGCGTTTCCCCGCTGTATGGCTATACTTAGCCTTTGAGTGAGGAAAGAACCAGCCCTCTTATCACCAGCAGCAACGACCAGCCGCGGATGGAGTTCCTTTAGGAACTTCACCGCACGTGGACCCCACGGACCGATAGTCTCTACAGCAAATGGCACAAATATGTAGTCATCTCTCAGAATAATAATATTACTAATATATATAATAATAATATAAACCAAAAGCATTTTGATTTTTCCCCCAATGTTTTTTAACAAATAACAACTGACCATTTCATCACTTGTAAATCGTCTAACGGTAAACCCTTGGTACAAACAAAATATAGGTAATAAGTGAAAAAATTTCGTTTAAGTAATTTATATATATTTAAGTACCTATATAACTTCGTAGTTTTATTTCTGGTAGACTATAGATGAAAATGACAATCACACACGTCAAAGAAAAATTAACAATCAAAAAATCTTTGTAGGATATATAGTATATTGTTTTGTTTTGATGTTTTTAAAAGATACCAAAAATTTTAGTTATAGAGACTGATAAAACATGCAAATATTTCACGAAGAAATAGTATTCATTTGCATAACATGAGATTCTCACACAATCTAAGCAAAGATTTATATAATCGATTACGCATTTATCACAGTGATGACCTTGAAGTAAATATATAGTGGTGTATTTTAATATGTTGGAATTGAATGTTACAATGTTTTAAGTAAATATTGTCGATGTACTCGACCAACGTGGAAAGTTTTGCCATCAGTCACATTTGCTCTTTTGTTTGTTTGTGATTGCGCTGTGACTAGCAGAAACAGCAATAACATATCCGAGGTCAATTTTAGATATAATAATTTAAAATTAAAAATTTTGTACAGCCGACTTCAATATAAGTTATTAAGAATAACTCAAATAACTCAAAAACTATTGGTCTGACCTTGATCAAATTCATATGGGACCACACGAGAAGTATCAGCTTACATATAAAAAAAGAATCATCAAAATCGGTCCACCCAGTAAACAGTTATGAGGTAACACACATAAAAAAAAACATACGCGTCGATTTGAGTACCGTCTCCTTTTTGGAAGTCGGCAGAAAATTAGGCTTGGTAAACAGATTTTGGCTAACATGTTTAATGCAGCTGAAACTGACTTTCAAAAACGCTTTTTTGTAAGAGTTAGCCTGGTTAAATCCTTAAGCTGATATCTGGTGCTTTACTATATCAAGTATCAACATAGGATAGATACGCCAAATGCTTGCGCTTTTCAGTGTGGATGCAGTAGGCGTTAAAACACGGGCGAACTTTGCCATCGATGGGTGCATCAGCAAAGGTAATAAAATACTGAATCGCTTGATGTATCACATCGATCTGATAGCATCTGCACACCTGCGTTTTTCTGTTTGTTTTCATTTGTTTTTCTCTCGTCGAGGTTGATGAAACCGTAAAAGAGAAAAAGACGTGCCACCAAGATAGGACACTAAAACTGCGTCTGTTTTATACGTGGTAGAGCCACGCTGCAGCTATATTGTGGTTGTAGCACAAATGGGTCGGCTTCACCGGGAAAGGACCACGCTTTTCTGCCGACTTCCAAAAAGGAGACGATACTCAATTCGACTTTTTTTTATGTGTGTTACCTCATAACTTTGTACTGGGTGAACCGATTTCGATGATTCTTTTTTTATATGAAAGCTGATAGTTCTTGTGTGGTCCTATATGAATTTGATCAAGGTCAGATCAATAGTTTTTGAGTTATTCTTAAATAACTTATATTGAAGTCAGCTGTACAAAATGTTTAATTTTCTGCCGACTTCCAAAAAGGAGACGGTACTCAAATCGAAGCGTATGTTTTTTTTATGTGTGTTACCTCATAACTTTTTACTGGGTGGACCGATTTCGATGATTCTTTTTTTATATGAAAGCTGATAGTTCTCGTGTGGTCTCATATGAATTTGATCAAGGTCAGACCAATGGTTATTGAGTTATTCTTAAATAACCTATATTGAAGTCGGCTGTACAAAATTTTTTATTTTAAATTATAAATTATACATTATACCAGTGTAAAATAGCAGCTTAATACTAAATGTGTTTCGTATGGTGAGTATAGAGAATTGGAGACCCTTATTACTGGAAATAAGGCATATTCCATCTTTGTCCGCGAGGTGAATTGAAGATGGATCTAGATGTCTATGAGCCACAGCATCCACTTACCATCAGATGGACTGAGTGTTCCTTTGTCACCCATATTCTAAAAAAATCTCATTCCCACCTGCTGACTTATAGTGGCGTACTCGCAGAACAACTCGGAAATCGTAATCAGGTGGGGAATAGTACCCAAAAGGGAGATAACAGGAAACCACTGTTTGATTCAATAATCCTCTTATCATATAAAAAAGTTTTGTTCAAGGTCACCTTGATATCATAGAAGCTATGCGATGTTTTATTATACATATTGAGCTAGTAATACCAGTAGGTAATACCACAAATAGGCACCGACGTAGTGAAACAAATAAATTACAGTCGGAATTTGAATTAAAAGAATAATATGAAAATAGTTTAAAAGTAGGTCGAATAATTTATCCATGTTAGTGCAGAAATAATAAAAATTTAAAATATTTTTTAAACAAACTTCGTTATAGAATTGTGTTTAGGGTTATTTATTGGATCTTGGATCCGCCCTTGACAGATGCGTTACCACCCCTGACCCTGAATATGATGGAATAACTCAAAGTCTGTAGTTGAACTGGCTCACTTGTCCTTCAAAGATAACACATCAGTGGAAGCACTACTGCCTAGTGCTACTAACTTCTAGGCAGAAAAAAGTCATACTACTTAGTAATCATAATCAAAACTAACACGATAGCTTAATACTACCAACAAACACATTTATCATCAAAATTTGAGTAATACGGTTTTTCTGCCGACTTCCAAAAAGGAGACGGTACTCAATTCGAGTGTATGTTTTTTTTATGTGTGTTACCTCATAACTTTGTACTGAGCGAACCGATTTCGATGATTCTTTTTTATATGAAAGCTGATAGTTCTCGTGTGGTCTCATATGAATTTGATCAAGGTCAGACCAATGGTTATTGAGTTATTCTTAAATAACCTATATTGAAGTCGGCTGTACAAAATTTTTAATTTTCTGCCGACTTCCAAAAAGGAGACGGTACTCAATTCGAGTGTATGTTTTTTTTTATGTGTGTTACCTCATAACTTTGTACTGAGCGAACCGATTTCGATGATTCTTTTTTATATGAAAGCTGAAAGTTCTCGTGTGGTCCCATATGAATTTGATCAAGGTCAGACCAATGGTTATTGAGTTATTCTTAAATAACCTATATTGAAGTCGCTTATATTGAAGTCTGCTGTACAAAATTTTTAATTTTTAATTATAAATTATCATATCCTATAAACGAGCCTCGCCAGGTTTACCAGATTTTTCGTTTATGAATAAAGTGGCGCTTTTTGGTCACTCCTAGTTAAACTTATCAATTTTTTATTTTTTATTTGTTGTAAGCTGACTTCAAAATATGCGAAGGTTTAAAATTCGACTGCATCTTTTTTTGTTTTATGTGTGTATGTCCAAAATTTATGCGATATCTTCGTAATGTAAAATGAAAAAAAAAAAAAAATAAAAAAAATGTAAACGATTTTGATAATGCTTTTTTTTAAAAGCGAGTATCAGTAGGGTTAAATAGGTATATACATATACTTCTTCAATAAGTATACATTTCAGGTGTGGTAGATTGATTTGGAGATATAGTTCCACCCCTAAAGGTAAGAAAAAATAGGGGATGAAGTTTTTAATATAACTATTGAGATGACATTGAGATTGTAATATCCACTCAAAAGGGTAAAAAATTACTTTTTATTAAACGTATCAATAGACATTTGTATGTTTAATACGGCAATAGTCATTGCTCCATAAAGCTCTTTGAACTCACAAAAAATACCGAAATAATTTCACATTCTGAAGCTCCGACTGCATAATATAAAATTATTTAGTTCTTTTTAGTTCTTTGAAGTCTGCTTTCACTCTAATTAAAAGTACTTTTTTAACTTAAAAACTACAGTTTTACACAACAAGATACAGAAACAGTCTACTACTGTAAATAATATACAAAGTGTTACGTAAATTATAAGTATATTAAATGATACTATAAATAAAAATAATACATACAATAGCTACATATTATAATAAATATAAACTAATACTAATATAATAAAATATAATTGGTAAATCCAATTGAGCATACCTTAAGCGCATAAAAAAATACGTATAACATGATTATACGGAATTTTTTAAAGTAGTTGAAATACATTTCGAGAGCACTATCGGCTTCAACACCCTCGAAACCCATGAAAATGACACCCATGATGAAAAAATTGATACCCATTGCAGCCGCCATCTTGGATTTACATTTCGACAGCACTATTGGCTCCAACACCCACGAAAACCATGAAAATGACACCCAAGATGAAAAAAATTATATCTTTTGCAGCCGCCATCTTGGATTTACATTTCGACAGCACTATCGGCTTCAACACCCTCGAAATCCATGAAAATGACACCCATGATGAAAAAATTGGTACCTATTCAGCCGCCATCTTGGATTTACATTTCAACATCACTATCGGCTTCAACACCCTCGAAAACCATGAAAATGACACCCATGATGAAAAAATTGGTACCTAATTCAGCCGCCATCTTGGATTTACATTTCAACAGCACTATCGGCTTCAACACCCTCAAAAACCATGAAAATGACACCCATGATGAAAAATTTATACCTATTGCAGCCGCCATCTTGGATTTACATTTCGACAGCACTATCGGCTTCAACACCCTCGAAAACCATGAAAAAGACACCCATGATGAAAAAATTTATACCTATTGCAGCCGCCACCTTGGATTTACATTTCGACAGCACTATTGACTTCAATCAGCACCCTCGAAAACCATGAAAATAACACCCATTATTAAAAAATTTATACTTATTGCGGCCGCCATCTTGGATTTACATTTCGACAACCCTATCCGTTTCAACACCCTCGAAAACCATGAAAATTTCACCCATGACAAGAAAATTGATACTACTTACTTTTAGTACGTACTACTATTATTTATTCTGTGCTTTTAAAATATTGTAATAAAAAAATCTCTTATTATTATTATAATCAAGTATTTAAGAAATTTGGTTATTCGAATATTGTGTATTTGTACAGCGATCATTTTGAGCTGCTGCAAACAACCGAAATAATGTCCACTCACAACGGCGACAGACGGCAAATCACAAACTATATAGAAACACTACGGCAAACCTCGGCGAACTGATATATACTAATCTATGGCGATGGCGAACTGAGTTAGTAAACTACTTTGTGGCTTTAGCTCCCCATTTACAGAAATTATTTTATACTAGGCTACCAAATCAACGAAAATTTCACCATATTTCAGCCGTAAAAAAATAATTATAGCTAAACAAAACAAAATTACACTGCCATTTACATTCAGTGGCTTCCCACATGATAGATGAAGAGATTAAAAAATAGATTGAGTTAAACAATTAATATTTTCAAAAGTTATAGTGTTTACAAGCCACAGGGACATGATAAATCCACACCATAAGCCACTAAAACCCTTTTTTTTATTTAAAAATAGCAATTAATCGATTTAAAAAAATTATTAATAAGTTCAACAATCATTTATCTTTCTAACAATGTGCTTTTTATATCATTTATATGTATAATATGATTGCTAGATACGATTTTATTCGATAAAATGTTGGAATTTTAATTTTTAGGCGATAGTAGAACATTACCTTGCGCTTTCGCTTAAGGTATGCAATAATATATATTAATTAACAGTCTTTGTGAATTTAATAAAAGAATAAAACGTTTTAAGCTTATTGGTCAATCGTACCTTATACTCGTAGACCGAACCGAGTGACATATGGAAGTCAGCAAAAGTATCCAAGCTGCCGGACAACAGAAACACACAAAAAGTGCGCCAGCTGACCGGTTCCCTCATTTCGTTATTAATCGTTAACGGGAAGGATGAACTAGGTGACACGAGCGAAATTGGTCCATCTGTCTGTTCCGAGTTCCGACCTGTCTCGGTAGTTAGTGACTATTCAGCGTCATCTGTGTTTCTACTTTGTAAAAAATACCTGTTTTTAGTACATAACCATTAATTAAACAGAGAGATAACATTAAGGTATTTTTATGCCCTTTAGGTTTGCGGTATGTCTTTAATGTTATTGATGTGTTTATACAGAACAAGTTTAGTTTAAGTCGCATCATCATTATCATAATCATCATCAATCTGTTATCAGTCAGTTGCAGGGCTCTTAACCTCTGACAAGTTACATTTGCTTGCAGGATCATCGCGATTGTCTGATAAACTGGCTATATCAGTACCTAAATTTTCGCTTATGGAATAATTTTGAAGATGGTCATTGCACCACCTGTTCGTCATCTTGAAAAAACGCTTTTCAAAGGTAGTATATAATAAAAGGTATATAATTTTTATTTTATTCCAAATAAGCGATTTTGAAATTATGTCATTATAGCTACTATACTATATAACATGAAATGTTTAATAATACTGTCTTATTAATGATGCTTAATATAATAATAATATAAGATTTAAAAAAACTTAACACGCGTTGATCATGAGCTGTGGTGATCCAGATTTTATTTTATTCTGGTGATCCTGATCAGGATACCAGGATATATTTATTAAATTATTGTATTGTCATCGATCACATTTTTAAGTCAATCGACCGTCTACAAGTTGGTGAAACATACATTAAAAGATTCCGTTACATAGACCGATACACGCGAAACTAATAAAAGCTTGGTAAATAATTAAAAATTAAAAAAATTGTACAGCCGACTTCAATATAAGCGACTTCAATATAAGTTATTTCAGAATAACTCAATAACCATTGGTCTGACCTTGATCAATTTCGTATGGGACCACACGAGAACTATCAGCTTTCATATAAAAAAAGAATCATCGAAATCGGTTCGCCCAGTACAAGGTTATGAGGTAACACACATAAAAAAAACATACACTCGAATTGAGTACCGTCTCCTTTTTGGAAGTAGGCAGAAAATGGCAAATTCACTAAAAGCTAAAATAGGATATAATTTTTAGAGCACTGAACAGTTTGTAATTTCGCAATAATACCTTGCTTTTGTTTCATATTACTTTTAAATACTAATAAATTATAAACTTATAAATATGAAAATAAAGTGAATTAAATTAACGGATTCGAATCTTTTTCAACTTCTGTTGTGTCTCGTACTGGTAAACAATCCACATCCTGTATCACACACTGGCAGGCTTTTATAATATTTATGAAAGTACCTATTGATGCAATATTTGCATATTAGCTGTGAATAATTTGGTTTTATTTTTTAATAATGAAATATCTTATGTAATTATCGTAAATTTATACCATATTGAATATAAGCAGAGCAACACGAAATAATCAAAAAACGAATTTTGCGATAAAATCAGATTTTTAATTTTTCCATGAATATTAATTAGTGGAGTTCAAGAATTTGTTCTTGGATTTTAAATTATAATAAAATAAGAGGGCTGGTCTCTTTCTCGCTCAAAGGCTAAAGTATAGCTATTCAGTGAGGAAACGCAGCCAGCGTTCTTGGCACGATATCACGGGGAGTAGGACTGTATGATTGTTGATGATGTTATTGGTTTTAGTTTTTTTTCAATTATAGTTTTTTTAATATTGTATATACATATTAATTATATTATTAAAAAATTTAAATTAAAGGAAGTATATCTTGAGCCAATATGATTATAACTTCACTTATTTGAATAGAGTAGAATGTTATTCTGTTATAAACATAAACGTACATATTATATCTATAAATGTATTAATATGATCATAGATTGTAAAGCCTTGGCTCATAAGCATATGAATAAAGTTAATAAGCCTTTATTTGGATGCATGTTCACGAATTACGGCGTCGATCTCACGGCCTCACAGTCTTACATTTGACAAACATGTCGCTCTCTATAGTGATTTTCGATGACACATCTCCGCTCTTTATCGCTCATTTGAAACGGGTGACCAAATGTATGATAATCTACCAAGGAATTTTATGGTTTTATTATTCATAATAACATACTCAACTTCCATACAATTGACACCAAGAAACCTATATCTATCCTAATTGTAAATTTATGTTCAAAGCAATGCTTTTAACTATAATATGTAATAAAAATAATATATAATAATATATATAATAATAATATATATAATATATATAATAAGTCGCAAAATATTTTACTTTTAATTATTTAAATTTAAAACACAATCCAGTAAATTTGTTTTTATTTATCTTTAAACAATACTCATTGTAAAAAATACTGACCTTTTGCCTTCAAAATGTACCGCAACCTAAAGAAAGAAAATCATCTGAACACACACCTGCTTGACGTTAAACGTTCAGAGCTGACTACAATACCCATTCTAATGCTAAACAAAAATTGCTTTCGATAGACAGCAGCATTATATTGAATTAACTCGAATACGGAACAATGCTTACGTCGATATCTCTACCAACTTTCTTTTGGAGAAAGACAACAAAGTTCCTACTTGAGAGGACGGTGACAAGCGGGCTTCGAGACAAAGGCGATCGACAGCGGTTGCCTGTAGAGCACAAAGGTCAGCGTGGTTCGAGATCACCTTACGTGGGCCGCCCGCGCCCGCGCCTCACCGCGCCTCAACCGCGCCGCGTCGTGATACGCGCCTCGGCATACACTTTTGTTCCTCAACCACGAGTATTATCGCGCGATCAGGGAGCGGAGATGCTCCTCATAATGCGTCCAGATAAACCCGCATTGTGTCGTGTGCTCTCTATAACAAGAAGAATATTCCATGAAAGGAGCGCGCAACGCAACAGGTACATGCCGCTGCGATTATCTACTAGTTTAGGTGACGTGTGGTCGCTCCTTTTGAATTCCACGGTTTTCAATTACTGTTTGCTTGTAATGTGATGTTTATAATAACAACATACCATTATTATACGAAATCCTACATTTTATTTTACCTCATTATTAACGCAATTATTATTTCAGTTCGGAATACCTATTAGAACAAATATATGATATTTATTTAGTATTGACTTTACTCATATATAAAATATTCAACTAAAATGAAATAAATATGACACCATCCAGATAATCTGGAAAATGCATCATAGAACCCTTCGGTAGTTATACTAGTAAACTCCATTGAGCTTCCTACCAGACCTAGACTGAATAATGACAAAGAGTTAACTTTTTCGGAAATGATTAAAAATTACCAATGTCATGAATAATAATTAATATAATTCCACCTGACCGCATTCAACTGAGAGCGGCTCAAATCGTTGACGAACAAGTTCTTTCCGATCGGCTTGATCAGTGGATGCTTAAGCTAGTGAGCTTTGTGAAGAGAGGTCATGATCATAGATTCACCTCTGTTTATCTTCTATCGCATGGGGAGTGCTTAGAGGAAATTATTTGGATTTATTGCAGCTGCTTCTTGAGCAAATTCAACCAGCTTACACTGAAACGGAATTCTAAAATCCTCATCATCTTGGTCTCCGGTAGTTCGCTACCGTTTTACAAGGAATACTTTGCCATCCACGATGGGTTGTGTTGCAGATGTTTATAGGTGATGGTGATCACTTACAATCAGGTGAGTCGTATGCTCGCTTACGTCCTCTTCTATGAAAGAATACACAAATTAATTTGATTGAACTAGAAACTAAATGACTTGTTGTGACCGGGCGCCTGCACCGCGACACGTTTAGTAGGACTGAATTAAACAATCACGTCTGACTCACGATACCGGTTGGCTATAAAGGCAACAGAAATTATCTTTGTCTAGTTTATTTCTCAGACAAAGCGCCATGTTGCTTCGATGTAACAATTCAAAATTGTTAAGTTTACAACTGAGTTGTATAATATTATTGTTGATTCATACCCGTAACTTTGTACTAATAATAATGGAACTATCGATAAGCTACCAGCATTTAACAAAGTGTTTTTTTGAGAAACATTTTAAGCTTTTTAAAACTTTCACATGCAATCTTTTATAAATTGTTATTATATTAAGTCATATTGATCGTTTTAGAATACAAAAAATATAGCAAGTTGTACTCGTAAAGACAAACAAAAATTAACAATTATGAAATACTACTAAAATATCCTTCAGGAAAGAGAGGGTGAGTCTAAAAGATCTGTGCGTGGCACTGAAACATATATGTATAGATTGTAACTCTGCTTTATTACTAATAAAATAATAATTAAAATGTGTATAAACAAAACATCATCTGTTCAATACAAACGATGTTTAAATGATGATATGATAAAATAATCTATAGTGAGAGATTTTAACGCTTAAAATATATAATTCACTCCATTATACTGACGCACATGCTTCCCAGCGTTCTAATTGAGGCACTGTTGAATTAGCTGCTCCATGTTTATGGATCCTATACCGGCAGCTATCACATAAATTCCTTGTGTGTAACTGCCTTGCGTGTAGCGATTATAAGAGCTTTATTTTGTTATCTCGGCGTCTTTAAGTCATAGTGTTATATTATGGTGGACGTTCGTGAATCTAGAAAGAGCAACGGGTACGATGTCCATGTAAATAGAGTTAAGTTAGTGGCGCACTAGTGTACGGACTGGGAATACAGCTAAGTTATAAGAGTTGCTTACAGATTGCGTGAATGCGTTCACGGTCGCCGTGCCTTTGTTGGAGGAGCCGCGCTGGGTGGGCCGCTGAGATCCACATTGCACGCCGCAGGTACCCGACCACGTACCGCACTACATATCACGTCCAAAACACACAGGCAATAGATTTTGCGCAAATTATTTTGCAATTGTTATGTTTGTTTGTTGTGGGATAACGAGCAATCATCACGAAGCGCTCTCGATCTTCACACGACATTGCACACTTATCTCACTGACTTCGTATAAGATATTTGAACGTTTAATTTGACATAGCTTACCTATGTTAACGTTTTTAAAACCAATAAAATATTTTTCTTGCTTAAGCGTAATGTAAGTTGCAAACGAATTTGCATTAGCATATATTATGTAAATAGTATAGTAATACCATGCAAATACATAATACGCCACTTCGCCCGCTTGTAATTTGTTACGATTGGATGTCATGGGTTTTAATTTTTTTGCACGGAACTCTAATTCTTTTTCTAAAATAAAAGTAGCCTAAGTTACCTCTTATAAAGTCCCGTCAAAATCGGTCCAGCCATTTCGAAGATTAGCCGGAACAAACAGACAGACAAACTTTTTATAAATTATGTTTTTGTTATAAGTACCGTATATACTTTCATATGCACTTAGTAAAAAACTGTTATTTTGACATTACAAACAGACACCTCAGTTTTATTTATTTGTATAGATAAGAACGCGAAGGTCTTATGACCTCTAAATATACCTATAAACAAACCAAATTGGCATTTAAAAGGACCTAAAATAAATAATCGTTGTAATATCGAACCTATTTCTAAATTCACATCTACAAGTACCTACCTAACTATTCATTGAACGCGTAGAGTCGATGAGGCAAGATATTAACTAAGCAAATGAACTATAAAATAATTACCCTTTCATTTTGAACTTGTTTGTATATAAAATTAATTACCTTGTCTGGGTATTGATCTAATTACTCCTAATCGCGTATTAGGAACAAGCGGCCAGTGGCGTACTGATGTGATTGAATATGACATGCGGATAGCTGAGCTTTGCATGTGCGTGTCGCCGCCAACTGGCGGGAAATTATGATTGTGCGGCTGTGGCATGCCAGAACAAGCCCGTTACCGAGCCGACCTGTGTGGTTTAATTAAATCAACGCGACATCGACCGTGTAGTACGGGTAAGGATCAAATACCCCACATTAATTGCAGCAATATACCATTAAGATTTTTTTTATTAAACTCTTACAGTACCAAATTCTTTATATAAAGATTATCTACTTGGTAAAGGTCTTTTTGGAACGAAGTTCTTTATCGGACGGTACGCGGACGGGAACTAGGCGACAAAAAGTGTAAAGCCTGGCGTCGACTACAGCAGAAATGCTTCGAATCGAAGCGAGTCGCATTTATACCTAGTGCGTCCCTCTCTGACGAATCGAATCGAATTGATCATTCATCGCAAATTCTTCATCAAAATAGGTCGTTTTTGGGTCATGGACAGCTCGGATGAAGAGATGTTTTTATTTCATCGTAATAATGTGGATCTTCATGATTAAACAATTCTGGATATTGTTGGACCAGTGATATCAATAGTTCTTAATTCATTTTTATTTTTATTTTTTTTATAGGATAAGGGTGACAAACGAGCACACAGTCCACCTGATGGTAAGTGGTTGCTGCGGCCCATAGACATATACATCTATCCTCTATTACAAATCAAAATGCAGATGCGTTGTCAGGTTGTCACCCGTGAGGACTAAGATGGAATGCCTCATTTTCAGTAAAAAGGGCCTCCGGCCTACTGCACTCACCAAGCGAAACGCAGAGGTAAACCTCTACTTCACGCTGGTATTCTGTGAGTTCGTGGTACCACCCCGACCAATTTTATATATATATTTAAACAAAAAGATTTTTACGAAAACGAAATAGAAATTAATTAAAATACGCTGGCGCGCATCCACTTCTCTGCGTCGATTGAGGCGCGCCGAGTTGAATCGAATCGCACCGGCGAAGAAATTCGCCTGTCAAGCAATTCGCGCGGTCGATTCAATTCGTCGCGAAGCAGCTAGTCGCTAATGGACGCAGTTTCATAGTAAATATATAGGAGGCTACTTTCTGCGATTCGATTCGACTCGGCTCAGCGAGCCTAGTGGACGCTCAGCCTAAGATTTTTTCGTCACTACCCCTTGTGTCATAGTGTAGACGGTCTTGGCGGCGAAATAAGGAAGTGAGATGTAATAATATCCATCTCCCTCGCACTTTTTCTTATTTTGCCATGAAAGAAATATTATTTTATTTCAAATGATGCTTCATTTTAATAGACGCTAGTAATTAATTTATTTGTATTTGTTAATCAATAATATTATACCTACGTTTATCAATAATAATATACTACGCAAGGAACTTCGTTCCAACCGAGTGTTCCACGACACTCACGCATTTTTATGGTTCCGTAGCCAAATGGCAAAAAACGGAACCCTCATTGATTCGTGATGTCTTTCTGTCTGTCCGTCCGTATGTCACATCCACTTTTTTCCGAAACTATAAGAACTATGCTGTTGAAACTTGGTAACTAGATGTATTCTGTGAACCGCATTAATATTTTCACACAAAAATAGAAAATAAAACAATAAATTTTGGGTGTTCCCTATACTCAAAATTTTTTTTTGTTCAAAACCATACGTGTGGGGATATATATATATATATATATCTATGGATAGGTATTCAAAAATGATATTGAGGTTTTTAATATCTTTTTTTTCTGAATTGAATAGTTTGCGCGTGAGACACTTCCAAAGTGGTAAAATGTGTGTCCCCCCTGGAACTTCTAAAACAAGAGAATGATAAAACTAAAAAAAATATATGATGTACTTTACCATGTAAAATTTCACCGAAAATTGGTTTCAACGAGATCTAGAAGTAGTTTTTTTTTAATACGTCATAAATCGTAAACCGCAATTAACCTTTCATTCAATCAACTCAAATATAAAAATAGAAAATACACTATTATTAAAACATCGAACAAAGTTACAACGAACTACAAGAACTTTTATATTATGTTACTTGCTGCTACGGAACCATTCATGGGCGAGTCCGACTCGCACTTGGCCGCTTTTTTATATTATTCTAAGCCAGCGCGTAAATATAATCGCACCTGATGGAAAGTGGTGATGTAGGCTACATGATCATGTAGCCCAAAATGGTGAAACGCACTGACTTAACAAAAAAGCTTGAAGACTCCGACGCAATCGGATGCAAAGACAGATGCTGGCAACTTATTCCACTCCTTTGCTGTACGCATGACGAACGATGTAGCAAACCGTTTGGTTCGAATGCGTGGTAAGTCAACGTGGGGACTGGCCGAACGTCTGGTTGTCCGATGGTGGAAGGGAGAGGGAGGAATTTATTATTTTTATTATTATGCAATTCCTGCATATACTCTCCGACATGCATCATGTCCTCCTCCTCCTCCTTTTTATTTCTCAGACATGTAGGTTACTACAATAAGTTTTTCTTTACCGCATAGTATATAGTGCTCGTTGGAGCCGTGGTAGATCAGATGGCCGGAAATTTCGTAGTATCTGTGCACCTCGAGTTCGCTCCATAAAAGAGTCAATCGTTCTTGAGCCCCTTGAAATTTTAACGTAACTTAATTTTATTACACATAAAAAAGATACCAATTTATTAAAGTAAACGGTCTGAAGATTGACATTCGTGTTCTGGCTAATGCAATATATAAAAATGTGTGTAACGAAGAATGAACTACTAAAAGGATTCTCCATCAATCTTGAAAGTCTATATAAATTCTGAATGTACCTACAACTTTCTTTTATACTATTAATTATTGACCAGTGCACTATTTTAGAAAATAGTAGACAATCGCTTATAGTTTGTTTTTAGGTTATTGTAAATTTCATATTTTAATTGTTAATTTCTCAGTATTCCCGTTAGATACGGTAAAACTAATATTACTATTGTAATCTATTGGTTATAAGGAATAAATTGATATCTATTTAATTAAGTTACGCCACAATTTTGTTGTGGGCCCATTATCTATACAAAAAGAAATTGTCTCTTTTGCACGTCTAAAATTTGTGAAGTCTGCCAACACGCACTTGAGCAGCATGACGTACTGACTATAGAATCATACTATACTATATAATCATTTTATCAATGAGACAATGGCTATACCCAGTATTTACCTCAATTTTAGTTTTATTGTTCAAATATAATTTAAGTGCTGGTGATTATGCGTGGTAGAGCCATGCTGCAGCTATATTACGGATGCAGCGGGAATGGGTAGACTGAACCGGGGCAGGATCACGCTCTCACAGAATACCAGCGTAAAATAGCAGCTAAATGCTGTGTATCGTTTGGTGAACGTAGAGAACCGAAAACCCTTTGTACTGGAAACGAGGCATTCCATCTTAGTCCTTAGGGTTGCCAAAGCATCTGTATTTTCTTTTTCTTAAAAGCGTCTATTCACTTGTGTCATAAAGACGTCCAAATTGTAGAGGTTAGGAGAAACTGACCAAGTAAAGAATCCCAATGTTTACACGTCCAGAGCTCGGAAACATCTTACCTATCGATAGTAATTAAGAAGTACCGCAAATAATTATTACTGTTAGCGCATTACATCTTAGGCCTCATATGCGTTTTATTCTTAATCGAGAATAAATGTAGATGTCCATGTGGTGTATAGCATTATCTTTTCATCTGGAGGATAGTGTGCTCGTTTGTCACTCTTATTTGCTTATCTATTTACTAGTGTAGTGTGTAATCTCACCAAATACCTGCTGTGTTCCGGTCTGGAGTGAATGGAGGGAAAGTTCCGGTATAATTAAAACCTGCGAAGCATTTTTTTTATAGAATAAGGGTGACAAACGAACACACAGTCCACCTGATGGTAAGTGGTTGCTGCGGCCCATAGACATCTACATCTATCCTCTATTACAAATCATAATGTAGATGCGTTGTCACCCGTGAGGACAAAGATGGAATGCCTCATTCCCAGTAAAAAGGGCCTCCGGCCACCTGCACTCACCAAGCAAAACGCAGAGGTGAACCTCTACTTCACGCTGGTATTCTGTGAGGTCGTGGTACCATCGAGCCGGCCCATCCGTGCGACAGCAAAAGCTGCCGCGTGGCTCTACCACTGTTTGCATTCTATCTAAGTCCTGTCTGCATTCTTTCTAAGTCCGCACCTGTAGCCTTCTTTGTGTGAAGTTAGCTGCAAGTATCCATGAACTGCAGTAGCCACTTACCATCAGGTGGGCTGCAAATTCAAAATCTGTGCCAGTATTCCAGTCTGCAGCATCTATCACCACTGTAGTGTGCTATTGAGTTCAGAATTGTATAATTTACACAATTACAAAAATTACATAATTTGTCTATTCATTTAAATAAAACTAATTTTACGAATACTATCGCGTATATTAACTTATTTTATATTCTCGACGTTTCGAGCACTTTACAGCACCCTTGGCCACGGGGGGCGGGGGGGGGGGGGGGAGGACTGAGGTGTCTGACATTGGGAATTGAAATAAGTTAATATACGCGATAAAATCCTTAAATTAGTTTTATTTAAATGTGTAGTGTTCGCGTAAATAAGAAATCATTTTGTCTCTTCATTTTGACAATTATTTCATTGTATGTATTATTATTGTATTGTATATATTATTAAGTAAAGTGTTGTTTTGTGTAAAAGTGTCCAGTTGCATAAGTAATGATGAAATCGGAGTAATGGAAGAGATCTCATTACGAGGGCTCAATTTATCCATTAATATGGAACAAGTGATGCGGTAACTCAGCGGCGAAACATTGATTTCACTGTTTCATCGGCAAAACATTGATTATTGTTAGTTTGCGCAATGGCTTACTATCTTAACCCGATGGCTAACGCGGCCACTCTGTGCAAATCGGTCCAATTATGCAAGTGTCTCGACTAGAAAATGAGATGGCCTGTGCGATATTTGAACTCGATTGATTTACTTACGTAATCATTGCCGGAAACAATGTCAGCGAATTCTGAGAAACGAATAACTTATCGTTGCTTCGTTGGTCTGTTAAATAATTAGATCAATCTCGATTGTTTGTGACTCTCTTCAGATCGTTTATCACTTGAGTCTCTTAGAAACGAACGTGCTTGGTTTGTTCATACAATAATAATTCATTTAAAGAATATTTACGCTAAATAAATTATTTACGTAGTGAAAAAATAATTTACTAATGTTTGCTGTTATTACTGCTACTGATGGTACTCTCCATCCTCACCAAATTGTGTCTTAATTTGGTTAAAAACAGATTAAACTGCCAATAATCACTAGCTAATTACGAAGGAAATATTATAGTTAAAATATTACTTCGGTTAGACCTAATGATCTGCTGCAACTTAATGTTTGTTTACAAAGTTTTTCATTATAGGTAAACAACATGGTATGTACTTTCAGTAGCTATATTTGTAGTACACATATATTATATTCTTTCTCTTTACCCTCACTCTCATAGCCAGAAGAGACGGCAATCCGACACCACTGGAGAGAGATCAGGGGCAGGACCGATGGCTTTACATGCTTTCTGAGGTGAAAGGGTAAACATCACGTTTACGACTACTAGATTATCGAGACAGAAGATTAGTGTACGAGTATACCCTATTAACCGTTTTCTTCGTAGATCCGTTGTAGTCTGCGGTGTTAGCGCCATGGCCGTAATTCGGTCTGGATGACATTAATATTAAATTTATAAATAGTTATAAGTAGATATATTTAAAAGTTTAAAATTAAATTCATGTTGATCTTTGCAATAAATTATGTTGTTTAATTATTCTAAACACAATCCGTCAAACCCTTAAATAGGAAGCGAACGCTATTTGTCGATACGTTCAGAAAACATAAAGGAAGGTCAGGAACATGTGGTTCCGATATTTTTGAAATTCATGAGGGGAGCGTGCTCATTGAGGTCATTGCTCCGTTTGACGAATGGGAGGGTTGTCACCGGTGGAATGTCGTTATACGTGAGAGGCGATGTAAAAGAGGACTGTGTGAGCGATGTGCCTTGGGAAACCGACGGGCAGGTGAGGGGACGTTACGCGAGACGGAAATCGGCGTCGAGATTGGGGCTTCGCGGAGGTCACAGAACCACCTCTCGGCTGCTAATTGTATGCCATATGTGTATTAGTATATAAAATTGTTTAATCTCGTAAAAAGTACAAATTAAAGCATCGTTCTTATTCTTAAATGAGGTTAGAATTTTACACTGAGTGCTTATTTATTTCATTTCTAAATTTTGTGTTATCGTGAACTTGATTTTTTGTTTCATCGTTTCTCAAGACTGTTTGATTATAGTTAGCTTATTTAAAATGTACATATTTGTTTTAGATCTTGAATTCATAAATCAACTTAAGAAATATTAAATTATTTTTTAAATATTTTTATTTTATAAGAGTAAGCCTTAAGAATAAGAAACATACTCGTACATTCCCTTAGATGTTGTAACAAATCTAATGGCAATGAGAAGCCATGGCAAGAAAGATTAAATATTTCGATCGGTGTCGGGCAGCAGCTTTGGAGATGAGATGTCTAATATTGTAATCGCCAGTCCGTCTACTAAGTGTGGTGATTACGGCTAGAACTTGCCGTAATCCACAATGGAAGCGGCTTTTATGTCTAGAAATGTTTGATGAATGTAATGAAATTTTACAATTAAATTTTCACCCACTTTCAGATTCAGAATTTTCTAAAATTTTGCATTAGGAATTGATAAAAATAGAATAAATGATGACTTCTACCTTATTCCACATATTAAAACATGTTACGACGTGACTTATTCTATACTAGCTGATACCCGCGGCTTCGTTCGCGGACACACATCACTGAACACGTAGTGCTTATACAAATCGTTGTTACTTAAAACTTTAATAACTTTAAATTTTTTTTTAACAGTGGTAGAGCCACGCGGCAGCTTTTGCTGTCGCACGGATGGGCCGGCTCGAACCGGGGTGGTACCACGACCTCACAGAAAACCAGCGTGAAGTAGAGATTTACCTCTGCGTTTCGCTTGGTGAGTGCAGGTGGCCGGAGGCCCTTTTTACTGGAAATGAGGCATTCCATCTTAGTCCTCACGGGTGACAACGCATCTGCATTTTGATTTGTAATAGAGGATAGATGTAGATGTCTATGGGCCGCAGTAACCACTTACCATCAGGTGGACTGTGTACTCGTTTGTCACCCTTATACTATATAAAAAAAAAATTAAATGAAGACATCGCAATTTTTTTTTAGATAATGGTCAAGTGTCTAATAAATAAAACTTAAAAAACCTAATTGAAATCTGTCCAGTAGTTTTTCCGTGATGCGCGCACAACTCAAAACCTCTATCATTTTATTTATATAAATAGATATTCTAAATAGAATTATTACAGCTCTTGCGTGCATCAATCAATGAGTATTGTTTTGTAAACTATAATATTTGTTCTACACATATAATAAAATTTAAGGATCTGTCTATAATATCGAAATTACTACAATTTGTTGCGTTGATTAAATTTTTTCGGAATGACTGAACCGATTATAATTAGATAGTAGTAAAAGAGATCTATGCCAGGAGTGATCTAGGCAATTTTTTAAACTAATTCAAAAAATGAGGAGGTTCTCAATTCGTCGGAATCTTTTTTTTTATGTATGTTCACCGATTACTTGAAGACGCCTGAACCGATTTGGATAATTCCTTTTGTTATTCCAAAGGGTATATACTTCCCAAGTGGTCCCATTTAAATTTTATTGAAATCGGTCTAGCGGTTTTAAAAAAATCAGCAATATTTTTTTATTTTTATTGAAGTAGGTTGTACAAAATTTTTAATTTACGACTTATATCAGAAAACCCTGGACATTAAAAAGGAACGAAAAATTGTTATTTATTTTTGTTTTTAAAATCTTTAAAATCACTAAATACGAAGCATTAATAGAACCTACCCAGGCGAAGCCGGGATGGGTCGCTAGTTATTAATAATATTCGTAAAATTATATTTATTTTTACAATAAGTCTACCTATATAAGGTTTATGTGATCACTTCTTCAATCTAATGCAGCGTAAGCAAATTTACATACTGCCTTATTGATAGGAAATATAGAAACAAGTATTCAAGTGTAAGTAGGCACGAGCCATTAGCTTCCGCGGTTGGTGGCGGCCGCGCCCGCTGCTGTCTCATGCGAACGCAATAATCATCGCTCCATTGCTCTTTATGAACAATAAGTATTGTTTTCGTCTTCAATATACCTGATGTCCTCCTTAATAAATTTAGACCCTAATAAAGAAAAAACATTCAGATTTCCATACTAACAACGACTATTTTTTCCTAATGTTATTCGTTAATTTTTTTAAATAGTGTCTTTTTAAAAAGACAGGAGTATACTTATTTATATTATTTTTTATTATATTAGAGGATATGTAGAGTTGAGCTACATACATTTTGTGGGAAAATTGTTGCGCAGTCTAGAGATCAACGTCATTTAAGAGAAATGTCGTTTGGTACACTTATCAGTTTAGATGTGGTTGGCGCTGAGATAGGTGAGGGTGACAGTAATTGACAGGTCGGCGAGCGCAGGACACTTGACGCACGTGCGAGGAGTTCGGGTCCCCGCGCTAAGCAGGATGTCTTTAAATAGACTAAATGCCTTTGTGAAGGCATGCCCTCCGAAGGGTGGCGGCATCCGGCTACGATCGCGCACACGATTCGCTTCTAAAGAGGAAACTTATAAATAACTTTTTCAATTATTCAGAAGCATTCATGTATAAACGTAATGCTCGTTGCCCGTGAGTCACCGTGCACCGAGAGTCGTTTGTAACGCGCTGCTACCGGATTGTTATCAAGCATCTCGTTGACACACTGTTTCACAGAATGCCTATTGTTTGATTAATAGACTTTACACCTCTCGCCGCGAACTATTTGGAACACTTTGGACATGTTCGGTTGGAAGTTTTACATTAAAATTATTATCAGATATTTTGTAGAGTCAATTGTATGAATCAATTTGTGTAGCGACCAATGCGACTTAAATTTAAACAGACCAAATTTTACATTGATTACTATAGCTTCAGCTTCTCTAATATTTTATTGAAGTTTAAAGAGTTAAGACACTGATTAAATAAACATATTCAAATTATATTATCTTTTTATTATCTTCATATATCTAAAAGGTAAACCAAACAAAAGATTATTTTTGAGTTATAAGTTACTTACACTGACAACTTTTTTTGCACCAAATATTGTCAAAAGATTAATATTTTATTTTCGCGGGACAAAATGAATTGATTTGTTACACTTGATCAACGTGGCAACTTTGACAAATAGCCCCACGATAAGGCAATCTAAGAGAGAGGCCTGTGTTCAGCAGTGAAATTTAGTAGCTTTTTTTGCAGGTTCGGCCTCACATGGAATACTGTTCCCATCTCTGGGCAGGGCCTCCTCAGTGCCAGCTCCTTCCACTTGACCGCATCCAGCGCAGGGCGGTTCGAATCGTCGACGACCGAGTTCTTTCCGATCGGCTTGACTCACTGGCACTGCGTAGAGATGTTGCATCTCTTTGCGTATTTTATCGCATGTACTACGGGGAGTGCTCTAAGGAATTGTTCGGACTAATCCCTGCCGCTCAATTCCACCATCCCACATCGCGACAAAACTCGCGATACCGTCCATACCATCTGGATGATTGGCGGTCCACCATTGTCCGATTTAGAAGATGTTTTCTTCCTCGCACAACTTCCTTGTGGAATCGATTACCACCAGCGATTTTTCCGGACCGATACGACATTGGGACAAGAAAAGAGCCTACTCCTTTTTAAAAGGCCGGCAACGCATCTGCAATTCCCCTGGTGTTGCAGTTGTTCATGGGTGGCAGTAGTCATTTACCATCAAGTGAGCCGCATGCTCGTTTGCCCCCTTTCCTATAAAAAAAGTAGGCTGTAAGGGCCAATTCACTCAGAAGTTGAATGTTACTAACCACCTTATCGTTTTGTAGTTTGGGCGTTAGGAAAGCTTGAAATAGACGACTGTTACCAAGCAAAACAGTCGCATCTGAAGCTCGGAAAACTCATAATTTAAAAATCAAATCAAATCAAATAATCCTCAGAGAGAATATTTGTTTTAATTGCCTCGTTAATCTACTGGTCGTAAGCACAGCTGCTAATCATGAGGTCCCGGCTTCGAATCTCGAGTCGGATCAAAATCAGTTATTGGGTTTTTCTGTCTAAAAATTGTCAGTAACAATCCAGGATCAGGAAGTATTTTTTTTAGTTTAGGCGATATTTCATCCCCGAGCCTTAAAATGTACGTACTTTAATACTGTCCTTGATCTTTCTTCGGTCATGTCGGATTTTCGTCCCATCGGAATATGTGAGTGAAGGAATAGATAATGCACCTGTGCTTGCACTTGTTTGTGCACTATAATCCTGTCTTGCACAAATGGCTAGTCTCCGTCCATCCAAGACTGGATTGCAGTTTGGTCTGGTGGACATTATTATTATCCGTATTATAGGTATCCTCGGATTATTATTATAGCTCCAGAGAGTGACGGTTTGGTGTGGATTATGGAGACATTCTTTTATATACACATATTAAAAGTCAGTACTGTGGCATCATAGGATATTAATTAAAAATATATCCGGGTGTTATGGCCCGCAGCATCCACTAACCATCTGGTTGACTATGTGCTCGTTGTCGTCCTTAATTCTGCCAAATCTAATTTCATCAATAATAAATATAAGAAAGCCAATGTAATAAACATTGGCTTTCTTATATTTATACATTGTATATATAGAAGTCACATATACAATATTTTTTGAGGGAATAAGGGTGACAAGTGAGCACACAGACTACTTGATGGTTAGTGGATGCTATGGCACATAGACATCAACATTTATCCTCAATTAAGAATCAAAATGCAGATGAAATGTCACCCCTGAGGACTAAGATGGAAGGCCTCGTTTCCAGTAAAAAGGATCTCCGGTTCTCTATACTCACCATACGAAAAACAGGAGCATTAAGCTGCTATTTTGTGCTGGTACCTATTCTGTGAGTAAATTGCTCACTTAAAGTATGTATATGATACAAATGCTAAAAGTCTTTTCAAATGTTACGGTCTTGAATTCCAGCCCCGTTATGGAAGGATCTATTACGATACTGCGACCTTACACTACAGTGCACTATATAGTATATAGTATAGTATACTCGTAGTTCTGATTTTTTTTTATAGGATAAGGGTGACAATCGAGCACACAGTCCACCTGATGGTAAAGTATACTCGTAGTTCTGATTTTTTTTAATAGGATAAGGGTGACAATCGAGCACACAGTCCACCTGATGGTAAGTGGTTGCTGTGGCCTATAGACATCTACATCTATCCTCGTTTGCGAATCAAAATGCAGATGCGTTGTCACCCGTGTGGACTAAGATGGAATGCCTCATTTCCAGTAAAAAGGGCCTCCGGCCACCTGCACTCACCAAGCGAAACGCAGAGGTAAACCTCTACTTCACGCTGGTATTCTGTGAGGTCGTGGTACCACCCCGGTTCGAGCCGGCCCATCCGTGCGGCAGCAAAATCTGCCGCGTGGCTCTACCACTGTTAAAAATTACAGGATAATTACAGGAATTTGATATAAGTTTATATTTGTTGTTATATTTATTTATTTAGAAAACCAACAGCTCTTATGAATATACAATGATAATAATTTATAAATGGTTATAACAGCCAATTATAGGTTTCCCTGCATAAATCTTAAATGGTATTTCCTACTCATAATACATTAATTGTTATTTAGATCAACAATTAATAATAAAATTTACTTTTCTAAATATTTATTGGTTTTTAGTTGGGCATTTACAACACAATGTTTTTAAAACTTAAGTTAGGCTAAGTAACTATATGAATTGTGTTCAGGGAATTTGTTGTGATTTTTTTAAAATTTATAAATTAAATATCGGTATGCATTAAGGTCAACAAGTTCATTGTTGCACAACAAAAATCGTTCTCATTTTCAGCAGTAGAGGAACGGCGCATTAAAATCCGGATTGCAAAGAGGGGATTACTTCAGACTAGTACGGGTTGCACGTGTTCGGAGGGTCCCGCTGGGCTCCTCAGACTTATGTATTTGTATTAAACTACTGAGATTGTACCTGCGGAGCGTACAAACAAGTGTTTCCGGTCATACGACTATATCCGGCGCGTAATTTAATGCAACTGGTAGTCGGATGAAGTGCGTACCTACTTTTGGGCCTTTCAATTTGTATAACACACACGCATTACTTATTTCTCAACGACAATTATTTTAATATAAGGGTCTGAGGGTACGGAGATGAAAGGAAAAATTACTATTATTTTAAATTTTTAGTGTACTATACGATAAACTGTTATATATACCTAAATCATAAATGGATTATAGTATAATAAAATGTGTTATTGTTATATGGTATAGCTGACCTAGGAGAGTCAAAATCAAAATATTTTGATTCAAAACTGAGTTGTAAAGGCATATTTGGGAGTCAAGAAAGCTCCGCTATCATTTCAATGAGTTCATACTGTATACGGTATACCTTGTGCGAGGAATTGACAAGAAACTCACAAATAGGCTATGTAAACCAACCAACAGTTACAATTTAACCATATAAAGTATATATTATATGACATATATATTATACATATATATATATATATATATATATATATAATTTATATGCTTATATGGTTATGAGTATATACTTATAATATTTGTTCATGCATTTATATCTTTTAAATAATCGTCTAATTTATAATATCCTTTCTTCTTATGAATGCTTTACACATGCGCTTTAAATTTGTTTAAAGGCAAATCAATATTATTACAGGGAATGTTGTTATAAATATTACAGTTATAAATAGTCATCTACCCTAAAATGAGCCGCCAGTTGCATGAAGCCTATACTTTGGTACAGCAAGCTTAGATTTATGTATGTGTGAAGTTAAGGTCATCATTAATTATGTCGATGTGTAAAGATAAATGTATAATTTTACATAATATTATTTTCTTACAAAAATAATATTATTTAAAATTAATTGTGATGCAGTAAGATATTAATTTATTTAAAGAGGGTCTCTGAGTGAGGTCCTTGGTCTTATATTGTAAATAGCACGAATAGCTTATTTCTGTATTATAAATATGAGTTCACGAATGAATTATTTATGAATTGTGGTGAATGAATATATGATATTATGTACTATGTAATGTTTTCAGCTAAGCTAAGCACGCATTTATTCAATTAACAAATGAGTAACCGTCCGGTTAAACAAATCGACCGATTCGAGTGGATTGAATTCGGTCTTTAGAACTGAATGGGCGAGCAGAGCGGCCCCGCGGCGTCATTCACTCGCGAGCTCACAATAACAACGAGTTCTGCAGGTGACGACTCAGCTCAATAGCGCTGATTACACCTCCATTCAACACCATCATTCCTTACCTGGACAACCTGTTCCTTTTAAATTTACTAAAACTTGTATAGCTACATTAAAATGTCTCACCTAATATGTATTTTCTTTTTTAATTTATTCCAATACCAAGTAAAACGATCTCAGTATTATTTGTTATACCTATATAAAGTTTTCAAAGAAAACAAAATAGCGATAGATTTTATTCTTTCAATTACTGTACCTAGGTGTAAAGCTATATAGCTACTTCATTGCATGTTTACGGATTTTACATACCCTCAAATTGTCTCATTTCTCCGACATGCCGGATTCCTTAAGATGATGTTTTCCTTCACCGCCGAGCCTGTAATAAAACTATACATCTTATTTTATAAAGTTAAAAAGTCAGTCCGTGTAATCGAAATTACTTGCTTCTATTAAGCAATCAGGGGGTTATTTGAATAATACAAAGAATAAATAACCTTTTTCAATTTATGCCTGTTTGTCTGTCTGTCTATCTGGGCAAATCTTCGGAATAGCCGGACCGATTGTGATTAATCTTCACGAATAGATAGAGAGCAATGCCAAAAGTGATTTAGATATTCTAACCAAAAAACATACAAGAATTCTTTTGTGAAACAAAAAAAAACTGATAAAATAAATGGCTTTTTAAAAGTGTGAAAGATATATAAAAGTATTGAACAAAACTGTTTTGATTTGCAGTTTAACACAAAAAGGTGATTACGCTTTATCTTCTAATTATTAAAGTTTTGATGCAAAAACAATTTTTATCATTTTATCAATTTCCATCATTCAAGGGCGCTGATTTTTCAACGCCATTTTGACAGGTTACATTGTAGTAAATATTTTAGTCGATTATAATATTTGTGTGATTGTGTGCAAGAATGTTTGTGTGTGTGTGTGAGTGAGTGAATGAGTGAGTGAGTGAGTAAGTCAGTGAGTGAGTGAGTGAGCGAGCGAGAGTGTGTGTGTGTGTGTGTGTGTGTGTGTGTGTGTGTGTGTGTTGTGATTACTACATTAAATTAGAATTAAATAAAAATAAAAAATTCTACACAATTTAAAACATGCTGTAAGGTATAATTAATAATATTTAATGTTATTAAACATTATTAATATTCCCTTTAACCACTTCTGGTAAGCTTAGAATGCTTGTGTTAGAAGTGGTTCACGACAGTAGTCGAATGGCGGATTCGAACCCGCGACCTTTGGAGTTCACGGTCCGCGCCCTCCTATTAGGCTACTAACGCGTATTGTGTAGTGTAGTTAGTTTTTTAAGTTGATTTACGAAGTATTTTAAGTTATTAAGAAGTAATTATAAGTAAAAATAGCAAACAAGCTTTGGCAATAATTAATATTGCCAAAGCTTGTTTGCTATTTTTTTCCTAATATATTAGTTGTAGTATACGACTTTGTGGTTTTGTCTTTGTCCTCCTCCTAGTTTTGGTTTTATAGGGCAGCAAAGCTTAAGGTGACCATATTACCCTCACTTACTTAAATAATGTCTGTAGGGTGTAGGGTACGTATTGTTTTTTTTCGAGGTCTTTTAATTTTAAATGGAAAATATGACTTTCTTTGTTATTATAAAGTAAGGGTAGAAGCTAAAAACTAGACGTAAATAATATAGTACGTTACTAAATTGTTTACTGCAGTTTTAAGTGCTGATTTACCACGTACTTGGTGGTGAAAAAAACTTCGTGAAGAAACCTGCATGACTAGGAAATAAAATATTTCGTGAATTGTGACTTATGCTTCATAACGCTTTCAGAAATGAGAGGAAACCAGGGTCCAACAGTAGAACATTACTTTTTTTTACTAAATTATATTCTGAAACATAATCAAAACAAGTGGTAGAATTAAAAATTTTGTACAACCGGCTTCAATATGAATAAAATTGAGATCATCATCAATGTGGTTCCACCATTAAATTGCAATTCGTCAATAAATATTTTTTTTAGGATAAGGATGAGAAACGAGCACACATGCCACCTGATGGTAAGGTTGCTGTGGCCCATAGACATTACATCTATCTTCGATTACGAATCAGAATGCAGATACGTCGTCACTCATGGGGACTAAGATAGAATGCCTCGTTTCCAGTAAAAAGGGTCTCAGGTTCTCTACACTCACGATACAAAATACAGCAGCGTTAAAATATTATTTTACGCTGGTATTTTGTGAGAGCGTGGTCCTTCCCCGGTCGAGCCGGCCCATTGGTGCTACAGTTATACTACTAACAGCTGTAGCATGGCTCCACCACGTAATGCGCATTATTAAGGATAACTCAAAAACTACTGGTCAGATCTTGACTAAATTTATATGAAACTACATGAAAAACATCAGCTTTTAAATAAAATACAGTAATCAAAATCGGTTCACCTAAAAGAAAGTTCTGAGTAAAAATACAGACGAATAGCGAACTCCTCCTTTTTTGAGATCAGCAGAAAATGGAACCTATTGAGTTTAAGTCATCACAACATCTTGGTTTATAACAATAACTAAACATGCTTAAATGTGCATTAGTAGACAACAAGTCCAGTAGAGCGAATCAATCGCCAGTCAAGTGTTAAAGTGCGAGCATCTTTTCGTCAAACTCGAGACCGCACCCAGGAACCCATTGTCTTCTATATCATTAAAGCTATTATATTTGCTTGTTCGAGCGTACTTTTTCATATTAAACTTTGATCACTGTCTGACATCTTCATAATGATTTGAATAATCATTGTTTTAAGGCTTTCATAAACAATAGGATAATAACAATGCTAATAACAGCCTAAACGAAAGTCACATTTCTAATGCGTACATTATAATAGTAAAAGGGTGAAGGTTGAACGTGCTTTCTAATGCTATTATAAATAAAGTCAATAAATTATTCATTACATAAGATATGTCATTAATATACGATACAAGTGGTAAAATTATTTTTTTTTATAACCGACTTCAATATAAATAAAATGAGGACATCATCAATGTAGTCGAAGTCAATTAAATACTCATTATTAATGATAACTCAAAAACTACTGGTTAGATCTTGATCAAATTTATATGGAACCACATGAATAGAATAGAATAGAATATTTTTTTATTCAATATTGATTATTACATAATTCTTATTGAAAGTCATTTTTTATTTACCACTGGTTCGGAAAATACCTCTGTTCTGGGAAGAACCAGCAAGAAACCCAGCGGGACTTTTTTTTTCAAACATATTTCACTCAAAAATAATTTAATTTATACAATTTTTAAATGATTTTTAATAGAACCAGCATGGTGGCGATCACCTTATTCCCAGGGGTTATTTTCATTCATGTATTCCTTGATATTATAATAACCCTTTTTGTACAGTTTTCCTTTAATAAAACTTTTAAACTTGTTTATTGATAAACTTTGAATATGTTCTGGGATTTTGTTGTAAAAGCGTATACATTGCCCCATAAATGAATTACTAATTCTGTGGAGTCTAGTAACTGGTATTACAAGCTTATGTTTGTTCCTAGTGTTTAAAGTATGCACATCCTTATTCTTATTAAAGCTATTTATGTTTTTATGTACATACATTACATTTTCATAAATATATTGCGATGCCAAAGTTAATATGTTTATTTCTTTAAATTTTTGTCTGAGGGACTCTTTACAATTTAGGTTATAAATCGCCCGAACGGCTCTCTTTTGCAAAACAAACATAGCTTCAATATCAGTCGCATTACCCCATAGCAAAATTCCATAAAATACACTAATCTAGCTGTCTCAACATCTGTGAGACTTCTAATCTTTCTTACAGCATATGCTGCAGAACTAAGTCTGCTTGCTAATTTAGATATATGGGGGCCCCATTGAAGTTTCGCGTCAATAGTAATACCGAGAAAAACAGTAGTATCCACAAGACTCAACTCCTCCCCATTTAATAGCACATTGGTATTCGAATGTTTTACATTAGGTATTGTAAATTTAACGCACTTTGTCTTATTGCCGTTTAAGAGCATATTGTTGGCGTTAAACCAATGTACTAATTTCGATAGAGCATTATTTACATCGTCATAATTAATTAACTGCCGTTTGAGTTTAAAAATTAAAGAGGTATCGTCAGCAAATAATACTATATCGTGATTGTCCCCTACAAGATAAGGTAAGTCATTAATATAGATTAAAAACAGGAATGGGCCAAGAATCGAGCCCTGAGGAAAACCCATTGATACTACCGATCCGGAGGAACCTTTACCATTAATCACAACTTTTTGAGTTCTGTTACTTAAATATGAAGTAATAAGTCTAAGCGCCAAATTTTTTACACCGTAATGTTGTAGTTTCCTGATTAATGTTTCATGATGAACACAATCGAAAGCCTTGGAAAGATCACAGAAAACACCTAAGGCATCCTGTGAATTCTCCCAGGCATTAAAAATATATTTCATAAGCTCAACACCGGCGTCAGACGTCGAGCGACCCCTTGTAAAACCAAATTGGTTTTTATGAAGTAATTTATTTGTATTAAAAAAAAACTTCATTAAATCAGGAAACACACCAGAATCGATACAAGTATTAAAAATAATAGCAAGATGAGGTGCAATTAAATCTATTATGGACGCAATAACTTTCACGGAAATCCCCCACAAATCTGCGGTTTTCTTTACATCAATGGTTTTGAAGTATTTTACAATATCTTGCGGTAATAGTTTTTCAAATCCAAATTCTTTTAAACAGATATTATATGATAAGTATGCAAACATACATGACGCGCAGTTCGGGTTCCGACCTGGACTTTCTACTGAAAGCGCAATCCTTAGCTTAAAGCACACTGTCCAATACTACACAGATCGCAAGACGCTGGTATACGCCTGTTTCCTTGACCTCTCCAAGGCCTTTGACCTTGTGTCCTATGAGATACTTTGGAGAAAGTTGGCGGAGGGGGGCGTGCCGGCCGAGTTGCTGGAAGTGTTTAGGTTTTGGTATTCCAACCAAACCAACTTTGTAAAGTGGGCTGATTCTCTGTCGGAAGGATACGTGTTGGAGTGCGGGGTAAGACAGGGGGGGTTGACGTCTCCTAAGCTCTTCAACATGTATGTAAATGACCTTATCGTGGAGTTGAGCGGCATGCGCGTCGGATGTCGTATAGATGGCGTTAACGTTAATAATATAAGTTACGCTGACGATATGGTGCTGCTCAGCCCAACGGTGGGAGGCCTAAGTGAAATGTTAAAGGTATGTGAGATGTATGCTACTGAGCATGGGCTCACATATAATGTCAAAAAAACAGAGTACATGGTCTTTGAGGCCGCTGGTAAATGTCACAATATTGCAGTTAATGTTACCCTTAATGGCATGAACGTGAAACGAGTCACTAAATTTAAATATCTGGGACATATTATTACTGGTGACCTCAAGGATGATGCTGACATTGAAAGGGAGCGCAGGGCTCTAGCGGTTAGAGGTAATATGTTGGCTCGCAGGTTTTCCCGTTGTACAAAAGAAGTTAAGATTACGCTTTTTAAAGCATACTGCCAGAGCGTATACACGGGGAGCCTATGGGTCAAATACACCAAAAGATCGCTTGAAGCCTTGCGCATCCAATATAATAATATATTCAGGATGCTGTTGGGACTGCCTCGTTTTTGTAGTGCATCAGGGATGTTTGCGGCATACCAAACAGACGGTTTTAATGCCATCATACGCAAGAAAACCGCATCCCTTATTAGCAGGGTACGAGCCAGTCACAACAGCATTCTGAGGACCATAGCGGACAGATATACATCGCCGCTGTGGAAATGTCTTGTGCAGAGACTGATAACTGGGCCCTATCCACCCCCATGACGATCTGTCTCGGCACAATGTATTTATTTTATTTCCCTAGATTTTAAGCAAACCGTTGTACTACCACTGTAACTAACCCTTGTTATTATTATTGTTTTACTAACCCACATATGGATTTTAATTATCTGAAATAAAGAATTTATTATTATTATTATTATTAACATTCTGTTTGAGTAATGACTCGGCGACAGTTGGAGAAGTATTCAAAGACTCTGTTGTCAAAATAGGAATATCAGTGAAATATTTCTCAAACACCGCTGCGACTGTGAGAGTAAAGAGATGAGAAGTAAGAGCAAAAAGAATCATCAAAATCGGGTTCGCCTAGAAAAAAGTTTTGAGGTATCACACATAAAAAAACATGCTGCAGTTATTATACGTATTGCTTATAAATAGAAACTTACCCCAAGGAAAGCACGGTGCCGAGCCACTTGCACCAGGTCGTCTCTCCATCTAGTGGGGGAGGCACTAAACTTCGCTGACCGGTACGGGGCTGCCACTCGAGAACCTTTCTTCTGCATCGGTAGTCGGCTCTTCGAGCTATGTGGCTGGCCTGTTGCCACTTCAGCTTAATGATCCGTTGGACTATGTCGATTACTCATGTTCTAAGGCGAATATCCTCAAACTTCGAGCAAAGCCTTATCAATAGCTTGCTGAGCATACCTATATGTGTAAAGTGTATCAATTGTTTGAAATTTCTTTTGCAAAGGAAAAGGAGACGCTTCCATACATTTTTGGGCACAAGTGTTAACAAGATGAATGTAGGACCATTTGAAAGCGTATTTATAAACATTTCATATGTGAAAATCTGGCAAGATTTGTCAATCTAGGAGCTGAGTTATTGTAGAATAAGTAAAAGTGAGGTTATCTATTACCTACACTGTAACAGGTGATTTTTCACTATAATTACTTAAAGATGTAAAAGCAGGATCAGTATAAAATCATCAAAAAAGCTGTGGTTAATAATGAAACGAAATGGTGAAACGATTAACGAAAGTTAAAACAACTAAGTGAAATGAATATTACGGATATCGATCTGAGATCGATTACTTGAATTTTTGTTGTAACTGGTACTTGTTGGAATTTTGATATTTGTATTTTTATTATTATTTTGTAGATAATATACGCAATTTTTTTATCTTCCTAGTTAACACAGAAAAATAATCGAAAATAAATATTAAAATGCTCAGTTTAATCGAGAATCCACTATATTGATCTCGTTACAAATCGAATCGAAAATTTGTTTGTTTTAAGTAAATAGTTTGACGTTCGAGCTGTCAAGTTAAGTTTCAAAATGAGAAGTCCTCTGTCTCTGTTGGCAGATAACGTTCAGAAAGGAGAATTTCACTAGTGTATTCTTTATGGTAATCGTTATTTTATTGTTTTTCCGAAATCAATATTGTAAAAAGTGCTACTTTTCTGTATTTTACTTAAGAAAAATATGGCCAATTTTTTTAAAATATAAACCAATTAGTTAACTTCAGGCCCAAAAATCCCAGTCTCCGTTGAAAAGCTTTTACATATTAAACTATATTAGTGTTCGTAGTTATACTTATTGAATTCATAAATTACGCGGTAAGTTTGATAAATAAACATAATGTTACTATCATACATAATTATATCGATACTTCACGATTTGAATTTTATATGTTCGAATTGATTTTATCACTTTTTTTATTGAATTGACAACCAAACTAAAAGTCCACCTGATGGTAAGTGGCTGTTGCGTTGTATGCGTTATCACCACTGAGGAAAAAGATGAATATAATCATAGCCTGTAAGTATATTAGCTCTCTATATCTTTTAGACAGGAACATAGCAGTGCACATACTGCTGTTTGTCGGCAGAAATAAGTAAGAGCTAGCCAGACGGTCTGTTGGGCTGATATCTAGTGTACTTGAAATTAATTATTATAATTCAAACTTTTGTATAGCCGACTTCAATATAAAGTATTAACAATAACTCAAAAACTATTGGTCAGACCTTGATCAAAGGAGAATGCGATTTTTGGGCCTAAAGTTAACTAATTGGTTTATACTTTAAAAAATAGTCCATATTTTTTTATAAAAAATACAAAAAAGTAGCTCTTTTTATAATTTAGATTTCGAAAAAACAATAAAATAAGAAATAAGTTTAAATAAAACTAATTTTACGGATTTTATCGCGTATATTAACTTCTTTTATATTCCCGACGTTTCGGGTGCTTTCCAGCGTGGCCACGGGTGCTGGAAAGCACCTGAAACATCAGGAACATAAAATAAGTTAATATACGTGATAAAATCCGTAAAGTTTATTTAAAAATTATTTATATAATATATATATATATATATATATATATATATATATATATATATATATATTATAAAACTAAATAAAAAAAAATATTTAGTTTTATTTAAATGTGTACTGTTCGCATAAATATAAGAAATCATTAAGAAATAAATTAAAAAATCGATTGGAGTGTATTATTTACTAGTGAAATTCTCGTTTCTGAACGTTATCTTCCAATAGAGGACTTCTCATTTTGAAACTTGACAGTTCAAACTTCAAACTATTTACTTAAAAAAAAGATAGATTTTCGATTCGATTTGAAACGAACGCAACATAATCGATTCTCGATTAACTAGAGCATTATAATATCTATTTTCGATAATTTTTCTATGTTAACTAGGGAGATAAAAAAAATGCGTACATATCTACAAAATAATAATAAAAAATACAAAATATCAAATTTCCAACAAGTAACAGTTGTTTGAATTTTGATATTTTGTTGACAACAATTCAAGTAATCGATCTCAGATCGATATCCGTAATATTCACTTCACTTAGTTCGTTTCACCATTGCGTTTCATTATTAACCACAGATTTTTTGGTGATCTTATACTGATCCTGCTTTTATATCTTTAAGTAATTATAGTGAAAATAGCCTGTTACAGTGTAATAACAGTGAAAAATCACCTGTTACAGTGTAGGTAATAGATAAACTCCCTTTTACTTATTCTACAATAACTCAGCTCCTAGATTGACAAATCTTGCCAGATTTTCAGCTATGAATTATTTATGTATACGCTTTCAAATGGTCCTACTTTCATCTTGTTAACACTTGGGCCCAAGAATGTATGGAGACGTCTCCTTCTCCTTTATATGGGATCACATGTGAAGCACCAGCTTTTGAATAAAAAAAACAATCATCGAAATCGGTTCACCTAGAATTAAGATATGAGGTAACACATAAAAAAAAACATAAACATACAGTCGAATTGAGTACCTCCTCCTTTTGGAAGTCGGTAGAAAACTAGTCCATTACCCTTACAGCCTATAAAAGTACACACACATATATATATATATAGCCTTTTGCTGTAGTTGCCATGCTTGGAAGGCGGATTGGCAGCCGCATTATCATTTTGCGTAGTTTTCAGGAAAATGCTGCTGCCCATCTCCTAATTCAGATTCCTTCTGTCGCCTTTTAAGACGTCCACAGGACGGTACGGGGTATTGAATATTCTTGCACCGCCACTACACGGTAATAAAAGCAGTGAAGATGAAAAATTACTTAGCGTTGTTAAATATATAGGCGAATGTGAGACTATTTACTGGCATAATGACGCAAAAGCTTCTTTTATGTATATAAATGCCGTTGCAATAGTTGCAGAATTATTTTGAAATTGATATTAAAGATATAAGTATCCCAAATCTGTTTAGTATTAAAAAGCATTTAAAAAGTTTAAAATTACCCCTCCAGAAGTTTGGCATCAATAAAATGAGCGCGATCAACACTAATTGAAATAAAATACCCTAAGGCAAGCAAATTGTATACAGGTCAATGGCAAAGATAATAAAACTTATTATGTAATCGTGGACAACTGATGGTATTTTATTGCAGTACTAGCTGTGCCCCGCGGTTTCACCCGCGTCATCACGTGTCGGAGGTGCGCGACATGACCTAGTTCAAGCATTTTATAATTGCAATTAAATATTTTATTTGATAGCAATGTATGGAAAAATTGGCATAATTAATGGAGTACTTTTATCTGTCGGAATATTATGTACGATGTAGAGCGAAGTTAAGTTTTATCCACTTTCCCTCCCCCTCCCGGTGGGCGTCCTCCCCCCCCTCTCCCAGGTCCCAGAAAGTGTCCCGAAGCGCGGTTTTTTTCAGTTTTAAAGAAAACCGTACACGATACATGAAAAGTGTGTAGGCATGAAATTATTCTTGAACTATCAAACTCTTATACTTATTAGTCAATTAAATTTTCAACATACCATAGTAACGTGATGAAAGAGTTCAGAAATAAAGATGTAACTAATCAAATCTCATAAAAGTACTCAATTAATTTCTAATTTATTTTAGCTATAATGATTGCACTAACCTCACTCATAGAAGCTTTCAATACTGTTTTCTCGCAGTTCTCACCGGGCGGCTAGGGTTTATGCGTTGTTCGCGCGCCCATCCAAGTATTGAATTATTTTAATTTTACATTATCTCTTAAACTATGCGTCCAAATAACATGGTATAAAGAACAAAGTTTATCTTCATAAAATTATCTTGATGATGAAGTAACTTTCGTCTGTAAGGATAAATAGGCCATGCCTAATAATAACGCTCATAAATCACTATAAGAAATAGACATATGGTATCGCGGACTTTTTTTTAAACGGAGTAAAAATCTATATTTTTCTAGAACATTGTATTTGGGTATCCCTGACGATAACACTAGCGTACGCGGATAAATCATTTCGGGAGTGATTTTTCTTCTGACTTGCTTAACAAATATCCATATTTTAGGCTAGTTGAGTGATATAGCTTAATGTTAGATAGCCTATACTATTCCACATGAATCTGGCTATAAAACACAAAAATAATTTTTCAAATCGGACTGTTAGTTCCAGAGATAAGCGCGTTTAAACAAACAAAAGAACAAAAAAAACTCTTCCGCTTTATTATATTAGTATAGATACTAATATAATAATTAGTATAGATAGGTACATAATTTTTTCTTGTTATTCTAGAATATTCCGTTTGGTGATTGAACGATTGGTGACTTTTTATTAATTAATAGGGCAGTAACACATTTCAATGGTAATTTTATTTCGTATACTAAACCAATCAAAGTAAGTCGTAGAGTAAATTATTATTCAACTAAACGTGATACATCGTCACGTTGCCTAGTTAGTAAAGCCTAGTTAATAAAATAACACACGTGTCTATATTTATGTTTGAATATGTTATCACAGCGCGTACAGAACATTTTATGTGATGACCGCATTTATTTATCGGCAATTTGATTTGAAATATTCGTATCCACGTCAAATCAAACATTTAAGTTCAAGACACGTCAAAGTGATTTAGCTTTCTTTAGCACTTAAAATTCAAAGGCCATTAAACAGAGCGATATTTCGTTGGAGACTTCGGTTCGTAAAAGTTTCGCAAGAGTCGGTCGTAACCCATATTGGTCATAACTCGCCGTGACGCGACAACCTTTTACACGGCGATCACGGCGAGCGGAGAAAATAGGGAGACGGGTATCGCCGAAAACAACAATGAGGTACTGTTACCATAATGACACTTTATGAGCGCAAAGATCGGACAGCGGCGGGCGGCGGTCAGTCCTGCCCGGCCGCGGTCGCGTTGCACGAATGTGCTCCGCGCATTGCGTTGTGTGTGTACCACGTCACCTGTGTGTATACGTCTATTCTATACGATCATAGTTCGTATTTAAGAATTCCATTTCTACAGCTGACTTACTAGAAACTGACCGTTAATTTCATTCGAATTGATTCCTAGAATCAAATTGATGCTGAGCTCTTAACTTCCTGATGACGTAAGCTGGTGTAGCCAACGTAAGTTGCATTGCTGAGCATTTTTAAGACAATGGAACAATGAACGTGTTGTACACAGTTGTACATTAATTATTTCATCGTAAATTAGTGTGAATAGCCATTTTTGTATAAACAATTTTTTTAACATAATTTAATGTAAAAATATTTTGCATTAATTTAACTTTAATTTTTTTATAGAATAAAGGTGACAAACGAGCATACATTCCACCTGATGGTATCATGTGGCTCATAGACATCTAAATCTATTCTCGAATTTCTTCTAGAATCTAAATGTAGATGCGTTGACACCTCTGAGGACTAAGATGGAATACCTCGTTTCTTGTAAAAAGGGTCTCCGGTTTTCTACACCCATCATAATGAAACGAAACACATCAACTGTTATTTTACGCTGGTATTCTGTGAGAGCGTGGTCCTTCCCCGGTCGAGCTGAACCATTCTTGCTACAACCATAACATAACTACAGCGTGGTTCTATCACGTAAAAGTTCTATCATAATAATAATTGATAAAAAATATAAAAGGAGGTATTGAAGGTCAAGCAATACTTAACCTGCACATAAACGAATTTTGTTCGAAATCAAAAATATGTAAGAAGTGTTTCCTGTATAAATTATAAAATAAAAAGAAATCAGCACATGCGGTGGACTCGCCGAGGAAAAGCTAGTAATAAATAAAATGACTTAATCCCACCGATATGACAATATATTGCACATACACAACGCGATGTGTTGCTAACCTGCCGATAAAAATTCTTAATACGATTGTGAGCTCGATTGCTTGCGTTTTTATTATTATATAAATGCATTTTTGTTCCGAACGTTCGCCTTTTATGGTCCGAATAATGAAGTTGTAAATAACGTAAACGTACGTAACATTAAAGTATTTGCGCATTTTTAGTTAAGCAGCTTTTTTGTTAATGAAATTTAATAAAAAACGAATTAACTCTTATAACTTGTATTATTTATTTTACTAGTATTAGAGTACTAGAATCGACCATATCGGTATTATTCAGGCTGTGGTTGTACAGGTTACTACTATTATAACTTTAGTGGCCTCGCTGGGCGGTCGATGGGGTTACAAGCGTATCAAACATGGCTTACGAGGCCTACAGAGCGGCTCGCGGTTCACGCATGCAATCCACACAGCAAGCCGACATACATAGTTCAGTCTTTTGCTATCACGTCATGCGCTATGCTGATCTGTCATGTAGTCCAAACTGCGATATTTTAACCATAAATTTATAGAAATAAATTAATAAATAATTAAACTATAATTAAGTTTTATTGTGATCAAAAACATACATTTTAGTTAGAAAATATCGTTAATATAAAAAAAATGCCACAAGTTTTATATTTTTTGTTTGTAAAGGCATTATTCAGCATAAAAACTATTCGCTGCATCTTTACAAGAGACGCCGAGCGACTTGCATGTAACGTACATGCGTCAAGTGTAACGTAGGTACCCACGACTAACATATGAAAATCAGTGGTCACCCGACCTAAAACTTCATGACATGACATGACAATGAGCTTTTCGCTGGTCGTTAAGAAGCTGCACTGCGTTTCGACTTTCGACACTGAAAATTATTTTGATTCGCACCGACCGTGATCGCGTGACATCGCCGTCATACTGTCTCCGCAAGTACTTTTCTCAGTCTGTCGTCTAAACCTTAGTGCTTATACCCGGCTTACACCCGGACAAATATGTCGACAAATATAATAAGGTTTTATTACATTTGTCGACATTTTCAAAGAATAAAGTCACAAACACAAAATTAATGCAGCATAGCACTTTTTTTCAATTTGCTTTAATTCTGTTAATGCCTAATAAGAGATGTAGAGTATTCAAAGTTGAGTTTCGACACAGGAATTCTGTTTATGTGCTCAGATTATAGGTCAGAGGATAAAGTGAACTATTTTCTTTTCAAGTGCATTGTAAGAATTGAATTGGAAACTTCTTGAAACACGGAATACAATAGTATAATGTTCTATTGAAGCAATTAATTTATAAACATACTAAGGTATTCATAAAAATTTGAAAATTACACAAAAGGAAAAGGTTAAGTTGAGTCAAAATAATTATGGAATATATGCTGGAGCTATATTAGTAGTATAGTTGAAGCACGAATGGGTCGGCTCAACCGGGGAAGGACCACGCTCTCACAGAATACCAGCGTAAAATAGCGGCTTAACACTGCTGTGTTTCGTATGGTGAGTGTAGAGAACCGGAGACCCTATTTACTGGAAAAGAGGCATTACATCTTAGTGTTCACGAGTAACCACGCATCTGCATTTTGATGAGTAATCGAGGATGGATGTAGATGTCTATGGGTCACAGCAACCACTTACCATCAAGTGCACTGTGTGCTCGTTTGTCACCCTATCCTATAAAAAAAAACATATGTTGAAGCCCATATTTTGCGGACTTTTTGTTTAATTAATAATTTCAATTTTGTAACTGGGTGGGAATTCTTAGTAATATATTTTAGAAACTTTCGATCACAGCCCTGTTCTGGTAATAACATACATTTATGATTGGATGGATATTTTATGTGCACCTGTAATTCACGCTGCAATCAGTTCCAGACCTACTAATCAGTTTAAAGAGTATTTAACTCCTAGATTGTCCTTAGAAAGATCACACCTCATACATTATATACTTTTCAGTGAGAATCTTATTGATTGCTTGCATAAAATGTCAGCTGCATATGCGTAAATTTGATTTACGTATGATTTGTTAGGTAAAGCACATCATCGTAGCACGTTTATCCCTTATGCGGCTCAGCGCGTGGGCCAGGTGCGTCAATCTCAGTTGTCGCTGCGCACGCGCACCCTCACTGCGCTTTTAATAAATTTCAATGCACATAAAAAGAGCTATCAAAAGATGGCGACCTCAAATAAACCGGTGCCATATTCGGGTGCAACTATGGTCTACGCAGATCGTTCGCCCTCCGCGAACAGAACACCGTTTGTTGGGTGTGCAAACAAGTTTTGATTAAATGAAAAGGTGTCCCGGAACGGGTGTGTCCGCCGTTTGCTTTAAAGTAATTACATTTTACGGACTAATGTCTGTGGCTGTCGGTAAATATATTATTATATGAATGATTGTTGCAACTTGATTCGAGTAATTAGAATTTGAATGTACTTCTCTTCTAAGGGACTATTTTTCAACTTCTTATGAACAAGTACACCTCAGTCTTTGTAACGACACGTGACTGTAATAACACTTGAATATCTGCAGCAATTAAGAAATATTTTTTCAGCCCGTTATGTAAAAAATAAATACGTAAACCCAATAAGTTTGGGTAGGACACAAAATTGAAATCGGTAAAACGTATATTAAATCATAGTCTTTTATGTAAATTCTGTATAATCTAAATAAAATAAATTATTCACAATAATCATTGAGATATTAGTTTTATTCCGTGTTAATTGCAAAAAGTTTGAAAAATGTCTACGATATTATATAAAAAGCACATAAACTAGACGTAAAATGTGAGCCATTTTACGTCTACTTTGTGTGCTTTTGTTTTAAGTGTCAGAACTTTTCCGTCTTTCCATCCGACAACAATGTGAGTTTGGTTGAGTTATCTGTTTTTGAAAAGTTAAAGTGAGGAGTGAATAGGCTTTTGTACAGCTAGGAATAGAAGACCAAAGATGAATAATGATAAAATGCACTAAGAATTTTGCTATCTTCAGTCTACTACTATTTTTTTTATAGATTTAGAGTGACAAACGAACTACTATTTCACCTTTTTTTAATATGATAAGGGTGACAAACGAGCACACAGTCCACCTGATGGTAAGTGGTTGCTGCGGCCCATAGACATCTACATCTATCCTCTATTACAAATCAAAATGTAGATGCGTTGTCACCCGTAAGGACTAAGATGGAATGCCTCATTTCCAGTAAAAAGGGCCTCCGGCCACCTGCACTCACCAAGCGAAACGCAGAGGTAAACCTCTACTTCACGCTGGTATTCTGTGAGGTCGTGGTACCACCCCGGTTCGAGCCGGCCCATCCGTGCGCCAGCGATTCTGCCGCGTGGCTCTACTACTGTTTAAAACCTGACGGTAATCAGCTACTACAATCCACGGATACGTGAAGCCAACTTGAAACTAAGATAGTTCTCACTATGTGTAATTATACTGGCTTTTCCTACCTTTCAAACCGGCATACAGTTGCACATGTATTTGCAATTTGGTAACAGAAATAGGTGAGAGGCTGGATACTAACACTGTCAAAAATATTTCGCTTAGCCTTATTATTCCATATTTAAATAACAGAACTCAAAAGGTTGTTATCAATGATAATGGTTCCTGCAGATCAGTAGTGTCAATGGGCGTTCCTCAGGGCTCGATTCTTCCATTCCTGTTCTTAGTCTATATTAATTACTTACCATATGTTGTAGTGGACAATCACGATAGAGTATTATTTGCTGATGATACCTCTTTAATTTTCAAACTCAAACGACAGTCAATTATTTAACGCCAACAATTTGCTCTTAAACGGCAATAACACATAATATATTAAATTTACAATATCTAATGTTAAATATTCAAATACCAATGTGCTCTTAAATGAGAAAGAATTGTCCTGTGGATACCACTGTTTTTCTTGGTATTAATATTGCCGCGAAGCTTCAATGGGGCCCCCATATATCTAAATTAGCAGGCATACTTAGTTCTGCAGCATATGCTGTAAGAAAGATTAGAAGTGTCACCAATGTTGATACAGTTTTTTTTATACGATAGGTTGACAAACGAGCACACAGTCCACCTAATGGTAAGTGGTTGCTGTGCCCCATATACATCCTCATCTATCCTCAATAAAGAATCAAAATGCAGATGCGTTTTCTCTCGTCAGGACTAAGATGGAACGCCTCTTTTCCAGTAAAAAGGGTCTCCGGTTCCCTACACTCCCCATACGAAACAGCAATGTAAAGCTGCTATTTTACACTGATACACTGGTGAGAGCGTGGTCCCTCCCCGGTCGAGCCGACCCATTCTTGCTACAACTATACTACTAATATAGCTGCTACATGGCACGTAAAAGATAGAGCTGGATTAGTTTATTTTAGTTACTTTCATAGCGTGATGTCTTATGGAATTTTGCTATGGGGTAATCCGACTGACATCGAAGCCATATTTATTATGCAAAAGAGAACCGAACGGGCGATTTATAACTTAAATTGTAATGAGTCGCTTAGAGAAAAATATTAAAGAAATAAACATATTAACTTTAGCGTCACAATATATTTATGAAAATGTAATATATGTACATAAAAAAATAAATAGTCTTGATAAGAATAACAATCTTCATACTTTAAGCACTAGGAACAAACATAAGCGTGTAATACCAGTTACTAGACTCCACAGAATTAGTAATTAATTTATGGGGCAATATATACGCTTTTACAACAAAATCCCAGAAAATATACAAATTTACCAATAAACAAGTTTAAATGTTTTATTAAAGAAAAATTGTACAAAAAAGAGTTAAATAATCTCAAAAAATACATAAATGAAAAAATCTCCTGGGAATGAGGTGATCGCCACCATGCTGGTTCTAATAAAACTCATTTAAAATTTGCACAAACAAAATTATTGTAAAGTGAATATTTAAAAAAGTCCCGCTGGGTTTCTTGCTGGTTCTTCCCAGGAAAGAGGTATTTTCCGAACCTGTGATAAATTAAAAATGACTTTCAATAAGTATTGTCATAATCTATACTGAATAAAAATTATTCTATTCTATTCTATTATATTCTATTCAGAAAAGGAGTCGTACCATCTAGAAATATATGATGTAAGATATTCAGAAACCAACTGTTTTCTTAATTGATATTTTAATTAGCTAGTTAGACAGTTAATTTATTTATTTATTTCACAATTTATGTACACACAAACAGTGGAAAGGACACAATATGATGAAGAGTTTGTACAAGGGCGCTACTTATCTCATTATGAAATTTCTTCCAGTAGGCCAGTTAAAAAGATATGTAATAAATAAAAGATAATAAGGTGTGCACTTTGTTATTATATACACATACATACATATATCCATACAAAATAAAATAAATACATATATATATATATATATATATATATATATATATATATATATATATATATATACACACACACATATATATACATATATATATAAATAAAAAAAGTATAGTAAATATCAAAGATATGGAAACTTACATAGAAGACAGTGATAAATAATGTTCTTTTACACGTTTTTTGAATAATGTGACTGTTTTAATTTCTCGAATAGGAGGAGGAAGTGAATTCCAGAGTCTTACTGCATGTACAGAGAATGAACGGGAATATGAATGAGCTTTAAAGGATGGGAATTTGAAGAGGGTCTTAAGGTGAGATCTACAAGCTACATCTGGAGATTTAAAAAAGGTAAATCGATCACGAAGGTATGAAGGGAAATTCGGACTATGTAAGATGTTAAAAAGAAGACAAAGGATACGAGTGTTCCTGCGAAATCGGATCGGGAGCCACTTGAGCTGCTTTCTGTATTTAGAGACGTGCTCAAACTTCTTGAGTCCATAAATATACCGAATGCAAAGGTTTTGCAATCGCTCAAGTTTATTTAATTGCTCCTCTGTAGCATCCAAAAAACAGACATCAGCGTAATCTAAGATTGGCAAAATGAGAGTTTGAACAAGAGAGATTTTAGTTGATAAGGGTAAAAAACTTTGAAGTCGTTTTAACGAGTGAAAAGCATAATGAACTTTTCTGCTTAAGTCCGTTATATGAGCACCCCACGATAACCTATTGTCAATAATTAGGCCCAAGTTCTTCGCAGATTCCGAATAAGCAATTGATGTGCCATTGATAACCACATTTGGCAAGGTGCAGTTATCAATAATGCTACTATTATATCTGCTACTTACTATTAACGCTTGTGACTTACTTGGATTTATAGTTAAGCCATGGGATCTGGACCGACGACTAATTCTATCCAAATCGTCATTCAGTGCATCTATCGCCAATTTAGCTTCAGATGCCTCAAAGTGACGGTAAAGCTGCAAATCGTCTGCATAAAGATGGAAGTTGGAGGATATTATTTTCGTTATAGAATTAATAAAAACGGTGAAGAGTAAAGGAGACAAGACGCCACCTTGGGGTACACCTGCAATAAGATTACACCACTTGGAATAAGTGTCATTGGAGCGGATACATTGCGAGCGTCCCCGAAGATAGGAATCAAACCAAAGAATGGCGGAAGATGAAACATTGATAGCCTGAAGAATTTTAAGGAGGATATCAAAGTCAACAGAATTGAAGGCACTACCAAAATCTAATAAAACGAGGACTGTTGATTGTTTTTGATCTATGGCTCGACGGATATCATCAGTTACCTGAAGAAGAGCAGTTTTTGTACTGTGACCGGGCCGGAATCCAGATTGAAATGTACTAAAAATATTGTTGGAGTTAAGATAAGAAGAAAATTGATTGTGAACAATATGTTCCAGTACTTTAGAGAGGAATGGTAATATAGATATAGGTCGAAATTCAGAAGGTAATGTAGGGTTAGCAACCTTGGCTACAGGAATAATGTGTGCTAACTTCCACGAATATGGAAAGCAGGAGAAAGACAATGAAAAATTAAATATGTAAGTAAGAACTGGGAGAATACAAGGTAAAATCATAGTAATCATTGTGGAAGAAATTTTATCGTTTCCCGACGCAGTAGAAGATATCGATAGCACTGATCGCTTTAATTCATCTTCTGACACTGATACAAATTCAAACTGGGGGAAATGTTGTAAAGGGCACCTGGATAATTCTAACAAGGTCTTAGCCTTTATAAATGAAGATAAGGAAACAGGTGGGAGAGAAAAATGTTGATTGAGAGTATCTATATCAAGATTTCCAATCGCAGGCGCAGGATGTTTGCCAATGCCGACTGTTTTGAGAAAACTCCAGGCTTTTCCTGAATCGCAATTTGAAAGTGAGTCATGAAAGTAGCGCCTTTTAGCATCTCTACATAGACGATTGCAGCGGTTACGCAAAATCTTAAACTTGATTAAATTTCTTTCCAAGGGACAATGTTTATATCTACTTCTGGCTTTATCCCTACGTGCCATAAGCTCTTTTATCTCTGTTGTAATCCAGGGCGCAGGACAATGTTTTATTTTTATACGTTTGAGAGGTGCATGGCAATCATACAATCTAAGAATTAAAGCAGTAAAGTTATTCACCATATTATCAATATTTTGACAATCCATTACGGAAGGCCAATCCATTATACTTGCATCTCGTCTTATGGCTTCCAAGTCAATGCCCTTATAGCTACGAAGAAATCTAAAATGTGATTTACGCTTTGGTGGACGAACACGGTACGAAAAGAAAATGAGGTCATGGTACGAAAAAGAAGCTGTTATTTGTCCACGATTCGCAATGTTATTTAAAGATGAAACTATTATAAGTAAGTAAGTCAAGTAAAGACGGAGCACAGTTTGGAAAATGATGGGTAGCAGAGAGGGGTAAAATATGTAGATTATGTGAGGACACAATAGACTTCAGCTTATATGCACGTGAATCGTTTTTGAGTAAGCAAGTGTTGAAATCTCCCATCACGATCACATGACTATATATGGGACAGAAGTCTGTAAGTAGATTTTCAAATACTTCAAAATAATCAATTTGCATATTAGGGCTGTATATCACACCAAGAAGGATTTTTGTGTGGCGAAGTGTAACCTCGAGAAAAAGGTACTCTGCAGATTCAGAATAAGTTGACGGGGAAGCAGAGATTTGTTTGTAAGGGATTTCAGAACGCAGGTAAATAGCTACACCACCTCCACCCTTACCGATCCTGTCATTACGTATCAAAACGTAAGCAGGAAGTGAAAACTGAAAAGAAGGAAGAGAAGACTTGAAAAAAGTTTCAGATATAAGAAGTGCGTCGATTAGATTACTGCTAATGGATGCAAGAAGGTCAGGATAGTGGGCAGGAACACTTTGTGCGTTGATATGGGCAACATTAAAATTATTGGGGTAAGGAGAAAATATGGCAGAAATATGATCATGCAGTCCAAGAGGTTCGGATGACTCAGTATCCGCGCTTAAGAAACTGGTAGAAGATGAATTACACGAGAAAAAACTACCATTAAAATCAGTTGAACTTTCCATAATTATGACAATAGAAATTTAAAATATATTATATATATATTTTAAATTTAATATTATAATTATATACTATAAAATAAAAAAAAAATATTACTGAATAATAAAAAGCAATATCCTATTAGAAAAATATACAAATGTTAAAAGAAAAAATACTATCTAACTTATAATAAACAAAAAAAAAACTAAATTAAATAAGAATAAAAACAACTCAACTCAGTGCAACTCACTAGCGTAACGGTTTTTTAAATTAATCTATGAATACATATTATATTAATACTAGAAGAAGAAAACCAAAAATACTAATTGCAATACAAAATTAACAAGGTGAAAACGGAACGTTATTTTAAACCTTAGAGTATACAATAAGACAAAGTAATGTAAACATTAGAAATAAGCTTAAAAATTAGGTAGGTAGTAAAAACTTAATAAGTTTAATTTTTTTGCGTTCATTGCATTCACAGCAATCTTTATTAGCCTTGAAATTAAAAGTGAGAAAATTTAAAGAAATTATTTGTGGCGTTTATGCGTTCTGCCTATGCCAGTTAACTTCATTATTATTTACTCGTAACATTAATTAGTTAAAAAGTTGCATGCTGCCATTATAGTAATGCAATTTTTAAAGCAAACAATACTACTGTTTTTTAGTTATTTATGCGTCGGCGTGATTTCTTCGGGGCATTAACGGTTTTCGATGTTATATTAGCGGACTGTGATGCGTTGTCATTAGTAGCGGAGCTAGAAGGATATTTCACGATGAGTAGTTCCAATTCAGCCAGCGTTTCAATTTTTTGTCGAGTTTTATCGGGGAGCATTATAACAATTTTTCCTTCAGATGACCAACAGTGCTTAATTCCAAAGTGTTTACGTGCTGTAGTAAATATGTGATGCCTGGTTTTCGTTAAAAACTCTGAGATGGTGATACCGGAGCCTTTGAGATTGGCTTTGTTATCCCAAAGAAACCGCCTATGCTCAGTATCAAAAAATCGAACCAAAACTGGTCGTGTCTTACTTTGAGATGATCCGAGTCGGTGGCAAACCTTAACACAATCCTTTTCCAAATCTGTTAGCTTTAGTTGATTAGATATTATATTAAAAATAACGTCACGGAGGTTTTCATTTTGCTTTTCGACAATTCCATGGAACAACAGAACTTTATTTCGCATCGCCGTTTCATGTCTATCAAGGCCAAGACATAGTAAATTTATTTGTGTTTTAATTGTAGAAAGAGTTTGCCAAACAAATGATTTAAACTCAGAGAACTCACGAGACAATGAAGATATGTCAGGATTTGATGAACTACTCTCAGTATTGACTTTTAGTAGCTTCGCTTCATAATCCCGCATTCGGGACTCGAACATCTTTTCAAGTTCACTAAGATTATTAGCCAGCTGGAGATCCATATTAGGTGGTATAAAAATATTTTCAAATATTGAGTATAATTATAGGATAAGTTGTGAGAAAGTGAGCGCAGACGAGTTTAGTAACAAATTAATTCATTTAATATACGCTTAATACACACTGTTAAATTTATAATAAATATAAATAGGCGCACACCAAAGTTTACGTGTTGACGATGATGTTTAATGGATTTGAGCTGCTTAAAATATGATTTCAAACTTTTAACATTATTCATAAGACTCTACACTAAATACATTAATTATAATTAGCAATTTTTATCAACAAACACCTCAAAAACAATTATTATTTAAAATATTTCGTAGGTATATACAGCATAACGATTTGTTATATTTACACAAACTACACATTAAATAAAACTCATTAATCATTCATTACAGCTTGTCACAGTCCACTGCTGACCATAGGCCATCCTTAATAAGGTGATATTATCCCTGATAGGACTATGGCAGTTGCCATGATTGGCAGGTAGGTTGGCAGTTAATTTTTTTTCTAATATTAGAAAAATGCTGCTGCCTATCTCCTAGTTTGTTTCCCTCGTCGACTTGTACTTTTGACCACACCTAGGAGTACGATATGGAGTAGTCTATATTCTTACACCGCACAGTCATAAATAAACCTTCATCACTGTTACAGCTGTTCGCTTGTGGAACTGCTTGCCAGTCCCTATACGCTGTGCGCAATCCCTTTTTTCCTTCCAAAATTTACTCAAAGCTTGTTACTTAAAACTCTAATAATTCCCATTATACTTCCCGTCCTTTCTTGTTTCTATCGTCAACTGTTATTATCTTGTGTTTTTAATTTTTAACGCAATATTATGTCATTACAAAATAGTTTACAATTGTATAATAACTTTCATCCTTTATTATTCCCTTAGGATTGCAGTGTACAAAAATCCTTAAACACGTGTTACTTTAGTTAAAGTTACTTTAGTTTCTTGTATAATTAAAACACCGCAGAATTTCAAACCATCATCATTAATTTACTAGCTTAAAAGTAGAATTGTTAAAAATAATGAAAAACATGTCTCTTAGTTTTTAATCTACACCCTATATAGAAATTTCTATTTTTGTATAATAAAAAAATACGTGTTTCATTTTGTAATTATTGCAATACACATTTATAATACTTGCATCAATTTTTACATTAAAAAACTATTATTTGTAGTCCATACAAATTTGAACACTCTCTGAGAGTTTGTTTTGAAAAATCTCGAAATGCGTTATCATTAATTTTTCTACAGAGTACTTATAGTAAATTGTATTCGTGGTAGAGCCATGTTGCAGCTATACATATATATCGTAGTTGTAACACGAATGGGTCGACTCGACCGGGGAAGAACCACGCTCTCACAGAATATCAGCGTAAAATAGCCGCTCGATGTTGCTGTGTTTCGTATGGTGAGAACCAGAGACTCTTTTTAGTGGATACGTGGCATTCCATCTTAGTCCTTAGGGTTGACAACGCATCTGTATTTTGATTCTTATTCGAGGATAGGTGTAGGCCACAGCATCCACTTAACATCAGGTGGACTGTGTACCCGCTTGTCATCTTTTTCTATAAAAAAAAAGTTTCGAGTCAATCGCCATGTGAAATAAAGAGTTTCATACAAACTGTAAAAATGTCTATGTTATAAAAGGCAGCTACTGTCCAAATTTGTGGTTTCTATGTCTAGCGCTTTGGGCTGTGCCTTGATACATAAGTTAGTCACTCAGGACATCCTTTTTATATCATCATCATCATCATCATCACTACAGCCTTTCACAAGTCCATAGCTAAACATAGGCCTCCCCCAAGTTATGCCACAAAGCACGGTCCTGAGAGACCTGCATCCATCTACTGGCTGCATGTCTTACCGTCGTCACTCCATCTAGTGGAGGGTCGTCCTATACTTCGCCTACGTGTACGAGGCTGCCACACGAGAACCTTTTTCCCCCATCGGTTGTCGGTTTTTCGAGTTATATGGCCGATCCAAAGCCACTTCGGCTTACTAATCCGTTGGGCTATGTCGATCACTCTCGTTCTACTGCGGATATCCACATTCCTAAGTTTATCACGCAAATAAACCCCAAGCATGGTCCTCTCCATACCTTACTGAGCGACCTTGAGCGTCCTCATACGGCCAGCAGTGAAGGTCTACGTCGCAGATCCATAAGTCATCACAGCAAAACACGCACTGGTTGTACAATTTGGTTTTCAGGTTTTGAGGTATACCTGACGAGAAGATGTGTCGTAATTTCTCGAACGCTGCCCAGCCGAGTTAAATCCGTCGATTGACCTCTCGGTCAAAGTTGGACTTACCTAGTCAGATTATTTGTCCCAGGTAAACTCCTTCGTCAACAACTTCGAGATTAGAGCTCCCAACAATTACCGGCATAGGTGTGACATGAACACATGATCTTTGTTTTGTCCATATATATCTTAAGACCAAACCGTTGGGAGACACTATTCAGGTCATTGAGCATAGTGCTTAGGTCCTCCAGCGATTCTACCATAAGGACTATATCGTCGGCAAATCGAAGGTGAGTGATGTACTCGCCATTGATGTTAATACCGTATTCTTTCCAGTCCAGAAGCTTGAAAACGTCTTCCAGTGCAGCGGTGAAGAGTTTCGGGGATATAACGTCACCCTGTCTTACACCTCTCTGCAATTGGATAGGTTACGTACTCTGGTTCTGTACTCGGATAGCCATCGTAGCCCTACTGTACAAGCACTTCAGCACTTCAATATACCGACAGTCAACTTGGCATCACTGAAGGGACTGCAGCACCGCCCATATTTCGACGGTATCAGAGGCGTTTTATAAATAAGTATATATATATATAGATTTAACTCCAAACGTTGGGAGTCATGTATGTAGGGGGTAGGGGGGGGGGGACTGAGGTGTTTGACGAGTTAACCCAGGATACCTGCCGCTATTAATTATTAAATTATGGCCTGATCTACGCAGAGCGAGCTTCTCATATGTTAAAGTGTTGCAATGTTATACTTGGGTTTGGATTGAATTTTAATAACTAACTACATTTTTTTTTTATAGAAATAGGGTGACAACCGAGCACACAGCCCACCTGATGGTAAGTGGTTGCTGTGACCCATAGACATCTACATTTATCCTCCCTTGCGAATCAAAATGCACATGCGTTGTCACCCGTGAGGACTAAGTTGGAATGCCTCTTTTCCAGTAAAAAGGGTCTCCGGTTCTCTACACTCACCATACGAAACATAGCAGTGTAAAACTGCTATTTTACGCTGGTATTCTGTGAGAGCGTGGTCCTTCCCCGGCCGAGCCGACCAAACTACATGAACCCAAACATGTGATAGTACCTAGGCCCCTTCTCGATTGTAATTTGAATATTTCTTTATTTACATAGCAGGTTTAAACCAGTTTTGATACCCAAAAAATAAACTGATGAGGAAATTGGAAAAATAGGAATTGTTTATGACTAAAGATCGAGTTAAGACTCTCTTAAAAATAACGTGTCAATCAAAAGAATTCACTTATTTTCTTTGTATTTTTTTTTGTGCTTTTAATACTTGTATAAATACGTTTATTTTTATCTATGGGAGTTGTGGGGTGCGAGGATTTTAATACATCCTTATTTATGTTCATGTTTATTTTCAAAATAGAACGCAATTATTTTTCTGCCGACTTCCATAAAGGAGACGGTACTCAATTCGAGTGTATGTTTTTTTTTAATGTGTGTTACCTCATAACTTTATACTGGGCGAACCGATTTGGATGATTCTTTTTTATCTGAAAGCTGATAAGTGTCGTGTGGACCCATATGAATTTGATCAAGGTCAGACCAATGGTTATTGAGTTGTTCTTAAATAACCTATATTGAAGTCGGCTGTACAAAATTTTTAATTTTAAATTATTCATTTATTCAAAGGTATTTTCATGCAGATAATTTCACCATTTCTGTAATTAATGTGAACGACATAATCTAGTACCAAGATAAGTATCCTCGACGCTTATCCAATTCTATTCTTTCTCTATTTGCAAATTGTCATTAAGCACATAGAGATTTTATATGATGATGAAATGGGGGTATCAAGAACCTAGCTTTACGACGGATTTAGAAAGCATTTACAAATATTTTTGAGCAAAAAATCTTATAAATACATTAACAATTTTCTGAAGAAGTAAAATAAAACGTTATAGACACGGAAGAATTGTTCAATAAATCGAATCCTGGAGATGATAAAAAGACGTGTATATACCAGTTTACTAAATTTAATCCTAATTAAATCCTATTACCTTTTACAGAACTGTATTTGTATTTGGGCGATTTATAACCTAAATTGTAAAGAGTCCCTCAGAGAAAAATTTAAAGAAATAAACATATTAACTTTGGCATTGCAATATATTTATGAAAATGTAATGTATGTGCATAAAACATAAATAGCTTTAATAAGAATAAGGATGTTAATACTTTAAACACTAGGAACAAACATAAGCTTGTAATGCCAGTTACTGGACTCCACAGACTTATACAACAAAATCCCAGAACATATTCAAAGTTTGTCAATAAACAAGTTTAAAAGTTTTATTAAAGAAAAACTGTATAAAAAGGGTTATTATAATATCAAGGAATACATGAATGAAAATAACCCCCGGGTATAAGGTAATCGCCACCATGCTGGTTCTATGAAAAATCATTTAAACATTGTATAAACTAAATTATTGTTAAGGGAAATATGTTTGAAATAAATCCCGCTGGGTTTCTTGCTGGTTCTTCCTAGGACAGAGATATTTTCCGAACGATTGGTAAATAAAAAATGACTTGCATTAAGTATTATGTAATAATCAAAATTGAATAAAAATCATTCTATTCATTCTGTTCTATTCTATTGGTAAAAACACAATATCAATATTATTTTTGCCACAAGTTAAGGTACGTATAATTTACAAGAATATAAAAAATAATCATTTTCTACGATTTCGCATATAATGTTTCTTGTCAATTCATATCAGTGTTGTCGTCTCATAAGAAAATTGATTAAAGAATACAAAATGTGATTTCTTTTATGTCTTTGCAGTTTTAATTTCTTCAGAATCGATGCGATTACTTAGAGGAAATTCCTCTGCCACTTATAGTTTAGACTTTACTGCTCTATTTTAATGCGTTACTTTATACATAGTAGCGCGTTGAAATAGGGATTTTTATACATAAAAATACTACTATACAATACTATAAAACTATCGTACTACTTCAGTGTTGCCCCTCGCGATACAATACCAATAACGCTGCCTGTATTCTTTCTTGTTTTCACAAGGAACGACGATCAGACTCAATGGACTAGCAGTCTCAGTAAATCGCACAAGGGTATGTGTTGTTAGTGCATACATGAAGATATATTCTTTCCCATTTTCACCTCCGCTTAAAGTGTCTATAATTATGTTACGGCTAAAATCTCACGTGCGGATATACCTAGACATGACTAAGTATTGATTGTGGTTTGTTAAAAGTGTCCGAAATAATTTGCAAGTCAGATAAATGTCCGCTTCTATGTAAAACTAAAAATATAAAGTAATTATTGGCCTTATTTGAGTAACAGAGAGCAACGTAGTAATTAGGAACAGAAGTGCTGCCCGTAACTTTATTTGTATCTATTAATCCCGTGCCTACAGATCAACTTGTCCGAGCCTGCTCCGTCGCAATGGATGCAGCTGCTTGCTAACAACCCCAGGTCTTTCCCCTTCTTAACATTGCACTATAAATACCTTTTCGTCACTGAGAAACGCAAAAAATGCGTATAACCGTTATTTTGGGCAAGAAGTAATAGAATGTGGGAACCAAACTATTTTCATGTCCCCAGATTGAAAATATACTACCGAACAAAAAAATTTACAAAAAAAGTTGTTTAAGCCTATTGTGAACTTTATATAAAATAAAATCTATTTAAACAGGTTAAATTTGATTCTGCTCCAAAACCACTTAAGAATGATCTAGTTTGTCTAAAAGGTATATATCAAGGTCAAATAATTTATTAAACTCGTTTAATTAATCTTTAACTCTTACAATTGGAATAACTAAAAACGTGTTTATGACATTTTTCATCAACGCGGAACTAAATTTAAATAGCGGAAATGTGATAAGCAGCCCAACACTCCGTGTTTTGAAAGTGAAAAAAAAAAGAAAAATGTAATGGCTCTAAATAGGTTATCGTAAATAAAACTTTGTATTTGAAAAAAAGGTTCTTCTTAATATGTTTGTCAAAAATTATTTGCCGTTTGCATTTTTCAATGTATATATTTAAGGAATGTAATAATAGTTGATTTTCGGAATTAAACGCCTCTTCCGTTGTAGAACGTAGATAACAAGATAATATCGTATATAGACAAAATATAATATAAGTAATAATAATTTTAAATAAATAAAAGATTAATGAGTTTACTTCGTTTTTATGAAAGCTTTTCAATTTTGAAAATATTAGTCCTTAAATAATTGATGAATGTAAGACCGCTGGGGAATGCGCGAGGGGTGAAAGGTGACCGGTGCGCGGCGCGACGCACCGGCCGCGTATAGCGTGTGCCCAAATCTCAGCTGTTACTGCTTTCCACCTACAGCATGATGCGTTTTTAATTCATAATAAAGTTTACACTCAATCTCATAACTCAGTCTTATACTTAATTGGTAATTAGTACAAAAATCTGATCGTTTTAATAGATTGAAAAGATTTTAGACTATTAAAATTTAGATACAAAAAAATATCTTAGCTTTCTGAATGCTAAAAATATAATCGACAAAAATAACAAGTTGTTTCATTAGGTATTGTATTTTCTCCCCTAATGAGCTCCGAAATAGTTAATAGGCAGGGACACGGGAGGGCCCGTTGTAGGGAGAATTATTCGCCATCTTCAGGGTATGCTGACTGATAATTAAATATATTATAATTATGATTATGCGTATATGTAATTAATAGATAACTACAAATTATGTTATTTACTTTTTTTAATAGAGTAAAAGTGACCAACGAGCACGTAGTGCACCTGATGGCTAGTGGATTATGTGGCCCATAAGCATTTAAATCTATCCTCAGTTAAGAATTAAAAATACAGATGCCTTTTCACCCATGAGTACTAAGATAGAATGCCTCGTTTCCAGTTAAGAGGGTCTCCAGTTATCTACACTCACCATACAAAACACAGCAGCATCTAGCTGAATTTTACTCTAGTAATCTGTGAGAGCGTCGTCCTTCACCAGTCGAGTACCCATTCATGCTAGAACCATGATATAGCTGCAGCGTTACTCTACCAAGAATAAAACTCACTGACTAATCTTATTTAAATACTGTCACACACACATTATTTCTTCACATCAGCTATGTCATAACACATAACTGATGTGAAGAATCGACGCTCCGGGGAGTCTACAGTCTGTGAACACGTACATGATCGCCCCCGTCACTACATTAGATTTGATAGACCACAAATCCTCGCTAAAGAACACCGATTCCTTCCGATGATGATTCGCGAGGCTATTGAAATCAAAAAGCATCCTAATATCAATAGAGAAGATGGCTGGGTGCTACCATCTGCTTGGAATCCCATAATTAATAAAATTAAATCCCAACCCAAGCATACAACTGCAAGACTTCAAGATACTGTTAGTTCGTACTGCGTAGATCGGAACAAAAATTAATAATTTTTAATCTGGAGGTAGTCGTGGTTAACTATGACATTGGGACGTCATACACCTCAGTCCCCCCCCCCCCCCCCCGTGGCCATGGATTCTGTAAAGTGCTCGAAACGTCGGGAATATAAAATAAGTTAATATACACTATGAAATCCGTAAAATTAGTTTTATTTAAATGTGTAGTGTTCGCGTAAATATAAGAAATCATTAAATACAATGAAACAAGTCAATGTTAATTTTATATCACACACAAATAATAAAAGTAACAGCCTGTATTAAATATTCAATCCATCTGTATTAAAAGTGTTTATAAAAGCGTTGAATGGCCCAGTGTGCTTTATATAGAATTCTACAGCTATGCCATTATTCAAAATTAAACTACTCACCTACCTGCAAGGCTCAGCAATTCAGGATCGAAGGGGAATATATCCTGTAGATTTTTGGATCAAAAGTAGAACTTTATGGAAGGATTCAGTTAAAACAAACAAATAAAAATAGACCTTAAAATCACTCAGCTTAAATCTTAAAGTTGTATATTATCTTTACTCTATAGAGTAACCGAAATATTAAAGTTCATGGTGGAAAAAGGTAATAAAATCTTCAAACAGTATTGTCGTTTATGACGTTGTCACATTACATTTTAAAGTAGTGAATGGGGAGACCCTAATCGTTTCGTTCAGTTACAGAACGTCATAAGGGGAATGACATTCGTTACACTTTAGTAGAAATGTACATGGTGGTTATGATGTTTATAATCTGAACATAGGCTCGTTGCAGATGTGCGATTCGGGTACAGACATGTGATTCTGCACGCGCTACCAGCTGCCGACATAGCTGCACTGATTCAATTCAATAGCAGCTCTATGCTTGTGGGTGCCTATGGCTTTGTGTAGCATTTTATATACGGAGGTAAAAGGTAAGTTCAACAAACAATGATACAAATGCCCGAGCGATAACAATAATAGATACAGCTCAGGTGTGTGGCGTTTTTTTAAGATTCGTGACATTGACTAAATATATTTTATAACGGATTGTCGAAATTCCACCTAATAATTTACAATCTTAGAACAAGCGAAGAGCATTTTATTGGTATACGAAAGCTTTATTAATGACTTTAAACTATGACCAATATTAGGTTGTGTGAATAACATTTAAAATAATTCGTAAGCAGGTAATATATTTTGTAGACTATTCATAGAATATCCATAGTGAAAATTAATTTAAAGAGGTTAGTTCTGTTTTTTTTTGTTTTGGTTTTTTATATTTTTCTTTTTAAAATTATTTTTTTTCCGAATATGTAATGTAACATATTTAGACCAAATTAAATTCCATCAAACACTTTATTTATCAAATATTGAGCCTATCACAATTAAATTGTGATTATATAAATATACAATTTTTCAAAACCTCGCAAGTATACAATATAATATAATATACAAAGATCTACATAATAGCAGCAGTTTAATTCATGAAGTAATGTATGCGAGGAATTAACCGCCAATTGTGCGACGAGTCTGGTAGCGCACCACCTGCCTACGGCGCCCCTGTCCATCGCTATTTCCGCCATAGCGCACGGCGCGCTCGTGCCGCGACCGTTACGCACGCGCCCCGCGACTACACACCTGGTCGTGCACCCCCTTTTTCATCCCACTTCCCCCACTCCCCAGTGCGCACCCCGCCTGCACACCCGCCGTACACCGACGACACTCGATCTGACACGTATCCTAGTATAATTATTGCCTGAAATTACTCCAGAATTATAAGAATGGTACAAAATATGGATATAATGAAATCCTTTAGTTTTCCTTAATATGCTTCAGTTTTGTTATTTTACAGACTATTAATATATAATTATAATGTAGGTACTATCCACACGTTTCATACTATTCCTTTTAAAACGTAGCAAATTTGTGGTTGTCGTCACCAAATATTTATTATTTGATAATAAATAAATATTCAAATTACGATATAATTTACTTCTGTGAATGTATTTGTTTTTTGTTTACAGTTTACTGTCCCTCATTAGATATTGTGTTTACGTTTCTCACGCGTAAAAGAGATAAGAATTCATTCACAAATACGAACTAATGACATACTAGTAACTAACCTACAACAATTTTGATGAATGTATTCGTCCTAAAAGAATTAATTAAGTTTCTTAAAAACAGAATGATTATGAATGCAAACTGCAAATTAGTATTGACCGTTGATCAAGGTTATTAGTCATTGTTATAAGAACATAAACTAAGCAATGATATCTACAATGATGCCTTGACACGTTTGCAGCGCACATGACTCATGTGACAAATTTCACTTAACGTCATTATCATAATATTATGATTTACCAACATGAAAACATCGTTAAGTCAAAAAACAATGTGTTTTTTTAAATATATTTTATTTCTAAATATTTTAATTTATTAATTTTTAAATATCTTAACTTATTAACCATATTTTATTGCTTTCACATTTACCTCAGCCTAGAATGGATGGATGGATGATTGAACGAATGTAGGACCGTTCTTTATGGCATTCCTTGGAGGAGCCCTATGTGTGTGTACTTGTGAAGGGTTGTAAAGAATGAACGAATAAAAGCCTAGAATAAAAAAGAAAGTAGATTGCGTTAAAACATGTGTATTTGACAAAGTCGTTATACATAATAATAAAAAATATGCACACAATACCCACTGCCCCATATCCTCCCGTAGTCGACGTAAAAGGCGACAGAGTTAAACTGAGACAGGAGATGGTCGCAGCATCGTCATGACAACTACTGAAAATAATAAAAAACTGCAATTGCCAACCCGTTTGACAATCGTAGCAGTCATAGAAAAATCCCTACTATGAGGAAATCAATCAAGGAGGCCTATGTTCAGCAGTGGAATTTTAATAAACTGTAATGAATGAATGAAAACATAGTAACACAGATGGAAAATATAAACAAGCATAATAACATATTTTCAGCTTTAAATTAGTTTATGTGGCTTTTATACTGCTTTTGATCTCATCTCAATAACGACATCTCCTCATCATAAATAGCCTCAATTAATCAATCTAGACATAGTCTTGAATATACGTATAAGGCCTTCACCCATATTAGGGAAGATTTGCCGTAATCTGTCTTATAGATATCTTAGGTTTGTCAGATGGATAAGTAATTTCTGATGCTGTTCGCTGTCGCCGTACCCATACGTATTTTATATCCGGTATAAATATGACATCCAGCAGTAAAGGCTTTTACTGCTGGCTCGAGGAAGCTTAAGGTCACTCTGCGAGTAGGGCTATGTTCTTAGTTGCCTTGCATGATAGAAGATATCCGCAGTAGAACCAAGGTAACTGATATAGCCAAATGGTGATCCATTTTACTATGTCAGTTACCCTGATTGAAGCACAAGCTGAAGTGGCAATGGACAGCCAATATAGCTTGAAAAACCGACAAAAGATGGGGGAGAAAGGTTCCCGAACGGTAGCCTCGTACCGGTAAGCAAAGTGTAGGGTGGCCTAGCTCCAGATGGAGTGATGACCTGGAATGAGATTAATTATTAATTTTATTAAAGATAAATTAAATGCGATAAAATCCGTAAAAGTACGGGTACTTCTATTCAATTTGAACGCTGGTCACAAAAATAAAATATTGCTTGTAAATGTTATAACTACTTCGATAACAGGAAAGGGAAAAACACTTAATATGACATAACATTTTATTATGAGCAGCAGTTATGAATATTTATCATGCTCTAAGATATTTATGAAGGTACAAATATTGGAAACAAGTTATTTTCTGCCGACTTCCAAAAAGTAGACGGTACTCAATTCGACTGTATGTTTTTTTAAGTGTGTTAACTCATAGGTAACTAGTTACTGGGTGAACCGATTTCGATGATTCTTTTTTGTTTGAAAGCTGGTACTTCTCGTGTGGTCCCATATGAATTTGATCAAGGTCAGACCAATCGTTTTTGAGTTATTCTTAATAACTTATATTGAAGTCGACTGTACAAAGATTTTAATTTTAAATTATTAACGACAAATGTCAGTGACTTTCTTTACATAAACTGTGCAATATTTTCAGAACTTAGAATATTATTAAGGCAAATATATATATCCATCCATCTAAAAGTTTTAGTCAAAAAGCAATGATATCTACTAATAAAATATAATGCAAAAGCAAGAATGCACTAATAAACATATTTATTAATTTCGTTCGTGTGATGCCATTTCGAAAAGCGCTCTTGGGTAAATGATATTCGCTATTTGTTTTGTGTATTATTTAATAATGCTACAGCAACCGGTTCTGTGAGAATGGTTAAATTACCCAAGGTTCGCCCTGATCTGTGGGAATTAACACTGGTCGCAAAAGAAATAACAAAGAATGGACGTTGTATTTCCGTGTTAGAAGGGGTTGAGGACGAATCTTGTTTGGCATGACAGCCAGAATACGGGACAATCTTTATTACTACGTTTTTGCATGAACGGGTTCCGAGAGTTCCCGGTTTACAAATCGGAAAATTATTATTACTACCGTCAATCTAACGTGGTCACCGATGAAATGAATATTTGTGTTTTAACTGCGGTGGTCTTTTCTCATGAACATTCTAAATTTCTTTCTGATAACTTTGCACTTAATCTATACAAAGAAATAAAATTGAAGTGTCTATTTGTAATGCCAAAATACATACGGTACTTATAACAAAAACACAATTTTTTTAAATTTTATCTGTCTCTCTGTCTGATTGTTCCGACTAATTTCTTTTTTTATAGGATAGGCTGACAAACGAGCACACAGTCCACCTGATGGTAAGTGGTTGCTGTGACCCATAGACATATACATTTATCCTCAATAAAGAATCAAAATGCAGTTGCGTCGTCACCCGTGAGGACTAAGATGGAATGTCTCTTTTCCAGTAAAATGGGTCTCCGGTTCTCTACATACGAAACACAGCAGTATCAAGTTGCCATTCTACGCTGGTATTCTGTGAGAGCGTGGTGCTTCCCCGGTCGAGCCGACCCATTCGTGCTACAACTATACTACTAATATAGCAGCATGGCTATACCACGTATAAAAATCTCTGAAATGGCTGGACCGATTTTTACGGGACTTTCACTGGCATATAGCTAATGTTATAAGGAGTAACTTAGGCTACTTTTATTTTAGAAAATAATTAGGGTTCCGCGCAAAACTATTAAAACCCATACGCGGGCGAAGTCGCGGGGAACAGATAGTGAATCGTTTTACTTAACCACAAAATACATCTAAAATTAGCATTTAAATATAGTAATGAACAACTTCGGTGTTGGTTGTGTTGGCGAAATCGGTGACCCATCATATATGAAAGTATGAAATTTAAAACGAGCGTTCGGACGATGAGCTACCACTGACATACGATATGTATATTATTTTTATTTTATAAGGTAAAATGGATCTTAAATATCATGTAAGTAAAACGATGATAAAAGTAAATTTGGCAATTTATATTTGTAACAAAATACTTGTTTTGTTACCAAATTTCGTAAACGCTGAAGGGATTACCTACCTACCAAAATAAAACATCCATGGCATCTTTTTAATTGCTGATCAACTTTAATTATTACAAATTTGTTATAATAATTGATAACTTCACTACTTACATTATTCCTTTATCTATACACGTTGAGTATTGAGATATTTTTTTTCATTAACAGAGGTTGTGATTGTGATTGACATGCTCGTAGTATTGGAAAGTGTGACTACACAAAATGGATTTTTGTAATAGGTACTACGAAAATCGGGAAAACTTTCTCACTTGACTATATACTGCCGGGTACATGCTCACTCAACCCGATAAGGTTATAGGATAAAGCTGAAATGATAATGATGATAAGCGATTGAGGAAGTTCAGATGAGCACAAAGTCCACACAATAAAGGTAATATGTGTGGGACCCAATCCTAAAAGTAGTAATTTGTGATGTAAAATACCTACACCTTTGCTAATATGCAGCATTGCAACAATATGCTCCGTGTTTACATTTAAAATAGGAACGGATTTTATCATCAAAAACATAAAAGGAAATCGAAACCGTTGTTAGAATGAGGACAAGGCCAATGCAGACTGTAAACAGCCCCGTATAGCTTGACAACCTTATACCTACCTAATTAACAGTAATGTGTCATCACCGTCTCATATACCTTTACTCTTAACCAGGTCGCTAATTCATATCGTATATTATTAATCATATTATAGATTTTCAAGGTGAATACGAATACGAATACCATACGTAAGGTATAAGAACATAATAAAGGATGTGAAACAAGGGAACCTTTGTCTAATGGAGTCGCGAACCCGCGAATAACGAAAAATAAAAAAATTCAATATGCAAAATTAAAAATCGTAATAAACTCAAAGGATCGGTCGCCAGCTCCACAATGCTGACGAAACCGTTTTAACAAAGACGCTTGGCTCGGTTCAAAGGTGTTTAACCCCGAAAGTTGTGCAAAAAATTAGATCGTTGGCTGAGAGGCTCAGACCGGAACGGTGCTGAAGCTGGGCATATTGCACTAAGAGGCTGCGAGGTGGCCGGGTGCGGAGGCGCAGGTGCCGCCGCCCCGCGCCGCGCCGCGCCCCATTGGCCGGCCCGCGCCCCGCCGATTGGGCACGGCGCACGTGCGCGCCTACCCGCCGCCACCTGGCCGCCGCCGCCGGGGACTGCATATAAGCAGCCGCCTTCCCTCGCCGCACCACTCCGACTTCCGGACGCCGACGAGCGCATGCGTACGTCAGTCGCGTCCCGACTGCTAAGCCGATACGTCAACTCCGGCGCACCGTTGTGATGATTGGACTGTTATTACACATTATTTGTGAAATTGTGATATTTATAAGTTAAACGAACTTGAGGACTTACGGTTTCGCGGTTAAAGTGTTTGTGAAATTAGTGCAAGATGCTTGTGGAAGATACGCAGATGACTCGCTCTCTGATGACGAAGAAATATGCGCACTGTCCGCTGAAGAAGCGGCCGGTGCGGGAGGAGCGGCCGGCGACACCGCCCACTACACCACCGCACCCCGCCCACTTGGCTACGCGACTTTACCACGACTATCACTGTAAGTTATATTTTAAAATAACATAATTATATAACTTTAAAATAATAATACTACATTGCAAAAGAGAGCCTTACGATATTCTTAAATTACAAGTAGTACTATATCTGCAGTATTTAAAATTACATTTTTATTACAGTTTCAATTAACAAGATTTTTTCTCTTTAGAAATATAAATTGCCTAATATTAAAAATATGAATTTGATATAATGCTCAATTTGAATTAATCTTAGCATTTCAAAACTACATTTTACATGCAAATTGTTATATTTAGCATAATTTAATCATGGCTTATATGTTTGTCCGTAGATGATACTGAAAACGATGAACCGGAAAATCTAAGTACGAAACCAGAAGACCTTTCGAAAACCGGCAACTATCCTAGTAAAGCGTCTTCACCACTATCTGCGGTTACAGTAAAAGTGGAACCCCGAGAGTGGCAACAACACCAGCTGGACTATTTGTCGGCCTGTCGCTCTCGCCTCGAGCCTACGCCGGCATCGACTGAACTTGCTCGTCCCACACCACAGTACGCTTACCTGCCGACTCTCTACACATACCCTCTGGAAGAGCTCTATCCAGCAGCTCCTACACTATCACCACCAGCACATCCTCCTCTTTATTCCCATTATTCACCTGCTTCTCCACCTTCATCTTGTTCACCGCCACCTTGCCCCGAAGACCTTCGTTCCCCGGGTTCAGTTTCCTCAGACTCGGGTGTATCTGTTTCTGCACCACGTCGGCCGCGCTACCAATGCCCTGACTGTGCTAAGTCCTATTCAACTTATTCCGGTTTATCGAAGCACCAGCAGTATCACTGCGCTGCTGCTGAAGGTAGCCTCGCACGAAAATCTTTCAGCTGCAAGTACTGCGCTAAAGTGTACACCTCCCTTGGAGCACTGAAGATGCATATTCGCACTCACACACTTCCGTGCAAGTGTCATTTATGTGGAAAAGCCTTTTCGCGCCCCTGGTTGCTACAAGGACACATTCGCACACATACAGGAGAAAAGCCTTTCTCTTGCCATCATTGTCGTCGCGCTTTCGCTGACAGGTCCAACTTGCGAGCGCACTTACAAACGCACTCTGACGTTAAAAAATACTCGTGCACTGGATGTGGCAAGACATTCTCTCGTATGTCTCTGCTAAGCAAGCACCTGGAAGGTGGATGTGGAACTCCCGGTAGTTCTCCTTATGAATACCGGCCTGAAGCACTACCGACTACTCACGCGCACCAGAACCTGCCACCACCTGCTACAGTTCATGCTTACTAAGAAGACTGACCTCGTTGTATCTTCGATCTCGTAGCTTAGATATAATCATTCAACTTTCATAATTTTCTGCAAAAATTTCGTAGTATTAAGTTTAAATTATTTCTGTAAATTGTATAAAAACAAAAAGTGTGTTTATATTTTTGATTGTAAGCCATTGTGCCGTGTGTTGTTAGATATGTATGTACATTTGATCTTTAGCGTGTTAGTTAGAATAAGTTGTGTAAATATCATGAACCGCTTTGCGGCGTCGCTAGTCATGTGGCATTTGCCGAGTGTTATACACTTAAATTTCTATTTTTGTATCCTAAGCCATGTACAAAGTGCCTTAATTATAAATGATTAATATATTCTTCAAAAATGTATAACAGTATGTCATTAGACGCTATTATGTTTTTAAGATACATGTTAGTACCTATTTATGAGGCTGTAATATTAAAACCTATTGCCGTTTTGCGTTCCTTTCTGTTACCTCCACATACAGAAAATAAATTTAACTTTATTACGAAACAAATCTTTTCCTTTAAACACCGAAAATCCAAAGGTATTTTACACTAATCAATGACCATATAATAGTATCTCCGTTTTGTTCTTATGTCAACAAAAAAAAACTGTCTGTAATAACTGAAAAGAATAAACAAATGTGCTATGTAAACCAAAATACTATACATGCTGTCATTTTTAAATCAAAATGCAATATAAATGCTCCGTAAGTGGCATGTATGTGATTGTATAGATTGTAAGTAATTTTACTTATATTCATATTTAGCACATTTAACAGATAAAATCAGAAAGAGCACATTTCGCATGAACTAATGTGGATCGAGTGTGAGGCTGCGTGCACCGCCGGGTCAAACGGCCATCGGTCGGAGAGACACTGCTGATACATCCTATCTCCTGGCACATAATATAGTAGAAATATAAAAGTAAACACAATACAGCTTTATCAATTTGAGTATTTACTAAAGGTGAAATAAAAAAATAATAATATCCTCGGCGGCCAGTCTCAACGGAGACTAGCCATCGGCGCAGGACAGGATTATAGTGCCCAAGTGTATGCGCAAGCACAGGTGCACTCTCTATTCTCTCACTCTCATAGTTCGATGAGTAAACTTAGTTTACTCATCGAACTATGAGAGTGAGTGAGAGTGATTAGTTTACTAAACTAACACGACCGGAGAGATATCAGGATCAGGGCCAACGGCTTTACGTTGTTTCCGAGGCATGGGGGTGAGACACCGCCCACTTCCTGACTCCGGGCAGCTACTGAGAATTTCTTGATAGAAAAATCCAGAACCTGTTTTTTTTGGCCCGATCCGGGATTCAAACCCGGGGCCTCATGATCAGCAGCCGCACTACTACAACCACTAGATCAATTAGGTAGTCAACTAAAACTGACTGCCATAAAAAATTAGTTAGTATTTCATACATTAGAAAAGTCATAAAACTATATAAATTTAAAAACAAACAGAAAAAGTCATTAGTGCTTCGATAATAGGATAAATATTTTTTTTTAACTAGTAATATCAGTGATAGTAGATGAAAGTGCGTTAAGTAAAGCCGCGGACATTTATCATATTACGTATATTTTTACTGGTTCTTCATAATTTTTACTGTACTAATATTTTTCAAACTGCTTGTCGCAACGGTTCTAGTATATCTAGTGATTAAACTACTGCCCAATAATTAATTTTACCATCAAATTTTACTTTCACATGTTTAAGTATATATTAACTTTTGACGAACTATGAGACGCCTCAGTAATTATTAGTAGTATTACCTGAAGAAACGTTTCTGTTATATCTTCATTTTAATTCACAAAAAAATATTTTGGGAATATAATTAGAAAACTGACTTTCGATACTGTGTGAGTGTGACCTTATAGCAAAAGTCACTTAGGTTGTGGGTTTAATACACACCCGATATTCGTTCGATTGACAAAAGATTATATTCTATGCATAAGCATATAAATGTGATGTGGCCGTAACCGTGGCCCGCCGCTCAGATCGACAGATACCAGCTAAGCCGTCAGAGTAGGGGACGGCATATCCATTATGTTTGCATTATGGCGGTTTGATATCGCTTTTACAGTTAATGAGAAAGTATAACAGTGGTAGAGCCACGCGGCAGCTTTTGCTGTTGCACGGATGGGCCGGCTCGAACTGGGGTGGTACCACGGCCTCACAGAATACCAGCGTGAAGTAGAGGTTTATCTCTGCGTTTCGCTTGGTGAGTGCAGGTGACCGAAGGCCCTTTTTACTGGAAATGAGGCATTCCATCTTAGTCCTCACGGGTGACAACGCATCTGCATTTTGATTTGTAATAGAGGATAGATGTAGATGTCTATGGGTCGCAGCAACCACTTACCATCGGGTGGACTGTGTGCACGTTTGTCACCCTTACCCTATAAAAAAAAAAAGTTCCGCACAGAAGCCCTGACGAGAAATTTATATTGCTCACCATCATCATTAGATTATTATTATCGGCTGAGAAGTAGCCTCGAGTACGACAAAACTGTAACAGTCACCTGGCTAACAGGAACTAACATCACTAAAAACGTCGACCGAAATCGTATCGTAGACTAGTATGTATAATCGTAGTTAGTAATCTGCTTTAATCTTTCCATACGCTACGAATATACCAACCCAGAACGGCGAGTTGTGAATGACTTTTTTTTTATATCATAAGGATAACAAACGAGCACACAGCCCACCTGATGGTAAGTGGTTGCTGTGGCCCATAGACACCTACATTATATTATCACGAATCAAAATGCAGATGCGTTGCCACCCGTGAGAACTAAGATGGAATGCCTCGTTTTCAGTAAAAAGGGTCTCCGGTTATCTACACTCACCATATGAAACACAGCAGCGTTAAGTTGCTATTTTACGCTGGTATTCTGTGAGAGCGTGGTCATTCCGCGGTCGAGTCGACCCATTCGCGCTACAACTATACCAGTAATATAGCTGCAGCATGGCTCTACCACGTAACGTGTGTGAATGAGTGACTGTACGCCAGTTCGAATAACGCTCTATTACGTTTCTTAACACTTTTTGCCCTCTTGTAATATTTAGTAGCCGCCGAGTGATAGTGTCGGATATTGGATTTTATTACTAATAAAATTTTACTTGGGTACCACAGCTACTGCTTATGAAGCCTTAAAAATAGGTACAAAAATATATTTTTATTTTTGTGTTGCATGTAGAAATTATTTTAATTTAATTTTCTGTACGACTGTTTGACCCGAAGTTCCTCAGGGGTTAAGCTCTTTTTAATTTTAATTTTCATGGTACGCGAGTAAGCGCAGTCCGATTCCTGCCAGCACCAATAATATTGTTAATTACGTGAGAGACAGACACCCAGGTGATTCTATTATTGGAATTCCTTTTTAGTACAGAATACTAAAAACGATCATGACGTAGGTTCACAATTTTTAATAAAAATTATATATAGTAAGTACCCTTTACGTTATGCAATTATTCGATAGTTTTGATAGTGCTCTACCAATATTTTTAACTTTCTGAAAATCAAAAACAATGTCACTGACAAGCAAAGTTGTCCAATATGATAAGTATCGATTTAATATTAACCTACGACCCTGTCAGGCAAGTGCACGTTTCTCACAAGTTGCGATATCTCTGGGACTATTGTGGAGCAGTTTAATCGAAATGGTTGAAATTAAGATGCTATCGTTTTGTAGCGGTTAGGTAATGGAAATATCTGATTAGATGATATAATTTAGTGTTGTTTTAAAAACGATAATATCAAAGGACTAAATATCAAAGGAATAAATTCAACCATTTCGAACCTTAAGCACACAATATACAAATATTGAAAAGTCTTTAATGATATGAATATTTATTGGAGAGGTACATATGTACGTAATATGCTCTAAAGAATTTGAAGTTGGTTTTATTTGAATTTTTATATAACAGCTTTATAAATATATATATATATATATCTAATTGGATTAAGTTTATTGGATCTTTAACTTTCAGTATTACTAGATTTTTTTTATGCTATAACAATGAGCACTGCATGGGGATGCTGCCTGCTCAGATTATACTGGCTAATGTATGCACTTACAGACAAGGAATGTCCATATGAACCTACACAAATGCCAATTAGAACTAGACAGTGAAGTGGCTGTAGAGAGCGCGCGTGGAGGTGATTGGTCACCGGCAGCGCGCGAGCGCGTGCGCTGCGTCCGCACGCCTCGGCCAATCCAACGCACTCACATTAATTAATTCTGTTCCTATTTGCATCGTGATAATCTAATCCGAGATTGACCGCCGATACGCGATACCAATTAGAGTTCACACTTAATAGTCTAATAGAACTTTGAACTTTTCTATTACATATAATTGATTGCCTTCGAGATAACGACAGCGAGTTTCGACACTTATTTGACCTCGTTTTACAGAGCTTTGATATTGTTATATTTAATTATTGTCTAAAGGAAATTAACTATTTTGCTTTGTAAAAGATCGTAATAGAATTTTAAGTAGAAGTAGGTAGCTTGTAGAGCAATTTTATTTGAAAATTAAGACACACACAAAGTACAGTGAAGAGCCCAAGGGTAGGTGAGTATCTAGATCCGTGTAGATTTAGGACTGGCGGCGGCAATGGAGCCAGTCGGGCGCGGACGATAAGCATGATTTGTAACGTCGCACGTCGGCGCGTGCGCACAAATAAACGCTATTTCAATGCGCACCTTTCAATAAATTACCTAACCCACTCTTGATATGACAATCTTAAAATTTATTGTCATCTCAAGTTTAGTACTTTCTGGTTTTATATATGCGCGTAAAGAGTAACAGATAAAAAAAATTGAAGTATTTTGTTGACATATTCTTTATGTGAAATTTTAATTGAAATTTACGAGAAGAAACTTACGATGCATTATAATTTTTTTATTATATTTAACGCTGATACAAACATACAATAGTTTGTATATGTGTTATGAAATTATTAATATCTTTATTTATATAATTCTTCTGTCCGTGTGTATGTGACTGAACTCCTTCTAAACGGCTGGACCGACTTTGATGAAATTTTGTGTGTTATTAAGTTGCTTTGAGAATGGTTAGATTCATAGTTGGACCCGGTAGGTGGCGCTGTTGTTTAGATTCATAAATCACCCGTGAGAAGCCGGGGTATATTTAATAATAGTAAATAATAGTAGTAATAGTAAATATACTTATAAGTAGGCGTTTAATGGAATCAAAATCATAATGTTTATGCCGCATATCATCGAAAGCATATCATACCGCATTATTCTTATTCAGGACTCATTTAGACTTATGATCAGATGAAAGTTATCACAATAGAAAGCGTTATGTTTAAAGCCGTGCGGTAGTTCCTTGAAAGTGTTAATGAGAATCAATAACAGTACATTGATAAGTGATCACGTCCGATATATGGCGGTGACTGTCGCTTATACTCACTACAGATTTCAAAAAGAGTAAGTACATCGTGTTATGCATTACATATTATATATAGCAAAATAGTACTCACAACTTGAAGCTTAATAAGATTCGTCGACAAACGTAATTTATGCACAAATGTCAATAGTTTCTATAGATTTTATTCAGTATTAAATGTACGTAGGTGGTTGTCACAGAAATGGTATTGAATACAATGGATATGCAAAAATCATTGCATGTACGCCTGGTCAGTCATCTTAACGCAACCGATATAATTTTTAAGACCCAACGTTGGTGTGGTTGGGAATATTCCGTGGTCAATTCTGCATTTGCTTGCTTGCCATTTCATGTCATTTGTAATGTTACTCGTTATTATTTTACGAAATAAATTTTATTTAATCTTTATATTTTAAACATATCTATTTTGTATTTAAAATACTTGATGTATTATTTTTTTTATTTAATAGCTTGTTTATTTTAAAAAAGAACATAATAAGTTTCTGGTTGCTTCTTCATCAGCTCTTAGACTTTCGCTGCTGGATATGTGTTATTGGGCCCCTTTCCATTGTATGGACAATTTTCCATAATCGCTACGTTAGGCGGTACGATAGCTATTGCAGTACCAGACAGATAGACTAGAAGCTATTAAATCTTCTTGGTATTTCCCACAGTACTATATTCAATTAAAATGGGAAGTGGTAGAATCATGATAAACGTGGTAGAATCATGATAAACGTGGTAGAGCCATGCTGCAGCTATATTAATTGTATATTTGTAGCACGATTGCGTCGGCTCGACCGGGGAAGAACAACGCTCTTACAGAATACTCGTACCAGCGTAAAATAGCAGATTAATGCTGCTGTGTTTCGTATGGTGGTTTTAGAGAACCGGAGACCCTTTTTTCTGGAAAAAGGCATTTCATCTTAGTCCTCACGGCTGACAACGCATCTGCATTTTGATTCGCAAACGAGGATAGATGTAGATGTCTATGGGCTACAGCATCCACTTACCTTCAGGTAGACTGTGTGCTCGCTTGTCACTCCTATCCTATAAAAAAGGGAAAAAGACATTTCATAACATGTTTTTTTTTTCAAAGCTTTCGGTTCAACTTTTATAACATTGTGATAATTTCTTCTCTAATATAAGTGTTATTTGTAGAGAATATCATCTCAATAACAACTGTAGTTCCCTGTGCTATACCAACGGCATCAATCGAGTAACGTGGTGCGATGGCGGCTAAAGTCAGGCCGATAAATCGTAAGATCCCGTGCCAATAGCTACGAGACGGTAAGGTATGGCAATCGCGCGGCGTGGGCGGCACACGACGCGCTTCAACGCCTGTGAAGAGATTATTCACTGGTAGCTATGCCTTACCTTTCCATTTATACATTTTATTTCTCCATGATAAAAGAGAACTGCAATTTAGTGCTTACTTGGAAAAAAAATGAAATTAAAACAAGCTTTAAACCTGTGTAATTATAGTACGTTGCCAAATTAATTTTGAGCAGGCGATTTAAAAGAAACATTTAACCTAAGATTCGACCATGAAATATTTAATTACATTTATTCATACAGATAATCGATATAAGTCGAAGTTTGTAGTTTCTTCCTCTATTTCATACAAAAGACATCAACGATCCTCCTACTTAAAATAAATTGCATTCTATTTTGAATAAAAAAGTATTATTAAATAAATGCTTACAAATAAATTGTCTAATCATATCCATCATTTTAAATAAGATCTTTGTTCTGCGAACATCGTACGTTATAATGTTTATATTTTATGGGTGCTTTATAACGAGTTCATTATAAGTATAAAAGAGAACATAAACTGTACTGAGCTTGTTTTGTACATAAACGAGAGAATCATTGTTATAGAATTTCTGAGCTGTTGAAAATACTTTCTTGAAGTTGCAAGGCTTCTTAAATAGCATGCCTAATATAAAAAGTGCGATATTATATATTTTTATTTATTTTCGAATTACTTAGTACCGACTATATTAGAATGAAACCTCCGAGATACAGATGAAATATTAATAAACTTTACATTATATTTTAAAATTTTAATGATTCTATTTTTCTATAATTGGCATTTTAAGCCCCCATGTTTTTAAAAATCTCAAATATGAATACAATAATTATTTTCATAAGATCTATTAAAGAAATATTTTCTTTAATATTTTTTATGGTAGAAGCAATAAAAAAAGTATAATTTTAATTACAGCCATTATAAAGTAATTCTTACACGCTATGCATTCAAATAAATTTCAATTACGACAAACATCGTAACACCTAATGATTTACGATATCGTAAAGAGATTGTTTCTTCGACGTACAATGCGACGGTATGGAAGTCGTTTCCCGGTTCAGACCGAGAGGGCGCGGGCGTTAATACAATAATCTTCACTCGGCATAAAAATTAACCGCTGTATAACGGTGCGGTGCGTAGGCGGCGCGACCGCGACCCTCACCTCCAACCATTGCAACGCTAATAAATGAACCTATACCTTAACAAATCATATGTTACAATCCTGTTAACGCACAACTGCTTTTTATTGTAATCTTATCCTAAAACAACAATACCAAAATAAATCCAGAATTTTCTAACTGCATATCATAATTTGCAATTATTAAAATATATGACATGACGGTCCAAATTTAAGTATAAGAAAGTTAAATTCCGTTTTACTTTCTTTTCTCGTCATGTATTGAGAGGGTTATAAAAGTCTTAATCGTATCAATTAAACCGCCACTACTAAAAGATGAGATCATTACGCATGTGTTTATAGGGAGAAATCGGCTCGAAGATATACTCTCATTAGCGAGAACCATTCGTTAAAGCCTATTTCAGCGAAATCTGTATCAACCGACGTAATAAATGCAATAACAATGAATAAAATGGCAATAATAGCAGGTGAAATCGCGACAGGTCCGGGTATCGGGTCGTCGGCCGTAATTATAAATAAAATACAGCAAACGTGCGCTCGTGCTGCCGCCCCCGCGACGTAACGTATGCTTCGTTGAGTTCGCGATCACGTTCACAGGTTTGACCGCACTAACGCCCTCTATGATATGAAATTCCATGAGCCGTGGTAGCTCAGATGGTTAGCGCTCGCTGTAAGCTTCATAGTACTCGAGCAACCCGGGTTCGATCCCCGCCGGCACTAATGAAATTGTTAATTGCAATTTTAAATGCTGATTAACCACTTGCTCAGCGGTGAAGGAAAACATCGTGAGGAAACCTGCATGAGGCCTGTGCCCAGCAGTGGGAAGTAAATAGGCTGCAACTTTACTTTTACTTTTTAATATAAATATAAAAAATATGCAAAAAAATCGATACTAATCGAAATCTTATTCTAGTGTATTGCGACAATTCACGACCAGTGCAGTGGGCGGTTTTCATTTAAAGTTAAAAAGGCCTATATACGTCCCACTGCTGGGCACAGGCCTTCTCTCATTTTTGAGAGGTTTCATTTAATGTATCATTTCAAAAAGAGACAATAAAAATTCAACGTTGGCGACACCCTTACGTTGTCAAAATTCTTTCAAACTTCTTTGTAACTGGATTATTATGTCAAGAGCGTAAAAATATTATATTTGGTTCTTATTATTTATTTTTTTGGTTCTTATTATTTAAAAAAAATGTTACTAGGATTTTTGCCTGTATCCTGGAGGCAATTTACAAACATAAATTGCACAAGAACAAATACCCCGACCCGGAACCATTATTTATAGACCATACAAATACTTGTTCCGTGCGGGATTCGAACCCGCGGCCCCTAGCGCAGCAACTCATTGCTAAGCCACTGCGTTACCGAGCTGTCAATTTTTATTTGCCTTATTTGAATTTCTTTCTTTTTCTTTTTTCTTTACCAGCTCCCTTTGTAGGGATGATAGATGCGATCTATCTGTCTACGTCTAAAACAACATAATATCTGAATGTAATAAAAAAACAAAATAGGTTCTGAGTTCGAGACTTTAATTCATTGTTACACTATGTCTTTTTTTCAGATGTTATTAAATCAAAATTTATATTGTAATATTAAATTTTGATGTTTATATTTTTTGATATTTTAAGTCAGTTTTTATTTTTTCAGTTTAACTATTTGACCCTTTTGTGTGGGCTCACCTACACCACAACCTCAGAATAACAACAAAAATATCATCTAAATAGTTACATTAAAAGTTTATCTTCTATTTTGACCCATAGTCAATATCTGTCAAGTTAGTATGTACCATAAGTTTATGCGATATTTATATTACACGGAGGGGTCCACTCTTTTGGTTGCAAGTGCCGTGAAACAGAGTCGGCAAACTTTTTGAGACGTTTGTTGGCATCAGTGCCCCGGAAAGCAAACCATTGGTCCTGTGTTTCATCAATCTCTGATCGTGTTGGCTTACTGTCCTATAGGAGAATGAGAGTGAGGCAATATAGGGTGCACCTGGGCTTGCGCACACACTCATGCGCTATTATCCTGTCCTTTGCAGATAACTAGTATTCGTTGAGACTCGCCATCGTGATTGATATTCGGTCTGGAGGACATTCCAACTTAGCCGGGCATCTCGCAGGTATGCCCCAATCTTACAGATAACTAGTTGAAGTTTCGAATAAAAGTGATGATGCGCGTTCAGTACCATTTGGAGCACGCAGCGTTCCAGGGTGACGTGGTATGTCAATAGAGACAATTATAGGGGCATTGATACATCGTCGGGTGTCCTTTCATTCAAATTCGGTATAAAAAACTGCTTACGTGACAGTTACCTGTACATCTTGCATCATCAACTGTAAGTAGTCTTCGAATAGGGCAATACCAATATTTTACCATTCAATACTTCAAAAGTACAAACGTATCTTTTCACCATATAAAGAACTCTTTCTAAGAACTATAATTTGAATACACCAACCACCTTTGTTTGTTTAGGCTTGATTGCCTTGTTAAAGAATTTTTCCAGTATATTCGTAATGCGTAATGCATGCAGCAAAAGAGTGGAATAATTGGCCAACACAGCACATCTGTTTTGCCATCCGATTACCATGTGTAAAAAATGTGCTTTATTTTAATTAACCAGGTACAACAATCATATAATATTTCCTTGCCAGAATACTGATCCAGCCTCCGAATTAAAATCGTTTTTGAATAATTTTCGACGTGAAATGCGTCCATTGCTTGAGCTCACAAATTTTCCAGTAATATGCTTGTACTCGGTTGACTCATATCTTCTGAATTATCTGATGTAGGATACAAGTTACAAGTAGATACTATATAATCTACATTTTCTGGGTCAGATTGGATTCTTTTTTAGTAAATTCCAAATTTTTGCGTTAAAATACCAAAGATTTAATTATATATAATATTCCATAATTCTCCACGCTCTTTTAGTTTTAGCTCTCAGTTTTAAATGCGGTTATCATCATTTAAATTTTACCCTGGATAAGTGTGCATTAGATAGGTTTTCAGATGTGGGGTTTCGATTGATGTTCATGGCAATGGTAAATTTCCAGGTATACCTAAAGTTTCTTCCTGGAGTATTTTTTCTAGGTTATAATTTGCAAAAATTCCACCGTCACTGTTTTACCATAAACTGCAACATCGACATCAATAAAGTTATAATCATGACACTAACAAGGGTCATCAAAACAATAGATTTTTTCTTGTAGTTAAAGAAGGGAAATCCACAGTTCTATAGAGCCTGAATGGTGATGTACTTACCTGCCAGTGCTCCCACACTGTTAGGGAAATTCTATAAAGACTGAGAGTCATTGTCAATAGATTTCTATTTATTATCTATAGGTATCGGTAGCATTTCACACATCAGAGTTTCTTTCATTATCTTACACGTTTCCTCTTAACCGTAAGTAAACAACATTGTCTTCTAAGAATCCCCTGTTTTTAGATACCTGAAACAAGTCAAAACAATGTATAATATTATTTTTCTTGCAGGAACAACATGCAAAGCACGGTGGAACATCATAAGAGACAACTATCGAAAATCGTTGAAGAGAACAGAAACTAAAAGAGCACAAAAAGACTGATGTTGAATTATACAAATACATACTACAAACAATTACATTTCTCGAAAAATATTTCAGAGAATGATAAAAAATACAAAGTGTGGATCCAGAAGAAGAGGATTTCGAATTACAAACAGCTATAGAAGCCAACCAGTTACATAATTTTGTATTCATTTACACTACACCTTCACCTGACGTACCCACTACCACAAGTCACGTAGTATCTTCTCCATCACCATAGTACTTATTCACTCCCACTCCATTACCAAGTGACGTATCCACTCCATTGCCAAATCACGTATCTTCTCCCTTTCCGTCACCGGGCATAAGTACTTCATCTCCATCTACTTCAAAAAATAAAAAAGGTGCAAAAATTATCCACAAAAAATAGCAGTATCTTCGTTAATGGAAAATTTTAGGTAAGTGGTTATTGTAGCCCATAGACATCTACATCTATCTTCGATTACGAATCAAAATGCAGATGCTTTGTCACCCGTGAGGACTAAGATGGAATGGAAAGTAAAAAGGCCCTACACTCACCATACGAAACACAGTAGTGTTATGCTTCTATTTTACGCTGGTATTCTCTGAGAGCGTGGTACTTCCCCGGTCGAGCCGACCCATTCGTGCTACAACTATGCTATTAATATAGCTTTACCATGTAAAAACTGTTCTACAAAAAAATCAAGTCAACTCTCGCAGAATGCAGAACTCACACAGCACCCAGTCGATGCTTTTTTAAATAATATTGCACCCACACTAAAGAATTTAATTATTTACATTTGGCTTAGTCAGAAATATTCGCTACGTGTTTATTTGAAAGTTATATATCTTTCAATTTTAATGAATGTATTATCATTCCTAATTAAAGAATATAACTCTTGCAAGTTGCTATGCAGACGACAGCACTGGTGATGCCATATACCGGCCGTGCTAATATTTCTCGGGAAAACGTCGCCGAGTACCGGGACAAAATTGTGTCTGAAGTCGAGTCTTTGCTGAACAAAGTCGTGTAGTTGATCTCCTTTCACCTGTGATCACTTCCATTATGAATAATTTACTGAATTCTTCTTTTTTCCCTTCAGCTTGGAAAGGTGCATTTGTAGCTCCTCTTCCGAAAAAGTCGAATCCGTCTAGTTTTTCTGATTATAGACCTATCTCTATCTTGCCTTTCCTTTCCAAAGTTCTTGAACGTCTTGTGCACAATCAATTAAGCACCTATCTTTTAAAACATAATGTTTTAAATCCGTTGCAATCCGATTTCCGTCCTAGCCATAGTACGACTACTACACTTTTACAAATCACTGATGATATTCGGTATGGTACGGAGAAACAAAAGCGTACCATTCTCACGTTACTTGATTCTAGTAATGCATTTAATACAGTAGATTTTGATATCTTGTTGGGCATCCTGCGCTTTCTCAACATATCTCCAACTGTATTTGATTGGTTTCGAAGTTACTTGTTTGATCACCGACAGAGTATTCAGGTGCAAAATGTTTTTTTCCACCTGAATTACTACAGCGGCTGGCGTACCACAAGGTGGCATGTTGTCTCCTCTCCTGTTTGCAATTTTCATTAACTCTATAAGTCATAATTTCTCCTCTTCCTACTACTTGTATGCTGATGATCCCCAAATCTATACTCAATCGTCTCTTGAAGATTTGTCTAAAACAGTGACACTATTAACGCTGATCTCACTTGTATTTCAAATTGGAGTAAACATTATGGTTTAACGATTAATCCTAAGAAAATTCAGGCCATTATCATCGGTAGTTCTAGATTAATTGGAAAAATTGACTGGTCTGCCCTACCTCCTATTTTACTACACTGCACTCAAATCCCTTACAGTAACAGGGTTAAAACCTGGGGTTGTATCTCGACTCTTGTATGTCTTGGACCTCATAGGATAATTACGTTAGTAGAAAAATGTTTGGTGCTTTAAAGCTCTTTACGTAGATTACGTAATTTTCTTCCCACAGTAACTAAAGTTACGCTCGCCCAGTCTCTACTTCTGCCTATCCTTGGCTATGCTGATATTTGCTATCTTGACATTACCGAGGAGCAGCTTAATAAGCTTGAGCGCATTCAAAATTTATGTATTAGATTTATATTTGGGCTTCGCAAATATGATCATATCTCTGAATTTCGCAAACAGCTCAAATGGCTCCCGATCCGCCTTCGCAGGAGTACTCACATTCTCTCCACTTTGTATGGCGTGCTGTTTAATCCTTCAACTCCTTATTATTTAAAAGACCGTTTCCAGTATCTAGTAAGGGAAAGCTTACCCATAATCGGTTCCTTCGATCCTCTGTCAATTTTTCTCTCTACTCCTTCGCACTCTTCCTCCTTTTTTAAGAAATCCTTTACTGCAACTGCTGTACGTTTGTGGACCTCTTTACCTCTCCACATTCGTCGTGCTCAATCTCTTCATTCTTTCAAAGGTCTTGTTAAATCTTATTAATTAGAACGATATACACATATATATATATATATATATCTTTGTTATATAATAAATTACTTTTCCTTTTTCGTACTCTTTTCATTTAATCTATTTTATGATATCATACATAATCTTCACTTATCTTTATTTGTATGTATTTTCATATGTATATTTTTATTTTGTACGCCCCCCTCAATTTTTAACTATTGTTTGCATTAGTTCTCTACACTAAGGTTGTCTGGAAGAGATCACTTTCAGAGTGATAAGACCACCTGTTGTACATTTTGTACTTTAGATTTAACTGTATTCATTTCTTTTTGTTTTTGGTGTACAATAAAGAGTAAATACAATAAATAAAGTCTCGGATTGGGGGCGACTAAATCTAGTTCAGTTCAATCCCCAGAAGACAAAAGTTTGCGCGTTTATCGCTAAAAAGAACTCCTTTATCGTACGTCCTCTGTTTCAAGGCACTCCCCTTGCTGCCTCAGCTAGCATCGGAATTGTCGGCATCGACATATCGAATAGTGTGCAGTTTCGTGGTTACTTAGTAGGGAAGGCCAAATTGGCCTCTAAAAAAGTTGGCGTGCTCAGCAGAGCGAGACAGTATTTCATGCCGGCACATCGTTTGCAACTTTACATAGTGTAAGTTCGGCCTCACACGGAATACTGTTCTCATCTCTGGGCCGAGGTACCCCAGTGCTAGCTCCTTCCACTTGACCGCATCTAGCGCAGAGCGGTTCGAATTGTCGACAACCGAGTTCTTTCTGATCGGCTCGATACACTGGCACTGCGTAGAGATGTTGCATCTCTTTGCGCATTTTATCGCATTTATCACGGGGAGTGCTCTGAGGAATTGTTCGGACTAATGCCAACCGTTCAATTTCACCATCACACATCGCGACAAACTCGCGGTACCTTCCATACCATCTGGATGATTGGCGGTCCACCACTGAGCGATTTAGAAGAAGTTTTCTCCTTCGCACAACTTTCTTGCGGAATCGATTTACACAAGCGATATTTCCGGACTGATACGACTTAGGAACCTTCAAGAAAGAGCTTACACCTTTCTAAAAGGCCGGCAACGCATCTGCAATTCCCCTGGTGTTGCGGTTGTTCATGGGCGGCGGTAGTCACTTACCATCAGGCGAGCCGCATGCTCGTTTGCCCCGTCTTCTAAATAAAAAGTTTAAAACGACATTTTCACAATTATTTCTTCTGCGCCAGCAGTACACGGGGTACTAGATTGTAAACTATAAAAAATCGTTAACTTTTATAACTTTTATATTATATTTGTAATCATGTTTTTAGTAAGCTAAGAATTATTTAAGCTATATCATCAGACAAGCAATGGAGACGAAATAAAATTAACTGGCAGCCTCGTTGTGGCAAACACAATATAGAGGAAACCCACTCCCACACACACACACACACACACATAATGAAGCATTGATATAAACAAAACTAAGAAGTTATTCGTAGTTAGTCTGTTCGGAGACCTATATTCAGCAATGAAAGAGTGTAATGATGATGTTGACGAACTACTTGCCTTTTCCCCTTTTTCAAAGATTATTGATATCAATAATTTTAAAATGTCACAAAACAACCCAATAGGTTTTAATTGAAAGCATTTATTCATCTTTTTAACGCTACTGAATTCGATTAAATGAGAAATTCAAAATATTTTTACATATTATTTATTCAATTACAAATGGACACAACATCTATCTATATTTTTTCTTTGCTACCTCGTTAGTCTGGTGGTCGTAAACGCGGTTGCTGTCCCGTCCGGTGAGCTCCCGGCTCGGGTCAAATCGTTTATTGCGTTTTCTGTCAAGAAATAATTCTGAATAGCAAACCGCAGTCAGGAAGTTGGCAGTGTTTCACCCCCGTGGCTCGAAAATCACGTATAGCCGTTGTTCCTGCGTCTGATCTCTCTCCGATGGTAAGGGAATAGAGAGTGCCACTGTGCTTACGCATAGGTGCTCTCTCTATTACATATACTTATACTCACATATTATACTTGGGTACTAAAGTTCTGTCCCTCGCAAATGGATAGTCTCCGTTGAGACTGGCCGCCGTGACTGAAATTTGGTCGGGAGCATATTAATTAAACTTTACATAAGAGTACACCTTTGTTTAGAATTCGTAGTAATAACCGGTTATTAATTAGGTTTACACTGCATAAAACCATGCATTACATTTATTACATGTTGATAAACGAAATATAATACATAAAACATTTACGTGCTTAAAAAAAAATTAAAAGTTATCTGCAAGATCATCTAACACGTACACACATAATGTTCACCACATGCCACAATTAGTATTAGCTGTGGATCGTGTTCCTGTTAATTATAGGGCAATGTTAATGTGATTATTTGTCTTATCTCTATTTGGGTCCATCTGTCGTACACATGACGGTTAGAAGAATTTTAGTACGAATATTGTAAAAAGTGGTAATGTCACGGTGATAGGGGTAGAGGGTGTAAAGCGGCGGAGCGTGGCGAAGCACCCGCTGACGGTCACTGGCCACGCGCCGATGTACACAGCACGTGCCGTATATTATAAATGTCACTTACGACTTCAACCATCATCACTTAGTATTTTTATTGGACAAGTGTGTCACAAGTTTTATAAATTGCAAATATTTTTATTATTTTCAGCTAGATCTCTATATAGAGAGTAATAGTGTTCTGTAAGCTAGATAATGGCAATTCAACAATTGTATTTATATATTTATTTAGTAGAACATTTTTTATTAAAATCTGCGACCTATTATCTTAGTTGTTTACTGATCAATCTTAGCTTTAAATTGCGATCAAAATAAATATGAAAACCTCCTCATAATTTTTTATTGCAAAATGTATTTGTTGTTCTACTTAGTGTATATTCATTTTGGAATCTAATCTAAATACATTTTCTAAGTTTAACACTTAAATCTTGTAGTACTTAAACACTAAGCCTTCCTAAATGTTACGTAATCTCTTGCGGTCTCTAATGATAACCTTTGCCTGTACTCAGCGTAGGCGATCTAGTTGTTTGTTCACTCCGGCCACCCAGCGTGCCGATATTATCCTCAATATTTTCGTATCACCCACTGGGCTTATGTGATTTGGTATTTCTGTTATTGATTTTTAATACACGTAGTTAGTTAAATGTCAATAGAGATAAGAAATATTAAGATATAAGGGTTAGTTACAGCTTCTTGAAGTGCTTAAAGCATTTTCAATTTTGAAATAATATATATTTTTAAAACATATTAAATTATGTCCAAGGTTTATTATACTCAAAAACAATGCTGTTAAATATTTAAGTGTATTTGTATTTGAGCTACTCGTATCCTGTAAGAGCTATCAAGCATGTTATAACAGTATGTACCTACTTACATTATTTATAATCCATACTGAGTAAAAATTATTCCATTCCAGTGAAGGAATCATAGCGTAATTTACAAACATTAATGAAGGAATTAAGTCAAAAATAAAAGCTCTTTCAAGCGTCTCTTTTTTTTCTTTACGATTTTTTCTAGAAAACGTTTAATATTTGCTATACTCACACTTAGTTTGATGCCTATAGTGATGAACCAAACGGATTTTTTTTAAATAAAAATTGAATAGTTTCAAAAGTTATAGCACAATCAATTTCCTATCTAAACTTTCTTAAGGTGTAATTTTTTTTTTCTTTTGTACGTAAAGTTATTATAAACACTCATTTTTACTATTTGTATTTCCAACAGCAGTTAATTTTTTATAGCTTTAAAAACTTACTAATGATGACCTCAGAGAGGAGGATGAAAGTTCGCTACCTTTGTCTAACATAGCAAGAACGAAATAAGTTGACAGCTTAAAAATTACCATGGTTTATAATTTCCTTTACATACCGAAATTTTAATGAATATTGATCAATTCTTCTTCAGAATTCATAAATTTAAATTAGTAAATGATGCTTCAAATTCTCTCCAACAGTTACCCTCTCATGCTGTTTATATTAATGGAATTTTTGTTTTAATAGTTGCACACCGTGGTGGTCATAGCAACATGACATCGGTACAGTGCTCACGTCAGGTGCCGCTTCACGCTTGGTGGGTGTGGTGCGCAGCAAGTGGCGGCCTGGCCACGCTCGAGCGTGCCGCGGTTGGCAGTTGGTGCTGCACGCGCCTCGCACGCGACAGGTGGACGTCACGCGCCGTTACGTCCACTTTGTACTTGTTCACTACATCATACACTTCGCCTAAGCTTTGAATTTTCTATGGACTGTATGCACAAGTATATTAACCAAAAAAAACCCGGCTGCAGCGATATATATCTAAAAAATTAAACGTTCGTCAGCATGATAATCAACTAACTGCTAAATGCTAATGTTATTAATGTTCGAAAGCGTCTTTCTGCTATTACTACAATAAAATCTAGACTAGAACACTTTAAAGATAAAGACAAATTTAATCTAAATTTAATGGCAATTTGCGATTGCAAATCCTTTAAGCCATTAAGGTTACAGTTCAATAATAAACTGATAAACACATAAATACTGACACGATACATACATACATATTTACTATACAAGTATATATGGAAACATACGTATATATACCCCAAAGAAATTCTTCTAGCATAATCGGGTAAAAAAGACACTTGCACTCTTAAGTTTCTCTGCTAGCTCAAGTTTATGCTCCACTACAAAATTTACGATAAAAGCAACGTCTTATTCCGCTCAACATACCTCCCTACTGAGTTAAAATTGTTAATACTAGCTATTGTTCAACCGAATTATATTCTTATTCTCCTCCTCACTCCATACCCTATTTGCCATATATTTGGGTGAACTAACGATCAGATTCGCGCATCTCTAACGCTGCTTTCTAACAGAAAGTGTCTTTTAAGTAATAAATACGAGATGTTTATATTTTTATTTATCAGAAGCCATGTGATCTGGATAAAATTGATTTTTTTTCCGCCCACGATCAACTGCAATACCAGTCACTTACCATCAGGTGAGCCGCGTGCTCGTTTGCCTTCTCATATAAAAAAAATTGAAGTCGGCTTTTACTTTTTACTAAAAGCTCTTTTTTACCCTTTGGACTAATCACAATTTCAATATCGTCTAAATAGTTCAATTAAAATGTGGGACAATCCGTTGATACGGTCTGTGCAGAAAGATTTGTTTCATAATATCCATAACGAACAAGATTAGGCCCGCCTTCTAACTGTTTCAACTAAGAAATCTCGTCACTGGTTACATTCTTTACCATCAAGTAACCTCAGCACTTTACTTGAGTGGCTATGCTGTAAGGGGAGGACAACGACTCCTAGACGGAGGGATCAAACTAGGAGTGCCGGTTTGTCAACCTCATCATCCATATTTGTGCCATTTGCTGTAGAGACTATCAGCCCGTGGAGTTCACGTGCGATGAAGTTCCTAAAGGAATTGGTCGTCGCTTAAAGGCTAAGTATAATCATATTAGTGAGGAAACGCGGGTGGGTGTTGCAAGAAGCCACAGAGGGAAACAAATCAGGAGATGGTCAGCAGCGTCTTCCGTCGGTTGCCAATCCGCTTGCCAAGCGTGGCAACTATGGCTTATATTCCCCCTATGAGGCAATCTATGGAGGTGCCTAGATTCAGCAGTGGTAGACGAGGGAAACGCAGCCAGCGTTCTGGGCACTGTACCGCAGGGTAGGAATGTATGATTTTTATGCTTGTTGTTTTAGTTTTTGATTTAGTTGTTTTATAAAAGAAGAAGAAGATATTGTAGTAACTATAGAAATATTTTTTACTACTTTTCAGATAGACTTTTATATTACTAAAAAATATTTTACGGTTATTTCTTAAAATAACGATAATTCAAACGTCAAAGGTTTTACCCCGGTGATTAGATTATATTTTTTTCATCTCGATTAATATAAAGCATTTTAAAAATGCCTTCGATTATACATTTTATGGAGTATTTCATGTATGCCCATTTTTTTTCCATAATTGAAGTATCATTACTCTAACGTCAAGAACGTGTCTAAAATACGATATTTGTATTATGTATTTTATACCAAATATCAAACTCTCCTCTATTTGATAATTATTGATAATCAGGGCTCTGTCGACAGAAAAATGATTGTATATGTATCTATATAAAAATACTTTACTCAAAATCGACAGATTATCGATGGGGAAGCAATAACTTATCTATCGGATCCAAGAAGTTAGGTCATTCCCATATACCTAAACCTTTTACAACATGGGGTGATGTTAAGTTTAAAAAAACTGTCTAAAATTCATAACATTCACCAATATTTTATTTGTAGATATAGACTAGATTATTTATGTTAATATAACCTGTAGGAGAAATTTCAACGATTTAATCATTTGTAATTTCTTTTGACAAGTGCATTTACGTGGAGCGTTTCGGTGATTTGATGGCAGGCATTATCAATCAATTGACGCTGCGCATGCGGCACACGGGAGCCGCCATCACGGCAAGTACTTCGACCTCACGTACTCGCAATTTACAGCTTTATTACCCGTTATTATTCTTAATAACATACTGCACCGCGACAACGCATTAACCTCATCAAAATTCACAACTTCTTCTTTTTAATTATGCCGACATTTTATAAGGGAAAATCGAACGGACGATAAATGATTTTGAATTGTTTCTTTGGCACACAGAACCTTAAAAATATTTTATCGCGATGCTTTTCAGAAATCGAACATAAATCATTAAAAAATAAAACAAAAAAAATGTTTAGCGCATCTCTTACCTTTAGATTAATATCATGCCTGTTTGCAGAGATTTTAAATTCTCCGCAATCCAAAACTTTGAAAACTCATTACATAACCGTTATAAATCGACAACAGCGTGAAATTTTGGTAATTGTTAATAAACGGCAAGACCTAAAATTTTTTAAATTAATTTATGAGAAAATCTTCGAAGTTTATGACTCGTTCTTAATTCTTTACAAAATTTTGATACTGAAGACCGGCGACCTACATCCTGAATAATGTACAACAAAAGAATAAACAACAGAAAGTTATTAATAATAATCATAAATACAGCTGCAATGTCACATTGGTATTTTATAAGAATCAGTGTCGTGTGTCAGTGTCCATTATGCTGTAATCAATCATTGCGCACGGACAAGTTTCAATCTGTGTTTGACTCGCTTTTGGCCAAGCGAGGCTTTCGACACGGGCGCAATCAATATAGCAGATAAGTGCGATAAGATCCGATGAAGCCTCACCGCCCGTCGTTCCTCCGGCCGCGCCTCCGGCTAGCGCTACACCCGACGTCTTCATCGCACCACATTTAGCTGACAGCAAAACATTGCCAATGGAATTTACATAGTCTTAGTCTTACGCACAGGAGAAACGTAAACTTCCTTTAAAACTAATTGGTATGAATTAGATCACGTTCAAAATACTAACATTCTAATTCTTCTGTAATACGTAAGTGCTTGTCAATAGCGTGTGCGCAGTATTATGTGAAGTGCTCTTAACAACTTAAGTGTTGATGTGGTGGAGTGGTATCATTTATTATTTTATCTCGTGATTGAATCTTGTTTTTGATTTACTTCTCGGAACACATGCGTTTTTGAGTTCTGCAATAAAATATAAGAATGATTAATACTTCTAACTTACATTTAAATAAACAAAACTGCAGTTTATTCACCTTAGACCCATTTTGACTTTATTGTTCTTTTGTAAATATCAACAACTTCAAGATAAACTGTTTTCAAAAATGTTGGTTTTAATGTACCATATTAAGTTAAGTTAAAGCTTTCTCTAACATTATTCGAATGATGTTCCAACAATGTACCGACATATGCTGAGGTTAACAAATAAGGAGCCCCTATTAACTACATAGATACTTATATCTAGTAACTTCTGCCTCTTATGGCATTGAATAGATTCATTAGATGTATTTGTATATTGAAGCTTATAAATATGCACACCAATGACCCACAGTATGTGTACGATTAGTAAAATAGATGGACATCGTGTCGTGTGTTCACCATTTATGTTACAAGCGGGCATGCGGGCACAGGTGCGCGCACTGCATTCGCGCAGGTAGCCCTACTAACTGACGCGTCTCCTTCCACCTGTGAATCGTAATAGTGACCAACATTCCTCAACGTACTACCAGGAAAAATACCTACTCACCGGTCGATTAACTAATTATTTCTTATACCATTTATAGCGAAAAGTATTGCTTTAAATTGTTCCAAAAAGCCTACATAAAATTACTTAAATTGACCTTTGCCAAGCACTAATCTACGCTCAAGTGCTATAATTAGCCTTTAAATAACGAAGTGAAATGTTGTTTGATGCTGATTAGTAATGGAAACTATCCATTAATGAGCGACATGAGACGGCTGCTATCATTGGCCATAAGTTACACTAGCATTAGTAAGCTGCCAACTAATTGCAAAGGCGGACTAATTTCCCAGCTAGTGCCGGAGCAATTAATATTCGCAACAAAATCTAAACGTTCTTTCTCTAAAAAAAACATTAGATGCGAAGAAGTCTGAGCAAAAGCAAATGTGACCGATGAAAATTTTGTTGATATACATAAACGTTATAAGTCACTAAATGGATAAAAGAAAAATAACAGTATTAAGTTTAGAAACCACTGATAATATAGGTATTTATTCATTGAAATTAAAACAGCCATAATTCTCAAATAAATTAACAAAAAAAACCAGGAACTATGGTGGTTCCATGACTTGACACGTTATTTAAGTTAACAACAGGTCCTGCTTGTTGTTCGATTGTTTTGTCGGCATAACATTTTCAACTTGTTTTTGCAAAACAAAAAAACAATATTGCACCATATGGGGTCATATCTTTTGAAAGTCCCTTAATGACAATGTAACGAAAACATATGGCCAATTAATTTCTGCTAGCTCCGCTAAACGAATGCCATTGGAGCGGTTTTAAAAGGTGTTATAAAATGTAGGATCATCGTAGCTCGTGGCAAACTTTGAAATTGGATTTTTTGTCGTAACATTTTATGATGATAAACAATGTGTGCTTATTCTCACAAAAATACATTAAATTGTTATCAATATACGTTCACGATGTGATTGACATGTTTCGTTAATATGTGTTTGTTATGTATTTCTTTAATTAATATTCGTTGGCGCTAATAAAATAATTACCTTTTGGGGTAACGAAATATTAGGTACTTAAAAGTACATGCTGTAACATAATATATTTTTAGCTAAATGTTATAGCTACCTGTTATCACGCGGACATGTATCATTCAAGCTTATTTGTTTTATCAAATATGTTTGAACCTTATTTAAATACTATTTAATCAGATTTGTTTATTACTTTTATTGTATTTGTAAGCTCAAATGGATATGCATGGTAAGTCACAACCTGCTCGGAGCGGGTTTCTCGACGCGTCGAGGCGACCATCTGGTGGGCGAGAGCTTATTTTTTTATTTTCCAAACGTGTCGTCTTGGATTCTTGTTTTTTGCATTGGCTGGCGCTCGCTTCTTTTCTTTTTTTTATATTGTCGAGTTGCAGTTAACAGGTGGCTGGCTGTGTGCAGGTGAGAACTGAGATTTTAACGTGAGTTAACCTTAGTGTGAAAAGTCTGACTTGCTTCCTACTTCAGCACTAATTAATCACTCAATAAAATTTTAGAAAAATCTACAGAGTGCCTAAAATTGACATTTTAAAGGATTTTGAAAGAAGGAAATTATTTTCACTAGTTGTAACGAGGCATAACAAGATATTGATTTGTTTTACATTACTGGCGATATATAGGTGATAAAAACGCTGAACTTTAGAAATCGCTGCAACTGATTCGCCAAAATAAGAAATTAAAAAATAACATTTGGAAAAGGACTGAAAAAAACCTTTTTTGACATGTACCTCACATGTTTGAGAATTTGCGCAATGTCAATACTCTTTTAAATTGGTTTCAACGTTTTTGGATTACTTAATTTGCCTTTCTCGTAAATCAGTTGTGTGCACCACGTTCAAAATTATACTTAAACTATATTAAGTATATCATATTATTCTTAAACTGAATCTTGTCTTTTCTGATAATTAGATATCTGTGTGTAGATTAAAAGTATTGTCAACGATATCATAGGCCGGTAAAAAATAGATTTTAGAATCATTTATCGTCAAAGTTAACAGCGGGCTGTTACTACTTAACTAATTAGAAGTCCGCTGACGCTACGCTAAGAAAAAGGAAGAAGCGAAATGCTAACTGGCTAACAACACTGGCTAGCCGACGTCACAGAAAATAGAGAGACAAATTAGCCATTTCAATATTAACATACAAGTACAAAGATAACACAAATAATTTCTGTTTTATACGGGTGATACATTTTTATATCATCACCTAAAAAATAAGTCTTTCAAGTGACGCGAGAAAAAAACCCAGATAATATATTGTTATTTCCATAATGAATCCGTCAGCTTTTTTGACTGCTCCGTGGCGCGCTGGCTTAGCAACGAGTTTCAACTAAACAATTTATATGGCCTACAAATTATTGTTCAGGGTTTGAATGTTTGTCCTTGCGAAATTTATGTATGTAAACCATGGTACAGCAGAAAATCCTAGCGTGGAAGTAACGTTTAAAAAAAGAGATAATTCCAAGAGAATAAAAGATGAAACACCCGTAAATTGTAAAAATTTTTGAACTTCTTAATCGTTTTATTATATATAGAATTAATTTCCAATATTAATGACCCTTTAAAATTATATATCTATACATCTATTATATTATAAAAATAAATAAAATTGAAGTGTCTGTTTGTAATGTCAAAATTACAGCGTTTACTAAATGCGTATGAAACTATATACGGTACCTACTTATAATAAAAATACAATTTTTATAATTTTGTCTGTCTGTCTGTTTGTTCTGGACCAATTTTGACGAGACTATCACTGGCAGATAGCTGATATCATAAGGAGTAACTTAGGCTACCTTTATTTGAAAGCATCTGCATGTGTTAAATTTTGTCACGTCGCGTCGTCGAAGACAGCAGACGAACCTGTCTCCGGCACAGGTCCTCCCAGCCCCGCCGTTACTATAGTTGCCACCGGAGCCGGAGTAGTGGGGCTGTTGGAAACTGTTTCTTTCTGTCGTTGTTCATGGGGGCAATTTCAGTATAGATAAAGATAATGAATATATTTTCAATTATTTTAATCCAGACGTTATAATCGTGCAGGTGTAGCGTGAGAAAGTCCACTACTCGAATCATCCCGTGGGTATTGAAGATGACGGGGGGAAATGTAGCAAGAGGTGCGCAACAGCATATTCCCATTAACTTCTCAAAATAATTAAAAACTGCGCCAAACGTAGCAACTACAGCAAACAACCACCTCCTCATGAGGCAATCTATTGAAGAAGCCTATGTCAACATTGGACTTTGATAGGTTGTTAACATATGAATGAAAAAACTCTTAAGTAGTGTGTGTTATAATAAATTTGAAAAAGAAAAACATAAAATGTATTTTGCAAGTACAAATACCTAAATTAAGAAAATTTTTTCGGAATGCTAATTTGATTTGAAATTTGCCTATTCTATGAGCTAATTTAGAATTTTATAGAGATAGCTAATTTACTTTGGCTAATATTGAGGAAATAATACGTTATTTTTAGTGATTTCTTATATTTACGCGTATACTACATATTGATTAAAAAAAGTTCTATTGATTAATTCCCGACGTTTCTTTAGCTCTTTCTGCGTAGATCGGACCAAAAAGCTGAAAGTAGCCTGAGTAAAGTATGACCACAGACTAATATTTTTCGTGGTATAGCCATGCTGCAGCTATATTAGTAGTATAGTTGTAGCACTAATGGGTCGGCTCGACCGGAGAAGGACCACACTATCATAGAATACCAGCGCAAAATAGCAGTTTAACACTGCTGTGTCTCGTATGGTGAGTGTAGAGAACCGGAGAGACTTTTTACTGGAAAAGAGCCATTCCATCTTAGTCCTCACGGGTGACAACACATCTGCATTTTAATTCGCAAACGAGGATAAATATAGATGATAAATATAGATGACTATAGGCCACAGCAACCACTTACCATCAGGTGGACTGTCTGCTCGTTTGTCACCCTATCCTATAAAAAAAAATATGATGCTTACGCATTATGGCATCAAGCCGTCAAATACCCAAGACGTGTGTGACTATGGGCGCTGTAAAGTGCCCGAAGCGTCGAGAATTAAAAAGTAAAAATAAACGCGATAAATTCTGTAAAATTATTTTAATCGATGTTACTGCTAATCTTTAAAATAAAACCTTCTGCAAGGCATTTGTTTTCTCTCTAAGTAAAACAAAATATTTAAATTATTGTTTAACGATAGTAAGTGATACTTATTATATCGAGCGTAATACTTATTTCAAGAATTAGAAAAGTAGTATCTGAAGCTTATATGCGAGCTTGAAAAATTGTAGGTACCTACAACAAGCACATTCAATAGGCTCGCAGACCTGCACCGTTACACTACAGATCACGACTCGGCGGATTATTCGAAAGCACAAAGAGAGCGAGTGCCGCGCGGCGGACAGGCACTATCACTCATACCATGGTGTTTGTCATAGAGAGCCGTGCGACAACGGCGCGTCGATCACCGGCCGACACGCTTTGTCATAGCCCAATCCGATTTGTAACCGCTGATAGCTCCACTGTGATCGCCCCTACGGCCATCAAAAAATAAACACCGTGCACCTTGAACGGAATATTAGGTTTCTATATATTACCCCAACTTAACAACCGCAACACGTGATAGGTAAGACGTGAAATTTGTGAGCTTTACAATTATTATAATCAAAACACTGACATTTCACGTACGTAAAACATGCTCAGTATTCATGCGGTCTATATAATTATAGACATAGCGAAGACACAACGAACGGATTAAAAATCACCCAGTCGTAAATGTAAGGAAGTTTGTTAAGGCAAAAGTAGGTTTACTGCATTGACTGATCATCGGGCAATTATTTCAGAAACTTTCTACGTTGAATTGTTCGCGAGAAGGCTGTAAAAATCGTTCACCCATAAAGTGAAATATAGGTTAAGGCGGGCTCTCTTAAAAATCATTCAAAGTACCGTAATCCCATTTCGCAATTTATTCTTACCACCAATTTTAAGCAGTCGTTCAACATTTTAGGGCTCGTTTTATGGGTTCGCGTCTGATGAACATCCTCCGCTTTTATTTTGTGTTACGACGTTTCGAACACGACGAATACGCATATATCGCGTCACGAATTCTCGTAACTGTTCTCTTTATTCGAGTGGTCTAATTTTGTGCCGTTAAATAAACAATAAGATTTGCCACGACTAGAATACGAATGAATTAATCACATAATAATTGGGATTTTAAAATTCTTTTACTGCTATATTATATTTTAATAATAACAGAATGAAAAAGGAACTAATAGTCCATGCGACAGTCTGGAGATTCTGCAGCCCATTAGCACGTGTAACCAACCTTAAAAAATGAAGACTACATATCTCTATCTCCTTGAAGACTAAGATGAAATGCTTTACAGCCTGTTATAACTGGCTATCCTACCCTTCAAGCCGGAACACAGTTGTTACTTGCTGGTGACGAGGCTCCGGCGTCTGACCAATGCGGGTCTGACCATTAACGTATTGTCACGTAGCGTGGGCTAAATTATTTTAAAGACAGCGTAAGAGAATCCACTACCAAAATCTTATGAATGTCGTAAGAGGCTACAGAGGGAAATTAAATAAGAGATGGGCTGCAGCATCTTCCTGATAAGAACTTAAAATAATAATAATTGCGGTTGCCACCCTCTCTCCTATGAGGCAAACTATGGGTTAGACCTATGCTTAGCAATGGACTTTACTAGACTAAAAGGTTTTTCAATAAAAGCGGGTAGATGTTTAAATGAAATAAGATAAGCTGTGTGTGAGGTACTAAAAAAATTCTTTTTTTTATTTGAAATGCCCACATGTTCGTTCAAGTGCCCGCCTCCAATTTCCGCCTCCCGGGTCCAATTTTCAATGACTCTTCTGCATAGATCCGGCTGAATTTGAGCGATGGCCTGTATTATGTTTACTTTTAGGGCATCGGTTGAACGTGGTTTGTTTGCATAGACCTGCAGCTTCAAGAAACCCCACAAGAAAAAGCCTGGCGGGGTCAAAGTGCATGACCTTGGTGGCCAATTCACATCACCCCTGCGATAGATAAGCTTACCCTCAAATTGCTCAAGAAGAATGTCAATCGTAAGGTCCGCTGTGTGGTACGTATGCCGTCCTGCTGGAACCACATACCGTCTAGGTCCACTAATGAACGTGCTGTTCAATCGTGTAACTTCACATGATGATTTGATTCTTGCGCGGTAAAATTGGATAGATCTTTTACTCAGCTTAACGTCATTTAAGAAAATATAATGATTAATAATTAAACCGGAGACTCTTACAATGTTACGTGAAATGGGTATTAATGTTTTTAAATCTGTACCTAATATGATGAATATGTGTAATTTTAAATCGGATGTGAAGGCGAGACGAGAGGGCGGGACAGCATTATAAAACACCATTTCTACCAAGAGGTTCGTGAGACTGTTGAAAGTTAAAATATCCAAATATCAATGTAATATAGAAGATAGTGGATAGATGCTACCAACTTCTTGCTCTAATAAAATTAAATCCAAACCCAAGCATACCACTGTGATAATTCAATATACTATAAACTTATTCCGTGTAGATCGTCGTAAAAATTAATACTTAAAAGCTGAACATAGCCCGTGTTAACGATCATATAAATAAAGACGTTGAACACCAGTCCTCCGTAACCGATGCAAAAAAAAATCGTTTATCATTCCATTTTGTACAGGCAATTTAAAAAATCTATAAACTCTATATGTGGACATTATGTACTTTTATAAAAGTTATGTTAATACTGTGTAAAGATGATATTAAACATCGTATTATGATTACAAGTATCTATAAAATACTCATGGACCCAAAAGATTATACAAATTGTTTAAATGGGAAATTGATACAGTGGGCAGACCGATACACATATTTTATTTTATTTTTGGCATATTTTATCACTGTCCAATATTTTACTATATTTATTTATGATTTTTATAAAAAAAATTATTTTATTCTAATAGAAACAAAGTTATTTAGACACTAATATATATTTACAAGAATTATTTAATAATTTTTGAGCATAAAAATATGAACTCGTCCCGTAAAATAAAAATATTGTACAAACGGTAAGACCTTATTTCACCCACTGAGGGTTTGAATTATTCAAAATCCTATCTTAGTTTATACCATCGTAATAAAAGGAATTTAATTTCATGATTCTACGTCCAGCGGTTTAAGCAATGCGTCACGTCAATATTTCTCATATACAACTTGGACCCTCGATTTAAAACTGGGTAGATTTTGAAAATATAAAAATGTGAACCTATACTACTATACCTATATGCATCAATTTTCAAATAAGAGAAGAACATTAATTAATATTTATCCATATAAATTTGAACACAATATAGTAAGGGGTTGTTTTAAAAAATCTGAAAATACGATTTCATTTATTTTATCTGCAGAGTATTTTCAGTGAGACTCGGTACAATCGTCCTGTACAATAAAAAAATTCTTATATACTGTGACATCCTATTTTCCCCTCTCAAGGGTTGGTTTTTCAGAATCCTTTCTTAGTGCATGCCTACGTCACGAAAGGCAGCTATTATCCAAATTTCAGCTTCTAATGTCCAGCGATTTGGGCTGTGCGTCTTAAAACAATATTTATAAATGTGTTTATTTATAAATTAGGGCAAATGCGCTTGACTAAAAATAATAAAGTATTCATTTTTCATTTTTCAAAATTTTGATACAAACTTTGCATCCACCTTTTAAAGCCTCATGGGTAAATTTTTGAAAAAATATAAAATATATACTTTATTATTTAGACAAGAGCAAATTTGCCCCAGTTTATAAATTTAAAAAAAAATATAAATAATTTTTTCTCCATACTGTATCAACCAGCCTCTGACACCCCCGTTAGGGGTAATTTTGAAAAATCACAAAATCCGTGTTCATTTATTTTATTTACAGAGTATTTTCAGTAAGTTTCTCCTTCAATCTGTAACACCCTATTTTACCCTCTTAGGGGGTGAATTTTGTAAAATTCTTCCTTAGTGGATGTATTATTTATTTCAAAGAGGCAACTACGGTCGAAATTTCAAATTTCTACGTCTAGTGCTTTGAGCTTTACGTTGATAGATGAGGCAGTAACTCAGGAAATCCTCCTTTATATATTATACTCGTACCTATAGAAGATAGATAACCAAATATTGATAACGTTTGAGATTTGTACTTAACGTGCATATTAAATATATTGGCGCAAAAGAAATGTCTTAAATAAACCTTTGTATTATAAATTTTACTGTTGTATTCTATATATGTAATAGGATTTAGAACGTAGTAGAACCACGCTGTAGTTATATTATTGTTGGAACACGAATGGGTCGGCTCCAGAGAGGACACACTCTCACAAAATACCAGCGTAAATTATCAACTTAATATTGCTATGTATATTTTTTCTCTCTTGAGTGTAGAGAACTGGAGATTCCTTTTATTGGTAATGGGACATTCTATCTTAGTCCTTAGGAGTGACAACGCTAGATGCGTATTTCGATCCTTAATCGTTTTGCACTTACTCTCTATCGCCCCTTACGATAACCAACAATGATGAGTGGGGTAGTCGATTCCTTGACGCCGCCACTTCACGGTGTAGTATTATTTTGTCAACAAAGTACATATAATATATATTTGACATTCCCAGTCAGCGTTGGAGCGGAGGCGGAAGCGAGTACGCACAACATACAGCGCGGGCGGCGCGCATATTGACGGGGCGGCGTACGGGAGCCGCGCGCCCACGCCACGCAGCGCGTGTCCATGTCAACGCCACGAACACCGACTTAAATATCTTACTTTCACAATTGTAATAAGCAAACGTCAAGAACTCATCATGTTCAACAACAATACAGCACGTGTCTCTCGCTTCACCGTAACCAATTTTCTTTGGGCTGTACTAAATTAATCCAAAGATTTAAGTGTGACGTTTTTGTGTCAGATAATCGCTTCTCAGATTTGCGTCATCTTGACTTGCATTTAATTCATATATATAAAGGATACAATGAATCAAAGATTATTAAGATATATTTAAATTTTGAAACCTTCTACTTCCAATGTCTTTCTCTTGTCATGTAAGGAAATACTTCCATAAAATATTTTTCTAATAAAATATTCCATTACAGCCTATAATAGTGCTGAACATAGGAATCTTCTACAGATTAGTTGCCACGCTTGGCAGGCGAGTTTGCCACCGCAGCTATTAAAATTATATATTAATATAACATTTAATTGACTAGAGAGAGGATATCGGCTCTTTGTTTACCAACTCTCCTGCTTAGTGAGGTGGGCTCCAAACAATACTTGTCAAGTGGCTCACACATAAAACTCAAGAATAAGCTTTTAATAGCTTTACGAGTATATGCAAGTAAGGGAATCTACTAGCTAGTGCAGTGTGTGGATGATACATGTATACACCAGGATGCTATAGACACCTACAGTCAACTTCAATTAAACATCAAGATGCGTTGTCATCCCTTAGAACTAAGATGCGTGTTGCCAGTAAAAATTATCTAGTCAGTGATTACATTAAAAATACATGTATAATAAAATAATAAATAAGTTAGAAGTCAAGAATAGGATCTATAATTTAATCAGGCGCTTCTTTTCGCAAATATCACAACTTCCCACTACCTTTACATATCAATATTTTTAAATGAAGTGTTGAAATTGCTATTATTTATTGTTTACCAGCAGCTCGCGTGCAACTATAAATGTTACAGACCGTGTTAGTAAACTACGTTATGTGCAGTCACAACGATGTCGTACAATTTTGTTTTAAAACGGTTTTCAATTTCATAAAAAAGAGGAAAACAAAAATGGATATTTATAATTTGTATTTGATAACATCTACTTAATAGAGGTTTTGGTGGAGGAATCAATATAATTAATCAATAATTCAAATTTCTTAGGTCATAGTTTTTATTAATCGTATATTCAGGTGGCTCAGGACCGTGCTTTGTAGCATTCTTTGGGGGAGGCCTATGTTCAGCAGTGGACTTATGAAGGGCTGTAATGATGATGATGATATTTCAGTTGTGACGGGTTTTCTCTTTGCTAACTGAATGTACATCAGTTCTGTTTCTTTTATTATTTAATTTAATATTGATTTTTATCAATGCTGTTGATTTTATATAGAACGGTTTGATTTGATAACGGAATATATAGAATATAATTTCGTTAAGAAGCTATAGAATATGCATATATAGTTAGATTGGGTAAGACTATTACCGGGGCAAGAGAATCATTGTGTAGTAACTCGATAAGTATAGCTTCCTCACGAAATTCTCTTAGTCGATACAGTTCATACGTAAAAGGTTCCGACTCAAAACACAGATGTGGCTACTGCTAAAAAATATGGTCAAAAAATGTCATTAAAAATCTTAGAAGTGCAAAACAATTTATCAAAGTTGCCGGGTTAGCGAATATTGCATGCGAATTGCGAAAGGTATGTTCTACTAGCGCATAAAAATCAAAATTCCAACGTTTTGTCGCATATAATCGTGTCTAACAATCATATTGAACATATAAATGATATAAAAAGCACAGTGTTAGAAAGATAAATGACTGTTGAACTTATTATTTAATATTTTAGGTGAAAATTGAGCGAATATTGGCTTTTGGGAAGTTATATTAGTTTAACGTAAAACAAACGTTTTTCTTAAATATTTAAGGAAACATAAACATAACCTAGAAGTTGTAAGCTGAAGTATGACTATCAGCTCAGAATACAGAAAGAACCAGAAGCCGCGTTCAACTGTATTTACATGCCGCGCACTGTGTCCAAAAACAAAACGAACGTCCCGCGCCCGTCCCACTTCCCACCCGCGTAATATTGCTAGCTCAGAAAGTATTTATAATATTTACCACTTTTTGGGGTAAACGTTAGAGGTAAATTAATAATGATAAAATTATTATTATCCATTCCATATTGTATTAATATTATATACATAATAATCTCAAGAAATAAAAGTAACTACATTAAATAAAACAAGGTTTGAGAAAGGAACCAAAACATTTAATTTCCTTTTTGATGAGTAAGCTTTTTAAAATATTGTCGTCTAGAATTAGAACTAATCAGGAGAGATTTACATTTAGATAAATAATGAAATCTTATATCTAGATATTTTTCAATCACAGCCCTTATGAGATTGTTTCTGTGGCTTAGACCATTTATATGACTATCCTCAATCGGAAAAATGCTATTTTTTCCAATGAAGTCCTTGTAAATTGAAATGACGATAGCTAAACGTTGAAAGTTTGAACTTATTACGATATCTTCGTTTGAAATTCTCCGGACATGCGCTTCACAAATACAACATATGTCATAAATACTCTGGGAAGGGAAGCAAAGACCACCTCTATTTTTTAAACCGATCAGTTTGTGAAACCATTGGACATCAGATGCTAACATTGCTTCTATACAAAATTGACATTTTATGTGCTTTATTAGATAATGAGCTACACAACCCGATATATAACCTACGATATATTTTGACAAATCTTGTAGCTGAGGCAAATCAGAAGACAATAATTTTGCGATACTGCCCCCATTTTCTTCAATAGGTGATGTTGAATTTTGATTAAATAGCTGATCGTTATCTTCGTATCTTTGCGAGTGTGCTGAGAAGTTAATTGCTTTAGTAGACGATGAACAACTTAATATGCCTATGTTTTCAAGGGGTATACAATTGCCGCTATCGGAGGCTTTAAGTTCTAGATGACATAATATTTTTCGATAAATACCTTTAAATTGTTTTGCATTAGGGTTGTCATTGTGGCCCCCGTGCATTCGTATCATTCCAAAGAGTAGTTCTAAATGGTCCTGGCTGCATTTATATGTTGGTATAAATACAAGCATATTGTTGGTCTCGACTAAACTCTCATATAGTGATTGCAGACTCTCAATACATATTAGAATACCAAGAAAACCAGTTTTGCACGCACATTCTAACACCGGTTTATAACTTTTTATTATAACTTCCACGTGTCTTTCATCTTTCTTAATTTTTCTTTTAGTAGTATTTTTAATTTTTAACCCACGAATATACGTTTTCATTAAATCTAGAAAATTAAATATCATTTCTTTATTGCGCTTGTTCAATGGTTGCTTATAATCAAATTGTTTCATATTACGGGAGTTAAATATATCAAAGAGGTCATTCATGTTTTGTACAAACGTTTCAGTTGCTTTTGAATTTTTAAATGCAAACAATTTTGCATCCTCTCGACAAAATTTTAACGCTGTTGCGACACTTTTACTTAAAACTTGACTAGCAAGTTTAACTTTCATAATATTGTTACGGAACATAATATGCCTACGTGTAAGCTTATTTGCAATATGAAGTCCTTCATTTTCTTGGAGTTTGTTTAATTCACATAACAGATTCCAATTGATTTCTTCATCGTTTTTATCTTGGATATATTTTTTAGATTCGAAGTGGTTTCTTATAAGTTTAAACATGTGAACGGGGTCTAAGAAAACAGCTATATTAGACTTGTCTACGGGGTGTTTAAAAGTGGTCCTCAATTCATTTTTAATGTCTATTTTACACCCTAGTAATTTCATTGCCGTTATGTTTGTTGCATGCCCATCAAACGTTAAAGATACTACTTTAACCCCAGCATCATGGCATTTGATGAGGCATAATTTAATTAAATTAACTTTTTGTTCTGCATTTAAACCATGCACCAAAAAATATCCCAGAGGCAATTTAAAATTGTCATTAATTCCATTTAATAATAGAACGTACGCCTCAGATGCTAAGGTTTTGCACTCTTCAGAATTAGCGGTCCCCATATCGACATATCCACAATTTTTTTTCCCATCCCACAAACTTTGTTGTCTGATGGACATCTCATCAACAATTAGCGAACAGATAATGTTACGCATGGAAGAAGAAGCTTTCTCCTTTAAAGCTATAAACGATTCATCTGAGAATCCAGGCTCTCCGCTTACATTGGAGTACCATTTAGACAACGTTTTCGGGTGTGGAAGGCACGTGTCAAAAGTAGCCCTTACATACCTATAGGCAGTCGGTGAAAGAAAATTTAATGTCAGACAAAACTTTTTTATGGTGGCATTGTACTTTGGTTTCTTTTTTCTCAGGACGCATTTTTTATAAAGATTATTAAAAATATCAGCTGCTACAATATTTGACGAAAGTAGGTCATAAATATCATCGTTGACATAGCGATTATTTTTCAAATTCGTTAGGACACTTTTTAAAGATTCGTTCTTTTTTACAAGACGTTTATTTTTTTGTTGTAATGTTTTAATTCGCCGGACATGTGTCTTACAAATTAATTTTTTGCTGCGTAATTGGGATCTTAGTTTCGCTTTTTTCGGCGTATCAAATATATAGTCTAAATCAGAAATATTCACATCACCAATCTCTGAGTTTGATTGAACAGGCGAAGCCTGAAATCAAAAATCTTAGTTTATTATTCATATCATGTAATATTAGAAGGTCCAGCAATAAAGAAGGACAAAGAACGCATTCACTCGGAAATATTAATAAATGTAAATAAATCGGTAATGGTGTTATACTAAAACTAACTCCATCCAAAGCTTGTAAAAAAATAGGTAATGATAATATACGTACATTTTTAGATGTTTCAATGCATAACTCTGACGCTGTTGTTGCCATGGCCAAATGCTGAAATATTATATTATTATTATTTCATTTTAAATTACTCATAATATTGTACGAGTTTTCCGCCCGTGGCTGCCAAGTGAGATAAAATATAATTAATGTAAATATAATGAAACTATAATTATCTACCTTATTTGGAAAAGCTCCCTTCCTAAGCCTTCTGAAACCTCGCTTTGTTTCATAAAAATATTTGTCATCAAAATGCATTGAGCAAACTACGCTTCGCTTTGACGGTTTCCAAAACTCTTCTAGCCGTGCTCTTTGTATAATTTTAGTCCACTCCGTTTTCCTTTTTTCATCAGCAGGGAAACTAAAATTTATCAAATATCTATAATATTATAACAATATGGAATTAATTGCAAAAATAAACAGTATTCTCGCGAGGGAAATGTCCGTATATTATTATTTTGTTGAAAAAGTTCACTTTAAGCGATTTTAAAAAAATAATAATACTAAATACCTTATCAAGATACTATCTACACATATATGTGTGTGTATGTAGACAGTATAATATATATATATATATATATATATATATATATATATATATATATATATATATATATATATATATATATATACACTGTCTTTATCTATATATCTATTGTCTACATATATAAACTTATATTAAAGCTCAGTTAGATATTAGAATTACCAACGCTAGTAATAAAATATTAACGCCAACATAACAAAGTAGTTAAATTATTTCTAGTAAATTATATTAATACTGTTTAATATCACAACTATATGGCCTTTAATAATTAAAAGTAGGGAAAAACAAAACTGTTATACTGGCAACACTTACAAGATTGACGCATCATTCTCTAATACAATTACGAACAAAATAAATAATTCAATTCATAAATAAAACGTTATCTGAATGAGCTACTTACACATGAAATGTGATCCCATCCTTTTTCTTCTGGAGCCCAACAACATTTTTACAGGTAGGAATGGCACAAGACGGCATAATTTAATTAAATTTCACACTTGCAAAACACGTCACACCATACGACGTTCACAGAGTGACTATTCGCCTGAACGTGAAAGTACACCATTTTGGAGTAGTTTTCGTTGCCTCAGTTTTAAGCGCGTTTGCGGCTTCTGGTTCTTTCTGTATTCTGAGACTATCAGTTTGTCGTTTCCCCAAGTCAGAAGTAACGAACATCTTTTTGGTGGATAATTTTACTGAAAAATAATTTAAATTAATTTTTAATTCAATATTACGAATTTTTTATAGAATATGGGTGGCAAAAGAGCAAACAGTCCACTTGATGGTAAGTAGATGCTGTAGTTTATAGACATTTACACAGACGTCATCATCATCAGGTTAAGAATCAAAATGCGGATGCGTTGTCACCCCATGGATATTATGTTTTTTATTGAATTTGGATATTCGGGGTAGAAAGTTGACTCTTCGACTCCAAATAATGTATTTCAGACCGCAATCCAATCACGACGACCAGGAATTTATTATAGTGCACAAGTGTATGCACAAGCTCAGATGCGCCATCTATCCCATCATTCTATTCTTATAGTCCGAAATTTCATTCTATTATATCTTATTCATTTCTATTCTAATGGGACGAAAATCCGACATAACTGGAGAGAAATCAGGCTCAGGATGATCCTGGCTCCGGCTTTATGGTCACGGGGGTGAAACACCACCAATTTCTTGACTCCCCGCTGCCACTGACAATTTCTTAAACAACTTAACTGATTTCTTTGGCCTGACCCGGGATTCGAAACCGAAACCTCGTGATCAGCAGTTACGATTACGACTACTAAACCAACGCGGGAGTCAAAATCTAAATAATTAACTAAATATCTAAATTTCAGGTTTCTAGCTCTTTCCGTCTGCGAGCTAGAGATCCGTGATATACGAATAGACTCAGGCAGCAGAGTATTATTAATAGGGCTCAGTGTACAGAACCCTAAAATGAAATTTAAGAATAATGTATTTCACACAATGACAAATCTTTTGTATTGTTATGGCTCCTACAAGTTATTATTTATGGTTAGAAGATATGACATTGTAAAACGTTAGCTCAAAATCCCAATAGGCACAAAGAAACGTTGAAGAATGGCGTGATAATCTTTATGTTATATTATACTTATGACACATTATAATGTGAGCCGAGATATAATATGCAAATAAAGAACTTTCGATTCGTTGTCGGAACAATGGCAATGGATTCGCGGGGGTTTGTCTAGTTAACAGATGGAACGATGAATTTTAATAATGTGAAAGTTCACGAGACCAGTAATCACTAGCTATTATCAGAGCTTGACGTATTAATGTCATGATTCTTAAGATAGGGAACTGGGTAAGTGCTTTTATTACCGATAATATTGGACCCAGTTGCCTAGGCCAACTGTAAGGTAATGCATGGTAGATTTATATTTTCATATTAAATTCAAAAATAACACAAATATTACGTTTATACTTACGTACATTGAAACAACTTTATTTAGGAGTAGGGATTAAATGTTCCAGAAAAAAATACTTTATCTTATAGTAAAATCATAAGCGCAGAAAAACATTGCGTGTGGAATCATTGGTACTGCCTGTTTTCAGTCAGAAAGCAGATTTTTTTTTATATATTATACTAAGCCAGCGCTAAATAAGCAGTTATATTTTTAGAAAGCTCCGTGGCGCAATGGCTTAGCAATGAGTTACTGCGCTAGGGGCCGCGGGTTCGAATCCCGCACGGAACAAGTATTTGTATGGCCTACGAATAATTGTTCCGGGTGTGGATGTTTGTCCTTCTGCAATTTGTGTTTGTAAACTGCCTCCACGATACAGGAGAAAATCCTAGTGTGGGGATAACGTTTTATAAAAAAAAAAATATCCGCGAGTAAGCCTGTACGTTAACGAATGCGTTTGTTAACTCATACAAAGTAGTATATTCTCCTCTTCGTCAGCGAAGACACATTAGAATACAGTTTTTTCTATTTTATTCGATAAGCACTATCCGAGTTATCTGAAACACAAGTTTCAGTTCCTGCACGACATTTATTACAAACACCTTACCATACTAAACGTCGGGAATTAAAATAGTAAATTTAACTCGATAAAATCCGTAAAAAATAGTTTTATTCAACAAACACCTTCGTTCATCGGAGACTCTTGCTCTCTTTATACCCCTTCACCGTTTCGGGTTTCATATCTTCATCATTTGCTATCCAAGCCGCACGCACGCACCTATGGAATGACCTGCCTGAACAGTTAAGGCAACCTACGTGCAAACAAACATTGAAAACGAATGTTCGGGTTCATTTCTTAAAATTGCTTCATAAGTTATATCTTCAGACACTTATCATCAACAGTAAATACATTTATTAATATAGTTTACACATATCAATTAGTTCATATAACAGCCCACTTTATTAACACCGTGCGCGCTCATGGGTCAAATCAAATAGTACGCGCTTTCCCGGCTTCCTGTTACACACTTCCATCCCTCATCACGAAATCACTCCCACAGATTGCAAGAAAGCGAGAGGAAAGATGCTGCACGTCAATAAAATTCTATTTAATTTTTATTTTATCTAAAAACATATTTATTTATTTATTAACTTATGATAAAAAGTAATAATAATAAAATACACATAACAAATGTAATAAGAGGGCGGTTTCTTTTCTCACCCAAAGGCTAAGTATAGCTATTGAGCAAGGAAACACAGCCAGCGCTTTTCGCACGGAGTTTAGATTTTTGTTTTTTTCTATGATAATAAATATTATAATTATATATATTGCATGCCTTAAGCGCAATGCTTGTAGGTATGTTCTACTAGCTCCTAAAAATCAAAATTCCAACGTTTTGTCGCATGAAATCGTATCTGACAATTATATTGAATTTTATATATATATGCAAAAATTGAATTATATATATATATGCTATAAAAAGCATATTCTCAGAAAGATAAATGATTGTTGAACTTATTATAATCTTATTTTAAATTGATTTATAGCTATTGTTACATAAAAAGCGGTTTTAAAGGCATAGATTTATCAAGTACGCATGTTGGCTTAACACGATTACTTTTGAAAATATCAATTGTTCAGCTCAATCTATTTTTTGAACTCTTCATCATACATGTTGAAAGCCATGGAATATAAATGGTTAAAAGTTAAAAGTTATAATTAATTTTTTTCGGCTGCGAAATGTCGAAATTTTCGGTGTTTTAGCAGCCTTGTAATAATTTATTTTACTAAATAGACTACCTCATTCACTCACTTGTCACTTCGGCGTCAACCGTCGTCGTGAGTGGGTACTGTATCGGTTGTTTGCAGCGGCTCAAAAAGGTCGCTGTACAAATACAAAATATTCGATTATTATAATAATCAGATATTTTTATTACAATATTTTAAAAGCACAGAATAAGTAATAGTAGTACGTACTAAAAGTAAGTATGATGTATATATTTATACTTAAATACATCTTGGACTTTATGGAGTGACCTGAATGATGATATGATGATCATATGAGCATTATGAGTTGTGCACTTTTGGATTTTCCAAACTTTTTTTAATTGAAGTTTGACATAAAATTATTGGGAAATTGAAAGTATAATAAGATTATTAGTGAAAATTTGTGTGTATTTAATTAATGTATATGTGTAATTTTTTTAATGCTCTTAGGGCGTGCATAATTGGGTTTATACCAATAGTTTTTTTATTTGTATGTTATGTAAGTAAATGTTTTATCAACATAACATATCCGTGTTGTAAGAGGTTTTAAAACTCTAAGTATTACACTCATTTTATATTGTTTGCGATATTTTTTAAATTTTTTCAGATAATTCTGAAGGAATGGTAATAAAAGTGGCGGAGAGCAGTATTCCAAAAGTTTAAAAAATGCATAAAAAATAATTGTAGCAATTATTGTTTATGCATGGATACAAGCTTTCTCCAAATATAGTAATTCATTCATTCAATAAAAAAATATCAGCCTACACGATGCTTAAAAATACGTTTACATCCCAATTAACCTAATTAATTTAATATTTACAGTTGAATTGTTTTATAATTATATTACAAAACAATACGTCAAATTGTTTCGAAGTAAATAGCTTCTGACAAATAGAAGGACGCACACCAAATTGATTCTATAAGTATTCCATTTACTCAGGTATTATATTAAGCTGTGGTAGCTCAGGAAATAAACCTTGACTAAACTTTGACAGGGCTCCCCTATATATCGCTTCATAGGCAGACAGACTCCTGGGCAGAAATAGGATCCAACCACTTAGTTCACTTCCAAATACAATATGAAACTGAGAAGTGCAGAACCTATTATAATATCCGACTTAACAATTACGAGATGAACAACAGAAAGGCTTCAATGTCTGTAAAACATATTTATTATTGTCTTTTTGTTATTGGATCACCGCGAGTAGGTACACTAGGATCCGTCTCCTACATCGCGCATGTGACTAAAAAAAAAACGGAACCATCAATTCATTTGAATATTCATGAATCTAATTTAAGCGTCCGCGTCCAAAGATGGAGGCCTTCAAACAGAGAAAATAGCAAAGCAGATCGAACATCTTCTAAAAAAGGTTACAACGATATTCATTCGTGCTTAACAAAGGATAAGACATCGACAGGTACAAGCCAGATCTTGACTCATTAGTTACTTACAGAGGGACATTTCGATAAAATTTAACTATGTGTATAATTTTGTTTGATTCATTTATTCGCTAGTACGACTTGAGCATGGAAATACCAACCCACGTGATATCATCATGGAAAATTGTAATGGTATTAGTTTCATCCATTTCAATGCTTACCTTAATATGTTGCTTTGGTTCAACACAGCTCTGTTACATTGAAGAGTTGAGTGTGTACTGTAAGCAGCCGAGATTGCAAATCAGCGTGGAGGTCGTTCGTCCTAGTACCAGTGACTTGAATGACTCATAAACACCGTGATTTAGTGCGCAAGGAAGATTTGTAGTGTATTAATTCCGCTGTCACTGACCGGAAGAGTTATCTTATGGTATGCGAAAAAAGGACGATCGTACTATAAACCACAACAAGATTTTGTAATTACATACCTTATTTAAAAAATATTTGTAACAACATTTTCACAAAATTATTGCACAGTAAAAGTTTGTGAAATGTGGTTATTAATGCATTCCATGTAGAAATAACAGCGGGAATATTATATTTACCTATTAAATTTAAGCGTTGTCACCCGTGAGGACTAAGATGGAATGCCTCGTTTCCAGTAAAAAGGGTCTCCGGTTCTCTACACTCACCATACGAAACACAGCAGTGTTAAGCTACTATTTTACGCTGGTATTCTGTGAGAGCGTGGGCCTTCTCCGGTCGAGCCGACCCATTCGTGCTACAACTATACTACTAATATAGCCGCAGCATGGCTCTACCACGTTTAAAAATGTTGTCTAAGACGCATGGTAACTTAGGAGCAAAGCGCATCGATCCATCCCAACGCGATTAAATAGCAAATAAAAATGCAATTACTTATTGCATTTTATTTGTTCATTTACCACGTGTTCAGCAGTAAAAGAAAATGTTTAAGGAATAAAAATATATCGAGATCATGTTAAGTCTGCCATCACGAACTGGAACAGCACAATGGACTTCTTGCTCCATAACCTTCACAGAAATTATAGGAGGTGTGTGGCCACCCAGCGGTGAGGAGTATCTTTACCTTCTTTAAATTATATTTGTTACTTTGATTTTGTTACTTTTACCGAAATTAATGAGAAACTCTTCCTTGCTGTTTATCGTTACAATCTACCTATGAAAAGTCCACTGCTGAACATAGACCTCCTCATAAATTGAATATACCATAAATATACCATACATATAGGGGAGAATTGCCATATTCACCACGTTTGGCAGGCAGGTTGGCAACCACAGGTTTTTATTTTTTAATTTTATAAGGATGACGTTACGGCCCATCTCCTAGTTTGTTGCGACACCGACCGGACGTTATGGCAGACATAACAGAGCAAATTCATACACCGCCACTACACGGTAAAGCTAATAATCCTAGCTGTTTTAATAATGTTGTATATCGCGTTACCAAGGATCTCCTAAGTGTGTGTTGTTTGTGGATTAGCAGTGGTCCCAAGCAACCGCCGGTACGACATACTCCACCGATCGTCGAGTCCGCACACTCCGTGAGGTGTCGAGGTCACCGGCCCTTAGGTAGATTCTTGGCACTTAAGAGCGTTCTCGGCTTTTTAAGTGTCTAGTCGCGTTTTTTAAGTGCCACCTATTGCACTTCCCCCAACCCTTTCGTAACGAAAGGGGTAGGCAGTGCCCCAAGTGTCGCAGCCAACTCACTCTCCACCGTCTCCCGTATCTCGCGGCGCGCTTCAGTCATCTGTCTGTCAGCCTGCTAGGTAGGGAAAATTAGATAGGACACGCAAGAGATAACTAGGACTTGTAGTAATGACCGGCAGGGGAAAGGGGGAGCCCCCCCCCCCACCCCCTCTAGTTAGGAACTACCCCCGGATTGTCCGGGGATATTGGACCGACCGTTGCTGATTAAGGACCTGTCGAACCCGGAACGCTCCAGGATCGTGAGTTCATTCAGCCAGATCCCCAAAAAGAAGACTGCGTCTCCACGCAAGGATGAACCCGCAATGAGCGCCGCGCTCACGACCACCGGGTCTGAGAGCACGAGTGGTCAGGAACCGACGCCTTTACCTCAGCGGGCAAGGAAATCGGCTAGGAGGCACACGCCGCCTGAAACCGAGGCATCTCTCTATGAAAAGAGACAATGCATCGGTTCGCCCACTTCTTCAGCGCCACCATCAGCATCATCATCGTCAGACGAAGAAGAGTACCAACCAGCAGCAGGATACAAGATCCATAGATCACCAACAAAATCTCCTTCGCCAAGGAAGACAACCCCCCCCCCCCCCCACCTCACCGGACAGACGCAACAACGCAGCCGTGTACGAACAAGGAGGGGAGGAAGCGTACGGATGGGATAGTACAACGTACGCTACACTAGCTCCCTCTGCCGAACGATCTCCGCTCGCGCCTGCAACCAATCCTTCTGGCCTACCATCCGATGACGGACAAAGGCCATCGACTAGCTACGCTCAACTGGCAGCAGCCCCAGCAGTACCTAGACCTAAGGAAGCAGCTGAGGAACCAAAAAAGCCAGAAGAGGGAAAATCTAGATATCCACCTATCGTCGCGGAATGCCTCCCGAACTGGACAAAACATTTCGAGGTCCTCAACCAAAAGTTGGGACACCCACCGAATGCCCGTCCGTTCGGGAAGGGGGTTCGCTTTTCCCCCCAGAGTCCGGAAGAATTCCGGACCATACAAAGATATATGATTAGATGATATGACAGTTGACACGGATACCACCGCAGTAGAGGAGGCTATTAGGGCCAAAGGATTCCCCATAAGATACGTAAAGGCAATTCCCCCCCGTAGAGGAAGACCGGGATGCCTTTACTTCGCACAGCTGGACCACCTAAACCTGGAGCAATTAAACCAGCTTTATAAGATCGATGAACTCCTTTTTATGAAAGGGGTCATCATAGAAGCCTGGCAAGGGAAGGCCGGACCGGCACAGTGCCACCGCTGCCAGGCTTTTGGACACGCCTCCTTCAACTGTTTTCGGCCAATCAAATGCGTCCGCTGTGCAGGGGATCATATCGCCAGTAAGTGCCCTAGGGGTAGAGACGAGGAACCAACGTGTGCAAATTGTGCAAAGAACCACACAGCCAACGACCGCCGCTGTCCTGTCCTGAGGAGAATAGCGAGGAAACAAGGAATTACACTTCCGGGCTTACTTCCGGAAGCTCCAAATAGGATTCCAACGAGTCGCCCTAAAACGGTTGAAGTTCAGGAAGACGGGTGGGCTACAATTAGAGGGAAAGGGAGGCAAACAGCCCCCCCTCTACCCGCACCGAAGACACAAGAAGAGCCTATAGAAACGGTGGAACCCGCACAGACTAGGGCAACCACCGGGGCGACTCTCCGCCCCCCCGCCAACGATGCCATCGAGCGTCAAACCTCGAAGAAAAGGAAGCGGGTGAGGCAGAAGAAGAGCAAAACACTGCCTCCTCCTCAGGCAGTTACCTCTACCCCAACCACAGCGATGACAATAGCCTCACAGGTGCAGGTTACCGCCAAGGAAGAAAGGACCGCCATAGGTAGAGCGCAAGAAAGGGCTCTACCGGAGCATAGAGCCCGCTCTACAAATAGAGCGCGCTCTACCTTGAGAAGAGAGACACAAGCCCAGCCGAGACCAGAGCCATTTAAATCATCAAGAACGCCAACATCCAACACGGAAAGTGCCGACGCCATCCACAGACTGGTTGGCCTAGTGATAGAAATCGGCACACAGGTCCTGGACAACATCCGTGCCGGGACCGACCCCATAACAGCCATCATGAAAGCGTTGGCGCAGCTACTGGCTCGGCATTACAGAGGCGAGTAACCTGCGCCTACTCTACTGGAATCCGGACGGAATCCAGCACAAAATCCATGAACTACGCACGGTCGCCCAACAACAGAACATCCAGGTGATCTTGCTGGGAGAGACCAAGTTGAACCCATCCACGCATCTTAAGCTGCCCAATTACCATATCTACAGGCGGGACGAGGTCAATCCTCAAGGGACCGCCTATAGAGGCACGGCGGTTCTAGTGAGGAGGGACATCGTCCACCAAGAGCTGGACCTGCCAGATTACCAATCGATGCGCTCAATAGGTATAAAAATGGAGGCGGCGGGCGAGGAACTCAGGATCTACGCAGCATACCGCCCGCCAGGGAGTCCATTTCGCTCCTCAGATATCCGGACAGTAATGGAAGGCACAATACCAACTATAGTCGCAGGGGACCTAAACGCAAAACACCCGGCGTGGGGGTCCAGAGTGATCAACCCGCCGGGTCGTGAACTCTATGAAGATGCTGAAAGCAACTACTATGACGTCTTAGGTCCCGAAGAACCAACTCACGTACCTTCAGATCACAGAAAACGTCCGGATGTATTGGACATCGTGCTCTCTAGGAACGTCAACTACCCGGTAGTGGTAGAGGTGCTGTATGACCTGATGTCTCAGCACCTCCCGATTCTCATCACCCTTGGCCTCAAGGCGGTGACTACGCCACCCAGAGCTTACAAAACCAAGATAAACTGGAGGCTCTACCACCAACACCTGCAGGAGAGACCTCCAGCGGTTACGCCTATAAACACAGCGGACGACGTAGAGGCCGCCGCTACAAGAATAACAAATACGATCAAAGAAGCCCTACATGCGGCCTCTACGATCGTACCAATAACCCACAGAAGGGATGAGCTACCGCAGGACATACGCGCGCAGCTCAACCGGAAAAAAGCTCTGAGAAAGCTCTGGGCGCGTACTCGCTGCCCAAGAATCAAAACAAGATTAAATCAGCTAACTGATGAACTATCGGTTGCAGTCCAGGCCCACCGAGGAGAGGCCTGGGAGCGGCGCATATCGAAAGCGGAAGAGCAGGATGCGTCGCTCTACAAACTGAACCGGCAGTTAACTAAAACCAGACCAACCGTTTGCCCGCTGACCAACAACGCGGGCGAACGTTGTTACGAGGCCAAAGGAAGAGCGGATATCCTAGCAGAGCACTTCGAGGAGCAATTTATGCCGAACCCAGCAAGTGCGGAGTTCATGGAACTTCATACCCGGAAGGAGAGCCGCGTACAGGAGTTCCTGTCAAAGCCCGCGCCACCGCTTGCAGGAGAGTGGTTTATATCCCCCGCCCTATTGCGGAGGATGGTAGCCCGCCTGCAACCGAGGAAGGCGCCGGGGCATGACGGGATAACCAACGCAGCACTCCGACAGCTGCCCAACAGAACACTTGTAGAGCTAGGTCGACTCTACAACGGTATACTGCGGACATCCCACTTCCCGGAGGACTGGAAAATCGGCAAAGTGATCGTCTTGCCGAAACCCGGGAAGGACAGGCGTAGAGCAGCCAGCTATAGGCCGATCACGCTGCTACCGCACATAGCTAAACTGTGTGAAAGACTGTTGCTGAGAAGCTTCCGCCCGTGCGTACAACTACGGGCGGAACAGCACGGCTTCAGGAGGGGCCACTCTACAGCTACACAGCTGACCAGGGTGCTGCACTACCTTGCGGCCGAGTACAACCGCGGCCGCACATCGTTGGGCGTCTTTCTCGACATAGAGAAGGCGTTCGACAGAGTGTGGCACTCTGGATTACTCTATAAATTGGAAGCACAAACAAGTACCCCTCCTGCTATGCTGCGGCTAGTGGCGTCATTCCTGAAAGATAGGAAGTTCTACGTCTGTGTAGAGGACGCCGTGTCCGCAGCAAGACCAATTAGAGCCGGCGTACCACAGGGCAGCTGTCTGTCGCCGATCCTGTACGCAGCCTACACCAATGACATCCCCACCCTGGCAGACCATCTGCGCGAATGGGAAGACGATGTTGAATTGGCACTATACGCGGACGATAGTGCCTACTTCACATCGTCTAGAAGAGCCCACATAGCCACTGCCAGGATGCAGCGTCTGCTGGACCTGCTACCACCATGGCTGGATGAGTGGAGGATGGCCGTCAATGTTGGCAAGACGACCGCTCTGCTCACTCGCCACTTCAGGAACCTTCCACCACCGTTAACGCTCAGGGGCCAGGAGATCACGTATCAGAAGGCCGCTACTTACCTTGGATGCCGGATAGATCGGATGCTGCGCATGACCGCGCACGTCGATCTCGTCGTCCGCAACGCCAGATGTGCGCGGGCGGCGCTGCGTCCAGTCCTGGCATCCAAGTTACCGCTTAAGACAAAGCTGGGACTATACAAGATGTACATCAGATCTAAACTCACATACGCTGCGCCGGCCTGGTACGCGCTCCTGAGCGATCATCAGAAGCGGCGACTACAGGTCCAGCAGAACTTATCACTACGGACCATCACCGGTGCAGGTCGCTACGTCCGGAATGACGTCATTGCGGCCAACCTAAGAACGGAGACCATCGAGGAATTTGTGGCCCGACTTGCGCGCGGTATGTTTAACCGCGCGGACAACGGGCCACATGAACACCTGCAAAACATCGCACCGTTACATGCTCGACCACCGGACGGGCGACCTCTGCCAAGAGAACTCCTCGCTATAACGATTAGAGAGTCGAGTAAAACCCACAATGCCGCAGACAGGCCAACTTAGACGCCTGGCCGCATTAGCGGTCTATAAAAAATATCAGTTGGAAAACCATGGACCGAACTAGGCGCCTTTTTCAGGCATTGACCGAATTAGGTGCCTCCTTCAGGAAATCAGCCATAATCAATATCCAAGACCAGCGTCCGGGGAATCAAACCCAGGACGCTGCAACACACCAACAACGCCTATTGGCTCCCACGACCGGTGCATTGAGATGCACCGCGAGGAGATCCCGGGTGAAGGGGGTATGCCCCGAGACCCGACACCTGCTGTGTGCTATCAAGCACACATGCGGAAGATAACGTAGTATATCGCGTTTCGTAAACCAGTAGTTAAATCATATTAGTTTTGTCAAAGCGGCGGCAAATGTCTTATTATACACAGCCTTAGAAACATTGATATAGCCACAAAATATGTATGGATATAGCCTTGGATATACGTATTTATATGGTATTTTAGCTGTGGGTTCGATACGAACTAGGGCTCTGGTACCGTTCAATAGTAAAGTATAAAGTTTTATTATTTCAATGATTCGTAATAAATCACGGGTGGTCGAGTACTATTGAAATACGTAAAATATAAATTTATTATTAACCAAGCAGTGTGACCAGATACAACCTAATATATCAATAAAGACTTTATTTATGACTGTGATTTATAGACAAAACACAATATTCCATATCGTATTTTTATGTAGCGCACTGCATCGTAAACAGTACTCAAATCCTAACACAAATCACTTCTTTTAGTTTATTGCACCCGAAACTATTTCTATTAGTTCTTTTACATAATGCAAAGATACTCATTTGTGACACAATTTAGTCGTTATTTTGGTATTATTTTATACTTCTAACAATCATCATCATCATCATCATTACAGCCCTTCACAAGTCCACTGCTGAACATAGGCCTCCCCCAAAGAATGCCACAAAGCACGGTCCTGAGCCACCTGCATCCATCGACTTCCTGCATATCTTACCAGGTCGTCACTCCATCTAGTGGGGGGACGCCCTACACTTCGCTTGCCGGTACGAGGCTGCCACTCGAGAACCTTTCTTCCCCATCGGTTGTCGGTTCTTCGAGCTATATGGCCGGCCCATTGCCACTTCAGCTTACTAATCCGTTGGGCTATGTCGGTCACTCTGGTTCTACTGCGGATATCCTCATTTCTGAGTTTATCACGCAGAGAAACTCCGAGCATAGCCCTCTCCATAGCTCGCTGAGCGACCTTGAGCTTCCTCATACGGCCAGCAGTGAAGGACCACGTCTCAGTTCCGTAAGTCATCACTGGCAACACGCACTGGTTTTACAATTTCGTTTTAAGGTTTTGAGGTATGTCTGACGAGAAGATGTGTCGTAGCTTCCCGAACGCTGCCCAGCCGAGTTGAATCCGTCGATTGACCTCTCGGTCGAAGTTGGACTTACCTAGTCGGACTATTTGTCCCAGGTAAACATACTCGTCAACAACTTCGAGCTTAGTGTTCCCAACAACTACCGGCATAGGTGTGACATGGACATTAAACATGATCTTTGTTTTGTCCATGTTCATCTTAAGACCTATCCGTTGGGAAACACTATTGAGGTCATTGAGCATAGTGCTTAGGTCCTCCAGCGATTCTGCCATAAGGACTATATCGTCGGCAAATCGAAGGTGAGTGATGTACTCGCCATTGATGTTGATACCGTATCCTTTCCAGTCCAGAAGCTTGAAAACGTCTTCCAATGCAGCGGTGAAGAGTTTCGGGGATATGACGTCACCCTGTCTTACACCTCTCTGCAATTGGATAGGTTTCGTACTCTGGTTCTGTACTCGGATAGCCATCGTAGCCCTACTGTACAAGCACTTCAACACTTCGATATACCGACAGTCAACTTGGCACCGCTGAAGGGACTGCAGCACCGCCCAAATTTCGACGGAATCAAAGGCTTTCTCATAGTCCACATACGCCAGACATAGTGGCAAATTGTACTCCTCGGACTTCTGTACAATTTGCCGTAGGGTATGTATGTGGTCTATGGTGCTAAAGCCTTTTCGGAAACCGGCTTGTTCGGGAGGCTGGAAGTCGTCAAGTCTGCGCGCGAGACGATTCGTAATGACTCTCGAAAACAGCACGTAGACGCGGCTCAGAAGGGAAATCGGTCTGTAGTTCTTCAAGAGAGCGTTGTCGCCTTTCTTGAAGAACAAGACCACCGCACTTCTGCTCCACGCCTCCGGTGTAATGCCACCATGGAGGACGGAATTAAAGAGCTTCTGAAGGACTTCAAGTACCGGTTTTCCACCCGCTTTCAGAAGCTCCGCTGTAATTTCATCCTCGCCTGGGGCCCTGCCGTTTTTAAGGTGCTGGAGAGCCATTCTAATCTCGCTCAGACTGACGTCCGGGATATCATCGGAATAATGTCGGATAAGACTCGCTCTTGGATCGTTACTCACACTTGCGTGTGGCTCCAACGATGACGTGTACAGCTGCCCATAGAACCTCTCAATCTCACTCAAAATCTCAGGTGCCCCGGAAACGATGCTGCCACATTCGGTCTTCAGCCTTGACAGTTGGCTCTTTCTGGCAGACAGATCTCTGGCAAAGACTTTGGAGCCTTGGTTCCGCTTGATCGCTTCTTCAATACGAGCTGTATTGAAGTTGCGTAAGTCCCGCCGCATGCATTTGGAGATCTGTCTGTTCAGTTGCCTGTATGCTGCCAAATCTGTTGAAGAATGTAGCTTCATCTCCCGTCTAACAGCCATGAGATTAAGAGTGTGATCGGAGAGTTTTTGTGTTCTTCTGCGGCGGGTCTTGCAGAACTTAGCTCCGACCGCATGGACAGTTTCCACGAGCTTGTCATTCAAATCGTCCACTTCATTGCAGTCTTCTAGGCACTGAAAACGGTTTTGTAACTCGAGCTGAAAGGTTTCGGGACTTTGGATTAGAGCACGAGGGGGACGGAGCGTTGACTTCATTAGACGAGACCTCTCCAACTTAACGTTTAGGTTCAGTGTGCCTCTAACCATTCGGTGATCGCTGCCGGTTTTCACCCTCGCGATCACTGAGACATCACTGAACAGTTGTCGTTTGGTCGTCATAATGAAGTCAATCTCATTTTTTGTCGAACCGTCGGGGCTCGACCAGGTCCACTTCCTGTGGGGCCGCTTCTGGAAGAAAGAGTTCATCATAAAGAGTCCCTCTTTCTCCATGAAGTCGGCCAGCTGCTGGCCCCTTGGGTTCCGTTGCCCTATTCCAAATTTCCCCACTTTCAGCTCACCGTTCTCTCTTGTGCTTAGTTTTGCATTGAAGTCTCCCATTAACACCGTATATTGGGTTTTGGAGGAATGCATGGCTCTAGAGATATCCTCATACATTTCCTCCACCTCCTCATCGGGGTGTGCCGAGGTTGGTGCGTAAACCTGTATGACCTTCAGCGAATACCGTTTGGTGATTCTGAGTATAAGGTACGCAACCCTCCTCGACACACTCTCAATCTTTACAACGTTGTTAACGAGAGACTTGTGGACGATAAATCCGACACCTCCTTGGGACAGATGGTCGCCCTCCCGGTAATAGAGCAAGTTGCCGGATTCGAGGATTACCGTGTCCTCCCCCTCTCTTCGGACTTCGGATAATCCTATAATATGCCAGCGTAACTTGTCTATCTCTTCTTCCAGCTCCACAATCTTCTCGTCAGTCCTCAGGGTCCGTGCGTTGTATGTTGCCAGGTCAAGTCGTTGTAGGTGGCAACCGAACCTCCACCGGAGATTCTTAGCACCCCCTGCCCCGCCGTTACCATGGTCGCCACCGTAGCCAGGAATAGCGGGGCCGCCGGGGACTGGGGGCCGTCTCTTCGTAACTCTCATTATGGGGGGTATATTGCCATAGTTGCCACGCTTGGCGAGCGGGTTGGCAACCGCAGTTTTTTATTGTATTTTGCCGTTACCAGGAAGATGCTGCTGCCCATCTCCTGCCTGTGTCCCTTTGTCGCCTTTTACGACACCCACGGGAAGATATGGGGTAGTGGATATTCTTAACCGCCACTACACGGCACTTCTAACAATACGGGGCACCAAAAACATTAATGGCTAAGATATTTATAGACTGCCTACGTTTTGTCGCGTGATAAGCTTGGCAACATTTTTATATGACTCTATTAATCTACACTTTATCTTAGCTACAAAACTGCCTCCTCCTCTCCACTGAATAATTAACAAGCTAAGTGCAGGCTCACCGTCACTGCTTTAATGGTTATTCTCTTTATTTTATTAAATAATTCGGCAATAACACGGCTGGAACAATTTCGGCGAAATTTTTTGCGTGAGTTGTTGGTGGATTTGATTTACAATTGGATCCGATAGGTGACGCTATTGTCGAGATCCAGTAATCATCCGTGCGATGCTGGACGGCTCTCCAGTTTTTTTTTATATAATCTTTCCACTCTTTTTTTACATAATTCTTTTATAATTTTAATATAATTGTCAAATGTATCCTCAATTTTTCAACCAAACGTAGTACATAAATAGTAAGCGTATAGTGGCGGTTTAAGAATATCCACTACGCCACATCGTCCCGTGGGAGTCTCATTAAGCGACAGTGCGAAACCGATACAGGAGATTAGTAGCAGCATTCAAAATTATAAAAAGTTGCCAGTGCGCCTGCGAACGTACGTGGTAGAGCCTCGCTACAGCTATATTATGAATGAATGAATAAATGAATGAATATACTTTTATTGTACACCACGAACAAATACACAAATGACATAACAAAAAGCAGATTATATGTACAATTTGGTTGGCGGCCATATCGCTACATAGCGATCTCTTCCAGGCAATCAAAAGGTGTAAAGGAATAATACAATGATTAGGTAGCAATAAATGGTGCAATATAAATATGTATACAACATATAACATCAATACATGCGATGTATACATAATAAATGCTATAAAATAAAATATAAATAACTAATACATCAAATAATTTAAATTACTAATGCATCATAAAAGATAAAGTAAAACGTATAATATATACATATACATACATATATATAAATATATAAACAAACTCTCATATCTGCCAAAAATACATATAAATTACAAAATTCCTCAATCAATAATATAAAGCTGATAGACACAATAAATACATAATCACATAATTTATCCTAACGGTGTCGGAACGATTGAGACAAGTACATAATGCTCTTTAAGAAGTCGCTTAAAGATAACAGTAGTTTGTGCTTCACATATATTCAAAGGTGGGGCATTCCAGAGTTTAATAAACTGGACAGTAAAATGATTATAGTACGAATGGGTCGGCTCGACCGGTGAAACACCACGCTCTCGCAGAATACCAGCGTAAAATAGCAGCTTAGTACTGCTTGTGTAGAGAACCGGAGGCACTTTCTACCGAAAACGAAGTATTCTATCTTAGTTCTCAGGAGTGACAACGCATCTGCATTTCTGCATTATTGATTGAGGATGAATGTAGATGTCTATGGGCCACAGCATTCGTTTATCATCAGGTGGACTGTGTGCTCGTTAGCCACCCTTATTCTATACTATATAATTACATTACATTAGACTTGATAGACCACAACTCCTTGCAAAAGAACACCGATTCCTACCAAGGATGATTCGCGAGGCTATTGAAATTAAAAAAACATCCTAATTTCAATAGAGAAGATGGATGTGTGCTGCCATCTTCTTGGAATCCTATAATTAATGAAATTAAATCCAAACCCAAGCATACTACCGCAAGACTTCAAGATACTATAAGCACATTCTGCGTAGATTGGATCAAAAATTAATATTCAAAAACTGAAGGTAGCCGGGCTAACTATGACATCGGGACGTCAAACACCTCAGTCCCTCCCGTGAGCACGGGTGCTGAAAAGCACCCGAAACGTCGGGAAGTAAAAAGTTAAATTAAACGCGAAAATATCCGTAAAAATTAGTTTCATTTAATGTGTAGTCTTCGCGTAAATATGTATAAGAAATTAATAAGTATTTTACCTAAATACAAGTACAAAAATCATAAAATTATTCTTTTTGCATTATAATACCGAAAAGAACATATTTTAGATAAACTCTGTAGATTGAGCACTATTTTCTCTTTTTCATTGCGTACTGCCCTTTGATGTAACCCCCGTACATGAAATATTAATCCATGCGCATTTTTCGTTACCAAGAAGAACAAAAACATGCACATAAATTAATAAGCATATTTTCCCCGTAATCACCACATTTAAATTTGTGATATAGCGTGATCGATGAGTCAGTTATATAACGCTTGAGTAATCATCGAAATCATGTGAAAGTTACCCCACATTAAAAGATTTAAAAAAATATTTATGGCCTTTTTTTTGCAAATTCATTGTGTCTCTGTTATTGTGACTTGACAATTGACAAACGGCGATGATGATCGAATGATGTCACAAAATCCATACGAATAAACCTTCGAATCTCACATCAAAGTCTTTCTGTGTTCTCTGGAACGTATATTGTTCATGCCAGCAACATTATCACTATGAGGTTTTCACATAACTCGTCTTCGCCTGGTATCATTTTAAATGGAACTAATGATTGCATACGTTAGATATTGATACATAGCTCAAGACTTTTTTTTGTTGGGTTACATCTCAGAACATTAGTACTCTCAACAGAGGGTACTAAAGCATATCATCATATTATTAATACTATGTTAATAATATTATCAGTACTATTAGAAACTTGACTTGAAAGCTTACTTTCTTGTCGGACTAGTGGTTGTAGTAGTGCGGCTACAGATCATGAGGTCCTAGGTTCGAATCCTAGTTCAGGCCAAAAAATCAGTTATTAGGTTTTTCCATCAAGAAATTCTCAGTAACTGTCCGGTGTCAGGAAGTCGGCAGTGTTTTACCCTAGCGCTTCCGAAAACACGTAAAGACGTTGGTCCTGCGCCTGAACTCTCTCCGGTCGTGTCGGTTTACCGTCCCGTCGAACTATAAGAGTGAGCCAATAGAGAGTGCACCTGTGCATGCGCATACAATTGGGCACTATGATCCTATGCTACGTCGATGGCTAGTCTCTGTTGAGGTTGGCCGCCGTGACTGAAATTTGGTCTGGAGATTACTACTGGAAAGTTGAAGACGTGGCTCTCTTCTCTTCTCACAAATTGTTATCGATGAATAAGATTTGCCATACCTGGTTCATAAAACATAAAACTATGCAGAATAAACTATACATAAATTATAAATCAAATCAAAATTTATTATTTTAATTTGTGATTTTTTATAGGCGCATTGTACTGCACAATAAGCGTACCGTCACCACTTCGTGGTGTGTATTTCCTAGTGTAGTGGTCTTGGGAGTAGTGGTGCTGGGATTAGTGGTGCTGGGATTAGTGGTGACGGTGATAGTGCACGCAATTGAGGGAGGGTGGGGGGTGCTCTTCAAATTAGGTACGACACATCATTTTATTTTATCGAGCGGACATCCGCGAAGTAATTTTTTACCAACTTTAATATAATGGACTTCCGCAAAGTAACGCCTGATTATATTAAGTATCTCTATCTACTAATATTGTAAATGTGAAAGTATTTTCTTATTACTTTTTTTGTTTTGTTTGATATTTTATCTCGAATCAGTGGTAATCTATAACTATACAAATAAATAAAATTGAAGTGTCTGTTTGTAATGTCAAAATAACAGCTTTTTACTAATTGCATATAAAAGTATATACGGTACTTATAACAAAAACACAATTTTTAAAATTTTTGTCTGTCTATCTGTCGGTCTGTCTGTCTGTCTGTCTGTTTGTTCCGGCTAATCTCCGAAACGGCTGGACCGATTTCGACGGGACTTTCACTGGCAGATAGCTGATATTTTAAGGAGTAACTTAGGCTGCTTATATTTGAGAAAAAGAATTAGGGTTCTGAGCAATACAATTAAAACCCTAAATTACACGCGGGCGAAGTCGCGGGGAACAGCTAGTTAAACATAAGAGTGACTTTCAATAAGTATTATTTATAATCTACATTGAATAAAAAATTTCTGTTTCTGTTTCTGTTTGGGTTGTCCTTCTTTTACGCAGCAACTAAGCAATGGGAAGACATGATTTTTTCATATAGAGGCTGTCTCTACTTTTCTATTCTATTTGATTATGGGCCAGAATAAAAGGCCACCTTGATCTTAAAGTAGTATGTTTGGGTTTGGATTTTATTTCATTAATTATGGGATCCCAAACAGATGGTTGCACCCAGCCAATTTCTCTATTGAAATGTTTAATCGAAAATAGTGAATCATCCTTGGTAGGAATCGGCGTTCTAATGCGAAGATTTGTGGACTACCAAATCTGATGTCATGGTTGGGACAATCCTTAACATGTTGACATACTGCAGTCTTCCCGGAGCGTCGCGTCGGTGCTTCACATCAGCAACATGTTCCTTAACGCGAGTTTTATATTTAAAAAACAATTAATAGAAGTGTGGTATTCGCGTGGAAATCAGTATATTTTTAATAAATATAGAAGGGTTATTTTACATAATACTTATTGAAAGTCATTTTTTATTTACTACTACTCCGAATAATGTATAACATTAAAAAAAATACCTTTGTTCTGGGAATAACCAATAAGTAACCCAGCGGGGTTATATAATAACCCTTTTTATGCAGTTATTTTAGACTGACATTTTAAAGATTGTTGATTGACAAAAATCTATGTATATTAGTTGTTCGAGAGTTCAGAGCCCCCAAGTTTTACTAGGTGCTGGTGGAAAGAAATAAGTAATACATTGTGGTTAACAAATCAATTTTACTTTATATCCTCCCTTTACTACGGTGCACCTGCCACTTCAAATTGCAACCTTAAATAAGCCAGGACGTCCAATTGTGATTTTGCTCTTCTACAGTTAAAGAATTTCATTGATGAGTTGATGAGGGATAAATAAGCAACCATTAATGATTCCTGCACGTTGCATATTACAAGTGTCATGCCATACGCAATTTAAACACCACATTAAAGAAATCATAAACGGAAACTTTTTAATATCAGAACATTCAGTCTGCGTGTAGTTGTAGCTACAATAATATTATTGCTGATTGCTACGCGGATGAGGTTGCAGACACAAGCTATTATATAATAAAGGTAAACAATGGACTGTGAATTTTCGATATAATGTTTTTTTCGTCTTCTACATGGGCAAAAGCTAATGTTTATATAAATACGTTACACGCAGTCTCAATGACTTTCAGCCTCCCGAACAAACCGGTTTCCGAAAACGCTTTAGAACCATAGACCACATACATACCCTTTTGTTACTTTTGTACCCAAATTGTACAGAATATTGAAGAGTACAATCTAGCACTTTGTCTGATTATGTGGACTATGAAATAACCTTTGAATCGAAATTTGGGCGGTGCTGCAGTCCCTTCAGTTGACTGTTCGTATTTGCAGGTGCTGAAGTGTTTGTACAGTAATGCTACGATGGCCATCCGAGTACAGAGCCAGAGTACGGAACCTATCTAACTGCAGAGACGTGTAAGACAGGGTGACGTTATATCCCCGAAACTCTTCACCGCTGCAATGGAAGATGTTTTCAAGTTACTGGACTGGAAATCATACGGTATTAACGTCAATGGCGAGTACATCACTCACCTTCGATTTGCCGACGATATAGTCCTTATGGCAGAATTACTGGAGGACCAACAACAACAAAACTATGCTCAAGCAAAGCTCAAACCTCAATAATGTCTCCCAACGGATAGGTGTTAAGATGAACATGGACAAAATAAAAGTCACGTGTAACGTCCATGTCACACCTATGCCAATAGTTGTTGGGAGCACTTAGCTCGAAGTTGTTGAAAAATATGTTTACCTAGACAAATAGTCCGACTAGGTAAGCCCAATTTCGACCGAGAGGTCAATCGACTGATTCAACTCGGCTGGGCAACGTTCGGGATATTACGACACATCTTCTCGTCAGGAATACCTCAAAACCTCAAAACAAGATTGTACAACTAGTGCGTGTTGCCAGTGATGACCTATGGATCCCAGACGTGGTCTTTCACTGCTGACCGGATGAGGAAGCTCAAGGTCGCTTAGCGAGCAATGGAGAGGGCTATGCTCGGGGTTTCTCTGCGTGATAGACTTAAAAACGAGAATTACCGCAGTAGAACCAGATTAACCGACATAGCCCAAGGGATTACTTGGTTTTTGGTTTTTGATTAATAGCTCGAAGAACCGATAACCGATGGGGAAGAGAGGTTCGTGAGTGGCAGCTTCGTATCGGCAGGCGGAATGTAGGGCATCCCCCCATGGAGTGACGACCTGGTAAAATATGCAGGAAGTCCATGGCCTTTATGGCTCAGGACCCTGCTTTGTTGCATTCCTTGGCGGAGCTTATATTCAGAGGTGAAGTTGTGAAGGGCTGTAATGATGATGATAATATAAATAAGTACTGAATACCTTTTACTTTCTCTAATGAACTCAAGTTGGCGTATTTTTTTAAACAGTGATTACTATAACTGGGAAGAGTTAGGGGTGAAAGGGAAAATATCGTACTTTCTGAGTATTAATTTCATCTGCACGCAATGCCCTCTGCTAATTAAAATCCATCCAAAAAAACTAAATACAAACATGACACGCGTTATAATGGAAAACACGCACTGATAATTCGTTAATGCTTTTTACGCTCACCAATTTTCCAAAAGTGACGAGTACAGTCAAATTTTTAAAAAACATAGGATCCAACCAACACCAAACTTCAAAACAGTCATTGAAGACGCAGTGATCACTATAGCAGCCTGTAGAAACACATGAGTGTTAGTTCTAGTTAGTTTATGCTATGGACGCTAATGTAGTACCACCATATAATTTACAATATCACTTGTGAGGTAGATAGACCATTTAGCTAATAGGTATACACGTCGGCGTCGTGTGACTAATGTTACACGCTTATGTGCACCAGCTCCATTATTTCAATAATGAATATTATGTCAGGTATGAGTAAAATAAAAATAAGAAGTAAGAAAGAAGTAAGTAAGAACACCTGTGTGTTTTCGCTCCATTTAAATGAATATTGATGAAATAACGGGAAGTTTTATAATGCAAGTACAATTTTGTTTTATGCAATTTTTCTAATAGGCTTACTACAAAATATACGTATTTATTAATACATTTTTAAAGTAATTGTAGCTACAATCATTTATATATTTATGTATACATTTGGAAATACTAAGGGTAAAGGTTCTTATGAGTTAGACATTAGTATTCGTTAGCCGGTGCCGATGGCTTCGTTCGATATAAGAATATTTGTAAGTTATTCAAAAATATTCGCCCTCGTTATTGTCGGCAGCGGCGCCGTAAGCCATTATCTTCTTACAGGAATTCAAGTATAGCTGTGATCGACATCCATTTGGTTTCTAGTTTAACATTGTAAACGCCTATTATCGAGCGAGCGTGCTCTAAAAACTCATTCGTGAAGTACGTTCATTAGATGCAAACAGTCCGTTATGAGGATCGTGTTAAATCTAGGCGAGTAAAGTTCACTGATCGTGTTTACAAAAACTGATACGAAGACTGCAATATTTTAGGGCTTAACTTATAGAGTACACTATACATAAAAGTCAAAGGTTATTTTACACTCATGTGTATATTTTAAATTACAATATTTTGAGTTTATCGACCTTATTGTGTCATATTTATTAAAAAATATATTTAGAATTCCCTTTAAATTAATACGTTTTTCTTATTAAACATGCTACAGAATACTTAGCACGGCTACATAACTACTTCCTTCATCAGGTGGAATAGTACTCGTAATACGTAAAAACTATATAAATGTACTAGGATTTACTTTTATATATAACTAGCTGATAATCGCGACTTCGCCCGCGTTGCATGATATATTAACAGTGTTCATATGTGCGAAGGAAAAAATATCAAAAAACTCGTATACAAAATTTCTATGTAAACAATGTTACCTATTCGTTGCTCCGTTTGTAGCTAAAATATATAAATTATCTGTGTCAGTAACGCGAAAGCAAGCGACGTACGGTAGAACGGGTGGAAATCCCCATATAAAATCGTTGTTTTTATAATAACTCTATATTAAATGAAGATATCGCAGTTTTTATTGATAAGGGTCAAGTGTCTAAGAAATAAAACTTAGAAAACCTAATTGAAATCTATCCAGTAATTTTCCGTGATGCGTGCACAACTGCAAACCTCTATCATTTTATTTATATAGATTAATACAGATTAAGTATTTTAAATTTTGCGTGTGATTATTCATATCAAGGGCTTCAGTATTGAGACTAAAATGTATCCAAGCGGATATAATACCCATCCTTTAATCAATTAAACTTAAGACCCACAGGCGACACTGGAATTAATACCAAGGTACGGAATAATGTGGTCTTGTTTGTACCGGCGTTACTATTGCATATTGTGACATAACTGTAATAGTTAAACATATGGTATGGTGGACCTTTTTGTAGATATTGATGTCATGTATAAAACTGTAGCACATCACTTTACTCTATTGTCAATAGTTTCCGCAGTGTACGCGATCTAAGGATTTTTCGGCGTTACTATTGCATATTTTAACATGGAAAATTAGTTATTGTGACATAACTGTAATAGTTAAATATATGTCATCCCTGACTTTTTTGTAGATATTCATATCCTCTATGAAACTGTAGTACATTACTTTGCTCTATTGTCAATAGTTTCCGCAGCGTACGCGATATAAGGATTTTATTTTGTTTTTTTTACACCTTGGGTTACATTAACGAAGTGTTCATACGGATCCCTTTTTGAAAATATTATATAGCTTATGTGTATCTGGGATAATGTAGGATTCTAATGGTGAAAGAATTTTTCAAATCGGTCCGGTAGTTTCGGAGCCTATTCAATTTTTTTTATAGGATAAGGGTGACAAACGAGCACACAGTCCACCTGATGGTAAGTGGTTGCTGTGGCCCATAGATATCTACATCTATCTTCGTTTGCGAATTAAAATGCAGATGCGTTGTTAGCCGTGAGGACTATGATAAAATGCCTCTTTTCCAGGAAAAAGGGTCTCCGCTTCTCTACACTCACCACACGAAACACAGCAGCATTAAGCTACTATTTTACGCTGGTATTCTGCGAAAGCGTGGTCCTTCCCCGGTGGAGCCGACCTATTCGTGTTACAACTATACTATTAATATAGCTGCAGCATGGCTCTACCACGTAAAAAAATATTTTAAGCGTTTGGCATTGGCCTTAGAGTAATAACATGCTTCATATTTTAGCTTTATACAGATACTAACCATTTCCACGTGGTAACAAACATTTATATGTGTATCTAGTCAAGTAAATATTAACTGCTTTTTATTTATTTTTAAAGCTCGTTAGTTTCATTACATTTGAGTGTAAAGCACTATTATAATAGCGATTGAAAACGTTGTCACTATTAACATGAGATAGAGATTATTTTTACACCGATCAGTGCACATTACACGACGATTGCCATATTTATTGATCCATACATTCAGATCAGTCGTCATTAGCAGGGTTGCTTCGCCTGAGTTGCCAATGAGAGATCGTTGATGAAGCACCTCAATGCCTACCATATACAAGCCAAGGACCATTGTAATGAAACCGTACTTATTTTATATTCACTGAACGTCCTGCGCCTGAATATATTATGTCAAAGTGAAAATGTTTAAGTTATTGAAATTTTAAAAACATTATTATAATTTTGAAAATGTTTCCGTGTGAAATATTTTATCATATTTTCGTCCTAGCTAACAGAACATTTTGATTTTCTAAAAACCGTCATTCGTTCAATCTAACTATTAGTATTCCTGGACTTCTGCTCCGTGGCGCAGTGGCTTAACAATGAGTTGCTGCGCTGGGGGCGCGGGTTCGAATCCCGCACGGAACAAGTATTTGTATGGCCTACAAATAATTTTTCCGGGTCTGGATGTTTGTCCTTGTGCAATTTGTGTTTGTAAACTGCCTCCACGATACAGGAGAAAATCCTAGTGTGGGAGTAACGTTTAAAAAAAGAGAAGAAAATAAAGTTAAGGACAATATGCAAATTAAAAAAATATAATTTTTTTATTAACTATAATATATATACAATATTAAAAGCTAAAACTAGAAACTTAAATATCATATAGTCCTACTCCCCGCGGTATCGTGCCAAGAACGCTGGCTGCGTTTCCCCGCTGAATGGCTATACTTAGCCTTTGAGCGAGGAAAGAACCAGCCCTCTTATCACCAGCAGCAACGACCAGCCGCGGATGGAGTTCCTTTAGGAACCTCACCGCACGTGGACCCCACGGACCGATAGTCTCTACAGCAAATGGCACAAATATATAGTCATCTCTCAGAGACTCATATTTGCGCCACTTACTCAGTTCAGCTGCCTCTGATGCCGCCCCGGCTCTAAACGAGATACCCCTGAGATGAGAGACCGCCAGAGTGTCTACGCAAGTAGCATCCCATACTAGGCTTTACCTCTCTCCCAAGGGACCAATGTCATACCGTCGGGATAATAAATAATATAAATTAAGATTATTCCTAGTAACAAGTCTGTAACCAAACCTATAAGAAATGGCAAAAGGTCGTTGAAACTTATTTTAACAAATTTTCTCTATTTAGAATTTTGTTTCAACTCTAAATTGAATCTTCAATGTGGGTTTTCTTTAATGCAGGCATTTGGACACGTAAATATATTTACTAAAATATTTCATCATAAACTTAATCCACGAAATTATATAATTAGTTAGACGCCTATTCGAAATCATGAATTTTCCGGTTTTCAAGAGAAAATCGTTAAAATCCACGACTATGTAAAAATAAAATTATTTTTACATAGTCGTGGAAACTCAGAAATCTTGTTATCAAATCTCATAACGGATACAATAAAATATGTAAACTATAACCACAGCAGGTACATTCATAAAGCAAGTACACCGAAATCAATAAAATTTCACGCACACGTTTGTTACCGCAAATGTTTCGGAGCACCGCTCAAGTATCGGCGAGAGAAAGCAGGAGCCGAGTGCTCACTGCTCAGCCGCGAACCTGACACGTGGCGATGTTTAATCGGTGTAGGGTGTCAGCAGCGGGTGCGGGGCGACCGCAATCTGCAACGGTTACCTGCGGCCGCGACCCGTAGCCGGAACGTAACACGAGAACCACCCGCTACCAGGATTGCTTACGCTTAATGGAACGGTACGCGCCTTCCCCACTCTAATAAGCGACATTTAATTTGGTGATCCTTAAGCGAAGGAAATATTTGCCTTTTTGAAAAGTAGTTTTACTTGTGAAATATTCGTAGACGCATATTACATAATGGATATCATTTTCTAAAGAATCAAAAAGTTCTCAAATAATATGTAGATACTAGTAATCCGCCTGGTTTCGCACGGGCCATTTCTGTATCTCGACAACAGCGCCACCTACCGGATGGTATGATCCACGATGATGATGGTGGTGATCTAATTGTGAATGTAAACCAGTCTCGAATCAACTTAAACTAAAATTTCATCAAAATCAGTCCAGCCGTTTAGGAGGAGTTCAGTCACATACAAACGGACAGAAGAATTATATATATATATATATATATATATATATATATATATATATATATATATATATATATATAAAGATTTGAGAACTATTAGATTATTATAAAATATATATTAAATATCGTAAAGCCACAGACAAATTTTAAAACATACTTAAAATAGAAACGATAAGAAGAGTGTTTGCCCCAATAACTCTCTGATCACTCTTCTTTTTCATATCAATAGCTTTATCAACAAATATTTCTATTACATAGTAACAGAAATATTTAACATTAGATATATTTACCTATACTTAATAAAACAAAGGCTAAACTAATTTGGATGTTGTTTGCAGTGACGTATTGAGACAAGCATGGGCTAACATTTAATATAAGCAGCTCATTCGTAATGCTACTCCCATCCGACTGCCTCGTTGGTCTAGTGATTGTGAACGCGGATTACTCATCATGAGGGCCCGGGTTCTATTCCCGGGTCGGGCCAAAATTAGTTATTGGGTTTTTCTATCAAGAAATCCTTAATAGCAGCCCGGAGTCAGGAAGTTGGCAGTGTTTCACCCTCGCGCTTCCGAAAACACGTAAAGACGTTGCTCCTGCGCCTTATCTCTCGCCCGTCGTGTCGGTTTACCGTCCCACCGAACTGTGAGAGTGAGGGAATACAAAGTGCACTTGTGCTTGCGCATACACTTGGCCACTATAATCCTGTCCAGCGTAGACGATTAATCCCCGTTGAAAATGGCCGCCGTGACCGAAATTCGGTCTGGAGGAGACTACCCTCCATATAAAATTTTTGGTTTACGGTTTCGGATGAGTTTTGTGTCAATTAGAAAAGTGTACCGCGTGCAGGTAAGGTTGGCACCAAGCAGATGTTATAAGCACACAAAAAACTAAATGTAGATATCACACTATTAAAAAAAAGTAAAATTAGAGCCTATATACATCTGGTTTGGGGCAGAGGCTTGTTCGTCCCGTTGCTCCAAATGCGTGTTGGCAAACTTCACATATCTTTGAAACATTTTTTTAACCTCAAATATACAGGACATAGTATTTTACTTATTAAACAGGGGTCTTCGGTTCACATCACACGTCTTATTAAACAGAAGCATTATGCTGTTATTTAACGGTGGTATTCTTTTCGGAAGTGGTCCTCCCCGGTCAACCTGACCCATTCTTTATACAATTATGATTAGTTATTGCATTTTTTTAAAACTTACAATGTCTTACTTTTGTTAACCGTAAAACATACCATAATTATTATTATTTTAGTCCTCTCAAATTAATAAATCATTTATACCAGTACCACTGAACTCGTAAGTAGATACGTAAATGAATATGATTGTGCAAGTTCACACAAAGGCAATTCATTATATGTAAATTTTAACAGATGCATAATTTAAAATTAATGATACGTACAAATGACTTTAACATCACTTATCTGGAACTTCTTTTGTATTAAAACTGAGCTAATGGCAGCGTGCTAAGCTCGTGTTAGGTAACAGGGTTAGCTAAGGCACGTTTTAGTTTATCAGAATTGTATCTAAAATTAGATAAATGTAACAGAAACCAAGTTCACTTACTCACTACCAATAAGTTAGTAACTGTGATAATAAGCACAAAACTACCTGGTAAACATAATCATTCATCATTATCATTACAGCCCTTCCACAAAGCACGGTCCTGAGCCACCTGCATCCATTGACTTCCCGCATGTCTTACCGGGTCGTCACTCCATCTAGTGGGGGGATTTTCTACACTTCACCTGCCGGTACGAGGCTGCCACTCACGAACCTTTCTTCCCCATCGGTTGGCGGTTCTTTGAGCTATATGGCCGGCCCATTGTCACTTCAGCTTATTAATCCGTTGCGCTATGTCAGTTAATCTGGTTCTACTGCGGTAATTCTCGTTATTAAGTCTATCACGCAGAGAAACCCCGAGAATAGCCCTCTCCATTGCTTGCTAAGCGACCTTGAGCTTCCTCATGCGGTCAGCAGTGAAAGACCACGTTCTGGGAGCCATAGGTCATCACTGGCAACACGCACTAGTTGTACAATCTTGTTTTGAGGTTTTGAGGTATTCCTGACGAGAAGATGTGTCGTAATATCCCGAACGCTGCCCAACCAAGTTGAATCAGTCGATTGACCTCTCGGTCGAGATTGGACCGACCTAGTCGGACTATTTGTCCAGGTAAACATATTTTTCAACAACTTCGAGCTAAGTGCTTCCAACAACTATTGGCATAGGTGTGACATGGACGTTACACATGACTTTTATTTTGTCCATGTTCATCTTAAGACCTATCCGTTGGGAGGCACTATTGAGGTCATTGAGCATAGTGCTTAGGTCTTCCAGCAATTTTGCCATAAGGACTATATCGTCGGCAAATCTAAGGTGAGTGATGTACTCGCCATTGACGTTAAAACCGTAACCTTTCCAGTCCAGTAACTTGAAAACGTCTTCCAATGCAATGATGAATAGTTTCCGGGATATAACGTCACCCTGTCTTACACCTCTCTGCAGTTGGATAGGTTTCGTACTCTGGTTTTGTACTCGGATAGCCTTCGTAGCCTTACTGTACAAACACTTCAGCACTTCGAAATACGGACAGTCAACTTAGTACCGCTGAAGGGACTGCAGCACCGCCCGAATTCCGACGGAATCAAAGACTTTCTCATAGTCCACATACGCATGACAAAGTGGGAGTTTGTACACTACGATCTTCTGTACAATTTGCCAAAGGTTAAATATATGTGGTCTATGGTACTAAAGCCTTTTCGGAAACCGGCTTGTTCGGAAGGCTGAATGTCGTCAAGTCTGCGTGCGAAACGATTTATAATGACTCTCGAAAACAGCACGTAGACGCGACTCAGAGTGGAAATCGGTCTGTAGTTCTTCAAGAGAGCGTTGTCGCCTTTCTTGAAGGACAACAATACCGCATTTCTGCTCCACGCCTCCGGAGTAATGCCAATATGGAGGACGGAATAAAGAGCTTCCGTAAGACTTTAAGTACCGGTTTTCCACCCGTTTTCTAAAGCCCCGCTGTAATTCCATCCTCGCCCGGGGACTTGCCCTTTTTAAGGTGCTGGAAAGCCATTCCAATCTCGCTCATACTGACGTCGGACAAGGCTGGCTCTTGGATCGTTACTCACACTTGTGTTTGGCTCAACGATGACGTGTACAGCTGCCCATGGAACCTCTCAATCTCACTCAAAATCTCAGGTGTCCCGAAAGCGATGCTGCCACATTCAGTCTTCAGCTTCGACAATCGGCTTTTTCTGGCAGACAGATCCCAGGCAAAAACGTTGGAGCCCTGGTGCCGCCCGATCGCTTCTTCAATACCTACTAGCTGAATTGAAGTTGCGTAAGTTTCGACGTATGCATTTGGAGATCAGTCTGTTCAGTTGTTGCTGTCAAATCTGCTGAAAACTTCAGCTTCATCTCCCGTTTAACAGCCATGAGATTAAGAGTGGGATCGGAGAGTTTTTGTCTTCTTCTGCGACGGGTCTTACAGAAGTTAGCTCCGACCGCATGGACAGTTTTCACAAGCTGGTCATTCATCTCGTATACAGTAACATTCGAAGGACATAAACGACAAATATTTTTTTATTTATTTTCTTTAATTTTTATTTAAAGTCCTATATCATACATAGGCCGACTCAAAAAGATAGAATAAAGACACGTCTTAACAAAGCAAATTTGGTTGTAAAGTAAACAATGCACTTCATTTTCTTTCCTATTTTATACATCGTCAAATACCATGTCATATTATGCTTGGAGTTAAAATGATTACATTCTTGTGGTACCGGAGCAAGAGAATCAATTGTCTCATTAAATTGTGTATTTTCAGATTTCCTGATATACAATTTAGGGTCTGACGAGAAAAAGAATCTGGTCAGGATGCGCCAAATTCACTTTCTTGATTGCAACACTAACTGTTCTTATGTGTGTAATGAATGGTATGATAAATTACAACTATGTTGATGATGTAATTTAGAGGAATAAAATATAATCTCATAAACTTTGTATTCAACTAATAATTTATTAAGGTAAACGCACCTTATTCCGAGGGGTTCTAAAATAGCTACCATATTCCGAAGTATTTAGGAAAACGGCGTTTACAAGCGATTTACAAACTCTTTTTTCTGTAAGATCTCTTATTCAATTAATGATATAACATTTTGTTGTCATATTATCAAAGGTCTGGAGTAACGTGTATACGTTAAAAAATAATAGGTTAATTCTGGTTCAGCAGTTCGTCCGAACCCACGCTTCTTACATTTTGGACCTTGTGCACGTGAGTACCATGTATTTTTGAATAGTTATTTTTGGTTATTTTTGTAACATGTATTCTGTTAATTCATTGTATGGGAAAGCGAAGAAGAAAAATTTATGTTCATACACAATTCGATGTAGGTTTATCAAGTAGTATATTATATTTACGAAGATTTTGTAATTAAGTATTAATCTATGTATAAATTATGTAAAAATCTTGCATTTTTTAATACTTGTATTTAACAAACAAGATTTTTTGGTATGAAACGCTCTTCCGATGTATAGTCGGGATAAAGTTCTATGAGCACTTTATTCCAGGCCCTTACACACGCAAAATACAGAATGTTCACAATTTTACCCAGCTCTTACGATTGCTCTTACGATGCACTTTCCTTTAGTTTCAATAACGCGAAAGTTCCTATTTACTTTATAATAACTTTCACAAACTTAGGTTCGTAGTTGTAAACATTTATGGATTCTCAACTACATTAATTTAATAATATAATTTAACACAATATATTGCTTTAGAGAGAACTATATATTGTTTTACTACTATTGTAATAATACGACGAGTATTAAAATAAATAAAATTGATTAGCTAGGTATTTAGTGGTAATAGGATTTTATTTCATAAGTATTAAATGTAAGTATTAAAATTATGTGATACTTGCCGACCATTATTTAAAGAATTTAAATTATTGACACTCTACATCTAAGAAATAAGACTTTTTGTTAGAAATCATCCGCAATTGTTTAAGAAATTTGAAATGGTCAATCCACGGCTACGCCCAAGAGACGCTAACCGCCTTTTGGCTCCATCGCGTAAAAGCTCATTTTTTGAAGAAAAAAAAATGCTACATGATGAATATTAAAATTTAATAACAAAATTTCCTCTGATATCAGGGAGTTGTCTTCTCCTCTGTTTATGAAGGCGCTAAAATCATGGCTTATTGATATATGTTTGTATATTTTGAGATAACATAATACCTATAAAATTATTTATAAATTCGTTAAATTTATTATAAATTTTAACAGTGGTAGAGCCACGCGTCAGCTTTTGCTGTCGCACGGATGGGCCGGCTCGAACCGGGGTGGTACCACGACCTCACAGAAAACCAGCGTGAAGTAGAGGTTTACCTCTGCGTTTCGCTTGGTGAGTGCAGGTGGCCGGAGGCCCTTTTTACTGGGAATGAGGCATTCCATCTTAGTCCTCACGGGTGACAACGCATCTACATTTTGATTTGTAATAGAGGATAGATGTAGATGACTATGGGCCGCAGCAACCACTTACCATCAGGTGGACTGTGTGCTCGTTTGTCACCCTTATCCTATAAAAAAAAATATAGAGCTTTTATTACTCAAAAACAATAAGTATTTTATATTGATTACTTATTTATTCAAATGTAAAATAATGTATTAAGCTAAATGGTAAATAATATATATTTTTCTTTATAGGAGAGGGGGCAAACGAGCATGCGGCTCACCTGATGGTAAGTGACTACCGCCGCCGATGAACAACCGCAGCACCATAGAGGGAATTGCAGATGCGTTGCCGGCCTTTTAAAAAGGAGTAGGCTCTTTTCTTGAAAGTCCCAATGTCGTATCGGTCCGGAAAAATTGCTGATGGTAATAGATTCCACAAGGAAGTCGTGCGAGGAAGAACACATCTTCTAGATCGCACAGTGGTGGACCGCCAATCATCCAGATGGTGTGGATGGTGTCGGTAGTTCTGCCGCGATGTGCGTTCGTGAAATTTGGCGGCTGGGATTAATCCGAACAATTCCTCAGAGCACTCCCCATGATAGCTGCGAAAGAAAATGCAAAGGGATGCAACATCTCTTCGCAGTGCCAATGAATCGAGCCGATCGGAAACGGCTCGGTCGTCGACGATTTGAGCCGCTCTGCGCTGGATGCGGTCAAGTGGAAGGAGCTGGCACTGGGGAGCCCCTGCCCAGAGATGGGAACAGTATTCCGTGTGAGGCCGAACCTGCGCCTTGTAAATTTGCAGGCGGTGTGCCGGCTTGAAATACTGTCCCGCTCTATTGAGCACGCCAAGATTTTTAGAGGCCAATTTGGCCTTCTCTTCCAAGTGACCATGAAACTGCACGTCACTCGATATGTCGACTCCGAGGATACCGATACTGGCTGAGGCAAGAAGGGGGCCTTGAAACTGAGGAGATACGACAAAGGGGTTCTTTTTAGCGGTAAACGTGCAAACTTGTGTCTTCTGTGGATTAAACTGGACTAGATTTAGTCGCCCCCAATCCGAGACTTTGTCCAGCAAAGACTCGACTTCAGACACAAGTTTGTTCCGGTACTCGGCGACGTTTTCCCGAGAATTATAGGCATGGCCGGTGTATAGAGCATCACCAGTGCTGTTATCCGCATAGCAATGAATGTTACCAGTTAGCAACATATCATTGATATGCAGAAGAAACAGCGTTGGTGATAGCACACTGCCTTGTGGAACACCACCGTTAATAGGCTAGTAGTCAGAACATGCACCGTCTACAACGACCTTGATACTCCGATCTGCAAGGAAGCTGGTGATCCAATTGCACAATTTCTCGGGAAGCCCATAGGAAGGGAGCTTTGAAAGAAGCGCTTTGTGCCAAACTCGATCGAAGGCCTTCGCAATGTCCAGACTAACGGCCAACGCCTCCCCCTTGGACTCTACTGCCTCCGCCCATCTATGGGTCAGGTAGACCAGAAGATCACCAGCTGATCGACCCCGACGAAAACCGTATTGGCGGTCACTAATCAGCTGGTGATCCTCAAGGTACCGGATGAGCTGGCAGTTAATAATGGATTCCATTATTTTGGAGAACAAGGAGGTGATCGCGATAGGCCTTTAGTTGTACGGGTCTGAACGGTCGCCTTTTTTAGGGATCGGGTGGACAAAAGCTGTCTTCCATGAATTCGGTACTACGCCTTGGGAGTAGGAGTACCGGAAAAGTCGCGTTAGGACCGATGCCAACTCCGGAGCACACGTCCTCAGCACAATTGCGGGGATTCCGTCAGGCCCACTCGACTTCTGGATGTCCAGGGAGAGAAGTGCTTTGCGAACCGAGCGCTGTGAGAACAGCACATCCGGCATGGAGCACTCACACCGCGGGATGGTCGGCGGTGTTTTCCCCCCGTCATCAAGAGTCGAGTTGGACGCAAAAAGGGAGCCTAAGCGGTCGGCTTTGTCTTTTGCGTCTTGGGCCAGTGAGTCGTCCTCCCTGTGCAGAGATGGTAGTGATGGCTTACAGAAATTCCCTTGGACAGCCTTGGCGAGAGACCAGAATGCACGGGTTCCCGAAGGAGGGCGAACTAGTTTCTCGCCAATTCTGCCTATGTGCTCTGACTTTGTTTTTTTAAGTGTGCTATACTTCTTTTTAAGTGTGCTATACTTCTTTTTAAGTGTGCTATACTTCTTTTTAAGTGTGCTATACTTCTTTTTAAGTGTGCTATACTTCTTTTTAAGTGTGCTATACTTCTTTTTAAGTGTGCATTTGCATATTAGCTTGAGATTTGTACATTATAATTTTATTGTAATTAAAATTATGAATTAATTTATACTGTAGGTAGTGTAATTATTAAAATAATAACAGCTTTACTAATCGCACATAATCTCTATATACAGAAATCAATTGCTGTCCGTTAGTTTCGCTAAAATTATAAAATCGCTCGACCGATTTTGATGACATTTTTGTGTGTGAGTGGGTCACTAGATGATCTAAATTCTAAATGATTCACAATTGAACTCGGTGAGCGGCGCTGTCATCGTAATCCAGAAATCACCCGTGCGAAGCGGGGGGGGGGGGGGGGGTATCACTAGTGTTTAATATTAATGATGTAATAATTCAATTAATAATTTATGAACAATTTACTGTACAAGAATTCAAGATTTCTTTGTATTCAAGTAAATCTGTATAAGTGTTTAAATTGTACATAATATTTCAATTCAACAAGAATGTTTGTACATCATTTTTAAGTAATGGCGAAATAATTTTAAACAATAAGATCAGCTTAGCGTAATTAATTATATTTAATTTAATTTTTGCATTCTAGTTATCGCACAAAATGACAGTTTCACATTATTGACCATTTTATGTACCATGTTTTAAGCAAATAAATTTTCTATCTATCTATGATAAAAATGGGATTTAAATTCATAACTATTAAATTTTTATATTGATTTTTAGAATGGATCCTTAATCCTTATTGCGCAATCAAACCATCTATACCCACAATGTTCGCATACCTACATAATAGTGCAAAGATAAAATTTGCTCTCGCTGTAGGTAGGAGGGTTGGGTCAACAAAACCTTGTTAATTAATTAATTGCATTATTAAAAATGAAATAAACTTATTAGGTCTATATTCACGGGGATAATTATTCATATTTTGTATATTGTAATAATTTTGTTTGAAGGATAATGAACAGCATGTATTATACTTCCAACCTTTTCCTTTGCATTTGGTACACACGGAATCAGGGACTAAATAGGAAGGAACAGTTGAACAGAGGTAGAGCCACGCGGCAGCTTTTGCTGTCGCACGGATGGGCCCGCTCAAACTGGGGTGGTACCACGACCTCACAGAATACCAGCGCGAAGTAGATGCTTACCTCTGCGTTTCGCTTGGTAAGTGCAGGTGGCCGAAGGCCCTTTTTACTGGAAATGAGGCATTCCATTTTAGTCCTCACGGGTGACAACGCATCTACATTTTGATTTGGAATAGAGGATAGATGTAGATGTCTATGGGCCGCAGCAACCACTTACCATCAGGTGGACTGTGTGCTCGTTTGTCACCCTTATCCTATAAAAAAAAGGATTTTTAAATCGGAATAAGGTGCATTCAATTTCTTTCATAGTTAATTAAATTGGAATACAAATCAAGATCTCAATCTTTTTTATGAGATTCATTTAGAAATAGTAATGGTTCTGATGAAAATAGCCAAACCTTCAAAAGGGTACAATAAAAATGCTTAATTTTCGATCTCCATTGGAGTTTTGGTAAAAATACAGCGTATATAATTGTAATGTTATAATTAAAAATAGGTTTCAGCATTTTAACGCACGAAAAACACAAAAGCAACGACGTAAGTCACGCATAAACATCACATTTTGGCAGTAATCGGCAGAAGTCATTTGAAGTTACTGTTGTCAGTAAAGGAAATTAGGAATGGTTTCCGCAACATGGCTAGGTTTATTTATTTTTCTTGTCAGGCTTTATATTCCTTCAAACCCGCACTTACACATCCAGTTTTCATATTACCTTTCAGACAGCAGTGTATGCACTGCCTACTTTGAAACAGAAATTTTCTCTCTACAAAAGTAATTTCTCCTTTGTTGCGGGTTCGAATTCCGCACGGAACAAGTTGTTATTTGGCCTACAAATAATTGGTCCGGGTCTGGATGTTTGTCCTTGTCAAATTTATTGGAGTAAAACGCCTCTACTATACTAATTTAATAATTCATTTACTGTTCAGTAATATGAAGCTCTTAGACGAAAGTAACAATATATTATGTACGTACTCAATATATTATTTTGGGTACCGATTTCAAATTTTAAGGGCATTATAAAAAACAAGTTAAATAGAAAAAATATTAACAATCATCAGATAAAATATAATCGTACAAAAAAAATTAAGTAATCAAAAATTACTGTTGGAATATAATTTAGTTGATTGATAACATAACATTTAACTTACCATTAAAAAATCTGCCCTAAAACTGTTACAATTTGAAATCTTATTTAAATACAAACTAAGCCCCTTTGTCGTATCTCCTCAGTTTCAAGGCACTCCCCTTGCTGCCTCAGCCAGTATCGGAATCCTTGGCGTCGACATATCGAATAGTGTGCAGTTTCGTGGTCACTTGGAAGGGAAGGCCAAATTGGCCTCTAAAAAGCTTGGCGTGCTCAGCAGAGCGAGACAGTATTTCATGCCGGCACATTGCTTGCAACTTTACAAAGCGCAAGTTCGGCCCCACATGGAATACTGTTCTCATCTCTGGGCCGGGGCACCCCAGTGCCAGCTGCTTCCACTTGACCGCATCCAGCGCAGAGCGGTTCGAACCGTCGACGACCGAGTTCTTTCTGATCGGCTCGATACACTAGCACTGCGTAGAGATGTTGCATCTCTTTGCGTATTTTATCGCATCTATCACGGGGAGTGCTCTGAGGAATTGTTTGGACTAATTCCAGCCGCTCAATTTCACCATCGCACATCGCGACAAAACTCGCGTTACCATCCATACCATCTGGATGATTGGCGGTCCACCACTGTGCGATTTAGAAGAAGTTTTCTCCCTCGCACGACTTCCTTGTGGAATCAATTACCACCAGCGAATTTTCCGGACCGATACGACTTAGGAACCTTCAAGAAAAAAGCTTACACTTTTCTAAAAGGTCGGCAACGCTTCTGCAATTCCCCTGGTGTTGCGGTTGTTCATGGGCGGCGGTAGTCAATTACCATCAGGTGAGCCGCATGCTCGTTTGTTCCCTATTCTATAAAAAAAAACATATCAAGCGACCACTAAATATTTATTAATATGAGAATACATAACTAACTTACAAGTTAATTAAAATTAATAAAAACTTTCATGATATAACATTCTATTTATTGCGATTAGATTAAGGCAACAAACTCTTTCTTCGTGTAAATATTCTTTCACAGAATAGAAATATTTTTGGAGTAGGTTTTCAGGTATTTAAAAAAAATGTTACAATTTTTGATTCTTTAAAAGTCTGATAATGCATTAAATATTTTATGGTTATGTAAAATGGGCTATTATTGAGCTTACTTATTCTAATATGTGGAAAATTAAGTTTATCTTTACGCCGTGTGCATACACTGTAGGTGTCTTTTAGTTTGGTCAAGAAACTATTATTTTCAACAGAAATCTTGTATAATAACTTATAACTATTATACAAGATTTAATATAAACAAATTGAGTGGTTAAAAAAACGGGTTTACAGCTTTGCTTATTATCAATTTGAGTAAAGATAAAGATATTAGTGTGGGATATTTTTTTAAAAGATATACTAGTTCTATAATATGATATGATAAAGAATTACAAAAGGCAAACACATAGGAGCTAATGTTGTTTTAAACGAGCTAGGAGCTTTAAACTCTGTAAGGAGATCTCTGCTCTCTGATCTCTGCTTTGGTATCTACTAAACTTTTTTATAGAATACATTTTTATGGAATACATTTTGGACAGTGTGCGCAATTTTACTTGTTTATTATATATATATATATATATATATATATATATATATATTATATGTTGTTTAGTATATTCTTTGTTCCTAAATAGTAACGCCGGCTCCACACGTTGGCCCCAATATAGGCCCCAACGCTACTCGTCCAACGTGTGGATCTAGAAAATGGCATTGGTCCCAACGTTGGGGCGAGCATTGGTAGTTGGCCGGCTCGTGCCGGTTTCATCAAAGGAATCTGCGCCAACGCTCGCAATCTGTCCACACGTTGGCACTTTGCTCAGTTCTGTTGAAACTGGTTGCAATACGCAGCGAGTGCGTACGTCGAGCGAGAATGGCTTCTTCATCCACAAAAGCGCCACCGGCATGGACAAATGAAAAAGTCATAGAATTTATTGAACTTTATCAAGCACATCCAATAATATGGAACGCAACTCGAAAGGATCATAAAAATAAAAAATTATTAGCTGTTGCATGGCGCACCATTCAACAGAATATGGGAATGTACATAGTGCTTTACATACTTCCGGCACGATCAATGATATGACTTGAGGAGAAATCTTAAATAGGTAATGAAGACTTTTGAATAAATCTCCAGTCCGCTAAAAATCTAATTGTCACAGCAAGGCGTACTTTGGTTGGTATTGAGTCTCCGAATACTGTATCTTGCTTTTTTATTCTTGGTCCAATCAACTGTAGAAGGTATTCGAAATCTATCGAAGACATACGACAAAAGTTATCAAACTGTCCTGATGGCTCTTGAATCAAATTACTCAATAATAGGGTTCCAATACCTAAAAAAGAAAGAAAATGTAAATATAGAATAGATACTTTAATATTACAGCGCCTGTAAACAACTGCTGATATAATTGTAGTTTGTTGTTGATGTTATTAGATATTTAAAATGGAGTGTATAACTAGATCTTTACTCACTGATTCCGTGATTTATGGTGTGTCGTCATCAACCATCTTCTTTGACGTGGCTTTTTATTTTTTCTCAATAACATATAAATGTGAACTCAGTACTATAAAAGCGCTCAGAACCTTTTCGATTTCTGTATCGGACATTTTTACATTGGTCCTGACGGAACAGAACTAGTTTATTAGCCAACGTGTGTACGCCTCACCGAATTTGCAGTCCAACGTTGGTACGAGCGTTGGGACCAACGTGTGGAGCCAACCTATAGCAGGCGATTGGCATATTTTGCCTTTTTATAATTTGTAAGTCTTTCCATAACCTCCCTCTGTCTTCAAAAGAAGAGTGACTAGGCTTCTAAAACACACTGGGTTAGCCTTTTATTAGTGTGTTTCACAACACCGTAAACCTCACCATCAGATGGGATAGGCTTATTATTTTGGCTTTATTTGGCTATTACTGGGTAACCCAAAACACTTGTAAATTACCAAATTTTCAAATTTTCTTAATAGAGTATATGGCTAGTCAATATTTCAATTACGTCGGTATTATATTTTTGTTATCATCAAAGGCGCGCATTTAACGAAATCGAATGTTAAGAAAGCAAAAATCGTGGGAAGATCTACATAGTAACTCGTAACTAGCGCAGGATCGGCCGCCGCCGCGCCGTATGGGCTCAGGGTGAATGTCTCACTTAACTCTTTGTGCACCTGATCTTGTCCGACCACTTTTAGAATAATAACCCGAATAAAATAAAAAGGTATTCTTTATTGATTGGAATACTGCTTTTAATACGAATTTAATTGGTGTATATAGAATTAGGTTTTTTATCTTTTAATGTAAATTGTCATATTTTTAATTTCGATTCCCTTTTGGGCTGGTTATTTTCTAGTATATTACGTTATTATAAACAAGTGGGATACGGGAAGTACAGACTGTGTAAGAACCTACGGAGGTGGACTTATAGCCGAAATAAGAATTTTTAATTTTTTGGTTGTTGGCCATTTTGACACCCTAGGAGTGTAATGAGAACTTTTTGCCCCTATTCAACCATGACCTACATGACTTCTTCTACATGGTAGTTGTATACTCTAAGGGTAGGCTATTGAAACTGACCAGGCCTAAAGCTCGAGTCACTCCCAACTCATTTCTAGTCGTTAATTCCAAATACTTCCAATAAATAAAATTATACTGATAAACTGAAATGTATCTAAAAATATTTATAGACTTAATTAAAAAAAATATCAAGGCGTAATAGGTATGTAGAAATGGCGGGAGGCCTGTGCCCAGCAGTGGGACGTATGTATAGGCTATAAATTTAACTTTAAGAGGTACCTAATTTGTAGTAAGTTTATGTTTATAAACATATAAGTACTAAAAGTGGAGGATATACGTTTACAAAAAAGTAAAGCAAAGCTGCTTCCCTGCTTATAAGTCCATCTGGGTGGATACCTCGCCGTTACTTATTTCTGCCGCCAAGCTGCAGTGCATCCTCTCCTGTTCGGTTTGAAGTATAACAGAGCGAGATGAAATGTCTGTAATGATAACCTGATTGTAGGATATTTCATCCTAGGTGCTCAGGAGTGACAACGCTGTGATCTTCAATATTTAAAATCGGTTACAGGTGTCCGTGTGTGGCAGTTCTAAAATTATAAAAAATATTGTCTAAATGTGGCGCGCGACTTATCGCGGTAGAAATTTTATATGTGTTAGTATATGTATATTTTGGTATTATAGCTTAGGTCAAAGAGGTCACCCTCTTTCCGTGGGTGTTGCAAAACTTGACGATGGGACTATTATTTTTATTTAGGTACCTACTATGGACGTAAAAACTTGTTATATATTTAAGTGGAATTGAATAAACTTATATGTAAAAGGTGGTTTATATGAAAATCACAATAAGATCATATTTAATTACTAATTAATTATTACATGATAGACATCGTTAAAATGATCAAATAAACGTTAATGTACTGTATTTCATATTACCTAACATGATGGAGTCCAAAATAAAATAATTTTAATTTAAAGTAGGTATTTTAAACAAACATTGTTTCTAAATTAGAAGACGACGAAATGCTTTTAATTTTTACGTTACTCTATCATACAAAATATACTATCATCAATTAATTATACCGACAAGCCGACAAACGAAATGAGTTTCGGCGGGCTTTTGATTAGACATTCCACTAATTACATATATATAAGATTTTTTCTAAAGAATGTCTTACATTCTTAGTAGATTCTTATATTATATGGTAACTAGCTATGTATGAAGCAAATATACCAGTTTAGAAATAAAGCTGCGAAGTGAATGTAGACCACGGTTAGCGGAACGGGAACAACTCTTTGTTTCGATTCTGAGAAAAAACTAAGGACGAAAACTTATGCGTTGACATCAGAAATACCGCCTTTTTATGAGGGATATAATTTTACCAAGTCATTATAATAGACATTAATACATAAAAGTATATATTTGAAAGAAATACTTTTATAATAGGATTTCTACACGGAATAGTTCAGATACATAATTACGCATTTGAAATTAGTGGACCACCTATCTTATTAGTAGCTAATACAAAATGTTTTATTTTTAGATACATCAAGTGGTAAAATTAAAGATTTTGTACAATCGACTTCAATATAGATAAAACGAGAACATCATCAATGTACATAATATAGTCGAAGGCAATTAAATACACATTTTTAAGGATAACTCAAAACTACTGGTCAGGTCTTGATCAAATTTATATAGGACCACATAATAAGCACCAGATTTTTAATAAAAAAAGAATCATCAAAATCGATTCACCTATAAAAAAGTTCTGAAGTAACGCACATTAAAAAAATACAGTCGAATTGATAATCTCCTCCTCTTTTTGAAGTCGGTTGAAAATACGATACAATGCGAAAATCTTAAAACTTCTTTCCTCTGAGACTGGAACTAAAAAAGAGTGATACATACTTCTATTCTCTTATAAAAATGAAAAATATTTTCTTTTGAGAGAAAGATTATGAAATATACTTATATTATATTAGGGTAAATTGAACAAAACGGGAATAAATTTTATTCTTAGAATAATTCGCCGTATATTCAAGTTTTGTTTTTTAACATTTTCAATTCTAATTCTATTCGGGAATAGTTACTAAACCACCATTTTGCACGGAATAAGAGTTATTCGAAGAATATTTTAATACCATGATGTTTCTTCGCTAGTTACTGTCAGTGTTAATTTCAAGCTCATTTCGTATTTCAAAACACGAAATAATATCAAGAGACACAATAAAGACAAACATAACGAACAAAACTTCAAATCTTGCATATAACTCGACTTTAAATATTCACACTTGTTGACAGCTATTTTAGACACTAATACGAAATAAGCTGGTGGAGATGATATTAGGTACCTATGAAATTGCCGTTTCTTATGAAATAAATTAATGTAACGTTTTTTCTATATTTTTTATTTCTATAAATCAAAGTGTAATCGATGCATATTTACCAATGCATTAGCGGTTTATTGATGCCCATCTTGACCAAATCAGCTGGATAGGAGGCAACAACTTTCTCAATGGCATTTTGTACTGCCTCTCGGGTATTGAATTTTTATCCCGCCAAAAAGTTATCTTATGGATATATATATATATATATATATATATATATATATATATATATGCAAAGTCTGGTGAGTACAGCGGATAACGGAGAGCCTTCAACCCCAGCTCTTGTAACTTGGAGACTGTCTGTTGTGCAGTAGTTGTAGATGTCGTGCAGGAGCACCGGGCCAGAGTGATTGACCAAAGCTGGTTGGAGACGTGCGAGCTTCTCCGTCATTGTGTTCAATTCTTCACAATACACATATGCAGTAATGTTCATCCCGTTTGATAACAAGCAGTGATGAATCATACCGGTGCGGCGCTGGACCACCTAACAGTGACCATCACTTTTCTAGGGGTAAGTTTTCGTTTAGAGCATTGTTTAGGTGTTGAACCAGGATCCAACCAACTTGCTTGAGTGCTTGGGATTATCAAACAGAATCCATTTTTGTCGTAGGTTCAAAATTCCTTCAATTGTGTGCCTGTTGAGCAGTGCAAGGCACGTCTCGATGAGTACTTCGCGCTGGCGATCATTGAGTTCGTGGGGCACCCATTTGTCAAGATTTTTTAGCTTGCCAATTTAACGCAAATACTGTTTTGATCCTAATATCGAAAGCTGTTGCTAGTTCAGTCGTATATTGAGTATCATCAGCTTCCACAATCACGTTTATTTCGTCATGGACCATAGTTTTCAAACGACCACGGGGTTCATTTTTCAGATCGAAATTTCCAGAACTAAAGCGGGCAAACCAATAACAGGTGATGCGTTCGTTTGTAGCATTCGCTCCGTAAACGTCGTTGATGTTGCGTGCCCTAGCGGCCCTAGCCACGTTGCTGCCACAACGGTACTCATATTCTATAATTACTCGAATTTTTACGTTTCCATGATGAGAAAAAGATTCAAATGCGATGAAAACATAACGCTAATCAGTTAACAAATTTAATTAATTTTGAAAAAAGAATTCCATGTTCTTAAAATAAAATTAATTTGAAATTAGAATTCTCAACGTAACAAAAATTATTTTGATTTGAAATGGCCAGTACTGCAGAACTGCAGAATAAGAAAGAAAAAAGAGAGAAAAAAGAAAAAAGAAGAGAAAAGGAGAAGAAAAAGACATTATAATCTTTTACATTGTCCCTCATTAGACAATATATATTTGCCGGATTTTACATTTGTTCCTCCTTCACTCTTCTACTTGCGTATAGTTATTCCAAAAGTAGTTATGTTACCTTTAGATTGCACGGAAAAACGATACACGACTTTACTTGGGATTTAAATCGTGGAATAGCTTATCCCTGCCAAAGTAAGTCGTGTATAAATCGAGTTTTGGTCAAATCTATCCTTAATTTGCTAATTTTGGAAATTACAATTACTAATGTTTTCTAATTTATGAAACTATAATGGATTTTTTATATTTTTTTCTGTTTTACATTGTATTGTGCAACACTCAAACTAAACATCTTTATATATAAAAATTACGTGTCACGTTTTTTGTCCGCGATGGACTCCTAAACTACTGAACTGTTCAATGAAATTTTATACACTGTGTGCTGTTTGGTCCAACTTGAGAGATAGGACAGTTTTATCCCGTTAAGTGACCATCAATATTTTTTTTCCGAATTTAAGGTTTCCTTTTATTAGAAAAAGGGACGTCGGAAACAGCAGAACAACGTCTTCCTGGTCAGCTAGTTAATTATAAAATGTGATAAGTGAACTTTCGATATTTTCTAACATCGATTATTATCAACATAACATAAAGTCGGCAACATAATTCCAAATCGAAAAGAACCTACATATTTGAAACTCGATAAAACATGCGATTGTAGTGAATTGTGGATCAATTTGAAACGGATCGTGTGTCAGCGAGCGCAAAGCCATGGGGCATGATCATCGGTTCATGAGCACAAGCGCATGATCCCCGCCAGCAACCAGCCACAAGCTCATTACCTTTATTACAATAAACAATATCACAATTGCTCAAATAAAAAACAACTTGTATACGACTACTCAAAACAAAATGTCATATAAACTTCTGTAATGCTATAAAAAGGCTTAGAAAATACATTATAATATTAGCTTAAAAATGCTTCCTAAATTCCTGTTGTATTTTATAAATTTCAACATACAATCAAATGTAGTATATGTAGTAAGTAACGTTTGATTTTGACAGAAAATTTCTAACTTTATAGGAGAAAGTTCAACATAGAAAACAAAAAAACTATTTAAAAGTTCACTTTTCCATTGGTCGAGTTAAGAAACAAAGGAAGATAATAACACAAGCGTGATATAACGAGGCAATTAGTGATTTCTAGTTCAATAATTTATGTTACAATATTTTAACTATCTAATATAAAATAGGGTTTTGGTCGCTGGATTCCTCCTCTCATTTGGATAATAAATTACCATTGTGATGTTATCTTGGCCATATTCTCTGAACTTACTCATAGTTATTTTTTCCTTGTACAAAGAAGATAACTAACCCAATCGTGATAACAAAGAAAGCCATAGTCTGCAAAACTTATAATAACGGTATTCGCCTCTTATCGTTTTAAATTAACACAAATCGAAGAACATATTTCTAGCTATTGTTTCAATTAAAAATAAACAACATTTTGAAATAAATAAATTGATGTTGTGAACAATATACTATGACGAAACTTAATTACCTATTTCATCTAAATGTCCGTCTTAGGTGTCCGAATGTAATTACCAAAAGTCAAAACGGATCCGCCCACGAGTGCTCTCACGAGCCGCGAGGTCACCATCTCCGACAACCTGCCCAGAAAAGTAAATTACAGCACTACACTTCGTGAACTGCTTTTCGACTATTATCTTTATTATAGGTTTGTAATGTGCTGGCTCACTTTTGTTAATATTGATCTAAAACGTCTATGTTCTGGGAACGCTTACGGTCCGATAATTTGCTGTTTGTTTGGCTGCGCGTGCTGCGGCAATTTGATATCTTTTAAACTCCAATCGAGCGCGATCAGTTCGCCGAGATCGGTAATCTCACATAAAGCAAATGTTCCGGGCGGACGGAGCGCGTAACTCCAGTAGAGTGACAAGACAATAATTGCACTGGACGATCGCATGGCCCGACGCGATGCGTATATCTTCTAAGACAAATTTACGTTTGCTCTGATGAAAGGCGAACAACATTTGAAATTTGTTTTAATAGACGCCCGTAATAAAGCTTCATTAGTTAAATGTAGACGGGATATTCAGAGCTAAAGTTATAAGGCTGTATTTTTAATTTAATTGACTTCTAAACTTGCCGTTAGTTTAAGACGCAATTTACATTAGATATTCTTCGCCGAACTTTGTAATAATAATAAAAATATGTGGAAATAAATCTGTTGTCTGAGATTGTTTTTATATTAACTTACTTAAAAATATGTGTGTAACGCCATGTTATTCCATGGCATTACACATATATTATACACACTACATTAGTAGTGGTATTCTAGAATAAAGTAATATAAACATCGATCTAGAGGTTGTTTCCTGGGTAACCATTGATAGATTCGTTTTAAAATAATCTTATAAGCTGCACTCAATATCTTACAGACGTTACATTGTCAAGTTAAGGTAACGAGTATATAACAAACTCTTAGAAGAAAGTTTAGTTTTAATTAAAAACAAGGCCACTTAAGAATTATCTGCTAGATTGTTTCTCGTAGAAGTTTCTACTAACGTTTACTCCTACGTTTTCTTCTAAGTTCAAGTCTTATAACCCCTAATTAATTTTACTCTGTACTGTAGTTTACATGTATTATTTATAGCTAAAACGTATAAAACATTTATATAACCACCAAAATGAGTATCAGTCCTGTTATAAATTTCGTAAAGGTCGCTCAGGTATTGTTCTTATAAATTTTATTTGGAATGTTTGTGGGCACTGTAAAACGTATTATTAACTTTATTTTATTTGACAAATTGAGTTTTCAGTATAAAGTTAAACAATAAAAAAGAATAGTTGTGAATATGACTAAAATATCCAAATATTTTATATTTATATTTGTAAAGCTATAATTTTACTTCAACCTAAACACTTTAAAACCCCCCAGAATCTTTGTAAAAACTTAGCTGGATAGAGTCTGCGACCATTAGGTACATTTGACATTTAATACCATCAACTTTTTATTCTTCTAAATCTTTTGGTATGCATCAGTTATTGTATAAATACATAATTTACAGACAGAAACGTTTCAAATGAAACAGCCTCAATATTAAAATCATCTTAAGTGTACATAAAACCAGTACTATGTCTAAATCTGCAGTCAATGCACTCGGTGCTTTAGTTTTACATTCTTCGCTCGAACGTGGACCCCCCATCAATTAGAGTGAGCATTTAATCGGATAATAGCGACAGATAGCTAATAATCTCGGGACAGTTCAAATATTCGAAGCGTTTTAAAATAATGCGCTCTATATCATACTTGGTACGTGCGACTTAAATGTTGAACATAATAAATTAACGCAGTTAATTTTGTTTCATCTTTTGAGAGCTCATTTCGTAATTGTGAAGAAAAATAAGGTTCTCTACGACATTTTATTAATTTATTGGATGAAAATATGGTAGTGGCGTATTCTTTTTATTTAAAAAAATATTTAATATAATACTAGCTTTTTCCCGCGGCTTATTAACAGATTTTTGTTATTTAATTCTTACGCTCTAATTTATTTATTTTTACAAAATAACGAAAGATTTCTCTTTCTCCTCTTAAATTACGGTATAAAGTAATCTGGCAATATTAGATCCATATTATTGGCCCTATTGATGGTAAAATTGAAAATGTTGTACAACCGACTTCAATATAAATAATTTAAAATTAAAAATTTTGTACAGCCGACTTCAATATAAGCGACTTCAATATAGGTTATTTAAGAATAACTCAATAACCATTGGTCTGACCTTATGGGACCACACGAAAACTATCAGCTTTCATATAAAAAAAGAATCATCGAAATCGGTTCGCCCAGTACAAAGTTATGAGGTAACACACATAAAAAAAAACATACACTCGAATTGAGTACCGTCTCCTTTTTGGAAGTCGGCAGATAAAATGAGAACATCATCGATGTAGTCGAAGTCAATTAAATACGCATTATTAAGGTAAACTCAAAACTACTGGTCAAATCTTGATCACATTTATATGGTTGGTACCATATAAATGACAATACACCAGCTTTCAAATAAACAAAGAATCTTCAAAATCGGTTCACCTAAAAAAATTCTTAGGTAACACACATAAAAAAATACAGTTGAATTGAGACCTCCTCCTTTTTTTGAAGCCGTTTTAAAATAAGTTTGGATCTATTCGATTTCCGGGTCTGACAAATGATCAAAATTCAAAATTTAATGAATGCAGTTCATTAACTTTTCTACCGACTTCAAAAAGGAGGAGGTACTTGTTTTGTTATATGTGTTTCTAACTGTTTTATAACTTTTTTATGGGTGAACCGATTTCGATGATTCTTTTTATTTCAAAGCTGGTGCTTCACATGTGGTACCATATAAATTTGATCAAGGTCTGACCAATAGTTTTTTTTTTATTTATTCTTAATAATTTACATTGAAGTCGGTTGTACAAAATTTTAAATTATACAATAAAAATAAAGTTATCTTTAAGTAAAATTTGCTGTCATTTATTTATGGTACTCTTTACCAGAGCCTGTTTTTTGTATACTCATTCATATGAGCTATGAAAGGCGATCGGTCAAAAAATCTTAATAGCTCATAAATATGAATTCTAGCTTATTGAATTACAAATTGTTCAATAATCTCGTTAAAAGTAAAAATCAAAGTTGTAGTCTTCATACGTCCCACTTATGGGCAAAGGAAGTGGTGGATGTTGGCAGTTTGTCACATGTCCACTTTCCCACAATATTCTCTTTTACTGCAAAGCCCTTGGTAATTAATTAAACGCTTAAAATGCAATTAACAGCCTTATTGGTCCTGGCGGGGATTAAACACAATACTCGTATGCTCGGATACTATGAAATTTTAAGTGGAGAAATTATTCCCTGAGCGTGTAGCTCATCATTAATAGATTTTATTGAGTTTTAAAATAATTTCCTATCGAAAAAGCAATTGACATCACCTAAACCTGATCGGACAGTAGGTAAATTTTATTGATGCTTGAGGCACTTCCTAATAAATTATGCCAATCAAATTAAATTCAACTCAATTATAATTAATAAAAACTACCAGGCGTCAATTTTAGCTAGTAATCGGCAGACTAATGGTAACCTAAAAAAGTTCATTCGTTTCGTTTTAGATCGCAGCTTAAAACATCACGACATTGTCCCGGCCGTAAAGTAGATGGTATCAAGCGTTCGGCAGCGAGCGCAGAGCTGGCAGAGCGGCGACAACCCGCCGCAATCACTAATTGAATCAGTCGCTAGTCATTGCTACCAGCGCAGCTTCCACAATATCACTTTCGGTTGACGAAATTATGATTTCTTTCGTGTTATCGCTTCGTCAATTTTATCTCTGACGAAAATGAGATATCGTCTGTTCGATTATAACATGGAATAAGACAAAATATAACAATATTATTATAAAGTGAAAATATGTTTAAAAAAAAGTGCCGCTGGGTGTCTTGCTGGTGCTTCCCAGGCCAGAGGTATTTTCCGTACCAGTGGTAAATAAAAAATTACTTTCAATAAGTGTTGTGTAATAACTAATAATCAATATTGAATAAAAAAAATCATTATATTCTATACTATTCTATTCTAAGAAAAATCATTTATATATAATAATTAGATAGGGTTTTCAGGCAGGGAAAAGTCCGTCGCACTTTCTCAGTTCGTGTTAGTAAATTTTCATCCTCAATATGTATATTTTATTTCCTAGATATACACTAATATTGCAATTAACAATATATTCAGTTGATGCCGACTGTAATCGAACGAAAAAATTTAAGGCAAGCTCTTTCCTCTAAGTTACCATGGCTCCAGACAAAAGAAATCAAAAGAAAGACTTGCCCCACGCAAAAGAAATATAAGGTTTATTTCAGTAACCTATTACAGGCTCCAAAATAAGGCTACTGGGCGTCAAACTTTTACTTATCATTAAGTTTCTTTATTACAGATTTTATAATATTGGTTTCAAGCAAAACTCGAAAAGTGTAACGTAATATATGTAAGTTATCACCTTACTCTTAAACACCCAGGCATCAACAATCGGAATTGTTACAAGCCGGTGATAATTATTATTGGCCGACAAATCTTCACTTAGGAAACCGTTACTCGTGATTTGTTGCAGTGAAAACATTCGTTCCTTCATTTGCATACAATAGCCCGGTGCCAAAAAATATTGGAGTGTAAACGCTCACCATAAAGGCATATATGAAAGTTCTTAGCATATCTAAACGTGTTTCGAGTTAACTCATAAGTCACCAGCACGAGTTTTTTTTTATTTACTTCAAAAGTTTTGTTAATTAAATATTTATTGACTTCACGTTTAAAAGTTGTTGTAATGAGTTAATTATTATGAAGTCTAAATTTCAACACACCTCCATGTTTGGAGACCCATTGAGTTAAGAGTTTACTTTTTGAAACGGATGTCAGTGTATGTGTGCGTTCTTAGGTTTGTGCGTTTTTCCGTCTCGCATATTATGTTGAGAAGTAATATTAATATCGTCTCCAAACAAATTGCGGTCGACGCTAAACATAAAATAAATCCATGTTCATTGAAATCGATTCGGTAATGTTTTACAAAATATATATTAAGACTGTCGTTGGTGATTGCGATCTTTTTACTATGCAAGGACTCTGTACCAAATAATAGACTTGGTACGGGTACATAAGGAAATACAGGTTATATATATTTAGATATGTGTAGGTCAGGTAAAAAGTTTCTTCGTGTTTTATATACCCATTCAAGACATTTTTTAAAGTTTAATTATATTTATTATTTAATTATAGTATATATTTGCCATATTTTTCGATAACTCGTTGCCATCTTATAGGTAGTGGCACAATCCCGTTGCTGTAGAAATCTTGGGATATTTGATTTAAAAGAAATGCGACAAGTAGTTGTGACAATCCTCCCTTGATGTTAACCTAACACTGTTCAAATAATTCCGAAGAGGCTGAACAGGTGAAAATCTGAGGGTACAAGGTCAGGACTATATGGTGGATGCATTGACGCTTCCCAACCAAGCTTACTCAATTTTTGCAGAGTGGCCAAAAATGCGTGTGGTCTGGTGTTATCATGATGAAAGACTACTCCTTTTCTGTTAATCAATTCCTGCCGGTTTTTCTCAATTTCTTGTTTGAGTCTCATTAGTTGCTGGCAAAAGTTCCTAGTTTATGGTTTTACCCGGCGGTAAAAGCTCATTATAAACAATGCCCTACCAAACCCACCATACACACAGCATCACCTTATTGCGTGTTAATCCGGGTTTCGCTACAGTCTGTGGAACTTGACTACCCTTTGACCATGTTCTTTTTCACGCGTTATTGTCATAGGTGATCCACTTTTCATCAGCAATGTGATCAATCTTTTAAAAAATGGTTCGGTTTTACGTTTCAATTGAGAATCGCAAATGAGTAGACGATTCATTAGGTTTATTTTAGTGGTACCCAAATAACGAGCTTATTTGTATATCCACACTTTTTCAAATGGGTCAAAACCGTTTTTTGGTCAATCCTCAATTCCTCGGCTATGTCGAAACTACTAATATGCAGATGTTTCTCCACTTTTTCAAAAATGGCATCGACTTTATCTGCATGACGGCGACCATAGTGAACTGCATCCTTGAACTGGCGACCAGAGTGAAAAAGCTTGAACCAACTTTATGCTACTCTTACTAACACTGCATTAGGTCCGTAAACGTCACATTTTTTTCGCGGCTGGAGTTGCATTTATCCATTTTTTGTAATAAAACTTCAGAATGTATCGAATTTCTTCATTAGATTTTTAGTATTATTGAGTTTTTATCAGGATGATACTGCTCTACTCATGTTTTATTTCCCTCTCCTTAACTTTTTATGATACCAACGGAATGATGTGGTGGGGTAGTGTACTGTCTTACGTCACCACTACAAATGAGAAATAAACTTACAATTAATATAACAACAACCAAAGTAACAAAAACGTCAAGTAACATCAAAAGATTTTTGCTTTATCAGCCGGTACGAATTCGGCGGATCAGGGCTAGGCGGGAAAAAGTGTAAGATTTTTTCCATCACGACCCCTTCTGACGTAGTGTAGACGGCCTTGGCGGCTATAAGGAAGCGTGATGGAATAATATTTATCTCCCTCGCACTTTTTCTTATCTTGCCATGAAAGATATATTATTTTATTTTAAATGACGCTTCATTTTAATACACGCTAGTAATTCATTTATTTGTATTTGTTAATCAATAATATAATACGTTTATCAATAATAATATATTAGTAGCGTCAGTAGCCTAATAATGGCAGGGCGCGGACCGCGAACTCGAAAGGTCGTGGGTTCAAATCGACTACTGTCTTGAACCACTTCTAACATAAGTATTTTAAGCTTACCAGAAGTGGTTTAAGAGGATATTAGTAATGTTTAATAGCATTACTAGTATTAAAAAAAAACATACGAAGTGTTATGGAACACTCGGTTGGAACGAAGTTCCTTTCGTAGTATATTATTATTGATAAACGTATTATATTATTGATTAACAAATACAAATAAAAGAATTACTACGGAGGGGCACACTGAAATGATCGGGAATAGAATATGTCGGATTGAGTTACAATAAAACCTTTTTTAGAATTTGAATACTGGCCTCTTAGAATCTTAATGACATTCAAACAATTAAAAAAATGTTTAAAAACAAAAACTATGTTGGTTTAACGTTGACACGTCGTTAACAGAAATGGAGTTCACGTGGGAACATTTCCGTGCCATAATTTATCAAAATTTTCGTCGCGGCTTATCTCAAGATAAATGTCTCAGCAAACTTGTTTCGATTTATGATGTTGAAGCACCAAGTCAAACGACAATATACCGCTGGTATGCCGAGTTCCGACGCGGTCGTGTGTCGCTCAGCACTGTTTCTTCTGCAGGTCGACTGAGAACAGCGGTCACGCCTGAAAACATCGCAGCTGTGCGAACTATTATATTAGATGACCGTCATGTGACATACGAGCAGAATCGGGCTGTTATCAGTATCGGAATGACTGCAATTCAGTCGATATTATATAATGAGCTGTGTGTAAAAAAGTTAGTTTCCCGTTGGGTTCCCCACAATTTCTTCGAAGAGCAAAAGGCGGTTCGTGTAGATTGGTGCCGGAATACTCTGCAACGCTTCAACCGAGGGAAGACAAATGCCGTTTATAATATCGTCTCAGGTGACGAATCATGGATTTATTCACACGAACCTGAAAGAAAATATCAGTCAGCAGTTGGGTCTTCGAAGACGAGGTCAAACCAACGAAAGTGGTTCGCTTCCACAGCGTGTCAAAGAAAAAGGTCGCTACGTTTGTCTCGAAAAAGGGGCTTGTTGCTACAATTCCTTTACAGGAACCTAGAACGGTTACCGCTGAGTGGTATATCACGGTTTGTTTGCCAGAAATGATAACCGATCTCCGAAAAAATAACCCGAAACGTCGCATCATGTTATATCACAATAATGCGAGCTCCCATACGGCTCAAGACAAATGATTTTTTGAAGCAGGAGAACGTTGAGCTGATGAGCCATCTTCTGTACAGTCCTGACCTGAGCCCAAACGATTTCTCTACATTCCTTAGAATGAAAGATTTATTACGCGGTCAACGGTTTGAAGACCCCGAAGCAGCTGTGGAAGTGTACAAATCATCCATTTTGTCAACATCAACTTCAGACTGGAATTACTGTTTTAATGATTGGTTTGCACAAATGGAAAAGTGCATTAAGTTGAACGGAGAATACTTCGAAAAACAATAAAATACAATTTGGCTATACCGTGCATGTGATTTTTCTTATTCCCGATTATATCAGTGTGCCCCACGTAGCGTGTATTAAAATGAAGCGTCATTTAAAATAAAATAATATTTCTTTCATGGCAAGATAAGAAAAAGTGTTGTTCCATCTCGCTTCCTTATAGCCGCCAAAGCCGTCTAGGTACACTACGTCAGAATGAGGTCGTGAAGGAAAATCTTACACTTTTACTCGCCTAGCCCCGCCCCCATCCGTCAAATTCGTACCGTCCGATAAGGAACTTCTTTCCAATACTACGAAAGGAATTTCGTTCCAACCGAGTGTTCCAAGACACTACACATGTCTTTTAAATATTTAATACTGATTTAATATTAATAATGTTATAGTTTAAAAAAACTATTGTTATGGTCAGAAAATTACTGAATCAGGTGTCATTAGTTGTTATACCTAACGTCTACAAAATTGAAATCAAATTGTTATACACACTTATAATTATATTAAATTTTAATTATATTTAATAAATTCTTAATTATATTAAATATTATAATTAAACTTATATATGTAACAAGAAAGGATACATTTTAAACGACTTTCAATCACTGTTGTAATTTAAATAAATAATAGCACTCGCATATTAGATCTGACCTGATGTTAATTCGTACAAAAACTGGACCGTAATTAAATAGTCTATTGTGATTGCCTACATATCTATGCAAATGTCTTTTTTATAACTTAACCACACACTAACAATTATGGAAACTGATCCACATTAAAATTTCCGAAAGCTGTGTTTATATACACCCACGAACATTTTATGCTTCAAAATCAAATGACTTGTTATTTATGTTTAAATTTAACGCGAAACGCTTACTTTACAAGTGTAATTTAAGACAATATGAATACAAATTAAAAACAATACATCACGGTGCTTCTTGAAGCTACACAGATTTCACATTAACAGAATAAAAAGCCGACTCTATAGTTAGCGACGCCGAGGACGTTGGAGTATTCGATCCGACGATGGCCGATAAACATATTTCGGCACTGAGCTCTCTTGACGCAGATGGAGTGAACTAACGGAACTTTCCCAAACTCAATTGTTTTGTACTATTAATTGTACTGATAACACCACGAACAATACACGCACTAAGTAACAATGAAACCGGGAAATTCTTATGCTTTTTAGAGACTGCGCGAACCATTTGTCTTAGTTTTTAACATTAAAAAAAATTTGATTACCAACATCTTTACGCTGCGCTGTTAGAAAATAATACTTACAAATGGCGTAGGGAGTCTAGGTAAATGCCATTGCCACCCTCTGGCGTAACATAAAATTACAACGTATGCGCTACCCGTCAGCACCTAGCCAGGTGTACATTACATTTGACCACACCATACAAATCGGCCCGTTCATTCCTTGCTATATTTATCTGTAGATTAGAAGCATTCAAAAAATGTGTGTAAGTAACGTATGTCTGTTGGCGACGTGCCTATAAAAATATTTCAATTTATTAGTTAACCGATTACAAATAGCTTCTAAAATTAAATTATCAAGCAATAATTGTCTTATAAGAAAACGCTTAGTTAAATCTTAAAGAAATATCGAATTAATAATATGAAGGTCTTGGGTTCGATTCCCAGGTCGGACTAGTCTGTCGTTTTCTTATCAATATTTTCTTAATAAATTCATATAGGGAATTTTTAAGATATAATTCATGTTTCCGGGTTCAGTTCCCCGGTTGAATTACCTTTCCAATGTTATTTTCAATTTAAAGAAATATATTATAAAGTTAGACCAGGATTTGTTCCCCGGTCGAAATGATCACTTTGTGTATGGGTGGAATTTATGTAAACTAGCATTACATAATATTGTCTTATATAAGTTGAGTACATTTTGTATGAAAAATAAAATGTCTATTTTCAATGTTTGATTCATAAAATATTTTCTTTCTGTTATCTGATAAGAACATGATAACTGATAAGAACCTTGATAACTGATAAGAGTCTTGTTGGATACTACTTTGCCGACAATTGGGTGTCGTGCAAAAATTAGTTGTTTACCTAGTATTTGTTGATAGCAACGCATGCTAAATTTGCAACCTGCTTTACCGACAATGGAAGTCGTGCAGGGAGTAGTTGTTTACTTAGTTGCAGATAAAAGCAGTGCGCTAATCTGTAAAATTGAAAGTCTAAATAAGTGGAAATTTAAATGTTTGTAAATTTCAGCAATTTATGTAAAATTGACTTGTGAAATGTTTCAGGTTGACTGTATGAGCAAAATAGGTGAATTCTGTGTTGTTCTTATGTGTAAATTCTCTTATAATAGTGAAATATTGATAGTTTTGTATAAGAAATTTAAAAATGTTTTAAATAGTAAAATGTGTGAAAAAATGTAAATTAAACTATTGTATTAGTTAAGATATTTGTATTTTCAAATAAAGAACATTGTTCCAACTTTATATGTTAGATATTTAAGAATTATTATTTTTTATTTTATTTGTTGAATAAATAAAAGGTTTTTTGTGATATGAAAATGTAATGTATATCATAGTATAGATATTTTGTTGTGCTATCTTTATAAATAAAATGTATAAATGTATGTCTTATACAAATAAAGATATTGGGCAAACCGTGGGAGAGTGATAGTACAAATTAGTGTAATTGAGTTGCGAAATCACACAGAGGGCGCGGCTCTCTTTCGAGTAAAGCATTTTTGATACCCCATTAGACTGGTTTTCATACAAATCGTTACAGTTCGTCGCGGGCCGTGCTACAGTGCGGACGTGTTTAGTCGCGCTCCCGATTGTGTACGTGTTGTGTCAGTGATCGACTCCGCCGACGTCGAGTTCGCTCCGTCAGGCGTCGAGGCGTCGCTGGCGCATCTCCTGCGTCGAGCTACGTTTAAGGTAAGCGCAAAGGTCACCCTACGCTGTGCCCTACTTTGCGTTTTATCTTTTTTCACTGCACCCTCTTTTTATTATAAAAAGTGTGCCGCACTCTGTGTGAGTAAACGCCCAATACCATCTGCGTCTCACACACCCCTCCCTGCTCGCGGGCGCCTCGCTGGGCCTCCTTCAAGGGTCTCACCCGGTGTGGTTGCACGCGCTGAGGGGAGTAAGGTGTGTGATAGCTAAGGGCTGAGCACAAAAACAAATTAAGAAAGATGTCGGACAAGGGGGAACCTCCCCCAACACGCCGAAAAACACCCGATAGGCGTCCGGGAGTACTCGACAGGCCACTCATGGAGCGAGACCTCTTCGCTCCTGAGAGATCCAGAGTGCTCCCCCCATACAGCTAACTCCCGAGGCGGATAGGTAGTCTACCGGCCACCGGCGCCGCGCTCGGCGCTGGTGAAGCTGTGCCTCCACCTAGCGTCGAACCGGCTCCATTACCACGCCGGAACCTAGCCTCGCGGAGAAGAACTCCACCTCAAATAAATGTAGACGAGCTACAAGAGGAGAAAAGGTTGAAAGCGGGGTCAGACTCATTGTCGGATTCCGCATCGCCCACTACCTCACCAACCCCACCCGAAAGGCAAGCCCCACAACCCTTAGTGAGGCACAACATCCCACCCAAATTACCGTCTCCAACCACCTCTCCGGCTTGCAATAAAGACATGCAAGATTTCCGTGAGCAGGACCCAGAAGGGGAGAGGGAGTGGGACAATACGTCCTACGCCACCCTTGCCCCTATGCAAGATGCCCAAGCCTCTAACTATGAGCCACTACCGGGACCATCCTCAGTGCCAAACTCCTATGCGCACATAGCAGCAGCTCCGAGAACGGCGCCACCACCATCACCTCCACCTGTGCAAAGACCGCAACAGCCAACAGATAGCCAAACAGCCAAATACCCTCCCATCATAGTGGAGTGCTTCCCAAATTGGGCGAAGCACTTTAAAATCCTCCATCAGCTTCTGGGCCACGCCCCGAATGCTCGCCCATTTGGGAAGGGGGTCCGCTTTCGGCCCCAATCCGATGAGGAGTATAAAAAGGTACAACGATACCTAATAGACCAAAGCAAGGAAGACGCTGCCTTCGTGAGGTATTGTTACGCCCCGCAGGAGGAACAACCCACGAAGGTGGGGTTAAGAGATCTCCCTGCAGATACCGACATCCAAGCAGATAAGGACATCCAGGAGGCCCTCATTAAAAGGGGTTTTCCGGTTACCTTCGTCCGACCCATCCCACCGAAAAGAGACAGACCCGGCTGTCTCTTCCATGTAAAAATGGACCACCTGAACCCAGAAGATCTAAATAGATTATGCCAAATAGATGAGCTGTTGTATATGCCAGGGGTCACTATCGAAGCCTGGACTGGCAGAATTGGCCCCGCGCAGTGTCACAGGTGTCAAGGGTTCGGACATGCATCCTTTAATTGCTACCGGCCCTACAAATGTGTACGCTGTGCGGGTGACCACCTGGCCTCAGCATGCCCACAACCGCGGGATGCGCCACCCAAATGCACAAACTGCGGGAAAGACCACTCGGCGAACGACAGGCGGTGCCCAGTGTTGCAGCGAATCGCAAGGAAGAGAGGCATCAATATGCAGCCTCCTATGCCCTCGCAAGCAGCACGGGCACCGCAACGCCTACCACATCCGCCACAATGGCAGCCACCACCGCCGCCACCGCCACAACGACAACAACCACCACCTCAAATGCCAAAACAACAGCTAACCCAACAGCAACAATACCATCCATACCTACACCGTCAGGCACCGCAACCGCAGCAGCGGCAGGTGACAATAACGCCAGTACCAACAACATTCGCGACGACTGGGGCAACCTTAGCCCCACCGGCGAATGGTGCCACGGAGCGCACAGAGCGCCCAAAGAAGAAAAGAGGGAAGAAGAAAAAGAAGAAGAAGGCGACCACTCAATCTGCTCAAATGGGAGGTACGTCAACTCCTCTTCTACCACCCAACACCACCACACAGCAACGACAACCACTACCACAACCGCGATATACTTTCCCCCCTATTTCTAATCAGGATGAGCAAACTACACCCCAACCCCGATACCCACACCCACCTAAAAGGACAATAACTGTCACAACCCAATCTCACCCCCAGGCACCAACCACCATCGAAGAGGCCCTCGCTCAACTGGTGGGCGTGGTGATCAGGATCCTAGGAGAGGTCCTGACTGCCATGACCACCGGTACCAACCCCCTTTCGGCCATCTTAAGTGCCTTAGCCCAATTAACATCCATCAGCAGGCCATCAACTTAAGATGTGCTATTGGAACCCCGGCGGCATCCCGGGGAAGGTCGCCGACCTAAGAACTCTGGTCCAGCAGCACAATATCCAGATTGTGCTGCTGGGGGAAACGAAACTGCGCCCCTCTGCCCAACTTAAGCTCCCCAACTTCTTCGTGTACCGACATGACGAGGTCTCCCCAGAAGGTACCGCTTACAGAGGTACCGCGGTCCTTGTGAGGAGGGACGTCATGCACGAAGAAGTTGGCACCAATACACAATACATAGCCACGAGGACTAAGGGAATCAGGTTGAAGGTGGGGACTAAAGACACTAGGATTTTCGCCGCCTACAGACCTCCCGGCATCTCATTTGCCCCCCAGGATATAAGAACTATTTTCGATTCCTCAACACCTGCCATTATCGCCGGAGACCTCAATGCGAAACATCCTGCATGGGGCTCCGCGCTGATAACACGACCTGGCAGGAAATTATATGACGACGCCGAGGAGTAGGGGTACGAGGTGCTAGGCCCAGATGAGCCCACCCATATCCCCACCAAACTCGAACACCAGCCCGATGTCTTGGATATAGTGCTGTGCCATCTAGTGCCGTACCTAACACGGTTAGAAGTGTTGTATGACGTGGACACGCAACACCTCCCCGTGCTGATTACCATCGACACCAGTGCGGATGCCGTAGTGCCCAGAAGTCTCCGAATGAAGACAAACTGGGTGCGCTTCCGTAGTGTGCTGGAGGACTTCCAACTCTGCGCCTCAATTACCACCAGTGAAGATGTGGAGATAGCGGCCCTACATCTTCATAACAGTATAAAAGACAAACTCCAACTTCACTCTCACCCTGTCTCCACGGGGCGCGGGAAGGAGGAACTCCCACGTAAACTACAAACTCTTCTGTCCGAGAAGCGGAAGATGAGGAGGCTCTGGGCACGGCCACGATGCCCACGGCTCAAGACTAAACTTAATACTATGACGGAAGAGCTGTCGGTAGCTATGAGAGCGTACAGGGGAGAGGCATGGGAGAGGTGAGTCGACGAAGCTTCGGAGACACCCGCCTCTCTGCATCTCCTCAACCGGCAGCTCACAAAGAAACCACCACCTGTCTGCCCACTGGTGGACAGCACGGGGAGCAGAATCTACGACGCCCAAAAAAGGGCGGAGTTGATGGCACAGCACCTCGAACAGCAGTTTAAACCCAACACCGTAGCAGAGGGGTACGCAGACCATGTAAAAAGTATAGTGGACCGCGTACAGGAATACCTTGCAAACCCGACGCCACCATTGCGGGGCGAAGATTTCATCTCACCAACGGAGGTAAGGCGCACCATTATGCGCCTACCCGCCCGTAAAGCGCCGGGATATGACGGCATTACCACCACAGCCATTAAGCAGCTGCCCAGAAGGGTAATTGTGGCACTCGCCAGGTTATATAACGGCATCCTGCGAACTGGCCACTTCCCGACCATCTGGAAGCAGGGCAAAATCATCGTGCTGCCGAAGCCGGGAAAAGACAGGAGGTTCCCGGCCAGCTACCGCCCCATAACGCTATTGCCGCACATAGCAAAACTCTTTGAAAAACTTACCCTGACTAGGGTTCTTCCACACGTCACCCTGCGAGAGGAGCAATTCGGCTTCCGCAGGGGACATTCCACAACTTCACAGCTGGCCCGCGTGCTACACTATCTTGCGGCCGAATATAACTTCAGCCGCACCTGTGTGGCTGAAGTTGTCCTTCTCGACTCCTTGACGGCCTGTCCTTCTCGACATGGAGAAGGCCTTTGACAGGGTGTGGCACGCAGGGCTAGTCTATAAGCTCATTCAAAATACCACCTTGCCGCCCATGCTTGTGCGGCTAATAGCGTCGTTCCTGGAGGGGCGGAGCTTCCACGTCACCCTGGAAGGGGCTGTCTCGGCGGCACGACCGATTTTAGCCGGAGTGCCACAGGGCAGCTGCCTATCACCGCACCTGTACGCGGTTTATACCAACGACATCCCCACCCTCCAAGGCCATCTGGAGGAGTGGGAAGATGACGTTGTTCTAGCACTATACACCGACGACAGTGCGTACTTCGTGTCATCACGTCGGGTGGACATAGCTGCCAGGAAGTTGCAGCGGGTACTTGACCTCTTGCCTGAGTGGCTGGACAAATGGAGGCTGACGGTCAATGTCGGGAAGACCGTCGCCTTCATGACCAGGCTGGCCAGAACACCACCAACTCTGCGTCTCCGCGGGCAGGATGTGGGTTGGAGTAGTACCATCACATACCTAGGATGCCAGATAGATCGCTCGCTGCGCATGACCCCGATGGTCAATAATGTCGTAAGACAGGCCAGAGCTGCGCGAGCAAAACTCTATCCAATACTGTGGCATCCAAACTCCCAACAAGAACGAAAATACGTATCTACAAGACCTACATCCGCTCGCGGCTGACCTACGCAGCACCAGCCTGGTACGCGTTGATCTTGGCCACTCAGCGCAGGAGGTTGCAGGCCCAGCAAAATCTTGCGCTTCGGGTGATCGTGGGAGCCGGTCGCTACGTCAAGAACGATGTCATATCACGCGACCTTAAGGTCGAGTCAATCCAAGAATTTGTGATCCGATCTGCGCGACGGTTGTTCGACTGCGCAGATAACGGGCCACATCCCCATCTTCACAACTTAGCTCCTCTCCATGCCCGCCCACCTGACGGGCGATCGCTCCCACGTGAACTTCTACGCTCACCGCCTGGCACAGGGGACGCCGAGGGTGAGTGAGCGTCCCGACACCCGACTTGATGGCGCAAAGTGCGCAATACACCAACAAAAAGCTGCCAACGCAGCACCCAGTACCGGGGGGTCGTGTCCTCCTGAGATGCCCATGTAAAGTGTTGCAGCCACCCTTCATTCTCTCCCGTTCCGTACCTCACGGCGCGCGTCAGTCACTCGTCAGCCTGCTAGGTAGGGGTTATAAGATAGGACACGACAGTTAGGACCTTACTAAAGCAGTTGTAACAACTGACATGTCGGGTAAGGGGACGGGGGAGCCCAGCCCATCCCCTCGCGCAAGAAAACCACCGAATCGTCCAGGCGTATTCGACCCATCGCTACTTGTGAAGGACCTATCTAACCCGGAACGCTCAAGGATAGTAGAGTCCTTCAGCCACATCCCAAAAAGGAAGCCCCTGCCGATATCACCGAGTAAGGAGGCCGCACCGAGCGCCGCGCTCAAACCCACCGTATCTCAGCATACGAGTGGTTTGGAAACGACGCCCAAACCTCAGCGTCTGATAATCGCCATCGCCATCCCAACCAGCCACCTACATATCGCCGGACCGACGGAGCCAGATGGACTCGGCCCACGAAGAGCAGGGAGACGAAGAGACCTTCAGCTGGGGGTCTACCACGTACGCGACCGTAGCTGCATCTGCCGGACGTTCATCACCCGTGCTCTACACCAACCTGTCGGGATTGCCGCAGGACGATGGGCAGAGGCCCTCAACGAGCTACGCCTAGCTGGCAGCTGCACCTGCAACAACCAGGACGAAGGCGGTGGAGGAGCCAAAGGAGGCCGTAGAAGCCGGGAAGGCGAGATACCCACCAATCGTAGTGGAATGCCTCCCGAATTGGACGGGGCATTTCAAAATACTAAATGGAAAATTAGGCCACGCCCCTAATGCCCGTCCATTCGGGAAGGGGGTTGGATTTACGCCGCAGAGTCCGGATAAGTTCTGTATCATACAGAGATACATGAAGGAACTCTCCGAGAAAACACCAGACCTGTCCTGGTATTGCTTCACCCCGGAGGAGGAAAAGCCCACCAAGGTGGGCATCCGGGGGCTGCCAGCGGGTACGGATACCAAGTCAATAGAGGAGGCTGTGAAGGCAAAGGGCTTCCCAATCCAGTTCGTCAAGGCAATCCTTCCCCGAAGAGGTAGACCGGGATGCCTACATTTTGCACAGTGGGACCACCTGAGCCTGGAGCAACTTAACCATTTGTACCAAATCGACGAACTCCTCCATATGAGAGGAGTAGTCGTCGAAGCCTGGCAGAAACTGATAGGACCGGCACAATACCATCGCTGCCAGGCTTTCCGGCACGCATCTGCCAATTGCTTCAGGCCAGTGAAGTGTGTTCGCTGTGCCGGAGAGCATATCGCCGCCCTTTGCCCTCGGGGTAGAGAGGAGGAGCCGACGTGCGCTAACTGCGCGCAGAACCACACCGCGAACGACCGTCACTGTCCAGTCCTTAGGAGGATCGCAAGGAGGCAGGGGATCACTCTGCCGGGCCTACTCCCGGAGGACCCGAAGAAGATCCCCCAGAGTCGCCCGAGAGTGGTGACGATCCAAGAAGACGGGTGGGCCACCGTGAGTGGAAAGGGTAACCCATAGAACAGAAGGCAACCACCGGGGCGACTCTACAGCCCCCCGCTACAGACGCAACGGAGCGTCAGCCTTCAAAGAAGAGGAAGCGGGTGAGGCGAAGGAAAAATAAGGAGCGGCCTCTTCCTCCTAAGGCTGTGACCTCTACCCCGACACCACAAGTAACTACAGCCATAAAGGCGCAGGTTACGAGGAAGGAAACCAGCGTGGGTAGAGCGCCGGAAAGGGCTGAAAATAGAGCCCGTTCTACACATAGAGCGCGCTCTACCCAACGAAAAGAAGAAGTGAAATCTAACGTCCCGAGGCCAGTACCACGTAAAAGATCAACAATACCAGCACCATCAGCCGACTTCGAGACAGCTAATGCCATCCAAAGATTGGTAGGCAGAGCTATCGAGGTCGGCTCACAAGTTCTGGCCGACATAAGGGCCGGCACTGACCCCATCACCGCCGTGATGAAGGCGCTCGCAACCTTACTGGCCCAGCATTACGGAGGAGAGTAACCGTAACCTGCGTCTCCTCTATTGGAACCCGGACGGGATACAGCAGAGAATCCATGAACTCCGTACAGTCGCTCAGCAACAGGAAATTCAAGTGATCTTGCTGGGAGAGACGAAACTCAGACTATCATCGCATCTGAAGCTGCCAAACTTTCATATCTACAGGCGGGACCAGGTCAATCCTCAAGGGACCGCCTATAGAGGCACGGCGGTTCTAGTGAGGAGAGACATCATCCACCAAGAGCTAGACCTGCCAGACTACCGATCGATGCGCTCCATCGGCATAAAAAAGAAGGCGGTGAGCGAGGAACTAAGGATCTACGCAGCATACCACCCGCCAGGGACTCCATTTTACTCCTCAGACGTTGAAGCGACAATTAAAAGAGAAAGAACCTAACCTAAGAACAGCAAAACAACAAAAGTAGACCAAGAAAATAATATATTTAAAGTTTCAGAAAAGTATTTACAATTTTATAAAAAAAATGAAATATGAAGATGATGGATGAAATGAGATTACAATTAGGTTTTAAAAAAATAAAGGTAGGAGAATAGGACAATATAGTTTTATAGTGGAGCCTGGAGCCTCGCTGCTTTTGTAGAAATAGGCACACGCAGAGCTTGAGGTTTCACAGCGGCGACGGCACGCAGCGCCTGGACTGGGCACACGCAGCGTCCGGAGCCGGCGCACGTAGCGCCTGGGGTAGGTGCGCTCAGTACTTGGAGAAGTAGTCGCCGCGCCCAGAGGTAGCGCGGGCAGTAGGTGCACTCGGCGCCTGGAGCAAGCAGTCGTAGCGTGCCCGAAGGTAGCGCGGGCAGTAGGTACACTCGGCGCCTGGAGCAAGCAGTCGTAGCGCGCCCGAAGTTAGTGTGGCCCCGCGCTTGAAGCAGACTGCCGACGACGTCACGTGTAGATGGAGGCTTGCAGGATCCCGGGGCAATGCGGCCCCGGGATAAGGCCTTTAGTAGATGCTTCTCCTTTGAGAACTGAAGCGAGACTGTCCTGTATTCTCCAATTGCTCGGCTTTTATACCTTTTTAGAGAGAACGAGAAATTATTTAAATTAAAACGAAATTTATTGTAAATGACCTACAGCCAAAGAGTATTTATGTAGAAAGAACATCATACCAGAGACGAATTTGAATAAAAGTTACCATAACAACGACATAAATAGTAGTTGTCATATTTAGCAATTTTTGGTTTTTGGACTATTATTAAGAAACTATTACATTTTAGTAAGAAATGAGATATTATTCACATAGTAAAAACTAATGCACGGCTGCGTGCACGAAGCCTGAAATTGTAGAGTTACAGAGAATTCAATAAAAGACCAAAAAAGGTAAGACTCCATTGACAGCTATTTTAAAAGTACTAAATAGTGTGAAAATACGCAGTAAAATGATATGTTATTGTGTAAAAACGTTACAGGATCCTATATAAATAAAGGTGATGCAAAATATAAATGCAGAAAATCAAAAACAGAATGAAAAAGATAGTATAAAGTGATGCAAAACTTGAATGCAGAATATCAAAACAGAATGGAGAATTAGTGTACAATGAAATGTAAGTAGCATAACACTACAACGTCCGAACGGTAATGGAAGGCACAACGCCCACCATCATCGCCAGGGACCTAAACGCCAAACACCTGGTGTGGGGGTCAAGATTGATCAACCCGCCGGGTCGTGTACTATATGAAGATGCGGAGGAAAACAACTATGACGTTTTAGGTCCCGAGGAGCATCCCACGTGCCTACAGACACACGAAGAAGTCCGGACGTACTGGACATCGTGCTCTCTAGGAACGTCAACTACTCGATAGTGGTAGAGGTGCTGTATGACATGGACACACAGCAACTCCCGATACTAATTACCCTTGGCCTCAGGGCAGTGACTACGCCACCCAGAGCCCTCAAGACCAGAATAGACTGGGGGCTCTACCATCAACACCTGCAGTAGAGACCTCCAGTCTTCACGCCAATCAGTACAGCGGACGACGTAGAGGCCGCTGCAACCAATTTAACCAACTCCATTAAAGAAGCCTTCGACGCAGCCTCTACGGTCGTCCAACTATCAAACAGATGAGACGTACTGCCGCGCAACATATGCGCGCATATTAAGCGCAAGAGGGCGCTGAGGAAGCTCTGGGCGAGCACTCGCTGCCCCAGACTGAAGACCCAACTAAACCGGATTTCGGAGGAACTGTCGGTTGCAATCCAGGCCCACAGAGGAGAGGCCCGGGAGCGGCGCATTGTAAAGGCGGAAGAGCAAGATGCGTCGCTCTACAAATTGAACCGTAGTATGCCCGCTGACCAACAACACGGGCGAACGTCTCTACGATGCCAAAGGTAGAGCGGATATCCTAGAAGAGCACTTCGAGGAGCAATTTATGCCGAACCCAGCAAATGCGGAGTTCATGGACCTTCATGCTCGGAAGGAGAGCCGCGTACAGGAGTTCCTATCATCGCCCGCGCCACCGCTTGCAGGAGAGTGGTACATCTCCCCCGCTAAATTGCGGAGGACAGTGACCCGCCTGCAACCCAGGAAGGCGCCGGGGCACGACGGGATCACCAATGCTGCGCTTCGACAGCTGCCCAATAGGACACTAGTGGAGTTAGGACGGCTCTACCATGGAATATTGCGGACATCCCACTTCCCGGAGGACTGGAGAATTGGCAAGGTGATCGTGCTGCCGAAACCCGGGAAGGACAGGCGTAGAGCTGCCAGTTACAGGCCGATTAGGCTACTACCGCACATAGCTAAACTGCTAGAAATATTGTTGCTCAGACGCCACCGCCCGTGCATTCAACTTCGGACGGAGCAGCACGGATTCAGGAGGGATCACTCAACAGCGACACAGCTGACCAGAGTGCTGCACTACCTTGCGGCCGAGCACAACTTCGCCCGCACATCGTTGGGCGTCCTGCTCGACATAGAGAAGGCGTTCGACAGAGTGTGGCACTCTGGATTACTCTACAAGTTAGAAGATCAGACTAGTATCCCTCCTGCTATGTTGCGGCTAGTGGCGTCATTCCTGGCTGACAGGAAGTTCTACGTCTGTGTAGAGGACGCCATGTCCGCAACGAAACCCATCAGAGCCGGCGTGCCACAGGACAGCTGTCTGTCACCAGTCCTGACCACCATACAGCTTACACCAACGATATCCCAACACTGAAAGGACACCTGCGCGAATGGGAGGACGACGTCGAACTGGCACTATACGCGGACGATAGCGCCTACTTCACTTCGTGCAGAAGAACCCACATCGCTGCTGCCAGGATGCAAAGGCTGTTGGACTTGCTGCCAGCATGGCTGGATGAGTGGAGGATGGCCGTCAATGATGGTAAGACGACCGCTCTGCTCACTTGCCGCTTCAGAAAACCACCACCGCCACTGAAGCTCAGAGGCCAGGACATCGCATACCAGAAGGCCGTGACGTATCTTGGATGCTGGGTCGACAGAATGCTGCGCATGACCGCGCACGTCAATCTCGTCGTCTGCAACGCGAGAGGTGCGCGGGCGGCGCTGCATCCCGTACTGGCATCCAAGTTACCTATCAAGACGAAATTGAAAATCTACAAGCTGTATATTCGACCAGTAATAACTTACGCTGCTCTGGCCTGGTATGCGCTCCTGAGCGATCGGCAGAAGCGGCGACTGCAGGCCCTACAGAACCTGACATTAAGGACCATTGTCGGTGCTGGTCGCTACGTCCGGAATGACGTGATAGCGACCAACCTGATAATAGAAACCGTAGAAGAATTTGTGGTCCGGTTGTCGCGCGGCATGTTTAACCGCGCTGACAACGGGCCAAACCCACATCTGAATAACTTCACGCCACTACACGCCCGCCCCCCCGACGGGTGACCATTACCAAGAGAACTCCTCCCTATATAGATTAGGGAGTCGAGTAAAACCCACAATACCACAGAAAGGCCAACTTAGACACCTGGCCATATTAGCCACAAGGAATACCACAGACCAAATTAGGCGCCTTTTTCAGGCATTGGACGAATTAGGCGCCCTTTCAGGAAATCGGCCATATTACCCGCCATTTTTTAGGGCAGGTGGCCATATTACCCGCTTTTTTCAGCATTTTTCAGACGAAGTTCGAATTATTAGACCATCCGCCGTACAGCCCCGACCTAAGCCCTAATGATTTCTATACTTTCCCTAAAATAAAGAATAAATTGCGTGGACAGAGATTTTCATCACCTGAAGAAGCTGTGGACGCCTGCAAAACGGCCATTTTGGATACCCCAACTCCGAATGGAATGGTTGCTTCAATGATTGGTTCCATCGTATGGAAAAATGTGTCAAATTTCGCGGAGAATACTTCGAAAAGCAATAAATACATTTTTAAATAGTAATGTTGTGTCACTTCCTTGATTCCCGAAATTTTCAGTGCAGCCCTCGTATGGTGAAGAAAATAAAAAAAATCTCTGCTTTTATTCTTTTACGGTTGGCGCCATTTTCCAAAAAGGTTCTTTATTAAACTGCTGCATGCTTGCTGCTGCTTAATTTTTTCGCAACTGTATTAAAAATAGTTGTTAAGTACACGGCGGAACCGTCATTGCAGCTTGTTCCGACTGTCAACCCTCACCTTCGGCTGCGCCTCGGCTCGGTTAGACATTTGTCGGAACTCTTTGCAATGACAGGCTTTCCACACTCGTAATGAAATATACTATTTTAGTGCTTGCTAGAGCTACGTTGTATAAAGGAAGAGAACTCGGTGCAAAGTTTAAGTTTATAGACCCAGCGGCTTAGGCTGTGCTTCAATACAGAAAATAAAGCCAGCCGGTAAAAATGATGGTGGTGATTTGTTGCTTGATTGCACAGCAATAATAATAATAATCGTTTATTTAAATAAAAGTACAATAATAAAGTGAAGACTCTGATCCCCAAACTAGACAAATCTGTATCTTAGGGATCAGCGGCCTCTCCCAGTGTTGTGACAACAGTATTTTAATCTTAACAATTAATTAAGTAACTAAGCTTAACATTTTTAAGTAACTATTTAGATGTATTTATTTACAACTAAACATATTATACCATAACTTAATGCGACTAAAGTAATTTATATTTTATATAATTTGTAATATATATATATATATATATATAGAATATATTATGATATAATTTCGTACAGAATATATATTTTATTCATTATAACGTATAATGAATAAATAGATGCTTTAAACAAAGATTGCTATTTTTAATTTTATAATTTTAAAATTTTGTAATTTTATTATACGACATTGAAAAGGAACACGGGTTCAGCATTCAACAGCGGATTCCTTGATCCTGAATCTTCTATGACACCTACGTTGGGTTCGGGGGGTCAACGAGGCGTATGTGAACCCCGTGAAGGAGTATCACACGAGAGTGTCTGCCGCGTCCTTTTCTTATAAAAAGGTTCAGACGGGGATTACGGGTCTTCCGAGGTCGTCCCGGTCCCAGCGCCTTAATTCTTCAATATGTGCTACGTTAGCAACACAAGGTGGACTGTATTAATATTTAAAGGTGAAGGATCTCTTGGGAATAAAACAGCAATTATCTTCAAACCGCTCCGTTTGAGAGTAATTACGTTCCCTGTCATTTCCCTATATGTTTTCTTTCTTGATTATATACATTACTGGTAGCTGGTCTCGAACGATTTGTATCCTCTGTCTTCTTCTGTGTGCTATTCGCACTCCAGGGAACAGATCTCGGGGCGTACTCCATTGCCTGTGTATTCCTCACGGCCCATGACTATGGACCGGTATTGGGTGCCTTCATGACATTTTATCATATAAGTACTCCGACCGAAATTTGGTACCCCGGTCGCAGTACGTTAAACATACAGAGCGAATGCGGTATCCATCGGGAAAACAACTTTTTTTTACACCTAATTGTTCATGCAAGATTATTTGTATTTGACTCATGCCAATGTCCAAAGTTGCCTGAATTTCGCGGTATGTCACATGTCGATCTTCCTCGATCAGCTTACGCACAGTATCAACGTTTTCTTTTTTTTTCTTGTGTAGGCAGAGGAGAATAGATGTAGGTGTCTAAAGGTCTTACATACCGTTATTTGGAGTGTTTGTTTTTATGAACAGGGGGCTAAACGATCATGTGGCTCATCTGATAGTAAGTTGTTACCGCACAATCAATCAATTCTCCATTATAATTGATATCTTATTACATGATGAGTATGTAACATTTCTACGCAGCGCCAGTGAATCAATAAATCTCGGTCAACGATGAAACGGACTGCTCTTCACTGGTTGGGTTCAAGTGGAAGGAGCTGGCACTGGGGTGCCCCGGCCCAGAGATGAGAATAGTGTTGCATGTGAAGCTGTAGTTACGCCTTGTAAAATTGAAAGATGTATGCCGGCATAAATTACTGTCCCACTCTACTGAGCTTTTTATTTAGATTCCAATTTACCCTTGCCTTCCAAGTAACCACGGAAATAGTCAGGCACGACCGTATAGGTACTACCGCACAATCAATCAACGCTTCTATTGTAATTTTTAATAGAAATAGACTACTTTTACTGGAAACGAAGCACATTTTGAACGTGGGAGAGCCATGCTGCAGCTAGCTATATTAGTAGTAATAATTGTAGCACGTATGGGTCGGCTCGACCGAGGAAGGACCACGCTCTCACAAAATACCAGCGTAAAATGGCACCTTAATGCTGCTGTGTTTCTTATGGTGAGTATAGAAAACCGGAGACCCTTTTTACTGTAAACGAGGCATTCCATCTTAGTCCTCATGGGTAATAAAGTAAGAGGTAGATATAGATGTCTATGGGCCACAGCATCCACTTACCATCAGATGGTCTATGTGGTCGTTTGTCACCTATATTCTACAAAAAAAATGTGAACTTTAATACTAATAATTTATTATTATTATTTTATTGGGAAATGTTTTATTCAAAAGTTAATAACTAATAATAAATCAAAAGTAATAAATGATGTAAAAAAATAAAATTAATACATAACAAAAACAAATACATATTTATATTCATTAAAATTAATAAAACTGAGTTTTATTTCAAACACGCGTAAAAGTTACAAACTACAACACTCTTTTTAGGTTCCGTAGTTACACATCAAGGAACTCTTATAGTTTCGCCATGTCTGTCCGTCCGTCCGTCCGCGGTTTTACTCAGATACCCTAGGTGTTACAAATCTGTAATTTGGCGTAGTTATAGATGTTAATCACGCCTACAAAACTGTAAAGTAAAATCTTAAAAAAACATATTTATTTTGTGTAGCTCCCATACAAGTAAATGGAGGATGATTTTTTTACCCATCTATTCCATCTTTGGATATCGTTGGATAGGTCTTTCAAAAACACTGGGGGCATGAAACAACATCTTTTCGATTCAAGAGTCCCCCACCCCCCCGCTCTGTACCAACTAAACCGCTGTATTTGAAAATGTAAAAGGTAAACACATTAGTATTAATGAAGTTAAAAGGAAAACTGTGAGCCCTCCGCATAGACGCTATCACCCACACTCCCCCTCTCCCCCGTCCCGACGGTACTATTGCCTTCGAGGACGAGGAAAAGGCTGCGTGCTTTGCAGACACCATTGCCACACAATGCTCTCCTACCTGCCAACCCACCGACCCCTCCCAAATCCAGACAGTGGAGGATGAGGTCCGCCGCCGGAACCCACCCCCCAATGCCTCTGACCCTATCATTGTGTCCAAAGATGAGATCGCATCCCTCATCAATGGACTGAAGACCAAAAAGGCTCCGGGCGCGGATCGCATCTCCAACCAAGCCCGTAAACATTTTCCTTGTAGTGTTTCTGTTAACCCTTTTAGCTATTATCTGCAACGCCTGCTTCAACCTTAGTTACTTTCCCACCACGTGGAAAGAGGCAACTGTCATTGGTATCCTCAAGCCAGGAAAGCCTCACAACCTCCCGTCCAGTTATCGTCCCTTCAGCTTCCTCAAGGCCATGGGCAAACTCTTCGAACGAGTAATCCTTACTCACATGAGGCTCCATCTGTTTGGTTTCCAGGCGAAACATTCTTATCCCTTTTTTTTTTTTTTTTGCGGATGGAAAATCATCTAATGACGCCTTTCGCTGTGGGTGGAGCGGAAGGGAGTGTCAGACTTTTACTGACTAAAAACCATCCGTGTTCCTTCAGTGCCCTTACATTCCGGAGCACTTCCGTGCTCAACGAAGTTCCATCGGCCGTCGAGGACGAGTCCTAGGTGCTTCAACGTCGACTCGACGCCGATGGATACCCCTCCTACCATCACTGAGGATCCCGGTGGTGGCCTGTTCCGAGGACCATGGAAGTGCATGCCTCTCAGCTCCTCTCAGCCTCCTCTCAGCGCCCCATCAAAGCCGGTGTCCCTCAGGGCTCAGTGCTTGCCCCTCTCCTATATATACTGTTCACCAACGGCATTCCCATCCCTTCGAAAGGTGTTCATCTCTCCCTCTTCGCAGGCGATACTGCCCTCTTTTCTAAAGGTATCTCACTACCTTTTATACGGAACAAGATCCAAAAGCCAGTTATGACTAAGGAGCTTAGTTCCAAAAATGGTGTATCGATGTCAACCCGGAGAAGAGCTCCACCGTTCACTTCGATCATAAACGACGCCGTCCCACTACCATTCCGCCAATCCGAATACTAGAGACCCCTGTCCCCTGGCATACGACCGCGAAATACTTAGGTGTCACCCTTGACACGAGGCTCACCTTCGGGCCCCATGTGAAGCGAGTAACTTGAAACGCGCGATTCTATCTGAATAGGCTCAACAGTATGCTGGGCCGATACAGTAAAATGTCCCTCCGTAACAAGTGAACCCTTTATAAGGTCTGTATACGACTAGTCATGACTAATCCCAAAATCCTAAACGAACTCCAAATAGTTCAAAACCACTTCTGTCGTGTGGCTACGAACGCACCCTGGTACGTCCGTAACGCCGACCTCCATCGAGACATAGAGCTCCCCACAGTCCAACCGTTCCTAAAATCACTCTCTGAGAACTTCTTCAAAGCCTCAGAGTCTCACCCCAATCATCTCATTCGTGAGGCAGCTTCCTATGCAGCCCCACTTCCCTCTCGCTATCGAGTCCGAAGACCGAGAAACTCTCTCTCTCGGATCCCCCAAACAAGCTTTCGGCCGACCTAAACCGCTTCCTTGCGGCTCAGGCCAAATCTTCTCCCCGCCCTTAATTTGCCTTGGTTAGGCTCCCCTCTCAGCGGCTACTTACCGCCTGCGTCCCCTTTTCCCTAAAAAAGGTCGCTTCCGATTCGGCAGAAAGGTCATACAGACCAATTCCAGTCTCACAGGTGGTGCTTAGTGGGTAGGCACTTAGATTTCGCAGTGAGTTATAACTTTGTAATGTTATTGTAAACTGTATAAAATAAACATTTTATGAAGAAAACGACTTATATGCATTACTACGCTTTACTTTTTTATTTGTGGGATAGAAAGGGATGTTTTATACTTAATACTTTCACTTATTTTTTGTTGGTAGTTATTTTAGGCCTCATTCAAAGTATTCATACAATCATAATATAGCCACATACAGTTTCATTCGTCACACTTGGTATACGCGGGTAACCTCAGGATAATTTAGGGCAGTGGTGGTTTACGTGAAGGTTAGTTACGGTCATATATTATGTATATCTTAGGGTTGCACTACCGGGAATATGTAGATAGATAGTCAGCTATGATCATCTTTGCACTGACTTAATGTAAATTTTAACATTTTCAAAATCGAAAAGTGTTTTACCTTTTTTGAATACCACTCCCTATAATTCTGATTTGAAAATAAGTCCTTCAGTTACCTTCACATTATTAGGAGATTACCTGCCATCTTCCTATTTAGGTCCATATTTAGTCGTTATAGCGGTCAAACCGCGAACTCACTATGCTCATTATCAAGAAAGCCCGAGCCCAGCAAGAAGTGACGGGCAACTACGAAACCTCTACATTGTGCGTGGCCCGACGCGCACTTGGCGATTTTTATATTATAATCGATTGCTTCCAAAGTTTTTGTTTGAAAAGTGTTGTAAGGTTTAAGATTTCATAGTGTTTATCAGCATCAGGATCAGGTAATTTATATTTCAAATTTACATTTTATTTGTTTTAATACGTAATTGCAGTTATTTCTTTTCAAACTCTTAAAATATATAGATTGTAGGGAAAATAAATGTTTTAAAAAAGTATTTTATGTTCTTTAAACAAAATCCAAAGTACTTGTAACTTTTAAAACTCTAAAGTGTTGAAATCTATAATTTTTACAAGCAACCAGTTCAGTGACATACAAATGTCAGATAAATGTTTTAGAATGTTTTTAGAATTTTTGTTTGTCTATCTGTGTCTTCACGATTCAAGAAAAACAAGGGATATCCATGAAATGAAATATATTTTCTTAGACATAAGTATATAAAATTTAAATTTTTTTTCCTCATTTTTAGGGTTCCATGGTTAAACAACAAGGAACCCTTATAGTTTTGCTATGTCCGTCCGTCCGTCCCATGACTGTTTTTTTTTTCAGAGACTAGGTGAAATATTTTTTTATTCCATGTGTGACGTGTCGTTGGATAGGTCTTTCAAAAATTGTTACGATTCAGGGGTCCATTTGTAGTAGTTTATATAATGAAGTTAAGAGGGATACTATCACAGCTAATAAGTTAACGAGTAATAAACCACAAACTTATAAAATATACTTGACTTAGTAAAAAATTCATTACAATGCCATAGAAAAAGACCTAAAACTAATTGCGTAATTACTTGAATGAATGAAATTGTAAATTATAAAATAAACATAAAAAAAACGACTTATGCATTCGATTGCCAAGAGACCAATCCTAACATACCACTTTCGCTTATTTTTTTAGTTAGTAGTTACTGCAGGCCAACAGTTTTCATTCGTGGTGCTTTTGGTTAACACGGGTGATTCTCAGAACAGTTTAGAGCAGTGATGAATTAGGGTAAGTCATGTATATTTTAGAGTTGCACTGGCGTGAACTAATGGATGAACCGGGAACTATGACAAGTTTTGTAAGGAGTTGGCAAGTGAAAGATTGTATTATTTTCAAAATCAAAAAGTTTTTTGAATCTTTTTTGAATACCAATCACTATAAGTCTGCTTGCAGATAAATTCTTTAGTTACAATCGTCCTACTTGGGTCCGTTTTTTGTCAGACAGTTAAGTATTTTGTTTAATAAATATTGAACAAAATAACTGTCTACATTCTTCTATAATTTCAACATCTACATTTGTAACATAAAACCAAGATTACATCAAAACTATACCTAATTTTAACCGGCTATTCTAAAATTTATTATTTACACTAACGTTAGCCATAACATATATATTATGCATTATACTCGTAGTAGTCATGAAAAGTAAAAACAAAAGCGTGCGTTTGAATCGAAGACCACGTACTGTTCTACGCGTCATTATTATCGATCATTGAATATAAACGTCTAATCAGCAGCAATTACAGCGTGTGTGTTTATATAACGAATGTTATATCTTTAAAGATTAGTAGTGTGGTTGAATGATTCGATTTCGCGGGCGGAAACGGGCGCGCCCACGCGCGGGTCAGAGCAGTGACCCCGGAGCTAACCCGCACGTCTACCGCTCGCAGATCTCATTGTTCCACCTTCTAAGCAATCGCTAGCAGGTAACTGGATGTCAGGCTCTGCATTAACAGGTTCATACAGATGGTCGCGCATGATTTATACGACTATTATCATGATCGTGATTTCAGATAATAGGTCTATTTATCACTTTTATATTTCGTGTACTAATTTTAGTGCTGGAATAGTACAAAATTTATGCTATGAACGGTATTCAGTTTGAGTGCTTTCGATTAGAACTTACCTACTTGTGATCTTGAACCCGCTTTATTTTTAGGTATATTAGTATATTTGAAATCATTTTTTCTGCAAACGAAACAATATCAGTACCTATATAAATATTATTAAACTTGGCCTTCGTAAACCTCGAAATCATCCCAGAAATGATATACAGGCCACAGCTGTGGGAAATATATTGGCTGTCACCTACTTCCGCCTTTCTTTACTTTTAAACAAAGGCCTTCTACGAATGCACCTCCTTATCAATTTTGTCATATTAAACTGCCAAAAAGTTAAGATTTTTTTCTGAAATCTAATTCACACTACTTTTACAAAAACCTAAATCGAAGTAACGAACTAAAGGTGGCACGCGTTTCGTACTGACAAATTTATTTGAAAATTATATTTTGCATTCAATTTCAATTAACAAATTTAAAACGATATTTCCACAACTATTTCTTCTGCGGCAGCAACCCGGCGCGGCGCCGGGTACCAGCTAGTTATCAATAAAAAGTGTTCATGGTGTTTTTATGGTTATCAAGCAACCAACGTTAGGTATCATTGTGTTGATATACACAACTGTATCGTTTATTCGTAGTGTTTTTGTTAAGTCGGTATAATATGTCATACATATTTTAGTTGTATTTCATTTTAAAATATTAATTTATATCACATTCACAAGAAGCCAGCTGTGGCGACGTTTGCGTGGAATTAATGTTACTTTAATATTTGTATTTTGAAAACAAACATATTAAAAAAACGAAAAATAAATTAGATTACGATTTACGACCTTAAATTTTACTAAGCCTTTCAATATTATAATATTATAGGTAAGTAAGTTTTTGAATAAATTACATACATTCATCACGCTGCGCTGATAATACTACCCTCTATCACTATAGGCTGGTGATAGAGAGTAGTAGTATTATGAGAATAAGTTCGGTGTTTTTGGATGTATTTCCCGAAACCAGTTCGTTACCGGAGTCTCATTGGTCAAAATACAGGGTTTTTTTTTATAGGATGAGGGTGACAAACGAGCACACAGTCCACCTGATGGTAAGTGGTTGCTGCGGCCCATAGACATCTACATCTATCCTCGTTTGCGAATCAAAATGCAGATGCGTTGTCACCCGGGAGGACTAAAATGGAATGCCTCATTTCCAGTAAAAAAGGGGCTCCGGCCACCTGCACTCACCAAGCGAAACGCAGAGGTAAACCTCTACTTCACGCTGGTATTCTGTGAGGTCGTGGTACCACCCCGGTTCGAGCCGAACCGAAAGGGTATCATGTGCATTTAAAAAAAATATTATTTCCCTTCAAAATACCTTGTGTACCATGTCTACCACACACATACGATATATACAATGCCTTCTCAACCTATGTACCCAAGAATTCATGAACCCAATCTTTTAAAAGATGCATACTTAATCGACCATTCTTGAAAAGTCCTATATCCAACATAGTTGAACCAAACGTGTCATGAATCGGAGACAACTTTAAAGAATTTAACGAAGAATTTAGTAAGGACGAACAGTGCAAAACTACTAGCTGCAACCGGAAGAGAACGACGAAAACTGGGATAATTGACACAAATAAATCATCAAATATATATATATATATATATATATATATATATATATATATATATATATATATATATATATATATATATATTATAATTTATAAGAGATACAGTAGAAATAAAATGTATATAATAAAAAATGCATTAACCCATAATACGCACCAGCCATACGGCATTTATATATATCAAATATACAAAAACAAGATACTTATATTACATAGGTACAATATAATTTTACGTGGTAGAGCCATGCTGCAGCTATATTAGTAGTATATTTGTAGCACGAATGGGTCGGTTCGACCGGGGAAGGACCACGCTCTCACAAAATACCAGCGTAAAGTAGCAGCTTAACACTGCTGTGTTTCGTATGGTGAGTGTAGAGAACCGGAGACCCTTTTTACTGGAAAAGAGGCATTACAATTTATAATTATAATATATTATATATATATATATATATATATATATATATATATATATATATATATATATATATATATATATCAAATAAAAAAAATATCAAAATAAAAAAAAATAAGCAAATCCAGGAATGATTTTCACACATAGACAATACAAGCATTCGTCACAGATAGCTAAATTAAACAGAAAGATTGTTAAAAAAATAAATTTAATAAATATATTATGTACTTACATTTACGAAAGTATCAGACAGTACAATTAGATTACATTTAATAATAGTTATGAACTTATTTCGGACTATAAGCAAATCTAATTAGTCGTAGTAAACTTTGTTAGCTCGCAAGATAGAAGGTTGTTAAATGAACGTTCATAATCATTGGAAACACCAATAAGGCAGAACGCCCATCACCTCACAAATTACACCTGCGTTACTAATTATGTCCGACGCGGATATTTCTTCTCAGTCTCACGAGTAATTCTTTACATCTAACCGTGTTAAAATTGTATTTATTACCGCCATCTGTCACCGCGGTAATGACTACCGTAGAAGATACACAGCCAACGCATCGCGTTAAAATCAATTGCCGCACTTGAGAAAGTTGATCTTAATGATCAGAGAGAGCAAAAGTAACTTTACACATAGTATTGTCAAATTTTACAAGCCTCAAGATTCTCTTTTTAAATAAAAAATACGTATTGTCAGAAAATTGTGTTACAAAATAACTATATATGTTTATTTATTTCTCTGGTTAGTATTTAAAGTATTAAATAACATAATTTTAAATAATTAACAATTATTTTTTATTAAATTCTTAAAATACAAACAATATACAGTGACTCCTTTTATCTTCACAAGATACAAAATTTGAAATAAAACAAAACAAAAGAATTATTCTTTTAAAATTAACATATTATTGGAATAGTTTATGAAAAATTATAATTTAAAAAAGCAACGAATTTTATCCCGTTATAACAAAATTCAGTATAAACAAAATGGTTATGGAGTTATGTAACATGATGTCTCTTCGGTGCAAAAACCTGTTGCATAGTAAACCAACTGTGTAAAACGAGGTATTACAATCTATATTTTCATTTAAGCCCCAACCCTGATCTTGATTTATGTATGTGAGCTTAAAGCTCACCAACTGTATTATTAACAAGCTGTAAATCACCGATCGGAATTAGGATCGTTGTGAATCGCCAGCACGATATTTGTTGACGGAGGCTTAACAGTCGGGACGTCAGTGTAACCTTTCCTTTTGAAAAATTTATCACTTTCATTTAGTAATCAATGACGAAACGTATTTCTTAAAAATAAATACTCCTTGTGTTTTCATAATAAACTTGTCCTTTCCACGTTCAGGGAACTGAAGTGAAACTGTACGGTTTAATTTGCAATTTCAAATATGAACATATTTTTACAGGTCAAATGCCTTAGAGTGGCGTCGGGAAATATTGTACTATTGATGATAATTGGAAGATCTTACGTTTGATTATATTTATTATTATCTAATTCAAATTATCCATAAAAACAGTTAAGGAATCTCTGAAACTGCGTATCAATTAGTGATGGTGTTTTGGATTTGGATTTGGATTGATCTATCCATACTTGGTTAAGCGTCATCATCTTTATTAACTAGAAAACATTCGAATTTTGAAAATCGAAAGGCGCATTTTCGAATTATCTCAATAATGTAGTAAATAAAGTAATATTTTGTATCACTATCTTAAAAAGTGCGAGCCGCGTCGCGTCGCGTCATTTCTCGGTGTGAACTGACCCTAAGTGCTATGCAGTTAGGAAAATATTGTGAGGAAACCTGAATGTCTAAGAAATTAAAACGATTTCGAGCCATAGATGGTTCTGTGATACGATAGCTCTTCATTAGTCAATCAAATAATAAAAGGACAGGTCAAATTATCGACGGTATTTTTACAGTGGACACAAGGACATTAAGTTAATTTTTGAAGTGTTCCTAATTATTTCCAAACTTTGATAGCGATTTTTCTTCTTAATATCTCAGTTATAGTATACGACTTTGTGTTTTGTCTGTCTTCTTCCTAGTTTTGGTTTTATAGGGCAGCAAAGCTTAAGGTGACATATTACCCTCACGTACCTTATCATAAGCCACAAAAGCCTATTCATTTTTGCCTTGAAGACACCTGCGTTGTACGTGGTAGAGCCATGCTGCAGCTATATTACTGGTATAGTTGTAGCACGAATAGGTCGGCTCGACCGAAGAAGGACCACGCTCTCACAGAATACCAGCGTAAAATAGCAGCTTAACGCTGCTGTGTTTCGTATGGTGAGTGTACGGAACCGGTGACCCGTTTTACTGAAAATGAGGCATCCCATTTTAATTCTCATGAATGACTACGCGTCTGCATTTTGATAGATGTCTATGGCCTACAGCAACCACTTACCATCAAAAAAAATGTTTATTTATTTACTAGCGATTGGCTCCGGCTTCGCACGTGGGATATCTGGGTTTTGTAAACCGCGCCATCTACCGAGTTCGTTTCTGATCGTTTAGATTATCCAGGGATCCATTGAATTACACACAAAAAATTTCATCAAAATCGGTCGAGCCATTTTCGAGTTTTAGCGAGACTAACGGACAGCAATTGATTTTTATATATAGATATTTCTACTTATATCCACCTACGACAATCATTACTATGGTTATTATTTTATCGGATGGAAAGACAGATGCTGGCAGATTATTCCACTCTTTTGCTGTACGCATTATGAACAACGAAGCAAACCGTATTAAAATCGGCCTTAATCGTTACGTTTGTCAGGTGGATACACTCTTACATATAGATTGACAACAGTACCAGATGTTCGCAATACCAGTGTTTCGCGTAGTGTTGTCACCCCTGAGGACTAAGATGAAATGCCTCGTTAAAGTTAAATATATAATATTTGTACAGTGGTAGAGCTACGCGGCAGCTTTTGCTGACGCACGGATGGGCCGGCTCGAACTGGGGTGGTACCACGACCTCACAGAAAACCAGCGTGAAGTAGAGGTTTACCTCTGCGTTTCGCTTGGTGAGTGCAGGTGGCCGGAGGCCCTTTTTACTGGAAACGAGGCATTCCATCTTAGTCCTCACGGGTGACAACGCATCTGCATTTTAATTCGCAAACGAAGATAGATGTAGATGTCTATGGGCCACAGCAACCACTTACTACCAGGTAGACTGTGTGCTCGTTTGTCACCCATTTTCTATTAAAAAAAAACATACCAAAGTAATATAAAAGTGATATCGAAATTAGTATATCTTATTGTTTTGGCAGAGTTCCTTCCGAGTCCTAGCAGTAGTAGCAGCAGCAGTAAGCTGCTATTTTACGCTGGTATTCTGTGTTAGCGTAGTCCTTCCTCGGTCGAACCGACCCATTCGTGCTACAACTATACTATTAATATAGCTGCAGCACGGCTCTACCATGTTTAAAAACCACGTCTTTGTTTTTAAAGAGAGTTGTTAATTATTGTATTTATGGTTAATCTCTTATACCCCATTTCCCCGTTCTTAACCTGTCGTACTGCGCCATCGTCGGTTCAAAAACAATATGTAAGTTATAGTTGTTTTTCCTTCAATAACATCATGAATTATGAAAGAACATAACAACCATCTTTATTATGCCCCGTGTTTTGGAGATATTTAATATATTCAACATCGTAAGCGCCTTAATAATTGTTTACGTAGCAAACTTTGAATTGGAAACAAGGAAAACAATAAGCAAAAATTCTTACCTGTTGGGACAGTGTAAGAATATCCACAATCCCATATCATCAGATGGGTGGCGTGAGAGACCATAGAAAAAAACAATCCAGAGATCTGCGTCTTCTTAATAACAACCACAATAACAAAAAAAACTCCTGTTGCCAACCGGCCTGCCAAATGTCTATATCACAAAATCAAGGTCGCTCTATTTTGTTATTAATGAATATATACATTTTAAATACATGGTAAAGCCATGCTGCAGCTAATAATGTTATATCGTAAAATAGCAGCTTAACACTGCTCTATTTCGTATGATGAGTGTAGAGAACCGGAGACCCTTTTTACTGGAAAAGAGGCATTCCATCCTAGTACTCACGGATGACAACGCATCTCCATTTTGATTCTTTATTGAATATAGATGTAGATGTCTATTGGTCACAGCAACCACTTACCATCAAGTGGACTATGTGCTCGTTTATCACCATCATATAAAAAGCATATACTTATTGTACTTTTTTGCAATATTTAATGTTGTAGGGAAAGCTAACAGTCTACAATTTTTTCCGAATGCAACAATAACATGTCTACAAACTTTAAAAACTAGGTGAGATGTGAGGTACTATCGACTGATGTGAGGTAGACCGTGTAGTAGGCGGTGTCATCCACTAGCCCATATAATCCCGTGGGTGTCGTAAGACGCGAAAGAAGGAAACAAATCAGGAGATAGGCAGCAGCGTCTTCTTATTAACTTCTTATAAACTAAAAATAAAAACTACGGTAGCCAATCCGCTTACCATCTAGGCTAGGCATCTATGATAAATGTCCTATCTGTGAGGCCACCTATATAATTATATAGTATTCCGTGCCATCAGCGGTTGCTGTCGCCTGTGAACTAACGAACGAAAATCCGCGCAGTTTAGCTTAGAGCATATTATAACTTTCTCGTATTAAATTGTTCAATGTCAACGAAAGGATTGTGGTGATACATAATTAAAAATTAAAAATTTTGTACAGCCGACTTCAATATAAGTTATTTAATAATAACTCAATAACCATTGGTCTGACCTTGATCAAATTTATATGGGACCACACGAGAACTATCAGCTTTCATTTAAAAAAAGAATCATCGAAATCGGTGCACCCAGCAAAAAGTTATGAGGTAACACACATAAAAAAAACATACGCGTCGAATTGAGTACCGTCTCCTTTTTGGAAGTCGGCAGAAAAGTACATGTTTGCTTTCTATATACATGTCTTTGAAATTTCATGAATAAGGATTTACAGGAAATGTGTTCTACAAATGACCATAATACACTTCTTTTGCGCTATGAAAGTCATTTATACATCAACTTAATTACCCCACAACAATGTACCAAAGCTTAACAGTGAAGATATGTAGCCGTAATATGCGAATACTGCAGTGTCTATGGACGATATTTTACTCAGTCGTAGAGGTGCGTAAACGAATCAATTCGCGTGCACATCTTTTTATAGTGCTTTTCATATAACAATGTTTGTCTAGACTGACGTCTAGGAAATAAGCCTTGTCTACTTCCGTGTCATCTCAACAGCAGTATTTCTGTTACATTCGACTTATATAAAGTAATTTTACATTACTAGTAGAAAATTAGATACATCTTGTCTTTCCTATAATTACTTTTACAATGTTTACATTTAGCTACTCTATTCTATGTTCTTAACTAATATCATCATTTATTTAATTTAAATTATGCCATTTTATCGCCATTATGGTATTATCTACAAACATAAATCATTTATGTTAGATTATATTTGGCAGGAGATATAATAATTTATGAGGAGATTATTGAAGATGTCTTGATTATTGCAACCGGTTGAAACAGAAAATCGACATTTTTATCCAGTACGACAATGTTAAAACATTATATTTATGCCACTCTGACGAAACGAATTTTTCCAACAATGGTATAATGGGTCTTCACGCAGATACATGCTCGATTGGCAAGTTTCACAGCATGGCTATCTGTGGACATGTTCGACTTTGCGTCTCCACGTTCGTTTATGCATTATGATTTATCTCAAATGTTTCATAAAGTATCGAGCGAATGGACGACTTATTGTTCCGTGTTGCCACATGTTATAAAATTCAAAAACAAACAAAACCCTTGACAAAATCGAAAGATATCAATTCATCTGAAGAAGTGAAAAATTCATAAACGTCATATAAATAAGTTACTCTTAAGACTTTCACAACAATTTGAATATAAATAAATAGCAGGCAGGCAGGCAGCGAGCAAAAATGATCTCGATTTGAATTTTGTGCAATTTGCGTTTTACAGTTTTGCTCCATAAACATGAAGCATTTTTTCCTGGTTTACACAAGCTTGTACGTACCCACTATTACGAATATCCGCAAAGATGAACATTATTGTTCACGCACTAATCCTTTACACATAACCGAAATGCAAAGCCAAGTGTGTTTTTATTCAAATGTTGGTGTGGTATTTTGAAATACAGAAAATTTTATTTTTATAATTATTAACATTTAAATATGTCGAAACCACGTAGTTTTTAAATAAGTTACTATTTTTCCTTTAATTTTATATAGAATTAGCTGTGCCTGACATGTCTTTGTTTTTGCACATCACTCACAAAAGTTTCATAGTAATGGGATGAATGATATAGGAACGCAAAGAAAACGGACAAACAAACATACATTTTTTTTGTCAAATACTTTCATGGCCGTCACAACACATTGCAACAAAGTTTCCTCGTAATCGGATTAATGGAAATGGATTGCAGGCATGTACAGGACAAATGAAGAGACATTAATTATAACCCGACAGCCTCAGAAGGAAGGTAATGCCTTTCGAGTGTATGTATACATGTACGTATGTCTATTTCTTTGGCTCGCTCTGTAGCCTAGTTTGATGGACCATAGCATATGAGGTGTCATTAGATTTGTATTATTTGTGGAAGTGATATGTGGTATAAAAATTTTCTCCTTTTGGTAAACTTTTATACGCAGATGGATTTTTAATGTTTGTTCTAATCAATAGGCTATTTAGAGTTCCCATTATTTGACAATATTTTAACGATAAGTAAATGTCGTCCACTTTTGGATTCAAATGTAAGCTTAATATGCTAAATCACGCACGCAATAGTTAACATAGACTTTTTCACTTTTTCCTTATATACTTTGGATCGAATACTAAGACTATTCATTTTACCAAATTTAAATTAATATGCATAAATAAATCTGTCACTACGTCTCACATCATCCAATAATAAGTATGAATATGAAGAGAGCTTTAAACGTGTGCGACATTGATTTACTTGTTCCGAAACTTATCTGTGAGAGTGCGAGCGATGGCAGTTCGCGGCGGCGGCGGGGTGCAAATGCATCACGCGCGATAATGAACTGGCTCGTGTGCACGACTGCGCTTGCGCACTCATATGCGGCGGCGGAATCGTGCAACACTTACCTGCCGCCATATAAAACAACCCTCGCCTTGATATTCTACTGTTTGAATGTTGCTTTGAAAGGCAGCGTTATGATAGACTTTACTGACTTATTGATTCAAATTTACAGTTCACATCGAGTTAATGTTCTATGTATTATGGGTACAGCACGAACAGGTTGAGTCCACCGGTGAAGGTACAACGCTCTCAAAGAATATAAGTGTATAATAGGAGTGTAACGATAATATGTTTCGTGTGGTTTGTGATGAGAACTACCTATTTTGCTGGTAAAGAGAAATACCAGCGTACTCCTCAGGAGTGAGAAAGCTTCTGCTTTTAGATTCACAACTCAGAATAGATGTAGTCTCACCTTCTGACAGGCTACGTGTCCGTTTGTTACACGATTTTTCAATACAAATATCATCATCATCATTACAGCCTTTCATAAGTCCACTGCTGAACATAGGCCTCCCCCAAGGAATGCCACAAAGCACGGTCCTGAACCACCTGCATCCATCGACTTCCTGCATGCCTTACCAGGTCGTCACTCCATCTCGTGGGGGGTCGCCCTACACTTCGCCTACCGGTACGAGGCTGCCACTCAAGAACCTTTCTTCCCCATCGGTTGTCGGTTCTTCGAGCTATATGGCCGGCCCACTGCCACTTCAGCTTACTAATCCGTTGGGCTATGTCGGTTACTCTGGTTCTACTGCGGATATCCTTATTCCTAAGTCTATCACGCAGAGAAACTCCGAGAATAGCCCTCTCCATAGCTCGCTGAGCGACTTTGAGCTTCCTCATACGGCCAGCAGTGAAGGACCACGTCTCAGTTCAGTAAGTCATCATTGACAACACGCACTGGTTGTACAATTTCGTTTTAAGGTTTTGAGGTATGTCTGACGAGAAGATGTGTCGTAGCTTCCCGAACGCTGCCCAGCCGAGTTGAATCCGTCGATATATATAGATGCTTTTAATACTGCCCATAGTTGAGTTAAGGGATAAGCGCTCGCCTCAAAATTTCAAAGTACACTAACAAACCAAGTCCTATCCCTCCGGCAACAATTAAGTTCTGAATCATCATCATCACATTTCTTCACAAATCCAATGCTGAACAGAGGCCTCCCTTAATTAATGCATCAGAATACGCTCAAATCTATCGACTTTCTGAATATGTTACCAGTTCATCACACCATCCTCTGGGATGGTGTGCTGCCCTACACTCGGTTGCTAGTGCGAAGTTGATACTCAAACCTTTCTTACCCATCGATTATCAAGCCATAACGTTATGCTTGTTGATCTTAAAGTACATCATACGGCTAGTAGTGAAATACAACATCTCAGATCCAAATGTCATCAATATTGTTTTTAAGTATTGGGAAATAAGCGACAATAACATGTGTCGTAATCTCGCGAAATCTGACCAGCCGTGTTGGATCCATTAATTGACCTCTTAGTATTGGTCGAAATCAGACTAGATAAGTATGGTTTTGAATTTTTTTTTTCTAGATCCTCCTTTGAACGAAGTGTTTACAACACCTTTCTGATAACAGCTAAATTAAAATAAAAAACTGTGGTTGCCAATCCGCTTGCCAAGCGTCACAACTATGGCAAACATCCAACTATGGGCAACGACGCAACAAACGGCCTCCAGTTCCCGGCAGCCCGCTATTCTTGGCAACGGTGGCGACCGTGGTACTGCGGGACAGAAGGTGCTCATAATCTCCGGTGGAAGTTCAATTGCCACCTAAGACAAGACAAAATGACCTGGCAACATTTAACCACACACCCTGAGAACTGACGAGAAGATCCTGGATCTGGAAAAAGACATGGACAAGTTGCGCTGGAATATGATAAGATTATCTGAGGTCCGAAGAGCGGAGGATGACACGATAATTCTCAAATCTGGCAACTTGTTCCATTAACACAACGTTGTAAACAATACAACGTTGTAAAGATTGGGAACGTGTCCACGAGGGTGGCGTACCTTATACCTCAGAATCACCAAACGGTATTCGTTGAAGAATATACAGGATTACGCACCAACCTCGGCACATCCCGATGTGGAGGTTGTGCGGAGGTGAAGGAAATAGATGAGGATATCTTTAGAGCCATGCATTCCTCCAAAACCCACTCATTATCATCATCAACATTAAAACCCATTATATGGTATTAGTGGGAGACCACAACGCAAAACTAGGCACAAGAGAAAAAGGTGAGCTGAAGATAGGGAAATTCGGGATGGGGCACAACTATCCTAGGGGCCAGCAGCTGGCCGACTTCATGGAGAAAGAAGGACCCTTTATGATGAACTCTTTTTTCCAGAAGCGGCACGACAAAAAATGACATTTACTTTATTATGAAGACTAGGTGGCATATGTTCAGTGATGTCTCAGTGATTGTGATGGTGAAAACTGACAGTGATCACCGAATGGTAAGAGGCACACTGAACCTAAACGTTAAGTCTAAGAGGACACATCTAATAGTCTAGTGAAGTCAACGCCCCGGTCCATCCATTCAGCAAATTGTATAGAAGAACGAAGAATACAGTCTGCCACTTTGTCTTACGTATGTGGACTATGAGAAAGCCTTTGATTCCTTCAAAATTTGGACGGTTCTACATTCGCTTCAGCGAAATCAAATCCGTAATGTTTGTACAGTAAGGCTGCGATGGCTATCCGAATACAGAACCAGAGTACGAAACCAATCCAACTACAGAGAGGTGTAAGACAGGGTGATTTATTTATCTCCGAAACTCTTCACCGCTGCATTGACAGAAGTACATTACTCACCTTAGATTTGCCAACGATATACTCGTAGTCCTTATAGCAATGATTTGAAATTCGGGCGGTGCTGCAGTCCCTTCAGCGGTATCAAGCTGACTTTCGGTATATCGAAGTGCTGAAGTGTTTATACAGTAGTACTACGATGGCTATTACGAGCTACAAGTACAGAAGCGGAGTACGAAACCTATCTAACTGCAGACAGGTGTAAGATAGGGTGACGTAATGTCGCCGAAACTCTTCACCGCTGCATTGGAAGAAGTTTTCAAGCTACTGAACTGGAAAGGATAGGGTATTAACGTCAATGGCAAGAACATCACTCACCTTCGATTTGCCGACGATATAGTCCTTACGGCAGAATCACTGGAGAACCTAAGCGCTATGCTCAACGACGTCAATAGTGTCTCCCAACAGATAGGTCTTAAGATGAACATGGACAAAAGAAAGATCATACGTATATCAAACCTATACCGGTAGTTGTTGGGGGCACTAAGATCGAACTCGTTGACAAGTGTGTTTACCTGGGGCAAATAGTCCGACTAGCTAAGTCCAAATTCAATCGAGAGGTCAATCGACGGATTTAACTCGGCTGGGCAGCGTATAATTCCGGAGATTACTACACATCTTCTCGTGAAGTACCACAATATTTGAAAACAAGATTTACAACCAGCACTTGTTACCAGTGATGACTTATCTAAGTCATCACTGGTAACAAGTGCTGTATAATGACGGATCTAAGACGTGGTCCTTCACTGCTGACTGTATGAGGAAGCTTAAAGAAAAAGGACTGTACTTTGTGACATTCCTTGGGGGAATTTCATTCCTTTCATTCCTTGACTTTTGCCGGCTGTAATGATGATGACGATGTGTAAAAATAGAAATTTTATGGACTTTAGAGTGTAGAGCGATATATCTTAAAGCTGCTATACATTATACGTTATACGTGGTAGAGCCATGCTGCAACTATATTGGTAGTATAGTTGTAGCACAAATGGTTCGGCTCGACCGGGGAAGGACCACGCTCTCACAGAATACCAGCGTAAAATAGCTGCTTAACACTGCTGTGTTTCGTATGGTGAGTGTAGAGAACCGAAGTCCTTTTCTACTGGAAAAGAGGCATTCCATCTTAGTCCCCACGAGTGACAACGCATCTGCAGTGTGATTCGCAAACGAGGATAGATGCAGATGTCTATGGGCCACGGCAACCACTTACCATCAGGTGGACGGTGTGCTCGTTTGTCACCCTATACTATAAAAAAATGACGGCGTTAGTCGTGCCGAAAACTACACAGTAACTAAACGATCTACTGTTTACACCAATAGAAGGTAATACTTGCACAAAGTCGCAGTGAAAACAGACGCCATTTGTGAACAAGACAGGATCTCGGGTTTCTTAAACTGGCACCTCCCACGTGGTGCCTTGTGCCCTTAACCTTTCGTGCGGCCATATCGCGATTCGTACGCCTTATAATATGATCGCCATACAGGCGCAAACGGCCGCGGGCTTAGTCTAAATTTGGTGCAATAGCTTCCACCAGACAATTAAAGAAAAATGTTCTGTTTAGCATACAACGCTTGCGGCTATTTAAAATGTACGTAATAATTATCAAATAATGTCATTGTTTACAAATTTTTATGCGAAATTTGACGCAAATTAATGCTAATCAATTTCCATTGTTAAGTTTTTTTATGTTTAAGTCATTAAAATTTTAGGTCATATTAAAGAAACTATAACACGTTCATATTCTTCTAACTTATAGCACATAATAAATAATATTTAACAGAACTTATGGTTTCATTTTTTTCTTATAGATTGACAAACGATTGACCTGACAGTAAGTGGCTGCAGTAACAGCTACAAGCAACTTTAAACAAGGAAGGCTACAGATGTGTAATCACCTCTGAGGAATAAGATGTTTTTTTTATAGGATATGGTGACAAACGAGCACACAGTCCACCTGATGGTAAGTGGTTACTGTAACCCATAGACATCTACATTTATCCTCAATAAAGACTCAAATGCAGATGCGTTGTCACCCGTGAGGACTAAGATGGAATGCCTCTTGTCCAGTAAAAAGGGTCTCCGGTTCTCTAAACTCACCATACGAAACACAGCAGCGTTAAGCCTCTATTTTACGCTGGTATTCTGTGAGAGCGTGGTCCTTCCCCGGTCAAGCCGACCCATTCGTGCTACAACTATACTACTAATACAGCTGCAGCATGGCTCTACCACGTACTAATGTAATCATACCAGCTCCCTGCTCAGCTCCTTGGGGTATAAGGGTATAGCTTCAGACCGGCACATGTCGGCAGAAATAAGTAAGAGGGTGGTACTTAACAACACGGACCGCTAGGCAAAAAGGAGCCTATCACCTGGTAAACGATTTATATATATATATATATATATATTTAAGAGCCGTGATAGCTTTCACAATACGAGAACAACCCGGGTTGGATCCCCACTGGCACCAATGAAATTGTTAATTGCAATTTTAAGTGCTGATTTACAACGTGCTCGGCGGTGAAGGAAAACATCGTGAGGAAACCTGCATGTCTGAGAAAAAGAAAAAAAAATATTTTCGAAGACATGGGAAGTTCGCCAACACGCATTGGGGCAGCGCGGCGGATACTCCCTTGCCCTAAACCCTCTCAGAAATGAGAGGAGGCCTGTGCCCAGCAGTGGGACGTATATAGCCTGTAACTTTTTTACTTATCTATATATATATATATATATATATATATATATATATATATATATATATATATATATATATATATATATGTGTGTGTGTGTGTGTGTATGTGTGTGTGTGTGTGTGTGTGTATGTATGTGTGTATATGTATGTATAATATGTATATATAGATAGATAGATAACTCTTTATTGCATTTATACAAAGTGTTACAATTACGGAAAACTTAAGAACTACAAACGGTGGTCATATCGCTTTAAGCGATTTCTACCTGACAAACCGAACGTAAAAGGGACAATGTAATATATTTTGACGGATAGGTGCAACGTGCAATATAAAATAAAAACTGAGGACAAAAACTTATAATTAAACAAGATTCATATAAATATATGAATTATATAATATTATAAAATTAATAAACATATAAAATAAATATATACATATATACATACATATATATACATATACACACATACATACATTTTTAAATATATATAGAGAGAGAAAAAACAACAAGTATTAATAAAAAGAGGAAATGCATATAATTTATAATTATGACGGGAAATTCAAATATATATATTCAGTATATATATATATATATATATATATGTGTGTATTTATATTTCTTTGTAACCGCCTTCATAGTTATATCACTGCTTTAAGGTTGAATGGCAGAGAATGCTTTTAGCATTAAATCCGCCTTTTGTTCCTTTACTTACTATATAAAGTTCAGTAAAGTTTAAATTTTTAATAATATACCGTCTACCTTAACATTCAAACCACAACACAACAGTGGATGGTCTTCTTTTTGAAGGCAGAAACAGAAATTACCAACTTGAATTTTTATTTTTTAAATCAAAGTACAGCACGAAGTTTTCTCAACTATATCATTCAACTTGCCCTACTTATTAATTCACTTTAAGTCACATTAGGTATTTCTCCTGTTTCGTAAAGTTCTTTCACATAATATATGAAGGGGTCAGGGGAAAAACAACTTTTGTCACCTAATGAACAAACTAAGATATTACTAATTAAAAGTTAAGATCATAAAATATGGGTTATTTAAGGACAAATAAATGACAAAAATTTATTTTGTTGAAAATATATTTATTGTAAAATGTCTTTCTATATTTTTTTTATTTTTACTTTGCATTACTTTAGAGTTATAATAAAAAATTATGACATAGTCAGAATAATCAGGAAAACATCATCCTATGTCCATCAAAATCAGGGGAAAAACAACCAATGTGACCAAGACACATAGGTACTTACTTTAATTAAAACTAATGTATTGGATTAGTATTTTAGGTAGTGGAATAGTATTTAAGTTCTGAATAATATTTTATTGCTACAGGTCTGCAATATTTTGATAATGACTGTACATCTAGGAATTTTGCTTTACTGATTGGTAGAATGTCCTTGTAAGCTTGGTCAGGCAAAATAAATTCTGTTGAATGAGAAGCATCTGCACAGGAAGTTGAGTTCGCCCTTTTTCTCTTTGCATCCAGCATAACAGATGAAGTCTACTGCCCATTATATGAATCTCTGTAGAAAATGAGACGGGGATGTGAAATATCAACTCTGATCTCACGGATAAGTCTAGAAAGAAATGGGCATGTCTTTTTATATTTTGGTGACAAAAACTTGGTCCAAGATCTGACTAAAGGCTGATCAACATCTATAACTCGAAATGGTGAAGGTTTTAGCCTTGACTCAGATACTACTTTTCTCCAAACTTTTGGTGTTTCACATGGAGCCTTCTGGTTTATAAGTGCCATGTTTTTGTCACATTCTAGGTAAGAATGTCCTCTAATCGGAAATACCATTTTAATCATATCTAAACGCTTGGCTGTATGAATTACGTAGTGTATAAATCTAAACATACAATGGACAACGGATGTATTTTCCCTGAACTCTATGGACATAGTTTGTTTTTACCCTGTACCTATAATTTAAAAGCAAGATTTATCAGTGACTATGAATGTTATTGTCCGGGTTGTTTTTGGCAAAACATAGAGACGGGTATGTTCATTAACACTGCATTGCCAGCAGACAAAAACAAAAAATGTGACAAAAGCTATTTTTCCCCTGACCCCTTCATATTAATAACACAAGAACAAAAACCCAGTCCTGAAACAAGTACTTATTAAAAGGAGACGATACAAAAAATACTTATTCCGTGCGGGATTCGCACCCGCCGTCAACAGTATCATAGCATAATGTTAACCCACTGCGCTTTCGAGCCGTCAACTTATAGGGAGACACTCTGCATATAATCCTTAAAACAAATTTTAATGTCATAAATTACATTGAAAGTAGATAACATTAAATGTCTGTGATTTAAACTTACGATTACTATAGCAAATTTAAATTAAGTGGCATAGCGTTATCGATACCGATCCGCAAGCGCACCTGCAACAAACACCTCTAACGCCAACGCACTTTCAAAAATACACTCACTTATTTCTGTATCTTATACAATGTCTAGGTATACTTTGACCAATCAAGAAACGCTTTATACACGGTAGAGCCACTCTGCAGATACATTATGGTTTTAGCACGAATGGTTCGGCTCCACCGGGGTGGCACCACAGAAAATGTAGATTTCTATAGACCGCAGCATCTACTTGCTATCGAGCGGACTCTGTGCTCGTTTGTCACACTTATTCTATGGAAAAAACAACAAAGAAAGCTAATATTTAACTCGTTAAGTATATTCTTATCTATGCATTTAACATTTAAGAGGTTTGGCTTTACTATGAGGTTATTGTTCGAATCCAGGTCACGCAAAGCTACCCAATTTTTTCAAACAATATATTAATATTTTATTAATTAATATTAAAATAAATTGTGACAGCAAAAACTAATGAACTAACTAGAGAAATAACAGAAGTTATACAATTTATTACTTGTACGAAATTTCCTTTATTTACAAAGAAAATACGTAGCTTCCACCTTTCAAAGTTTTTTAGGTTAGGGTGAGGAAAAATATTAGTTATGATAGATTTGATAATATTTTGGGAGTTTTCCTTAACACGAAATCGGCGACGGAATATTACTTGTATTGCATAATATAATATACGTGACATAAACTGTCACTCCTATCACCCAGAGGAGTAGGCGGAGGTTAAGGAACTTCCATTTGGTAAGACATTTTCCACGTGGTACAGCCATGCTGCAGCTATAGGTATTAGTTGTATAGTTGTAGCACAAATGGGTCGGCGCAACCGGAGAAGGATCACGCTCTCACAGAATACCTACGTATAATAGTAACTTAACGCTGCTGTGTTTCGTATGGTGAGTGTAGAGAACCGGAGACCCATTTTACCGGAAAAAAGGTAACAAATCTTAGTTCTCACGGGTGACTACGCATCTACATTTTGATTCTTAATTGAGGATAGATGTAGATGTTTATAGGTCACAGCAACTACTTACCATCAAGTGGATTGTGTACTCTAATATCACCTTATCCTATAAAAAAATGATCCTGACACACCTCTCTCACTTTTTTCACATCCATATAACTATGCACACATGCTCTTTGGTTAAAGTTACACTTAACTTGGCCCATCTTCATTATATCGCCAACTCGCAACGCGTCCCTTGCCGACTCTGCCACTCACTACTGCAGCATACATTCCTTTGTTACTCTTTCTTTGTTCATTGTTTCTACGTGGCCAAACCACAGAAGCATTACTTTCTTAATCCTATCGAAGTGAACAGACCCATTGATTCTATGTGCTGAATCCACTCTTCGTTATATATCCACGTCATTTCTACCAATTCTGCTAAACACACGTTCTAAAACAAACTTATTCACTTAATAGACCGACTTCCCTTCTGTTCTTATTTCACTTTTGTGTTACTTGCGTTTTTTATTTCCATTTCTTTATTTAATGATACGTTAATTAATGTAACTACATTAAAACTCGCCCGCCATCGACACAAATATGACTTAATTGTCGGCATACAAGAGGCATTTGACAGCTATCTCACCCATTGCTAGCCCGCATTCTTCGACTTTCAAAGTTTTTAAAACAAATTATAATATCCCAGAGAAGCCACACGTCCCTGTCTGAAACCATTATGGATGTCAAACAAGTCCGTGTAGGTCCCGATTATCTTGACACAAGCAATAGAATCCCTGTAAAGGGATTTTAATGTCTCTATCGGCCCCACGATCAACCCAAACGAGGCCAGCGTTTGCCATAAAGCAACCCAGTCCGCTCTGTCATAACCGTTTTCCAATCCTATAAATGCACGGAAATCTTTCTGGTTTTAGACTTAAAACTTCTCTGTCATCAGAAAGAGCCCTGTTGCCCATCTCCTGTTTAAATTTCCCTCCTTAACCTTTAAGAGGTTTAGCTCTCACGCCTCCACTACAAGGCCAATATCTTTATACTCCCTTTCACACTTCTTCTCACGTACACCGTGACTAGGACTACATTTATAAAATTTTGAAGTATACTCTCAGATATGCCCGAAATAAAAATGGGGTAGTATTTACTAGACGTAGAATATTAATGCAATTCTAAAATACACACATAATCACGTGTTCCTGTAGCATATTATATCTGATAATTTAAAAAAAAAACAGACATAGAGACAGACATATCGAGGGAACTCTACAATAGATGCCATTTCGATAATTTTGGTTCGAAGTAGTATTAATTTATCTAAATTGAAGCCCACACAAGCGAAGCCGCGGATAATAAGCTAGTGAAAAATATAACTTAAATTTCATAACATATTGCAGGAAGGAATAGGCAAAATCTATAAAACATATTTGTTGTAAAACTTTAAATAAATTTAGGTACCCTTAAAAATGATTGCAATATTATACTAACTACTAGTTCCGACTTCTTTGAAGTCAATGAATTATATTATAGTATCTTTTATTATTAAATAGGTATCGAACAAAAATTCTTTAACATCGTGCATTTATTTTTGCCCAAACAGAATCATATAACAACAAAGAACATGTTTTCTCTTTTTGGTTAATTATTTCTAGACAGTCGGGTTTTTGTTTTTAATAACTTTGTTTATTACTTTTTAACAACTTCTTTTACTCCTACGCCGCTAATTATTATTTGTTTCAGTTTCATCATCCATTCCCGCAGAATTAACAACTTTAGTCATTACTACCTACACCTAGTCGTGTTTTTTTCTTTGATTCAACTCCATTCGTACCTCACTATCTCACCCTAATGAAAAACGCTATTATTACTTTCAACAAATATTGATTTAGTTAAATGATTATTTGTTATAAATAATTGTTTCAGGTCTGGTTTGTCTCGTTGTCTTTATTCAATTTATGTATGTAAAGCGTCTCTGCGGTACAGGAAAAATACAATGAGAATGAAGTTATTTTCAAATGTATACAAAGATAACAATAAAAGCCAGGCACATACTTATCCACAACACCTGTAGAAGGTCTACTGCTAGACATAGGTGTCTCTAATAGTAGAGAAGATTTTCGGTGGTCGTCACTCTCACCAGGTGGTGGATTAAGTAAGATAACACTTGGAAAAATGAAAAAATATCCTCTGTGTCTAATTCGATGTAAACTCTTATTCAACAAAAATAAATATTATCCGCCGTGAACATTATTGTACACTTATTGATATACAAAATCTACTAAGAATTGAGTGACGAGTCAGCCGTCCGTGATCATGAATATTTAATAATTTAAAATTAAAAATTTTGTACAGCCGACTTCAATATAAGCGACTTCAAGACAGGTTATTTAAGAATAACTCAATAACCATTGGTCTGACCTTGATGAAATTCATATGGGACCACACGAGAACTATCAGCTTTCATATAAAAAAAGAATCATCGAAATCGGTTCGCCCAGTACAAAGTTATGAGGTAACACACATAAAAAAAAAAAGCAAAAAAAAAAAACATACACTCGAATTGAGTACCGTCTCCTTTTTGGAAGTCGGCAGAAAAATACTCATTTATAAGTATTAATCATTTTTAATTGCTAGTACAGTAGCATGAAGTATGCTCGAAAGTGTATGAAGTTTACATTTATCTTACTACGTTATGTAGCCCATATTTATTTTAGAAATAAATTATCCTTTAAATGTATTTTGCTAACGTAAAACAACGATCCATATAGTATTTTATTGCTAATAAAATACGTTAGATAATCAATAGTTCAGATATGGGATGTTTTATTTATCCATGTCGAGTCTCCCACGCCATTGGATTCAATTATAGAGGAAAAGCAGATAGGTCGGTGCTCGAGTGGTCCGCTCGTGACCCGTAAATTGGAACAGTCCGTCGCGTTCCCTTGTCGCACCTCCGCAAGGCCCTGTCCCGGCCACCACGCCGCACTACACGCTTAACGGCACTCAAATCGACATCTCTAAAATACACTACCAGTTATTACCTCTCACGCACCACCAAATTTATAGCAAGACAAGTGCGTTTGTTCCTATTGCAGGATAGAAAATTTACTTTCTATTTTGCATTGAATTCAATCGAATCTACTTAGACTTGTATTTTGTTTTGTCTCTTGTGCCTTTATTTCCCTAACTTATTTAAAAATAATAAGTTTTACAAGTTTATTAATGTATTTGTAATATTCATCAAATTAATGAATAATCACCGTTTCAAAATTTACCGTGTAGTGGCGGTATAAGAATATCGACTACCCCATATCATCCCGTGGGTGTCGTAAGAGGCGACAGAGGGAAACGAATCAGGAGGTGGGCAGCAACGTCTTCCTAATAAACACTAAAAATAGAAAACTGCGGCTGGCAAACCGTTTGCCAATGTGGCAACTATGGAAAATATCCTCCATATGAGCAATCTATGGTGGAGGCCTATGGTCAACAGTGGACTTTAATAGGTGGTAACATTAATAAAAGATATAAAATTAAAATAATTATTGTTAATTTAATATCAAGGCTATTTTCGTAACACAAAATGAAAACTGTTAAAGGTATTGTACACTATTATCTGGTAAAACTGGGTACCCGTAATGAAAGTAGGTTTTGTTACTAAGCTATCGGGTAGCGTTAACAGGTGTGCACGCCATATTTGGGTCATAATGTCTGACAAACAATAGACCGGGCATCTAAACGTGCAGTTGTTGCCTTAACTGAACTTCAAATCATAACCATTCTCTTAATAAGCCAGTGTAAGTCGGAATTAAATAGTTAGCAACTGTTGAAGGTGGATTTTGGAGAGAAATAGTGTCTGCAACAATAAATAAACACACGTAAGCGACTCACTTATTGTGTAAATAGCATTAGAACTCAATACTCTACAATGGCTGTGATTTTAGTTTTGACGGGAACTTGACCGCCTGAGGATTTTTGTTCTTATTTTAGGTATCGTTTCAATAAGGATTTGACGTGGGTTTTGATACCCAAAAGTGATGCGATTTTACACAAAATGTTATTACACAATCGCGCAGGTTTATTAATATCTCGTAAGATTGCACATGTATCGATAAAACTTGTGTTTCGAAGCTAAAACTCCAACATGAACATTATTATTGTTTACTTTTATGACTCTTCTTTTATTAAATAGGTATAACAGTAATGATAGGAATTTAATAAGAATATAATATAATAGGAATGATCCCATAAAAACCTGTAAAAATCCACCCCTTTCCGTCACTTACCCAACTGCAAAAAAGAAGGAGATTCTGCTTTTTTTTGTAAGTAACGTCATATCTTGTTGATCAATTGTAAACTGATTATAATGATTATTTTTGATTTAATAGGTTTAATACCTACAGGGTTGTCCCATGTCCAAATTAAAAGAAAACTAGGGGTGACTACCCCTAATGGTGGAAAAATTGGGCATGAACCATACCAATAGCTTCTGAAATATATGCTTTAATTTGTCTATACACGTATTACATTTTATTAAAAGCTTAATTTTTATATGTTTACATTTTTGAGTGGACTGAGGTATATCACAAGGTCTAGTGGCCATAAGCTCGATTGCTGATCATGAGGTCCCGGATTCGAATCCCGGATCGAGCCAAAACCAATTGTTGGGTTTTTTGATGAAGAAATTTTCAGTAGCTGTCCGTAGTCTGGAAGTTGGCGGTGTTTCACCCCAGTGTTTCGGAAATCACGTAAAGCCGTTTTCTCTGCGCATGATCTCTCTTCGATCGTATTGGATTACCGTCCCATCGGACTATGAGAGTGACGGAATACAGAGTGCACCTGTGCTTGTGTGCATACACTTGGGCACCATAATCTTGTTCTACGCAGATGGCTAGTTTTCGTGGACACTGGGCACCGTGACCAAAATTGGATCATTGGATCCGGTGGACGTTAGCTATTTCTGCTGCAGCGATTGCTGTATTCCTTAAAAGTTAAGAAGCTAGTATAATTATTAGCATTTTTTGAGGTATTTAAATTTACTGCTCAAAGGTGGCAGCGCAGTTTTCTTCATCAATAAAGGATTACGTCCAACTAAAGAGTAATAAAATAATAAAATGAAAAATTATTCAGCCTACCAAGCATCGAAATCTGGGCAAATATGGCTCCTACAAAGGAATCATCTATGGGTAAGCTTTCAGCAGTGGAATTTTGCCGTCGTTTTCGAGAGGTAAATTGTCTGAGACCAGACGACGTACTACACTTATATTACACACTTTTCCAAACGAATTTAATACCATAGACTAAATACACATCCTTGCACAGATTATACACAAGACTGGGGAGTATAATAATCTATCATTACATCTGCCACATTATGGACTATGAGAAAGCTTTCTAATTAGTCCATATTGTACGGTTCTTCAGTACCTTTAGCAGTGACTGTCGGTGCACCGAGGTCTTGAAATTATTGCAAAGTTAGGCTACGATGTCTATTTGAGTACAGAATCATAGCCAGCGACCTATCCAACTACAGAAGATATAAAACAGGGATGCGTTGTAACTCCAAAGCTTTGCTACTTCAGGTTTCAGCATTTAGAAGTTACTGAACTAAAAAGGAACGGCGACATCTTTTTATAAACGAACGCGCGTTTGTATTTTTTATTACCTAACATTTGTAAGCGGATAACGTTTAGAATTTGTCGACACCAACATTAATGACGAATACATCATTCCCTTTCGACTTGGCCATCGCGTAGCATAGTACTTGGCTTTAGTTTGAAATTCCAGCCAAAAGCAACATTTATGCAATAACATAAATTGTTGATTTTCGGGTCTAGTGAGAGTACCTAGATTTCATCGGACTCTGTTACATTAGGACGATTTATTACCTCTGTAGCACGTACCTTCATGACGTTATAAAATCTTTGTTAATTTAATAGTTTTCGACTATCCCAAAGTTGTCACTGTGACTGAAATCCGCCAGGAAGGCATCACGTTCAATTTGCCGACAATATAGTGACTATAAGAGAATAATACCAAAGTTAAGAGCTAAAAGTCCACGCAATGGTAATTATCATCATAATCTTCACAGCCCTTCACAAGTTCACTACTGAACAACGTTAACTAGAGTGTAGGTAAACTATACGAAGTAACAGCCTTGTAAGACATGCAGGAAGTCGATGGATGCATTTGGCTGACGATCATGTCTAGTGGCATTTTTTAAAGGAGGCCTGGCCTACGTTCAGCAGTAGACTGGTAATATTTTTTTTTTATAGAATAAGGGCACATAGTCCACCTGATGGTAAGTGGATGCTGTAGTACGTAGACATCTACATTAATCCTTCATGAAGAATCAAAATGCAGACGCGTTGTCACCCCTGTGGACTGAGACGGAATGCCTCGTTTCCAGTAAAAAGGGTATCCGGTCCTCTACATTCACCATACGAAACACAGCAGCATGAAGCTTCTATTTTATGCTGGTATTCTGTGAGAGTGTGGTCCTACCCCGGTCGAACCGAACCATTCGTGCTACAACCACAATATAACTGCAGCACGGCTCTACCACGTAATATTTCCTGTCTTTTTTAATATACATGCACTATGACACAAAAGTAAGCGTGCGGTATTTACGGAAATGTTACACAGATTATAAGGTTTAAAAGGGGTACTTAACTGTAACTAAACATTATATTACTGTTTAAGAATTATGATTGCTTTAATTACGGAGCGAGTGGCCCTTAGCCGGTTGGTGTGCATAGTTGTAAGATAATTTTCTAGGTACGTAAAGAATGTTCTATTATATGAGAATGCTACAGGTCTGTTTAGTAAGAAGCGTAAGATAGAAGGTATGTGCTCGTACGCTCGCCCATAATTTTACTCTTAACTTTAATCACTACGACTACAGTTTATTTAATAGCATAATGAATGCGTGGCTCAGTAGTTAGGGTATAGCATGGTGACTTGTAGTCAAAACCTTCGTTTATCGTTACAAGAATTTCTCAAAATATAGAAAAGTAACTCACTCACTCAACTCTTCATAAAATAAGATATCTAAAATCGGAAGCTAAATTGTTGAACGAAAGAGTGCTTCGATTTTCACGAACATTAACAACATCAGCACTAGTGGCGTGTTTTAATTTTAACTGCAAGACGACATCGTAATGAAATCGATCACTAGACTTTATTATTTATTTCAAGTATGGCTGAATATCTTTTCTTTTTAACAAATACGAGGGTGACACTGAAAGTTCTTAGAAAATCAAATACTGAACAAACTAGCAAGTTGTTAGTTTTATTATGTTTTCAAAATAGTGTCCATTAACATCAATACATAAATGCATCCGATGGAACCACTGAGAAAAGCACTTTGCGCACTTGTCCTTAGGGGTATCTTAGACCACATTTTGAAACGCAGCCACTGCTTCCTCGGCGTCCATAAAATGTTTTCCTCGAAGTTTTTCTTTCATTTTCGGAAATAAATAAAAATCGGTAGGTGCGAGGTCGGGGCTATAGGGCAGGTAACCCAGTAATTCCAGGTCTGACGTCGCCAAGTAGTCGATTGTTTGCTTGGCGGTGTGCGACGAGGCGTTGTTGTGGTGAAGGAGGATCCTACTGCGAGGTCGTTTCTCCCAAACTTTTTCCAAAACAAGTGGCAAGCAATTGTTAGTGTACCACTCTGCAGTAACTGTTTTTCGATCCTCTAAAACAGTTGTTGCGTAATGAATTGTCCTTCCGAAGAACAAGGCCACCATCTTTTTTCCCATACTTTGACCTCTCTTCCTTGTAGGCAACTCCTCGGAAGGAAACACCCAGACAGCAGATTGTCTCTTAGTTTCAGGATCATAACAATAAATCCAGCTTTCGTCACCCGTGAGTATGTCGAACACAGCATTTGAGTCACCTCCGTTAAATCTTTGAACCATTTCACGACACCGATCAACACGACGGAGTTTTTGGGCCTCTGTCAAATTATGAGGTATCCACCAGGTACAAAGCTTCCTGACCACTAAATGTTAAACCGTATAAACCGTATACATATGGTTAAATGGAACTCTTTTAATGTCACACCGCTATCTATCTGCCTACCCGTCTGTTTGTCTGTCTGCTTGTATGGCTGAATCTTTGACTGTCAGACTGTCTATCTGACTGTCGGTTTGTCTGTCTGTCTGACTGTATGTCTGTCTGACTATATGTCTGTCTGTCTGTCTTTCAGTCTGTCTATCTGTCTACTTATCTGTTTGTCTGTCCGTTAGTCACAGATCTTCAGCTGGTAGACGAATTGAGTTACAAATCTGAAATACAAATATTTGGTGTAGAATTATGATCCAAAACCGAATATTAAATTATAATTTCAATTTCTTTTTGGGGAGGTTCCATACATCATAAAGGAACCGAGTTTACCCTAGCATGTAAGGTGTCAATATATATTACATATATAGCTCATTGAATAGAATACATTATATACTATACAAAAACAAGTAATATTTATTATTTTTTTTTCTTTAAAAATAAATAAATGTTGGCAGTTTCTAATAGTTTTCCTTACAATCTTAAACAGATACAAATTAGAAATTTCTGTATATTATGTAACTTAATATACTATATTTAAGCAACATATACTGAATAGATCGATTCATAATGCAGCTTTTAAGCTGTGATCAAAACTAACGATTTGTGTTTAATGTCGATTGGTCATAATATATGCGGTACCCTAATAGAGCGAGGCCCGACTCGCACTTGGCCGATTTCTATTAATGATTCATTTGGCTCAAAAATAAGTACAGAGTAGGACAAAGTCAAATAAGAAAATATATAATAGTTATAATGTTTTTATTATTCTATTTTATTAAAAAGGCCTTTATAAGTATCTAGTATTAAATGTCATAAACAAATTAGGAATTTTAAGCATTGTATGTTCCTCGCAATGACGATGGAGGGTGGAGCCCTAAAACACATATATACAAGATATCGTCAAAATTGCAGGACAGGCAGGGACAAAATAATTTAATAACCATAATGAATTAGTTCCAGTAGTATATCAAGCCAACGTCTTCGATTGCAAATGTTATGTGCCTAACAAATTTTACAAATTACTAATTTCAAACAACAATACGAAATTATTACTACTTATCTTGTTAATTAAACAAGCGAGTTATGTCAATTTTTAGAATAAATGAAGGGAACTGGTGGTTGCAACAACTAACGGATACCCGCGGCGCGAGTGCGCCTGCAATTATTGTATTATTTACCTACACAGCACAACGTTAACACTATTAACTATGTTTGTATGACCGTTGTAATCTTAAATATTTTATGATCATGACTGTCACTTGATACGTATGCATTTTAGTAGTACTATTGCTATAGATAGGTACCTAGAAATTTATATATTATGTAATAATCTAAATATTAATCATATAAAGAAAATATTTTTAATTTCTAAGAAACATAAAACTTGTTCCCGTTAAACAGCAGTTCAGCATGGCGACTGATAAATTTGGCCTTCAAAGAGCTGCTGTATCTATACAGCCCTTCCTGTAAATAACGTTGGATGCCGAACATCTAATTGCTAACCCAAAGAATGAATTTAAGTAATGAAACTCAAAATTTTTACGAGAAAAAAGTAAATAAAAATTTGATGAATTGGAATTTCAGTTGCTTTTTACTAATTTTGCCACAGAAAAGGTCTTGAGTTACCAGACCAACAACCATCAACTGTTAGCGTAAAAGTGAAATCCAATAGCGTCGAAAAAATTAGCTAGCGACAGCCGCAAAATAGGCTTCTCCTCTTTTATAAATGATTTGCCATAATGGCTTGGTTTATTTATGAGTAATTGCAGTACCGCACCGTCAACACTGCTTACTGTCGTGGATCTGGCTATTTAACATATTATAAGTGAACCATTTATCATTTAAGAGTAGGCTTAAAAAGTGGAAGTGGGTTTTGGGTCAATTTTGGACCGTCCCGCCGTAACCCCTTGCGCGACGCATTTTGTCCCGGAAATCAGTGATTATATGATATTAGTATCTATCTCGTACCAACTACACCTGAGCCGTAGCTTCAATACCACTTTCAAATGCATCAGCAGAGAGAGTGTTTTCTCTCTGTGGAAATGCATGGACAGACAGCAGAAATAAGCTGTTTGTTGTCCACGTCAAGGCTGAACTATAAATTAACATTAATTTTGATCAAAAATGCAGTGAATATATTTTTTATTTTTTTATAACCAATGTCTTTTTTTTCTAACCAATTTGTATGTGGTGTGTTGTGTCTCACGTAATATACCCAAGTCCCGGATGTCGAGCTGGGTAATCCCGGAAATGCCTTTTTTGGAGTTGGCAAGCCTATTTAAGAGGTATGTCAGCTTCTATCGTCTTTCCATAGCCCTCTCTTACGACCCTTATCTACGGGACAAAATGGACTGATATATTCTCACGCCGCCACCTTAAAAGACTCAAAAAGAACGTACCTACAGTATAAGGGAAAGGACAACTCTTTCATTTTTAAATGAGATACGAACAATTACAACATCATTATACAATTCAAAACTATGACTTTTACTCATACTCTACGTATGGTTATCGTAGAAATTGTACTGTTATATTTCTCCGTACAATAATATGAACTGTCTGTCTGTCTCTTAATTATGTTATCATTCAATGACGAGGTACCGAATGGGTCGCATTCATAAATATTTAAATAAGGTACACGTTTATCGAAGCCGTCAAGTTGTTCGCGGAAAGCGGCAGGCGTGGCTGCGCGGCTCAATGCAAGAGCTTGTATTGTAGCAAGGCCATTGTTCCCGCGCTCCAGACCGACGCATTATTGCTGTCATCAGGTCACCACAATTTTATTTCCATGCCTTAAATTCGGTGAACAATGTCGAATGAATTTTCTCATCCATTATATCTTGGATAACAACTTAAATATATTAACTACAAAATTAAACTCAAACATCAATGTAATTGAAGGTACATATCACTCAAAGTACTGTGAATATTGTCAAAATAAGGGATCGTTATTTATGGCACTTAAAATGCATAATAAATGAATCGAGGCAATAAAAAATTATTCGTTCACCTCGTCAACTTTCCCTCAGCAAAAATACCATGAGCACATATTTAAAATATGATTTAAGATATCTTACTTCATTGAATGATTATCCTTGTGTAATAACGTCTATATGTGTGACAACTGAGACCTTAAAATGGTGTTGGTGTGCGCAAAATTTATTTAAAGAATTATGCGAACTATAACATTTATTCTATTTTGTAATAATATTTATTCCGGTTGATCTAACATTTTTAATTATGTTCCAAAAACAAAATTTGATCAGTTTTTAAACCACGTAGGTAAATTGTATATCTTAACACCAATTGCTATTACTATTTTAAATTTTAAAATTTAAAATACTGTCTCCTTGTACCTACATTTAAATATACTTACTCCGCTCGAGTCCACTCTGAAAATGTTCGGATATTTTAAAAGATATTGATAATAAGATTATGAAAATAGCTATGGAAAAATTCTAAATTTAACATTAAATACAACAGCCTGGACTCAAGCTACTTTACCTATAAAATTTAGTGGTATTGGTGTGAGAAACTTTTCTAGCGTTAGATTGCCTGCTTTCCTTGCTTCTGTGCATAGTGTCAGTGATACATAGTTTTAAATAATAAAGTAGACCTGTGCTTTGCTAAGAAGGCAAGGCAGTCATAGCGAACGCTCTGTCCTGGAAAGAATGTTCCACTGAAAGTTAACCAACAAAAACAGTGGGATATTCCGTTGGTACGCAGTATGCAGAAAGATTTGTTTCATGATTTCTATAGTAACCAAGATCAGGCACGCCTTCTAGCTGTTTCGACTAAGGAATCTAGTCACTGGTTACAAGCTTTACCATCAAGTGACCTCGGCCCGACGGTATGACATTGGTCCCTTAAGAAAGAGGTAAAGCCCTAGTGTGGGTTGCTACTTGCATAGACACTTCGTTGGCCTCTCATCGCAGGGGTACCTCGTTTAGAGCCGGGATGACATCAAAGGCAGCTGAACTGTGTAAGTGGCACAAATATGGGTCTCTGAGAGATTGACTAAATACGAGTGTTTGTGCCATTCGCTGTAGAAACTATCGCTTCGTGGGGTCCACGTGCGGTGAAGTTCCTAAAAGAACTCTATCCGCGACTTGCTGCTGGTGAAAAAAAGGCTGGTTCTTTTCTCGCTCAAATGCTAAGTATAGCCATTCAGCAAGGAAACGCAGCCAGCGTTCTTGACACAATACCACTGAGTGTAGGACTCTATGATAATTAAATTATTAGTTTAATTTTTACTATAATTTTTTTAATAATATTTCTAAATACTTGTCTTGTTTTCAACAGTTCGAAGTCCTATTTGACGTTATAAGCTTGATAGATACTAATAGGCATGTTGAGACCATAACATTATTACCCGTAATTAATATATTATAAAGAAGTAATAATATTTTATATCTGCGTAATAGTACAGCAATAAAAAAATTGAATTATAAAATTAAGGTGTACACAATGTACCTTCAATAAAAGATAAAACTTGCAAGTCCACAATGATCACTTAAGCAATCAGGAAAATTTATGCGTTCGTTTGTCAACTTTACTGATGTAAAAAGTAGTAACATTAAAAATTTTGTACAAGCGAGTTCAATATAAATAAAATGAAAGCATCATCAATGTGGTCGAAATCAATGAAATATGCATTATTAAGGATAACTTAAAAACCACTGGTCAGGTCTTGATCAAATTTATACAGGACTACGTGAGAAGCACCGGTTTTGAAATAAAAAGAATTATCAAAATCGATTAGCCTAAAAAAAGTTCTGAAGTAAGACACAAAAACAGTAACAGTAACAGTGGTAGAGCTAAGCGGTGGCTTTTGCTGTCGCTCGGATGGGCCAGCTCGAACCGGGGTGGTACCACGACCTCACAGAATACCAGCGTGAAGTAGAGGTTTACCTCTGCGTTGCGCTTGGTGAGTGCAGGTGGCCGGAGGTCCAATTCCCCCCCCCCCCATCAACATGGTAGTGGAATTAAATAAAAGACTACCCCAGGAGGGTACCAGCACCCCTGGAGAATCCCTCGCTGAGCATCCACGACCAAACTACTCCACTCCTGGGCGTGGGTGCTCAGGCTGCCCCGCGTATTCTGGGGGGGGCGAAATTCCCCTCAAGACGAAACCTGCTCGGGGCAAGCGGAGCAAGAAGACAAAGGCAACCCCTGCCACGCTTACCGTGGATTTCTGCAATATCAGGGGACTTCATTCAAACCTTAACGCCGTCCACTACCATCTGGAGATAGCTAAGCCGGCCTTGCTCTTTCTTACCGAGACACAGGTGTCCTCTCCGGCTGATACTTCGTATCTCTCCTACCCGGGGTACAAATTAGAACACTCGTTTGTGCCCCGGGCTGGAGTTTGCGTGTATGTCAGAGAGGACATCTGTTTTCGACGCCTCGGCAGCCTTGAAGGTACGGACCTGTCCATCCTATGGCTGCGCGTAGACAGCGACGACCATCCTCGCGTCTACGGGTGCCTCTATAGGTCCCATAGCGGTAATGCCGACACAGACCGACTCATAGACCACGTCCAAATGGCTGCAGACTCCGTGCTACAACAGGTCCCATCCGCAGAGATCGTGATACTCGGTGATTTCAACGCCCACCACGCTGAATGGCTTGGTTCTCGTTTAACCGATCATGCGGGTAGATCTGTCTATGACTTTGCTTTGGCATATGGTCTAACACAACTGGTTACTTCACCTACGCGGATCCCAGATGTGGAAGACCATGTACCTTCCCTGTTGGACCTTCTGCTGACCTCTCATCCGGACGGATACCAGGTCTCCGTCGATGCCCCTCTGGGCTCTTCGGACCATTGTCTGATCCGGAGTACGGTGCCACTCACGCTCCAATCGCAGTTGCGATCTACAGCTTGCCGCCGTGTTTGGCACTATAGGTCAGCTGATTGGGACGGGATGCGGTCTTTTTTTGCATCCTACCCTTGGGGGCGGGTTTGCTTCTCGCCGGAAGATCCCAGCGTTGTTGCCGATTCTGTTGCTGATATGGTACTTCAGGGTATGGAACTTTTTATTCCATCTTCTGTGGTGCCCATCGGAGGCAGATCCCAGCCATGGTTTGGTCTCTCCTGTAAAATAGCATCACGCTATAAGCAGGAGTGCTACCAGGCCTGGGCTGACGCATCAACGTCTCGGGATGTAAACACCAGCGCATTAAAAAAGAAGTATAATTCCGCCTCCAGGTCCTTCAAAAGCGTCATTGCCAAGGCAAGGTCTGAGCACATCGGCAGAATTGGCGAGAAGCTAGTTTGCCTTCCTTCGGGAACCCGTGCATTCTGGTCTCTCGCCAAGGCTGTCCAAGGGAACTTCTGTCAGCCACCTCTTCCATCTCTGCACAGAGAGGACGACTCACTGGCCCATGCCGCAAAGGAGAAAGCCGATCTGTTGAGCTCTCTTTTAGCGTCCAACTAGACTCTAGATGACGGGGAGAACACACCGCCGACCATCCCGCGATGTGAGTGCTCCATGCCGGATGTGCGATTTACACAGCGCTCGGTCCGCAAAGCACTCTTCTCCCTGGACGTCAACAAGTCGAGTGGGCCCGATGGAGTCCCTCCCATTGTGCTGAAGACGTGTGCTCCGGAGTTGGCACCGGTTTTAACGCGTCTTTTCCGGTACTCCTACTCCCAAGGCGTAGTCCCGAACTCATGGAAGACAGCTTTGGTGCACCCGATCCCTAAAAAAGGCGACCGCTCAGACCCGTCCAACTACAGGCCTATCGCCATCACCTCCTTGTTCTCCAAAATAATGGAAGCCATTATAAACTGCCAGCTCATGAGGTACCTTGAGGATCACCAGCTGATTAGTGACCGCCAGTACGGTTTTCGTCGGGGTCGATCAGCTGGTGATCTTCTAGTCTACTTAACTCATAGATGGGCGGAGGCAGTAGAGTCCAAGGGGGAGGCATTAGCCGTTAGTTTGGACGTAGCGAAGGCCTTTGATCGGGTCTGGCACAAAGCGCTTCTTTCGAAGCTTCCTTCCTATGGGCTTCCCGAGACATTGTGCAAATGGATCACCAGTTTCCTTGCTGATCGGAGCATCAAGGTCGTAGTAGACGGTGAATGCTCTGATTTCAAGCCTATCAACGCTGGTGTTCCACAAGGCTGCGTGCTATCACCAACGCTGTTTCTCCTGCATATCAATGATATGTTGCTAACTGGCAGCATTCATTGCTATGCAGACGACAGCACTGGTGATGCCTTATATACCGGCCGTGCCAATATTTCTCGGGAAAACGTCGCCGAGTACCGGGACAAACTTGTGTCTGAAGTCGAGTCTTTGCTTAACAAAGTCTCGGATTGGGGGCGACTAAATCTAGTCCAGTTCAATCCCCAGAAGACACAAGTTTGCGCGTTTACCGCTAAAAAGAACCTCTTTGTCGTATCTCCTAAGTTTCAAGGCACTCCCCTTACTGCCTTAGCCAGTATCGGAATCCTTGGCGTCGACATATCGAATAGTGTGCAGTTTCGTGGTCACTTGGAAAGGAAGGCCAAATTGGCCTCTAAAAAGCTTGGCGTGCTCAGCAGAGCGAGACAGTATTTCATGCCGGCACATCGCTTGCATCTTTACAAAGCGCAAGTTCGGCCCCACATGGAATACTGTTCTCATCTCTGGGCCGGGGCACCCCAGTGCCAGCTCCTTCCACTTGACCGCATCCAGCGCAGAGCGGTTCGAATCGTCGACGACCGAGTTATTTCTGATCGGCTCGATACACTGGCACTGCGTAGAGATGTTGCATCTCTTTGCGTATTTTATCGCATTTATCACGGGGAGTGCTCTGAGGAATTGTTCGGACTAAATCCAGCCGCTCAATTTCACCATCGCACATCGCGACAAAACTCGCGTTACCATCCATACCATCTGGATGATTGGCGGTCCACGACTGTGCGATTTAGAAGAAGTTTTCTCCCTCGCACGACTTCCTTGTGGAATCAATTACCACCAGCGAATTTTCCGGACCGATACGACTTAGGAACCTTCAAGAAAAGAGCTTACACCTTTCTAAAAGGCCGGCAACGCATCTGCAATTCCCCTGGTGTTGCGGTTGTTCATGGGCGGCGGTAGTCACTTACCATCAGGTGAGCCGCATGCTCGTTTGCCCCCTATTCTATATAAAAAAAAATACAGTTGACTTGAGAACCTCTTCCTTTTTTGAAGTCGGTTAAAAATATAGCTTCTTTTAACTTGTTTCTTTTTTCATTAAATTTAGCTTTTAGTTCTAAAATTGATACATATAATACTCAATAATTTTGTAGAAGCAAACCATGCTACGGGATACTACAAAATTTAAATAGTTTAATTAATAAATTATACTTGTTAAACGTGATAAAACTCCGTACATATACCTCAATCAAAAACTGTTCTAATAACTGTACTGAACTTTGAACCGGTCAAATAATTGAAAATTGTAGCTTTCGGATTTATGGATTTATGCAAATCGACAGTTTGTAGTACAATTTAAACTGTGAGGCACGTTGCGCCCGAGGCGATGTCGGTCATTAGACGCTTCGCAGGACACGCGCTGCCTCCACCTTATCTTGCGCATCGGTCGTGTCAGCAACACTACATGACACACCCGCTTTCCGCTCCTCGTCATGTGCCATACGCCTAGAATAACACGCGTAGGCACTACCGTCAGTCGGCCATTGATCATGTACATTTTAAATACAGATAATCGACTTGTTGCATATTCATTATTAACAATTATTATTATTGTTACAATAGTACAGTATTAGTATCACAATAGTACAGTATTGGTAAGACGATTTTATTCATACAATCATAACGTCTGAAAGCAGGCTAAAGCGATCTTTACAGTCTACTCTGTATTACCTGGGTTCATGCTCATTGGGAATGATCGCGTTGCAAGAGGTGGAGGTAGAGAGTTTTGGCGGGAAATTGACCGGCGGCGGTTTGCTGCTCCTGTATTATTGTTTAAATAATGGTTTGAAGTGGACTTTGATATGTAAAAGTGGTGCGATTTTGTGTATTAAGTGTCTGCGCATGTGAACTATTATTATTAGTGGAAACTGTAAAACAAGTGCTCTGATGGTGATGAGATTCTCAAAATAAGGTGTCTGTCTTCTTAGGCGCCTTGAGATACCATCGCCAACGCTCAGCCGTCTGCTGGCTCAAGTTGCCATCAAAATCTCCCAAGGGCTGCACAATGTGATGCATCAACATATTGTGAAGCAGTATACTATGAAGGATAATTATTATAATATATTGTAGCTTCAGGCTCAGAAGGGCTGTATCCCAGAGCCGTAAAGCCAGTTATTAAGAAGAAGTTGGAGGTAGAGTCGTCATTTATCTACATGCCTCCATCTGGCATAGTTATGAGGGTATCTCTATTACTATTTAGTATATACTGTTACTACTTCTCATGACGATGTTGGAACTCACAGTCAAATTCCCGCTTCCGGCTTCTCGTGTCATAATCTTATTTATGCTTTCTACCAGTTTAAGCCTCCTAAATTCTATCCTTCAATTCAGAATATACGCAACTTTTCCAAAATGTATATGGATAATACCATGCATGCCGCTTCCAACCTTAACTTTAAAGCTCTATTAAAAGCGCCTTCTGTTGATGATAAGGTGTAATTTCTTAACAATATAGTGCTAAATCTTTAGAATGTTAATGCTCCAGTATTTATACTCCCTTTGAGGCATACTCCCTGGATTACTGAAGGTGTAAGGATGGCAATGACTAGACGGAATCGAGCTTTTTTCCGTTTTAAACTAAAAACTAAACTTGAGGAGAACTTGACTGTTTTTAAGATGGCAAGTAATAAGAGCAATCAGATGGTACCTGATCCTAAACGCCGATATTTTAAAAATAATATTATTAACTCTTCAACCACCAATAATTTATTTATAGATAAAAGTGACAAACGAGCACACAGTCCACCTGATGGTAAGTGGATGCTGAAGCCCTTAGACATTTATATTTATCCTCAATTAAGTATCAAAATGCAGAACCGTTGTCACCTTTGAGGACTGATTTGGAATACCTTGTTGCCAGTAAAAGGAGTCTCCTGTACTCTACATTCACCATACGAAACACAGCAGCATTAAGCTGTTATTTTACGGTGGTATTCGGTGACAGCGTGGTCCTACCCAGATTGAGGCGAACCGTTGTTGCTACAACTATGTGCGGAAATTTCTAATATCTTTTCATATTGATAAGCCAACCGCGTTAGATTATGGCCCTGCTCTCTCAGTTGATGAAATTTACAATCATTTTGCTTTAACTTTTGTTAAGGATCCACCTAAGTGATCTCAAATTATGGCTTCTATAGTGTCATTGCTTGGATCAGGATGAAATAAAAAATGCATACATACAGTTTCGTCCAATATGTATTCTACGATGTCTGTCCAAAGTTCTGGAAGACTGTGTTTACAAGCAAATCTCTTTGTTAGTTTTTGTCATTGTTGTTTCTTTTGAACTAGAGTATGAAACCCATCCAACTGCAGAGAGGTATAAGACAAAGTGACAAGATGTTATATCCCCGAAATTCTTCAACGCTGCATTGGAAGACGTTTTCAAGCTACTGGACTGGAAGGATACGGAATTAACATCAACGGCGAGTACATCACTCACCTTTAATTTGCCAACGATATAGTCCTTGTGGCATAATCGCAAAAGGGCCTACGCTCAATAGTGTCTTCCAATGGATCACGGGCACAATAGAGTCCATATCAAACATATGCCGGTAGTTGATGGTAACACTACGCTCGAAGTTGTCGACGAGTATGTTTACCTGGGACAAATAGTCCGACTAGATAAGTCCCACTTCAACCGAGAGGTCAATCGACAGATCCAACTCGAATGAGCAGCGTTCGGGAAATTTCATTACATCTTCTAGTCAGATATACCTCAAAACGAAAACAAGATTATGCAACCAGTGCCTATTGCCAGTGATGATATATGGATCTGAGGAGTGGTTCTATGAGGTTTATTGTTGGCTGTATAAAGAAGCTTAAAGACGCTAAGCGAGCTATAGAGAGGGCTATGCTGGGGGTTTCTCTGAATTATAAACTTTAAAATGAGGATATACACAACATAACCAGAGTAGTCGACATAGCCTAACGGATTAATAATCTAAAGTGGCGATAAGCCGGTCATATAGCTCGAAGAACCAAAAACCGATTGGAAAGAAAGGTTCTCAAGTGGAAGCCTCGTACCGGCAGGCGAAGTGTAGGGCATCCCCCACTAGATGCAGTGACGACCTGGTAAGATATGTAGGAAGTCGGCTCAAGACCATGCTTTGTGGCGTTCCTCCAACATAGTCATCGTCATAGATTGCCTTATAAGGAAGATTTTAACATAATTACTACGCTTGGCATGAGAGTTGGCAAGCGCGCTTTTTTTTATTTTCATTTGTTATCAGGTCAGCAAGATGCTCCTGCTTGTCTCTTGTTTCAGTCTGACACTTACGGTAAGGAGTAGTGGATCCTCTTAAGATTCCAGTGAATGGCTACGCTTTTACACGACAATAGTATTTTTCTACCGACTTCAAACAGGAGAAGGAACTCAATTCGACTGTATGTTTTTTTATGTGTCTTACCTCATAACTTTTTTTTGGGTGAACCGATTCGATGATTCTTTTTTTATTTGAAAGCTGGTGCTTCAGATGTGGTCCCATATAAATTTGATCAAGGTCTGACCAATAGTTTTTTAATTTACTCTTAATAATTTATATTGAAGACGATATATATATTTTTTTATTTTAAATTATATTAATAATTATACTTTACTTAATAATTATACTTTACTTTATAGGATTTTGTTACGCTAAGATAGTGCGATTTGCGATCTAGGGCTGCATCACCACTTACCACCAAGTGGGAATGTGGTCAGGCACTGGCTTATAATAAGTAAAAAAATATGTTTGTGACATCGAATAATATTGCCAATATACAGTGTATTAAATATAAAGCTTTCGGGTCGTGTGGACTAAACATTTTTTATAAAGATCGTACAGTGAAAATAGATACCGAATTGATGTTTTAAGTGCAGCTCGTTGAGCTCGTTTCAATTTCAAGAGAAAAGATTCAGATGTTACTCCCCAGCTTGTAATTCCGATTGTACTAATAAAGATTGATCTAGTGTCAGATGTAACATTCTTATAATAAAGTGATCAGCTACATTAGGTAACCTCTTAAATATACAGGGTTATTTTTGAAAGAGTAGCCAAATTTTAAACTTAAATTCAAATATATAAATAATGATATACCGTTATAGCAGTTTTTGAAAATACGCGTAAATAAGGCTTCTATTTTAATATGAAATTATCCCAAATTGAACGTGATTTATGGGCAACAACACGCGTACGCGCGCTTCTCTGTGTGCAATTCAATTTACGTTTTTGCCTACTGATCAATCCTTACTAATATGTGCGTGCGCAGTAAAATCAGTTAAAAGAATGCATTACCATGCATTTTTAATTTAGAACATAAAAAGGAGAAAAGGTTTGAGATTTGTTTAATAAATTTTTCTTCACTATTTTTTCCAATATTACTTATTGTGATCCTTATCTGCACGTTTGGCCGCTTATTACAAAATAACCCTGTATAAATATACGCCACTTTGCGAGTTCTACATGTAAGTATTTCTATTTTGAAATAGTTTCCTTCTTCAATGTTAATCGTGTCTAAAGTATCCTCTTAACCTATACAATGCTCACAAAAGAGTCCTCGTACTTTTGTAAAGACCATATAATTACGATCACTGATAAAGCTAACCATATAGAAACGATTGTATTTTGAGACCGAACTAGATGTATCATATACGATTACAGAAATAGTCTCCCACTTACTGACAATACAAACTTAAACAAGAATAACACTTGACGCGTTAAAAGAAGATGGACACTCAAAACTGCCACCACGTCAGTTCTTGTAAACGATCGTTGCATTGTCGCACTTATAGAACTTAAGTATCATCGAACAACCTTTAAGATTTTTATTAAATTCTACTCGCCTACGCCCTTTACTTTCATGGCTCTATTTTAAACAAAAGAAAAATGTAATGGTACCTAAAATTGTTCAAGTGCATAATGGTCTTACACATTAAAGATCCGTACACGCACACATTATTTTATATTTTCAAATATTAAATTCCTTGCAGAAAATTTATATTAATATATGATAAAGCGTTTCAGCAAACACATGTTGCCTCTGATGATTTTCATCTACCGGGTGAGGCAAAAGTACCTAATCACCCTATTGGAAGACGTTATAATTTTTGCAAGTGGCGTCAAATGCCAAATCGAATATTACATATTATTTTAAGTAAACAGATGTAAAATACATGTTGACTAGCCATGAGTCGCTATACTCCTCAAGAACGCGGAAAAATTGTTTCCATTTTTTTTTGCGCAATAATTCGTCTGTGGTGTCGGCCAGCGGTTGGCACAGCGTGAATTTCGTCACAGACTTCCCAGCCGTCCGACACCAACTGAACAAAGACTGCTGCGTTTGGCCGCCAGCCTTGAAGACGCTGGATACGCAGGAGAAATCATCGGGCGATTTTGTTTCGAGGACGCCGCAGGCCACACGTTTACTGTGAACTACGACCGCTACATAGCCATGATCAACGAGTTTGTTCTTCCACAATTGGATGAGCTGGGACTGGAGAACATGTGATTCCAACAAAACGGTGCAACAGTGCACCCTGCCCGGGCCGCAACCGACATTTTGAAGCAGGCATATCCGGGTCGCCTAATGTCTCGTTTTGGCGATTTACACTGGCCGCCAAGATAGCCCGATTTGACCGTACCAGACTTCCTTTTGTGGGGGCGTTTGAAGTGTTATGTTAACGTGAACAAGGCTCTGACTCTGGAAGCCCTAAAGGACAACATCCGACACGAATGCGCGAACCTGTCGCCTAAAATACTGTATCAACTACAGCTGTCTCTTTTTCGAAAGCTCCGTCGAAAACTCTAAAAATGTATTCTCTCACGAAATAATATATCTATCAATCTTTATTTGAACTGTCTAGACTAGCCATCGCTTTAGGACAGAATTATAGTGCCCAAATGTATGCTCTCATTGGACATGCCCACTCTCTATTCCGTCATTTTCATAGTCGGATGGGACGGTAAATCAACACGACCGGAGAAAAATCAGGCCCAGTACCAACGGCTTTACGTGCTTTCCGAGGCACGGGGGTGAGATGAGAGATACCGCAAACTTCCTGACTCCAAGCAGCTACTGAGAATTCCTTTATGGAAAAGCTCAATAACAGATTTTATCTTGTCCAACCCGGGATTCGAACCCGGGATCTCATGATCAGCAGTCGCACTATTACTACCACTAGACTAACGAGGCGGTCTGTACTACTATATAATGCTTTCAGAATAAAGTAGAGACTTGTGATCAACTGTGGGATGTATATAAGCTGTTAGTTTACTTTTAACTCTATACAATAATCAATGTTTTAAAAATTACAGTTAAATATAAATTAATATTTAAAAACTTTGGTAGCGCTGACTGTAAATTACACTGTACGTGAGCAACCTGGATTCGTCGATCGGCACCAATGAAATTGTTATTTGCAATGTTAAATGCTTATTTACAACGTGCTTGATGGTGAAGGGAAACATTGTGAGGAAACCTGGAGAATAAGGACTATCCGTCTCATAACCGTCTCAGAAAGGAGAGGAAGTCTGTGCCCTGCAGAGGGGCTTACCTATCCCAGTTACTTTACCTTCCTTTGACTTCATAAATTTATTCATATTATTAAATTTCACATAGGCTCAGTCACATTAGTCAAATTTCACATAATGTAGTCATAAAGATGTGGGTTGGCCTAACACATCATTAAATTATGTGCATCATCAGTAGCCGTGATCAATATTAGGTTCGTAAAGTTTTTAAGCACTCGGAGGAATAAATGTCTCTTGCAAAATGCAGGTGTTTTACATACATAAATTATGTACGGGTAAACATCTAGAACCAAAAAAAAATTATTGGCCGTACCTACAAATACTTGTTCTATGTGAGATTACAGTCAGCGCCCCGCAGTCTTCATCCAAACGCTTAGCCCCTATCATCTTCCTATTTATATCCTAACACTACCTACTCCTAAGCCATAGAGCTGTATGTTAGAATCAGTAACGTAGTGGATCAATAAGGCGACTTTGCGGTACTTTTCAACTTTTTTGAATCTCTGTAAATGAATTGATACGTAATTATTGCCGAAAAACTAAATCATTTTAATGACTCCAACCACGATGCTTCTCCAAATCCGTATTTTTTTATAGGATAAGAGTGACAAACGAGCGTGTGTAGTCCAGCTGACTGCATGTGGTTGCTGTGGCCCATAGACATCTACATCTATCCTCGATGACGAATCAAAATGCAGATGCGTTGTCATCCGTGAAGATTAAGATGCCTCGTTTCCAGTAAAAATGGTCTCCGGTTCTCTACACTCACCGCACGAAACACAGCGTGGTTCTTCCCCGATCGAACCGACGCACTTGTGCTACAACTATACCAATAATATAGCTGCAGCATGGCTCTGCCACGTAAAAACGTATTTAAATATGTTACAGACATTTTTTTTGTTCTGTTCGGTCTTTTTGCCATAACTAGCTTCGAGATGATATTTGCAGCTATTTACTAATAATAAGTCTAGCTTCAAGTTGACAAAATATTTACTAAAACTTTATTCATACACAATGTTCAGCGATAGATTTTTGACACTAGCACACTCACCATTTTATTATCTCATACATATTTATGTACACGTATATACTATATACGTATAATATATTACTTAAAATAAAATTTAAAATTTTATGCGCGGTATCATTCCAAACTATGGTCTTAAAATCTATATAAGACGACAAGTACCTACATACATAAAGTCAACATCCTCACAGTTTTTTAGGGCATCAGCACTAAAGTACTTTGCAATCTACCTATAAAGAATTATTCTAACTAAGATTGACAGCAACGTGGCCTTGCTTGCTTGCTTAATTGAGTGCTACTTGGACTTTAACGTTTATTGGGATATGTATGTAATATGAGACTACCTTGACACGTTCGGTTGTTCATTCACTGATTCACTCTTTTTGTGCCCGTCTTGAGATTAAACTTGGCTGCCATGTCAAAGCAACGCTCAACTTTGAACTTTCAAATAATATCATTATATTCACATACACCTAACTTTGTGATAGATAAATATTTATAACTATCCCGGTAGATCCACGCTGCAACTATATTCAGACTAGAACGAATGGTCGATCACGCCCTTATAGACTACCACCGTGGACTAATAGCAGCATAATGCGACTGTGTTTCGTATGGCTAACTAACCATAGAGACTTCAGGAACCTTTTTACTAATAATAATTAATCTTATTCCTCAGGGATGACAAGACATCATCATTTTGATTCCTTAGATTGTTTTAAATAATCTAAGTTTGATTCTTAATCGATAATATTGTTATGGGTTATTACATCAACTTGCCGTCAGTCAACCTAGATGTTCGTTTGTACTTATAGACGCTTGTATAAAAAAAACTTATTAATATAACACTTAAATGTACAAAACAGAAACAATAAAGTTAAGGAATAATACTTTTAGGACAAAATATGACACTTGTTTGAACATTTAATTACGTAAACCATACAATGTAAATAAAAATATAAATAAGAGTTAACTTTTGTTATAAATTTAAATTCAAATGTTATTTAAATAGGAGAATATCATTTTTAGTTTTCTTAAAACTTGTGTCGCAATTATTCCCAAACTACTCGAATACAATAATGGTTTAAATGAACCTCATTTAATACTGTTTAACTCGACATCGATGACAAGTTCTATGTTAAATGTCACATCAGTCACCTACATTGAACATTTAAATATTATGGAAGATTTGATCAATACTATAATCATAGATAAGTAATTTAAGTGGGCCACACAGAAAGTTTTGTAAAACGAAAAAGTTCTATGGTTAAGTTTTTATTATTTCAACGAACTCTTAACCAGTATTGTTTAGACGCATACTACAATGTTTGCGTCTGAACCAATTTTTAAAATACTTTTTTCAGTCCGCCTTAAACACCTCTTCTAAGACCAGCTCGATAGCGCATCGTCCGGCGAAATAAACTGTATACCTATTTGCAATTTTCTTATTTAGTAAATAAAAGGAAATCACACGGTGCCAAACCATGGTTGTAAGGAGGATGAACAAAAAGTGCAACGGGTTGGCTGTCTAGGAAGTCACTAGTTTGTAGTACTAAGTGCGCGAGAGCGTTGTTATGGTGAAGCATCAGCCAGCAGAGCCCCGTGTTTTGATGCTATTTCATGAAATTACTAGCGATCAAAATAATCACTGCAGTTCTCGATCCCTTCTCTTTAACAGGCTGCATTTTTATAAAAATTAAGATGTTAAGTGGCTACTGCAGTTAACTAAATAGTTGGTCCATTTTCACGTAATTAAACCGTCGGCTGACGCTTCGTTTCTGCGTCGTATTGATAAATCCAAGATCAATTCTAGAAATGTTTCGGAAACAAGCCGAGACGAGTTGTCTTGATAGAATATAATAGAACAGAATAATTTTTATTCAACTTTGATTTTTTACAAGAATACTTTTATTACTTATTGAAAGTTAATTAAGCTTATCACTGGCTAGAAAAAAACGTCTGTCCTGGGAAGACCCAGCAAAAAGCCCAGCGCGACTATTTGTTTAAACATTAATTACAGTAATATGTTCTATAATTAACTACGAAAACAGTATGGTAGCGATTACCTCATTCCCAGCGATTATTATTAATCATGCATTCTTTAGTAGTAGAATAAACCTCTTTGAATATTTTTTTCTTAATTAAAATTTTAATCTTTCTGATAGATAAGTCCTGACATTTTCTGGGTATTAGTTGTAAAAACGTATACATTTACATTTACCCCATGAAAGAATTACTGCCTCTTTGGAGTAGAGTAATTGTTTTAACTAGCCAGTGCTTGTTTCTCGTATTTACAGAATGTACATCACTATTCTTAATAAAACTATATTTGTTTATATGTACATACATCATAAATGTTCGTAAATTTAATGAGACGTCAAAGTTAATATATTTTATCAACGAAGTATCATCAGCAAATAAAATATGGTTATTCTCTGCCAGGTAAGGTAAGTCATTAACATTTGATCGATATATATCTATTCGTGCCTTGAGTCGCATTTTCCCTTTTTTGTAATAAAACTTCCGAATGTAACGAATTTATTCGTTTTCATTTTGGCGGAAAGAAAACAATTGAAAAATGGCGCGAAAGTGTTTTTTTCATTTTTATTTTTATTTTTCTTAACGTCCTATATATGTGTTGATATTAAAACCAGCCAGACACAAACAGTACAACCAAAGAGATTTTTCTTCAATTTTATACAAACAAAATACGAAGAAACTTTCCCCCGACCCATAATACCTCTTTTACCTCCTTTTCGCTTACTGATACGAGGCTGCCACACGAAAATCTTTTTTTTATATGACCGGGACATTGCCATTTCAGGGCACTGATTCGTTGGGCTATGTTGGTTATTCTGGTTCTTCTGCAGATATCCTCATTTCAAAATCTTCTTCTTCTTCTTAATAACTGGCTTTATGGCTCTGAGATCTAGCCCTTCTGAGCCTGAAGTTACAATATATTATAATAATTATCCTTCATAGTACATTCACAATATGTTGATGCGTCACATTGTGCAGCCCTTGGGAGATTTTGACGGCAACTTGAGCCAGCAGACGGCTGACGGTTGGCGATGGTATCTCAAAGCGCCTAAGAAGACAGACACCTTATTTTGAGAATCTCATCACCATCAGAGCACTTGTTTTACAGTTTCCACTAATAGTTCACATGCGCAGACACTTAATACACAAAATCGCACCTCTTCTACATATCAAAGTCCACTTCAAACCATTATTAAACCGCCGCCGGTCAAGTTCCCGCCAAACACAACAAGTTACTCCATTTCAAAATCTATCACGTAGAGAAACTCCGAGTATAACCCTCTCCATAGCTTGCTCGTTAAGCACCCCGAGAAGGTTTTTTTTTTAATAAAACGCATATATTATGTAAATCTTATATAATAAAAAGCGTTTATTCCCTATGAATATGCCACGATCATGCCCATAATATTATATCCAGCATATAAGAAAAAGAAACATTTTAGATAATTAACTATTTATCTATCTTCTCTTATTTTTGGAAAAATGATGGATTACGTGCAACATTCTTATGTCATTATTCTGAGGTGATTACGTAGTTTTGGACCTAAGATCATCATTTACAAAATATAAAAATAAACATAGTTTGAAAATGATTTTTATTTATTTTATGCTAGACGATGTCACAATCACCAACCACAGCCATGTAGACCGACAACGCAGTCGGACCCACTTTTTGTGTTTAAGAGTAAACTATTATTACGTATTGAACCCTCTAGAATTTTTATCAAAATTGCTTAAATCTGAAAAAAAATTATTAATATATACATATGAATAAAATGAAAGTATCTGTCCAAGTTAGTGTCTGTGTAAGCTCTAGCTGATTAGCATACTATTAGGAGCTGAATAACTATTTTTAAAATTTTGTCAAGTAGATTGCAGTAAATAATATAGGTAAACAATAAATGAAGTAGACAATTTTATTTTAACAATTTTATGATTATGTTTTGGACGTGGGAGAAATTTTTGTGATTTTAGTTCGAGTCATTCGAGGTTTGTTGGTGAACCAAAAAGTTAAAACGATTTTTTCGAACGTCGTCCATGGAGGCCGAAGGGCCCTTTGAACTTGGGGCCGGGGGGCACCGCTCCGCCTAGCCTTACGGTAGCTATGCCATTGTATCTTATCTGAAAATCTTGGCTTTTTTTTAAGAAATCGGAAAAATAAATAAATGAAATGGTCTTTGATCCGAAGTATTGAAATGTAAAATCCATTGCAATACGAGGGTGGATTGAAAAGTACTCGGCCTAACACAGATCCATTCAATTCTAAAAATCAAATCTACCCACATTATTTAGTTCAGTTCAGACTAGTTCATTGTGTGAAGTTCGAAACGTGTGCGATAATTAGTAGTGATTTTAAAAATTTATTAACAAAGTAATCGGACATAATTTCCGCGAATGGAGCAAATCGAGCAGCGTGCCGTCATTAAGTACCTCCATAAGAAGGGGCTATCATCAAAAGCCACCCATGATGACATGGTCAGTACATTAGGCGATTGTGCTCTGTCATATTCATCCGTCAAAAAATGGATAGCAGAATTTAAGCGTGGTAGAGAGAGTGTGAAAGATGAACCCCGCTCTGGAAGGCCTTCGACGTCAACTACTGACGAAAATATTAAAAAAGTACTTGATTTAATAATGGGAGACCGCAGATTAAAAATTAGAGAGATAGCCGAGATTATAGGCATCTCTTATGAACGAACTCAAAACATCATTGTCAACGAGTTGGGTTTCCACAAGGTGTCTGCGAGGTGGGTTCCGCGACTGCTTTCAGTTGAACAAAAAAGGACGCGATTGACTATTTCACGCGACTGTTTGGAGTTATTTGAAGCCGATGCAGATGATTTTTTGAATCGTTTTGTTACTATAGACGAAACATGGGTTCATTACTGTACACCGGAAACAAAACAACAATCAAAACAGTGGAGAAGACCTGGTTCACCACCCCCTAAAAAGGCTAAGTCGATTTTGTCGGCAAATAAGGTGATGGCTTCAGTATTCTGGGACTCGAAAGGTGTGATTATGATTGATTATCTTGAAAGGGGTCAGACTATAAACTCTGATTACTACTGCACCTTACTACGTCGTTTACGAGAGGAAATAAAAGAAAAACGTCGAGGAATGCTCAGAAGAAAAGTCCTGTTTCATCAAGATAACGCCCGTGTTCACACGTCAGTACAGTCAATGGCTGAAATTCACAACTGTGGCTTTGAACTGTTACCGCATCCGCCGTATTCACCTGATCTGGCACTATCGGACTTCTTTCTGTTCCCTAACCTAAAAAAGCACTTGGGAGGTCAAAGATTTTCGACAAACGACGAGGTCAAAGCAGCTGTAGACGCATATTTTGACTCTAAGGAAGAATCATTTTTTTTCAACGGTCTAAATGCTTGGAAGGGGAGGTGGCAAAAGTGTATTGAACTTGATGGTGATTATGTAGAAAAATAAAAATATAACTGATTTAGTATGTGTTTATTTTCTTGGTTAGGCCGAGTACTTTTCAATCCACCCTCGTATATAAACATACTTAAGAAGTTAGCACTTGTAAACTCTTGCTATAATATAATATGTAAGTATACGATATTCCAAAAAATTGTGATATAGTTTTAAATACAATCAGTACTCGCTTTTGAGGGTAATCAATCGATTTTTTGATTCTTCAATAAATCGATTATTTTAATTTATAAAAATACTAATAGTGATTCGCACCGCCTTTGCGCAGGCGATCTTTTTTTTATAGAATAGGGTGACAAACGAGCACACAGTCCACGTGATGGTAAGTGGTTGCTGTGGCCCATAGACATCTACATCTGTCTTCGTTTGCGAATTAAAATGCAGATGCGTTGTCAGCCGTGAGGACTAAGATAGAATGCCTCTTTTCCACTAATAAGGGTCTCCGGTTCTATACACTCACCATACGAAACACAGCAGCATTAAGCTGCTATTTTACGCTGGTATTCTGTGAGAGCGTGGTCCTTCCCCGGTCGAGCTACATTCGTGCTACAACTATACTATTAATATAGCTGCAGCATAGCTCTACCACGTACAAAAGCGATTTCTGGATCTTGACCACACCGACACCCCCTGGGTCTAACTGTGAATCTATACCATCTAGGGACTTACTCATATACATACTAAAACTTTCATCAAAATCGATCGGGCCATTTTTGAATTTTACCGAGACTAACGGAAAGCAATTGATTTTTATGTATAGAAGATACTGAAATCTCGTTGGCGTAGTGGTTGTAAATGCGGCTGCTGATTCTGAGGTCCTGGGCTCCTTTTCGGAGTCAGGAAGTTGGCGGTGTCTCACCACCGTGCCTCGGAAAGCACGTAAAGCCGTTGCTCCTGCGCCTGATATCTCTCCGCTAATGTCGGTTTACCGTTCCATCGGACTATGAGAGTGAGGGACTAGAGAATGCACCTGTGATAACTTAAATAGTACCAATAACTTAAAAAAGTATGCGCAACATACTATTTTAAGTTATTTGCCGTAATAATGGATATAATGAAAGATATAACATAAAACGTTAAAAAGTTTCAAAATAACACTGCTCACCAAAAAAAACCCCAAATTTCTTTAAAATCAAAACGTAACGCATACGAAAATCAAATAAATTTAAAAAATAATGTTTGTTCGTATTTTACGCGCTACCATACCGTTCATCAGATTGCGGTTAAACATTGTCAATTTATTGCTTGCACACACGCGAAGTTTATAGGCATAGTACAACTAAATTACACTAGGTGGCGCGCACATCGTACCGACAATTTATTTGAAAGTTATAGATCATTCAATTTCAATGAATGTATTATCATTCCTAATTAAACAATGTAACTCATCCAAATTTAAAAATATATTATCACAATTATTTCTTCTGCGGCAGCAACGCGCCTGGAACCTGGAACCAGCTATCAAAGGTATAATATTTCTGGATTTCTATCACTCTATAGTCGAAACAATAAGAAATCAAATTTATTTTAATTTTTTTCGTGGGTATATAATTTTGTTTATAGAATTATGGTGACAAACGAGCGGCATCTATTTTAGTTTGCGAATTAAAATGCAGATGCGTTGTCAGCCGTGAGGACTAGATAGAAAGACTCTTTTCCAGTAAAAATGGTCCCCGGTTCTCTACAGTCACCATACTAAACACAGCAGCATTAAGCTGCTATTCTGTGAGAGTCTACACTCTCCCTCCCCCTCCCCGGTCAAGCCGACCCATTCGTGCTACAACTATACTATTAATATAGCTGCAGCATGGCTCTACCACGTAAATAAACATTTATATTTGTTGTTGTATTTGTTGATAATATTCAATACTTGGTATAACAAGTTTATTATTATTATTATTACAATCTATTACTATTTAGTAACAACTGAACGTGATTCCTAAATGCACTGTCGGAATTCACCTACAGGATATCACAATTAGCTTCATTGCAACCGGGATTCCAAATGTTAAATTAGCGATGTATTTAAGAGCTCTCATAAACTCTGAAATAGCATGTACGGGATTCCGAGTATTGTAACCCCAGTTGTGTTAAGATCAATGCATATTAATGACATATGATGCGCTTTCCATTTGCAAGCCTGCATTGCCTGAATACAATATAAATCCAGTGTTGTGATCGAGCACTGGGCACCTTATGCCCAATCCGCCCGCTTCACTGCATCGTGTGGCTCCTATCGCTTTCACGTCGCGGTTATCGCCGCCACGATAATCTGCATAGTGCGAACCGTTATTGAAAGCCACGGTACTAGTTTGTGCGTGAACGTGAAGGCTACAATAGCGGCACTTTAATCTGATATTTATTGACCGAGAGATAGAATGAGGCTACACAGTGAGGTGACCTGAAATCTGGAGCTAATATGTGTAAATAATGACACGGTGACCAATGAGCCTCACGATTGGCACGCAGCTTAGTTAAACTAACAATGTCTAATTACAGGTTCCATATTGAGGTGAGCTGTTCGTTTTAAGAGGCGTATTACAAAAAAACGCGAAATTACAAGGTTTCCTCGTTTAAATTTTATGTTTATCGTTCATTTCTTGAAATAACAATTACCTGGTAAAAATAGTTCGTTTTCTCTCCTCAAATAAGCTCGGAATGGATTTTAGATAACTTATTTATTTAATCAGTAATAATCATTCTCCCGATGCATGTTTAGGCAAAAACTCTGGAAGACATGATTTGGGAGCTCTAATTTGTAGATTCTATTGAATATCGACCATCAAAAAAAATATTTTTATCTCCCAAATATCCTTCACTTGAATAATAATGGAATACATTTTCGTTATATGCTTTTCACAATGGGAAAAAAAATTCGACATAATTCAAAAAACGACAAAAAAAGCTTCGATGCAAGCCTCTATATTTCCGAAGTTCTACATCACTTAGACGTAAAATTTATACCAAAATAATCATCAACATTTGCTTAAACTATGCTATTATTTTTACTTTTAAAATCGTTACTATTATATTATAATTAATTAAATAAAAGTACTATATATTTAACTGCGTCGGCCATCTGAGATCATTAACGCGCGAGCGCTTGCCGAGGGTGGACCTGCGTCATTTATTTCGGGCGCTGCATGGTTTCGATACTACCGTAGTGTGCGTCGATTACTATCGTAGTGTGCGTCGATTGCCTGCATACTAGAACATTGTCAACTACGACCGCAATTTTTGATCGATCGGTTAAAACTATTTTATATAGTTATAATTTAGATCACGTCTCTTCCATTAAACATGGTAGGGACAACGAGTCTGCAGCATGTGCACAATTGAGCAAACAAAAAAATATTATTATAGAAAAATGTGGTCTATTCATTGACCTAGATCATTGTTATTTGAGGGCTTCACCTAATGGTTTATACAGCAACGGTCTTATTGAAGTTAAATATCCTATTTCAGCTTTCGGAATAGATTTTGATACGGCCTTTCGACAAAAAAGAAGTTAAAAGTTATAAATTCAGTGATTCAAGTGTAACATTGAATCAAAATAATGACTGGTTTTACCAAATCCAAGGCCAGCTTCATTTAGCAAATAAAAATGTCTGAATACTTGCCATAATATGTATTGGCCCAGATTAATGCAGTAAAAGTACTAAAAATTTACAAATACGACCAATTTTAGATTTTCAATATGTTACCCAAGTTACAAGCTTTTTATGAAAAGTGTGTACTGCCTGAAATTATCGAATCGAGAAAAGTTCGGTCAATGCCGTCGCAGCAAATATTTTTCTTATAGGCGGCCCATTGACATCTACATCTATCCTCTATTACAATTCAAAATGCAGATGCGTTGTCACCCGTGAGGACTAAGATGGAATGCCTCATTTGGCCTTTGCCTCACATGGAAGTAAAAAGGGCCTCCGGCCACCTGCACTCACCAAGCGAAACGCAGAGGTGAACCTCTACTTCACGTTGGTTTTCTGTGAGGTCGTGGTACCACCCCGGTTCGAGCCGGCCCATCCGTGCGACAGCAAAAGCTGCCGCGTGGCTCTACCACTGTTTATAGTAATTGACTGTAAGTACCGATTAAAAAAATATTAGTTACATTTGGTTGTTATATTTATTAAAACAGGTTGCAACCGTTTATTTATTTATACCACTATTCTACCGGTAGTAGACATAATCGATTATTAACATTCGATTACAGCGTAACAATTAAAATATTTATGTGTACTTATTTTGACACAAAATTTCATAAATAATGAATAATATATCAAAATGGTATATAATAATAAATAATAAATTATATAATAATAAATTAATAAGATAAAATTAAAATGACACACCAAAAAATATTCCATCCACTGAAGTCCATCCTAAGAAAACTTTGTATTATGGAAGATCAAGATCGTTTAATCGCCATACTCACAGTGTTATAGTGCGAGCGAGTGAATAGATATGAAAGAAAGTATCGGTCGCGTAGTTCACCGTCCGCTTGGTGCGTAAAATACCTAAATTTGCGAAACGCCGAAATGTAAGAGGGCTCTTAATGTTAATTTACCTAAGTAGAAAATTAACTATATGTATAACAATGAGAAAATATTTCTACAACAAAAACCTCGTAAGTTTAATCAGATGTGTGTATTCCAACCGAAGTTTTTGTTATAAAGCTTTTCAATTCTGCTATTAAGCTAAGCTGCCATTTTTAATTATTAAAAGTGAAAATAGTAATGTAATAAAAAATAAACAGCTCACGGCAAGGTATAAGTGATCCTTCTTTGTTTCCGACAAGATATAAATCAATTAGACGTGCTGCAGATTACCATCCACACTTGGTTGACATTCCGAATATTGGCACTAAGCGCCATCTTTATATTATTAATCTATTCTCAATCTTTAACAGTGGTAGAGCCACGCGGCTTTTGCTGTCGCACGGATGGGCCGACTCGAACCGGGGTGGTACCATGACCTCACAGAATACCAGCGTGAAGTAGAGGTTTACCTCTGCGTTTCGCTTGGTGAGTACAGGTGGCCGGAGGCCCTTTTTACTGGAAATGAGGCATTCCATCTTAGTCCTCACGGGTGACAACGCATCTGCATTTTGATTCGCAAACGAGGATAGATGTAGATGCCTATGGGCCGCAGCAACCACTTACCATCAGGTGGACTGTGTGCTCGTTTGTCACCCTTATCCTATAAAAAAAAATTATAATTTAAAGTCAGCTTTTATAATGCGCACAGCCAAGGAGTAGAATGCCCTGCCGGCGTCTGTTTTTCCGAGTGCCTATAACCTGGACCTCTTCAACCTTTGGTTACATCTAGGGAAATTCGCTCCATCCTAGATATATATATCCAAATGAATGACGAAACAAAACAATTTACGAAAAGGTATGTGTAAAGATAAGCTGAAAATCGAATACTTTGTTACAAATACAAACCGTATAAATAAAAGCTAATTTTAATAATAAGTACAGGCGACACTATTAATACTTAGTGTAAAACTCTAGGTGTAGGACCACAAAGTGATCATCTTGCACATTGTTGTCCGCAGAAAACGTTTCCTCTACACTAGGATTTTCTCCGGTATCGTGGGGAAGTTTACATACATGAATTTAATTAATAGAATCAGGCATTACTTTGCGGAAATCCATTATAATGGGGTTATTATAAATTAATTTGCTTAATTCCGCGTAAAAAGTAAGTACGTAAGTAAGTAAGAAGTACTTCAGCTGAGGATGCCTCATGTAGAGGCGAAACACGTGTCGTATTTTCGAGAGTGGTGTGTCGTGCCTAGTGTGGTGGTGCTGGGATTCACGGCGATGAGTATAGTGCGCGCGATTGAGGGAGGGTGGGAGATCCCCTTAAAACTAGGCAGGACACATCATTTTCTTTCTTTACGCGGAATTAAGCAAATTAATTTATAACAACCCCAATACATGAATTTCACAATTTTTGAATTTGATATTTCACCCGGAACAATTATTTGCAGGCCATACAAATACTTTTTCCGCGCGGGATTCGAACAGTTAATTGCTAAGTTACTGCGCCCCAGATCCGTTAAGCTGCCAAGTCAAGCTGTTTGCCAAGATCCTTTTTCCCAAGAACGTGTAGAGGTATCCAGTTGAAACTTATATAAAATACTAATGTCTACAGTCAAGCTTCTAATTCAACGCATCCAAAAGATCCTGTCATTTATATCACACTAGCGATTTCGCTCCGGCTTCGTACGGCTGATTTCTGTATCTTGACAACAGCGCCACTTACCGGGCCCAAATGTGAATCTAAATTATCTAGGGATCCATTCAAACGTACACAAAAAAATCAAAATCGATCGAGTCGTTTTTGAGTTTTAACGAAACCAACGGACAGTAATTGATTTTTATATAAAGAGAAATTGTGATACTTACTTGTAAACTCACCTATCAAAACCTAGAAGGTACTTCCCATTGCTATATGCTATTGCTATGTGCTAGGCACAGTGATATTTTGTAAGAAGCTAGGTCCCAAAGCAAAAATAAAGCAAAAATGCATACATTTTAGAATATATAGTTTGCGGTTTTTATATCTTCAAATTAGTTATAAATATTTTTGAGATAACAAACTTACTTATTTTCTGTTGGAGCATCAATCGCGATGTAGATATGCTTTTTTTTTCAATGAAAATTTTTTACTTTATCCATCGTCGACATTCGTTTTTCGGTATGGATAGGATGAAACGGATGAAGAAAAAATGGATCTATCGTAAATAAGTAAAAAATACTGAAACCTCTACTCGCACTTATCCGGTTTTTATGGACCTTTAAATTTAAAGTATTATTATTACTATACATAAATTGCACCTGAACAAACATCCAAACCCGGAACAGTTATCCATAGGTCATACTAACTCTTATTCCATGCAGGATTCGAACCCGCAGTGTAGCACCGCAACTAAACGCTCTTAGCCACTGCGCTATTCCTGGAAAAGAAGTAAGAAGCCTTCTCGTAAAGCGTTGCATATCTTTCAATTGCCCGAGACTAGCTCGACGAAAACTTATACGTGAATTTCAAGATACGTGTTTAACGTAGCACTAGGTGGTCCTTTACTGCCCATCGTCCATCCGTCTAGGTAGGTACTGTGCAGCATTCCATCTTAGTTCTCAGAGGTGACAACGTATCAGTAACTTTACACGTGGTAGACCCATGCTGCAACTATATTGTATAGTTGTAGCACGAATGGGTCGGCTCGACCCGGGAAGGACCACGCTCTCACAGAATACCAGCGTAAAATAGCAGCTTAACACTGCAGTGTTTCGTATGGTGAGTGTAGAATACCGGAGACCCTTTTTACTGGAAAAGAGATATCCCATCTTAGTCCTCACGGGTGACAACGCATCTGCATTTTGATTCGCAAACGAGGATAGATGTAGATGTCTATGGGCCCTAGCAACCACTTACCATCAGGTGGACTGTGTGCTCGTTTGTCACCCTATCATATAAAAAAAAAAAATTTTTTTAATTTGAAGTTGGTTGCAGGTGTCCATAGACTGCATTAACCACTTAACTATCAGGTAGAAGGAAGTTCGTTTGCCACTTATATTATAAAAAAATGTGGTAGGGCCACACTGCAGCGTATAATAACTGCAGCACAAATAAGACAGCTTAACCGGGGAAGGGCGACGCTTACACAGCACATCATCACACCAGCGTTAAAAAGCAGCATAATGCTACTCTGTTTGATATTGTAAGTGACAAGAAATAGTGACCATTTAGTGGAACAAAGTATTCCAACTTAGTCCTCAGAAGTGACAACGCGTATGCATTTTAATTTTTGATAGATGTAAGTGTGTAGGTCACAATAACCACTTCCATAACAGCCTATTAAAGTCTGCTGCTGAAATCAGGACTCTCCCATGAATTACCTCATAAGGAGGATTTGGAGGATTTTCATTAGTTGCCATGATTGGCAGGCGGGTTGGCAACCGCAATTTTATTTTTATTTAGAGTTGTTACAGAAAGAAGTGTGGCTTCTTACGACACCCACGGGAGAGGAATATTAAGACTGGTAGAAATGTGTAAAGTTAGGTAATCATAAACTCTTTTTAAACATTAAGGCTTAAGGTTATAAGCTAGAGTCCCTAGGTCTCAGTTTCTTGAAGTTTTCAAAACTTGAAAATAGTTTGTTAACGTTTTTAACGATATGCTCGTGCAGTTTGACAATTACTGTACTAATACTTTGAACTAATCATCAGTTTCGTGGAATGTAAACGCAAACATCAACAAAACATATTATGTGATTTATTTTATACGTCAAGTTTCCAAACATAACAAGTTGGATAGGTTTAGTGCAAACCCACGGTAATAATAATGTCCTCCAGACCGAATTTCGGTCACGGCGGCCAGCCTCAACGGAGACTAGCCATCGACGTAGCATAGGATCATAGTGCCCAAGTGTATGCGCAAGCACAGGTGCACTCTCTATTACCTCACTCTCATAGTCCAATAGGAACGGTAAACCGACACGACCGGAGACAGATCCGACGCAGGACCAACAGCTTTACGTGCTTTCCGAGGCACGGCGGTGAGACACCCCCAACTTCCTGACTCCGGGCAGCTACTGAGAATTTGTTGATGGAAAAGCTCAATAAGTGATTTTTAGCCCGAGCCCAGGATCTCATGACCAGTAGTCGCACTACTACAATTAGACCAACGAGGCGGTCAAATGCACGGTACCTGTTGTATGTAGCTTTAAGCTTTTCCAACCTACATCATATTGTAGTGTAAAAATTGAAATTTATCTACACTGTCAGTTTTCTCTTTCTTTTTTTAGAAAACATAAAATATGAGGTAAATAATAACAATTCAGCTTTTCCTAAAACTAACATTCGTGTTATAAAAATAAATTGGCAATTAAAATAAACAAACTTCAGCATGGGGCGTGGGCTGACGTTTGGTGGTGGACCTTCACAAGACGCGCCCCTATCATGATCAATTTTGGTTGCGTCGAGATTATCTCTTGATCGGAGCAATTTCTCTTCGGTCTTGATGTCGATAACATCGGAAGAACAACGGTTTGCATCGTTGTGCATAATTATAAGTCCAAGGTAAAAGTTATGAAATCTTTGCCTTAATATGAATATTAAAACATATGCTTTTTTTTGTTTTTTAATCACTGCGTTATGTAAAAAGTCATAAATATTTTCAAACGTATTGTGGATGTTTCAGTGAGATTGTTAACTATAACTTTTATCCATCGATCTTATGTTTCCAAGTGAAATATAATACTTTTATTAATATAAATCTCGAGAAGTAAACTAAAGAGGCAACGCAATCAGAAACAATTTTCTATTACTATTTCTCGTTGGACATATTCCGACAACAAACACGACCGTCCCGAGTGCCGTGGGAATGCCCCAGTCGAATAACGGACGGACGGACAAATGATGTTGGGCGATCTATTGCCTGTAATTGATGACGACCATTGTACTATGCTTTTGAAACAGCCACGAATGTTTGTCTTCGTTCTGTTACCTTCTGTTTGTTTGTGCCATTGTTAATCTGCGATTCAGAGCCCTAATCGGTGGACCATTATCGAATAAAATGCTCGGCTTGAAAGATTTTGTTCCCATTCCGTCACTGAGACATACAGTTCGTGATCGCAGGTGCCGTTAATTCACTTGACACTACATGCCTTTTGTGGCTCATAAAGACTGGATAAATTACATTATATATGTTGTTCGTACAGGTAAGTAAGCATCGTAAGCATCAATATCAAGCAAATAATAGCATTTGTATTTTTATATCGTTAAACCGTTGCAGCATGTGGAGTGGAATGGACTGCTGAAAATAGGTATCCCCCATAGATTGCCTCATAGGGGGAATTTAACTATCGCATAATTGCCACGCTTGGCAGGCGGGTTGGCAACCGCAGTTTTTATTTATTTTAGGAGCAAATTTTTCAATTATTACATAAAAGTTTTTCATACGTAGGATAAATGCGATATCCGAATAATTAAAAACTACAGTTTTATAAATCAAATATCTACTTCAACTGTTACACTTTCAAATTCAGTTAGGTTATAAATGGATGACATTTACTCGACGATCGTAAAATCAATGCAACTCTAAATGCATCATCATAATATACAGCTGCATCATAATATACATCAGTATAATATACAACTGTAAAATTGTCTCAGTTGACATATGATACTTATAACTTTATTCAATAACTTTATGGATAGTAAATAAATAAGTATAAATTTATATACAATAAAATAGACGGGCGCCGGCGCCTACGTTTGCTATCAGCTACTTGAATCAGCAACAGCGTCACAGCGCCGACCACCGTGCTAGCCAACTTTGCACTACCTACGAGTACGTCGTCGTCTTTCACAAAAACATATTATAAAAATTTCACGCGCACATATAGTATTTTAAACTAAAAGTTTCTCACATTCAGTTAAAAGAGCCTATGAACTATCGAGTTAATAAATTCAGGAATTAGAATAGTAATTTAACAATGTTTGTATTATTCCCATGTGTCATCTACAACTTCTTTAAGGTCTCATTCTTATCTAAAAATTAGAGCCCTTGTAGTCACGGGCATATATCTCGTGGTAAATTTAACACTACGCGAGCAGCACAGATTTGTTGCCCGCCGACACTAGTGTAATTGTAAATTGCAATTTTAAGCGCTGAATTGGCCACGAAGAGAATAAAATATTTATTTCATGTAGGCGTTGCGAATTCCGCCAACACCCACTGAAACAGCGCAGCAGTCTCAGTGCGAGGAGGTCTGGACCCAGCAGTGGGATATATACACAGCCTTTAACTTTATTTTTATTTAAATATTTAAATTCCATCACAATTATTAATCGAACTTGTATGTGAGTAACATGCTAATATAAATATTGATTGAAAAATTATTTAGTGTGTACAGTTACAAACATATAAACATCTTCGAATTTATTTCAATTAGCAGTCCGATTCTTATTTAGCGATACAATCTGGTTAAATCAAAAAGTTATAAGGTATGGACCCCGAGGCCGAGCGAGCCGTGGTCATTAATTTTCGCCTCTGTAAATATTGCCTCCATGTGCGATTGTTTTACGATTTACCGCTTTTCGTCTGCCTTTTTAATTTCTCTTATCTGAAAACATGCTCAATTATAATTTGATTGTCAGAACTGCCACAATTTATGCTATGTCTTTATTATAAGCTGGATTAAGTTTAGCAAAACATTAAACTATAAACTGCTAATGCCGCTGTTTCAGTTAACGAAACCATAACTTATACGTACAAAATATGACACTTAAATTTAAAATAAAACAAGGAAAAACTCCTCCTTATTAGCTTATAACTAGTACATTCCTAGTTATGAGCATATTCCGGTGAAAGGAAAATATATCCATCTAGGCTATAAAAGTTTACTGCTAGACGTGGGTTTCTCCCTTATTCAAACAAATTTTCTCATTACCACCACACTTCGCGGGTTGATTAACACAGTGCTGGGTGGTGGGTCGTTAATTTTTTTTATAGGATAGGGTGACAAACGAGCACACAGTCCACCTGATGGTAAGTGGTTGCTGTGACCCATAGACATTTACATTTATCTTCAATAAAGATTTAAAATGCAGATGCGTCGTCACCCGTGAAGACTAAGATGGAATGCCTCGTTTCCAATAAAAAGTATTCCGCAACATTCCAGCATGATCCTACCAAGTAAAAAGACTTGCGCAACAGTTATATCGTCATCGTTAAGTGAGATAAAAGAAACTGGACTTAAGGGTAGTGATGTATCTGAAAAGGATATACAGTACTGGCAACTTTAATTTGTATAGTTACTATACTATACTACAGGGTTAGCTATGCCTGGTATGGGTTGCAGTTACGCTTTTTTATCAGAATGCAAGCGTAATGTACAACTCGACAAATTCAGATGATGGTATAGAAACGCAAATAAAACAAACAAACAAAATATTAAATGTGCCACACATTTCATCTTTTTCAAAGTTGTTAAAAAATTGTTAAAAATTTCGTAAAATATCTAAAACAGTAATTTTCACAATATACAAATGGTTTATATCAGGATTTCGATCACCTGGGTTTGGAGAGCCAACTTAAGGAGATATTTTTATATCTATTATTATATTATATATATTTTATAGCGTTTTCCCCACAACTTACAGTGGTTGCCAGAGTTGTCTGCTAATTCTTTAAACCTTTATTAGTAGCACATATGACGAATATGTATTGATAATACTAAACTAAAGACGAATCATGCCCATAAACAGTAAATAGCTGGATATGAATCCCTCTATAGTAAGGAGACTGCCATATAAACCTAAGATTGGTGATCACTATACTAACCTCCAAAACTTCCGACGCTGCTTCTCGGCCCGGACCTGTTTTTGAGCCTGGCATACAATATTGTTATATGTATCACCATTTATCGTTTGCTAGAATATCTTACTGGAAATTCTCTTTATCGACTCTTACGATACCATGCTATTATTACCACAGTCGTATTATTATTAATCGAAATGTTATAACATTTTCGCGTCCATAGAAAATAAGGGAACTGGTAACGGAGGAAAAGAAACATAATTATGGTTCGACATGTTACTGGTGCGGTGATATGGGACACATCAGATTTGACTGCGCAAATAGAAATGAGCAAAGTTGAAGTTCGTTTCAAGTGAGTAGCATAATTGGTGACTGTCGGAAGGTGAAGTATTTAAGGGGATTTACTGGCACTCGCAGTACGATAACCAAATCGGAAGACTCAATAACAAATCTGCTGAAATCTTCAAGCTACTACTTAACACCATCTTACCTATCGCAAGCAAAAAACCTTAAAATGCAGTTTAATAATATTTTTGCAACCGATAGTAATTGTGGTAAACCGGACTATAAATAAAGCATAAAATCCGCGAATATATGACAAATGGGATATGCTTAGTAGAATTAAGCGATTTTCAACAGTTCATTTGAAAAGCCGGTACTAGGAAATAACATTAGCACAGGGCAGCAGAAATAACATTATTTTGTAGAAGGACTGGAAGTTGTCATTGGCCATTAATTGCTATTTAGCCTCAGTAATGCTTTTTCAACGCTTGAGTGCCTTATAAACAGGGTTATGATAGGATTTTCAGAGGTATTTCCTTAGAGTACCTGGATAATGTTATCATTATGGGTCACAATTTTGAAGAATATCCGACAAACATAGGAAGTATTTTCACGCGTCTACGAGAAGCAAACTTAAAACAACAAACGTTCGAAGAAGGATGTTAAAACTGATCCAGAGAAAATAAGAAAGCAGGGCTTACGACCTACAAAAAAATTGAAGTTATAGGCATATTGAAGACGTTTCCTTAATTTTCCTTTTTTGGCTAAATCTGTAGTGTTTTACCTGTAGCGGTTTGGCTATGTCCGAACCAACTGACGAAAGATAATTAGGCGTTCGTTTGGGATACAGTCAAATACATACAAACAAATCGCACATTGGTGAACTGCCAGTCATCCAGATGGTATGGATGGTATCGCCAGTTTTGTCGCGATGTGCGATGGTGAAATTGTGCGGATGAAATTAGTCTGAATAATTCCCGCTCCCGTGGTAAATGCGATATAATACGTAAAGAGATGCAATATCTCTTCGCAGTACTAGTGAGTCAAGCCGATCAGAAAGAGTTCGGTCGCCGACGATTTGAACAGCTCTACGCTGGATGTGATCAAGTGGAAGGAGTTGGCATTGGGGAGCACCAGCCCAGAGATGCCAGTATTCCATATGCGGCCGAAACTGCACCTTGTAAAGTTGCAGGCGGTGTGCCCGCATGAAATACTATCTCGCTCTGCTGACCACGCCAAGCTTTTAAGAGGCCAATTTGGCCTTCTCGACGCCACGAAACTGCACGTCACTCGATATGTCGACGCCAAGGATTCCGATACTGGCTGAAGCAACAAGGGGAGTGCCTTGAAACTGAGGAGATACAACAAAGAGGTTCTTTTTAGCGTTTACCGCTAAAAAGCACACCTTGATGCTCCGATTCGCAAGAAAACTGGTGATCCAAATGCTCAATTTCCCGGGAAGCCCATAGGAAGGAAGCTTCGTAAGAAGCGCTTTGTGACAAACCTGATCGAAGGCCTTCGCTATGTCCAAACTAACGGCCAACGTCTCCTCCCTGGATTCTACTACCTCCGCCCATTTAGGAGTTAGGTAACCCAGAAGATCACCAGCCGAGCGACCACGACGGAAACCGTACGGTCATTAATCAGCTGGTGATGCTCAAGGTATCGCATTAGCTGGCTGTTAATAACTTCATTATTTTAGAGTACAAGGAGGTGATGGCGATAGGCCTATAGTTGAACAAATCAGAGCGGTTACCTTTTTTAGGGATCGGGTGCACGAAAGCTGTTTTCCATGATTTCGAGACTACGGCTAGGGAGTAGGAGTACCGGAAAAGACACGTTAAAATCAACTCTGGAGCATACGCCTTCAGCACAATACGAGGGACGCCATCAGGCCCAGTCGACTTGTTGATGTCCAGGAAGAAGAATGCTCTGCGCACCTAGCGTTGGGTAAACAGCACCTCCTGCATGGAGCACTCACACCGCGGGATGGTTGGCAGTGTGTTCATACCGTCATCAAAAGTCGAGTTGGACGCAAAAAGAGAACCCAGCAAATCGGCTTTCTCCTTTGCGGCATGAGCCAGTGAGTCGTCCTCTCTGTGCAGAGATGGGAGAGATGGCTGATAGAAGTTCCCTTGGACAGCCTTGGCGAGAGACCAGAATGCACGTGTTCCCGAAGGAAGACGAACTAGTTTCCCGCCAATTCTGCCGATGTGCTCTGACTTTGCCTTGATAAAGACACTTTTGAAGGACGTGGAAGCGGAATTATACTTCATTTTAAGAGCGCTGGTATTTACATCCCAAGACGTCGATGCATGATCCCAGGCCTGGTAGCACTCTTGCTTATGGCGGAATGCAATTTTGCAAGAGCGACCAAACCATGGCTGAGTTCTGTCTTCTATAGGTGCCACAGATGATGGAATAAAATGTTCCATTGCCTGTAGCACCACATCAGGGACAGAATCAGTAACAACGCGAGAAGCAAACCCGACTCCAGGGGTAGGATACAAAAAAAGATCGCATCCCGACCCAATCGGTGGACCTAGGGGAGCGTGAATGGCACTGTACTCCGGATCAGACAATGGCCCGAGGAGCCAAAAGCCATCGACGAAGACCTGATATACATCCGGATGAGAGGTCAGCACAAGGTCCAACAGGGAAGGTAGATGATCTTCCACATCTGGGATCCGCGTAGGCGAGGTAACCAGTTGTGTCAGACCACATACCAAAGTAAAGGCATAAACAGATCTACCCGCATGATGAACAAGAACCAACCCATTCAGCGTGGTGGGCGTTAAAGTCACCAAGCATCACGATCTCTGCGGATGGGACTTGCTGTAGCACGGAGTCTGCAGCCATTTGGAGATGGTCGATGAATCGGTCAGACATATAGAGGACCTATAGAGGCATCCGTAGACATGGGTATGGTCGTCGCTGTCTACGCGCAGCCATAAGATGGACAGGTCCGTACCTTCAAGGCTGCCGAGGTGTCGAAAACAAATAATGTCCTCTAACGTACACGCAAACTCCAGCCCCGTGCGCAGAGGAATGTTCTAATTTGTACCCCGGGTAGGAGAGATACGAAGTATCAGTCGGAGAGGACACCTGTGTTTTGGTTAGAAAGAACAAGGCCGGCTTCGCCGTTTCTAGATGGTAGTGGACGGCGTTAAGGTTTGAACGAAGTCCCCTGATGTTGCAGAAGTTCACGGATAGCGTGACAGGGGGCGCCTTTAACTTACTGTTCCGTTTGCCCGTTTAGTCTGGGGCGGAATTTGCCCCCCCCCCCCCCCCCCCCCCGAATACGCGGGGCAGCCTACGCACCCACGCTCAGGAAGAGTAGGGTAGCTTGAGCTTGGATACTCAGCGAGGGATTCTCTTCTAGGGTAGTGTATTATTTAACTCCGCTATCATGTTAGCTAACATTCACCAGACAAAATGCAGAAGCAGAACTTCTACTTCACGCTGGTCTTCTGTAAGGTCGTGGTATCACCCCGGTTCGAGCCGGCCCACACGTGCAACAGCACACCTTTCGGCACTTTCATGAATACCTTATTGAAAGAAAATTTACGCATATATTATGTCTGTCAGTGTCATTACTTCTAACTAAAAGACATTCCAAATAACGTTTTCTCTATAGCGCTCTGTACGTCTAATCCAGCAATTGGCACGTTTACAACATATATGCCTGTCCTATTGCCACTACAACTTAAAAATGTGAGGACAATATCAGTGGCTTTGGTTCCCCGGCGGAATTTATCATTACAAATCTTCCACCAGAAGAATTTCTGACAATGTAATCATCGCTCGCTAAACAATTTTGAGCTAAGCTTACGTGTGAGTATAGGCAGGACGAATTTATGATCTTTGTTGAAAAGAGGAGTATTAAGGTGGTTTACTTAACTAGTGAATAATATTATTGTTCAATATTTATTTCAAAATACAAATAAATTATATCTTTAATTATTTGTCACGTAATTTAAATACCTACCTGTTTTCGGAGAAACTATGAAGGTATTACACGCCTTATTTGGAGCGCCTTAAGGAACAAACGAACAGATTAGTAATTTATTAACAAGGTACACGCTGCTACTTTAACTGATCAACAGATTTTCTCTTAAAAGGGTGACGGTATAAAACAAGCTTTATATAATTTACTTCAATACCTTACCATATCGTATAACTTTTACATATTATGATAACTTAATATAGAAACTATGTACAACTTTATACGTGGTAGAGCCATGCTGCAGCTTTATTAGTAGTATAGTTTTAGCACGAATGGGTCGGCTCGAACGGGGAAGAACCACGCTCTCACAGAATACCAGCGTAAAATAGCAGCTTAACACTGCTGTGTTTCGTATGGTGAGTGTAGAGAACCGGAGACCCTTTTTACTGGAAAAGAGGCATTCCATCTTAGTCCTCACTCACAAATGTAGTTGTCTATGGGCCACAGTAACCACTTACCATCAGGTGGACTGTGTACTCGTTTGTCACCCTATCCTATAAAAAAAAAACAAAAGAAAATTAAATGTTTTACTATGTTCCGTAGTTAAACAGCAAGGAACACATAGTTTCGCCATGTCCGTCCGTCCATCCATCCATCCGCGGTTTTACTCAGAGACCCTAGCTGCATATAATTTAGCGTAGTTGTAGATATTTATCACTCCTACAAAACTGTGAAATAAAATCTTGAAAAACATTATTATTTTAGTTATCTCTGATACAGTTAAAGGCAGGATGATTTTTTTACTCGCCTATTCCATCGTGTGGAATGTTGTTGAATAGGTCTTTCAAAAATATTGGGGGTATAGAACAACATTTATTCGATTCAGGGGTCCGTTTGCGAAATATTTAGCTTTAAAGTGGTATTTTTATTAAGAGTTATGTGTCCCTCCTGGAAATGTGAAAAGTATGCACGATAGTAGTATAATATACATATTAAGGAAGTTAAATGGAATACTATACACAGCTAAGTAGGCTTAACAAGTTAACGGGTAACAGTCGACCAACTTATAAAAAGCAGTTGGATTAGTAAAAATTTCGTTACAATAATCCATATAAAAAGACCTAAAACCAGCTGTATTATAACTTTGTAATGTTATTGTAAACTTCGTCTACCGGTACGAGACTGCCACTCGAGAACCTTTCTTCCCCATCGGTTATCGGTTCTTCGAGCTATATGGCCGGCCCACTGCCACTTCAGCTTGCTAATCCGTTGGGATATGTCGGTTACTCTGGCTCTACACGCAGATATCCTCATTTTTAAGTTTATCACGCATAGAAAGCCTGAACATAGCCCTCTCCATAGCTCGCTGAGCGACCTTGAGCTTGATCGGCCAACAGTGAAGGACCACGTCTTAGATCCATAAGTCATCCTGACAACACGCACTGGTTGTACAATCTTGTTTTGAAGTTTTAAGTTATGTCTGATGAGATGTGTCGTAATGTCCCATGAACTCAATACGCTCATATTATCAAGAAGGCCCCAAGAAGGAAGATGGATTAATGCTGTCACACGTGATAATTGGGAGCACAATAAATATTTAAAAGCTAAAAATCAAGAAGATGAAGAAAAGCTTTGTTCAAAACATTTCGATAAATCCTGTTTTATTACCTGTTTGTCAATAAAAAAGTGAAAAATGATGTAGTTCTAACAATTTTTCTAGAATGTCTAATATACCATCAACCAGTGTGTAGTGACGGTGTAAGAATATCTACCACCCTATATCGTCCCGTGGGTGTCGTAAGAACAGTGCGACAGCGACAGAGGAAAAGTGGATGAAACAGAAGATGAGCAGCATATTTCTGATAACACATCAATGCAGTTTATCCACACAGTCTCTTACCTCAAATACTGATGACAACAAAACCCCACTGTCTACAATTCTAAGTCAATACGGTTTGACACTTCCACTTCCACAGCAAGAGTATAACTAGATTCAGAAAATGCTTCAAGCCGTGAGGTACACTTTACTCATTATGTTATTAAAAATTGTAAACCTTGCGATAAGCACCTCTTTGGCAGAATGTGTGAACTAGAGATGAAAGTATATATAACCTACTATCATGTATAACACCAGAAGCTAAATCTGTTATGTCTGAATATGTAAAAGGCCAGTTACGTGGGCTAAGCCCACTCAGGACATGTTATCTTTAAAATCACTGATCAAAGAGCTTTAGATTGATATAAAATCATAAGCAAAAAGTCCGAAGTCCAAAAGTCGCATCTCAGCTACTCAGCTGTCATTGTCAATTATGTTTAGATTAGACGGCTGCGTGGCGCAGTGGCTTAGCAATGAGTTGCACGGGTTCGAATCCCGCATGGAACATGTATTTGTACCGCCTACGAATGTGTTCCGGGTCTGGACGTTTGTCCTTGTGCAATTTATGTTTGTAATCTGCCTCCACGATACAGGAGAAAATCCTAGTGAAGGGGTAAAGTTTTTTAAACAAGATTTTAAAAAAAGATAAAAAAATGATGGAGCCTTTCTGGCAATGGTGTGCTGGGAAACGTTGCCGTATTTTTAACACACGTTTAGTGCCGTAAAAAATAAAAACTCTAAATTTCAACCTAGAGCGAGATGACGCAAGAAAATGCCAACTTTCTTTATTTTCACGTGTTTATTTTTGATGGTTAAAAGAATTTTACACTACAATTACACCTATTTTACGTGGTAGAGCCACGCTGCAGCTATTTTATGGTTTTAGCACGTATGGACCGGCTCGACCGGACCACGCTCGTACAGAACACCAGCGTAAAGTGGCAGCTCAACGCTGCTGTGTTTTGTATGGTGAGTGTAGAGAACCGGAGACCATTTTTACTGGACACGAGGCATTCCATCTTAGTCCGCAACGCATCTACATTTTGATTCTTAATCGAATACGAGGATCTATCCTCGACTACGAAACTCTGATTCTATCTCTACAAAAAAAATGTATTTGCGTACGTATGATAGCGTTTTATGCATTATGAGAACAACGTCTATTTACTAAGTATAATATAATATAGTTTTCTCAGACAGTAAATTACATAATTTACAAACTGCATCAGTAGAAAACCGTTGTATATTAAATTATTTTTAAACATCATTTTCAATTAATACTTTTGTGCTAGCTCCACCTCAAAAACCACGAGTTTTGAGTGCAAACCAACATGCGAAGATACAGTAATTTTATCTAGATTGTACAAGGGAAGTTTCAAAGGTATAGATAGGTATTTAAAAGATTTTAATGCGGTGCAAATTTTTCTCGCGAGGTTAAATGGATAATATACGAGTATCTCAAGGACATAAAAGTCCAAAAAAATTCGATCTTTTTAAAAATTTATTCAATGTGCAAGTACCACAATATGTTCAACTCTAGGTATTTAGTGTGGTTCATTTTATACTTATTATTGGACATTTGCAATCGTTTTTCGTGTTTACATTACATACATACATGGATTTTTAAATTAAAATCTGATTTAGGTTGTGAATTATTATATATAAAGAAACGAAATGAAGTTAGTTTTAATAGTATTTAATGTTAAAAGATTATTTTTAACCACCCCATCTGCCACACCACGAATGTTCAGAAATAATAAACCTAGCAAGCTAACAGCATAGCAAAGTGGCGAAGCAATCAGCTTTGTAGCGGTTTCTAACGGTTGCCTTTGAGCAATCAGTTTCAAAATAGAAGGTTCAGATGCCTGGGTGATCAGTAATCGATTGCTGAAAACAGAATTTGAAAATTCGAAACCGTTCTCGAGATAATCGTGGGACAGATGGACAGACGGACAGACATCGTGAAATCAATAAGTGTCTTCGCAAGCTTCGCCACTTAATAATGCGACATTAGCGTAAGATAAAAGTTAGGAATTTTTAAGTTTCATGTTGTGTACATCTACATAAATGAGAATTTTATTTGCTATATAAATACGTAGCTTAATAAAACGGGGGGCTTAAAAATAACTAATGTCGTCACTGCGATACCTATACATCCAGGTTAACCCTCTGTTTTCTGAAAATCTTCAAATATGGAAAGTTAGGCGCCTCTTATCCTTATTAAGTGGCGGAGCTTGCGAAGACACTTATTGATTTCACGATGTCTGTCCGTCTGTCCCACGATTATATCGAGAACGGTTTGGAATTTTCAAATTCTGTTTTCAGCAATCGATTACTGATTACCCAGGCATCTGAACCTCCTATTTTGAAACTGATTGCTCAACGGCAACCGTTAAAAACCGCTACAAAGCTGATTGCTTCGCCACTTTGCTATGCTGTTAGCTTGCTAGGTTTTTTTTTTAGTTTCTTGATGGAAAGAGAAACTGTGTCAAAAGCACAATATCAAAAAAAATTGTTTTAGTTCAAACATTTTCCCACAAAAACAAATTGATTTTGTACGATAATACTGAAGGTAAGACTGAAGTCTGCCTGTTTGGAACGGTTTTCCAATTGGCAACATTTATCATTTATCGTCGTGACCATGTTTTACTTTGTAGCTAAATGTGGGGCAGGCTTGTGGTGGGTAGTGATGGTGATGATAATAATAACGATGATGTGCACTAAGGTAAGGATTTCTACAATATACTTATGTTAGTATCTCTATTATATTATGTGTCCACAATGAAATTTTGAAATGAATGCGATTAGATAATATATTTAAAAATAAGACCTTAGTTAACCAGATACAGTTAAGACTATTAGTCAGAAAAAAGCATGGGTGTAATGTAATGTATTAGAAAGAATTATTGGCGTTTATTTTTTATCATGTCAATCTCTAGTTTTCCGAAATTAATCGATTTTTTTAAACATGTCTGTTATGTCGTGTCTTCTTTTGATTGAGTTATGCAATGAAGATCTAATCAGATATGCCTTTTTTATCACACTATGATGCCTAAATTATAATTTATAACACAACGTACAACAATCACACGCTTTTGTATTAGAGTAATGGGTGGCGATCGCGACCGCTGAAAATCTGCGCCAAACGTGCTGCTACGCCAGACGCTCCGCCGAAAGCTATCTACTCAGGGCTGAGGCTACGACACACTAGAAAAATTATACTAATACTAATAACAGGTTAAGTACTTAAAATTTGGATTAACAAGTTTGTAAAGACAACTGTTCTATTGAGATTCTCAGGATTAACAGTAATAGGGCACATAAATAACTCAACCGGACATGAAACTCGCAGAGGTCCGAAAGGACCAATTTATCTGAATATCGCGGGTTATAATAACGGTAGTTATGTTCTCCGTCACTTTTTACAGTTAACTAGCAGCGTATTCATGAAATAATAAATAAAACGGACTACATCTGTGAATCGTATCCTTACATGTTACCAATATACTCATATCAAAATGATAGCGTTTTTTCTAACAATTAAGGCATTCTAACACGATCCTATTCTTTACAATTTTTGCTTCACTTTATCTTGCAGATGTTCTGCAAAATATTTCGCTTTAACTACCTAATAAACAAGGTCATGACGGCATCAGTTCGTCTTATATTATACACAGCTTAGTAGCTCTTGATATGATAGTGCGTAAGTATATAAAAGAAACAATATAAATGTTTTAGAGGATTACTATCGAAACTAGGAATCATAGATAATACACTACTAGGAATGAACCTATGCGGTAGGTAATTTAATAACTAGTTCATAAGGTTGTTGATATATTTTATTTTACTACCTACCCACAAAACAAGTCTGCAATCCTGGGCTCACACATCCGGAATGCCTCTCTGAATTCATAATCTAAATTCATATTATTAGTTAAGAAAGCTCGGAATTGCATACAATTTAACCATGCTCCACAGTGCACACACTGATTCTGATTTTTTCAGATTATGATTTTCTCAGATCGGTCTATAAGAATGACACTGACGAGCGTTCTTAATTCCGGATCGAAATATTTAAGATTACGATTTCATAATGCGCGTTTTTCTATACATTTGAACACGCAAGCAAACAGACACTGGAATCAGATTATGAATTATTTCATTTGACACTGCGAGCTGTAACGGCTAGACGTGTTGCGACTTGCGAAGTTTAATGTAGAATTGATTTTCCCTTACTCTGTTCTATTCACATTAAGAAACCTATTACACATCCCTAGTAGTTAAAATTAAGTAGAAATAAAAACAGTGCAAAAAAAACACCTCTTTAAAGTACAGTGGGCACTTTTGAGTGATAATTTCTGAAACATTATTTATCAACGCACAGAGTTTTCTGGCACCGTATACAATGCCACTTTATACGGCATGAAACACATCGTAACCTGGAGTTGCTTTCCTGGATTGTGTTCATTGCTGCTTGGGCTTGAACCACTTATAGTCGGACCAGAACGGCGACATTGTTGCGATTATGAAGGTGAAGATAGTTTCACGCTATATGTATCCTATAAGCCACTTGGTCCAAGCACCAATTACCAGCCAAAGTATGTAGACGCCAAGGATTAGATATATTCATATTATCAAGCGAGTATGTGAAAATAGCCGACACCATTTTTCTCCACGAATACTCACGCGATACAATGTTAAATATCCGTTAACAACGTCTACACCGCCGATCCATTTAATATAGTTCTGAAACAATCCAAGGTCTTCGTCATAGCTCCAATACTAGCCTTCTCTAGGTAGTTTATGATGCCCGGAAACTAGATGGTGGAGAAAAATTAGAGAAAGCGGACTGTAGTTTATTATACCAATGTGTTTTTAAATGGGGAGGAATTGAACTCTGTTGTATCCACTGTTTTTCTTGGCATCACTCTTGACGCAAAGCTTCAGTGGGGCCCCCATATATCCAAATTAGCAAGCAGACTAAGTTCTGCAGCCTATGCTGTAAAAAAGATTAGAGGTCTCACTAGTGTCGAGACAGCTAGATTAGTTTATTTTAGTTATTTCCATAGCATAATGTCTTATGGGATTTTGCTATGGGGAAATGCGGCTGACTCAGAAACTATTTTTGTTTTACAGAAGAGGGCCATTAGAGCTATTTACAATCTAAAACCGAGAGAGTCTCTTAGAGATAAATTTAAAGAAATTAATATATTAACTTTGGCCTCTCAGTATATTTACAAAAATTTAATGTATGTTCACAAAAACTAAGATAGTTTTAGTAAAAAAGTGATATACATTCTGTAAACACTAGGAACAAACACAAGCTAGTGATGCCAGTTTCTCGACTCCACAGAGTCAGTAATTCATTCTTGGGACAATGTATACGCTATTACAACAAGATCCCGGAAAGTGTACAGGTTCTCTCTATTACCAAGTTTAAATGTTTTATTAAGCTGAAACGGTATAAAAAGGGTTATTATAGTATAAATGAATACATGGTTGATAATAACCCCTGGGAATGAGGTGGTCGCTTCCAAGCAGTTTCTAAAATAAATTTTGTAAATAGTTCGTAATCATTTATATTGTAAAATTTATTTTAAAAAAAAAGTCCCGCTGGGTTTCTTGCTGGTTCTTCCCAGGACAGAGGGTTTTTTTCGAACCAATGATAAAGTAAAAAATGACTTTCAATAAGAATTACACATGTAATGTATATTGAATAAAAATTATTCTATTCTATATGCGGGCAAAATAATAATATGCGGTGATTATATATGAGCTTAAAATATAGCATGTGGATTGTCCGTGAAACACCCTTTGAAGTACGAACAAAAAGAAATGCAAAAACAATTTTATACGTGTTAGAGCTACGCTGCAGCTATATTATGATTGTAGCAAGAATGGGTCGGCTCGACCGGGGAAGGACCACGCTCTCACAGAATACGAGCGTAAAATAGCAGCTTAACGCTGCTGTTTCGTTTGGTAAGTGTAAAGAACCGGAGACCCTTTTTACTGGAAACGAGGCATTCCATCTTAATCCTCACGGGTGACAACTCATCTGCATTTTGATTCTTAATCGAAGATAGATGTCGATGTCTATGGGCCACAGCAACCACCATCAGGTAGACTGTGTGCTCGTTTGTCACCCTTATCATATAAAAAAAATTACCGTGGTCTTCCAATTCCTTGTCTTGGTCTGGGAAGTACTCCACTACGACAGCTTCAATAATGCTATAGATATGCGGTATGAATAATAAAATTGAGTTGCGATGAGAGGCGGGGCTCAAAACATGACCACTCAGCGCGGCAACTTCCACGTGGCCATAGATAACTTCTTGTTTCTTGCGAGCGTGCCAAAGACCGAGTCACAAAATTAACCCGGATGTGGATGCAATGCCTTTCGTCATACGCTCACTAAGTAATTCCACAGACAATACTATATTTAATAATAATTTAATAACTTATTAAATTCTATTTATAACAGGCGCAAAAAATAGTATTCAGTAGTAAGTAGTAGTAATTAGTAGCACTTCTAAAAATCGGCGGAAATCATTTGTTAATTTCGAACCCATGTTATTGTTCCTGCTTATATCAATTACTTCATATCGTGAATCTCTCCATCAATTTTTTTTCGAAAATCTCCGCCTGTGAAAAACCTCTTAACTGGTTTAACCTAGCTTTTCGTGATCTGATTCGTGGAGGAATAAAGATTTCAATCTTAGAAAGGCGGGAATTAAAAAAACATAGACAATAAAGCAAAATTCGTTTATTTTTTTTTTCATTTTTTTTATTCATTTCTACTTACAACTTAAAACTAAAAGTTATCACTTTATTATCACATGTTATGCTATTACTCCAATATTGTAAAATATCAGGCCTGGTGACAACCTCAAAAATGAAAGCTATCACTGATGCGGACAGAGTTTACATTAAATAATTAAATAAGTACAATTAGTGTTCACTTAAAAGCATTAGAATAACAAAGTCATGGATTTAAAACAAGTGAGATTCTGTTGTAAAAATCCTTAGCCTAAAAAATTAAAAAATAAATCCAAAACCAGGCTCAAAAAAAAATCTTATTATTTTAGGATGTCATTTTATTATTTTTTTACCAGAGAAAATGCTGTCGCTTTTATAAATAGTATGTAATATATACTTAAGTAAGTATATGCAATGTATACTTAGAGCATATCCTTTCTGCACTGGTATTTGTCATTGTGACCGAGATACATAGCTTATTATCAAAAAGGCACAGGCACATTAAAAAAAAAACTTATTACATTAGCCATGAACACGATAAAAAGACAGATTTAATATTATTAGTTATACTTGGTGCTGCATAATGAAAAACAAACTAAACGTAAGCGCTGCATTCAATTTCTCAACTGAAGTTCTCAAGCCAACCCTACTGAAATTACTCAAATCGACATTCCAATACAAGGTTGTGAATCGCGATGTAATGCGTAGCAAGAAACGACGTTTAGTGGCAGCGCACGAGAATCCAATAACACCTGACAAGTATGGCTTGCAAAAAAAATTAATATTCCACCTTTATATTTTTATTTAACTAATTATTAGTATTACTATATCTATTTAAGTCATAATTAATTAAAAAAATAATTTAAAACCTTTTTTTATTTTTTCCATCTTATCGATTTCAGTACGCACCGTCGTGCGTTTGAGTGCATGTGCTTGTGGTGCTTGTGGAGTGCTACTGTTTTCTTTTGATAATTCTGTTTGTTACGCGGTTGTTTCCTGTTACCCATTTTTGTTAAATTGGTTGTTATCCGGTTTTGTTAAATTTGTTGTTATCAGTTTTTGTTAAAATTGTTGTTAAATTTGTTGTTATCTGCTTTTGTTATTATCTCACTGACTACTTCAAAATTAGTAAACGAGGCGCTGTTTTGCATGGGAGAGTTCGGAAGATTGAAAAGAAGAAAAAAAACGAGGTAATCTGTAGTATGCGACACTTTCGAAATTGCTGCTCTGCATAACATAATAATTTGTTATACACCGTGAGAAAAGAATTACCTACTTTGAATGAAACACTTACTCTCGTAAAATAGGACTTAAGAGTTTCCAGAGAGTAAAGCAACTCTAAGACGAATAATGGTGTAGTCACTGGGCGATAAATTGAAAAAGTGCCAGAGTAATAGGTTAGCTCATATACAAAGGCTAAACATAAAAGCCTGGCGTGCCAGATATTTACGACGCATTCATTAAATAGTAATATATTTAGATGGGACGTGGTTCAATGCTCACTACACGATGATGAAGTGTTGGCGGACAAGCACAATATCTGTCGTAAATGATATCGCAAAACGTCGGTGGATAATCACTCACGCTTGAGATGAAAATCGTTTCATAGACTGAGCGCTTCTTATGTTTAAGTTAAAATTAAAAACGGGTGTTTATCAATGATAAAATGAACGGTGCAAATTTAACTAAATAGATAATTGCTCGGATATTACCCAACATCCCGAAAAAACGCAATAATTGTCATGGACTATGCCCTTTACCACAGCATGGAAGCCTTTAAGCCCCCAAATATGAACACGAAAGAAGCAGAAATGCAGTCATGGTAGAAAGAAAAAAACTATTGAATATCAGGAATATTTTACAAAAGCGGAATTCTACGAGTTAATAAAAAGGCACAAATCGCCAATAAAAAAAACTATGACAACGACAGTATTTTTAACTCCTATGGTTTCAAAGTTTTGAGGCAACAATTGCGATATAAATGCAATTGAATATATCTGGCACTTAATTAAGCGTTGAGTGGCAGACAAAATGTTACAGTTAGAAAGCCAAATTGAGAGCCTAACTACAAGCAATTGCTTCAATTACCAGTACCGATTGGAAGAAAGAAATAAACCATGTATGTCAAACGAATCGAAAATGAATACCGGCAAAGGGAGTTATTTCAAGACGATGATTTTTAGTTTTATTATAAATACGGGTAAAAAAATGCCTATTTTTTTTAAATAACAGTCGGTGGAATATTTTAAATACCTACATAAATACATGTTCTATTATTAAAGGGAGAAAGTAGTAGTGATGATGATGACGATGATGACTACTCAAACAGTGATACGGAGATGAGCAGAATTGAAGTGCTAGATTCCGATTAAAACTTTTTTTCATGGTTCTTTTGTATTTATTTGTAAATAAATTTATTTCAAAATTATGTTTTGCTCACACTACTTAACTGCTTTAAATTGACAGCCATGACGTCACAATGTAGCGCCAGGTCAATCCTATTCTTATTTGAATCTCATAGTATGTTCCTTGATCGTAAGAATATAAACTTCGTTAGACACATTGCAATTTTTACTTACTTACTTACTTACTTATCGTCACGCACAATCCCTGACGGGGTAGCCAGAGAGAACAGATCGCCAAGTGTCACGATCCTTACATACCTCTTTCGCTTCTTTCAGATTCATCATCTGAATCTTGCAATTTTTCAAAATGCATTTTGAAACGTACTCGTAAAGTTCGAGAGGTTTATTATTTTAACTATAACTTCATTATTGAAACTAAATTATTATATTTAGATTGTCCCGGCTACGTATCAGCACCATCTGCTGCAGAGGTAACCGTACTTCAAGCTTTTGTGAACGCCGTTAAGGACGATAATGTCCGAACAGCATAACGATTAGGTCAAAACCAAACTCTTTAGAGAGCACTAGCACCTGCATTGGGAGGTGGAAGTTATACCAAGAGACGCGAAATCGTACCAAGCAAGGAATTTGGTAACGGATGAAAATAAGCTTTGTTATTGTTGTATATATAATACGGATGTAGTAAATAGGGAATAAAAATTGCCGAAACAAAAAGAGAACGAGGTTCACAAACTCTAAGATTCAAATTGAGGTGAGTCAAGCATTTGCTGGACAAAACGAAAACCAGTATATCGTCGAAGACACTATAAACGAGAATGTCTGCAGATATGTTATTGATACAGCATCATCGCAGACTATTTTAAGAATGAAATTCTTAAAACAAACCATATCGTGGAATAAACGATCACCACTTCAGCTGCGAGGAGTAACTGGCCAACCGGGCTAGTATCAACAACGACTGCATCTTAGGACTGGATTTCTAGAAGAATCGACATTTACTCAACGTGATGTGCCGTTAGATAATATAATATCGGCTTCGCATCGGACAGCTACAATTTCATTATGGGTTCTCACAAGTCAGTTGTCAGTCGTTTGCGTTCTGAATTATCAGGTATACAAATATTCAAGTGCATATGTCATTCAATTCATTTATGCGCCAATGAAGGTTGCAAAAAAAACTACTAAGACGTTGGGAAGCTTTGGCAAGAAATGTATAATATACATTTTTCAAAAATAGTGCTAAAAACAGTCAGAATACATTGAATTTCAAGAATTTATAAATACAGAAGTTCACAAATTACTACACCCGTCGCTAACTAGATGGCTATCGCTATTGTCTGTAATAAATAGGGTGCTAGGGCAACGGGAGCCTGAAATTATTTTTCATCCACCAGTGGCTAAAAGAATGAACTGTCGCTGCTGGGCTGATCCATCGTGATTTTTGATATTTAGTCAAGTTGACAACATGAAGACCAAGGTGCGAAATAAATTAGTAACTTCGACTAAGATAAGACTTTATTAGCAAGACAATCGATTCAAAATCAAGGAAACTGTACAAACTTTAAGGAACAAATACTAACTACATAAACATAATCTGAAGTGATCAAAACTATAAGAAACCTTTAAGGAGAAGAAACAAATGAAGGATAAACATTTTTGAAACAAATAATTTTAAATACGGCAATTTAGTAATTTTTTTAAAAAACAGTAAACCAGATGTGTGTCTCAGAGTGACATGAGGCAACTCAGATTTTTACGATAGCCACACTGGCTCTTAGTGGGCGACGGATGGCAGTGCATCGCTAATCACTGTCACGAGTAAACTCTGACGCTCGGAGCAAACAAAACCATTTCATTGCATAATTATTTTCGAGCGAAAATGGCTGTTAAATCTAAACTACTGAAAAATTATTGACTCGAAAAAAAAATTGATTACTGAGGTTTTCAACCATTCATCATTTGTCTATCCTAACGTACAATTGGTGTAAATTTGACCAGATAAATATAGCTAATATTTAATTCAGATAAATATATTCTTTTATTTTACAATACGGAGATTTTATTTCTGTTTATATTAAGACGTTATTTCTGTTTTTAGGAGAAAACAAAATAACGAACATTCTCGAGACGTTAATTCAGAGAAGAGGTGGACATTGCAGTGTAGGATCACCATACTACATCGTAGTAGATTCGAGTACCTAGTAAATAATTATGTAATAAACAAAGAACATAATTGGTAATATTAAATACAAGGACAGCTGCACATAACAGGAAAATCTAAGTGTATGCTTGGTATTAGGTCAGGGGAAAACTTTTAATTGATTTATAAAGATGATATTTTTGGGATATTAAGATAAAAAAATTATTTGATAAAGTATTACACAGATTGCATGATTCCAGAATTGGTCGATCCTAGACATACAAGGAACATGGTAATAAGAGACCTCACAATCTGAAACGCATGGTTACTCTACGGACTTCACTGCAATACAAAATTTCGTGTTTGCGAATAAATTTCGTGTAATACGGGCTCGCCGGAGTGAATGATGCTCCTCCCACTCTCTCAAGGTTGCTAGAGATTATCGTCGCCTTAATTATTTCTCTAAATTAACGCGCAAGTGAACTCTACTCCGGGAAGGGCCTACGAGTTATAGACCTACATCTGCGAGCTTCAAAGACCTTGGTGAATAATCTTAAAGATATTGGACGGCGTGATTATAAACTTTATATGTGTTTGGAAAAATACATCAATTTCTCATCCCAATCGTCATTTTTACTCAACCCGCACATAAAAATATTACAATACAAATTACTATATATACACATACACTGAATAATCTGGAAAAAAGACAAAATAAGTACAGTGATGCTAAACAACTTGTGTAGTAACACAAATTGTAGTCAACCATGACTTTTAGTTCCTATACGTATTACACCCGCATATTAAGTACCTACTTATAACAATATAGCTCAATCGGTCCGGAATCTGGTATATTCAGCAAAAGTAATAGAATATGGAACAATTACGTCACTCTTCAATTTTTCTAGAGTTCGTCATGATTATGCTTCAACAACGATGCTTCTATAAAGTTCCTAAAGTCCTGACGTGACTTTACGTAGGACGCACAAACTTCCACCAGTCTTAAGAATTCTTTCACGTCGAAGGAATAATTGGTAAACTTAGCATGCGAGGCGCCGCCAGGACCGTGACCCTGAAAAAAAATAATTTAATTTAATTGTAAACAAGTTTCACGACACATTTGTCACATTGTGCCACAGATGTGCACAAAAAAGAAACTCCTGTTTTTATGTATTAAATATTAAATAACAAAACACCACCAGGCAAAACATGATTTCGAGATTGTAGTCACCCTATCATGCCACGCGGGAGGTGGCGAAGAGACATCTAGGACCAAGCAGTACTAATACACCCAGACAAGACCGTTTTTTACAAATTCTGCGTGAAGGCAAACAAATGTTACGGCGTTGCAATTGGTTCAAAGTTCTGAACACCAGAAGCTTGTGAGTGACCAAACTGTGAGCAGAAGACTGCACGAAGCCGTACTTCATGCTCGTAGACCGCTTTGGGTTCCAGCTCTAACACGAGGAAATCGTAGACGAATACTGCAATGGGCTAGAGAACATGTGAACTGGGAACCTTATCAATGGTTGTTGGTGCTTTTCACCGATGAATCCCTATTTGGTTTTTATCCCGATTCCAGGCGAGTACGTGTTCGGAGAGTTCCCGGTCGTACAAGCGAGCTTCAAAACCCTCAAGACGTTCATCCATACCAAGGCAATGTGGTACAATTATCAAGGTGTGGTCAGTTATTCGTTTTGGTGGAAGAACGGACCTTGTTTGGATACAGGGCACTATGACGGCTAAAAAATACCGTAATGAGGTGCTAGAACCAAAAGTCTTGCCACATCGAACACAAATGGGTCAAAATTTCCTGCTTGTGCACGACTATGCCCGTTCACATACGGCCAAGGTGGTAACAGGCTGAATAACATAATGTCACGGCCCTAAAATGACCAGCGCAGTCCCCAGATTTAAATCTCATTCAGCTTGCTTGGGATATGATCCAAAGAAGAGTTCTGAAGGATTTTTCTGACAGAAGTACAACCTTTTATGCATCTCAGTAGGACCTGGGACAATGTTCCGTATTAAGAGTCTGGTATTTCCCATAGTCAAACTTACGTCACCTACGGAACGAAATGGGGCGATGAATTCTCTCACGCCGCCGCCACACGGAATTACTATTAACATATTATATAGATATAGGTACTACTATTATATAAACGTTCATAGTAAAGCATAACGTTTTTGGCTATTCTTATTCTTGAGATTACGTGGAATGATTCGTAAGTTGAAGGACAGTTTGTGCAAGTTGTTGTTCCATGGTTAAGAAGCCCCATTATAACAATATTTTTGTCTCTTTGCAAGCAATATCGACAGAAGGCCTTATCGCTAATGTCGCGTACACGTGTAGCCACTTGGCTACACGTGTACCACTTGGTCAAACCGTCACTTATTTGAAAACACTACGTGAAACTTCAGTTGCAGCACAGACTTTAAGTGACATCAGACCCATATATGATTTTTTAGCGGAAAACTTTCTCGCGGCACCATGGAATGGAATAATAAAAAGGTATTGGAGTTAATCCAAAATTACAGAGTCTATTTTCTATAAAACCCATGGAATCATCGCCATAAAGAAAAATATTTGGTATATTATGATGCATGGGTAAAAGTTAAAAAGTAACCTAGTCTAGTTTACTACAGTGGAGTTCATTATGTATAAAATAAGTACCCCTAAAATAAGTTTATATTCTCAATCTTGTTCAGCCTGTCTTTATAGTACTGGTTTACGAAATAACATAACAAATGTTACGATAAAACAGACAACATTACCTCATCTTGTTGAACAAACTTGTCTTTGTCCTCCCAAGTGACATACTTGAGACCACGAAGCCGGGCCAGATCTGAATAACAATTGGGATCCTCACAGTTATACCTGAAATTATAATAAAAGAAATCTCGTGACTTTTCATAGATGCAACCATAAGATATACGATTATTTAGGTAAATCTATCCTACAACGGAACACAAAGAGTCAATATCCAACAGTGGGCATTTTCGGACTAGTGAAGAATAAGAAGAATAAGAAGAAACTAAAGAATGCTAACGATTTCGTTCGCCTAACATATAATATAAAACTATATTTCTGGTAATTTGCAATAACCACACAGCCATGTCTCAAAAGAGTACAAGTTGTAACCTTGAAACTACACTTCTCAACCTATTACATATTATTATAATAATCATGTAAATATATACAATACTTACACTTCAAAGACCGCAGCCCAATCAGGCAAGAAAAGAAGATGTGTCAATCCAGCTCCATGCATTCCAATAAACACATCGGAATTGTGTGTTATTTCCAACTGTTTTGTAAATGGTATAGTCTTGTCATAAACAACACGTTGGACGTGGTATTCTTTCACTTTTATTAAGGCTTCAATAATCTCTTTTTCATTGAGTATAGTTCTGTAAGTTGTCCCTCTAGAAAGCAAAGTGACCCTTATCTTATCATTGTTTCGAGGCTGCTGTTTTACTTTTAAAGAATGTAAAATATGCTTAGAAAACGCATGGAATAACCCACTTCTTTCACAACCATATATCTAAAACATAAAAGATCTAACATTTAATCCTCATCCAATCTTCAAAAATAAATAAAATGTATGATATTTTTTTAAATTATATTTGTAAGTAAATAAAACGGATTTCATAGGCATTTATTTATGTAAAGGTGAAAAGCACTTAAAATTCAGATCGTAATAATTAACTTAAAATTCCTTTCAAATTACTTCCAGAAAATGCCTGCGATCTGCGTCTATCTTTGAAATTATTTATGCCATGAACTTCGGACCTCCCTAAGGGACCCCCCCTCTAGTTACACCACTGAACATTCGAGACCTTTTCCTAGATACGAAATTTGTGTCGCCAAAAATTATTTTGAACACCGGGGGAACAGGGAACAGCCTATCAGGACTTATGGGAGAAAAAGTTCGTGAAATAAAATTTCTTGTGATCACATTGCAGTTGTTTTATTGTATACATACACGGTTTCCCGAAATTCAACGTCCTACGATGATCGGGTTGTAGGCGAGTGTATGGTTACCCTGATAAAATGTTTAAAAAAGTCTACACATTTTTGGTGATAATAAACATTATATAAAAAGCTTAAAATCTACACCCGTGCAACAAATTTAGGTACTAGGATAATAAATGTGCAAGATTTGCTTTTCTAATTTAATTTTTCTGAGTTCTACAAGCAAGTATGGATGGGCTCGCCTGTATCTTCCATTTCCGCCAATATATTCAGGTGAGGAGAAAGGCCTTCTTACTGCTCGTGTAACTCGAAGATTCTACAAGCGGTAAGTAGACGACACCTTCATAATTTTACCTTCAGACAAAGTAACTGCATTTTAGATCTACCTGTCGATCCAACCCATTCGTGCTACAAACATACGCGTGGCTCTACCGCGTAAAAATACTCTTTTATCTTACCATTGCAAATATAATTCTATTGAATGAATTTGGGCCCAAATTAAAAGTTAGTTCTTATAAGAAAGGTTCGAAATGCAAATATATTAACTCTATTTAAACACCACCAGAAAAAAAATCTTCTTATGCTTTTACAGGCTATGCAGCATGACACAACACTAAGCCACCTTTCACGGCGGAGAAAATGGTAGGTTTACTAATAAAGGATGCATGTGTCATCTTACAAAGGATGACTGGGCCAAATTGTGGTGGATAAAACAAATATAATCTTGATGAACTACTATGAAAGAGTACGACTATGATATTCATTTCAACTGCATTATTGAAAATCATTCAAAATTTTAATTTTTCTTTCTTGCTTTCATTTAACAGTGGTAGAGACAGGCGGCAGCTTTTGCTGTCGCATGGATGGGCCGGCTCGAACCGGGGTGGTACCACGACCTCACAGAATACCAGCATGAAGTAGAGGTTCACCTCTGCGTTTCGCTTGGTGAGTGCAGGTGGCCGCAGGCCCTTTTTACTGGAAATGAGGCATTCCATCCTAGTCCTCACGGGTGAAAACGCATCTGCATTTTGATCTGTAACAGAGGATAGATGTGGATGTCTATGGGCCGCAGCAACCACTTACCATCAGGTGGACTGTGTGCTCGTTTTTCACCCTTATCCTATAAAAAAAATTATAATAACTTTGCTTCTAGACATTAGCAGTAAGCAATAAATATGAAGAAACTGATAAATTTTGTGTGTTTGAATTATGTTCCTAATTTATTCTGGTATTAAACTAAATAAACTGTAAATGATTAATTATCGACTCGTAAAGAATCGATATCGATTTTTTTTAAGAATCGTATCATGTAGATACCGATTTTTGATGTACATATCTACTCTAATAAATCTAACAGTATAATATCAAAAGTCACAGCGGGAGCTAACGTTAAAAAAGGAGTGTCACTACTGACGACAAGAAGCAACATAAAGGTTGAAAAGGTCACAACATTGCCGACAATTGATCAAGGGGACAATATAAAAAATAGAAAAAAAGAATAGCACTGCATGAAATAGGAGTCTCAGAAAGAAGTTATCAGAAATGAACTTAAGACTAGGGAGGGGTAAAGGTCTGTTATGATCAGAGAGCAAACAAATGGATGGATTTTATGTAGTAACTTTTGTGTGGTCCCTCAGAGTATACATAAGGAAGTCATAGAGCGCGAGTTATCGAGTGTGAACAGTAAGCACGGGTATGGACAGTCTCGAAATTGCAAGGACGACGCTGTTAGTTACGAAAGGACACGTGCGCTGATTATTTCTCTCGCCGGTATTTAGTTGACTTTTAAGTTACCGTGGTGAAACGTGGAAAAACAAATACTAAAAACGGTTCACGGAAGCAAGCTTAGAATAATAATGATATTTATTTTCATCGGTAAGTAATATTTTGATAAGAAAGCACCGATTTTAACAAAATTATTCAGGGTCTCAGATGGTGTTTTTTATAGGATAGGGTGACAAACGAGCACACAGTCCACCTGCTGGTAAGTGGTTGCTGTGGCCCATAGACATCTACATCTATCCTCGTTTGCGAATCAAAATGTAGATGCGTTGTCACCTGTGAGGACTAAGATGGAATGCCTCTTTTCCAGTAAAATGGGTCTCCGGTTATCTACACTCACCATACGAAACACAGCAGTGTTAAACCACTATTTTACGCAGGTATTCTGTGAGAGCGTGGTTCTTCCCCGGTCGGGCCGACCCATTCGTGCTACAACTATATCAGTAATATAGCTGCAGCATGGCTCTACCACGTATAAAACGGGAGACACGCGGTCGAGTCGACACAGCACATGGGCCCCGCCACAAACTTTCCTCCAATTAGAACTAGTGCTGTACCACGTTGTACACGAATATTTTGTAATAACATGATTTTTTTTATGATAATAATATAGTCATAGTTTTAGAAATTAAAATTCTTAGTACCCAATATACCTAGACACCCATATAGATAACATATAGATCTATGTTTAAAATAAAACTTTCGAATAGCTTTGTTATACCGGTACATAATAAAGTTAAATACAGTCGAAATACTTATCTAATTTGAGATTTCCAAAAAGCCGCGACTTTGCAAATAAATGGGTGGTAGCTGGTAGCCATTGACCTACTAATAAATGGACGGACGGTCTAGAAAGAAAATCACGAAAATAAATACAAATAGCGTTTCATAATACAGTAAGTACGGTATTTTGGACGTGTATGACAAAAAAAACTATCGATGAGTGGACACATACCCATTTTTTATGAGTCGTAACGAAGAGTGGCGCGCGATTGGAGCTCTTTTGCATTTTCGAACTATTTTGGCTCGGACCCTTTAAGCGCGGGCCTGAGGTCCATTTAGTAGTAGATCAATGGTGGTAACAATAAAAAACTCAACTGGGAGCCGAACAACGAGTTTCGTTTTTCCATCCATTTTAGTGCTTCGTCAATTTTTGAAACCAAGGGTGTACTGCCGAAGCTTGTTAGATGTGCAATACACAGAGCTTAAATTTGAAGTTAGATTACAGTTATTTTTAATCGATTAAAAAAGTAGCTTCGGCAGTTATTTATGGAGGTACCTATGTAATTGTGTGTGTACGTCGGCGATATTTTCAAAATTAATAGAGGTCATTCAAAAATATTACAATGAATATAGAATGAAATATCTTGTAGCTAAGACTGCGGTCAAGAGAATTTTTAAGGGGCAGTAAGTTAATTAGATTTTTGTGTTTGATTTAATCAACATCGTTTTATAAATTATACCTGTGTTTTATAGATCTGCTTATACCTACCTTATAATTATCTACCTACCTAATATTTACTAAATACTTACCTTATTTAACTTAACTTAAGTACATTAACGCATAGGCGTCATTCAATTTAACACGCAATTTAATTGCAAATTAGGCATTTAAATAATCTGTCAGCACAACTCTTACGTGAACAATTTCTTTTCAATCGAAAATTATAACCGACCGACCGATGTACGAACTTACAAAAAAAAACTGTTAAAAATACTATATAGTGGTATTATTTTTACAAATAATCAGTATAAATATTAATAAATATAAATAAATCTAAAAACATACCTTGCGGAACACACCAATTTCATCTAAAAGCCACTATTAACCTTTAAATAAATAATTTACTAGAGTTTTCTGAATTAAATAAATAATTAATATATTATGTCAACTACAACTTTTATTAATAAATTGTAGATAGTAAAGTAAAATACTAATTTATGTAACTCCTACGGTGGAAGTTCGTAAGTTTTAGAAGCGAACAATGCAATTATAACTTTAAAAACACTTACCAGAGGAGTGTTGTAGTATAGACCAAATATCATCCTAGGTAATAGAGGGAATACAACATTTCTAAAACATGTTATTTTCCCCCTAAATTTCTTCAAATCCCAAATTTGATTTGAAGTGAACGCTTTAAATGCATCTTTAAAAGCAGATTCATATGTAAACGTTTCCCATATAAGAATGTGGTTATCCCTTGTGAAGGTAGATGGATGTGTGGAGTTTACATGAAGTGATGCATACAAATTGAAGAAATCACAAAAGTGATGGTACATGTTGACAGCTGAAATTGCGATACATAATTTCTTATCTTACTTCTAAATTATAATCAAATAACTATATAATGTTAGTTATAGTAGGATCGTTAAAGTTTACCGACCAATTTCAGTACATATATTGATGTAACTTAAGTAACACATGTTTCTATTAAAGTACTCATGCGAAAGAAGCCGAGGTAAGATTAACGTTATTGTCTAAAGTCCTGCTACAGGGGCTTAGAGAATTTCAGAGAAAGCGGACAACCCAGGTTCAATAAAATTGTTAATTGCATTTTTTTATTTACTATGTAATCGCCGATAAATGAAAACCTTGTGAGGAAAACTACATCTAAAAGAAAATAAAAAAAAATCAAGAAAAATCAGAGAGATTCAGAGCAGCGCGGCGGGTTAATAACCCATTCGGAAATTAAAGCAAGCAAAGCAAGCCAAGAGGACATATTTTATAGGCCGTTACTTTACTTTTTGAAATAATACTTCTTGAGACGCAACCTTTTTTATTCTTTTTTTTTCCTTTTTTTGTGACATACAGTTAATATCTATAGTCCGTTTAAGCAGTTTCCATGTAAGCAAAGTGTAGGGCAATTCCATACAACATAGTGCTTGCACAGTACGACATGCAGGAAATTGATGAATACAGATAGCTCAGGACAGTGTTTTGTGTTGTTTCTTGGGAAGGTATAGATCTCCTAGATGTTAAGCGGTGGACTTGTGGAGGATTCTAATGATGTTGAATGATGATACATATTATGTGTATATAATATAAAATAAATAAGTAGAATAATATTTAATACAAAACAACAACATGAAGCAAATATAAAACATACTTACATCATAAAAATTACTACTTACTGGCATCTAGTTTCATTATGTATGTTGGTTTCTCAATTACAATATCACAGACATTATCAAAGATTGGTCTGTATGGAGTTTTTACAAAGTTTATCATTTCTGGCCCCCATGATTGTAAAGCACTCATATGTTCTGCTTCAGACTTAAGTCTTCCCTCGTAAAAATTACAATATCCACCTGCAATTCATATTTATCATAATAAATTAAACAATACACACATACACTACTTAACATCACTAAACATTATTTTTAAATACAATAAACCATTTGTCATATTATGGTAGTTTAAAAGAACCCATCATTCCATTTCATCCTTCAAGCACATCATAGGCTCATAAGAGTAAACTGTCGGCAATGACAAAAAATATTAGAACTTTTGTAGAACAAGGTAACACAGTGATTGCAAATCCACCAGTTGACAATTTTGACATATCTACAAAGCTATGGAAAAAACTTTATGAGGTAGGTATAATAGCCAATGTTAAAATTACAGCCTATATACGTCCCACTGCTGGGCACAGGCCTCCTCTTATTTCTGAGAGGGCTTTAGGGCAAAGAAGTGTCCGCCGCGCTGCCCCAATGCGTGTTGACGAACTTCACATGTCTTCGAAATATTTTTTTTCTTATTTCTGAACCATGCAGATATTCTCATGATGTTTTCCTTCACCGCAGAGCACGTGGTAAATCAGCACTTAAAATTGCAATTTAACAATTTCATCAGTGCCCAAGGGGATCGAACCCGGGTTGCTCGCATATTGTGAAACTTACAGCGAGCGCTAACCACCTGAGCTTAGATTCGAAGATTTCTTCTATCAAGTATGTGGAATCTTTCATTTATGATACACAATGATAATATTTGCCAAACAAACGCGACTAGTTTCAAACCGAATGTTGGTTTATTGCTCAAAGTCGAAGCAGATTGTTCCAGCTTTGCCATAAATTTCACTTGATACTGAAGATTCATCTCTCAAGAATGTTCGGAACACTAACCAAAAAGTGTTTATAATAACTTTCCCATTACATAAAATCTATGTATTTCAATGTGTATATTATGTCAATGTCTACAGGCAATTGCAATTCAGTATGTTTAAAAATCTGCCGAAATATTGCCATACAATGCATTCATAACAACTCACAGGCATGTAATAGCATTTCTATTCAGTTGAGATGTGTGATGATGATTTACATTGTTTTTTCTACTTTTTTGGTGAATTGTTAGTAATGATATTTATTTCATGATGAGATTTCGTTACACAATACAACACAAAACAAATTAGAAATAGCTTGGTAGCGATCACCTCCTTCCCAGTAGTTATTATCATCCATAAATTCCTTAATATTATAATAACCCTTTTTAATACAAACTTAGATTTAAAAAGTTTTTAAACTTTGAGCAGGTCAAATCTATACAAATAAATAAAATTGAAGTGTCTGTTTGTAATGTCAAAATTACAGCTTTTTACTAAATGCATATGAAAGTATATAGTACGGTACTTATAACAAAAATACAATTTCTAAAGTTTTTGTCTGTCTGTCTGTCTGTTTGTTCCAACTAATCCCCAAAACGGCTGGACCGAATTTGATGGATATTTTCACTGGCAGATAGCTGATGTTACAAGGAGTAACTTAGGCTACTTTTATTTTAGAAAAAGAATTAGGGTACCGCGCAAAAAAAAATCCAAATAACACGCGGGCGAAGTCACGGGGAACAGCTAGTTTTGTATATTTTCTGGGATTTTGTTGTAGACGCGTATACATCGCCCCAAGAATGAATTACAGACTCGGTTGAGTCGAGTAACTGGTACTACTAACTTGGTGTCTGTATTGTATTGTATTCATTCTGTAAATACTAGGTGTTTACAGAATGAATATCACTTATTTTTGTAAACTACCTTCATTTTTGTGTACATACATTACATTTTCATAAATGTGATGAGAGGGCAAAGTTAATATATTAATTTCCTTACATTTTTGTCGCAGCGACTCTTTAGGCTTTAAATCATAAATTGCTCTTATGGCTCTCTTCTGTAAAACAAATATAATTTCAGTGTCAGCTGCGTGTCCCCATAGCAAAATACCATACGGCATTATGCTATGGAAATAGCTAAAGTAAACTAGTCTAGCTGTTTCAACACTGGTAAGATTTCTAATCTTTTTTACAGCATAGGCTGCAGAACTAAGTCTGGTTGCTAGATTTGATATATAGGGGCGCCATTGAAGCTTAGCGTCTAGTGTCATTCCAAGAAAAATTGTGGTATCTACCACACTCAGTTTCTCCCCATTTAAAATTACATTAGTATTTAATTGTTTGACATTTGTACTCATGAATTTCATACATTTCGTTTTAGTGCCATTTAAATGCAAATTATTAACATTAAAGCAATTTACTAATTTAGATATAGTATTATTTACTTCGTCATATTTTAGTAATTGTCGTTTTAAATTGAAAATTAAAGAAGTGTCGTCAGCAAATAATACTATATCATGGTTCTCCCCTATTATGTAAGGTAAGTCATTAATATATACATGAAACAGAAAGGGACCGAGAATTAAGCTCCGAGGCACCACCGAGGTTACTTAAATATTAAATAATTAATTTAAGAGCATCACTTCTTACACTGTAGTGTCATATGCGTAATAATTAGTAATAGTGATTTGACTCCTTTACTTCAATATACCCACGGAGCAAATACAAAGAGAAGACGGCCTAAGCAACTGCACTGTGATTCGAACTAGGTACTGACGTCATCAAAGTGGGCGTGGCTTTAGTTATTATACTGTCAGCGTTCGTTCTGTGCGCTTATGTGTCGAAAATCGCAAATCGGTGTATTTTCGTAGTATTAAGAAGAAAACGGATGAAGTGTTGTAATTTATTGTTGTATCTGAGTAGGCTCAGATAGACATGCTATGGATGACATCACATTTCATTTGTAAGTAATTTTATACCTAATTTATTAAAATAGTTCTAGAAAAATCTCTTTGCGTCGGCTTTCAAATCTGAAATTTGTTTTGCATTCAGTCCTAAAGAATTTTTAATCGCAAAAATATTATTTTTATAATTTTTATAATCATTTTATGAATATGCCGCCATCTATCTATCTATCGTCAAGGTAACTAAACTACATTGCATGTTGCAACATCGATATGGAACAATGCGAGTAGTTTTACTATTTATCGGTAGATGGAATATAATATATATGAACAGTGGTAGAGCCAGGCGGCAGCTTTTGCTGTCGCATGGATGGGCCGGCTCGAACCGGGGTGGTACCACGACCTCACAGAATACCAGCGTGAAGTAGAGGTTTACCTCTGCGTTTCGCTTGGTGAGTGCAGGTGGCCGGAGGCCCTTTTTACTGGAAATGAGGCATTCCATCCTAGTCCTCACGGGTGAAAACGCATCTGCATTTTGATCTGTAACAGAGGATAGATGTAGATGTCTATGGGCCGCAGCAACCACTTACCATCAGGTGGACTGTGTGCTCGTTTTTCACCCTTATCCTATAAAAAAAAAGTTAAGTGGGCGGGGCTCAAAACCACCTCACCCCGCAAATTGTCACGCGTTGTGAAATTTAATTACCACACCTCCTCTTTGTATTTGCTCCGTGATTATACCGCAAAATACTTACTAAGTTGTCGTCGTTAAAAATATGCAAGGGTTGTCACAAAAACATTCCCTTAGATAAAAATATCATAACATTAAATTTTATCTGTATTCCTCGTCATAATTTATTTTTCTATACAAAGATACAAAATAATTACTACTTTACAAAACTAGTTGCATCTCGCAGCTTCACCTGATTTGCCGTGATGGAAACAAAGACTTGTGCTTGTAAAGGTAGGTACCTACCTAATTTTACTATATTTTACCTATACAGCTGTATCTCATATATTCCGCTTAATATTTTAAACGGAATACATGAGGTAGCGGGTTGTCAAAATATATAAAAGAGGTTAAATTTATACGTTGGTCCTGTTCTGTTTATTCCCGCCTCGTTACAGATGTGCAACCGACAAATATTTACTACGGCATTTATTATTGTTTTTTTTTTTAAATTGTCTTTTGTAGAATTTCATTATATAATGAATTCTCATCCTTACATTAATTGAAAATCGTGATGGAAAGCACCACATGGTTGTAAGAATTCAATTTTACTTAGGGCATCCTACAATCTTTTCCCAATATTTTCAAGCAATTAAATAATAACAATAATACCGAGTAATATCGTGTTGCTGGGTGAATAGCAAACGCGTGCAACTGATTCCGTGTACGTGATACTCCTAAACCGGCGTACCGTACGCAAGCGAAGCCGACAGGTACTACCGCAGACGTAGCGGGCAGAAGGAAGATTCATACCGCGCCCCATCGTTGGTCCGTCTTGTCGCCAAGTTGACTCACTATTAGTTTTTATTACAAATATGATAGTGTTGAAGTTTCCTGATTAATGTTTCATGGTGAACACAATCGAAGGCCTTGGATAGGTCACAGAATATACCCTGTGATCCTAGCATTCTGTAAATTCTCAATTTCAGCTCAGCACCGGCATCAGTTGTAGAGCGACCCCTTGTGAAACCAAATTAATTTTTATGAAGTAAATTATTTATATTAAAAAAAAATAACATTTGATCTAAAATATTTTTTCAAAAATCTTATGTTTGCAATACAGAAATAGGTCCGAAATTGACGGGGTCTATACTACCAAATTTAATTAAAGGTATTACTTTACTATGCTTTATTAAATCAGGAAACACACAAAATACGATACTAGTACTAAAAATAATAGCTAGTTGAACTTTAACGAAAGTCCCCTACAGATCTGCAATTTTCTTAATATCAATAGTTTTAAAATAGTTTACAATATCTCCAATATATCTCCAATATAAGCCGTGTAGTGGCGGTCAAGAATATCCACTACCCCATATCCTCCCGTGGGTGTCGTAAAAGGCGACAAAAGGAAACAGGCAGGAGATGGGCAGCAGCATCTTCCTGATAATAGCCAAAATTACAATAAAAAAACTGCAGTTGCCAACCCGCTCGCCAAGCGTGGCAACTATGGCAAATACCCCCCAATGACGAGAGTAACAAAGAGACGGCCCCCAGTCCCCGGCGGCCCCGCTATTCCTGGCTACGGTGGCGACCATGGTAACGGCGGGGCAGGGGGTGCTAAGAATCTCCGGTGGAGGTTCGGTTGCCACCTACAACGACTCGACCTGGCAACGTACAACGCACGCACCCTGAGGACTGACGAGAAGATCGTGGAGCTGGAAGAAGAGATAGACAAGTTGCGCTGACATATTATAGGAATATCCGAAGTCCGAAGAGAGGGGGAGGACACGGTAATCCTCGAATCCGGCAACTTGCTCTATCACCGGGAGGGCGACCATCTGTTCCAAGGAGGTGTCGGATTTATCGTCCACAAGTCTCTCGTTAACAACGTTGTAAAGATCGGGAGTGTGTCGACGAGGGTTGCGTACCTTATACTCAGAATCACCAAACGGTATTCGCTGAAGGTCATACAGGTTTACGCACCAACCTCGGCACACCCCGATGAGGAGGTGGAGGAAATGTATGAGGAAATCTCTAGAGCCATGCATTCCTCCAAAATCCAATATACGGTGTTAATGGGAGACTTTAATGCAAAACTAGGCACAAGAGAGAACGTTGAGCTGAAAGTAGGGAAATTTGGAATAGGGCAACGGAACCCAAGGGGCCAGCAGCTGGCCGACTTCATGGAGAAAGAGGGACTCTTTATGATGAACTCTTTCTTCAAGAAGCGGCCCCACAGGAAGTGGACCTGGTCAAGCCCCGACGGTTCGACAAAAAATGAGATTGACTTCATTATGACGACCAGACGACAACTGTTCAGTGATGTCTCAGTGATCGCGAGGGTGAAAACCGGCAGCGATCACCGAATGGTTAGAGGCACACTGAACCTAAATGTTAAGTTGGAGAGGTCTCGTCTGATGAAATCAACGCTCTGTCCCCCTCGTGCTCTAATCCAAAGTCCCGAAACCTTTCAGCTCGAGTTACAAAACCGTTTTCAGTGCCTAGAAGACTGCAATGAAGTGGACGATATGAATGACAAGCTCGTGGAAACTGTCCATGCGGTCGGAGCTAAGTTCTGCAAGACCCGCCGCAGAAGAACACAAAAACTCTCCGATCACACTCTTAATCTCATGGCTGTTAGACGGGAGATGAGGCTACATTCTTCAACAGATTTGACAACATACAGGCAACTGAACAGACAGATCTCCAAATGCATGCGGCGAGACTTACGCAACTTCAATACAGCTCGTATTGAAGAAGCGATCGAGCGGAACCAAGGCTCCAAAGTCTTTGCCAGAGATCTGTCTGCCAGAAAGAGCCAACTGTCAAAGCTGAAGACCGAATGTGGCAGCATCGTTTCCAGGGCACCTGAGATTTTGAGTGAGATTGAGAGGTTCTATGGGCAGCTGTACACGTCATCGTTGGAGCCACACGCAAGTGTGAGTAACGATCCAAGAGCGAGTCTTATTCGACACTATTCCGAAGATATCCCGGACGTCAGTCTGAGCGAGATTCGAATGGCTCTCCAGCACCTTAAAAACGGCAAGGCCCCAGGCGAGGATGGAATTACAGCGGAGCTTCTGAAAGCGGGTGGAAGACCGGTACTTGAAGTCCTTCAGAAGCTCTTTAATTCCGTCCTCCATGGTGGCATTACACCGGAGGCGTGGAGCAGAAGTGCGGTGGTCTTGTTCTTCAAGAAAGGTGACAACGCTCTCTTGAAGAACTACAGACCGATTTCCCTACTGAGCCGCGTCTACGTGCTGTTTTCGGGAGTCATTACGAATCGTCTCGCGCGCAGACTTGACGACTTCCAGCCTCCCGAACAAGCCGGATTCCGAAAGGGCTTTAGCACCATAGACCACATACATACCCTACGGCAAATTGTACAGAAGTCCGAAGAGTACAATTTGCCACTATGTCTGGCGTATGTGGACTATGAGAAAGCCTTTGATTCCGTCGAAATTTGGGCGGTGCTGCAGTCCCTTCAGCGGTGCCAAGTTGACTGTCGGTATATCGAGGTGCTGAAGTGTTTGTACAGTAGAGCTACGATGGCTATCCGAGTACAGAACCAGAGTACGAAACCTATCCAATTGCAGAGAGGTGTAAGACAAGGTGACGTTATATCCCCGAAACTCTTCACCGCTGCATTGAAAGACGTTTTCAAGCTTCTGGACTGGAAAGGATACGGAATAAACATCAATGGCGAGTACATCACTCACCTTCGATTTGCCGACGATATAGTCCTCATGGCAGAATCGCTGGAGGAACTAAGCACTATGCTCAATGACCTCAATAGTGTCTCCCAACGGATAGGTCTTAAGATGAACATGGACAAAACAAAGATTATGTTTAATGTCCATGTCACACCTATGCCGGTAGTTGTTGGGAGCACTAAGCTCGAAGTTGTTGACGAGTATGTTTACCTGGGACAAATAGTCCGACTAGGTAAGTCCAACTTCGACCGAGAGGTCAATCGACGGATTCAATTCGGCTGGGCAGCGTTCGGGAAGCTACGACACATCTTCTCGTCAGAAATACCTCAAAACCTTAAAACAAAATTGTACAACCAGTGCGTGTTGCCAGTGATGACTTACGGAACTGAGACGTGGTCCTTCACTGCTGGTCGTATGAGGAAGCTCAAGGTCGCTCAGCGAGCTATGGAGAGGGCTATGCTCGGAGTTTCTCTACGTGATAAACTTAGGAATGAGGATATCCGCAGTAGAACCAGAGTAACCGACATAGCCCAACGGATTAGTAAGCTGAAGTGGCAGTGGCCCGACCATATAGCTCGAAGAACCGACAACCGATGGGGAAGAAAGGTTCTCGAGTGGCATCCTCGTACCGGTAGGCGAAGTGTAGGGCGTCCCCCCACAAGATGGAGTGACGACCTGGTAAGACATGCAGGAAGTCGATGGATGCAGGTGGCTCAGGACCGTGCTTTGTGGCATTCTTTGGGGGAGGCCTATGTTCAGCAGTGGACTTGTGAAGGGCTGTAATGATGATGATGATGATGATCTCCAATAAACAAAGCAAAAAGTGGTAAGTACTAAATTGTAACAAACAAATACGCTAAAATGCGCAGTAAACGACGTAGCGTAACATACTGCTCTGTATTGTGTGTGCATTAGTGAAGATGGATAGCAGGGTCTATTTTCTCGCTTTCACTAGTCGAATGGTGTATCTATCCATCTCACACATTAGTAAAAGTGGCGTCACTATCTGTCTTGCTCACATTTCGTATCATTACTTTCTCTGTCTCTCTACATCTCACTCAAAGTAGAATCTTAAAGTTACGGCCTTGAGGAAGGCCTTGGTCACACTAGAATCATTTTAAGTAAGTAAGAAAAAAAGTGTTCGACTGGGTTTCTTTATAAAATAAAAATTGTCCAAGAAATAATAATCTAGCTAGTGATTAGCTAGTGACCATTTTGGAATCCTTATCAAATGCAACAATTTTTCAAGTTACTTTCCAAACTAGCATAGTACATCTTTTTCTGTACAGTCAGTTTAAACTGGGCGATGTATTAAATTTGTATATATAGCACAAGCCTCTTCTTTCATTGAGAGTGGGTAATGGAGCAATTAGTCCACTGTGCTGCTTCAGTGCGTGTGCATGTGCACTTCACATCTTCGAAATATTATTATTATTCCTCAGACATTGTAGTTGCATTTCTTACTATGTTTTCTTACACCGTCAAACACACGGGTAAATCATATCACTCAAAATTGCAGTTAACAAAATCATTGGAGCCGGTGAGGATGGAACCTAGATAGCTTGCGTACCGTAAAATTTACTTAACCTTTAGCCCCTCATCTACCACGATTCCTTTCAATGTGATGTATAATGTTTGTTTTATAAGTTTTTTGCAAGACGTCAATTTCAGTTTACACAAGTGAACAAAAAACAGAGCAGTCATCTAATTCACTAATAACCAAAATGTACTTGTACAGATAACAAAATCCGTAAACAAAGCAAAAGTTGTCATAAGTATGTAAGTTCACAAGGCAAATCTAAATCCAACATAATAGCATAGGTCAAAAGTGTCAGAAGTTCTACAATACAATTGAATAAACAAAATATTATTTTTATAGATTATGGGTGACAAACAAGTCCACCTGATGTTAAGTGAAATACAGTGGTTCATAGACATCTACATCTATCCTCGGAAATGCAGAAACAGAACAGAAACAAAAACTTTTTTATTCAATATAGATTATAAATAATAATTATTGAAAGTCACTCTTTTGTTTAATTACCACTGATTCAAAAAAAATCCTCTGTCCTGGGAAGAACCAGCAAGAAACCTAGTGGACCTTTGAAAAAACCAGCTGAATTATCACTCCTGAGGATTACGATGAAATGCCTTATATCCAGTAACAAGGGACTCCAGTTTTTTACACTCATCATGTGAAACAAATCAGCAATAAGCTGCTATTTTACACTAGTACTCTGTAACATGGAAAATGTTATGAACAAATGTTAAAATCAAAGCATTTTCATCTCACCTATTTGTCCTTCAGACAGAATATCCATTTTATAGCGCAAATTGTCTCCACGCCCAACTAATCCAGTAAAGTTGAGCATTAAATTTCTACCTCGACAGAACCTGAGGAAATATTGTTCAGCTTGGGTAAAAATTTTATCTTTGAAGTTATGTTTATTTAATAATTATTATCATTATTGTAACACTGTACCTTAAGTATTTTGAACATTCCAAAGAGCTATCGTGTAGATATGAAGCTTCACACATAACTTTTAATTCATCTATTTGTTCCTTGACATAACCTAAAAAGTTAACAAGAATATTATGAATATGAAATTAATTTTATAATATGATTGTCGTAACAAAACCACACTGAAGTACTAATTTATCTTCTCTACGTAGTATAAAACAAAGTCACTTCCCTCCATCTGTACGCTTAGATAGTTTATAGTTTGTAATGTGATGGATTTTGATGCAGTTTTTATCAGTAGACAGAATGATTCAAGAGGAAGGTTTATATGTATAATACATGCATAATATATATTATATAATTCTTCTGTGCATATGTATGTTACGCAACTCCTGAATGGCTGGACCGATTTTGATGGAATTTTGTGTGATTAAGTTGATTAGAGAATGCTTTAGATTTACAATTGGACAAGGTAGATGGCATTGTTGTTGAGATCTAGAAATCAAGCATGTGTAGCCAGGGCTGATCGCTAGTAAACAATTAACAACTACATTAACTTATCAAATGTCAGAAATCCTACCTGGCAACTACATGCTCTAGGATTTCATTCGAACCTTGGGTCTCACTGTGTTGTAATCATTACTTTGTTTCTGATACTATAATCTATTTAACCTAACTTTAATTTTATAGTACAGTCAACTCTCGATAATTTGAAACTCAGGGGCCAGAGAAAAATTTAAAAAAACCAAAAGTTCAGAAAACCAAAAGGGAGGAATGAAAAAAACCACGTAAACAAGAATTTGATGAAAATTCATGATTTATTATTTTAAAAATTAGTACAATTATTCACAAATGTTCATTTTGAAACAATCGACATATCTGTACATGCATGTAAATAAACAATAGGTCTGTGCATAATAAAAGCTTCAAATTATCGAGAGTAAGGAAGCCTATACTTCAAATTATTGCATGTTGATGGGCATGATACTATTCTTCCAACTACAAATTACCAAGGAATCCAATTAATATTGTTTTTATTCAATTTATTGAGTATTTTTCAAGGGTTCAGGGATAAATTTAAAATTATTGAGAGATTCAAATTAATGAGTATCAAATTATCGAGTCGACTATATTAGGCCAGGAGAACATGATTATTTTTAGTACATAAACTATGATTATATGTTCACTTACACTTAGGATTACACATTAATTATACTGCTCCCCCAAGAGTGATGAGAATAGAAGATTCACTTACTTTACAACTATATCTGTAACTTAATTCTAGAGAAATATGGCTAGTTTTTAAATGTTACAATGATCATTTCTCCATCAGAAAGATAGTTTTGTAATAACTTCACACCAGCTTTTTAACTCACTTACCAAATATAATCGAGATATTCAAAATAATATTAATGTTGATTAATTTCTGATAAACACATGTGAAAATATTCTAAAGAACTAGATATTGGTTGTTGCACATAAAATAATTAAAAAATAAAATAATTACCAAAGTCAGCTTGTGTATAAAAAGTATCATACTGAGCCTCTTTCGTTGTAACCCAGCCTCGATGATCACCAGGGCATCTGGGTCTCACATGGTAAGAAATATTTTTGTAACAGTGAGTCTCGTATCCCCAACAAACTTTATTCTCGATAACATTTTTAAATGGACAACTAAAATCGGCTTTACAATTATCAGCTAAACTTGGAAATGAGCTTAGAATATAACCCATATGCTCAGCTGGCACATTGAAATCCTTAATTTCTATTAGGTAAACAAACCGCATAGAAAATGAAAAAATTATAAGATTTATAAACATCATTTTCAACACAAACTGGAACTATACTTTTATGTCTAATAATCTTTAAAAAACATATTATAAGTATAGAAGATAGGCGCAATTTTAAATAGGCACAAATTTTGGCAAATTTGTTTATCTCCTATATATAATGTACTCTGTGATTTTTGGTTAGGAACGAAACTGTCAATGTCAATGTCAAGAGCATAGATAAATAAAGTGGACAAGTGTTACCACAAACTACTAAGAGGATACTAGTACGAGTTGGTCGATGTTGTTGTTGTTGTTTTTATTATTCGCTCGAGAGAGCAGGCAAAGGAACTATGCCATACAGCCTTGTCTTCATGTATAATTTTCCTTCATATTTCACTGCTTCACAATATGTCGATGCGTCATATTGTGCAGCCTTGGGAGATTTTGACGGTAACTTGAGCCAGCAGGCAGCTGACAATTGGCGATGGTATCTAAAGGCGCCTATGCAAACAAACAGCTTATCTTGAGATTCCATCACCATCAGAGCACTTGTTTCACAGTTTCCATTAATAGTTCACATGCGCAGACACTTAATACACAAAATCGCACTACTTTTACATATCAAAGTCCACTTCAAACCATTATTTAAACAATAATACAGGAGCAGCAAGCCGCCGCCGGTCGAGTTCCCGCCAAAACCCCCGAGTTGGTCGATGAATTTGACATTTGCGTTTTTTTTTTGGAGATTATGGCCTGATATCTAGACCATTAGGCCAAGTCTTGAGTATTTTTATTCGGTTTATTATAATTTCCCCTAATGTATAACTATCCTTCGTAGTTCACTGCTTCACAATATGTTAATGCATCACATTGTGCAGCCCTTGGGAAATTTTGACGGCAACTTGAGCCAGCAGACAGCTGACAGTTGGCGATGGTATCTAAAAGCGCCTATGCAAACCAACAGCTTATCTTGAGAATCCATCACCATCAGAGCACTTGTTTCACCGTTTTTACTAATAGTTCACATGCGTAGACAGTTAATACATAAAATCGCACCACTTTCACATATCGAAATGCACTTCAAACTATTATTTAAACTATAACACAGGAGCAGCAAACCGCCGCCGATCAAGTTCCCGCCAAAACTCCTTGACAATTGCGTTGGAGCTATGGAGTGTAAAGTAGAAGGAGGACCATCTCTATATATGAAAATTGTCCCTAAAATCGTGTCCAATAATGGTGGCGCCGCAGTAGCATAGGATAAATTTAAAAAAAAAACGCCAAAAGTAATTAGAATAAGATGGAGAAATAAACAAGGACCGATCAATCCGCTTGGTTTTGTACTACGTAAATAGTTGAGATTTTGTATACTGGCATTTTACTAACTACTCTAGTCATGACATTTTTTAAATATATGAATTCAGCTGACTTCACACCGTTCACAACAGCTATCTTCATATCGTAGATTTTCAAACGCCAGCGCTATTGTGGAAGGTTTTGGAACCTCTATTTTCAGTAAATAGTAGGACACTTTTTCAACTTTCGCCCCTTATAAGATGGTTCTCCTTGTACTCTACACTCCATAGTTGGAGGGCTAGAGGCACAAACTAATAATGCCTCCCCTACACTACTCGCGAAGTAGATCGAAGTTGTACGAGGCGAATAGGGTAGAGAGGTACTTCGATTCGCTTCGTGCAAGCGCGCTTCGCCTCGGGCGTCTTCCGTTCGCTGTCGGTTTTTTGCGCCAGAGTCAAACAACTTCGCGAAGTAACCCGAAGTTACACGAAGCAACTCACTACACTACTCGGCGTACGCCAGTTATGAATATTTTTTATATATATAAATATTAAATATGTAGCTTTCTACATAACTATTTATTTAGTTAACGCATTGACGTCGTACTGTTCACACAATTAGGTACCTATAGCAGCTGCCTCTTGAACGTTTTTCATGTTAAGGGTGCGGGAGACTCAAGATGACTGAGCCCTTCGCGAAGTAGCACGAGTGTGTAGTCGTTATTCGGACTGCGATCGACTTCGATGAACACTTCGTCGAAGTTACTTCGCGAGTAGTGTAGAGGAGGCATAAGAAGTGCTGGGTGCTAGAGCATCTTTTTCTTTGGTCAAGGACACTTACAATAATTGTAGTTTTGCTAACGGCAAGTAACAAGAAATTATTATCCTTTATAAAGTTTCGAGAGACGTGCAGTGCAGTTTCGTGGTCATTTGGAATAGAAAGTCAAATTTGCCTCTAAAAAGCTTGGTGTGCTCAGCAGAGAGGGACAGCACAGCCGGCACAACGCCTTCAACTTTACAAGGGGCAGGTTCGGCCTCACAAGGAATACTTTTTTTTACGGAACAAAACTAACAAACGTGCACACAGTCCACTTGATGGTAAGTGGTTGCTGTGGCTCATAGACATCTACATCTATCCTCGTTTGCGAGTCACAATGCAGATGCGTTGTCAGCCTTGAGGACTAAGATGGAATGCCTCTTTTCCAGTATAAAGGGTCTCCGGTTCTCTACACTTGCCATATGAAACACAGCAGTATTAAGCTGCTATTTTACGCTGGTATTCTATGAGAGCATGGTGCTTCCCCGGTCGAGCCGAGCCATTCGTGCTACAACTATATTTTAAATATAGTTGCTAACTATATTTTAAATTTGACGGCTCCGTTGCGCAGTGGCTTAGCAATGAGTAGCTGGGCTGGCGGCCGCGGGTTCGAATCTCGCATGGAACAAGTTTTTGTATGGCCTACAAATAATTGTTCCGGGTCTGGATGTTTGTCCTTGTGCAATTTGTGTTTGTAAACTGCCTCCACGATACAGGAGAAAATCCAAGTGTGGGGGTAATGTTTTTATAAATACAAAAAAAAATATAGCTGCAGCTTGGCTCTACCACGTGAAAATACTGTTCTCATCTCTGGGCTGGGGCTCCCCAGTGCAAGCTCTTCCCACTAGACCGCATCCAGCGCAGAGCGGCACGAAACATCGACGACTGACTCTTATCAGATCGGCTCGATTACTTGGCGCTACGAAGAGATGTTGCATCCTTTTGCATTTTCTTTTGCATTTACCACGGGGAGTGCACTAAAGAATTGTTCGGATTAATCCCAGCCGCCAAACTTCACGAACGCAAATCGCGGTAGAACTCCCGATACCATTCACACCATCTGGATGATTCGCGGTCCACCACTGTGCGATTTAGAAGATGTTTTCTTCCTCGCACAACTTTCTTGTGGAATCGATTACCATCAGCGATTTTTCCGAACCTATACGACTTAGCGACCTTCAAGAAAAGAGCCTTTAAAATGCCGGCAACGCATCTACAATTGCCCTGGTTCCTCTGGTGTTGCAGTTGTTCATGGGCGGCGGTAGTCACTTAGCATCAGGTGAGCTGCATGCTCGTTTGCTCCCTCACCAAAAAAAAATATAAAAATTTGATTAAAACTTTTCACAATCTGTAGCTGGGTCACATTGCGAAGCTTTTTAAAGATTTTGATTGCAGCTTGAGCCAGCAGACAGACTGTGACGCTGTATCTTAAACTCTTAAGGCGCCTAAGTAGCCAAAATAAGTTTGATATTACCGTCGAGGCCCTTATGCAGACATGACCCGCGTGTGGTAACTGTTTTTACCATTTTTTGTCAGTACGCTTTGTGTAATTGCAGGACTAGAGATTGCAAAATCCAGATTTTTTTGAAATCCGAATCTCTGAATTTTCCTATAATTAAAATCCGGATAAACCGGATTTTTCGAAGTTTTAAAGTGATTTGATAAAACGGAAATAAAAAACATAAATCATTTAAAATCTGCATTTATTCAGACACGACAAAATAAAATCAACTAAAATAAACAACAAAACAATCATAACCTAAACATAACATAAAATCAAATGCAATAAAATGTATGTAGGTATCCATTTTCTTAATAAAACTATAGTTTCAAAAAAACGAATGTTTAAGGTAATTCAGTTACAAATAAGAGAAGAAATAAATAATAAATTCTATTTTATGACATTAATTTAGTACATAATAATAATATAATAAATCATTTATTTCGACCAACAATAGTCATAAATTGTTAGTACAACTTACTTAGCCTAATGTTAGTATAAAATAAAATAGAAGTTGATGTTAAAATGTTAGTCGCAATAGTACTTATCCTATCTTAGTAACTTAACCTACCCCCAGCCTCTCATAGTGAACTCCAGGTGGGATTCTCCTGGTGCTGGTGTGTGCACAATTTCAAGCCATCCAGAGCGGGCTATCCAGCTTCACAGCCAACGCGTTGAGAAGAGTGTTGGAGCTTCTTAATAGCCTGCTTATTATAGACGTGGCACATTTGCGCATGATCGCGTAGAAGTCGTCCACACGAGCATCCGCAAACATAGCCGACGCACTGCAGTGTCGAGGCCTCCTCAACATCACCCTTATCACATTGTTGTACTGAACACACAAAGCACTGTAGGCTTGCTGCGTATAGTCAGTCCACAGACTGCACGTGTAAAAGGATTGGCAATACACCTTGAACAAAGTTAACTTGACTTGAGTCGTAGTACGTGCAAATCTGCGAGCCAACATATTGCCCCGGACCGACAGCGCTCGGCGCTCTCGTTCAATGTCACTGTCATCATCCAGGCATTCAGTTACAATATGTCCGAGGTACCTAAACTCAGCCACTTGTCTCAGAGGAATCCCACATAGCTGGATACGTGGCGTGAAATCAAGTGGTTTGTTCTTACCTCTGAAGACAATAAATTCACTCTTTTTTGAGTTGTAACTGAGTCCAGTCTCCTCAGCATATGCTTCACAAATTTTCAACAGCTTTCGAAGCCCGCTGACTGAGGGGCTCAACAGAACCATGTCGTCTGCGTAACTAAAATTATTCATGGATACACCGTCTATTGAGCAACCGACACCTGCTCTGCTGAGCCACTCAATCAGTCTATTAACATAAAGATTAAACAGCCTGGGTGATGTCAGCCCTCCCTGCCTCATTCCGCACTCTAGTTTGTAGGGATCACTTAAGGCGTTACCCCATCTAATTGTGTTAGTTTGGTTACCGTACCAATATTCCAAGAGTGAATTCAACTCTGGTCTCAAGCTACTTTCCCGTCTTAGTTTTTGCCATAGGATTTTATAAGATACTCGGTCGAAGGCTTTAGACAAATCCAGGAAACACGCATACACCTGTGTCTTCCTGTCCGTGTAGTACCGCACAGTCTACTTGAGACACAGTATTGCGCTCTCCGTTGACAGTTCAGGCCTAAACCCGAACTGAGCATCGTGTAACTTAACTGCCTTACTTAACTGTGTATCAAGCAGACTATCCAGAACCTTAGCCGAGATTGTCGCTAAGGATATCGGCCTGTATTTGGTTTTATCCGCTGCATCGCCCGTCCTATTCTTAAGGATACGCACGACCACTGACATCATCATTGTATCAGGTAAGTAACCATGATCAACACATAGGTTGTAGAGTAACTTGAGGACTCTGTGAAAGGGCACACCCGCATATCTGAGGTGTTCGACGCTGAGACCATCGTGACCTGGTGATTTCCCACGCTTTATATTGTTAATTGCTGATTTAACATCATCGATTGTGAAGCGCAGCGGGCTACCCCCCATATTCACACTGTCCCCAGTGTCACCATCATTTAACATACAATTAAGCCTGCACGGTTCCACCTTAAACTGCGACTTGAACAAGTTGGCTATATTCCGACACCTACTCACGCCCCCCACTTGAGCTGAGATACTCGATCTTGGATTCAGTCTGTTCGTATGCTGCCAGAATTTACCAAGTTGCTTAGCCTCACACGAAGCTGCCAGAATATCAATTTTAATTTGTTCTTCATTATCCTGGCACCACTTGAGTTTGCTTTTAAAAACCTTACGTGACTCTTTCATATCCTCGTATGCTGCTCCATACGTTGGCTTTCCAACACATACCCAAGACTGAAAACAAAGACGAGCTCTGGGCATGAGCCGGTCACACATGCCTATTCCATCCCACTATCTGTCGCTTTTTGTTACGCTGTACATTCTTATAACTATAAATTGCAGCATCCTGCAATATACCTATGATATTCTCGTACAATTTATTTATGATTAATTTATGTTCAAATTTATCACAGAATTTATCACAACAATTATTTGACTCTACAGGAAAATCTACTAATCTTAATTTATTATTACAATATTCTGTATATAGGTTAATCTGTTCACTATCTCTGTTCCCCCAAATTACTCTATTTATTTTTGTAGTTTTAGACTGGATGGGCTGGACCTGCAAGAAATCTAAACTAATTTTACAGTCCACTTCCAAGGGATAGTGATCAGACCACGTTACATCGTTTCTTACGTGTATGCTTTCAACATATTTCCTAGCCATTCTCGTTACAAGGCAATGATTCAATCATCGTGAGCAGCCGTGAGCATCACTAGTGTATGTGTGCACATTCGAATTACTCGACAACATTTCATAGTACATAATATATTAATCAGTCTTTTTTAGAAAACGAGATCTTAAAAACATGAAAGTGTCAAGTGTCTCATCGTTTAGAGGTGATCTTATTTTATTACAGAACAACTGTGGAAAAAGCTCTTGAGACTCAACACTCGTCGGCGGTATGGAAAGCAACCTGTTCAGGACTTTTTTAGGATTTCTCCACGACCTCCAGCGTTTTCAAATAAAGCTATTTCAACGTGAATCATGACTGGTGTTGATCACTACCCAAATTTGCAAGAGAAAGTTGACGATTGAGCTTTTCTTTAAAACTAAGCGGCGATGGATCAGAACTATAGCACAGAGTTTCTGACGTAGCGATCGTAATAGTCAATGTGGTCGTGCAATTGTCAACATCCAGGGATGCAGCTTGGTAGAACACATTTTTAATTTCTTCATACGTAGGTTTTTTAAATATGTCTTCCTCAATTTCATTTAAAAATTGGTTAGGGTTGTGTAAGTATTGTAAGGCGCCGACAACATTATAGAGTCGCCTCTCTTTAATCTTCCGTTTCAATGAAATTGCCAGTTGCCTGGCAGACATCATGTCTTGGATGTCTAATGATTTCATCAAAAATTTAAGAGCTGTATCCGCCGTTAGAATGGTAGCATCTCTGCGGCAGAGTACTTCCACAGTAGTTTTGATCATGTCAGATTTTCTAGACATAAGATTTCTATATCTGAGAATTTAATACCAGATTTCATATCAATCAATGCTTTCTGTATGCATAATTATAGCTTTAAAAATCGTTTCAGCATAATTGATAGACTGCTCCACCTGGTTTTGCAGTCTAGGAGTAGTTGTAACTCTTTTCCGAATTCAGCTTGGACATATTTTTAGAGCGTGGCGTCGTTCTTTGTCGGTGAGTTTTTAAATATCTACACCACGGACCGGACTTTATTAATTATTTTCTTATATTCATCACTTAGCACTCCGTGTCTCCGTGACTGCTCGACAACAAATCTATCAACGTCATCATCAGAGTTTTCATCTGAGTCAGAGTCTGAGCATGTTTCCGGATCCTCACGTGGTTGTTGATTGTTTTTGTGTAAAACATCTTGTACAGTCAGCCAGTTGCACACCGTGTGCAAAGCATAATTGATGAAACGAAACTGGCAGAATACGCCCAAGCTTCGCCATGACAGCTGCGCCGTCAGTTGTCAATCCAATGATGTCTTTGTCCAAACAAATTCCAAAAGAATCTAATCTTATGTCCATGAGTGAAACACTAGCTTCAGCTCCCATAGACCCTACAATCCTTACTAATCTCAGATTTTTGCAGACATTTTCGCCATCATCATTTTGAAAATGAATATTTAAATTTAAGTATCGATGGAATTTAATTGAGGTCCACTCATCAAGAGTGATTGACCACTTGGTATTTTTAGTCTTCATAGCTTTTATCTCCACATTAAGAGACAATTTTTCTGTGTTACATATGTCCATTATCATTTTTTTATTGAATTTGGTGACTTTGGAATGCCTTCTTTATAATTTTTTTGCATTAACTGTGAGCTCTGCCGACGAACAAAATACTTTTAGCGGTAACCCGTCTAAAACCACCATTCTTGATATAACACTAGTTAAAGAGTCTTTGCTTTCATAATAGTCGATTATTTTTTGCTTTTTAGCAAATGGAACACAACTTTTGCTAGTTGAAGCCATGGGTGTGTCTTTTTGTTGAGAATTGATGCTGACACTTTTGTTACTTTTTACATTAATGGAATGTTTCTTATGTAAGTGGGTGTGTAATGTTAACGTGCTTCCACTTATTTTTAAAATGCTATGACAGTGTTTGCATTTTGCCTTTTGCCCATCCGTCGTTCTTAAAAATTGATGCCATACGCTGCTCTTGTCACTTCACTTTTTGATATAATCCACTCCATTTATCATCTGGTTGATCTAAAAATAAAAAGTATAAAATATGTATGTTATGTTTTATTAATTCATTTATGCATTTAAATAGATAAACACCCACCATATATCAGAAGTTAAATAGGCACATCTAAATTAACAGTTATTGACCTACTGCAGAATAAAACTTCATGCAATTTAAAGTTAAGACGAAAAATTTATAGTATTGTAGAAGCAGGAGTCTTAACTTAATACCAGTAAACCATATTAGGTATCTATGTATTAAAAAAACTTAAAGTACAAATATTTGGAATGTAACAAGTTATATTAAAAATAAATATAAATATAAAGATACGAGTAATAACTTATATCTAAAATTAAATCTAAAACTATTTACATTAAAATTCTACATCAGAGTCATCAGAGTCATCGTCATTCACATGAATTACGATATCTTCTGTCAGATGAGATTTCTTCAAGTGTTCCTCTTGGAGTTTTTCCGCATGCTTCACACAATCTTCCCAGTTCTTTTGCGAAACTTCATCTTCATTTTTTGCTTGAGCGCATACCAACTCAATTGGGTTATATTGGTAAGGTGGTTATTTTTTTTTTATAGAATAAGGGTGACAAACGAGCACACAGTCCACCTGATGGTAAGTGGTTGCTGCGGCCCATAGACATCTAAAGGGGGGGCCATTTCCTGTTTTTGTGTTGAAGCCGCCTTGTCCATCCTTGTCTGGCCAAATTCGTTTGCGGCTGTGATTTTGGTTCACCCAAGTGTCATCTAAATAAATTATTGGCCGAGTGTCTTCACTATCTCTCAGGGTCTTAAGTTTTCTCATGAATTGTAGCCGCGCACAAACGATGTCAGTCCTTTCCATCAACTATTTACGACCATCTGGACGTTGTGTGTACTTGTACACAAGTTCTATGAGAGTTTTACGCATAGAAGAAATAGAACACTGGAATCCATCAATGCTTTCTTTTGCTGTACTCAAAATTTTAGCCGTGGAAGGATATTCACCATCGCGATAAAACGATGACACTATTTGTTTAATTACACTTTTGTCAAAGTCATCTAAGGCAGTTACTGTACACGGCCAATAGACGCTTTCTCGCGGAGAGCTAACTTCTTCCTTTCTTCTCCCTTTATACACTCTCTTTTAATTTCGTCGCACGCTCTAACACTCATACCACATATCGCCGCAGTAAATTCACGAGAACGGCAGAAATTAACACTTTGTAACTTTTCGGGATCTATTTTCATTTCAGTGAAAAATGTTAAAACATTGATGATAACAACAGGTGCTTGTGCTGGTATATTGATGCCAACAGGCAAAATATTATTTTGAATAAATTCTGCCGTTTTGGTACAAAACAAAGGAGTAGCCGTTGCTTCACAAAGAAATTCAGAGAGCGAATGCGCAAAAACAAATTTCTCTTCGATATATGCACTAAATTATCATTGCACTAATTTGCAGGTATTAGGTGGGGGTAATAATGGAAAAAAAATGACTCATAACATAACAATGTCACACCATCCTTTGTATACCGCACCGCCGCCGTGTACCTGCCTTCGATGATTCATTTGTCGTTATCGATAATGGCGTTGCGCCCACGCAACATGCTCACCGCCCTAGTCGCATTGAGGCCGAGCTATGATTTATGACCTTAACTGCACGGACAAAATAATTTTACTATAGTTAAGTAATAATTAAAGAGATTATTGGAGTCTACTCCTTAAGAATCGTTTTATATATAGCGCATGGTATGAAAAATGGCTGAGTAGTAAAATCAAACATTAACAAAAATTTAAACCGTTATGGTTTTCCTCTGCGCAACATACTCACACATCTCATAGCGCTCCCCGCTCCTCAGCGCCAAGTACACCCCCCTATATTTTGTCACTCGCTCTCTCTGTCTAAATATGTGGGATAGCATCACAGCGTGATCACTGTTGTTATAACTTGACTATAGTATTCAGTATATATGTCAAACGTCAATGTGTGGAGTTTTAAGGATTTAAATTGTGATTTTTATTTATATCTGTTGATGTTAATATTTATATTTTTATAGAGTGAAGATTTTTTATAGAATATCGGTGACAAACGAGCACATAATCCACCTGATGTTAAGTGGATGCTATGGCCCAAAGATATCTACATTTATCCTCGATTAATAACCACAATGCATAGAGCGAGACTGTGGATAAAATAAGATGTGGAAGAAATCTATTCAAGTCATATATTTTTATGTAATATATTTTATCAAATCATTATAGATAAATTTGTGCATTTATTTACTTTCTTTACCTATTTTATATATTTTAAGACAATCGTTTTAAAAGAGTAAACTCCAATCACGTGTCGTAGCTAACACGCACTATTTTTTATATGTAACATCTTTCCTCTCGCTTTCCTGCAATCTGTGGGAGTGATTTCATGAAAAGGAACGGAAGTGCGTAACAGGAAGCTGGGGAAGCGCACTCTATTTGATATAATCAATAAGCGCGCACGGTGGTAGTAAAGTGTGCTATTATATAAACTAATTTATGTGTGTAAACTATATTAATAAATATATTTACTGTTGGTAATAGGTGTCTTAAGAAAGTGCAGATCATTGATAAAAACTGCAAGTGAATAATAATGAATGATAATTCTAATAAATATATAATATATAGCTCGCTCTTATTTTATTTTTATGTATTTTTTTATAGATAAAGGTGAAAAACAAGAACACAGTCCATTTGATGGTAAGTGAATGCTGTGGCCCATAGATATCTGCATTTAACCTCAATTGCGAATCAAAATGCAGATGCGATATCACCCCTTAGGACTAAGATGGTCCTAGGATGAATGCAGTTGTAGCACGAATGGTCTAGGCGACCCATTCATGCTACAAATAACATAGTGGCAGCGTGATTCTACCACGTATATTTTAAAGCCGTTTATAATCAACGATAGAGAGCACTCACTTATACACTTTTTTATTGCATACAATAAGTGTCGACCACAAGTAATACAATCATATATATCAAAAATCCACACGTTCAAAAGATTTCTTGAAATCCATGTAGATCACATCAGCTTGACTTTCATTTCCCATGTTGTCAACAATATAACTAAACAAACAAACCAAATTATTTACCATAGATCGCCTACTTAAGAAGTACCTATGTTAGATTTTCAAACGATTTGATTTGATTTATCCTGTTACAATTAATTATTACATAATACTCTTTGTATTAAGAAGATAGAGAGTATTAAGAATAATCACAGGATAATGATTTTAAATGGCAAATGTAGAATATTTTGGTGTATCAGTTTAATTTGGACTTTTACCTAGAGAAAAGGAAAAGTGCGTTCTTTTATATTATTGAAAAATAATTGTAATAGATGAAACCAAACTACGCAGGCATTTCAATACCAGGTGCTTTACTTCAGAGTTATTTAACCAATTGACTAGCATTCTTGAAATAAAAAATATTTACTCGAGTCCATACCGTCCCCTAACGAATGGTGCATTAGAATGAAGTCACCCTTAAAGAATACTAAAATGATTCGTAAATGAAAACAATGACGTTTGGCACTGTTACCTTGCTACTGCAATTTTATCTTACACTGCCACTCCACATTGTACTACTGAATTTACTCCTTTTGATTTATTATATTAGTTATTTCGTTATTTTTAACACGCTTTATTAGCTTGGTATGTATCTATGTAACGTAATTTCTGAATGTGATTTTCATCCCCTTCGAAACATGGGATTTCGCACACTTATCAAGGACCGATTACAATGCAATAATTAAAATTGTTTTTTTTGTTGATTTTTTTATAAGGGCGAGGGAAACGAGCATTTGGCTCACCTGATGGTAAGTGACTACCGCAGCCCATGAACAACTGCAACACCAGGGGAATTGCAAATGCGTTGCCGGATTTTAAAAAGGAGTAGGCTCTATTCTTGAAAGTTCCTAAGTCATATCGGTGCGGAAAAATCGCTGGTGGTAATCGATTCCACAAGGAAGTTGTGCGAGGAAGAAAATTTCTTCTAAATCGGACAGTGGTGGATCGCCAATCATCCAGATGGTATGGATGATATCGTGAGTTTTGTCGCGATGTGCGATGGTGAAATTGAGCGGCTGGAATTAGTCTGAACAATTTCTCAGAGCGCTCCCTGTGGTAGATGGGTTCTTTTTAGCGGTAAACGCTCAAACTTGTACCTTTTGAGGATTGAACTGGACTAGATTTAGTAGTCCTCAGTCTCGAGATTTTGTTTAGCAAAGACTCTACTTCAGACACAAGTTTGTTCCGGTACTCGGCGACGTTTTCCCGAGAAATATTGGCACGGCCGGTGTATAGAGCATCACCAGTGCTGTCATCCGCATAGCAATAAATGTTATCGGTTTGCAACATATCATTGAAATGCAGAAGAAACAACGTTGATGATAGCATGCACCCTTGTGGAACACCAGCTTTAATAGGCTTGTAATCGGAGCATGCACCGTCTACTACGACTTTGATGCTCCGATCAGCCAGAAAGCTGGGGATCCAATTGCACAATTTCTCGGGAAGCCCATAGGAAGGAAGCTTCGAAAGAAGCCCTTTGTGCCAGACTCGATCGAAGGCCTCCGCTATGTCCAAACTAACGGTCAATGCCTCCCCTTGGACTTCATCGCCTACGCCCATTTATGTGTTAGGTAAACAAGAATATTACCAGCTGAGCAACTCCGACGGAAATCGTGCTGGCGGTCACTAATCGGCTGGTGGTCCTCAAGATACCGCATGAGCAGGCAGTTAATAATGGACTCTATTATTTTCGAGAACAAAGAGGTGATGGCGATAGGCTTGTAGTTGGACGGATCCGAACGGTTACCTTTTTTAGGGATCGGGTGCAAGGAAACTCTCTTCCGCGAATTCGGAACTACGCCTAGGGAGTAGGAGTACCGAAAAAGATGCGTTAGAACCGGTGCCAACTCACAGCACGTCCTCAGCACAATTGGTAAGATTCTGTCAGGCTCACTCGACTAGTGTATTTCCGGATATAGGAGTACTTTGCGTACTGAGCACTGTGTGAATCGCACATCAGGCATAGATCACTCACACTGCGGGATGGTCGGCGGTGTGTTCCCCCCGTCATCGAGAGTCGAGTTGGACGCGAAAAGGAAACCTAAAAGGTTCTCTTTTGCGGCGTAGGCCAGTGAGTCTTCCTCCCTGTACAGATATGGTAGTGATGGTTTACAAAAACTCCCTTCAACAGCCTTGGCGAGAGACGAGAATGCACGGGTTCCCGAAGGAAGGCGAACTTATGTTCCATTATCCTTTTTTTTCATACCCGGTAGTGGCTTTGTGCCAAGTGCACGCATAGAATAAAACTTTTTGGAGATGAAGCTTGAGAAACGGCCACTATATTCAAGGAACGCAGCAGGCGGGCAAATTTCCCATCTTCCACATAAGTTGCCGACTTTGAATAAAATAAAATATTGTGTACTGTATTTTTCCAACAAGTTATATAAAATCTATTCCGATTTTAGCTCAAAACTATGCTAGCTAACTCAAAAATCTTCACTTTATCGGTGAATTCATGTAATACTATATGATAAAAAATTGAGCCAAGTTTAGCGACATGCATGGTTCGACCTATGAGATAAGCATACGACTACTCGTATGAGTAGTCAGGGAGTTTTGTACGCCATATAACTACTGTTCTTAGCCGCACATTGAGATATGCATGGTTCGATCTTTGAGACAAGCATACGACTAGTTGTAGGGGTTGTCAAGGAGTTTTGTACATCATATAACTATTGTTCTTAGCAGTGTATTGAGACATACACGTTTGATCGTTGAAGCAAGCATATGACTATACTATAGCTTAGTTTTTTTACCCGTTACAATCCGGCTAGCCACGGGACTGACCATCGACAGTTTATACGGCAGACATTTGAAAGATCTGTCGTTTGCACTACGGTTTTATGATTAGGAAAAAGTAAATACGGCTTACTAATGTTTTGAGACATACATAACTTAATCATCAAGAAAATTTTATTACTACTGGTTGGACCAACTAGTGCCTTTATTAATCTTTTCTAATTAAATAAATAATACATAATTTAAAATTAAAAATTTTGTACAGCCGACTTCAATATAAGTTATTAAGAATAATTCAAAAACTATTGGTCTGACCTTGATCAAATTCATATGGGACCACACGAGAAGTATCAGCTTTCATATAAAAAAATAATCAGCGAAATCGGTCCACCCAGTAAAAAGTTATTAGGTAACACACATAAAAAAAACATACGCGTCGAATTAAGTACCGTCTCCTTTTTGGAAATCAGCAGAAAATAAAGAAAATGATTCATAGTCTAATAAAAGACACTCTTTTGTAGATAACCGAACTAAAAAGTAGAAAATAATTTTCAATTAGGTAGTTTAAAATAAGAAAATTGTGATTAACATAAAAGTTCATTTTATTGTAAAAAAGCATTTTCACTCAGATGCAGGTGGCTCAGGACCGTGCTTTGTGGCATTCCTTGGGGGAGGCCTATGTTCAGCAGTGGACTTGTGAAGGGCTGTAATGATGATGATGATGATGTTCACTCAGCGCCAGATACGTTGCTGTGTAACCAAGATTCGGTGAATAAATTTATGTCATACTCCTTCGATAATAATTGTATGGTTCTTATTTAAAATTAAGTCACACGATTCGACCTAATAAGTTTCATTTCATAAAATCAAAGAAACAACGTTATATAAATGTCTTTGATATGTTGTTATACTTTAAAAATAATAATTTAATTTTTTATTATCATTTTACCTATTTTGAAAACTTAGATGTAAGATAAATTTTTTTAAATTAAAAAAGCATTTCTAATAATAGTTTTTATTAATCGATTAAGGTATCCATCCATGTTTAATCGTTTAATTAATTATAAAAGTAATCGAATCGATACATCACTATGTATAGTTTGTGGTGTGTGAGTAAAGTAAAATAAACCGTAGATACTAAGATAGGTACTCATCTTCTATGAAATAATTGAATGGTGCATATTATTCATTATCTACGGCTAAAATCATAGACCATCATAGACATTGATTGAATTTAACTTTGCTTTACGGCAGATGTCACTGTTCTCATCTCAACTCGTCTCAACTGCAGTTTCGCGCCTTTTCCGGAAATAAATTCCGGCGGGGGTTTCTGGTTTTGGAAATATACACGTGAACAGGCGTCATCCAATCAGCTGGTAAAATTTGAGACCGGTGGCGGTCATCGTTGACTTTTTTCAAGTGCTTGTTTATTATTTATCTTAGTAGTGACTGGATTATTAATGTAATTTTATTTTGTCTAAGGACACAAGAAGTTATAAAAAATTAGGTGGTTTATTTTATAGAACGTTCATCATTGCAATTTTTGACCTTCAAACATATCCTAAATAATGTTGTCGCCATTTTGACCATGCAAGTTGAATTGAAATAGTTTATTTTCGTTATTTCATTTCTTTAGAGTTGCTTTTGTGAGATATGTAAATGGATTCCTATTGGGAAAACTACGAAGAAAATGTCCCAGACACCTAGTATAGTAAATTTCCTTATTCATGACGCCAATGGTTAGTAAGTAGTAACGTTAGATTTCGTCGATTTTGTTATTCTTTCCTAAGATTTTTAACGAACATTTCAACAATTATTTTATCCTGAATGAGTTCAATAGAAAAAGTAAACTAGGCGTCAAAACTCACCCCTGGGATGTTATGTGGGCAGTCATATTTGAATGTATTCCCGTTTGTTTACGTTTCCTTTGTAGACCTTAGTTATGACTTCTTCATGAAAGAAAAATCCATTTTATAGAGAAATTACTATTTTTAGGACAGCCGCAAATGGTGAAAGTTGTTCAAAATACAAACAATCAATCTACTACCCAAATAAAGGTCAAGCCAAATCCTGTGAATATATATAAGATTCCCGCGAATGCAGAAGGACAAATAAAAACACAGGTTTGATTTATTTGCTTATTTTTAGTAAGCGAAAGAGAAAGCAAATAATATTATTACCCATTACCCATACATTAAATTTTATTATAGTTAAAATCTCCACTGAACTTTTACCCGCAATAGGGACATACCTAGTTTATATTATGTCTAAAACTTGGTGGTCCATGGCAAGGTAAAAAACAGTCAAATGGTGAATCTGACTTAAATTTAAAGAACCACTGCCTTAGAGCATTTTAACGTCTAAGCACTTGCAGTTACAGTTTGGTCAATTTCAATTTCTGTCACAGTCATCTGGGTAAATATCTCTCTTATTTCTTCAGCAATGCATCCTCTCCTGTTCTAGTTTAAAAGATAAGGGGAACCTTTTGGGGTGATAAGAATCAGTAGCTCAGTTCCTCACTTGATTGCAACTGTCTGTGGGCTGCAGTAATTTGTCATAAGTGTTGTATCAAAAAGTTAGATTTAACAAGGTATTATTAGATGTTTTCTACTAAGATTTGCAAATAATTGTAATGTTTTAATTATTGTTCTTATTTTCTTCAATCTTGTCTACATACATACATTACAGCCCTTCACAAGTCCACTGCTGAACATAGGCCTCCCCCAAGGAATGCCACAAAGCACGGTCCCGAGCCACCTGCATCCATCGACTTCCTGCATGTCTTACCAGGTCGTCACTCCATCTTGTGGGGGGACGCCCTACACTTCGCCTACCGGTACGAGGCTGCCACTCGAGAACCTTTCTTCCCCATCGGTTGTCGGTTCTTCGAGCTATATGGCCGGCCCACTGCCACTTCAGCTTACTAATCCGTTGGGCTATGTCGGTTACTCTGGTTCTACTGCGGATATCCTTATTCCTAAGTTTATCCCGCAGAGAAACTCCGAGCATAGCCTTCTCCATAGCTCGCTGAGCGACCTTGAGCTTCCTCATACGGCCAGCAGTGAAGGACCACGTCTCAGTTCCGTAAGTCATCACTGGCAACACGCACTGGTTGTACAATTTTGTTTTAAGGTTTTGAGGTATTTCTGACGAGAAGATGTGTCGTAGCTTCCCGAACGCTGCCCAGCCGAGTTGAATCCGTCGATTGACCTCTCGGTCGAAGTTGGACTTACCTAGTCGGACTATTTGTCCCAGGTAAACATACTCGTCAACAACTTCGAGCTTAGTGCTCCCAACAACTACCGGCATAGGTGTGACATGGACATTAAACATAATCTTTGTTTTGTCCATGTTCATCTTAAGACCTACCCGTTGGGAGACACTATTGAGGTCATTGAGCATAGTGCTTAGCTCCTCCAGCGATTCTGCCATGAGGACTATATCGTCGGCAAATCGAAGGTGAGTGATGTACTCGCCATTGATGTTAATTCCGTATCCTTTCCAGTCCAGAAGCTTGAAAACGTCTTCCAATGCAGCGGTGAAGAGTTTCGGGGATATAACGTCACCCTGTCTTACACCTCTCTGCAATTGGATAGGTTTCGTACTCTGGTTCTGTACTCGGATAGCCATCGTAGCTCTACTGTACAAACACTTCAACACCTCGATATACCGACAGTCAACTTGGCACCGCTGAAGGGACTGCAGCACCGCCCAAATTTCGACGGAATCAAAGGCTTTCTCATAGTCCACATACGCCAGACATAGTGGCAAATTGTACTCTTCGGACTTCTGTACAATTTGCCGTAGGGTATGTATGTGGTCTATGGTGCTAAAGCCCTTTCGGAATCCGGCTTGTTCGGGAGGCTGGAAGTCGTCAAGCCTGCGCGCGAGACGATTCGTAATGACTCCCGAAAACAGCACGTAGACGCGGCTCAGAAGGGAAATCGGTCTGTAGTTCTTCAAGAGAGCGTTGTCACCTTTCTTGAAGAACAAGACCACCGCACTTCTGCTCCACGCCTCCGGTGTAATGCCACCATGGAGGACGGAATTAAAGAGCTTCTGAAGGACTTCAAGTACCGGTCTTCCACCCGCTTTCAGAAGCTCCGCTGTAATTCCATCCTCGCCTGGGGCCTTGCCGTTTTTAAGGTGCTGGAGAGCCATTCTAATCTCGCTCAGACTGACGTCCGGGATATCTTCGGAATAGTGTCGAATAAGACTCGCTCTTGGATCGTTACTCACACTTGCGTGTGGCTCCAACGATGACGTGTACAGCTGCCCATAGAACCTCTCAATCTCACTCAAAATCTCAGGTGCCCCGGAAACGATGCTGCCACATTTGGTCTTCAGCTTTGACAGTTGGCTCTTTCTGGCAGACAGATCTCTGGCAAAGACTTTGGAGCCTTGGTTCCGCTCGATCGCTTCTTCAACACGAGCTGTATTGAAGTTGCGTAAGTCTCGCCGCATGCATTTGGAGATCTGTCTGTTCAGTTGCCTGTATGCTGTCAAATCTGTTGAAGAATGTAGCCTCATCTCCCGCCTAACAGCCATGAGATTAAGAGTGTGATCGGAGAGTTTTTGTGTTCTTCTGCGGTGGGTCTTGCAGAACTTAGCTCCGACTGCATGGACAGTTTCCACGAGCTTGTCATTCATATCGTCCACTTCATTGCAGTCTTCTAGGCACTGAAAACGGGTTTGTAACTCGAGCTGAAAGGTTTCGGGACTTTGGATTAGAGCACGAGGGGGACGGAGCGTTGACTTCATCAGACGAGACCTCTCCAACTTAACATTTAGGTTCAGTGTGCCTCTAACCATTCGGTGATCGCTGCCGGTTTTCACCCTCGCGATCACTGAGACATCACTGAACAGTTGTCGTCTGGTCGTCATAATGAAGTCAATCTCATTTTTTGTCGAACCGTCGGGGCTCGACCAGGTCCACTTCCTGTGGGGCCGCTTCTTGAAGAAAGAGTTCATCATAAAGAGTTCCTCTTTCTCCATGAAGTCGGCCAGCTGCTGGCCCCTTGGGTTCCGTTGCCCTATTCCAAATTTCCCTACTTTCAGCTCACCATTCTCTCTTGTGCCTAGTTTTGCATTGAAGTCTCCCATTAACACCGTATATTGGGTTTTGGAGGAATGCATGGCTCTAGAGATATCCTCATACATTTCCTCCACCTCCTCATCGGGGTGTGCCGAGGTTGGTGCGTAAACCTGTATGACCTTCAGTGAATACCGTTTGGTGATTCTGAGTATAAGGTACGCAACCCTCGTCGACACACTCCCGATCTTTACAACGTTGTTAACGAGAGACTTGTGGACGATAAATCCGACACCTCCTTGGGACAGATGGTCGCCCTCCCGGTGATAGACCAAGTTGCCGGATTCGAGGATTACCGTGTCCTCCCCCTCTCTTCGGACTTCGGATAATCCTATAATATGCCAGCGCAACTTGTCTATCTCTTCTTCCAGCTCCACGATCTTCTCGTCAGTCCTCAGGGTGCGTGCGTTGTACGTTGCCAGGTCGAGTCGTCTAAGGTGGCAACCGAACCTCCACCGGAGATTCTTAGCACCCCCTGCCCCGCCGTTACCATGGTCGCCACCGTAGCCAGGAATAGCGGGGCCGCCGGGGACTGGGGGCCGTTTATTATTGTCATTGCTCATGGGGGGGTATATTGCCATAGTTGCCACGCTTGGCGAGCGGGTTGGCAACCGCAGTTTTTTTATTGTATTTATGCCGTTATTAGGAAGATGCTGCTGCCCATCTCCTGCCTGTTTCCCTTTGTCGCCTTTTACAACACCCACGGGAGGAAATGGGGTAGTGGATATTCTTGACCGCCACTACACGGCACTTCTTCTTGTCTATTTTATATGAATCATGGTACCTTATACTTTACAATTATTATCATAAATATAGTTACACAAATTTTTAAACAGATGTAAGTTAACAGTTATTTGAAAAGTATTATTATGAGTTAGAGAAATTCAAAAGAAACTTTCAAAAGAAAAATTAATTGGTAAGACTTACATTATTACAGGTTTAACAGTACACAGGTTTTCTAAAATTGATTCAAAGAGATACTTTGAAAGTTATTATTTTGTTACATTATTTACCCAGTTTTGATTAAATTATTATCTGTGAATGAGATAACTTACTAAAACAAATTTCATGAAATATAAAACCAAGATGTGGGTGAGGTATAGTGAGATTATTGAATATAAAAAGAAATATTTGAAAGCAAATTTAGAAACATATGTGTGTACAGGCTGTGGCTGTGGCAGAGGTGAGGCTTTCAGGATGCATGACAAACATGTTTTTGTAGGTATATTTGTGTTATGTGTACACACAAAATATTGTCCAGTCTGGATATCTTGTCTATCCCTTTATATTACTATAACTTATCTTTTTTATATAGAATAAGGGTGACAAAGGAGCATACAGTCCTTCTGATAGTAACTGGATGCTGTGATTCATAGACATCTATATCTATTCTCTATTATGAATTAAAATGCAGATATGTACTCACCACAGAGGACTAAGATGGAATGCCTCGTTTCTAAATTTAACATATCTTCAATATTATATTGATTTTGTGTGTTTTATGTGTCTACTTTGTTTTCTTAAGTGTAGCTTTTTATTGTTCCATGGCAAATTTAGCAAAAAAGCTCCACTTGAATCACCTGGACTAAAACTGAATTTTTCTCTCTCTGAGATTGTTTCTCATATATTATTTAAAATTTTACCAAAAATTTGATTTAGTTACAAAATATGGGTACCTAAATTACAGATGTGGAAATCAACATAAATGGTGTATAGTGGTTATAGCTTTGGGAGTTGTTGAAAAAAAATTGTTTTATGATCATTGTAGTATAATATTTTTCGAAAAAATTGCTTATCCTATAATTTAGGCTGGTAGCATACAGAACACTTATTTCGGTCAAGTGCATATGACCGATTTTGTTTTCATCTTATACAAAATATAAATTTCCATCCAAAAGCATGACGATTTCGTTGAGTGTTAGGTCTTTCATTATTAATTTACTTGATTATTTATTTATTTAATAAAAAGTCTTAAGTTTATTTATTTTTCTTATATTATTTCACAATTTCTAAATAAATATAACATGACATGCAAGAGTAATTGTCAAAAACAAGCGATAATTGAAAATAATTAATTATTGATTAGCCTCGAAACTGGTGGTTCATAAAAAAGTCCATAAATAAAATTTGCTTATCATAGAAGATCCACAAGATCTCAAAATATATTTCTCATTATCATCATCTGTTTGCTCCTGTCTTTTTATAGCATAATTTCACTTACCTACTTGTGCATATATTTTGTATAAGTGGATGCAGTGGCCTGTAGTCACATATCTATCCTGGATTAAAAATCAAAATGCAAATTTGTTGGTAGTCCTAGAATGCCCCATTACCAGTTAAAGGGTCTTCTCAACACTCTCCATTCAAAACATATTTTATACACGTGCATTAAGTACTGAGTTACCCTGGCATATTATGTATAAGACATAACTGAAATATTTAAATAAAATATAAAAATTTATTTCAAGTATCAATTGGTCTGGTTGCATTTATATAGAGCTACAAAAGACGTACTCTTTCAATAAAAATCAGGAAAATTGGCAAACCTCAAAGATATTTTGTTACATACTTAAAAAAAAAGTTTATAGGTAAGTACATATGGCAATACAAATCTTATGAACAAACGGGAACACCTTTTCAATAACCATAATAGTTATTTTTGGATTTGTAAGTATGACCATATTTTGCAATATAGATCTAAGCTTAATTGGCTTATGACACGGCAGAAGTGCAATTCCAGAATATTACTTGTTATTTTTTCCATATTAAATCACCCATTTTCGCATTCTTATCTTAAGAGTAAATTACACAATTTCTCTTCTCTAACACTCTTCTTCTAACACAAAATCTGTATTCCTGTTCACTTCACCAAGTTCCATGGTAACTTCTTTATAGTCTAGGCTACACATCTTTGGAACTCCTTGCCGGATGACATCAGAAAAGCTCCCAATAAGTTTGATTTTAAAAAGTTGGTACATAAGCGTTTATTAAAGACAATGCTTCTTATGTGAACCATCATCTCATATACCTAAACAGGCACATTAATTCATAGTTATTTGTATGTACTAATTATATATGTAAAATATGTATTATGTATATACTTGTATGTATATGCATGTAGGGTATATATTATTATACAGGGTTATTTTTCAAGAAGTAGCCAAATTTTATATTGAAGATCAAATAAATCAATTATTATATATCGATATTACATTTTTTTTAAATACGAGTAAATAAGGCTTTACTTTTATTTGAAATTATTTTATTGGCAACAAATTCTCTTACGCGCGCTCCTGTGTGTGTGATTCAATTTACGTTATCGTTTCTCAAGTTTTTGCGTAGTGTTTACTCTCTTAGGCCGGCCACATACATATGGAATTCCGTGTCGGGATTCCGTTTCGATATTTCGATTGGGGGATTCCGAACGCAGCAAGTCTATATAAAATCGATGTCCCGCCACACATGAACGGTAATTTTCCGTACGGAATTTTCTCCGATTCGAGATTCCGTATGACCGCCTGTGCTTTCGGAATCCCGAACGGAAAAAAGCCGCTCCGAACACAAGTCTTCCATAGATTTTGTATGAGTAGCAACACACATTGGTAACTTCCGTACGGAACGCGCTCAGTGTTTGTCGCATGACCGAAGCGAGTAGGTGCTAGGTGTGTTTATGTACGTTTTTACATTTAATCTTATATGTGTATAGCTTCTTATCTTATCTTATTTTGTTTAATAATTCGACGAAAGGGTTTACAGACATCTATATTTAAAAAAATATCTCTGGATAGATAGATCTTTTTACATAATATTGACTATATTGCAAGCTTAGGATGATAAGGGGATGCACCCAGTAACAATGATACAGCAACAATTAAAAATCGTCGTCATTATTCGCTGGCAGAATGTCTAGACTCAATGGCTAACGTCTCTCAACTGAGCCTTGTAATTCCGAACAGAAATAAACGTATGTGTGTGATGCATTCACGGAACTCCTAATCCGGGAACGAAACGGAATCACGAAACTGAATTCCGTATGTATGTGGCCGGCCTTAGTGACACGCTTACTACTATAATATACTATACAAGTATAAAAAGGCCAGCGTGGGCTTAGCCCACTCCACACATGTTATCTTTAAAATCAGTACAAATACTAAAAGTAAATAAGATTTGTATACGTTTCGGCCTAGTCTCGTTTTAGCGAGCGATCCAGTCAGCCAGCTTCACTTGTCAATTATGTTTAGATGTCTTGGACAGATAATGCTACAATTAAAATACTGAAAGATCTTAGTTCTGTTATTAATAATAGATACTGGCACAATAAAAAAAAACCATTACTTTTACTTGCATACGATGACTGTAAACTATGTAATATTCACAATTCTTATCCGTTACAAATGTTTGAACTTAATATTTGGGTTTCCTATATAGATGTAAATGAAACTATTCAAGTGAATTTAGATTGTGTTCAAAAAAATAAAAACAGTCATGAAGCTATGTATCTTAGAACCTATGTATTAAAGGAAATAGATGAAAAATATGCTAACTGGCACCAAATATTTACTGACGGATCTAAGAATCGTGTAGGTTTAGGTGCTGCATATTGTCATCCTAAAGAAAAAATTACAGCTATGTTTAGAACAGAACTAAGACTATCAATAATGACGATGGAACTCGTTGCAATATCTGAAGCTTTGAAATATATTAGCAATTTAAGTGGTCAATATTTTGTTATTTTTTCAGATAGCAAAAGTGTTTTACAACATTTAGCTCGATGCGCCTCTGGTCATAGCAGAGGTGCACCGATAGCTTATGGGATATCAAACCAACTATATAATTACAGAAGTCGCTATATAAACATAAAATTGCAATGGGTTCCATCGCATATAGGTTTAAAGGGAAACGAAGAGGCTGACCTATTAGCAAAAGCCGCTATAACGCATGGAATCGAATTAAATATTTTACCAATTTACACGGAAATCTTGACAAAATTCAAAAACCTTTGTTATGATAAATTTAGAGAGTATTTTGATGAAAGAAGCAGGGAAAAGGGAATATGGTATAAAACAATACAAAGTCAGCCTCTTCGAATACCGTGGTATAATAATATTAAAATGAATAGAAACCATATAATTGTTATTCATAGGTTACGTTCTGGGCACTACCCCAATAAAAATTTTGTATTTTTAATGAAAAAAGCAGACTCGCCCAATTGCGATATTTGTCATATTATAGAAGATGTCCAACATATGCTAGCAGAATGTGTCAAATATCAAAGGGAAAGGGAGAATCTGGTACAAAAATTTAGTATCAATTTGTGTGAAACGGGTTGGTTTTTGAGTATACTTGCGGAGCCACACTCAGCGGTAGCAAAATTAGTCAGTTCCAATTTTTACCACATTGATTGCCCCTTTCCAAATAGCATTTGTGAAACAGGAACAAGCTATGTTACGATAAGGCTGACATATCCTTGTAGGATAAAAGCCTTTTTAAATAAAGATAGATAATAAAAAAAAAATATGTTTAGATAACTAATAACCATATGACGCGAATGATGATTCTAATTTTTCTTTTACACTTTTAACGGGCTTAGGATCGGCATAATAAATAAAATAAAATAAATATATTTTTCACTATCAACGACGTAACCGACGACTTTCCTTATAATATGGCATATTTAAAAAATTGGAATATACTAAACATACTTCAAGCCGCCGAAGGAGATTAGTCAGTCAAGTGTAATGTCCCTCTGCAAGATTCAGGAGTGTAAAAGCTTCATTGTGAATGTGGTATCTTATACAGTGTTATTTTTCAAAGCATAGCCAAATTTGAAACTTAAGTTCAAATATATACTCGTAATAATGATATACCGGTATTGCAGTTTTTGAATATGCGAGTAAATAAGGCTTCTACGTTTATTTGAAATTATGCCAAATTGAATGTGATTTATGGCCATCAACGTTTTTGCCTACCGATTAACCCTTACGAATGTGTGCGTGCGTCCGCAGTAAAATCAGTTAAAATAGTGCATTACCACGCATTATGAATTTAAGAGATAAAAAGAAAAGAATGTTCGAGATCTTTTTAATAATTTTTTTTTTCACCATTTGCCTAATATACTTATTCGGAACCTTCTCTGCAAATTTGGCAGGTTATTGCAAAATAACCCTGTATATGTATTTATAGGTTATATTTGTATAGTTTATTAATTAGTTAAATGCGTATATTACGTAGGTAACTATTATTTTTGTTTTGTTTTTTTTTATTCTATAATGCTCAACACATATACGTCAAATTCTCACCACTCCATGGGTATGTATTTTTTTAAAGGAATGCAATAAAGAATAATATAAATAAATAAATACAACAAATAAGTTTGCACAGTTTAACCTAGTGATAAGCAGAATCTATTATCCCTAGACATCTACATCTGACCTCTATTTAGAATCAAAACGTAGATGTGTTATAATACCTGAGGACTAAGAATGGAATGCGTCATAATAGGAAAAAAGTCTCCGGTTCTCACTAATGACTACTCACTATACCATAGACCCACGACACGAGTAAATACCCCACACAGACAAAGCTTTTAAGGAGCACGCAACATTTTTGTCTATTTTAGTAGTTGTCAAATGAGGGTAAGTAAAAATATTACCTATTTCTTTATTGGGTTACAAATGATACTAGAATTATTATAAGTATCCTCCTATAAATTAACTACTTAGAGGGTGGCTTGAAAAGCTCTCGGCCCGAACTATGAAAACGAAGAAAATAAAATAAATAAAATGTTTTATTTTTCTACATATTATACCCTTGTCTCAATACATTTATTAAATTTATGCTCCAGCGCTTCTATGCCGATTCCTCAAACTGCTTCGCCTCAGTTATCTCTTCGTTTGTGGTAAACTTTCTTCCAACCAGGTGTTTTTTTTTTTCAATTTAGGGAACAGGAAATTGTCCGATGGTATTCAATTGAAATGTGTGCCAAAAGCAGATTTTTGACGCTTTATCGGTGCGCAGAAAATTATTTTTTATATATCTATAAAACTACAAATTCACCTTTATTTTTTAAAGTTAAAGTTAAAAGATAGTTAAAGATTTTTCTTAGTGAATTATGATGACCAAAACACGATTGACACATTTTGGCTCGATGCAAAAAAATCGGGAATTTTCCTCAAAATCTACAATTGTAGGTACGTCCATTAAGGGAAAAAACAGTTTCATTCGAATGTGATTAAAGAATTTTCAATTAAATTCTTTCTATGTGTTCACCAGTTGATAAACATAACATAAACACTCACGCTTGTCACCCAGAGGGGTAAGCAGAGACTATGGACTTCCATTTGGCACGATCCTGGCACACCTCTCTCGCTTCCTCCACATCCATATACCTACGCATACACGCTCGTCGGTTAAAGGTACTCTTGATTTGGCCCATTTTCAATATATCGCCAATTTGGTCGATAAACTTTCGCCTAGGGCGTCCCTTCCCGACTCTGCCGTTCAGTAAAAGTAAATACATGGGGGAATTATGGGTTTATTTTCCAATAAAAGAATATATTTCATTTTAAAAATAAATAAATAAATATCGTTCTATAAAATTGCGCGCGTTCCGGCCAAACAGGAGCATATCACCGCTCCTCGCTCGTGACCACGATACTATTTCGCCTTAAATCAGGCGTATATGGGAGATGGTTTAATACTTCAAAACGGTGTTCATGAAGCTTAGCCATTGCAACAACCGACTTATGCGCCGGTGAATTATCCTGATGAAAAAGGATTTTCTTTTTGGTCAGGCCCAACCGCCTTTCACGAATTTCGTCGGCTAATTTACTTAACCATTGCAACAACCGACTTATGCGTCGGTGAATTATCCTGATGAAAAAGGATTTTCTTTTTGGTCAGTCCCAACCGCCTTTCACGAATTTCGTCGGCTAATTTATCTATCAGGTTAGCATAGTATGTGCCTGTTATAGTCTGTCCTTAGGAAAATCCCAAAACACTGATGCCATCATTTTCTCCGCCGACTTTTGCGATTTGGCTTTCTTCCGTGGCGGGGAATCGCTATGTTTCCACTGTTTCGACTGTTGTTTTATCTCAGGAATATAGTGGTGAATTCAAGTTTCATCAGTGGTTATAAATCTTCCTAAAAAGTCGCTAGTATTCGAAGCAAGGCCAGATTCTCCCTTGAGATTTCAACCCGGTTGAGTTTTTGTTCGGCGATCAACAAACGCGGCACTCATCTTGCTGACACCTTTTTCATTGTTTCTGTTTTCTATAATTTATTGTTCCTTCTAATAGGGAGACAAACTCTAAAAGAAATTGACATATACTGTGCATTGTTATTACAAAAAAGTGCCAGAAAATATACAAGGTCTCTCTATTACCAAGTTTAAACATTTCTGAAATTTTATAAAAGGGGTTATTATAATATAAATTAATATATGGTTAATATTTAATCCCTGGGAATGAAGTGTTCACTTTCAAGTTGTTTCACAAATAAGTTTTGTAAGTAGTTTGTACAGTTTATTTTTAGGATAACTACTTTAAAAAAAGTCCCGCTGAGTTTCTTGCTAGGACAGAGGTGTTTTCGAATCAGTGGTAAAAGTAAAGAAATTACTTTCAATAAGAATCAAACAATATTTAACGCGTGACGCCGCCCTGAGATTTATTCTTTGTAGTAACATATCTATTGTAGCGCAGTTGTATGAAACTTTGTGGAGTGCTTACTCATAATAGTATAGATAATATTCTAAGTTTTCATGTTGATTAATATATTGAATAATTGTAATATTTCTATTACATTCTTCGGACACATTAAGTAAACATAGACTGGTTTTTCTTTTCAGGCACCAGTCCTTCGCCCAATTAAAGTAACTGGTATTAAATGTGCATCAAGTAAGTAAATTTTTATTACAAAATATGCATTACAGGTACATTATACCTAAATTTTGTAATACTTCCATTTACAGCATTATTAAGCACATTATCTGTTGATATATATTTCACTATTATTCGGTGTATAGTTCACCTGATGGTAAGTGACAAATGCAATCTCTGGACACCTGCAACCAACTTCAAAAAAGAAAGCTCCAGATGTGTAATCATAATGTGTTATGACTTGTTGAAATGCGTTATAGGTTATGGCGTGTTCACTACTCGCAGCGTTCAAAGGCGTAATAGCAGTTCACACTACTTTACTTATACACAATACACATACAGTGGATACGGCGGTATTACCGTTAAACCTCGTAGTATATTAACTGGCTCGTTGCTCTATCGGCCGTAAATGCGACTGCTAATAGTTACCGCTATGATTATTATGTAGTCCTGAGTTCAAATCCCGCGTCGGGCCAAAAATCAGGCAATATATTATTATCTCACGCAACTGATTCGATACATCGCCACCGAGGACGACATGTCGCTGCAGCCGTATTTTTTTATTCTTTTTTTTTTATAAAAATTACTAGTAATACTGTTTAAACATTACTAATATTTCCTTAAACCACTTCTGGTAAGCTTAAAATGTTTGTAATGGGGTTGTTATAAACTAATTTGCTTAATTCCGCGTAAAGACAGAAAATTATTTGTCCTGCCCAGTTTTAAGGGGACCGGGACCTCCCACCCTCCCTCAATCGCGCGCACTATACCCGTCGCCGTGAATCCAGGCACTACCATCCCCAGCACCACCGTTATACCGCACCGTATAGTGCGCGCGATTGAGGGAGGGTGTGAGGTCCCCTTAAAACTAGGCAGGACACATCATTTTTTTTCTTTCCACGGAATTAAACAAATTAGTTTATAACAACCCCATTATAATGGATTTCCGCAAAGTAACGCCTGATTCTATTAACTATCTTAAAATGCTTGTGTTGGAAGTGGTTCACGACAGTAGTCGAATGACCGATTTTAACCCACGACGTTTCGAGTTCGCGGTCTGCGCCCTGCCATTAGGCTACTGACGCTTCATTGGAATCATACTGACCGCAGACTGCAGCAAATATTGTCATCAGGCACTATTAGATTTTTTTATTAGAGGAGGCAAACGAGCTTGTGGTTTAGCCGATGGTAAGTGACTACCGCTGCCCATGACCAACTGCAACATCGGGGGAACCAAGGGAATTGCAGATGCGTTGCCGGCCTTTTAAAAAGGAGTAGGCTCTTTTTTGATGGTCCCTAAGTCTTATCGGTCCCGAAAAATCGCTGGTGATAATCAATTCCACAAGGAAGTCGTGCGAGGAAGAAAACATCTTCTAAATCGGACAGTGGTGGACCGCCAATCATCCAGATGATATGGGTGTTGAGCGGATGGAATTAGTCCGATCAATTCCTCGGAGCACTCCCCGTGGTAGATGCGATAAAATAATAAAATACGCAAAGAGATGCAACATCTCTTCGCAGCGCCAGTGAATCGAGCCGATCGAAAAGTACTCTGTCGTCAACGATTCGAGCCGCTTTGCGCTGGATGCTGTCAAGTGGAAGGACCTGGCACAGGGGAGCCCCAGCCCAGAGATGGGAACAGTATTCCAGGTTAGGACCTGCGCTTTGTAAAGTTGCAGGTGGTGTGCCGGCATGAAATACTGTCCTGATCTGCTGAGCACGCCAAGCTTTTTAGAGGCCAATTTGGCCTTCTCTTCCAAGTGACCACGAAACTGCACATCACTCGATATGTCGACGCCTAGGATTCCAATACTGGCTAAAGCAACAAGGGGAGTGCCTTGAAACTGAGGAGATACGATAAAGAGGCTCTCTGTGTCGGCATTACCGCTATGGGACCTCCTATACAGGCACCCGTAGACGCAGGGATGTTCGTCGCTGTCTACGCGCCAAAGGATGGATAAGTCCGTACCTTCAAAACTGCCGAGACGTCGAGAACAGATATCCTCTCTGACGTATACGTAAACTCCAGCCCGGGGCACAAAGAATTGTTCTAATTTGTGCCCCGGGTAGGACATGTACGAAGTATCAGCCGGAGAGGACACCTGCGTCTCGGTCAAAAATAGCAAGGCCGGCTTTGCCGTCTCTAGATGGTAGGTAGTTTCGAGTATTGTTTTGTCTACCTATCGATAAAGTGAGTATCGAAAAAAAAATCAAAACAATTTGCCCGTCGACAACCATTGTAGTATTTTATAAAGATTATTTTATAATATGTACGATTTGGCGCCACAAGAATCGAGAACTTTCAGAGATCACAATGAAACCGATAATTCTAAAATTAACTAAAATTTAAACAACATTCATTCCACAGCCGATATAGCTAAATTCAAAATATGTGAAAAATACATAGCAAGTGAGCATAATCTTCAGATATTATAATTAGTATATAGTGTAAGAAACTATTCCACATCTATGTAAAAAATTATTTAAATAAAAGAACACCTAAGTAACAAAAACCCTGCTTACTATCAAGACCCACATGATAACACTAAAGTATGCGACCCAACAGTTACACTACCCATCTCAAGCAGCCAGCCGCCTCTCAGCAACACGATATTCATTGCCTACACTAGTAGAATACCCCAACGGGCATAGTAAGGACAATGAGACTCGTAAAATTACAGACTGCTCTTTTTAGTGGCCTGCACGATTCTTTATACTGCTAAAACAAGTAGGAGATTAACAGTCTACCTTCATTTATTCGTATTTCCTTCTTCATTCCCGACAATAGGATATAAAATACTCAGGTCAGCATCGGAAAATATAAAAAGAAAGTTTGGCTTACCCTATGTCAAGACCGTAGTAAGAAAAATTTATGAAACAAGTAAACTGACAATGTCGTAGTAACCAGATTATTTGCATTATGTTGCAATTTTTATAAAACATTCCAAATTATTTAAATGAAATATGTTAAATGCTATTTCAATTTTAGAAATGTGTCTCTTAATGTAACATTTTTTTTTTCAGAATTGGTGCAAGTGCCTGTTGAAGCATTAACTCAATTACAGAAAGTAGAACAAGAAGTTAAGTCACAGGTATTTGTACAATTGTGCTACTTAATCCTGCGTTGGATTTTATGACACATACAGAATGAGATGGTATGATAGATTTAATTCCTAATTATTATAACATCGCTCCACTATGGTGTGGGCAATGCAAGAAGCTTTTCTGTATCATAAAATCCGTAACTTAGTAGCCTCGACCAACCACGGTAACAGCTCGAAAAACCTCAGCAAGCTCAGTTTAGAACAACCCTCACTAGATGAAATGTTGGCCTAGTTTAGCGATGAACGAACTAATTAATTCGACCGTCGACGTACTGTGAATGAGTAGACGATTCACGAACAATCAATGGACTAGTCGAATCTGTAGACGGCTAAATTGGAATTCCATAACGTTTATTTCGACTAGCAATGCGACGACCGACACGAGAACGTAGTCGGATAATATTAGTTCATATTATGTTCGTTGAAATTACATAATTGCGCAAACAAATTATAACTCTAAATGTGAACAGCGTAAGAGTATAAATAGCAGTTTGTTATTGTGTTAGGTGAAAAAAAAGGGTGCCGTCATGGTATCATTGCGTGTGCAGAAGAGAAGGGCGATTTAATAAAAGACTGCTTAATACATTAATACATCATGTTGTTAAACTAGTCTATGGTCATATGTCTACGTATGACGTCGCGGAGTTTAAATTTAAACGTCTGCAAAATCAAGTTGACGCGTAAACTAGTCGATAAATTTAACTAGTTAATCGGCTAGACGAAAATGGATGGTCTAGTTTCGTTAACGACAAAAACGTCGACGACACATCACTAACCTGGTTAGATGTTTAGGGAGGAGATGAATGCAATTGTTGTTATGTATGTATAAGAAATTTAAATATTTGAAAGTAATTGTTGATTTTGCTTATATCCTTTTGAATTTGTCAGGAACATACTGTGTGATAGTAATTGGGATATGTAGCAGTGGAATAGTCATGGCCTGCAATGATGATCTTCACCACTTCATCAGCCTGTAAAAGTCCAGTGCTGGTATACAGGCCTTCTCCCATTGTAGAAAGGGCGTCGATTATAATGATAAAATAAGTTTTAAATTGTCTATTACTGTGAAATTTACAAAACTATTTTGAAAAGCTCTTATATGTTTTCTAGGAAACTGTTCAGGAACAAATATCAGATTACCATATTGTACAGTCGGTGCCAAAGCTTGTACCTATTCTGCCAAAACCTGAAACTCCTTTTAAAAAACTCAGAAAATCTAGTGATTTATCTCCGACAATGTCACATGCATCAAGACGGAGACATGATTCTGATAATGATCCACCAGCAGAATAGTAAGTTGTTTTTTTTTATTGCCCTTTTATGTGGCTTTGTGTTCATCATGTTCTTTTGTTACATTATTGAACAACAGCAGCAAGATACCCTTTCGGTTTTCAAGAACTTTTACTTATTATATGCACTGAAGTAACAGCTTACCTTCGGTAGACTGTTGCTTAATTATCACTTATCAATATTAATAATAGAAAGTTCCTAAAATATGCAAATTCATTATTTTCCATCCATTTGTCTTACCTTCTTCACAGCACAACAAAAAGACGTAAGCACGCCGATAAAGTGGGCAAAGGATTGCGACACTTCTCCATGAAAGTTTGTGAGAAAGTCAGAAATAAGGGTTTCACGTCATACAACGAAGTTGCTGACGAGTTAGTACTAGAGTTTGCTGCTGGAATGCATGGTTCTGCAGATAGCCAAGTCAGTATTCATTAAACTAACACGAAACTTAAAATTTAAGTGAAAATTAAACATGATAAAATCTGTAAAATTAGGAACTTTATCATTTTGCTCAATTATAATCTAAATATGTAACCTCATAAGCGTTTAGTGGCGATGTAAGAATATTCACTACCCCATTTCCTCCCGTGGATGTCGTAAGAGGGGACAGAGGGAAGAAGATGGGCAGCAGCATCTTTCACAACATAATTAAAATCTGCGGTTGCCGACCCGCCCGCTAAGCATGGCAACTATGGCGAAATTCTCCCGTTGAGATAATTTGTGGGAGAGGCCTATGTTAAGCATTGGACTTTTATTGGCTGCAATGGATGGATGTAACCTCAAACAATCATTCCTTGCATTGAAATCAATATTCTTTCCTTGTGGTGAACAATATTTCTTCTAGCAGAATATTACAAAATTCTGTCCTTTCATTACTTTTACTACTTAATAATAGATTTGTTTTTTTTCTTTCAACTGTGTATATTTTTATAACTTTGATTAGGGTTTCTGTAATTTGTTTAAACTAGAGTTGTTGAAAATAAAATAATGTAAAAATTTTGTGTGATTTTAATTCAGCAATATGACCAGAAAAATATTCGCCGAAGAGTATATGACGCTCTAAACGTCTTAATGGCAATGAATATAATATCGAAAGAAAAGAAAGAAATTAGATGGCTAGGCCTTCCAACAAACTCAATACAGGAGTGCACAGCACTAGAGAAAGAAAAGCAAACAAAATTAGAACAAATACAGAAGAAAACTCAACAATTACAAGAGCTTATTTTACAGGTACTTTTTATATTCATATTTCAAGCTATAATGCATTGTAATGGCGGTTGTGCACTTTCGCTAGGACTCACTCGGGCGAGAAGCTTGTTCCCAAATGTGACCATCGTAAAGTCCGAGAAGATACGAAAATACGGAAGTCAATGCTGCCGTTACTCAGTGTGCCAACAATTATTATTATATATATTTACATCATCATTACAGCCTTTCATAAGTCCACTGCTGAACGTAGGCCTCCTGCAAGGAATGTCACAAAGCACGGTCCTGAGCCACTTGCATCCATCAACTTTCTGCATGTCTTATCAGGTCGTCACTCCATCTAGTAGGGGGTCGCCCTACACTTCGCCTACTGGTACGAGGCTACCACTCGAGAACCTTTCTTCCCCATCGGTTGTCGGCCGGCCCACTGCCACATCAGCTTACTAATCCGTTGGGCTATGTCGGTTACTCTGGTTCTACTGTGGATATCCTCATTTCTAAGTTTATCACGCAGAGAAACCCTGAGCATAGTCCTCTCCATACCTCGCTGAGCGACCTTGAGCTTCCTCATACGGCCAGGAGTAAAGGACCTCGTCTCAGATCCGTAAGTCATCATTGGCAACACGCACTGGTTGTACAATTTCGTTTTCAGGTTTTGAGGTATGTCTAACGAGAAGATGTGTCGTAGTTTCCCGAACGCTGCACAGCCGACTTAAATCTGTCGATTGACCTTCTCAGTCGAAGTTGGACTTACCTAGTCGGACTATTTGTCCCAGGTAAACATACTCGTCAACAACTTCGAGCTTAGTGCTCCCAATAACTACCGGCATAGGTGTGACATGGACATTAAACATGATTTTTGTTTTGTCCATGTTCATCTTAAGACGACCTATCCGTTCGGAGGCACTTTTGAGGTCATTGAGCATAGTGCTTAGGTCCTCCAGCAATTCTGCCATAAGGACTATCGTCGGCAAATCGAAGTAGCTTGAAAACGTCTTCCAATGCAGCAGTGAAGAGTTTCGGGGATATAACGTCACCCTGTCTTACACCTCTCTGCAATTGGATAGGTTTCGTACTCTGGTTCTTTACTCGGATAGCCATCGTAGCTATACTGTACAAGCACTTCAGTACTTCGATATACCGACAGTCAACTTGGCATCGCTGAAGAGACTGCAGCACCGCCCAAATTTCGACGGAATCAAAGGCTTTCTCATAGTCTACATACGCAAGGCAAAGTGGCAGATTACACTCCTCTGTCTTCTATACAATTTGCCGAACGGTGTGTATGTGGTCTATGGTACTGAGGCCTTTTCAGAAACCGGCTTGTTCGGGAGGCTGGAAGTCGTCAAGACTGCGCGCGAGACGATTCGTAATGACTTTCGAAAACAGCACGTAGACGCGGCTCAGAAGGGAAATCGGTCTACAGTTCTTCAAGAGAGCGTTGTCGCCTTTCTTGAAGAACAAGACGACCGCACTTCTGCTCCACGCCTCCGGAGTAGGGCCACTATGGAGGACGGAATTAAAGAGCTTCTGAAGGACTTCAAGTACCGATTTTCCACCCGCTTTCAAAAGCTCCGCTATAATTCCATCGTCACCTGGGGCTCTGCCGTTTTTAAGGTGCTGGAGAGCCATTCTAATCTCGCTCAGACTGACGTCCGGGATATCTTCGGAATAGTGTCGGATAAGACTCGCTCTTGGATCGTTATTCACACTTGCGTGTGGCTACAACGATGACGTGTACAGCTGCCCATAGAACCTCTCAATCTCACTTAAAATCTCAGGTGTCCCGGAAACGTTGCTGCCACACTCGGTCTTCAGCCTTAACAGTTGGTTCTCTCTGGTAGACAGATCTCTGGCAAAGACTTTGGAGACTTTTGAAGTTGCGTAAGTCCCGCCGCATGCATTTGGAGATCTGTCTGTTCAGTTGCCTGTATGCTGTCAAATCTGTTGAAGACTGTAGCTTCATCTCCCGTCTAACAGCCATGAGATTAATAGTGTGATCGGAGAGTTTTTGTGTTCTTCTGCAGCGGGTCTTGCAGAACTTAGCTCCGCCCGCATGGACAGTGTCCACGAGCTTGTCATTCATATCGTCCACTTCATTGCAGTCTTCTAGGCACTGAAAACGTATGTATTTACATACCTAAAATTAAAATAAAAAAACTTAAAGAGATGATGGATGATTATGATGCATAGAATACATACCATATGAGAATCCCATAAGCCAAATTCCATTTCACAAATTTTTATTTAATTAAACTCATTTTCATAATTCCGTGAAATTTTGAGATTGAGATGGATATACAGTGAGCAAGTATTCGCAAGTATTACAAGAGCGAGTATTCGCAATCATCGTGGGATCCTTAGATTCGGACGCAAAACCGACTTGGGATCGAGAGCGGGCAAGTAAAGCAGAGACACACTGAGGCAAAGCAAACGCTTTCATTTACACTCTTGGGTTGTGTTGCTGAGAGTTTACATCCGTCATATAGATAATGATGATGAGGACATAGTTTTATGGAATTATACAAAATTATTGATAGATTTATAATAAATTTGAAGATATGAACTTTTTTTAAGAAGCTTGTTTAATTTTTCAGCATATATCATTCAAAAGTTTAATAGAAAGAAATAAAGAAACAGAAAAAAAAGGTGTGAAACCATCACCGTCGTCAGCCATTCATTTACCATTCATAGTTGTAAATACAAGCGACAAAGCATTGATAGACTGTAGTATATCTAATGACAAGTAAGTTGTATGTGTAATATATTTAGTTATTAGGCAATTATTTACCTGTAAAATTATTGTAGTCATAAAGCTACTTTTAATGACTAAATTCAAATTAATGACATATAAAGTGCTCAGACATTGCTTTTAAAAAGTACTTAAGTTTGTTTTACTATATCAGTGTCTGTAAATGACAACTTAAGATATGATAAGATAACGACGGGCTGTTTTCCGCAACTCCACGTCTAAGCGTGTATTTTGCGTGGGCAGGAATAATGCAATTATTCGAGCCATGAAATCTCCCCGAAGAAGTTCAACAATCTGTTGATGTTGCGAGCAACTTCGGGAAATGAACTCGCGTACAAGCGTGCCGAGATGTTTAGCCCTGTATGCAGTGATGTTAGTAATACATGGGCGGCCGTTTCTTCCTTACCTATGGTAAATAAATGCTTGTTAAAGGAGCCATGTCCTGTGATGCACTTGTTACTACCTTGGTTAAATGACTGTTTATTTCAGGCAGGGCCTTCCTAGCTTGTCTACAGTCTACTAAGTCTTTCTAAAGCTAAACGTGTTGGTTAGTGAAGTTTTTACGTACCAGTGAACAAATATTACCAAAGGGGATTGGTACCGGCCTTATAGTAGCCAGAGCCGCTCCTCTCCTGGCCAGTTCGTCTTCTGCGTCGTTGCTCCTGAACCCACTGTGTCCCTTTATCCATTACAGAGTCACACTGTTGTGTTTACATACCTCGTTTTATTGTTGATGGTATTTTCAGCATTTTGTCATACTTTGTCCCAGGTTTTCCCACGAAACATGAAAGCTGTCATCAACATATGTGAAAATTTTGCCTTCATGTAGTGGCATTTAACAAAGATCGTTTATGTATATACGAAAGAGGCTGGGAGCAAGCACACTGCCTAGTGGGACCCCACAATTAACAGCAACGTCTGAACTAATGTGTTCTTTTATTTTAACTTGTGGCTGATGACCTATCAGAAAATCTTTGTAAATTTTAAGCACAGGTCCTCGTACGCCATATCTTTCTAACTTGTCCATAATTCTGAGTTCTTTTGGGTTTAAACCCGTCGGCTGGTTAGTTTCATTTAATTATAAATCTTGTATTTCTTATCAAATATAAATTGTTAAGGGATCTTATAGTATTTGGTTTGTAAGATGGGAATTTTGGAGTAAATTATATCAATTATACCTGTATGGGGGACTACTCTTCTTACATATATTTATGGTCTTGAGTCTGATTTTTTTTATAGGATAGGGTGACAAACGAGCACACAGTCCACCTGATGGTAAGTGGTTGCTGTGGCCCATAGACATCTACATCTATTCTCATTTGCGAATCAAAATGCAGATGCGTTGTCACCCGTGAGGATTAAGATAGAATGCCTTTTTTCCAGTAAAAAGGGTATCCGCTACTCTACACTCACCATACGAAACACAGCAGTGTTAAACTGCTATTTTACGCTGGTATTCTGTGAGAACGTGGTCCTTCCCCGGTTGAGCCGACCCATTCGTGTTACACTTATACTACTAATATAGCTGCAGCATAGCTCTATCACATATAAAATGGCTAAAGCCTACAGCTATAGTCGCTTTTTGATGTATGTGTAGGTGAAGTGGGGTTAGCTCCAGCCTAGCTTCTAAGACTGCTGTTACTGTAGTTCATATGTAGCCCGTGGCAGCCATACATGCCAGTCTCTGGTAACGATGAAGCTTCTTAACTGTGGTGGCTTCATTTATTTTGGGCCACCATAACAGAGCACTGTTTGTGATCATGGGCCGAATCAAAATTTTGTATAGCCACAGTATAATTTTTGGCGTCAAACCCCATCATGTTTTTGCATTGCCAGAAAGTTGTACTTTATTGATTTTGCTTTCTATGTGTTTATTCCAGTTCATTTTATTGTCCAAGATTGGACCTAAATATTTTACCTCAGAGGATAGTTGGAGTTTTGTGCTGAAGGGACTTAGGAGGTGATTGTTATTCAGCATTCTTTTTTGTGTGAACTTTACTAGAACCGTTTTATTTAGATTAACGGTTAAGTCATATTCACTGAACCACTATATGGAGAGCTGCTTGAGTCAGGTTGCACACCATGATTGCTGTCTTTCCAGAGATCAGTATTGTCAAGTCATCTGCATAACCCACCTTTTAGAAGTGATTGGCCTTTAATTTACTGATGAGTTCATTAATGACTATATTCCACAGGAGAGGTGAAAGAACCCCACCCTGCAGGCAGCATTTCTTGATTTGAGATTCACCAGCAATTGTTATTGTTCATGTACAGAGTATGTTTACTAGACTGTTTAGAGTATGTTTTCCAGTCAATCAGTGCCGGTTCAACTTTATGTCTACTTAGTACAGCTTTTATGCTGGAGTAGTTCGTTCTGTCAAAAGCACCTTCTATATCTATGACGGAAACCTAGACATATTGCTTTGTTTCGGATGGTCTCTTCAATCTTTGTTATTACCTGGTGAAATGACAACTTTAAAATTCAAGTTATTTCCAAGTATGAGTTACATCATGGTATTAATAATACACAGATAGTATGCTATATCTATGAAACTTGTACATAGAATGATCTCACGGGGAATTTTTGGTTTGATGGCTTTCGCTCTGTTGTTTGAGATTTAAGACCTCAATTTAAAAGTTAAATAATATCTGTAAAATTTTATAGTGAAGGAGATTTGGAAAAATTTTGCTAACATTTATTTTTAATATTATTCCAAGCATATGCAACAAAAACAGAACGATTAAAGCATACAATTTAACTAAATAGGATAAAATAAAATACTTTACTGTATCAAATTCTTCACTTGAAATTTATTTAAAAATATTTGACAAAGAAACCATAACAACACTACTACACTCAAGCTCCATCTAATTAATGTTGGTCCTTATTTTGTTCATTGTTTTACATATTAGTCATCTTTAGTCATAAATTTGATCAAAAACATAATATTAAATTAAATTTTTCAGGACAGAATATATGTTTAACTTTAACAAGAGGTTCCAGATACATGATGATATAGATATATTAAAAAGGATGGGTCTTCTGTTTGGTGAGTTATAAACATATAATATTTATGACGCCTGTAACACAGTTTATACTAGTATGGCCGTCAATGCAAACTTCTTTGAAATGTTACTTTGTAATTTAAAATAGATATACACAAGTGCAATAATAACTAGCTGATACTCGCTCGCTTCGCTGGACGCACGATAATAGACGATAATAAAGTAGATATAAAATTTCAAGAAAAAAATTTATGAGACTATCGTAAAATCCGTTCTTAGTGAACATTTGGAAATGAGTAACTAAAGTACGGCCAACGAGAAGCGATACCAAATGTCAATAAAACAAATGCAAGGTTAATGGGAATAGCAGGGGTGCAGATTATATATTTAAGTAGACAATATAGTTTTAAAAAATGTCTAGCAAACTAAAACAATTGACTTTTTATAAATTTTGTTATAATTTGAATTATTGTATAATGTAGATTTAATAAATCTAAATATCGCTTGCCATATTCAGAAACAGACTCAAACTCTCAAATAACCATCTTAGTCCTCACGGGTGATAACGCATCTGCATTTTGATTCGTAATCGAGGATGGATGTAAATGTCTATTGGCCACAGCAAGCACTTAACATCAGGTGGACCGTGTGCTCGTTTGTCACCTTATCCTATAAAAAAAATTAACAAATAACTTCTATCACCACGAGCACGCTCCCAAATGGAATGAATCACTATTATATACGTGGTAGAGCCATGCTGCAGCTATATTAGTAGTATAGTTGTAGCACGAATGGGTCGGCTCGACCGGAGAAGGACCACGCTCTCACAGAATACCCGCTGAAAATGGCAGATTGACACTGCTGTGTTTCATATGGTGAGTGTAGAGAACCGGAGACCCATTTTACTGGAAAAGAGGCATTCCGTTTTAGTTCTCACGGGTGGCGACGCCTCTGCATTTTGTTTCTTTATTGAAGATGACTGTAAATGTCTATGGGTCACAGCAGCCACTTACCATCAGGTGGAGTCTGTGCTCGTTTGTCCCAATATCCTATAAAAAAAACTAAAATGACCTCCCGAATGTTGGCAAACCCGTCTTGACCCTGACATGTTTTTGCCGGGAAAACGAGATTTTACGACAAATACACAAGATGGAAAGAGATAAATAATAGATTGTCAACTCCACAGTCGTTTTTAAATGTAAATAGCCGTCGTATCGCTGCTAGTTGGCCGTACTTTATACTAAATTTCAAGTCAATCGGGTGTATAGTTTTAGAGATCTCGTGATGAGTCAGTCAGTCAGTGGTATTTCACTTATATATGCTTGTAGTTTTTTTTTTAATAGGATAAGGGTGACAAACGACCACACAGTCCACCTGATGGTAAGTGGTTGCTGTGGCCCATAGACATCTAGATCTATCCTCTACGACAAATCAAAATGTATGCATTGTCACCCGTGAGGACTAAGATGGAATGCCTCATTTCCAGTAAAAAGGGCCTCCGGCCACCTGCACTCACCAAGTGAAACGCAGAGGTAAGCCTCTACTTCACGCTGGTTTTCTGTGAGGTCGTGGTACCACCCCGGTTCGAGCCGGCCGATCCGTGCGACAGCAAAAAAAGCTGCCGCGTGGCTCTACCACTGTTAGTAAATAACTATAGAGTTATATTGCTAATGGTTTCTTCCAAAAATATAAAGAAAAATCTCTTCTGCACTGAGATGAGCCTTTTAATATTTATCCCGCTATATAGAAGCTCCGCGATGTTAGCACCTCATGTGCGGAATTTCGATTTACCAATTATACCATCTGAAAGGTCAGAAATTGGTCATAAAAGGTCAGTTGATCCTATTAATTGGTCAGCGTTAGAAACATTTTTATTAAGGGTTAAAGTTTTTCAAGGATATTGAGAAATTTTAGCACCTCATTCGCGAGAAATATAAAAAATAAAAAATATGCGCGATTGAGAAGCATACGCTGATAATTGGTCAGCTTATATAAATATTTGGTCAGTTAAATTTAATATTTAAAAAAAATAAGTTGGCATTGTCGAAAAAATACCAACAACCAGCTGCAACAAGCAGCAAATAATAGATTGGCTGCAAAGCAAAGGCAAATCCATGGACATAACTTATTTAAAAAAGAATTATTAATGAAAGTTGCCGAAATCGCCCCACAATATAATAAATATTTCATCTATAATAAATCTATAATAATCAAAATATTACATCATGGAACTTGCAGAACAAAATTCTTTCATAATTAATGTAACTGGAGAATCTAGCGATACTGATTAGTGATTTAAGTAATTTTAAGAAAATTTGTTTCCATTAAACTTAAATAAATGTTGGAAAAAAAAAAGAATTTTTACTCCACTGTGAATACACCTTTACCCTGTAGTTGCACTGATGACTCACTATTTTCCTAACGCGAATGGACTATAGTAATGAATTCATAGAACGGCCTAGAGCTCTAAATTGCATTGTCTTAGTGTAACAAAAGCAATTTCAATCTTGCCCTGAAGATACCCAGATTAGAATCGGATGGAAAGACAGACAGGCAGATAGGCATTTAAAGAAGGCCTATAGCCGGCTGCTTTAGTCATTTATATATATATATATATATATATATATATGGCCAACATTGTAGCTGTCAAGTATATGTACAAATTTTATATTTTTACAGGGTTGGACAAGGGGGAGTGTACAGAAGACGATCTAAATAAAGTTAAAAATATGGTACCAAAATCATTAGAAGTATATGTGGAACGTAAGTAATTAATTTTGGGTTAACTTTTCCTACAGCTCTTTAAAAATAATGTTGTTTTTTTTTTTTATAGGATAAGGGTGACAAACGAGCACGCAGTCCACCTGATGGTAAGTGGTTGCTGCGGCCCACAGACATCTACATCTATCCTCGTTTGCGAATCAAAATGCAGATGCGTTGTCACCCGTGAGGACTAAGATGGAATGCCTCATTTCCAGTAAAAAGGGCTTCCGGCCACCTGCACTCACCAAGCGAAACGCAGAGGTAAACCTCTACTTCACGCTGGTATTCTGTGAGGTCGTGGTACCACCCCGGTTCGAGCCGGCCCATCAGTGCGACAGCAAAAGCTGCCGCGTGGCTCTACCACTGTTAAAATGTAAATGTAACTGTCCTACTATTATGGTCATGCAGCGGACATCAATTAGTTAAAAATCAATTTATTATTAAAATGTTATAATTAATTTTACTAAATATTTGACACAACACTTAAATTTCGTAAGTAGGTAAAAGGTACTGTGCACATAGTATAATTTTCATTTTATTGAAAATTTTTCATTTACATTTATCATTAGGGATTGGGTGGACCAAAGTTGTCTTCCATGAATTCGGGATTACGTCTTAGGAGTAGGAATACCGGAAAAGAAGCGTTAAAAGGAGCACATGTCTTCAGCACAATGGGAGGGACGCCATCAGACCCTCTCGACTTAACGTCCAGGGAGAGAAGAGCTTTGCAAACCGAGATCTGTGTAAACCGCACATCCGGCATGGACCACTCATACCGCGGGATGGTCGGCGGTGAGTTCCCCCGTCATCTAGAGTCGAGTTGGACGCTAAGAGAGAGCTTAAAACATCGGCTTTCTCATCAGACATGGAAGAGATGGCTGACAGATGTTCCCTTGGACAGCCTTGGCGAGAGACCAGAATGCATGGGTTTCCAAAGGAAGGCGAACTAGCTTCTCGCCAATTCTGCCGATGTGCTCAGACTTTGCCTTGGCAATGACGGATTTGAAGGACCTGGAGGCGGAATTATACTTCCTTTTAAGAGCGCTGGTGTTTACATCCCGAGACGTTGATGCGTCAGCCCAGGCTCGGTAGCACTCTTGCTTATAGCTTGATGCTGTTTTATACGAGCGACCAAACCATGGCTGGGATCTGCCTCCGATGGGCACCACAGAAAATGGAGTAAAAAGTTCCATACCCTGGAGTACGAAATCAGCTGCAGGATTAGCAACAACGCTGATCTCGTCCGGCGAGGAGAAATTCCCTCCCCCCCCCCCCCCAAGGGTAGGATTAAAAAAAACACCGCATCTTATCCCAATAGGCCGACCCATAGTGCCGAACACGGCGGCAGCCTGCAGAATGCAACCGCGACTAGTGTGAGTGGCACCACACTCCGGACAAGACAATGATCCGAGGAGCCAAGAGGGGGCGTCGACGGAGACTTGATATCCGTCCGGATGAGAGGTCAGCAGAAGGTCCAACAGGGAAGGTGTATGATCGTTCACATCTGGAACCCAGTAGGCGAAGTAACCAGCTAAATATGGCAAAGCAAAATCATAAACTCCATTCGGCGTGGTGGGTGTTAAAATCGCCAAGGATCACGATCGATGTGATCTGCTGTAGCAAGAAATTATGACTTAGTCAATTGGTATCTGTGTTTTGGCATTACCGCTATAGGACCTTCAGAAGCATCCGTAGACGCAGGGATGGTCGTCGCTCTCTACGCGCAGCCATAGGATGGACAGGTACGTACCTTCAAGACCGCCGAGACGTCGAAAACGGATGTCCTCTCTGACGTATACGCAAACTCCGGCATGGACACAAAGGAGTGTTCTAATTTATACCCCGGGTAGAAGAGATATGAAGTACCAGCCGGAGAGGACACCTGAGTCTCGATTAAAAAGATCAAAACCGGCTTCGTCGTCTTCAGATGGTAGTAGACAGCGTTAGGTTTGAATGAAGTCCCCTGATGTTGCAAAACTTCACGGATAGCGTGACAGGGGTCGCCTTGGTCTAATTGCTCCGCTTACCCCGAGCAGTATGTGCTTGGCCAGACTGCAAACGTGGGCGCAGGGCGGATGCGGCGCGTCGTATTCAAACATAATCTTCATTTGAGTGTCCATAGTGGATATGCGGACGCGGCGACGAGCGCGTACCGGTTGACTCGGGTATAGCGTGCGGGCAACTCAAACCATAGCTCGTTCATACAAGTGGCCGCTGTGAGTGCGCACTTTGAGCTAACCGCGCGCGTTGTAATGGCGTCTTCCGGAATGAATGTAGAAGATTTTATAAGACTATTTTCTATGTTTTTTAATATATTATAAATGAAACGTATTTATTGACATTATCGTATATTAGAAAAACTTTTGAGGTTGCGCTCGCAATTTTACATACAGTGTGGAGGGTGCATCTCGAAATGGGCCACTAGCTAATTTATTTAATTAGCTTAATTGCGGGATTTGAACCCCAAATTTTATAAGAATCTGCAGCTCGAGAAAAATACCAGGAGTGGTATGCGGGATTATTAATCAGGAAAACTAGTTTAAACTAGGGAGGTGTGGCCCACTTAGTGGGGGCTTTAAACAATTTCCTACGATAGCTCAGGCCCCCAGGTAGAGGCTGATTCAAGCTATATAGATAAATTCGAAGGACCAGCGGGTAATTGCATGTTAATAAGACCAAATAAGCTCAACTGCGATATTCGGATGCGGGGCAGCGCGACGAACTCTACTTCAACAGCTGCGATGCGGTTATCTTCAGCGCGATTGGCTGATTAATACGAATATTTCTTGCGGTATTACACAGTCTTGCTGGTGACAGTTTTGCGACACGGAAGCAGACGGCGACGAACACGTTACTATGCGGTGCGCAATGAAAAATGACACGCGCGTGTGCGCCGACAGAATGCAACTGTCATGTGCGTGCGTCGACAATTGGGACCCAACTGACGACAGGGTTTTGCTCACAACGTTATGATATGCAACTCCCAAGGTGAAACAGATTATTTAAAATAATAGCAGGAAGCGACCTCTGGCGCATCCACATTGCGTGAAATTGTCCTTCATTTTCTCTGGTTAAATTGATTTGATAAATTCCATTTTCCACTTGTAGAATTTGTCATTTAAACTAAGAACTTTCCGGTAAAAAAAGTCTTCTTCATCCATATTATATTTTGACAAACACTGGGACTCGACAATACTCAGAACAAAGCCGCACTCGACTGTGGATAGTCACCCACGCTCTGGAAGAGTAGGGTAGCTTGGGCGTGGATGCCACTGTCAAAAACACATTCAAGATAAACACGAAAGCAACAAAGCACGGGTACTGGGGTAGTCGATAGTTTCAGCTCACGGGAAATCCTCGCCTTAGGCAACTTTTCGCTACAATGGGTGATGGCCCATTTCCAGCTGTGTACCAGCCATAATAAACAAAATCTAATAAACACATAATTTTCTTTCAGAAATGGGAAGAGGTGATAGCACTCTTAGTAACTTATTAGAAGATGAAGAAATTGAAGAAGCTGAAAATGAAGATGAAACTTTAGACGAAACAGACGTAAAGGACGAGCAAGAAGAAGATGAGCGTAACGAATACAGCGAAGACAGTAGCGATGTGGACGTCTAGCGACCACAGCTCGCGCTACTCGGCGCGAAGCAAACACCGCACGGTTTATAAGAAATGGATGTTACTAGCTATTACAGATTATCTGAGCATGATATGTGTCATTTCTTGAAATACTTCGACGCAAATTTATTACAATGCGCACACAGACATGACTCTTGATTGAATTTCTTATATGTAAATTATATTTGTACATGTAGTATAATACATAAATATAATGATTACACATTGTTATAATCATCATATTTTTCATATTATTGTAATGACACGGCTCATTATTTTGGGATTATTGTTGCTGAATTGGTATTATTTATAATAGGTTGCTTCACACTATTCCTGTTTCATGTTTGATTTATATATTTTGCTTTAAGTCTACTTTGAGTCTTTGATACCGTACAACAGGCAACACATGATAATAAATCAAATAACACGTTTTATGTGAATAACAATTAATGTAATAATTGGATAGTGTATTCAGATGTATATAGAGCTTAAGTAGCCCTAATCCAATCAAGCAGTGGACGGCACAGGATGCTGATGGATGGATAGTCTTTATGTGGAAAATATTGCTACTTGATTTGTCGTAAAATATTTTAATGTCGATTTTTAGTAAATATTATTTATAATATTGATTTAGAATTGTTTTAAAAAAGGGAAAATAAATTTCTCAAGACAAAGAAATATTTATTTTTATTTTACCGTAATAATAAATGCTTATCATCAACTACATTTCATATCATTTTAAATCATCGTCGTCAAACAAATCTTCGAAATCTGAAACAAAAACATATTTGTTTATTAGCAATTCATTCCGATATGAAGCGTTAACTTAAAAGCCTTTCCTTAAAGTAAGTGGGCACATGTCAAGACTCATGTCTGGCTGTTTTCCCTTAGAGTAAGAAGAGTTCGTCGCGTTGGTGTAAGGCGTCTCGACGAATCTCACAAATACTTAGGCATGCTGCAGGTTTGCTACCATCATTCATCATCATCAATACAGTCTTTCATAAGTCAACTGCTGAACATAGGCCTGCCCCAAGAAATGCCACAAAGCACGGTCCTGAGCCACCTGCATCCATCGACTTCCTGCATGTCTTACCAGGTCGTCACTCCATCTCGTGGGGGGTCGCCCTACACTTCGCCTACCGGTACGAGGCTGTCACTCAAGAACCTTTCTTCCCCATCGGTTGTCGGTTCTTCGATCTATATGGCCGGCCCACTGCCACTTCATCTTACTAATCCCTTAGGCTATGTAGGTTACTCTGGTTTTACTGGGGATATACTCATTTCTACGTTTATCACGCAGAGAAACCCCAAGCATAGCCCTCTCCATAGCTCGCTGAGCGACCTTGAGCTTCCTCATACGGCCAACAGTGAAGGACCACGTCTGAGATCCGTAAGTCATCACTGGCAACACGCACTGGTTGTACGATTTCGTTTTGAGGTATGTCTAACGAGAACATGTGTCGTAGTTTCCCGAACGCTGCCCAGCCGAGTTGAATCCGTCGATTGACCTCTCGGTCGAATTTGGACTTACCTAGTCGGACTTCTTGTCCCAGGTAAACATACTCGTCAACAACTTCGAACTTAGTGCTCCCAACAACTACCGGCGTAGGTGTGACATGGACATTAAACATGATCTTTGTTTTGTCCATGTTCATCCTAAGACCTATTCGTTGGGAGACACTATTAAGGTCATTGAGCATGGTGCTTAGGTCCTCCAGCGATTCTGCCATAAGGACTATATCGTCGGCAAATCGAAGGTGAGTGATGTACTCGCCATTGATGTTAATACCGTATCCTTTCTAGTCCAGAAGCTTGAAAACGTCTTCCAATGCAGCGGTGAAGAGTTTCGGAGATATAACATCACCCTGTCTTACACCTGTCTGCAAGTGGATACGTACTCTGGTTCTGTACTCGGATAGAAATCGTAGCTCTACTGTACAAACACTTCAGCACTTCGATATACCGACAGTCAACTTGGCACCGCTGAAGGTACTGCAGCACCGCCAAAATTTCGACGGAATCAAAGGCTTTCTCATAGTTCACATACGCCAGACATAGTGGCAAATTGTACTCCTCGGACTTCTGTACAATTTGCCGAAGGGTATGTATGTGGTCTATGGTGCTAAAGCCCTTTCGGAAACCGGCTTGTTCGGGTGGCTGGAAGTCGTCAAGTCTGCGCGCGAGACGATTCGTAATGTCTCTCGAAAACAGCACGTAGATGCGGCTCAGAAGGGAAATCGGTCTGTAGCTCTTAAAGAGAGCTTTGTCACCTTTCTTGAAGAATAAGACCACCGCACTTCTGCTCCACGCTTCCGGTGTAATGCCACCATGGAGGACGGAATTAAAGAGCTTCTGAAGGACTTCAAGTACCGATCTTCTACCCGCTTTCAGAAGCTGCGCTATAATTCCATCCTCGCCTGGGGCCTTGCCGTTTTTAAGGTGCTGGAGAGCCATTCTAATCTCGCTCAGACTGACGTCCGGGATATCTTCGGAATAGTGTCGGATAAGACTCGCTCTTGGATCGTTACTCACACGTGCGTGTGGCTCCAACGATGACGTGTACAGCTGCCCATAGAACCTCTCAATCTCACTCATCGGTCTTTAGCTTTGACAGTTGGCTTTTTCTGGCAGACAGATCTCTGGCAAAGACTGGAGCCTTGGTTCCGCTCCATCGCTTCTTCAATACAAGCTGTATTGAAATTGCGTAAGTCCCGCCGCATGCATTTGGAGATGTCTGTTCAGTTGCCTGTATGCTGTCAAATCTGTTGAAGAATGTAGCTTCATCTCCCGTCTAGCAGCCATGAGATTGGGAGTGTGATCGGAGAGTTTTTGTGTTCGTCTGCGGCGGGTCTTGCAGAACTTAGCTCCGACCGCATGGACAGTTTCCACGAGCTTGTCATTCATATCGTCCACTTCATTGCAGTCTTCTAGGCACTGAAAACGGTTTTGTAACTCGAGCTGAAAGGTTTCGGAACTGGAACAGAGCACGAGGGGAATGGAGCGTTGACTTCATTAGACGAGACCTCTCCAACTTAACGTTTAGGGTCAGTGTGCCTCTAACCATTAGGTGATCGCTACCAGTTTTCACCCTCGCGATCGCGGAGACATCACTGAACAGTTGTCGTCTGGTCGTCATAATGAAGTCAATCTCATTTTTTGTGGAACCGTCGGGGTTCGACCAGGTCCACTTCCTGTGGGGCCGCTTCTGGAAGAAAGAGTTCATCATAAAGAGTCCCTTTTTCTCCATAAAGTCAGCCAGCTGCTGGCCCCTTGAGTTCCGTTGCCCTATTCCGAATTTCCCTAGTTTCAGCTCACCGTTCTCTCTTGTGCCTAGTGTTGCGTTGAAGTCTCCCATCAACACCGCATAGTGGGTTTTGGAGGAATGCATGGCTCTAGAGATATCCTCATACATTTCCTCCACCTCCTAATCGGAGTGTGCCGAGGTTGGTGCGTAAATCTGTATGACCTTCAGCGAATACCGTTTGGTTATTCTGAGTATACGGTACGCAACCCTCGTCGACACACTCAATCCTTACAACGTTGTTAACGAAAGACTTGTGGACGATAAACCTCCTTGGGACAGATGGTCGCCCTCCCGGTGATAGAGCAAGTTGCCAGATTCGAGGATTACCGTGTCCTCCCCCTCTCTTCGGACTTCGGATAATCCTATAATATGCCAGCGTAACTTGTCTATCTCTTCTTCCAGCTCCACGATCTTCTCGTCAGTCCTCAGGGTGCGTGCGTTGTATGTTGCCAGGTCGAGTCGCCTTAGGTGGCAACCGAACCTCCACCGGAGATTCTTAGCACCTCCTGCCCCGCCGTTACCATGGTCGCCACTGTAGCCAGGAATAGCGGGGCCGCCAGGGACTGGGGGCCGTTTATTATTGTCATTGCTCATGGGGGGTATATTGTCATAGTTGCCACGCTTGGCAAACGGGTTGGCAACCGCAGCTTTTTATTCTAATTTTTGCTGTTATCAGGAAGATGCTGCTGCCCATCTCCTGCCTGTTTCCCTTTGTCGCCTTTTACGACACCCACGGGAAGATATGGGGTAGTGGATATTCTTAACCGCCACTACACGGCACACCGCCACTACACGGCGCTAGGTTTGCTACCAGTGGGAATCAAATTCCGAAATTTAAGACTAGATCTTATTTTTACATAATGTACAGGTATATTATATGGTCACGTAAACCTATCATGTAACCTACGCGTAACTTATTCGATGTAACAATGTTTTAACTAACACCAGCATTTGGCTCTAGCTTGGACTCTTAATGTAGAGGACCTATAAATGCTCACCACTTGAGAGGTACCATCATCCGTTGTAAAATTTAAATCTTATTGGATCAGATCAGATATATCAATTTCACTGCTGAACATAAATTCCTTCCAAAGGCTACCACAAACTGTGATCCTGAAAGACTATCGACATTTTGTAGTGTCTTAACCGGTTCAGTGCGAATGACACGCCAGGCGTGCCATCGATTACTTTTGTGTGTGTGGCGTATGACACACGAGTCGTGTCTTTTTTTTATACGATAAGTGTGACAAACGAGCACACAGTCCACCTGATGGTAAGTGGTTGCTGCGGCCCATAGACATCTACATCTATCCTCGTTTGCGAATCAAAATGCAGATGCGTTGTCACCCGTGAGGACTAAGATGGAATGCCTCATTTCCAGTAAAAAGGGCCTCCGGCCACCTGCACCCACCAAGCGAAACGCAGAGGTAAACCTCTACTTCACGCTGGTTTTCTGTGAGGTCGTGGTACCACCCCGGTTCGAGCCGGCCTATCCGTGCGACAACAAAAGCTGCCGCGTGGCTCTACCACTGTTAAAAATCGTGTGTCTTTTTAAAAATCGTTATAACTCGCTCAAATTGCGTTTTTGGAAGATTTATCCAAAACAAAATATTCATTATTTTGCAAGTAGTTCATGCCTGCAGCTTCGTTTCTGGATATTATGAAAATTTGAAATTTTTAGGGGTTGACAACCTTTTTTTAACTTGTACATGGTACTCTTTTTACTTTGTGGGTTTTCAATCATGTTGTGGAAAAATAGTCTAATAAGTAACAAATAATAGCACTCATTGCGATCGCTCACAAACTCGTAAATAAATTTCTGGAAAACAAGTCTCCCGTTAAAAAAAAACAACAATGCGTTTGTCTTATTGTTTAATTTTGCTTAAAATGGTTGAACTGCCGTCTTATTAGTATCATATGGCCGAATAGACCTACGAAGTACCATGTGCTCTTGTAATATGGTATAAGGTTTATTTTTGCTTGAAACAGTTTGAAACCGTTCATGCATAAAAAAGTTCGCTAATAAATAGTTTTTCGTCAATCCGCCGCCGTATAGCGCCGGCGTTTGTTTCCTTTTGAAAACACTTGTTTTGCTATTCTTACTAATTAAACGTTTTCAAATCGACTTTACTTTTACATTTGTATAACATTAAATAATATTTAACATTTGTATATATTGTCGAAAATTGGTGCCGCAACGAATCGGTTAATGGAATACCAAGCTCGTTTTTTGTGAAAAAACCGCATACCTATAATAATAACATAGCCTTTATATCCCGAAACTCCTTATCTTATTCAGTTTTATTATAATATATCTCGGAGTTCGGTGTGCCTCTTGGCAAAGGCCTCCAACGATTTCCGTTGTTCTCAATCTTTTGCGACTTCTCCAGTTATAACCCATGTTAATTTTTAATTCGTTCTCCCATCTTGTGCGTTGTCGACCTCTATTTTGTCCCCCGTTTCTGGGGTATCATCTGTCAATATTTTCCTCCATTTACCCTGGGGGCTCCGTGTCGGTTTTATATTCGACACCAGATTGTGACTTGTGTCATGGGAACTAAAAAATATAAAGGTATGTACGTACAGCTCAGTATTGGTAAAATAATCATACGAAGGTGTTGAAATTTGTTTTGCATTCAGTCCTGATGAATTTTTAATCGCCAAAATATCATTTTTATAGTTTTTATAATCATTTTGTAAACAGGCCGCCATCTATCATCCAGGTAGCTAAACTACATTGCAACATCTATATGGAACTATGCAAGTAGTTTTACTATTTATCGGTAGATGGAAAATATTAAAGTAGGCGGGGCTTAACATCTCCTCACCCCGCAAATTGTCACGCGTTGTTACATAGTGAAATCTAATTACTCAACACCTCTGTATTTGCTCCGTGGGTGTGACACTGAAGATAATGAGCATATTAACTTAAAAAAATGATTAAATATTGTCATGTTTTATTTGGACATACCATTAAAAAAATCTGCATGAACAGCTTTTTCATTAGCAGCCAAGTCCATTAAAAGGTTTGACGGTCCACCTGCCTGGAAAATCAAATTGCTTTTTTATTCACAAAGCCTCACTTAAAAGAACAAGATGTACATACACAACATTCATTTGCTGTAGGGCCTATACTATACATATTATTGATTGGCCCAAACTATGCTACTTGAAAATTTATTTCGATTAATGAGAGCATCCACGACTTTTTCTGCCACCAGGACCGTGTCACTTAAAAGTGAGGTGTAATATTTGACAGATTTCATAGTGGGGAAGTTCGTTTGTTTGAAAAATGTAAAGGTTAATGTTTCATTCTCTAATATTAGTTATATATTAATAAACCACACCACAGATATTCATAAAAGTAGAAACATTTAAAAATAATTAAAACTTTACAAAAAAATGAAGAGCAAACCACAGTTATTGTATTGTGCATTAATATAATGCTCTAGAAACCGATTAACTTTTATTTCAAACTAACTTCTCAATTAAATGACATTGTGTAACAAAAAACTTCACATCAGTGTCTACTGGCGACATCTGGTGAGCGGAAGATTATTAGCCCTCATTTTACACTGGATAACTTGGTGTAATATCCTCTTGGCCAATTTTCAGCCAAGGCAACAATTTTCGAATAATTTCAACTGTACTGGAGAAATTCATAGTGCCATAAGAGCACACATACAGACACTCATTCACCTTATATCCATATCCATATCCATAGTCAGGATGCAGAATTGGACACATGTCAAATTACAACCATGCCTGTATACCAACAATTTTTTTTGGGTATTTTTTTGTCCATGTTGGTCAAGTCAATTTATTGATGAAAAAAGGAAACTTCTGCCAATAACGAGTTGATGATATTGTTAGTATCATCAAATACTTCTTACAGTCCTTCACAAATCCACTGCTGAACATAGGCCTTCCCTAAAGAATGCCACAAAGACACACTGTCCTGAGCCACCTGCATCCATCGACTTCCTGCATGTCTCACCAGGTCGTCACACAATCTAGTGGGTGGGGGAAGTGGCAGTGGCGCTCTGCACTTCGCCTACAGGTACCACTTGAGAACCTTGCTTTCTCATCGGCTGTCGCTTCTTCAAGCTATATGGCCGGCCCATTTCCATTTCAGATTACGTATACGTTGGGATATGTCGGTAACTCTGGTTCTACAGAAGATACCTGCATTCCTAAGTTTATTATGCAGAGAAACCCTGAGCATATCCCTCTCCATAGTTTGCTGAGCGACCTAAAGGTTCCTCATATGGATAGCAGTGAAGCAACACACAGTGGACAAGCACTGGTTGAACCATAGATATAGTATACATTAGATTGGCGATGGCGTGATTAGGGTGAGACCAAAAACGAAATGTACCCGTGTGAGTAAAATGTGCATGTGTGCGTCAACAATAATGTTGCGCCATGTATCAACTTCATTATCGATACAGAACGCTGTGTCTGTGTCATAAAATGAAAATTATTATGTTTGGGGGCATAAAAATAAAACTATTAACAAAAAGTTTGTAATTTTTATTTTCCACCAAAAATAACTAATTTATTGTAAAAATTTCGTAAGCTCTCCTTAAGAGGTGTTTTGCAATTTTGCTTCATACTTCATTCTAATTATCAAATAAGTTTTGATTATTAATTTAATAATTAAGTGTTTAGTGTTTGATAGTGCTGGCGAATCGTACAAATGTATGTTAAGTGTGTTAAAAAATTTGCAGGACACAAGGCATTCGTTTACTAATTTTCGAAACATATTTTCGTTTACATTTTTTCTTTCACATGTTTTCTAAAAACTCGTTCAGAACGAATACCTATCTAATAAACTTTTTCTTTATCACCCTTTCGATGAGATGCTGCAACAAATCGTTTGAACTAGATGTTATTAGAGCACTAATGATATTTTGAAGTGAGGGAAGTCTTTCTAGGTTTTTTATCACTTAATACAACTTTTCTCCTTTTTTATTAGCTCTTTTTTTGTGGTCTTACATGTTTCAGTTTTTGCTTCATATATAACTTTGTCCGAATCAATAATTTTCTTCAATTTTTTTCCTTCTCGAGGAATTGTCTATAACAGAAACGTTTGCAATTGAGCTACTGGGTACTGGCAATATATCTCTGTAGACACATGACGATGCTTTGCATACCGGTTCAATACAACCTACAAACAAATATAATTAGTGTACACATTATGTACTTATCTATGATTAAAATTAAAAAAAATACAACCCTTTTACCTATTTCTGCCGCTAAACAGCAGTGCTTACACTACTACTAAACAGCAGTGCTTACACTGCCGCGTTCCAGCCATTTCAGTAAAGAGAGCCTGTATAATTATAAGTTGTAAGACATTTTATCTTAGTCCTCAGGGGTGAAAACACATTTTTTTTATAGAATTAGGGTGACAAACGAGCATAGTCTACCTGATGGTAAGTGGTTGCTGTGGTCCATAGACATCTGCATCTATCTTCGTTTGCGAATTAAAATGCAGATGCATTGTCAGCAGTTAGGATTAAGATAGAATGCCTCTTTTCCAGTAAAAAGGGTTTCCTGTTCCCTATACTCATTATACGAATTAAGCTGCTATTTTACGCTGGTACTCTGTGAGAGCGTGGTCCTTTCCCGGTCCAGCCGACCCATTCCTGCTACAACTATACTTTTAATATAGCTGCAGCATGGCTCTACCACGTAAAAAATTTGGTAACTTTCTTTGTTTGAAGATGACTGTAGGTGACCAAGTACTTCAGTAGCCGTTTATTATCAAGTGATACTGTAAGTTCCTTTGTTACTTTCGTTTTATAAAAAAATATACACCACGTGGATGACAACAACAAGTTGTACACATTTGAACATGCACAAACGAAATGAACATATACACAGTAAAATACATAATTAAGAAAATACGCACGGGCATAAATAATGTGGGTATTTATGCAAAACGCAGCTTTACTCTTTGTGCATTTCTATGATAAAAACATTTTTGTTCAAAGTGCTTGTTACATGTAGTTCATTTTGTTTTTGGGAACCCATCCTTCTCTATTTATCATTTTTAACCATTTTTGTTTATCCTGAATATTTTTTTGGAAATCTGAAACAATATAAGAGTTTAAATCATCTCATTAAAGTATTTACAATAATGCGTAAGTATTTACTATTACGAAACACTAAAACGTAAAAATAGAAAATTAAAAAAAAACGCAGTTAGAAGGGGCTGCATCCAAGGATATGCCTTTGCCTGTTATAAACATTTTATCGATAAGATGATATTGATAGTGTCAATCCCTACAAAAATTTGATCAGAAATAGCGGGAATTCACGTATTTGTTATTATTTTTAATATAATTCTCTTGCATTTAAAGCATTATCGTAATAAAATGCGATATTTTCTCTATCCATTTGTGTATAAAACATTTGTACTTGTTCTGAAATATTTAATTTAGAGTGCTAAATAATTTAATTGTACTTACATGTAAAATGTGTAATTTTGTGGATTTTCTTTCCTCGATGAACTGAATTCAGGTATGTCACACGTCACCATATTTAATCACACATTTTAAATATTTATTAATACTTCAAAATCAAAAATATCGCGAAAATAAGCGGGATTTGTTTCGTTACCTATTGACGTCAGGCTGATACAGGCTGATAGTGTGTACGTGTATGGTCTAGCCATTCTATCTCGTTCTAACGTAAGCATAAGCTATGCCCTTTCTCTTTTACATTGCCAATCTAAGTATATACTAAATCTATGGGTTGAACATATTGTTACGAGCTTGGGGTTCGAGACAATTAAAAACTGCGGATTGAATTACCAAAATTGACACTTTAATTACAATCTAAAACCATACTAATAATAAAACACAATTGTAGTACAATAACAATATTTTCAAGTTTTGAGGTATACCTGACAAGAAGATGTGTCATAATCTCCCGAACGCTGCCCAGCCAAGTTGAACCTGTCAATTGACCTCTCAGTCGAAGTTAGACTTACCTTAGTGGGACTATTTGTCACTGTTAAACATACTTGTGGACCACTTTGATCTTAGTGCCCCCAACAATTACATAGGACTACAACGACATAAGGACCTATCTATGGAGCCACTATTGAGTTTATTGTGCATAGTGCTTAGGTCCCCTTCAGCGATTCTGCCATAAGGACTATACTGTCGGAAAATCGAAGGTGAGTGATGTACTCGCCATTGATGTTAAATCCTTTCCAGTACAGTAGCTTGAAAACGTCTTCCAATGCAGAGGTGAATAGTTTCGGGGATGCAGTTGGATAGGTTTCATACTCTGGTTCTGTATTCAGATAGCCATTGTAGCCCAACAGTACAAACACTTCAGCACTTCGATATACTGACAGTCAATTTCGCACCGCTGAAGGGAAACAAACTAATAAAACATTACCTAATAATGTTCACGCAAAAACGAATGCTGAATAACTATGATTTCCCAAGTATTTTCAGCTCAAAACTCCAGCTATCCTCTGAGGTAAAATATTTAGGTTTTACCTTAGACAGTAAACTCAAGTGGAATAACAACGCATAGAAAACAAAATCAACAAGGCTAGAATAACTTTCTGGCAATGCAGAAACATGATTGGTAAAAGATGGGGTCTAATGCCAAAAATCATACTGTGGCTGTACAGAACTCTAATTCGGCCGATGATTCTTTGGATTAAGAATAGAGTCCCTCATACAAGCATAATTGATAGAATTCAGTCAAAAATTCATATCTTACAAGCCAAGTACCATAAGATCACTAAACAATTTGTATTCGATAAGAAGTACAAGATACAATTAAATGAAACCAGCCAACCGGTATCATTCAAGCGGCCATAGCAATAGATACTAGGAAGGTTAATGACTTCACCATCAGAATACTGACCGACAGTAGGGCGGTACTACAAGCTCTGAGATACAACGCGGTGAACTCGGGATTAATATATGAATGCCATCAACGATTAAATGAGGTATATAAACATAACAATGTGACTGCAATGGATAAAGGGACACAGTGGATCCAGAGGCAACAATGCAGCAGACACACTGGCCAGAAGAGGATTGGCTCTGGCCACTATAGGGCTAGAACCAATCATATCAATGCCCTTTGGTAATGTTCGTTCACTGGTACGTAGACACTTCACTAATCAACATACTCAGCTTTGGAAAAATTTAGTAGACTGTAGACAAGCTAGGGAGGCCGTGCCTGTAATAAACAATTGTTTAACCAAGGTTCTCATGAGACTGAACGAGCCACAGATCATGATAGTAACAAGTGCTATCACAGGACACGGCACCTTTAAAAAACATTTATTTACCATAGATATTATAGATAGTCCCCTGTGCATGGCATGTATGGGGGAGGAAGAAACGGCCGCCCACGTGTTGCTGACATGTCCGGAGGTCGCTGCATATGGGGCTAAACATCTCGGCACGCCGGGATCACTCCCCAAAGTTGCTCGCAACATCAAAGGACTGTTGAATTTCTTCGGGGAGATCTCATGGCTCGAATAATTACATTATTACGAATATACATTAAGACGTGCAGTTGCGGAAAACAGCCCATCGTAAAGTAATAAAACATTATTAAAAAAAATATAAAACATTTTCCTTCAAATCCAATAAAATCAACAGGTTTACAGCACTGCTTAAGAATAGATTAACATTTGTATGATTTAACAGTGGTAGAGCCACGCGGCAGCTTTGCTGTCGCACGGATTGGGCGGTTCTAACTGGGGTGGTTTACCTCTGCGTTGCTCTTGGTGAGTGCAGGTGGCTGGACGCCCAATTCCCCCCCCCCCCCCCCCATCAAAATGGTAGCGGAATTAAACAAAAGACTACCCCAGGAGAGTACCAGCACCCATGGAGAATCCCTCGCTGAGAATCCACGACCAAACTAATCCACTCTTGAGCGTGGGTGTTCTCGCTGCCTCGCGTGGGGGGAGGGGGGGGGGCAAAATTCCGCTCGCGACTAATGCTGCTCGGGGCAAGCGGAGCAATAAGACCAAGGCGACCCCTGTCATGCTATCCGTGAATTTTTGCAACATCAGGGGACTTCATTCCAACCTTAACGCTGTCCATTACCATTTAGAGACGGCGAGGCCGGTCTTGCTCTTTTCAACCGAGATTCAAGTGTCCTCTCCGGCTGATGCTTCATATCTCTCCTACTCGAGGTACAAATTAGAATACTCCTTTGTGCCCTGGGCTGGAGTTTGCGTATACGTCAGAGAGCAGATGTTCTCTCGACGCCTCGGCAGTCTTGAAGGTAAGGACCTGTCCATCCTATGGCTGCGCGTAGACAGCGACGACCATCCCCGCATCTACGGGTGCCTCTATAGGTCCCATAGCGGTAATGCCGACACAGACCAACTCATCGACCACGTCCAAATGACTGCAGATTCCGTGCTGTAGCAGGGCCTGTTGTAACAGGTCCCATCCGCAGAGATCGTAATACTCGGTGATTTTAACGCCCACCACGCTAAATGGCTTGGTTCCCGTTTAACCAATCATGCGCGTAGATCTGTCTATGACTATGTCTTGGCATATGGTCTAACGCAACTCGTTACTTCACCTACGCGGATCCCAGATGTGGAGGATCAGTAACTTCCCTGTTGGACCTTTTGCTGGCCTCTCATCCGGACGGACATCAGGTCTCCGTCGATGCCCCTCTGGGCTCTTCGGACCATTGTCTGATCCGAAGTACGGTGCCACTCACGCTCCCATCGTAGTTGCGATCTGCAGCTTGCCGCCGTGTTTGGCACTATATGTCGGCAGATTGGGACGGGATGCGGTCTTTCTTTGCATCCTACCCTTGGGGGCAGGTTTGCTTCTCGCCGGAAGATCCCAGCATTGTTGCCGATTCCGTTGCTGATGTGGAACTTCAGGGTATGGAACTTTTTATTCCATCCTCTGTGGTGCCCATCAGAGGCAGATCCCAGCCATGGTTTTGGTCGCTCCTATAAAATAGTATCACGCTATAAGCAAGAGTGCTACCGGGCCTGAGCTGACGCATCAACGTCTCGGGATGTAAACACCAGCGCTCCTAAAAGGAAGTATAATTCCGCCTCCAGGTCCTTCAAATTCGTCATTGCCAAGGCAAAGTCTGAGCACATCGGCAGAATTGGCGAGAAGCTAGTTCGCCTTCCTTCGGAAACCCGTACATTCTGGTCTCTCGCCAAGGCTGTCCAAGGGAACATCTGTCAGCCATCTTTTCCATCTCTGATACGAAAGCCGATCTTTTAAGCTCTCTCTTAGCGTCCAACTCGACTCTAGATGACTGGGGAACACACCGCTAACCATCCCGCGGTGTGAGTGTTCCATGCCGGATGTGCGATTTACATACACAGCGCTCGGTTCGCAAAGCACTCTTCTCCCTAGACGTCAGCAAGTCGAATGGGCCTGATGGATTCCATCCCATTGTGCTGAAGACGTATGCTCCAGTATTGGCGCCGGTTTTAACGCATCTTTTCCGGTACTCTTACTCCCAAGGCCTAGTTCCGAATTCATGGAAGACAGCTTTGGTTCACCCGATCCCTAAAAAAGGCGACCGCTCAGACCCGTCCAACTACAGGCCTATCGCCATCACCTCCTTGTTCTCCATGGAATCCATTATAAACCGCCACCTCATGAGGTACCTTCAGGATCACCAGCTGATTAGTGACCGTCAGTACGGTATTCGTCGGAGTCGATCAGCTGGTGATCTTCGGTCTATCAGACTCATAGATGGGCGGAGGCAGTGGAGTACAAGGGGTGGGGGGGCATTAGCCGTAAGTTTGGCCATAGCGAAGGCCTTCGATCGGGTCTGGCACAAAGCGCTTCTTTCGAAGCTTCCTTCCTATGGGCTTCCCGAGAAATAGTGCAAATGGATCACCAGTTTCCTTGCTGATCGGAGCATCAAGGTCGTAGTAGACGGTGCATGCTCTGATTTCAAGCCTATCAACGCTGGTGTTCCACAAGGCTGCGTGCTATCACCAACGCCGTTTCTGCTGCATATCAATGAAATATTGCAAACTGGTAACATTCATTGCTATGCAGACGACAGCACTGGTGATGCCTTATATACCGGCCGTGCCAATATTTCTCGGGAAACCGTCGCCGAATACCGGGGCAAACTTGTGTCTGAAATCTAGGCTTTTCTGAACAAAGTCTCGGATTGGGGGCGACTAAATCTAGTCCAGTTCAACCCCCAGAAGACACAAGTTTGCGCGTTTACCGCTAAAAAGAACCACTTTGTCGTATTTCCTCAGTTTCAAGGCACTCCCGTTGCAGCCTCAGCTAGCATCGGAATCCTCGGCGTCGACATATCGAATAGTGTGCAGTTTCGTGGTCACTTGGAAGGGAAAGCCAAATTAGCCTCTAAAAGCTTGGCGTGCTCAGCAGAGCGAGACAGTATTTTATGCTGGCACATCGCTTGCAACTTTACAAAGCGCAAGTTTGGCCTCACATGGAATACTGTTCTCAGCACTGGGGTGCCCTGGCCCAGAGCTGACCGCACTCCTTCCACTTGACCGCATCCAGCACAGAGCAGATCAAAACGTCGACGACCGAATTCATTCCAATCAGCTCGATACACTGGCACTGCGTAGGGATGTTGCATCCCTTTGCATTTTCTAACGAATTTACAACGGAGAGTACTCTGAGGCATTGTTGGGATTAATTCCAGCCGCCAAGTTTCACGAACGCACATCGCGTCAAAATCCACGACACCACCTTCACCATCTGGATGCTTGGCGGTCCACGACTGTGCGTTTTACTAGAAGTTTTCTTCCTCGTACAACTTCTCTATGGAATTGTTTACTACTGGTGATTTTTCTGGACCAATACAACTTAGGGACCTTTGAGAAAAGAGCTTACACCTTTCTAAAAGGCCGGCAACACATCTGCAATTCCCCTGGTGTTGCAGGTGTTCATAGGCGGCGGTAATCATTTACCATCAGGTGAACAACATGCTCATTTGCCCGCTCTTCTATAAAAAAAAATTGAATAACAATGTAAACTTTAAACTTAAATATCTCAAAACTAGCTCAATGTGGATTGGATTCTAACTACGTCCAATTTTGATGAAGTTCAGAGTATATTACAAAATTATATAACTTTATGCTTTCTGGTAATGTTAATCCAAATTTCATTCCATTCTTATATGGGGCAAGATTATGTGCCTTCAAAAGGATAACGGTATTCGTCCTATTGTCGTTGGTTCTACATTTCGACGCTTAACTTCAAAATTAGCTTGCAGGCACATAATCTCTAACCTTAAGACCAAATTTCAGCCTACTCAACTAGGCTTCACTAGAGGTGGCAGTGAGGCGGTGGTACATTCAGTGCGTACATTTTTAACAAGCTCTGATGCAGATGTTCTTGTGAAGGTTGACCTAAGGAATGCTTTTAACTCTATCGATAGGGTAACCTAGCTGAAAGAAGTGGCTAACAATACCCTCGACATTTATCATTACGTTTGGCAATGTTATAGTCAAAATACTAACTTGTTTTACGAAAACCATGTTATCGATTCTGCTGTCGGTGTTCAGCAGGGTGACCCACTAGGTCCAGCACTTTTCAGTTTGGGAATTCAACCATTATTTTATATTCAAACTTTATTTCAAATTAGAAATCCAAGCTGAATGTCTGGTACCTGGACGACGGTACACTGGGATCTTACTCATATTTTTCGAAATTTTAAAAATATTGGTCTTGAATCAAATAGCAATAATTGTGAAATATTTTTTTCCAATAATTTATCTACTTCTCATAGAGACAGTTTAATTCAAAATTTCAATCATGTTTCTCCAGGAATAAAAACTGTCAGTACGGAATCACTATACCTGCTAGGTGCCCCGTTGTTTTTCGATAGTATTAAACCTAATTTAAAAACAAAATTTCATCAGTTTTTAAACCACGTTGATAAATTGTATAAATTAAACCCTCACATAGCTCTTACTATTTTAAAATATTGTCTTCTTGTACCTAGATTTACATATTTCGCTCGAGTCCAGTCTGGAAATGTTCGGATATTTTAAAAGATATTGATAATAATCTTAAAATAGCTATAGAAAAAATTCTAAATTTAACTTTAAATACAACAGCCTGGACTCAAGCTACTTTACCTATAAAATTTGGTGGCATTGGTGTGAGAAATCTTTCTAGTGTTGCATTGCCTGCTTTCCTTGCTTCCGTGCATAGTGTCAGTGACTTATGTAACATAATTTTCAATAATAAAGTAGACCTATGCTTTGCTACGGAGGCAGGGCAGACATGGCAAACGCTCTGTCCCGGTGAAAATGTTCCACTGGAAGTTAACCAACAAAAACAGGGGGATATTCTGTTGGTACGGGGCGTGCAGAAAGATTTGTTTCATAATTTCTAGCTGTTTCAACTAAGGAATCTAGTCACTGGTTACACGCTTTACCATCAAGTAATCTCGGCACATTACTTGATGGGGAAAGCTTGCGTATTGGGCTCCACGGACTTTTATGTAAGAAAAGTGCTGGTAAGGTTTTACGACACAGTTTTTTGAACGATGTCATCCAAAGGGCTCTTGTATCTATAAATGTTCCCTCAGTTTTAGAGCCTTGTGAAATATTTAGAGACGATGGCAGGAGACCCGACGGTATGATATTGGTCCCTTGGGAGAGAGGTAAAGCCCTAGTGTGGGATGCTACTTGCGTACACACTCTGGTGGCCTCTCATCTCAGGGGTACCTCGTTTAGAGCCGGGGCGGCATCAGAGGCAGCTGAACTGGGTAATTGGCGCAAGTATGAGTCTCTGAGAGATGACTACATATTTGTGCTATTTGCTGTAGAGACTATCGGTCCGTGGGGTCCACGTGGGGTGAAGTTCTTAAAGGAACTCCATCCGCGGCTGGTCGTTGCTGCTGGTGATAAGAGGGCTGGTTCTTTTCTCACTCAAAGGCTAAGTATAGCCATTCAGCGGGGAAACGCAGCGAGCATTCTTGGCACAATACCGAGGGGAGTAGGACTATATGATAATTAAGTTTCTAGTTTTATTTTTTTTTATTTTTATTATTATAGTTTTTAATATAATACTAAAATAAAATGACAAACTGGTGAAACCTCTTGTTTACCCATATGTGATAATGTTAAAGTCAAATAGTTTTCTACACATTGCCAGTTAAATCTTGATAATGCTAACACATAATGTTATTTCATTGCTTTGTTTTCAGATCATTTTATAATTTAAAAGTGGTTTTTAAGAAAAAATAACATTTATTATACAGCTAGCTCACATAAAGAACTTTTTTTTAATTTATTTATCAGATCAAAAAAAATAATACAGATATAGGTCTAATTGACATCTAAAAACCACAGGGGTTTGACTTGATGTTAAACAATTAAGTTTAAGTCAGCATATTATGTGCAAGACACAGTCTAAGTAGTTAGGTATGTGAGTAGGTTTTTTTTTATAGGTTAGGGTGACACAAACAAGCACACAGTCCACCGGATGGTAAGTAGTAAGGTAGTACATAGGTAAGTGGTTGCTGAAGCCCATAGACATCTACATTTATCATACATAAAAAATCAAAATGCATAGTGTTGTCACTCATGAGGACTAAGATTAAATGCCTTGTTTCCAATAAAATGGGTCTCCCGTTCTCTACACTCACCATACGAAACACAGCAGGGTTAAACTGCTGTTTAACGCTGGTATTCTGTGAGAGCGTGGTCCTTCCCCGGTCGAGCCGACCCATTCATGCTACAACTATACTACTAATATAGCTCCGGCATGGCTCTACCACATAAAAGTAGGTAGTAGGTATAGCAAGAATATAAATACTAAGAAGGTAAGTTAACTTAGTTAAAGTCAGTAGTAGCAAGGTAAAACTAAGAAAAAAAACTAAAACTAAAAATATACCTAAAATAACTTTGCATTTTGAAGTCGGTGCAGAGAAATTACTACAATTTATTATTCCTATTGCTGGCCAGGTTTTCAGAAAAATATCCTGATAAAATCTTATAAGCCGCCGAGGTTCGACAAATTCTAAGTAAATAGTTTTACAAAATTATACATACTTCTTCTAAATCCATATAAGGACCAACTCCTTCAGGAAACATCTCATCAGCTGCGACTGTTGGTTTCATTTTACCAAAAGCTTTACTTTAGCAATGCAACTCTTAATGCATATTATTATCTCCAGAAAGAATGTAATCAATACGCTTTATCCAAATAATAATAACTTAAATTATCACTTTTACAATATATTATTGTTTTTTAATTTCATAATTTCTCATAGACTGTATCTTCTTTTCATATTTTCTTTGTGTTTTTTTTTCTCACCCATAGATATATAATATATATCTATGGGTATATATTATATACAGTGATTTTATTCTCTTTGGATATATAAATAATACCCTAGGCTTGAGCAAAAAATATCGATATATATCATCGGTATATTAAATTGCGATATATCGATATTTATTTTAGAGTATCGAATTCGTATCCATAACGATATATTTAAAAGTGTTGTATTAATGACAAAACATGTAATAACAAAAGGAGGTATAAAAGTATTCATGTGTGGTTGGTTGTCGTTATTTTTTTCGTCGTCCAACCGTTAGTAATGTAAAATTATGGATCTTCTCTTTACATCATGCAAATGATGACGATATATCGATATTTATCACGCTATATATATTAATACTTTTTAAATATATCGATTCGATATATGTCGATGTATTTATTTCCCATGCCAATCCCTATAATACCCATAGACATAGACGTATACTGGCCACCATAGAGATATATACCTATGGAGATGGCATATTCAACTATAGAAATAATAGTTATACAAATATCTATAATATCGACACACTTGTCAAAAACAGTTTTATCTCTTTTTTATAAAGCAGTAGCTGCAATAGAAAACAGAGACATCAACAGTTTGTAAAGTGCTTATTTTGGTAATACTTTCGTGTGACGTCATTAGCTCATCCATGCGTGACTGCGCCGCCATGTTTAGTGCCAAGTATTGAGGTAGGTCTGCTGTCAAACTGTCAAAAAATCAGTGAAATAGTGTCGTACAAGAGTATCTATGGTGTCGATAGAAATTATTTTAATAAATTAATTTTGTTCAGAAATGAATATATAATAATAGTTTATAAATCCCGGAAATCATATTTCACCCACTGTTTCATGATAATGCCAGATTTTCGAATTTTAAATGAACAAAATTAATGTATGAAATATTAATATTTTTCATTTAAAATCTGAATAAAAAAATGAAGTATGATATCCGGCACGATCAAACATGCTTATATAACTTACCATTTGTGATAAATTATGTGCAGAACGTTCCTATATACCAATTAATAATAAATAAATATTGATTTTAAAAACAGTTTATTTAATTTTACTCAATTAATTATTATAATTTTATATTAAAAATACTATAATATGAGATTACAATATGGAATCAAGGATCTCCATCCCATGTCCATACATTTGTTTACTGTACAATATTATTTGACAATAAACAAAGGTATTTGGTATACAATCAAAAATAATCATTTTCCCAATACTCTGTCAATATTAATTTTTATTGTGTGCGTTATAACTTTTTAACTTTGTTCACATTGATATAAAAAAAATCGTGTGTGTGTGTACTTATGTACGCCCGTAAGAAGTTATACTTCTTTAGCGTAACAACACCAAAATAACTAAAATAAAACATGTTTTATACATTCATATATATTTGAATAACTACCTCGAATATAGTTATCAGTTCTCAGGAAAACTTAACAATTGACAGACAATTACCAATTGAAGTTGTAAAAAATTCACTCTCATCATTTTTCTTTAGTAAGCACTTAGCACACTCAGAACATTGTTTAAAACAAGTAGCAAGTTAACTGCCTACATACTTAACTCTGCTTGTACAGTAGAGCTACGATGTAGAGTACAGAACCCGAGTACGAAACCTATCCAATTGCAGAGAGGTGTAAGACAGGGTGACGTTATAGCTCCGAAACTCTTCACCGCTGCATTGGAAGATCTTTTCAAGCTTCTGGACTGGAAAGGATACGGTATTAACATCAATGGCGAGTACATCACTCACCTTCGAATTGCCGACAATATAGTCCTATGGCAGAATCGCTGGAGGACCTAAGCACTATGCTCAATGACCTCAATAGTGTCTCCCAACGAATAGGTCTGAAGATGAACATGGACAAAACAAAAATTATGTTTAATGTCCATGTCACACCTATGCCGGTAGTTGTTGGGAGCACTAATCTCGAAGTTGTCGACGAGTATATTTACCTGGGACAAATAGTCCGACTAGGTAAGTCCAACTTCGACCGAGAGGTCAATCGGCGGATTCAACTCGGCTGGGCAGCGTTCGCGAAGCTACGACACATCTTCTCGTCGGACATACCTCAAAACCTTAAAACGAAATTGTACAACCAGTGCGTGTTGCCAGTGATGACTTACGGATCTGAGACGTGGTCCTTTCCTGCTGGCCGTATGAGGAAGCTCAAGGTTGCTCAGCGAGCTATGGAGAGGGCTATGTTCGGAGTTTATTTGCGTGATAAACTTAGGAATGAGGATATCCGCAGTAGGACCAGAGTAACCGACATAGCCCAACAGATTAGTAAGCTGAAGTGGCAGTGGGCCGGCCATATAGCTCGAAGGACCGACAACCGATGGGGAAGAAAGGTTCTTGAGTGGTAGCCTGGTACCGGTAGGCGAAATATAGGGCGATACCCCACGAGATGGAGTGACGACCTGGTAAGACATGCAGGAAGTCGATGGATGCAGGTGGCTCAGGACCGTGCTTTGTGGCATTTCTTGGGGGAGGCCTATGTTCAGCATTGGACTTATGAAAGGCTGTAATGATGTTGATGATACTTAACTCATTGTTTGACTGTGTACCTAATACAAAAAATCTGTAGCAATCTGCATTGCGTAAGTGAACATATGCGGTAAAGCCTCGTGAAGCAGCTCAAGCGAAATTTAAGGGATAGCAATCCAAAACTAATTTAACAACCTAACAATATCCATTGCTTCATATGATTGAAAAATTCGTTTGCTTGATAACAAAAACCACGCAATGGATGTTTTTAAACTGTCAAATTGATATGGTTTGCCATTTTAGGTGTCTTACGCAATTAGACTATGGATTTAATTTCTATAATTATCTGAAATAAGAACAAACTCATATTAGTAAAAATGTCGATATCAGCTGCCCATATTGCTGAGTTACAACCCTATAAAAGGCGGCCATTTCATGCGCCAGATTTGTTTAGGTAGTCATGCTAATTCTGTGGGTATGCCCAGTCCATGTCATAGATAAATAAATATGTAGCAAGCTAGTCCATATACTTCTAAGTCAGTGCTGGCCAGCTAGCGATGGGCGATTTTTGCAAAAAGAAAACAATCGACTGAATCGAAAATTTTGCTATTGCGCATTCGATTGTCGATTTAGTAGTTCCACACTATGATTATTCGAATAACAATCGACAAACTTAACTTTATACTAATGAGGGCTAATAATCTTCCACACACCAGATGTCACTAGTTGTGACTGAGGTAAAGTTATTCGTTACATAGTGACAGTTAATTAAGAAATTAGTTTTAAATAATAGTTTAATCATTATCTAGAGTTTTATATTAATATGCAACAAAATGCGTCAGTGGTTTGATTTTTAATTTTGCACTTTATAATTCTTTTTTTAATTTATCTACTTTAAGTAATATTTATAGTTTAGTTTATTCATTTCTAATGTAATTAATAAAAAAATATAACTAACAATACGGAAAGAAACCTTAAATATTTCATTTTCCTAAGAAATTATCGTCCCCGCTATGAAATCTGTCAAATATTTTACCTCACTGTAAAGTGGTGCCGCCCTGGTGACAGAAAAAGTTGTGGATGCCCTCATTGTACGCACATCGCACACTCCAATCCGCCGCTATGTAATGCATGACAGCGACAGTGTTGAATGCGTCGATTATTTTTAAGTATTACTTAAGACATATTTTAATTCCTTTACTTTAGTTCGTAGATGCACAAACCGCGGCCCGCGGGCCGCATACGGCCCGCCGGTCAAATACTGGTGGCCCGCCGACAGCAAAAATAATACTCACGTACATTCGAAAAATATTAAATTATATTCCAGAATAAAACCAAAAAAAATATGTTCGAATAGTAATTTGAATCTCGCGCGCACGCTCTTAAGTGCGCTTATCGGTGCGCCGTGCATGCGTCGGTAACAGCGGTCGGTAATGTTTGTGCTGATCTCGGTTAAATTCGTTTTCTTGAGGAACTGCCGCGGCCGGCGGCGCGGTGACGACGGCAGCGTGGTGGCGGCTTATCCACGGGTTATATTGTTAGAGCAAGCGAGATAGCAATAGTCCCGAATTCCCGATTGCTCGCGTAGGTAGATACACGAAGCTTCCAGAGTCGGTTTCGTGAATTCTCCAGACAGTTTTCGACTCTATACGCGCGGTGTAAAAGCCACGCTAACCGCAGCAACCGACAGTTCGGTTTTAATTTGAGTGAAGTGTAAATAGTTCTAGTGTAGATTTTAACTCGACTAGCCGGTGTCATATATTTTAATCCACATTCAACGTAGATTTCCTGTCAAGTGCCGTGTATAATTGTGTTGTGAAATCGTAAGTAAAACTCTGTTATTAATAAGTGTTTCCCTACCTATTTAATCAATTATTTTTGGTAATTTAAAAACGGATGGGTAATTTAAGTAGGAACTGTAATTGTTTTTAGGTGCTGTGTTAATCCTAGCCAGGATTAGAACGCAACATGGACAAGCCAGGACCTAGTAAAAAACGTAAGGTTAAAGATGAAAATCGGCAGTTTCAAGAAATTTGGACTGAAAAATACTTTTTTGTATAGTCGCATAACAAAGTCGTTTGTTTAATTTGCAAGAATTCTGTTGCGATTGCAAAGGAATATAATGTAAAAAGGCACTATGAAACGCAGCATCCTACTTTTACCAAGTTTACAGGCGAATTAAGAAAGCAAAAAATGTTGTCTTTAAAACGGGAGCTTATTGGTCAGCAAGCTATGTTTACAAAACCCATTCAAGATTCAGAAACAGCTACAGAAGTTAGTTATGAAATTTCTCGAATGATAGCAAAGCGAAGTCGTCCCTTCAATGATGGGGATTTCGTAAAAGAATGCATAGAAATTGCCGCTAAGAAAATGTGTCCAGAAGCAGCAAAAAAGTTTGAGAAAATTCAACTGAATCGTATGACTATCCAAAGACGAATTATTTATTTTTTTTTTTTTTTATAGGATAAGGGTGACAAACGAGCACACAGTCCACCTGATGGTAAGTGGTTGCTGTGGCCCATAGACATCTACATCTATCCTCGTTTGCGAATCAAAATGCAGATGCGTTGTCACCCGTGAGGACTAAGATGGAATGCCTCATTTCCAGTAAAAAGGGCCTCCGGCCACCTGCACTCACCAAGCGAAACGCAGAGGTTAACCTCTACTTCACGCTGGTATTCTGTGAGGTCGTGGTACCACCCCGGTTCGAGCTGGCCCATTCGTGCGACAGCAAAAGCGGAATTATATTATATAATATTATTATATTGCGGAACAATTTAATGAAAAAACTAAGATCATTGAATTTTTTTCATTAGCACTCGACGAATCCACTGATATTAGTTCCACAGCTCAACTTCTGATATTCATACGAAGTGTTACTCAAGATTTTGAAGTCTTAGAAGAGTTATTAGGAATGTGTTCATTGGAAGGTCAAACCAGAGGAGTTGATATACTCATTATATACTCATATTTTGGATGAGTGTTCAAAAACTGATTTGGACTTATCAAAATCGGGAGTTGCGACTGACGGTGCTCCTTTGATGATTGGTGTCAATTCTGGGCTAGTTACTTTGCTGAAAAAGCATCTGCAAGAAAAAAACATAAACGCTGAAGATCTCATGCAGTTTCACTGCATTATACACCAAGAAGCCCTCTGTTCTAAAAAAATTGAATTTCAAAATGTCATGAAAGTGGTAGTTTCGACTGTAAATTTCATAAAATCACGAGGACTCAATCACAGGCAATTCAAACAATTCCTTGATGACATCGAAAGCGAATATGGAGATTTACTGTATTATACAGAAGTAAGGTGGCTAAGTCGAGGATTGACACTGGAACGATTTCTAAATTTAATAGAAGAAATTGGAATATTTCTGGCGGAAAAGCAAAGGGATGTCCCGGAACTTAAAAATCCTGATTGGTTGTGTGATTTGGCTTTTTTTAGTTGATATTACAAATCATTTGAATGTCTTGAACACATGGCTTCAAGGCAAAAATCAACTGATATCCCAGCTCTATGCTCATGTATCATTCTTTTAATGCAAGCTGACACTTTCCAGATCGCAATTGAATTCTGGAAATTACAATCATTTTCCGAATTATAAGAAAATGGCTGAAAAATTCAACAAAACTGCGATTAATTTCAATTATGTGGAAAAGCTAGATATTTTGATTCAATCTTTTGAAGAAAGATTTTCGGAGTTTAAAAAAGTGAAACCTCTGTTGGACATATTCAGCAATCCTTTCAAGATTTCAGTTGAAAATGCGTCAGAGTCAATGCAGTTAGAAATTATACTTACTAATTATATACTAAACCTATATATGTGAACAAACCTTTCCAATACTAAATAATAATAAAACAAAAAATCGAAACCGCCTTGCAAATGAAAGTTTGGAAGCAGTTTTATGTGTTTCTACAAGTAAATTTGAGCCTAATATAAAAAAGATTGTAAGACTATGCAGTGCCACGCTTCAAATTAATAAATTCTTTTTCAATTTTAATACATTATTATCAATTCTTTATTGTCTTTAATTACCTATACTTCTGACGGCCTGCCATCAGTTCATAATCTGCCCGAGTGGCCCCTAGTCTTGATAAGTCTGTGCATCACTGCTTTTGCTTTAGTTAGTTACTGACTTTTTTAGAGAAAGGTCACGCGCTGGTTATGAATGGCCGGCTTATAAAATATATAATGTAAATACTGAATTAATAAAGTTATAAGACTTTTTAATACTAGAGAGTTCTGTACCTACTATAGTATGAAGAAATATTTATTGAATTAAAATTAATATCAACAATTTAAAAATAAAAATTCAATACAAAAGTAAGTAATATTTTAACTGTTAATTTTATCTGTTATAAAAAATTAACAAATAACGTTTAACAAATAAATAAATTTAACCATTAACGCCATGTCTAGAATGGATGTTCCCTCAATCGATGGTTTGATTACAACACGAAACTGAAAATTTAATAATCTATTGGCGCCGATCGCATGCCTAATAACTGCAGTCGTAACGTAAGTGGTAGCGCACAGTCTTAGCGCCAGCGCACTGCAAGCCCGCCGCACCATCTTTTGTAACAACTAATTTAGTAGTACGCATAATATGTGCGCTGCGCTTCAAATTAGTAATTACAGTTGAGACGGTAACCGTGTCAGTCAATGTCGCCCGCCGTACACTGTCGATAACAATCGACTAACATCGAATCGAATTTTGTCGACTAATCTGAACAATCAACTAATTCGATTACTTTTAGTAATAATCGCCCGTCGTTACTGGCCACTGACGTAGAAGTATAGGTATATATCTCTATGATACTGGCATATAGATTATAGACGATCTGACCTCTCTAGTATATATACAGTAATCTATGACCTGATCGGTACGATTTCATATATACTCATATGACCAGATAGCTCAAAAATGTGCAACGAATTTTTTTTTTATAGGATAAGGGTGACGAACGAGCACACAGTCCACCTGATGGTAAGTGGTTGCTGCGGCCAATAGAAATCTACATCTGTCCTCTATTACAAATCAAAATGTAGATGCGTTGTCACCCGTGAGGACTAAGATGGAATGCCTCATTTCCAGTAAAAAGGGCCTCCGGACACCTGCACTCACCAAGCGAAACGCAGAGGTAAACCTCTACTTCACGCTGGTTTTCTGTGAGGTCGTGGTACCACCCCGGTTCGAGCCGGCCCATCCGTGCGACAGCTTTTAGCTGCCGCGTGGCTCTACCACTGATATTTTATATAGAATTGATTTGTTATTGTTTGAGTTAGCTAGTGATGTAAAAAGTTTCATTTTCAAAAAGATTTAAAAGAAATACATAAGTGCAGGAAACTGAAAAAAACCAAAAATTAACTTAATTTTTAACATGATATTATAAAATAATTAAAAATATTCATATAAGATGTTCCCAACAATAAGCAACATCTACCAGCGTTTTGTTAGATTTTAATTCAAAATGTACATAATCCCAATAATCTCTGCAGAGATGAGTACCGAATAAACCAACTTTCCCTAAGAATCAGATCGGAAAATTGTGTTTCCGAGATATCTAGCTATACCTTTAAAAAATAAATATTTATTGCCATGGACAGTTTCCCAGGAATATCTTTTATAACATAATGTTAATCAAATATAAATAAGTAGATACTTAATTAAGTATATATGTAGTGTATGTGACTTAAATGAAACGACCGTACTGCCAGAGAGCTGATTTATTACTGACTCATTATTTCGAATAGGCATGTGTATCTCTTCACGGAAACGACTCTCTGATACGAATCACTGAAGTGACACAAATGATTAGTTTAGTAACAACGTTTCAAATGTATCATTTGGATCTGGAACAGTGAAACATTACTTTGCTCTTTGCTCATTTCGCGCGACGCGTCGCTTGCGAGGCGACTGAGCCACGAGCGAGAGAGACAGACTGAGACAATGATTTACTTAACTATTGACTCACGAGTGGCGAGTGAGCGGGCGAAATAATTATAATCCACACAAGTCAGATAGAGATAGCAAATAAGAAGTGTATCACTCAACTCGTACGGATTTTCGCTGACGTTATTCATGAACGTAAAAATTACCACTAAGGCGCTTATGTGTCAAATACTATACGGTCGTTTTTTGTATGTAATGTTTGCATTAACAAGTTTTCATTTTACGTTAATGCGGCATTTGTCAAATTGTTTATATTCATTAGCGCCTGTTTACGAAAACATACTGAGTTAGGTTTAGGATTTCTTTGCGTAGTGATTATTGTGACTTGACTTTATTCCTTTTAATCATAAAGTTTAGAGTTATGATACTTTACGAGAAAATTCTGTGTACATAGACATTGCTGTTTTGTGTAAATGGACATTTTTGTAAATAATGAATTGACATAGTGACATTTTTAAAAGTATGAAGGAGAATCGATTTTATATAGAATTTTATTACGGTACACAATAAATAATCTAAGCACTTATATTATTCAGCATTGTTGCCACATAACATTTCACGGATCAGTCAGTAATAAACTTTTATATCTTTTGAGTCGATGATCCAAATGAGCCAAATGAAACATATCAGTGTTTCGGAAAATTTCAGTGATCAAGATGCAAATGTTCCAATCGCAAAAATGATACACTTTGCCCACCTCCAATTTCGAAGTACCAGTACGCATATACATCACCTCTTCCGCATTAATTTGAGAACCTACTAACAACAAAAAAGTAATTTATAATTTTACAATGCAAGTGCGCATATACATCAATATACCTACTTATATTTCATATATTTTTTAAAATGTTTTGCTGGTGAAATAAAAATGGGGACACGGGGTACATAATGGCTGCTTTATTTTTCATATCAATCTTACTTTAAATAATTAAAAACATTTAATAATTTATAATTAAAAACAATATAGAAGTTTATTTTAACATCCGACTTAAATATAATGTGAGTAAGAAAAAAGGTTTAATAATTTAAGTAGGGGGACTTGTAGGAGTTTTAAATAAGATTGTTCTGTTTAATGGTCAATAAGTAAGTAACTGTAATTAATTTGTTTACAGTAATCATCTTGAAATGTTTTGATGGTGAAATAAAAAACAGAAACACATTTGATCACTTCTTTCTTGATCTTGTGATTTCAAAGGTGGAGGGGTTGGACTCATTTCAACCGATTTTTTTTAATATAAAGAGGTAGATACTTAACTATGTAACCAATTATATTTTATATACTTTATAAAATGTTTTGATGAGGAAATAAAAAACGGGGACACGGAGTACATAAATACTGCTTTATTTTTCATATAAGTGTTACTTTTGATAATTTTAAACATGTAATAATTAATAATTAAATACATTCATCATCATCATCATAATTACAGCCCTTCCCAAGTCCACTGCTGAACATAGGCCTCCCCCAAAGAATGCCACAAAGCACGGTCCTGAGCCACCTGCATCCATCGACTTCCTGCATATCTTACCAGGTCGTCACTCCATCTAGTGGGGGGACGCCCTACACTTCGCCTGCCGGTACGAGGCTGCCACTCGAGAACCTTTCTTCCCCATCGGTTGTCGGTTCTTCGAGCTATATGGCCGGCCCATTGCCACTTCAGCTTACTAATCCGTTTGGCTATGTCGGTAACTCTGGTTCTACTGCGCATATCCTCATTTCTGAGTTTATCACGCAGAGAAACTCCGAGCATAGCCCTCTCCATAGCTCGCTGAGCGACCTTGAGTTTCCTCATCCGGCCAGCAGTGAAAGACCACGTCTCAGTTCCGTATGTCATCACTGGCAACACGCACTGGGTGTACAGTCTCGTTTTCAAGTTTTGAGGTATACCTGACGAGAAGATGTGCCGTAATTTCCCGAACGCTGCCCACCCGAGTTGAATCCGTCGATTGACCTCTTGGTCGAAGTTGGACTTACCTAGTCGGACTATTTGTCCCAGGTAAACATACTCGTTAACAACTTCGAGCTTAGTGTTCCCAACAACTACCGGCATAGGTGTGACATGGACATTAAACATGATCTTTGTTTTGTCCATGTTCATCTTAAGACCTATCCGTTGGAAAACACTATTGAGGTCATTGAGCATAGTGCTTAGGTCCTCCAGCGATTCTGCCATAAGGACTATATCGTCGGCAAATCGAAGGTGAGTGATGTACTCGCCATTGATGTTGATACCGTATCCTTTCCAGTCCAGAAGCTTGAAAACGTCTTCCAATGCAGCGGTGAAGAGTTTCGGGGATATAACGTCACCCTGTCTTACACCTCTCTGCAATTGGATAGGTTTCGTACTCTGGTTCTGTACTCGGATAGCTATCGTAGCCCTACTGTACAAGCACTTCAGCACTTCGATATACCGACAGTCAACTTGGCACCGCTGAAGGGACTGCAGTACCGCCCAAATTTCGATGGAATCAAAGGCTTTCTCATAGTCCACATACGCTAGACATAGTGGCAAATTGTACTCCTCGGACTTCTGTACAATTTGCCGAAGGGTATGTATGTGGTCTATGGTGCTAAAGCCTTTTCGGAAACCGGCTTGTTCGGGAGGCTGGAAGTCGTCAACTCTGCGCGCGAGACGATTCGTAATGACTCTCGAAAACAGCACGTAGACGCGGCTCAGAAGGGAAATCGGTCTGTAGTTCTTCAAGAGAGCGTTGTCGCCTTTCTTGAAGAACAAGACCACCGCACTTCTGCTCCACGCCTCCGGTGTAATGCCACCCTGGAGGACGGAATTAAAGAGCTTCTGAAGGACTTCAAGTACCGGTTTTCCATCCGCTTTCAGAAGCTCCGCTCTAATTCCATCCTCGCCTGGGGCCTTGCTGTTTTTAAGGTGCTGGAGAGCCATTCTAATCTCGTTCAGACTGACGTCCGGGATATCATCGGAATAATGTCGGATAAGACTCGCTCTTGGATCGTTACTCACACTTGCGTGCGGCTCCAACGATGACGTGTATAGCTGCCCCTAGAACCTCTCAATCTCACTCAAAATCTCAGGTGCCCCGGAAACGATGCTGCCACATTCGGTCTTCAGCTTTGACAGTTGGTTCTTTCTGGCAGACAGATCTCTGGCAAAGACTTTGGAGCCTTGGTTCCGCTCGATCGCTTCTTCAATTAGAGCTGTATTGAAGGTGCGTAAGTCCCGCCGCATGCATTTGGAGATCTGTCTGTTCAGTTGCCTGTATGCTGTCAAATCTGTTGAAGAATGTAGCTTCATCTCCCGTCTAACAGCCATGAGATTAAGAATGTGATCGGAGAGTTTTTGTGTTCTTCTGCGGCGGGTCTTGCAGAACTTAGCTCCGACCGCATGGACAGTTTCCACGAGCTTGTCATTCATATCGTCCACTTCATTGCAGTCTGCTAGGCACTGAAAACGGTTTTGTAACTCGAGCTGAAAGATTTTGGGACTTTGGATTAGAGCACGAGGGGAACGGAGCGTTGACTTCATTAGACGAGACCTCTCCAACTTAATGTTTAGGTTCAGTGTGCCTCTAACCATTCGGTGATCGCTGCCGGTTTTCACCCTCGCGATCACTGAGACATCACTGAACAGTTGTTGTCTGGTCGTCAATGAAGTCAATCTCATTTTTTGTCGAACCGTCGAGGCTCGACCAGGTCCACTTCCTGTGGGGCCGCTTCTTGAAGAAAGAGTTCATCATAAAGAGTCCCTCTTTCTCCGTGAAGTCGGCCAGCTGCTGGCCCCTTGGGTTCCGTTGCCCTATTCCAAATTTCCCCACTTTCAGTTCACCATTCTCTCTTGTGCCTAGTTTTGCATTGAAGTCTCCCATTAACACCGTATATTGGGTTTTGGAGGAATGCATGGCTCTAGAGATTTCCTCATACATTTCCTCCACCTCCTCATCGGGGTGTGCCGAGGTTGGTGCGTAAACCTGTATGACCTTCAGCGAATACCGTTTGGTGATTCTGAGTATAAAGTACGCAACCCTCGTCGACACACTCCCGATCTTTACAACGTTGTTAACGAGAGACTTGTGGACGATAAATCCGACACCTCCTTGGGACAGATGGTCGCCCTCCCGGTGATAGAGCAAGTTGCCGGATTCGAGGATTACCGTGTCCTCCCCCTCTCTTCGGACTTCGGATAATCCTATAATATGCCAGCGCAACTTGTCTATCTCTTCTTCCAGCTCCACGATCTTCTCGTCAGTCCTCAGGGTGCGTGTGTTGCCAGGTTGAGTCGTCGTAGGTGGCAACCGAACCTCCACCGGAGATTCTTAGCACCCCCTGCCCCGCCGTTACCATGGTCGCCACCGTAGCCAGGAATAGCGGGGCCGCCGGGGACTGGGGGCCGTCTCTTCGTAACTCTCGTCATGGGGGGTATATTGCCATAGTTGCCACGCTTGGCGAGTGGGTTGGCAACCGCAGTTTTTTTTATTGTATTTTTGCCGTTACCAGGAAGATGCTGCTGCCCATCTCCTGCCTGTTTCCCTTTGTCGCCTTTTACGACACCCACGGGAAGATATGGGGTAGTGGATATTCTTAACCGCCACTACACGGCATACATTATAGAAGGTTATTTTAAAATTCGACTTAAATATGAATGTAAACTCATTAATTTAAGTAAGGAAACTTGTAGGAATCCGTTAAATAAGATTGCTCTGTTTAAAGGCCAATATGTTTATGAGGATTCATCATGCTTCATGATTATATTCTTTCATCCGTTCCTGAAAAGTATAAAGTAATAATAAGCTTTTTATCATTTTAGCTGCATGAATTTTAAAAATATAATGATATTAACAGAGTGCACCAAGTGTCTGAGGATATATATGCACTATCTATTTTCTCAATCTCGGTATGTTAAGAAAATGGTCACTGATTCACGAACTGACTATAGCAAGTGCAACTTAATCTCAAGGATCTATTGATCCGCGCAGCTATTACTTAACCACGAGTTACTCTTCTGTACGACTAATGCTGTAGGCGATGAACCACGCTATTTAAGCCCTTGGCACAGTGTCGTCGACCATCAAGCATGAATCGGGCATCGAGCTTTGTGAGTATCAAATACTATGGAATTTATACTATCGCGTCTTATGCGTGGGCGTCTAGTGGCGCTTCAGGAGCATTACTAAATATCAATACGTAACTACGCTAAAAGTTTTATCATTGTGACTTTGGAATATAATATGAAGCTCCTCCCAACCCGTTGGGGAAAATAGCCTGATGCTATGAATATTGTACTAGTCTGACGCTGAGGCTATACGGTTGATTAAGTAAGGCTATACATTTATTTCGGTTGATAAATAGATACTTAGTTGGGTTCATAATGTCTTAAAGAGGATAATCTCAAGATATTTTTATCTTTAATGTACTACAGTTTTATAATGTATAAAAATCTGTCTCTATTTTTACCTAAAGTTTTCAAAATTAAATTTTTGAAGTCTTATTATAACTATATTATACTTACTGGTACAATTAATGTAGAAAGGACTCATTTTAATAAAATTGTTTTTATTTTACTTTTTCTTTTACACTTCTCAAGAAAATGTTTGCTGCAAATTGTTGAGTTCTTCTTTGGATTCCAACCAACCCGTCTAATTAACCATAACCGTTTTTTCTAATTATAGAATTCGGGGGGAATCCGTTTGAGAAACGGCAAAATAAAATTACATTTTAGAAAGCAAACCGAGGAATAATTTTCTTTTTGTGTGGGCAAGTCTATTGATTCATTATAAACATTCAAGATAAATATCGACATTAACACATTCATGCACACACTTCAATATCGTAGCTCTATGTGATATTGCACATCATTTTTTCATACAAACTAAAGCAGTTGTGTATCGCTAGCAACGCAAAGTCGGGAATTTGCATTTGGAAAAATCCAAAATTAGGGGCTTTTTAGGTGTTAATTAGGTGCCAAGTTTAAAACTTAGGTGCTCTAAAATTTTCACCGCAACGAACTGTTGAAATTTGTGTTGCTAGCAAAATGTCTCGCTAGCAAGGCAATGAAGTTATTAGATATACGATAAATATTGATAGCAAGGAATTAAGTGCTAATTAAGTGCTGAGCGATTATCGAAGCCCGATACAGATTAAGATATTATTCTGGGAATTATAGGGTCCATGTTCAACATTACCTTATCATAAGGTATGAACGGCATTTTATGTTCTTTATCAGTGTCTAAAAATTAAGTGCTAATTACGTGCTAAAAGATTATTGAGGTCGCATGTAGATGACGGTAATATTCTGGAAATTATCGGATTTAAAACCACCATTACTTTACTATAAGGTATGAACGGCGTTTTGCCAGCAACGCAAATTTCAATCGATCGTTGCGGTGAAAATTTTAGAGCACCTAATTTTTAAACTTGGTACTTAATTAGCACCTAAAAAGGTAATTTGGGCTTTTCTAAAATCATTTTTTATTCTTTTCTGATTTTCAGAAAAGCTGAATTTTGCATTTGCTTTGTTCTGAATAACGACTTTATTTTTATTAAGGGCGCCTTGTCATTGCGTATACTTAGAGTACCTAAATAGCAATTAATTCCTTGCTATTAATATTTATCGTAAATCTAATAACTTCATTGCGTCGCTAGCGAGACGTTTTGCTAGCAACGCAAATTTCAACAGTTCATTGCGGTGAAAATTTTAGAGCACCTAATTTTTAGACTTGGCACCTAATTAGCACCTAAAAAGCCCCTAATTTTGGATTTTTCCAAATGCAAATTCCCGACTTTGCGTTGCTAGCGATACACAACTAACTGAAGCGGCATCTAATGACGCTGTGCAAATAATTGATAATATTAGTATTGAAATATATTGTGGTGACGTCCTAAGACCATGAAGTCATAGATAAAGATGGAGACCACACTCCGAATACCTACTTGAAGCAAAAAATATGTATTACTATCTCGCTCTCTGTGGGCAGACCCTCCCTTTCTAAGTAGGTAACCTTTATTTTATTTTTCCCAGGATATCGCTATAAGTAGTTGAGTTACATTGTTTTATTTATAAATATCTATATCTCTGTTTACTACTAAGACCTAGCCTATATAGATTATATATTTTTGTACAATTTTTTTGGGAATTGACTAGTTTTATGAAGATAGGTTTTCATGTCCATGGGCAGAACCGGTATTAAAATATGACCACGCATTTCCGTCACAACCCATATAATGCCGTGCCTATTTAGAAAATGTGGAAAATAAATAGATCAGAGAATATTTTATAACTACCATTTCGATAATGTATTTTCTGGTTATTGTATACAATTCCTAAACGGTACCAACGAAATATAAAATTAAAATTTATTATAACCCCGGGTGATCAATGAATTGGGCAAAATATACCTGATTTATTGTTCAGACAGACTAATTCTATTTCTGGACAATTATTTAAAAAAAAATATCACGAGGACTAAAGCAGCGTAGCGGAGCTCCTGCCTTAGCCTTCTGACCTAACCCATCCGAGCCAGGTTGCTCTGAGCTGAAATGTGTATAATACTATATCCCACACATCCAGTTCATTTTAAGAATTATCTACAATTCCTAGGAATTCTATATAATAACGGATTTCATAGATTTTTAGTAACATATGTACTATAATAGGAATGATAATATATTATTATTTTGAGTTGTTATCAGGAAGATGCCACTGCCCATCTCCTGTTTCATTTTCCCTCTGACATCTCTTACAACACCCTCGGAATGATATGGGGTAATGGATATTCTCACACCGCAACTACATGGTTTGTTAAAAACCTTAAAAAAATAAATAAAAACACTTTCCATATTAAAATTATTTATTGAAATTTTTCACACCATGTTGATTACTCTGTGGCTTTTTGAAGTCCTTACAGATATGAGCAAAACGCCCTTGAATAATATTTTCAATTTCTGACTGACCCGTATACTTTTTAATAGTGTCCATTAAAAAAGACCTATCCTGAATTTTTTAGTTTGGCGCGCCACTTTTTGCTTAAGAATCTTAGTTTTCGTCTCAAGTATTTCTTCTTTAGTACACTTTATTTTCACTTGCACGCCCCTATCAATCTTCGCGGGATCGTCGTATTCACTGCTGACCTAAGAAAACAAGAAAACTTTATGAAATCAGTATTTTTAGCATCGTACATCGTATTGCTCCGTTCATAAGGGTCGTAGCGTGATGTTAGATAGCCTTCCTGAAAAATTGGTTTTAAAGATGCAAAAAAATATTTTCAAATCAGACTGGTACAGTTCCAGAGATTAGAGAACTCAAACAAAAAAAAAAGAAACAAATAACTCTTCTACATCATAATGTCAGTACAAATTTACATCACTTAATAGGTAACACATAATACACCGGAGCGCGCCTTCACGAGCACGCATAAATGAAGCATCAAACAAGAAGCTTTATGCTTAGTGTCGTAGTGACGGTTACCACACTGCGATTGGCACTAAAGAGTTTAAATATGTATGTGTTTTAAGCTATATAATACATTATGTAATGTAATATTAAAGTCATAATAAATACAAACAAAAGGTATGTATTTAGTAATAAAGGAAAAGGAAACTTACAGGTAATTTGTTAAGATTGCATAAATTTTCAAGAATTTTTCGACATTGTTTTTTACTAGTTTGCTCTTCAATATTACAGCCAATACATTTTCACTTCTGTTTCCTTAAGTGCAGAACTACTTTCATAAATGCCAGAACTAGTGCTTGGTACAGCCAGAGCAGCTATTTGCACAATAGACTCTTCATGTAATGCACTTGTTGTCTGCAAATAATAACATATTTTACAAAATGTTGTTTTATAACATACTTTTAAACTACTACATTTCTAAATACATAATTATTATAAACGTAATTAAAGTATCAGAATAATGAGAAACAAAGACTAAATAAAAATAAATTGTCTACCAAAAGAATATATTACGTTACTAATTTTTAATTTAATATTATGAAATCCGTCATTATATAGAATATATAGGAAGTGTACATAATTCCTAAATTTCATGCATTTCCGGTAACATAATAAGAAACATGTACATATAATTAGTTAAGGTCACACGGAAAGTCTCAGATACATCGTCAATATGGTCACACTACTTCAGTGCGATTTCTTTTAAACGAAAACAATAAAATTGTTCAAACTTAATTAAATTCAATGTAAAACTATTTGATTTTGCCAAAGTTATAATTTACTAATATGTTTAAAACACTGATAAAACGTTTCTGCAAAAAATTAAGTGAAAATACAAAAAAGTATGTTTACAAGTATTCAATGCCAGAAGTCACTATTTAAACACACGTGTGAAATCTTATTTCACCTCCTGGACACCAACTACTGCCGCAACCACGTACTACACAAGTTTGCACCATTTCTTGAATTATAACAATAATTAACTTTAAAATATCTCAAACGACGCTGTGAACAGCTAAGTAAACAACCGCCATATTTGTCTAATTTATGTTGACATATAGGGCTAATGTTGCCACATTACCGAACCCTTAGGAAATGGGAGTGTAGTTCATTGATTTGTTAACCCGATAATGCATACGAGACCTTCAATTTTGGAATTTTTAATGTAACTAATCGTAGATCAACTATTTATTTATTGGTACATTATTTTACAGAGCTTAACTTCTGATTTAGTTAGTGTGGAAATTATTTCTAAGAATTTACCGGGAGATTCAAATATTACATAGCAATATTGTGTTCCACACTAAAAAGAGAAGTCAGACCACAGAGAGTGAGATAAAGATACGTAGGTATTTGACTCAAGCTGTTGTTCCAAGTGTGGCCTCCATCTTTATCTATAACTTCATGCCTAAGACGTCGACTGTTCTTCAAATTATATTTAAAAATCTGTGCAATAGCGAACAGCGCATCACAACGTTGACGTTTATATAGGTACGCTGTGCAACGACATATATATAAAAAGTTGTGCAGTGGGGGATGACGTATTATAACGTTGGCGTATATAGATCCCTGTTGCCGTGAAGCGTAGATAAATATATATCCAACAGTTAACAACGCCAAATAACGTCAACTTATGTTAACGTTGTTTTGGCTAATAACGTTAATAGTATAAGAAGTATTTTGTATAAAATTAAAATGCTCTAAAAAATTTAACATATTATCAGACAAAAAGAAATGAAATGAAAGGCATATTATATGAAATTATTTATTTTCAAATTATTAAATTAATCAGTCTTAGGGCCTGGCGAAAGTAAATGCGGTTGCATGTTAATTGTCGAGTTACCTTTTGCGCATTCAAGGTCTGGTGGAGGCAACAGCTAATGCGCATGAGATGTTGGGTTGTCAGTTACATCTCCAAGATCTGGTAAAGCGGATGACGGCTGACCAACAGGTGATTGAACCTCAGTAGAAGGGTTCTGCAAGAGTAACTGTGAATGGTCTTCTAAATCTCTATCTATCTCTCTGCTATTAGTTGTTAGCTCCAGACGTTGTTTAGATATTTTACTTGTGGACTGCTTGATTGTACTCCATTCTCGTTTATGAGAGTCAAAAATGGTTTCAGAAGTACTCTGAATCGTCTGTGGTGCTATAAGAATTTTCTGATGTGGAATCCGATGTAGATCTAACATCAGAAGCAGATCGTAAATTGGAACAAGTACTCTTTTTAACATGCAATAATGACTTTTGAGCTGTTTGCCCCTCTCAAACTGCGAAATGCCTATGTCACAGAAGCTGTTGTCATCATTATCACCAATTGGGTCGTAATCAGCATCTGATCCAAATTCTCCATCGACAAAAGGACCTGGCGTGGTTTCCCGGAATGACGAAAGCTCAAAGATTTTCATTGAAGATTCCTTCTTTTTTGGCTCATTTTATATATCTAAAACAAACAAAAAAATACAAAATATGTATTTTGAACATATTCAGACTTATTACAATAAAGTAAAATATATTTATATAATATATACATATATTTCGTAGTCAGATAATCAAAATACTTACGTTTTGCGTCAATATTCCATGCATAGATAAGATTCCATGTGAACATAAAATCGGCTTACGCACTACCCCCGCGACGCGCACAAGTCGACTGATGTAATGAAACTTCTTTTGCGAAACGACGTATAGTGACGTTGTGCCCTAGCAAATTAGGTACTTATTATCAGAGCGAAACGTCATCAAAGAAGCCAAAAAAATCGGTGCGGTGTGGCACGACAGTTTTGAGAATTCGATATGTTGTGGCACAGAAACCCAACTTTAAAACATTAGTATGGCCAGACACCGTACCATCACGTTGTGTTCAATAAATCGAGCTATTGCTGAACGTAATAATACGTTGTGCCATATCATATCTACAAATCGTCGCTTTGGTGGTTAAGAGAGTCAAGCCACTACTTTGTTCAAATTGAGTTTAATACTCTAGCATAATCAAAAGAATACGATTTATACGATGGTGAAGAGATCTATCTGCCAAATTATTTTATCTGTCCAATAGTTTTGAAGTTATGGACTAATTATTATTTTTCGTGTAGTATTGCATCTTAAATACTCATTATATTAAAACTTGTTAAGTGTGGGTTGACTCTCTTCACTACCAAAGCGACGAAATATGTGACGTACATATACGTTGTTCGCATGAACGTGTTAATTTTGATATAGTTGAGTCAATCCCTAGCGTACATGTAAAATATTTTCTATAAAAATGTATTTACCAAATTCATGCAAATCATCAACAACGTGACTGTTTTCTTTGCAAAATATTAAAATTAACAAAATAATTGAAATAATTATATATTTTAAACAGTGTATAACATTTTTAACTAACAATAAACGTGTCATAACATTAACGATATCTTGAGAATTTACCTGTGAAATGTCCAGTTATCAGGATTATTTCTATTAGACATTCACTCATAGAACAAGTAACCATTTGGAAAATGTTACTTATTAAAAATAATCATTATTACACTCTAAAAAATTACGAAATATCTAGGAGCTATTTCTTGCGTGCCAACTTTTGCTGACCTATCATCATTCAACATCGCTTCCAGAGTCATGAGATTTTCTTCTCCCTTGCACACTATATTGGTCTATACGCCATTATATTCTAAGTCTATGTGCGAAGCAGTGTACGTTGTAGGCATGGGTAATATAACTTTTAGCCTATATCAAATCGTACCAATGTATTGGATAAGAATATCCGATATTGTATCTATATATTTCAATATCAATAATATATTTGTTGACATCTTCGTAGATGTCAGTACGCATGCACTATGCAGTATCACATGGTGATACGCGATTTATGATCGAATTTCTATCTAATCTAATGATCTTAATCTAAGTATTCTTAAAGTATGTCATAATATAAAAAGTGACATAATATAATATACAACACATAACATAATTAAAGCAATTTGTGAAAGTAGTTTGTTCAGAATCGTTTACTGAATCAATTTCTATCATTTATAATATAGGTAATTTTTATCCCAAAAATAATTGAAACTACGTAATTTACAGTCACACTAAACCTGTCTAGTCAAAACAAACTGAAATGGACCGTAACTCAAGGCAATAAGTCTTTTAAAAGTGCACTTTTATTTGTATTAATACAAATTCCGTCGTTCAATACAAAATAAAAGAAAATTGAACCTTATTTCAAGTATGTTAAAGTCTTTACAAATACAGAGTTTGGAGTGCTTTATAAAGGTCGCTGCGGCCTGGCCATTGATCTCCCAGATCAGCTGATTTGACGCCTCTTGACTTTTTTTATGGGGACGTATTAAATCATTAGTTTATTTTAGTGAGATAACAAATGCCGAGGACCTAAAATAGTAATTCTATGAGTGAACGATTTTAGAATAGTGAAAAATGACAAAAAATTGCTTTCTAAATTATTTTCTTTCTTTTTTAAAACGTAACCTCCAAACCAGGATTTTCTCTTGTATCGTGGGGGCAGTGTACAAACATAAATTGCACAAGGACAAACAACCAGACCCAGAACAATTATTTGTAGGCCATACAAATATTGTTTCGTGCGGGATTCGAACCCGCGGTCCTTAGCGCTGGAACTCAATTGCTAAGCTACTGCGCCATGGAGCCGTGGTGGACATTTTGAATATGTATTAAAATACAACGTTGCATTAGAGTTTAGGCTATCATTAAGTTAAATATTTGATTCTTAAAATTATTGTAATCTTGATACACATCTTTAAACACGCCGTCTTTGAATTATGTTAGTTTTAGCAGTTCATTATTATTCACAATTACAATTAAAATGTTATGTAAATTCATAACATTTTGTAACGAATATTATTTATTGACATTGTATCATAATCAATAACCAAAATTATTCAGAGTCGAAAGTCCAAAGCCTGAAAAGTGTGATTGAAAGATGCAATCAAATGTTTACTAGACTTAAATAAGCAACTCAATTCACGGAGTTCTGACATCTGTTAATTTTCATAGGTTGGTATTTCTTTAACATATCCAATCATGTATTGTCGGCTTTTTTCGGTACTAATACCTACATACAGTTGTGTCAACTGTCAAGCGGCGGCGGCGTTAACTCGTCTCGAACGCGAATGAATACCTGCTAGACTAGCAAGACCTATACCTAGCGTTCGTGGTTTTGTACGGCGACCACAACATTCTTCTGGAATTTAATAAATAATCAATGCATAAACATGTTTAACTAAGAATTCAGTGTATGTATTATGATTATAACATAATATACTAATTGGGGTGTCTGATGATGTGCGTTAATTACGTTAGATGTTGTATATCAATAGGAGATAATGAAATAGGATATTAAATTATATCATGTCGTGTTTATGCCATCTAGCGCCTTGTGTACGTACCACCTTGAGAATCAATCAAATGTTTGTTCGATAAAATCACTTTACCTATAAAATGTAGTAGATGGCGCTATTACAAAGTATTTTTTACTCGTTTACTCTAAAGACACTTAAATTTAGTCTCTACATGTCTAAAAATAAGGATTGTAACATTTATTTGCTATAAAATTAAACTTTTATATTTTATGCTACACTAATGGTTAAAAATTATCATGTTTTAAAAGTTTCTGTAGGTCGGGGTGTATTTCGTGTTCGTTGTTTCAGTAGTCGTTATGGTTAGTGGTTATACCCCTACGCCAAAGTAAATTATGCCATATCTATAAAGCGGGTATAGTTTTTAGAAGCGGTTGAAATAAACTTTCCTTAATACTTGTCAGTTTTAATTTACATACCAAAAATAACATTCTATTAAATACACAATAAGATCTAAAATCGTTTACTTTGAAAACAGTACAACACAACAAAATATTAATAAAATACTCCTTAGACTGGATATTGAAAATGACGTGTTCTGTAATTGTATGTTACTATAAAAATGATTAATATTAATAATATTAGACGTAAGCGTATCACCTTTTCGTTGTAAAGTAGTCGTAATATCTGTTTTACCTATGTATATTCAATCCCGCTTGCGTTTTGTTCGGTATCCGAATTAATGTACATATTTAGATATTTTACGATTCGTTTCGAGTAGTTATTAGATATTCTGCAATGACTCATATCAACATGGTTTTTTTTTATGGAATAAGGGGCAAACGAGCATGCGGCGCACCTGATGGTAAGTGACTACCGCCGCCCATGAACAACCGCAACACCAAGGGAATTGCAGATGCGTTGCCGACCTTTTAGAAAGGTGAAAGCTCTTTTCTTGAAGGTTATGGTATTATTATTTGTATATATTTATACTATTAGTATTATTATGGTATCGTACAATCGTAATATCTAATACTAATACATAGTTTGCCGTCCAATATATAGATATTGAATATTGTATTGATATATAGATATTGTATCTATATACGATTTGTATCGCCTACTCCTAGTACTTTGTTATATTATTATCACTTGATAGTGAGATAAATGAAGACGGCTTAAAGGTCAAGCATCCAAGCCAAATTTCCTCATAAAAATATGTATTGTAAAAATAAAATTGAAAAAAGAGTACATACCATAATTGTAGGTTATAAAAAAATATAAATTTATAAATTATGATAACATATGAAAATAAAATAATTCTTGCACCGATGGTACGCATTGGGACTTTACCAATGCGACTATTAGCTTTACGCTACGGCGCCGACATCGTGTACACTGAGGAGTTAATCGATTGGAAATTTATACGATCAAAACGAAGATACAATGGTAACGTAAAATTTGACGGCCTTTACTAAATCAAATTCGTATTGCCATCGCGTCAATCGATACAATAATGTTACTGTCAGAAACTTGTGCTGCCAGCATTGTTATTGTTTATATCAATATGTATATAATCTGTGTGTTCGTTTGCCGCACCTTGGGTGGTAAACAAACACACAGTCCACCTGATGGTTAGTGAATCCTATGGCCCATAGACTCATTTATTTAGAATCAAACCCCTTAAACTTAACAAAAACGAACTGCCATCAGTATAAAGAGGAGTCTGTAGGATTTTTCTGTTTGAATGAAGTTCAGTAGTGCTTATCATCTGGAGTAGTTGCTCTCTTATAACTCACTATTTATAAAAGTCTAACATTACTAAAAAAATATCACCCAGTTGCATAAAACGGCTCCGTGGCGCAGTGGCTTAGCAATGAGTTGCTGCAATGGTGGCCGCGGGTTCGAATCCCGCAGGCAACAAGTATTTGTATGGCCTACAAATAATTGGTTCGGGTCTGGATATTTGTCCTTGTGCAATTTGTGTATGTAAACTGCCTACACAATACAGGAGAAAATACTAGTGTAGGGGTAACGCTTTTTTAAAAAAAACTGCTATAATAAATGTTACAGGAAAAAACTATAAAGCTCGCTTTTCACTATGGGTTAATTTATATATTATATCCTGAGATATAAACAGATTTTACTCATTTCGGTATTTTTTTTAAAGGGATTATTTTGTAGAGTATTGAGTGCTGTAGTAGCTCAGGGGCTTGGCACTCGGTGTAAATTTTACAGTACGAAGAAACTTGGGTTCAATCTGCTCCAGCACCAATCAAATTGTTAATTGCAATTTTAAGTGTTGATTTACCACATGCTCGATGGTGAAGGAAAATGTCGTAAGGAAATTGGCATGCCTGTGAAATTAAAATAATTATATATTTCAAAAGCCAAGTCTGTAAACACACTTTGGGGCAGTGCGGTGGACACATCTTTGCCCTAAAACCTACTCGGAAATTAGTGGAGGCTTGTGCCCAACATTGGGACGTATATAGGCTGTAACTTTAACTTTGTTGAGTTCATAATGCAATAATCAGTATGTGTATTAATATTAGAAACAACTGTAAATTTGCATTTTTAGATATTCTTAATACTGTTGATTTCATTGATCAGACTGATGGTACTATAGTATTTCGAACATGTTCAGAAGAGAAAGAAAAGGTTGTTTTACAACTTGGTACATGTGATGCTGATAGAGCTTTAAAAGTGGCCCAAATGGTGTAAGTTTCTGAATTACTTATGAACTTTAAAATTTTCATTATTGTTTGTACAGTTCTTTGAAAAATGCATTTGTTTTCACCTCTCATTATTACAGAGAAAAAGATGTAGCTGCTATTGATATTAATATGGGATGTCCAAAGGAGTTTTCAATCAAAGGGGGGATGGGTGTTGCTCTGCTAGAGGAAACAGATAAGGCATATAGTATATTACACACTTTGGTAACTAACCTGTCTATACCAGTTACTTGTAAAATAAGAATTTTTGAAACAGCTGAAGAAACATTAAATGTTGTTGAAAAACTGGTTAGTTCAGGAATTAAAGCAATTGCTATACATGGTAGGACTCGAAATGAGCGTCCACAACATGCCGTACACACAGACATTATTCGGTATGTTGCCGACAAGATATCCATTCCAGTAATTGCAAAGTAAGTTAGAACAATATATATCTAATATTAGAAAAAAAATCTGAGTTACTAAAAAATATTTTTTGTTTTCAAAATTTCCAGTTTGTTTTTTTTTTTTTTTTTTATAACTGTATGGCCCTTGGTATTGTGATAATGTCACAATAATTCTGCCAATGTCCGGTCTTCGGTCTGTCACACCTTGTCTTGAGGCTTTCCGGTGGAAAAGGAGTTAGTGGTTATTAGGTGAAAATGTGGAAAAAAACAAAGAAACTAAATACATGAATTGTGGACCACACAATATAGAGTAAAAATCTAGTTATAGGGGGGTATTAGCCTGGGCAGTTTGTTAATTTGTGATTAAAATAGAATAGAACACAGTTCAGTGTTTTAATATCATGGTTTTTCTTATTACTTACAAACTGCAACTACTTATAAACATATTTATGTAAATAAATAATGTTTCATAATGAACAGATATAGTTGTAATTTAAACAAAGAAAAACCTAGAATTGTGATAAGACAAATTTTGTTTTATTACAATTCTAGGCAGTCATAGATTATCTGTATTCATAAAAATCAATTGCTGTCTGGTTAGTCTCACTAAAACTCGAAAATGGCTCGACTGATTTTGATGAAATATTTTATGTATGTTTGAGTGGGTTTCTGGATGGTTTAGATTCACAATTGGACCCAGTAGGTGGTGCTGTCGTAGAGATCCAGAAATCACCCATGCGAAGCCGGGGTGAATCGCTAGTTTATTATAAAATAGCAAGATTTTACCTAAATTAGTAGCTTTCTTTATATTGGTACTTTTTACTTCTTTTTTTACTGGGGAATTCCTTACATTATTCTTGCCAAAAAGCTATGGCAGTTGAGAGGTTAAAAGCTCCCTGTAAATTTCACAGTATGCGAGCACCCCAAGCTACGTACTAACAACAATGAAATTTTTGATTGTAATTTTAAGTGCTTATTTACGATGTGCTCAGTATTGTAGTAAATTATCCTAAGAAAACCTACATGTCTAAGAAAAAAAAAACATTTTTGGCCATGAAAAGATAGCCAACACGCACTGGAGCAGCTCAACTGACTAATTGCTCCATAACCTTCTAAGAAATGACAGTAGACTGATGATAGTCTACATGCAGCAGTGGGGTAGCTTTACGTTTTACTTGCCATTTCCATGGTCAACCAACAAATATTTTTATGGTCTACAGATTGTTCTGGATCTAGCTGTTTATTAATGTGTATTTTATGTACTTATGTAAAATGTCCTTTTTTAATTTAACCAATATAAACCAAACTGATACTCAACAATCATTTTTTTATAGAAATATTTATAGCAGCTTGATAATCATACTCATATGCAATATACAGTACAATTTTATATGCATTTCTATAAATTAACTTTCAAATTTCATATTCATATGTACATATTCTATGTATGTACAAGGCAACATGTACTGTACAACTAAATAATTTTCAGTGGAGGTTCCAAAGAGATTGAGAATTACAAAGATATTCATAAATTTAAACAAATGACTGGTTGCACAAGTGTCATGCTTGCACGGGCAGCTGAATGGAACTGTTCTATTTTTAGAAAAGAGGGCCTTTTGCCAATGGATACTGTTATTAAAGAATATCTTAAACTTGCAGTTGATTATGACAATTCACCATCAAATACAAAATATTGTGTACAAAACATATTAAGAGAGTTACAAGAGACACCAAGAGGTCGAAAATTTTTGGAATGCCAAACAATGGAGCAAATATGGTGTGTAATTATTTGTGTTTAATCTATATTTTTGTGTGTTCCGAATGTATGTAGAAAATTGAGTAGAAATTACAATTATTATATAATAACACCATAAAAATATACATAAAATACACTTTATCATTTGTATATATAATATAATAACATAACAAGGTTTATTATATTTACAGTGCAATTTGGGATTTAGAAGAATATTGCCGTGAAAAGCAATCCGAATACCAAAAGATGGGTATACAGGGAAGATGGCAAGTCACGCCAGATGAATTAGAACCTCCATACAAAAAGCAAAAGTCTACCTTAGTTTGTTTAGAGGATGTAACACAAATGCAGGCAAGTAAAGAGATTGAAATGTTATTTTAGTAAACACCAACACTCGCATATTCGCGCAACACTGTAAAACGTGTGATCGGCATCCGCCGCATTACTATCGATAACGCTTACTACCAGTTATATGGTGTTGAAATAAAAAAATGTGAAAAATGGATTTCACATCAAAATTTTATGAGATAGGAGAGAGAATGTGTTCCAACCTTTTTTGTGTAAAATCATCAAAAAAGTTTTGCTCGAAATTATTTTATATTTTTTTTTATAGGATATGGGTGACAAACGAGCACAAAATCCACCTGATGGTAAGTGGTTGCTACGGCCCATAGACATCTACATCTATCCTCTATTACAAATCAAAATGTAGATGCGTTGTCACCTGTGAGGACTAAGATGGAATGCCTCATTCCTAGTAAAAAGGGCCTCCGGCCACCTGCACTCACCAAGCGAAACGCAGAGGTAAACCTCTACTTCACGCTGGTTTTCTGTGAGGTCGTGGTACCACCCCGGTTCGAGCCGGCCCATCCGTGCGACAGCAAAAGCTGCGTGGCTCTACGACTGTTAAAATATATCTCTTACAGTTTATGAGATAATGAAATTGTAGTCGTAGATGTCTACTATAGCTTTCTTCAAAATATGCACAAAAGATAGAATACCTAGTATAAGTATTTTTATACTAGTAAGAGTTTTTATTTATGTTAATGTAAAAAATAAAAACGCCAGACTAAAAGCCTGACTGACCTTCACAAGTGTCAACAGACAATAAGTTATAAGCGCAGTAAACATTTTTTAGTTCTGCTGGTGTACTGTGCTACAAAGCGTTATTTTTTGTTAAACTTTAAAGGCGATACAAATTACTTTTTTAAGGTATTCAGAACAGACATCCAAGGAATTATAAACTATATGGGTTTAGAATGTGACATTTAATCTTAGAAAAAGTTTTGCAACCCTTAATTTTCTCATTATCGTCATCGTCGTAAGCATTGTTACGTTCTCTAGGACTTTCAGCGTTTGTATAATTATATTTTGGTGTAACAGTGACCAGTGATCTATGAAATAAACATGCGTGGAAGTTGCAAATTTCTTAAAGCCCAGAAATAACAGGTGTCTCAAAAGTAAGTTCACATTTGCTTATCTTATTACGCGAAAGCAACTATTCTGAGGGGCGCGGGGGGTATGTCAGTCGGTAGTCTGGCTCTTGGGAATTTAGTCGCTATGGAGCGTTTCTCTGGTGCGGACCGTGCGTTGTGCGTACGTGAGTTTTACAAAAACGGTAATTCGGCGACTGTAGCGCGTAGAAAATTCTGCAGTATTCGACATATTCGTCACTTAAATGATGCGCCTAGCACTCGTCTCATTGCAAAATGGGTTGAGAAGTTTGAAGAGACTGGGTCAACTCTGGAGAAACCAAAATCTGGGCGACCAAGAACATCAAGAACAGCCGAAAACGTGGACAGTGTTACTCAGTCTATTCGAGATGATCCAAACCTCTCGATTCGGAAGCGTGCTGTTGCTTTAAATGTGCACAGATCTTCATTATGCCGCATTTTACACAAAGATTTAAAGCTGCACCCGTACAAAATTCAGTTAGTGCAAGAACTGAAGCCTCAAGATGCTGGTCAGAGGCTTGCCTTTGTAAATCAGATGATTGAGCGCTTTCCAACGTTCACCAACATCTTGTTTTCCGATGAAGCCCATTTTCACCTGAATGGGCATGTAAACAAGCAAAATTGTCGTTACTGGAGTGCAACCAACCCAAAACAAAAACATCAGAAACCGCTACATTCACCCAAAGTCACCGTATGGGCAGCGATGTCGGCGCGAGGAATTATCGGCCCTTACTTTTTTGAAGATGGAAGCGGACGCACACTCACAGTGAATTCAGAGCGTTATGTGGAGATGTTAGACGAGTTTTTCGTACCCCAACTGCAAAACTTTCCTGGTTACAACCAAAGAACATGGTTCCAGCAGGATGGAGCAACTTCACACACGTCCAACAGATCTCTGCCTCGAGTTCGAGAAATTTTTCCGAACAAATTAATCTCCTGGCGAGGTGACATAAATTGGCCTCCACGGAGTCCCGATTTAACGCCTATGGATTTTTTCCTGTGGGGTTATGTCAAATCAAAAGTTTACGCTAATAAACCGACTTCCCTGGCACAATTAAAAGAAAATATCCGTCATGAAATGGCAGCCATCACGGAGACTACCTGCCGAGCTGTCATAGGCAATTTTAGTGCCCGACTAAATGAATGCCGAGAGCGCAACGGTTTACATTTGGACAATGTTATTTTTAAAAAATAAATTCCCAAACAGTGTACTTCAATATAAAATAACAATTTTTTCAATAAAGCTAAGACTTTTCTTTTAAAAAAAGATTTAAATGTGAACTTTCTTTTGAGACACCCAGTATTTGAAATGTTCCAGCCTTTTGTTATGATTAAGTATTTCGCTGCATTTAAGCCTACATTTTTAAGAACAAAGAGGCTTAATTTTTCGGGCAGGAACCAGTTTAATGGTAGAAGCAGATGTACATATATTGTCCCCCTAAGTTCCGCTTAATTTGTTGGTTATTTTGCTTCTACTTAGTCGGGTCAGCTTTTCTTTTTCCTGATAAAGTTCTGGTTGATGTAATATTAGCAACAGTTGTATCAGCGGTATTAATACTAGATAAATTCGATGATGTGCTCAAAAAGTGCTGTCTTGCTATTGGTTCTCCGTTATAGATTAGATCATTAACACTAAGGTCAGCATCACTTTCTTCAGAATTAATCGGTGAAATGCGATAATCCACAGTAGTAACTAGCTGTGTTAGTTTAGTTTAGTTTACGACGGGCTGTTTTCCGCAACTCCACGTTCTATGCGCGTAGTTTGCGTGTGGGCAGGAATAATGTGATTATTCGAGCCATGAGATCTGCCCGAAGAAGCTCAACAGTCCTTTGATGTTGCATGTAACTTCGGGGAGTGATCCCGGCGTGCCGAGATGTTTAGCCCTGTACGTAGCGACCTCCGGACATTTCAGTAGCACGTGGGCCGCCGTTTCTTCCTCCCCCATACATGCCCTATACCTATAGTAAATAAATGCTTGTTAAAGGTGTCGTGTCCTGTGATAGCACTTGTTACTATCCTGATCTACGGCTTGTTCAGTCTCATTAGAACTTTGGTTAAACGACTGTTTATTTCAGGCAGGGTGTCTCTAGCTTGTCTACATTCTACTAGACTTTTCCAAAGCTGAGCGTGTAGATTAGTGAAGTGTCTACGTACCAGTGAACGAACATTACCAAAGGGGATTGGTATGATTGGTTCCGGCCCTATAGTGGCCAGAGCCGATCCTTTTCTGGCCAGTTCGTCTGCTGCATCGTTGCCTCTGGATCCACTATGTCCCTTTATCCATTGCAGAGTCACATTGTTGTTTTTACATACCTCATAACTAGCAGTGTTACTGTTGGTTCAACATTTTAAAGAACTGGTCAGAACTGAAAAGTTAGTGGTTGCTCATAAGAGTGTTTAAGTTCGTCTAGAGAATTTGGTAGAATCATAAGTTTCTGGTGAACATCTACGAGGCGGTTGACTACTGCTAGAAGTTATATTCGTGGAACTACTACTGTCGGAACTTGAAAATGAACTCGAACTACTTGACGACCCCTGTCAAGAGAATAAAATGTTAGACACAAGTCTCAGGAGGCCGAGGTAGCAAGCCCGCTGGGAAGGACAACACAACAAGGTGTTTAAAAGGATTGATGACACATAATGCATCGAAAAAGGCGGAGAAGAAAACTGAAGGTGAAATTTGTCGACTAGCACGATATCGGGGCCGGTGTTACGACAACCAGTTGCGAGTTATTTCTAAAGCTATATTCTATGGCAATTCAGTACCACCTCTTAAAATAAGGTAAAATGTCACCTTTCTAGTTAATAAAATGTGTGAAAACAAGAACTATAGGATTTTATTGGCCATCATTTACGTCACAAGACTTCAAACGCCCGGTGAAAACGGTGGAAAAAGAAATAAAAAGTTACATTTAAACGATAAACTGACATAGTTAAAGACCGACTTAACAGCACTGATTGTCGTCTTCAAGCATTTTCAAAGATTGAAATTCAGTTAGAAATTAGAATACCAAATTTCCGTGCACCGCAACATACGTTAGATAAATTTGATTTACTTTTCGTTTGATAAATTTGATCGACTAGACCAAAATTTTGACTTCTACTTTAGGCTTATAAAAGCGTCTATAAAGTCGGCATTCGGGACGTCGAGTTTCAAGTAAGCCACTATCAAACTCACATGCATTGAATGTGGAAATAGTGCGATGCGACACGAAACTAGACAATATATGGGAACTGGTAAGTTTCCTCAGGATAGATGTGCCAGGTGGAGGGTTACCCCTTATAATTTAATATTGGAAATACGATTATTTACAAGTTACGAATGTTCCAATTTCAAATTTCCTTATTTTTAATTTTGTTATATAGAAAAAAGGATTTGCGCCGGGGACATTTTTAATCTACATACTTAAATAAATAAAATTGAAGTGTCCGTTTGTTATGTCAAAATAACAGCTTTTTACTAAATGCATATTGATGTACGTAGGCGGTCCCAAAATGAATTGGCCTAACTATGAACCAATGAAGGAAATGAAACGAAACCAATTTTATTTTTCAATATAATCACCATGAATACTAACACACTTCTGACATCTGTGAATCAACATCTCTAAACCTTTATAAAAATAATCACATCATTTTTATCCTCAAAATGACTGAAGACGGCCGCCTGCACCTCTTCATCGCTTGAAAATTTTCTTCCTCTTAAGTCCCGCTTTAAATTTGGAAATAAATAATAGTCGGACGGGGCCATGTCTGGACTGTAAGGTGGATGTTGAACTTCTGTGAACCCGCATTGACGAACTGCATCCTTCGAAACACCAGCGGTATGAACAGGGGCGTTGTCATGGAGCAACAGGACACCTTTAGACAGCTTGCCTCTTCGTTTTTCCTTTATCTTGTCTCGTAATTTATATATTAAAGAAGCATAATATTCGCCGTTCACGACTGTATTACGTTCTTTAAAATCCACCATCAAAATGCCTTGAAAATCCCAAAATATTGTGCACATCAGTTTTTTAGTCGATTGTTGCACCTTTGCCTTTCTAGGGGGCTTTTCACCCTTATAACGCCATTCCATTGACTCGCGCTTGCTTTGTGGATCATAATACAAGATCATAGTTTCATCACCAGTCACTAGCCGCTCGATCACAGTCTGGATTTTCGCCACAAAGATCCAAAAACTCCGAAGCGCAGCGCACTCTTTCCTGTCTCTGTACCGCTGAAAGAAGTTTCGGTACCCATCTTGCAATCACTTTTTTCATGTGAAGATGTTTATGGATCGCGCGATGAACGGTACTCTTAGAGAGCCCAAGCCTTGCTGCAATTTCTCTAATCTTCAAACGGCGGTCACTCAGAACCTCCTCTTCGGTAAGAGCAATCGTTTCAGGAGTGAGCACTTCCACAGGTCGACCGTCGTGGCCAAAGTCTTCGACGGTTTCTCTCCCGAGGCGAAACTCTTTCACCCAATTTTCACTGTGCTATAGGAGGGGACAGACTCCTTATACACGCCATCCAATCGTTCTTTTATTTGGGCAGTGGATAAACCTTCTTTAAACAGAAACTTTATGACACTTCGATACTCAGTTTTCGACATTTTGAAAAAATACGCGACTCTCGTTATTCAAATGCCTGTTAAATTAAGACTAAGCATTTCATGTCGATGCATGTTTCTTATATTAAGTGCACGATAAACGTACTATTTAATGCAACACAACATGTAGCGACATGTCGCGTTGAACTATATCAGGCCAGTTCATTATGGGACCGCCTGGTATATAAGGTACTTAAGGACCGACAAAATTTATTAAAATTTTTATCTGTCTGTTTGTTCCGACTAATCTTCAAAATGGCTGGACGGATTTTGATGATACTTTCTTTGGTGGGACTATGATTACTTTATTATTTTAGAAAAAGATTTAGGGTTCCGCGCAAAAGCAACTCATGAAATCCAATCTTACTAAATATCACGCGGGCGAAGTCGCGGGGAACAGCTAGTGTCATTTGACGTGTCCGTTGATATACCGTAATCGAAACGCAACCGTGTACCGCTAGTATAAAAACTTTCAGCATGATCTAACTCTACGAGATAAAGAAATGTTTCGTATGGTGAGTTTAGAGAACCGGATACCTTTTTTATTGGAAAGAGGCATTCTCTGCATCTGCATTTCATTCCTTAATTAAGGATAGATGTAGATTTCTATACCACCACAGCATCCACTTATCATCAGTTGGGCGGTGTGCTCGTTTGTCACCTTTAAGCCCGGTTTCCACCGCGGAAGAGTAATGAGTGGGAAATGGTAAGCGGAACGGACTCCTTTTAAACAAAATAGGTTTGCATTCCCACCAACAAAGAGTTTTGCCTGTTGATTTCCATTGCAAACGGATAACGACAGAGAGGAATCAGCGGAGCGAGTTGAACGGAATATAAGAAATGGGAAATGAATAGCCAATTTCCACCGAGAGCGAGTTCGGTTGGAGTTTTGAACTGGTTACGTGCGGTATTGTTTTGTTGTGTGAATTCGCGATGTTATCGAGTGACACGGAATCAAGTGAGGACAGTGATTATGTATACCGAAACAAAAAGTATATATTATTATATATTAAGCACAGAAAAAAACGTGCAAAACGGAGATTTTGGTTATGTCGACACATTCGAGAAAAAACGTTGAAAGGGGAATATAGGCTATTCAATATTTTGGACGACAAAAAAATTTAAGAACTATTACAGGGTTAGCAGAGAACAATTTCAAGAACTTTGGTCATTTGTAAAGGCCGACATTTTAAAATTTAAATTTTAAAACAGCAGCGTCAAGCGAGTCCGTTTCAAACTAGTCGACGAGACCGCGACGCAGCGGACACATGTTACTCGTTTGGTCCGCTCCGCTAAACACCTTTTCGGTGGAAACACTACTTTGTAAAATTCAATTGCGAGTTGAAAGGACTCATTATTGACTACGGTCCGAGTCCGCAGCTCATTTTTACTCTTTTCGCCCTCGTTGTCATTTACACTCGACTCTTTGTTGGTGCAGTTTTGTATTGCGAGGTAAAAGGAGTAATTAATGGGTCCGTTCCGCTCGCGGTGGAAACCCGGCTTTATTTTGTTATAAAATGTGAATGATGCATGCAGTTCAGAGCAGTGCAGAGATTCAGCACATATTATAGAATCAATTGGGAAGCGTTAACGAGATTTTACACGAACACCTTTGCGTGAGTAGGATAGTTTCGGATTGGGTGATTAAACTAAATTTGAAGCAGATTCGTCTTGGCGTGTTTACGATATTATCAAAGGTGATGATTCTTGGATTTATCAATATGATCAGTCGCGGTGTGGTTGTTTCAAAATAAACCAACGCCTACCAGAGTGAAATGAAGCGACCAAAAAGCGCAGAGAAGTTTTTTCACTGTGACGAGGTATCTGACGTCAATTTCTTTACGAAATCAAAGTAAGATCAATGACGAATGATATACTAAGGTATATAGAGGTTATATCTATAACATTGCCTTTTGTTGTAGTGTTCATTGCTTTAAGCAACCAAACAGTGTTCCGCAGGCTACTTCTTCATCATAACAATGCGTTCGCTCACTCTGTGATCAAAACGAGAGATTTCCTTTAAAGCACACCTATTAAACTTTGGTATCAGCCCTGATTTGGCTTTGTGTGACTATTTTATTCCCTTAATCAAAAAATCAGTTGAAAAGTATTTTCATCGCTGGAAGATACTTAGCAGCAGCATTTGAGCAAGCCAAAGGGGTGTTAAGCAAACTGGATAAAGTATTTCGAAAATTGTTTTAGGTGCATAAAACTGCATAAGGGCTGGTGGTGGCAAGTTCTTAGATACAACAATAAAAACTTAAACTACATTTAAGTATTATTTTCAAAGCACATCACTTTATAGTCTCTCATGAAACTTCCATACAAGCTCTAAAGCTGACTAAACTACCGTAGAAAAGATTTCATTATGTTGGGGTTCTACTAAAAATAAAACATACATAACTATTGAGTATGACTATCATGAATAAAGATAATATCAATATACATATTATTAGTGTAAATATGCTGTAGCATTTTACTAAAACTATATTTGATTCATGAACTACATCTACTATTCTGAAAGTTATTTTATTTTATAAGTTAATTGAAATTTCCTTTCTAGGTATGTTTTATTAGAGCCAATTTCAATGATCTGAACCTGCCAAAATCACAACTACATGCATGGGCAGGTAAAAATGGATATAAATTACCTGTTTACGACACTCAACAGGTTGAAAAGTTATTTCGTACAATATTAACATTTAATGGAAGAAGATATACATCAACATTTTGGGAGAAAAACAAAAAGTTTGCAGAACAAGGAGCAGCTTTAGTATGTTTATATCATCTTGGGGTACTCACTGAAGAAGATTTAATTAAGTTTGGGAGCATAATAAAATAAATTGAATAAAAATGCTGTTTAGTGTATCATTTAAATATATTATAGTTGGTTTTTCATGTTTCCTATATTTTCAACAAGTTTTTTATTTAAACTTTCCAGTTTTAAATTAAGCTCCTCTTGTTTCATTAGATGATTTTGTAATAATTTAATATATTTGTAACATGTATAAGAATCTTGAAGTGATTCATCGGAATCTGTTAATTTTAATGGTTGATCACATTTTATAATATTTGGATTGGCTAAATCTTCTAAAACTTGTTGAGGATCTGGCAAGTTTGGAATTGTATATTTACTCATATCCATCATAATATACGCGGTTTATATATTTTATTTCCTACAACAAAGATTAGTAGGTAGTAGGTTGTTGTTACACAATTCATTCACATACCCACAACATGCACAGACTAAGAAGCTATAATTATCAGAAAAGATTACATCATTCTTGATATTATTAATTAACGAATCCACTTGTTCACTGTCTATTACCTAGTACCAATGTAAGCTGGCTGGTGGAGTGGACGACCAGAACTAAACCAAATGTACTCTGTGAACTAAACTAACCAGCTAATGACATTTGACAATAGTCTATGACAAGATGGCTGTCAGTGTCAGTGTCATCTATCTGCATCTCTCTTGTAGGCTTGGGCAAAAATATCGAGCTATCGAAATTTTTAATAAAAGTATCGATATATGTCTACGATATTTTTAATCACGAAATATCGATATTTATTTTAGATTATCGAATTCGTACCAATTTCGATATATTTTAAAATGTAACAAGTAAAGTTACGTCCCACTGCTGGGCACAGGCCTCCTCTCATTTCTGAGAGGGTTTTAGGGCAAGGAAATGTCCACCGCGCTACCACAATGCGTGTTGGCGAACTTCACATGTCTTCGAAAATATTTTTTTTTCTTATTTCTCAGACATGCAGGTTTCGTCACAATGTTTTCCTTCACCGCCGAGCACGTGGTAAAACCACTTAAAATTGTAATTAATTTCATTGGTGCCGGCGGGTATCGAACCCGAGTTGCTCGAGTACTGTGAAGCTTACAGCGAGCGCTAACTATCTGAGCTACCACGGCTCCTAAATAAAAATGAATTAATGACAAAACGTAACAACTAACGGAGGTACAAAAGTATCCATGTGTGGTTGGTTGTCGTTTTTGTTTTTCGTCGTCCAACCGGCAGTTATATAAAACTTTGGACCTTTTCTTAACATTATGCAAATGATGATAGATATTTATCACGCGATATATATCGATACTATTAAAAATATCGATTCGATATATATCGATATATTTTCCCTTGCCCATCCCTACTGGCTTCTCATTTCTTGTAACTGTTATTACGATCCCCCAATTAAAGCAGGCTAAGTTCATAAACCATACAGCCTAGTTTGATTTGTATTACGTTCACAATATACTAATGCGTCACATTGCGAAGTTTGTGAGAGATTTTGAAGACAGCTTAACCCAGTGGACAGTTGATGAGTTGATGACGGTGTTATCAAGCCCCTAATGTGGACAAAAAACCTGAGACATGTCGCCAACAAAACACTTGTTACATTACAACAATTCAACTAATAGTTCACATGCTCAGACATATTACACAAAGTCGCACCACTTTTACGTATCAAAAACACCCACAATTTATACGTGGTAAAGTCACGCTGCAGCTGTATTATGGTTGTAGAACGAATGGGTCGGCTTGACCGTAGTAGGAACACGCTCTCACAGAATACCCGTGTAAAATAGCAGTTTAATGCTGTTGCGTTTTGTATGGCGAGTGTAGAGAACCGGAGACCTTTTTACTAGAACCGTCATTTCATCTTAGTCCTCACGGCTGACAACGCATTTGCATTTTGATTCTTAATTGCGGAGAAATGTAGATGTCTATGAGCCACAGCATCCATTTACCATCAGGTAGACTTTGTGATCGTATGTCACCCTTATTCTATAAGAAAAAAACGATAAAAGGAGCAGCAATCTCTTAGCGATCATGGTCCACCCAAAATTATATCTCATATTCGCCAATTATGGCAGTTAACGACTTTGAACACTCAGTCTAGTCTAATTTGTATATTGTTTACAAAATTCATCACAGTATGCTGTTACGTCACATTGCGGAGTTTTTGGGAGATTTAAGAGGGTGAGCTTATTTTTTTTCACCATTAGCTTATATTACATATTCTGAACCTTCTTTGCAAATTTGGCCGTATATTGTAAAATAACCCTGAATCGGCTTACATTTTTTTATCACACGTTATCCAAAATCTTATCTTTAACTGTTTAACAATTTAAAAAAAACTTAAGCGACATACAAATTAACAATTCACTTTATTGTAAGTAGCAAAGGTGGAAAACTGAACAATTCAGTATTTTTGTAGGACGTCGATTCAGCCCAATTAATCTAGAGCAGTGCGACTGCAACTAGTTTTATTGTATGCATAAGACTGTGTGGACTTATATTTTGACAGAGGGGAACGCCTGCGTATATCTACTCCCGTCCGGTCCGCTGCTGACTCGTGTTGTTCTATGGTTGTCATCGAGGGTAAACAAATATTCTAACTCAAAAGTTATTGCGATCGAATAATAAATGACTTATTATCTTAAGAGTGCGTTCTGTTTTTACTAACACGAATATTCGGTAGTTTGCTGGTATTCGACGAATAGGAATATTCGTATTCGTACTATCACTAAATGAAAGAACACGGGTAAAAATTTACACTTTATGGTAACCTTACCTATAACATAATGCAGTCGTCAGAAGACTATTTTATTTGTCTTTTGAGAAGACGAAGGGATAAATCAAAATTGTTTGGAAAATCCAAAAGTGCACGCCTCAAGAGTGCTTAATTTAGTTTGATGAAAAAATAAATTACCAAAATAAAACTATTACACAAATTATAAATCCATGTATGCTGTATTTGTCCTTTGTCTATCAAGGTGTAAATAAATAAATTAAAGCGTCTTTAAATTTTTATAAAACGTGAAAATCATTTTATTAATAAACGACGCGTATGGTTATTGATATGAAATAGAGAATAAGCTGATGTAATTCAGATCTGAAATTAAGATCTGAAGATAATAAATAAACCCGGTCTCTATTGGTAAATTTTTTCGGCAGGCATCGTGACCACATACAAAATCAACATCCTGACGTCCACGTAATTTTTTTAAATCCGTTTTTCATTAAAGTCGTGAAATAGCAAAATAAAATGTTTTTTAATACAGTTGCTCAAAAAGTGGCGTATTGCAGGGACGTATAGCGTTCGGGATGTGGGCTATTACATACTCGAGCTTTTTCTTTACCTTTTCCGAACTCGTGCGTTCTCTTTACCAATTATCAAAATAATGTCTATTAAAAAGAAAAAACCAACCACGAAGTTTTTACTAAAAAAATTTCATAGAAGTTTTTATGATTCATGCAAATATTTCTAAAAAGAAGCTACTAATTTGTTTCAATATAAAATTTAATGATTTGATTCAATGAGTTATGTTAAGTATCATTTCATTTCATCTCATGAAATTTCATTTTCATTTCATATCAATAAAAAAATTCTACTGAAGACTTGGCTGTATGGGCATAGTTCCCTTTGCCTACCCAGAATGGGTGAAGAAAACAAAAAAAATCTCTGCTTATATTACGTAGATAGTAAGATACAAAGTCTATGTAATATTACTCCCTCTACGGCTTATATTCAAAGAGTATACTAACTGTCATATACAGGAACTTACGTTCTTTTACGGTTGGTTATGGAGTGTAGAGTACAAGGAGAACCATCTTATAAGGGGGCGAAAGTTGAAAAAGTGTCCTACTATTTACTGAAAATAGAAGTTCCAAAACCTACCACAATAGCGCTGGCGTCTGAAAAACTACGATATGAAGATAGCTGTTGTGAACGGACTGAAGTCAGCTGAATTCAAATATTTAAAAATTTCATGATTAGAGTAGTTAGTAAAATGCCAGTATACAAAATCTCAACTATTTACGTAGTACAAAACCAAGCGGATTGGTCGGTCCTTGTTTATTTCTCCATCTTATTCTAATTACTTTTGGTGTTTTTTTTTAATTTATCGTATGCTACTGCAGCGCCACCCTTATTGGACACGTTTTTAGGGACACTTTTCATATATAGAGATGGTCCTCCTTCTGTCTACACTCCATAGGTTGGTGCCATTTTCCAAAAATGTTCTTTATTAATTTGCTTCATTTTTTCGCAACTGTATTAAAAATAGTTGTTCAGTACACGTGCGGAACCGTCATTGCAACTTGTTCCGACAGTCAACCCTCACCTTCAGCTGCGCGTCGGCTCGGGTAGACATTTGTCGCAACTCTTTGCAATGACAGGCTATCCGCACTCGTAATGAAATATACCATTTTTTAAATATAGGATTGATTAATTAGAGTGTTTTTTGATATACTGCTCTTCATATTAGTGCAATATGGTTATGATAGTGTCGAGAGTAATGCACTACCTAATAACGCTTCGCGTTATGAGGCGTGTAATATAGCCAATAATGCAAATGAGCTTATAGCAATTCTAGTACATAATAATAGAATTAATAAGCAATTTTACCCGCACAACGACGGAACAAAAGTAGACATGGGACTTGTATTCGGTTTGGATTCGGTACTCAGCGGATTCGGCCATTTTTTAGGGTTCGGCCGAGCACCGAGTATTAACGGCCGAGTACCGAGTACTCGGCCTTAATTATATTCCAGAGAAAAATAGACAAAAAGCCAGTTTTTATCATGATTATTATATAAGACACATTAAAAAATTAGAAACATGAGAAGCAGCAGAAATATTCAGAACGTATATAAGAATCTATAATAGAAATTATTATTACTAATATTTAAAATTTAAAAGAGGAAGATTGTGATGCAAAAACACTAGTTTTTCGGCCCTATTTGGGTCTAGTTTGTAAGGGAAATAACCGCACGCCGCCCGCTACCGCGTTTTTTTTAAAGCCGAGTATTCGGCAGAGTACTCGGCCCAATCTAGGCCGAGTACCCGATGGCCGACTACTCGGCGAATCACTACTCGTCGTGTCTACTCAAGAGTACGCATTCGGAACAATTTAATTTATGCATGTTTAGGAAAAAAATTTACTTAGTAATCGCTACTGAAACAATTAAAATATATGAAGTTCTTTACAAACTTTATACATATCTATAAAGTTATAATTAGCTGGGTGCTCGCAGTTATATCAATTTAGCTCTATTTATAGAATGTGATATTGCATGTATTTTATTATGAAGTTTATATGTTGTATAATACGGTACGGTACGGTTTTTTATAGGATAAGGGTGACAAACGAGTATACAGTCCACCTGATGGTAGGTGGTTGCTGCGGCCCATAGACATCTACTTCTATCCTCGTTTGCGAATCAAAATGCAGATGCGTTGTCACCCGTGAGGACTAAGATGGAATGCCTCATTTCCAGTTAAAAGGGCCTCCGGCCACCTGCACTCACCAAGCGAAACGCAGAGGTGAACCTCTACTTCATGCTGATATTTTGTGAGGTCGTGGTACCCCGGTTCGAGCCGGTCCATCCGTGCGACAGCAAAAACTGCCGCGTGGCTCTACCACTGTTAGTTAGTTTTTGTGATAAACGCCATCTATTCGTGCGCTTAGTTAAAAACGTAAATTTCACTTTAAGGTGGAAGCTCCAGGGTGGCCCGCGAAATTCAAATTTTCTTGCGTTTTTTGGAATTTGCAGGTCAGGGTTAGGTTGTATATTTAACAAAATATGATTCGCGACCGTAGCGATTATGTGTTTACAGAATTATTATCATTAAAATCACCAATACAACCCTGTAAGTTCATATTAGCCCTTTGTATGGCTATTTCCAGAAAAACTCATTCAACTACGGAGTTGGGCTTATTAAGCTGAACGCACATTTGTCCGCGCCGCACGCGCCGTACGCGCCGAATTTTAGAATTCGTTGTATGAAATCATATGAAACCTCGCACATTACACCCGCCCCGTACGCGCCGAATTTTATAAAATGCGGTAGGCATAGGATATGGAAGGACGAATGCTGATAACGTCATATAACGCGGCGCGTTTGGCGCGTGTTGATACTCAGTGTTGTCTAATGTTGCCAACTTAGTGGATTTTCCACTAAAACTGGTGGTTTCGACTTTTGTTTCGAATTATATTTTTTAAGTGTTAAATGTACACTGCGGTTAGAGGTTGGCAGAAAAATGCTGCAACGAAATTGAAATTCCGATAAACGTTGTGAAATGAATACTTAGTGATAAATTATGTAAATACATAAAAACAAATTGATATTGAATTTTAATTCAAAAACCCAATTATACCTGATTACTTAATTCTCAATAAAATACTTACATCAAACATACAACAAGTCTTTCCTCTGGTTCAATTGGCCTTCTAAATCTTGAGTTTTCCATAGAAAGATATGGTTTTAATATACGAGTATGTAACAATTCTTGAAATTTCTTATATGTTAAATGCAAATATCTAAAAAATCGTTCATCATCGTATAACAAGTCTTTAAATAAAGTATAATACACTCCATACAATTGCCTTTTTAAATTAATACTATGAATCCAGAATCTTCTTTTTCTTCGAATTTTGTTTTCTTCTTCCTCTGCCAATAACCAGGCTATTACAATATTTTTTCCATAGTGATTCCGAGCGATAATGTCTTCAATCTAATCTATCTAATGTACCGTTTCACACCAGTGGTTGGATAAAAAACTGCAAGAGTTGTTGGCAATCCAAAAGATTTTCGGACGGCGCGGACGGTGCGTACGTGCAAATGTGCGTGGCCATCAGTAAAATTCGGCGCGTACGCCGCGGACAGATGTGCGTTTAGCTTAAAACATATTTTTTGTAGGTGACATGCAAGAATTTAGAGGACGCTTTGGGTCAGACAGTACAGCCACCAATTTGCAGAACTTTATGGCGCAGGTAGTACCGACAGTTGATGCTGGAGTACAAGTAGACATAGCCTACTTTGATTTTAAAAAGGCGTTCGATATGGTGGATCATGATATTTTATTAAAAAAGTTGGCTCCAATCGGATGTACTTCGTATATGCTCCAGTTCTTCGTCAGCTACATGAAAGATCGACAGCAGTACGTGGATTACAATGGGTATGAATCAGGACTATACTATACACGATCCGGTGTGAGCCAGGGCAGCAATTTGGGGGACTCTTGAATTTTTAATAATGATAAATGACTTACCAGAAGTCGTCTGAGATAGTACTTGTTTATTATTTGCAGATGACCTTAAATTGATGCTTCCGGCTAGGGTTACATCTGATTGTGAATGTCTACAGGAGGATATAAACAGAGTGGTGAAGTGGAGCCACGAAAATAGATTGTATTTTAATGTATCCAAATGGTCGGTTTTGTCTTTCACTCGTGCGCGTAAGCCGATGCATTTCGAATACAAGATGGAAGCGACACCGATGACCCGTGTGTCTCAGGTACGAGATCTCGGAATCCATCTCACCTCCGATCTAATATTTCGCGAGCATATTGTTAATACTTGTCAAAAGGCGTATAGCAACCTGGGTTTTGTCCTGAGACAGTCACGAGATATTACAAATATTACCACACTGAAAGTACTATACGATGCTCTGGTCAGAACTCATTTGGAGTACGGTGCTGTTATATGGGCTCCGCACGAAGAAAAGTACAGCCTAAAGCTAGAACGTGTTCAATTACGGTATGTCCGTTTTACCCTTTGAGGTACCCAATATTGTTCGTGCTCGGGATGGTCGGGTACAATCAGCTAAGAGTGAGAACGGAATTTGCCCTGGCTGCACACGTAGTGAAGCTGGTTCGTGGCGCTACGTGCAACCCGGGGGTGCTGCGCCACCTGCAGCTGTGCGCACTGGACCGGTACGTATGGAGGCGACGCCGCGCGCCGCTGCTCGCGGTGCCCGTGGCCAGGACCAATTTGCTTAGTAACTCACCTATAGTCCGAACAATCCGCGTAGTGAATAAAGTTCACGAGAGGATTGATATATTTTCGAGTAATCTGAGTGAACTCGCTAAGGTACTTTTATACATAAACAGTGGTAAGTGGTTTAAACAGTGGTAGAGCCACGCGGCCAAGGCCAGGTCAAGAGTACCCTAAACCGTAGAGCATGTATGAAGGGAATAATGAAAGTGGACGAATCGAAACAAGTATGTAAGGATCGTAGCAAATGGAAAGAAGTGGTCTCTGCCTACCCCTACGGGAAAGAGGCGTGATTATATGTATGTATGTATGTAGAGCCACGCGGCAGCTTTTGCTGTCGCACGGATGGGCCAGCTCGAACCGGGGTGGTATCACGACCTCACAGAAAACCAGCGTGAAGTAGAGGTTTACCTCTGCGTTTCGCTTGGTGAGTGCAGGTGGCCGGAGGCCCTTTTTACTAGGAATGAGGCATTCCATCTTAGTCCTCACGGGTGACAACGCATCTACATTTTGATTTGTAATAGAGGATAGATGTAGATGTATATGGGCCGCAGCAACCACTTACCAACAGGTGCACTGTGTGCTCGTTTGTCACCCTTATCCTATGAAAAAAAAACATAGTTAGTTATGTAAGTTAGTTGTAATACTTACATAGTATATTTAAGTAGATTAGCGACACTATCGTAGTGGGTTTGTTTAGCGTGTGTGTGTGTGTGTGTTTGTAAATAAATAAATAAATACATATATATCTCAATAAATGTATATATATATAAATAACTATAAACATATGAAGTAAGTTGACTCAACTTTGTAGGCTACGGATATGCTCATATAGTTTTCTTTTAAAAACATTTTTGGCAGGTATTGTTCGCAGGTCAACAGGCAATTTGTTCCAGAGGGTAATGCAAGTAACTGTGAAAGAATTTGACATAGACCCAAAATGGTGGAGAGGAGTAGACAGGAATAAACTGTGTGAAGAACGGAGATTGAGAGAATGAGTGTCACTAAGTAATTGAAATTTTTCTTTTAGATAAAGGGGTGAGGAAGGATTATTAAGAACTGAAAACAGAGTGGACAGGATTCGGAAATCTCTGCGCTGGCATATAGTCAACCACTTTAACTGAGAACGAAATTCTGAAACGTGATCATATTTGCGAAGGCCAAAGATGAATCGGATACAGTTGTTAAGCAACCTGTCCAACCTGTTTAGCAGCTCCTGAGAAATATTAGTTAGACAAACATCGGCATAGTCAAATAATGGAAGAATTAGAGATTGGATGAGAAGACGTTTAGTTGAAGGAGGCAGAAGGAACTTAAGGCGATAGAAGGAACGAAGTATGCCTGTGACTTTACGATAAACCTCGGACACCTGTGATATCCAACTAAGAGACGGGTCGATAATTAAACCCAGATCTTTGACACTATTTCTGAAGGGTAAAACGCAGTTTTCATAGCAAATGGATGGTAGTTCAGATATGTTAATCCCGTTAATGCCAATCAACGACTACCAATGACGATAGCCTGGCATTTATTGGGATTTACCGTTATACCAAAGCGCTCTGACCAGTGTGATATACGTTGTAAGTCACGATTAATAGCTGTGATAGCAGAATCAATTTTAGCCAAGGACGCTTGTGAGTATAACTGGAGATCGTCAGCATAGAGGTGGTAAGAACATTGAAGGTGGGTAGTTAGAAGATTGATAAACACCGAAAACAAGAGAGGAGAAAGAATGCCGCCTTGCGGTACACCTAGAGATAGGGCGACCGCGAAGATAAGATGAAAACCAGTTCAGTGCTGACGAGGCGAAATTTAGTCGTGAAATTAATTCAAGGAGTAAGTCGTGATCGACACAATTGAATGCGTTTGAAAAGTTAATAAGGACAAGAACAGTCAACGATGACCTCTCCATGCCATCTCTAAAGTCTTCTGTAACTTGAAGTAATGCCGTAGTTGTACTGTGTTCCGGGCGAAAGCCAGACTGATATGTACTAAGGCAATTGCATTTTGAAATAATATAATAATAAAGGAAGTGCTTTGGAAAGAAACGGCAGTATAGAACTAGGTCTAAAATGGGAAGGAAGCAATGGATTTGATACTTTAGCAAGTGGCAAGACAAAAGCTTTTAGCCATAACTTGGAAAAAACACCAGTAGAAAGTGAGAAATTGATGATGTGAGTGAGAACTGGAGTAATGATATCGAGTAGGAAAAGTATCATAGATCTACTCACCTCATCATAGCCGGTTTCGGAAAATTTTATTGAAAGTATGGCTTTTCTAATATCCTCATCAGTCACTGAACTGAAGTTGAAAGAATTACTAGATAGCAATGGCATGGAATTAAGTTCCTGGAGAGTCGTAATATTAGTGGAAATAAAAAAAAATGCAGCAGCGAAGCAGAAGAGAAGTGTATGTTTAAGTCATTGATTGAAATATTTGGAATAAGGGAATTGGAATGTGATTTTCCAAATCCCAGGGAATTAAGGAACTTCCATATGGTCGCAGAAGAGGAGTTTAAAATACTATTGTGGATGTAACGGCGTTTGGCAGTTCTTACCACCTGATTACAGCGGTTTCGTGCTCGCTTATAGTGGTGAAAGGACTATTCCGATTCTTTTTAAAAATGTGAAAAGCTCGATTTCTTCTTACCATTGCTCTACGCACTTCATTAGTTACCACGGTACAGGTCAACGTAACCTGACTGCTCGAACTGGTGCGTGCCTATCGAATAAGTGGAGAATTTGGGTGTTCAAATGAACAATTTTGTCGTCAATATTATTTGCCTCCAGTAATGGGCCCCATTCTATATTCTTAGCATCGCGATCTAGTTGAATGGTGTCAATTTTATTAAAATTACGTAAATACACAATTACTGGTCTGGGCTTGGGGATCTTTAATTTATACGACATGACCAGAAGATCGTGTCGAGGAAATGCTGGAACAGCCAGTTGATCATGATATATAACATGACCCGCTGAACTAGTGCAAATGATGTCTAGCCATGAATCTTCGGTGTCCACGTTGTGGTGAGTTGGACCAGATGGAAGAATATAGAGATCTGCTGAGTCCATGATAGCTTTGAGTTTGCGACTCTGAGGGGAATTCTTTAGTAAGTTAGTGTTGAAGTCACCCATTATTATAATATGTTTGTTAATTGTGCTGATGGAGTCGATCACAGATTCAATATGGGAAAAATAATCAGTTGAAGAAGGGCAGTAAACAACTCCGAGCACGACCCTCAAACCTTTAATATCTACTTCTAGAAATAGGTACTCAGCAGATCCTTTATACTCCAATGGTGATATTGCAATGACATTATATGCATATTCCGATCGCAAGTAAATGGCTACGCCACCACCACCCTTGCCGGTGCGATCAGAGCATATAAGTACAAATCCAGGAAGACTGTACAACGTGGAGGAAAGGGAGGGTTTTAGCCAGGATTCGGAAATAAGTAGAGCATGGATGTATGGCGAGGAAAATGTGTTAAACAAATCTGAATAATGTGCAGGGATACTTTGCGCAGTTATATGGCATATATTTAAGCAATTAGTAGAAGCGAACTTCGTGTGCAAATAATTACCCACATCAACGAAAGAATCGTCAGTGGCTGAAGTGTGTATTTGTCTCTTTCCTCCTCCTAGTTTTGGTTTTATAGGACGGCAAAGCTTTAAGGTGACCATATTACCCTCATGTACCTACCATGAAATTTGCTGAAGACCCTTCATTGATTTTAGAACTTAACGGCAATCATTTAAATATGACGAAGTGAATAATGCTACATAAAAAATAGTGCATTGGTTTAACATTAATAATCTACTTACTTACATTGAAACGGCAATTAAATTAAACGCGTGACACTTATTACTGAGTATCGATACAAGGCGTGTGACTTAATGAGGTAGCAGGAGCCGAGCCCTGATTAATATGTTCTGAGTCACGAGTTCAGGGGCTGGAGGCCGTCCCTAAAATTACGAGCCCCCTATGCTTCGATTGTCGATCCACTAAAATGTTACCCATAGAAGAGAGTGCTGCTATATTTGTGAAAATAAATTACTTCAAACCAAATCATCATCAGTAATCATCAAAATCACCGCAAGTTATATTGTAAGAACCCCTTTGTCGTATCTCCTTAGTTTCAGGGCACTCCCCTTGCTGCCTCAGCTAGCATCGGAATCCTCGGCGTCGACATATCGAATAGTGTGCAGTTTCGTGGTCACATTGAAGAGAAGGCCAAATTGGCCACTAAAAAGCTTCGCGTGCTCAGCAGAACGAGACAGTATTTCATGCCAGTACATTGCTTGCAACTTTACAAAGCGCAAGTTCGGCCTCACATGGAATACTGTTCTCATCTCTGGGCCGGGGCACCCCAGTGCCAGCTCCTTCCACTTGACCGCATCCAGCGCAGAGCGGTTCGAATCGTCGACGACCGAGTTCTTTCTGATCGGCTCGATTCACTGGCGCTGCGTAGGGATGTTGCATCCCTTTGCATTTTCTATCGAATCTACCACGGGGAGTGTTCTGAGGAATTGTTCGGAATAATTCTAGCCGCCAAATTTGACGAACGCACATCGCGTCAATATTCATGATACAACCATCCTCGCCATCTGGATGCTTGGCGATCCACGACCAGTCCAGACAGTCCAGTTCACCTGATAGTGAGTGGTTGCTGTGGCCCATATACATCTACATCTATCCTCAATAAAGAATCAAAATGCAGATATGTTGTCACCCGTGAGGACTAAGATAGAATGCCGCGTTTCCAGTAAAAAGGGTCTCCGGTTCTCTACACTCACCATGCGAAACACAGCACTGTTAAGCTGCTATTTTACGCTGCTATTCTGTGAGAGCGGAGTCCTTCCCCGGTCGAGCTGACCCATTCATGATACAGCCACAACATAGCTGCAATTATGGCCATAGATAAGAACTTTATATGGCTAGCCGCACACAAACAAAAAAACATACAATAATATTGACAATAAAGTACGTATTGTCAATAATATTGTGTGTGTGCGGCCTGTATTGCGATATTGTTCAATATTATTGTGGATATCCAGAAATTCTGATTTTGTTACGCCAATATTGGGGGGAGGCAGGGGTATTGTCAATATTATTGGCGCTTGCGGGCGCGCGGCAATATTTTAGTTGAGGAAAAGATTTCAAGGTAGGCGGACGTTCGTTTTTGTACAAAATGGAGGACGAAAACAGTGAAAATAGTGTTGTTACTGTTGATGATAGTACTCTCACGGAAAAGCAATATTTTTTAAAACATGGGAAACTTATCCAGAATTATGAAATACACCCTGCGAAGCATTTCGCGATAAAGTTAGGAAAAATAAACCGCTTGATAAGTTGCTCGATATTTATAAAAAAAAAATCAAACCAAATAGCACGAAAGAAGACGTAAGTATAGAAAAAAAAAATGGAAAAAAAAGATTAATCCATAGTTTCTTTCTAGATTGCCCTTTCTTAGTTAGTAAAATTAATGCAATAATCAATGTAACGCCTTTTTTTCTTTCTATCCATTAAATTAACAGTGCTAGAGCCAGGCAGCAGCTTTTGCTGTCGCACGGATGGGCCGGCTCGAACCGGGGTGGTACCACGACCTCACAGAAAACCAGCGTGAAGTAGAGGTTTACCTCTGCGTTTCGCTTGGTGAGTGCAGGTGGCCGGAGGCCCTTTTTACTGGAAATGAGGCATTCCATCTTAGTCCTCACGGGTGACAACGCATCTACATTTTGATTTCTAATAGAGGATAGATGTAGATGTCTATAGGCCGCAGCAAGCACTTACCATCAGGTGGACTGTGTGCTCGTTTGTCACCCTCATCCTATAAAAAAAAAAAAAATTAAACGTGCACACATGAATCTAGCTGCAGAACGACTAAGTCTTATTGTACCATGAAAAATTGCCAATAATATTGCGTAGTGTGCGGGATCATATATTGATGAAGACTTTTGACAATCTTGCATTGACAATATTATTGTGTGTGTGCGGCTAGCCTAAAAGACAGTTTCTCAGAGAAAAATTGAAAGAAATGTAATAATTGCTTCCAAGCTGTTTCTTAATAGTTTTGTAAGTAGTTTGTACAACCTGTTTTATTGTATAATTTTACATTGAAAAAAAGTCCCACTGGATTTTTTGCTGGTTCTTCCCAGGACAGAGGTTTTTTCAATAGTAATAAAATGACTTACAAACACTTAAAAAATTGGAATTATGAAATTTTAATTATTTAAAGTTTTTAAAAAATTTTAATTTTATTTTTGTCAAAAATAATTAGAACAATAGGCACAATTTTTCTACAGATTTATTAAATTAAGATGTAAAGTATAATAATATTATTATAATAATTATAAATATGTGTAATACTTACTACGTGAAGAAGAAAAGGAACTTTTTTTTTCTTTATCAAATGATACCAATGAAGCAATATCGAATTCAATTGTGATTAATAAAAAGAGGCGCGGAAAATACTGGGTCAAACAACCCGGCATTTTCCGCGCCTCTTTTTTATTATTATGCCTCTTTATCATATTTATGATTTAGGAAAAAAAAAACAGGGAGAACATTTGAACTTAAAAAAAACGACTCCAGTCGTGTTTTTAAAGGTTTGGAATTTCTCAATGACGCGTTGCTATCCCTTTATTAATTTCAAAATGCACTTTGCTTGCATCATTTCTTATGACTTTGTTTTTGTAATTCCTGTGTTTTAACCCTATTCATTATAGCCCATCAAAAGTCCACTGCCAAACATAGGTTGCATCATTGGTGAATATTTGCCATAATTGCCACACTTCACAGGCGTGTTGGTTTTCATATTATATTAAACTGTTTTCAGAAAGATGCTGCTGCCCATCTCCTGTTTTAGTTTCCCACTCGCCTCTTACGACACCTGCGGGATGATATGGGATTGTAGATTGTCTTATATTGTAAAGAACTTCTTTTTCCTTCATTTGCGGCTACGTCTTTTGGATTTTTAAATACCGTACGTTCTTTAGCTTTAATTTACGTCGACTAACTGATCTGGCACAGTCACTGTTAAGCACGCTAGATCTTTTTACATGATTTGATATGATGCACTAGCTAGAGCACTATATGAGCGAGCGAGATCGAGCCTATACAATCGTAATCCAAAAGTCCACCTCTATGATCCACCTGATGGTAAGTGGTTACTGTCTATGCACAATGCGAAATTAGTACCCGAAGTCACTAAGCGTCATCAGGTCGGATAATGTTGTAAAGTCCGTAGCTTAGCTTAGCCTGTCTAACTCTGAATTCAGAGCGATCAAACGCACTCGTGGTGAAGAGTTTGACCGCTCGGTTAGTCAGTGCGCGGCAAGCATAGAGTATAGGTGTGCTAAGCAGATGTCATATAATCGAAGTCTGCATCCCCCACTTTGAGATAACCTCATATAAAACGGATGGATCTAAAACACCCAGTATCTAAGTATTTGATGATTTATCCCATAAAAGCAGGTAGGTACCAGTGCCGGATTAACCACGTAGCAAGAGTAGCAATTGCTGCGGGCCCCGTGCAAAAGGGGGCCCCGCGTATCCAAACCCGCCCATCACCTAAGCGTAATTTTTTCAATGAAACTTAATAAGACATGGTATATTGAATTTATTTGATGTCACAAAAACGTGGAACGTTACACCTTTCTCGACCAAGACAATCCATGGGAGACAATGAGTAACCGATTATTTCATTGGCGAAAATAAAACACAAAATTTCATACGGTAAACGCACAAGTTTCAACGCCCACCACGACGAATGGCTCGGTACTCATACTACTGATCATGCGGGAAGATCTGCTTACGACTTTGCCTTAAAATATGGTCTGACACAACTGGTCACTTCGCCCACGCGGATACAAGATGTGGAGAATCGTCCGGACGGATATCGGGTCTCCGTCGATGCCCCTCTCAGCTCTTCAGATCACTACCTGATCCGGAGTACAGCGCCCATTACTTGCTCATTGCAGGCACGATCTGTAGGCTGCCGCTGTCTGTGGTTTAGCTCAGCGGATTGGGAATCGATACGGGCTTTTTTCATCCTACCCATGAGAGCGGATTTTCTTCTCGATGGATGATCCAATAAAAATCGTTGTTGAGTCTGTCGCCGATGCGGTGCTTGAAGGGATGGATTTTTTCATCCCGTCATCTGTAGTGCCTATTGGCGGCAGATTCTAGCCTTGGTTTGGATACCTACAAAATTAGCGTCGCGGAAAAAGCAAAATCAGACTGTTACAAGGCCTGGGTTGAAGCATCGGCGTTCCGAGATGCAAACACTAGTGCACACAAAAAGAAGTACAAATCTCCTCTCTTCAAAAGAGTTATCACTAAGGTAAAGTCGGAGTGCATTTGAAGAGTTGGCGAGAATTTAGTTCGCCTTCCTTCGGGAGCTCGTGCGTTCTGATCCTGGAATTTTGGTAAGCCATGTTTAGCATCTTTGAGTATGGAGGATGACTCGCTGGCCCACGCCACGAAGAAGAAAGCAGGTCTTTTAGGTTCTGTTTTTGCGTCCAACTCGACTCTCGTCGATGGGGGGAACATACCAATAACATTTAAGTGAGTGCTCCATGCAATGTGCTGTTTACGCAGTTACCTGGACACTGTCCCTAGATGTTAACAAATCGAGTGGGCCTGATGGAATCCCCGAAATTGCGCTGAAGACGTGTACTCAAGAGTTGCCACTGATTTTAACTCATCTTTTCCGGTTCTCTTACTCTAGGCGTAGTTCCAGGCTCATAGAAGACAGCCTTAGTGCACCTGATCCCTAAAAAGGTGACCGCTCGAACCCGTCAAACTACAAGCCTTTGGCTATATTCTTTAAAATAATTCCGTCACCTCCTTATTCTCCAAAATAATGTAATCCATTATTAACTGTCAGAGCAGAGATGCATCTGCATGAGCTGGCAGCATGCAAGATCATTAGCTGATTCATCATCATCATCATCATTACAGCCCTTCACAAGTCCACTGCTGAACATAGGCCTCCTCCAAAGAATGCCACAAAGCACGGTCCTGAGCCACCTGCATCCATCGACTTCCTGCATATCTTACCAGGTCGTCACTCCATCTAGTGGGGGGACGCCCTACACTTCGCTTGCCGGTACGAGGCTACCACTCGAGAACCTTTCTTTCTCATCGGTTGTCGGTTCTTCGAGCTATATGGCCGGCCCATTGCCACTTCAGCTTACTAATCCGTTAGGCTATGTCGGTCACTCTGGTTCTACTGCGGATATCCTAATTTCTGAGTTTATCACGCAGAGAAACTCCGAGTATAGCCCTCTCCATAGCTCGCTGAGCGACCTTGAGCTTCCTCATCCGGTCAACAGTGAAGGACCACGTCTCAGTTCCGTATGTCATCACTGGCAACACGCACTGGTTGTACTATCTCGTTTTAAGGTTTTGAGGTATGTCTGACGAGAAGATGTGTCGTAGCTTCCCGAACGCTGTCCAACCGAGTTGAATCCGTCGATTGACCTCTTGGTCGAAGTTGGACTTACCTAGTCAGACTATTTGTCCCAGGTAAATATACTCGTTAACAACTTCGAGCTTAGTGTTCCCAACAACTACCGGCATAGGTGTGACATGGACATTAAACATGATCTTTGTTTTGTCCATGTTCATCTTAAGACCTCTCCGTTGGGAAACACTATTGAGGTCATTGAGCATAGTGCTTAGGTCCTCCAGCGATTTTACCATAAGGACTATATCGTCGGCAAATCGAAGGTGAGTGATGTACTCGCCATTGATGTTGATACCGTATCCTTTCCAGTCCAGAAGCTTGAAAACGTCTTCCAATGCAGCGGTAACGAGTTTCGGAGATATGACGTCACCCTGTCTTACACCTCTCTGCAATTGGATTGGTTTCGTACTCTGGTTCTGTACTCGAATAGCCATCGTAGCCCTACTGTACAAGCACTTCAGCACTTCGATATACCGACAGTCAACTTGGCACCGCTGAAGGGACTGCAGCACCGCCCAAATTCCGACGGCACCTAAGGCTTTCTCATAGTCCACATACGCCAGACATAGTGGCAAATTGTACTCCTTGGACTTCTGTATAATTTACCGAAGGGTATGTATGTGGTCTATGGTGCTAAAGCCTTTTCGGAAACCGGCTTGTTCGGGAGGCTGGAAGTCGTCAAGTCTGCGCGCGAGACGATTCGTAATGACTCTCTAAAACAGCACGTAGACGCGGCTCAGAAGGGAAATCGGTCTGTAGTTCTTCAAGAGAGCGTTGTCGCCTTTCTTGAAGAACAAGACCACCGCACTTCTGCTCCACGCCTCCGGTGTAATGCCACCATGGAGGACGGAATTAAAGAGCTTCTGAAGGACTTCAAGTACCGGTTTTCCACCCGCTTTCAGAAGCTCCGCTATAATTCCATCCTCGCCTGGGGCCTTGCCGTTTTTAAGGTGCTGGAGAGCCATTCTAATCTCGCTCAGACTGACGTCCGGGATATCATCGGAATAATGTCGGATAAGACTCCCTCTTAGATCGTTACTCATACTTGCGTGCGGCTCCAATGATGACGTGTACACCTGCCCATAGAACCTCTCAATCTCACTCAAAATCTCAGGTGCCCCGGAAACGATGCTGCCACATTCGGTCTTCAGCTTTGACAGTTGGCTCTTTCTGGCAGACAGATCTCTGGCAAAGACTTTGGAGCCTTGGTTCCGCTCGATCGCTTCTTCAATACGAGCTGTATCGAAGTTTCGTAAGTCTCGCCGCATGCATTTGTAGATCTGTCTGTTCAGTTGCCTGTATGCTGTCAAATCTGTTGAAGAATGTAGCTTCATCTCCCGTCTAACAGCTATGAGATTAAGAGTGTGATCGGAGAGTTTTTGTGTTCTTCTGCGGCGGGTCTTGCAGAACTTAGCTCCGACCGCATAGACAGTTTCCACGAGTTTGTTATTCAAATCGTCCACTTGATTGCAGTCTTCTAGGCACTGAAAACGGTTTTGTAACTCGAGCTGAAAGGTTTCGGGACTTTGGATTAGAGCACGATGGAGACGGAGCGTTGACTTCATTTGACGAGACCTCTCCAACTTAACGTTTAGGTTCAGTGTGCCTGTAACCATTCGGTGATCGCTGCCGGTTTTCACCCTCACGATCACTGAGACATCACTGAACAGTTGTCGTCTGATCGTCATAATGAAGTCAATCTCATTTTTTGTCGAACCGTCGGGGCTCGACCAGGTCCACTTCCTGTGGGACCGCTTCTGGAAGAAAGAGTTCATCATAAAGAGTCCCTCTTTCTCCATGAAGTCGGCCAGCTGCTGGCCCCTTGGGTTCCGTTGCCCTATTCCAAATTTCCCCACTTTCAGCTCACCGTTCTCTCTTGTGCCTAGTTTTGCATTGAAGTCTCCCATTAACACCGTATATTGGGTTTTGGAGGAATGCGTGGCTCTAGAGATATCCTCATACATTTCCTCCACCTCCTCATCGGAGTGTGCCGAGGTTGGTGCGTAAACCTATATGACCTGCAGCGAATACCGTTTGGTGATTCTGAGTATAAGGTACGCAACCCTCGTCGACACACTCAATCTTTACAACGTTGTTAACGAGCGACTTGTGGACGATAAATCCGACACCTCCTTGGTACAGATGGTCGCCCTCCCGGTAACAGAGCAAGTTGCTGGATTCGAGGATTACCGTGTCCTCCCCCTCTCTTCGGACTTCGGATAATCCTATAATATGCCAGCGTAACTTGTCTATCTCTTCTTCCAGCTCCACAATCTTCTCGTCAGTCCTCAGGGCCCCTCATCATGGGGGGTATATTACCATAGTTGCCACGCTTGGCGAGCGAGTGTCGTACCTCCTCAATTTCAGGGCACTCACCTCGTTGCCTCAGCCAGCATCGGAATACTTGGCATCGACATTTTGAGAGACGTACAGTTCCGCATTCTCTTTGAAGGGAAGGCTAAACAGACATCAAAAAAACTTGGTGTGTTCAGTAGATTAAGACGGTATTTCATGCCGAACCACCGCTTGCAGCTTTACTAAGAGCAGGGTCGGCCTCATATGGAATACTGTTCTCGTCTCTGGGCTGGGACACCCCAGTATCAGCTTCTTCCACTAAAGCTAGACCATATTTAAAGGAGAGTGGCTCGAATCGTTGACGATCAAGTTATTTCCAATCGACTTGATCCACAGACCTTGCGAAGAGACGTTACATCTCTATGCATCTTCTAGCGCATATACGACGGGGATTGCTCAGAGGAATTAATCGGACCAATTGCAGCTGCTGAATTTCATCATCGTTCACTGCGACAGAACTCGAAATTCCATCCTCATCATCTCGATGGCTGGCGGTCCACTATACTGTGCGATTTACGCGGAATTTTCTGCTTCCCTCGACCAAACTGTGCAATTTACTGTCGCCAGCGGTTTTTTCGAACCGATACGACAAACTTACATCCATAAAGGAAAAGAACATACGTTATATTTATTTAAAACAATATGCGAGGAGGTTATCAAATTAATAACATCAAGCAAGCAATGCATCGAATGCATGAAATACACATTCTGTGAAAGTTTTAACTGTCTACCTATTACGGATTATTGAGATACAGCCCGCTGACAGACAGACGGACGGACAGCGGAAGCTTAGTAATAGGGTCCCGTTGGTTACCCTTTGGGTACGGAACTCTAAAAAGATTTACAATTAATTGTTTGTTATCGTCACTGTTAAATTGTCAGTACAATCTCATTTCTGGCATTTTGTATTTGTCAGAGTCTAACAGGCCCTGTAGTAATCTACTGTACTATGAAACACCAACACAATTGTAACCTAGAGATGGCAAATAAACGCATTGATTATTGAATTGTTTTTTACCACTTTGTATTTAAGAATAGCAGCATAGAAGAACAAGGGCCCCTCGATAGAATTTGCTACGGGCCCCGCGCTTGCTTAATCCGGCACTGGTAGGTACGCATGTTTTCTACCGACTTCAAAAAGGAGGAACTCAATTCGACTGTGTGTCTACGTAAACAGATTTCGATGAGTATTTTTTTTATTTGAAAGCTGGTGTTTTTCATTTGGTTCCATATAAATTTCATCAAAGTCTGACCAAATAGATTTTGAGTTATCCTTAATAATATAAGTATATTGAAATTGGTTATACAAAATGTTTAATTTTAAATTATCTTTTCTTTTTATTTAATTTTGTTGTCGCGTTCATTATGGAAAGTGCGATGCCGATTTTTTGGTGCTTAGATGGCAACCACTTGCGCTGGTTGTTGGTGGAGATATCTGCGTTGATACTGTGGACAGGTCGATATGCGGCGAAGGTTGTACTTTTTTCTTTTTTTTTCTCTTTCTTTTTTATTAACAGTGGCAGAGCCAGGCGGCAGCTTTTGCTCTCGCACGGATGGGCCGGCTCGAACCGGGGTGGTACCACGACCTCACAGAATACCAGCGTGAAGTAGAGGTTTACCTCTGCGTTTCGCTTGGTGAGTGCAGGTGGCTGGAGGCCCTTTTTACTGGAAATGAGACATTCCATCCTAGTCCACACGGGTGAAAACGCATCTGCATTTTGATTTGTAATAGAGAATAGATGTAGATGTCTATGGGCCGCAGCAACCACTTACCATCAGGTGGACTGTGTGCTCGTTTGTCACCCTTATCCTATAAAAAAGGTGTTTGAGGTCCTGATGTCATTATTACGAGCACACAGCTCGTTTTTCACCCTTATCCTATAAAAAAAATATTAAAAAAAAAAGACAACACCTTAGATTTAAGTCAGTACGAGTTGAGCCGTTATAAATGTAAAAACTTATGGTCGGGCTTATGTTCTGGTGCAGTCGGAGCTATTTAGGTGAATAGTTTGCGGTTTCCGTTGCTAACCGCGATATCCTTCGTTTCATGATACCGTGTACTCATTTTCTTTAAAAATAAAACAAAATTAAATACGTCTTAAAACAGAATTTAGTGAATATTAAAGGAGCGAAGAAGTTTGGACGGGAGCTTTACTATTTATGTATTGAAAACATATCTATAATGACCTTTCAGCTTTTTATATTTCAACGACTATATGTTTATTTATGAAAAAATTATGCGCCATTGCGCCAATAACAAGTTTATTACATCTTGAAATAGAATAAAATAAAATAGTTTTTATGCAATACTAGCTTTTATCGTGGCTTCTCTCGCGTTGACTTCGGTCTACCAACATCAGGTTTACGACAACAAGTCACCTCGGTATTTATCTTCATGTCACAATCACATACGTTTTACGTTGTGCAGTGTTGCAGCAAGCTGTCTAAATAGTCTTTAAGTCAGTTCAAATATCTTGAAATAAATATCGACTGGTGTGGTGGGCCTTTTTCTTGCCCCAGTATTGTTCGATGAACCCAGGCGTGACTAGAGCGCTGTGCATGCCACGATTTAGCATCAGAGACACGAAGAAAACTACAAATACTAGACACTAAATCTAATGTTTATGTGGTATAGAGCCATGCTGAAACTGTATTAGTGGTATAGTTGTAGCACGAATGGGTCGGCTAGACCGGGGAAGGACCACTCTCTCACAGAATACCAGCGTAAAATAACAGCTGAACGCCGCTGTGTTTCGTATGGTGAGTGTAAGAGTGTGTAAGAACCGGAGATCTTTCTCACGGCTAACAACGCATCTGCATTTTGATATCTTAATCGAGGATAGATATTCTATGGGCTACAGCAAGCACTTACCATCAGGTTAACTGTGTAATGGTTTGCCACCCTTATCCTATAAAAAAACAGAAAGCCAACATTTTAATTAGATGTACCTATTACGAAAAAATGGATAAAACTAGCATTGTTTTTAAACAAAAATGCGCTAAATATTATGCCATTATCAACGGAAATTTAAAAAACGGTTTCACAGTGATTAGAAAACTAAAAACGAACGGTGTATTATAATTTTATTATGTATATTTTAAAGAAATAATGGACAGTTATAGTCACAGTTTTAGTGTAGCCGTATGAGCATCAGCGCGTGTGTGGTCTCCAATATTTCCTCATAATATTATAATAAGCCGCGTGATCAACCAACGAATATTGAATTACAATCTCTTCAGATTAACATCATTTCCGTTACTAGCTTCATTGGAGTATGTAAATAATAAATAACTGGTGCTTAAACTTTTAAAATAAAAACATAATGTGTAATGTTATTCCTTTTACATTTATATTTTTAATTAAGTCGATAATCATTGATAAATAATCTTGTAAAAAATAGTACCTTTTATAAAGCTATCTAAGGTAAGGTAGGTATACGGATTGATCCGAAATCGGTCATCTGGGAACCTCCTAACTGTATTTTTATACGCTTTGTAACGATTTGTGGATCATGATTTCTTGTAGATGACCGATATTTTAAGGCACACAGTCCACCTGGTGGTAAATGAATGCTGCCCATATATATCTATGCTCTATTAAAAATCAAAAGTGCGTTGTCACTTCTGAGGACTAAGACAGAATGCCTCGATACCAGTAAAGAGGGTCTTCGGATCTCTTCACTCACTATTCGAAATAACAGCATTAAGCTGCTACTTTATGCTGGTATTTTGTAATAGCGTAGTACTTTCCCGGTCAAGCGGACCATTCGTGCTGCAGCCGTAATGTATCTGCAGCGTGGCTCTACTATGTGAAAAAGTTTCATATGTATGCCACTCATATAAGGGACGAATCCCTCGGGAACAGTGAGATAAGACTTTCTTATTCCCTTGATGTCTCTAAGGTCTTTTACAGGGTATGGTACGCTAGAATTTTAGGTAACTCTCCGAGTCGTCGTAGAAGGTTGCTCGTCTGAGCCTATGACGACTAACGCCAGGGTTCCTCAGGGATTCGATCTCTCCGTAACTCTCTTACTGCTTAATTATGTTGGGCAACTTTGGATCAGCAAGTGATTGCATATTTGTGGTAAGCCAACTGAATGCCCATTTCAAGCGGGATCAAATCTAGTTGTAAAGAAAAGCTAAGGTGGAGCGCCAGTTTTTTTCATCCCCTTTTTCGATAATCGTAAACAACAAAGTAAAAAACAAAAAGTCTCGAATATTAAGAAATAACGTGGACAAGGCCAAGAAACGTGTTTTTCAAGATAAAAACAACTCCTCAGCGTTGAATATAAGTCTCTGACATATGCAATGACAATGATACTGCGAGCAGCCGCTTAATTAGTGACGACTTTGGTCATACTACTAGATATGACACAAGAACAGTTCAAGTGAAATCCCGCTGATCATGCACACTGGCCTGGATGAAATTCACCTGGAGACAGTTGCTGAAGATTGGGTGACTCTCATTGTCCTACACGATGATAACGATTACCAGTACGTTTAGGGAATGGTGGTCAAAATGGATATTTTAAAAGGTTAATTATAATTCAATAATATTCCAAGACTAAAAGTAACGTTTAAGACTGAGAGCTTATTAACCATAGTTAAGTATATATAGTATAGAAAGTATAGAAATATTGTAATAAAGACTGGATAAAATTACATTAGTTTTTAACTTTATATGGGTTTTTCTAGTTTAAACAGTCGAAAGAAAGTTGATATCGTGAATGACGAATGACCTAAGCCTAAGAAAATTAAGATGATCAATTTCGACAGATAAATGTACCTTTCGTCGACTTTTCACATTTTATTACATTTTCATTGTAAAAGTAATAAAACGTTTATTTCACTGTACGCAAGCAACCACCCAAGCGTTATGAACATCAATATACCAGCCCACATATAACTTAGAGTTCTTTTAAAAGCGTATAAAGAGTGTTGAAAAGAGGTTTTATCCTTATAAGAGTGGTTAATGAGTTATTATACAGCTCAAGCTGTATAAAGTCTGTATTATGGGAAACAGAAACAGAAACAAACTTTTTTATTCTATATAGTTTATGACTAATACTTATTGAAAGTCACTCTTTTGTTTAATTACCACTGGTTCGAAAAAAAAACCTCTGTCCTGGGAAGAACCAGCAAGAAACCCAGCGGGACTTTTTTTTAAATAACAGCTTACAATCATGTATGTTACACAAATTAACAACACAACAAATTAGAAATAGTTTGGTAGCGATCACCTTATTTCCAAGGGTTATTATCATTCATAAATTCTTTAATATTATAATAACCTTTTTTATACAAACTTAGTTTAATAAAGTTTTTGAACTTTGAGCAGATCAAATTTTGTATATTTTCTGGAATTTTGTTGTAAAAGCGTATACATCGCCCCAAGAATGAATTACTGACTCGATGGAGTCGAGTAACTGGTACTACTAGCTTGTGTCTGTTTCTAGTATTTACAGAATGAATATCACTTATTTTTGTAAAACTACTTTTAGTTTTGTGTACGTACATCACATTTTTATAAATGTATTATATTTCCTTAAATTTCTGTCGCAGTGACTCTTTAGGCTTTAAATCATAAATTGCTCTTATGGACCTCTTCTGTAAAACAAATATGATTTCAGTGTCAGCTGCGTGTCCCCATAGTAAAATACCATACGACATTATGCTATGGAAATAGCTAAAGTAAACTAGTCTAGCTGTTTCAACACTGGTAAGACTTCTAATCTTTTTTACAGCATATGCTGAAGAACTAAGTCTGCTTGCTAGTTTTTCCAAGAAAAATGGTGGTATCTACAAGACTCAGTTTCTCCCCATTTAAAACTACATTAGTATTTAATTGTTTGACATTTGGGGTCATGAATTTCATACATTTCGTTTTAGTGCCATTTAAATGCAAATTATTAGCATTAAACCAATTTACTTCGTCATATTTTAGTAATTGTCAACTTAATTTGAAAATTAAAGAAGTGTCATCTGCAAATAATACTATATCATGGTTATGCCCTACTATGTAAGGTAAGTCATTAATGTATATAAGAAACAGAAATGGGCCGAGAATTGAGCCTTTGTACCATCGACCCGGAAGAGCTCATACTGTTAACGACAACTTTTTGCGTTCTCTTACTTAAATATGAATTAATTAATTTAAGAGCATCACTTCTTACACCGTAGTGTTGAAGCACAGTAAATTTTATACTGTGGTTGAAGTTTCCTGATTAATGTTTCATGGTGAACACAATCGAAGGTCTTGGATAGGTCACAAAATATACCCAAAGCATCCTGTAATCTTAGGGTTCTTAATCAGAATATGAAACCTCTAATATACATCTTTAAGTATTTTGTAACACTTCAATCTGATTTTATCATTAAAATTTTATAGAAACTGTTCTTTTGCATGTTGTCCCTTGCTTATAATTGAAGGGTACAGGGGCAAAACAAGGAATGTCACAAAAACTTCAAATATAAATTAAGTATAGCAACACTTAGTTTTTCGTGCGTATTTATATATAGCATTATGTAAAAAGCATAAAAACAATCATAGTCCTTCATATCTTCAATATTTCAAAACCCTGTACATGTGTAAAAGTGGGAATGTCCCTAGTGAAACGGAACGTAACATGGAATGTCCAACTGTCAATGTCAGATTAGGGATGCTCGATGTTGTAGAAATATCGATGATGAAATTAATGTTCGATTTTTATCCTATTCAAAACATCGATGTTGGCCATTATCTATGTTTTTTGCACATGTATTTAAATTTAATAGGGTAGAATTAGATGAATAAAAAATTGTCAATTTCATTATACATTATATTATATATTATACACAGGCAGTGCCAATATTTCTCGGGAAAACGTCGCCGAGTACCGGAACAAGCTTGTGTCTGAAGTCGAGTCTTTGCTGGACAAAGTCTCGGATTGGGGGCGACTAGTCTAATCTAGTCCAGTTTAATCCTCAGAAGACACAACTTTGCGCGTTTACCGCTAAAAAGAACCCCTTTGTCGTATATCCTCAGTTGCAAGGCACTCCACTTGTTGCCTCAGCCAGTATCGGAATCCTCGGCGTCGACATATCGAGTGACGTGCAATTTCGTGGTCACTTGGAAGAGAAGGCCAAATTGGCCTCTAAAAAGCTTGGCGTGCTCAGCAGAGCGGGACAATATTTCATGCCGGCAAAACGCCTGCAACTTTACAAAGCGCAGGTTCAGCCTAACATGGAATACTGTTCCCATCTCTAGGCTGGGGCTCCCCAGTGCCAGTTCCTTCCACTTGACCGCATCTAGCGCAGAGCGCCTCAAATCGCCGCCGACCGAGTTCTTTCCGATCGGCTCGACTCATTGGCGCTGCGAAGAGATGTTGCGTCTCTTTGCATTTTCTTTCGCTTTTACCACGGGGAGTGCTCTGAGGAATTGTTCGGATTAATCCTAGCCGCCAAATTTCACTAATGCACATCGCGGCAGAACTCCCGATACCATCCGCATCATCTGAATGATTGGCGGTTCACCACTGTGCGATTTAGAATATGTTTTCTTCCTCGTACAACTCAACAGTGGTAGAGCCACGCGGCAGATTTTGCTGTCGCACGGATGGGCCGGCTCAAACCGGGGTGGTACCACGACCTCACAGAATACCAGCGTGAAGTAGAGGTTTACCTCTGCGTTTCGCTTGGTGAGTGCAGGTGGCCGGAGGCCCTTTTTACTGGAAATAAGGCATTCCATCTTAGTCCTCACGGGTGACAACGCATCTGCATTTTGATTCGCAAACGAGGATAGATGTAGATGTCTATGGGCCGCAGCAACTACTTACCATCAGGTGGACTGTGTGCTCGTTTGTCACCCTTATCCTATAAAAAAAACAACTTCCTTGTGGAATAGTTTACCACCAGCGATTTTTCCGGAGCGATACGACTTAGGGACCTTCAGGAAAAGAGCGTACTCCTTTTCAAAAGGCCGGCAACGCATCTGCAATTCCCCTGGCTCCCCTGGTGTTGCGGTTGTTCATGGACGGCGGTAGTCACTTACTATCAGGTGAGCCGCATGCTCGTTTGCCCCCTCTCCTATAAAAAAAAACTATTTAAAAAAACCATTTAGGTCATTGTGTGAAGCACTTAGAAATATTTTGTGACTCTGCAGGAGGACAAAAGAAGAACTATACTGTGTACTGAAAATTTTGGACTGCATTAAAATAACATACCCCATTAGAGGACATTTATATTTAGAATGCGACAAGAATATGGGCCTGACCAATTTAAAAACTTACATGGAAGTCCCATATAAATGGTATGACTTGCTAAAAATAAGTCGCCAAAGACTCAAATCCTCTGAAGTTATTAAAGTGGGTAAGGGTGAAATTATAAGGAAACTTACAGATTTTTTTCAGAATCAGTACATGAAAAAGTGCTCTTTTCCAGTCCAGGCCCAAAGAGAAATAATGAGAGTGAGAGAGAGAGAGAGAGAGAGAACATCCAAGGTTCATTCTTCATCCAGTTTATGGAAGAAGTCACCCATATTGAATAGGAGAAGAGCGAATCAACCGCAATGTAGCAATAAATTTGAATTGCCTGGATTTGCCTACCAAGATTATTTGCCAATTAGTGCAGACAAGCACTAAGACCTTATGGACTTAAAAATATTTTGTTCTGTTGAAGCACAAGACTATTTTGAAGGCATTACTCATACATAGTACTAGAGTTGGACATTCCCTGTATGGGTTATATAGGACATTCCATGTTTTATTGCTTTAGAAAAGTTAATTACTTTTATTTTTAAAATTATACACATTTGTTAATATTTGCCAAATGATTATTTGTATCCACAGCTGATTTCTGTAAGGCAAACTAAAGTTCCTATTAGTAGTTTTGAAACAATTAATATGTAAGACAAAGTTATAAACTTTCAAACATTAAAATGTTAATTACACAAAAACCTGTTTTAGTGACATTCCTTGTTTTGCCCCTGTACCCTTCAATTGCTCTAAGTTATATTATAGTATCACTAAAATCTTATTTCTGAACAATGGTGTATGCAAACTCATTTCTAAGACTTATTCTTATGGTGTCATTGTACACTTTTGTAAAGATGGTAGTTTTATGACTTCTGTCTATAAGAATGATATAAAACTAAAAAAAAATAACAGCCATAGTACAACTTCTACTATTATTTATTCTGTGGTTCAACTTAAATCTGTATAAGTGACAGAATATCGCCATTTTGCATGCGTTGCATGATTATATTGTGCTAGTGAGCAAAATTATTTTTTTATCAATATGTGAAAAAAATGAAAAAATTGGTACAGCTAAAAGATTTTGTTAAATGTAAATTAAATTTATCCAACACTGTTCATAAGACAAGGTTTCTCATATTTTATTCGTATCTCAAAAGAGAATTATATGTTATGTTGAAAAAACTACTATACAACGTAAGTAATAAAAATATCCTATTATAGAACTGATTAAAAACCAATGGCTGCATGATATAATCCATAACATACATAGTACAGCTACTATGAGTATAAGACCCTTGCAATACCATTTAGGCTGTTTAGCAAATTGTCGCCATTTTAAGACCCATAAAAACTTAATTTTAAATATAATTTTGGGAATATTAGACATAGTTCTAAGGCTATAGCATTACTTTCAGTTTGACTAATGACCACTGTGTCCATATGTGCCTTCATATCCAGTAATTTTTTTTTATTCTAACCTATACAACCGATATTTTAGTTGCCGTATTTAGTATTTTTTCCTTATACAGCTACTGTACATCATGTTTGTACAGCGCTACTAACGCATAAAGCTGCAAATTTGTACCAATTGTATACTTATAAGAACTGTATAGGCGCTTATACAGCTTTTATGCAGTCAGAAAATACAGCCTCTAGTATAAAAACGAACTTCAATACAGCCCGTCTTCAATACAGCCCGTATGTGTAATGCTTGGGCAGGATTCGAACGGCGCCGGCCTCTTTAAAATTGTTAATCGAAATTCTAAGTGCTGTTTTACCACTTGCTTGTAAAAAAAAATAAAAGGCAAATGTAAAGAAACATGCGTATAATATGTCTATTAAATAAAAAATAATAAAATAAAAATACAACACACATGAGGGCCGTGTGGCGGACACATTTCCTTACACTGCACAGAATTGGCACATGAGTAAAGAAACCGTACCGTTCAAAGGCAAAGCTTCATACAACCGCGCTATGATAGTTACACTACTACAAGCTTGACGCGCGAGTGCGCGTGAGCACTGGCGGCTCGTCACGTAAATAGAGGAACTGCTTTAAACCAGCTCGTCCAGCGCTCAAATTCAGGGTTATGTAAAGAATAATAAGTGTAAAATTTTATTTTTAAAGAATTATTCGTGTAAAAAATAAAATATAAAAAGAGTGAATACGGTTTACTGTACTGTTTGTATGAGCAATAATAGAACAAATAAAATTATATATTTTTTTAACTATTCCAAAGGCTCGGCTAGGTAATTAGTAACATGACTAAAATTTATTATTTTTAATGTGGTAGATAACTCACCTATAATTGACTAACCTCCCTTTAAGATATTGAATAGTTATTTTTATAATGTTTATAATTGAATAATTACGGTTATAAATTAAATACATAGGTGCATGTTTTTTTTTATTATTATTTCAGAGGGTAAAAGTGGTTTAAAGCTGTCGGACGAGAAGATCTCCTTTCAATACTTTTTGATAATAAGAAAAAGCAACAATATAGACTCTGTAAGGATCATTTCGAAAAATTCTGTATTAAGTTTTCTAAGAAAAATACCTGTAAAATATTTATTTGGAAATGCTTTTCAAACATTCAGCTTGCTAACAAATGACGGTGCTTGTTTGAATTCCAGCCAATATAAGAATGTATCTGAAATGAATGTATGAATTGCTTTGAGCAAAAATTTATATTATATAAAATAAATATAAAACTTATATAAAAAATTATATATTGGTAATGAAATATTAAAACGCGGGAAAGATATTCGTTATGTCATGTGAGTGCTTTCCATTAGATTATTAAAAAACTACATCAGGTTTATAATTAAACATTTAATTATAAGGCACAACAAATTGTTGAAGAACAGAAACTATAAAATAAAACATATAGAATAAGAGTAGTTTATAAACAAATATTCTATTTTAAGTATATTATAAAAGCTGATAAACGTTTTGTTTATTTAATTTTATCCTCCTGTGCCAACCCTACCAAAATAGTATGGAGTGTACTCTAGTACAAGGAGGACCATCTTATATGAAAAGTGTCCCTAAAACTGCGTCCAATAAGTAAGTACTACGTAAATAGTTGAGGTTTTGTATACTGGCATTTTACTAACTACTCTAGTCATGAAATTTTTCAAATATTTCAATTCAGCTGACTTCACTCCGTCTACAATAGCTATATTCATATCGTAGTTTTACAGACGCCAGCGCTATTGTGGTAGGTTTTGTAACCTCTATTTTCAGTAAATAGTAGGATACTTTTTCAACTTTCGCCCCTTATAAGATGGTTCTCCTTGTACCCTACACTCCATATAAAATAGGTAAAATTTTGACAGCCCCTTAGAAGCTTTGACTCTGTTTGGTTTCTTTACTTGTGTAGCATGGGGCCGTACGAGTATCAATTCAAATCAAATCAAATAATTTATTCAGTATCAGAGTTTATATTATATATATATATATATATATATATATATATATATATATAGGTTGTATCTTTACATTTATTACTTTAACCCTATTTCTATTCTAAAATGGCCGGTATTCTAACATCTAGGACAACAATAATCTAGTGCTGCTGTCCTATCCTGCTCTGTACTTGTACGTATCTAAGGATTTTAAGGAATACTAAACGAGAAGTTGTGTCCTAATATTTTTATAGGATAAAGGTGATAAGCGAGCACACAGTCCACCTGATGGTAAGTGGTTGCTGTGGCCCATATACATCTACATCTATCCGCGATTGCGAATAAAATGCGGATGCATTGTCAGCCGTTTTCCAGTGAAAAGGGTCTCCGTTTCTCTACACTCACCATAAGAAACACAGCAGCATTCAGCTGCTATTTTACAGTGGTATTCTGTGAGAGCGTGGTCCTTCCCCGGTCGAGCCGACCCATTCGTGCTATAACTATAAAACTAATATAGCTGCAGCATGGCTCTTAAAATTACTCTAATTTTAAACGTGGTAATAATTACTCTAGCTCTGCCCAGGCGAATTTGTTGGATGATAAAATTTTTACCGAAGTTTGATTTACCTAGTCAGACAACTCGTTTTAACGGCCTCATTGGTCTAGTCGTCGTAAGTGCGACTGCTGATCATGAGGTTCTGGGTTCAAATCTAGGGTGGGGCGAAAATTCAATTATTGGGGTTTTTCAGTTAAAAATTTTTCAACAGCAGCCTAGAGTCAGAAAGTTGGCGGTGTTATCTCCCGTGCCTCGGGGAGTACGTAAAGCTTTGGTTCTGCGCCTGATCGCTCTGCGGTCGTGTCGGATTGCCGTACCATCGGAATATAAGAGTGAGGGAATAGAGTGCACCTGTGATTGCGCATACACTTGTATATTATAAACGTGTCCTGCGGAGATGGTTAACCTCTTTTAAGACTGCCCGCCTAACCTATTGAAATTAGAGGCAACATGACTAATACTGAAGTAAGTGTGACATGGATGTTAGATATTATCTCCGTCGTGTACATTTTTATTATAAGACCTCGTATCCGTCGTTTACGTGGTAGAGGTATACTGCAGCTATATAGTTGTAGCACGGGAAATAGCAGTTTAATGTTGCTGACTTTAGTTTGATGAGTGTAAAGACCCGTAATAAAAATTACATTACAATAATAGTATGTAATAAAAAACTGCGGTTGCCAATTCGCTTGCCAAGCGTGGCGACTATGGCAAATACCCCGCCAATGAGGCAATGTATCGGGGAGGCCTTTGTTCAGCAGTGGACTTTAATAGGCTGTAACGGTAACGGTAACGGTAACGGTAACGGTAACGGTAAAGAAACGGGAACCCCTTTTATTGACAACGAGGCATTACATCTTAGCTTATGTGTTATCTTTTTATTTGTAGCTTTACAGCTTTTCAAAAATGTGTTTTAAATTTTCATTTTTGCTTGATTATGGAATAAGTTTTTTGATTTAGTACCATATTCTCTTTATTGTTCACATGTTCGAGACAAACCGCGAAATTACAAAACCACTCGACGCTTTCCCTTGAATGCAAACCACAAAATTTTCTTCGTCGTGTTGCCCGCATAATATAAAAGATAATTATGGAGGATTTTTGAAACCGACAAAAGAGAGAATGTGACAGTAATATTGGTTATGGGCCGGGTGAAGGAATTATACCATAACAAAATGCTACTCCTAAATGCTATAAAAGCAAGTAAGAAAGAACTTTTTCGGCACTTATAAAGTATTTTTGTGCGTTAGCCATCATCATAGATCATCATTTACTGATGAATATACAATGTTATATTAGCCTCCTTTATAGATTGCCATTAAACACCGCTGACTCGGCTGGGCAACGTTCGGAAACTTACGACATATCTTCTCGTCAGGTATATCTCAAAACTTGAAAACGAAAGTGCACAACCAGTGCATGTTGCCAGTGATGACTTTTGGATCTCTCTTACAAAGCAATAAGGACCGTGGCCGAGCTCACTTGACTACTCTAGCGTCATGTATTATCTATCTACGGAAGCGGTTGCGATGTATATCGATATGAAAATTTGACGCGCTAAATACATCGTTCTTTATTTAATACATTTCCATAGATGTCGCTACATGGTACCGCTAAGTAAGATTGACGAAGTCATTGGGCTCTAGTAGTTAAACAATCGAAATGTTCATATATGACTCATGGGACAGTGAAATGGTTAAATAATATAGGTATGGTATGGATCTGAGACGAAATCCTTCACTGCTGAACATATGGAGGCTCGGATTTTCTCTGCGTGATAAAATCAGTAACGATGATATCAACTGAATCAACAGTAGAACCAGAGTTACCGACATACCGACCAACGGATCGTAGTAAGTAAATAAGTGTAATAAGTAAGTAAGTACTGAAGTAGCAATGACCATGTTATATAGCTCGAAGAACGGACAACCAATGAACAATAGAGGTTCTGGAGTGGCAGCCTTGTACCGGCAAGCGAAATGTAGGCCTACCCCCCATTGGTTTCTATACGTAGCGTTTATTACGTATATTAGCATTTATACGTGGTAGAGCCACGCTGCAGCTATATTATGGTTGCAGCACGAATAGGTCGGCGCGACCGGGGTATGACCTCGCTTTCACAAAATACCAGCGTAAAACAGCAGCCTAATGCTGCTTTGTTTCGTATGGTTAGTGAAGAGAACCGGATACCCTTTTTAATTGGAAATGAGGGATTCCATCTTAGTCCTCAAGGGTGACAACGCATCTGCATTTGATTCTTAATTGAGCATGACTGTATATGTCTATGGGTCATATAATCCACTTACCATCAGGTGGACTGTGTGCACGTTTGTCACCCTTATCCTATAAAAAAATTAGTCAGGGTGACGACCTGTTAAGACATGTAGGTAGTCAATAAATGTATAATTTTTTATCGTATTCATTATGGGAAGCCATTACCAGTAGTGGACTTGTGAAGGGCTGTAATGATGATAATATAAAATAGGTAAATGCCTAGTTGAATTATTACCGATTACCGTGGTAATACATAAGTCATGTACCTACTGTGGCCTAACCGTGTAGGGGCGGTGTAAGAACACTACTCCTTATCATTCCGTGAGTGTCGTAAGAGGTGAAAGAGGGAAATGACTAAGGAGATCTGCAGCGGCATCTTCTTGATAAAAATAAAGAGACTACTGTTACCAATCTACTTGCCAAGGGTTGCAGCTATGGCATATGGGATATACGAAAGCTACAAACAATAAACGCTGTTTTTGACTCTGGTGGCAGTCATGTAAATGGCGGGGCAGGGGGTATGAAGAATCTGCAGGGGAGGTTTGATTTCCACTAACGACGATTGGACTTGGCAACGATTAACTCACGCACATTGATGTCAGACGCGAGGATACTAGAGCTGGAGGAAGAGTTGACATGTTACTCTGGAATGTCCAAGGAAGTGTTGGGTTTATCGTATCGTATATAATTTATTTATAACTCCCTCGTTGTCAACGTTGTGAATATTGGGAGTATGTTGACGAGAGTTGCATACTTTATGCTCAGAATCAGCAAACGGTACCTATTCGCTGAAGGTCATACAGGTACATACGCATTAAACTTGGGACGCTCCGATGAGGGGGTGGAGACAATTATGAGGATATTTCAATATTTTTCATTAAATATACTTCAGGATATATATAAATTTGCACAAAAATTTCCCCATGGGCAAAATATTAAATGGATTTGTTAATTTAACTAACTATTAAGGCTACATTGAGATTATGACATTTCTCAGTCAACTCAAAAGGGTAAAAAAAACTTTTCGGAGTTTTGGAGCTTTAGGTAATTCTTCTATACACTGTGGCTTAGCATCAAATTCAAAATTAGAATTTATTTTAGGCATAGAATTTGTAGGTATGTATTCCTTTTAATTCTTCGGAGTTGGCTTTTACTATTTCTTAAAAGTTACTTTTTTTCGTGCAACACACCGATAAAAGAAATTGGTTGAAGGATGAGTAAGTGAAAATGTTATGTTTTTTAAACATTCTAATGATAAATTATGAATATTAAATTCAATTTATTAAAAATAAATTACTAAAGTACTTAATATTCTTTTTTTGGCCATTAATTTAAATAAAAATTTAATTAAAAGGAAAAATTGTAAAGCATTCATATCGTTATTCGTAATCGTAAAACAAATTATGATGTATTTATTCGTAATTTGTATTGGAATCGTAATAACTGTATATCTCAAAACTTGAAAACGAAAGTGCACAACCAGTGCATGTTGCCAGTGATGACTTTTGGATCTGAGACGTGGTCCTTCACTGCTGGCCGTATGGGGAAGCTCAAAGTCACCCAGTGAGCTATTAAGAGGTTTATGGTTGGGGTTTCTCTGCGTGATAAGCTTAGAAATGAGGTTACTCGCAGTAGTACCAGAGTAACTGACATAGCTCAACGGATTAGTAAGCTGAAGTGGCAATTGGCCAGTCATATAGCTCGAAGAACCGACAACCGATGAGAAAGAAAGGTTCTCGAGTGGCAACCTCGTACCAGTAGGTGAAGTGTGGAGCGGCCCCGCACTAGATGAAATGACGATCTGGTAAGACATACAGGAAGTCGATGGATGCAGGTGGCTCAGGACCGTGCTTTGTGACATTCTTTGGGGAGACCTATGATCAGCAGTGGACTTGTGAAAGGCAGTAAGGATGATGATTATGATTAAGCACCGAACTAGCACCGTCAAGTTAATATTTTAAAATGTGTAGGTATACCCTTCAATTTGGTTATACATTGTTTGTGGTAAACATTGTGTTGACCAGAACGCATGACACAGCCTGAGCTATAGATATCATCATCTACGCTGTTGATTTTACTTATAGTAAACATAATTCTATAAAATACAATACATGACTGAATAAACAAAATCAAATAATCTTCTAATTTGCCAGACCGTTGACCAGGGTTTAAGTTTTGGTTCAAATTGGCGAGCTTTCTTTTTCATATAAAAGCAGTTCAATCTGATGAACTAACCAACACACAAATTCTTTGCTTTGTAAAATAAGCTTTCAATGCAAGAGTAAGTGGGTACACACGTAGATTAGACACAACAATGCAGCTCATTGAAATGATGTATAAAAATTTAAAATAGGGTTCATATTTTAAGTTTTTATACATCTAACATTTTTTTAATTAATTAATTCATTACAGCCTATCAATCATAATACTGGTCTTTCTAGACCTGCATAGCCGCTTGCGAAATTAAAAAAAATCAGCCTAAACATAGATCTTTCCATAGATCCCATAGATTGCCCCCTAGGGGAAATATTTGCCTTAGTTGCCACGCTTGGCAGGTGGGCTTGTTATTATTATTGAATTAATATCAGAAAGACTGCTGGTCATCTCATTCAGTTTCAGTTCCAGTTCCAGTTCAGTTCTCGTTCCAGTTTCCCTCTGTCGCGTTAAGAATTTCATTATTTCACGAGATGACATCGAGTATAGTTATTCTATTAGATTGAATAAAACTACTTTTACGGATTCTAACGACGCTTCGGGTACTTTAGAGCACCCATGGTCACGGGGGACTGAGGTGATTGACGTCTCGATGTCAGAGTTAACCCGAAGTACCTTCAGCTTTTTTAATTTTTAATTTTGGTGCGATCTACGCAGAATGAACGTACTGTGTCTTGAAGTCTTGCAGTGGTATGCTTGGGTTTCGTTTTAATTTTATTGTTTGTTTTATTTAAGCAAGTGGTAGTACCCAGCCTCCCTCACTATTGAAATTAGGATGTCTCTAAATTTCAATAGCCTCACATATCATCCTTGGTAGGAATCGATATTCTTTCGCGAGAATTTGTGGTTTATCAAATCTAATGTAATGGCGGGGGCCGTCTAGGATACGATCACAAACTGCAGACTTCCCGGAACGTTGGTGTTTCACGTCAGCTATGTGTTCTTTTACACGGGTTTTGATAGATCCCATTATTTGCCCTATAATATATTGTATTAGTTAGTTATATTGTACTGTTTTATTCAATGTGTAGTGTTCGTGCAAATATAAGAAATCATTATTGTATTTCACAATGAAGTTTTGACTTTGGTTGTTGTTAGCCGTGCACATTCATATTGTGTTAGTGTGCGTAGGCCTCGGGAGCACTACTTACGAGCGCCCGCAGAATAGTTGGATTCTCTTACGACGCCTGTACACGGCGTATAATAAAAATTTGCAAAATATTTTTTACTTTCACTAAACTTCAGTGACATTACAGGGATATTCTTAAACCACATCTACACCATAGTATAAAGAGACGCCAAGTAGGCTATCTGCGGCCTAATCCGCGATATAATTGCCTACTGTCTCAGGGTTGTCACTGTCACCAAATCATTAGTTTAAAACTCGGCCCTTGCCAAAGATAATACATCTCTGTATAACTAATTCAGTGATCATTAGTCGATAAAGTTCAACAATGGTTTTCCTAACATATACAGAAATGTATTAAGATTCAGAGCAGTATAATAAATATATACAATAATAAAAAATTGAATAAAGCGACTAAAATATTGTAAAAAAAAACATCGTACAATAACATAAAATTACTAACGCCTGCCTCTTAGACTGTAATCAATTTTTTGTTCTGTTGTTATTATTCGAACTTAGCTCTATTTATCTGATTCACAATTAGTCAATTACTTATTTTTAATTACGATTTTATAACCGTAAGTAGGTACTTAGTTACTATTCTTCCTCTGTCTGATAGACAACTAATACAACAAAAATAAGTAAGTAGGTATCTCATCGTCAAGTAAAAATTATATGCTATAATAAGTGACTCGCCTACGTGACGCGCGAACCTCGTGCGGTGTTAGTCTCGACTGGCGCATTGAGAAACACTTCGAGATTGTGTTTAAGTGTGCGTGCGGCACCTCATAGATACTATGGCGCACACATACAAGCCGCGCGCAGTGCGTTGATACAAACGCAGATAATGTACTTCCCCTCTCTTTATACTATGTCTACACGGTCAAAATTCATATTCAAAACTAGTGATGAAACGATACAATTATTACGATTCCAATACAAATTACGAATAAATACATCATAATTTGTTTTACGATTACGAATAACGATATGAATGCTTTACAATTTTTCCTTTTAATTAAATTTTTATTTAAATTAATGACCAAAAAAGAATATTAAGTACTTTAGTAATTTATTTTTAATAAATTTAATTTAATATTCATAATTTATCATTAGAATGTTTAAAAAACATAACATTTTCACCTTTGTATTTGCTTCATGATTTTCACTTTCTCATCCTTCAGCCAATTTCTTTTATCGGTGTGTTTCACGAAAAAAAGTAACTTTTAAGAAATAGTAAAAGCTAACTCCAAAGAATTAAAAGGAATACATACCTAAAAATTCTATGCCTAAAATAAATTCTAATTCTGAATTTGGTGCTAAGCCACAGGGTATAGAGAAATTACCTAAAGCTCCGAAACTCCGAAAAGTTTTTTTTACCCTTTTGAGTTGACTGAGAAATGTCACAATCTCAATGTCGCCTTAATAGTTAGTTAAATTAACAAATTCATTTAATATTTTGCCCATTGGGAAATTTTTTGTGCAAATTTATATATATATTCTGAAGTATATTTAATGAAAAATATTCTTTAAAGTCGGGTCTCAATTGGAGGAACACAGTGTAATGAGTTTTGAAGGATTGTATGGCTCTTGAAATATCCTCATAATTGTCTTCACCCCCTCATCGGAGCGTCCCAAGTTTAATGCGTATGTACCTGTATGACCTTCAGCGAATAGGTACCGTTTGCTGATTCTGAGCATAAAGTATGCAAATCTCGTCAACATACTCCCAATATTCACAACGTTGACAACGAGGGAGTTATAAATAAATTATATTCGATACGATAAACCCAACACTTCCTTGGACATTCCAGAGTAACATGTCTAACTCTTCCTCCAGCTGTAGAATCCTCGCGTCTGACATCAATGTGCGTGAGTTAATCGTTGCCAAGTCGTAGTCAATCGTCGGTAGTGGAAATCAAACCTCCCCTGCAGATTCTTCATACCCCCTGCCCCGCCATTTACATGACTGCCACCAGAGTCAAAAACAGCGTTTATTGTTTGTAGCTTTCGTATATTCCATATGCCATAGCTGCAACGCTTGGCAAGTAGATTGGTAACAGTAGTCTCTTTATTTTTATCAAGAAGATGCCGCTGCAGATCTCCTTAGTCATTTCCCTCTTTCATCTCTTACGACACTCACGGAATGATAAGGAGTAGTGTTCTTCCACCCCCCTACACGGTTAGGCCACAGTAGGTACATGACTTATGTATTACCACGGTAATCGGTAATAATTCAACTAGGCATTTACCTATATTATATTATCATCATTACAGCCCTTCACAAGTCCACTACTGGTAATGGCTTCCCATAATGAATACGATAAAAAATTATACATTTATTGACTACCTACATGTCTTAACAGGTCGTCACCCTGTCTAATTTTTTTATAGAATAAGGGTGACAAACGTGCACACAGTCCACCTGATGGTAAGTGGATTATGTGGCCCATAGGCATCTACAGTCATGCTCAATTAAGAATCGAAATGCAGATGCGTTGTCACCCTTGAGGACTAAGATGGAATCCCTCATTTCCAATCAAAAAGGGTATCCGGTTCTCTACACTCACCATACGAAACAAAGCAGCATCAGGCTGCTGTTTTACGCTGGTATTGTGTGAGAGCGAGGTCATACCCCGGTCAAGCAGACCCATTTGTGCTGCAACCACAATATAGCTGCAGCGTGGCTCTACCACGTATAAATGCTAATATACGTAATAAACGCTACGTATAGATATAACTAATGGGGGTAGGCCTAAATTTCGCTTACTGGTACAAGGCTGCCACTCCAGAACCTCTATTGCTCATTGGTTGTCCGTTCTTCGAGCTATATAACATGGTCATTGCTACTTCAGTACTTACTTACTTATTACACTTATTTACTTACTACGATCCGTTGGTCGGTTTTTCGGTAACTCTGGTTCTACTGTTGATTCAGTTGATATCATCGTTACTGATTTTATCACGTAGAAAAAATCCGAGCCTTCATATGTTCAGCAGTTAAAGATTTTGTCTCAGATCCATACCATACCTATATTATTTAACCATTTCACTGTCCCATGAGTCATATATGAACATTTCGATTGTTTAACTATTGTCTTTCAATTATTTCATAAGAACCTTCATGTACTTAATATAACTTATTTTATAAATGGTACATAAGAAATAGAGAATTAAAATTATATTTAAATTATCGCTCCTATTTTAAACAATAACTTGTATTGACATTTTGCAGTGACAATGACTTGTCATGATGCGTCACTGTCACCGTGTCATTGTGTTTTGTATTGCACATTTAAATAAAATGACAAGTAACGCGACACTCGTACATGCCATTCCGTTTGAAAGACACCTTTGACAATTCAATGAAGGACTCTTTAAATTTCACTATACAGCATCTCATTATGAATGGGGTCGCTATCCCACACTCAAAAAATTAATAACGCTGCATTTTTAATAATTATTTTAAAGTATTTATAAGCTAGCCTTACTGTATAAACACTCCAGCACTTGCTTAAACAGACAATAAACCTCATAAACATACATATGTTCTCACAAATAGCATTTTTATTTGTCCTTCTTGTAGGTACTCTAAATTAATAATTATACAACCTGTTAATAAATGATTTCAGCGTACGAATATCAAAAATAACGATGGCGTGACTTAGTGGGCAGAGTACTAGGCTACTTGCTTGACGTCGCTGGTCGTGAGTTCGAATCGCAACCAGAGCCTATACATAGTCCAAAGAAGTTTTTAAAGTTTAAAAAAATTGTAAGTGATGTGATTAGAATTGAAAGTGAAAAAATAGTTGTATTTAACGTGTAGTGTAATATCATTGTGCGTAAATATCATTGAAATAATTGCATTTTACTCATTAATTCCATCGTACAATAATTCAAACATTTTAAATAAAACTTATTTTATCGCTTTTATTTAATTAAAAACTTAAAATAATTTAATTTTGATTTTATGTTGCGTCAGATAGAGCTTTGATATAATGTTTTGATAACTCTTTTGTCCTTTTTGTCTCAATTGAGTATTGAGCTTTTTGTTATGTCTGCAACAAAGATATCTCAATAAATATTTGAATGTCTTAGCTGCAAATCTACGTGAAAGTAAATTTGGATTTTATTTTACGTTGTTGTATGTAACCTAATCGAGACGCTTCATCATTAACTTAAACTCAGATAAAATTAATTGATGCCCTTTCGTTGATGATTTATTTTTTAAATGTGTTGATTTTATATAAAATAAAAACTTAATTTTTCACTAATAGCCATTTTATCTTAATTAGGCATATTATGTAATGTATTAAATACTTAGTATAAAATTCTGATCGCTTGTCATGCAATATTATTGTTTCCCGTCAGTTTTAACTTAAATAACTGATAAATGATAATCGAGAAGACTCTACTTTCAGTGTATTATTTTACATGCCACAGGAATGTGGCTTATATAAAATATTCAATTATTATATTGGAGTAATTGTATAAGTTGTTATTATGTTTTATATTTACAGAAGAGTAGATAAAATCCTGTTGAGCGCTATTAGGCCGGTACGCGTGCCGATCCATAATCAGTAGGTAAATCTCGTAAACCGTGAGCTTTCTATAGAAAAACAAAAGGGGTTTAAGTTATTAGGCAGAGAGTAGGGAGCGCGTGCCGGCGCGCGGGTGGCGCTCGAGACGAAGCCCTGACGCATAATAAATTGCTTTCGGAGACAGATGATGTCTGCAAGGAATGTTGTTTTGTTAGTCCTCAATTCTAGTGACTACATAATTTATTATTTTCTATAAGTTGTTTTAGAAACATATGGAGTGATAGTTAAAATTAATGGTTCCGACGAAACGATATTGATGAAATTAATAACGGATTTCGGAATAATATTGACAGAAAGTTATATAAATATTTAGAAGCTTTCAATAATGTGTAGGTAAATGTAGAAGTTTTTAGATAATGTTTTATCTTTTCTGATCATAATAATAAGTACCTATGTTTTTTTATAGGATAAGGGTGACAAGCGAGCACACAGTCCACCTGATGGTAAGTGGTTGCTGTAGCCCATAGACATCTACATCCATCCTCGTTTGCGAATCAAAATGCAGATGCGTTGTCAGCAGTAAGGACTAAGGTGGAATGCCTCATTTCCAGTAAAAAGGGTGTCCGGTTCTCTACACTCACCATACGAAACACAGCAGCATTAAGCTGCTATTTTACGCTGGTATTTTGTGAGAGTGTGGTCCTTCCCCGGTCGAGCCGACCCACTCGTGCTACAACTATCCCAGTAACACAGCTGCGGCATGGCTCTACCACGTACAATAATATAATGTACTAGTTGACCCGTGCTGCCCGTGCCCACTTCGCTGGGCGTCAAACATGAAATTATCTTGTGTGGTTCTTGTTACTGAGTGTTTAGAATTTATTTTCGGAATTGATTGACAAATATTGTTATTTCACATTAAAAAAAATATCAATCACAATCAAAAATAGCCTATGTTACTCAGGAATAATGCAGCTTTCTACTGGTGAAAGAATTTAAGTTCCAGAGATTACTTCCTACAAACAAACTCACAAAGTTTACTTCTTTATAATATTAGTATTAGTATAGATAATAATAATGTCTGTGACTGCAATTTATTGTACAAATTATAATGTGCATACAACTTCATTATTATCCTTATTTTTCTATGAGTATCTATTTAATATCATTTACATAACGCATACATACATAAACATCAACTCTCACGCACACAATAATTGGCATGATCCTAACACCCATCTCGTTTCTTTCATATCCATATAACCTACGTATACTTACATACCGGTCGGAATAGGGTACTTTTGATTTGGCTTATCTTCAATTTATCTGTATGAATGAGTTCATTATATCATTGAGTAGTAATGTTATTAATTTGTCCTTCTGATTCGATATTTAAAGACCATTGCTGTACAAAAGCCTCTCCCAAGTTTCACCACCACCTTTCATTACACCACCTTTGCAAAGTAGTAGATTGACGGTCGTTTAGCAGACTTCACATTCTTAAACGATGTTCGTTACCTGCGACCTGGGTCTGGCGTCATACCATTAGTTAATAATCACATTGAGAGATAGTAATCACTGTCGACAGATAGATGGAGTATAAATTTGGCTAAGTAGGAAATTTGAAAAACAACTAATTGCCTCTTGTCAAAATTTCTAACGGGCGTTTTAAACAGAATGATATATGTGTTACAACGACACGATCCAACTGTTCCAGTTGTTGTTGGAATTTACGAGCGGGCCTGAACACGGCAAATACATTTGTTAATAGACACATTAGCTGTTAAATGCGCCTGCGCCGACTCTTAATTGTCGACATATTGTCGTGTCTGCGCGTTGTTTGTAGTCCTCCCTGGGAGCGGATAGAAAGTGCTTTAAATTGTTTGACAGTTGTTATTAAAGTTCACAAGCGTGTAGAGGGTGTAAAAGGCAGACGAATAAAGTTTTAAATTGGACAGATTAGCTTCAGTTAGACTATTTACGGGATGCAGTTGCACGTTAAAGTTTATATATATGGTCAGGTATTTCCTATGATTTACCGTGGTTAGTTTAAGTTTAGTTTCTATGATGTATTCTTTCGCAGCTAGCCATGACTTCTTATTTGTCAGTGTCGTGGAATAAGTCTCGTAGGAGTCTATACAAAATTTATGCCAAATATGATTCCTCCAATTACCATTTCTTAATTAATAGATACATTTTTTATAGAAGTGCACGCACGTTTCAGTGGAAAGTGTCGGCCGCCGCCTACAAACTACTGCAACACCAGGGGAATTGCAAGTGCTTTGCCGGCCTTTCAAAAAGGAGTAAGCTTGTTTCTTGAAGGTCTGTCTCTAAGTCGCATCGGTGAGGAAAACTCGCCGGTGATAAAAAAAATAATATGTAAAAACTCCTAATAAATTTCACAGTGGTGGACTGCACAGCATCCAGATGGTGTGGATGGTATCGGCAATTTTGTCGTGATGTGCGTTGGTGGAATTTGGCGGCTGGAATTAATCCGAACAATTCTTCTGAGCACTCCCCGTGGTAAATGCGATAGAAAATGCATAGGTATGCAACATATTTTCTCAGCGCCAGTGAATCGAGTTGATCAGAAAGAACTCAGTCGTTGACGATTCGAGTCGCTCCACGCTGAATGCGATCAAGTGGAAGAAGTTGGCACCGAGATGCTCTGCCCAGAGATGAGAACAGTAGGTATTCCATGTGAAGCTGTACCTGTGCCTTGGAAAGTTGAAAGCGGTGTGCCGGCATGAAATACTGCCCCCCACTACAAAACACGCCAAGCTTTTTTAAATATACATACAAACGTAACTCCTCAGTTACTTTTTTTTTTATAGAATGAGGGTGACAAACGAGCACCTAGTCCACCTGATGGTAAGTGGTTGCTGCGGCCCATAGACATCTACATCTATCCTCGTTTGCGAATCAAAATGCAGATGCGTTGTCACCCGTGAGGACTAAGATGGAATGCCTCATTTCCAGTAAAAAGGGCCTCCGGCCACCTGCACTCACCAAGCGAAACGCAGAGGTAAACCTCTACTTCACGCTGGTATTCTGTGAGGTCGTGGTACCACCCCGGTTCGAGCCGGCCCATCCGTGCGACAGCAAAAGCTGCTGCGTGGCTCTACCACTGTTATGATACTTAATTGCTTACGCAGCCATAGCTTGTATAGCCTTGAGTTTGGATGTTTTTGATGTCAAATTTATCTATTAAAACGTCACCACAAAAAAAGAACACAGACTTAATAAAATTCATCAGTTTTTTTTTACGCTCTTACTTTCCTTTTTGTTTTATTAATATGTTGTCCATAATAGAGCCATTGAGCATATAGCCCGATAGAAATTATAGCGCGTAAAATTGTTAAAGTCGCGACCTTTCTACCACTGATAGAAATTTTTAAATCGTCAAAAAATTTTATTAGTTCTCTCGTGGACATAGGCATTTTACATTGTAGAAAGGATTTGATAAATTCGCCACGTATAACAAACAGAAACAGCCCAACTTAATATCATAAGTCTCGCAACTTTGACGCTGCTCCGTGTCGCTGGTGTCATTGACAACTCTTCTCAATTTATTAAAAGCCTTGACGTCTTTCTTGCCTTTCCACAGCGCATTTTGTAAATGAACCTTTTAATATGTCTTTGTCACCTAAGCCCTTCTGTTAACATGCATCTAACAAAATAGGATTTAAAAATGCGTTACTAAAACAATGGATCTGCGCAATTAGCGTGATGGCAACGTACGATTCGCATTGTTTTGGCATTGTTGTGAGTGCGTCGCTAACGAGCTTCAAGTGGCGCGTGCACGGCGGGCCTTCGCCCTGGCTCGCCCGCGCCGCCCTTTGTCTCTCCTCTCTTTTCCAATGTCACTCCACATCACCTTTAATGGCCCAACATTTTGTATAGGCTTTTCGTCGTCAATTAGCGTTATGTTTGTTCATTATTACGATTTCATTGTGACAGCGAATCTTTAGTACTCGCTGAAGTTATTCGGAATTATTTTGTTTAAACAATTGTTTTAACAGTTCTATACTTTAGATTTATATTATTTAATTAAGTACATTCTGTGTGGCAGGTACGGTGTACTGGAATTGTATATGGTTGCTTAGATCTGTTCTTTCATTACTGTCTAAAGGTATATTCTCCCATAGCATCTATCATTTAGCATTAGTGTGTAGACAACGAAAATGTACCATACAACCTATATCGATTTTATGCTTTGTGTAATCTATTTATTTTGGTAAACATTATTAATTTTTTCCCTGTAGGTGAAAATACCTGTTAAAATAATAGGGCGCTAAATTTAAAAATTTAAAACACGTAAATAACATATTTTAAAAGTCAGGAATACAATTTATTTCTTTCACAAAAATTAAATGAAACGCTCATGAGACGTGCTCTTTTGGATTTTCCAAACTGTTTTCTAATAAAAAGAATTGTACAAGCCATATCTTAAAGAAAAAATAAGCTATAATTGAATGGCTATCTTCGATTTAAAATTGCTACAAAGTAAAGGTACAGACAATGTAAGTCGTCGCAATGTCTGCGCGTTTCAAGCGGAATCATTTGCAAGAATGCACTCGATTGAGAATTAGATAACAATGACGCAGTGAGTGTGTTTCATTGATCCTTCAGTTTTACAAAAAGGAGTTTTAAATGGATAAGAATAGTGAAACAGATTTAAGGTTACTGAGCATATAGACCACCGGAGTAGGCGGCGCTTTTAAATCACCGTACGTACACTATTTATTGTACACGCTGCTGGTTTATTTGGGAGATACTCGTACATTGCTACGACCATTTAATAAACACTGCACAATCATTTAAGCAAATTAAGTTTATATAAAGTATTTTGCAATATTTTGAAATAACATGTAATTATATTTTGACATTTACAGACATTGCTTTGGAAAGTTAAATGTGATGTGAATAACAATCAGTGTCGACGATAACATTTTGAACAATATCTTAGCTAACAATAAAGCAATAGAACTGCAATTACGTTGTCGATCGAACATCATAAATATTCCATTTAAATGATAATTGTTAATATATAATTACTAATTACTTTCGTGCTGTCTTAAGTTTCTAGAATTCAGTGTATTAATGCTATAATGAGGATTATTTTCTTGAATGCAGTTGAATGATCTAGGAAGTAAAACATTCTTCTATGATTCTAATACACGATAATTTTATTAAACTTCCTTATCGAAAAGTAGAAATAGCGTGCTCACGGAAAGACCCGCGTAGATATCTTTGCACTCAAATATCATATCTGATTACCAATGTGATCACAAACAAGTTTTTTGTAAAATATTTTGGGAGTTGTTGCTATAGTACAAAACAGGAAAACAACAAAATTAGTAGGTAGAGATGCAAACTACAACGTATCGAAATTAAGAACGTTAGATTGTAAATCAACTAATGATACTTTTCGTATTCTTCTCTTCTCTTCAAGTCTTTTTCTTCACCAGCCTGTAAGATCCACAGCTAGACATGGATACCAGATATGGATATAAGATACCAGCGTGAAGTATAGGTTTACCTCTGCGTTTCGCGTGGTGAGTGCAGGTGGCCGGAGGCCCTTTTTACTGGAAATGAGGCATTTCATCTTAGTCCTCACGGGTGACAACACATCGGCATTTTGATTCGCAAACGAGGATAGTTGTAGATGTCTATGGGCCGCAGCAACCACTTACCATCAGGTGGACTGTGTGCTCGTTTGTCACCCTAATCCTATAAAAAAAAATTCAATTTCAATTTCAATTTCAATCCTCCTATTGCTTTAGTTGCCTAGCTCGACGGATTGACGATACCACTACCAAAAGTCTTGCACTTTCGACACTGTTACCCGTAGCCGGTCCGAGTATTTTATGTCTCACCTGAACAAGATGGTTATAGCGTCATCTATCGCAAACCATTAGATCATTATGGCATAATATTCTATCGTCACCTCTACGACACACATGAGACATTTATTAAGAATAACTCAAAAACTATTGGTCATACCTCGATCAAATATTATATGGGACCACATGACAAGCACAAGCTTTCAAATAAAATAATTTAAAATTAAAAATTTTGTACAGACGACTTCAATATAAGCGACTTCAATATAGGTTATTTAAGAATAACTCAATAACCATTGGTCTGACCTTGATCAAATTCATATGGGACCACACGAGAACTATCAGCTTTCATATAAAAAAAGAATCATCGAAATCGGTTCGCCCAGTACAAAGTTATGAGGTAACACACATAAAAAAAAAACATACAGTCGAATTGAGTACCGTCTCCTTTTTGAAGTCGGTAGAAAATGGGTTAATACTTTGAAACTTGATTCTATAAAACAGAATTTTGCGCGATGGTAGTTAGCAGATAGTAGTTTAATAACTTAAAATTTAAAATTTTGTACAGCCGATTTCAATATAAGTTATTAAGAATAACTCAAAAACTATTGGTCAGACCTTGATCAAATATTATATGGAACCACATGAGAAGCACCAACTTTCAAATAAAAAAAATAATCATCGAAATCGGTTCACCCAGAAAATAGTTATGAGGTAACCCACGTAAATAAACAAAGTCGAATTAACATACAGTCGAATTGAGTACCGTCTCCTTTTTGGAAGTCGGCAGAAAATGCATGTCTGCATATCATCGCTGCATTCCAAAAATCAACAAGACGTTTAGGTAGCAGACCGTTGCATTGTCAAGCGCCCATTCATGCCACTGCTATTGAATACCAATCGATACTCGTCTGAAGATCTCTTATTCACGCGTACTTTAACAAACAACAAACAACGTTTCAACTCGTATCGCACCTAACTAGATTTTAAATTTAGGGGGAAAATGCACTTTATTTATATGAGAATACAACATCGAATATTTGTAATGGTGATGCAAATAAATAACGGAGGCGGCATATAATAACACAAGGTAATGTTATTCTTAGCTAATCTTTTGTGTAAGTTCAATTTTTTTTAAAACCTTTTATTGAAATGTTTGGCTTTATGTCCGTAATTCGATAAAAGACGTTCCACCTTGGAGTACCTATGATCACAATGGTCCTTTATTTAAAAATGTAATCGACGTTCGGAACAACCTACTTATACTTTTAAACCTAGTAATCTTTTGAAAGTTGTTTGCTTAGAAATATGTAAAAACATTTAAAATTTATTGCACCTACTAAGTTAGAATATTTAAAAAAAAAAAAATTATAATTTGTTGTTTTTACCGCAAGTAATGTATATGAAAGATGAATTGTTTTAAAATAATTTTGCATAGATTTTAAGACACGGTATAATAATAGATAATAGTATAAGTACATATAAGAAATCATTAATATAAGTAGAGTAAACCACCCAGTAGTCAGCCTTTTAGTGAGGATGAAAATTTGATTCAACTGTATTTTAAATATTATACATTATGTATAAAAACAATCATTATTCTCAGAAAGGTTGTTTATTAAATTTACTAAAGAAATCAACACAACATTATATTTATAATAGAATTATATAAAAAATCAACATTAAACAAATTATGGCACTTTTCACCAGTAGTCAGCCTCATTTCTCCACAAGTCAGCCATGTCTTACCCTGTAGTCAGCCTCTCATTTACTCTTGCATATTTGGCATAGAAATTCTTTATTATGCATATTTTCAAATATCATCATCATCATCATCATCATCACCATTATCATTACATCCCTTCAGAAGTCCACTGCTGAACATAGACCTATACAGGTTTACTAAAACTTGAGATACAACATCATTTACATTGTCAAATGAAATTTTACTCTATCAATTTTTAACAATAGAGAGTATCATCAGCTAAATATATATTGTTTCACATAATATGTAGATTAACTTTGATTTTAGGGTCAAAGTCAAAGTTATAAGTTTATTCAATAAAGCTTCTTTCTCGTAAAAACAAACCTTCTTAGAGAAGAACCGGCAAAAAAAGTCTGGGGTAATTTTTTGCAATGTTGCAGTATCCAAATATATTTAAAGTAGATTTTAACAATATATAGCAATAGCCAGGAGAATAGCAAGTACAAGGTAAGGTAAGAAGGTAAGGCTGCTTTCTGAGTATATGTATCTATTCTGTGAAGGTTCTAAAAATCACCAGATATCAATGAAAATTGCATGGGAATTTGTAGCTAAATAAAAGATGTACTTTCTGACCAGTAACAAAATCCAACCTTGTATCTTGTCTGTAGAAACCTCGTATTACTGTACTGTAGACACTGTAAGTTAGTCTCTATATCTCTATATCTATAAAAATCTTGATTTAGCTACCGGTTGTCAGGTCCAAACAATATTTGGATTCCTTTTGTTTTTTTACTCTGTCTTTCAGCAACAATTTTGCACGAATTTTCGCCGGTTATTTGCTACTAAACTTTACCAAAATAAACATTAATTTCATTACTTTACTGCTAGCTGGATGTAAAGATATCAGTAACTTTTGTTATTTTGTAGAACTGGTTTAAGTTAAAAATTTAGTTTTTAGCTTAAGTCTACCTAAATAGTATGTTAGGAATTCCCTTACAAATTTAACTGCCAGTTTGATAGGACTTTTTATCTTTGAATGCTTCCTGACTTGCGTGTTACGCACGGGAGTGTAGCCGGAAGGAATCTGTATACCGCGTCAAGGTACGATCAAGCAGTAGAAGAGCGGAAGAATGTATGGAGCAGCTGAATTTTTTGCGCCATAGTAAATGACGTTGTTTTTTTTATAGAATAAGTGTAACAAACGAGCACTTAGTCCACCTGATAGTCGGTGAATACTGTGATCCATATACCATCTATCTTCAATTAATAATCAAAATGCAGATGCGTTTTCACCCCTAAGGACTATGGTGGAATACCTCACTTCCATTAAAAAGGCCTCCGGTTCTCTACACTCACCATACGAAAAACAGCAGTATTAAGATGCTATTTTACGTTGGTATTCTAAGAAAGCGTGACCCTTCCCCGTTCGAGCCAACCCATTAGTGTTAACCTTTTTTTTCATAGGGAATAGCCTACGCATTCCCGTCTCGCGGGGGCATGTGGGGTTATGTCGGACTCGCACTGACTAAAACCCCATGGTCCCATGGTTTCCATGGTGTTAGTAGCCCCCCCCCAACAGGTTCCCCCTTGTCATGTCAAGGGGGAACCTGTTGGGGGGGGGGGGCATTAGTGTTAACCTAACCTAACCTTACAACCATAATATAGCTGCAGCGTGACTCTACCACGTGTTTATAATGATGATCAATTCGATCTTCTGTAATATTTTACACATATGTTTTAACATCTTATGGCAGCTACGATATCTCTCCCGATAAGACTTGCTACCGGTATTCTCTAACTTTGTTGACCGAGTTATGTTCTGATGGCGTTATAACGATATCTCAATAGATATAACTAAAAAAAATCAATATAACTAATTGGCAATAGTTGGCATAATATTTGCTACAAAGAAAACCGGGAAGCACAAGAAACTGAACTAATTGGAATAAAGAGTGGTTAATGAAAAGAGTGCATTATTCGCACATCAATTTAATTAATTCAAAATCTGCACCCAAAGACTGGCAATACTATCTGCGTATGAACGAAGAAACTTATTTCAAGCTACTTTCGATGGTTAATATACCATTTATTCCACCAAAGTAAAATGATGTTATTCGTCACTACACGCAATATTAACGCCAACCAAAAGGTTTTCCACATCTATGAAAATTGTAAGCTACAGCAATAATATTACCTCAGGCGTTGGGTCTTATTATTCTAGAAACATGTGTCGCGACCTAGTGATATAGATACCTGATATTATGACTAGGATACCACTTAAACTTGGAACACGGCGTGCCTCCTTAACATGTTTAATTAAACTTGTGCAAACCTAATTTGCACAAGTTTCGGGATAGAAAATTGAAATTATTTAGAAATTTTTCTAGAAGTCTAGAAACAAGTCTAGAATTTTCCCAAAATACTTTCAACACTCGTAATAGTATATTTGTGGAAATCTAAACTTGAGCAAGTACGTTTTTTTTTTTTTTTTTTTTATAGGATAAGGGTGACAATCGAGCACACAGTCCACCTGATGGTAAGTGGTTACTGCGGCCCATAGACATCTACATCTATCCTCTATTACAAATCAAAATGCAGATGCGTTGTCACCCGTGAGGACTAAGATGGAATGCCTCGTTTCCAGTAAAAAGGGCCTCCGGCCACCTGCACTCACCAAGCGAAACGCAGAGGTAAACCTCTACTTCACGCTGGTTTTCTGTGAGGTCGTGGTACCACCCCGGTTCGAGCCGGCCCATCCGTGCGACAGCAAAAGCTGCCGCGTGGCATCTATAAACATAATATAATCAATCTCAAAAAAGTAGGTGTCCATAATGTAATTCTAATATTTTCTGGATAAAATAAGCATAGGGATAGGGGGCTAACTAAAAAATGCTGTAGCCATACTATCAGTTGTTAGATTTTTTCTGACTGTCTGTCTGTGTATTTACGATTCTCACAAAAACTAATGTGAAATTTGGTATTTAGGTAGTTAATGACACTGAGCAATTTAATATAGACTACTTTTTCTTCTATAGATGTTTATTTTCATAATTACTGTTAATGAGTCTGTCAGTTATAAGCGACATAACGAAGGGTTCTTGAAATGTTAACTTTATATTAAAACAATCAAAATTTTAACTACTTTGATGAATTTGGGAACTGCGTTGACAATGTACATTGCACTTAACATAAACACTATTTGTAAAAACCAATTAAACAGAAAAATAGTATATTTGCGGTATATTTCCAAAATATGCGTAATATTTTTAGAAGTTAATAAGTTATTTTCTCCATTAAATCGAATGTTATTTCTTGCTTCCATCATTATTTATTCGTTAGATATCACCTTGATAAAAAAATAAGAAGAAAATATTGGTAATCATTAGCGGCTGCCAGTTTACGCTCAATCATAGGGTTACTAAAACAATATAAAACGTGATCGAAGCAGGTTGGAACGTTCTACGTAGGGTTGCCAACATATTTAGACATAAACAATATATTTCAATTATAGTTATGTTTTGTATGTGGTAGAGCCATGCTGCAGCTATATTAGTAGTATAGTTGTAGCATGAATGGTCAGCTCGACCGGGGAAGGACCACGCTCTCACGGAACACCAACGTGAAATAGCAGCTTAACACTGCTATATTTCATATGGTGAGTGTAGAGAACCGGAAACCCTTTTTACTGGAAAAGAGGCGTTCCATCTTAGTCCTCACGGGTGACAACGTATCTGAATTATTTCGCAAACGAGGATAGATGTAGATGTCTATGGGCCACAGCAATCACTTACCATCAAGTGGACTGTGTGCTCGTTTGTCACCCTATTCTATTAAAAAAAAATAGTATTTTATGCCAAATTTAAAAAATATCCATCAGGAGAAACTAAATAAGTAATTATTTTTGCTACTCAGATTTAATGAGTAAAAAATATTTTAAACGAGACCATGTTCAGAAGTGGTATATAATATAAAATAAGATTCAAAAGGAAAGCTATTTTCATACTAAAAACCATCAAGAGCGAAGCGATAGTTAGCTGCAAAAAGATAAACAAAAGCAGACGATGACATAAATATCATTTAGGTACAGAAAAACAAATGAAATACATACTTAGAAAAGAGCATTGGGAGAGCTCTTACATGCATTTTTATTTTAAGTTGATTTAGCTATCAAAATGAAGTTATAATAGTCTGGAATTGGCCTACTATATGTATTATATACTACTATACATTATATAATATATTTTGTATTAGAACATATAGGGTTGGCAACCCTAAGTCTAGGTGACTCCGGTGCTCAACTTCGCCTCCTCACGTACGGTTTGAAGCAAGCCAAGCTTCTGTTATTTATCTGTGATAATATTCAAAATTATCGATAATAATATAGACACGGAAAATTGATTTTACCGTAAACATTTGCTATACGATATTCATATATTTTTAAAGAAAATAATTAAAGACTATAATAAATATAATTATGTGCATGATGAGATTAGTTACTTGTACTTGTTCGATCAAACTATGTTTACGGATTTTATCGCGTTTAATTTACTATTTTAATTTCCGACGTTTTGGGTGTTTTACAGCAACCCATGGTCACGAGGTGGACTGAGATGTTTGACGTCCCGATGTCGTAGTTAGCGGCTACCTTCAGCTTTTGAATATTTAATAATTTCAACGCGATAAAATCCGTAAACATAAATAGTTTTATTCAATATTCGCGAATATAGGAAATCATTACTTGTATTAGTACTTGTAGGGTAGGTATATATAACATTCTGTGCAAAACAATATTATTACATTTATATTTATTATTTTTTATAATTTTGCGTTGTGATCAGTAAGACGCTGCTGCCCATTTCTTGCTTCAGTTTATCTCTGTCGTCTCTTACGAGCTTACGACTACCTCTAGATCTAGACGACATGGGGTAGTGGATATTCTTACGCTGCCACTATTCTTTAATATATTCTAAGTGTATTTAATGCAAATGTCTAGATGAAATTAAATTAAAAACCAGTATTTTTTGTTTTTATTGTATATTTTTAGACAAAAAGGTGCATACGAAAGTAATACTAGGTCGGGTAAAAGTTTCTTCGTATTTTATATACACATTTAAGACATATTGCTTCAAAGTTTAATTATATTCAATTATAATATATAACGTGGTAGAGCCATACTGCAGCTATATTATGGTTGTAGCACGAATAGGTCGGCTCGACTGGGGAAGGAGCACGCTCTCACAGACTACCAGCGTAAAATAGCAGCTTAACGCTCCTGTGTTTCGTATGGTGAGTGTAGAGAACCGGAGACCCTTTTTACTGGAAACGAGGCATTCCATCTTCGTCCTCACGGGTGACAACGCATCTGCATTTTGATTCGTAATCGAAGATAGATGTAGATGTCTATGAGCCACAGCAACCACTTTTTTTTATAGGATAGGGTGACAAACGAGCACACAGTCCACCTGATGGTAAGTGGTTACTTACTTACCATCAGGTGGACTGTGTGCTCGTTTATCACCATTATCTTATAAAAAAATGTTCCATTTTGTTCGATAACTTGTTGCCATCTTATAGGTAATGATATAATCCTGTTGCTTTAGAAATGTTGGGATTTTTGATTAAAAAATGCGACAAGTAGTTTTGAGTTTTGACAGTCCTCTCTTGATGTTAACCTAACACTACCCAAAGAATTCTAAAGAGACCAAAACAGGTGAAAGTCTGAGGGTACAAGTTCAGGACTATATGGTGATGTATTAATACTTCCTAACTAAGCTCTCTCAATTTTTGCTGAGTGGCCAAAGATGTGTGTGGTCTCGCGTTATCATGATGAAAGATCACTCCTTTCTGTTGATTGATTCCGGCCTTTTTTTATCAATTTCTTGCTTGGATCTCATTAGTTGTTGGCAGTAGAGATCCGAATCGATAGTTTTTCCCGGCGGTAAAAGCTCACAATAAACGAATGTAGCCTACAATAAGGTTTTATTCTATGTTTTTGTTGTTAAACCACCATACACACACCATCACCTTATTGCGTGTTAATTTAAACCAAGATATTTTTCGCACGTTCTTGACGTAGGTGGCCCACTTTTTATCACCAGTGATAAGTCTTTTTAAAAATGGTTCAGATTCATTACGTTTCAATAGAGAATCGCAAAGAGTACACGATTCATTAGGTTTCTTTCAGTGAACTCGTGTGGTACCCAAATATCAAGCTTTTTTGTACAGTCAGACTTCGTCAAAACTGTTTTGTGGTCAATCCTCAATTCCTCGGCTATGTCACAACTACTATGCCGATCTTGCTCCACTTTTTCAAAAATGGCCTTTATCCCTATGAGGGCGACCAGAGCGAGCTGCATCTTTAACATTGAAATTCTCGGACTGAAAACGCTTGAATCAACTTTGTGCAACTCTTCAGAATGTATCGAAATTCTTCGTTAGATTCACTCATTTTGGCGGAAAGAAAAACAGTTAAAAAATGGTGGAAAAATATTTTTTACTTTATATTGTTCTTTTTCTCAATGTCCTATATGTATTGATATTAAAATCAGGCAGATACAAACAGTACTAACAAAGAGATTTTTCTTCAATTTTATACAAACAAAATATTTTCCCCGGCCTTATATTATTTTCATTACAATATAATAAATATATATCATAATTAATTCTTCTTTACATAGGCTGCACTAAAAGTATCGGGAATGGAATATTTCCACTGTTCCTGTCATATTAAAATATTTTTAATTGAAAACTCCTTAGTTTTAAAAATCGAATACTTACCATTTATTTATTTAAAAAAAGATTCTCGGTCTTGTCACAAGGTTTTGTCAAACTTGTTTAGTCGTTGACAAAATGGAATTGACTCGAGAAAATTCAAGAGCGATGATTTATTATGACTTTCGAAGTGGTTTAACACAAAAACAGTGTGTTGATCGGATGATTTCTGCATTTGGTGATGAAGCTTCATCCAAAACCACAATTTATCGCTGGTTTGCTGAATTTCAACGTGGACGTGTCAAGCTCAGTGATGATCCCCGTCAAGGTCGTCCAAAAACTGCAGTCCCCCAAGAAAACGTTGATGCTGTGCGTAAGCTGATTGAGGAAGATCGACATGTGACATACTGCAAAATTCAGGCAACTTTGGACATTGGCATGAGTCAAATATAAATAATCTTGCATGAACAATTAGGTGTAAAAAAGTTGTTTTCCCGATGGATACCGCATTTGCTCTGTGAAGAGCAAAAAGCGGCTCGCGTTACTTGGTGCGTCAGAACTCTCGAAAGATTCCACGCAGGATCCTCAAATGCTGTATACAACATCGTATCAGGTGACGAATCCTGGATATATGCGTACAAATCCGAAACAAAAAACCAGTCACGAGTTTGGGTGTTCGAAAATGAGTTAAAACCAACAAAAATTGTTCGTTCACGGAGTGTTGCAAAAAAAATGGTGGCCACGTTTGTCTCCAAAACCGGCCATGTTACGACTATTCCTCTTGAGCGACAAAGAATGGTTAATGCAGAATGGTATGCTAGCATTTGTTTGCCACAGGTCGTTTCTGAACTCCGTAAAGAGAACTGCAACCGCTGCATCGTCCTTCATCACGACAATGCGAGTTCTCATACCACACACAGAACAAAAGAGTTTTTAGAGCAAGAAAACATAGAATTATTAGACCATCCGCCGTACAGCCCCGACCTAAGCCCTAATAATTTCTATACTTTCCCTAAAATAGAGAATAAATTGCGTGGACAGAGATTTTCATCACCTGAAGAAGCTGTGGACGCCTACAAAACGGCCATTTTGGAGACCCCAACTTCCGAATGGAATGGTTGCTTCAATGATTGGTTCTATCGTATGCAAAAATGTGTCAAATTTCGCGGAGAATACTTCGAAAAGCAATAAATACATTTTAAATAGTAATGTTGGGTCGCTTCCTTGATTCCCGTAATTTTCAGTGCCGCCTTCGTAATAGTCCCTAAAAGTTCATTGTAGGCCATAGGCATCTCCCGTAGTACGAAGAATTTGTTTTAATCGTTACGCTTTACAGGACGTCCTAGGTCCTAGGTCCTAGGTTCACTGGTAAGCTCCAAATGCTTACATAATTTTTTAGTTTATCATAGAATGGATATTTAATGGAATTTATCATACAATAGGATCTTATTGTAATATCATTTTAAAAAGTTAAAAATCGGTTGTACCTGCCGAGTTTCTTCTCCGGTGAAAGGGACCTTATTTCAAATGGTAATAGATTTATAGGAGAAGACGAAAGAGGCGAGAGAGTTGTGTCAGGATCGTGCTAAATTGAAGTCCGTAGTCTCTGTTCACCCCTCTAGGTGAATGGCATGAGTTTTTATAAAAAGAAATAAAACTATAAGATTTTTTGACTTTTTCCATAATTGCCTACTACGACACCCAGGGGAGAAAATGAGGTAGATACTTAATTTACAACAATAAACTGTGTATAACGTATTATAAGTACATATTCTATTTATCTACCAGTAAGGACGGCTGGCGTTTTTGAAAACGAAACACTTAGAATGTAGCCTACAACAAGGTTTTATTCTGTGTTTCTGTTGTTAAATTAATTTTCGCTAAAATAATCTCTCTCGATAAACTTTTGTAAATAGCTACATAAATTTTTGTGGAGCTTATATTGTTGGTTACTGTACTCAGATCTTTTTTTATATAGAATAAGGGTGACAAGCGAGCACACATTGAAGGTAAGCGATGCCATAGCCAGTAAACATCCACATATAGTCTCAATTAAGAATACTAATACTAAGGACTAGGACTAATATGGAATGCCTTGTTTCCAGTCAAATCGGCCCCCGGTTCTTCACACTTACCATACGATACACAGCAGCATTGAACTGCTATTTAACGCTGGTATTCTGTGAGAGCGTGGTCCTACCCCGTTTGAGCCGACCCATTCGACCCATTGTGTTTCAATCATAATATAGCTGCAGCATAGCTCTACCACGTATAATCATAAAAACTGTATAAAATAAAATATGACGACTTGTACATTGAAACAGTTTGAGTTACGGCTAGTGAACACTATTTTTTACAACCCTGTAAATTAACAATAAAACGTTTAACGCAACACCATATTGTAAAATGTAAATTATAACAAACTGACAGAACTGAATGTTTTAGAGCTATAATTATCAAATTTACCTGTTGCGTCGGAAACGGAAACAGATATTTATTACTTAAAAGGCAAATTAACGTCGTCATATGCTTAAACTTTTAAAAACGGTGTAACAGAAACATTAAAAATCGCTTAGTCCATCCTTGATACACGCCCCCGATGTTCATTCCCGGCTGCCGGCCTCGCTCTACTATATATTTCATTGCATCGGTCACGCGTTCTCGCTCCAATTTTAGCCCTCTATACAACGGCGCAACGACAGGAAGGGTTGGATTTTAATTACGTTATTTTCTATTATTTTCTCCGCTGTCTTAGTTTCGGGGCAAGGGTCGTGAGATGAAATAAATTCCACTTTTTATGAGGTCACGGTTAACCCTCTTGATAACGTTTATCGCACATCTGGTGGATATGAGAAATCTATTGCTGTTTTGTACTTATTTTTCTTACGACTAAATTCAGATTTTAAAGTAAAAATATAAATTGTACAGACATTTATTATAATGATGGGAATAACTGTAGAAAATGAGAGAAAATACGGAGAAGTGAGGGTTTTAACGTGGTAGAACCACGCTGCAGCTACATATATTATAGTTGTAGAACGAATGGGTTGGCTCGACCGAGGTGGGACCACGCTCTTACAGAATATCAGCGTAAAATAGCAGCTAAATGCTGCTGTGTTTCGTATGGTGAATGTAGATAACCGGAGACCCTTTTTACTGGAGAAGAGGCATTCCATCTTAGTCCTTAGGAATGACAACGCATCTGCATTTTGATTCTTAATCAAAGATAAATGTAGATGTCTATGGGCCACAGCATACACTTACCATTACCACTAGGTGGACTGTGTGCTCGTTTGTCATTGACATTCTATAAAAAAGGGTGGATCTCAAATCACTCGTTCTAGCAGCAAAAGGTACGGCGCAGGCGACTAACTTTTCTTATTTATTCTTGTTGTCATTTCATATTGACGTCATTCTGTCGTGCTGTCTAGACTAGAAATATTTCTAGTACAAGCAAAGAAGGTAGAGGTAGTGTTAAGAAGAGGCAGTTCTGTGTCATATTGAGATAAACAGTGTTGCTGTTGATTTGCACACTTAATTTAATCTATTTTGGTGTTATCGTGTAATTACGTCCATCACTTTACACCAATGTGTGATAATAACTGAGTCGTATTACGGTATGGTCAAATTGTAATATTACTGATTGTAAGCAAGACAGCAAGTTAAACAACTACTTTAAATAATATGTATATTTGTAATACCAAAAGTATGATTTTTTTAATAGTAACATTGAACCGTGGTAGCTCAGATGGTTAGCGCTCGCTGTAAGCTTCACAGTACTTGGGCAACCCGGGTTCGATCCCCGCCGGCACCAATGAAATTGTTAATTGCAAAGTTCTCATATATACCACGTGCTCGTCGGTAAAGGAAAACATCGTGAGGAAACCTGCATGTCTGAGAAATAAGAAAAAAATATTTCGAAGACATGTGAAGTTTGCCAACACGCATTGGGGCAGCGTGGCGGACATTTCCTTGCCCTAAAACCCCCTCAGAAATGAGAGGAGGCCTGTACCCAGCAGTAGGACGTAAATAGGCTGCAAATTTACTTTACTTTTACTTTAACATTCATTACAGCTTCTCAAAGTCTACTGCTAAAATACCTTCTTTATATCATCGTTCCATATACATATTTCCAGATTGTGATCTGGTAAAATAAATGCTACAGCTATTTTTCTTATGTAAATATTATGAACTTTTAGCAACGCTGTCACCTACTTAGCTAGGTACTTAGGATTAAAAGTAGTATTAACAGTAAGTTAACCAAATATTAGTGTTTCAAAATACAAATGAATACATACATACATCGGATCTCACATTATATACATGCAATATTAATAGTCGTCAAAATTACATTTTAAAGTACAGCACATTCAACAATACAATCTCACGAAATAAAACAACTCAATCATTACAAGGATGAAGCATATTCCTACACACTTTTGACAGATGAAACCGATGAGCACATCCGTGTAAAAAAACTACGTGTAAGTGTCATATTATAACGTGTCACAGCGATCTGTTCCGCCATGCACGAAATGAAGAGCCCCGCTTTACATTTTCGACCGATTGCGCACGAGAAGCGTAATGTCGGATAATTTTATTGATCACCTATCACATGCCTACTTACTTACATGTAATAAAAAACTATGTGAATAAAAGGGTTTAACGGTTGACACGTTTCAATCGAGTTTTTAAAAAAAGAATCCATCTATAAGTGCAATAAGGCAATAAACCTGTTTAAATGCGTCTTTGCCCTGAAAATAATACTGAAAATGTCGAATTTAAATAATAATTAGAGTAATTAATAAACTATTTTATTATACTACTTTATTACTACTATGCATATTACAATTTCTTGCGTCTCAAAATTCGTATGTTTGGTAAATGGGACTATAGCGTTTATAGCGTTAGGAGACCAGTACTGAAGACAGAAAAATATACAGACCTCAAATTAAAGGAATATTTAAAGGTAAACTTTACGTTGTAAGGCGTTTTTAAGACTTTTAAAAATGTTTTTTCTAATTATCTCAAACGCATCATTAAAAAGAAACTGTCCTTTTAATAAGTGGTAAAATAAAAATTTTGTACAAACGACTTCAATATAAATAAAATGAGAACACCATCAATGTAGTCAAAGTCAATTAAATATACAATATTAAGGATTACTCAAAAAAACTACTGGTCAGATCATGAACAAATTTGTATTGGACCATATGAGAAGCACCAGGTTCCAAATAAAAAAAGAATCATCAAAATCGGTTCACCTGGAAAAAAATCTAAAGTAACACACTTAAAAATCCTTTTTTTAAAGTCGGTGAAAATCACGTGAACGTGTTTTACATTGTATATTAAATTTATTAAAAATAAAACGAATATTTATGTTGGAAGTAATTCAACTAAATTAATACGTTAGTACTAAATCATTGTATCCGAACGTTGTGCAAACACAGGCCGACAGACGGAAAGGATTGTATTATCGCGTCCGCGTATGAATAATTATAATTCTTTATTCGCGAGAAGGGATTTGTGTGCTTAAGTGATTAAAGTTATTTGAATACGGCTTTGCAGCAATAGGTGTACGAGTGGGAGCGCAATACGCAAATACAGATGTTCACACGTAGGGATCGCGGATCAAGCGCAATGAAGCACATCGATAGGCATAAGCCTAAAATAAGAGTAATGGATTGAAACAAGTGGTAAAATTAAAAATTTTGTACAACCGACTTCAATATAAATTATTAAGGATAACTCAAAAACTACTGGTCAAACCTTGACCAAATTCATATGGGACCACATGAGAAGCATCAATGCTTTTAAATAAAAAAAGAATCATCGAAATCGGTTCACCAAGAAAATAGTTATGAGGTAACACACATAATAAAACATACAGCCGAATTGAGTACCTCCACCTTTTTGAGGTCGATTAAAAATAAAGACAATCGGTGTTTTAATCTCTTCTCAATAAATACGAGTAGGTACGCTATTTTTACTAGTGCAGTTCTAAAGACTTAAACGAGCTGCCGTTACACAACTGTACAGAATGTAAATGAAAACGTGATAAAGTAGATTTTTAATTACTGCGGGATAAATATTGAATAATGTGAATCGTTCAATCTTTATATGTGTCCTTGATATGTCTGTTGGTGATCGCGTAACTTCTGAATGACTTGACCGATTTAGGGCATATCCACATAATATATATTGTTAGGAGTAAGGGTAAAATAATAAAAGAAAATAAGAAATGTTGAAGGTATAATCTCCCACTTGTTTTAGCAGTATAAAGTATCACACAGTCGACTAAGAGGGATCAGTCAGTCTGTAATTCTAATTCTAAGAGTACCACTGTCGTTACTATGCCCGTTGGGGTATTCTTCTAGTGTAAGCAAGGAAGATCGTGTTGCTGAGAGGCTGCCCGGTGTTACATTGAGAGAAGTAGTGTAGCTGTTGCTTTGCATACTTTGGTGTGTTATCAAGTAATTATGTCCTTCACGTTACACCAATGTGTGATTGGTCGAACTGTATTTGCTCTATACTGAATGTATAGTGCTGTACGCTGTCTTATTTCTGATAATGATCAATTGCGTAAGCAAGAGAGCAAGTTGAACATCCGCTCTCACACTTTTATTGTTTTTAACAATTAACCTTCAGAGTAAATTCTAATACGAGTAACATTATTTTATTTAAATCTTTTTGAGAATAATTTCTAACATCAGAAGTGGAATAGTTTCTAATAATATTTTTAAAGAAGAGGAAAAAACGAAACAAAGTTCACCTGAAGGTAAGTTATGCTATAGTCCGTAGACTTATTAACGTTGTAAGCTATAATATCAACGTGATCGTAATTATCTATCTATCATCATCAACTTATAATGGGCAAAAAGCTGTGAACAGATATTAGACAAAAAGTTGTGTGGCTATCAATCATCCGTCACGTGCTCAGAACACGATGCTTTTTAGTTCTTTCTTTTTTTGTATAAAAATAGAGATTTTTACACAAAAGCCTCTTCAATATCTAACAATAGTGTTATGCATCACGATAAGCACATAAAAGACGAGCAAATATTTAAACGGGGGCGTAGTAGAGCATGAGACTGTCGAACAAAACCGTATTAACCGAGGATTAGGATAGATCTAATGTTATTTGATTACTTATATAGTTACACATTACACGAAGAAGGGAACATCGCATTAATTCCTTTCTATACACAAAGGAAACGTTTTTTAATGTTTACGACCTAATCTTCGAATACCATGTAAAGTAGCTTCAATTCCTATACAAATTAAATCGTATTAAAAACGAGTAAATTACTTTTAAAAATGTTTTTTTAATAGGTAAATGAATAAAAAATTGGTGCGATTTGGTCCTCTCACATACACACCTTAGATATTGATATTGGATTATTTTAGGGATTTCGCCATATTTGCTACAAGGGTAGCAGGCGGGTTGGCAACCGTAGTTTTTTATAATTTTGAGTTGTTATCAGGAAGATGCTGCCCATCTGTTTCAGGTTCCCTCTGTCCCCTCTTACGACACCTAAGGGGTGATATGGGGTAGAGGATATTCTTACAGCGCCACTACGCGGGTTAAATCTTTTCGATAATGTAGACGGCTTAAAATTATTGACACTCCGCACTTACCTTTATTTATTTATTTATTTAACAGTTTATATACACACATACTTCGATAGGAAAATGGTAAAAACATAATTATGTACAAAGGCACTGCTTATTCCATGATGAAATTTCTTCCAGCAGGCCTATTGAAGGATAGTTGAAGGAAATAGAGTTATATAGCTATAGTTATATATAGAGCTATAGTTGAAAGAATAAAGTCAAACTGTGCACTTACATAAAATACACACACACACACACACACACACACACACACACACACACACACACACACACACACACACACACACGAAAGCGCGCGCGCGCACGCACACGCACACGCACACACGCACACACCCATACATATAAAAATAATTCAATATATATATATATTTTTAATGTTACTTATAAGCATACCCACACATTACGATTTAATAATTATGGGGTGAATTATAGTGCTCTTTAAAAGTCTTTTAAACATATAACGAGAATAGAGCATGGTTACCCTGTGTTAAAATATGATAAAGAAACTCGTGTGAAATTTTAAATTAATATGAAGTACTCGAACTGGTAATGGAAAATGCAGCAGACTCCAAATCTTGCGTATCATCCATTCTATGAACTACACGACGAAACTGTAAAGCTGCATCTTTGCTACTGACCAAGTTCTCGGAGATCTAAATGCTTGAAAAGTTAGAACCGCAAGAAATCACTCTCGCATCAATCGGGAATGCATAATATGTGGTTGCACCAAACTGTCCTATGGATTGCTCTGAATGCCACTTCTTAATTAATTTCCTCGTAAGTATTTTATTTATTTGCAACTTACTTTTCAAGTAAAGTTAGAGCCTACATACGTCCCACCGCTGTGCACAAATCTTATCTCATTTCTGACTTCTGAGAGGGGTTTAGAGCATTAACCCTTTCGCTGTCCCGTGCACTACATATAGGTCACTGCTATTGTCTTACTATTGTGTCTGAAAACCGGACAGTGAAAGTGTTAAGTATGCCGTCGTTGCTTCAGTGCTTTTTGGCAAACTTCTCATGTCATTGAAATATTTTATATTTCAAAAGTCTGACAATGACATCATACAGACACTGCTCTTAATCCGCGGTCACACCATCTTTATACGTTCATCCGTTCATATGTAGAGTCGCTCCACAATCTTATTTAGTGCCAAATTCTAATTGAAAAGACTGAAATATTGCGTTGAAAGAGAGATTGCATGCTAATTTAGAATTAAAAGTTTAAAAAAGTTAAAGTTACAGCCTATACACGTCCCACTGCTTGGCACAGGCCTCCTCTCATTTCTGATAGGGTTTAGGGCAAGGAAGTGTCCGCTGTGATGCCCCAATGCGTGTTGGCGAACTTCACATGTCTTCGCAAATAATTTTTTTTATTTCTCAGACATGCAGGGTTCTTCACGATGTTTTTCTTCATCGCCGAGCACGTGGTAAATCAGCACATAAAATTGCAATTATCAATTTCGTTGGGCCGGCGGGGATCGAAGCCGGTTTGGTCGCGTACTGTGAAATTTACAACGAGCGCTAACCTTTAGTTAGTATTTTAATTGTTCATATGTAATCGACGTATATTGTAATTGTTCATACATAGAGCGCATTTTGAATTTTATTGCCGAAAATTGGAAGTAACATCAGTAGTACGTAAGTACCGTCGTTCTTTAACAATTTCCAGAAAGCATAAAATTGCATCATTTTGCTTTGTCTTGGGTTGCCAACCGTACTATATAATATAGTATTGTACTACATTTTCAGTAGGTGTACTAGAAGATTTTACGAAAATAAATATTAATATGCAAAATACTATAACTTGATCCTGGCAAAATATATTTTTTAAAAAATATATTTTTTACGTGGTAGAGTCATTCTGCAGCTATATTAGCAGTAAAGTTGTCTCACGAACGGGTTGGCTAGACTGGGGAAAGACCACGCTCTCACAGAATACCAGCGTAAAATAGCAAATTAACGCTGCTATATTTCGTATGGTAAGTGTAGAGAACCGGAGAACCTCTTTACTGAAAACGAGGCATCTTAGTCCTCACGGGTGATAACGCATTTGCATTTTGATTCATAATCGAGGATAGGTGTAGATGTATTTGAAACTCGGCAACCACTTACCATCAGGTGGTGTGTTCGTTTGTAACCCTTATTCTATAAAAAAATGAACTATATTTTCTTGCTCATACAGGTAGATATCAAAGAAACATGACAATGAACATGACATCACATCTGAAATTATTTTAATAGCCAAGTAAGCATTGGTATAAGCTTTTTTAATAAGAGTTAAATAATATTAGATATTGGAGTGGTGTAAGGAAAATATCACAAGAACAAGGTCATAACTAGAATGTCGTCTAAATAGTTATGTTCATTTAAATCTTCATGCTCTATTTTCCATTATTAGGGATGGACCACATCATGTGACCACATCCGCGGCCCCAAGTATATGTGAAGAGGAAGGAATAAGATACTCGTAACTGTACATACGCAGTAACATTATTAAGTGGCGAAGCTTGCGAAGACACTTATTGATTTCACAATGTCTGTCCGTCTGTCCGTTTGTCCCACGATTATCTCGAGAACGGTTTCGAACTTTCAAATTCTGTTTTCAGCAATCGATTACTGATCACCCAGGCATCTGAACCTCCTATTTTGAAACTGATTGCTCAACGGCAACCGTTAGAAACCGCTACAAAGCTGATTGCTTCGCCACTTTGCTATGCTGTTAGCTTGCTAGGTTTATTTAACCTGTGACCATTTTCACGTTAGCCTAACAGTGGCTGAACAAAGTTTACAACTCTTTTGGTCACTATAATGAGATTGTGGTTAATCTAAACCTCATTTGTAACAAAAATTTCAAGTTATCGGCTAAAATAGAAGAGGGTTCTGTATGTATGCATAATATGTTTTTTTAAGTATGTTCACCGATTTCTCGGAAACGGCAGAACCGATTTCAATAGTTTTTTTTTTTAAATCAAACAGGAGGACTTTAAATACAGTGGAAAAATAGGGAATGAAAATTTTAATGTAACTATTTTGGAAAAAATTAATGAACATTGGCCCACCAAAAAACCCAAAAGGGTAAAATAGAAACTTTCACTTTTGAAAATATTTTTCACATATGCAATAGCTTCTGAAGTTGGGGCTTTAATTTTTCGATACATTATGCTTCAGAAATTATTTAAACTTTTAATATATAAGTATTTGAAGCCGAATTTTACTTTTTATTATTAAAAGTTTAAGTTTATCTTTAATAATTAGACATTTTCAGACTAAGAAAACGATGCAGAACAGCGGTATTTTCTTTTTCTTTCAGGATATTTTGTCTGATTTAGTGCACTTATATATCGTCATGAATTTACTTTGATAGGTTAACATGTCGGCAAAATCTCTGAGAAACTTCAACAACATAGTATGAATATATTTAAATTTTTAGGCCATAGGAAAACATACATGCGCGCTTCGCGCTTAAGGCATGCAATACTTCATAATGTATTACAGGTTACAGCATCTAGTGTGTTTTCTTTTACTGGAGACCTTGTAGCCACTGCCACAAAAGTAAAATTAATCTAGTTAATATTAGACTAGTACAAAGAACGTCGTGTGGTAGTGGTGTACGAGAATCCCCCTTTATGTTTTTATTGGTGCCGTAAAAGACAACTATGGGAAATGCCAGAAAGACTGAAAGTCATGACTTTCGATAGATGGCGGTAAAATCACCTCAATTATGTCAGATATAAAATACCCTGACCGGCGACGTTAAGAGTAACTGCGATCGCTAATCTGCCTACCGAGCTTTCACTTATAATGAAAAATAGGCCTATGTTCGTCAGTGGACTTTTGTGGACTAAAGAAGAAGTACAAATAATAAAACGAAATAGATTTGAATACAACTTAATAAGCACAAAAAACTAAAAAACTTTTTTAATGCAACATTATCAATTTAAAACGAAAATAAATAGCTTGTAACATTTTCATTCGGTTTTAGTTTTCTCACAGTAACTTTTGTTTAAATTTAGGATTGTGTTGAATTATCGTGCTAGGGGAAAAATATTATTGGACAAAATCGGTAAAATATGGAGCGATAACGCATCGGCATTAATCATCAAACACGCGTGAAATCAAATTACCGTTTACCAGTAACAGGCGAAATGAAAGGGTTGCAATGCCCCACGTGACCACCCTTTTAGTTGTGTTGTTATCTCCCTTTCGCAAAGCTTTATTTCACTGTGCTAGAAAAGGAAATAGATGAACACAGCATTGTATGGTCATCACCAGTGAAGAATTGCGCAAATCTAAAATGCAAACAAATTTAGTCATGAAATTGGTTTTATGGAGACGGTAAAATAAGTTATTATTGTTCAAATGAGCATGTCACGCATAACCCGTGAATATAGCGATGCTACTTACATATATATTTTGAATTGTGTTAAATGTCTGATCAGCGCAAGAAGAAAGTTAAAACGAGTTTACTTCGTTGTAAAGCAAAATTAATATATTTCAATTTTTAATCAGACTGATGTTATTTCACTATCGTGAATTTTTATGTAATGCAATTATCAGGTATGCAAGAACAACATTTGATAAACAAGAAAGTACATTATATGATAATCGTTGAAATGCTCTATAATATTCTATGCATGGTTCCATGCTTTTTATATGCATGTAAAATTGACAAACAAGCACAGTGTCCACTTTATGATAAGTGGGTGCTGTGGCCCATAGAAACCTACATCTATTTTTATTTAAGAACTAGCTGTTCTCCGCGATTTCGCCCGCGTGTAATTTAGGGTTTTAATTATGTTGCGCGGAACCCTATTTCTTTTTCTAAAATATAAATAGCCTAAGTTACTCCTTATGACATCAGCTATCTGCCAGTGAAAGTCTCATCGAAATCGGTCCAACCGTTTCGGAGATTAGCCGGAACAAACAGACAGACAGACAGACTGACGGACAGACAGACCGACAGACAGACAGACAAAAATTTTAAAAATTGTGTTTTCGTTATAAGTAAGTAAGTTTTTAACAGTGGTAGAGCCAGGCGGCAGCTTTTGCTGTCGCACGGATGGGCCGGCTCGAACCAGGGTGGTACCACGAACTCACAGAATACCAGCGTGAAGTAGAAGTTTACCTCTGCGTTTCGCTTGGTGAGTGCAGGTGGCCGGAGGCCCTTTTTACTGTAAATGAGGCATTCCATCCTAGTCCTCACGGGTACAACGCATCTGCATTTTGATTTGTAGTAGAGGATAGATGTAGATGTCTATGGGCCCCAGCAACCACTTACCATCAGGTGGACTGTGTGCTCGTTTGTCACCCTTATCCTATAAAAAAAAGTACCGTATATACTTTCATATGCATTTAGTATAAAGCTGGTATTTTAACATTACAAACAGACAATTCAATTTTATTTATTTGTATGTATATGTATTAAAATGCAGATGTGTTTTCACTCTTCAAGACTAAGTACCTACAAATGCCCCGTAGCCAGTAAAAGGGATCTCTGGGACACATGAAACACAGCAGCAGTATGCTGTTTTCAGTTCGTATTCTGTTAGAGACTGCTCTTTTCCCGCTTTAGTCGACCTATTCAAGCTGCAACCATGAACAGCTGCAGTGTGCTTCCGCTACATTAAAATTACCAGCATGCAACAAATAGACGTATAATACAACTTCTATTGGGCCTTTATTACGATTTGACAATTTCACTGAGGAATATGGGCTTACCACAACGCCAGCACAAAGTAGTATTGGAGCCACAATTAATTCCTTGCTTATTTATTTTACGATATGATGAATATGAAATATGGACTAAATCCACTGGAAGGAAGTTAGCGCAGATTTTTTTTTAAATTAAACTGTATGCCAATTAATGGCTCCTTAAATGCTCTCTTAGAATCCGTAATGGCTCCACTTATATTAGTATTAGTTAATTTATTTAAAAAAATTAAATTAAATTTTCGAAAAATTATTTTTTATTTTTAAGCGTCAGTAGTCTAATGGCAGGGCGCGGGCCGCGAACTCGAAAGGTCGTGGGTTCGAATCCGCCATTCGACTACTGTCGTGAACCATTTCTAACACAAGCATTTTAAGCTTACCAGAAGTGGTTAAAGGGATTATTAGTAATGTTTAATAGCATTACTAGTATTTTTTTTATAAAATAAATAAATAAATATAAATAATTTTGCATAAACATAAAATATCTACATTATAATGAGACTGTTTGCCAATGAATTGCTCTTATTAGACGCAAATAGCCTAATCATACTAGTAAGTATCAGAGTATATTATATGAAATAAAAAAGTATTAAAAAATAAATTCCATAAGTTAAGAGACTATGTGTATGTTATATTGTGTATTCTATAAAAAAGTATATAAAGTATGTCTGAAGTATGTGTAGTGTAATGGCGTAATGAGAATTCATGTGAACATAGCTTTTAGTGGATTCAACGACCACCGATGACGTCACAGTGCAACAATTAGCATGCATACAGTTTTTTTTTTATATTAATTATTATAAATATTGCAAAAATATAATATTTTTGTTTCTTAGTAAACAGAACAAATTGAGAGCAATTCTATAAGCAAAAAAGTTAAGTAGATGTTTTATGTTTATATTGATTGATTTTTTTAAGTTAATTATAAATTAACTAATAGTAATAGACATGGAGTAATTACATATTCTAAGAAAGCAATTAAGGAGCAATTATTTGGCATACAGTTTAATTGAAAATAAAATATTCTACGCTAACTTCCTATACTGTATTAAATACCTACTACCTATTATTATTTGTTATAAAAAAGTTGCAATTTAACATTCTTACTTAATCTTATTTCTCTACTACGATTTATTTTTATTAGTAGGCCAATTAATATTTGATTTAAATTAGTTAAAAACAAACTTAATTGTTGCTGTTAGCTCTGTAGTCTATATCACATAATCCGGGAACACATCTTTTTTTTTATAGGAGAGGGGGCAAACGAGCATGCGGCACACCTGATGCTAAGTGACTACCGCCGCCCATGAACAACGGCAGCACCAGGGGAATTGCAGATGCGTTTCCTTTTAAAAAGGAGTAGGCTCTTTTCTTGAAGGTCCCTAAGTCGTATCGGTCCGGAAAAATCCGGAAAGGTCCGGTAAAATATTCCAGAAGGAAGTTCTGCGAGGAAGAAAACATCTTCTAAATCACACAGTGGTGGACCGCCAATTACCAGATGGTGTGGATGGTAACGGGAGTTCTGCCGCGATGTGCGTTCGTGAAATTTGGCGGCTGGGATTAATCTGAACAATTCCGCAGAGCACTCCTCGTGGTAAATGCGAAAGAAAATGCAAAGAGATGCAACATCTCTTCGCAGCGCCAATGAGTCGAGCCGATCGGAAAGGACTCGGTCGTCGACGATTCGAGCCGCTCTGCGCTGGATGCGGTCAAGTGGAAGGAGCTGGCACTGGGCTAGCCCCAGCCCAGAGATGGCAACAGTATTCCATGTGAGGCTGAACCTGCGCCTTGTAAAGTTGCAGACGATGTGCCGGCATGAAATACTGTCCCGCTCTACGGAGTACGCCAAGCTTTTTAGAGGCCCATTTGGCCTTCTCTTCCAAGTGACCACGAAACTGCACGTCACTCGATATGTCGACGCCGAGAATTCCGATACTGGCTGTGGCAACAAGGGGAGTACCTTGAACCTGAGGAGATACGACAAAAGGGTTCTTTTTAGCGGTAAACGCGCAAACTTGTGTCTTCTGAGGATTAAACTGGACTAGATTTAGTCGCCCCCAATCCGAGACTTTGTCCAGCAAAGACTCGACTTCAGACATAAGTTTGTTCCGGTACTTGGCGACGTTTTCCCGAGAAATATTAGCTCGGCCGGTGTATAGAGCATCACCAGTGCTGTCATCCGCATAGCAATGAATCCGGTTTGCAACATATCATTGATATGCAGAAGAAACAGCGTTGGTGATAGCACGCAGCCTTGTGGAACACCAGCGTTAATAGGCTCGCAGTCGCAGCATGCACCGTCTACAACGACCTTGATGCTCCGATCCGCAAGGAAGCTGGTGATCCAATTGCACAATTTCTCGGGAAGCCCATAGGAAGGGAGCTTCGAAAGAAGCGCTTTGTGCCAAACCCGATCGAAGGCCTTCGCAATGTCCAAACTAACGGCCAATGCCTCCCCTTGGACTCTACTGCCTCCACCTATCTATGAGTTAAGTAGACCAGAAGATCACCAGCTGATCGCCCCGATGAAAACCGTATTGGCGGTCACTAATCAGCTGGTGATCCTCAAGATACCGCATGAGGTGGCAGTTTATAACGGATTCCATTATTTTGGAGAACAAGGGGGTGATGGCGATAGGCCTGTAGTTGGACGGGTCTGAGCGGTTGCCTTTTTTAGGGATCGAGTGGACAAAAGCTGTCTTCCATGATTTTGGGACTTCGCCTAGGGAGTAGGAGTACCGGAAAAGACGCGAAAAGACGCGTTAGAACCGGTGCCAAGTCCGGAGCACACGTCCTCAGCACAATTGGGGGGATTCCTTCAGGCCCACTCGACTTCTGGTTGTCCAGGGAGAGGAGTGCTCTGCGATTCGAGCGCTGTGAGAACCGCACATCCGGCATGGAGTACTCACACCGCGGGATGGTCGGCGGTGTGTTCCCCCCGTCATCAACAGTCGAGTTGGACGCAAAAAGGGAGCCTAAAAGGTCGGCTTTCTCTTTTGCGGCGTGGGCCAGTGAGTCGTCCTCCCTATGCAGAGCTGGTAGTGATGGCTTACAGAAATTCCCTTCGCCAGCCTTGGCGAGAGACCAGAATGCACGGGTTCCCGAAGGAATGCGAACTAGTTTCTCGCCAATTCTGCCTATGTGCTCTGACTTTGTCTTGGCAATAACTCTTTTGAAGGACCTGGAGGCGAAGTTATACTTCTTTTTAAGTATGCTGGTGTTTACATCCCGAGCCGCCGAAGCCGCAGCCCAGGCTTGATAACACTCCTGCTTACTGCGTAATGCAGTCTTACTGGAGCGACCAAACCAAGGCTGAGATCTGCCTCCGTTGGGTACCACAGATGATGGAATAAATAATTCTATTCCCTGTAGCACCACATCAGTGACAGAGTCAGCAACAGCGCTGGGATCATCCGGCGAGAAGCAAACCCGCCCCCATGGGTAGGAAGCAAAGAAAGACCGCATTCCGTCCCAATCCACCGACCTGTAATGCCGAACATGGCGGCAACCTGCAGAACGCAGCCGCGAGGGGAGCGTGAGTGGCACTCCACTCCGAATCAGATAATGGTCCGAAGAGCCAAGAGGGGCATCGACGGAAACCTGATATCTATCCGGATGAGAGGTCAGCAGAAGGTCCAACAGGTAAGGTGTATGATCCTCAACATCTGGAATCCGCGTAGGCGATGTAACCAGTTGTGTCAGACCATATGCCAAGGCAAAGTTATAAACAGATCTCCCCGCATGATCGGTTAAACGTGAACCGAGCCATTCGGCGTGGTGGGCGTTAAAATCGCCAAGGATCACGATCTCTGCGGATGGGACCTGTTGTAGCAAGGAATCTGTAGCCATTTGGACGTCTACAATCTACAACAGCTTTAAGCTACAGACTATTGTTTTACGAAAAACTTATTACAAACTAGTAACCTTTCAACATAACAACCTTAGTATACAGTGATAACGATAATGTGAAGGCACCAGCGCCCGGGTAACGAATAATAATGTGGCTATATTGTCCTCGGCTCGGTCTATACCAGTCTATACGTAATTATTACTTCTTGTACTATTTTTTATTCTTTGCTATTACCACAGTTTAAATTTAAAATGTGCTCTTCAAGAAAAATGTTCATGATGTCAAATTTTGTGAAGTTTTTAAAAATAAATTTTAATGATCATTTTATTTATTATCTAATTAATACTTGAATTATAACAGAAGTAGTACAAAATAAATAACATATGTATGTGTTGATAAACTAATTTCTAATTTAGAGATGATCTGCCACGGGTAATCGCCCATATACTTATTTTGCCTGTTTTTTTATTATTGAAATAGAACTTTTTTATTGACATAATGGAGAAATTTAGTAGGGTATTTAGAAAAAACGTCATGTTTTCTTGACCGCTGGGGCCACATGAGTATACCTACTATTATTTAACATACCTACGTAAAAATAAAAAAGAATGATATGTCGTAAAGAATTTTCACTTCGTACGTTTGTACACAATTACACACACAATTTTTTTAGATTACGTATAATCGTAGAATAGATTTCCAATTTATACTAAATAAGAAAATTTTATTAAATTCAACTATCGACGAAAATAGACGTGTTCACAAAGGGAACAAAAGTGTTTTCTAGACCGTTGTGCTCATGTCAAATATTAATCCTGCAATTGACTTTTGTAAACGAAACGAGGGCTCACTTTTTAATTAAGGCAAATGGCCGAAAGCGGAGGCGGACGTGGTCGATACAATGCCCGTTGTGATTGACACAAATTACCTCTAATCGAGAACCTCACATAAATGGCGTCCAATCCCATAAATCGAACCCATTGTTACGGTCCTGCGCAAAGTACAACGGATACGCCTGTCCTGTTCCAAAATTAGTTTGTAAAGAGATCCAGATCAAAAAGCAAATTTTGAATCTGTATTTTTAATACGAGTACGTCGTTGCCGTTGCTTTTGCTTAGTCGGGTACCCACTAATTATAAAAAGCACAGAAATCCGTATATTACGTTGTAATTATTGTATTATTTTATAAACATACATCATTGTTTGCAAATAAAACCTTTAACGCAATAAGTTTAATATTTAATAAAAAGATAATAAAAAAAATTTGCAAATCGATCTAATCCATCAAAAGTGAAAAATATAAAAGGTAACTTGACCGTGGCGGATTGCTACTTCTGTATTGTTTAAATAATGGTTTGAAGTGGATTTTGATATGTACAAGTGGTGCGATTTCGTGTGTTAAATGTCTGCGTATATGAGCTTTTAGGGAAAACGGTGCTCCAATGGTGATTCGAACCTCAAGATAATATTTCTGATAAGGTGCCTTGAAACGCTATAGCCATCAACTGTCTGCTGCCTCAAGCTGCCGTCAGGATATCCCAAAAAGTTCGCAATGTCACGCATTAACATATTGTGAAGAAGTTTACGATAAAGGATAATTTCTTAATACTATTCTAGGAAAAATACAATCGTACAAGTTCATTAAATCTTTCTTTCTTTGATTTGACATTGGCAAAATTCGTTACTACGAGATTTCCATAAACTAAAAGAAGAGTAAACATGGCAATTAAGGCAAATATGTATCTATGAGGCAATCTATAGGAGAGTCCTATATTCAGCAAGCTAACGGTATCGGTAGAAGAAGAGTATAGTATTTTTTTTGAAATAAAAAGTAGATATTTCCTATGTTTTACGGACATAAAAAAGTGTTTGTCAAAAAAAATGGTTGCTTTAAAATTAGATTTAAATACATTTTAATCCGAACGATAAACGTCAATCAAGTTTGACTGAAACCGTGATACGAGTATCCAAAGCGCTTGCAAGTCGCGCCCCCATCGCATTCAAAGAGGATTTCGAGCAAGGGTGAAATTAAAATGTCAAAATAGTAGCGACGTAGTGCGAGATATTTGTCTCCAGCTTTGTCAGATGCTATTGTGCATTTTTATTTACAAAGGTCGCCTGGAAAACGATACTTTTAAAGCTCTTTTATTCATTAAAACACAAAAGGTATAGCATTTTACCTGCGTTGTAAGATGCTAACGTTTTTTCTCCATTCAGATGCCTTATCACATAAGTGCTACAAAACAAAATTTTGTATGTATGGAAACAACAATTTGTGGCATCCCTTAGGGGAAGCCTATGTTCAGCAGTAGACTTGTGAAGGACTGTAATGATGATGATGATGATGGTACTTCAAATTAGCCATTAATAATTTATAAATAACTGGTATGCGATAAGTAAATATATCAACATTTTTGTTGAATAAAACGGGAATTATTAGTGCAAATTGTAAGAATTCTTTACAGTTATTTCATTGTTCTCTTTGAATTTATTTGTTTGGCTATTCAAGCGCTATAGTAGGCACAGTGAGGGTTCGAAGGGCAAATAAATAATTACACGCATTCTGCAGATATTTGGCCCTGGGCCGATGAATGCACTTGCCTATTGTCGACAGGACGGGGAACATGGCACGCTGTCGCTTAACATTTTAATAATCGCATAGACGCGAAACTAATGATATTTTGTGAAAAAATAATACATAAAAAGATGAGAAAGGCAAAATGTCCTAAAATTTACATATATTTTAAATATACATTCACTCGTTCATTCATTACAGTCTATTAAAAGTACACTTTGCCATAGTTGCCACGCTTGGCAATATTGTTGGCAACCAAAGTATTTTTATTATTATCAAGAAGATACTGCTTCCCATCACTTCAGTTTCCCACTATTGCCTAATATGACTTTCACGGGATATGAAGTGCCTATATTCTTAGGCCGTGATTACTAAGAACAATTTAATAATATGTAATTGTTGAAAAGCTGTGATAATGGACTGGGCGCAGTGTCGGATATTTTCGGTCAACATTACATTCCGTATGACTTAGTATTTATTACACATGTGGGATTACAGCAGCAAATGGCATAAGTATTGTCCTAGCAGCCTGTAGCAGACCACTGCTGAAATGTCGACAGTGGACGGCTACAGGAAGACTGAGTGAAATTATGGTTATGTTATGTCTTACGTCATTACTACACGGCAAAAATCACTGTACTGGTATTGTATTATTGTTTAAAGTTAATATAATAAACCGAATAGTTTCTTTGTTTCTTTTTTGGAAGTGAAATCTTCATCGGCTTCTTAGGCACGTTGGGCACTTTTAGGATGGGGAATAAGCACTGAAGTCGCGTGACCGTCACGCTCAGATACATATATACAAAAATAATGTTTACGAGTTAGTGAAACTAAGAAGTTTTCACTTTTCACTTTGGACGTGCAGTCCTATAGTTATAGTTTTTTTTCTTTGTTTGTTTGAACACGTTAATCTCTGGAACTACTAGTCTGATTTGAAAAATTATTTTTGCATATGTTTGCCAAATTCATGAGGAATAAATAGTATCAGGCTATCTATCATTAGGCTAAATTTCTCAGCTAGCTTTAAATATAAATTTTTGTTAAGTAAGTTTGAAGAAAAAGCGCTCGCGAACTGCTTTGATACCATATGCCTATTACTTATACATAACCATAAGCCACAATAACGTATTCTGTGACAAAAAAATATTGAAAAGAAAGTGACCGAACGTTATTATTAGGAACGCCATATTGATCCTTAAAATTAAAGTTACTTTATCATCAAGGCAATTTATTGAAGATAAACTTTGCTCTTTATAACAGTCCTTACCCTTCTTACAGTATTTACTGCAGACTTAGTTGTGGTACACCTTTGACCTAAAATTTTAATTTGTTAAATCTTAATCTTTTTTTTCAACACACAAAAAGGAAAATATATTTGTTTTTACAAAACTACGGGATTTTGACTTTCTTTAAAATCTCACGTCTGGTCAAATTTACACTAATGTGCCTTACCATGCAACCATATGTTAAAAAGGGTTGAGTCATAAAATATCTTGTTACGACTACAATATAGACCAATTTAACTTTTGGTTACCTCATCTAAAAACTCCCAGAAAATATAGAAAGGTTATTACTTATGCAATGAATTTACTCAAAAATGGTGCAGGAAAAAAGTTAGAAGGACAATTGGTTTACATAATCTCCTGAAGGAGTGCAGCTAAGTCTTACTGTTGTAATACTTAATCGATCTAGTGTTAAAAATCGAAAGAGAACGAAGACCTGTGTTTAGGTTAATGATTAGAAAGTATTATCGCTTTTCCACAACCGACTTGTACCGGGAAGCTCAAAAACTCTGATATATCGTTATCTTTCATTATATAATATATCATTCATAAATCCAAACTTCCTTGCATAATAATACCTGAAATGTAAGAACCTTTCTTGCAATATTCAGTCAAAACTGCTTTTGCTAAACGTTTTCGCTACTTTTCATTTGATGACAGACTTTCATCAAGTCAACCATATCAGCGAAATACGGAAGTCCAATAAAACGGAAGTCAAGCGTAAGTCAAAACTATGTCTACTTTCATTAAAGTACCACCTTAGGAGTTACCTGCTTGCACATAGGCATAATATACTCACACTGCAATAAATTACGTCCTTCTCAGCGCCGCAGACAAACTGCAAACTCTCAGCTGCTGCACTATATCGATTCGCCGCCAAATCTGTTAAAACTCAAAACTTTACACTTGTATCTAGTACTTACCTATATAATCTTTGAATCAAAAATAACGCAATCATGATTAATAGTATTTTAATATTGTACTAAAAATATTGAAGGCCAAAATAAAATTTTATGCGGCGTGACGTATTATAGTGTATCAATTAGAACTGTGTATAGCAATGGCCCAGCATGAGACGCGCCGGCGCGACGGGGAGCGCCGTCGGGGACCCACGCTCGTCCCTAGGCTCATTGCATATGCGCGCAGTCAACACCATTTTTGATAAATAAAATAGCACTTCATAGTAAGTAGATTTAGTTTCCATAAAATAATGTCAGTGCAGCTTATCACTGTGCTTTACATGTAATTGTTATTGCATAATGTCGTTATTCTTACGAAAGTTCACTATTTACACTTTTCTAGTAAAATATACATTAGTTATAGTTTTATGGTAGCTTTTGTTTTCAGTTTAAAGACAAAAGTGATTGGGTAAGTTATAATTTATTAAATCATAATACTTTTGTAACAAAGGTAACGTTATACAAAGCATTTTTTATGTTATACTCACGATGTAGCCCATAAACGAAAAAGCAATTATGATTTTATTCGCCGCCATACCTCACTGTTAAAGCAACCTGCTGCGCAACGCCTCTCTATAATTAAGCCCCGAGCGACATTTCCAAAGCTATTGAAAACGATAACACGGAAGCTGCAACGAAAACTTAAAAAACTAAGTAAGTATTGTTACTGTAATGCGTTTGCGAGTAAATATTGAGAAGCACAAAAGCGGGGTCCGACAACCCTTAAATATAGTCCGCGGGGTGCCATTAGATCGGCTCAAAGAGCTGGGTGTAGCCCGCGAAGCAGCAAGAGCCGACTTTGTAAATCTAATTAAAATATCAATATGTTCGTTGCGTCCATGTTAACAATTTGATTTCACGCTCCTCGCCCTCCGTATTGCACTGCTCAGCGCGTGAATGCAAAATAGCGTCTTTGAGAAAAGTTGGAGCAATATTTTTTTATAGGTTAAGGGTGACAAGCGAGCACACAGTCCACCTGACACCTGATGGTAAGTGGTTGCTGTGGCCCATAGGCATTTACATTTATCCTCGTTTGCGAATCAAAATGCAGATGCGTTGTCAGCTGTGAGGACTAAGATGGAATGCGTCTTTTCCAGTAAAAAGGGTCTCCGGTTCTCTACACTCACAAGAAACACAGCAGTAGTAAGCTGCTATTTTACACTGGTATTCTATTAGAGCGTGGTTTACGCTGGTATTCTGTGAGAGCGTGGTAAATATAATAACTACGAAAGGTAATTTTCTTTGATTTTGGAACGGTGGTTTACAATGAGCATAATATACAGTAAAGAAGAAATCCGAAAAATATCGTACCATATTATAATTAAACTTCAAACGCGTAGATTCACACTTGCATTCAAATCCCAACCGATGCCTGGTTATTTGTGCAATAACACTATAACAAGTTTTCGGGTCTGGATATATTGAGAATCTGATATTGTCTTCTTCTAATCTTCTGATACCACATATCAGCCTACCTCCGAACTTATGAGCATGCGTTGGACACTGACAGGTTAACACAAGGGTGTACCTCTACTTCCTACTGGTATAAGTATTGTATGCTATGCCGACGACACACTGGTGATCGCCAGCGGGGTCACCTCCGAGGGGACCAAGGAGCTCGCCGAATTTGGGACAGAAGTCGTCGTCGCTAAAATCCACGAGTTAGGTCTAGAAATAGCGCCTCATAAGACCGAGGCCTCATGGCCCAAACTACCTCGGAGCAGGGAACCACCCGATTCGTGCGTCTACGTGGGTGGGTTGTAGTCAGAGTGCGGCGGTACATGAGCACTTTGAGCGCCTAGTCCCCCAGGTTGAGAGGGTGGCAGGTGCTATGCGCAGATTGCTGCCCAATCTAGGGGAACCGAGGGAGGAAGTAAGTCGCATCTATGCCGGGGTAGTGCGATCCGTAGCCTTATACGGGGCGCCTGTATGAGCGAAAAGGCTAGCCATCCAACGCTGTAGACCTAAAATCTACAGTTTCCAGCGGAGGATCACTATACGGATCGTGCGAGGATACCGCACGATATCCTTTGAGGTGGCGACAGTCCTCGCTCGCTTTCCACTCGTAGATATACGCGGATGTGGATGCGAGCGTGTACAATCGAATCCGCATTCTCCGTCACAGAGGTGGCAGTGAGCCAGATGAGGCGTTCGAGTATATAAAATGGCAGGAGCGACAGAACGATTTGGCGATATGGATACTTTATTATCAGCTAGAAATAATTATCTGCTGGAATTGAGCCTCTCCCTTTGTAGGGCAGTATTTAGTTGTAGTATTTGGCGTAAACGTCACGTCTGGCAAGTGAATTGGCGATGGTAGTACCAAACATTTCGCTGCTTTGTCTGGATACAAGTAACATATTATACAGGTTGTGATTACCGCTATCTGTTGGATGCTGTGAGATTTTTCTAATATTTATCATATTCGCCTCTTACAACACTTACAGAATGAAATTGGATGATGGATTCTTTAACACCGCTACACGCAATATAGCCTATAGTTAAGCCTATCAAAGGTTCACTGCTGAACATAGGCCTTCTCCCTAAAATTACCTTATAAGGTAAGGATTTGCCATAGTTGCCACGCTCAGCAGGAGGGTTGGCAACCGCAGCTTGTTTGTTTCCCTATTTCGTGTCGCCTCTTACGACACCCATGGTACGATATGGGATAGTGGCACTGAGCGTACTTGTATATATAGAGGTCAGTGGGTAGTGGATATACTTACAATGCCACTATACGGCAATATCATCTTTGTCATAATATTAATTATAAATAAACAATGACTACACTAGTGAACCAAACGTTTACATAAATGATTTCTAATTGGTTTGTATTTGGTTCATGAAATTTGTAATATTTGTATTTGTATTATATTTGTATTCGGGACAACTGTTATTAAAAAAATTTACATCAGATATTACCTATGTAAAATTCGTTCCCAATGTTATTATTTCTGGAAATAAGCATCGAATATTCACGTGTCGCGATGTGCTTTGTCGCACCTTGAAGTCAACGACTTTACTGCGAATCGTCATATATCCTTTTTGAGAGCCGAAAAGGACCCGTCTGTCTAAATTTGAATTAACTACCCTTATTTTTTCTGTGATATAAAAGATTCAGGTAGCAATGCAAACAGCAATAAAAACGAGACGTGTCAATCGGTTTTTTGTCAATGTCACAAATTCGCACAAATCAAACATTGAAGTGTTAAAATTTTCGTTGACAAAGAAGCTTACAGTCGATCGACAGGGAGCGAACGATGGAGGCATTGTGACACGGGATCATTAGTTAGCAAATGTCAGAGCGATTTCGTTTCTATTTTAAACAGTGTCCCTTACCTTTATGTTACAAGGAAGTAAACGCGTAAACAACTTAGAGTGTGATTTATGACTCCAGCTCAGATTTATTGTCACTGTATATTTAACTTATCGAAACAATGTGACAGGTTGACTAAATCTCTCACAGACAGTAAAAATATATTTGCAACGAGCAGCATATTCTTCCCCACGCGCTGCCTACATTTAATAAAACTGTTATTAATTACCTTACGCATCTAGTTTAGGACAAATGTTACAATGCACGGCTTGCGCGATATTTCATCGTTCCATTCTTGCAAAAAGTGAACCCTTTTTATTCCATTCTATTACAATTGTCACCCTTTCACTTTCATTTCAATTAAATAATGTCTGGTCATTTGGGGCGGGCGTGCAAGCACTGCGTTGGGTTGCCAGTACTGTCGTGTTCGCGCCTCCCCGGGCCCTTGGCGCGAAGTGCGCGTCATCCTGCGCGCACATTAATCACCTCCATTATTAAGCTTGTTATTGTGTTCATTTAAAGATAACACGCCATAAAAGACGTCGTCCGCTTTTAACAAAATAAGCTCTCTGTAATGACGCGTAAGCGAGCGCCACTGGAGAACGTTCTCTTCGAAAAGGCTTTGATTAATGACATTTTCGTTCTTTTTATAACAACAAATCCGATTATGGCGTAATCGATATTGATTAAATTAAAAATTCTATTACTGTTCGGCAAACTTTATCGCCAGAATGAATTTACTGACATTTTACTATAGTTTACAATAATAATTTAAGGCCTATTTTATCCAAGATAGGTATATCATATTCGTAACAATTAGAAGCTGTTATTTATCATTCTATTACCTAAATGCGATGTTAAAATAACAGTGTAAATTAACAGTACCAAGTAACTTATTTCGTGATGTAATTTGGTACTATGTAAATAAAATTATAAGCCATGCTGATATTGAAACCGTTTCGAGATTGCTAATTTATAAACTCTATTTTGCTGATTGCTGTTCTACTAGACACAGTCTTCCTAAAATTTGCATTTATTTTAATTGAACAAACAGTTTGTGTGAGGAGACTCTTCAACTCTTCTCACTTAATACAATGTTATTAAGTGTCCGTCTGTCTGTCCCACGATTATATCGAGAACGGTTTCGAATTTTCAAATTCTGTTTTCAGCAATCGATTACTGATCACCCAGGCATCTGAACCACCTATTTTGAAACTGATTGCTCAACGGCAAAAAAAAAAGCTGATTGCTTCGCCACTTTGCTATGCTGTTAGCTTGCTGGGTTTATTGATTTCACGATGTCTATCCGTCTGTCCGTCTGTCTGTCCCACGATTATCTCGAGAACGGGTTCGAATTTTCAAATTCTGTTTTCAGCAATCGATTACTGATCACCCAGGCATCTGAACCTCCTATTTTGAAACTGATTGCTCAAAAAAAAGCTGATTGCTTCGCCACCTTGCTATGCTGTTAGCTTGCTAGGTTTATTTATTTACGTTACGCATGGAAGCTACGGTACGAACATATTTTTTACAATTAAGTATTTTACATGCAACGCGTTTCGCTTACTCATAGCCAATGTAATGAAATTAATTATCAAATCATAACAATATACTCGATATGTCTTCATTAGTAAAAGTTTAGGTAACAATATAACTAAAATTGGTTATAATAATTTCATGTATATAGCAAAAATATATTATAAACGACAACTTAAAAATAAAATATACCAAATTGGTAATCGCGAGTAGAACTAATTACTGGCAACAGTTGTTTTAGGCCTAGCTTTAGCTTTAGCTTTAGCTTTGTACGTGGTAGAGCCATGCTGCAGCTATATTAGTAGTATAGTTGTAGCACGAATGGGTCGGCTCGACCGGAGAAGGACCACGCTCTCACAGAATACCTGCGTAAAATAGCAGCTGAACGCTGCTGTGTTTTTTATGATGAGTGTAGAGAACTGGAGACCCTTTTACTGGAAAAGGGGCATTCCATCTTAGTCCTCACGGGTAACGACGCATCTGCATTTTGATTCTGTATTGGGGATAAATGTAGATATCTATGGGTCACAGCAACCACTTACCATCAGGTGCACTGTGTGCTCGCTTGTCACCCTATCCTATAGAAAAAAAATAGCTATCTCAAACATTGTTCATACTGAGAGCGTAATTTAATCGTAATTGAGTAAAAGTTAATAAAAATATTGCCCGAGTATACCAAAAGACGTTCATGGTGCATCCGTCGCATACTAGGTTTAAATTTAAACTAAAGCCACTGTTGTGCAAACTGTGTCCATCATATGTAGGAACTATTACGTCAATGTTACGTTTCTGACACTGTCGTAGCCTACCTCCAACTTGAAAGATAGGGGATGACGAAATCAGACTCGAAAACCAACAGTTAGTGTATTTGCACGAATACTTGCCCTGGCTCCAATCGGGTCAACAGTTCTGTCCTGGTTGTACCAACGTAGCCAGATAGAGTTTATACGTGGTAGAGCCATGCTGCAGCTATATAAGTAGTATATTTGTAGCACGAATGGGTCGCCTCGAGCGGGGAACTACCACGCTCTCACAGAATACTAGCGTAAAATACTTTTACTGAAAACCAAAGCAACTACTTACCATCAGGTAGACTGTGTGCTCGTTTGTCGCCCTTATCTTATAAAAAAAGAAGATACTTTGACAGATGAGAGCAAATGGTTATTTTGACGTCTGTAAAAGGCCATAAGATCTTTCTGGCATTCACTTTAATCGACTACGACACCAACAGAAGGAGGTGGAATGTAATATTTTCTTTTGCTCCGTCACTTAGCACAAAAAAAAACTACAACTGAATTTAGGCTGAGAAGTAGGTTTAGGAAGAATATTTACTATGACATATCTTTTTAGTGCGAGTAGTGTTTAATGTGACATCTTGAAGTATTTGCATAAATCCAAACGTTATAAAAATAAATTTAAAAAACCGAAATATGACGTCGTAAACAACATATATATATATATATATATATATATATATATATATATATATATATATATATATATATATATATATATATATATATATATATATTTTATTTAATTTAAGAAACACGAATTAATGTTAGTGCTAAGAGACCTTCCAAATTTTTTATTCTTACTGCTTAGTCATTATGTTTATTAACCTCAAGTTAACCCGAAAACCCGTTTTATTATTACGTGTTCAATACTAGGTATATTATAATGTAGGAAAACGACATAGCGACTATGACGCGATATGCGTGACGTTTCGAAACGTGACGGCATTGAATTTACCTGTTCCGACGGTGATTGTCGAGGGATTTCCGATCTTTAGTGACTCAACGGACAGTTGGCTGCGTACTAATCGCTAGACAAAATTATTATATATCTTTTATGCATTTTATCATAAGTATTCGACCCAAAAGACATCTTCAAAATAGCAAAAGTAGTAGCTGAGTGGCTGGACTGTGATTCATATTATGCAGAAGTTCCGTTTCAACAGGCAAATGATAGCTTTGGGCTTTACAAGTTACAGCCATATTTTACTCTGTGTTTTTATAAAGCGTACCTGATAGCATTGCCCAACAATGCTCATTGCCACCAGAGTAAATGTAGTAACTTAGATTATGTATAAAATAAAATAACATAAAATAAAATTAACATTTACAATCTTTTAACTGTACAATCCGTGTGCGAGAAGCTTGTGCTTGTGTATTTCTAAGAAATTCAATGGCCTTTGGCACCATTTTCCTTGTTTGCATAACCTACATATTTTGTTACTACGGAATTAAATTCGGAGATTGGGTACAAAATAAAATTTCACTTTCACTTACTGGTCAATACTTTTATACGTTACGCATTTCGCACGAAGATGTGACGATTTCTAGCCTGACTCGGGAAGAGGGTCCATTGTACAACTAAAGATCGAGCCCGTGTAAGAAAAGAGCGCCTTTATTTCGGCGATTAAAATACTATAATTCAAACATCCAAATCGCTCATGAGGAAAAACATCAAAACTAATTCAATTTCAATCCGCGTGCAGGCCAAACGTCATTAAATCCCAATCATATAGTAGTCCATTTCCAGCAGTATATATAGGCTATATATAGGCTAATGCTGATGATAGCAGTTCATTATTATTTGTTAAAGTGCTGCTAAATTTATATAATATTTTATTATTACTTCATTATATATAATTTTAGAATGGAATTGAAATGGAAATAATAGGTTCTGAGCTCTGTTTAAAGTTTCAAGTCTCTAGATCTAGCTCATCGAGAAGTTAGTTTAAAATCGATTAAAATATTTGTACCTAACTAACAAACGTATAGACAAGGCAGTGACTTATTGCATTTTCATCCAGTTTAGAACTATTTTTAAAGTTACAAGTCTCTAGCCCATCGGATAGTTGTTTTTTAAATCAATTGCAAAAAATTTGTACGGAAAAGATAAGAAAGCTAGTTTTATTTATAGGATAAGGGTGACAAACGAGCACACAGTCCACCTGATGGTAAGTGGTTACTACGGCCCATAGACATCTACATCTATCCTCGATTACAAATCAAAATGCAGATGCGTCGTCAGCCGTGATGACTATACTAAGATAGAATGCCTCGTTTCCAGTAAAAAAGGGTCTCCGGTTCTCTACACTCACCATATGAAACACAGCAACGTTTAGCCGCTATTTTACGCTGGTATTTTGTGAGAGCGTGGTCCTACTCCGGTCGAGCCGACCCATTCGTGCTACTACTATACTACTAATATAGCTGCAGCATGGCTCTACCACGTATAAAGTAATAGTTAATAAAAACGTGAAAAAAACTTTTATTCCAATAAATTATTATTAGAATAATATCTGCTGATAAATAATATAACACTAGTACAACCCCAGATACATTTTGATTTTGATTACTAATAATCGTTAGACATGGAATGGGTTATTTTTTTTTAATATATTACAAAACCACACTTACTAAACATGGCTAAAATACGGTCTAATAAATATAATGTTGTTTTGAAAATATATTTCTCTTTATTATTTTCCTACTATTATAATCTAAATCACACACTTCATTATTTAGGTATGTATTCATTATATATTAAATGTTGTTGACAATTTAACAATAGATGACTCAAGAGGTGTAGAGACTTGTTAGGCATATTGATTATTTGGCATCAGAGGCGCTTGCCAATTTTCCTCCTTACTAATTCGAGACGTCATTCAATTTGTTTATTCATTTTTACATTTGATTATAGTTGTTTTCATAGCGTACGATTATTTTGTGACGGTGTTTTTACCAAACAAAAAATTTCCTAGGTTTTGATTATAAAAAAGAATGAATTGATGTAGGTACACTTTACCCCCAGATGAGATCAAAGTGAAGCACTGGCTTATAATAATTATTAAAACAATTGAGGCTGCACAAAGGACAAAAAGAACTTCTACCTACTTACTGTGGCTAATTAATAATTATTGTGTTTTATTCGGAACACCAACAGCAATGATGCATTTCATTTAAAATCAATAATATAATGATTTCTTATATTTACGCGAACACTACACATTGAATAAAACTACTTTTACGGATTTTATCGCGTTTAATTAACTTATTTTAATTTTCGATAATTTCGCGATAAAATCTGTAAAAGTAGTTTTATTCAATATCAATTATATTTTCTTTTTGAGTTAATATTTTATAAGTCAATATTGTTTTTGGGAAAGCCGTGATTACATATTATTGTAGAGAAAAACAAACTGGGTATTTACTCTTTCCAAACTGAAGCCGGAAATTCCGCAACATCGAATTGTTAATACCTCACGGTTTCACCTTGACTTCATTATCAGAGTCCATGAACGTTTTAAGGCATGAAGTTGGCCAAATGCCTAGCTGAATAATATATTTTATAACGCAAAAAAAATACAGACAATTCCAAGATCAATTTAGTCAAAATTATAACTTAAAATTTATAGTTCATATAAGTATATATGCAATAATACATCGATTATGTATGAACAATTAAAATACTAACTAACGGTTAGCGCTCGCGGTAAATTTCACAGTGCGTGAGCAATCCGAGTTCGATCCCCGCCGGCACCAATGAAATTATTAATTACAATTTTAAGTGCTGATTTACCACGTGCTCGGCGGTGATGGAAAACATCGTGAGGAAACCTGCATGGCTGAGAAATAAGAAAAAAAAAGAAATCCGAAGACATGTAAAGTTCGCCAACACGCATTGGGGCAGCGCCAGGCAGCGCGGACACTTCCCTGTCCTAAACCCTCTTAGAAATGAGAGGAGGCCTGTGCCCAGCAGTGGGACGGGACGTATATAAGCTAACTAGCTAATTAAAACAACTTCGACCGAGAGGTCAATCGACGGATTCAACTCGGCTGGGCAGCGTTCGGGAAACTACGACACATCTTCTCGTCAGACATACCTCAAAACCTTAAAACGAAATTTTACAACCAGTGCGTGTTGCCAGTGATGACTTACGGAACTGAGACGTGGTCCTTCACTGCTGGCCGTATGAGGAAGCTCAAGGTCGCTCAGCGAGCTATGAAGAAGGCTATGCTTGGAGTTTCTCTGCGTGATAAACTTAGGAATGAGTATATCCGCAGTAGAACTAGAGTAGCCGACATAGCCCAACGGATTAGTAAGCTGAAGTGGCAGTGGGCCGGCCATATAACTCGAAGAACCGACAACCGATGGGGAAGAAAGGTTCTCGAGTGGCAGCCTCGTACCGGTAGGCGAAGTGCAGGGCGACCCCCCACGAGATGGAGTGACGACCTGGTAAGACATGCAGGAAGTCGATGGATGCAGGTGGCTCAGGACCGTGCTTTGTGGCACTCCTTGGGGGAGGCCTATGTTCAGCAGTGGACTTATGAAAGGCTGTAATGATGAAAATGATAAACAATTAAAATACTTTTAGACCCACATCACAGTTGTTATTCTGATAGGAATTGTAGTTTGCTTCATTTTGAAGGTAGGATCATTGATATACCTATATTTTATACCATCTTAGGTCCTCAGGGACGACAAGGTATCTGTAGCTTTCTTTGTATGAAGTTGGCTGTTGATGTCGATGGACTGCGGAGCCACGTACCATCGGTTGCACTGTAAGTTCGTTTGTCAATTCAGTTTCATTAAAAAAATTAATCAGCATCAATTTTCCGCCGATAACCTTTGGCATCAATGAGTACGTTATTTTAAGTTACATAATATTTACATTTTGAAAAAACGCAAATTTTTTTACGTGGTAGAGCTATATTGTGGTTACAAAAGGAATGGGTCGGGACGTACCACCCACGTACGAGTACCACGTACTCGTACGGGGTGGGACCACGCTCTCGCATAATACCAGCGTAAAATAGCAACTTAATGCTGCTGTGTTTCGTATGGTGAGTGTAGAGAATCAGAGACCCTTTTTACTGGAAACGAGGCGTTTCATCTCAGTCCTCAGGAGTGACAGCGCATCTGCAGTTTGATTCTTAACTGAGAATAAATGTAGATGACTATGGGCCACAGCATCCACTTACTATCAGGTGGACTGTGTGCTCGTTTGTCAACCTTATAATTAAAAAAAAGACGGAATCGCAATGATTGAACACAATAATTTTGTACACATTTGGTTTACTTTAAACATGTATGTACAAGTATTTGAATGGCCTACAAATAATTAATCCGGGTTTGAATGTTTGTTCAAGGGCAATTTTTGTATGTAAAACTCCACCACGATACGGGAGAAAATCGTAATGTGGGGGCAATGTAATAAAACATGCGCCAGCTGTGATGCTATTTACTTGGAAGGTTTGCATAAAAAATCACTAACCCTGGGCAGGTGGGTTAATGAGCACATAGGAGATACCTTCACCTCTCGCTCCTGGTAACTAGTCTGTAAATTTTCATAAAGTAATTTTAAGGTATTTACATACCATATGTAATAATAATAAATAATAGGTACAAATGATGGTCAATACAGTAATATAGGTAAATAAGCAGGCGACCTATAAAACATCTTTGAAGCAGGCACAGCGGTCATATCATAGGTACATAGATTGCCTTATCAAAACGCTTGCCAACCGCAGTTTTTACTTATTCCTGCTGAAAGAGGTCCAGTTTCCCTCTTTTGCGTCTTACGATGATATGATCACGATGATATGATACGAGGTAGTGGATTTTCTTACGCCTTGATTTGCCGTATTCTAATATTATGGAACATAGTTATTATGAAACTGTTTAAAACGTCTAAAAATATTAACTACATGTATAAAGACACATGCCCGTCACTCAGATAGATAGGCAGAGAGTAAGGACTTCCATTTAACACGATCCTGACACACTACATCTAAATATTAACTATTTATCTCTAATATTGTAAATTTTATTAAACACTGTATGATTGATGACTCAAACGTAGATACTTTGCATAACTAAACTCGTAAATAACGCAAATGTAATAAATATTAGCCAACATTAATTCATTGACAATAAAATCATTTGTACTTCTAAAAATAGCATGTTTAGCTTAAACAAATGGTGCGGTTCGCCCCACTCCGGTTATGGAATAAGAATGTGTTACGTCGATGCTATTACAATTATTGTAATTACTATTAATACGTAAACGGAACAACCATCAGAAACCGGTTTATTATGAATCTGTATGCTGAAATCTGCCGAGTATCACTTATGATACGAATTTTGTAACAGTTGCAACACTTCACTATTAGATTCGCACTAAGAGTTGCATCACAGTCGTTCTTTCAAAAATGTTCCTTATTTTCTTTTATGTTATATCAGTTTACAGCATTTTATCTATATAATATTAAGTATGTTATAAATAACTTAATAAAGCTAGTAGAACCAAGTTTCTTTTTAAAAGAAATATCTAAAGATCTAGTAAAATATTTATTTTATTACATGTATAAGAATACCTTTAAAATGCCGTTATATTCATTTCACTATAACAATAGTCTAAAAGTTACACGCCCATAAAACAATAGTCCCTTTTGAAACCGGTACGATGGTAGGAGCCCTGAATACGTCAGGACTTTGGACGTTTACTGTTCTTAATTTAACAAAAGCTAATTTTGTTGCATTTTATTGCTTTGAAATAGGATCAACAGCCATTAAGGCATTTTTTGCCACGCCTTTTATTAGGGTGTCGTCCGAAGGCCACGCGGCGAGAGACAAAGCGTTGACCGGAATCATTCGCATAAACAACGCTTGACGGTTTCTTTGACCGTTTACGACCGCCTGTCGGTCCGGACGGGGCTCTTCAAATGAAGACACTAAAACCGTCGAATTTTGTATAATTCATAAAAACGACTAAACTTCGCCTCACAACTGCAAGTATTTAAGTATCACCTCATCTCAGGAATACCCTCGCACCTCAATTGGGATTAAGGATGACAAACGAGCACTCAGACACTGCAGCCAATACTCACCCACAAAATGCAGCTGCGTTTTCACCTCTAAGAAATAACATGGGTTATATTCATATGCCTCCTAGTAAAAAGGGACTCCAGTTCTTGTTACTCGTCATACAAAACACGATTGCACTATGTTGCTATCACAAAGTAACGTGGTTGTATTTTAGGCTGGTATCTTTTGAAAGGATCAATCCGACCCATACGTGCTGCATCAAGCACCTGCAGCGTGGCTCTACGACGTGTAACCAGTAGACGAAGGCGACGCATACGAGTAGCTGAGGCATGGCTGTGTATTTGTTGTAGACAATTGTACATGATTATTTTAGTTTTTATACTTAATATATTATGAACGTTTAGTGAATATCCCCTAAACCATATCATCCCGTGGGTGTCATAGGCAGCAGCGTCTTCCTAATAACGACTAAATATAAAAAAACTTCGATTGTCAATGCGCTTGGCAAGCGTGGCAACTATGGCAAATATCCCCCCTATGAGGTAATCTATGGGGGAGGCCTATGTTCAGCAGTGGACTTTAACAGGCCGTAACATTAACGGTAAGTTATTATATTAGTGATTTGAATTACATTTATTTTATATATACACATACATATACATGCCTAATATATTCATATTTTATGCTTTATTCTATTTTTATAAATAAAATTTAAGTCTGACTGTAAAGTCGAAATTATTCCCTTTTATTGAGCTGGGTTTTTGCATGCCATAATAACATGAATAACCATTTTTAGGGTTCCGTACCTCAAAAGGAAAAAACGGAACCCTTATAGGATCACTTTGTTGTCCGTCTGTCTGTCTGTCTGTCTGTCAAGACCCTTTTTCTCAGGAACGCGTGGAGGTATCCAATCCAATATCTGAAATTCATATTAAATACTCAAGTCTACTGTCCCTTAGAGCTGTGAAAAAGTCAAACTTCTAAACCAACGCAATCAAAAGATACAACCGTCTATGCCGCAAATTTTCGACATTTGTAAGGGAATCAAAACCTACAGGGTACTTCCCGTGAACTCAGAATCTTGAAATTTGGTACGAAGCAACGTTTTGTAGCACAGATAAAATAAAAATTGCGAAAAGTATACATTTTTAGTGTCATCATATAATAAAAACAATTTTAAACTTATATACCTACGGATTTGTTCGCAACCCTCCGTGCGCGAGTCAGACTCGCACTTGGCCGGTTTTTTTTAATATTTGTGTGTCTCTGTCTGTCAGACTGTCCGGGCTAATCTTCGGAATGGCCGCACCGATTGTAATGAAACTTGATGAACAGTTAGAAAGCAAATGCCAGGAGTGATCTAGGGTATATTTTATCCTAAGAACTTTAAGATTCTATTTTTGAAAAAATAATCGATAAATTTGGAAAAATAAACGATCTTTGGTGATGTCTCTAACCTTAATGACGTCACATTAAAATATCTAACCCAGGCGACGCCAGGGCGAGTCGCTAGTGTAAAATATAACAAATGTTTCTTGTGTCCAAAATTGTCACACATTAAAGTATTCAATAATGGGAGCATGTTTAACCCTTTCACTGAGCTCGATTTTATTGTTTTATTTAAGGGTCAATGTGTAGTTTTTGCTTCAACGCTATGAAAAGGTTTATGAATCAATTAATTAAATGTCGGTACGGTCATTGTCGCTAAGCAAATATGTAAATGAACAAGTTTCTAACAATGGTTTGATTTATTACGACTAGTAAACATAAAACCCAGTGTCTCCCCAAGGTGAGAATTGCAACGCATTTGTTCGGTTAAAACAGTTTTGTAATGTGGTTAATACAGTTTCAAAGTTAATTTTTTCTTCACAGGCACGAAAGATATTAAAAGTCATTTTATACGTGGTAGAGCCATGCTGCAGCTATATTAGTAGTATAGTTGTAGCACGAACTGAGTCGGCTCGACCGGGGAAGGACGCCACGCCCTCACAGAATACCAGCGTAAAATGGCAGCTTCACACTGCTGTGTTACGTACGGTGAATGTAGAAAACCGGAGACCCATTTTACTGGAAAAGAGGCATTCCATATTAGTCTACGCACGTAAGCGACGTAGTTGCTGACAGATGATACTTTAATTTATTACGGTAAGTATTCAATTTGAACAAGTCTCTCCTGTAGGCAGGTGATGTCCAGCTAGATATATCAGTTCATCTGTGGATAGAATAAATTTTGTTCTTACTGCTGAGTATCATAAGTGTGCGAGCTGTCATGGACTAATATTAAACCCTGCCAAAATGCAGGTTATAGGTATTCATAGACAGCAGAAAAATTATATGTCTACTAGACTATTAACATACGGTATCGATTTAGAATTCGGTAGTAATTCGGTAATTTTGGCTGACGATCTTACTTGGGTGGAAACGTATTTTTGTCACAATGCATTAATTGGAGCTCTAGCAAAAGTTTATCCCTCGGGTGGCCAAGGTTACGCTAGTCAACTCACTGTTGCTTCCTATTTCAGATATAACTGAGAGCTGCTTATCAAACTCGACCGTCCTCTATATCTTCATCGATTAATTTATGAGATTTTTCGCAGCTTTTTTATTCCTTGCAGCTGAGCTCTGGGAAACCTAAAGGAAATTTCATGTAATAAATAATCAAGAAAAGGAATATACACCGATAATAATATATAAGTATCGATAATATTATTCAACAGACTCAGTCTGAATGTTCGATCTATTTGTTTGACGGCCGGTTTTCTGTGGTATTATTCAAATTTCTTTATCGAGTATCTCAGCTTTATTAAAAAGTATTTTCAATGTATCCGTGCTAGTTAGTAGTTGCCTCTGCAAATCGGTTGTGGTCACATCGACAAGATGAGTTGCAGAAAATACATCAACTTCCATGGCATGTAAAGGTTGAGCTAAAGGGAATGTGATTCCCAAAATATCAGAGAGAATTACCAAGCTCACAAGGAATTCCGACAACATTATAGCTTAGAGCAGCGAAACCACAGATGTAGCATGACTGTCCTCTTGATCAGCCATTGTTTGCAAAACTCCAAGAAGACATGGCAAGACTTCCAAAAATGTCAAACACGCTTCATGTTTCACACTTTTCTTTAATGTATAACAGTGGTAGAGCCACGCGGCAGCTTTTGCTGTAGCACGGATGGGCCGGCTCGAACCGGGGTGGTACCACGACATCACAGAGAACCAGCGTGAAGTAGAGGTTTACCTCTGCGTTTCGCTTGGTGAGTGCAGGTGACCGGAGGCCCTTTTTACTGGAAATGAGGCATTTCATCTTAGTCGTCACGGGTGACAACGCATCTGCATTTTGATTCGCAAACGGGGATGGATGTGGATGTCTATGGGCCGCGGCAGCCACTTACCATCAGGTGAACTGTGTGCTCGTTTGTCACCCTTATCCTATAAAAAAAAATGTATTCAATTAAAAGTGTCCACAATCGCCTTTAATTCGTCATCGTCAACCAAAGTTTTCGAACGGCCACGGGGGTTCATTTTTCAGGTAGAAATTTCCAGCGTTCGTTCATAGTATTCGCACCGTAAATGTCGTTGATGTTGCGTGAGGCTTGTGCCGCGTTGCTGCCACTACGGTATTCATATTCCATAATTATTCGAATTTTTAACGTAGCCATGATAATGGAAAAGATTCAAATGGGATGAAAATATAACGCTATATAATGAATAAACAAATGACTAATTTTGAAAAAAGAATTCCATTCTTTTAAAATAAAATTAATTAGAAATTAGAATTCTTAGCCAAACAAAAATTATTTTGATTTGAAATGGCCAGTATTGCGGAACGGTAATTTCATAGGTAAAGACCCTAATATTTGGTTTTCCCTTTGGCACTTGAACTTGCATTTTTTCTCTGATGCTCGGGCCACAGTGATGCTGAGGAACGAGAAACGTCAATGCCCATAAACGCAACAATTATTGCCTTAATTTTAACGCGATAAACTGAGTGGCCATACTTGGGTCGGTCAACGTCATTTCAATTTCAACGCTGTTGAACGGCGTTAAAGTAAGCTGACCATTTATTTTTTAACTCAAAACGGGACATGGGTTTATTTATACTCCCCAGTTAGCAGGTTAACAATAAAAACAATATTATGTTATTTATTTAAAAACTGTAACTTTATACAATTAGTGTTCACTATAATTATAATCACATTAATTATAATTATTTTTATTTTATCAAATTGTGAAAAATAAAAATCAATCACCAGTTCACCGGCTTCATTAAAGCTAAGTTCCTCAGACAGTAATCATAATATGCAACATATTTTTCTAAATTATATTTATATTTGTCAGTGGAACAAATTTGCTTTAATCAAGTCGGTGATGATTTTAAATAAGGGCAAGTTTTTTTACATTGATTTTTGATATCAACATCGCCTTTAGAACTGGAACCTGTAAGTGATTTTTTTGAGACGTCCATAATTTATTCATAATAGAAAAATACTTTTTCTACTGGAGCATTTGTACCAGAAAGACATAAAATATATTCGATTAAAATGCAAAAGAATTTATGTTAAAGATTGTTGGTGAGAAATGTTTGAATACTACCACCCAACGAATTTCTGCGAAAACTTTGAAATTATCCCATTCGGTTATTTTTTGGTCGGTCCCGCTCTCGCACCGTTCGTGTCTGACGGACTTCATAGTTTTAAATTTTCTCGCGGTTTAGGACAACGGGACTATTTTGCGCCGCGGAGCTTTGTTTGGAAACAACGGGACAGGTGACCGAGAAAAGGGACAGTCCCGTTCAAAACGGGACGTATGGTCACTTTACGTTAATATTCCTTGAATTTCAAGCAAGATGAACGTTGACGCTGCTACATGTGTAAATTTTTATTATATGAATATATTTTATCATTGCCTAAGCATGGCTCTGTTTGCAGAATCTCAAGAAACGTAATAACTTTTTCATTATTCCACTCTATCGTAGCCATACGTGCGACTCCGTTGCGCTCACCGTGCACAATGAGACAAACGTAGTGTGGCCGCTTCAACGCGTTAATTCGTGCGTTAATCTCTTTGATGTACCGACACTCGAGTTATCGTTCAACGGGAAACGGCGTTGTTCTTGCCGTTGTAGAATTATCGCGTTAAGTGGTGGCCACACCTACATTTAACGACATTTAACGCGATAATTAACGGCATTTCTCGTTAGTGTAGCCCGGGCATGAGAAGATGAATTTGTTTAGCTGACTCACGGAAAAAGGTATATTAGGGATAGCTCCACGGCATTTCTTATGCTGAGTACGGTGCATGCTGTACTGATAGCTAAGTTGAGCCGGTGGCTTGTACAATGGCTGAAAAAACTAAAGGCTGAATGTTGGCTATGTGCGCCTTTTATTTTACCACTCATGTTAGCTCCTCCATCATAAGCTTCACATTGTTTTATAAACGTTTCACACACGTTCTTTCTATCAATGTTAATTGTGTGATTGTATCACGTACATAAATGTAAAACAAATGTTATTTAAGCACTATCGTATTAATCTCCCAGTTCTTTGTTTTATTTAAACCGCTTGGGGGGAGGGCCACGTGCCCCTGTACACCTCTACTAGATCCGCCCTTGGCCTGCACAAGTTTGATCGTATAATATCACATTTTCGCTCAAGACTTACGTGGCTCGACTTCCGTTTTCGCGGGAACACACGCCTTCTAAACACTTTGTATGGTATTTTATCATAATCCTTGTTCACCAAATTATTAAATGAAATTAATTTTTACGGATTTTATCGCGTTTAATTTACTTTACGGCACCCGAAACGTCGGGAGTTAAAAAGTTAAATTAAACGCGATGAAATCCGTAAAAATTAGTTTCATTTAATGTGTAGCCTTCGCGTAAATATAAGAAATCATCACCAAATTATGTTTTTGAAAGAGCGTTTTTCATACTAAGGCTTATTCTGTTCGATAACTGACAAAAGTCTTACTATCCTAACACATAAATCTACACACTACTCACATTTCTTTACGGTAACATCAATTACTCTTTGGAATAAGTAACCTTCGTGAGATATAAAAAATGTCTCCTCAATAAATTCATTCAGACATGAGGCACATTTTTCAAAGTAACTTGGTCAATATTTATTGGTTTACATATAATTTTCTAATACACACACATGTATTTGCTATTACATAATGCATTTTAAATAACATGTTTAAATAAGCTAGTTTTTTTTCTGTTGCGGCCCTGCCCATAGCTCTCACCACACTACCAAACGTTAAAAGTTAAAAAGTTACAGCCTATATACGTCCCATTGCTGGGCACTGGCCTCCTCTTACTTCTGAGAGGGTTTTAGCGCAAGGAAATATCCGCCACGCAGCCCCAATGCGTATTGGCAAACTTCACATATTATGTCCTCGAAATATTATTTTTCTTATTTCTCAGACATGCAGGTTTCCTCACGATGTTTTCCTTCACCGCCAAGAACGTGGCAAATCAGCACTTAAAATTGCAATTAACAATTTCATCGGTGCCGGCGGGGATCGAACCCGAGAACCAAAGGTTAACTGGCAGATAATGCATTAATTTTGCCTTTGTAACAAATTGTTTCGAGTGCAAAAAAGAATTTTGTATTTATCTATCTATGACAAAAAATTTTATACGAATGATTTATGAGACGAATCATTTCATGAATGCCAGATGTAAAATGTGATGTATATAAGATGTATAATAAATTCTCCGCCATGATCATCGGTGACTTAAGTTCAGGTTACAGGCTGAAAAAATATCTGGAATACTTGCTCTTATACCCCGTTTAGGCAAATCTCAAGAAATGCGTGAAACTTAAAAAATTCCACCTGATGCATTACAGGCATATATATATATATATATATATATATATATATATATATATATATATATATATATAATAAAATAATTTAAACAATGTGTATTGTATATCATTCAAACTATACTTCAACATAATGCAACAGGAAAACCCGCAAATATTCCAATTACTTATCACAGGATGTAGTTTCTGATTATTTATTGAATGAAATACCTTACGCAATACCAGTGACCTGCAGTAACGTTTATACACAAATATCTTCTTCTCCTCATCATTCATCTTCCTCAATAGCTCAATAACTCAATGGACCTCTAGTAGTAGTTAATCACAATCACAATCATAATGTTTCTGCAATCAAATGGTAACAACAGATGTTATGTTTTAAAAAATTGTCCGCATTTGAAGTTTTAACCCGGTTTGGGCGTAGCAATTATAAAATATTAAATTACATTATTAAATATTATTATGAAATTACACTATTAGATTTCACGTTTAAATTTCATTATTAGATTACATTTTAAATCAGGTATACAATACTAGATAAATTATTGAATATTCTATAAATTCAATTCAATTAATAATCACAATGTCAAGTAAAGAAAGAAAAACAACAATAATAATAACTATTATTATTGTAAAAGAAAATTAAATAAAATGAAATTATATAGAAAATTGAAATAAAATAATAATTTTTAAAAAATAGGCAGGCTGAAGTTGTCCACAGTCCATACAAATTAAATGATATTTGTTTCAAAATAATACTTTAAATTATAGAAACATTTTTCAATTAAATATAACTTTAATTTTGATAAACATGATGTAGTATCCGTTAGATTTTTAATGTCATTTGGAAGACCATTAAAAATTAGAGCTATGTAATGCGAGTGTAGATTTCAGAAATATTAGCCTATTCTTATTAGGTCTGATTAAGTATTTGTTATTCGTTTCACTTAATTTGGTAAATAGTTTTGGGTGTTTTATTACAAATTTGCATGTTTTGCAAATTTAAATAGACGTCAAAGCCAAAATTTTAAGCTTTTTGAAGTGGGGCCTACAACTTTCTGGAGTATTTATATTTGCCAAAATTCTTATATATTTTTTTGGATTATAAATAATTGTAGTTCATAGTACTATTTCCCCACTGACTGTTAGGCTGCGCCTTTACTATAATATTGTAACTAATAGTCACGCTTCGCAAGTTAGCAGGCATCTACGATTAGAGATATCACTGTGTAGTTTCGGTAGTCTCAAGATTTTCTATATCGTCTCGTACTGTGAGATGAGTGACGGTTTTATTTCTCCTTCGCGCGATGAGCTTATTAATATTCATTTATAAATTGATGACATCATTATTAATAAATTATATAATTATACATATTTTAAAAGGTGTTAATATAAATGATTATTAACAATTACATATGTTCCAGGTAGGTTAACAAAATGTAACCAATGTTTAGTTTACTGTATAATTAAATTAAAAACTTTACTACATTATCATAATTATTATATTAAAAAAAATACCATGTTATCAGTTTCTTGAATGGTTACATACAATTAAGGCGTGGGTGTGGGAGTGAATGTTGTGGGAATATTCACGACACCAATAAATATATATTATCTTTAACACAACATATCAGTACACAGATGTAAAAACATATTTTTCTGTGATTCGATTTACGTAAATATTACAATGAAATAAAGGCAATTTAAGTTGTTTTAATTTCTTGCGATTTATTAACCTACCTTGACACTAAACACCTCGTACTTTACCAAGATATTTTAGTGGAAATATCAGAATTGAATGATAGCTAAGAAACAAAATGTTGAAAACTATTTATCCTACAGTAATTTTTTTATTTTTGCCACGGATATGAGGGTCGATGGTTTTTTTTAATTACCTTTATATCTTAGCTATATTTAAAATTTTATTAATAATGCTTTAATTTTTTTTTAATTTAAGAAATTATTAAAAAAATGCAACTGATTAAATAATGTTACTTTGTAAACAAAATATAGAAAGACTTATTTGTGTTACCTACTTAATAATTTAAACAGTTGTAGAGAGCTAATAACATGGGTTTATTATTGTTTGTTTATTTTTTGTTCTAGGAGGTTTTGTCCTTTTACAAATAAAGCAATGGTTAAATTGCACTGCTGTGTATTGTTGAGTTATTCATTTGTTAAGCATTTAATACCGTCGGTACTGTGAAATTTTATTTAGACTGGACGTAATTTTCATTAGTTTGTCTTAATCCCATGTGGTAGAGTCACGCTGCAGCTATATTTATTGTATAGTTGTAGCACGAATGGGTCGGTTTGACCGGGAAAGGACCACGCTCTCACAGAACACCAGCGTAAAATAGCAGCTTAATAAGCTGTTGTGTTTCGTATGGTGACCGTTTTTACTGGAACCGGAGAGCATTTTTATTGGAAAAGAGGCATTCCATCTTAGTCCTCACGGGTGACAACGCATCTGCATTTAATTCGCAATCGAGGATAGATGTAGATGTATATCTTTTTTTTGTTTTGTTGCTGTGGCCCAGCAACCACTTACCATCAGGTGGACTGTGTGCTCATTTATCACCCACACACTATAAAATAACAATTATAATAAAAAATAAAAATAATCTAATAATATAATATTATAACTACGATTTTTTTATAAACAATGATTATTTATTATACATAACATACATAATATAAACACTCACGCCTGTCACCCAGAGGGGTAGGCAGAGACTATGGACTTCCATTTGGCACGATCCTGACAGACCTCTCTCGCTTCCTCCACATCCATATACCTACGCATACACGCTCGTCGGTTAAAGGTACTCTTGATTTGGCCCATTTTCAATATATCGCCAATTTGGTCGATAAACTTTCGCCTAGGGCGACCTTTCCCGACTCTGCCGTTCACCTCTGCCACAGAAATTTGCTTTGTCACTCTTTCCTCATTCATTCTTTCTACATGACCAATTATTTATTATAATAATAATAAAACGTAATTTTAGTTTTTATAATTTTATACAGCCTTACTTACCCCTTACCCCGTAGCATAGCGCCAAGAACATTAGCTTTATTTTCCTTTCTTTCGGAGAAAAGAATTAGTCCTCCCGTCACTAGCAGTGGCGACTATTCGTGGATACAGTTCCTTTAGGAACCCCACCGCAAATGGGTATCACGTATGTACCTATAGTTTCGACAGCATTTGGTACACATATAATCATGTCTCTGAGAGTTATATTTGGGCCATTTACTCAGGTTCAGCTACCGATGATGGATGGATGCCGCCCCATCCCTAGACACCGCTCGTGAGATAAGAGACTGCCAAAGTGTCCTTCATGTATCATCCCACACTAGCTTGGCTTCTCTCTTAAGGGGTCTCCTGCCATCGTCTCGAAATATTCTACAAGCCTCTGAAACCGAGGGAATATTAGCGACCGTCGGACAACGTCGTTCAGTGAACCATATCGGGACAGTCTACAAGCACTTTTCTTACATGAAAGTCTGTTGAGTCCAACCTTGTCCACGCCTGACATACGTAAAATAATTTGCCGTGTAGTGGCGACGTAAAAGAATACATTGCTCCATTTCGTTCCGTGGGTATCCTAGTCCTATCTTACGATAGGATATAATAATATGTGAGAAATACCAAGAAAAATCTTATAAGTTTCGATAGCTGGCGGTATATACATCTAAGAAAGAAAGAAAGAAAGAAAGAAAATATTTATTTTGCCACATAGGCACAATGCCATATTGTACACTAGCTGTTCCCCGCGACTTCGCTCGCGTAATAGGGTTTTTATGTTTTTGCGCGGAATCCTAATTCTTTTTCTAAAATAAAAGCAGCTTAAGTTACTCCTTATGAAATTAGCTATTTGCCAGTGAAAGTCCCGTCAAAATCGGTTCAGCCGTTTCGGAGATTAGCCGGAACAAACTGACATATGTTGTGGTAAATATAAGGAAGAACATCGAAACCTTGGCGAATAAAGGAAAAGAAGTTAGATTGTTTTAGATCAGAGCACATAGAGGCAATGAGGGAAACGAGAGAGCGGATCAGTTAGCGAAACAAGCGGTGCACAAAAAGACAGCACCGGATTATGACCTATGTCCATTGTCATATTTAAAAAAATAGACATGACAGCTTACAAACGTGGAACGATAGGTAAAACAAAACAGCAACAGCAGAAGTTACCAAGCTCTTCTTCCCGAATGCAATACAAGCGCACCAGATTTAAAAAAAAAAAACTTACCCCTGTGCTTGTACAGGTGCTGACGGTTCACGGTGGATTCGGCCAGTACCTGCATAGGTTTAAATGTAAAGATAATCCCGCATGCATATGTGACCCTGATGTCGAAGAGGGGATAATCCACTTAATAGTAGATTGTCCAAAATACAGCTTAGCCAGAAATGAAATTGAAATAAAAATAAAAGAAAGAGTTCGAAAAGATAATTTTTCGGAAATAATGAAATCAAATAAAAAAAATATATTTATAGACTATTTATGTAAGATAGCCATAGAAACTATAGCAAGAAATAAGACTGCATAGTACTGTTGTAGAAATAAGGTAGATATAGGAACATAGAATAAGAAAATTTTCTAAGATTATATATGTTGTATATATACTACTTGTAAAAAGAATATTGCAAAAGAAAGAAAAAATGCAAAAAAAAAACAAAATAAAAACAAAAAAAAAAACAAGAGAAATATCGAAAGAAAAATATGTAAATAGTCTAGTATATATAGAAAAAATGTAAAACCATAAGAAAATATGTTAAGTAGTCTTAATGTAGTATAAGAATATGTACATCAGGGTCACCGGTGTATGCAAATGTATACACTGAGCCTAGACGGGCTAGCCTAGACGGGCTAGCTTAGACGGGCCTAGACAGAAAAAACCTGGAATAAAAAAAGAAGATATTCCAAAACTGTTTCGCTATGCAATGTCTCTGACCAGTGTCAGAGGTATAGAGGAATAGAAAGACAAAAAAAACAGACAGACAGACAGACAGACAGACCGACAGACAGACAAAAAATTTAAAAATTGCGTTTTTGTTATAAGTACCGTATACATTTTCATATACATTTAGTTAAACGCTGTTATTTTGACATTACAAACAGACACTTAAATTTTATTTATTTGTATTTGTATAGATAATTGTTTTCTTATTTTTAAGATTATTATTATTAATAATAAAATATAGACGTTGCCGAACGAGACGAAAAGGAAAACGCACTCAACATTTGGCATGGCGATTCACAGCCGCTGTTTTTTTCAATTTGGCCCTTTCGTCTCTTTCGAATAGTTTGAGCAGTGGTCTTAATGGTCTTAATGGAATCTACATACATTATAAATAATTCTAAAAAAACAAACAATAAACACATCTCGTTTACATCACACGTAGGTAAATTACTCCGACCGACGACTGACAGCAAAGGTGCGAGATGTCTAGCACTGCAGTCGTCAATCCGATTGCATAGAGAGGCCAACGCCAAGCATTGGACTTTTACATGCGATAAAAATACCTAAAAATAGAGTGGTAATACAATTTTTTCATTTTTTTCTGTCCCCCTTTATTGAATATTTTAACTCTGTACGTGCTTTCTATGTAGTTGCATGTTATTGATCAATTTGTGACGCGTGCGCGATCTTTCTTGTACTAGAGTGGGAGCAATCAACATTTGCAAAGATCAAACGCTGCGCTCATATACACGTGGCAACTATTAAGAACGTTCTGAGCTACGTGATGTAGCGAGAAATAATAAAATCAGCCTGATTTGAAACTTTGATATTTTAGGAATATTTTTTTAAAATGTTGCCGTTGCTCTGTCCTTTCTGGTAAGTGGTGCGATTAGTTTCACTTTGAAATTCACTCCGGAGTTTGTACTTTGTACAGTCTAAATCATAGAAATATTAAAAAGAGTCTTCTTCGTCGTCTTCTATTATTATATCTATGGTCTAAATATATTTTTTAATAATTCGAACTATCAGTTGTGGATTTCTAATTATCTTTTTGGCATTAAGTCAACATACATTTTGAAGAGCCGTGGTAGCTCAGATGGTTAGCGCTCGCTGTAAGCTTCACAGTACTCGAGCAACCCGGGTTCGATCCCCGCCGGCACCAATGAAATTGTTAATTGCAATTTTAAGTGCTGATTTACCACGTGCTCGGCGGTGAAGGAAAACATCGTGAGGAAACCTGCATGTCTGAGAAATGAGAAAAAAAATATTTCGAAGACATGTGAAGTTCGCCAACTGGGGCAAGCAATTGGGGCAGCGCGGCGGACATTTGCTAGCCCTAAAACCCTCTCAGAAATGAGAGGAGGCCTATGCCCAGCAGTGGGACGTAAATAGGCTGCAACTTTACTTTACTTTACTTTTACATTTTGAAAATAAGTTATTTTGGTCCATAAATAAAGCTAATAACTTGACTACATCGCCACCTAACGGATCCTAGCATAGCTGTGAATCATCGTCTTGGCAAAACCAATATAATTATATTATTTGTGTAAATATGACCTTAATCGGTCTAGTCGTTCAGATGTTACATGATCACTAACAGATGCACTAAAAATATATAATTATACTAGCTGCCCAGGCAGACGTTGTACTGCCCTTAGCGGCGAACGTCTGTACTATAAAAATACTTAAATTTGCAATAAAAAATACTGAGGGTCACTTATCGGGATTAAAACTATCCTATGTCTCAAGTTGGACCAAACTGCACACAGAGTGCACAAATTTCATTGAAATAATTTCAGTGGTTTAGGAGTTTATCGCGGACAAACAATCTGACACGTAATTTTTATATATAAAGATAAAGTAATTTATGCAAGATATTATGTTATTAATGTTATTAAAACTAATTATATGAGTGAACATCCACGCCTAAACAAAAAAGCAACAATACTGAGCTTCAAATTTAAATATTCAGAGAAGCTTTATAAGAACTTTTGAGTAATGTTGCAAGCTCGCACTCATACAGTAGTACAGTCTTTACTAGTTACAATAATACAATACAAACACTCACGCCTGTCACCCAGAGGGGTAGGCAGAGACTACGGACTTCCATTTGGAGCGATCCTGACACACCACTCTCGCCTCCTTTACATCCATATATCTACGCATACACGCTCGTCGGTTAAGGGTACTCCTAATCTGGCCCATTTTTAATGTATCGCCGATTTGGTCGATAAACTTTCGTCTAGGGCGTCCCTTCCCGACCCTGCCATTCACTTCTGCAACATAAATTTGCTTTGTCACTCTTTCCTCGTTCATTCTTTCTACATGACCAAACCACCGAAGCATTCCTTTCTTAATCCTTGTCACAACGTCATCTTGCAAACCACATTTTTCTCTTATCACACTATTTCTCACCCTGCCTCTCAGCCCTAGCATACTCCTTAAGGACCGCATTTCTACAGCGTTTATTCTACTCTCATGCTTCTTCTGCCAGACCCAACTTTCACTACCATACATTAAAGTAGGGACTAACACAGCATTATGAATTGCCATACGTGCCTTATTTGACACATTCTGACTCCTCATAATAGCGTGTAGAGCCCCATTCACTCAATTTCCTGCGTTCACTCGTCGTTCTATATCTATATCATATATACTATCCCTGCTAAATAAACATCCCAAACATACAAACTCATCCACTTGCTCAATCAACTCCCCTTCTATTCTTATTTCACATAACGTTTTACTTTCTTCTCTTTCAAAAAGCATCACTTTCGTCTTACTTGCGTTCACTTTCATACCCCTTTCTTTCAATGACCAGTTCATTAAAGTAACCATCATTTGCATATATTAAGAATCATAATACAAATGCGTTGTCACTCCTGAGGACTAAGACGAAATTCCTCATAAAAAGGGTCTTCGGTTCTCTACCTTCACCATACGAAACACAGCAGCCTTTAGCTGCTATTTTACGCTGATATTCGGTGAAAGTGTGGTCCCAGCCCAGTCGAGCCGAGCCATTCGTGCTACAACTACTATAGCTGTAGCGTGGCTCTACCACGTCCATGCGTTGCCAATGCCTTTTGTGTCAGAAACATTGACGGGCGCGCGCACAAACAACTCACCAAAGTTTCATCGTAATCGGATGAATGGTGTAGGTACTAGGGTCGCATAGAAAACGAACAAACGACAAATAAATATTAATTCTTGTTGCAATGGGCATATACGATGGTTGGATAAGTTACTGAAGTATCACTACTAGTCGCTTCATCATCATTACAGCCCTTCACAAGTCCACTGCTGAACATAGGCCTCCCCCAAAGAATGCCACAAAGCACGGTCCTGAGCCACCTGCATCCATCGACTTCCTGCATATCTTACCAGGTCGTCACTCCATCTAGTGGGGGGACGCCCTACACTTCGCCTGCCGGTACGAGGCTGCCACTCGAGAACCTTTCTTCCCCATCGGTTGTCGGTTCTTCGAGCTATATGGCCGGCCCATTGCCACTTCAGCTTACTAATCCGTCGCTTAGAGTGACATAATTTTATGTAATGGGATTTTATCATTTGACAATGTAAAATTAAAAAAAAAATACTATATAGCAAAATACAGTAGCCCGCGTCAGTATATATTCTGTATAGGGAGTATATGTAGTCAGTGCATGACATTCATGCATACACTTCTCTGAGCATAATAGGGTCATAGTAGAGGAACAAAACTCTTGAAATTATAATACAGCTTTTTGGTTAAAAATCATCAAATAGACTCTCTGTCACCTACGCAAAGTATATCTTGTACGTACTTCTGTAAAAGCACGAAATATAATTATATTATTGAAAGATGAAAAACATTGCCTAATTCTATGACCATTATTATTCATATAATGGAGTGACATTACGTTAAATAAAATTATTAAGTAATTAGAATTTGTGAAGAAAAATATCTACAATTGCGATTTTCTCTTTTTTTGTAAAAACATATAGTTACTTGTTTTGCAGTTTCATCACTTCTTTAATGCACCTTCAAAATATCCTGCAGTACTTCAAGCGACAACGCTTTATTGAAAAACCACCGACCAATTTCGATTCTGAGCCGCGTCATGGTGCAGTCATCGCGAATCGTTTTGCACACATACTTGACAACTTCCAGCCTCCTGAACAAGCTGGTATTCGAAAAGGCTTTAGAAACATAGGCCACATTCATACTTCATGGTAAATTGTACAAAAGACCGCAGAGTGCAATCTTCCATTTTGTCTTGCGTCCCGGTGCAAAGTTTGACTATTGGATTATCAAAGTGTTCTCGGGTGTTGTAAGGCAACGATGGCTATCAGAATACAGAGTACGAATCATACTATACAACTGCAGTCTGCAGTGAGGTGTAAGAATGGACCACGTCAAATCCCTGAATTTTTTGGAAGACGTTTCTAAGCTACTGGTAACGACATAATCGCGAAAACCATTCTCGCCTTAGATTTGCTAACAATATAGTTACTATGTCAAAATCACTGGGGGACCTTAGCACTATGCTCAAGGACATAGTGTCTTTTAACGCATAGGTCTTAAGATGAACATAGACAAGACAAATGTAAAGTAACGTTCATGTCACACTATGCCGATAGTTGTTGGAAACACTATGTTCGAGTTATTGGCGAGTATATTTGCCTAGAACCCTAGAACAAATTGTCCGACTAGGTAAGTCCAACTTTGACCAAGAGGTTAATCGACGGTTCTAACGGACTGCCCACCTGCCCAGCATTCGGCAGGGAAGACAAATAGCGTGAGCAAGATGCATGTCACACCTGTGCCGGTTCTTATTGGGAGCACTAATTGTTACACAAGTTTTTAACGAGTAGGTATTTTTATCTAGGACAAATTGTTCGACTAAATAAGTCGAACTTCGTCCGAGAGCGCGATCGACGTATCGTACTCAACTGGGCAGCGTTCGGTATATCACGATCTGCTTCTTCTTAGATCTTCATGACAATTATTTCTCAAAACTTAAAAACAAGATTGTACAACCGGTGAATATTTCCAGTGATGACATCATATAGATCCATTACGTAGATCTTCGCTGCTAGCCGTATGAGTTTTTCTGCGTAATAGAATTCATAATTAAATAATTAAGAACAATTAAAGATCCAGAGTAATTGCATTAACCCAACGGATCTGTAAGCTGAAGCTGAAGGTGCAATGGGCCGACCATATTATAGCTTGACAAACTAAGATACAACCGATTGGAAAGGATGTGCCCATTTAATAGAATAAATTTAATGAAAAAAAAATTATGGCGAAGTTAATATTTTGCCGTGGTAGCTCAGATGGTTAGCGCTCGCTGTAAGCTTCACAGTACTCGAGCAACCCGGGTTCGATCCCCGCCGGCACCAATGAAATTGTTAATTGCAATTTTAAGTGCTGATTTACCACGTGCTCGGCGGTGAAGGAAAACATCGTGAGGAAACCTGCATGTCTGAGAAATAAGAACAAGAAAACATTTCGAAGACATGTGAAGTTCGCCAACACGCATTGGGGCAGCGCGGCGGACATTTCCTTGCCCTAAAACCCTCTCAGAAATGAGAGGAGGCCTGTACCCAGCAGTGGGACGTAGATAGGCTGCAACTTTACTTTTAACTTTAATATTTTGAACATTCAACATTATTTATGGAATATTTATTTAAATTATATGAATTATAATATACTTATCGAAATTATTTCCAAAATTATGTGATGTACGATAATAACTTAACTTTTTAAGGTTACCTATGTTTTTCAGTAAAATTGCGTTGTCATTAAATAGCTTAAAACGTTGGCAGTTACTTCTAAAAATACACTTTCTTACAGGTTTTAGAATGGTTAAAGTGATAGCTATTAGTAAATATGGCCGCCTCATGTAAAGAGTTTTAAAAGTAACTAGCTGAGTAACTGAAGACTAGCTTGAATGGAAAATGTGGTGTACCCGGTGGTAGCCAATAGCACGCATCTATATCTTTATTAACATTCCAATTTTCACAGCAATTAGTTATTGGTGGAATTAGTAGACTCATTAAAAGATGGATTTAGTTTAAAGAACTTTAATGGCTGCAAAAATGCATTTGCTGTAACTAAGCTTGCTATTAGTGCGAATATATCCTTTTACCTACCTATACTACCTATACTACCTATACTACCTATACTACCTATACTACCTATACTACCTATACTACCTATACTACCTATACTACCTATACTACCTATACTACCTATACTACTACCTATACTATCTACCTACTCTTCTGGATTTTTAGCGCCACCATTCTCAAATAAAGAAATTTAATACCTAGATAGATAAACGATACACCTCTGAATATGTTGATGAAACTCTCAATTGAGAACATTTTTTTCTCATTGGTTGTCGGATTCTCAGCTGTATTGTCGGTCTAGTGCCGCCTCTTATTAAAATCAACAAATTAAATATGTATAATATGTCACATAGTTGGTACCTACCTACCTTTTTATAAACAGTAGATATATCGTAGCCCATTAAGCATTATATAAAGACATTTGATCTGGTAAAGGTATAAATGAAAGATAACTTCAAAAGATAACACAATCCTGCTACACTAAGAATAGTAGGGATAAATATCTGATGTTTCTGTTAACAAAACACATTATACCTTAGATCACTTTAAGTGGCAGCCTCTTGATAAAATGTTATATCACAAAGCCAACACTTAGAGACGTTGTTATCTGCAGTCGATCGCTCATTGACATCCTTAAAACATTTTGTACTACAAGTAACAAAAGTTTTTGCCGCCTTTCATTAGAATTATTTAAGATACACTACAAAGGACCATGGTAACGGCGGGGCAGGGGGTGCTAAGAATCTCCGGTGGAGGTTCGGTTGCCACCTTAGACGACTCGACCTGGCAACGTACAACGCACGCACCCTGAGGACTGACGAGAAGATCGTGGAGCTGGAAGAAGAGATAGACAAGTTGCGCTGGCATATTATAGGATTATCCGAAGTCCGAAGAGAGGGGGAGGACACGGTAATCCTCGAATCCGGCAACTTGTTCTATCACCGGGAGGGCGACCATCTGTCCCAAGGAGGTGTCGGATTTATCGTCCACAAGTCTCTCGTTAACAACGTTGTAAAGATCGGGAGTGTGTCGACGAGGGTTGCGTACCTTATACTCAGAATCACCAAACGGTATTCGCTGAAGGTCATACAGGTTTACGCACCAACCTCGGTACACCCCGATGAGGAGGTGGAGGAAATGTATGAGGATATCTCTAGAGCCATGCATTCCTCCAAAACCCAATATACGGTGTTAATGGGAGACTTCAATGCAAAACTAGGCACAAGAGAGAACGGTGAGCTGAAAGTAGGGAAATTTGGAATAGGGCAACGGAACCCAAGGGGCCAGCAGCTGGCCGACTTCATGGAGAAAGAGGGACTCTTTATGATGAACTCTTTCTTCAAGAAGCGGCCCCACAGGAAGTGGACCTGGTCGAGCCCCGACGGTTCGACAAAAAATGAGATTGACTTCATTATGACGACCAGACGACAACTGTTCAGTGATGTCTCAGTGATCGCGAGGGTGAAAACCGGCAGCGATCACCGAATGGTTAGAGGCACACTGAACCTAAATGTTAAGTTGGAGAGGTCTCGTCTGATGAAGTCAACGCTCCGTCCCCCTCGTGCTCTAATCCAAAGTCCCGAAACCTTTCAGCTCGAGTTACAAAACCGTTTTCAGTGCCTAGAAGACTGCAATGAAGTGGACGATATGAATGACAAGCTCGTGGAAACTGTCCATGCGGTCGGAGCTAAGTTCTGCAAGACCCACCGCAGAAGAACACAAAAACTCTCCGATCACACTCTTAATCTCATGGCTGTTAGACGGGAGATGAGGCTACATTCTTCAACAGATTTGACAGCATATAGGCAACTGAACAGACAGATCTCCAAATTCATGCGGCGAGACTTACGCAACTTCAATACAGCTCGTATTGAAGAAGCGATCGAGCGGAACCAAGGCTCCAAAGTCTTTGCCAGAGATCTGTCTGCCAGAAAGAGCCAACTGTCAAAGCTGAAGACCGAATGTGGCAGCATCGTTTCCGGGGCACCTGAGATTTTGAGTGAGATTGAGAGGTTCTATGGGCAGCTGTACACGTCATCGTTGGAGCCACACGCAAGTGTGAGTAACGATCCAAGAGCGAGTCTTATTCGACACTATTCCGAAGATATCCCGGACGTCAGTCTGAGCGAGATTAGAATGGCTCTCCAGCACCTTAAAAACGGCAAGGCCCCAGGCGAGGATGGAATTACAGCGGAGCTTCTGAAAGCGGGTGGAAGACCGGTACTTGAAGTCCTTCAGAAGCTCTTTAATTCCGTCCTCCATGGTGGCATTACACCGGAGGCGTGGAGCAGAAGTGCGGTGGTCTTGTTCTTCAAGAAAGGTGACAACGCTCTCTTGAAGAACTACAGACCGATTTCCCTTCTGAGCCGCGTCTACGTGCTGTTTTCGAGAGTCATTACGAATCGTCTCGCGCGCAGACTTGACGACTTCCAGCCTCCCGAACAAGCCGGTTTCCGAAAGGGCTTTAGCACCATAGACCACATACATACCCTTCGGCAAATTGTACAGAAGTCCGAAGAGTACAATTTGCCACTATGTCTGGCGTATGTGGACTATGAGAAAGCCTTTGATTCCGTCGAAATTTGGGCGGTGCTGCAGTCCCTTCAGCGGTGCCAAGTTGACTGTCGGTATATCGAAGTGCTGAAGTGTTTGTACAGTAGAGCTACGATGGCTATCCGAGTACAGAACCAGAGTACGAAACCTATCCAATTGCAGAGAGGTGTAAGACAGGGTGACGTTATATCCCCGAAACTCTTCACCGCTGCATTGGAAGACGTTTTCAAGCTTCTGGACTGGAAAGGATACGGAATTAACATCAATGGCGGGTACATCACTCACCTTCGATTTGCCGACGATATAGTCCTCATGGCAGAATCGCTGGAGGAGCTAAGCACTATGCTCAATGACCTCAATAGTGTCTCCCAACGGATAGGTTTTAAGATGAACATGGACAAAACAAAGATTATGTTTAATGTCCATGTCACACCTATGCCGGTAGTTGTTGGGAGCACTAAGCTCGAAGTTGTTGACGAGTATGTTTACCTGGGACAAATAGTCCGACTAGGTAAGTCCAACTTCGACCGAGAGGTCAACCGACGGATTCAACTCGGCTGGGCAGCGTTCGGGAAGCTACGACACATCTTCTCGTCAGAAATACCTCAAAACCTTAAAACAAAATTGTACAACCAGTGCGTGTTGCCAGTGATGACTTACGGAACTGAGACGTGGTCCTTCACTGCTGGCCGTATGAGGAAGCTCAAGGTCGCTCAGCGAGCTATGGAGAGGGCTATGCTCGGAGTTTCTCTGCGTGATAAACTTAGGAATAAGGATATCCGCAGTAGAACCAGAGTAACCGACATAGCCCAACGGATTAGTAAGCTGAAGTGGCAGTGGGCCGGCCATATAGCTCGAAGAACCGACAACCGATGGGGAAGAAAGGTTCTCGAGTGGCAGCCTCGTACCGGTAGGCGAAGTGTAGGGCGTCCCCCCACAAGATGGAGTGACGACCTGGTAAGACATGCAGGAAGTCGATGGATGCAGGTGGCTCAGGACCGTGCTTTGTGGCATTCCTTGGGGGAGGCCTATGTTCAGCAGTGGACTTGTGAAGGGCTGTAATGATGATGATGATGACAAAGGACCATTCTGTCGTTTTGTCATTAGTATCATTTTCTTACTAACTTATCCAAATATATGTAATGAATGTAAAATAAAAGTGATAATAATTTAATAAAAGAACATCTAATGGATGATATTGTGGATGTGTTTAGTTTATTTATTACTATTCCTCTAAAAGCGCATAATGTTCGAAATAAGATTTTATTTTATTTTATGGAGCAACCAATAATTTAATATATATATAATATTATTAATAATTTATATATAATAATTTAAGATTTACAATTGTTTAGTGTCTTATAAGAAAGTTAATTGACTTATAAGAGAAATTACAATAAAGAATTATTTTAGGTACATTGATTGAAGGATCGCAAACGAAATAATCAAAGGCGCAGTATCTAACTAGTTCTAAATTGAAAATTATGCAACGAATACAGACTTATGTAAAATACTATGGTAGGAGGTCTAACATATAAAATACTATGTGCGCGATCGGAGCAAACACTTGATGAGGTATAATGATAAGCTTTACTTTTTACTCATTGTAGCTGTCCAATATTAATAAATTCTAATATTATAATAGAAGTAGGTATGTAGTTATTTAACACGTTAACTAATACATAAGGCACACTGAAAGTTCTGCGTTCATTAAACGTTTGAAACGCTTCTGAATTTCGAATATTATATTTTTTTAAACTTAGGAAACTCTTATTATGATGAAAAAATTTGGCAGGAAGTCGCGTGTCAATTGTTTCATACATGGAAATATTAAAAAGACGCTTCTTTAATTATATCTATGGTTTTATATCATAAGTTGAAGATCGTCAACCGTAGCAAAATGGAATTGACCCGAAAAGATTTTAGGTCGATAATTTTTTATGATTTTAAAAGTTCACTCTCTCCGCAAGAACGTACTGTTCGTCTTCAAAATGCATTTAGGAGGGAAGCATTTCATTTGAGTACGCAGAATTTGATCGTGACCTCCCACCCTCCCTCAATCGCGCGCACTATACCCGTCGCCGTCAATCCAATTTGAATTAAGCAAATTAATTTATAACAACCCCATTATCGAGGACATTAGTGAAATGGTATGAGCCAAATTACAAGAAAAAAGAAAATTTACCAAAAATCGCATCCTACATCTGCACCATGACAAACAACCGCAGATGCGGTGTACGCCAAAGCAGAGAGAGATCACGACCATCATACCATGCGATTCTTTATTTTTCCAAAAACATAAGATTTGATGAGAGTTTTGACATTATTTATGGAGTCACAACAGTGGGAACAGGCCGATAGCTTTCATTCAGCACGTGAAATGAAATACATAACCTAAGACCAATGGTCCTTATTTTAAAAATAATGGTTTAAACCAATGAAAAAGTGTTTAAAATATAATAAGGATGACTGATTTTCATCATGATCATCAGTAAATAATACCTATATTTAATAATTCCGAAAGTATAGGTAGCTAGTAATGGAAAAAATGTTTAATGTTCATTATTATATTGTTATAAAAGATTGTTATTACATAAGTTTAATTAATTAAATTTTTATGTCCTACTTGCTGTTACCCGGCGCGTTGCTGCCGCAGAAAAAATAATTGTGAAAATATTGTTTTGAATTTGGAAGAGTTATAGTGTTTATTCATTGAAACTGAATGATATATAACTTTCAAATAAAATTGTACTGCGTAACTTTGTAACTTTCGCATATTAAGTGCAAGCAACGTGACAAAGTTTTAGCGCAATCTGATAAACGGTATGGCAGTGCGTAAAATACGAACAAACAAAAATAATTTTTTATGTATTAGATATTTCTTCCGCTCTATTTATTTGTCTTACAACGTTTACCTAAATTACCAAATTTATATAAGACATTTTCGATTTGTAATCAAAATTTAACTGTACTATTTAGTTGCATGTCATACCGTAACTATAATATTATCCCTATATTATATTATATAAGGTTATTTTGCAATAACCGGCCAAATTTGCAGAGAAGGTTCAGAATAAGTAACATCCTTTTTATCTTTTAAATTCAAAATGCGTGATAACACATTCGCAAGGTTCGATCGGTAGGCAAAAACTTTGTTTCCCATAAATCACATTTAATTTGGGATAATTTCAAATAAAAGTAGAAGCCTTATTTACTTGTATTTTCAAAAACTAAAATAACGGTGTATTATTATTTATATTCTTAAGTTTAAAATTTGACTATTCTGAAAAATAACCCTGTATAATAAAATAATGTAATAGATAAATGTAGATACCGTCAGACGTCAATTACAAATGCAATATAACTGTAGGTACTTTATGATATTTATTGAATCCTGTACTTGACAATAATATCATATTTCATTCGATTTGTATCAAATACCAGGACCGGCTCCCCTTTATAAAATACTCGTATAGGTACATAACGTACATTTATCTTATTACAAAGGAACAAAGGCTCCGATACAAATATATAAAACACTCGAAACGCCGAGAGTATAATGCCCATCATTATACATTCATGTGCTTTGTCGTTTACAGTATTTATTTTGAAATGTGTCAAGGGGTGAAAACCCTCTTTTCGCTTGAAAGCTCCCAAAATTGAGCAAAGAGGGCGTCTGGGCGAATGGGCGGCGTCGGGAGCCCTCGTTATTGGTGCTACGATACCCCACCAATGGGGGCTCCGCCCTAATGAAAATTCATTTCGAACGACTGTGCGAACGGTCGTTCAGTGAGCGAATGTAACGGTGGTAGATAGACGTGTTTTAGGCCACACCACTCACTTTGCGTAATACAATACTGAATCATCATTCATCAGTAACGACTGGATCAGTTCGGGTTGCGCGTGAATAGTAATGTTTGTCGGTGATTACGTGTAAAAACTGTTTCTTGTTTGTTATGCACGCCATGAGTGACCCCGCTGCTTTAGCCGGCATGTTACCCTTCGATTCCATAGGGCTGTATGAGCAGCCCAAACCGCGGTTCATCTTCAAGATGCCCAGGGTGGTTCCAGATCAAAAGGCTAAATTTGAATCGGACGATTTGTTCAAAAGATTAAGTAGAGAAAGCGAGGTATGTTATTAATTTTTATTTCTACAGTTTTGTGCCACTACCTTCAAAACTACCGCCTTACTAAATGTTGTGTTAAAATAACAGATTACTATCTCGTTGTAGGTATTAGTATTGAGCAACCTCGATAGAGTTCATATTTAAACAAACAGGAAATTTTGTGCTGTAATTAAACTGTGTTGTAATTAGCATTGTACTTTTCCTAGAAATCGTTGACATACCTTTAGTTTAAGCCGTTATTTATGCTAACTATCACAAATTAGGCTCGTTAACATATTATTGAGTAGGTACCTAGATAAGACAAAAAGACCTACAAAAGACTAAAAGTGTACTACTAAGCGAAAAAACCTATCATTTAAAATTATATACTTCTACTAGCTGACCAGGCAGACGTTGTTCTGCCCTTTCCGACGACTATGTGTCCTAAAAAAATCATTAAATTCACAATAAAAAAAATTGAGGGTCACTTATCGGGATAAAAACTGTCCTATCTCTCAAGTTGGAGCAAACTGCATACATTGTGAAACATTTCATTGAAATCAGTTCTGTACTTTAGGAGTTCATCGCGGACAAACAATGTGACACGTAATTTTTATATATAAGGATGAAATAAAAAATAATGTGTTATTGTCGTATTATTAGGTGAGGTACACTGGGTACCGTGATCGTCCTCCAGAGGAGCGTCAAATGCGATTCACAAGTGGGTGCCGCGAGGGCCACACGGAAATCGCCTTCATATCTACCGGCACTAATCTACAACTTGTCTTCGATCATTCGCCCTATAACAACCGGGGCTGCGACTTTCAGAAGGAAAATGGAAAGGTAACGTACATTTTATCTCTTCTTCTACACGTCGCCCGTAGGTCTACTATTCTACTATGTTGACATATTTTAGCATTGATTATCAAAATAAATGTACGATTTGCAAAATTATTTCGCACACATTTTCAAATCTACACATATAAATGAAACTGAAGTGTCTGTCTATGATATTCAAATGACTTGATAAATGATTCAATGATCTTTTGAGCTCAGGATTATTTGCATTCTAATATAACATTTAAAAAAGATATGTGTGTCCGGGCTAATCTTCGGATTGGCTGAACCGACTGTGAAGAATCCTACCGGAACGGACAGAACTTAATGACTGATAGAGGGCAATGCCAGGAGGGATCTAGATCAAATTTTATGCAAAAAACAATATATTTCTTTTTTTATTCAAACGAAAAGCTAATAAAATAAATGGTCTACGCACATTTATAGATCCTATCTATAGAAGCCGGGGCGGATCTTCTTCTTGTTTCCTTTTTGTGGCGGTTTGCTAAAATTCGCCAATTTTTATAAATATATATATATACATATATATATATATATATATATATATATATATATATATATATATATATATATATACTAGCTGTTCCCCGCGACTTCACCCGCGTGTAATTTAGGTTTTTAATTTTTTGCGCGGAACCCTAACTCTTTTTCTAAAACAAAAGTAGCCTAAGTTACTCCTTATAACATCAGCTGTCTGCCGGTGAAAGTCCCATCAATATCGGTCAAGCCGTTTCGGAGATTAGCCGAAACAAACAGACAGACAAACAAAAATGTTAAATATTGTGTTTTTGTTATAAGTACCATATATACTTTCATATTATGCATTTAGTGAAAAGATGTTATTCTGACGTTACAAACAGACACTCTTATTTATTTGTATAGATATATTTAGTTTAATTAAAATAAGAGTCTGTGATAATACAAGGATTTAGTCTTCCTCTTTCTAGAATTTTGACAAATCTGTCTGTTGAATTACCCCGGGGCGGGTCACTAGTTACAAATGATTTTCGCTAAAAACTACGTCAGTTCGCACTGCAATAATCGTTTATGTAACAATGTCCTTTTCTATAATATTTCTATATATATTCCCATTCTTCACGAATTAAAAATTATATTATTTGATACGCGTAGGTTTAAGTTAAATTTTAAATTCCTTTGGGATCACTATACTGAAACTGATTTCACCAAGGAATCAGATTTGAAGTTCATTATGAGCAGCATCTAGATATATCACTGTCATTTTATCTGACCCCATAATTAATATCTAGGACCTTAACCCCATTATGTTACTATATTGTAGTGTTTCTATCGAATAATGAATTGTAAAGTTTAAACTATGGTGAAGTGAGTAGATAAATTGGGAACAAACGACTACTAAAATGTGTGTTTACGCATTAATTATTATGCATTTCAAGTTTAAATTTCCGATAGTAATTTGAGAAAATCGCCGTGAACGAAATCAGTCAAGAGAATGTCGTCGTCGAATCTCTAAGGAGCTTGATCATTTGAGGTCATAAAAGTAGTCGCTCTTAAACGTAATTTATTTACAATTGTGAAGAATTTTCAAATAAAAATTACCGCCTCCGAAATTCTAAATTATTAACGTTTAGTTGAAAGTCTTCAGGTACCTAGTAATTATCTTATTATTATTATTTTATTCATAGTGTAATTATGTAGGTACTACGATTTTACAAACTACTGCGTGGGTTAGTGCTCGAAATACTTGGCTACCTCGACGCAGGTCGCGGATTTGTATTCCAGCTGTAGCGGAGCACACATTTTTTATAATAAACAATTTCTTAGTGTGGAGGAAACTTTGTTGTGTAATAAAGAAAAAAAAGTTGTTAGCGAGTATGCTTACTAATCTTGGGATAAATGTCAGTCGACGAATCCCACTCGCCGAGACGGCATTTAGAAAACTACAACACATATTCCCCTTTCAGAAATTTGTTTGTTTGAAAGTATACAAACAACTAGTATGTGCCATATCGATTGAGAAAAACGGACAATGACCTCAGATATGAGCCGAGTGTCAAAAGGCGTAACTTACAAAATCTCAATTTAGATGTGATAACAATATTTAAATATTGATATTATTCCCACTTCTAGGTCAGCACATATGTTTTGTTTTTTTGTTTCTTAAATAATATTGTCTGTGGTTCCTATAAACATAGTAAAATCTTACGGTACATCGCGAAAAATGTGTTATATTTTATATTTCAATTTATGGTAAGTAACGCAGCAATTCATTTAATAACAGTTTCATATTAAAAAAATATTTGAAGCAATATAATCACCATATTGAGCTTTTGCAAATTCATCCCTTTAAAATAAACAAAACGCGCGTTACGTCAGTTCGTTCTAAAAGAAACGTGACAATGGCAGCCAGAGATGCGTCACCTTTTTTGGGCCGGTCCGCCATTTTGTTTTCATTCGTGTTCGGATAGCGCTTGCGTGTGTACGTCTCGGGTAATTCATAGCATTCATTGCATTGTTTTAGTTGAGTTTTTACTGTTAAATTTGTTATATCGTTAAGTTTTTGTTTTTTGAATCTGTTATATTAGTTTTACTGTGACGGTCGTTACTAAATCGACATGAGTTCAGGAGAATTTGGTGAAGGACCCGGTCCTTCAACATCAAGTGGAAAGAGACGTCGCCGACCCATAATAAACGTAGCAGGTACGTACAAATAGGTACAAATGCGACGACGTAGCCTTTCTATTTCTTAAAGCGCTCTTTTTATGTGACCATGTGGTATTTATTTTCTAAAACAATATGTATTTATGTGATGTAGTACTATGGTAGTATATTTTTGTCATTTATTTACAGGCCCATCTTCTGGAGCACCTTTAACGTCACCAGTAAAAAAGAGAAAACCTACCACTTTGTCGGTCGGGGAACAAGAGATTATCATTAATGTATACAAATATGTCAAAAACACCTGGCCCGAAGACGTGTATCCTTCAAACGTTAATATGGTAGAAAAGGTTTCGGAGATCTCAGGAGTCAGCAAGAGCACTATATATCGCGTATTAAGCGTGTATAGAGATTCCCATAAAATACCAGAAAAGGGAATAATTAATAAAAGAAAAAAGTCTGTAATTGACAAGTTGGACGATTTTGATAAATCGGCTATAAGAGCGAAAGTGCATCAGTTCTTTCTTGCAGGAGAATTACCGACTTTAGACAAAATTTTGCTCAGTATAAATCAAGATGACCAGTTGCCAAACTTGAGCAAAACTTCCCTGCGACGTGTGTTGCGCCATTTAAAATTCAAATATATAAAGAGAAACAGAAAAAGTGGTCTAATAGATCGCCCAGAGATAGTTCTGTGGCGTACCAGATATTTGAGAGAAATACAAATATTAAGAAACGAGGGACGTAACATTTTTTACCTTGACGAAACATGGATTAACGCAGGTCATACTATGGGAAAGGTATGGGAAGACACCACAATTGAATCTTCTCGTCAATCACGGTTAGAAGGCTACTCTACTGGCGCGAAAGCCCCTTCGGGTAAAGGAAAGCGATTAATAGTTGTACACGTTGGCAATGCAAATGGATTTTTGGAGGGATGTGATTGGGTATTTGAATCATCATCTACTGGTGACTACCATGAGAGTATGGACGCTCTCCATTTCGAGGACTGGTTTAGAAAAGTAATAGAAAAACTGCAAAGCGGCGATGTCATAGTTATGGATAACGCTAGTTACCACTCCAGACGTTTAGAAAAAACCCCAACAATGTCTTGGCGGAAACAAAATATGCAGGAATGGCTAGAATCTAAACAGATCGCATACGTGCCCTCGGACACAAAGACCCACTTAATGGAAAAAATAAAGACAGTTAAAGATAACTATCGAAGTTACGTCACCGACGAGATGGCAAAAGAAAAAAGCATCACAGTGGTAAGGTTACCTCCTTATCACTGTGAGCTTAACCCCATTGAACTTGTGTGGGCAGATGTGAAAGGGTACGTTGCACGAAAAAATACAACTTTCAAGTTAAAAGATGTTAAAAATTTACTTAAAGATGGTTTAACTCAAATCACGCCAGATAAATGGAAAAACTGTGTTCAGCATGTCCTTAAGGTTGAACAAAAAATGCGTGGCATGGATGATAGAATTGACCAAACTGCAGATCGCTTTATAATTAATGTTACAGATAGTTCATCAAGTGAAGATACGAGTGATGATTGCACCGAATAAAAATAAAGTTCTTATATAATATTAAAAATAAAGTTTTATCTTTTGCATAAGTACGTACTTATTCGGTGTCGTTATCACTCGAATCTTTATATGTGTTATAAATTAATGTTTTTTGTTGTTAAATGAATAAAGTACTTTATAACAATAGATGATTTTTCTTCTACAGCGATCTTTCACATAACTTTTTAATAATAGTTAATAAATATATATTATATCAATCATTATAAAAAAATCATTATAAATAAAGAAAGTACTACATATAAAATGTGCCTATATATTGAAGGTTTGTAACCCCTGGTTAAACGACCGAAAGGTCATTGTCCGTTTTTCTCAATCGATTTGGCACATACTATATGTGTTGTCATCAATTATATCTATACCTGAGAAACGCTGCGTGTTCTTTGAAGGCAGTCTTTCGTGTGAGGAAATTAAATGTCATTCAGAATCCGTATGTGGCCTATGCAGTCCAGCGGAATGATCGGCGATACGCTGTGGCTAAATAATTAGAAAAACCGACAACCGAAGAAGGAGAAAGGATAAAATGTCAGCCTCGTAGCGAGCACAAGCACAATGTAGCGCAATCACTTGCAGGGTAAACGAAGTTGACTTTCTACAATCGTTAACGCTAATAGAAATATGACATATCACAACGAGTCTATGGTAAATTAAGGATGGTGGTGGTTAAAGGTGGCAATCTGTAGGGCAGGCCTATGTTTAATAGTGGACTTATGATGAGATATTATTATAAAGAAATGTTAGTAATCGTTATTAACCGTAAAAAATTAAATTATCGTGCCAGATTTAAGTAAGACCACACATATTACATCACTCTTGCACTTAACTTAACAGTGCTCATTTTCTCAATTTTATATCAATAATATCTCGAATAGAATATCTTTTTGCGTATTTTTCAGCTGTTAGCCTATTTTGCAGGCTGTAAGCCTATTTCTTATAGTTTTGAAGATCTCGTGGTGAGTGAGTGAGTGAGTCAGCGGTATTTCTCAGCAATCCGTCCCGGCTTCGCACGGTTTATTCTACAGTGCGTTCACCGTAAGATGTCCCCTGCCTTGGGAAATGGCAGCATTGTCTACGGTGCTGCCAACAATATATAGAGCATTTACCCCACTTGGTGGTTGCTGGCAAAATTATCTAAACTTGAAAACCCCTGATTAATATGTTTTACTTGCTTATTTAAATAATATACAGTTAGTTATAAGACTAGTAATGTTGTGAATGATAACACAATTTAATTTTTAAATTATTTATTGATTTATTTTTTCCGACAATAATTATGGTCGAAAGGAACAATTCCAGACATACTCGTATCACTGTCACTTTCATAAACGTCGTTATCATCATCTGTCGTATCCGAATCTGTGCTGCTGTCATTTCCTAATTCAATTATGAATTTATCAGTAATATCATCCAAACAGCCATCAAGTACATAAAACTTGTCTTCTAAATTTTTTACGTGTTCACACTGCTTTTGCCAATCCTGAGGGGTTATAGATGAAAAAGCTTCTTCAGTTAACTTCACGATATTCCCAGCTTCTTGGCCGACATTATTGCTGGCTACTCGTCTCTTTAAAAGACTCCACATAAACTCAATCGCATTTAAATCGCAGTGGTAAGGGGGCAACCTAACCACTTTATGGCCATGAGAAAGCAATAATTGGTCAGCCTCATAAATCGGCGCTTCTTTGTGCTCTTTTATAATTTCATAAAGTTCTGCTTTCAGCATTGTTGGTATATAAGACAATCCCTTATTTGTTATCCAATTTTGCATTTGAAGTTTTGAGGAACTCATAGTAGGTGCTTTATTTACTTGTACGGTATGATAGGGAGCGTTATCCATCACGACTAAGGAGTTCGGAGGCAAATTGGGTATAAGTTTCTCTGAAAGCCATTTTATAAAATTGGTTCTGTTCATGTCGTCATGGTAGTCCCCTGATTTACTCTGTGATTTAAAAATCAATTGAGCATTAGGAATAAACCCTGTTTCTCCACCTGCATTAATAATTATCCACCGCGTTCCAACAGAATCACTTATTATTACTCCGTCCTCGTCATCTTTTTGCCAACATTTTTTCACTGCATACGATGCGTGAATGTATGTTTCATCTAAGAAAACTATTGGCCGACCATCTGCTCGATTTTGCCTCATAGTAACGATATACTTGCGTCTCCATGCAACTATGTCGTGCCTTTCCATTAAAATTTTCCGTTTCGAACCACACTTTTTATACTGAAATCCAATTTGTTTTAAAATTTTCCACAAAGTCGTTCGACCTCCACCAAAGTTTATGTCATTCTTTAATTCTACAAGTAATTTATTTAAACTAGGAACAACTTTTCTTACAGTATACATTTCATGGATTTTGTTTCTTATTGCGCATAAATCGAAATCATCAAGATCCACCGTTTTACGTCTTTGACGGTGTTTTCCAGGAGACTTGAGTTTTTGAGATGTAGAGGCAGCAGCTTCACCTTCTTTAGATATTCTACTCACGGTTTTCTCTGACATGCCTGAAATAGACACCAAAGTACCATTTTATAAAATTACATATTTATAAAATACAAATACAGACATTATGATAAAAAAGTAAATTAAATTAACTGAGATACGTACTTTTTTATTTTAATTCGTAATGTTAGTAATTTCTTATTATTACCCATACTAAAGGCATTTTGCATGAAGCTGGCATCCCTATTTTACTAACCTGTCATGGCGGCGACGCGAGTTCGCACTTGATTGAGTGGAATTAACAGGGCTTGATTTGCCTTTTCTCTCTCACAAAAGGCACGCACCTTCAACACAACCTCTCTTGCACTGCTTCTAAATGGTTTCGGCATAATTAATTCGGAATATTTTAAATAATAACACAAAAACGAGCGCAGCTAATCACAAACTGACAACAGATTGACAAGCAGTAGTGCCAACATCACAGCAGGGGACATCTTACGGTGAACGCACAGTAGATCTCGACAACAACGTCACCTACTCCTCTAAACCATTCTCTAACCAACTTCACACAGAAGTTGACGGCTCCGTGGCGCAGTGGCTTAGCAATGAGTTACTGCGCTGGTGGCCGCGGGTTCGAATCCCGTACGGAACAAGTATTTGTATGGCTTGCAAATAATTGTTCCGGGTCTGGACGTTTGTCCTTGTACAATTTATGTTTTTAAATTGCCTCCACGATAGAGGAGAAAATCCTAGTGTGGGGTTAACGTTTTTTTTTAAATTAATTAATAATAAATTTCATCAAAATCGGTCCAGCCGTTTAAGAGGAGCTCGGACAGAAAAATTATATAATATATAATATGCATGTATTATACATATAAACCTTTCTCTTGAATCATTCTGTCTATTGACGAAAACCGCATCAAAATCCGTTGCGTAGTTTAAAATATCTAAGCGTACACACGGCGGGAAGCGACTTTTTTATAATTCTAATACTATGTATGTATGTATGTATGTTTACAATATTACATTACTACACTATAATTTACACCTACCGACCTAATCTTCGTCTAATTGCCGCTTTGAATACGAATACACAAATTTGCTCTGTGATGTAGTAATTGTAACTATTTACATAATACATTAAGTTAACCCAATCAAAGTGATGAGTGAATAAAAACATCTGTACTTTGCAAATCTTAATAAAAAAAAAATAATAATAATAATCTAAATCCGAATGAACTTTAAGTTATATTTTCTAATAAATTTAATGCAAAATAATGTTTTTTATTATTATTTTACGTACTAGCAGATCCCGATGATCACGCCACTGACGCGATCAGCGATTAATGGCGCATCATCAACGCTACACCGTTTCCGGCACACATTTCATTACGAAAATTAAGACATAAATAACTTTAAGGCTAATGAAAAAAAAAATCAAGCCGTAACACCGCATATAACGCGCCGGTCACGCTCTGCATTCATTTTATAACGTGTAACTTTAATGAATGACATCTTTTTTATTTGGACTATTATACCGGTACGGGTACGCTTTATTAGCTCGTAATATTTGAACAGAGAGGAACATGTTGATGCATTAAAAATGGAACTAATACAACAATTTACACTGAATGCTGCTGGTAAAGTACTTTGCCGTTGTTTTTAATTTGATTTTGGTCTAATTTACTTTAGCTGCATTGGAAGATATTTTCAAGGATTGGAAAGAATGTTGTATCAATCATCATTCGTCAGTCATCAATGGCGAGTACATAACTTACCTTCGATACGCCAAGATAATTTTTATAGCTTTAAGAATCGCTGAAGGAAATCAGCATTATGCTTAATGACCTCAGTTGCGTCTCCCCGACGTATAGGTCTTAGGATAAACGTAGACAAAAGACAAATTTAACGTCCATGTCACACCAATTGCTGTAGTGTTGGGAGCACTACACTCGAAGTTATTGACGAGTATGTTTACCTAGGGAAAATGGTTCGAGTAGGTAAGTCAATAATCGAATCTAACCTGGCTGGGGAGCACAAATTAAGACACATCTCGTCACTTATACTTCAAAATTTGAAAACAAATGGTCAACAAAATACGTGCAAGGTTCCTGAGATATGAGACGTGTTGAAGAACCTCTTGACCGTATGAAGAAGCTTAAAGTTGCTCAAAGAGCTATAGAGAGGGTTATGTTTGGAGTTTCAGTGCGTAATGGACTTCATAATAAGGATATTCGCGGTAAAAGAGTGCAAAGAAAAACAAAACATAATATTGACAGAAGATTAGTGGATATAACTATTGGTAAAGGAAATATATTGAAAATGTTCTTTTAAGTATTGCGAAGATAAGGGGATAAAACAGCACGCCCAACGAAGCAGAGAGAAAGTGCGTGTTCCTGCAACAGCGAATCGGTATCTATTTGAGCTATTTACGAAATTTGGGAACAGCATCATATTTACGGAACGCAAATATAAATTTAATACTTAAATGTTGAATGCACTCAATCTTATAGCTTACTTAAACTGCTCCCCAGTAATGTCAAACAGCAGCATAGTCAAGGGTGGTCAAATGTAGAGACTGAGCGATGCGTTTTGCAAGCCACTAAGCTTTGAAAAGAAAATTGCGTAATCTACGAGCTCAAAGAGCTTAACGCTGCAAACATTTTTCTGACAACCTTCTTGACCTGCAAGGTCTCAGACGTCCAGCAGTCAATGTACCTAATAGCTCCAGATTTTTAACCTTTTTATTGTAAGGAGTATTAGTTCAGTCAAGTAATAGGAGGCAGGCAAAATTATTTATTTTTATAATTGATCTAGAACTACCCGACCCATCAGAGAGAAGCTATTGTTGAGCGTGTGCATCTCTCACTGCAACCAGTCTCCGAATGGGGCGATGCCAAACTCGTGAGATTCAACGCTTCCAAAACACAAGCGTGTCTCTTCACCACTAAAAGGAGACCGCTCACCCTGGCTCCTACTCTCCGGGATGTATCTTTGGAGTACACTGATCGGCTTCAGTTGTAAGGGATTTCTCCAAATTTTAAGTATGTGGCGTTCATTGAGACCAGAGCCAAAGCAGCCGCAAGGAAACTAAATGTTCTTGCAAAGGTGCGGCGGCACTACACGCCGGGACAACGTCTTACCTTATATAAAGCAAGTCTAATCATGCATGAAGTACTGCTTTTACATATGGGCTGGTCTGCAAAATGCCACCTAACAGGATTGAACGCAATGGAGAGACATGCGAAGAGGCTTAATGGTACAGCACAGAATAACCAGGCTCACGGCACTCCATCCTGCATTAGAGTGTGCGCAGTCATTATATGCCTTAATTTCTCCGTTTTGTTATCCTTAATTGTTGTCAAAGTTGCCAAACCAAATGGTTTGCTTCATCTTTTGTAATAAGTTCAACTATGGAGTGGAATAACTTCTCGTCTTCAAGGCAAGACTGAATTAGCAATGTAATTTACTATTTAGGACTTTATCACAACTTACCAGCAGGTGGGATTGTAGTCAAGCAGTGACTTATAATAAGTAAAAAAAAAACGATGACCATAAACTATAATATTTACTCCATTCTAAAATACAAGTTCGATCACCGTAATTAGTGTCAATTGCTTTATATTTATACTAAACGTTAAAGGAGAACTGAATATACACAGATTTGCAGGTCGTAAATTAGGTATATCTTATGTTAGGTAATCAAATCGCGAAATTTTATGTTTTTAATTCTGAACCTGTTATGACAATTTATAAAAAATATTTCTTTAGCCGTTTTATTTTCATGTTGCTTTTACATATATCTATAGCATTTCAGGGTCCCGTCTGGTTGCAGTTGTATTGAATTTTTGCCCCTTCGTTACTACGCGCCCACCCGCTGTGTTTCTATATGAACACTTATATTTATTTACATTCGGTTCATTTAACAGCACACTCGAGTGTGCTCGAACCCTCATCTTATGTGTATGGAAAATTGATAATACGTATAAAACTAAAATGTAATTTCAAAAGATACTGCTTTACTTTTTTGTCAATTCGGTACGAATAGAACGAAATTAAAAAATAAGAACTAAGTTTATTAAATGTAGCTACATATTTAAATTAACAACTTTTACTTAATACAAAAAAGGGTATCTGAATCATAGGCGGTAAAAATTTAAGGTCTATATTAATAAATTATAATAGTAAAAATTATAATTATAATAGCAAAAAGGAACATTATATAACTGGGTGGAATAAGTATGTCAGTAACGCACATAGACAAAGAAAGAAAATTTCACATCTGGTTGCAATATAATCGACCTACTTATGGGTCTATATATGATGAAATGGTAGAAAGTAGAAGAATTTTAAATTACGTTAGTGTCAAAATAATAAAGATAGAATTAAAATGAATATCATAGTTTCACATCATATAGAACATCATTTTGGGAAATTTTGGAAAGAAACTAATAAATTAAATGTAAAACCAGACCTACCTATGAGCGTTGACGGAGTGAATGATTCAGAGGCCACATAGCCAATATGTTCAAAGAACATTTTAGTGTAGAGTCTCCTTTCAGTTCTTCACAACAGATGGTATATGCAGAGCCGAATCTAATAGAAACACCAATTAGATTTTCCGCTAAACAGGTCAGAGAGATAATCGGAAGTATGTCTAGGGGTAAGTCTCCGGGACATGATGGTCTCAGCATAGAACATCTGCAGTATGCTTTTTATCACCTTCGTCGCGTCCTCTCCATGTTTTATTCACTGTGCATAAGTCATGCATATCTGCCTAGAGATTTGATTAAAACGATAGTTGTACCAATAGTAAAGAATAAGACTGGAGACATTTCAGATAAGAGCAATTACAGGCCTATCTCTTTAGCAACAGTGACGACAAAGGTGCTCGACAGGCTACTTAGCAATGAGTTAGAAAAAGTTCTTCAGATTCATGAAGCACAGTTTGGTTTTAGGGCAGTGCTGTCAACAGAAAGTGCAGTGCAATATTAGGTTTAAAACATACAGTCAGAAATTATACAGATCGCAAAACCCCGGTTTATGGATGCTTCTTAGACCTGCCGAGGGCCTTTGACCTGGTGTCGTATCATATTTTATGGAAAAAACTTGCCGAATGTAATTTTTCTAATGATCTCCTGGGTATCTTCCCCTATTGGTACAATCATCAAACTAATAATGTAAAATGGGCAGATAAGCTTTCTGAACCGTACGAGTTGAAATGTGGCGTGAGACAAGGTGGTATAAGTTCACCACAACTTTTTAACTTGTATATAAATGAGCTGCTCGAGAGACTCAGCAGCACTAAGGTCGGTTGCCATGTAGATGGAAAGTGTGTCAACAAGCTAAGTTACGCCGACAACATGGTGTTGCTGTCCCTCGGTCAGTGCGCTCAGAAAGCTTCTGGGAATCTGTGAGGCTTATGCAAATGAACACGGTCTAATTTATAATATAAAGAAAAGTGAGTTTGTGTTGTTTAAAGCTAATAACAAGAGTCCCATGAACATACCACCTATCAGACTCTACAACACTGCTTTATCGAGGGTATCACAATTCAGATACTTGGTACACTACGTGACCGAGGATTTACGTGATGAAATGGACATGGAGAGGGAGCGTAGGGCTTTAGCGACCCGGAGTAATATGTCGGCCCGTAGGTTTGCACGATGCAGTAATGCCGTTAAAATAACTCTTTTTAAGGCATACTGCCAGTCTTTCTATTCGTGCTCCCTTTGGGTCAACTACACACAAAGGGCGTATAAAGCATTAAAGGTGCAATATAACAATGCATTTAGAGTTCTTTTGGGGCTGCCCCGCTACTGCAGCGCTTCAGGCATGTTCTGTGAGGCCCGTACCGACGGTTTTGACGCGATAGTGCGCAAAAAAGCCGCATCGCTACTAAGTAGAACAAGGAATAGCACCAACAGTATCCTGGGTGTTATAGCACAAAAACATGACTGTCCTATAATAAGGCAAATTATTAAGGTCCTGCATGGCTGACTTACCTGTGTGTGTATATGTATGTATGTAAGGCTGCGTGAGTGCATACGATCGCGCGCGCGCGCGTCTGTGTGTGTGTGTGTGTGTGTGTGTGTGTGTGTGTGTGTGTGTGTGTGTGTGTGTGTGCGCTTGCGTGAGTATGTGAATGCGTGCATACGTGCCTGTCATTTTACTTCCTCCGTCCACTTAGTTGTATTATTATTATTATTATTTTGTGATTTTTCTAATATCTCTAATATGGATCTCATTTGTTATCCGAAATAAAGATTTATTATTATTATTATAAAGATTAGCCATCCGCCCCGACTTCGAATGGATATTGACGCTGGATATCGACAATAGCGCCACCTACCGAGTCAAATTGTGAATTTAAATCATCCAGAGACCCACTCAAACGCACATAAAACAATTTCATCAAAATCGTTCGAACCGTTTTCGAGTTTTAGAATGTGTTATGTCAAATTAAAAATATGATATCACAGCTGTAACTTGCAAGTGCTAAAGCAATTCGCCGAGCATCTGCAAATATCATTTACTATTGATACGATTACATTTAGTAATGTCAAAATACCAGATTTTTACTACATGCATATGAAAGTATATGCGAAACTTAAAACTAATTTTTTTGAAGTTATACCTCTTTTGGGGCGTTTGGGAAAAATGATGAGAGTGAATTTTTACGTTGCGCGCGCACACCGACACCTAAAAACGACACCATAAAGTTGTTAAGATGCGCGCGCACACTGACACCTAACAGCGACAACTTAAGTGGGAATTGTCTCTCTAGTTTTTTTGTTTTGTTACGCTAAAGAACCCTAAAGAAGAAGAAAATAACTTCCTACGTGCGTACATAAGTACACACACACAAACCCTTTTTTTTAATTTTCGTCTCTGTCTGTTTATTCCGGCTAATCTCCGAAACGGTAGGACCGATTATGATGGGACTTTCACTGGCAGATAGTTAATGTTATTACGTATTATTATTATTATTACTTATATTTTAGAAACATAGCGTTCTGCGCAAAAAAATTAAGACCATGAAATTCTATCATACTAAATACCACGCAGACAAAGTCTCGGGGAACAGCTAGTGACACATATAGATAGAGAAAATCACACAAGTCCTCGATATATTTCTATATTTATACGTGGTAGAGCCATGCTGCAGCTATATTAGCAGCATAGTTGTAGCACGAATGGATAGGCTCGACCGGGGAGGGACCACGCTTTCACAGAATACCGCTTAATGCTGCTGAGTTTCGGAAGGTAACCGGAGACCCTTTTTACTGGAAAAGAGGCATTCCAACTTAGTCCTCATGGGTGACAACGCATCTGCATTATGATTCTTTATTGAGGATAGATATGGATGTCTTATGGGTCACAGCAACCACTTACCATCAGGTGGACTGTGTGCTAGTTTGTAACCTATTCTATAAAAAAATGTATTTTGTTCATTCTTTTGTTCTTTAAGATTTTTTATGTTCCAATATTCTCTTTAAATATTCTTGAAAAAACCTAAATAAAAAGCAATTGATTAGAGTTAAATAAAAAACACTGCAGGCTTCTAAAAAAATAATCTTCTCCATTGTAGTAGATATCTGACAGCGCATAAAAAAATAATTACTTTTACAACTGTTTCTCTCCTTTACGCCTCTCAAAACTTTGCGTCTGTGAAAAAGTAAAAGCTATCAGAAAATCAATAACGGAAAAGCTGCTGCTGCAATTGGAGGGCGTCGCGACGCCACGCCCGACGTACAATCATGGCCGCCGTTTTGTCGCATCTGTCCCTCTCTGGGACATATTTTTAACTACAAATTGTCGAAATACACTATTTATAAAGATTCAAACGCTTATTAAAAGTTTCCCCCTTCTGCTAGTAAGAGTACTGGAAAGCTTCATATTATTTTCCCTACTTTTTAAGTACAAACCAAATACCTGTTACCTTCAAAACAAAAATAACTAAATATACATTTGACAGAAATTGTTACAAATCGCCTTAGTTAATTCTTCTTAGTTAATTCATTCTAAGTATCTTCAGAAAGTCAATTAGCACATGTTTTCAAGAAAACATGTCATTTCATTTATTATATTTATTACATTTATTTACATAACATAATATACAATATTTTATTATATACACTATTAAAACTATAATAAAAAGAACTAAAACTAGTAACTTAATTATCAAACAGTCCTACTCCTCGCAGTAGCCTGCCAAAAAAGCTAGCTGCATTTCCCCGCTGAATGGCTATTCTTAGCCTTTGAGCGAGAAAAGAACCAGCCCTCTTATCACCAGCAGCAACGACCAGCCGCGGATGGAGTTCCTTAAGGAACTTCACCGCCCGTGGACCCCACGGACCGATAGTCTCTATAGCAAATGGCACAAATATGTAGTCATCTCTCAGAGACTCATATTTGCGCAATTACTCAGTTCAGCTGCCTTTGATGCCGCCCCGGCTCTAAACGACTGCACCCCTGAGATGAGAGGCCGCCAAAGTGTCTACGCAAGTAGCATCCCACACTAGGGCTTTACCTCTCTCCCAAGGGACCAATATCATATCGTCGGGTCTCTTGCCATCGACTCTAAATATTCTACAAGGCTCTAAAACCGAGGGAATTTATATCGTTCAAAGAACCGTGCCATGAAAACCTACGAGCACTTTTCTTACATGAAAGTCCGTGAAACCCAAACTTATTGACGCTCCTAACACAGTGCCCCACTGATGGGGTTGACAAATCGCCGCTCCTAGTCAGATTCCTACGGCGATGCGCAAGCTTTCCCGTCAAGTAATGTGCTGAGATTACTTGATGGTAAAGCGTGTAACCAGTGACTAGATTCCTTAGTCGAAACAGCTAGAAGACGTGCATTGGTCACTATGGAAATTATGAAACAAATCTTTCTGTACGTTTTGTACCAACGGAATATCCCACTGTTTTTGTTGATTAACTTCCAGTAGAACATTTTCACCGGGACAGAGCGTTTGCCATGTCTGCCCCGCTACGGAGAGCAAAGCACAGGTCTACTTTATTATTTAAAATTATGCTACATAAGTCACTGAAACTATGCACGGAAGCAAGAAAAGCAGGCAATGCAACGCTAGAAAGATTTCTCACATCAATACCACCGAATTTTATAGGTAAAATAGCTTGAGTTGAGGCTGTTGTATTTAAAGTTAAATTTAGAATATTTCCTATAGCTATTTTAACATTATTATAAATATCATTATATAATTATTTCCAGACTGGAATCGAGCGGAGTAAGTATGTAAATCTAGGTACAAGGAGACAATAATTTAAAATAGTAAGAGCAATGTGGGGATTTCATTTTTATACAATTTATCAACGTGGTTTAAAAACTGATCATATTTTGTTTTTAAAGCAGGTTTAATACTATCAAAAAAACGGGGCACCTAGCAGGTATAGCGATTGCGTACTGACAGTTTTTACTCCTGGAGAAATCCGATTGAAATTTTGAATTAAAGTGTCTCTGTGAGAAGTAAATAAATTATTTGAAAAAAATATTTCACATTTATTCGTATTTGGTTCATGACCAACATTTTGAAAATTTCGAAATATATGAGTAAGATCACTGAGGACGTCATCTGCTCTACCTCCCTGTGTACCTTCGTCCAGGTATCAGACATTCAGATTATATATATTTCAAATTTGAAATCATGGGTCGAATTCCCAAACTGAAAAGTGTGGCCGACCTAGTGGGTCACCCTGCTGAACATCGACAGCAGAATCGATAACATGGTTTTCGTAAAACAAGTTACAAGTTAGTATTTGACTGTAACATTGCCAAATGTAATGATAAATTTCGGGGGTATTGTTAGCCACTTCTTTCAGTAGGATTACCCTATTGATAGAGTTAAAAGCATTCTTTAGGTCAACTTTCACAAGAACATCTGCATCAGAGTTTGTTAAAAATGTACGCACTGAATGTACCGCCGCCTCACAGCCACCTCTAGTGCCAAAGCCTAGTTGAGTAGGCTGAAATTTTGTCTTAAGGTTAAAGATTATGTGCCTGCAAGATAATTTTGAAGTTAAGCATCGAAATGTGGAACCAACGGCAATAGGACGGATACCGTTATCCTTTTTTTTTGAAGGCACATAATCTTGCGCCATATAAGAATGCAATGAAATTTGGATTAACATTACCAGAAAGCATAAAGTTACATAATTTTGTAACCTCATTAAGAAGTACTCCGGCGGCGTCATCGATAGATGCGCTTACAAGATCTTTAAGATATATGAGGCGTAATTCCGTCAATACCGCCAGCAGAGCCACTCGAAAATGATTTAATTGTTTCTAAAGCGTATTTTTCAGAAATTTGTAAAGGTTACATAGAAGTCTTGGGAGCCAAACTTTGAGAAGGATTGATCGAAGGATGCATCTGACGAAGGCCTTCAAGAGTTTCGACATTATGAGGAGCCAGGATTTCCTCTGAGAATAAAATTCTGGATGCATTACTAAGTCACCATCTATTACTTTCGACTCAATTACTTTTTTTAAATTTAAGGACGAGTTCGAGATAAATTAGTATTAATTGGGTAAACTAAATTTTGACAAAATGTCTCTTTTAGTTGAGACGTAATTGATTTATTTATTGTTTTATCAATAAGAAAATGGGAATATGCGAAAGTAAATAATTGTTGCCAACTCTTTTCACTATTAGTGAAACAATTTTGAATATTATTATATACTGCATGCCTTAAGCGAAAGCGCAAGGTAATGTTCTACTATCGCCTAAAAATTAAGATTCCAACGTTTTATCGAATAAAATCGTATCTAGCAATCATATTATACATATAAATGATATAAAAAGCACATTGTTAGAAAGATAAATGATTGTTGAACTTATTAAAAAAATTTTTAAATCGATTAATTGCTATTTTTTAATAAAAAAGGGGTTTTAGTGGCTTATGGTGTGGATTTGTCTTTTCCCCAAGGCTTGTAAACACGATAACTTTTGAAAATATCAATTGTTTAACTCAATCTATTTTTTAATCTCTTCATCTATCACGTGGGAAGCCACTGAATGTAAATGGCAGTGTAATTTTTTTGTTTGTTTTGTTTAGCTATAATTAATTTTTTTCGGCTCCAAAATGGCGAAATTTTCGTTGATTTGGTAGCCTTGTATGTAAATTATTTCTGTAAATAGGGAGCTACAGCCACAGAGTAGTTTACTCACTCACTCAGTTCGACGTCAGTCGCCGTCGTGAGTTGACATTGTTTCGGTTGTTTGCAGCGGCCCAAAAAGATCGCTATACAAATACACAATATTCGAATAATTAAATTTCTTAAATACTTGATGAGAGATTTTTTTATATTACAATATTTTAAAAGCACAGAATAAATAATAGTAGTACGTACTAAAAGTAAGTAGTATCAATTTTTTGTCATGGGTGTCATTTTCGTGGTTTTCGAGGGTATTGAAGCCGATAGGTGCTGTCGAAATGTAAATCCAATGTGGCGGCTGCAATAGGTATAAATTTTTTCAGCATGGGTGTCATTTTCATGGTTTTCGAGGGTGTTGAAGCCGATAGTGCTGTGGAAATGTAAATCCAAGATGGCGGCTGCAATAAGTATCAATTTTTTGTCATGGGTGTCATTTTCATGGTTTTCGAGGGTGTTGAAGCCGATAGTGCTGTCGAAATGTAAATCCAGGATGGCGGCTGAATTAGGTATGTACCAATTTTTTCATCATGGGTGTCATTTTCATGGTTTTCGAGGGTATTGAAGCCGATAGGTGCTGTCGAAATGTAAATCCAATGTGGCGGCTGAATTAGGTACCAATTTTTTCATCATGGGTGTCATTTTCATGGTTTTCGAGGGTATTGAAGCCGATAGTGCTGTCGAAATGTAAATCCAAGATGGCGGCTGCAATAAGTATCATTTTTTTCATCATGGGTGTCATTTTCATAGTTTTCGAGAGAGTTGAATCCGATAGGGTTGTCGAAATGTAAATCCAAGATGGCGGCTGCAATAGGTATCAATTTTTTCATCATGGGTGTCGTTCTCATGGTTTTCGCGGGTGTTGAAGCCGATAGTGCTATCGAAATATAAATCCAAGGTGGCGGCTGCAATAGATATCAATTTTTTCATTATGGGTGTCATTTTCATGGGTTTCGAGGATCCAAGATGGCGGCTGAAGTAGGTACCAATATTTTCATCATGAGTGTCATTTTCATAGTGTTGAAGCCGATAGTGCTGTCGAAATGTATTTAAACTACTTTAAAAAATTCCGTATAATCATGTTATACGTAATTTTTTTAATGCGTTTAAGGCATGCCCAATTGGATTTAGCAATTTTTTTATTACTATACTAGCAACCCACCCCACGTATAGGATCTATTTAATGTGACGTCACTTAAATTTAGGATAACCATTAAAGATCATTTTCGAAAAGTCAAGTTACATTACATTGGTTCAGCCATTCAGAGTATTAGCCCAGACATACAGACAAATATTTTACAGTTATTAATGTCTTAATGACATGCAAATAAAACCCTGCAGCTCGTTTTTTAGGCAATTATTTCGATATAGCAGACATACACTTTTAATTAATTTATTTATATGGTATAGATAAACATGTATTTATAGACTGAACTTTAGTAATTGTGCCATTGACATTTGGTAAGAGAGCATTTTAGCAACAGTTTTAAAACTTCATCATTCTGTAAATTACCAACCGTCATCAACCGCCCCACGTAGAAAATATACAATAGGTACCCTACAAAGATTCATTTAATAGTTAAGCAAGTTTGCATCAAGACAGGTACTAGACGTTTAATTTACTTTTACAATAAAATAAACCAAAAAATCTAAATCTACCCAATGAGTCATGGTGGACTTTAAAAAAACTGTAACTGGTTGAGAAAACTTACCTATGAAGAAACTAAACGCCTTCTCTAAAATATTGCCTTATAAATTATTACACTGATACCAATGATATTTTTTAAATCATTGACTCATACTGACTTCTTACACTCACCAATACACACACTTTTTTTCACACAATCACGCAAATGTCGTTAATTATACCTTACTTGCAGTTTTAAATTGTGTAGCTTTTTATTTAATTCTGATTTAAATTAGTAATATAATTATACTAACTACGGAAGAGATATCTATTTACTTATTGTTATATTATACTATTTACCTAACAACAAATTACTACTTGTTTTAAAGCAATTAATCATTATTATTATTTTATGACTTTATTGAATAAAGGCAGTATTTACAATTTAACTGTATCTTTTTTCTGTATACATCACACTAATATCTTCGTCAATTGCGAACCAATTTCGATGATACTTTTTATTATTAAATAAGTTAAGTATACTTTTGGGGTAGCCCTAATACATTTGGAGAAATATACACATACATTATTGGTAAATCATATTTTAGAGATAATAGCTCTCCGCTTATAGTTTCTCAATTTTTACGATCATAAGTTTCCCCTTCTAAATAGATAGTAGAAATGGAATTGCTTATTGTTTTAGATTTAAAGTTATTAAAATTATTTTAGAAACAAAACTTTACTACATATAGGTATTGTTTGTTATGAAACCAAAATAATTATTAAGAAAATATTCTTGTCATCTACCATAGATTAGTATTAGTATAATATGTACATATTCTACTGTAAATAAATTGCACACAGGGAACGCAAAGCGGAGAGGTTGGGCTCTACTGTCGAATTTTTTAAATCACTCGTTTCACTTACATTAAGTCGTGTTTATTATTTAACATCGCACTAATATGTAATGGAAAGCCCATGTTTATAAAGAGAAAATATTAAATAACAAGCCTAATGCTTTTTTTTAAATTCAACAACACATTTTTTTTTTATAAAAAAAGTACGATCTAGAAATTATATTGTGGACATCCTTCTGTGGTTCATAAATTCAAAACGACCTATTTTGTTTCACTATCTTCAGAATCATGTAGAGCTGATTTCTTTCGATAATCACTTCTCTAATCCATTTAGAATATTAAGTATATGAGCGTTTGGAGTGTATACTTTTGGATTTTCCAATTTTTTTTTAAATGAAGTTAAATTAACTATTTACCAAACTGTAACTTCTCTGTGAACATTGTCCGTGGCAATTATATGTTTGCGCGGGTCGAACGCCGGAACAAAGGCAGCACGCGATCTGCAAGTCTCTACGCCTGCCTTATGTCGTTTTACCTTTTAAATATAATTTTGAAATTGTCGTTTTTTTTTCAAAAGAAAAGCCATGAGTTGTTTATCTCCTCGTTCCTTGTTACAAACAATGTTTCTTTTACTTTGCAATGCTGTTCCAAAATGTACTTGCTTTTTTCGACGTGGTGGAGTCACGCTGCAACTAATATGGTCGTAGCGTGACAAATAGAATCTCGCTCTTACAGAATACCAGCGTACAATAACAACTTAATGCTGTTGCGTTTTGTATAGTGGGTGTAGAGAACCGGAGACCCTTTTTACTGGTAATGAGGCATTCTGTTTTAGTCTGCAGGAGTGACAACGCATCAACATTTTGATTCTTAACCGGAGATAGATGTCAGTTGCTACGGCTCACAGAATCCATTTATCATCATGAACTGTATGCTCATTTGTCACCTGTCCATTTTTTGGCCCGCTTTAACCTTAAACCAATTAAGCTAGAACCTTTTGTTTTATATACATTTACATTTAAAAATACCAAAAATTTGGTAACGATTTTGACTCCAAAACATGTGACTGATGAACTCATTCTTTTAAAAAGGAACGTGCCACCTACAACGTTATATTTTTTGTCTTTATTTTTTGTTTACAATTCAGAGAAAGGTTCATTCATTTTTAAATCTAACGTTGCCCTTTTTTGTCATCAGGTACATATTGTGTCCCGATTTATAATGAATGGCGTTTGCGTTCGATGGCGCGGCTCGATTGATTTGGAGAAGCTTGAGGGAATCGGATGTTTGGAACTTGATGAGGAAAGGGCTGCCATTGAAGATGCTGCCTTGAGAGATCAGATTGAACGTTATAACCAAAGGCTGAGGGATTTTGAAGACAAGCAGCGTGCTTATCGCGAACATGGGGAGGAGTTGCGCGCGCACTCACACGTACATGCGCAGCGTTGCCACCAGACACGTCAACCTCCCCATGCAGCCCACCCCGCTCATCCCCATCCTACGCACCCCGTGCACATCAAGCCTCATTCGCAAGGTGCCCTTATTTCATAAAGTGTGGAAAGATACCTTGTAAAATGTTATCCTTAATTTTTAAAATGTCCGATGAGTATTACTTGACTTAGTGACTAGCACGTTGATGTCTTTATAAAGTAAATTTAAACTACAAGAAATAACAGCTGCTTTACTGCTTATTCCAAATATAGTTTTTCTAGTTGTTTAATATAATAGTGGATAAAAGTAGCCTTAGTAATGACAAAAAATGCCAACAAATAGTCATGACTTATGAAAACTTCCTAAGAGTCAGTAGGTACTTACGAAGAGCTTTTAATGTACTAATTCTTGTGTATACGATTTCAACCTCAATGGATATACTCGTATAAGATAAAACACATCCCTGTAGTGCATTCAATACCTTTATTATTCCTTTTCCATTTTATTTTTATGAACATAACTAAAAATTGATCTTTATATATCTCGCAGTGTGTTCAATCATCAACCAAGTTTCGGTCACGATGGCCAGTCTAAACGGAACGCTATTTGCACCAGACAGGATTATAGTACACGAATGTGCGCGTAAACACAGTTGTACTGGCTATTCCCTCACACTCATAGTCCGATGGGACGGCAATCCACATAACCGGCGAGATATCGCACGCAGGATTGACGCCTATATGTGTTTTTCACGACACAAAGGTGAAACCACCGCCAACCTCTCGGAATGATGATGATGATAATTTATTGATAGAAATGCTTAATATCTGTTTATATCTCGACCCCAGATTCGAACCCGGGATCACATGATCAGCAGTCCACCATCGAGACAGTATTTTCAATACTTTTCTCATAAATGGAATGTATGTTTTGTAATGTTTTTGTTATAAATATTTGCCTAGAATTTTGGTATAATTAAATAAGGTTATAAGAAATCGGCTTATTATTCGTTACCTAATTACTAGTGAGCATAAAGTGCAATAATTAAAAATGCAACTTATACAGCAGGTCAAGTGGAACTATTTCTCAATAATTGTAAATGCTATTAGCTCTAACGAAGTGACGAAATTGCAACGTAAAGCGTTCTCTAATTAGTGGGAAATACAAACTTAAATCATCATTTATTAAAAATCTAATTTTAATTGTTATTTTCAAACATTTTTAATTAATATCAATAATGAAGTCGTAAATGTATTTGATGTTTCCATTTTAACATACATGACATATTTGAATATATTGTTTACCCATTAGCTTAACTGCCATTGCTTTGCATTTGTGTACACAAGAACAGAAAAGGAGGGAGATAGTAATGTTTTGTTTCAATTAAACGTATGTGTTATTTATTTTTAAGTTAAAATTATATTGTAATAAAATTAGATTACAATCTAATTATTGTGATAGCTATAAATAAATCTTTAGTTCTTATTTCATTTCTAATGGTTGTTTCATTTTCTCTTTTCCACAAGCTTCCAAGCTTTTAGCATAATGCTTTAATGTTAGATCGACACTCTACACTAACAACTTATTGTATTTCATGAGTTTATAAATAATTATAGTATTGTAATTGTCTGAAATAAATTGCTTTTAGCGATAAGACTGCACATTTTAACCTTTTAACATTTTGTACTTTTTTTCTCTTATTTTTTGTTTTGGTGTGTGCATTATAGAATTACCTATCTATCTTTATATACTTTATATATAAGTATTATAACTTGTTGTATATCATAAGTTAAAGTCAGGAAGATAAATCCTTGCTATATGATATAATCTATATCTCTCTATATCTATATGATAAGTCTTTTGTACGTGGTAGAGCCATGCTGCAGCTATATTAGTAGTATAGTTGTAGCACGAATGGGTCGGCTCGACCGGGAAAGGACCACGCTCTCACAGAATACCAGCGTAAAATACGAGTAGCAGCTTAACGCTGCTGTGTTTCGTATAGTAAGTGTAGAGAACAGGAGACCCTTTTTACTGGAAAAGAGGCATTCCATCTTAGTCCTCACGGGTGACAACGCATCTGCATTTTGATTCGCATACGAGGATAAATGTAGATGTCTATGGACCACAGCAACCACTTACCATCAGGTGGACTGTGTGCTCGTTTGTCACCCCATCCTATATAAAAATAATATACTAACTCGTACATTTATAAGATGTGGCCTAAGTTAGTTTTAGGTTAAATTTAATTAAAGCAGGTTATTTTCTATTTGAGTCGTATACATTGGGTACAAATTATACAAGTAAAAATATACATGAAAGTCCCTCTCGCCAAAATGTTTTTTTTCAGAGTAGACAAATTTTAAAATTAAGTTCATAACGATATATTGTTATTGCAGTTTTTATAAATAAGAGTAAATAAGACTTCCACTTTTATTTGAAATTATCCCAAACTGAATGTGATTTATGGGCAACAACGTTTTTACCTACCGATCGACCCTTACGAATGTGTGCGTGCGCAGTAAAATCAGTTAAAATAATAAAACAATTACCACGCATTTAAATTTAAAAGATAAAAAGGACAGAAAGTTTGAGATTTTTTTAAATCAATTTTTCTTCATCATTTGCCTATATTACTTATCCTGAACCTTCATTGCAAATTTGGCCGGTAATTGCAAAAAAAAAAAATTGCATTTATGTGAAGGAATAAAATAACTCTATAACTAAACACATAATTAATATTTTAACTATTTTGAAAGTTTATAATTTGTCAAAGAATTAAATAAAGTTACAGTATAATAACTAAATGATGAACAGAAAATTAATTGTTTGTCCACTAATTAATTGTAGCAATATACCATCCAAACTGGCATATTGCCATAATTTCGACCTCTACGAATACTACCTTCGATAGGGCAGTCAGTCCTCACGCTATCGCAATTAGGTCCAATTAACCGACCGTCACATGGCGACGCAGCAGCGATGCACGCGCGGCGCACCTGTGCCTGCCTGCGCCAACGCAACCCCTCTTTATTACACTCAATTTAGTCAAGGAAGCGTTCACATTCATGTCCGATCAACAAGCGAATAATTGCCAGTTTTAAAGACTGTGTGATTGCAATTTTATTAACATTTAAACTTTTACCTAGTTAAACCTAGTTATTTTTCTTTCTTTTTTTTATATAATTATAGATATGAAATAATGTTGCTGTAGAATAAGTATTTTAATTATAATTATCGTCACATTTAAAATTTTCTTTATTAGCTCGATAAAGTCAATTACAGAACATGAGCCTCTGCCTTTTAGGGACTATTTGCAGAGGGCTAGAACATGATGATGGTGATGATGATGAACTAGTATTTGATGTAACTACCTCTTTGTAGTATTTGTTATTTTACAGTTATTCATAATATGGAAGATTTCACGCTTGGCTACTTGATTTTCGGTTTTCTTACTCCTCTTCATATATGAAATAATTATACCTACTATCCTGTATTGAAGATCATGAGATTTTTCAAAATAAAACCAGGCAAGTGCGTGTCAGACCACTGGTTCCGTAGTTACCTGTCACGATACGTGAACTTCGAAGCGGCCTTCTTGATACTATGAGCATAAGTGAGTTCGCGGTTTGACCGCTATAAGGACTAAAATGGGCCGAAATAGGACGATGGTAACTGAAGAAGTTATTTTCCAAGCAGAGTTACAGGCAGTGAGTGATATGGTTCTAAAAAGATTTAAAAAACTTTTCAATTATTAAAATAATACAATCTACATCATGTAAATCATTTATTTATATGCCAAGTCCGTACAAAAATGGTCATAGTTTCTTATCCAACTATTAGCTCACGGCAGTGCAACTCTAAGATATAAGTACATGACCGTAACGAAACGAATGTCGCCTGGGTAAACCAAGAGTACCTACCACGAATGAAACTGTATGGCTACAATAACTGCTAACTAAAAAAATAGGCGAAAGTAATATGTTAGGATCGGTCTCTTGACTAGTCTTCTCCTTCGCTTCCTCCTTCGAATCCTCCCTGTCTAACCCGCAAATGAAAACCTAGAGCAGTAAAGCAATACATAAGTCGTTTTCTTCAAAAAATGTTTATTTGTTATACTTTAACAGTGGTAGAGCCACGCGGCAGCTTTTGCTGCCGCACGGATGGGCCGGCTCGTACCGGGGTGGTAACACGACCTCACAGAAAGCCAGCATGAAGTAGACGTTTACTTCTGCGTTTCGCTTGGTGAGTGCAGGTGGCCGGAGGCCCTTTTTACTGGAAATGAGGCATTCCATCTTAGTCCTCACGGGTGACAACGCATCTACATTTTGATTTGTAATAGAGGATAGATGTAGATGTCTATGGGCCGCAGCAACCACTTACCATCAGGTGGACTGTGTGCTCGTTTGTCACCCTTATCCTATAAAAAAAAAACATTAACCCTTTCGTTGCGGTGCACGCACAACGGCGTAATTTAAATTGTCATTCTTAGGCGGATGACACCGATCGGCGTAAATTATATTTTAGCCATAACTTGGCCAATTTCTATTCTAAAGGGATATACTTTTTATATGTGCATGTTCTACATACATACAACATCATCATAGTATCCGTTTCTGTAAATAATCATTTTAGAAACATAACAAAACTATCCTCAGGCGCGGAAAACGCTGAACGGCGTCTTCCATAGGTTATCAACATTGAAAACATTTGGATTAAATATTTATATATTATTAATTTTGCTAGGTATGTATTTTATTTTATAGAATTAAAAAACAGTAACAGGTTAATACTATGAGCAATCTTCATTTCATAGTTGATAGTTAAACATTTTGCTGCGTTAATATGATTCCTAGTTTTTTTTTTATATATTCTTCATCATCTCTAGTGTAAAAAGGAAAAAAAGAGCTTCCAGGAAATTAAAATGAAAACGGCTTGTTAATAAAATCCAACATCTTGGATTGTTAAAGCCGTTCATATAGGTAATCATTGTTTCGCATACTTGTGAGAATAGTTACTTAAACAAAACTACAACTACGTAAGTGTTCATAATACTTATTTAATAATTTTGGTGACGTACTTTCCTCACAAGATTTATTATATTAACATATGTTACAGATCTTTTTTTCATTGGAATAAGATTTAATTCGTAAGCGATCAGTTGAGCAAACGCTTTGTTTCGGTGGTCAGTTGGTTCCCCGTTTTCAAAATTCAAAAGCGGGTAATTGTGATACGTCACATTTATGCTCATTAGAATCGAAAATGTTGCGTTTATATAAATTTGCATCCTGAATGTCCTGTGACGATGCCTGTGTCTCTTTATTCTGTCTAGATGTGACTTTTTTCGCATCAACATTATCAAGATGATAATATTGATCGTCACATGGCTTTCTTTTTAGCGAACCAAATTGTCTCACACCGTCACTCAATAAATTCGGTGACGATGGTCGAGCTTCACCTTCAAGAGAAAGTCATTATTAATTATTAAGTGAAACAAATTACGATGCAATAGAAATAGTATGTAACTGAAAATCCCTCTCTTCGTTTCAACTACTAATTAAAAACACTACTTATTATACTTAATACATTTAAAATAGTAGACTAAATACTATTATTAAAAGTATTTTTAACTTTAAAAATCCGAAAAAAGGTTTGCAATCCCTGGTCATATTTCAATAATATTAAAAATATTAATATAAAAACCAATTTCGTTATTCAATGTGTAATTAGAAATCTTTCTATCATTTGGAAAATATCCCTTGCTATACTGAATAGAATAGAAACAAATTCGCTCACTATTTACAGCCATATTTATGGTGAACAGGAAATCGCTAGTATTTTTAATAAAACTTCACTGTTGTTATCACAAAATTACTTATTATATACAAATGTAACTTTGCCACTGAATACGCAGTCACTTGACATGGCGTAGACTGATAAGCGTCAATAAAATTCTGTCTAAACAAGCAAGAATCATTTTCATGTGCGGGAAACGCCGATCGGTGTCAGTGTTTAAATATGGGATGCGGCCTACGCCTATCGGAGTTAGCTCTTTAAACCGCCCGCCCCTTCGTAATAAAGGCGATTTTTCGAGCCGCATTGAATGGGTTAACGTTACAAAGTTAAAACGTAGCTAGTTTTAGGTCATTTTCGAAGGAATTTTAACAACATTTCTACTAATCCACGTGTATTTCATAAGTTAGTCGACCGTTATTCGTTAAAATAATATAATTAACATTCTTCTTTAAAATATTTAAAAGCTTAAGCTTGAGGACATTCAAAATTTATTTTTATTTGGGCTCTGCAAATATGATCACAATTGCGCAAACCACTCGACTGGCTCTTGATTCGCCTGCGCATGATTACTCTCATTCTCTCCGCTTTGTTTGGCATGTTATTTAATCCTTCCACTCCTCATTACATAAAATACCGTTTTCAGTATATTTCCTTTACCTATAAATGGATCTTTTTATCCTCTGTCAATCTCTATTTCTCTACTCCTTTGCACTCTTCCTCGTTTATTTTTAGTAAAATAAAACTTGAAAATAAACAGCATGCCTTATACATACGAATAAGATATAGATAGGAACAACACAATGTTACATTAAAACTACCTGCTTATTACGCGGAACTGAGCATTAGTTACATAATATATTTCAAAAGTTCAATGTTACCTTGGCCCTATATTGTGACATGCGGCACCTTGACCGTTAAAATCGGGCAGGTACCTGCATTATTGGACATCGACTCCGATCAACATCCGCAAAAAACTTAGTGTTGTACAAGGCAAAATCAGGGAACGCTATCCTCATCTTTCGTACACAATGATGCCGTGATTTATCGGTTCGTTCTTTTTGTGCAAAAAGCGCAGGTCAGTGTAAACGCGAAGCACCAAAAGGGCACTTGGTGTAATCCGCTGGCCGAGCGTGGGAACGCGATATGGCCTGACTGATACCTTACTACTTGTGCAATTTTATGTTGTTATTTTCTATATAGGTACATTAAGTTTTATTTTATTAATTTTATTTAGAGTCGAGTTATGACATTTTTATTTGGTGTATAAAACATTACAAATATAATTTAAATGATTCTTCCATAAAAAGAGTTTCTTTCTTCGTTTCGATCCTTGAACTAGGTATCCAAATTAAATGAAAAGTAGGAAAACGTCACACACCTAATGTATTTTACGTTGGCCATGCTAAAAGAAACTTATACATAGTCAAAAATTATAATATTCTTTCTTTCTTTATTAGTACCTACTAAATAGATTGTTTTCTTTAATCCATGCGTCTAAGCCACATGGAAAATCCATCTGACCACTTATCACAACTGACAACAACGAGAAATTCTTTGCTTTCCACGAATCTCTTGCCTATGGTGCTTAACTATGTCAGTTTTTAAATATATTTCAAGATTTATCTACATAACGTAAGGTATAATTTTATTGTATACAATATTAAAAAACTATAAAAAAAAACTAAAACTAATAACTTAATTATTATACAGAGGACTGTACAGCAGGAGCTCCCCGTGGTATCATGCCAAGAACGCTGGCTGCGTTGTCTCGCTGAATGGCTATACTTAGCCTTTGAGCGAGAAAAGAACCAGCCTTCTTATCACCAGCAGCAAGTCGCGGATAGAATTCCTTTAGGAACTTCACCGCACGTAGACCCCACAGACTGATAGTCTCTATAGGAAATGACACAAATATGTAGTCATCTCTCAGAGACTCATATTTGCGCCACTTACTCAGTTCAACTGCCTCTGATGCCGTCCCGGCTCTAAACGAGGTACCCCTGAGATGAGAGGCCAACGAAGTGTCTACGCAAGTAGCATCCCACACTAGGGCTTTACCTCTCTCCCAATGGTCCAATGTCATACCGTCGGGTCTCTTGCCATCGTCTCTAAATATTCCACAGGGCTCTAAAACCGAAGGAACATTTATAGAGACAAGAGCCCTTCGGATGATATCATTCAAAGAATCGTGCCGTGAAAATCTACCGCCATTTTTCTTACATGAAAGTCCGTGGAGCCCAAACTTGTCGACGCTGCTACCACAGGGGTACTGATGGGGTTGCCAAATTGCCGTTCCTAGTCGGATTGCTACGGCGATGCGCAAGCTTTATGCACGGAAGCAAGGAAAGCTGGCAATGCAACGAAAGATTTCTCACACCAACACCACCAAATTTTATACTCTTTTATACTTTACTTCTCTCCCGGGGGACCAATGTCATACCGGTTTTAAATAAAAAAAGTCGAGTTTTCACGGACACGTGACCGATGCTGCGTTGTAATGGTTCCAGAGAAGGTGCGAGATTCCTGACTTTGGTGGCTTGTCACACCAAGCTATTACTTTTGAGGCACAAAGTATCATTCGGAGTAAACCGTTATTTGATACTTTAGCACCAGAGTAGCAATATATTTTGCAGAAAAACTAAGCGATTAGCGACAATTTGTTCCTGCGACAGCATTTCGTTGGACTTTAAACTATCAAGCGCCCATATAAGCGCCTGTTGATTTGTTTCAGTATCATAGATATCTAGCCATATTAATTTGCCAGTTCTCTACCAAGAGTTGGCAGCAATCCACTCGGCGGTCTTTCTACCCGTCGGTAAGTTTGTACGGCACCCATCTCGAATTCGAATTCCGAACAATGCTTACAGAGAGAAAGTTAGTCGTGAATAATGGATTGCGTTGGCGCTGATTCAATACTCAGTTCTTGCTGACTATCCAAATATGTGATTCGTCGGTTTTCGAATAAGTTTGACGACTGCTCAAAAAAATTCTTTAGTCACTGCAGTTGACGGCTGACCTTTTTTCTTTTAAAGAATGGGGTGACAAACGAGCACACAGTCCACCTGCCATGCTGCAGCTATATTACTGGGATAGTGGGATAGTTGTAGCACGAATGGGTTGGCTCAACCGGGGAAAGGACCACGCTCTCACAGAATACTAGCGTAAAATAGCAGCTCTATGCTGCTGGTTTCTATTGTATCACGCAAATTTGTACCACTAATTCTTCAACGCAATACACATTTTTCGATAGAACTCAAAATTTATCATTGGTCTAAACTCTACATCAATTAGGGAGGTAAATATTTAATAATATCTGTGTTTTTAATAGCAATGCAATTAAACAGTTAGAATGTCAAATAACAATGTCGTATAATAACGAACATTGCACATGGAATGAAAACTAGTCCTATCTGATGTGAAGAATCGAAACTCTGGAAAGACTGTAGATTGTAAACACGTACAGGATCGTTCCACCATTATGTCAGATTTAATATACCATAAATACTCGCAAAACACGATTCCTGCCAAGGATAATTCATTCGCGAGGCTCATAAAATCAAGAACCTCCTCAATAGAGGAGATGGTTGGGTGCTGCCAACTACTTGGGATCCATCCAATAATTAAATTCCAGCCGAATCATACCACTGTAATACTTCAAGATACCTTAAGTTCTTTTTGCGTAGGCTGGACCAAATATTAATTTTAAGCTGAAGTTAGGCGTGGTTAACTACCACATTGGGACGTCGAACACTTCAGTCCCCCTGTGACCACTGATTATGGGTGCTTCAAAGTACTCGAAACGCGTGACATATAAAATAAGTTAATTATACGCTATAAAATGTACTGGCGGATAGGAGAAAATATTTTTTTATTTAAATATAGAAACTTCGCTTATCCGCCTGCTTAGCGCGACGGTTACGGCAGGTACATTCTTAAAAATACCTAGACTGTTACGGTCCTACATTCTTTAACAACCCAGCCTTCAAAATAATAAAATTTGATTTCAACAATAAAAATAAAAGTTTGCAGTAAGTAATTTAAAAAGATCACACTAAAAGAAGCTGGTTTAAAAGCCATATCAAACTACTCTTACTGGCAGGCTACCGTAAGGTTTCCCATGTTATGCGAGCCGCGCGCTCTTATTTCTTGTATCGCGCTTGAGTGACAACCTAAAACGCATACATGAGGCTTCTAAACCTGTTTTAAAAACAAAATTTTATCAGTTACATTTAAGGATCTAGTATCAATATGTTTAAAAACTGATTTTGTTTTTATATAATAAGCATGTGAGCATACTGTTCACCTGATGGTAAGTGGATGCTGTGGCACATAGATAAATCAGAATCAAATGCAGATGCGTTATCACCCCTAAGGACTAAGATAGAATGCTTCTTCTTCAATAAAAAGGGTCTCCAGTTCTCTACACTCACCATACGAAACACAGCAGCATTAACTTCTTTACGCCGATATTCTATGAGAGCGTGGTCCCTCCCCGGTCGAGCCGACCCATTTGTGCTACATTGAAATAGCTGCAGCATGGTTCTAGCATGTATATTTAACGTATAATAATAGCGATATTGTAGAAAAAAATAAAACCCAATAAAACAAATTATTAACTGATTTTAAAAAAGGAATAAAAGGAATGTTATTATTTATTTGAATATAGATTTTTTTTATTTTTATAGGTACTTACAGAATATATTCGATCCTTACGATTGGACACGTAGAAAGAAAGAACCACCGGAAAGAGTGACGAAAAAAAATTAAACTATAGAAATGACGAGAAACAGAATCCGCAAGGACGCCGTAGACGTAACATTATCGACAAAATTGGCGATACATTCAAGATGGGCCTAATTAAGAGTAAGGATAGCTTAACTGAAAACCATATTTTTCATAGGAGGGGGAGCAAACTAGCATGCGGCTCACCTGATGGTAAGTGACTACCGCCGCCCAGGAACAACTGCAACACCAGGGGAGCCAGAGCAATTGCAGATACGTTGCCGGCCTTTTAAAAAGGAGTAGGCTCTCTTGTATGCGTAGATATCATGTGAGATGGGATGCCATGTCATGGAGGATGTGAAAGAAGCTAGAGAGGTGTATCTGGATCGTGCAAAAGGGATGTACCTAGTCTCTGCTTATCCCTAGATACCCTCTGGTGATCTCTAGGTAACATTCCAGAGAATTAATGTATACATTAATTTATGTATTGGGTATTTTAAAAAAAGAATTTTATTACACCAAGGAAAAGTCGCATCACACTATAAAACTTAATAAATTTTAATATTTGCGATTTGATTTATTTTTAGCTATTTTTAATCAGAAACCTTTGCGGGCTCGCGCGTAGCTCATAGTACTCTATGATGACTAACAGTAAGTTAATTTCAAAGAGATCAAATGTAAATCAACTTGTAGGTACGTAGCTCATTTCAGACACTGACCTTTACTTATTCATATATTTTAATGGTATGAAGTTAAAAAGCTAATTGAACAGTTTGTTTATCCAGGACGGTAATTACAGCGCTGCAGAGCATACATCAAATGTTGGCATTTTATTACCACGTCTGAGACGTAGCCAGCGGCACTTTGAAAGCGAGTAGCGCCGTCGTCCCCATATGTTTCCTTGAATTAACGTCTGTTTTCTACGAAGAAAATAGCCATCATAAAACACATAGTACACTACATAAAACTTTAATATCTGTTTGTTTATAATGAAATTGGATGTCGGCTGCCAGATACAAGAATATATTGTGTCTGTAAGTGCAGAGGACGTGCATAAATAAACTTGAATGCATTGTTTATATTATGCTCTGTTAGGAACACAGATTAGTTAGGAATTAGGATGTCAACTATATTAAATTTCCAAACTAAAAATAACTAATAATATTAACTACCTAATTATTAACTAATATTATATTTGATGAAATGCTGTATCTTTCGTTACCCCATATTACGAGGGTGGATTGAAAAGTACTCGGCCTAACACAGATCCATTCAATTCTAAAAATCAAATCTACCCACATTATTTAGTTCAGTTCAGACTAGTTCATTGTGTGAAGTTCGAAACGTGTGCGATAATTAGTTGTGATTTTATAAATTTATTAACAAAGTAATCGGACATAATTTCCGCGAATGGAGCAAATCGAGCAGCGTGCCGTCATTAAGTACCTCCATAAGAAGGGGCTATCATCAAAAACCATCCATGATGACATGGTCAGTACATTAGGCGATTGTGCTCTGTCATTTTCATCCGTCAAAAAATGGATAGCAGAATTTAAGCGTGGTAGAGAGAGTGTGAAAGATGAACCCAACTCTGGAAGGCCTTCGACGTCAACTACTGACGAAAATATTAAAAAAGTACTTGATTTAATAATGGGAGACCGCAGATTAAAAATTAGAGAGATAGCCGAGATTATAGGCATCTCTTATGAACGAACTCAAAACATCATTGTCAACGAGTTGGGTTTCCACAAGGTGTCTGCGAGGTGGGTTCCGCGACTGCTTTCAGTTGAACAAAAAAGGACGCGATTGACTATTTCACGCGACTGTTTGGAGTTATTTGAAGCCGATGCAGATGATTTTTTGAATCGTTTTGTTACTATAGACGAAACATGGGTTCATTACTGTACACCGGAAACAAAACAACAATCAAAACAGTGGAGAAGACCTGGTTCACCACCCCCTAAAAAGGCTAAGTCGATTTTGTCGGCAAATAAGGTGATGGCTTCAGTATTCTGGGACTCGAAAGGTGTGATTATGATTGATTATCTTGAAAGGGGTCAGACTATAAACTCTGATTACTACTGTACCTTACTACGTCATTTACGAGAGGAAATAAAAGAAAAACGTCGAGGAATGCTCAGAAGAAAAGTCCTGTTTCATCAAGATAACGCCCGTGTTCACACGTCAGTACAGTCAATGGCTGAAATTCACAACTGTGGCTTTGAACTGTTACCGCATCCGCCGTATTCACCTGATCTGGCACCATCTGACTTCTTTCTGTTCCCTAACCTAAAAAAGCACTTGGGAGGTCAAAGATTTTCGACAAACGACGAGGTCAAAGCAGCTGTAGACGCATATTTTGACTCTAAGGAAGAATCATTTTTTTTCAACGGTCTAAATGCTTGGGAGGGGAGGTGGCAAAAGTGTATTGAACTTGATGGTGATTATGTAGAAAAATAAAAATATAACTGATTTAGTATGTGTTTATTTTCTTGGTTAGGCCGAGTACTTTTCAATCCACCCTCGTATTAAACCGTAGGTGTTGTCACTTAAAGAGTATTTCATGGTAAGGGGTGACATGGTCAGAGCGCCACCGAGCCGTCAATAGCAATAGCTATCTTAAAATGCAACAGTGAAACGTTTTCCCTTCAATAATTATAGTTGCAGCCTATATAATATCATCATGGCAGGCACAGGCCTCCTCTCATTTCTGAGAAGGTTTTAGGGCAAGGAAGGGTCCGCCGCTCTGCCCCAATGCGTATTGGCGAAGTTCATACGTTTTTGAATTTTTTTTCTTATATCTCAATTATGCAGGTTTCCTCACGATGTTTTCCTTCACCGCCCAGCACGTGTTAAATCAGCACTTAAAATTAACATCTTTTAACAATTTGATTAGTGCCGGCGGGGATCGAACCCCGGTTAAAAATACAACAATCCCGTAGGTGTCGAAAGAGGCCGCAAAGGGAAACTGAAACAGGAGATGGACAGCAGCATTTTTCATTTTACAACCGGCCAATGTGCCAAGCGTGGCACAGCAATGGCAAATAAGCAAATATTATTAGGCAATGGAAAGCACTATGATCAGCATAGAATTAAGTTATGACGATGTAATGATAATGAGGCTTTATGATTTTTAAAGCTTTTTAATTTGCTTACTGTTAATAGAATAATGCGTATGGTATCTCTATAAACTTAAGTAGGCATTTCCTTTTTACATTTTAGCTGACTTCAATAAAAAGTATCTCATTTCGACTGTATTTTTTATTCTGTGTACATATGTTACAAGATACCTACGCCAATAGTGGACTGTCTTGAAAAGATCTGCTTTTGTTATTAGGTATATAATAGATGGTTTCATTTAAATTTTAAGAAATTATTACATCTTTGAGGATAGAAAAACACGGAACGAAATTTTTAATGTTTTTACTTCTTTGAAGTTATTCTTATTGTTACCCGGAGCATGTGAAATTGCTTTCAAAAGGATCAAATAATTAAAGTTAAAAAAAGTAAAAGAATGTAAATAATTTCCACATCATTTAATAACTATTTTACGTGCTAGAGCTATGCTGCAGTTATATTACTGGTATAGTTGTAGCACAAATGGGTCGACACGACCGGGGAAGGACCACGCTCTCACAAAATATCAGCATAGAATGGCAGCTTAACGCTGCTGTGTTTCATATGGTGAGTGTAGAGAACCGGACACATTTTACTGGAAAAGAAGCATTTCATCTTAGTCCTTACGGGTGACAGCGCATCTGCATTTTGATACGTAAACGAGGATAGATGAATGATGTCTATGGGCCACAGCAACCACTTACCATCAGGTGGACTGTGTGCTCGTTTGTCACCCTATCCTATAAAAAAAAACTTCTGAACCCATGCAGTGGTTGTGTAAGAATATACACTAGCCCATATCATCCCGTGGGTGTCGTAAGAGGCGACAGAGGGAAACTGAGACAGGAGATGGGCAACAGTATCTTCCTAACAACGACTAAAAATAAAAAACTATGGTTGCCAACCCCCTTGCCAAACGTTGCAACTATGACAAATATCCCCCCTTAAGGCAATCTATGGGAAAGACCTATGTTCAGCAGTGGACTTTTATAGGCTGTAAAGGTAGGTATGTACCTAACAGTTAATAGCTTCTGAGGTTTGTACTAAGTTGCTTAAACATAGTGTATCAAGAAATCATAGCCCCGAATTTATAAGTTATTAAATGGTATGTAAATTATTTCATTCTTTTTACTTTTTTAAGTTTAGTTATATCTTTATAACATCAAAGTTCAATGAAATTAATAAGGACAAGTACACAAAATGATGCTAATGAATAATAACCGGCAGCCACGTGCAGGATAATCCCAGGTAATTGAGGGCGCACGCGGATGATCCCGGGATCATCAAGTGCTTACAGAAATCAGAAATGAGGGCTTGGGACTCCCTCATAAAATAATAATTTTTATCTGTTGGGTTCATCATTCTTCAAATTCGTCATTTAAATTTCATATTCATATGTCTATATATTGATATTATGTTATAATTATAAATACTAGTGATGGCCTAGTGATAGAAATTTCACCGTAGTTCATTATTAGGTTTATAGCAAGCTGTATTTCACTTTCAAATTCAAATTTTCCAAATTCAAGATATTAATTGTATGTTTAGTGTTATACCTACATTTGATTTTAATGTACAATACTACGTGTTTTACAACTTAACCACCCTTTTCGGATATTACAATATCTATGTGTTATATTTCATTTTTTTTTTTTTTATAGAATAGGGGGCAAACGAGCATGCGGCTCACCTGATGGTAAGTGACTACCGCCGCCCATGAACAACCGCAACACCAGGGGAATTGCAGATGCGTTGCCGACCTTTTAGAAAGGTGTAAGCTCTTTTCTTGAAGGTTCCTAAGTCGTATCGGTCCGGAAAATTCGCTGGAGGTAATTGATTCCACAAGGAAGTCGTGCGAGGTAGAAAACTTCTTCTAAATCGCACAGTCGTGGACCGCCAATCATCCAGATGGTATGGATGGTAACGCGAGTTTTGTCGCGATGTGCGATGGTGAAATTTAGCGGCTGGAATTAGTCCGAACAATTCCTCAGAGCACTCCCCGTGAAAAATGCGATAAAATACGCAAAGAGATGCAACATCTCTACGCAGTGCCAGTGTATCGAGCCGATCAGAAATAACTCGGTCGTCGACGATTCGAACCGCTCTGCGCTGGATGCGGTCAAGTGGAAGGAGCTGGCACTGGGGTGCCCCGGCCCAGAGATGAGAACAGTATTCCATGTGGGGCCGAACTTGCGCTTTGTAAAGTTGCAAGCGATGTGCCGGCATGAAATACTGTCTCGCTCTGCTGAGCACGCCAAGCTTTTTAGAGGCCAATTTGGCCTTCCCTTCCAAGTGACCACGAAACTGCACACTATTCGATATGTCGACGCCAAGGATTCCGATACTGGCTGAGGCAGTAAGGGGAGTGCCTTGAAACTGAGGAGATACGACAAAGGGGTTCTTTTTAGCGGTAAACGCGCAAACTTGTGTCTTCCGGGGATTGAACTGGACTAGATTTAGTCGCCCCCAATCCGAGACTTTGTTAAGCAAAGACTCGACTTCAGACACAAGTTTGTCCCGGTACTCGGCGACGTTTTCCCGAGAAATATTGGCACGGCCGGTATATAAGGCATCACCAGTGCTGTCGTCCGCATAGCAATGAATGCTGCCAGTTAGCAACATATCATTGATATGCAGGAGAAACAGCGTTGGTGATAGCACGCAGCCTTGTGGAACACCAGCGTTGATAGGCTTGAAATCAGAGCATTCACCGTCTACTACGACCTTGATGCTCCGATCAGCAAGGAAACTGGTGATCCATTTGCACAATTTCTCGGGAAGCCCATAGGAAGGAAGCTTCGAAAGAAGCGCTTTGTGCCAGACCCGATCAAAGGCCTTCGCTACGTCCAAACTAACGGCTAATGCCTCCCCCTTGGACTCTACTGCCTCCGCCCATCTATGAGTTAAGTAGACTAGAAGATCACCAGCTGATCGACCCCGACGAAAACCGTACTGGCGGTCACTAATCAGCTGGTGATCCTCAAGGTACCTCATGAGCTGGCAGTTAATAATGGCTTCCATTATTTTGGAGAACAAGGAGGTGATGGCGATAGGCCTGTAGTTGGACGGGTCTGAGCGGTCGCCTTTTTTAGGGATCGGGTGCACCAAAGCTGTCTTCCATGAGTTCGGGACTACGCCTTGGGAGTAGGAGTACCGGAAAAGACGCGTTAAAACCGGTGCCAACTCCGGAGCACACGTCTTCAGCACAATGGGAGGGACTCCATCGGGCCCACTCGACTTGTTGACGTCCAGGGAGAAGAGTGCTTTGCGGACCGAGCGCTGAGTAAATCGCACATCCGGCATGGAGCACTCACATCGCGGGATGGTCGGCGGTGTGTTCCCCCCGTCATCTAGAGTCGAGTTGGACGCAAAAAGAGAGCTCAACAGATCGGCTTTCTCCTTTGCGGCATGGGCCAGTGAGTCGTCCTCTCTGTGCAGAGATGGAAGAGATGGCTGACAGAAGTTCCCTAGGACAGCCTTGGCGAGAGACCAGAATGCACGGGTTCCCGAAGGAAGGCGAACTAGCTTCTCGCCAATTCTGCCGATGTGCTCAGACCTTGCCTTGGCAATGACGCTTTTGAAGGACCTGGAGGCGGAATTATACTTCTTTTTTAATGCGCTGGTGTTTGCATCCCGAGACGTTGATGCGTCAGCCCAGGCCTGGTAGCACTCCTGCTTATAGCGTGATGCTATTTTACAGGAGCGACCAAACCATGGCTGGGATCTGCCTCCGATGGGCACCACAGAAGATGGAATAAAAAGTTCCATACCCTGAAGTACCACATCAGCAACAGAATCGGCAACAACGCTGGGATCTTCCGGCGAGAAGCAAACCCGCCCCCAAGGGTAGGATGCAAAAAAAGACCGCATCCCGTCCCAATCAGCTGACCTATAGTGCCAAACACGGCGGCAAGCTGTAGATCGCAACTGCGATTGGAGCGTGAGTGGCACCGTACTCCGGATCAGACAATGGTCCGAAGAGCCCAGAGGGGCATCGACGGAAACCTGATATCCGTCCGGATGAGAGGTCAGCAGAAGGTCCAACAGGGAAGGTACATGGTCTTCCACATCTGGGATCCGCGTAGGCGAAGTAACCAGTTGTGTTAGACCATATGCCAAAGCAAAGTCATAGACAGATCTACCCGCATGATCGGTTAAACGAGAACCAAGCCATTCAGCGTGGTGGGCGTTGAAATCACCAAGTATCACGATCTCTGCGGATGGGACCTGTTGTAGCACGGAGTCTGCAGCCATTTGGACGTGGTCTATTAGTCGGTCTGTGTCGGCATTACCGCTATGGGACCTATAGAGGCACCCGTAGACGCGGGGATGGTCGTCGCTGTCTACGCGCAGCCATAGGATGGACAGGTCCGTACCTTCAAGGCTGCCGAGGCGTCGAAAACAGATGTCCTCTCTGACATACACGCAAACTCCAGCCCGGGGCACAAACGAGTGTTCTAATTTGTACCCCGGGCAGGAGAGATACGAAGTATCAGCCGGAGAGGACACCTGTGTCTCGGTAAGAAAGAGCAAGGCCGGCTTAGCTATCTCCAGATGGTAGTGGACGGCGTTAAGGTTTGAATGAAGTCCCCTGATATTGCAGAAATCCACGGTAAGCGTGGCAGGGGTTGCCTTTGTCTTCTTGCTCCGCTTGCCCCGAGCAGGTTTCGTCTTGAGCGGAATTTCGCCCCCCCCAGAATACGCGGGGCAGCCTGAGCACCCACGCCCAGGAGTGGAGTAGTTTGGTCGTGGATGCTCAGCGAGGGATTCTCCAGGGGTGCTGGTACCCTCCTAGGGTAGTCTTTTATTTAATTCCACTACCATGTTGATGGGGGGGGGGGGGAATTGGGCCTCCGGCCACCTGCACTCACCAAGCGCAACGCAGAGGAAAACCTCTACTTCACGCTGGTATTCTGTGAGGTCGTGGTACCACCCCGGTTCGAGCTGGCCCATCCGTGCGACAGCAAAAGCCACCGCTTAGCTCTACCACTGTACAAAAGACCTAACATAATTTATATACTAAATTAAGGTTAGCAAAGAAAGTTGTTAGTTATATTAGATTAAACAATTAATTAAAATTTTAGAAAAATATTATTTTTAAATTAGATAATAAAAAGGTATAGAATACATTGTTGGATTTACTGTAAAGTATTTTAATGTGTAAATAATCTTCCAAATTGTAAAAACATCTTTGTATATACTTTTTTAATTTCTTATTATACGGGCGCAATTTGTTTTCGTTTATAATATACAGAGGTTATTTATTAAAAATGTTAACTGCTGTATGGGCTGCAATTTAGCATTTTACTCTGGATGAGAGCAAGTAAAGTTTTTCTTTATTTCGCTTTTTGATATTATGTGTTTCTTTGATTAGTACCTAAATGCACATAATATATAACTTTTGCAAGTTTCCGTTCCGAATTATTAATAGATCATTTATGTTTGTGGGTACTGGGTACTGTTGCCCCATAGCATAACCGTATCGTAACCATGAGTAAGCCATTTCCTAGCAAAACAGCGCACCAGCAGTTATTTGTGTAGTTTTAAGGAGCTCTCTACTCGTTATTTAAAAGATATATCAACAAAAAATACATTAAATTTTTACATAATCTTGATATCCATAATGGCAAATTCCATATCATATATTATACAGTCTCGTTGTAAGGAGATTAACTAAACATTTATTCCTTATTTGTTAGAGTTCAAAAAATATTATTATTATTATATATATTACGCTGATAAACTTAAATAAGATAAGTACTTTATAAAAATATTACGTTATTAAACTGCTTTCTATTGCTAACAAAAATTTAAATTTATTTATTTTTCTACTCCATCCATCCATCCATCCATTACATTCTAAAAGTTCATTGCTGTACCTAGGTCACTACTATAGATTGCCTCATAGGGAATTTTGCCACTGCTACCACGCTTGGCAGGCGATTTAGCATCCGCAGATTTTTATTATTTTGTGTCTACTTCACTTGGTCTTTCTTGATTTTGTTGCCAAAATCCAGAAATCACCCATCATCAGCCGGGATGGATATAAAATAAAAAATATTTCACGGCAAATAATTTATTTGATATGATAATTTATAACCACAGGTGCATCGTAAAGTATAATAACATTCAAATTACAGCGATTCTAAAGTAGTTTTTACTTCAAAAGATATTAGCTTAACCGGCCACAAGAAACTGGTGCACAAGCCAGAATAGTAGAAAAAAATGGTGGGGGGTGCTACTAGCTCAAAAAGAGAACTCCATCCTGTTTAACCATCCTGGCTTTAGATAGTAACTTACTAGCCTAGAAGTATAAAGCTTATTCTGTATAATATGAAGTCAGAGCAACTAGCTTGCTAATTTACAACTTACAAGCACGAAATGCTATCCGTGCATTAAGTATCAAAATCGTCTTCAAACTATTATTTAAACGATAAAACTGGAGCAACAATCATCTGGCGGTTAAATTCACGCGAAATTCCCCTAGCCTCCCTAATCGTTAGAGAAAATATAATTTTGCATATTTAAAAATAAATATAAATACATATAGGTATAACTAAAGGAGACGGTCCAAAATTGTATGAAGCGTAGGCCTAGTTTATGTACAAGTATGGAAATAAATTAAAATAAAATATTAAACCACTATTGATCATTCAAATCCACGAATTTGCCTTAATTCAATGGTATTAATCTTTGATTATATACATGTCTAGATAGAGCGTTGCGCTGCAATTGCAACAAAAACGACAGGCCCGTTTTGAAGCGCTTGTGTGCATATTACGCACACAAGTATGCGTTACTACTATTGTTTAACAAGCGCGCTGCGTCACTCGGGGGCGAGCCGAGTGATACCAGTTCTTGAATATTTCCCATTAGATTAAGTACATACTCATTTGACTTTAACTTTTTTTCTATATATACTTATTTGATTTGCCTAGTTATAAAATAAAATGATGAATTGTAATTTTAATTTAATTTAATTTTAATTATCAGTATTAGTCAATATATGTATATTTTAACTTGCTCACTTATAAAAATAGTGATTTAATATATTATGTGAAATCGTTTTCGTATGTGTACTATGTACAACTATTTGTCATCTTTGTGTAGGTACCATGTTTAGCGAATAAATAACTAATCATTTTTGGTATTTATATTACTTTTGGTATTTATGTATTTTAGTTATAGTTTTGTAAACATATCAATGAAAATTTTATATACATAAATATCAATAAAATAAAATACAAAAATTAATAAATAAAACCCAACCAGATGGGAACCCTCGGCAGGGTAGACGAAACGGCTGAGACTTTGATTATATACTTTGCTTAATAAGGAAATCTGAAACCCAAAATATTAGAAAGAACTAACAAAAATACTATTTAGTACATAACGTCACGGGTTTCCTTTATTTATTGTAGGTAAATTATAATGTACTGATCAAATAAATAATGAAATTTTAAAATAATAATGTTCTCTTGATCGAAAGATGATGTAATGATATTTGTATTTTGTCTCCCATAGTTTCGCCAAATCTCCCTAGTAATAAGCTGACAACACCGGCTAATGAAACAAACCTACAGAATAACGAATTAAAATATCGTGTTTTCTTAATATAATAGCAGTTAAATAACAAAACTTGCTGATGAAAAGTGATCATGGTGTTATTATACGGTTTTCCCCACATAATTACGATACAATTTGACAGCACAAACCAGCATAATTAATTATTTTTCGTGAGCACGTTATCCTTACGTGATTCAAATGACACTGACGTAAGGGAGAAGCGAGTCTACCAATTTTAGTAGACTTTATTTGCGCCGTTTTGTACGGTCAATGTGGCATCTAGACATGTATATAATCAAAGGGTATTAATATTTTATTCTCACCAAAAAGTGCAACACTAATGGCTAATTGAAGTCGTTTTGATTTGACGTTAGCTGTCATCTCTGATATCTCTGATATTATAGTGCCACCAACTTATCTGTTAAGTTGACAGCGTCGCTAGTGGAGTGCTTACTATTGCCATTTAAGAAATTTACCGAGGAAATATGTAACTACATATTCATTACACATAATATAAAATAAAACAAACTTCGTGTTAATATATTAAAATTAGTTAGAATTAGTGTTATTATATATATTATTTATATTTAATAAAAATAATTTTGGTCGTGGTCTCCGAGTTCAAGCGGCCGAATTCCAGGAATTACTATTTTGAAAAATGTACCCGCGTTAGCTACTGGTTCCAATAATTCATCTCCTGAGTCACTGGAATCGCTTTCACCAGCTTTCACTATCGCTCTGACACTCTATAATAAAGGGTTCATTTAAATACACGTCTTTTAGTCTGTATTCATTTTCAATTTTTTTTTACATGATTACAAATGTTTTTCCACTGAACCGGTGTAATTTCATGAAATGAATCTTCAATTAATTGGGGCATTAGATCATTAGCAACACAAATTACAAAGTTAGGTACTTTAGATAAATTGCAGTAAATTGAGATATTTTTTTATTACTTTTTCACAAGTACATTATTTGGTGATTTTAATTTTCCATATCTGGCAATACTAACCTGTCACGGCAGCAACGCTTTCATACAGGTTTTCAAATGGTATAGTTGGGACTTTTACACGTTTCTCTTCTTTCATAAAAGATAAAACTTTTAGGATAATCTGTCGCGCATCACTTTTAAGATTTATTTACACTTTTTAAAAACACTCTCCTGATAGCTCAGAATAAATAATAGCTGACAGCGAAATGTTATTTACAAAATGGCGGTTTTAGTTCCAATTTTGTCCACCTGAACAGATAAGTTGGTGGCACTATACCTATAGCCTATCAGGTAGATTTATTATGTAAAATCTATGGTAAAATAGCTAAAATGTCTCGACACTAGTAGGAAAGTAAGGCAAAAAAGTTGTATTTTTTGATCAAAAGACGAATAAAGTAAATATAAATGTAATAAAGATTGTGTATGTGCTTTTTTATCTTAAAACAACTAACGTTCTTGTTGATATTTGTAAAACAAATGTATAAAGTACTACCTAATTTCAGACAAGAAGATTGTTGAGATAAATCAACGGTGTCTACACACAAAATTATTTCATTGCATTCATTAGTGTGTACTAATGCACACTTCAGTGCCAGGGGCATCCAGGACTTATTTTGTTTTACATGGGGAAATGGAGCCTAAGTGTTTTGTTAGCTTTTACAAAAAATTTGTGCCAAATAGCTCAAAGCCGAGATTATAATATGTGAATAGCGGATAACTCCGTTTCTCTACCCTAAAAAAATCACCCTGAGATACTACTTTATTGCACTAATAATAAAGAATATATTTAACTCATTTTACTTTAGAGTGGCTGTTTTAAGATGGATAAACAGAATAATCCTGAATACGTATTTCTATTCAGGCATATGTGTTTATCTGGGCTTCTGAAGTGCTAGAGTACAATCATAGATAAAATAATTTATTTGTTATAATATGGTACATTACAGTTGTTACAAAAGAATTCGCATCCTAAATACGTTTCCGGCGTACAAATATTTTCATATAACAGGTCCTCAGCGTGTCAGAGTATGCCCTGAGCCTTGACAGGCATTTAAAGCCTGGATAATGTCATAACAAAGATGAACAGTCCTATGAATTATAGAAAGTGAAACATTAGGTCAATCATGTTTTGGATACTTAAGGTAATATAAATAAAACAGATTAATTTTTAATTTTTTTTATTTATTTATCCTACTTCAAAATCCTTTTGAATTGAGGCCGGTGCGGTTATGGAATTTCGATACCGAGCCCAACACAAATACCAGACAGCGGTCATTATGTGGGCACAGCAACCCACTGTCTGTTGTCCAGAAGTGCAACTGCAATAATAACCTGCAATCATCTCATCCCAACCTGTCCCTTGTCTCGCCAACAGTATATATGTATAATAAGCTCTGCCGGAGTGATGGCGAGATTTTATACGGCCTCTTATTAAAACAGTCTTGTTGGGATGATATTAATTGGGTCACAACTTATCTGCTACCCAGTCTTCGTTGACACCAAACATACAATATACAGATAATATTGGCATTAGGGCGCTGGAGCTCATTTTCAGGATTTGTGCCAACAGATAATTCTTGTAATACGTTTGCAAAACTGTGAACATATTGGTGCATTTTTATCCATCTAGAACAAAAAAATCTTATTTTAATAAACTATCTATATTGCAGAAGTGCATTTTAAATGGTGCAACATGTTTTAACAGATGAACTAAAAGATAATTACATCATATTAAGATTTTGTAGCCATTATGTACTTATGTAGAAATTAATAATTATTAACAGACTACAGATGGAAGCATGTCATTCAAATGCGTTTAATAGCTTAAGAAAACATCTTTCTTTAGTACATACCTGCTTACCGATTCAAAATGTGATTCTACAGAATACAGATGTCCGATATCAACGAAATCAAAATCTCACGTAAATCATTAAGTCCATAAAACAAAAGCAGAGTCAAAAAGTAGTAATCCAAAGTCCAAACAAAAATCCAAATCGCCAAAGAAATCCACAATTAAACACATTCACGAGTTCAGAACTAGTTCGGAATAAATAAAAATATCATTTGACAGAAATGACATTTGACAAATAACTGTCTTTTTTACTTTTTTATGACTGGAAGGGCACCATCTTGAAAAACCATTAAAAACTTGGGATTACATTTTTATTTTTTGCAAGTTATCTAGTTTGATTTATTCTCTCATTTTATTTTTAACAAAATCCCTGAAATTTTCTCTTTTTTACGGTATACTGTACATAGACTGGGGCAGAAATGGACCGTCTCCTTTAAAAGTTGATTGACTTCACATCACAAAAAATTGGGCGGAGCTTAAAGCGTCCGCCATTTATTGTTTCAATTTGACACGATTTTTTGTATGCTTGCCATCTCCTCTATTTTCTATGCTCAGAGATTTATTTTTACTATGAAAGTCCCGCCTCTTAAACGTAGTGATTATATTCTCTTTGTTGGTGATGGTGAGTAGTAAGCATGGGCGTTTTCAGTTTTTAACTGCAACGGTTACTTAACCGATATTTAATTTTCATATCGTTATCGAACACCGTTTTCAAGTATCGATATCAGTAGTAATGGTTTGCTACTAAATGCGCAAACGACAACCGAAAACTGTAGAACCAGTGCAACATTTATTTTACGAAATACTTTGATTAATTTAGTTAAGAAGTCAGGGGCTCTAATATAATCTTGATGTAATATTTACACATGTATTTTAATATATAATTTATGATTCTTATGCAGTAATATAGTTTTATAAATGTCTAAAATTACATTCTTTCTATCCTTAATTATTTCTATGATGTTTAATATCCATATTTTTTTAAAGTGAGATGTAGGATCAGAGTTTGATTTCAAAGTCTATAATTAAACTGTATTCATAAGTAGTAAACATAATTTATATATGTATATATATATAGAAAATTATTATAGGTACATAGTTTATTTATTATTATTATATTAATAGTCATAATTTTTTATAATAATTATTTAAGTTGGTGATTTACCTTCTTAACTACGCTTAGGACTGACAGGAAAGTTTTAAAACAAATGTACAAAATGCATACAAATATTACAAATAAATGTACAAACGCAACGTCAAAAATTAATAATTTTACAGATAGTTTCATAGTGAACGGCACACGCCACCAATGTCAAGTGCGTAATTGTTACGTTTGAAAAAAAAAACAAATTCTAACTTTCACATAAACAAAAGTTGTCTAAACAAAATATAACGTGATCAAACAAATCTAAGTCTTGTGTCTAATGACCTAAAGATCATTTAATACTGACAACTCTCACAATTATACAAACTTAAAAATTAGGCAATTTTAACCATTTAAAATTCGACCTTATTGTTAAGGATCTTATTATTATTATATTTCACTACGTGCACCGTTTTATGATAACTACCAAAACTTCTCAACGAAATCCATATTCGCTTCATCTCTTTCATACGTTTTTGTGATACCGTCGCTAGAACGGGAAACAACAAATATCAAAGGACATCGGTTAGTATTGGGCCGTGTTGGCATATCGTTATAGTTTGCGTTTTACGTTTCGTACGTTGGTTAGTTGGTTTTGGTTGGATATGTGATAACGGTTATGTACTTAACATAACGTTATTAGTTACGTTTTGATAAATCGGTCTCATGCCTAGTATCTAAGCATGGGCGTTTTCAGATTTTGGCTGCAACGGTTACTTAACCGATATTTAATTTTCATATCGTTATCGAACACCGTTTTCAAGTATCGATATCAGTAGTAATGGTTTGCTACTAAATGCGCAAACGACAACCGAAAACTGTAGAACCAGTGCAACATTTATTTTACGAAATACTTTGATTATTTTAGTTAAGAAGTCAGGGGCTCTAATATAATCATAGATGTAATATTTACACATGTTAATATATAATTTATGATTGTTATGCAGTAATATAGTTTTATAAATGTCTAAAATTACATTCTTTCTATCCTTAATTATTTCTATGATGTTTAATATCCATATTTTTTTAAAGTGAGATGTAGGATCAGAGTTTGATTTCAATTAAACTGTATTCATAAGTAGTAAACATAATTTATATATGTATATATATAGAAAATTATTACAGATAGTTTCATAGTGAACGGCACACGCCACCAATGTCAAGTGCGTAATTGTTACGTTTGAAAAAAAAATCAAATTCTAACTTTCACATAAACAAAAGTTGCCTTAACGAAATATAATGTGATGAAACAAATCTAAGTCTAGTGCCTAATGTCCTAAACATCATTTAAATCTGACAACTCTCACAACTACACAAACTTAAAAAATTAACAAATTTTAACCATTTAAAATTCGACCTTATTGTCAACAATATTATAATTATATTTCACTACGTGCACCGTTTTATGATAACAACCAAAACATCGCAACAAAATCCATATTCGCTTCATCTCTTTCATACGTATTTATGATACTGTCACTAGAACGAGAAACAACGAATATCAAAGGACATCGGCTAGTTTTGGTTTTGGGCCGTTTTCGGTTTTTGTGGCATATCGTTACAGTTTGCATTTTACGTTTCGTACGTTGGTTAGTTGATTTTGGGTTTTGGTTGGATATGTGATAACGGTTATGTTCTTAGGTTTATCGATATGATATGATATTTGATAACATAACGTTATTAGTTACGTTTTGATATATCGGTCTCATGCCTACTAGTATTCTCTAAGTCATAGATAATACACTATACTCTAAGTTGTCCGTTAATCACGGTTTGTCACCCAGAGCCGTAAAGCCAGTAAAAAAATGGTTTGTCACCGGTTCAGAAGGGCTAGAACCCAGAGCCGTAAAGTTAGTTAAAAAAAACGGTTTGTCACGATTTGTTGCAATCTACATATATATTTATCTATGGTTGCAATCTGTTTAGTTCTGTATAAACAATAAAATATTGTTTAATTATCACTATATAATTACGATTAAACGACTCTAAATCCACTCTAAATTTTATTTAAATGAATGTAGAAACAAACAGCACCACAAACGAAATGAGAGAATCTTATTCCATATACCATCAAGAATATATCGTAATGGCAGAGTAGTAAGTAAACATATCATTTTGCATTAGAAATACATTTACTCATTTTCATAAATTTACGCGGTATATGAAGCCCCAATTTCTTTCTTCTTCAAATTTCTTAATAATTATTTGAGATCATTTTAATTTATTTAAAATGATCTCAAATAATTATTAAGAAATGGAATGGAAGTGCAACGTAAAGAGAATGTAGTTATTGTGCAACATTGTAGTTCTAAACTATTTCTTTTTTTAAATATCTGATACATAAAATCAAATCAAATTCAATTTAGTAAAACTACTCGAATGAGTTTTTTGCAAATACTTGCCATTTGATGTTCTAGTTTTTGAGTTGTATCTTTAAAATTCACTTAACATAAGGGAATTTTGTGAAAATGGTGCTTCCAAAGAGGCTTACACTTTGTTATTCTCTTATGATAACGCCAAATATGTACAAAACATACAATCCATTTTGAGGGATTTGGGTGTTGGTGTGAACCCCCATAAAGGTTGGATGAGGAACCATATAGTTTTTATGAGAAAAATAAAACCATGTATTTACAACACATTGGTAAGCTTTCCCAGTCCCCATCAGTTTCAGTTTCCCATCTTGCTGTGTGAAATGAAGAAGAAAAGAGATAGAGAGTGAGAGACAACTGTGATGTGAAAAAATGTCTGCAATATAGGGCCCAACCTAGCCGCAACTGAACACTTCAGCTGATTAAGTGTTTTTGTATTTTTGACAAAGTTATCAGAATTTATAGATAAATTTATTTTTATTTACACTACACTGCACATAGTTTTAACTTTTAACCAAAGCAACCTGCTATACCTACTATTACTATGAATAAATCCAATACCCCTAAGTTTAACCATCCTCAGTCAGTTGAACCTAGTTCTATTTAGCTAATCCCTATCTGGATATTTAAAATAATTATTTGTCCTGTTACTAGTTGACATTTCGTAAAGGTTATATTGGAAATTAAAATTACATATAATGTTTGTAAATTGTAAAAGTTCACATTAAAACACCACAAGTTTGTTTTAAATTAAAATATTGCAGATTTCACATAAGTAAAAATATAATTTCAATAATTTATATCTAGAAAACTGTTGCATTCCTGAAATATAATATTTTAGGACTTTACTAGACTAAAGAAATTAAGATTTATACCTCATAAACATTGGTACCTTCAAATCAATTCTAGGTTTTTCACATTTGAGCCATGATGTTTTATCATGCAAAATGTTTTGTAATATTTTGAATTCTGTTTATATAATTTGCTATGATTAAGAAGATTAAAATTTTGTCAATATTTCAGTCGCATGTTACAGACTGAAAACCTCCCAGGAATATATGTCATACCATCATATGAAAATTCATTATGTAAGTAGTATTTATTGTTTCCAATAAGTAAAAAAAATATCTTAGTACATAATGTCTCAATATGTACAGTCTCATAATGTACAAAAAATCTTGTTGTTGTAGTATGGTTTGGAGTAATATTTGTAAGATCTGGTGTCTACGAAGGTGGAGTGTTTCGATTTACCCTAACATTACCAGAAAAATTTCCTGATGACAGTGTTCCTGTAAGTAAATGTTAAACTTTAAATTTATTATTATATGATTAACATTTTATTTTGAAAGCTCCATGTAGTGGCTGCATAAAATAATCCTCTGCCCTATATTATCCAATGGGCATTGTAAAAGATGGAATGAAACAGAAGATGGGTGGCAGGCATTTCAGTTGTTATTTCTAATAAAAAATAACTCTGTGGTAGGTAGCTGCAAAACTGACAACTTTAGCAAAAACATCCCCTATTAGGCCAATCTATCAGGAGAGGCCTTTGTTCAGCAGTGAATTTTGATAGACTGTAATGATGATGATGATGAGAAGAGTGAAGACATGGTGAAAGTACTATCATCTTTGTTTTCTTATCTTACCAGCAGTAAAGACATAACAATGCTTCAATAGTGGATGTGTGAATTGGTGACAGAATGTTGCTAAATAATAAGTATACTTTCACAGTGTTCCCAAATTAAGGTTGTGCGCACAAAACAAACTCACCCAAAGTAGAATTGAATTTTACTATAGTAGTCAATCAAGTTCCAAACTAAATAATTTTTCAAATATTAATAGTATATATATTTCCTTGAAATAAATAAAACTCCTTGTTACCTTGGTTTTTTGTTAAATAGCCATTTAGAACAGAACTGTTTTTAATAGTGAGTAATTTAGGAACAAAAATTAAATAGTATATAATTATATTTAACTTACTGACAACTGTTTTTTATATTACATCACTACTACTATCATCATTGTGTGTGTAGTGATAGCACACAATCAGTTATTAGTGATAGCATATATTCACATTTTTAAAATTTGTTGACAATATATTTGATTTCAATAAACCTAGCAAGCTAACAGCATAGCAAAGTGGCGAAGCAATCAGCTTTTTTTTGAGCAATCACTTTCAAATTAGGAGGTTCAGATGCCTGGGTGATCAGTAATCGATTGCTGAAAACAGAATTTGAAAATTCGAAACCGTTCTCGAGATAATCGTTGGACAGACAGACGGACAGACATTGTGAAATCAATAAGTGTCTTCGCAAGCTTCGCCACTTAATAATTACAATACATCGGCAAAATCGACCATCTCAATTGAACTCGTTCATTCATGCATTTGTTTCGACAATCACTGAGCTCTACTTAGCAATCAGTTACAATCCTTCTGTTGAGATGAGGGACTTTGCATGTATTCCTATAGTCATACATAACCAATAGTTGTTTATACTGTTTTAATAATCAAAACATTGTTTAAAATTCTTAGCTTTAAATTGTCTAAATAAAGCATAATCTATATGATATATGCAAAAATTTTGATTTTTTAGGTTGTTACTTTCACTTCAAAGTTATATCACCCAGCAGTTAATGCAACAACAGGCATTCTCAGTTTAAATGAGGTGTTTCCTCAATGGGATAGAAAACAAAATCATATTTGGCAAATACTTAAATACTTGCACTGGATATTTAACAATTTAAATTTGAAATCTCCTGCGAACTTAGAAGCTTCTGTGGCGTAAGTAAATAATGATAATCAAAAATCTAATAGCTTGTGACCTGGTGTAGTAGGTGGCTCAAAACAGTGCTTACTATTATACCTTGGGCCCTATGTACAGAAGTGGACTTGTGAAGGGATATAGTGAAGATGATGAGGATAACATGCTGTATGTAAAATGGGGTTATTCCATTTACCTACCTTAAAAAATCCACACTAGGGTGGACACTCGGAAACACATCTTCATCTATCCAACCCGGACAGGTGGATAATCGGAATTCAATTTTAATTGTTCTATCGACTTTTTACCCCAAGTACAGTTCAAGGCATACACTTTAATTTTTTATAATAACCACAAACATAAACAAAAAACATATTACATACTTATTGCCGTTACCGTTACAGTCCATGCATTACGTATTGCATTTAAATCAAATTAAACTTCCTCGTTTTTAATAACATTATACTACGTAATTTATAAATTCTGCAATATGTCCAGGAAATTACCAACTACCAACTAATTATTTAATTATTGAGTAGACGTATTTGATATCCTGGATAAATTGGTCACATGTAGTGTACATTTGCAATCGTTTTCTAAATTTCACACAGATGTGTTAGCGAAAACCTGAGTGTTTTTTTTTGCAAGCATTCTATAAACTAACTTCATTTTAAATTGTTTTATGCCAAGATTCCAATGAATCTGTAATCCTATGAAGTACTCCTTTTATTACAGGAGTTGAACCTTTCAAAGAAGAAGTATGTATATATTTTTATCATGTTTCTATAAATGACTACATAGCCGAGGGAAAAAAATCGGAAGAAAAATAATATACGAATTCCAATTATCCACCCTGTTTGGGGTGCATAGTAGCCCCAAGTGTTTCCAACAATTGCAAGTGCAACATGGTTGTTGGACATGATTTTTGTTGTCTATATTCATCTTGAGACCCTATCCGTTGGTAGACAATACAAAGGTTGGTTGAAATTTAGAATTGTTTCGTAGGAACAGGTGGCAGAGGTTGAGGGGAAGGGGAAGGGGGGAGCGTCCCCTTACTCCTGACACTACTCCCATTAAAAGGTAATACACCGTTCTTGAGAAAAATCAAAAAGAAAATCCCATAGACCTAAGTGAAAGTAACATTTATTGTATCCAGCAGGAGGGGGGAAGAGGCTAGCGGGAGTGTGCCCTATCAGGGAAAACCCCTCTACCTTTCCCTCGTTGTGGAAAAGTATAATTTATGAGTAATGTTTCTTTTGTAAAATCATAACCTCACTTTTGTACACAGGAAGTACCAAAGTACTTCTACAACGGCTTCGGCGCTGCGGGAAGTGCAGCCCCTTCGCCCTTGCGTAGCGAATCACAGACACCCATGATCACCTCCGCAGCTTTGGCTTATTGGTCGCCGAACGCTACAGCTGGCACAGTTGCCTGCGATTTGCTACAGTGGGCGGGGGCTGCTCTCCCTCCGCGCCTACAGCTTTACAAAAACACTCTAGAAGTAGGGCAGAGAAGACTATGTGGAGTCGGGGCGTACTGCTTTAGTTTTAGTACAGATTCGACCAGATCAGATATCTTATCTATAAAGTCAGGTTGCCTTTGCTCCCACCACAACCTTCTAACCTATTACAACTGAAATTATTTCTGGCTGTTCAAGTATTTCTGGGCAGTATTAAACAATTCAGAAATAAAACAGTATATTATAATCATTTCTTTACTGTCTGAAATCATAATTTTTGTTTATTAATTCCTCAAAAGGATCTCTTTTATTCCTTATAATTTCTCTTCTCCATAAATATTCATATATCAAGTTGGTAAAATTGTCTCTATTATTATAGTTGTCTTTAGCGAAATATCTCTTGACAGAGAGTATAGACAGTAGAATAATGTGACACTAGTCTTACGTCCTTATCGCACTTACACAAAATTCTGTGTGCTATCCAACTTTCACAGTAATTTTTCCATGTTTTACGCATTTTAGGTTATAATAGTGTTTAGTTTTTCGATAACGGTGCATTACCTTTTAATGTGAGTGGTATTATTGTAATCCGGGACCAAATCTCTACCAAATAAAACACCTTACTCTGCCAAATTGTGCGAACGTGCGAAACGATTCTAAATCCAACCTCAAAGGTTATTGAGCATAATGTTAAAAACATGGACAGCAAATCAAAGGTGAATCTGTAACAAGGATATCTGCAGAATAATTACAGTAACTGACGTAGCCCAGTGGATCAGTACACTGAAGTGGCAATGGGCCAGCCATATAATTCAAAGAACTGACAACCGTAGGGTAAGAAAGGTTCTCAAAGAGCAGATGAGACTGACAATCACAGTTTTTGGTGACACCCACTAAGAGTAATAGCCTGATGAAACATGCAGGTGGTTCAATGTATCCAATTCTGGCAATCTATGGGTGAGGCGGTTTACTCCGAACGGCCACCACTAAAACAGGCACCAGTGGTGGCCGTTAGAATAACTCATTAATTATTGTCCCAAGGGCCATCAGTGGTGGACGTTGGGACATTAAAAATTATATTTATTTTCAGTGTTTTGTCAATGTAATCTAACTATAGCAAATGTATCTATAATTAACTAACATATTGCTTCTAGATAATGTTAACCCATTCAATGCGGCTCGAAAAATCGCCTTTATTACGCAGGTGCGGGCGGTTCAAAGAGCTAACTCCGATAGGCGTCGGACGCATCTCATATTTAAACACTTTGACACCGTTGGGCGTTTCCCGCACATGAAAATGATTCTTGCTTGTTTAGACAGAATTTTAAATATGACCAGGGATTGCAAACCTTTTTTCTGATTTTTTAAAGTTAAAAATACTTTTAATAATAGTATTTAGTCTACTATTTTAAATGTATTAAGTATAATAAGTAGTGTTTTTAATTAGTAGTTGAGAGGGAGAGAGGGGTTTTAAGTTACATACTATTTCTAGTGCAGCGTAATTTGTTTCGCTTAATAATTAATAATGACTTTCTCTTGGTGGTCTTGGAAGGTGAGGCTCGACCATCGTCACCGAGTTTATTGAGTGACGGTGTGAAACAATTTGGTTCGCTAAAAAGAAAGCTATGTGATGATCAACATTATCATCTTGATAATGTTGATCATCACATATCATCTTTATAATGTTGTTGCGAAAAAAGTCACATCTAGACAAAATAAAGAGACACAGGTATCGTCACGGCATTCAGGATGTAAATTTATATAAACGCAACATTTTCTATTCTAATGAGTATAAATGTGACGTATCACAATTACCCGATTTTGAATTTTGAAAACGGGGAACCAACTGACCACCGAAACAAAGCGTTTGCTCAACTCATCGCTTACGAATTAGATCTTGTTCCAATGAAAAAAAGATCTGTAACATATGTTAATATAATAAATCTTGTGAGGAAAGTACGTCACCAATAGGATGTGGACGACATAAGTTTACCCAACTAAGAAGACTGAATAATGTTTGTGGCATAGGTACGCTGTGAGCCTACATGTTATTTGATGATTGTTGATATTATTAAATAAGTATTATGAACACTTTCGTAGTTGTAGTTTTGTTTAAGTACCTACTATCACAAGTATGCGAAACAATGATTACCAATATGAACGGTTTTAACAATCCAAGATGTTGGATTTTATTAATATGCCGTTTTCGTTTTAATTTTCTGGCTGCTCTTTTTTTCCTGTTTACACTAGAGAAGATGAAGAATATATTAAAAAAAACTAGCGAATTATATCAACGCAGAAAAATGTTTAACTATCAACTATGAAATGAAGATTGCTCGTAGTATGAACCTATTAATGTTCTCTGATTCTATAAAATAAAATACCTAGCTAAAATAAATAATATATAAATATTTAATCCAAATGTTTTCAATATTGATAACCTCTGGAAGGCGCCGTACGGCGTTATCCGCGCCTGAGGATAGTTTTGTTATTTTTCTAAAATCATTATTTACAGAAACGAAAACCATAATGATGTTGTATATATGTAAAACATGCACATATAAAAATTATATCCCTTTAGAATAGAAATTGGCCAAGTTATGGCTAAAATATAATTTACGCCGATCGGTGTCATCCGCCTAAGAATGACAATTTTATTTACGCCGTTGTGCGTGCACCGCAGCGAATGGGTTAAGTCAACAATTTGTGACTGGTCATTTTATTCCGTTTACTACTTAATATCATTTCATTCATTTTACTATTTATTTGCATAGAAAAACAATACTCACAATAGCAGTTCTCGGAATTTAAGGGAGATAAGTAACTAAGAACGATAATAAACGGCGACGAGTCGGAAGCATAAAGGTACTCTGGTGGTCGGAAGGGTGTCATAAACTTTTTCAATCCTATCTACTATACCCCTTAGGATTGCGGTCCACTTTGATTTATTTTACCAAGGTAAAGAGAGACAAAGAATAAAATATTAAGCCAATATTGGGGGGGGGGGGGGGGGTTCGGTGGTATCGTTACTGCAGTTTACTTTAGACACCTACTATTGCATTAGTTAATGCACTCCCTGCTATTAGTGTGTAACCATGTCGGATTTAGCTTGTGCAAGTACCTCTTCAGGAAATATATTTTTAAATTATATTCAAAGAAACGGTGGAACAGTTTTATTGCATGCAGGACATAAGTATACGATTAAGCGTAAATTCAAAAGTGGGCTTAATGTGTGGGAGTGTACTGCAAGAAAGAAAAAAAAAATGCAGAGGAGTGATCAAAGTCAGAGTGAGTACCTACCATTATTAGAGTATACAAACTTACTATATGTACCTGATAGACATTTATTATACATAGTTAAACGTCATGGATAACTCGTTGAATTGTTTTTTTTTCTATAATAGTAATACATTTAGTACCTACCTAATAGAAATCAGATACCAAAATTTTACTTAGTTATTATTATAATAATAACATTAATGGCGTTATGTGGGGGTTGACTTTGTTTAGCAGTGGGTGTCTTCCGACTGTTGATGAAGATATAACGAGTTCATCAAATAATAATTTGTTACAGGGTGACAACATAGTTGAATCAAAACCCCACCAATGCCCACCAAATTTTGCGAAGAACGAATTAGAAAAAAGAATACAAGAATGTAAACGTACACTAGCCTCGTCGAATTTACCATCTGTTACACAAACTTACAACAAAATGGTCAGTGAACTTAAAGATTCTGGCATGGATTTGATTGAAAAATTACCTGCATTAAAGGACATAAAATCATCACTATATAGATGGAGAAACAAATCGGCGGGTGTATCTAAAATGCGGTTCAAAAATGTGAAAGAAATTGAACTGCCTGAAAAATTCAAACAATTTCTTTTAGCAGACTATATGCATGTCAGAAATCGCATAATAGTATTTTGCATAAAAGAAGCTAGAGAAATTATCCCTCGAATTCAAGATTTTTTTAGCGACGGCACATTTAAAAGTTGCCCAAAGCCGTTCAATCAAATTTACACAGTGCATGGTGATTTGAAGAGCACTCAAAATGAAACAAATATTATTCCGCTCATTTATGCGTTCATGACTCGCAGAGATGCAAAATCATATGAGATTTTATTTAGTTTGATTAAAAGTGAAATACCTGAGTGGAAACCAAAAAAATATAAAACAGACTTCGAAAAAGCTGCCATGAAATCGATAAAGAGTGTATTTCCATCCGTTCAAGTCAAAGGATGTTACACTCATTTAAAAAAAAACATTTGGGATAAAGGCCGTGCCTTAAAGCTAACCTCAGACATTGAAAAGATACGAGAAGTAGCCTTAACAGCAGCACTGCCCTTGTTACCAGAATGTGAAGTAAATAATGGATGGCTATATATTACCCGAAAATGGACGACGGACTCAGACATTAGAAAATTTAGAAAATATGTAGAAGATACGTGGCTGAAAGATGACTACATACCGGTGTGGAATGTTTTTGGAGAGCAACACCGGACAACAAACGTCGTCGAAGGATGGCATCACAAATTGAATAGCGCTATGGGCCAAATCAATCCAACTTTCATCAAGGCTTTGCATGTTCTTCATGAAGATGCATCCTTTTATGTAGTACGAAGATTGCAAGTGGAAGTAAACAAAGAAAATTCTAAAAAAAAAAAGACAAAAAAGAGCAGTCATAAATGAGGAATTCATACAAGAAACTCAAATGGAACTGTTGCACAAACAAATTACTACGGGTCATTTTTTGGAACTGATGCGTCATTAAACGGACGTGCTTTTGGTTACGAAAAAATACTATTAATGTTTACGTGATAATCATGTATTTTTTTTCTTTTGTTACTAGATGTTTTTTTAGACATAGAGTACCTATCGTTGTTAATGTTATATAATCGTAATTAGTTATAATAGTATCGTGATTTGAGCTGTGATTGTAATATTTAAATTATTGTACAAATACCAGATGATTTTTTAGACAAAGAGTACCTATATTTTTAATGTTAATCAATATTAGTATCGTGATTTGAGCTGTGATCTTAATGAAAAGTTTTCATTATTGTAATTATGATTATGAAACAAGCTTGATAAAAATGCTTAAAGAGTTCCGTTTGTTATTTGATTAAAGCTATGATAATAAAGGAGATTTTAAAATATTTATTTTGGCATTTTGATTTGTAACACGGTCCACCTACATTCGAGCACGATCGGTCTGACTATAATTGCCACCACCATATTTATTGTGCCAAACTGCAAGGGCAGTTGACACAATAAATAATATTAATCCTAACGATCCCCAGTGGTGGCAGTTTAGTGGTGGCCGTTGAGATATTCTTTGTCTCTCTTTACTTCGGTAAAATAAATCAAAGTGGACCGCAATCCTAAGGTGTATAGTAGATAGGATTGAAAAAGTTTATTACACCCTTCCGACTCGTCGCCATTTATTATCGTTCTTAGTTACTTATCTCCCTTAAATTCCGAGAACTGCTATTGTGAGTATTGTTTTTCTATGCAAATAAATAGTAAAATGAATGAAATGATATTAAGTAGTAAACCCAATAAAATGACCAGTCACAAATTGTTGACTTAACATTATCTAGAAGCAATATGTTAGTTAATTATAGATACATTTGCTATAGTTAGATTACATTGACAAAACACTGAAAATAAATATAATTTTTAATGTCCCAACGTCCACCACTGATGGCCCTTGGGACAATAATTAATGAGTTATTCTAACGGCCACCACTGGTGCCTGTTTTAGTGGTGGCCGTTTGGAGTAAACCGGTGAGGCCTATGTTCAGCAGTGGACTTTTGATAGACTGTAATAGATGAATTAATTAATGAATATATAGAATTATCTATAGAAATAAATAAAATTGAAGTGTCTGTTTGTAATGTTAAAATAACAGCTTTTTACTAAATGCATATGAAAGTATATGCTATACTTATAACAAAAACACAATTTTTAAAAATTTTGTCTGTCTGTCTGTCTGTTCTGGGTAATCGCCGAAACGGCTGGATCAATTTGGATGGGATTATCACTGGCAGATAGCTGATGTTATAAGGAGTTAAGTTACTTAGCCTAAGTTGGCTATTTATATTTGAGAATTAGGGTTCCGCGCACCATAATTAAAACCCAAAATTAAACTCGGGCGAAGTCGGGGGGAACAGCTAGTATGCACAATAAAATAATTATGTAATAAGAATTTAAATAATATAGACTATAATTTACTCCGATGCCTGTTGCAGACATTACATGTCCTCGAAAACAATTTGGTCTCATGTTTTGTTTCGTCACTTAATGCATTTTAAATCACCACATAAATATTATGCAATTAGCAATTCCATAGGTGCTGGTTTAAGTTAATTAATATCATCTATGCAAATAAATAAAATTGAAGTGTCTGTTTATAATGTAATAACAGCTTTTTACTATATGCATATTACAGTTTATACAGTACTTATAACAAAAACACGATTTTTTAAATTTTTGTTTATATTTCTGACTGTTTGTTCCAGCTAATTTCCAAAACGGTTGGACCGATTTTGACCGGACTTTCACTGGCAGATATCTGATGTTATAAGAAGTAACTTAGCCTACTTTTATTTTAGAAAAAGAATTAGGGTTCCGCGCAAAAACTTAAAACGGGGAACAGCTAGTTTTGAAATAAAGTGGAAGGCAATTGACATAGTTAAAGTATAATTATTAAAGTGTGAAACAACTTAATAATAAGAGAAAGTAAAACACTTCATGTTGTACCTTGTTGTCTTTTGTATTCACAGAACTTTTGAAAAAATACCTAACCTAGAAGCATGTATGTTCAACTGCTAATTATGTTTCTGAGAGGGTTCTACTAACTAATATAACTATAAAATAATCTACCATTATGCTAGTTTGAATAAGGTTATATTACAATACTAGCTGTTCCCCACGACTTTGCCCGTGTAAAATTTAGGTTTTAAATTTATTTGCACGGAACCCTAATTCTTTTTCTTACATAAAAACAGCCTAAGTTACTACTTATAACAACGTTGTCTGCTAGTGAAAGTCCAATTAAAATTGGTCCAGCCGTTTCGGAGATTAGCTGGATCAAAAAGAAAAATTGTATTTTTGTTATAGGTAACATATATACTTTCATATGCATTTAGTGAAAAGCTGTTATATATAGTAACTTAGTTTGCTAGAATGCTGTTTGTGAGTGTTGTGCTGAAGTTTAAACAAACACTCAGTTTCTACAGCAGAAGCAGTTTTGCAACAGAATTATTGAAAGGCTAATGTGAAATTATTTTACAGGTTTAAAACAAATCGTAAAGTATTCCTCGAAAGAGTGAAAGAATGTGTGATGACTAGTATTGATCATGTATATGATGACCCAAGTACTGATGACAGACATTACATAACATTCAAACCATATGATCCTGAAGTTCATGACAATGCAAGAAATTTAATGCTTAAAACATCAAGAACAAATGAAGGATCTTATGGCATATCATGGGTACAACCAGGTTCTTTTGAATCATTCTCTAAAGAAGAAACTACATGATGTTTCCAGCTTATTTTTTAATTTTTTTTTTTAATTTAATAGACTTCAGCCATAAAAATAACTGTGATAAAAAGGTGACAAGAACACATATTTAAGTAACAAAAAGTGGAATTAAACAATCTGTAACTTATTAGTACAAAATATTGATAATTTATTAAGGTGACTAAAATTACTTTTTTATAATTATTTTTTGAATGTCATTATTTTATTTAAGTTCCTACTTACTCATCTAATTTGTTATACATTAAATCTAAAAATAATGTAATGGTATAGATACAACATAATAATAAATTGATTTAATTAATCAGGTTTACTTCTTAATTTTATCTTATGCTTACTGATATTTTTATGAAGCCAATATTGATCTAGCATATATTTTTTATTCTGCCATATAAATTGTGTTGGAGGATTTGCGTCCCCGTTACTAAATTCAAAATATTTACTAAGTTCTATTGCAAGCTTTGACCTGACTAGTCCAATACCACCATATTTATCTTCTGCTGGATGATACAATCTCCCTGTTTCTGGAAGCATGTATATTTTGTCTGGCATAAACATTATCTTTAAGCTATCTCCTACATAACCATAAGTAAGGAAATATTCATCTTCAGACTTATTATAAAAAATATGAGTGTAAACTATAGGAACATCATCACACCTAATATAATTTCTTTCCCTACCACACAAAGATATAAAAGGAAAGTCATCTTCATATCTGCTAGTAGTATTTCGCCTAATTCTCTTGAAAAAAAATTCCAAAAATTTTTTTTCTTTAAAACATGATGTAAAGTTCTTCATTTTAGCATCATCCAAAAACAACTGAAAATAAATTAAGCTTTAGGGACAGTCCTAAAAGTAGGTAAATTTAGCTCAATATACATAACACAAGTCAAAGATTGCTTACCATCCCTTGGTGATCAATGAAATAAAAATATTCTCTGATCTTTGGTTCGTATTCCTGGCCTTGAACGTATGTAACAGTATGTCGTTGTGACGTAAATTGCAGAAAAAATGTACGTAATATTGGATGTAATCGACATTGTATCATTTTCTTTGTATCAAATATAAAAGGCCAGGCTTTTATTAACTTTCAATTATCTACAAGCAGTGATTATCGATTAATATGCTCTTTGTTATTAACAAACATTATCACAACATAGCTATCCCCTATATATAATGTAAATGTACTCTGTGATAGCTATTTCTATTTAGTTGTTATTATACTAAAACTATAAACTCTTAACTTTATTTACAATAATTACAGTTAAACTATGGAGTGTAGAGTAGAAGGAGGACCATCTCTATATATGAAAAGTGTCCCTAAAAACGTGTCCAATAAGGGTGGCGCTGCAGTAGCATAAGATAAATTAAAAAAAAAAGCGCCAAAATTAATTAGAATAAGATGGAGAAATGAACAAGGCCCGACCGATCCGCTTGGTTTTGTACTACGTAAATAGTTGAGGTTTTGTATACTGGCATTTTAATAACTACTCTAGTCATGATTTTTTTAAATATTTGAATTCAGCTGACTTCACTCCGTTTACAACAGCTATCTCCATATCGTAGTTTTTCAGACGCCAGCGCTATTATGGTAGGTTTTGGAACCTCTATTTTCAGTATATTGTCGGACACTTTCAACTTTCGCACCTTATAAGATGGTTCTCCTTCTACTCTACACTCCATAAGTTAAACCTTTAATCTAGACACCTGTCAATGTCAACTGTCAATCGTGAATGATTCCACTGACATCAAGGGCAATGAAACAGCTGATCTGATGGCTAAAAATCAAAGACATTTAAGTAGTAGTAGTAATAGACCGGACATCAGCAGCAAAATTGTCGTCTGTGACTTATGTCCTATAGGATATATCTCCGTTAGTCTTAGTGACATCGCCATAAAGTCAAGACGCATTCTTTTCATATCTTTAAAAAATATTTTTATAGAAAATATGCCCGGTTGTGCATTAAGATATTGTAAGTCACGATATGGAGCAAAAAATGAACGTGATTTTGGTTTTTTATCGTAAGTATAACGTATATTTACCGAATAATCTTTAAATTTTATTATTTCTAGTAAATTGTTCTAGAAAATTAATTTTTATTGTACTAAGCGCCCTCTGTTATCCTGTAGCGTCACTATTTATTTAAAGTTAGTGATTGACGACGTTTATCGATTGGGGTTATCGATAAAAATAATATACAGGATGCCGATTTAATCATTTACAATATTTAAGGAGGTAAAACAGTCAAAGATACTGTACCCATACCAACAAAAATGAGTAGCATATACCAACTATGCTAAGTGGTCTACTTTATGTGGAAGGGTGGGAAATTTTTTTTAGGCATGATGATGAGATTTTCTGTGTTGCTTATGAACATGCTGAGGATACTTACTGTGTTGATGTTTAGCAATACAGCAAGTCTTCTCTTTTACATACCGGGCGTCATTTTCTGGTGGTATTCAAGGACAAAATCATTATAGATACTGGCTTACAGTGATAGGAGAGTGCTATAGGCTTGTGACATTAAAAAAAATTGTACTGTTAAAGATATTAGCTTCAAGAAGTTGTAGGTTAAGCCTGAGGTAGGAAATAAGGTAAAAACTTAATATAACAATTTTAATTGATGTGGGAGGTGTCTTTTAAGTAGTACAGCTGATGAAATTGACAAAATAATATAAAAGGAGAAGAAGACGTCTCCATACATTCTTGGGCCCAAGTGTTAACAAGATGAAAGTACCATTTGAAAGCGTATATATAAACAATTAATAGCTGAAAAGATATGTCAATCTAGAAGCTGAGTTATTGTAGAATAAGTAAATAGAGATTATCTATTATCTACACTGTAACAGGTGATTTTTCACTGTTATTACATTGTAACAGGTTATTTTTCACTATAATTACTTAAAGGTGTAAAAGCAGGATCAGTATAAAATAGAGGCATAAAAAGTTAAAGTGATTTTTTTTGTGTGATGGAAGTCATGATAAATAGATTTATACAGTGAAACAATCTTTTTCCCCTTATTATTATATTTTAAAGCATTTCAAGCTTAGTAACCTTCAACAACATTATCGATACTTTGGTATCGAAAGGGTAACATTCCTAAAACGATCTTATATTTTAATCTTTCAAATCTTTGAAGTACAAAAGGGGCAGTCAAATGTCACCTTTGTGGAACGCTCCATAGAGTATGCTAATATTTAGAAAGGACCCTCAGAACCTAAGAGTATATATATCATAACTACGTTTAGTCAGAACCATAGTACTCAGAACAATTATTTTTTAAATGTTATTTATATGAATTATAAAACTAATATTTTATCAGAATTAGTTTCGTTACTAAATTAAGCTTCTCTAAATTAACAAAATTTACTTTAAATGACGAGTTTCCGTCGTTACCTACGCGTCATGTTTACGTCACATACTTTAGTGTTATTTCCTTCGCCGCGTGAGTGTAAGAGGCAACTACAAATTTATAACAAATTAAGCGGGTACAATAGAAATTTTTGTTAGTTTTTATATAAAGGCTAAGTAATTACACTGTCTTTAAAAGTTAATTCCTTATATTTTGCTTCGTAACAATTTTATATGCTTTATAAAGTTTCCATTTCAAATACTGTGTCGTTCACGTATCACTATATTTAATAGACAGAATTAACTGAAAATTAAATACAAGGTGTGAATGATCACTATAAATCTTGTGTAATTAACACAAATTTTCATATTCCACAAAGTCTTAAAATTACGTTTTATGTTATAATTTCAATATATAATGAACATTATGCCGAAGTTGTTTTCAACAATAATTAAAAATTTTGTTCAACCAACTTCAATATAAATTATTAAGAATAACAATATTAGACAGACCTTGATTAAATTTATATGGAACCACATGTGAAACACCAACTTTCAAATAAAAAAGAATCATCGAAATCAGTTCACCCAGAAGGAAGTTATGAGGTAACACACATAAAAAAACATAGAGTCGACTTGAGTACCTCCTCCTGTTTGAAGTCAGTAAAAAAATGGCGTTGGTCACAGATTTCATAATAAAGTATATACCTATGATTAAATTTTTTTTGAGGCTCCTACTGAATATGTCAATATAATCTTTGTATATAAAAATTACGTGTCACATTGTTTGTCCGCTATGAACTCCTAAACTACTGAACTGATTTCAATGAAATTTTGCACACTGTGTGCAGTTTGGTCCAACTTGAGAGATGTGATAGTTTTTATCCCGTGTGACCCTCAATATTTTTTCTTACGAATTTAATAATTTTTATAGGACACAAGGTCATCGGAGAGGGCCGAACAACGTCTGCCTGGCTAGCTAGTAATATTATAATATATTTATTTTCTTTATGAAAATTGAGTGTTTCTATATCTCTGTTTCTTTCTTCATAGTATTTATTTGATTTTAACATTTGACAATTCGTTAGATTTGCTTTAGTTGTAGAAGTGACATAATATGTTCTTTTTTTATTTTCAGTGGAATTGTTTGGTTTTGTTATTTATTACTGTTCTAACCATTGAACTTGTTTACGCAACTTTTGTTTAACAAATTGTTTGATGATGTTTGATGACTTTTTTTACACACAAAAATATTGTTTCAAATAATAAAATTAATCCCTCCCTCTCCTTACAGTTTCCTTCCACTGCTGGTCATGGGCCATGGAAATAAAGGGGAGCACAGAATTTTGCTGCCACAAATATCACGCACCTTTGCAACCCTGCTCTAAACATCGCACGGAGTATCCGCATTTCACCAAGATTAAATTTAGAAAAAATGTTCGCCTTTTTCCTCCAACATTTTTTTCTTATCACTATTACAACAAACACCGTTACATCCTAAAGAAAAAACGCACTGAACATAGGCCTCCACTATATTCCTCATAGAGGGTATACTTGTCATAGTTGCCACGTTCTGTTCCACGGTACACATACCTTGTCACTTTGTAACAAGGTACGTGTACCGTGGAACTTATGAGTGGATCAGTCGCCTCTTACGAAACCCACGGAATGATATGAATATTCATACACCGCCATTACACAGCAATTGATAATTTCTCGAAACTTTCATTTATCGACAAATCGTCTTGCAATCGTCGTTACTCTAGCGCTCACTTGACCTTCATATAAATAATTCGATATTTTAATTGTTAATATTTTTTTCATTTTTGGATAAGAACATAGTAATGACTCTAAGTTATATTTACCATCTTCAAAAAAAAATTGTCTTTGGCCTGACCTACTATACTCTTAGGCTTGACCATAATTCTGACTAAGTATGTCCAAAAAATGTCAAGTTCTGAGAGGTTAAGCGTCACTTGCTGGGGAATGCTAAAATGTTGTCTTAATAAATGATAGTGTAGTTTTGCTATTTTTAGCTAGAGGGCGTCACACACGCACGAGCTTAAAATTTTTGTATAGAAATTTCCCCAATGCCCGCTCTATAGTATATATATATTTTAAATCTCTTTGCTAAAAATGCAAGTCGAAATGGTTTGCCATGTAATTTAATTTACTCTTCAGACATATTGTTACTTGCAAAGAACAAGTTAAATAATAATTGGAACACATTATGGAAAGCCACTCAAAATACAAAAGGTAAACACTATGCTGCTATACAATGTGCCATTCCTCCATAACCATGGTTTTTCAAATTTAAAGCTAACAAACAGTCAACATCAACTATTTGTAGACTTAGAATTGGCCATGCTTGTACACCAGTACATTTAGCCAAACTGAGGATTAGGGATAGTTCCCTCTGCGAATGTGGGTTAGATGAGGGAACCGCTGACCATATTTTTTTAACTGTCCTAAATTATCTTATTCACTCTATGATCATCTCCCTCCTGACATCCCTCGTCCTATAAACTTTGATTCACTTTTAACCTACACAAACACTCCTTATGTATATATTCTGTGTGATTTTATTAACACTAATAGTATAAAAGTTTAATGTTTGTCAATACTAACATACTAATGTAGTTATAGCAACTGTGTTTGTCATTTGTTCTAGGTAATTCAACAGTACAACCACTAGTGTTACAAGATAAAAAGGAAAATTTAATTGTTTAAATAAAATAAGATACTTGTATTATCACAATCTTCAGTACAGGGGCATAGTATTTGTAACTACTGAGCTTGTACTCAATAAACACTTCCACGCTGACATTGGCGAATAATCAAAAACCGCCATAAAAAAAAAGAAAGAAGAAGAAGACAGAAGTATATGGACTGGGCATACCTACAGAATTAGTGTGACTACCTAAACAAATCTGGCGCCATAGAATTATTACGCATAGAAACCAATACAAAACACGAGCGTTAAAATGATGCAAAGTCATTATGTTAGTGGGCGCGAGTCGAATGTGCCTATCATGAAGCTAATATAAAGGGGAGACGGCATAATCAACTGTGCACTGTGATTCTAAGTAGGTCCTGACGTCATCATAGTGGGCGTGGCTTTAGTTAGTATACTGTCAGCATTCGTCCTGTGCGCTTATGTGTTGAAAAAATCGCAAAACGGTGTATTTTCGTAGTATTAAGAAGAAAAGGATGAAGTGTTGTGTTTTATTGTGTAAAAACTACTCAGATAGACGCTCTGATGTTATGGATGGCATCACATTTCATTTGTAAATATTTTTTCACCTAATTTATTAAAATAGTTCTAGAAAAATCTCTTTGCGCCGGCTTTCAAATATAATTAAATATATTCGACACTAGATGGCGACACTTTGTGTCATGTGAACTAAAAATATAAAGGTCCGTAGAGCTCTACGTTAGTAGTAATAGTAGTATTGGTAAAATAATCATACAAAGGTGCTGAAATTTGTTTTGCATTCAGATATAAAGAAATTTTAATCGCAAAATATTAGTTTTATACTTTATAACATTTTGTGGACATGCCGCCATCTACCGTCAAGGTAGATAAGCTACATTGCAACATCGATATGGAAAGATTCGAGTACTTTTACTATTTATCGGTAGATGTAGATAATGTAAAGTGGGCGGGGCTTTGCATCCCCTCACCCCGCAAATTGTCACGCGTTGTTACATAGTGAAATTTAATTACAACGTCTCCTCTTTGTATTTGCTTCATGGTGCCTACGCTCATCACACGCAAACATACACGCCATTCAGTGATACCAGTTTCTGGCGTTTGCAATCAAATTATGCAAATCACAATTTTTTGATTAATTTTAGAAAATCGATATAATAAAGATTACGTATTACGTCCGAAGATTATTTAGTAGAAGTATTTTATGAGAATATAAAATGGAATATAATAAACACGATAATGATGTTACTAATATAACTTTATTATACATATCTTAATGGTAAAAAATGCAGACGTAATAAAATTTAAGAATATTATTAAACACAATTAATTTGCTCGAATACAATAAGCACATCGTGTAATGTTTAATTTTAACCGACGTCAAAAAGGAAGGAGGTTATCATTCGGTGTATTATTTAATGTTTTTTACCTCAGAATTCTACAATTTCTAAACCGATTTAGATTTCTTTTATTTGAAAGGATATACACACAGATTGATCCAATATACACGCTGAAATTTTAATGGTTGTTTTCCCGAAGTAAAATGATTTTGCCTTAGTAGTACAATAGATTTATTAAAATAAAACTATTAGGATGTAAAAATGGCAGATTTACAATCGAGAAAAACAAAACTCGAATGTGATCTCAAACCAATAGCAATATCTCGTAAGTAGGTCGGGCGTACAGGATAGCTTATACCGAATTACTATAATAAATTCTGAAAAAAAAAATTCGCTGGACGTAATGTAGTGTTACGTCTATCGCACACGCTTCCTACACAGTGAAGGGCCACTAATAAATGTTCATAACATGAACTCTCAAGCGTAGTGATACGACATAAACTAGTTTGGACGCCCGAATAGCTTGTGAGGTATAACTATTGTAAATCTGCCCTTTTATAATTGTAATATTTTTTAATTTAATAAATTGACTCTACTATCGAGACAGTATAATTTGGCTGCGGGACAACAACCACTAAAATTTCAGCATGTATATACGAATTGATCAAGCTTAAAAGCCTTCTACACGGCCGGGACCAACCACCAACCGTCGTGACCTTGGTCGAGTTGATATAAAAATGGACAGTGTAATTCAGCAATATGGGCAGCTGATATCGATATTTTTACTAATTTCAATTTGTTCTCATTTCATATAATCGAATTTGTTGCTTAATTTAATTTATTCCGTAGGTATTTATATAGGTACTGGGCAAAATTTTCAATCGTCAAGTAACTTATCTGAGGAATAAATAATGTGTCTGACAGTTTTGTGGCTTTTGTGTAGATAGAAATTAAACCCGTAGGCTAATCGCGTAACAGACCTAATATGGCATACCATAAAAATTTCACAGTTTACCAAATCCATTGCGTTGTTTTTGTTGTCGAGCAAACGAATTTCTCGGGATATTGTTGGGATATTTGGAACGGATATTGTTGGGTTGCCAAATTAGATTTGGATTGCCATCCCTTAAATTTCACTTGAGCTGCTTTACCACCTTCACCGCATATGTACACTTACACAGTGCATACTCTGCTACTTATTTTTTTGTGTTAGGTACAGTCAAACAAAGAGTTAAGTATGCTACCAGCTAACTTGCAACTTGTATACACAAACAGAGTAGTGGGAAGATGAATATTTTTGCTTGTGTACCAAATACCTTTGTTTACTGTATAATATCACTGGGATGGAGATCCCTGATCCCACATTATTATCCCATATAATAGTATTTTTAATATAAAAAAATAATGATTAGTCGAGTAAAAATTAAATAAACTGTTTTAAAAATCAATACTTATTTATAATTAATTGGTATGTATAGAATTGGTATGAAAAAATATGTATAGAAACGTTCTGCACATAATTGATCACAAATGGTAAGTTATACAAGCATGTTCGGTCCTGCTGGATATCATATTTTATGTTTTCATTCAAATTTAAATTACCTAGTATACAGTTCTCTAGTATTCAGTTTCTCTGACTAGTATACAGTTATCTGTGTACATTACATTGACTTTGTTCATTTAAAATTCGAAAATCTGTTTATTAAAATAATTTTTATACGACACTTTGTCACTGTTTTTTGACAGATTGAGAGCAGATCTACCACAAAACTTGGCGCTTAACATGGTGACGCAGTCACGCATGGACAAGGAGGTTGTAAAATATAGAGAGTGCGGACTTCATACCACAGAAACGTTCCTAAATCAGTGACCTTGAAATTAATGAAAGGCACCGAGTTAAGTGTTGCATTTCTTTCTAATAGTGTCCATGATACAATATTTTGAGGATATTATTAGTATATACAGCATCATGGAAAACGCAATCCGTATTTTTTTCAATATTGAAAGTGCCGCATAGTGTTATAATTAAACTCCGTTTAATATTTTGATTACATTATTGCTTCGCTACAGTATCAAACCTTATGGTAACTAGTGGCGGCATAGCGTGGGTTGACACCCAGGGCGGTTTTCTATCAAGCACCCCGCAAATAAAACAAAAAATGCTATACATGCTAACGGGACTTTATTTTGCTGAAATATTTTAATATATTATCAAAGTTTACTTTCTTGTCATTTTCGATAGATAAAATGGAAAGATTGGTTAGTCGCGCTTGGCTCATTGAGGACCTTAAGTAAGATTTTATTAACTTGAGTTTTGAAAAAATTTCTTCAGATGAAAGTTAATAGTAAAATAAATTTAGACACAGCGCTAGATTCGGAACAGATTCAGAATAACCGAATTTTACAAGAAAAGCACCAATGAATTACATTGAACCGCTTCTTGGGAAGAAATGCTGGCAGCTTTCAAGTCAAAAAATCGCCAAAATTGTATATTCTGCAGAAAAATCATTATAGATTTTTGTCAGATTTTGAACTATTACACGAAGATCTTCATCTGGTGACGTTAGCAGAGTAAGGCTGAACAACACTAAATGTTACGAGAATATCATCCATTGCTCTGTAGCGATGGTCTGATGACATAGCTTTTTGCAGCTTCTCTGGCAATGTTAGTCCAGCATATCAGGTCATTTCTCCTGGTAACGTTTACGATATCTCCTCATTCCTCGTCTTCCTTCAATCGAAATGTCCACATACTCAAATTTTTTGTTATGTAGGAAATAGCTTTTTTCACTAGTTGAATACGTTGGCTTTGAAGAAAAATTTTTGGGGTTTAAGTTTTATCTCATACTTTTCCAGTGATAATTTAGATTATTTTTTTATTCTTTAGTATTTGCTTTTGTGTCTGACTAACTTCTTTTAGGATTTTACACCAAAAGGAAAAATAGAATATATAGAAAAGATAAATAGAAAGAGCATAAAAAACTGAAGTAACACAAAGCTGGTAAAAGTGTAGATACTGCTTCTTTTGTAGCAACGTTTTCTCTGTTGGTGTTGGGATCATATATATCTTCGAGTGTTTATACTAGTTTTTTTTTTAATTATTCTGCAGTGGTTTAACAGCGTCATGATGAGCAATCTATCTTGTCTCTGAGAGTCTTTTGACAGATACGCCTACACTTTTTATTAAAGTTTCCCATTAGCGTGTGAATGATGAAAAGAACCTGTAAACTCTTTCTACTGTTCCGAAAAAAAGTTAAACTTGAATTAACGCTCCCTAAGTGAGTGCACTCCACATAGATTTAGCGAATAATTAGCACAAGGCGTTTTCTACGTGGTAGAGCCATGATGCAGCTATAAGCTATATATATATATATATATATATATATATATATATATATATATATATATATATATATATATATAAGTAGTATAGTTGTAGCACAAATGGGTCGGCTCGACCGGGGAAGGACCACGCTCACAGAATACTCACTCACTCACTCACTCACTGTCTATATTATATTATAACCTCCTTGCGCATGGATGAGCTAATGACGTCACACAAAAGTGTTACCAAAATAAGCACTTGACAAACTCTATTTGTCTCTCTTTTCTATTGATGCTACTGCTTTTTTAAAAAGAACTGTTTTTGTCAAGTGTGTGTCCATATCATAGATATTTGTACAACTATTATTTCTATAGTGGAATAAGCCGTCTCTGTAGGTATATTTATATATCTATGGCACAAGTCGGCCCCCAGAAATAGTCCCTACATATTTTGCAATCCTACATGTTTTTTTATGTACCGGTTCAACCAATCACAAACAATTGACGGAACCTTTTTAACTTGTGATTGGTGTGAATGGTGAATGAATCGAATACTGACTAATTTCCGAATGATCAGAATGAATTGTTTTTACTTTTTAGTAAAGGGTACACGGGATACACAAAGGGATATTTGCTTGCCTTTGAACGCAAGATCGTGGTAATTGTCTTACTATATACTCTATGGTATGGACTATCTCGCGATCGACGACGAAAATTAGAATTTAGAACAAATACAGAACCATAGAGGAGAATATGTACTGAAGCCCGAAATGATCCATTTGAACGATTGACCCTAAAGAGCCGGTTCATGTGTCGAATAAGTACTCGAAGGATTCGGTCACTAGAAACGAATTAATGAGACAAATTAAAATAAAACATTAAACCACTTTTGATCATTCAAATTCACGAATTTGCCTTAATTTCAGTGGTATTAATATTTTATTTTCACCAAAAAATGCAACACTAATGGCGGATTGATGTCGCGTTGATTTGACGATAGCTGTCATCTCTGAAATATACTCATATCACCACTGACTTAAAAGTATATTTCTCTATGCATGTCACCATATAGGCTATCTATCAGGTAGATTTATTAAGTAATATAAAGTAAAAGTAAAATACCTAAAATGTCTCGAAACTAGTAGGAAAGTAGGGCAAAAAAGTTGTATTTTTTGATCAAAACACGAATAAAGTGTATTATAGATTGTGTATGTGCTTTTTTGGTCTTAAAACAACTAACGTTCTTGTTGATATTTGCATATCATAAATGCGGTTCAGGAGAAAACAAATGTAAAAAGTACTACCTAATTTCAGACAAGAAGATTGTTGAGATAAATCAACGGTGCCTACGCACAAAATTATTTCATTGCAATCATTAGTGTGTACTAATGCACACTTCATTGCCAGGGGTATCCAGGGCTTTTTTTTTGTTTTACATGGGAGAAATGAGGCCTAGGTGTTTTGTTAGTTTTTTACAAAAAATTAGTGCCAGATAGCTCAAAGCCGAGACTATATGTGATTAGCGGGTAACTCCGTTTCTCTACCCTAAAAATCCACCCTGAGATACTACTTTATTGCACTAATAATAAAGAATATATTTAACTCATTTTACTTTAGAGTGGCTGTTTTAAGATGGATAAACAGAATAATCCTGAATACATATTTCTATTCAGGCATATGTGTTTATCTGGGCTTCTGAAGTGCTAGAGTACAATCATAGATAAAATAATTTATTTGTTATAATATGGTACATTACAGTTGTTACAAGAGAATTTGCATCCTCAATATTCTGCCGTTTCTGGCGTACAAATATTTTCATATAACAGCTCCTCAGCGTGTCAGAGTATGCCTTGAGCCTTGACAGACATTTAAAGCCTGGATAATGTAATAACAAAGGTTAACAGTTCTATGAATTATAGAAAGTGAAACATTAGGTCAATCATGTTTTGGATACTTAAGGTAATATAAATAAAACAGCTTAACTTTTTATCTTTTATTTATTTATCCTACTTCAAAATCCTCTCTTTCTAAAATGCCATCCAGAATTGAAGCCGGTGCGGTTATGGAATTTTGATACCGAGCCCAACCCAAATACCAGACAATGGTCATTATGTGGGTACAGCAACCCACTGTCTGTTGTCCAGAAGTGCAACTGCAATAATAACCTGCAATCATCTCATCCCAACCTGGCCCTTGTCTCGCCAACAGTATATATGTATAATAAGCTCTGCCCGAGTGATGGCGAGATTTTATACGGCCTCTTATTAAAACAGTCTTGTTGGGATGATATTAATTGGGTCACAACTTATCTGCTACCCAGTCTTCGTTGACACCAAACATACAATATACAGATAGTATTGGCATTAGGGCGCTGGAGCTCATTTTCAGGATTTGTGCCAACAGATAATTCTTTTAATACGTTTGCAAAACTGTGAACTATCTATATTGCAGAAGCGCATTTTAAATAGTGCAACATGTTTTAACAGATGAACTAAAAGATAATTACATCATATTAAGATTTTGTAGCCATTATGAACTTATTTTTTTTTATAGGATAAGGGTGACAAACGAGCACACAGTCCACCTGATGGTAAGTGGTTGCTGCGGCTCATAGACATCTACATCTATCCTCTATTACAATTCAAAATGTAGATGCGTTGTCACCCGTGAGGACTAAGATGGTATGCCTCATTTCCAGTAAAAAAGGCCTCTGGCCACCTGCACTCACCAAGCGAAACGCAGAGGTGAACCTCTACTTCACGCTGGTTTTCTGTGAGGTCGTGGTACCACCCCGATTCGAGCCGGCCCATCCGTGCGACAGCAAAAGCTGCCGCGTGGCTCTACCACTGTTAAAAACTTATGTAGAAATTAATAATTATTAATCGACTACAGATAGAAGCATGTCATTCAAATGCGTTTAATAGCTTAAGGAAACATCTTTCTTTAGTACATACCTGCTTACTAATTCAAAATGTGATTCTACAGAATACAAATGTCCGATATTAACGAAATAAAAATCTCACGTAAATCATTAAGTCCATAAAACAAAAGCAGAGTCAAACAAGTAGTAACTGATCCAAAGTCCATTCCAGTAATAACATTGCCATAGGAGCTGCAAAAAGCTATGTTAGAATGTCTTGACATATTTTACGAGGAACTAGACCATCGCTACAGAGCAATGGATGATATTCTCGTAACATTTAGTGTTGTTCGGCCTTACACTCTGCTAACGTCACCAGATGAAGATCTTCGTGTAATTGTTCAAAATCTGACAAAAATCTATGATGATTTTTCTGCAGAATATACAATTTTGGCGATTTTTTGACTTGAAAGCTGCCAGCATTTCTTCCCAAGAAGCGGTTCAATGTAATTCATTGGTGCTTTTCTTGTAAAATTCGGTTATTTTGAATTTGTTCCGAATCTAGCGCTGCGTCTAAATTTATTTTACTATTAACTTTCATCTGAAGGAATCTTTTCAAAACTCAAGTTAATAAAATCTTACTTAAGGTCCTCAATGAGCCAAGCGCGACTAACCAATCTTTCCATTTTATCTATCGAAAATGACAAGAAAGTAAACTTTGATAATATATTAAAATATTTCAGCAAAATAAAGTCCCGTTAGCATGTATAGCATTTTTTGTTTTATTTGCGGGGTGCTTGATAGAAAACCGCCCTGGGTGTCAACCCACGCTATGCCGCCATTAGTTACCATAAGGTTTGATACTGTAGCGAAGCAATAATGTAATCAAAATATTAAACGGAGTTTAATTATAACACTATGCGGCACTTTCAATATTGAAAAAAATACGGATTGCGTTTTCCATGATGCTGTATATACTAATAATATCCTCAAAATATTGTATCATGGACACTCTATTAGAAAGAAATGCAACACTTAACTCGGTGCCTTTCATTAATTTCAAGGTCACTGATTTAGGAACGTTTCTGTGGAATGAAGTCCGCACTCTCTATATTTTACAACCTCCTTGTCCATGCGTGACTGCGTCACCATGTTAAGCGCCAAGTTTTGTGGTAGATCTGCTCTCAATCTGTCAAAAAGCAGTGACAAAGTGTCGTATAAAAATTATTTTAATAAACAGATTTTCGAATTTTAAATGAACAAAGTCAATGTAATGTACACAGATAAACTAGCTGACTAGTAACTAACTGTATACTAGTCAGCACAGAGAACATTATATATTACAGACATAGATAAAACAGCTAATATTTCAGAGTGGCGCTATCTGCTTCTAATTGCAGGAACTAAAAATTTGCCATACATACGTATAATGAGAACCTATACGAGTATATAGGTTTATTGCGACCGAACTAAGATAACTAAATTTCCGCCAAATTGTGACGCGCTAACGGGAAAAATACGATTTGTTATTTTAAATGAATATTTTCCATTTACACGTCACAATATGGCGAAAATTCAGTCCAATTCTTAGTTTGGCCGCATTATACATTATTTTGTGTACTGTTTACGTAGGTAGTAGAAATATATTAGAAAATATCATAGAGATACGACTAGAAATATATGTACTTACAGAAAAAATTTTTGAGGGAACACAAAGAAAAAATAAACAAATAATATGATTAATTTTTATTTTCTCCTTTTCTTAAAATAATCTTAACATTATTTTTGTATTGCGTCCTCTACATCATAATCCAATCAGGTGCCCTTCAACAATTTATTAACATCAAGACACCAGTTGAAAATGAAGAACTTCCAACTCAAATCAAAGATATAGTTTGATAGTTCGGACTTATGTTTTTCACATTTAATGAAATCCATATTAATGGCTATACATAAAACTGTTTTTATATATTGCCTTATATTTTTCAAGATGAAGATTGTTGTTTGACAGTTGACGTAAATCACACACCCGGACGGATGTCCGGGTTGCAGAATGAATAAAACTTTTTGAAATCGTTGTGATACCAGACTAATTTATTTTTTGTCAAAAGTGCCATCTAGATTTAATTGCAGTAACTAAAATTCATTAGCTTTTTTTGTATTGGACAAGAATATTACTAAGTGTTAATACGGTGCTAGTCAGAGAAACTGTATACTAGGTAATGTAAATTTGAATGAAAACATAAAATATGATATCCAGCAGGACCGAACATGTCTGTATATCTTACCATTTGTGATCAATTATGTGCAGAACGTTTCTATAATATTTTTTTCAGAATACTTTTTCATACCAATTCTATACATACCAATTAATAATAAATAAGTATTGATTTTTAAAACAGTTTATTTAATTTTTACTCAACTAATCATTACTTTTTTATATTAAAATACTATTATATGGGATTATAATGTGGGATTAGGGATCTCCATCCCAGTGATATTATACAGTAAACAAAGGTATTTGGTACACAAGCAAAAAAGCGTAGGAATGTAAAGGAGGCGAAAGAGGTGTGTCAGGATCGCGCCAAATGGAAGTCTGTAGTCTCTGCCTACCCATCTGGGTTACAGGCGTGAGTGTTTATGTATGTATTATTTGCTGACGACACTTCCTTAATTTTCCAATTAAAACGACAATTCAAAATGTACTAAATTTCAATAATCTCTGAGGAAGTGAGTCTACCGATATACTTAATTAATTTTCTCCAAGAATTAGATCGCAAAGTCCTATTTTCGAGCTATGACCTTTGCAGAAAAATATTGACTGCCATAGACATTATGCTATGGAAATAGCTTAATTAAACTAGTCTAGCTGTTTTATCACTGCTAAAATTTCTAATCTTTTTGCAGCATATGCTGCAGAACTAAGTCTGCATGCTAGTTTTGATATATTGAAGCCCATTGACGCTTCGCGTCTAGAGTGATTCCATGAAAAATGGTTGTATCGACAACACCCACTTAAAATTACATTGTATTTGAGTCTTGGATTTCATATATTTCGTTGTAGTACCGTTTAAATACAAATTATAAACATTAAACCAATTTATTAATTTAGATATAGCATTATTTACTTCATCATATTTTAGTAATTGTCGTTTTAATTGAAAAATTAAGGAAGTGTCGTCAGCAAATAATACATACATAAACACTCACGCCTGTAACCCAAAGGGGTAGGCAGAGACTACAAAATTCCATTTGGCGCGATCCTGACACACCTCTTTCGCCTCCTTTACATCCATATATAGTGCCACCAACTTATCTGTTCAGGTGGACAAAATTGGAACTAAATCCGCCATGTTGCCAGATGCCAGATTGCCAGATATGGAAAATTAAAATCACCAAATAATGTACTTGTGAAACATAGTAAAAAAATTATCTCAATTTATTGCAATTTATCTAAAGTACCTAGCTTTGTAGTTTGTGTTGCTAATGTTCTAATGCCCCAATTAATTGAAGATACATTTCATAAAATTACACCGGTGCGGTGGAAAAACATTTGTAATCATATAAAAAAAATTAAAATGAATATAGACTAAAAGATGCGTATTTAAATGAATCCTTTATTATAGAGCGTCAGAGTGATAGTAAAGGCGATACCAGTGACTCAGAAGATGAATTATTGGAACCAGTAGCTAACGCGGGTACATTTTTCAAAACAGAAATTCCTGGAATTCGGCCGCTTGAACTCCGAGATCACGACCACAATTATTTTATAAAATATAAATAACATATATATAAATAATAACACTAATTCTCACTAATTTTATATATTAACACGAAATTTGTTTTATTTTATATCATGTGTAATAAATATGTAGTTACCTATTTCCTCGGTGAATTTCTTAAATGGCAATAGTAAGCACTCCACTAGCGACGCTGTCAACTGAACAGATAAGTTGGTGGCACTATACCTATGCATACACGCTCGTCTGGCTCCCTCGTGCTCTATTCCTGTGGCATACCACCTTTAAATAAATTTGAATGTTATTATTGTATAATATAAATAAATAAATTTTATCTATAAGATCACATTTTTAAAATTCTATATTAACTAAATCATATAGATTATAATAAATATTTTTGTATAAATTCAGTAGCTAAAACAATGTAAAATTTAATGATTAAATCTTAAGAAATTCTACTTATCAACTTCTCCGTATGAATCGTTCGTTAAATTGTTAACAATATTTTTTCTATTGAAGTACTTGTGCCCGCTTCACCGGTCAAGTGCATTAGACATTGAATTAGTAATGAGATGCATTCGCAGCGAGAGCCCGTGCCACGCTCGCCCAAAAATTACTCCCCGAAATATTGTAAATGTAGTGTAGTATATAAAAATATTCGCGTACTTTATGTTTAGATTATATAGTGTTGTGTATAAATATAAAAACTGTTATAAAATTCGTGTACTGAATGAGTCTGCTGTATGTGATATAACTGTGTATGCAATAAACAATAACTTTATTAACGCAGTGTGTTTCTTATTGGAGTCAACATATTATTATTATAACTTGTAAGTACAACTTGTAGTTATACTGGTGACCTTCCGACATTTGACAAAAATAAACCCAACCCGAACCATGGAAAATAAAAATTTAACGACGCCTCTGACGCAGAACGTCGAAAGTGAAAATTTCGATGATGCCACTAGTGGAGAAATTAAATCTAATTCGTTTAGAGTAGGTGTTCGACCACCTCCGTTTTGGTCTGACAGACCAGCACTATGGTTCGCTCAAATAGAGGGACAATTTATTTTATCGAATGTTACAAGTGACACCACAATATTTTATTATATTGTATCCCAGCTTGGTCACGAATATGCAGCTGAAGTCGAGGATGTCATTATTAACCCACCTAGAGAAAATAATATGAAACTCTTAAATCTGAATTGATTCGTCGAGTTTCCGCATCCCAAGAACAGAAAGTAAAACAGCTTTTAATGCACGAGGAGCTCGGAAGTCGCAAACCGTCACAATTCTTGCGTCATCTTATACATTTAGCAGGGCCTAGTGTTCCCGAAAATTTTATACGCACAATTTGGTTGAGTAGACTGCCTCAAAATATGCAGGCCATTGTTGCATCAAATGCTGAGACGCCCTTAGATAAATTGTCTGAACTAGCTGACAAAATAAATGACATCTTGCCTCGAGGACACTTAAACGAAGTCTTTCCATCGACATCTTCCTGCCCACCGCAACAAATTTCTACACCCTACGCTGCTATGGAAGCAATGGCCATTCAAATCGCGGAGCTAACGAAACAAGTTTCTGCATTAATAACACAGATGAACAGGCAAAACAGATCGTAACGCAACAGGCGATTTAGGTCCGTTCTCGATCTTGGTCGCGCCCAGACAGCGGCATATGTTGGTGCCACAGGAAATTCGGTGTTAAATCAACTAAACAGCCTGTAATTTTGTGTTGGGAAAAGACCAGGGCAGCCATTAGTGGCGGCAAATGACTGCCAGACTTGTAACGGCTGTCTCTTCATCACCGATAGAAAAAGTAAAATTAATTGCCTCATCGACACAGGTTCCGATTTATGTGTTTTTCCACGGACCATGATGAAGGGTCCGTTAAAACAGTGCAAATACGTACTTTTCGCAGCTAATGGTAGCGTCATTTCCGCTTACGGCTACCTTCAACTTCATTTAAACTTTGGACTTCGTCGGGACTTTACTTGGAAATTTATCGTGGCAGATGTCTCCAAAGCCATCATCGGAGTTGACTTTCTAAGTCATTATTATTTATTAGTTGACTGCCGTTATCATAGACTAATCGACGGTCTCACAAGTCTTTCAATAACAGTGCCTCACCGCAAAAATGACCAAATAGAAGCCATCAAAACTGTTAATGGTAGTTCAAAGTATCACGAATTACTTCGCCAATACCCTACCATCACGAAACCGGTTGGAACGACGTCAGAACCCAAACACAACACCAAACATCACATTCGCGTTAGTCCAGGACCTCCAATAGCAGCACGACCTCGTCGTTTAGCTCATGATAGACTCCTTATAGCTAAAAAGGAATTCGAGGAAATGTTGAAGAACGGCACAGCACGACGCTCAGAAAGCTCTTGGTCTTCAGCACTATACATAGTGCGCAAAAAAGACGACGAAAGAGGCCTTATGGTGATTACCGATCTTTAAACGCACGAACCATCGATTCGTTGATGATCGTTCTTTTCGATCCATCGTTGGAGTCGCGTAACGATCATCGGGTAACGATTATCAACCGATGATCGTTACTCGACTCCATCGAGTCAGTAATTCATTCTTGGGGCGATGTATACGCTTTTACAACAAAATTCCAGAAAATATACAAAATTTGACCTGCTCAAAGTTCAAAAACTTTATTAAACTAAGTTTGTATAAAAAGGATTATTATAATATTAAAGAATTTGTAGATGATAATAACCCCTGGAAATGAGGTGATCGCTACCAAGCTATTTCTAATTTGTTGTGTTGTTGATTTGTATAACATACATGATTGTAAGCTGTTATTTAAAAGAAAGTCCCGCTGGGTTTCTTGCTGGTTCTTCCCAGGACAAAGGTTTTTGTTCAACCCAGTGGTAATTATACAAAAGAGTGACTTTCAATAAGTATTATTTATAATCTATATTGAATAAAAAAGTTTCTGTTTCTGTTTCTGTTCCATTCCGGATCGCTACCCACTCAGAAACATTCAAGACTTTGCTCATCAACTAGCTGGTTGTAATATATACAGCAAATTAGATTTGGTGAAGGCTTACAACCAGATTCCTGTAGTTGAGAGTGATATTGAAAAGACAGCGATCACGATTCCGTTTGGATTGTTCGAGTTCCCATTTATGATGTTTGGCCTCAGGAACGCAGCCCAAACGTTACAAAGATTCATAGATGAGGTGCTTCAAGGACTAGATTTCACGTTTGGATATCTTGACGACATATTAATATTTTTTCACATAGTGAAGAAGAGCACATGGAACACCTCAAGACACTTTTCCGACGACTTAAAAAGTACGGAGTACTTATAAATACTTCTAAAAGCATACTAGGTGTCAAAGAAGTAGACTTTTTGGGTTACCACATTTCAGAGCAGGGAATTCGTCCAATGGAGACGAAGGTAGTAGCGATCAAAGACTTCCCAGTAGGGGAGACCGAGTACAAAAGTAACATTTTGTACTTTTACCTTGGTTTCTGGTTAGGTGTATATATTTTAATGAAATGAATATAGCCATATATACATTCCGTTTATGTTCTTTACATTAGTATCTTGATTTACCTCATTATTGTCTATTTTATATGAATTACAGAGACTTCAAAAATATTCGTCAGTTGTTACTTTCGACCACGTAGGCAGGTCGAAAGTAACACGTTGTGGGTCGGAAGTAACAGGACAAAGGGGTTTGTAATGAATACAATGTGACATATTAAATCAGCAAATTATTTATTAGCTGACTTTGTTTTAATAACACAGATAAACATTTGCATTTTAAATGCTCAAAATTATATATTTTAAGAAAACCAAACAAATTATTCTTGCTTTGAATAAGATCAATTATTATATGATAATATTTTTTATAATCAAACTATTCAGTATTAGACTTTTACTCAGACTCACAATTATGGCACACATAATTTCTATTATCGTTGACGCATTTAGGATGTGACCAAATATTACATTTGGTAGATTGTATTCATTGCTTATTTGGTCAACTGTTGCTAAAAGTTTCTAAACAAATGAGATAGACGCAATCTCTCTCGTAAATTCTTTTCCCTTAATTTTTGCTGCCTTCTTTGTCTTTTTTCCTTTGCCCTTCCCTTCGTTGATATCAACTGCCTCTTGCCATTTCCAGTTTCAGATCGTTGAACCGTTTCTTGGATTTATTTATTTGTTGGTACTATGTATTATGGTCTTCAGTTGCGTTTCTTTTCAGATTTCATATTATGTTCGTTGAAACTCAAGGCCCGCGACAGGCTTGTTGCTTGAGTGCACCTCAAAGAGAGACTCAGGTGTCGTTTTAAAAAACTCGTCAACCACTCCTTACCCGCCATTTGAGTATCGCGCCACGTTTCAGGAAATGTTTTTCCATCATTTATCGCCTACTCATATTCCGGTTTACGTACTTCAGATGGGGATAAACCAAATTAATCTCCAGAGCACTCCATCAATTAGTCCTGTAGACATTTTTCCTCTTCAATAGTAAAAACACGGTTGACGCAACGGTTAGCCACAACTGCGCTTGTATTTCCTGCTTTAACTTTTTTATGTATCTATATAATATTACATGCCAAACAATAACTTTTCCATGGATTAATTTTGTATCATCTTTGGAATGCTCTTCAGCCGATTTTCGGAACACTTCCGTGTCAGTAGTTCCTCGTGAGGTAGTTCTTATGCATTATTGCGGCATTCTGTTCATATAAATACAAAAACACATAACAATATTAAATAAAGAAATCAATACGAGGACAAAAGTTACATGTTACTTGTGTACCCGTAGGGCTATGTTACTTTTGTACCCGACCACATTTTTGTTAGAACATGAAAGATAGCCTTAAAACGAAACGTGCCAGACAAAATAGAATTAAGACACTGTGTAATCAATCTAATCAAGAATTAATAAGCAAATATTCAAATTGGTATCATCATTTTAAGACTACAATAACATTAAATAAGAAAACGTCAAAAAACTTACTTTTGATTTGTGAAATCACATACTTTCCTCTCACTCAACCTAACAGCGCGTGGCTTGCGCGGCGACTTAATGCAAGTGAAGGGGTCACCACCAGCTGACACCTTACGGCAGCAAAGCTGTGTTTGGCTATTGGATAAACCTACAGAGCATTTGTTACTTTCGACCCGCCGTTACTTTTGTACCCGGTCTCCCCTACCTAAAACAACTAAAGACCTCCGAAGATTCCTCGGTATGCTGAACTATTACCGTAGGTGTTTGAAGGATGCAGCAAGTACTCAAGCTCCACTTCTTGATGCATTATGTGGCAAAAATATTAAAGGCTCCAATCCTATAGTCATGATCTTCGAGATACTGAATGCATTCGAAGATTGTAAATCCTCACTGTCTGATGCCACCATGCTAGCACATCCAAATCCTCACGCAGAATTATCACTCTACACTGACGCATCTGATAAAGCCATAGGAGCCGTCCTACAGCAAAAAGTAAAAAACTGCTGGGAACCTCTAGCGTCTTTCTCCCGAAAACTTACGTCAGCACAGAAGAAATACAGTCCATATGACAGAGAACTATTGGCAATATACGAATCTATCAAATACTTCCGTTTTATGGTCGAAGCCAGGCATTTTACGGTGTACACCGACCACAAAACTATTACCTTTGCGTTTGTCACCAAAAGAGACAACTGCTCTCCACGCCAACACCGATACTTAAGCTTCATATCTCAATTTACCACGGAGATCAAGCACGTGTCAGGCTGTGATAACACTGTTACTGACGCGTTATCACGAATTGAGACTATCTCTGAAATTCGTAATTATGAAGATCTTGCAAACGATCAAAACTCAAACCCTGAACTGCAGGATCTAACTATTAAGGGAACAGCGCTTCGATTAGAAAAGATCAAGTCACACGAAGCTACAATATATTGTGATATATCTACACATACTCCGAGGCCACATACTACTCCACGATTCAGAAGACAAGTCTTCTCCCAAATGCACAACTTTAGTCATCCCGGAGCTTCAGCCACAGCAAAACTCATCTCCGAAAGATTCATGTGGCCCGGTGTTCGTCGAGACTGCAAGGAATGGACGAAACAATGCACAGATTGCCAACGCAGCAAAATCAACCGCCATACCTCTTCACCTTACTTCACTTTCCCTACTCCATCACAACATTTCTCCCATATTCGCATGGATATAGTAGGGCCATTACCGCTTTCTTCTTGTTACAGGTACTGTCTCACCGTCATCGACAGATATACTCGATGGCCTGAGGCCTACCCATTAGAAGAAATTGCGGCAGAAACATGCGCCAAAACATTCATCAGCGGCTGGGTAGCCCGTTTCGGATGCCCACAGAAGATCACCACAGACCGGGGATCACCACAGACCGGGGACGGCAGTTCGAATCCAAATTATTCCAGGCCGTTGCATCTCTCATCGGTGCCAAGGTGACTACAACTACTTCATACCACCCATAAAGCAACGGTATGGTAGAAAGGCTACATCGGCAGATAAAAACTGCAATTAGGTGCCACAATAACCCGCAGCGGACTGAAATCATTCCACTAGTGCTTCTAGGTATAAGAAGCACCTGGAAATCATCTGATCTGACATATTATTATCACTTGTAAGTACAACTTGCAGTTATAATTCCAAAGTCCCAAAACCTTTCAGCTCGAGTTACAAAACCGTTTCCAGTGCCTTGAAGACTACAATGAAGTGGACTATATAAATGACAAGTTTGTGGAAACGGTCCATGCGGTCGGAGCTAAGTTTTGCAAGACCCGCCGCAGAAGAACACAAAAACTCTCCGATCACACTCTTAATCTGATGGCTGTTAGACGGGAGATGAAGCTACAGTCTTCAACAGATTTGACAGCATACAGGCAACTGAACAGACGATCTCCAAATGCATGCGGCGGGACTTACGCAACTTCAATACTGCTTGCATGGAAGAAGCGATCGAGCGGAACCAGAGCTCCAAAGTCTTTGCCAGAGATCTGTCTGTCAGAAAGAACCAACTGTCAAAGCTGAAGACCGAGTGTGGCAGCATTGTTTCCGGGACACCTGAGCAGCGGTTAAGAGTTTCTGTCACCCTGTATTACACCTCTCTGCAGTTGGATAGGTTTCGTACTTTGGTTCTGTACTCGGATAGCCATCGTAGCACTACTGTACAAACATTTCAGCACTTCGATAAACCGAGAGTCAGACCAAAATGGCTGATTGTACTCTTCGGTCTTCTGTACAATTTGCCGAGTATGTATGTGGTCTATTGTGATAAAGCCTTTTCGGAGACCGACTTGTTCGGCGGGAGGTTGGAATTCGTCGAGTCTGCGTGCGCGACAATTCGTAATTCTTTTAGGCTACGAACTATGAACTATTAACACGGCTTAGAAGGGAAATCAGTTTGTAGTTCTTCAAGAGAGCGTCGTCGCCTTTCTTCAAGAAAAAGACCACCGCACTTCTGCCACAGTGTTGATATTCTCTGTACGTGCGAGTTCAAGCGCCGGTGACCTTGAGCTGGAGCGTGTAACGCTAGGGTTGATACCGAACCGAAAAGGAATATTATAGACTTGTGCCAAAGAAGATACATAGTAGGTATATGTGATATATAATGTAAACTTATGTATTTAGGAAGTGAAAGATACGTTTAATTTTTTAAACTTTTATTGTGAAAAGTCAGAATGTGTCCAAAAAGGCACGTATGGCAATTCACAATGCTGTGTTAGTGCCTACTTTAATGTATGGTAGTGAAAGTTGGGTGTGGCAAAAGACGCACGAGAGTAGAATAAATGCTGTAGAAATGCGGTCATTAAGGAGTATGTTAGGGATGAATCTGAATGACAGAGTGAGAAATTGTTTAATAAGAGAAGAGTGTGGTTTGCAAGATGATGTTGCGACCAGGATTAAGAAAGGAATGCTTCTGTGGTTTGGTCATGTAGAAAGAATGAATGAGGAAAGAGTGACAAAGAAAATTTATGTTGCAGATGTGAACGGCAGAGTCGGGAAGGGTCGCCCTAGGCGAAAGTTTATCGACCAAATTGGCGATATATTGAAAATGGGCCAAATCAAAAGTACCTTTAACCGACGAGCGTGTATGCGTAGGTATATGGATGTGGAGGAAGCGAGAGAGGTCTGTCAGGATCGTGCCAAATGGAAGTCCATAGTCTCTGCCTACCCCTCTGGGTGACAGGCGTGAGTGTTTATGTATGTTATGTATGTACTTTTATTAAACATCTTTACAGATGGGGAGTATTAAAAATTCCGACAAAACAAAATATGCACGACAGTTAATGGCAATCTTAAATAATTAACCAACACTTAGTATTTCAGTACGCAATAATCAGTATTACCTACTACCCTTTAAAAATTACATACTCTAATATATTTTTGGCTTTTTCGATTAGTTTTATATTTTTTATTATTATTATTTTTAACTATTGCAAAAATTCGTAGCCGTATGTATATTTTTTTAGAAAATCCAAAGGGAAGCATAGGCATGGCATATCAAAGGTTTCCTGGGACATGAAGGCCAACAAGTTGTTCCCCATGTTTTGAGGCATTTTTATTTCTAACGAAGTAATACTTAAATCTCGTTTCAAGTGCCTCCACGAAGCCTGTATATGAACGACTTTGATGGTGTTATTAAACATACCGTTGGCCTTAAGGTGTTGTTTTTAATATATTCTTTATAATATGTAAATCAAGTGTCTCTTAGAGAGATTACAAGGTTCTTGTTGCTTATTGAAATACTCAATCATTTTGTGACACACATGTTCTGGTTCTAGTTCGCTAGGCAATGAGAAAAAGCTTTTATCTTTGTTCTGTTTTATTATACATTTATATACATATATTTTTTATTTATACATATACATTTATAATGCCACATTCGGTCTTCAGCTGCGACAGTTGGTTCTTTCTGGCAGACAGATCTCTAGTAAAAACTTTGGAGCCCTGGTTCCGCTCGCTAGCTTTTTCAATACGAGCAGTATTAAAGTTGCGTAAGTCTCGCCACATGCATTTGGAGTTTTGTCTGTTCAGTTGCCTGTATGCTGTCGAATCTGCTGAAGACTACAGCTTCATCTCCCGTCTAACAGACATGAGATTAAGAGTGTGATCGGAGAGTTTTGTGTTCTTCTGCAACGGGTCTTGCAGATAGTGAAAGCAAACAGCAGCAAGACTAGAAGCTCTACTCCTTTAGCGAGCTTCGCAATTTTTTTAGCTAATTTTCTTCTATATGCTTGATATCTCTTCCTATCGCATTTTTCTCCAGAGAATAAAACAAACACGTCTTTGGAGAAATCCAAATAAATAAACTGATTTAACGTAAGTTTTGTCTGCATCAGTTATCACTAAATTCAAAGTGTGCCAATCACATGGATTGAAAAACGCCCGAGTATATTGAGTCAAAATTCTGGTTTGGATTATTCCTGCCATGTTTGCTCCATTATCGTACTCTTGACCTCGACAATCATTCATATCTTAGTCTAACTCTTGCACAATTGCATCAAGGAAGAGGCCAGTGAGTCCTTCTTCCGAAGAGTCACTTACCGGCTTGTAAGCAAAAAAAATCGTACTTACTTTTATTGTAAACAAATCGGAATGTTAGTGATAAAAGTAAGCGAGTCAGTAACCAGTGCCCGATAGTAATGTTTTGATTGATTTCGGCGCCCTCCTATGACGGCGCCCAATGCAACGCACCGCTCGCACCACTCTAAGGCCGCCACTGCCGACAAGTTTATTTACTAAAATTATTAAATTTAAATTCTTTAAGTCATATGTTAACGTTATGTTAAAAAAGAAGTTCCAGGGAAACTGTGCATGGCAGTAAAGTTTTCCTCAAAGGTTAAAGCTCGAAAATACAACTTTCCGATCTGATTCTTGGGTGAAATTGTTTAAGTTTATCGGTAGACTCGTCACTTCATAGATTATTAGGACTTTGTACATTTTGAATAAAATCCAACAAAAGGCAAGTAAGTGCAGCTTATTATAGTTCGGCCGTTCAGAGAATGCGTTCCTGACACCTATCAGTTAGTCACGACTAGTGATGGGCACAACATAACACTGAGTTCGTTACCGTTCCTCCAAAATGAACCGCCGCGTTATTTTTAAGATTATTTTCGTTTTAAATTGGCGGAATCATTTAAAATATATATTTTAGTAATTTAAGTGAAAAAAGGTAATATTAATATAATAAAATTGTTTTATTTATTCTTTGTTACAAAGTTACAATCTGTATTTCTATGCAATAAAGTACATTGAATTGAATGTGCGTACAGAATATTAATCAGACTCCGATTCGCTTGAGGAGGTGGTGTCTTCATCATCATCTTCGCCTACATGTATAATTATATTATTATCAATAACAGAATCAATCCTGATATCTCGGTCAAAATGTTCCACAATCAGGTTTTTAGTTTTCTCAACAACCTTTGCCCAGTCATCTCTTGTGACTTCCCCGCAGGCTTCTTTTAATAGGGTCATCATCTTTTTCGTGCTGAATGGCGGGGAAGTATTGTGGCGGGTGGCGTAACCTTTTATTTGAGCCCAGATTAGCTCAATCGCGTTATATTGGCAATGATACGGTGGAATTCTTAGAACGCGATGACCGTACTCCAGAGCCAGTTCATCGATTTCGTATCGCACATTTGCCGCTTTATTTTTTTAAACTAATTTAATTAGCTCTGGTTTTAGCATCTGCATATTTGCGCCAATGCCTTTTGCTTGTAACCAAGCTACCATTTCTTCTTTTTTATTAGCTTGGGTAGGTGGTTTCTGTATTTGAACCGAGTGATAGGAGGCATTATCCATGAATATTACAGAAGGCTCTGGTAGGCTGGGCAAAAGCACGTTCTGGAACCACTCTTTAAATGTAGTGGCATTCATTTCCTCGTGGTAGTCATTTGTGGTTTTTGATTGAAATGCCAGTAACGCGTTCTCCACAAAGCCGTATTTTGCAGAACCTGCGTGGCATATTATCAGACGGGCCCCCTTACCCATTGGTACTTTCGACGTCGACGCTTGTGTATCATCCGTCCAAGAACGGGAAACCGTGTGATTGGCGTTTAGCCATGTCTCGTCAATGAACACGACACTATCCCAGTTATCAAAATTTTTTGCTTCTCTCAAAAAACTTATCCGTTTTAAAATTATGTCGTATCGTTCTAATAAATTTTTTTCTTTTGTCTGTTTTTTTATACGAAAAACCAATATCTCTTAAGATTTTGGTTAAAGCAGTTTTACCCCCGCTAAACAGTCCAGCTTCTCTTAACGATGCCAAAAGCTTCTTTCTGTTGAGATATTCATTTCTGGAATAGTAACCATATATGATTTCTGATTGCATCGGCGTCAAAGGTGTCAATATCTGTCACGGGTTTAGTTCTACGTTTCTTCTTCGGAGTACGTAAAATATTATCTTCCGTGCCAGTAGAGCCGAACTTTTCTGTATTAATATTTGTTATCGTTCGTTTGCTAACTCCAAGCGCCCGAGAGACGCGTTCTTGTACTTGTTCGACAGGTAACAGGGGTCTGCCATTTTACCGCTCCCGCTCAAAGTAATCTTGCAGCTTGATGATTAACTCACGGGCTCCACTTTTCAATGTTTGTCCACGTTTAGGCATTATTATGCACCAAAAGTAAAAAGAACGTACAAAACACAATCGAAGTCCGATTTAGCGCCGATGTCAGTTTGAAAAGCAGAAACAGTCCATTAAACGAAAGCCAGGTAATCAAATAAAAACAGATCGAAAACACTTGAAGAACGTGGTCTATGCGCACGAAACGACAACAGACGGCTGTTTTAGCGTCACAAAATGGCGGCCCATAACGCCATTTGGGGTTACCATTTTCAACCTTAATATAAAAATGCTACTTTCTTTCGCGCGTTCGATTGGGTCATAGTTTTATTTTTATATTTAAGAAAAGTTATCTTATAGTCCATTATTTTCAAATTCTTAAAAAGAAAAACAAAACGTATTATTTTATAAAGTATAACTGTATAAGAACAGATTACAATACTGTTATTGCCGGTTATTGTTAGCACAGCACTACAAATAGAAAGCGCTGACATAACCTTGTAATAGCGGAGTATAGATTTAGAAAAATATTGTTTACCAAATTATTTGACACTCAGTTTGGCACAAAATTATAACATCATTGATTATTGATATAATAATGTCGTTTTAATTCTCATCAATTGTTAAAACGGTAAACAACCAGCAAAAATATTTTTATCGTAACTGCAACGCCATTACAAAGTTACGTCGTCAGTTCAATCGCGACGTGTCAGGGACGCATTCTCTGAACGGCCGAATTACACCGGGAACATGTTGCTTGAAAATTTTTTAATTACTTTAGAACTGTTATTCAGTTTCGTGCACTAAACTATTTTTTTTAAATATTTTACCGCTTCCTTTACAATAATTTTTAGATAGTCCTTGTAAGTGAATTGTACATCACTAGCTAACGCACACAATGAGAAATCAAAATCGGTTACCTACTCATTCCTACGTACAGTAGACTGACCTTTATCTTGATTTATTTAAAGCGCGTGGAGCATGTGTTCTTTCATACATAGTTACTAGCCGTCATCTCTCTTTTTTTTTATAATAAAGGTTATTTATTTATTTATCTCAGTAATCTAATCGAGTTGAGCAGCCCCTTTCTAACCATTTCACCGTTCCCACAATCCATTGATCATTTAACTATCCTAACGTATTCCTCAATCTTCAGCATCCCATGTTCATACCATATGACAACCAATTTCCATGCAACATTTCGATCAATAGGGGCTGCGCCACTTCAGACTTCCACTTCCATACTCATTTCTAATTATATCCTATTTGTGTAACAACACAAAATATCAATTTTATAGTGTTTACAACCTGCAAGTTGTATTGACTTCTACCAGTAGTTAGTAGTTAGTTAGTTAGTTAGTTAGTGGTGAATACTGGAAGGTAAACGAGAGAGTAAGTATTGAAAATAAATAAAATAACAATAATGTATACTGATTAAAATCACTTATTCGTGACGAAATTATATTATTTAGACAGAAAATTTAATTTAGACACATGAACCACATCACCCTAGCCGAACTACATCCAGCGTTCTATTTATACATTCTTTTTCAAAATGCAAGGAGCATATTCTTCTTACTACTGCAGGTTTTATGTTTCCCTGGCCTATATTATCAATCCACAATTTTTGAAGACCTTCATTTTTTGGCAACCTAAAATAAATATTAATTACCAATCAAAAATAATCTTAACATCATCAAATCTTTTAATGAAAACACTATTATAGAAAATTTACGATTCACACTAATTTCAAGTTCTTTTCTTAAATGAAAACCCTCAATCGATCGTTTGATTAAATATACAGTTTACGTATCTAAAACGTTATTTGATCATAGGACTACATTAATATTATTGTTAAAATTTATATCGATAATTTCAAAACATGACAGCACGTAAGGGCAACACTATGTAAAAATGTAAACAATCAAAATGTTTACTTGTTTAAATTTACATGATAATAGTCATTGGAAATTCTAGATAATAGCGGAAAACACGATTTAGAACCCATAACATGAACACGAAACGCAATTCACACGAAAAAATATACAATTATGGAAAAAAATTACAACTAACCTGAAAAATGACAATCCTTCTTCATTTTTACGAGAATTTGAATTACATCCATTGATTTAACACTTTGTTATGTTGTTTTTGCTCAATTACCCTTTACTAATGAACAAAAAACTCCAAAATAGTCAAAATTCACTGTAACACTGAAAAATAACTCCGGACAAGGCTTAGATGACAAACGAACTACCACAAATGGACGTCATCTTAAAATGGCGTAATGCTTCAAGGATCAAGGTGGAGCTTGGTGAAATTATGAAAACTGTCAACAGAAAATTGAAGTCTAAGATATGTACTTACCTTTTTTACATTTGAAAATCATAACGTGTGAGAATGAGATAGATATATTTTTGTTAATAAAGTTCATGTTTGCATGATATTTGTATGACCAAAAAATATATATGCAATTTACTGCTTATCCTCTATTTTTCTTATATCAATGCGCCAGTATAATCTAAGTCTATGGTCTAAATGCCACACAGCCATAAAGAGAAATACGCCCATAGAGATATATACCTATACTTCTAAGTCAGTGATACCTGTGAGCATAGAAAATAGAAGAGATGGCAAGCCTAAAAAAAATCGTGTCAAATTTAAACAATAAATGGCGGACGCTGTAAGCTTCGCCCATTTTTTACTCATGTAAAGTCAATCAACTTTAAAAATTTAGTAACACCTATATGTATTTTTATTTATTTTTAAATATGCAAAGTTATATTTTCTCTAACAATTAGGGAGGCTAGGGGAATTTCGCGTGAATTTAACAGCCAGATGATTGCTGCTCCAGTTTTATCGCTTAAATAATGATTTGAAGACGATTTTGATACTTAATGCACGGACAGCAACTCGTGCTTGTAAGTTGTAAGTTAGCAAGCTAGTTACTCTGACTTCATATTATACAGAATAAGCTTTACTTCTGGGCTAATAAGTTACTATCTAAAGCCAGGATGGTTAAACAGGATGGAGTTCTCTTTTTGAGCTAGTAGCACCCCCCACCATTTTTTTTCTACTATTCTGGCTTGTGCACCAGTTTAGTGTGGCCGGTTAAGCTAATATCTTTTGAAGTAAAAACTACTTTAGAATCGCTGTGATTTCAATATTATATGGAGAATAAGGTTGTGCAAATAAGGTACCTGATGGTAAGTCCGTCGCCGGAATAAACAAATAAAGCACGGTTAGACAGTTATATATTTGTTGGCACAACACATAGAAACAGTCTCACATGAAGAAGCAGAAGGCGATAGATAAGATTACAAATAGATAAGAGATGATAGCAGGAAGTACAGTTTAAAGTCACTAACACAAGATAGGAAATGAGCACTAAAATAATACTTATTATGCGTAAGAACAAAGGTCAGCGTAGGCGCAAGTGGCACAGTATTCCCGTCAGACGATTAGATCGCGACTGGTTGGTCATTGAACATATCGCAAAAGTACTCAGGTACACGGTGTAGATAATAATCAAATCGAATGTTTGTTTCCAATGCACTTCGACCGGCCGGCACCGAGAATTATACTATAATACAATACTTAAATAAAATTTACTATAATAAATAGAAATAGTATAATATATATGTGTGTGTGACTGTAATTGTATTATAGATATATATAAATATAATAAATATTATAATATTAATATTAAATTGTATACATACATATCTGTGAAATAATAATAATTTCTTTAAATAAAATAAATATGTGCGTCGCCACATCACTCCCCTCCAGAGACCGTGTCTACGGGCGATAATAATCTGGGAAATGTACTCTGCGCCCAGAACGAGTTGTTTTGCACGCAGTTATTGGCGATGGGCTGCTATTTGGAAGTGGAGTAGGTGTGGGATTATGAGTTGGTTTAAGTGGTGGAGAAGGAGTTAGAGTGGGGTCATTGGAGTGGGACAGTATGTAGGCTGGTTTCAGTCGGTCTACCGATACTGTCACGACTTTGCCCTTTACTCTGATTTTAAAAGTTTTTTTATTTCTCTCAACCACCTCGTGAGGACCAGTATATGCCGGTTGTAATGCACCTCTCAAACTATCTTCTCTGAGGAAAATATGCGAACAAGATGTTAGATCTTTATTAATAAAGATTTTGTTTTTCGCATGGTGTGAAGTTGGCACTGTTTGCAACTTATTGGCAAATGATCTGATACGGGCTGAAAAGTCCGTTATGTCAGTCGTACATTTGTCAACTTTGTGGCCAAAAAATTCACCAGGAAGTCGCAATGGCTCGCCGTACACTAACTCGGCTGAGGAAGACTGAAGATCTTCTTTGAAAGAGCTTCTTATGCCGAGAAGCACAATTGGCAAAGCTTCAGTCCAGCTGCTGTCGGCATGGCACATGATTGCTGTTTTTAATTGCCGATGAAATCTCTCGACGAGACCATTGCTTTGAGGGTGATAGCTGGTAGTCCTGCGATGTTTAAAGCCAATGAACCTTGATAACTGCGCGAATAGTGCTGAGTCGAATTGCCTACCGCGATCGGTAACAATATCAGTAGGGCAACCGAACCGCGCTATCCATCCCGATAAAAACGCTTTAGCCACTGTTTCCGCGGTGATATCTTTTAGTGGTACAGCTTCAGTCCATCGCGTGAAGCGATCGACAGCTGTCAAACAGTACCGATAATCACCAGACGGAGGTAAAGGTCCGATAAGGTCTAAGTGGACATATTTGAATCGCGCCGTAGGTAAATCGAGCGTACCAAAAGGCGTCGAAACGTGTCGATTTACCTTTGTGCGCTGGCAAGCCAAACACGCCTTAGACCATTCACGACAGTCTTTCCTCATCAGTGGCCAGACAAAGCGTTCTGCCACAAGTTTTGCGCTAGCGTTAGCGCCGGGATGGCTAAGTGAGTGCAAGCTATCAAAAATTCTCTTGCGTAAGGCTTTAGGGACTAAAGGCCTGGGAGTCGTTGTGCTGACGTCGCAGTACAGTTCATTGCGACTACCAGGTATCTTTATTCTTTGAACTTGTAAGGAAGTGTCCTGCCCTAGCAAATCTGCAAATTCAGGATCGGAGTCTTGAGCCTTGGCAATGACATCTAGATCTACAGGGCTTAGCAGTTCATCGACCTGCTCAACCCGGGAAAACGTGTCAGCAACAACATTATCTTTCCCGGCGATGTGTTGTATGTCGGTTGAGAACTGTGATATGTAGTCTAGATGCCTAAATTGCCGTGGACTGCAATTTGCCTTTCGCTCGCGAAATGCAAAGCACAGCGGCTTATGGTCGGTATAGATGGTGAATGGTGTTGCCTCTAGCCAATGTCTAAAGTACTTAATGCTCTCATAAACAGCAAGGAGCTCCCTATCGTACGGTGAGTATTTCCTTTGCGACGGGCTCAATTTACGAGAGAAAAAGGCTAGGGGCTGCCAATCACCACCAATTTGCTGCTGCAAGACTCCACCTATTGCAAGATCAGAAGCGTCGGTTACAAGACCCAGTTTTGCCTTTGAGTCAGGATGTGCCAACAATGCTGCATTGCATAAACTTTCCTTGCACTCTTCGAAGGCTTTCAACGAGTCTCCATTTAAATTGACCGGATGCGATGCTTTAACGTCGCCAGTCAGTAAGGCGTTCAAAGGGGCTTGGATTTTGACAGCTTGGGGGATAAACCTCCTATAAAAGTTTATCATGCCCAAGAACCTCCTAAGCTGTTTGGCTGTTTTAGGAACAGGGTACTCCTTTATAGCCTGAACTTTACCTTCCAGAGGTTTCGTTCCATGTTGTGAGATGTGGTAGCCTAGAAATGTTACCTCTGATGCACCGAAAACGCATTTAGCGGTGTTGATGAGCATGCCATAATCCTTCATCCTCGTAAATACTTGACGAAGGTGCTTTTCATGCTCTAATTCATCGCGTGAAAATATAAGAAAATCGTCAAGGTATGGGTAACAAAAATCTAGACCACGGGTCATCTCATCAACGAACCTCTGGACGTCTGACTAGCTCCGCGCAATCCGAACGTCATATATGGGAACTCGAAGAGTCCAAAAGGTGTCGTAATGGCAGATTTGGGAATGTCCGCCTCAAAAATAGGTATCTGGTTATACGCCTTCACCAGATCTATGGTTGAAAAAAATTTGCAACCAGATAAATTGTGGGCAAAGTCATGTATGTGTCGGATAGGGTACTTATCTGGCACTGTCCGGGCGTTGAGCATGCGATAATCACCGCATGGTCGCCAACCATTGTCCTTTTTGGGAGCGAGGTGTAGTGGTGACGACCAGGGGCTCTGGGAAGGTCGAGCAGTTCCATTTGCCAACATTGCCTCGAACTCGAGCTTGGCAATTTTGAGCTTGTCCGGGGCGAATCTGCGTGGTGTACACGACACTGGAGGGCCTGGCGTGGTACGGATGTGATGTACTGTGTGATGCTTGGGTGTGTGATGAGCGCCTGCCGGTCGTGTCAGTTCTGGAAATTCAGAAAGTATTTTATGAAATTTAGAATCACCAGTCACGACCAAGGCGGGGTTAAATGACGTTATCTTAAAAATGTTTACCAGAATACGAAACAATTTCTATTATCTGTTTCATTTATGAATCACACCTAGACGTACACTTCGCCGAGTGAATCAGAGATAGGCAGAATATTGACAGTTCAGTGTCGAATATAACCATATTTGTATAACCAATAAAACATATAGATGCTCTGGGCAGCTCCTCTATTTTCTATTCTCAAAGATATAGACGCTCTGGGCAGCTTCTCTATTTTCTATGTTCAAAGGTGAAAAGGCCAGCCAGATTATATAAGTCTATGGTTTGGAGCACTGACCATAGATACAGCATTTTTTTAATTAGCACTGACAGGTGACAGAGACAGTCTACGTATTTTATTATTATTGATATTAGAAAAATAATAGGAGAATTTTGGCGGGAACTTGATCGGCGGTGGTTCACTGCTCCTGTATTATAGTTTAAATAATAGTTTGAAGTGGATTTTGATATGTAAAAGTGGTGCGATTTTATGTTTTAGCTGTCTACGCATGTGAACTATTAGTGGAAACGGTGAAACAAGTGCTCTGATGGTGATGGATTCTCAAGATAAGCTGTTTGCATAGGCGCCTTTAGATACCATCGCCAACTGTCGGCTGCCTGCTGACTCAAGTTGCTGTCAAAATCTCCCAAGGGCTGCTCAATGTGACGTATCAACATATTGTGAATCAGTGAACTATGAAGGATAATAATACATAAAGACGAGGCTTGGGGAAATTATAATAAACCGAATAAAAATACTCAAGACTTGGCCTAAAGGTCTAGATATCAGGCCATAAACTCCAAGAAAAAATATTTTTCTTATATCTATGGTATTTATTTATCTATGACTGACAGTGACATTGACAAGTGACAACCTCAAAATTTCTCAATCCTAATTTTTCAATCTCATTTTCCTAAAAAAATCTCATTTCATTTGCATATATTCATGTATAACTTTTCGTTTTAAAAACAAAGCATTGAATATCATTAAAGAAAAAGCAGTTTCTAGCAGTAAAAGCACTTTATAATTTGGTTGACATAAAGATTTTTTTTAAAAACTGTATGGTTTTTGTAAATAAAAAGCGAGTCCTTTCTATTAGAGCATTTTTAAAATCCGTTGTTTGACATTTATAAACAACAACAATGACATTGGACCTACAATTTTAAAAGTTTTTTTGTGTCCTATTAGTTTTGGAAGTTGCCTTTTTATGGAATGTTATAAAGAGAATGGATTCCGTACGAAGATCATGGAAACTACGTATGTAATATTTCATACTTCATGTGATTTTATCCGCATAACGAAAATAGGTTTTCTAAAATACTTTAATTTACAGAAGAGTTTGTCGCCCACAAGGCAAATGTAAATTGTTTAGCAATGGGGCACAAATCAAATCAAGTGTTAGCTACCGGAGGTGATGACAAGAAAGTAAATCTCTGGGCGATTGGTAGGCAAAGTTGTCTCATGGTAAGTTGTTTAAGAGATGAATAGTTTACCAATTGATATATACACAAAGCCCAAACTAATATTTCCTCTACTGTGAGTATTAATCTAAGAATGAATATCATCTAATTTAAAAAGACCTTAGTGTTTCTTGCTGGTCCTGCTCTAATAAGCTCTTGTTTTGTGAATGGCAGTAGATATTGAGTTTAATAAGAGCTCTAAGCTAACTTAAATTTGATTATGAAAGTTTTGATTTGGACATTGAATTGATTGTATAATATATAATATGTACTACTGTATACTTATTATTTATACAGTCAATTGAAAATCCAAATCATAATGTTCAAATATCAGTCATAAACTACATTTGTACAAAGTACATATTATTGAGTCTCCGTCTCTTAGGCTAGATTACCACTTACCTTCAGGTGGGATTGTGCTTAAGTGCTAGCTTAGAGTAGTAAAAAAAAGACACCACCTAAAGCTATTAAGATCTTTTTGCTTAAAATAAGGATGAGTAAGGGCCTACTTCCATTACATTTGTAGCTTTTTATTATGACCTTTGTAAGTTGATAAGTTTTGAAAATTTTCACAAGTTAGTGCTATAATCAAAATTGACCGTAAAAGGTTTATCGTTTATAAACTTGAGAATTAAGATCTTGTATTTCATGAAGCTTATTTAAACTGCTGGTGGGTATTAGAAAGAGGTTTGAATTTGCGATTATCTCTGGTACTTTTCAGTTTAAATATCTTTGTTGATATAATTAGGATAAAATTTCCAATATGGAGCATCGATTTAAATGCCCATATTTTTTTTTTGTAGATAGTAGTCCCTAAAAGAAAGCGTTTTGTAAAGTTTCAATATGCGGAAACGTGTACTTTTTGAGAAAAAAATTATTGAAAATCAATTATTTTTGCAATAATTACGGTAAAACTGACACTATTTTGTATTGTCCATAGAGAAAAGTAATACATCAGAAAGTATTGTCTTTGTCATCGTCGGTAGGGATGTCAATTCTTTCCGAAAAAGATTGATTCAAATCGTAAGCGGTATCGATTCACAAAAAAATCTATTTCTAAAATATCGATATTTTTTCATGTTTGCATTTATAATGTAAATATAAATCTATTTTATGAAAAACCAGATAGATACCATAGTAAATAATCTCTTATTGAAATTTGTTTTATTTTAATTTATTTATTTTTATTAGGGCAGATAACAAATAAAATAGGTGAGGTTCAACTTATGTCAAAGAATCGAATTGATTGACCCCGACTCCACCTGGTACGAGTCTGTCCTACCCCTAGAGTGGTTATAAAGAGCCGGAGGCGCGTAGGGGGAGCAGCCTCCGCCTGCTGTAACAAGTCCTCGCCTCCGCAGCTTCGGCTCGTCCGATGCCTGCGATTTGTTACGCAAAGGCGTAGAGGCTGCTCTTCCCGCAGCGCCGGAGACGTTGCAGTCTCAAAATAGATACAGAAACCCCTTTTAATCAGTCCCCCTATTTTATGTCTGATGAAGGGGATTTTGTTCTCATAAAGTGGATTTATAATTCCATTATAAATCCAAACATGAAAAAATATCGAAATTTTAGAAATCGATTTTTTTGTGAATCAACTTACTTACGATTTGAATTGATTTATAAAATCGGAAAGAATCGACATCCCTACCGATGATGACAATAACAATATAAAATAGCGTCAGTTTTACCGTAGGAATTGACATAAATTTGCAAAAATAACTGATTTTCAATAATTTTTTTCTCAAATAGTACGCATTTCCACATATTGAAACTTTGCAAAACGCTTTCTTTTAGTGAGTACTATCTACAAAAAAAAAATATGGGCATTTAAATCGATGGTCCATATTGGAAATTTTAACCTATAATTATTATTCACTAGGAACTTATTTGTTTTTTCATTTTTGATTGTTTGATTACTTGAAAAGTTAAGTAGGTAAAAAGTTAAGGTAGGGGAACGTTGACAGTTTGAGGCCTTAATTATTAAGCTATTGTTTAAATAATAAAGTCCTCCCATTACAACAACCAGTCTCATCATTCATCATTACAGCTCTTTACAAGTCCACTGCTGAACATAGGACTCCCCCAAGAAATGCCACAAAAAACGGTCCTGAGCCACCTGTATCCATTGACTACCCGCATGTCTTAGCAGTTCATCACTCCATCTAGTGGGGGGTCGCCCTACACTTCTCCTACTGGTACGAGGCTGCCACTCGAGAACCTGTTTTCCCCATCGGTTCTCGGTCTCAATGAAGAATAACTCTAGTGACCGAGGTAAAACACTGCCAACTTTCTAACTCAATAACTATTGCTAATATTGAGAACACTTATATTAAAATAATATTTTCCAGATTTTTATATCATTTGACCAAAAACCTAGAAGTTATGTTGAAGTGATTCATAACAACAAACAAACAAGAAACAGAAAAGCTGAATAAAATTATTAAGGTTTCTTGTATGGCAGCAGAACATTATAGTATTACTTTTTACTTGACAAGTGTATTAACTCATAAGTTGATTAAAATGAGATGGTGATGCTATCTATGTTACAATGGTATATGCAATATGTGATGTTTGTTAATTCACTTTGTGCCATTTAACATATTACAGAGTTATGACGAATGTTTAAAAAACGACTTCTAACTGCTGCCTAGTATCAAAAGCTTTTTTTATTGACCTTACCATCAGTATTTCTATTTCTTTTGTTAGTTATACTTTTTCAAATCTGCAACAACTGGTATACATTACTGACGACTTACCCTTGCACACTGATTAAGTGACTCTGTGTGAAGCACTAATATTTTTGTTTTTATAAAGTTATCCCTATCACCACTCTATGGTTTTACATAATTTTTTTTTTTACATTCAGATTCAGATATACGTTTACATATCTATCACCAAGACATTATCTGTTTTGCTGACAGATATGTAAATCATAATGTCAGAGGTAAATAACTAAAAAAAAAGCTACATATCTCTTTATCTCCATTTACGAAATGATAACTTACCATTTCTAATTTTATTAAAATGTTTATTTTCAGAGTTTGAGTGGCCATACCACCCCTGTAGAATGTGTTTGTTTTGGCCACTCAGAAGATTTGGTTTGTGCTGGTTCACAAACAGGTGCCTTAAAAATATGGGACTTGGAAGCAGCAAAATTACTAAGGACATTTACTGGCCATAAAGGAGCAATTAAATGCATGGATTTTCACCCATATGGTGATTATTTGACAACAGGCTCATGTGATAGTAATATCAAATTGTGGGACACACGAAAGAGAGGTTGCATTGTGACTTATTCTAGTCATCGCCTTGCAGTAAACAGCCTTCAATTTAGCCCAGATGGACAATGGATTGCCTCAGCTTGTGAAGATGGTAACTAATGTCATCATAAGACTATACTCCCTTAGCATTTCAGCAAAAGTTTATGGTTAGCTTCAATTACTGCAAACAGTTTAGAATATTTCTGGAAGCCATTGAGTTATATGTACTACATACTAGAGAAGCCATTCCGAACATTGACTATGTTGAACTGAACTGTACTGCAATCCGTACAAACGAAATATTGCCTAAATTGAAGATTTGTGAATTCCATAAAATAATAATTATTACATTTTATTTAGAAATATGTTTGTTTAGACTAAATTAAGATATTTTATATTAAATTCTTATATTTATTTTATATTAATATGTTATTTTATATTAATATGTTATTTTATATCAAATTAAAGTCTTTGCGCATGCGCGACTACTACTCCCGCGCATGCGCGAAGCGATAGAGTAGGACAGTTTTGTTTGGAATGGCTTCTCTAGTACGTAGTACATATAACTCAATGCTGGAAGCTATCAACTTTACAGAATATATTAGTGTGCCACAAGTACCTAAACCTTAATAATGCTTTCTTACATTAACGTGAATACTACACATTGAATGCAACTAAATTTTACGGATTTTATCACATTTAATTAACATGGTGAAACCGTGTGTCGTTCATTGTTCTCTTGTTGCTAGAATTCCAAAAAGCCTGGAGGAATATTCAGTCTGTTATTTTTCTGCGCATCAGTAAACATTCTTGGTACCAAATGATGTGAATACTTTGTTCATCCCCAAGAGTTCATGTGTATAATGTTGAAATCTTTATTTCTTCAGCAAGTAAATGCATCGTAAGCACAGATACCTATATAATAATACTATTTCCATTTTCGGAAACAAGCAACGTCAAACCACAAAAGAATTACATTATTTTTTTAACAGAAGATAATATTTCTTTCCCGTTTTTTTCACAGATATTCCTTTTAGCTTTTCATTGGTTTAACTTTTTTAATTACTAAGAGTTTGCACTGCATCCTCTTTTTTTTTAACGCCTCTTGTATATTGTAACTGTTTGCATGAATATTTATATTATATGCTATAGGCTTTGTCACTTAACCAACCATCCCATCCAAGCTAAGACAAATATCCTAAATGTGTTATGCATAATTAGAATATTACATTTTATTAGGGTCTACTTTTTACAAGCTGCTTGACATTCGAAATGGTTCGTATGTATCCGGCAGCTTGTAACTGTATATTAAACATAAAAATTTGCATCGCTTCTTTCTTCAAACTTGGCTAACACACTGCCGTGTGTCTATTTTTATGTAAGACTTAGTTAAATAATGTAGAAAAACGTTATGTATGCAATTGTATTTGTTTTGCAATCTGTACTTTTAAAACCACAGTTAGATTGAGGTGACTAATTGTTTCTAAATGGTGTATAATTGTTTCATTTATCTTTAAAGAGGGAACATTAATTGGAAACATGTTTTAGGGCTAGTAAAAGTGTGGGATGTGCGTGTAGGCAAAGTGTTACAAGAATTTATAGAACACACATCAGCTGTGACATGTGTCAAATTCCATCCTCATGAGTTTTTGCTTGCAAGTTGCGGTAGTGATAAGACTGTTAACTTTTGGGATATGGAGAAGTTCCAATTAGTCTCAAAATTTGAAAAAGACAATACATCCATTAGGTAAGGAAGATATAATAAGTTGTTATTCAGTTATTTTTTATTTTTTGGAAAAAAAAATTGTTTTATAATTTTACAGGCATATGACATTTAGTGATGATGGAACCACTTTGTTAGGTTGTGGTAATGACGGCTTGCATGTTGTTGGCTGGGAACCTGCAAGAGTATTAGATACAGTATCTGGACATTGGGGTCAAATTCATGACATGACTGTTGCTCAAACACAACTTGTAAGATTATAAAACCAAATATATATTGCATTGCGTTATTTACAACAAAATTTTATTTTTGTTCTGTCTGAAATTTTGTTTTTATTCCTCAGATAGCAGGATCATTCCACTCAACATATGTTGTTTTATCAGTCGTGGATTTAAACAAAGTACATCCATTCGGTGGTCCACCCCCTATTGCTCCGACTGTAGTCAGAGATTTGTCACCATTTCAAAAAGGACATACAGTGCGTAAAAGTTTCTCAAAAGAAAAACCACCTAAGGAAGGTACATTTTACAACTCATGTTTATTTTACAATATGTAACCATCATGTCCGTTGTTATTTTAAATATATGTATTTGCTACAATTTGCTTAAAATATACACTTTTTTAAATATCTAGAAACACCGTTCACAACAAAGGTGTGTTTCAATGTGTGCCGACAACCGCCCGTGCCGCATATAATCTTTCATAAGGATAATTTTTGGGCAATTTACATGTTTATCATTTTCAGTAATGCACAGGCCAACACTGCTTGATGAGAAAACTGCTGAAGAATCAGCATCAGGCACTGAAGCTGATGAGGACTCAGGTGCTGTTATATCAAATTTTAATGATTATACTGAAATTTTTCGACCATCCAGAGCATGTGAGTTGATTTGTACATTTATTTTAAAACATAACCTAATATAGTATTTTTCCATTACACTTACATAATATTTTGTAGCAAACTTCACAAGTGACATACAAATACATATAAAATAGATACATGCATATATATTACACATATTTTTATTATTATGCTTAAGGTATATTATATTTATGATATATATGATACATATTTTACTTAAATATTATGATTAAACTTTCATGTCTGTCACTCAGATTGGTAGCACGGTAGGACAGATGGATTTCCATTTATCACGATTCTGACACACATTTTTCGATTTCACAGCCATTTAATATGTTCATGCTCGTCATTGACTGTAGCCCATGTTGAAAAAGTTTTTTGTATGAGGCACTGACCAATTATATTTTGTTTTACGATAGGATTATTAGTTACAAGTAAAGAAACGATTGTTTTAGTTTTAAATTTTCCTCCACATGTTGTTCGGGCTAAATTGAAATATCTGGTTTCATTACAAAATGGATCTGCGTCCAAAACATCTTCGCGAACTGACTTTTTATGACTTCAAATGTTGCCTAAAATCGGATTGTTTGATAGACTTGAAATGGCATTTATGGATAAAGGCCCTTCCAAGGCAATGGTGTACCTCTGGTATAACAAATTTTCTTTGACGTCTGTTTCGGAAGGAAACGTGCCAGCAATGAAAATTGTATTTGAAGAGTCATATGTATGCCGAGAGTTTTTAGTAGATACAGTATCTAAGAATTTAATCAAACAGCTACAACGTATAAGCGGCTTACTTGAAGTTAGCTGATCCAGTGGTCACATGCAGGAGGCCGTGTTGAGAGTTACATCGTAAATACATTCCTAGGTTTTAATAAAATACAATATAAACCATCTACATAAAACAGAGGATATGCTAATTAAATATGAAGAGATTCAGCACGTACTGCAGATTGGATCGGAAAGCGTTTACGAGACTAACACGAACAACTTCGTGTGAGGAGGATAGCTTTACGTTAGCTACAGCACAATTTCACCGATGCTCTGAACCAAGCCCGCGTGGAATTGTGCCTTGAAACGATTACTGAATTTGAAACAGGCCCCACAGGGGCAATACAGGGTTATTTTGTAATAACCGGCCAAATTCGCAGACAAGGTTCAAAATACGTAATATAGGCAAACGGCGAAGAAAAATGAATTAAAAAAATTTCAAACATTGTCCTTTATATCTTTTAAATCCAAAATGTATGGTAATCCATTATTTTAACTGATTTTATTGCGCACGACGAATTCATAAAGGTCAATCGGTAGGTGAAAACTGTGAATTGAATCGCACACAAAAATGCGCGCGTACGTGTTGTTGTTGTCCATAAATCACATTCAATTTGGGATATTAAAGTAGGCAAAAATTACCTCGCGTACATCCGCTCGATAAAATAAAAATTATGTGTTTTACCTAGTTTGAAGAGCATCACTTGCCCTCCCTCAATTGCGTGCACTATCCCCGTCACCACTAATCCCAACACCACTACTCCCAACAAACTAGGTAAGACACATCATTTTATTTTATTGAGCGGATATACGCGAGGTAATTTTTGCCAACTTTAATATAATGGATTTCCGCAAAGTAACGCCTGATTCTATTAATTAACAATTTGGGATAATTTCAAATAAAAGTAGAAGCCTTATTTATTCGTATTTTCAAAAACTGCAATAACGGTATATCATTATTTATATATTTAAACTTAAGTTTAAAATTTGGACTACTCTTAGAAAAATAACCCTGTATAATATTGCTGGTATACTGGCGATGAAACTTGGATTTACCAATACGATTCAGAAGCGAAACGCTAGTTGACAGTTAGGCTGTTTCACATTAAACCAACGCCTACCAAAGTGAAGAGTTGGAGAAGTGCAGCGATGATTTTGATCGCTAGTTTTTTCAATTTGATGAGGTATCTGGTGTCAATCTCTTTACGAACGTGAAGTGTCGAGTGATATTTTACGAAATGCTCAAAACGGTGAGCTTTTCCTACTTTTAGCCCTGATTTGGCACCGTGTGATTTCTTTTTGTTCCTTGAAATAAAAAAAATCTGCTTAAAGGGTTACAGCTTCCATCATCGAAAAATGCGCTAGCAGCGTTCGAGCAGATCTTGGTGGTGTCTAAGGCGAATTGGAAAAAATGTACCGAAAATTATTTAAGATTAGGCGCATGAAACTTCGTATTTAGTTTTATAAAATTTTCTGAGTGGCTCAGGTATATTACCAATTTGGTCGATAAACTTCCGTCTAGGGCATGATCATCTTTTCACTCTTTTTTCATCCATTCATTCTACGTGCCCAAACCAAAGAAGCATTCCTTTTTTTTTATAGGATACACAAACTACATTACAAACGAGCAACACAGTCCACCTGATGGTAAGTGGTTGCTGTGACCTATAGACATCTACATCTATCCTCAATACAGAATCAAAATGTAGATGCGTTGTCACCCGTGAGGACTAAGGTGGAATGCCTCTTTTCCAGTAAAGCTGCTATTTTACGCTGGTATTCTGTGAGAGCGTGGTCCTTCCCCGGTCGAGCCGACCCATTCGTGCTGTAACTATACTACTAATATAGCTGCACCATGGCTCTACCACGTAAAAACGTCCTTTCTTATACCTCACATCATCGACTTGCAAATCACACTTTTCTCTTATCACACGGTTCTCATCCTACTATTGAGTCACACTTAACATATTTCTTTTGAAACTTTTATTGCGTCTTCCACAATATTTCATTTACCAGCACGAGTTGGGTGGCAGAGAATACCGTCAAAAATAATGATGTCCTCTCTTTTTTGACTTAGTCATAAGGTCGGAAAAAATGATAGCGCCATGATAGCTCAGGGGCTAAGAACTCGCTGTATTTTCACAGTACACGAGCAAGAGCCGGGTTTGATCTCTGTCTGAGACAATGAAATGTTATGAAGTCATCTATCGGAATCCGTGTGATCTTTTTAGTCTCTCTCATAGCCGCCTCTTACTACAGCCACGGGACGAAATGCCTTGAAAAAATCCGCCTACACATGGTAACTGGAGCAGCATGAGGCTCTAATTGCTTCATAATCCTCTTTGCAATCAGAGAAGGCCTGTGCCCCGCATTGGGACATATATAGACTGTAACTTTAATTAAATGTAGTTTTAATTGAATATAATTACTCGTAATCATTCTTTTTTAATATTTATACTAATGTGTTTCCTAACTGGGACAGTGAGGTGAAATCCAAAACTATTGATACAGTGAAACGGTCTTAAGTCTTTTTGTGAAAACAATTTTGGCACAGTCAATATTTAGGTCAAGCGTGAGCTGTCAGTAAAAATTAAAACGAATAAAATCCTCTTTTTTTATAATACTATCGAATCACTTTCATGTAAAAATCGTTTCGAAGTGTAGGAATAAAATTCGGAATATATATCAATAACTCAATGTCTAAGTCTTCTTTTTATGATTAACCTTATGAAGTAAAAATCTGCTGAAGGTCATAATTTTTTTTCATTTTCAGTAACACGCACACCACCACCCGCGACTAGCTTGTCATCTGATGATTATTCAGAACCAGGTGAGTAGTTCTTGCTTTATCAATAAATATTCTCTTTATAATAGTTTTGTATTGAAGGTTTTATCAACTATAAAACAAAATGTTGTTTAGTGGTTATCGTCATCGCGCTTAAACTATAGTTTAAGAACATTTCTTATGACAAAACGATTGATTCATAGGTTGAGAATTTCGCACACAAATTCCATTTCTCTATTCACAAATAACTTAAAATTCTCTAATCACAATTTTTATTATTATGGTTGTTAGACGGAAAACGAAGCTGTAGTCTTCAGGAGATATAACAGCATACAGGCTACTGAACAGATTTCAAAATGCATGCACTTTGTATTGAAGAAGTGATTGAGCAGAATCAAGGCTCCGAAATCTTTGCCAAAGATCTGTTTGCCGGAAAGTACCAACTATCGATGTTGAATGCCGACTGTGGTAGCGTCATTTCCGGGCTACACCTGAGATTTTGAAAGAAATTTACAGGTTCTACGGACAGCTGAATGCATTACCGTTGGCAGCATATTGCATCTTGCAATATTATGATAATATCCCGGAAGTCAGTCTGAGGCAGATTAGTATAGCTCTCTAACACTACAACAGCAAGGCCCCGGGCGAAGATGGAATTACAGCGACGCTTTTGAAAGCGGGTGAGAAATCGGTACTTAAAGTCCTTTAGAAACTCTGCAATTCGGTGAATAAGGGTTCCACTAAGTTCACCGTGGGCGACCAAGCTACGGTTACTAAACCCTCCCTACGTATATGCTTATCTAGAAAAAATTGACCAATTAGGTAAGTTTAACTTCGACCAAGAGCTCAATCGTTGGATCTGGCTTGGCTGGGCAGTGTTTGGAAGTCACATCTGTTCGTCACATAAAGCTATAAATTAGCAAACGAGAGAATACATCCGGTGCGGTGGTGTTGAGTTGTTAGTAACATATGGATTTAAAACCTGGATTTTGGTATTTTATTGCTGGCCGTATGAAGGAGCTCAAGGTCGCTCAGCGAGCTGTAGAAAAGGTTATGTTCAAAGTTACTCCGCGTAATAGACTTAAAAATGAGAATCATCATCATTACAGCCCTTCACAAGTCCACTGCTGAACATAGGCCTCCTCCAAAGAATGCCACAAAGCACGGTCCTGAGCCACCTGCATCCATCGACTTCCTGCATATCTTACCAGGTCGTCACTCCATCTAGTAGGGGGATGCACTACACTTCGTCCGCCGATACGAGGCCGCCACTCGAGAACCTTTTTTGCCCATCGGTTGTCGGTTCTTCGAGCTATATGGCCGGCCCATTGCCACTTCAGCTTACTAATCCGTTGGGCTATGTCGGTCACTCTGGTTCTACTGCGGATATCCTCATTTCTAAGTTTATCACGCAGAGAAACTCCGAGCATAGCCCACTCCATAGCTCGCTGAGCGACCTTGAGCTTCCTTATCCGGCCAGCAGTAAAGGACCACGTCTTAGTTCCATAGGTCATCACTGGCAACACGCACTGGTAGTACAGTCTCGTTTTAAGGTTTTGAGGTACACCTGACGAGAAGATGTGCCGTAATTTCTCAAACGCTGCCCAACCGAGTTGAATGAGAAATGAGAATACCCATAGTAGAACTAGAGTAGTGAAATGGGTTATAGGTTGAAAAACAGACAACCAATGAGGAGAAGAGTTCTCAAGTGGTAGCCTTGTACTGGTGAGCGTATTGTAGGGCAGCCTCCCGCTAGATAGAGTGACGACATGTTAAGAAATGCAGAAAATCGATTGATGCATTTTTCTGAGAACCGTTTTGCACATTACCTATTTTACTTTGGCACTCTGTAGATAGCTCTCGATTATTCAAACGTTGTTATTGTATGTTTTTTTTTTATTGAATAAGGGTGACAATCGAGTACATAATCGTCCTGATGGTACGTGGATACTGAGGTCCAAAGGCAAAATACAAGTGCGTTGTAACCCCTGCAGACTAGTAAAAAGTGTCTAGTAAAAATGATCTCCAGTTGTCTACACTCACCATACAAAACCCGTCAGCAAATGTAGTCGAAAATGGGCCTAAGGATCTTTTTTTTCAGTAGCAGAGCCTTCGCGTAAATTAGAGGCAACAGTGAGCACGTCCCTGCGTGACTTGATGCTAGAGGAGTCGGCCGGGGCGCCGCCGCCGCGGCCGCCGCCGCAACCGTCGCCGCCGCAGCGCCACCGCGCCGACCACTACTCGCGCATTCCCACGCCCAAAGAACACTACCCCGTGTTGGACAAGAAGTCCGAGATGTTCTCAAGTAATATGCATATTCTACAAATTGTATCTGTTTTTTTAAATTGAAGTATGAAAGTTAGACACGTAGGAAAAGTTTTAATATTAGTGAAGTGTAATATTTAGTGAAGAATTCTTATGGAATCTTAAAAAAATTAAATGGCATCAGTCGTTAAGTCTATTTGTATGATAGTTGCTAAGATTTGCTTCTACTAAGTTGTTTGAATTTTCATCATTAACTAGAAAGAAGTTTCTACAAGCTTTTGACTGTGTTTCTTTTTTCACATCCTGATAGTCATTAAGGCACATTAAGAATAAGAATAGTTCTGGTTTGTTGTGCCTTTACATTTACACCGAAAAATATTTTTATTAGAAAATTATTTCGATGTTGTTTATAAAAATTAACATCTCTATTATATAATTTTAAAATAATGTGGAAATAAAAATAAAATTCAGTTCATAGTTGTTGAGGGAAATGGAGCAATTGTAGTTTTGTATTTTTTATTTATTTCAAATTTTATTCTTTCGCTGTCATTAATCTCAGTTCACATATTGTTTGTTTAACAGGGATGATGGATAACAGTAGAGATGAAAATTCTTATACTACTACGAAACCCACCGCCGTAAATGATTTTGCTACCAATTCCCTAACAGCGTGTACATTAAACCGACATAATTCTTACAAAGAATCGAAAACAACTACTGAGATGTGTAAGTTTTAAATTACACATTTTTATATTTGTTATGGGATGCAATGCAAAATTTCTACCTTGACTAATTAGTTATTTTTTTCCTTTTGCAATTATTTAATGTAAATACCACATAATTCACATGCGTTTGAAGCCTTTTTCTATAGAAAAAATCATTTTAAATTATAATAAGTTAAAATAATCAATCATTCTATAGGAAACGTATTATTGTTTGACCCTTTTGAATGATCATAAGCTGAAATGTCGCCTAAATAAAATGTCTATTTTTAAGTCGGCTAATTAATAAATCTAAATTGTAAACATTGTATTTGTATTGATGTAGTGTTATGCTTTATTTTAGGTGGAAGCAATCTCCGACAAAGTAACAGCGAGGTATCATTGGGCCCGCCATCATTGGGACCTAGATCATTATCATTTAGCAGAACCCAGAATCAAAATACAAGGTATACTTAATTCTAATATTTTGCCTCGTCATTTTTGAATAGCTGGGCTAATATGTATTATAGACTTAAATAGCATAGTGGCTAAGCGTTTGACTACGACACTACTGGCCGCGTTCCTTTTCCGCACACATTTGCACACACGCACATTTTTGTGGGTTTATGCACATATTCATGTGCAATCTAGATATGTAAAATACTGCGGGTTAGTACACATACTATACATGATGTTCTGGTCTTCAAAACGTTCACAAGCAGCTACAAAATTAAAAATGACAGGGTTTTCACGATATGAGTGCTTAATAGGCGCCTCTTATAAGACCCACTGGATGAAACGGGGTTACGGATTCTTTTACGCCGCCGCCACGCCATGTAAACTATAATTTAAAATTTAAAATTGTGTACAACCGACTTTAATATAAATTATTAAGAATAACTTAAATACTATTGGTCCGACCTTGATCAAATTTATATGGGATCAAAAAAAATAATAATCGAAATCGGTTCACCCAGAAAAAAGTTATGATATAACACACAAAAAAAAGAAAAAAACATACCGTCGAATTGAGTACTGTTCCCTTTTTGAAGTCGGTAGAAAACTAATTGAAGTGACGGTGTAAGCATATCCACTACCACATATCATCCCGTGAGTGTCATAAGAAACGACAGAGGGAAGTTAGTTTAGTTTACGACGGGCTTTTTCCGCAAGTCCACGTCTAAGCGCGTATTTTGCATGTGGGCAGAATTAATGTAACTATTCGAGCCATGAGATCTCCCCGAAAAAGTTCTTACTTTGATGTTGCATGCAACTTCGAGGAGTGATCCCGGCGTGTCGAGATGTTTAGCCCTGTATGTAGCAACCTCCGGACATTTCAGCAACACGTGGGCCGCCGTTTCTTCCTCCCCCATACATGCCCTGCACAGGGGACTATCTGTAACACTTATGGTAAATAAATGTTTGTTAAAGGTGCCGTGTCCTGTGATAGCACTTGTTACTATCTGATCTGTGGCTTGTTCAGTCTCATTAGAACTTTGGTTAAACAACTGTTTATTTCAGGCAGGGCCTCCCTAGCTAGTCTACAGTCTACTAGATTTTTCCAAAGCCGAGCGTGTGGATTAGTGAAGTGTCTACGTACCAGTAAACGAACGTTACCAAAGGGGATTGGTATGATTGGTTCTTGCCCTATAGCGGCCAGAGCCGATCCTCTTCTGGTCAGTTCGTCTGCTGCATCGTTGCCTCTGGATCCACTGTCCCTTTATCCATTGCAGAGTCACATTGTTGTTTTTACATACCTCATTTAATCGTTGATGGCAGTCATATATTAGTCCCGAGTTCACCATATTGCAACTCAGAGCGTGTAGTACCGCCTTACTGTCGGTCAGTATTCTGACGACAGATACAAACAAACCAGGAGATTGGCAGCAGCGTCTTCTATTAAGAATAATATAATTATAATTTAAAAATGGCGACTATTTTTTTAACACTTTTCGATGATATTATATTGCATTGTCATGATGCGCGGGCACGAGGCCATGAAGGCCGTGCCGTGATATTATATTGCATTGTCATCCAGTTCTGGGCTATTTTTAAAGTTTAGTTTCTAGCTTAACGGGAAGCTAGTATAACATCAATTGTGAAATTTGTACAGAACAGCAACACACGACGAGTTCATAAAAATGTGCTAAAAAAAAACTGCGGTTGCTCACCCGCCTATCAGGCGTGGCAACACTGGCAAATATCCCCCCTACAAGGCATTCTATGGGAGAGCTCTATGTTCAGCTGTGAGCTTTTGATGCATGTGGTGTAACGGTAAACTAATTTTCCAGGCGAAGAATTGATAGCGTTAGCCGTGAAAACGTATCAATATCATGCAACGTTGAAGATCCCGAAAGGGAACCTGAACCAGAATTTATTCCTTATGCCACAGATAGACCTGTTGGACTTGATTTAGAAGAATTTTTACCTGTAAGTAACATTTGGATTAATATCCTGATATAAACCTCTGTTAGCTGCATTTGTGGTATATGAATAAAATTAATACTGAAGACATGCGGCCGTTAAGAACTATGTTACTGGGGAAATAAGTGGCAGAGTCGGCTAGGGACGCCCTGGTCGAAAGTTTATTGACCAAATCGGCGATATATTGAAGATAGGTTAAATCATTAGTACTATTTTATATTCTATGGCTAAATTAAGATAACCCTTAACAGATGAGCGATAAACCTTTGTTAGCTGCATTTGTGGTATATGAATAAAATTAATACTGAAGACATGCGGCCGTTAAGAACTATGTTACTGGGGAAATAAGTGGCAGAGTCGGCAAGGGACGCCCTGGTCGAAAGTTTATTGACCAAATCGGCGATATATTGAAGATAGGTTAAATCATTAGTACTATTTTATATTCTATGGCTAAATTAAGATAACCCTTAACAGATGAGCGTGTATGCCTAGATGTATGCATGTGAAGGGCGCGAGAAAGGTGTGTCAGGAACGTGTCAAGTTAAAGTCAGTGGTCTTCCCCCCCCCCCCCCCCATGGTGATAGGCGTGAGAGTTTATGTTTATGTGTTATGTATTATTTAATGGTGGCGCTGTTTGTAATTATGTATTCCTACAGTCAATGACATTTAAAGTTTGACACGACACAGCTAGTGTCATTTAAACAATTATAGTGATTAGTGACTGAAACAATTATAGTGACTGAATGCCAAATTAATGATCGTTAAAAATCGTCTTTTATTTAAATGAAATTGTGTGTTGTTGTCCCTGCGGCCTTTACAATTTCACCGGAATAGACTCGTAAGCGAGGACTTATGAACTATTCAAACCGCCGATTCTGCCGGCGGCATAGTCCCCAGCCCCGGCTATTGGAGTGAGGCATTAGTCTGCAAAAGCCTACTATTAGACATGGATGGAGGTACCCATATCCTAACCCAAGAGGGGGAAAATCCTCGAGGGGACATAACGGGCGTGTTACAAATAGGATTTTCCTTAATGGTCATACTTTGCAGACGAATAAGACACTGACGCGTAAGTGACTGACGTTCCTCATCGCCGTTCTAGGTATTTTTCACCTGGCGTATATGATTTGGTTATGCCATCACAGAATTACTACTTATGACCACCACGGGATGAAATGAGGGAATTGATTCTCTTACGCTGCCACTACTCGGGAAGTTTTCTAGCTTAATATAACGATAACTGCGCGATCAACAGCGCGGCCTGGCGGCGAGTATGGGGCGCGGAGGAGTGCGCGGCGGTGGAGCCGAGCCCAGCGAGCAGGAGGTGCTCGGCGTCATGATGCGCGGACACGACTCCATGATGGCCGTGCTCACCGCACGACAGCGCGCACTGCAGGTACGCACAGCTCGCACTCGCTGCTCGCAGCGAGCAGGAGGTGCTCGACGTCATGATGCGCGGACACGACTCCATGATGGCCGTGCTCACCGCACGACAGCGCGCACTGCAGGTACGCACAGCTCGCACTCGCTGCTCGCAGCGAGCAGGAGGTGCTCGACGTCATGATGCGCGGACACGACTCCATGATGGCCGTGCTCACCGCACGACAGCGCGCACTGCAGGTACGCACAGCTCGCACTCGCTGCTCGCAGTGAGCAGGAGGTGCTCGACGTCATGATGCGCGGACACGACTCCATGATGGCCGTGCTCACCGCACGACAGCGCGCACTGCAGGTACGCACAGCTCGCACTCGCTGCTCGCAGCGAGCAGGAGGTGCTCGACGTCATGATGCGCGGACACGACTCCATGATGGCCGTGCTCACCGCACGACAGCGCGCACTGCAGGTACGCACAGCTCGCACTCGCTGCTCGCAGCGAGCAGGAGGTGCTCGACGTCATGATGCGCGGACACGACTCCATGATGGCCGTGCTCACCGCACGACAGCGCGCACTGCAGGTACGCACAGCTCGCACAGCTCGCACTCGCTGCTCGCAGCGAGCAGGAGGTGCTCGACGTCATGATGCGCGGACACGACTCCATGATGGCCGTGCTCACCGCACGACAGCGCGCACTGCAGGTACGCACAGCTCGCACAGCTCGCACTCGCTGCTCGCAGCGAGCAGGAGGTGCTCGGCGTCATGATGCGCGGACACGACTCCATGATGGCCGCGCTCACCGCACGACAGCGCGCACTGCAGGTACGCACAGCTCGCACTCGCTGCTCGCAGCGAGCAGGAGGTGCTCGACGTCATGATGCGCGGACACGACTCCATGATGGCCGTGCTCACCGCACGACAGCGCGCACTGCAGGTACGCACAGCTCGCACTCGCTGCTCGCAGCGAGCAGGAGGTGCTCGACGTCATGATGCGCGGACACGACTCCATGATGGCCGTGCTCACCGCACGACAGCGCGCACTGCAGGTACGCACAGCTCGCACAGCTCGCACTCGTTGCTCGCAGCGAGCAGGAGGTGCTCGACGTCATGATGCGCGGACACGACTCCATGATGGCCGTGCTCACCGCACGACAGCGCGCACTGCAGGTACGCACAGCTCGCACAGCTCGCACTCGCTGCTCGCAGCGAGCAGGAGGTGCTCGACGTCATGATGCGCGGACACGACTCCATGATGGCCGTGCTCACCGCACGACAGCGCGCACTGCAGGTACGCACAGCTCGCACTCGCTGCTCGCAGCGAGCAGGAGGTGCTCGACGTCATGATGCGCGGACACGACTCCATGATGGCCGTGCTCACCGCACGACAGCGCGCACTGCAGGTACGCACAGCTCGCACTCGCTGCTCGCAGCGAGCAGGAGGTGCTCGACGTCATGATGCGCGGACACGACTCCATGATGGCCGTGCTCACCGCACGACAGCGCGCACTGCAGGTACGCACAGCTCGCACAGCTCGCACTCGCTGCTCGCAGCGAGCAGGAGGTGCTCGACGTCATGATGCGCGGACACGACTCCATGATGGCCGTGCTCACCGCACGACAGCGCGCGCTGCAGGTACGCACAGCTCGCACTCGCTGCTCGCAGCGAGCAGGAGGTGCTCGACGTCATGATGCGCGGCCACGACTCCATGATGGCCGTGCTCACCGCACGACAGCGCGCACTGCAGGTACGCACAGCTCGCACTCGCTGCTCGCAGCGAGCAGGAGGTGCTCGGCGTCATGATGCGCGGACACGACTCCATGATGGCCGTGCTCACCGCACGACAGCGCGCACTGCAGGTACGCACAGCTCGCACTCGCTGCTCGCAGCGAGCAGGAGGTGCTCGACGTCATGATGCGCGGACACGACTCCATGATGGCCGTGCTCACCGCACGACAGCGCGCACTGCAGGTACGCACAGCTCGCACTCGCTGCTCGCAGCGAGCAGGAGGTGCTCGACGTCATGATGCGCGGACACGACTCCATGATGGCCGTGCTCACCGCACGACAGCGCGCACTGCAGGTACGCACAGCTCGCACTCGCTGCTCGCAGCGAGCAGGAGGTGCTCGACGTCATGATGCGCGGACACGACTCCATGATGGCCGTGCTCACCGCACGACAGCGCGCACTGCAGGTACGCACAGCTCGCACAGCTCGCACTCGCTGCTCGCAGCGAGCAGGAGGTGCTCAGCGTCATGATGCGCGGACACGACTCCATGATGGCCGTGCTCACCGCACGACAGCGCGCACTGCAGTTACGCACAGCTCGCACTCGCTGCTCGCAGCGAGCAGGAGGTGCTCGACGTCATGATGCGCGGACACGACTCCATGATGGCCGTGCTCACCGCACGACAGCGCGCACTGCAGGTACGCACAGCTCTCACTCGCTGCTCGCAGCGAGCAGGAGGTGCTCGACGTCATGATGCGCGGACACGACTCCATGATGGCCGTGCTCACCGCACGACAGCGCGCACTGCAGGTACGCACAGCTCGCACTCGCTGCTCGCAGCGAGCAGGAGGTGCTCGACGTCATGATGCGCGGACACGACTCCATGATGGCCGTGCTCACCGCACGACAGCGCGCACTGCAGGTACGCACAGCTCGCACTCGCTGCTCGCAGCGAGCAGGAGGTGCTCAGCGTCATGATGCGCGGACACGACTCCATGATGGCCGTGCTCACCGCACGACAGCGCGCACTGCAGTTACGCACAGCTCGCACTCGCTGCTCGCAGCGAGCAGGAGGTGCTCGACGTCATGATGCGCGGACACGACTCCATGATGGCCGTGCTCACCGCACGACAGCGCGCACTGCAGGTACGCACAGCTCGCACTCGCTGCTCGCAGCGAGCAGGAGGTGCTCGACGTCATGATGCGCGGACACGACTCCATGATGGCCGTGCTCACCGCACGACAGCGCGCACTGCAGGTACGCACAGCTCGCACAGCTCGCACTCGCTGCTCGCAGCGAGCAGGAGGTGCTCGACGTCATGATGCGCGGACACGACTCCATGATGGCCGTGCTCACCGCACGACAGCGCGCACTGCAGGTACGCACAGCTCGCACTCGCTGCTCGCAGTGAGCAGGAGGTGCTCGACGTCATGATGCGCGGACACGACTCCATGATGGCCGTGCTCACCGCACGACAGCGCGCACTGCAGGTACGCACAGCTCGCACTCGCTGCTCGCAGCGAGCAGGAGGTGCTCGACGTCATGATGCGCGGACACGACTCCATGATGGCCGTGCTCACCGCACGACAGCGCGCACTGCAGGTACGCACAGCTCGCACTCGCTGCTCGCAGCGAGCAGGAGGTGCTCGACGTCATGATGCGCGGACACGACTCCATGATGGCCGTGCTCACCGCACGACAGCGCGCACTGCAGGTACGCACAGCTCGCACAGCTCGCACTCGCTGCTCGCAGCGAGCAGGAGGTGCTCGACGTCATGATGCGCGGACACGACTCCATGATGGCCGTGCTCACCGCACGACAGCGCGCACTGCAGGTACGCACAGCTCGCACAGCTCGCACTCGCTGCTCGCAGCGAGCAGGAGGTGCTCGGCGTCATGATGCGCGGACACGACTCCATGATGGCCGCGCTCACCGCACGACAGCGCGCACTGCAGGTACGCACAGCTCGCACTCGCTGCTCGCAGCGAGCAGGAGGTGCTCGACGTCATGATGCGCGGACACGACTCCATGATGGCCGTGCTCACCGCACGACAGCGCGCACTGCAGGTACGCACAGCTCGCACTCGCTGCTCGCAGCGAGCAGGAGGTGCTCGACGTCATGATGCGCGGACACGACTCCATGATGGCCGTGCTCACCGCACGACAGCGCGCACTGCAGGTACGCACAGCTCGCACAGCTCGCACTCGTTGCTCGCAGCGAGCAGGAGGTGCTCGACGTCATGATGCGCGGACACGACTCCATGATGGCCGTGCTCACCGCACGACAGCGCGCACTGCAGGTACGCACAGCTCGCACAGCTCGCACTCGCTGCTCGCAGCGAGCAGGAGGTGCTCGACGTCATGATGCGCGGACACGACTCCATGATGGCCGTGCTCACCGCACGACAGCGCGCACTGCAGGTACGCACAGCTCGCACTCGCTGCTCGCAGCGAGCAGGAGGTGCTCGACGTCATGATGCGCGGACACGACTCCATGATGGCCGTGCTCACCGCACGACAGCGCGCACTGCAGGTACGCACAGCTCGCACAGCTCGCACTCGCTGCTCGCAGCGAGCAGGAGGTGCTCGACGTCATGATGCGCGGACACGACTCCATGATGGCCGTGCTCACCGCACGACAGCGCGCGCTGCAGGTACGCACAGCTCGCACTCGCTGCTCGCAGCGAGCAGGAGGTGCTCGACGTCATGATGCGCGGCCACGACTCCATGATGGCCGTGCTCACCGCACGACAGCGCGCACTGCAGGTACGCACAGCTCGCACTCGCTGCTCGCAGCGAGCAGGAGGTGCTCGGCGTCATGATGCGCGGACACGACTCCATGATGGCCGTGCTCACCGCACGACAGCGCGCACTGCAGGTACGCACAGCTCGCACTCGCTGCTCGCAGCGAGCAGGAGGTGCTCGACGTCATGATGCGCGGACACGACTCCATGATGGCCGTGCTCACCGCACGACAGCGCGCACTGCAGGTACGCACAGCTCGCACTCGCTGCTCGCAGCGAGCAGGAGGTGCTCGACGTCATGATGCGCGGACACGACTCCATGATGGCCGTGCTCACCGCACGACAGCGCGCACTGCAGGTATGCACAGCTCGCACTCGCTGCTCGCAGCGAGCAGGAGGTGCTCGACGTCATGATGCGCGGACACGACTCCATGATGGCCGTGCTCACCGCACGACAGCGCGCACTGCAGGTACGCACAGCTCGCACAGCTCGCACTCGCTGCTCGCAGCGAGCAGGAGGTGCTCAGCGTCATGATGCGCGGACACGACTCCATGATGGCCGTGCTCACCGCACGACAGCGCGCACTGCAGTTACGCACAGCTCGCACTCGCTGCTCGCAGCGAGCAGGAGGTGCTCGACGTCATGATGCGCGGACACGACTCCATGATGGCCGTGCTCACCGCACGACAGCGCGCACTGCAGGTACGCACAGCTCTCACTCGCTGCTCGCAGCGAGCAGGAGGTGCTCGACGTCATGATGCGCGGACACGACTCCATGATGGCCGTGCTCACCGCACGACAGCGCGCACTGCAGGTACGCACAGCTCGCACTCGCTGCTCGCAGCGAGCAGGAGGTGCTCGACGTCATGATGCGCGGACACGACTCCATGATGGCCGTGCTCACCGCACGACAGCGCGCACTGCAGGTACGCACAGCTCGCACTCGCTGCTCGCAGCGAGCAGGAGGTGCTCAGCGTCATGATGCGCGGACACGACTCCATGATGGCCGTGCTCACCGCACGACAGCGCGCACTGCAGTTACGCACAGCTCGCACTCGCTGCTCGCAGCGAGCAGGAGGTGCTCGACGTCATGATGCGCGGACACGACTCCATGATGGCCGTGCTCACCGCACGACAGCGCGCACTGCAGGTACGCACAGCTCGCACTCGCTGCTCGCAGCGAGCAGGAGGTGCTCGACGTCATGATGCGCGGACACGACTCCATGATGGCCGTGCTCACCGCACGACAGCGCGCACTGCAGGTACGCACAGCTCGCACAGCTCGCACTCGCTGCTCGCAGCGAGCAGGAGGTGCTCAGCGTCATGATGCGCGGACACGACTCCATGATGGCCGTGCTCACCGCACGACAGCGCGCACTGCAGTTACGCACAGCTCGCACTCGCTGCTCGCAGCGAGCAGGAGGTGCTCGACGTCATGATGCGCGGACACGACTCCATGATGGCCGTGCTCACCGCACGACAGCGCGCACTGCAGGTACGCACAGCTCGCACTCGCTGCTCGCAGCGAGCAGGAGGTGCTCGACGTCATGATGCGCGGACACGACTCCATGATGGCCGTGCTCACCGCACGACAGCGCGCACTGCAGGTACGCACAGCTCGCACAGCTCGCACTCGCTGCTCGCAGCGAGCAGGAGGTGCTCAGCGTCATGATGCGCGGACACGACTCCATGATGGCCGTGCTCACCGCACGACAGCGCGCACTGCAGGTACGCACAGCTCGCACAGCTCGCACTCGCTGCTCGCAGCGAGCAGGAGGTGCTCAGCGTCATGATGCGCGGACACGACTCCATGATGGCCGTGCTCACCGCACGACAGCGCGCACTGCAGTTACGCACAGCTCGGACTCGCTGCTCGCAGCGAGCAGGAGGTGCTCGACGTCATGATGCGCGGACACGACTCCATGATGGCCGTGCTCACCGCACGACTTCTAGAAAAGCATTTTTCACGTCATCTACCAACAAACCATCCTCATTCTCACTATCAGAAAAAAAATTGTATTGATATAAAATTCATCATTTAACAAACGCTTGAACCATGTCGTCATCTGAAATTGACCAAGCAGCCGTTATAACGTTGGTTGTAAAGAATTTACAACCAACGTTATAACTTAAAAAAAAGAAAGCAAAAATAAAGTTAAGTACAGTTGAAAAAGTTACACATAAGCATTAACACATAACCATTCGTCAAAATGACGAGTGTGCAATAGGTATCTCCAAAACAAAATTACTTACCGGCTAAAAGCAACTACCACGCCACGCTTGCTAAAGTCCAGTCGCGGAGCCGATAATGTCTAGTAAGTATTAATGAAGATTTCTTATGTTTACGCGAATGCTATTGCTACTCATCAAATGGAACTCATTTTTACGGATTTTGACGCGTTTAATTTACTTAGTACTTGGTCGCCTGAACTTTACTCGGTATAAAAAAAAATATAATATATAATTTGTTCATGGATTACACCTATCTAGAAAAACTTTTAAAGTAAAACTTTATTCAAATTTGTATACCTAAAGTCCAGTCGCGGAGCAGGGCGAATTTCGTACAATGACCTCTGCCTATTGACAGTAGTCACAAACATTTTCGAATGAAGTGCGGTTTATATGAAATATTTGAAGGAGAAAAAAATATACATATTAACTTATTAAATAAATTATTGTTATTATATAAATTATTTATTTTGATTTTAGTATAAAAACAGTTGTAAAATCAAATTACAATTACTAATTTGGCAGAAATAAAAAAAAAATCAAATTCAGAATCCGATTTCTCTGTATCTGAGTTACTGCCGACGACGTCTCGCCTGTCATGTATTTTAAATAAATCAACAGTTTTGTCTACATTATCATCCAGTCTATCTAATTTCGATTCCTCTTTTTTACGTGACTGATGCAATTTCGTCATTTTTCTGCTGAAATGTTGCTTAAAGCCTTCTGGTGCAGCTTTTTAACATCTGCCATCTTAAATGTTGTATTTTTCCGGGCAACATACCCTTTAACGTCTGCCCACACAAGTTCGATGGGATCCAATTCGCAATGGTATGGAGGTAATCTCAATACCTCCACACCAACTGCTTTTGCCATCTCATCGAGCACGTACGATTGGTACTGCGTTTTGACATTTTTCACCTTTTCCAAGAGCTGTACTTTTGTTTCCTTTGCCTCAAAAGAAATTTGCTTTGATGAAAGCCATTCTTGGATGTCTGGTTTTTTCCAACTAGTAACTGGGATTTTCTCCTGGCGTCTTGAGTGGTAGCTGGCATTATTCATGACAACCACTGCGTTTGGCTCAAGTCTCGGCAGCATTGCTAGAAACCAATTGTCGAACTTGTCTGTATCCATTGATTCATGATAATCGCCTGTAACTTTGCATTCAAATACCAATTCTGATTCTGGCACGAATCCTTTTTCACCTCCTATATGGTAAAATAATTGGCCGATTGCCTTTGGAAGTAGGATTCTTGGCAACCGTCGCCTAAACTCTCCAATAATGCTTGTTTTCGTGACTGCACTGTAATGTCTACCTACACTTTGCCTACAGTGTGCCGTGAAAAGTAAATGAATAAATTTATCATAAGTTTAAACATTTAACCACTTCATATTACGAAAATTTATGTTGCAAAAGTGAAAGACAGAGTCGGGAAGGAACGCTCTAGACGAAGGTTTTTCGACCAAATCGGCGATACATTGAAAATGGGCCAGGTTAGGAGTACCCTTAACCGACGAGCGTGTATGCGTAGATATATGGATGTAAAGGAGGCGAGAGAGGTGTGTTAGGATCGCGCCAAATGGAAGTCCGTAGTCTCTGACTACTCCTCTCGGTGACAGGCATGATTGATGTGTGTATTACGAACATCTTAGGGGATCATAGTCACTTCTGTTGATCCTATGTCCTTCCTATTGTTACAAAGTATACATATTGAATTTTATCAAAATCAGCGCAGCCGTTTAAGCGTGAAAAGGTGACAGAAAGACAGAGTTACTTTCACATTTATAATATTAGTATGGATTTAAGTCAGTCAGGAAATAATAAAAAAAAGTCTTACCCGCATTCACCCAAGTTTCATCCAAGTAATAATAGTCTTTGTTGCTGTCGGTAAGTTTTATGCACGATTTATCGATCCCATTAATCGTTTCTATTAATGAGAGTCGTTTTTTCTACTTGACGGTGTCTGTTTCGGTATATTCTTTTAAAGTACGATGTATGGCCGATTTCGAAGTTCCCAAAATATCGGCTGTTTTGTCCTTCATTTCTTTTTTTGAAGGATATTTATCATCAAGCCAGGATTCTTTAACGTATTTAAAGACGTTAATAATCATTACCTTCTCAGATACACTGAAGTGTGACATTTTTCTTTTCTTCCGCGGAGAAACAAGCTCCTTGAATAGACTCGAGGTAGACGGCGCTGGTTCCATTTTAAAACAGTGAAGAAAACTTAACAAATTAAAGAAACCACTTAACAATTAAAACAAGATAACAAAAACAAACAACAACAAACTAAAAATAGATAACTGTGTCCAAAAACTGAGCGATCACTAACGCATTCCAAGTTGGAATGTCATTCGTACGTTATTTAAAATTATTAATTATGTCAAGCAAGCCAAGAATTTTTGGTCGTGACTGAAGGCCAACCAAAAACCACATGCAAACAAGAACACACCTCACAGTCTCAGGTAAAAGGTTTACAATCCCTGAGGACGGCGGCCATTGCATCTGTGCAAGGGAGACGCATTATATTTACGCGGGAGTGACAGAGACAAGTAATAACGAGTTAAAGTACGAAATTCTTCCTGCTTCACGTCCAGACTTTAGCGGTCATTAAGTTGGTGTGATACCGCGAGTGTGTAAGTAAAACCATTAGAAAGGGAAAGTGAGATAATGTGTACAAGCATAAAGTCTTTTGTCTTCTTTTACTTATATTTAATCTCCATTGTTATTGAATCATCGCTTTGAGTAATTTTAGAACGAACATGATGGGCCTAATTTGTTGTGTCCTCTCAAAAAATTTGGTTTTTTCGGGGGCTACATAGTGAACGTAGAATGCTGGAATGCGACTAATGTAAAGCAATCGACCTATGATATCTACGGGTATTAATGACCTCTACGAACAAACTTGGTTATTTTGGAGGATGTGATTCTTCACTTGGTGTACTCCTATGTTCGGAAAACATAGCAATTTCTTATTCTAATGGATATTTTTACTCACCTTGCACGCATATTATCTTCTATAGTATATGATACCATAGTTGTTTACTATTTTAAACCATTTTTCTTTTACAGATATTTCATTCAGTAAGGGTTAATAAAAGCCTAAAATCTGCATTAGAATCTGTCATAGCACTTGAAGATACGTCCGTTATACTAGACATTCTCAATGTTATGGCACATAAACCGTAAGCATCTAACGTTGTTTATGTTTAATATGACTTGTTATTATATCTGTATATATTTATGTTTACAAGCTCTCTGTTTACAGGTCCTTGTGGAATCTAGACATATGTCTATTGATGCTGCCTAAAATATATGACTTATTACAAAGCAAATATGAATCGTAAGTACAATGTACAATAAGAATAATAAAATAACATGATAAAAATAATTATCATTTTTGCTCTTAAGTTATTTTCTCATTAAATTAAGCACTACTTCCTATACATATATAGGTCATAGATAAGTTCAGCTTTTAAATAATTTTCATCGTAGTTTATTCACTTAGACACACATACAATGTACACATACATACATGTCACATGCTCAATATGGGGACGCGTTATCTATTTTTAAGTTTAGACGAATTTCATAACCATTATCATTACAGCCCTTCACAGGATCACTGCTGAACACGAACCTCCTCCAAGGAATGCGACAAAGCATAGCCCATCGACTCACTGCATGTCTTAGCAGGTCGTCACTGCATCTAGGGACATTTAACTCCTCCAGGCTTGTGGTAGCCTAGAACGGGTTACTTAACCGCCGCCTGTGCCTCGGCTTTGTTGTTCGTTTTGCACCACCCGGGGGACACGTGTAGAATGGGCCTAGGAGAGGTGGTAAATCCTACGGACACGAACAACATCACCTCCCTAGCTAAAATATAAATTATTTTTCTGAACTAAATTTCTCGCCAGCTAAATCGTAATCAAAAGCGTCTTCTCATGTAATGTCACATTTTAATACAAAAATTCAATACGATTTCAAAAGTGAACAAACAGTAGACCTAATATATTTTGAGTTTTGTTTATTCATCATCATCATCATCATCATCATTACAGCCCTTCAATAGTCCACTGCTGAACATAGTTCTCCCCCAAGGAATGCCACAAAGCACGGTCCTGAGCCACCTGCATCCATCGACTTCCTGCATTTCTTACGAGGTTTGTCACTCCATCTAGTGGGGGGACGCCCTACACTTCGTCCGCCGGTACGAGGCCGCCACTCGAGAACCTTTTTTCCTCATCGGTTGTCGGTTCTTCGAGCTTTATGGCCGGCCCATTGCCACTTCAGCTTACTAATCCGTTGGGCTATGTCAGTCACTCTGCTTCTACTGCGGATATCCTCATTTCTAACTTTATCACGCAGAGAAACTCCGAGCATAGCCTTCTCCATAGCTCGCTGAGCGACCTTGAGCTTCCTCATCCGGCCAGCAGTGAAGGACCACGTCTCAGTTCCATAGGTCATTACTGGCAACACGCACTGGTTGTATAGTCTCGTTTTCAAGTTTTGAGGTATACCTGACGAGAAGATCTGCTGTAATTTCCCGAACGCTGCTCAACCGAGTTGAATCCGTCGATTGACCTCTCGGTCGAAGTTGGACTTACCTAGTCGGACTATTTGTCCCAGGTAAACATACTCGTCAACAAATTCGAGCTTAGTGCTCCCAACAACTACCGGCATAGGTGTGACATGGACATTAAGCATGATCTTTGTTTTGTCCATGTTCATCTTAAGACCAGTCCGTTGGGAAACACTATTGAGGTAATTGTGCATAGTGCTTAGGTCCTCCAGCGATTCTGCCATAATAGCCTAAGAGCTGGAGACAAATTTTGGGAAGGTCCTTTAGGCAAGTTGAAATTGTGAAAAAATATAATTTCGTCAATTGGCGAATCCAGTCCCGCGAGTCTGGCTGAGCGTTTGCGGTTATTTTGTTACTGCGCAGTATATAACATTTGCAGAAAACAAAATTCCAAAAAAATGTTCTTTTCGCAACTTGATCTCTTTTTTATCCTTTAATTTAGGTTTTATATAATTCAAAAAAAAAAAATCCCAGACGTTTTTGTCGGTTATAAAGTATTACCAGACCTCTCCAAAAATATTATTTTTAGTTCCCAAAAAATATACTTTTGGCAATCTCAAATTTTAATCACGTGTTTATTAAGTAATTTTTAATAACACCTGCAAATCGCCAGACGAATTTAGCGGTTTTAAACAATTCCCAGACATGAATAAAGTTTACCAACTAATACGACAAAAAAGACTTATGCGTAACCATAAGTGCGAGAAAGATAGCTTATGGAAGAATGCCGGCAGCGGATGGAGGCCTAAGCTCCTCGCGCTGTGATTGGTTACTTACAAATATTTTTTTGAAGATTTTAAGATTAAATTCTTGTTTTCGGATTTAGCGTGTATGTATGCGCATATATGGACATGTAAATATCTATGTATATAGTTAATACGAGGGCGGCACTGAAAATTTCGGGAATCAAGGAAGTGACACAACATTACTATTTAAAAATGTATTTATTGCTTTTCGAAGTATTCTCCGCGAAATTTAACACATTTTTTCATATGATGGAACCAATCATTGAAGCAACCATTCCATTCGGAAGTTCGGTCTCCAAAATGGCCCTTTTGTAGGCGTCCACAGCTTCTTCGGGTGATTAAAATCTCTGTCCACGCAATTTATTCTTTATTTTAGGGAAAGTATAGAAATCATTAGGGCTTAGGTCGGGGCTGTACGGCGGATGGTCTAATAATTCTATGGTTTCTTGCTCTAAAAACTCTTTTGTTCTGTGTGCGGTGTGAGAACTAGCATTGTCGTGATGGAGGATGATGCGGCGGTTGCAGTTCTCTTTACGGAGTTCAGAAACGACCTGTGGCAAACAAATGCTAGCATACCATTCTGCATTAACCGTTCTTTGTCCCTCAAGAGGAATAGTCGTAACATGGCCGGTTTTGGAGACAAACGTGGCCACCATTTTATTTGCAACACTCCGTGAACGAACAATTTTTGTTGGCTTTAACTCATTTTCGAACACCCAAACTCGTGACTGGTTTTTTGTTTCGGGTTCATACGCATATATCCAGGATTCGTCACCTGGTACGATGTTGTTTACAGCATTTGAGGATCCTGCGTGGAATCTTTCAAGAGTTCTAAAAGACCAAGTAACGCGAGCCGCTTTTTGCTCTTCACAGAGCGAATGCGGTATCCATCGGGAAAACAACTTTTTTACACCTAATTGTGCATGCAAGATTATTTGTATTTGAGTCATGTCAATGTCTAAAGTTGCCTGAATTTCGCGGTATGTCACATGTCAATCTTCCTCAATCAGCTTACGCACAGCATCAACGTTTTCTTGGGTGACTGCAGTTTTTGGACGACCTTGACGGGGATCATCACTGAGCTTGACACGTCCACGTTGAATTTCAGCAAACCAGCGATAAATTGTGGTTTTGGATGGGGCTTCAGCACCAAATGCAGAAATCATCCGTTCAACACACTGTTTTTGTGTTAAACCACTTCGAAAGTCATAATAAATCATCGCTCTTGAATTTTCTCGAGTCAATTCCATTTTCTCAACAACTAAACAAGTTTGACGAAACCTTGTGACAAGACCGAGAATCTTTTTTTAAATAAATAAATGGTATTCGATTTTTAAAACCAAGGAATTTTCAATTACAAAGATTTTAATATGACTGGAACACTGGAAATATTCCATTCCCGATACTTTTAGTGCAGCCCACGTATTTAGTTTTAGCCCAGTTTTAAGGTGCAGGACACATCATTTTCTTTCTTTACGCGGAATTAAGCAAATTAGTTTATAACAACCCCATTATAATGGATTTCCGCAAAGTAACGCCTGATTCTATTTGTATTGTAGTTCGAGGGCAAGGTCTCATCATAACTAACGAAACGAGCCTAAACTCGGATGTGTTTCACTAAAAGCACGCAGGATTTATATATAAATATACTTACACGTCTTGGACTTAATAGATCTGAAGGTGTGTCGGTGCTCCACGTCTCCGGTGTAATGCCACCATGGAGGACGGAATTAAAGAGCTTCTGAAGGACTTCAAGTACCGGTTTTCCACCCGCTTTCAGATGCTCCGCTGTAATTCCATCCTCGCCTGGGGCCTTGCCGTTTTTAAGGTGCTGGAGAGCCATTCTAATCTCGCTCAGACTGACGTCGGGGATATCATCGGAATAGTGTTGGATAAGACTCGCTCTTGGATCGTTACTCACACATGCGTGTGGCTCCGACGATGATGTGTACACCTGCCCATAGAACCTCTCAATCTCACTCAAAATCTCTGGTGTCCCGGTAACGATGCTGCCACACTCGGTCTTCAGCTTCGTTAGTTGGCTCTTTCCGGCAGACAGATCTCTAGCAAAGGCTTTGGAGCCCTGGTTCCGCTCGATCGCTTCTTCAATACGAGCAGTATTAAAGTTGCGTAAGTCCCGCCGCATGCATTTGGAGATCTGTCTGTTCAGTTGCCTGTATGCTGTCAAATCTACTGAAGACTGCAGCTTCATATCCCGTCTAACAGCCATGAGATTAAGAGTGTGATCGGAGAGTTTTTGTGTTCTTCTGCGGCGGGTCTTGCAAAACTTAGCTCCGACCGCATGGACAGTTTCCACGAGCTTGTCATTCATATCGTCCACTGCATTGCAATCTTCTAGGCACTGAAAACGGTTTCGTAGCTCGAGCTGAAAGGTTTCGGGACTTTGGATTAGAGCACGAGGGGGACGGAGCGTTGAAATCATTAGACGTGACCTCTCCAACTTAACGTTTAGGTTCAGTGTGCCTCTCACCATTCGGTGATTGCTACCGGTATTCACCCTCGCGATCACTGAGTCATCACTGAACAGTTGTCGTCTGGTCGTCATAATGAAGTCAATCTCATTTTTGTCGAACCGTCGGGGCTTGACTAGGTCCTCTTCCTGTGGGGCCGCTTCTGGAAGAAAGAGTTCATCATAAAGAGTCCCTCTTTCTCCATGAAGTCGGCCAGCTGCTGGCCCCTTTGGTTCCGTTGCCCTATTCCGAATTTCAGCTCACCGTTCTCTATTGTGCCTAGTTTTTCGTTGAAGTCTCCCATTAACACCGTATAGTGGGTTTTGGAGGAATGCATAGCTCTAGAGATATCCTCATACATTTCCTCCACCTCCACATCGGGGCGTGCCGAGGTTGGTGCGTAAACCTGTATGACCTTCAGCGAATACCGTTTGGTGATTCTGAGTATAAGGTACGCAACCCTCGTCGACACACTCCCGATCTTTACAACGTTGTTAACGAGAGACTTGTGGACGATAAATCCGACCTCCTTGGAACAGATGGTCGCCCTCCCGGTGATAGAACAAGTTGCCGGATTCGAGGATTACCATGTCCTCCCCCTCTCTTCGGACTCTCGGATAATCCTATGATATTCGAGCGCAACTTGTCTATCTCTTCTTCCAACTCCAGAATCTTCTCGTCAGTCCTCAGGGTGCGTGCGTTATAAGTTGCCAGGTCGAGTCGTCGTAGATGGCAACCGAACCTCCACCGGAGGTTCTTAGCACCCCCTGCCCGCCGTTACCATGGTCGCCACCGTAGCCAGGAATAGCGGGGCCGCCGGGGACTGGGGGCCGTCCTTTTGTAACTTTTATCATGGGGGGTATATTGCCATAGTTGCCACGCTTGGCGAGCGGGTTGGCAACCGCAGTTTTTTTATTGTTGTTTTGCTGTTATGAGAAAGATGCTGCTGCCCATCCTCGCCTCAGTTTCCTTCTTACGATCGTTCTTACGATACCCACGGGAAGATATGGGGTAGTGAGTATTCTTACCCGCCACTACACGGGGAATTGTGTATTATTATTACTATTCATTTTACAATATTTATGGCAGAGTACTAGCGACATGAGATAACAGATTACCTCGTCCGGGGCCTCGCGAGGTCGTTAGGGGTCATCCATAAATTACATCACACGTCAATTGTGATGTTATATCACAGATGGTCACAAATTTTGAGCACCTGTGATAAGGACGGGGGGGGGGGGGGGGTCAAAAACCATAAAAATTGTGACGTAATTTATGGATGGCCCTTTAGAAACGACTAAGGAAACTAGTTAGGTGAAATAACCGTCAGACTAAAATGATTGTCATTTTTTATAAAAATACAGGTATTGATTTTTTATAAAAATATAATTATACATTTTTAATATTCTTGCAGGTATATGCAATGCGGTTGTAACGCTTTGAGGTTAATAGTACGTAATTTCTCTTCGGTGGTTCGAGCCAATGTCAGTGCTCCAGTTCGCACTCTAGGGGTTGATATTCCAAGAGAGGAACGATACACTAAGTGTGTGCAAATCCATAGATTACTGCTAGAAGTACGCGCTTTTCTACTCAAAAGACAAACGCTTCAAGGACGCCTTGGGGCTGCATTCCGTGATCTCCACACATTGATGCAACAAGGACTTGACTGAAAATCTCTTTTTATTTAGGTATGGTTTTGTTTGAAGCTACATCCATAATTTTATGGCAGTTTCTAAAACGTAATTGTACATCATATTACACTTTACAAAATGAAAAATTTAGTCATTTATATATTATTATAATATGTTGTGCATTTTAATAATGAAATTATTTTTAATATGCCTATATTATATTTGCAGTGTAAACAAAAATAATTTTGAATTTCGTCATTATTCATTAAACATCCCATAGTTCAACAGCAACTTCATAATAAAAAAGTATTGTATGAATTAATTAATTAAGTAATTGAAACACACATAATAATACAATATAACACATAAATTCACTAAAATTATAGAGAAAGTATTAGATAAATTATTAGCCTTGTCCTAAATATATTATATTATGTTAAAATTCATTGTTGGATATAATTATCGTTTACCAATTTATTTGTACATATTACACCGGTTTTGAGGACTATGTTCGGACCTCTTTATTGTTATGTATTTAGCTCATATCATTTAGTCAGACATCTAAAGGAATTGTAAACAAGTTCCCATAACTATAAAAAATCACAATAGAGAAGTTGAATTTTTTGGCACAAATTTATATATAAATGAAAGAATAATTCATTAAAAATACAGTTAAATAATTGAGTGCTTTATCATTTCACTATGCGGTCGCGTTTTTAAAGCAATATAATGACGTCAGTGGCGTTTTGAGTTTACATTTTAGAAAAACCATTTTTGATTGTAAAATTACATAAAAATCGATTGTTTATTGTATAATTTTTCTTAATAATTTTTAGTAAACTTTCAAAAAAATTATAAAACATGCAACCTCTATTCAAACTCTGTTTAATACAAGTGATAAAATTAAAAAAATGTACAACCGACTTCAATATATTAATTATTAAGGATAACTTAAAAACTACTGGTCGGACCTTGATCAAACTTATACGGGAGCGGGGACCACATGAAAAGCACAAACACTTTCAATTAAAAAAAAATAATTAAAATCGGTTCGCCTAAAAAAAAAGTTAAATATAAAAAGTTAATTATAGGTAACACATATAAAAAAATACAGTCGAATTGAAATCTTTTTGAAGTTGGTTAAAAAATAAAAAGGTACAGCTTATGGAACGTTTAGATACTCGCCGAGCACAGACGAAAAATGACAACATGTAAACGACTTGTTCGGGTGTGCTCGTTACTCTCAGTTAGTCAGTCTCGTTAGTTCTCCACTCGATTTCGGTTTTTAGCACGATTCAAAGGTATGTTCGTGTGTATTCGTGTATTCGTTTCGGTATTTACATACTCGTCATTATTCAGTTGACCTGTAAAGTATCATTATAATTTACTCGCCCAATCTAATGTTATAATTTTATCTAATATTGGTTCAGCTGAATTTAAGAATTGCGCAAGAGAGAAACTACTTTTATATATCCTAACTTAATACTGAGTATTTCTACTACTGCCGTCTATTCTTTTTTCGTTTTAAAATATTTGTGAGTATAAAAATTAAGTAGGCATAAATAAAGCCGTAGCAATGAGACGCAAGTCATCCATGTTTAAAAGATCTACGTTGAATGAACATATCGTCTGATTATGTAAACGCGTCGAACTCGTCCACGAATAACTCGGCGAGTTGCTCGTCTGATAATCTAAACGTGCCATTATGAAAATAACATAAATCGATACTAGAACTCGCCCTAAATCTTTACATTCGGGTAAATGGCTACAAAATTCATTGCTGACCTTTTTTGGTTAATCAATGGCGGACTTTTTTTAAATGTTATTTTTTGTTCAGTATCATAGTATACATATCAACATTTCTTACTTAAAATCAAAAATATAATAGGTACTTACGTAATTATATTTATTTAAAAATATCTATGCATCCAACAATATCCAAATAATATATCTGTTGGTATTTATGTTTTATGTTCTGTTGGTATGTGTTGTGTGTGTCTATATAAAACATCTTTATAGTATGAAACAGAACATTCAACTATAAAGAATAGAAAAAGAATTTTGCTGTTGGTATATTACAAATATGTACTTGATTCGATTTTAGTTTATAAGACTACATGTTGTTTATTAATTTACATATAACGAATTAACAATATTAACAGAAATGAAAAATAAACTAAAAACTTAAATTATGATCTAGCTCTTCTCGTGATATAACGCTAAGAACGCAGCACGCTCGCCTGTGGGCGAGAAAAAAACCAGTCCCAATATATTTCATTATTTTTTCACTACATACTTTTTCTGAATTTGACTGTCAACACATAGACACCACATCAATTAGTCTGTCTGAAATCTGTAATTAATATAATAGCTAGAATAATAACTGTTCGTATATAAAATATTTATTAACATAATATAAATACTTTACAATAAACATGTTTTTATAATTAAATTCTTAACAAATTTTATATTTTTTTCACAGTTATACTCTCATCACATTTTCATAAATTTTTAAATACTATTGTACAAAAACCCACCAGTATCCATTCCTTCTTAATTAAATAGTATTAAAATGTACTTAATTAATAACTGAAAATAAACAATTACTCTGATGCATTTAGTTTCTATTTAAAATACACCAAATTTTACTACAGCTGTCATTTGTGAGATTACTGGAAAAATTCATAAAATAGAAACTTTAAATTCATCAGTATACTTCATGGCTGGTTATGTGCCTCTACCAATAGCTAGGTGGAAATTCAGTAATAGGAAATATAATAATGTCTGAATAACTTAAAAGTGAGTCACATCCAAACTAACTTTCATAATTTTTTTCGAACCAGTGGTAAAGTAAAAAATGACTTTCAATAAGTATTACAAATGTGATCCATATTGAATAAAAAAATATTCTATTCTAATTATAATATTACTCCTGGGCGTGGGTGCTCAGGCTGCCCCGCGTATTCTGGGGGGGGGGGGGGGGGGGGGCGAAATTCCGCTCAAGACGAAACCTGCTCGGGGCAAGCGGAGCAAGAAGACAAAGGCAACCCCTGCCACGCTTACCGTGGATTTCTGCAATATCAGGGGACTTCATTCAAACCTTAACCCCGTCCACTACCATCTGGAGATAGCTAAGCCGGCCTTGCTATTTCTAACCGAGACACAGGTGTCCTCTCCGGCTGATACTTCGTATCTCTCCTACCCGGGGTACAAATTAGAACACTCGTTTGTGCCCCGGACTGGAGTTTGCGTGTATGTCAGAGAGGACATCTGTTTTCGACGCCTCGGCAGTCTTGAAGGTACGGACCTGTCCATCCTATGGCTGCGCGTAGACAGCGACGACCATCCCCGCGTCTACGGGTGCTTCTATAGGTCCCATAGCGATAATGCCGACACATACCGACTCATCGACCACGTCCAAATGGCTGCAGACACCGTGCTACAACAGGTCCCATCCGCAGAGATCGTGATACTCGGTGATTTCAACGGTCACCACGCTGAATGGCTTGGTTCTCGTTTAACCGATCATGCGGGTAGATCTGTTTATGACTTTGCTTTGGCATATGGTCTAACACAACTGGTTACTTCGCCTACACGGATCCCAGATGTGGAAGACCATGTACCTTCCCTGTTGGACCTTCTGCTGACCTCTCATCCGGACGGATATCAGGTCTCCGTCGATGCCCCTCTGGGCTCTTCGGACCATTGTCTGATCCGGAGTACGGTGCCACTCACGCTTCAATCGCAATTGCGATCTACAGCTTGCCGCCGTGTTTGGCACTATAGGTCAGCTGATTGGGACGAGATGCGGTCTTTTTTTGCATCCTACCCTTGGGGGCGGGTTTGCTTCTCGCCGGAAGATCTCAGCGTTGTTGCCGATTCTGTTGCTGATGTGGTACTACAGGGTATGGAACTTTTTATTCCATCCTCTGTGGTGCCCATCGGAGGCAGATCCCAGCCATGGTTTGGTCGCTCCTGTAAAATAGCATCACGCTATAAGCAGGAGTGCTACCGGGCCTGGGCTGACGCATCAACGTCTCGGGATGTAAACACCAGCGCACTTAAAAAGAAGTATAATTCCGCCTCCAGGTCCTTCAAAAGCGCCATTGCCAAGGCAAGGTCTGAGCACATCGGCAGAATTGGCGAGAAACTAGTTCGCCTTCCTTCGGGAACCCGTGCATTCTGGTCTCTCGCCAAGGCTGTCCAAGGGAACTTCTGTCAGCCATCTCTTCCATCTCTGCACAGAGAGGACGACTCACTGGCCCATGCCGCAAAGGAGAAAGCCGATCTGTTGAGCTCTCTTTTTGCGTCCAACTCGACTCTAGATGACGGGGGGAACACACCGCCGACCATCCCGCGATGTGAGTGCACCATGCCGGATGTGCGATTTACACAGCGCTCGGTTCGCAAAGCACTCTTCTCCCTGGACGTCAGCAAGTCGAGTGGGCCCGATGGAGCCCCTCCCATTGTGCTGAAGACGTGTGCTCCGGAGTTGGCACCGGTTTTAACGCGTCTTTTCCGGTACTCCTACTCCCAAGGCGTAGTCCCGAATTCATGGAAGACAGCTTTGGTCCACCCGATCCCTAAAAAAGGCGACCGCTCAGACCCGTCCAACTACAGGCCTATCGCCATCACCTCCTTGTTCTCCAAAATAATGGAAGCCATTATAAACTGCCAGCGCATGAGGTACCTTGAGGATCACCAGCTGATTAGTGACCGCCAGTACGGTTTTCGTCGGTCAGCTGGTGATCTTCTAGTCTACTTAACTCATAGATGGGCGGAGGCAGTAGAGTCCAAGGGGAAGGCATTAGCCGTTAGTTTGGACGTAGCGAAGGCCTTTGATCGGGTCTGGCACAAAGCACTTCTTTCGAAGCTTCCTTCCTATGGGCTTCCCGAGAAATTGTGCAAATGGATCACCAGTTTCGTTGCTGATCGGAGCATCAAGGTCGTAGTAGACGGTGCATGCTCTGATTTGAAGCCGATCAACGCTGGTGTTCCACAAGGCTGCGTGCTATCCACCAACGCTGTTTCTCCTGCATATCAATGATATGTTGCTAACTGGTAGCATTCATTGCTATGCGGACGACAGCACTGGTGATGCCTTATATACCGGCCGTGCCAATATTTCTCGGGAAAACGTCGCCGAGTACCGGTACAAACTTGTGAAGTCGAGTCTTTGCTTAACAAAGTCTCGGATTGGGGCCGACTAAATCTAGTCCAGTTCAATCCCCAGAAGACACAAGTTTGCGTGTTTACCGCTAAAAAGAACCCCTTTGTCGTATCTCCTCAGTTTCAAGGCACTCCCCTTGCTGCCTCAGCCAGTATCGGAATCCGTGGCGTCGACATATCGAATAGTGTGCAGTTTCGTGGTCACTTGGAAGGGAAGGCCAAATTGGCCTCTGAACAGCTTGGCGTGCTCAGCAGAGCGAGACAGTATTTCATGCCGGCACATCGCGTGCAACTTTACAAAGCGCAAGTTCGGCCCCACATGGAATACTGTTCTCATCTCTGGGCCGGGGCACCCCAGTGCCAGCTCCTTCCACTTGACCGCACCCAGCGCAGAGCGGTTCGAATCGTCGACGACCGAGTTCTTTCTGATCGGCTCGATACACTGGCACTGCGTAGAGATGTTGCATCTCTGCGTATTTTATCGCTTCTATCACGGGGAGTGCTCTGAGGAATTGTTCGGACTAATTCCAGCCGCTCAATTTCACCATCGCACATCGCGACAAAACTCGCGTTACCATCCATACCATCTGGATGATTGGCGGTCCACCACTGTGCGATTTATAAGAAGTTTACGACTTCCTTGTGGAATCAATTACCACCAGCGAATTTTCCGGACCGATACGACTTAGGAACCTTCAAGAAAAGAGCTTACACCTTTCTAAAAGGTCGGCAACGCATCTGCAATTCCTTTGGTGTTGCGGTTGTTCATGGGCGGCGGTAGTCACTTACCATCAGGTGAGCCGCATGCTCGTTTGCCTCCTATTCTATAAAAAAAGAAAAATATATTAATAAGTCCCACACTACGTTTGCCTAAATGCGGTCTCCACTCTATGAGACGCCTACTCTAATGGTTATCGCTTCTACTACAAATGTGACCAGCCCATTACCACTTCAGCCTGCAAATACGGAAGGCTACTTCGGTGACCTTGGTTCTCCGGCGGATTTCTTCATTACGAATCTTATCCACCAGAGCCAAACTCCGAACATAGCTCTTTCCATCTCCCACTGGGTGATTTTGAGTTTATGTAGTCATACCGTTAGTCCACGTTTCGGCAGCATATATGAGGAATGGCACTGAGCACTGGTCAGACTTTCGTTTTCAAGCTTTGCGTTATGGGCGACGAAAAAACCTGACGAGGCTTCCCAAATGCTGCCCAGCCCAACTGAATCCGCCTATCGGCTTCTTTCTCGAAGTTGTTTCTATCTGACTGCACTATCTGGTCGAGGTAAATATACTCTTGACCAACTTCAAGAATCTCACCATCAACGATAATCGAATCTGGTATCACGTGACCGTTAAATATGACTTTCTTCTTATTTAAATTCATAAGCAGTCCAACACGGAAGGATTCATTTAGGCTGCTAAGCATGTCTTGTAGTTCATGTTGCGATTCTGCGATGGCGACGATATCATCGGAAAAGCGTAAGTGAGAGATGTGTTCGCCATTTATATTGATGCCGCGTCCATTCCAGTTTAGCGTCTTAAAACATCTTCCAGTGCACTTGTGAACAGTCTGGGGGATATTGTGTCCGCCTGTATTACTCCGCGATGCAATTGGATAGGTTTTGTAAGACCACCCTGTACTTGGATGGACATCAAGCTTGTGGTGTTTAAATGTCTCAAGACATCTATGTATCCCCAGTCAATCCGGCAACGCTATAAGGAATTCATAACAGCCCAAGTTTCGATGGAGTCAAGGGCTTTCTCATAGTCCACTAAGGCCATACAAAGAGGCTGATTATACTCATTCGTCTTCTGTATAATTTGCCTCACTGCATGAATGTGACCTATGGTGGCATAGCCTACTCGGGTGGTTGAAATTCGTCAAGTCTCCGCACGGTCCATTCGATATATATAGTAGGATACATAGTATAGTATTGCATATTTTAAAATATTAAATAACAGTTATTTTAGTTCAGATTCAAACTATCCTTATTTAGTTAGTGCTAAAAGTAGAGTTAAAATTTAATGTTAGTAAATACACAAATACAAAACAGAAAACTAATATTAAACACTAGCTGTATTTGCCTCATTTAGATAGCTTGCATTTGTTAAGGTAGGTTTTCATGGGTTTAGATTTTCGCCTGTCTTTCTGTGTGTTTGTTCCGGCTAATCTCTGATAAGACTATCGATTTTGACGCAATTTTTACGGGCAGATAGCCAACCTTACAAGGAGTAACTTTATGTAACAGCCTATATACGTACCACTGCCGGGCCGACAACAGACCACCTCTTATTTCCGAGAGAGTAATAGGCTTATAGGACAAGGAAACGGCAACTGCGCTGCCCCAATACGTTTTGGCGAACTTCACATGTCTTGGAAATATTTTTTTGATATTATTATATTTCTCAGGCATGAAGATTTCCTTACAATATTTTTCTTTATACATGAACGATGTTTTTGAGCATGGGATAAATCAGCAATTAAAATTGCAATTAACAATTTAATTGGTGCCGGCGAGGGTCGAACCCGGGTTGCTCGCGGACTATGAAATTTACAGTGAGCACATAGCCCTTGAGCTACCACGACTCTGAAGTAAGTATTCATGACTGACTTCTTTCTGACAGATTCGGATCTTCGACATTCTAAGGTAAGCATGATGCAGTTTTCAGTATCTTAGTATGATACTAAAAACCCCAAAAATCTTTCTCTTTATGGTGTGTAGCCAAGATATCCATTTTTATATAGTTCTCATTATCTTGTACCACTTAAGCTTGGACTTAAAACACCTTCATACAGTAATATAATAAACCATAAAGCATAATAAACTAAACCTATTAAGTATCCAAATAAAACAAAAATATAAACTTTCCTTTTATTGTGAACATTAGCATCAATATGGAAAACGTAGTAATACACCTGTAGTATGGGTTATAGCCAATAAAATATTTTGTCTAAGCTTTACCATTTAATGACACAAAAGAACGAAATGAGCCGAAGGCAGTATGGATTAGTTACATTCTAATGCCAGCAGTCTTACATTTGGGGAGAATCATTCATTATTTCCTTAATTACGAAGAGTAATCAAATTTTTGAATGAAATGAATGCTAGTGCAGGGGCAGATTAAATAAAAAAGCTAAAGATGCGATAATCAAACTTAGTAGTCATTAAAACACGATGAAGTGTCAATGCGGCCGCAAAATTGCTGATAGCTAATGCTAAGAGTATTATGCTTTAGCCTGAGATAATAATAATGTCCTCTACACCGAATTTTGATCACAATGGGCAGTCTCAACAGTGACTAGCCATTGTGTAGGACAGGATTATAGTGCCCAGTGTATGTGCACAGGTACACTTTCTATTCCCTCACTCTGATTAAAAACGTGCCTAATATTCATAATTTATGTGATTACTATTTTTTTTAAATAAAAACTGTCCTTAGAAAGTAACAAAACCAAAACCAAACGTCCCTATTCTTAAAAATATTTTTTTAGTTTATATATACAACGTGTCCCAAAATTATTTTTTTCTTTTTTTTTATAGGCAACCTGAATAGTACTGCTATCTACCACAATTCTTAAAAACTCCAGAATAACTCTTGTTTTATCACGAAAATTAATGAAACTTATTTTATTCCCTAAATTTTTTGAAGACTTTTACTTTTAACCAAATTTAACTTATCGTGGTGTGAAAAAATTTTAAAAAAAATTATAAAAAAATATGGGCCTATTATTTCTTAACAGGGGCCAAATTCCTTAAATTGTAATTGTCAGTAATCACTTTTTCTACATGCCCAAAATGGGTTCCTGTTACAATTTCTAGGAATTCGAATGGGGCATTAATACCTTAGATGTTAGAGAGAGATAGATAGATAGATAGAGATATTTACGTTAAAAAAAGACAACAACAGGGCAGGTAGAGAAGCTGTTATTATTCTCAGCAAGTCGGTTTAGTACGCTCTGCTCCTTTGTTTACTGCGCACCGTTCCCAATTCAACTTACGTTGCCCTCGTACATACTATCGACTTTTGGCTTGGCTTTTTGGACTGGAATCGACCTGCAAACTTAACTGACCTGGCATTATTTGGACTGGAAGTGATCTGCAAACTGAACTGACCTGGCATTATCTTGGACTACGATTGTGTGTTTTGTGATTTAGAGTTCTGGCGCATTTTGGACTGTTTGGCGTTTAACATGCCGCAACCGTACACTCCACACGAATACGCTAATATGCATTTAATCTATGGAGAATGCCGATGTAATGCTAACGCTGCTAGTAGACTGTATCGAGAAAGATACCCAAAAGCTCAAAAATATCCTGATTATAGAGTGTTTATTAATGTGCATCAAGCGTTTTCGGAGGGTCGTATGCCATCCAATAGGAGAAGCGCTGGAAGACCTAGATTGGATCGTGATGAACAAGTTCTCAATGAGATAGAAAATGACTCAACTACTTCGGTACGTGCCATAGAAGAAGCTACAGGAATCCCGAAAAGTTCTGCACATCGAATATTAAAACGTCACAAGCTTCACCCATATCACTACAGGCGTGTGCAGACGTTATTACCGCGGGACTATCCGCTACGGGTCACATTTTGCCGTGTAATGCTGCAAAGGCACAGTGAAGATCCCCACTTCCTAGACAAAATTCTATGGTCGGATGAAACAACGTGCAAGATAGATGGGTATTTAAATCTTCACAACCTACATAGTTGGAGTAATGAAAATCCACACTTGATGAGACAAGACAAATCCCAATATCAATTCAAGGTTAACCTATGGACCGGCATATTAAATGGAAAAGTAATTGGGCCCTTTGAGTTACAAGGAAACTTAGATGGCAATAGTTATTTAAACTTTTTACAAAATGACTTGCAAGAATTGTTAAACGACGTAAGTGATCTTCAAAACATGTGGCTCCAAAATGATGGTTACCCAGCACATTATGCCCGTCCTGTGCGAGAATATTTAAATCAAGAGTATCCAGGGCGTTGGATCGGGCGACTTGGTCCTATCTTATGGCCACCCCGTTCACCCGATTTGAACCCCCTGGACTTCTTCTATTGGGGTTGTCTTAAAAACAGGGTCTACTCAAAACCCATTGTGACATTGGACGAGCTTCGTCGAAATATCACTCAGGCTGCTGATTACATTAATAGCAGAAGATTTGCAAGACAAATCAAAATGATCATTTTTAAGGCGATGTCGTGCATGTAGTATTAATGCTGGTGGCAAACGGTTCGAACATTTGCTATAATGTTAATAACTTAATATTTTACATGTGAAACTGTTTGTACCATTTGTTTTGAAATATTAAACATTTTTCAAGAACTAATACTTTTATTACACCCGACCGTCATTTGGCCACTGTTAAGAAATAATAGGCCCATATTTTTTTATAACTTGTTTTCCTAGAGTATTATACCATTTTGGAAAATTGGTTAGTTGCGTCAATTTTTAAAAAAAACTTGCCATACTAGTGTTCATACTTTTTTTTACACCACGATAAGTTAAATTTGGTTAAAAGTAAGTCTTCAAAAAATTTAGGGAATAAAATAAGTTTCATTAATTTTCGTGATAAAACAAGAGTTATTCTGGAGTTTTTAAGAATTGTGGTAGATAGCAGTACTATTCAGGTTGCCTATAAAAAAAAGAAAAAAATATTTAAAAAATTGTGGTCATGGTAGTGAAAAATATCATAAACGGTCTCAATTTCTGAAGAATTAAATTTTTTTTATATAACTTAAAATATAATTGGGATATATTTTTCTTTTTTTCCCCGATTAGTCCGGGGTAGGTCTATCCTCCGGTGTTGGCTTATCGTTGAATTTTGGGACACGTTGTATATACTAGCTCACCAGGCAGACGTTGTTCTGCCCTTTCCAACAACCTTTCCTATAAAAATCCTTAAATTCACAATAAAGAAATTTTGAGGGTCATTTATCGGGATTAAAACTATCCTATCTCTTAAGTTGAACCAAAATGCACAGTGTGCAAAATTTCATTAAAGTCAGTTCAGCAGTTTAGGAGTCCATCACGGACAAACAACGTAACATGTACTTTTTATATAAAGATATAAAGGTGAGGTGATCAAGTAAAATCTTTTATATAATTTGACCGTTTTGATATTTTCCAAACTATTGCTCTTGTTTGCACACCATGCTACTATTAAAAGTTGTTATCTAACATTAAATTTACTAGCATAAAACAAACTTATGTGCAAACAATATAAATTACTTGAATATTGTTTTTATAAATCTTGCAGTTACAAAACATATATTTATTTTTTCTTCTTGGCAGTGACATTATATTTGCTAGGAGTAAGTGATGGCCTTTTCCTTGATTTAAATTTATTCATATTTTTTGCCAAAACTTCATCAGACACGTCCTTCTGCATTTCACCACTCTCTTCTTCCTTTGCGGTTTCTAATTCCATTAATCGCTCGATCTCTGGATTCATGCCTTTAAAAGATAACCTACCATCTATTAAATTTTCACAAAATATAAAACTAGCTTCTGGTATATAATTCCCAGTAGCAGTGCGCATTTCGTTTGTAATAATATTTGAATATAAGCCTTCATGACCATGGATATTTTCAAGTTCCTTTTCTATTCTTTCTTTAGTTCTCTTCATGAATTTCATTTCTAAAACAGACTTTGGTAACTGAAGTTTTTTTCTAGTTAATCCTGCCATTGCCACGTAGTTCTGTTTTGTCGATTTTTTTAATAGAATATTATTTAATTAACAAATCTCGAAATACGAGGGACAAAGTACAAAACCGCACCGTTTATAAAATTCTAATATTTTTATTTTGACGTTTCAAATAGGCTTGGGCAAAAAATATCGATATATATCGTCGATATTTTAAATCTCGATATACTGATATTTATTTTAGAGTATCGAATTTGTATCAATTTCGATATATTTTAAAATGTTGTATCGTTGTTTTCGTCATCCAACCATAGATATAAGAAAAATAGGGGATATGGCATGTGGTCACGTGACCTGAAGCACAGAGTACTTTTTATATACTGACCTGAACCTGAAGTGTTTCTCAAATATGGCGACGACTCCACCCAGCCACCCACAAAAAATAGCGTTGTTTTGTCGATATTTTCAGTATCGATGCTATATAAATTATGACGTATCATCCATCTCATAGGTATATATTAAATAAACAAATATTAGATCACTACACTATTGAATTGGGTTAATCCTGTAATAATAGTTGTATTGAGATGATAAATAAATAAATCTTACGTTAAACTCAGAATAGGAAAGTTTTGAAACTGTAATTGCTTTAAGATAATATAGTGAAGCAACAGTCAAAAGTGAGCGAAGAGGCCAAGGAAAGAGCACTTGATTGGAGCTTTAACTTCTTTCTTTTCAGAAGACGTATACGACGTGCACCAGAATATTATACTGAGTTCGTGCAACGAGCTAACGTTTTTTCGTAACGACGGCAATCTGCACATAAGCACTCCATCCGTGCGTCCCTGGGTCGACGCATGCATTTTTTTTCTCCTCTGCAGAGATTAACGAAACCACCACTATAGGCAATGTATTAGGCTTCGTATGATTTTTTGTCCAGCCCATACTGTCACATCGAACCAACCCCAACGGTATGCGTCCAAGTTGCGTGAATATATAGACTTTGTAGCGGCTGGGAAGTTAGTTGCGAGCGCAAGTCCTGTACCTTCACGCTTCGCTTTACGTACTGTGATCTGAGACACCATCAAGTTTTCTTTCAACTATATCTGCACGGACTAGCGCTCGCTCTTAACTTCCAAGCCGCCATAAAGATTCGACAACACCTTTCTTTCGTGGTAATGGTCGGTTACCAGTTCAAATCACCATGAACGTGCGGTAGACTGACCTTTATCTTGATTTATTTAAAGTTTGTGGAGCATGTGTTCTTTCATACATAGTTACTAGGCGTCATCTCTCTTTTTTTTTTGATAATAAAGATTATTTATTTATTTATGCCAGTAATCTAATCGAGTTGAGCAGCCCCTTTCTAACCATACCACAGTTCACACAATCCATTAATCATTTAACTATCCTAACGTATTCCTCAATCTCATACAACTCAATACAACTATTATTACAGGATTAACTCAATGCAATAGTGTAGTGACGTAGAGGGAGTATGTACAATAGAGTAGTCATCGCCGTATACCTAAGCGGGATAGCAATAGTTTAAGGTTAGTGTTGCCGATGATTATCTGTTTGTTATTATTTTTTAAATTGTTATTTTTTTGATTTTTGGGAATAGTAAATTCTGTTTACTAATTATAGGTAGAATCAATACAGTGTTTCAAAAATATGTAAGTAATTCATTAACCACCTAAGATATATCTTATTAGGTTAATAGTAGTTCATTAACTTCCTAAGATATATATTAAAAGGTTAATGTACTAAATTGAAAAATAAAACGAATTTTTTCATTATATTTGAAATCGCTTTATTTTGCGTTTTGTCTTTTCCTTGTTTTATAATCAGTTTTCTTTTATATAATGTTTTGTTATGTATAACAGATTACGCAAAAACACACAAAAAAACTATAATAGACTTGAAATTAAATAGTTTAAAAAACGTACCTTTAGAGATATTATTATTTATCGATTTTTTTATCGGTAAATAATAAATAATATATCCACAGGTATGTATTCAATTTCGAATGAAACAACAGAAATAATACAAAATATTTATATGAATATTATTTAAATAAAACAAATAATTGAAACAGCACTAGGAAAATTTTTGTTCATCTTTACAGTTTTCAGTTTGGTAAAACATGCTTGAAAACTAAAGGATTCTAAGTAAATATTTTTCATCCCGTTCAGAGTCTGTAACCCTAAAAAATCACCATCTACGCCTTTCGCCTTCATACCACCGTGATAATGTACGTGGGTGGGGAAGGCAAGTGTTAAAATATTTAGGTACGTAATCGTAGGCCCTAGGACTAATAAAGTGCAGAGTCAAAGCAAATTTTCTTAGCTCCGCACAATATTTTCTTTCTACAGTCTCTTTACTAATTAATCTTTTTAAAAAATACTTATTCTCAGAACCACACATCAGCGTATTCTTCACTAATCATTAAACGAGCTTTCAATTCTTCTATAATAGTCGAAAGTACTGCAGTTTTTTTTTTCAACCTCCAGGCTCTCGACCTTAACACTGCAATCTTCTTTTTTCTTGTGTCAGCTAAGAGGGTTTTCTCGCACAAAAATTTTCTTAGCTTTCGTTTACGAGGCGTTTCAACCAATTCACTAGAAGGAAGAACGCAAGGTATGTTGTTTTCATCCTGCAATTTAAAAAAATTCTCATAAACGATTTGGTAATATATATTAATTATTTATGTTATTAATTCAAATGGCTATTTGTTTTTTAACTTATGGAAGGATTCTCGATTTTCGTAGCAACTTCCTTGGGTCCTTTAGTATTATGCAGACTAAATTTTTGTTCAAAAATGCATAGGAATTTTTTATGAAATAAATGTCATATAAAAGAATTGCTTTATAAAAAAATAGCTGCTTTTAAGAACCAAATTTAAAATATTAAATTGAAATCTTTTAATTAAACTACAAACCTTAGCTTCATACCACTATAGCATCAGTAGGGTTTTTTTGATATGATGCAATAAGGTTAATGGTAAAAACAGAATGATACAAAAAAGGTATAGCAATAAACAGCAATTTTCAACAAAAGGTATTTATCGTTTTTGTAACTTCCTGTATAGTTAAAAAAATAGTACCTCGTACAAAAATTAATAAAGGGATTCACTAACGCTTACCTCATGCACTGGTTCAGAAAGTTTCGCTTTTTTACTAGTACTAGGTTGTTCTACAGGGATTTCCTGAAAACAAAATTAGCTTTTAAAAAAAATTTAAAAAATATTTCATAATATTTTATTTCATAACTAAAAGTATCCAAATTTTAAGTAAATAATATTTACTATAATATACATGCTATACCAATACAAACTCATCGGAGGGCAGACATCTTTACAGGTATCTTTTTTTTATCGCACATTACGAAAAGCAAAAAATATCGCATTGGATGTATGTACACAGATATCATTTAAATTGATAAAGATAAATAATTAAATGTTTCTACATTAACACTAAGTACTTACCTCCAGTCTCCATTCAACATTTTTTGGCATGTTAATAGTACTAGGAGGAAGTTGCTGAACTGTACTTTCCTGAAAATAAAAGTGAACTCTTAAGTGGGTCCAGAAAATTAATATTGTACCTACTCAGTTATTCATCAATTACTCTTACATCAGTTACTCGATTTTAGTATAACTATGAGCCTTATTACCAACTAATAATGAAACCGTGCGGTAATTTCAATAACTGCACGATTTGGTGTAGAACCCGTGCGGTTATTTCAATGAGGGACTAATAAAAAGAAATATATGGACTAGTTTCTTTGCGGACACATTTTTATAACTCACAATGGTATTGAAAAACGTCGTATGACACTCGTACGCTATTAAAAATTACGTATTCCACTAAAAATTAAGCACTCGGGCAACAGGCGAGTTCTTGATGCCCAATGTCAGCCTCATACATAATTTTCATCTAAGCGTACTTGTATCATAATGTATGTATTATTATTTTACCTCAAGTCCTGGTTCGACATTTTCAGTTGTTTCGTAGTACAAGGTCGCTCATCAATAATATCCTGAAAAAATAAATATTGAGCATGTAGAAAAAAAAACCCTATAAAATTCAAAATTACAACAATAGTTAACATTACAAATTCAAAATCAAAATAGGTTACTCACTGGAATAAAAAGAGTTGGAATCGCATTCGGCAACAAATATTGTGCGTTTTACGAAAATAACGCGACTCAAAATGTTTCGAACATATCCGGTCATTCTTCTCGGGTTGCCATTCCTTTTCCCCAGTAGCTACGATCCACATATTTATAATGTTTGCTTCTTTAGGACATCTAAAATAAATAAATTATATTGGTAATTAAATTAAGGTTAAAAAAATAGTTCAGAGTCGTTAAGAAATTAAGGAATTTTTTTGCCAAGCACTGGTATCCCTGTAGTGATTATACAGCAAATTAGAAAACGACAAAAAATAAATGGCGACCTTTAAATAAAAGAACGCTTCTTAATTTAGTCGTATATAACGAAAAAAGTTGTAGGTTATTTTAGTAATTTATTGTATATTTTCTGGTAATTATACACTAGAGATAATGAAAACTAAACAGCTAATCGAATTCCATAAGCAATTTTACTTTAAATAAGCTTACTTACTGATGATAGGTCATGTTTGGTATTTTTCGTTCTGGTCGGTTTTTACAACCTAACACACAACAACGCTACATAATTTTACATAAACTCTGTCTAAAACAAAAAACTTTAAACGTCACGTAACTCAAACGTCAATAATTTAGGAAATAATCACATAAAACCACTAAAACAGTTGACGACAGCCGTTTGTTTGGAACATAGTACCTTTGTTCCAAACAAAGGAAATCGCATAAGGTGAAAGAAACAAAACAAATTGGTTCACTCGCTCGCTCTTAACGTAACACAGATAAGTGTGTTTCTCTCACACATTTCCTGTCATTTTAGTGACGCCTCTATAGTTCATGCTCTCTCTACGTGTAGTGATAGTGTTTATTTAATATATACCTATGAGATGGACAATACATCATAATTTATATAGCATCGATACTGAAAATATCGATAAAAACAAATTGTTTGCGGGTGGAGTCGTCGCCATATTTGAGAAACACTTGACTTCAGATCACGTGATCACATGCCATATCCCCTATTTTTCTTATATCTATGTTCATAGTACACTGCTTCACAATATGTTGATGGGTCACATTGTGCTGACAGCTGACAGTTGGCGATGGTATCTCAAGGCGCTTAAGCAGACAGACACCTTATCTTGAGAATCACATCACCATCAGAGCACTTGTTTCACCGTTTCCACTAATAGTACACACGCGCAGACACTTAATAAACTAAATCGCACCACTTTTATATATCAAAATCTACTTCAAACCATTATTTAAACAATAATACAGGAGCTGCAATCCGCCGCCGGTCAAGTTCACGCCAAAACTCGTTTGAAACTGTGAAAAATGAAAATGAGAGTTTGCTGTGAAGTGAGTGTGAGTGTGCCCTATATAAAAAGTACTCTGTGGCTGTGAAACTGAAATGCAGCGTTCCCAACACCAATTTGTCAAGTTCCCCGAAAATTCATGTCAAATTACCCAATTTAGGGACAAAATTTTAACAGATTCCCCACAAATTCCCCTCAATTTTATATTAAGAAATGAAATAATTTTTAAATAATTTTATAACATTTATTTTTTGACATACATTTTTTTTCTTTTTTACCTAAATTTTTTTTCACACTTTCCTTATTTTTATAATAAAGATTTTACTCCATGGAGTATTTTAAATGACTTCCCTTGTTGTCATTAAAAAGTATCACAGTATCTGCATTTATATGCATGTAGTTCTCTACTTTAAAATTAAAAAATAAAGTAATTAAAAGCATTAAATGATACACAAAAGTTGCCGAATTCAATCCCAAAATTAAATGTGGTGCAATGAAGATAATTAGAAAAAGGGAGTCATTCGATATTCATAAGTAACCTAATAAAAATGTTAAGATAAAGATTAAAATTTCTTGAAAAAAGGTTCTGACTTGGCCCGGGCTATCTATTTTTTAAAATCCCCGCATTTTCCCCGCATAATACCAATTCCTAAAAAATCACCAAACAGTTTTGAACTCCCCGCAATTTAGGGAATTCCCCACATGTTAGCAACATGTTGAAATGACATGTAAAATGTAAATAATTTTTTTAGTGATGTTACCCGTCGAGTTACTAACTCGAGATGGATCTCCCTAACACGAGTTTGGGCAGCTGTACATGAACGGATCAAGTGAGCCAGCAAAAGAGTAAGAGCACGGTTCGTTCATTGTGTTCGCGCTTTGTGTTTCAAAGAGTATTTAGCTACAACCAAAACAATTTGTTATTTAGAATTTTATAACAGCTAAGTTATGTAATTTAATTTCTTTTATAATTTTGATTAATTATGATCAATATAAATATGTAAATCACAGACCTATTGTATTGTATTGTATGTAATACCCGAAAAGGGTTGTTAAGTTGTAAGACACATCATATTTTAAATTAAGGCCAAATGTAACACTGAACTTACAATAAAGATTTTGAATTTGAAAAAAAAATATTTAAAAATATTTTGATTGATCAATAAACTATTAATAGTTTATGTACTACATCTTAAAGCTAGACTAATATTGTTTCGTGAAGACTGCTATATGTATTATGTTAAATGCAGTTAGGTATTTCCTATAACTAAGATTAAAACCAAAAATACATAAGTGTGTGATACATACTACATATTATATATAATATATACCTTTTTATTTCAATTCAACATACTAAGAGTTTAGTAATTATAGTTATCCCAACCTATCAAAGGGTTAGATGGAAAAACAAATTTATAAAAAAGTAATTGGTAACAAATCATTTACTCTGTTTCGTACTGCTCACTCGAGTTGCGTGAATTTCAACTCGAGTTAATTCGAGCCGTAATTTTTTTGAGTTGGCACATCTATAAAAAAATCTCAGAAGGAAAGAGTATAGTAACCACCATAAACTTAAAATATACTGGTGTATAGACCGACATAGTGTGCAAGGGAGAAGAAAATTCCTTATGGCGAAAATGCAAGATAGAAAAAGATACCAAATGTCATGACTCTGTAACCGATTTTGAATGACAGGTCGGCACAAGTCGGCAAGCAAGAAATAAGCTCCTATATATTTTTTTAGAGGGTAATAGTGGTTATTTTTAGTAAGTAACTTTTTTCCAAAATGATTACTTGTTCTGTGAGTGAGAGTGGTGTTAATAATAGAAAAAAATCTTGATAATTGCACATTTCACAGGTAAATTCTCAAGATGTCGTCAATGTTATGACACGTTTATTTTTGGTTAAAAGGTATGTTATATACTTTTTTAAATATAGAAGATTTTCAATTATTTTGTTAATTTTGATACTTTGCAGGGAAAAAAGTCACGTTATTGATATTTTGCATGAATTTGGTAAATACATGTTTATTGTTTATACAAAGTATTTTACATGTACGCTAGGGATTGACTCAACTATATCAAATTTAACGTCGATATTTATATTGAATCGATAGAGTTGCCCACACAAGAAGAAAATAAATCCTCGGTTTGCGTTCTATAAACGTAATTTTATTTTGCCGTTTGTCAAATAGATTCCCTCCGGATTCTATAATAAGAAAAAATGGATAAGGTTAGTTGGACGTATTGGTTGGATTCCAAAGACAAACTCAATAATTTTAGTAATTATTTACGTGAATATAATAAAAACAATTTTATTAAAAGCAGCCATTTCTACATTATTTGTACCATTAAGTATAATATTGTTATTATAAGACTTCAAAAATATAACTTTCAAAGCTTTAGGTACAAATAGAGACAGATTTTTACACATTATAAAAATGTAGTACATTAAAGATAAAAAATCTTGAGATTATCCTATTTAAGCCATTAACAACCCAGCTAAGTATCTATTTATCAACCAAAAATATGTATAATCTTACTTCACCAACCGCACCTCACGTTCCCACTAGTGCAATATTCATAGCATCACGCTATTTGCCCCAAGAGGTTGTGCGGAGCTTCAGATTATATTCCCAAGTCACAATGATAAACCTTTCAGCGTATTTAGATATAATATATTTAGTAACGCTCTTAAAGCGCCACTAGACGCCCGCGCATGAGACGCGCAGTTCAATGTGCCAAGATAGTGTAAGTTCCATAGTATTTTATACTCACAACGCTCGATGCTCGATTCATGCTTGATGGCTGACGACATTGTGCTAAGGGCTTAAATAGCTTGGTTCATCGCCTTCATCGCCATTTGAATCTACAAAAAATAAGCTTAAAAAGTTTTGTAGTTCAGTTAGTCTCCTATGCTATCTAGTATCCTATACTACTGCAGCGCCACCCTTATTGGACGCGTATTTAGGGACACTTTTTATATCTAGACATGGTCCTCCTTGTACTCTACACTCCATAGGTTTTGGTTATGGAGTGTAGAGTATAAGGAGGACCATCGGTATATATAAAAAATGTCCCTAAAACCGCGTCCAATAAGGGTGGCGCTGCAGTAGCATAGGATAAATTAAAAAAAGCGCCAAAATTAATTAGAATAAGATGGAGAAATAAATAAGGACCGACCAATCCGCTTGGTTATGTACTACGTAAATAGTTGAGGTTTTGTCAAGGAGGTTATAATATAATATAGAGAGTGTGCGCTTAGAACATTGTAATCGTTCCTCATTTTTCTTAGAAAGAGAGGCACCAAGTTTAGTATTTTATCCCCTTCTAACATTGATAAGAGTTTACACAAGATAAAAATATTACCAACGTTTAGACAGTTATTGACTTAAAGTAATATTTTAGACGTATGCTAGAACAATAATCTTACATTTTTTATCGCTAATCATAGTTTGGTATATTCCATATTGTATTTTAATTAAGCTTATTATTAAGTAACATGAAAAAACCACTAAAACACTTTAATGTATGAAATTTATAACTCCAAATGTCAAACAATTAAATTCTAATGTAATTTTAAATGGAGAGAAACTTAGTCTTGTAGATACCACCATTTTTCTTGGAATCACATTAGATACCAAGCTTCAATGGAGTCCCCATATATCAAAATTAGCAAGCAGACTTAGCTCTGCAGCATATGCTGTGAAAAAGTTTTGAAGTCTTACGAGTGTTGAAACAGCTAGACTAGTTTACTTTAGCTACTTTCATAGCATAATATCGTATGGTATTTTGCTATTGGGACACGCAGCTGACACTGAAATAATATTTGTTTTACAGAAAAGAGCCATAAGAGCAATTTATGATTTAAAGCCTAAATAGTCGCTGGAACAAAAATTTAAGGAAATTAATATATTAACTATTGGCCTCTCAATACATTTATGAAAATGTAATGTACGTACACAAAAATAAAAGTAGTTTTACAAAAATAAGTGATATTCATTTTGTAAATACTAGGAACAAAAACAAGCAAGTAGTACCAGTTACTCGACTCCATCGAGTCAGTAATTCATTCTTGGGGCGATGTATACGCTTTTACAACAAAATTCCAGAAAATATACAAAATTTGACCTGCTCAAAGTTCAAAAATTTAATAAACTAAGTTTGTATAAAAAGGGTTATTATAATATTAAAGGATTTATGGATGATAATAACCCCTGGAAATTAGGTGATCGCTACCAAGCTATTTCTAATTTGTTGTGTTGTTAATTTATGTAACATACAGGATTGTAAGCTGTTATTTTAAAAAAGTTCCGCTGTTTTTCTTGCTGGTTCTTCGCAGCACAGATGTTTTTTTTCGAACCAGTGGTAATTAAACAAAAGAGTGACTTTCAATAAGTATTATTTATAATCTATATTGAATAAAAAAGTTTCTGTTTCTGTTACACGAATGTTCTTTCCCAAAAAAACTAGGAGGTGCATTTTACGCTATAGATGACAACACTATTTTAAAATTTGACGTCGTCAAATGAATGAATATATTGTTTTTTTTTTATATAGAATAGGGTGACAAACGAGCACACAGTCCACCGGATATTAAGTGGTCACTGTGGCCCATAGACATCTACATCTATCCTAGTTTGCGAATCAAAATGCAGATGCGTTGTCACCCGTGAGGACTAAGATGGAATGACTCTTTTCCATTAAAAAGGGTCTCCGGTTCTCTACACTCACCATACGAAACACATCAGTGTTGAGCTGCTATTTTACGCTGGTATTCTGTGAGTGTGTGGTCCTTCCCCGGTCGATCCGACCCATTTGTGCTACAACTATACTACTTATATAGCTGCAGCATGGCTCTACCGAGTAAAAAACGCCTTGTGCTTATCATTCGCTAAATCTATGTGGAGTACACTCACTTAGGGAGCGTTAATTCAAGTTTAACGTTTTTCGGAACACTAGAAAAAGTTTACAGGTTCTTTCATCATCCACACATTAATAGCAAACGTTAATAAAAGTGTAGGCGTATCCGTCAAAATACTCTCAGAGACACAATGAATTGCTCATAATGACGTTGTTAAACCACTGCAGAATAATTTTTAAAAAAAACTAGTATAAACACTCGAAGATATATTATATGATCCCAGCACCAACAGAGAAAACGTCGATACAAAAGAAGCAGTTTCTACACTCTTACCAGCTTTGTATGACTTCAGTTTCTTCGATCTTTCCTTTCGGTGTAAAATCCTAAAAGAAGTTAGTCAGACACAAAAGCAAATACTAAATAATATAATAATAATCTAGATTATCACTGGAAAAGTATGAGATAAAAATCAAAGCCCAAAAATTTTTCTTCAAAGCCAACGTATTCAACTAGTGGAAAAAGCTATTTCCTACGTAACAAAAATGTGAGAATGTGGACATTTCGATTGAAGGAAGAAGAGGAATGAGGAGATTTCGAAAACGTTTACCAGGAGAAATGACCCGATATGCTGGACTAACATTACCAGAGGATCTGCAGAGAGCTATGTTAGAATGTCTTGTCATATTTTACGAGGAACTAGACCATCGCTACAGAGCAATGGATGATATTCTCGTAACATTTAGTGTTGTTCAGCCTTACTCTGCTATCGTCACTAGATGAAGATCTTCGTGTAATAGTTCAAAATCTGACAGAAATCTATGATGATTTTTCTGCAGGATATACAATTTTGGCGATTTTTTGACTTGAAAGCTGCCAGCATTTCTTCCCAAGAAGCGGTTCAATGTAATTCATTGGTGTTTTTCTTGTAAAATTCGGTTATTCTAAATCTGTTCCGAATCTAGAGCTGTGTCTAAAATTTTTTTACTATTAACTTTCATGTGAAGGAATCTTTTCAAAACTCAAAGTTAATAAAATCTTACTTAAGGTCCTCAATGAGCCAAGCGCGACTAACCAAATTTCTATTTTATCTATCGAAAATGACAAGAAAGTAAACTTTGATAATACATTAGAATATTTCAGCAAAATAAAGTCCCGTTAGCATGTATAGCATTTTTTGTTTTATTTTAGGGGGTGCTTTATAGAAAACCGCCCTGGGTGTCAACCCACGCTACGCCGCCACTAGTTACCGTAAGGTTTGATACTGTAGCGAAGCAATAATGTAATCAAAATATTAAACGGAGTTTAGTTATAACCCTATTCAGCACTTTCCATTTTGAAAAAAAAATACACATTTCGTTTTCCGTGATGCTGTATACACTATTAATATCTTCAAAATATTGTCTCATGGACACTCTATTAGAAAGAAATGCACCGCATAACTCGGTGCCTTTCATTCATTTCAAGTTCACTGATTTAGGAACGTTTCTCTAGTATGAAGTGCGCACTCTATATTTTACAACCTCCTTGTCCATGCGTGACTGCGTCGCCATGTTAAGCGCCAAGTTTTGTGGTAGATCTGCTGTCAATCTGTCAAAAAGCAGTGACAAAGTGTCGTATAGAAATTATTTTAATAAACAGATTTTATTTTATTATTATATTTATTATTTTAATAGACTAACATTACCAGAGGAGCTGCAGAGAGCTATGTTAGAATGTCTTGTCATATTGTACGAGGAACTAGACCATCGCTACAGAGAAATGGATGATATTCTCGTAACATTTAGTGTTGTTCAGCCTTACTCTGCTATCGTCACTAGATGAAGATCTTCGTGTAATAGTTCAAAATCTGACAAAAATCTATGATTATTCTTCTGCAGGATATACAATTTTGGCGATTTTTTCACTTGAAAGCTGCCAGCATTTCTTCCCAAGAAGCGGTTCAATGTAATTCATTGGTGCTTTTCTTGTAAAATTCGGTTATTCCGAATCTGTTCCGAATCTAGAGCTGTGTCTAAAATTTTTTTACTATGAAGTTTCATGTGAAGGAAGCTTTTCAAAATTTAAGTTAGTAAAATCTTACTTAAGGTCCACAATGAGCCAAGCGCGACTAACCAATCTTTCCATTTTATCTATCGAAAATGATAAGAAAGTAAACTTTGATAATATATTAGAATATTTTAGCAAAATAAAGTCCCGTTAGCATGTATAGCATTTTTTGTTTTATTTTAGGGGGTGCTTTATAGAAAACCGCCCTGGGTGTCAACCCACGCTACGCCGCCACTAGTTACCGTAAGGTTTGATACTGTAGCGAAGCAATAATGTAATCAAAATATTAAACGGAGTTTAATTATAACCCTATTCAGCACTTTCCATATTGAAAAAAAATACACATTTCGTTTTCCGTGATGCTGTATACACTATTAATATCCTCAAAATATTGTCTCATGGACACTCTATTAGAAAGAAATGCACCGCATAACTCGGTGCCTTTCATTCATTTCAAGATCACTGATTTAGGAACGTTTCTCTAGTATGAAGTGCGCACTCCCTATATTTTACAATCTCCTTAGGTTTTGCATACTGGCATTTTACTAACTACTCTAGTCATGAAATTTTTCAAATATTTGAATTCAGCTGACTTCACTCCGTCTACAACAGCTATATTCATATCGTAGTTTTTCAGACGCCAGCGCTATTGTGGTAGGTTTTTGAACCTCTATTTTCAGTATATAGTGGGACACTTTTTCAACTTTCGCACCTTATAAGATGGTTCTCCTTCTACTCTACACTCCATACCAAAACCCAAAGATATTGAAAACTGTCAATTTAATTACAGTGTTGGCAGGTTGGGTTATTTTCCCCTAAATTTAGTGGATTATATAGACTGCTTAGTGTAAAATATAGGACAAACATTTTTTAGGGGATTTGTTCAGGTTATTTACAAACTTCCTTTAATTTACGTTAAAAAAATGAAAGAGGAACGATTTAAGTTCAAAACAGAAATTATAAAAACTTTTATTAATGAACTATTACTTAACAGACAAAACATTTTTCTAGATGAGTAAGATATTAATTTTACGCATTATCGTAATCGTTGATTAGATATTAAGCAACGTCATGAAACTAAAGGTAGATATATTAATATGATTTTAGTAGGTAAATATCAGAGGAAAAATTGTTTTAATGACCTATTACTGCTTATAAATTAAGAAAGTTAATTTTCTCATTGCAATTAATGCATTTAAATATTAATGTAATTATTAATTATAATATAATTGTAATTATAATTATTATAATAATATTAATGTACTTAACTGCGTAATTTAATGTCGTTAAAGGCTGCTGATGTCATGTAGTGAAAGACAATCTTTCAAATTTTACATCATTCGAACCTACAAAAAGTAAGCTTAAAAAGTTTTGTAGTTCAGTTAGTCTATAAAAGCGTAGTAGTTGAATTTGTGTTTTTAATTTTTTTTTAATTTTGATTAATAAATATTTTATAAATTATAATTTATATTGTAGGTGATTCTGTTTAAATTTTTTTAAATATTTTGATTGATAAATATTTTACAAATTATAATTTATCAAATATTTCGCATAAAATATTTAAAAATTATAATTCATGTAATAAAAGGTATTTTGTTTCAATCTGGGGATTTTAAGTATGCGTTTTGGGGAAAGTTGATGAGTCTACCTTGCAACACTGGTTAATTGTCAATTCAACTGAACTACTAACTTTCTTATCTATGGTGTTGTATTGAAATTGAATTGATTTTGAATTGATTTTATGGGTTTGTAAGGTTAAAGTTTCATCGATTCATCGCTTTATTTCTATTTCGTTAGTGTTTCCATCTTTATTTTGCAAATACGGATTTATTTTTTATTGTAAAATGTGAGACGCTGAGACACAATTTATTGTAATAAAAAAACATTTCTTGGATAATTTTTATAATTAAAAAAATGCAGGTTTCTGAAATTGATAATGTGAAGATATATAACCTCAGTGCTGGAAAGTCATTACCAGATGTATGTTGATTTCTTTTGTTAAAATGCATATATTTATAATACTAATAAACAATTTCTATCATTAGTTTTATTATTGGAGAGGTGAGAAATATAATTTATAGAAGGAAGTATGAGTAACCTGGATAAAAATTATTTTAAAAAGTGTTTAGTAGTTAAGATTGGTTGGTCAGGATAGCTTTATATCTGCATACTTCTATTATTACTTATTTTATGTCAACCCATTCATGATTACATTTTCAAATAGGCTTATTAAACAGAATCTCATTTTCTTGACAAATTTAGAGTAATGTAGAGAAACGTGTGTATAAAACAAAATATCAAAGATATTTATGACAATTAAGTGTATTAATTTGGATTTTGCTTATTCGTTAATTTAAAATTGCAAATGCCAAAAAAACAAACTATCAAATGAAAAAAATTAATGAAACATTTTTGTACTGAACATTTTTTAAATTTTTTCATAAATGCTTAGAAAAGGCTTTAACATGGGCTATAATCAGTACTTAGTGTTGCCCCCTCCAGCTCTTTGAACTATTTCCAGTCTCCTCGGAATTCTAACCAAGTTATCAATAAAATCTTTAAGGCCTGCCACATACATATCGAAACCGGTCAGCCACACACATACGGAATCCATTTTGCCCGTAAAATTTCGAACAGGAAAACTACCGTACATATGTAACAGGTCATAGATTTCATATGGACTTGCTGCATTCAGAAATCTGTATCGGAATATCAAAAGGGAATCCCGAAACGGAATTCGGTATGTACGTGGCGGGCCTTAAGATTGCATTCCATTCTTCCTGTAATGCTAAAGATAGCTGGATTTTTGTACCGAAAGGACTTTGGAGGTGATAGTTGTTCAGAATTTGTTTTTGTTTAAACATTATTAAAACCAGTAAAATGGGTACAAATTAAAAAAATTATAAATGAAGATTTACTTTTAAGTTTTATTTTTAAGATTTACTTTAACTTAAAAGTGATATTATTATATCACCCTCTTTTATCAAAGGATTAAAAACTTACAAGGATGGCAATCTATCTCTGCTTCAGGTGATAATAATAATGGTCCTTATATATTTGAGTAATAACTTCAATTTTAAATAGGCTTAGTACAATATTTTACTAATGCCATGATGAGCACACAGTCCACTTGATGGTAAGTGGATGCTGTGGCCTATATTCATCTTCATCTGTTTTATGTTTAGAATGAAAATGCAAATGTGTAGTCACTTTTGAGGACTTAGATGTTGTACCTCGTTTGCAGTAAAAGGAGGCTCTGGTTCTCTTAATTCACTATAAGAAATACTGCAACATTTACGGCTATTTTACGCTGATATTCTGTGAGAGTGTGGTCAATACATTTATGCTACAATCATAATATAGCTGCAGCGTGTCTATATCATATTGAAAATGTTGGTGCTGGCAGGGATCGAACCCAGTTTGCTCATGTATTGTGAAATTTACAGCGACAGCTTAGCCTCTAAGCTATCATGTAACCTAGCAGTCATTATTTTGTTTTTGTTTAAAAAACTATGTAACCCATTGTTTTGTTACATTTAGTGGTTATCTGAAAGAAAGAAAAGGGCACTACTGAAGAAAAATGTTGATCTTAGAAGGAGGATTGAACTTATTCAAGAATTTGATATGCCTGGGGTAAGCACCAGTATCCGAATGTCTAAAGATGGACAGTATATAATGGCCACAGGAATTTATAAACCGAGAATAAAATGTTTTGATGTAAATAATCTGTCACTGAAATTTGAGAGATGTTTGGATTCTGAAGTAGTTACATTTGAAATATTAAGTGAAGATTTTACAAAAGTGAGTTAAAATATATTTTTAAAATCTCAATAGATTCTGTTATGATTTTTGTTTACTTGCAGTTTTTCTTTTTAACTTAATGCTTAATTAATACATCTTTTTTTCAGATTGTTTTTCTACAGTGTGACAGATATGTAGAATTTCATGTAGGTCATGGAAGACATTACCGTCTTAGAGTACCTCACTTTGGCAGAGATATTGCGTACCATAAACCTTCATGTGATTTATTTGTTGTTGGTGCTTCAAATGTAAGTTCATTATTTTTGTCTTTAATTTATACTTTCCATTCCTATTTTTCTAGTTATTTTTCTACTTCTTTTCTTTCTACAAATATTTGTATCATCATCATTATTATTATAGCACTTCACAAGTCCACTGCTAAATGATGATAGGCCTCCCCCAAGAAATGTCAAATAGAATGGCCCTGAGCCACCTGCATCCATCAACTATTCTTGCATAACTTACCAGGTTGTCACTGCTTCCAGTGGTGGGCCGCCTTACATTTCGCTTATTGGTACAAGGTTGCTACTGAAGGACCTTTCTTACCCATTGGTCGGTTCTTTGAGCTATTTGGCCAGCTATTGCCACCTCAGCTTACTAATCAGTTGGGATATGTCAGTTACTCTGCTTTTACTAGGAATGAGGATATCAGCAATATACTCATTTCTAAGTCTATCCCACATTCTTTGCTTGCCCTCTCCATAGCTACCCTGAACCTCGAGCGTAGCCCTCTCCATAGCTCGCTGAGCGACCTTGAGCTTACTCATAAGACCATCAGTATAAGACCGCATCCTTTATCCATATAGTATCTGTTACGGCCTACGGCTGCTCCAGCAAGGTTAAAATCTTCCGGGGCCCATTTAGCAGAAGACTTCACGAGCAGACGCAGGTCGGGCCCCAATATGGCCACGTGGAATGTGAATCACAATACACTATATGGGAGAAAGCTAGAAACCAAAAGCACTTACCAGTATCAGGAGCTAACTTCGCTCCAAGGCTTGGGCAGGCCGTGAGTGTGTGTAATGGGTTTTGTTGAACAGTGTACAGTGAGGTGTAAATGTGTGAGGCCTGGGCAGGCGTAGGCGACCAGCAGCGGCCGATTTCCAGGCTGCCCCAAAATGCTGCATCGCTCCAGCCTGCTCCATCGCCGGACCACTTCTTTCTTCACTGTCACTAATTCAGTCTCTTAGCTTCATTGTACATTTAACTAACTTCAATTCGCCTAATTCCACCCTCATCGCAGAATCGAACACGTGATACCCGACACGGTAAGGACAGTAGCGCAAAATTCGACATTCAATGTCCCGGATTCACTTATCACAAATTAGAAATAGGGAATTAAAGCGATCTCTTAATGGATCAACCATTCAGTGTTAAACACAACTAAGCTCCTTAATTTGACACCAGAATAACACGTCGCGCCAGATTCAAAATACGCCTCGTTGACACGCAAATTAAGCTAACTAGGCAACCAAAACACAAAAAGGCACTAAACGCGACGACACAATTATAACGATATCTTGACAATTAACCGGGAGAAGCTCTCAAACAAGGAATGCGCGGCTCGAATCCTAGACCATATATCTCCTCGACGCGCGTACACAATTCCGTACTCTCGCACGAGTTAAATATCGCACAATTCACATATCTATGTGACGAAGAAACACGCACTTCATCTAGCTATCTAGACCTACGAAGGACGCGTGAATTTAGGTAAGAGGGCCTCACGGCTCCCCTCTCCATCGCTGGTGGAGCACTGACTCATCGCCCTCGCGTCGAGCGACTGCCAGCCGCACACACCGAAGCCCCACCTCGCGATCGTTTTCACCTACATATTATCGGGGGATGCGACTGCTCGAACGCGATTGGAGGATGTTCAACATGACCAAATTTAGGCATAAACAGTATCACTGGCAAGATGCACTGGTCGGTAAACATACTTGTCGATAACATCACCGTAGTGCTCCCATAAACTTTACCTTTTGACATTTGTTTAGTGGATGTTCATTTTAAGACCTATCTATTGGGAGGTCATTCACATCACATAGTATAGTGCTTAGGTCCTTCAATGATTCTGTCACAGGGAAAATATAGTCGGTAAATCGAAGGTCAGTGATATGCGCACCATTGATGCTATTACCATATTCTTTGCAGTCCAATAGCTTAAAAAGTCTTCCAATGCAACGGTAGAGTTTATTATATATATAATGTATATATATATGTGCACGGGTCGTGCAGAACTTAGCTCCAACCACATGGACAGTTTTCACGAGCTTCTCATTCGTATCGTTCTCTGTATTGCAATGTTCAACATGAAAGAATTGGAAATGTACCGAGATGTCGGATCTCAAGATTTGCCGAGGTAGAAACCTGTATGACCTTTAACAAACGTTTGATGATTCTGAGTATAAGGTACGAAACCCACGTGGATACACTCCCAGTCTTTACAACTTATTAACGACAATTATGGAGGAAAAATCAGAGATCTCCTTATGACAGATGGTCGCCATCCCGGTGATAGAACAAGTTGCCGGATTCGAGGATTGCCGTGTCCTTCCCCTCTCTTCGGACCTCAGATAATCCTATCCCAGCGCAACTTGGCTGTGTCTTCTTCCAGCTCCAGGTTCTTCTTGTCAGTCCTCAAGGAGCGTGGGTTGAATGTTGCCAGGTCAAGTCGTCTTAGATGGCAACCGAACCTCCTTTGGGGATTCTTAGCACCCCTGACTCGCCGGCCACCGTTACTTATAGGGAGATGTTTTCCATAGTTGCCACACTTGGCAAGCCGGTTGGCAACTGCAGCTTTTCATTCTATTTTATCTGTTATCAGAAAGGTGTTCCTGCCCACCTCCTATCTCAGTTTCCCTCTGTCGCCTCTTACGACACCCACGGGAAGATATGGGGTAGTGGATATTCTTAACCGCCACTACATGTGTGAAATTGTAATCATAATATTTACCCATTATTATTTGCAAAATCAAAATTTGTTTGGTATCGACAATAACTATGCGAAGATCCAATAGATGCCGCTTACTTACACCGCGTCTACACGGCGCGGCGGTGTAATAATATCCACTTATATTTGTAGGTACAAACTTATAAGGGATAGTTCTTATTTTTGTTAGTCTCTAGACTTGGCCGTGCAGTAGCGGCGAAAGAGAATCCATTCCCCAACATCACTCCGTGCGGCTCGTTAGAGGCGACAGAGGGGATGGACAGCTGTATCTTCCAGATTACTATTTCATTGTTTATGGAATTGTATCTAAACATATGTATACTATGCATTTTTATATAATATATACTAGCGTCCCGCCCCGGCTTCGCACGGGTGATTTCTGGATCTCGACAACAGCACCACTACTGGGTCCGATTGTGACACACAAAAAAAAAATCATTAAAATCGATTCAGCCGTTTTCGAGTTTTAGTGAGACTAAAGGAGCTATAGATTTTTTTTTTTATTTTTAACGTCCCCGCATTGCCCTTTGTGGGTGTAGTTTCATAAAATCGGTTCTTGGTAATTTTTAACACGCTAAAAAGATTATTCTGGCCAAGTTTTATACCTATAAGAGCTATAGCTTGAAAATGTAATTTTTTTTAATCACGATATCTCTGGAACCATAAGGCCCGCAAAAGGAGTTGCGAGGGCGTTAATTAAAACGATCACATTCAGTGGCGTAGCTACGTAACCAAGGGCCCCGGGGCAAAAATGAAATTGAGGCCCTATTCAAACTAAACTAAATACTTTAAAAAAAAATTTTTTTTTTAAATACTTTAAAGATGCAAAACTATTTCATCATCAGCACCTTGTCGCCCAATGCAGGGCATAATAAAGCAAAGCTTACTACTAAGTACTATGTGTAACGCATAAACAATACCGAAGTAGATTACGGTTAATAACAGGCAGGCAAGACAGTGGAAGAGTCACACGGCAATTTTTGCTGTCGCACGTGTGGACCAGACTAGATGGAGTGACGACGTGATAACACATGAAATGAGGAACTGTAATGTATAAATTTAATGAATGGGTGGACCGTGTCGAACCGAGGAGACCCACGACCTTACTGATAACCAGACTGAAGTAGAAGTTTACTTCGCCTGTTAAGTGCAGATGGTTGAAGACGTAAGCCCTCTCCCCCTTAACCTGGTAGTGTAATTAAATAAGTAACCATCCCAGAAGGGTACCAGCACCCCTAGTATTGGAGAATCCTTGACTTAGCATCCACGCCCAAGCTACCTACCCTACTTTTCCTTAAAGCGGGTACTCAGGCTGCCTCGCGTATCTTGGAGAGGGGGGTAGGGCGTAATTCCGCTCAAGATTAATAATACTCATGGCAAGTAGAGCAATAAGACAAAGGTGATCCCTGCCGCGCTATTCGTGAATTTCTGCAACATCAGGGAATTTCATTCGAACGTTAACGGAATCTACGAGGTACCATCTGAAGACGGCGAAGTCGATCTTGCTCTTTCTAACCGAGGCGCAGGTGTCCTCTCCGGTCGATACTTCTCTCCTATCCGGAGTACAAATTATAACACCTTTGTGCCTCAGGCTGGAGTTTGCGTATACGCCGAGAGGGCATCTGTTCTCGACGCCTTAGCAATCTTGAAGTTCAGCGATGACCATCGCGTCTGTGGGTGCCTCTATAGGTAATACACACAGATCAACTCATCGACCATGTCCAAATCGCTGCAGACTCCGTGCTGCAACAGATACAGTCTGCAGAGAACGTGATCGTTGGTGATTTTAAAGGCCACGACACTGGTTCTCGTTTAACCGATCATGCGGGAAGATCTGTTTATGACTTAGCCTTGGCATATAGTCCCACACAAATGGTTACTTCACCTACGCGGATTCTAGATGTGGAGGATCGTGCACCTTCCCTGTTGGACCTTCTGCTGACCTCACATCGGAACGGATATCAGGTCTCCCTTGACGCTCCTCTTGCCTCATTGGACCGTTGTCTGATCCGGACTATGGTGCCACTCACACTCTCATCGCGGTTGCGTTTTCCAGATCGCCGCCGTGTTTGGCAATGTAGGTCAGCCGATTGGGGTAGGTTGCGGTCTTTTTTTTGCATCCTTCCCTTGAGGAGAGGCGCGGGTATGCTTCTCGCCGAATGTTCCCAACGTGCTTTTGTCGCTGATGTGGTACTTCATAGAATGGGACTCTTTATTCTATTACCTGTGGTGCCTTGTTTGGTCGCTCCTGTAAAATTGCATCGCGCTATATATAATAAGAGTACTTCACCAGCGCTGTTAAAAAAAGTATAATTTCGCCTTCAGGTCGGTACTATGCGGTTTATACAGCGTTCAGTGCGAGTAGCACTACTCTCCCTAGACATCAAGTCTAGTGGGCCTGATGGAGTTCCTCCCATTGTGCTGAAGACGTGTGCTCCCTAGTTGGCACCGGTCGTAACGTGTCTTCTAAAACTTTTTCCCTATGCGTAGTCCCGAACTCAAAAAAGACAGCTTTAGTGCACCAAATCCCTAAAAAATAACAAAAATCGACCACTCAGACCTAATCAACTTGTTCAAAAATAATGAAAACCATTGTGAACTGCCAGCTCATGAGGTTGAGGAGGTCCAACTGAAAAGTGACAGCCAGTACGATTTCCGTCGAGATTGCTCAGCTGGTGATCTTCTGGATTACCTGACTCATAAATCTGCAGAGGCAGAGAGGGTAACCCTGGCTGTTAGTTTGGACATAGCGAAGGCCTTCGATCGGGTTTGGCACAAAGCGTTTTTTTCGAAACTCCCTTCCTATGGGCTTCACGAGAATTTGTGCAACAAAATCGTAGAAGTAGGTGCATGCTCCATTTACAAGCCTATTTACGCTGGTGTTCCACAAGACTACGTGCTATCACATACGGTTTTTTTTCTGCTTATCAATAATATGTTACAAACAGTAACATGCACCGGCTGTGCCTATATGTCTCGGGAAAACGTAGCAGAAAACCGAAACAAACTTGTGTCTGAAGTCGAGTCTTTGCCGAATAAGGTCTCGGATTGGGGCGACTAAATCTAATTAAGTTCAATGCCCAGAAGACACAAATTCTCGTGTTTACCACTAAAAAGAACCCCTTTGTTGTAACTCCTCAATTTTAGGGCACTCCCCTTGTTACCTCAGCCAGTATCGGAATCTTCGGCGTTGACATATCAAATAATGTGCAGTTTCGTGGTCACTTGCAAGGGAAGGCTAAATTGGCCTTTAAAAAGCTCGGCGTGCTCAGCAGAGCGCTGTCCCGCTATTTTATGCCGGTACTTTACTTGCAACTTCACAAGGGGCAGGTTCGGCCTAAGATGGAATACAGTTCTCATCCCTGGGCCGAGGCTCCCTAGTACCAGCTCCTTCCGATTGACCCCATCCAGCGTAAAGCGGCTCGAATCGTCGACGACTGACGAAGACGTAAGACGAGACGAAGAAATGTTGCATCCCTTTGCATTTTCTATCGCATTTACCACAGGTAGTGTTCAGAGGAATTGTTCAGATTAATTCCAGCCACAATTTTTCATCAACGCATTTCACAAATCCACATCATCGGTCATCGGGATGTTTGGCGGTCCATTACTGTCGGACCGATACAACTTAGGGAGCTTCAAGAAACGAGCTTACTGCTTTTTAAAGAGCCGGCAACGTGCCTGCAATTCCCCTGGTGTTATGTTTGTTAAAACGTGGTGGTCGACACTTGCCATCATGTGAGCCGCATGCTCGTTTGTCCCTCTCTTCTATATAAGAAAGATAATAAGACGAAGGAGACAATTATCTTTAACAATGTTTTACCAATGTCCTGGAAGTGGGAGTAATTTTTGTGATTTCAATTCGAGCTGTTCGCGGTCGGGGGCTAAAAAGTTAAAACTCGAAAATTCTTTATACAACTAGGTTAGTACATAATTTTTCGAATTTCGTTCTTGGAGGCCGAGGGGCCTCTTTAGCTTGGGGGCCCCGGGGCACTGCCCCGGCTAGCCCCTGGGTAGCTATGCCACTGATCACATTAACCCCCGCAACCGGGGGTGGCGGGTGGAAATTCGTAAAATTCTTAGCTGACCTCTACTCGGCGAAAGGAATATTTCTTCCAAATTTCAAGTCTCTAGGCCTTATGGTTCCAGAGATATCGTAATGAGTCAATACATAGGTGGAAATCTCTTATATATAACATATAAAAGATGATAAATCATAGCGGGTGCATTTGTTAGTGATTGTGTAACTGAAGAACTTGACCAATTGAAATCATATTTACCCATTTTATTTGCAAAATCAAAATTTGTTTGGTAGCGACCATAACTAAGCGAAGATCCAATAGGTGCCGCTGTAGCTGTCAAGTTATTAACAAATTCTATATTTATGAACTTACGGTGTCGTGGCGATTTAAGAATATCCACTAACTAACCTCGCCCCGTGAGTACCATAAAAGGCGATAAAGGAAACTAGAGCAGGAGATGTGAACAATGATAACTCAAAATAATATAAATGCTTGGCAACGCCCCTGCCAAGCGTGGCAGCTATGGTAAAATCGCTCCTATGATGCAATCTATAGGGGAGGTCTACATTCAGCAGTGGACTTAATGTGTGATTGATGAAAGGATGAATATTTATGGATAAAGATGACTCATATTCACAATATTTTATTACAGTTAGCTTAATGCCAAAAAAGAAAATCACAAAATCTGGATCCAATAAGTGGTGCTATGGTTGAAATAATAATTAATTTTATTAATATACTGCAAATAGTCTGGAGTATAGGAGTGAATATATGTATCTATTAAAAAGGTCATAACAACATTGCTTGGCCAGCTTGTAGAATGATAAAATATTTTTATTGCAGGAAGTGTACAGATTAAATTTAGAAATGGGACAATTTATGGCCCCTTTTGTAACAAAAGCAAATGAAATTAACACTTGTGCTGTTAATGAAGCACACGGCTTACTCATACTTGGTACAGAAAGTGGTCAAGTTGAGGCCTGGGACCCTCGAACTAAATCACGACAGGGTTTATTGGATTGTGCATTACATTGTTCTGATATTGATAATAAGTAAGTAATAAAATGAAATTTCTTTATCTTTTTATGTGTATTTTTGTGAATAGTTTCTTTTTGTGGGTCTCTTTAAATTTTAATCCAAACATAATGTCTCATTGTTATCTACCTGCAAATAGTCTGTGCACTAATCGAGCTAGTATGGCTATATCTACATTAAAAAATGTATATATCTTTATATTTTTTATTTATCTCTGGGTAGGGGCTCCCCAGTGCCAGCTCCTTCCACTTGACCGCATCCAGCGCAGAGCGGCTCGAATCGTCGACGACCGAGCCCTTTCCGATCGGCTCGATTCACTGGCACTGCGAAGAGATGTTGCATCCCTTTGCATTTTCTTTCGCATCTACCATGGGGAGTGCTCTGAGGAATTGTTCGGATTAATCCCAGCCGCCAAATTTCACGAACGCACATCGCGGCAGAACTCCCGATACCATCCACACCATCTGGATGATTGGCGGTCCACCACTGTGCGATTTAGAAGATGTTTTCTTCCTCGCACGACTTCCTTGTGGAATCGATTACCATCATCGATTTTTCTGGACCGATACGACTTAGGGACCTTTAAGAAAAGAGCGTACTCCTTTTTAAAAGGCCGGCAACGCATCTGCAATTCCCTCCCTGGTGTTGCAGTTGTTTATGGGCGGCGGTAGTCACTTACCATCGGGTAAGCCGCATGCTCGTTTGCCCCCTCTCCTATAAAAAAAATATAAAAAGTACGTGTCACGTTGTTTGTCCGCGATGGACTCCTAAATTACTGAACAGATTTCAATGAAATTTTGCACACTGTGTGTAGTTTGGTCCAACTTAGAAGATAGGATAGCTTACATCTCAATTTATAGTCGCAATACAATATTATTTTATTGAAAATTATTTGTCTATTATTTGACAGTCACAATTATCTGTTAGCTCCAAACGATTCTGTCAGATGACGATATCTGTTGACTGGATTGAGTAAATATTTAATAGATGGCGCTATGTTAAAAATACAAACGTTTAATATAAGCTACAATTTAGTAGTATAACCAAACCACCACGTGTTGCTGTAAGTATTCAACAGATAGAACCGATTTCAAAAAAAAAATTGCAGACTGTGTGCAGTTTGGTCCAACTTGAGAGATAGGATAGTTTTTATACGGATAAGTGACCCTCAATTTTTTTATTGCTAATTTCAGGAGTTTTTTTGGGAAAGCAAATGGTTGTTCGGAAAGGGCAGAACAACATCTGCCTGGTCAGCTAGTATATAGTATATAGTATATATTAAAGAAACAGTGTAATAATCATAAATCTTATTCAATGTACTTAGTTATCGAAGTCTTAAGCTATTAATTAAAAACAATTTTATTCAAAGTCGCTTTTGACACGTGCATTATAGGGCATGAATCTATGAATTTGTGCAAAAATCTATAGATTTATCTCTGTGGGGTATTTAGCCACTGCTACTGCTGATTTGGTATACTTTATACTCCTTTTTCACAAAACTGAAAAAGTTCCCCTCGCGAGCCATGATTGATGCTGGATGATGACCATGTTCAATGTTTCCAACAAGTTGCGGGGTTTCTTTAGAGCTGAGAAGACATATTATTTTGTCAAATTGTTTGTGCTATTTAATCTTATGTCATGTATGTGTACCTAAAACATGCAGCTACAAAATTGGTAAGACGCGAATTACAAGTACAGCTTGTGATTTTAGAAATAACAGTACGAAAGCTGAAGCTGAAGCTGAAAGCTGAAGCATATCACACTCGTGACCCGCGAGTTGAAGAAAAAATATCAACGCGAATACAGTCCGTGATCCGTTATCGTGTTAAATGATAAACGCTTTTTAAATTTGAATCCAGAACAAGTAGTTACTGTTACATTCTGAATTGTGACGCTGCTTCCTTACACCGGTTTGGATATACATGAATATAATTGTTTGGTTGTATGGAAGAGATCGCTCTTAGCGATAAGACCGTCCATTGTACCACATTTCTTTCTCTCCTTTTTTGTTTATATTTGTTTATTTTGCGTACAATAAAGTGTTATTTATCTATCTAAATAAGATCTTCTTGGATTTTCGTTATACTTGACGATTTGGTGAATAACGGAGGTTTCTGCTATCACCATATGACATGAATAATGAGTACATATTTATATAGTATAGTAGTTATTTATATGCTTATATCATTTCCTATATGTTATTTTCTTACAATTATATTTTTAGAAGTTTGCCTGCCATAACAGAACTGAAATTTAATGGCGCCCTACAAATGGGGGTTGGGACATCTTCTGGACAGATTTTACTTTATGATATTAGATCTAGCAAACCACTTTTGATCAAAGATCATATGAATGAAATCCCTATTAAGAATATAGAATTCCACAAGCAAATGAACTATGTATATTCAATGGACTCACTGGTTTTAAAGATTTGGGATAGTAATACCGTAAGTGATTTAATTTTTTTTTAATAATTAGCTAGTAAAACATAGTGTAACTAAACTAGTTGGCAGTCCACCTTTGGGATTGGGCAGCGGAACGCAAGGGATCAACAGCTGGTTGACTTCATAGAAAGGGAGGGACTCTTTGTGATGAAACCTTTCTTCCATAAGCGGCACACCACAGAAAGTGGACCTTCACTGCTGGCCGTATGCGGAAGCTCGAGGTCGTTCAGCTAAGGAAAAGGCTATGGTGGGAGTTTTCTGAGTGATAGACTACGTAATGAGGTATCCATAGTAGAACTAAACTGAAGTAGCACAGGGCACGCTTTATAGATAGAAGAACCGACAACCAATGGAGAGGAAAGTTTCACGAGTGGTAGCCTCGTTCCGTTAAGTAAAGTGTAGAACAGCCATACTAGATGGAGTGATATCCTGGTAAGACATGCATGAAGTCGATGAATGCAGATAGCTCCTGACCGGGTTTTGTGGCATTTCTTGGTTTGTGGAAGCCTATGTTTAGGAGTAGATTTGTGAAGGGCTGTAGTGATGATAAAACAAAAACTGTTTTTACAGTGGGTTTTCTTGCCCAAATACCACTATTATAGATCTGCAGGTTTTTTTGATTAAGTTCTTCGCGGACGATATTGCGGGTAAAGCAAGTTTACTATAGAACTAACCGGTTTTGCTTTACAGCATCGTTAGGATATATACGTAATGATTTTTTTAAATATAATTGGACGTGGTTATGCAAGAAGGATCCAACCCGAGTTTGTGTCAAAAATATTGACTTGAAAAATAATGTTTGTGGTCTATACTATTATGTGATGTAACAATTTTAGCAAAATTAACAAGAATAAGAAGAAAAATCACAAACAAACAGAAACCATACCGATAGTTTGAGTTTATGATATTCGATGTATGGATACTTCAAATATTATAAACTCAAATTAACTTATCGCGGGTTGGATCCTTTTTGCATAACTATGTCCAATTAGTATCAAACAAGTTTACATTGCACCTGAGCGTTTTCTGCAGTCCATTGGTACCTGCAAATAATTTCTAACATAGAAGGTAACAGATGAAGTTTCCCCATAGTTATGGGGAAACGCATCTGTTACCGTGGTACAAAATTTCTAATTTGACCACTTCTAGTTAGTAGTAAAATTAGAAATTTCGTACAAACTACTTCAATATAAAATGAGAACATCGTCAATGTAGTCAAAGTCAATTAAATACGCATTATTAAGGATAACTCAAAAACCTACTGGGCAGATCCTGATCAAATTTATATGAGAGAGAGATGAGAAGCACCAAATTTCAAATAATAAAATCATCAAAATCGGTTCACCTAGAAAAAAGTTTTGAGGTAACACACATAAAACAGTCGAATTGAGAACCTCCTTTTTTGAAATCTGTTGAAAATAACATGTCTCAGAGCTTGTTTGCTAACTGTACTTATACTGACGCTCTTAACCTTCAAACTGGAAAACAACAGTGAGAGCATTGCTGCAATGAAACAAATATGTAAGAGTGGTAGAAAAGAGAGCCTTGCCTTCTAGTTCTAGTAAGACATTATATACACAGTGTATATGTAGAACAGTGGTAGAGCCACGCGGCAGCTTTTGCTGTCGCACGGATGGGCCGGCTCGAACCGGGCTGGTACCACGACCTCACAGAATACCAGCGTGAAGTAGAGATTTACCTCTGTGTTTCGCTTGGTGAGTGCAGGTGGCCGGAGGCCCTTTTTATTCTATCTTAGTCCTCACGGGTGACAACGCATCTGCATTTTGATTTGTAATAGAGGATAGATGTAGATGTCTATGGGCCGCAGCAACCACTTACCATCAGGTGGACTGTATGCTCGTTTGTCACCCTTATCCTTTAAAAAAAACATATTATATTATTATGACATTATGTATCTTATTTAACATTATAAAACGTTTTTCTTTACAGGGTAAACAATATACAAATATAGAGTCTTCTGCAGATTTTAACGATTTATGTGTTATTCCTAATACTGGTTTATGTATGATGGCAGTTGAAGATCCCAAAATGCAAGTTTATTACATTCCATCACTTGGTAAGTCTTGTGTAGCAGTGGTAAAAGTAACAACTTGTTTAGTATTTCACTGGAATTAAAAATTGTTCTTAGGTAACAGTCCAGTACTTGAAACAAACTAAATATATAAATGTGTACATATTAGCTAAAATGAATTTTTGCATGGTGGTAAATGTGTTATACAGATCGAGTGGTCACCATTCGTGTCACTGCAATGTCATTGAATAGGCGTGTTTACATGCAAGCCGATAACTCAACTCCGTCCCACTGCAAACTTGAACAAAACGGGCATCCAGTTTCTACACTTAGGTCGTGTTCTCGATGACAGTGATGAGCGGGAAGGCAACTATGCGAGAGTGGTGTAGGTGGCTCAGGACCGTGTTTTTTGGCACTTTTTGGGAGATGTATGCGTAGGTATATGGATGTGGAGGAAGCGAGAGAGGTGTGTCAGGATTGTGCCAAATGGAAGTCCCATAGTCTCTGCCTACCCCTCTGGGTGACAGGCGTGAGTGTTTATGTTATGTTTTTTTGGGAGAGGTGGGGCAACGTTCAGCATTGGACTTGTAAGTATGTACTTAAAGTACCTATAGAAAGTATGTATAGTAGTAAAATAATTAAATAGTTCGCCAAAGTGCAGTCCTGTATTCAATGGTTTCTTCATTATAATCAAATCATCATCATAATTACAGCCCATTAAAAGTTCACAGCTTACATAGGCCTTCCCGTAGGGAGGCTACAAATTTCGGTTCTGAGCCACCTGCGTCCATCGACTTCCTGCTTCTCTTACTGGGTCGTTACTCTATCATCCGTTGTCGGTTCTTCGAGCTATATGACCGGTTCATTGTCACTTCAGATTACTGATCAGTGAAATAGAAAAAAGCTACAATGATATAAAATTTCGCATAGCCATAATTTTCGGGGATCTTTGAGAGCTGCAAGGCGACATATAAACTGACCAGTAATTAGATAACATTGCTCATTATTTGATTGTGATCATATGAACAAAATCGCTCGCTCCTAGGACCATCGCTCATAGGACATGAATTTATGGTCTTGATTCTAATTTGAATTCGATATCATATAATCACTGTTAGCGTAGTTACAATGGTGTGTTTGGCGGCCCCGCTGGCTTCGAGAACAGTCCAATCTCCCCGCACTTATTACAGCGACCTTTCTGTCGTTCCCATTTACTTACCAATGTACTCGAGAACGCGGCCTTAGTGTTTCTAAGTTTTATCCGCCGTATTAAAAAATGTTGCTTACTGGTGGTAGCAATCCTTTTAATGTAAAATAGTATTGAACTACACTAAAAGCCCTTATTTTTAAAATTAAAGTTTTTAAAACACTGTCAAATATTTTTTGTCTCGTTTTGAGCTTCCTACTTCTTTGTTGCTCACACCTATACATTCGGCCCTGGTTTGTAATTTGTTAAAAATTCAGCATTATATAATTCCAAATTTTTATGTCTAACGTTTATCTTAAATTTATATCTTTATAGGGCCTGCGCCAAAGTGGTGTTCCTTCTTAGATAACTTAACAGAAGAGCTAGAAAGCTCGGCGGTCCAGACAGTATATGACGATTACAAGTTTATTACTAAACAAGAGTTGGAATCACTTGGATTAGACCATCTACTAGGAACAAATTTATTGCGAGCTTATATGCATGGGTATGTAAACATCTATAATAAAAATTTGATATAATATTTAAAATGTATTTATTGTAAAAAAATAAACTGTAATGTCTTGCAGATACTTTGTGGATGCACGATTATATAAGAGAGCTAAAACAATAGCAGATCCATTTGCTTTTGATGAATATAAAAAGCGTAAGATTCGAGAAAAAATCGAACAAGAGAGACCGGCCAGGTTAAAAGTGGATGATAACTTGCCAAAAATTAACAGAGAACTGGCCTCACGTCTCCAAAACGCTGAAGGACGAAAAAGTAAACAATCAATTAATTTACTTAAAGATGATCGTTTTAAGGTAATCTATAATTCAACTTCCTTTATTAAACAGTTTAGATTTTAATGAATTATTTATTACGTCAATATTATTTTTAGGAATTATTTGAAAATCCCGACTTTGAAGTCGATAAAGGAGCTGATGAATACCGTTTACTGAACCCTGTGTTATCCAGGTTAGATAAGAAGAGTACAAAGAAAGTAAACGCTGATATGGAAACTGATAAAGTAAGTTATTATTTTTATATAGCTCGTGCTGAAATTATTTTAGAATATCGTATAATTTAAAAATAAATCCTTTTTAATAGGTTGAGCAACATGTTGAAGATGATAATGATTCAGATATCGATTTATATCAAACGAGTGAAGAAAGTTCTGACGATGAAAAATTATGGACAAAAGAGATTAAAAAACAACACAGAATTATTAGAAATAAAAAACAGGTAGACGAAGAAGAAGAAAAAGAAGAATCAAATAAAGAAAGAGTATATGAATTCAGCAGTGCTCCTAAATTAACAAACATCAGAAGCATTACTCGAGTAAGTAAAACAAGTCTTGGTGAACGTCTGACAAGAGAAGGGTTTTCAACAATGGCCACTGGCGCTGGTGGAAACAGGGAAATGAAATTTACAATGAGGGGCAATAAGAATATAACAGATAATCATAGAAAAATGAAGAAACATTATGAAGAAAGAAAACAGATTGTTAGAAAAACAGGATTTTTAACTAAGAAAAAACTTTCTAGGAAATAAGACTTGCATTGTCATGTATATATATATATATATAAAACTAATTTCTTTAAAACATCTAGAAATAAAATAAAGGAACACATCCAACGAGTGTAAAATAGAGAACCCGTTTAAATAAATAAAATGCCTAAAATTTCTTGTTTCCTTTTTTGGACCAAAATTATTTAGGTGCAATATTCTGCAGTAAAGTTAAAATAAATATTATTAACATTACTTTTTCTTCCTCACAATCTTTTACACTAGGCTGTAAATGTTATTTATTAAATGTCTTCATACAGAAATTATAGGTGGTAAGTAACGGATTGCGATTACTGTTGAAAGAAGGTTGGCCAAATCGTACCAGACGATGAAACGATGGAGTCACTATATGAAATATTTATGAAAAATATCCTTATTTTTTAAGGTCTTAAAAAACACAAAATATACCTCTCTAAGTAGCCACAAAAAAAGTTATCCTTTTATTTTTGTTTTTTTAACTGTTCCGAAATTATTTATAATATGGTTTCTGAACGCACTGGAACGCACCTAATGGCGATTCATTTCACGTATGAAAGGACTTTGTATTCAAAGACTAATTATTCACGTTTTTCTGAATAGATATTAATTGTAATTTAATTCAATTAGTATGTAGGCATCAAATCAACTACTATACTGATTTATATGTACTGGATTCATGTCATAAAAATGATTATGTAGCTTCATATTCATACATATTCAGGACGTTGCAGTGGTTTTTGAGAAATATTTTACTGATATTCCGATATTAACCACTAAGTCACTGAATTCTTCTCCTGCGGTCGCCGAATCATTACTTAAACAAAATGTAAATGCGTGTACAAAGAATTTTACATTTCATAAAGTATCATCAAAAGATATTGTAAAATATTTTAAAACTATTGATGTTAAGAAAACTGCGGATCTCTGGGGGATTTCTGTTAAAGTTATTGCGTCTATAATAGATACAATCGCGCCTCATTTAGCTGTTATTTTTAATACTAGTATCGAATCTGGTGTGTTTCCTGATTTAATGAAGTATAGTAAAGTAATACCTTTATTTAAATCTGGTAGTACATTAGACCCCGCCAATTTTAGACCTATTTCTGTACTACCAACACTTAGTAAGATTTTTGAAAAAATTATTCTTGATCAAATGTTAAATTTCTTTAATATAAATAATTTACTTCATAAAAATCAATTTGGTTTTACAAGGGGTCGCTCGACAACTGATGCCGGTGTTGAGCTGATTAAATATATATTTAATGCATGGGAGAATTCACAGGATGCTTTGGGTATATTTTGTGACCTATCCAAAGCCTTCGATTGTGTTCACCATGAAACATTAATCAGGAAACTTCAACACTACGGTGTAAGAAGTGATGCTCTAAAATTAATTATTTCATATTTAAGTAAGAGAACGCAAAAAGTTGTCATCAACAGTACGAGTTCTTCCGGGTCGATGGTACAGATGGGCGTGCCTCAAGGCTCAATTCTCGGCCCCTTTCTGTTTCTTGTATATATTAATGACTTACCTTACATAGTAGGAGATAACCATGATATAGTATTATTTGCAGATGACACTTCTTTAATTTTCAAATTAAGTCGACATTTGCTAAAATATGACGAAGTAAATAATGCTATATCTAAATTAGTGAATTGGTTTAATGTCAATAATTTGCATTTAAATGGCACTAAAACAAAATGTATGAAATTTATGACTCCAAATGTCAAACAATTAAATACTAATGTAATTTTAAATGGGGAGAAACTGAGTCTTGTAGATACCACCATTTTTCTTGGAATCACACTAGACGCGAAGCTTCAATGGAGCCCCCATATATCAAAGCTAGCAAGCAGACTTAGTTCTGCAGCATATGCTGTAAAAAAGATTAGAAGTCTAACTAGTGTTGAAACAGCTAGACTAGTTTACTTTAGCTATTTCCATAGCATAATGTCGTATGGTATTTTGCTATGGGGACACGCAGCTGACACTGAAATTATATTTGTTTTGCAGAAGAGGGCCATAAGAGCAATTTATGATTTAAAGCCTAAAGAGTCGCTGCGACAAAAATTTAAGGAAATTAATATATTAACTTTGGCCTCTCAATACATTTATGAAAATGTAATGTACGTACACAAAAATAAAAGTAGTTTTACAAAAATAAGTGATATTCATTCTGTAAATACTAGGAACAGACACAAGCTAGTAGTACCAGTTACTCGACTCCATCGAGTCAGTAATTCATTCTTGGGGCGATGTATACGCTTTTACAACAAAATTCCAGAAAATATACAAAATTTGACCTGCTCAAAGTTCAAAAACTTTATTAAACTAAGTTTGTATAAAAAGGGTTATTATAATATTAAAGAATTTATAGATGATAATAACCCCTGGAAGTGAGGTGATCGCTCCCAAGCTATTTCTAATTTGTTGTGTTGTTAATTTGTGTAACATACATGATTGTAAGCTGTTATTTAAAAAAAAAAGTCCCGCTGGGTTTCTTGCTGGTTCTTCCCAGGACAGAGGTTTTTTTCGAACCAGTGGTAATTATACAAAAGAGTGACTTTCAATAAGTATTATTTATAATCTATATTGAATAAAAAAGTTTCTGTTTCTGTTTCATAGTAAGCTAAGCGTTTTGTTCAATAACGTACAACGGGACATCATGTGTCATCGTCAAGTTACATAATCTGTGGTCATCGATCGGCATTGATTGTCACCCGGCAATCATCTACATATCTATTTATCTTATTTGCTTCCTTCGTTGTGGATTGTGATACTTACTGTACTATTTTAGATTTCCTTCTGTTGTTTTGACCTCGGCATTGTTTTACGGACTGATAACTACCACATGTAATGATTATTCTGTGCTTTTGATTTCTGGACACCGATTTTGCATCTTGCATATTTGTGAGAGACATCATGCAGACTACAGCTACACAACAACGACAACTATCCCTGCGATTGCTATGTGTTAATTGTAACATATGCACTGAATACATTTCGCCACCATCTCGTTTTTGAGCTTAATACCAGAGTAATTTCTAAGATCCGCAAGTGGAATTCTTCCATACTAGTACATATTTACATACCTACTTATTTTATTACACTAACATAAGCCATGTACATCATAATACAAATCTAATTTTTATTTTATATCACTGAAGAAGATTACATATGTGATGCTAACCTCAAAAGTATTGTTGACGTTATTATAAAAAATTGTGGCTATTTAGATATGATTTTCATTCGGGATAGTGTTTACAACATAAAAACAAACCACTAGATTGGTTTGTTATATGCTATAGCTTATTTTGGGACATGAAAAATAAAAGTCAAGTCCAGCTCCTATAGAAATTTGGCCATTGTTCTTTACGTTGTTACGTATTTCCGGCAAGTAGAACGGCAAACATTAATTCATCTATCTTGTGCTGTGAAATCGGCTCTTAACGAAATGTTATAATTTATTCGTTGCGTCTTGGCATTATGTAATTATAAAAAACGCAAACACTGTTGTTTGTTAAACAAGTAGAAGTAGTTTATACTTGATCGAATTATTTATTTATTTTATTTACTAGCAGTTCCCCGCGACTACGCTCGCATGTAATTTAGGGTTTTAATTTTGTTGCGTGGAACACCCTAAGTTACTCCTTATAACATGAGCTATCAGTGAAAGTCCCGTCAATATAGGTCCAGCCGTTTTGGAGATTAGCGGGAACAAACATACAGACAAAATTTTTAATTATTGTGTTTTTGTTATAATTACCGTACATACTTTCATGTGCAATTAGTAAAAAGATATTATTTTGACACTACAAACAGACACTTTAATTTTATTTATTTGTATAGATTTATACTCTATTGTACTAAAGGTACAAACGGTAGACTTAATGCCATATGGCATTTTCTACCAGAATATTCATACAGCTTTTTCATTGGGTCCCAAAAATAAATCATATTATTAGCTTAAGGGTGCCTTGTGGTCCCCCTCCACTATCAATTTTATGGTAGTTAATTTTAGTAACTTGTAAAGTTACTTTTTTTAGTGAAAACAATCGGTATTAGTTATGCTATTGCGCTGCTGATGATTGGTTTTGAGATGATACAATACACACACTTACTCAAATTAAGATTTAGGCGGTGCTGAAGTGTTTGAACAGTAGTGCTATGATGGATATACGAGTACAGAACCAGAGTTTGAAACCTATCCTGCACTGCAGAGAGGTGTAAGAAAGGGTGACGTTATATCCCCGAAATTTCACCGCTGCAATGGAAGACGTTTTCAAGCTACTGGACTGGAAAGGATACGGTATCAAAGTCAATAGCGAGTACATCACTCACCTTCGATTTGCCGACGGACCTAAGCACTATGCTCAATGGCCTCAATAGTGCCCCCAATAGGTCATAAGATGAACATGGAAAACAAAGATCACGTGTAACGTCCATGTCACCCTTATGCCGGTAGTTGTTGGGAGCACTAAACTCGAAGTTGTTGACGAGTATGTTTGAAGTTACAGCCTATATACATACGTCCCACTGCTGGGCACAGGCTTTTTCTCATTTCTGAGAGGGTTTTAGGGCAAGGAAATGTCCGCCGCGCTGCCCAAATGCGTGTTGTACATGTCTTCGAAAATATATTTTTTTTTATTTCTTAGACATGCAGGTTTCTTCACGATTTTTCCTTCACCTCCGAGCACGTGGTAATCAGCACTTAAAATTGCACTTAACAATCTCATTGGTGCCGGCGGGGATAACACCCGGGTTGCTCGCGTACTGTGAAACTTACAGCGAACGCTAACCATCTGAGCTACCACGGCTCTTTACGACGTTCTTGACGAGTATGTTTACCTGGAACAAATAGTCCGACTAGATAAATCCAATTTCGACCGAGAGGTCAATCGACGGATTCAACTCGCAACGAAACGGGCGGCGTTCGGGAAATTACGACACATCAGGTAGTCAGTCAAAAATTGAAGACGAGAGTGTACAACCAGTGCATGTTGCCAGTAATGGCTTATGGATCTGAGACTTCGTCATTCACTGCTATCCGTATGAGGAAGCTCAAGATCGCTCAGCGAGCTATGGAGAGAGCTATGCTTGGGGTTTCTCTGCGTGATAAACTTAGAAATGAGGATATCCGCAGTAGAACCAGAGTAACCAACATAGCTCAACGGATTAGTAAACTGAAGTGGTAATGGGCCGGCCATATAGCTCGAAGAACTGACAACCGATGGGAAAAAAGGTTCTCGAGTGGCAACCTCGTATCGGTAGGCGAAGTATAGGGCGACCCCCACTAGATGGAGTGACGACCTGGTAAGACATGCGGGAATTCGATATATGCAGGTGGCTCAGGACCATGATTTGTGGCATTTCTTGGCGGAGGCCTATGTTTAGCAGTGGGCTTGTGATTGTGAAGGGCTGCAATGATAATGATGACGAAGAAGGTTTAACTTCATGAGGCCATGAGAGTACTGTTATACATAGACTCTCCCGTTTTAGGGAGAAATTAATTTATTTGCTATGTTTGGCAGCCACCGTCGTAACGCCAGATCTTCCGCTGGTTCTGTTATTTTACGCTTGGCTCTATAGGTCATGTGATATAACATGACATCGATCTTTAACACCCAGGGTTGAATGGTAGAGAATGGCTCATGGCATTAAGTTCACACTTAATGCCATGAGTCATTCTCGTTAAGTTAACAGTGGTAGAGCCACGCGGCAGCTTTTGCTGTCGCACGGATGGGCCGGCTCGAACCGGGGTGGTACCACGACATCACAGAAAACCAGCGTGAAGTAGAGGTTTACCTCTGCGTTTCGCTTGGTGAGTACAGGTGGCCGGAGGCCCTTATTACTGGAAATGAGGCATTCCATCTTAGTCCTCACGGGTGACAACGCATCTGCATTTTGATTTGTAATAGAGGATAGATGTAGATGTCTATGGGCCGCAGCAACCACTTACCATCAGGTGGACTGTGTACTCGTTTGTCACCCATATCCTATAAAAAAAGAACTATGTAGGTACCCTTAGTTTTATGGCGTTGCATTTTAGTTTTAAATAAATTGAAAAATTAAAATGATTATACCGCCAGCTATCGGAAGCCATCGCTTCTTACGAATAATTTAAAATTAAAAATTTTGTACAGCCGACTTCAATATAAGCGACTTCAATATAGGTTATTTAGGAATAACTCAATAACCATTGGTCTGACCTTGATCAAATTCATATGGGACCACACGAGAACTATCAGCTTTCATATAAAAAAAGAATCATCGAAATCGGTTCGCCCAGTACAAAGTTATGAGGTAACACACATAAAAAAAAACATACACCCGAATTGAGTACCGTCTCCTTTTTGGAAGTCGGCAGAAAAAACGGGGAGACATTTGGCGAAAGATTTTCTTACGCTGCCACCACTGTACGACAAGTTAAAGTAATAAATAGTAAGTAGTAAAATTAAGTAATTTTGTATTGACTCATAACAATCCTATCTTTTTTACTTCCCCAAATGTGTTTGTAGCTTAATGACTTAAGCGTCGCATGTACACTGACATTATCTCCTAAACAGTTGTAAACAGGAACACATGAACATGATGGAATTTTACTAGCCAATCGAAGTCTATCATTAATTTGTTAACCAAAACAACAAAGAATTCAAATTTAATCAACTAGACAAAAAATGATCACAACCTTTTCCTTTCTACTTAACGCTAACATTTAAACTGAAAAATGTGACATAAAATAGGAAAAAACATCGATATCACGCAGGAATATTCACAAGACTTATAAGAACTAAAAAAACTAGAATTAATTGGAATTTTAATTCCTTATCAGCAATTACTAATCTGAATCCTTACTTAATAATGTGTAAATATAAACCTAAAACAACGTATCGTGTTATGGAAAAACGTGAACTATGTAACTGTGGTCCATAAAAATCGTAATCATAACCATCCCCTAGTTCAAACAAAAGATAGAATGAGTACATACATACCAATGTTACAAGGAATTTTTATTTCACTTTATTTTATTTTTCCACTTCACTTTTTAAAGTACCTAATAGGTACACTTGAACGACTACTGATTCGTAATCTTTTAGTCTGTGTCCTCTCCGATACTTTTAATATCGGTATTAGAAATAATTAGGTGCAAGGTATGGTGAATATGGAGGACGCTCAAGTATTTCAAAGCTAGCATCTCGAATTGCAGCCAACGGTGGTCTTGTGAGCCCATGTGCGAGTTTGCCAAGCCATTTCGTTTCCTCGAGATTTCGTTGCGCATTTTTTCTAAATCTTACCTTCGAAGGACTCCTTAATTTCTTAGGAGTTAAAGTCTATTTCAAGTCTTAGTAGATTCTTAATTTTACCCCGAACGTAATCGTAATAAAACTATATTTCGGCCAATGTTATAAAACTATCTGAAGAACAGAACAGAATCTTGTTGAAAAAGTTCCAAAAAGCCACGAGAAATAATCTGCGCTTCAACATTCTTACATTCGATACACCAACCTGCAACTGTAGAACAAGATGGAGCATATATCTCATTGTACCCCATAAATTTTTATTGACTTGTTCCGTAGTGAAATTTTTAAAGCACAGATATTTAAGTTATTAAGAGTGCATAGTTGTTTATTTTGCATTTCCGCAAATTCTATTACAAACCGCAAATAAATAACTTTAATTTTCTAAACAAAAGATAGTTAAGATCACAGCTCCATGGTGCAGTAGCTTGGCTTTGAGTTACGTCGCTGAAGGCCGGAAGTTTGAATCTCGAAACAAGTATTTGTTTTTATGTTTGTCCTTGTGCAATTTATGTTTATAATTTTTTTTATAGGATAAAGATGACAAACGAGCACTCATTCTACCTGATAGTAAGTGGTTGCTGTGGCCCAGAGACATCTACATCTATCCCCAATTAAGAATAAAAATGCAGATGCGTTGTCACCCTTGAGGACTAAGATGGAATGCCTCATTTCCAGTAAAAAGGGTCCCCGGTTCTCTACACTCACCATACGAAACACAGCAGTGTTAGGCTGCTCTTTTACGCTGGTATTCTGTAAGAGCGTGGTCCATCCCCGGTCGAGCCGACCCATTCGTGCTATAACTATACCATATACCTTCAAGAAAAGAGCTTACACCTTTCTAAAAGTTCGGCAATGCATCTGCAATTCCCCTGGTGTTGCGGTTGTTCATGGGCGGTAGTCACTTACCATCAGGTGAGCCGCATGCTCGTTTGCCCCCTATTCTTTAAAAAAAAACTAATATAGCCTCAGCGTGACTCTACCACGTACCAAACTGCCTCCAAGATACCGGAAAAAATTATAGTGTTTAAAAAAATGATATCTTAACTTATATCTTATCTTACAGATATTTCAGCTTTGCTAGGTAGTGTTTACTTTTTTAAATTTTAAAGTGAGTGTGCATACTGCATACCGCAATATCACATTTTTTTAAAACGCCCCTCGTAGGTGCATAAAAAAATCAATAATTGCAACTTAATACATATGGAACTTTAAAAATTCTCATAATACATAATTACGTTAATCATACACTTTATCTTATAAACTAGGTTTTTTTTATAGGATAAGGGTGACAAACGAGCACACAGTCCACCTGATGGTAAGACGTTGCTGCGGCCCATAGACATCTACATCTATCCTCGTTTGCGAATTAAAATGCAGATGCGTTTTCACCCGTGAGGACTAAGATGGAATGCCTCATTTCCAGTAAAAGGGGCCTCCGGCCACCTGCATTCACCAAGCGAAACGCAGAGGTAAACCTCTACTTCACGCTGGTAGTCTGTGAGGTCGTGGTACCACCCCGGTTCGAGCCGGCCCATCCGTGCGACAGCAAAAGCTGCCGCGTGGCTCTACCACTGTTTTATACTTTGTATATAATTTGGTCAAATATTTTAATAAATAACGACGATATAAAATTGTACGGTCAGGCGCGCGCAAGGCGGTCGTGCCGTCGGGCGTACTGGGAGCGAGGTGGGGAAAACATCGCTCGTCGCCCCGTGAGCCAATGTACCTCTTCACGCTTTAAACCGCCGAACCTCGAGATACGAGTAGTTTAATTACCAGAGAAGGAAATGAGACAGCTTTGATCAGGTGATGGGATTTACTATGAAAGTGCGATTATTGATGGATCAACTATGGTTTAAAGTATAATATCTCTGCGGACGAATTCGCGGGCAAAACCTAGTAATTAATAAAACAGTACCTCAAAAACGAAAATAAACTTGTCTCACGTTTGCTTTGAGTTAGTACATTTTAAGTAAGAATTGTGAAAATACAATAAGATACAAAAAGAAAATAATACAATAAAATACAAAAGAAATAGGAATTCAATCAAAAAATCTTATGATTTTTTAGTTAGTTAGTTACTTGTAGTAAAAGAAGACAAAAGCGTTCAATAATATTACGCCAAGAAAAATGCGTCTCATGAGTGTTTTTATCACAATATGGTTATCAAAGTTCATTGCGCGACGATTGTAAACCATTGGTCAATATTTATTGCGCTATGCTATGCGAATACCTTGAATAATTATTTTTTTGTTTATGTAGGATATTATTTTAAATACAGCTTTCATAAAATTGTTACTGATTTTTAAATAAAAAACGAAGCCTAATTATGGTTTCATAATTGTAATTAGTTTACCACATAATAATAATCTTCCGATCACGCCTAATTACATCTGACTGTTCAGTAAAAGAAAAAGTCTGGATGTTATGATTTTGTGATAAGTATTTTATTTTATTTTTTAGAAACACCTATATAATTAAATTTTATTCCTTTATGATAACAGAGAGAGCTATCTTTGTATATACCTAAATACATAATAATCAATAAACAATCATGTGTCCCATACAAAGGCGGTTGTTTACCTCTGACTGGTTACGCCGGCAACCTTCGACTATCAACATGCATTTCACAAACATTTAATACAGTCAATTAGTATTTATGTAAAGGTTTGGTCGCTATATTATATTTTCAATTAGTATGAACAAAATATTGTGGGTATTTTTAAAATCATTGTTCTGTACAAGTGATTTGGACAGCGAAGAGAGGGAAGTGCATATAGACTAGAATTTATATAGAATGCAAAACGATAACGGATCTTACGGCAGTGGTAATTGTTTCCATTATACAATTGTTTATATACAGTTATTAAGTCTTACCGTTAATATTTAGATAGAAACCTCAAGAAGAAGATTTATCTTTAGTATTAAATACTTAATGGCAATTAAAATATAGATATGGGCAATAAACTGGATAATAAGAATTTTTTAAACGATTGTGTAGCTAGTGACTTACTGGACAGCCATGTACTGGGCAACGACAAGTTTGGGGGCGTACCAGCAATGGAGAGATCCAGGAGGTCTAGTCTGGATGCTAATAGTGTCGATGTGAGTAATACTAATTCTAAAATATGTAGTACATGTTATCATAAAATACTATAAGTTAAATATAAAAGAAATTAAAATTTACGCATTACAACTTTCCTTCAAATTACTTACTTAAGTATACAAATAGGTTAGGTATACAAATTCCTAAAATTATGTATACATAGTAATTTACATTTCTGTTTTGACACATTTGGATTGAATTATATTTTGTGAACTTTCAGATAGGTGAAATAACAGAATCTCCTGATACAGAATATATGAGCACATCCGCAATTTTACATTATTGCAAGTCAAAGGTATGCGTTTGTTAACAACTAGTTTAAACTTTTTTCTATAAATGATAGTTGAAATATAGTGATATCATATTTAATTTCAGATATTAGTACCATATTTGAAACTTTTAACAATAATGGGCTTAAGGCCTGTAGTTGATGCTTCAAATTCATCGAAATATACGATTTGTTTTTCGCATTTTCATTCAGCTCAGGTAGCAGTATTCATGTTTTTAGGGTATATATTACAATATATGGCCTGCTTCAGGTAATTTTTAAGCTATCATTAACATTATTTCTATAGAGAGAAAGAAAACTTAAGTGCAATTCAATTTATTGTTACAGGCGAGACAGAGGTTTCTGTTACAAGTTAGTGCCACTTGCCCTCACGTCACCGTTAGAGTATGATGCTTATAAACAAATATGTTATGGAAATGTCACTTTCACATATATAGGACCTAGTATTCTACATTTTACAGGTTTTTTATATGCACTTTATTTATTTCGAATATCAGACAATGAACAATTACAAAATCTTATGGAAAGGGTGAGTATTCTATGATCAGAGAGATTGGAACACATTATTCTTTTATTAACTTATTATAAACCAGTGCCTTGACTTGAGTGACTAATATATACTCATAAATTTCTTCTTGTATACATGTATTCGCAAGGATTAGGGAGTGGGGCGGGGGTGTAAGGGAGGTATCAGATTTTATTCTAAATCTCTTAACCGCAGCTAAACTATGAGGTTTACGGTTGAATGTTTCTAAACTTTTAAATAACTGTTCATTGTGGACCGACTGCAAACCTATACGCATTTGGGCTATTACTTCTTCGCGTCCACAAACATAATACTAAATGTATCAGTACCATGTTGCGCTACAGACTTGAGCTACCTTTTTCTCTTTTATTTCATGGACCTTCCCCATTGTAGGTAGGATTGGCTTTAATCTACCGCTAAATTGTCATACTTATTAGAGGAATATTATTATTGAAAATGTTTTATATTCAATGTATCTACTTTTTGTACTTATCCATAACGTAAATAACGTAACGTTATGACGATTTTAGCACACTATTATGATAAAATTTAGGGTTATTTTTCCATAAACGTAAGAAGAAAATGTATGAAATTTTACCTACGTCTCTTTTTTTATAGAATAAAAGTGACAAACGAGCTTACCACATGATGGTATGTGTATGCTGTGGTCCATATAAATCTACGTCTATCCTCTAACTAAGATGTAATGCCTTGTTTACAGTAAAAAGAGTATCCGGTTCTCTACAATCACCATACGAAATAATTATATAGCAGTTTTAAGCTATTATCTTACGCTGGTATTCTGTGAGAGCGTGGTCCTTCCCCGGTCGAGCCACTGAATTTCGGTCACTGCGGCCATTCTCAATGAAGACTGACCATCTGCACTGGACTTGATATTCTTTGATTATGGTGTATGAGTGTGTACGCAAGCACAGCCACTCTCTATTCCCTCACCGCAGGACCAATGGTTTTACGTACTTTCCGAGGTTTGGGGGTAATATATCGGTAACATTTTGACGGTTGCTACACGGAATATCTTCACGAAAAAACCTAATAACTGATTTTGGCTCAAGCTCGACCCCGGATTCGAAACCGGGTACAAATGCTAAACAGTCGCGCTACAGGCTGTTAGATCAACGAGGTAGTCCTACAGAAATATACAGAAAAAAATCTGCCATCTAACTACTCCAAACTTTACACGTTACGAGGATTGAAGTTATAACAAGTATTAATATGCACGAGCTAAACTGAAAAAAAAATGTTGGAACTGTTTACAAACGAACAATATTTTGTTGCTATTCTATGTTTCTAATTACTATTCCATTTCTAGGTATTTCTTTTATCTTCCTACGCCCCGCAAAGCATGCCTACTGCTAACCCAAAACGTCTGCTGCGTATGTTGTGGTTCTTCATCGTACTCAGTGTTTTCTGGATGTGTGTTTCATTATTTTCGGTCAACTTGATGTTGGCTAAGGGTACCATTATGTTCAGATGGATGGAAACAAGGTATTATATTCCTAAAATGCACTTATTACATAAGAGCAATCATGAATATATTGCAATAATATTTTTTAATGTTTGCTTTTAAGCTCCAATGAAGTGAGACTTACATTGAAAATACTTCTTATTGTTTGCACGCTGATCCACGACATGGTGCAGGCGACCGTCATAACCAGTTACTGTTTACAAGCGCAGTTGTTACAATCTCATCTTATGTTTCTTAAAGAACGACTTCTCAATAGAACAATTACCCCTTTAAATTGGATGAGGGTAAGAACTTTAGATTTATTATCTATTATTATGTGTGGTTTATTCGAAGTCGATGTAATAGTTGTATAAATTACGTATATCTACATTATGATTGGATTGACAATTTTTGTGGAATGGATTACCTATATCTCAATTATTGTTGAAAAAATATTTGAAAAAGTAGTAATCAGACGAATAAAGATGTCTTTATTCCTATGATTAAGACGACTTTTTAAAATATTTTTGCTGAAAATAACTTTTTAACAATTCGCAACTTCTTAACACACATTCACGCACACATATTTCTTCTCTCTCTTGATTAACCCGTAAAAGTTCACTGCTGAACGCAAACATATGCACATAAAACCATGTTGTTGGCTGCAAAATGAATTTAGATGCATATGTGTACGTGAGTGTATATTCTTACAATAGCTTGAGCTTGGTTTTTGCATCACTTGAAAATTACGCATCGTTCCATCTTTCTTTGTTTAATATATTCAGTCAATATTAACATTTTATTGAATTTACAATTGACATCATCATCATATTATCACATTTCATGCACAAAAAATCCAAAAATTGCATTAGGTATAATTATCACCAAAGTAGTTTAATTAATATAAATCATCATCATCATCATTACAGCCCTTCACAAGTCCACTGCTGAACATAGGCCTCCCCCAAAGAATGCCACAAAGCACGGTCCTGAGCCACCTGCATCCATCGACTTCCTGCATATCTTACCAGGTCGTCACTCCATCTAGTGGGGGGACGCCCTACACTTCGCTTGCCGGTACGAGGCTGCCACTCTAGAACCTTTCTTCCCCATCGGTTGTCGGTTCTTCGAGCTATATGGCCGGCCCATTGCCACTTCAGCTTACTAATCCGTTGGGCTATGTCGGTCACTCTGGTTCTACTGCGGATATCCTCATTTCTGAGTTTATCACGCAGAGAAACTCCGAGCATAGCCCTCTCCATAGCTCGCTGAGCGACCTTGAGCTTCCTCATACGGCCAGCAGTGAAGGACCACGTCTCAGTTCCGTAAGTCATCACTGGCAACACGCACTGGTTGTACAATTTCGTTTTAAGGTTTTGAGGTATGTCTGACGAGAAGATGTGTCGTAGCTTCCCGAACGCTGCCCAGCCGAGTTGAATCCGTCGATTGACCTCTCGGTCGAAGTTGGACTTACCTAGTCGGACTATTTGTCCCAGGTAAACATACTCGTCAACAACTTCGAGCTTAGTGTTCCCAACAACTACCGGCATAGGTGTGACATGGACATTAAACATGATCTTTGTTTTGTCCATGTTCATCTTAAGACCTATCCGTTGGGAAACACTATTGAGGTCATTGAGCATAGTGCTTAGGTCCTCCAGCGATTCTGCCATAAGGACTATATCGTCGGCAAATCGAAGGTGAGTGATGTACTCGCCATTGATGTTGATACCGTATCCTTTCCAGTCCAGAAGCTTGAAAACGTCTTCCAATGCAGCGGTGAAGAGTTTCGGGGATATGACGTCACCCTGTCTTACACCTCTCTGCAATTGGATAGGTTTCGTACTCTGGTTCTGTACTCGGATAGCCATCGTAGCCCTACTGTACAAGCACTTCAACACTTCGATATACCGAGAGTCAACTTGGCACCGCTGAAGGGACTGCAGCACCGCCCAAATTTCGACGGAATCAAAGGCTTTCTCATAGTCCACATACGCCAGACATAGTGGCAAATTGTACTCCTCGGACTTCTGTACAATTTGCCGTAGGGTATGTATGTGGTCTATGGTGCTAAAGCCCTTTCGGAAACCGGCTTGTTCGGGAGGCTGGAAGTCGTCAAGACTGCGCGCGAGACGATTCGTAATGACTCTCGAAAACAGCACGTAGACGCGGCTCAGAAGGGAAATCGGTCTGTAGTTCTTCAAGAGAGCGTTGTCGCCTTTCTTGAAGAACAAGACCACCGCACCTCTGCTCCACGCCTCCGGTGTAATGCCACCATGGAGGACGGAATCAAAGAGCTTCTGAAGGACTTCAAGTACCGGTTTTCCACCCGCTTTCAGAAGCTCCGCTGTAATTCCATCCTCGCCTGGGGCCTTGCCGTTTTTAAGGTGCTGGAGAGCCATTCTAATCTCGCTCAGACTGACGTCCGGGATATCTTCGGAATAATGTCGGATAAGACTCGCTCTTGGATCGTTACTCACACTTGCGTGTGGCTCCTACGATGACGTGTACAGCTGCCCATAGAACCTCTCAATCTCACTCAAAATCTCAGGTGCCCCGGAAACGATGCTGCCACATTCGGTCTTCAGCTTTGACAGTTGGCTCTTTCTGGCAGACAGATCTCTGGCAAAGACTTTGGAGCCTTGGTTCCGCTCGATCGCTTCTTCAATACGAGCTGTATTGAAGTTGCGTAAGTCCCGCCGCATGCATTTGGAGATCTGTCTGTTCAGTTGCCTGTATGCTGTCAAATCTGTTGAAGAATGTAGCTTCATCTCCCGTCTAACAGCCATGAGATTAAGAGTGTGATCGGAGAGTTTTTGTGTTCTTCTGCGGCGGGTCTTGCAGAACTTAGCTCCGACCGCATGGACAGTTTCCACGAGCTTGTCATTCAAATCGTCCACTTCATTGCAGTCTTCTAGGCACTGAAAACGGTTTTGTAACTCGAGCTGAAAGGTTTCGGGACTTTGGATTAGAGCACGAGGGGGACGGAGCGTTGACTTCATTAGACGAGACCTCTCCAACTTAACGTTTAGGTTCAGTGTGCCTCTAACCATTCGGTGATCGCTGCCGGTTTTCACCCTCGCGATCACTGAGACATCACTGAACAGTTGTCGTTTGGTCGTCATAATGAAGTCAATCTCATTTTTTGTCGAACCGTCGGGGCTCGACCAGGTCCACTTCCTGTGGGGCCGCTTCTGGAAGAAAGAGTTCATCATAAAGAGTCCCTCTTTCTCCATGAAGTCGGCCAGCTGCTGGCCCCTTGGGTTCCGTTGCCCTATTCCAAATTTCCCCACTTTCAGCTCACCGTTCTCTCTTGTGCCTAGTTTTGCATTGAAGTCTCCCATTAACACCGTATATTGGGTTTTGGAGGAATGCATGGCTCTAGAGATATCCTCATACATTTCCTCCACCTCCTCATCGGGGTGTGCCGAGGTTGGTGCGTAAACCTGTATGACCTTCAGCGAATACCGTTTGGTGATTCTGAGTATAAGGTACGCAACCCTCCTCGACACACTCTCAATCTTTACAACGTTGTTAACGAGAGACTTGTGGACGATAAATCCGACACCTCCTTGGGACAGATGGTCGCCCTCCCGGTGATAGAACAAGTTGCCGGATTCGAGGATTACCGTGTCCTCCCCCTCTCTTCGGACTTCGGATAATCCTATAATATGCCAGCGTAACTTGTCTATCTCTTCTTCCAGCTCCACAATCTTCTCGTCAGTCCTCAGGGTCCGTGCGTTGTATGTTGCCAGGTCAAGTCGTTGTAGGTGGCAACCGAACCTCCACCGGAGATTCTTAGCACCCCTTGCCCCGCCGTTACCATGGTCGCCACCGTAGCCAGGAATAGCGGGGCCGCCGGGGACTGGGGGCCGTCTCTTCGTAACTTAATATAAACACTTACATTAAACTATGAAATAGCAGCTTAATTCTATTGTGTTTCGTGATGTCCACTGCGGACCTTTTTTACTGGAAACGAGGCATTTCATCTTCTTAAAGGTGGCGGTTTTTAACGTGGTAGAGCCATGCTGTAGCTATTAGTAGTATAGTTGTAGCACGAATAGGTCGGCTCGACCGGGGAAGGTCCACGCTCTCACAGAATACCAACGTAAAATATCAGCTTAACGGGGTTGTGTTTCGTATGGTGAGTGTAGAGAACCGGAGATCTTTTTTACTGGAAACGAGGCATTCCATCTTAGCCCTCACGGGTGACAACGCATCTGCATTTTGATTCGTAATCGAATATAGATGTAGATGTCTATGGGCCACAGTAACCACTTACCATCAGGTGGACTGTGTGCTCGTTTGTCACCCTTATCCTATATAAAAAAAACAACGCATTTGCATTTTTATTCCTAACTGAGCATAGATGAAGATGTCCATGGGCTACAAAAGTCACTTATGTGCGCGTTTGTCACCATTATTATACAACATGTAACAAAAACTCTGTGGTTCCCGTTAAGTACGTTATCAGGATCAGTATTCAAACCTATAGAAATAACTTTTTTTTAAAAACTCGACCATATTTTATTTTAATTTTATTCAAAAAGCTTTTTTTAATTTTATGTGGTTTTATTACCTCTTACTGACACTAGCCGATGCTAAAGCGGGGTCTTTGACAATCCTCTTACTCCCCAGACAATGGAAAGGTAATAAAACCACATACAATTTGCATACAATTATTATTTTTAAATAAAATAAAAAAATTCATCGAGTTTAAAAAAAAAAATTATTTCTATGCGTTTGAATAATGATACTGATAACGTAATTAACGGGAACCACAGGGTTTTTGCTACATATTGTATATAAAAATAAATAAATCATAATAACTTTTGTTTGGATCTGAAGCTTTTTTAACCTTTGTAGTGTCTCGAATAATGTAATGCTTGTTGTGATGTAATTCTCGTTTTCGTACTCATATATTACGTACCTCATATGTTTCAATGAAGGAAGCGGTTGACAGTTATCGCAAGATGTACACGGAGTCCAAACATCATCTATCTTCTTTTAAGCTCTTAAAAGTGTACTACTAAGCTCTCTCCTGTTGTGGGAGAATTAGTCATAATCATCGAGCTTAGCAGGTGAATTAACTATCACCTCTTCCAACACCCACTGGGCGAATTAAGATAGTGAAATCTCTAAAGTTGACATTACACGCCATTACGTTGTAAGCATGCTATACTATAGATAATTTTAATTTGCAGGAAATAGCGGAATTTCGAAAGTTGCTCAAATATTTGAATGACGATCTAGCGCCTGCTGTATGCCTGTTTACTATTGTTAATATATCGTGGGCGGCATCGGGCCTTATGTGGTTGTTTGATCTCGACAAGGTGGACACAGAGACGGAGCCCATTCCTGGTATCAGCATTCTAAACCAATTACTTTGGTTATCAGTGGTTATGGTACCATTTGTGCAGGTTTGTAGAGCTACAAAAATTGAGCGAAGATTATAAAGGTTGATGTGAATGCTTTACGTTAACTTGCCTGATCCTTCTGTAGTCATAAAAACATATCTAGTTATTCGAATAATTGGCCGTATAGTGACCGCGTAAGATAATAAGTATATCTCCCCTATTCATCCCATGGGTGTCATAAGAGGCGACTATGGGAACATGCCCGAAAAATAAAACCGTTTCCAAAAAATACCGATATAACAGTCAGCATCGTTACAGGTGCGAGCGTCTGCTACAGTGATCGTCAGCAAAGCAAATTACAACAGTTCGTTGCGGTGAAAATTATAGAGCAACTAATTTTAAAACTTGGTACCTAATTAGCACCTAAAAAGCCCCTAATTTGGGTTTTTCCAATAAGCGCACTAACAGAATATCGAAAGTGCTGGATAATAACCGCATTCTGTCAGAGTGGGTCTATATTCAGACTTTAATATAAAACTTTGGCGACAACTTTGATGAAAGTATTTTAGGGATACCAGCGTAAAATAGCAACTTAATACTGCCGTATTTTGTATGGAAAGTATAGAGAACCGGAGACACTTTTTACTGGAAACGAAATATTCCATCTTAGTCCTCAGAGGTGACAATGCGTCTGCACTTTGATTCTTAATCGAAGATAGATGTAGATGTCTATGAGCTACAGCATCCATCAGGTGGACTGTGTGCTCGTTTGTTACCCTGATTCTATATAAAAAAATATAACATTTAAGAAGTAGGTATATGGTATATGGACGTGCTTTATGTATTATAAGCTTCTATATAACATTAAAATTCTATATATCTAATCAACAAGTGGTAAAGTACTAACATTCCACTAGCAATGCCGACCTATACAGACTATATATGTATAAAATTATTCGAGATCACACTGTTACATCAAATATAATTAATTTATATTTGATTGGACTTCAATTACGTTCGTATGAAAATATCTTGACTTGTTTCATAAGTCATGAACTTCTCCCAATACATGAAGAATTAATGAATTTCCGATAATCGACACTATTGGCGGGGTGGATTAGTTATCGCTGAACACTAAATGATGACATCTATCTGAGCAGATAAAATCCATCCAACGCATTGTCGATATGAGGTGGTGGATTCCTTTAGGCTACCGTTATTACATGACTTATTTAAACTACTACTTAAATATTTTAAAACAAATTGCTAGTTACTACGCTACTACTACTAGTAAAAAGATGCCTAAATAATAAAAATAAGTATGTATTTTGTATATGTGATTAATTTATTGATTTCAGGCAGCGAGGTTATCAAAAGAGTGCCGAAACACGCAATCTGTAGGTCACGAATTGTGTGTTCGTCCCTTTTTGCACCAGGATACCTCACAGGAGGACATCAGCACAGTACTCATGTACGCTGCGACACTGAAGCTTCGTGCCAAATTATTCCATTTCCCCATCGCCGGCAGATACGTTTGTCTTCTTCTAACAATAGCTGTTATTGTTCTCTTCTCACTCAGCATGTGTCACTTTTTACAATAATTATAATTTTCCGAATGTTTAATTAGATTTATATGTTCATGCAATAGCAATTCAATAGAATAATAAAAATGAATTTTGATTTTGACAACCATTTATTTATTTTTCTACAACAATTATCTACCATTTGGCACTATAGTGTAGACATTCAATTTTTCTACACTAATATTATAAAGAGGAAAGATTTGTGTGTTTGAATTGAATAGGTTCCGAAACTACTGGACTTATTTGAAAAATTCTTTCACCATAAGAATCCTACGTCGTCCCTGATGAACATAGGCGATAGAATATTTTCAAAAAGTTAGGAATCTGTTTAAAAATTTCTAAATGTAACTCACGGTGTGAAAAAATACCAAAAAGAATCCTTATATCGCGTACGCTGCGGAAACTATTGACAATAGAGCAAAGTGATGTACTACAGTTTTATACATGACATCAATGTTTACAAAAAAGTCCACCATACCATATGTTTAACTGTTACAGTTATGTGACAATAACTACTTTTTCAATAGTAACACCGGTACAAACTAGGCCACATTATTCGTACCTTGCTATTAATCCTTATATCCAAATAAATCACTTCGTATTCAAGGCTTATCAGTACTTGTACCATGCATAACCACCAATTACGCTAATCATGTACAAGTAATACAAAATTTTCCTTGCTCGCGGCGAGTGTTATAAGTTCGAATCAACTTTAAAGTATAACACAATTTTTTTTTTATATAAATAAATATTTTATAACTACTAACATTTTATACCTACACCACTATTTTTATTCCATTCCTAACAAGTCAAAAGTCAACTGCTGAACATAAGTCTCCCCATAGATTGCCTCATTTCATTACATTTGCCATAGCAGCCACACAGTCAGGCTGACAATTGCAGTTTTCAATTATTTTGAGATATAATCAGAAAATTGCTGCTGCCCATCTCAGATACCATTTGTCCCCTCTTACGAAACCCACGGAATGAGGTAGGGCAGTGGCTTAGTGGCATCTGCATGGATTTTAAATATCAGTTTAATTGGTTATTCAAAGATATCATTTGATTATCTTACGAAACCCACGGGATGATATAGGACAGTGGTTTAGTGGCATCTGCATGGATTTTAAATATCAGTTTAATTGGTTATTCAATGTCGTTTACCTATCACACACGTGATATCAGAAATATTAATTATTTTTAATTTGACGAAGATAATGGTATTTTATTTTAATTAAAAAATTCAACTAAAATTGACACAGTACAAAATTATTTTTATTAGATTGTCATTGCACTAGATTATTGCATGATTTCACGTATTCCCAGTGAAATCCACCGGCCTATGTTTGCTTTTTACCCAATTTAGATTTTTTTTAAATTAAAATATGTATTTTTAACGTTTCTTTTTAGTTACTGAATGCGCCTTTAATTTTTATGGTAATAAAAATAGTAGTGTAGAGAATTAGGTCATATTATAATATTTTTTAATTTTTATACTTATTTTTATTTATGCATAATGCATGAGAAGTTTTACTATTACTTTTAAATATGTGGTTTTATATACACTGGTGGTCACATAATTAAAGACACTAAAGGGATATTAAAACAACAAAGTTTATCTACTCTTTATTTGCTTGTTGCAATTTAATATGAGCTAGAAATAATATTAAAATTATTCGGACATTCATTGAGAAATGTTGGAATTAAACATTGAAAATAAACCTCATGTGTCCCGAATATTTATTCAGTTTAACTACATTTAGACCACCATGACCTAAGCAAAGACTTGGCCAACTAATTAAAGACGCACAAACTATGTAATTATAAAAAAAAATATTGTAAATTTTGAAATCAACTTTATTTTGATAAATTTAAGACATATTATAAAAACAAAAAAAAAACACGTTATTAATATTTTGTCGCGTGTCCTTTAGCAGCAATAACAGTCCGACATCGCCTTGGCATTGATGCGATCAATTTATTGCGTTTCAATTGAAATTTATTCCCATGCTTCTATATAAGCTGCATAAAGTTGGCTTACGTTAGTAGTACGTTTTGATGCCACTATTTTCTTGACGCGGTACCACAAGTTTTCAATGGATACGGTGGCCAATCTAACACAGTTACTGACTGGCTCCTTAGGAATTCTTTTAGAAGTTTTGCTGTGTGTTTCGGGTCATTGTCGTGTTGGAAAGTCCAAACCACCGGCAAACTTTCCTCAGCGTAGGGTATCATGACTTCCTATAAAATATTCTTGTACTGGAATTTATCCATGTTTTCTTCTATTTTCTTGATAGGTCCTATACCATGACCAGAAAAACAACCCCAAACTTTAATGTTTCCACCTCCATGTTTTACTGTTTTCTTCATGTACTTCAGATCCATTTCTTTTTTAGGAGGACGTTTCACATACATTTTTCCATCAGAAGTAACCATATTAATTTTCGTTTCATCAGAAAAAAGTACATTTTTCCACTCACGTTCTGTCCAGTGTTCATATTTTTTGGCAAACACTAATCTAGCTTGGATGTTTTCCTTCTTTAATAGTAGCACCTTACGAGATATTCTTCCGAATAAGTTTGCTTCACATAATTGCCTTCTTATCGTTCTTGCAGACAATCCTCTCAATCTTTCCTCACCAAATATTTCTGAGGAATCAGTTCTGATCCTTTAAACGCTTCGCTTTTTGCCAACAACACTATTCTTGAGTCTTCTTGTGGGGTTGTTTTTCTAGGTCTAAGCTTCCTGGGCACATTTTCAGTAGTATTAAAGTTCTTAAAATGCCGGATAACATTCATAACCATATCTTTAGAGAATCCTAACTGATCTGCAATCTTCCTATATGACCAACCTTTGCCATAAATTTTAATTTAAATATTAATTTTTTTCCATAATAACACTAATAAAATTTAATATTTTCTATTAAGTACAAAGCTAGTTTTTATTTTTATTCTATGTACCGTGAAAATTCGCGCCAAATGGAAAATAACATAATTGTTTTAACATTATATTTTAAATTTAGAACACGAAAAACACACTGTCTTTAATTAGCTGGCCAGCGGTTAATTTGTCGAAAAAGTTTTTATTTTGTTTAAAAAAGGAATAAAATCTCCACTATTGCTAAATACACGTTTTGATGTTTCCATTTTAATAATACGATCTCCGTGTAAAGATTAATAACTATGAAATATAATTAATATCTACTTTGGGTACTCTACACGTCTGTAATACTGTTGTATATGGTCACACAGAAGAGTGTCTTTAATTATGTGATCGCCACTGTATAAATGATAAAAATATTAATAACATTAATTAACAGACAATATATAGACTATAGACGACAATTAGTAGTTCTAAATGACAGTTATAAATTTTGGCTTCTGACCTTGGAAAGTTGTCGTTGTCTACTATGGATAGACAAGATTCTTAAACTTTGGATTTTTTCAAATAGTGGATATATATCTAAAATAGATGTACAGCTATAAACAATAAATGCAACAAGCAATTATTAAAAAATACGGTTGTATCAGAAGTAGCATAGGGTTCCAGGTCTAGTCTGGGTGGTGGTGCGCGGCGAGGTGCGCGCGCCACCAGTCGTGCAGCTGGTGCAGCGCGGGGCCCGCGCCCCCGCCGCCCGCACCCCCCGCGCCCGCCGCACCCGCCGCGCCGCCCCCCGCACCGCCCCCCGCAACGCCCGCGCCCCCGGCACCGCACGTCGCCGCGCCCGTGTTGTGCACGCGCACGATGTTCTTCATTGCAGCTACGGGCAAACGATAAACAAATTTTTCCTTTCCGTCGTAAAAGCAATCATATCACGTTGATGCGAATATTTTCTTTGAGATCAAAACACTTGATAAGCTAATTGAAGGCAACAGCATTAGAATAAAACAAAATATTTTTTTTATTTAATATAGATGACATGTAATTCTTATTGAAAGTATTTTTTTACTTTACCACTGGTTCGGAAGAAAACCTCTGTTTTGGGAAGAACCAGCAAAAAACCCTAACCCTTTTTTTTAAAACTAAATTATACAATATGAAAAGTTGTACTAACTATTTACAAAATTTACTGTAAAAACAGTTTGGAAGCGACCACCTCATTCCCAGGGGTTATTATCAATCATGTAACGAATGTAACCATTCATAGTGAAGGTTACGCTAGTCAGTCGTTTCTCCATACTAACGTAAGACGGTGATAAATCCATCGATCGATAATTTATATTATCGATTATATTATTAGTAAAATTATTAATTTAAAAGTTCAAAGCCCTAAAAACACCCATATCTTAACACTAATTTTAACACAACTTTAAAGTAGCTTTAACATCAGTGGTATGAAAAATAAAACAAAATATTAAAAAACTGCGATTGCCAACCTGCATGTTAAGTGTGGCAATTATATTATAATCCCCCTACGAGGCAATCTGTTAGAGAGGTCTATATATTACGCAGTGGACTTTAATACGCTGTTATGGATAGGTAATTTTTATGGATAGATTTTTTATACGTGGTAAAGCCATGCTGCAGCTATATTACTGGTATAGTTGTAGCACGAATGGATCTGCTCGACCGGGGCAGGACCGCTCTCACAGAATACCAACGTTAAATAGCAGCTTAACACTGCTGTATTTCGTATGATGAGTGTAGAGAACCGGACACCCATTTTACTGAAAAAAGGCATTCCATCTTAGTCCTCACGGATGACAACGCATCTGCATTTTGATTCGCAAACGAGAATAGATGTAGATGTCTATGGGCCACAGCAACCACTTACCATCAGATGGACTGTGTGCTCGTTTGTCACCCTATCCTATAAAAAAAAAGGAAAAAAGAAAAGGTAATAGATGGAATACATGCAACCCTGAGGGGATAGATTGAATCTAATACAAAATGTTTGCGCAGAATGTATCCGGAGTCTTCAAATGCTTCTTTCTCATTGTTTTATACTATCAAAATTGTAATAGTGATAAATTGTGTAATTGTGGGTTTCTTGTATTATCAAAATTGACATAACAATGCAATTAAAAAAAACTTTGTTTATCCAGTATGTACTTTAGTACAATAATTTAAATTATGTCCATCAGTTTATATGAGTAGAATAGTGTAATCAAACATATTACTTACGTGGCGATTTTTTATTTAAAGTAGGATGAGGATCACTTAAGGTTGGCTGGAGGTACTTCTTAACGGGACTTTCGGGTCTGTGAAAATTAAATTGTGTTAATTAAATTTAAACTAATAATTAGATCATGCTACAAACATTTTATTGTTATTCTTTTTTTCGTATTTATTATTTTTACCTTGGTAGTGTAACTGATGACAAGCCAGGTCTTTTGAATTGTCCTTTTGTTGACGATCGCTTTGGTTGAGAGTCAAACGAAGAGGTCATATCTGATAAACCAAAAATAAAGTAATGAATGATTTCTTAAATTTACGCAAATACAGCAAATAAAGTGCGCATTTTTAATTTTAACTTTTTTGATTTCCGACGTTTCGGGATCTTTACTGAACTTATGGTTACACTGGAGTATTTAACCTCCTGATGTCCGGTCCGTTCTAGGCAGAACAAGCTTACAGTATCTTGAGGTCTCGCAGTAGTATTTTTAAGGGGGCAAACGTGCATGCGGCTCACCTGATAGTAAGTGACTATCGCTGTCCATGAACAACCAACCGCAACACCAGGGGAATTGCAGGTGCGTTGAATATCCCTAAGTCGTATCGGTCCGGAAAAATCACCGGTGGTCACCACAGAGAAGTTGTGCGAGAAAGAAAACTCCTAGTAAAACGCACAGTGGTGGACCGCCAATCATCCAGATGGTAAGGATGATATCATGAATTTTGACGCGATGTGCGTTCGTGTAATTTGGCGGATAGAATTAATCCGAACAATTCCTCAGAGCACTCCCAGTGGTAGATTCGATAGAAAATGCAAAGGGATGCAACATCCCTACGCAGCGCCGGTGAATCGAGCCGATCAGAAAGAACTCGGTCGTGGACGATTCGAACCGCTCTGCGCTGGATGCGGTCAAGTGAAAGGAGCTGGCACTGGGGTACCCCGGTCCAGAAATAAGAACAGTATTCCATATGAAACCAAACTTGCGCTTTGTAAAGTTGCAAGCGGCGTGCCGGCATGAAATACTGTCTGGCTCTGCTGAGCACGCCAAGCTTTTTAGAGGCCAATTTGGTTTTCCCTTCCAAGTAACCACGAAACTGCACACCGATTGAATTCCGATGCTAGCTGAAGCAGCAAGGGGAGTGCCTTGAAACTGAGGAGATACGACAAAGGGGTTATTTTAGCGGTAAACGCGCAAACTTGTGTCTTCTGAGGATTGAACTGGACTAGATTTAGTCGCCTCCAATCCAAGACTTTATTCAGCAAAGACTCAACTTCAGACACAAGTTTGGTAGTATACTTGGGTTTGAATTTTATTTTATTTCTTATGGGATTCTATACCAACCACATTTTCTTTTGAAAATATGGATGTTCATTAATTTTAATAGCCTCGCGAATCATCCTTGGCGGGGATCGGTGTTTTTTTTTTGTTTGTGATTTGAGTTATATTGAGGTCTATCAAATCAAATTTGATGCAGTGGTTTGGACAATGTGAACATGTTCACATACTGCTGAGAAGATAATGGTTATCTATTAACGTGTTTAAATACGTTAAATAATCCTGGCCTACTGATAAATATCCTTCAAAAAAAGAAATTACCAGCTGCATCACCAAAAAAACAACTCTCATTAATTGAAATGATTGATAGTTTCGATAAATCGTGCATTAGACGAATAGTGCACAACTTTTATTTAAAAGGAGAGTTACCAAGTTCGACATGTAGCACCTTTTTTGTACAGTAAATAAGGTGCTACATGTCATAAATTCTTACCAAACATGGGCTTGACATCGTTCAAAAAATTACTGAAACATTTGAAGTTTCAGTAGGTCAAACTAAGGAGAATTAAAGGGTTAATCGACAGAGATGACATAGCATTGTGTCGTATCAAATATTTGAAAAATATGAAAACTTACATCGAAGTCGAAGTTGGACTTATATATATAATTATATAAGTCCAACTTCGGCCGAGAGGTCAATCGACGGATTCAATTCGGCTGGGCAGCGTTTGGGAAACTACGACACATCTTCTCGTCAGACATCCCTCAAAACCTCAAAACGAAATTGTATAACCAGTGCGTGTTGCCAGTGATGACTTACGGATCTGAGACGTGGTCCTTCACTGCTGGCCGTATGAGGAAGCGCAAGGTCGCTCAGCGAGCTATGGAGAGGGCTATGCTCGGGGTTTCTCTGCGTGATAAACTTAGAAATGAGTATATCCGCAGTAGAACCAGAGTAACCGACATAGCCCAACGGATTAGTGAGCTGAAGTGGCAGTGGGCCGGCCGGCTCGAAGAACCGACAACCGATGGGGAAGAAAGGTTCTTGAGTGGCAGCCTCGTACCGGTAGGCGAAGTGTAGGGCGACCCCCCACGAGATGGATTGACGACCTGGTAAGACATGCAGGAAGTCGATGGATGCAGGTGGCTCAGAACCGTGCTTTGTGGCATTCCTTTGGGGAGGCCTATGTTCAGCAGTGGATTTATGAAAGGCTGTAATGATGATAATGATGATGATATATATAATATGGTCACCCGGGGCGAAAGCAACTAAAAAAAAATAAAATTATAACTTTGCTGTCCTCCACCATGAGCTACTTAATAAGAACGGTTACTTGAATAAACTTACTGAATTCCACACCTTCCAATGAAATATGTTACAAATAGGCTTAGGTTTTTTAATAATTTACGAGGTAAAAGTTACATTCACCCCACCTTGGGGATAATGGAACTATTAGTGATTATACCCTGTTGTAATGTATAACTAGATGTTAGAGATTAGAATATTCACCATAAACCACCAGTTTCACCATAAAACTATTTGAAAGCCGCCAGTAACAGTGCTCAGTTTCCATAAAAAACGTTTTTTTAATTTTTTTGGGGCGAATGCGACTGTGCTCCTTACTGACTAGTGTTGTGTACCTGTCACAACACTAGTCAGTATGGAGCACTTATTGATAAATCTTCGGGAAACAGATTCGCAATGACAGTAATGAAGTAATGTGATATTTAGGTAAAAAGAAAAAGCGATTCTTGTTTTTATCTTCTAATTACGTTTATTTAAAAAAAAATCTTCATACGAAATGGTGTTAACTAGTAGTATAGTAGTAAGTACGTAAGTATTTAAACTTTTCTAATAAACTAAATAATACCTGTAAGGACAGTACAAAAACATCTAAGTAAGTAAAAAATCAGTCTTAACCAAACAAAAAATCGTTTTATACGAACTAATATTTTTACTTTATAACTAGATAACTATTGGTTATTTGGCATTTATATTTTATAATGGCACGTTTATGTGAAATATCATTAAAGTACTTAAGATAATAATTAGTCTCGCAATTCTTTATCTCAGTCGAAGTAGGAAAAGGTTTTTAACCTTTCTAATGAACTAATAAAAAATTCTGTAAGGACGGTACAATAACAAATACACATCTTTTATAAACGTCGTAATTATACCGTTCCTTTTAACATATTCTGACACCAATTCCTTGACTTCTTTCGTTGTCAAATGAAATCCGTTTTTTTTATTGTAGTAAAATAGGAAGATATTTCTTGATCAAACGATCGTGAAAATACAGTATCTTTACCAGGGTTTATCTGTTTTTGTCTGCGATTGTTGATCGAGGAATTTTAAATCGTTCAGAAGCAGCATAACTGTTTAACTCTTTTAGCTTTACTAATTGTACAGCTTCAAGAAGCGTTTCTCGGGTATAACCCTTCTCCTTTTAACAAACTCCTTTTAAAAAAAATACTCAAAAATGGAATGGCAACGTAAAAAAAATACGTCGATGATAAACATTGATCCAAATAAGTTAGTGAAATTCACTTATCGAAATATTGACACGGAACATCACTGGCGATTTGCATTTTTCATACAAATTCTATGGGGCAAATGCAACTGCAAAAATAGTTGCAATCACCCATATGTACAAAAATTTGAGGTAAATGTAACTACACCAATAAAATGTTAATTATAAGACCTAGCATTTAACGAAATATATCAAAAGCACTTACGTTTTATGTTTTTACTAAGACGAACTTGCAATTTTGCTGGAAACGACGTAAAATATTTTTTATAGGACTAAAACGCCACAAAACGTTGCTCCGAAATGGCGGTTGTCAAAAAATGATCTGTCTGTACAACAGTGAGCGATTTAAAAGTGCCTTCTACACTTTATGTGAAAATACACTAATTGGTCTACGTCTATAATAGATGACACGTTTTACAATAACGATCAGATTGCGAAAAAAGTTAGTTAGTTACTTTAGCCTCATAGTTGCTTTCGCCCCGGGTGACCTTATCTTTATATATAAAAATTACGTGTCACATTGTTTGTCCGCGATGAACTCCTAAACTACTGAACTGATTTCAATGAAATTTTGCACACTCTGTGCAGTTTGGTCCAACTTGAGAGATAGTTTTTATTTCGATAAATGACCTTCAATATTTTTTATTGCGAATTTAAGGATTTTTTTTAAGAGAAGGGTCGTCGGAAAGGGCAGAACAACGTCTGCCTGGCTAGCTAGTTATATGTAACAAGTGGAAGGACATAGGATTGACAGAAGCGATTGTAATCCCCAAAGATCAAAGAGTATAATAAGTATATACAGGAAAAGAGAGCCCTCTGACGATATTTTATTGTAGACAAAATTGAACTACTAGCGTCTCCTACAAATTGAATCCGAACTAATTTGCTATATTATATACATCATATTTAAACTACAGTGGATTTCGGGTATAACGACGATGAAGGGACCACTCTATTTTCATCGTTATACCCGGAAGTCGTTACAGGCAAAGGTAACAAATTCAATACATTACAGTTGCTACTCAGAATATCACTTTATAACTTAACCATAAATTTAACTCCGAAACGTACACCCTTCCCTACCTACTTAGCTGATATCTATAAACTAAAGGTAAAGGTCTCCACACTTGCTGACCCACAGATGGATGTAAACAAAAGATAAGAAATCTTTGTGAAAGAAAGAAATCTTTGTGTCTTTGGCGGCCGACTTCGGTCGCAATATCTGCATGGCATTTCTAGGAATTTGTTACAAATGATTCATTAAAAACAGTCGCTACACCCGAACTCGGCGTTACATCCAAAGTCGCTATAGCCACATGAATTTTGTACTAAAATCATTGAGTTATATGTACTACGTACTAGAGAAGCTATTCCTAACAAAAATGTGAGATACTCTATGTCTTCGCGCATGCGCGGGAGATAGAGTCACGCATGCGCAGTTGATATAAGCGCGTTGCGCCTGCGCGGTCAGTTTTTTGTCATCATAGATTAGGTATACGAAGGTAGAATGATCAGTATGTAATAATTGTTTATTTATATCACATGAGTAAAGAAACCGACCAGAGGGGAAGCTACATACAAACGGCTCGCGGCGAATACACCCACACATAGCGCAGCGATGTGTGCGTGAGCTCTCACCGACAGGTTCACCGACACTCCGTCGGGGTACAAACCGGTTTGCGCCGGCTCAGTCAGAGTATCCATGAAAGGGCTGTTAGTCGTGCGCATTTAAATAAATAGACCAACAATATTTCGAAATTTTATACATCAATTAATTTATTAATAAGTTTTTTTTTCCAATTATTAAATAATTAGATTTAAGTATTTTAATTGAAATAATTAAGAATTAAGTTATTATAAATTTATATAGGTAAATAATAAGTGTTTTGTATTAAGCAAAAATGTCTAATAGTTGTACAGTATACATGAATAATTCTAGAGAAAATAACGATATTTCCTTTTTTTGTACCCAAGAAATCAAGTGAACTAAGTACCTTTTTACGTATTAAATACAATAAAACTAGGTAATGACATTAATAGGTAAGCGAGAATGTGTTAGACAGGTACGTCGCCGAGTGATGAAGTTGGTCTCACCTACTTGAAACGTTAGTCAGTTTAACCTTGACAGTGCCGCAGATGGCAGGATATCTTACGTAATAAGGCTAAATGTGTGACTCTATCCACCCACTTTAGTATAGAGGTAGGTTGCTTCCTGGGGAAGGATATAAGCTACTTTTTGCGAGTCGCGACCCCAGGGGTAAATACCACTGCATTATGGTTGGAATACAATCGCCAGACATTGGTGGGGGTGGTGGGATTGGTGTTGGTGGAAGTGGTGCTGGTGTTGGTGGATAGTGTAGCTGATGGTGTCAGTAGTGGTGGAGGTGGTAGTATCGTAGGTAGTGGTAGTACGCAGTGGACCAACAGTGGCTCCATCACCACCACCATTTTTTCCTTAAAGAACAATGCCCATTTTTCACCTGACAATGTATAGAAATGAAATAAATCTTAAAATTCTGCTAATTGAATTGTAAATTAATTACGCTTATCACTATGTTAAAAGAAACGCAGGAAAAAAATATTTTTACATATTTCTATAAGTTTATTCTACGTCAAGGGTAAACGTATTATATGTTTTGAACGCATCTCAACTACCCTTTTTCTAGGACGTTCCATTTTATACACTGCTACTTTAATTTATTTAGCTCTGTTTCTGAGTTTTATACATTATTTTATGTTTAATTTAATCAGTAAGTATTTATTTATTTGTATAGTACATATTAATATAAAATAATAAAATAAATTAATCATTCAGTATGTCATCAAGTGCGGACGAATGAAACGGATTTTTTTTGACATTTGACAGTTCTGCACTCCCGATTATATTAGCTTATCTATGGTTCTGCAATTGGCATCGGCGCAGTTGCAGTTCTTCGTTGTTGCATTTGCGTCTCGTTGTGTACTATGCCATTTTGTTTGTGTTACTTCTTTTTACAACCCTATATGGTATCAAGAAAATATTTCTGCTCCAGCAGAATTTCTGGATGACGTAGTGGTGAGAGATTTAAGTGAAAATGATGATAATTAATAAACCATGCCACTTTAACATAGTGTTTTATTTGTTTATCCCATTTTGTTCATCAGGTGTGTATGTAAGTATATGTCATAGGCCAATGAAATGTGTTTGGTTGATAAGTGATCATTTTTACAATACAAGATGATCTAAATGTAGTTAGTTAGTATTTATGTGTGCTGAAGAAATAGCAGATAGAGCTCACTTGAGAGACACTCAATTTATGGTGATAATCATCGAGAGTAAGCGGTGACTTAGGGGCAGTTGGTTTCAAGAAATTCACAAAGTAAAAAAGACGTTTTAGACCGTAACTAGATAAGTATTGCTATCTTAACTTCGAGCGTTAATAATAAGTTATAGCACATTTATTTCTTTATTACCTATTTGGTTACGGCAAATCCTGACCTAAAAAGTGACATTAGTATATTTTGGGATTCGTAGCGTTTAAATCGTAAAAATAACTATATGACATTATTTTCTAAGCTTACATGTAGTTTTTCTACTATACTTTATAATTATACATCAACTTTCACTATCAGGTTTTTAAATGTATGGAGAGTGGGCATGATTCTTTTTCACATGCATTAAGTGACAACCCTATCAGAATAGGTATACATTTTCGACGTTGTTAAGAAGCTTCCCCTCTGGTCCTTACCCTTTACTCTGTGATTTATATTGTATTGTTAATTAAATGGAGTACAATAATTCGTTTATTGTTATATTTATTTTGCATATGTGCTAATTTAATATAATATTACATAATATTATGTCACAATTATATTTTAATTATATTTTAAAAGGTAAACATGTAAAATATAAAAATATACATTTATATTATATTATATTATTTATTTTTATATTCGTAAGAATCACATATTTGTATTTTCTTAAATTTCTCAGTAATTTCTTTCTAGCTGCAGCTTGCGTAATTTATTTTTGGGTACAATTTTTGTCGGACTATCAAAAATTGAATTTAAACTGCTTACTGATTCAGACAACGGTTCTAATACTTCTTGTTCACCACATTTTGTTGACTGAAAAAAAAGATACTAGTTATCCGGGAAGCCTGTAAAAATTCTAGCGTTGCAGTATTAAAAACCCGCCATATACTAGTACGACTCGCGCGCCGAGGGTACCGCCTCTCTTAAGTCCCGTAAATATACTGAATTTACACATTACAAAAATCCGTTCGTCATCTAATCACAAAATAAAACAAAAATCCCAGCAATATTATATAATAATATAATTACGTTATCGCATGGCACTGCATATTTCTTTAAGTATACTCTTCCTGTTTTAGTGAAGTATTAGTTGTTTTCTTTGAAATGTACGGAACATATGCGTGAATAATCGGGTTGGCTATAGATATCCGGTACTTAATTTTAATTACGTTTTCAGTTTAGGAGGCTTGTCTGGGCTAAGCATGAACCTTTTACACTGTTTTTGAATGTCGGAAATGAGTTTTGAATTAATTACGATGAAAATAAATTTCACTAAAAATTCCGTATAACGAAACGCAAATATGACTTTTTGTATAGTGTTATGAGATTAGATGTCAATAATTGATGTAAAAAGTGTGAAACGGGACGCTGTTGACGGCCATAATTTGGGCAACCGTAAATGTCAAATATAATATATTATCTATGATGTCAAATGTCAATTGTCATTCCGTTTTTCTAGTGGTCACACGAATGTTCTCTCTTGTGCTTAGTGGTGTGTTTTCCCTATTTTTTCGACGACTTCTGCTCTGTTTTTGAACTTATTCGATTTCAAATTACATTGTTTCATTTATCACTGGGAACATGACTTTATAGATAAGAAAGATAGATCGAATTTGTACTAAAACTGAATGAGAACACCCCGACTCCACGTAGTCTTGTGTGCCCTACCCCTAGAGTGTTTTTGTAAGCCGTAGGCGCGGAGGGAGAGCAGCCCCCGCCCGCTGTAGAAAATCGCAGGCCCCTGTGTGAGCCGTAGCGGCTGAGGCTGGACCAATAAGCCGAAGCTGCGGAGGTGAGCATGGGTGCCTGTGATTTGCTACGCAAGGGCGAAGGGGCTGCACTTCCCGCAGCGCCGAAGCCGTTGCAGAAGTAACTTTGTGTCAATATTCCTGTGTAAAAAAGTGAGGTTATGATTTTACAAAAAAATTATTACTCATAAACTATACATTTCCGCAACAGGGGAAGGGTAGGGGAGGCTTCCTAACCTGAATGACTAAAATATGCTTTAAATTCAAGGGACTTAGATTTGACGTCGCCATAGGTAAATGGTCGCTACAACCAAGGTCGCAATAAATGAAATCCACTGTATTATGTTATTTAATTCGTATACTTATGTACTGAAACAGTTCCTACATTTTTGTAATAATAATTTATACTTTTAATATTAAAAGTAGGTAAATAATTTCAATAAGTACACTTTCTGAGATAATAACATATAAAAGGGTATTTGCAATGACACAAGAATGACAATTTAGTATTACAATTATTTTATTTTTTATTTAAAATTTTTATTATAATATTATGCTGGTTGGCAGTATCATAAATATCATATTTATCGATTGATTCGATAACTATTACGTATTTTTATGTTAAAATGATAATTTGTTACTAATAAGATCACCAACAATTATTTGGTGCACTTATTTTATTTTGTAATTAAATTTCATTTTATTTTTCCAAAGTAGCAACATTTGTGAGGCCATAAGACCAATTATAAACAAAAAATTTTTGGAAACAAATTATGGATGGCGGCACCATCCATTGAATTTTTGTGGTTCAAGGCAACTGTCCTACGCCTGCCAAAGATGTTCGTAATATCAAGTGGTCAAATGTTTAAACTTAAGACAAATTTATTAATTTACTTTTCAGGGCACACTGTAGGCAAAGTGTCCCACACTACAATGCAGTCACGAAAACAAGCATTTTTGGAGGGTTTCTCGACGGGTGCCAAGAATCCTACTTCCAAAGACCACTGGCTAATTATTTAACATATTGGAGGTGATAAAGGATTCGTGCCAGAATCAGAATTGGTATTTAAATGCAAAGGTACAGGCGATTATCACGAATCGATGAATACAGTCAAGTTCGAAAATTGGTTCCAAGCAATGCTAACGAGACTTGAGCCAAACACAGTGGTTATCATGGATAATGCCAGCTACCACTCAAGACGCCAGGAGAAAATGCCAGTTACCAAACATCGTACGTCGTCGATGAGATCGCAAAACCAGTTGGTGTGGAGGTATTGAGACTACCTCCATACCACTGTGAACCGAATCCCATCGAACTAGTGTGGGCAGACGTCAAGGGGTATGTGGCCCAGAAAAATACAACATTTAAGGTGGCAGATGTTAAAAAAACTGCTTCACGAGGGTTTAGGCATTTCAGTAGTAAAATGGAAAAATTGCATCAATCACGTAAAAAAAGAGGAATCGAAATTAGATAGACTGGATGATAATGTAGACAAAACTGTTGATTCTTTTGTAATAAATGTGACAGCAGAGACGACGTCGGAAAGCAGTAACTCCGATACAGAGAAATCGGATTCTGATTTTCGAATATTCATTGTTTTTATTTCTGCCAAATTAGTAATTGTAACTCGATTTTTATAACTGTTTTTATACATAAATAATTTATATAATAACAATAATTTAATTAATAAGATAGTAAATTTAGTATTTCATATAAACCGCGCTTAATACAAGTCCATAGTCTCTGCCTACCCCTGTGGGTGACAGGCGTGAGTGTTTATATATATTAATACAAAATTGTATGTGACCTCTGTCAGTAGGGCAAAGAGTTCATTGTACGAAATTCTTCCTGCTCCGCAACTTGGCTTTAGGTATACAAATTTGAATAGTTTTACTTTAAAAGTTTTTCTTGATAAATGTAAGCCATGAGCAAATTATATATTTATACATATTTTTTACGCCAAGTAAAGCTCGGGCGACCAGGTACTAAGTAAATTAAACGCGTCAAAATTCGTAAAAATTAGTTCCATTTGATGAGTAGCTTCGCGTAAACATAAGAAATCTTTATTAATACTTACTTGACATTATCGGTTGAGAAGTAGACTCTGTTATTTCTGTACGACCCGCGTTGGCAACCACTTGCTGAAATATGAACAAAATTTAATGTTTTATTGAAGTTGACGAACCGAAAATTTATTCATTCTTTTGACACATAATACGTGCAGCAACCGCCATCGTCAATAAGGGATTTCAAAAATTTGTCCACTACAAGGGCGGCGCAACTTTGAAATGATATGAAATATTTGATAGATTTCATGGCGAGAAAGTTAAATTGTTAGAAAATTGTAAAGTTTAATATTTCTTTCTCAAATATATGGTAGATTTCATATTAAATTGATTTGAAAACAGCACAAAATTGATGCATATTATATATATATATATATATATATATGTGTGTGTGTGTGTGTGTGTGTGTGTGTGTGTGTGTGTGTGTGTGTGTGTTTAATATATATATTTTAATGAAGAAGACTCTGTGTTAATGAATTTCACCTTAGTCGTAACTAGCGACATCTGGTGAGCAAGAGATTATTAGCACTCATTCAATTGGGCTGTTTTTAAAATACTTTTAGTGCGTTTATTTTAAGTTCACCTGAGTTTCTGTATCTAGTTTCTCTTTTTCTGATTTCTCGTTGGGTATGTCTATAATCTGTTCATTCGTTTTTCTCAAACCAGCAATCAAGCTTGTTTGTTGTTTCTGTAAATAAAAAGATAATTATATACATAAAAAAAACATTATATTGGAATTAAAAAGGCTTTTAGATCTTTTTTTAAATCGGTTAAATATAATATTTGGGTCAGATAAATTGAACATTAATGATTTTTCTTGTTCTTTCTTTTCTATCAGCTGGTCACAGGTCACAGATGGACATTAACCTCTCCCATTGTATTAAGAATTTGTTTTAATGCGTCACTAGGTGTCATCATATCTCGGAGTCATCACAGCATATCAAATAACGAAAAAGTAATAGTTTTTATGTTACTCACGCTGCTGTTGGCTCGTATTTTTTTGAGGCAGCCTTCGAGCCAAGTACGTATGGTTTGCTTGGCAACTTCTTCTTCGATCAAGAATTCGAACTCTTCCCTAGCTAACAATTCCTCCATTTGTAAACTCTTCCGGATATCGACTGTGCGGTAAGACAGCATACTGGAATAATATGAAGATAAAATTAAAATACATCTAAATATATATAGCGTTAATATTTTAATTAGGAAGTGATAATTAATGAAAGCACCAAGAAAATTTTTGAAAATACCTCCTAAGCCATACCTCCAAAGATAAGGGAATAGTGTAAAAGCCACCGAAATGCCAGTCTAGTGTAGTGGTGTAGGGTTAAAATTACTAGTATTAGTGTTAGGCTAGTACTACAAGAGGTATTGTAGTGGCTACTATTTTCTTGCTTTTGTTGTCATTTTGATAAAAACATTTGAGAAGGAAATTAATCATTTTCATATATATAATAAAGTTTTTTTATGATATTAAATAATATGCTAGACTGGCCAGAAAAGTAAAGAAAAAAAACAGTATGTTTGACACTTGGTAATTCTCTTGTATTATTTTATATAGGTTTATATCCTTTTTTTTTTGTTTTGTTACTAACATGTCAATTTTATGTAATTGTTAAATTTAGTTTACAACAATGGAAAAGTGGACACTATCGCATTGGGCACATAAATATAAAACCGAACAGCATGAAAGCTTCCTCACAAAATTCTTACTTACTTTCATAGGGTTGTCACTCAGTTATTGAAAACAAAAAACCGGGCAAGGGAGAGTCGGGATTCAGCAATGAGCACGGACGGATGGACAGACAGACATGTTGAAACTATAAGGTTTCCTTCCTTGTTTTATTATTTCACGAACGGAAGTTAAGTATCTATTAGAAAAAGTCAAACGGAATCTTGCTAAGATGGCTTACAAACACACTTTGGTACATACAAAAAAAAAGTACGGAACAAATAGAAGACGCTAATAATACCTACGCCAATATAGGCGGTAATTTGGTAAACCATAAGTAATATTAAGAATATTAATTAATAATTACGGGAAAACCTTATCATCTTAGTTATTTTGGATATGACTCGTAACTAAATACTTCTGCAATGTATGCATTAAAAATGTTTTGGTAAGTATAGGTAAATATAGATATGTAATTACCAGACAAGATCCTTTGGATATACAAAAAAAATCTCGTTGATTTTTCTACCATTATTTGTACACACAGTTTGGCATCTTTAGAACAAAACTAAACGTCTGCGTCGTGGTGTCGCTGCCAGTCGCACACCTTAACTTTGTCCGCTCACTGAGCGAGCTCAAACTGATCTGTACCCTAGCGGGCGCCGGTGCAACCCCCTCCCCCCCCATGTCGGCGACAAGTCACGCACACATAGCTGTGCATGTAGTAGTGTTCTCGCGCACGCCGGTAATATGAAGCTTTCATTCTGAGCGGTTTTATATATTCTTGAGTATTTGGGTTTGACTTGTAAAGCCTTGTACGGACTAAGCGTTACAATGTACGCGCAGTCGGTTACGGGTACACAGGAACGCTCGTCCGTACCTGCTAAAACGCGTATACAATTGGAGTACGCGAGTCGACAGTCGGCCTTCGGTTGCACAATGAGAAGTGCCGCAGTGGTGAGTGGTGCACACGACAGGTGTGTTTCGAGACACGGCGTATACTGACTTGCGACTTGTCACCACGCGTTCATTATCCCGCAATGTATTCACTACCTGTATGTGTATCCACCTGTATGCGTATTCAACATACCTAGATTACGCGCACATTGGGACGCTTAGTTCGCACAAGGCTTTAAAAATAAATAAATAAATTATTTAATTATTTTCTGGACAAAAGAACAAAAGTCACAAGATTTATCAAAATTTAATAAGTAGTATGTATATATTGTGATTTGACTTGAAGTAAGCAAGAAAACATTTCTGGTTGCTATTATCAAAATCTCTACTTAAAATTGCAGCTAATAGTAACCCGCACAGTTGATCAAAGCTCTCTGATGTACTATGTATGGACTTTAATCCAGGAGCCAAGTTTTTGAAGTAACATAGAACCATAGATATAGTATTCATTAGATTGGCGATGGCGTGATTAGGGTGAGACCAAAAACGAAATGTAGCCGTGTGAGTGAAATGTGCATGTGTGCGACAACAGTAGTGCTGCGCCATGTATCAACTTTAATTATCGATACTGAATGCTATGTCTGTGTCATAAAATGAATATTATTATGTTTGAGGGCATAAAAATAAAACTACAAACAAAAAGTTTGTGATTTTTATTTTCCACCAAAAATAACTAATTTATTGTAAAAATGTGGTAAGCTCTCCTTAGAGGTATTTTGCAATTTTGCTTCATACTTTAATCTGATAACCAAATAAGTTTCAATTATTGATTTAATAATTAAGTGTTTATGGTTTGATAATGCTGGCGAATCGTACATATGTATGTCAAGTGTGTTAAAAAAATGTTTGCAGGACACAAGGCATTCGTTTACTAATTTTTTAAATATATTTTCATTTACAATTTTTCCTTTCACGTGTTTTCGGAAAACTCGTTCAGAAAAGACACCTATCTCATAAACGTCTTGAGAGGGATACACGAGGCCACCTACGTCTTTCATGTTTATTAGTGAACCTTCCTTAACTTCACCGTAAAGTACATTTACACAGGATTCGCATTTAATTTTATTTGCGATTTTTTTTTACCACTTAACCACATATGTACTGAACAATGGACTTAACTACAGATTCCATGCCTTCAGGTATCCATGGCATAGATGATACGAAATCAGAATCTTCATTATCTATTTGGCCTGGGCCAATAGCCGCATCGTCGTTTGGCATCGTCATAGCACTAAGGCCAGTTGTAGTATTTATTATATCTATAGTACACGATCTTTGTATGTTGAGCATACTAATATTCTCCAAAGGCAAACAATTGGCTTTATCGCTGATTTGGACTTCCACGTGGCAGATTAATCGTTTGTATGCTGCTGTGAATTGTCTGGCTGTAGGATTGTTGTTAAATCCTCCTCTAGAACGTACTGCACTAAAAAAAGTTTCTTGAGCGGTGCTCAAATTAGCTCCTAGTATTTGTGCCATATTTATATTAGATGCTATGCCATCAAAAGTAACAGAAGCAACTTTTACAAAATCTGACATTGAAGCAATACACTGCTTTAGAAGTGTTGCTTTCTGTAAAGCAACTATTATAATTCGAATTTTCCAAAAAGAATTAATTGCCACTGCCATGATTACCAATACCTCTTTAGCCTTGTCTACTTGATCTCCATGAATACCATTACCCACATCTACATAGCCATGATGATTACGACCGTCAAATTCAACGTGTTCACGGATAGACATTTCGTCGAACGTAAGGGCGATGACCAAATCTTTTTTTTCTTTACTTACAGCCTTTATGGTTTCTATGGCTTCCTTAGTGACGCCTGGCTTACAACCTACATTTTGGTACCAGCCTCGTAGTGTTCGAGAATGTGGTAGGCACAGGTCAAATTTAGTTCTCATGTAATTGTAAGCCCGAGGACTATAAAGTGTAAAGTTAGGGCAAATGTCTTTAGTTGTATATCATACTCTTGTTTAATATTTTTATTTTGTTTTTTCTTAATCACCCTTTCGATGAGATGCTGCAACAAATTATTTGGACCAGATGCCATTACAGCACTAATGTTATTTTGAAGTGAGGGAAGCCTTTCTAAGTTTTTTATCACTTGAAATAACTTTCCCACTTTTTCATCAGCCCGTTTTTTTTGTGCTCTTACATTTTTCAGTTCTTTTTGTTTTATATCTAATCTTCTTCGAAGAATATCAATAGTTTTTTTCATTTTTTTCGTTCTCGGGGAATTGTCTATAGCAGAAATGTTTGCAGTTGAGCTACTGGGTACTGGTCATATATCTCTGTAGACATATGAGGGTGCTTTGCGTATCGGCTTCAATACAACCTACAAACAAACAAATAAAATTAGTGCATACATTATGTACTTATCTATGATTAAAATTAACAAAATAAAGTACCATCCTTTTACCTATTTCTGTCGCTAAACAGCAGAGCTTACACTACCGCTAAACAGCAGTGCTTACACTGCTGCGTTTCGGCCTGTTGAGTATAGAGAGCCTGTATAATTATAGGCTGTAAGACATTTTATCTTAGTCATCAGGGGTAAAAACACATTTGTAGCTTTCTTTATTTGAAGATGACTGTAGGTGTCCATGTACTGCAGTAGCCGTTTACCATCAAGTGATACTGTAAGTTTCTTTATTACTTTCGTTTTATAAAAAAAATATAGATAACGAGAATGACAAAAACAAGTTGTACACATTTAAACATGCGCAAACGAAATTAAGATATGTACAGTAAAATATATAAGTAATTAAAAAACTACGCACGGGCATAAATAATGTGGGTATTGATCCAGAACGCAGCTTTACTCTTTGTGCACTTCTATGAGAAAAACAGTTTTGTTCAAAGTGCTTGCTACATATAGTTGAATTTTTTTTTGGGAACCCATCCTTCTCTATTTATCATTTTTAACAATTTTTGTTTAACCTCATTATTTTTTGGAAATCTGAAACAATATAAGAGTTTAAATCATCTCATTAAAGTATTACTATAATGTGTAAATATTTACTTTTGCGAAAAACTAAAAATAAAAAAAAAAATACGAAGTCACAACAGGCTGTATCCAAAGATATGCCTTTGCCTGTTATAAACATATTATCGATAAGATGATATTGATAGTGTCAATCCCTACAAAAATTTGATCAGAAATAGCGGGAATTCACGTATTTGTTATTATTTTTAATATAGTTCTCACGCATTTAGATTATTATCGTAATAAAATGCGATATTTTTCCCTGTCCATTTGTGTATAAAACATTTGTACTAGTTGTGAATTAGTGAAGTTAGAGTGCTAAACATTTTAATTGTACTTACATGTGAAATGTATAATTTTCTGGATTTTCTTTTCTGGATGAACTGCATTCAAGTACGGAACACGTCACCATACTTAATCACACCTTTTAAATAACTTATTAATACTTTAAAATCAAAAATATCGCGAAAATAAGTGGGATTTGTTTCCTTCACCACTGACGTCAGGCTGATACAGGCTGATAGCGTGTACGTGTATGGTCTAGCCATTCTATCTCGTTCTAACGTAAGCATATGCTATGCCCTTTCTCTTTTACATTGCCAATCTAAGTATATACTAAATCTATGCATAGAACATACTTGATGACGTCATGGAAGGTGACATCTTCTCCATTATGCAGACGCTCGAGTTCGTAGCACATGTATTTGAACAGCAAACGCTCCTTATGTGTATCACATTCCAAACGACCCTTCAGCAATCGTAAGATGAACTTAACCTATAAGCACAAATTATATCCGCTTAAAATAGTTTTCTATGGATTTTATCGCATATATTAACTTATTTTATTATAATTATATTCCCGATGTTTGGAGTACTTTCCGGATAGAATTGACACAGGGAAATTGTTCGCGCAAATAAAAAAAAATATTAGAACATAACGGATCAAAATTTACCGAAGTCTCTTAAAAATTCATTTGAATACATTGGCCGCAAAACTTTTTCTGACAGGCTTTATGCTAAAAAATTAAGTAAAAAAAAGGCAGTAGCTAAATAAAACTAGTCATTAATGGTTCAGTTATTAACTTTTTATATGTAGTAGAGCCACGCTGTAGCTATATTATATATTTGTAAGCACGAATGGGTCGACTTAACCGGGAATGGACCACGCTCTCTCTCTCTCTCTCTCTCACAGAGTTAAAGTTAAAGCCTATATATACGTCCCACTGCTGGGCACAAGCCTCCTCCCATTTCTAAAAGGGTTTTAGGTCAAGGGCATTTCCGCCTCGCTGCCCCAATGCGTGTTTGCGAACTTCACATGTCTTCGAAATATTTTTTTTGTGATGTCTCAGACATGCAGATTTCCTCACGATGTTTTCCTTCACCGTAGAGCACGTGAAAAATCAGCACTTAAAATTGCAATTAACAATTTCATTGCCGACGGGGATCGAACCCAGGTTACTCGCGTACTGTGAAATTTACAGCGAGCGCCTAACCCCTGAGCTACCACGGCTCTATCTCACAGACTACCAGTGTGAAATAGTAGCCTCATATGGTGAGTGTAGAGAACCATAGACCCTTTTCATCTGCATTTTGATTCTTGATCGATGATAGGATATAGATGTCTGTGGGCCAGAGCATCTACTTAGTATGAATTTCGTAACTCCTATTCTATAAAAAAAGTACATTTTCGTTCTCACCTTGCGTACAGGTATAACACCTTTCTGATGTACATCTACAATATTCCAGGTATTTTGGAAATTCCTTATGTCTGCATAGGACAGCAGAGCATCTTCTTCATTCGAATAGAATAATGAAAAGTTCTCCATTATGATAGCTGCAACAATAATCAACAGTTAAAAATAAAAATGATGAAAAATGAAACGAACACGGGTGTCCCTCTCATAGCATAACATTAATGGTCATATTATTGTAAATCATGTAGATTTACATAACATTCAGTTGGCTTCATAATGAAGTAAAATGATATTTTATCAGCATATTAATGAATTAACATTATTTAAATTTACATCTCTTAATATGCGGTCTAATTTGATTATTATGCCTCTTAAGTTTGTCATCTTTAATATTTATGAAAACTAACATTAGGCTTACTAAACTTATGTATTGTTGAATAAGTAATATTTATTCATAACAAATAACTTAATACTATGCGCATAAAAATACATATATTGTATATATGTTACGGGTAACCTTAGAAGAGTGAGCAAATCTAAGTTTACCTGGATACACATAGGATTATCTAAGTTCCTTGGGTAAAACCCGAAATATTACCGAATCCAATATAGATTCGGAGTCTACCCGAAAAAACCTACAAATTTTTGTGCTACTTTAATTTTATCAAATGCGGGCTGGGTAATGTCAATTGTCCTCTCTGGCAGTAGGGGGGAGGCAAAAAAAAAGTACAATAGATTTTTTTCCAAATATTTACGTCTTCAAAAACAATAGAATTATTGATTTTTTTTCCAATTTTCGCAATAAATACTAATTTCAGTATAAAAGTCCATAATGAATACCGTAGTCCATATAGAGCGCTCTAAGATCTATCCAACGATACCAAAATCAAGTACGAGTAGTCTAGCTTCAATTGCTGTCGAGAAACAAGAAATTTTCAATTAAGGACGCCATATTGTGAAAACCTCCTAAACTTTGATTAGCAATATCTATCGAACAGTTGATCGTAGAGTTGCGGTTTGCAATATCTAAACATAATTGACAAGTGAAGCTGGCTGCCTGGATCGCTCGCTAAGCCGAGACTAGGCCGAAACGCATATAATATCTTATTTACTTTTAGTATTTGTACTGATTTTAAAGATAACATGTGTGGAGTGGGCTAAGCCCACGCTGGCCTTTTTATACTTGTCTAAACATAATTGACAAGTGAAGCTGGCTGCCTGGATCGCTCGCTAAGACGAGACTAGGCCGAAACGCATATAATATCTTATTTACTTTTAGTATTTGTACTGATTTTAAAGATAACATGTGTGGAGTGGGCTAAGCCCACGCTGGCCTTTTTATACTTGTCTAAACATAATTGACAAGTGAAGCTGGCTGCCTGGATCGCTCGCTAAGACGAGACTAGGCCGAAACGCATATAATATCTTATTTACTTTTAGTATTTGTACTGATTTTAAAGATAACATGTGTGGAGTGGGCTAAGCCCACGCTGGCCTTTTTATACTTGTCTAAACATAATTGACAAGTGAAGCTGGCTGCCTGGATCGCTCGCTAAGACGAGACTAGGCCGAAACGCATATAATATCTAATTTACTTTTAGTATTTGTACTGATTTTAAAGATAACGTGTGGAGTGGGCTAAGCCCACGCTGGCCTTTTTATACTTGTCTAAACATAATTGACAAGTGAAGCTGGCTGCCTGGATCGCTCGCTAAGACGAGACTAGGCCGAAACGCATATAATATCTTATTTACTTTTAGTATTTGTACTGATTTTAAAGATAACATGTGTGGAGTGGGCTAAGCCCACGCTGGCCTTTTTATACTTGTCTAAACATAATTGACAAGTGAAGCTGGCTGCCTGGATCGCTCGCTAAGACGAGACTAGGCCGAAACGCATATAATATCTTATTTACTTTTAGTATTTGTACTGATTTTAAAGATAACATGTGTGGAGTGGGCTAAGCCCACGCTGGCCTTTTTATACTTGTCTAAACATAATTGACAAGTGAAGCTGGCTGCCTGGATCGCTCGCTAAGACGAGACTAGGCCGAAACGCATATAATATCTTATTTACTTTAAGTATTTGTACTGATTTTAAAGATAACATGTGTGGAGTGGGCTAAGCCCACGCTGGCCTTTTTATACTTGTACTTAACAATAGAACCAATAGCACACTTAGAAACACCATCCTGTGCAGTTGACACATAAAACGTTGACCAATGATTGATGAGATTGCTGACACCAGGCCAAAAAGATTGAGCCCAAACTCGGGTACCCTAGGTCCCCGTTCTACCATTTGACCGAAGAGCTCTCGAACAATAATTTAAAATCAAAAATTTTGTACAGCCGACTTCTATACAAGTAATTAAGAATAACTCATAAACTATTGGTCCGACGTTGATAAAATTTATATGGTACCACACGAGAAGTATCAGCTTTCAAATAAAAAAAGAACCATCGAAATCGATTCACCCAGTAAAAAGTTATGAGTTAACACACATAAAAAAACATACAGTCGAATTGAGTACCGTCTCCTTTTTGGAAGTCGGCAGAAAAGAGTAATACGTCACAAAGAGAGGAAAACCCATAATTCACTTACCTGGAAGAACTCTAGCAAAACTAGTCAGTCCGTACAAGTTACCACACCCATCCAAATAGTCCAAAGAAACATATAAACTAATAACAATACAAGATGACGTCGACAAAATAGATAATAACTGGCCAAAAATCTACACCAATGGCAGTAAAATACCAGGAAAGGTTGTGGCACCGGTACCATGTTGGAATGATGACAATGAAGTCCATCCATAAATCAAGAATAAGACTAAAATTATTGCAGTGTGTATTAGGCTGAGCTCGCAGCTATACTGAAAACTACAAAAATCATGAAATGGAATTAAAAAAAAACTGAAACACGCAAATATATTAAGCGATTCTAGAACAGCACTAGATTGTCTTTCAAATCCGAACACGCTTAACCCCATAGTAGCAGAAATACAAGAAAGCATAAGACAAATAAGAGAAGAGGGTGGAGAAGTAATGTTTTACTGGATTAAGGCACACGAGAGTATAGCCGGAAATGAAAGAGCTGATGAACTGGAAAAGTCGTTAATAGAAACGCTGAAAAAAAGCCTAAGGTATGACTGTTTCCCTCAGTCATTTGCAAAGCGCTTCATCAGGAATAAAACTGTAACAATTTGGCAGGAACGATACAACGCATCGCATATTGGAGAAAGCACAGAAAAAAAAAAGAAAACGCAGAAAAGATATCAAAAGAAGAAAAAAGATACGCCGAATTAAAGGGTGCTGTAAAATAAATAACAGCAGATAAACTAAGTTAAAAAAGGAGGGAAGCGGAAGGGGGAGCTGGGTTGTCCTCATGTACTTCTGGGCGGTAAAAAAAATAACTACGAAGGCTGTGGCGATAGTTTCTGTGGAGCACTTTCAGGTCAAGGCTATAAAAGGTGTCATTGTAAAAAAATATAGTACAAAGGTGTAAAAAGAAATGTCATTCGAAGTGTCGTGGTAGTTTATCCTGCCCAATTAAATAACATTTAGTTATTACCATGACATACTCCTTATATAGAAGCTAACAATCTATTGATGATCTATTTCTAAAGGATTCGTTTGACATTGTTACGTAGGTGGGTAAAGGAATCAAAGTGGTACGAACCGACAAGCAAGTTGAGAACAATGTATGTGATGATGACGTAGAAAGTGCAGAAGTATGCGAGCGAGGCGGTAAAGTTGCCGCAGTCCGTCTCCCAGTAGTTGTCTGCGGGCGTGCAGTATGGCGGCGCTACCATACAGTCGTGCATGATCTTGTTCCAGTCCTCACCCGTCACTATACGGAAAAGCATCGCCACGCTGTGTATTGGCGAGTTAAAGTTCGCACGTCTGAAATAAAAATTATTATCTTTATTCTGTTTAATTTGTAAAAAATAAGTATTTGATAGTAGCACTTGTCAAATCGGATTACCGTTACATTAGAGTATACACAGAGGCAATGCAGAGTGCGCCTGTGCTTGTTGCACACCACTCGTGCACTATAAATAATCCTTTCCTGCGCTGTGCATGGCAACTCGTCTTTGAGACGGGCCGCCGTGAGGAACTAAATCCGATTTTTATAGAGGACTTTATAATTTTTTAAATTATTTCTAATATTAACACTATATTATTTCTAATAAAAACTCATAATTTGTCACCTAATGAGAAGTTGATAGTGAAGGTAGACCGAGTCTTAATATTCGAATAATATATATGTTTTTTTTTGTATATAAACTTTGAAACTTACATTTGATTTGTAGGTATTTGAAAGACAAAAATGAATGATGAAATTGGTTTAACGTAGTAGAGCCATGCTGCAGCTATATTAGTAGTATAGTTGTAGCATGAATGGGTCGTTACTGGTAAAGAGGCATTCCATCTTAGTCCTCGCGTGTGACAACGCATTTGCATTTTGATTATTTATTGAGGATAGATGTGGATGTCTATGGGTCACAGCAACCACTTACCATCAGGTGGACTGTGTGCTCGTTTGTCACCATATCCTATAAAAAAATGATACATGAAAATAGTAAAATAGTACCTTCCGATTCCTTCGCCGTATTTAACATTGCCAAATACTATCGTGCCAGCGAGCGCGTAGAAGAACACCAGGAGGAACATGCCGAATATAATGAAGAAGCTCTTGCAAACGCTCACGCCCACAGTCAGCATCAGCATCTTCAATGTCGTGTGCTTCCCCGTGATTGTGAAGAATCGCAGTATAGCCACCATGAATCCCACAAAATATGATAGGTCGTTCTAAAATAAAAGTAAAATATACTACTGCTGGACTGCAGAATTCTTTTTAAAATGGTGAATATAGAACTCTAAGTACTAAAAACGATACTTTAAATCAGTTTTTTTTTTAATATGTAATGGGTTACTTTGAGCGTGAAGTGCATGAAGATCCAGATGCAGCCGGCGACGGTGACGAGCAGGTCGTAGCGGTTGCGGCGGCTCTGCCAGTAGCCGCGCGGCGTGAAGGCGATGGTCTTGAGCACCACCTCCACCACGAACACCAGCGTCAGCAGCGCCGACGTCAGCGCCAGCCGCTCCGTGTTCGCCGAGTGCCGCGACCACTGCATTCACGCAAACATTCATCACTTCATTTCTTTCATTCTGATTCAATCACGTTTATGAACCAGCGACATATACAGAGCGACAACGACCGACGACTCCAAAACTCCTCCCAGTTAGAACATTAACAATTACAAAATAACTTCACTTAAAACTGTGTAATCGATTCGCATCAAAAATTTCGTGTTTCAGGTGATTATCAAATTAACTTAACCCGTTTCCTATTCAAGTACCAACACGCGATAAAACATAGACTACAGGAGCGAAGTTCTTCGTACGTCTTTACTCGCTTTCGCAGATTGAACCATACAGCCAATGGGCGGGTATGGTTCGATCTGCGAAATCTAGTTCACCTTCCAACTGTAATTCGGGTTCACACACACGCACATGGGTACCTGGCGTGAAACAGTGACTGAATAACAAAACGCTGTGGCTGTGGCAGCACCGCCACAGCTTTACTAATGAGAGCATCCACTACTTCCTTCAGGGCGGCGCGCCACTCAGGAATGAAGTGAAATATTTGACAGATTTCATAGCAAGGGAAGTTAATTTTAGAAAAGTATTGTAATTAATGTTTATTTCTGAAATATTAGTCATATTTTGTATTAATTAAATTGATTATTAAAGGGTTAACCAAGCTACGGATATTCCTAAAAGTAGGTGAATTAAAAAAAAAGTTAAAACGTGTAAAAAATTAAAGAATACAGCATTGAAGCAATGCTTTGTGTATATACATTAGAAACCGAAAAACTTTTATTTGAAACGCAAATTTTTAATGATAAATACACTGTATGACCATCTGCGTGACAAATAAGTTTACTTTAGTCCCAACTAGTGACATCTGGTGAGCGTAAGATTATTAGCCCTCAGTAGCGTGCCGAAGCCGAATGACGTCTTAGATATTATAAAAAAAAAATGTCGAGGGGCAAAAGCGCCAGGGCACGATGGCCTTATAATCGAGCATCTCCTGCATGCAGGATCGCATCTCCCCGGGCTAGCTACTTTATACACCCTATATACGTTAGACACTCTTATTTCCCTAAGCAGTTGATGAGACCTATAGTAACGTCAAAGAAGTACAGTTAGCACTGTTTCAAACGTTTTGTCATATTTTACACGTGCATCCTTTTCCATAGTGCAATTCATAGTGCGCTGCCATAGCATGTCGGGAAAATTATATATAATACTAGTTGTGCCCCGCGGTTTCACCCGCGTCATCACGTGTCCGAGGTGCGCGACATAACCTAGTTCAAGCATTTAATAACGGCAAGGGTTTAAGCGTCCGTCGTTCGTGCGCCCAGCCAAGTATTGAATTATTTTAATTTTACATTATCTCTTAAACTGTGCGTCCAAATAATATGGTATAAAGAACAAAGTTTATCTTCATAAAATTATCTTGATGATGAAGTAACTTTCGTTCGTAAGGATAAATATGCCATGTCTAATAATAACGCTCATAAATCACTTTTAAATTTTCAATATTTTTTTATCACAAAATACCAAATTATGGCTTATGTATAAGATATAGACAAATGGTATCACGGACTTTTTTTTAGACGGAGTAAAGGTCTATATTTTTCTAGAACATTGTATTTACGTATCCCTAACGATAAAACCAGCGTACGCGGATAAATCATTTCGGGAGTGCTTTTTCTTCTGACTTGCTTAACAAATATCCATATTTAAGGCTAGCTGAGTAATATAGCTTAATGCTAGATAGCCTATACTATTCCACATGGATCTGGCTATAATATACAAAAAGAATTTTTCAAATCGGACTGGTAGTTCCAGAGATTAGCGCGTTTAAACAAACAAAAAAACTCTTCCGCTTTATTATATTAGTATAGATAGATTAACTACTACCATAGGTTTTTTTTTATAGGATAAGGGTGACAAACGAACACACAGTTCACCTGATCGTAAGTGGTTGCTGTGGCCCATAGACATCTACATCTATCTTCGATTACGAATCAAAATGCAGATGCGTTGTCCCCCATGAGGACTAAGATGAAATGCCTCTTTCCAGTAAAAAGGGTCTCCGGTTCTCTACACTCACCATACGAAACACAGCAGCGTTAAGCTGCTATTTTAGGCTGGTACTCTGTGAGAGCGTGGCCCTTCCCCAGTCGAGCCGACTCATTCGTGCTACAACCATAATATAGCAGCAGGATGGCCCTATCACGTATAGGTTAAGTCAATTACCAACATAAGCGCTGAGTCAAATTACTCTTCTGTACTGCAACCTAATATATATATCGACGGTTAAAAGGTAATAGGGTATAAGCAACAAAAACCAAATTGTTCAGGAGAGCAGTTTAAAGTTTGAAATTGCAGAAAAATGGACATAACTTTTTTATTTATTGTCATAACGTAAGAATATAAACAGCTCTAAAATCAACAAAAATAAAAGCATTTATTGACTTTTTTGTTTATTTGATTCGATGTGGTTTTATCTGATTTTATGTCGCTTAGATCAATTGATCCTTTTTTCCATATGAGGTAATTTGGCATAAGTTCCATCTACACAGAAAAAAACAAAGAGTTTAGAAGACTTAGCTACATTTTATATCCGTATACCAAGAGGTAAAAGGGCATAAGTCACATGACTGTAGAATAACTTAAATGGGTAAAGAGGGATACGTGACGATTCAGATCATTATGCGAAAAGGTAATGGAGCACAAGAAACAGTGTCTAGCAAAAACATCGTGAGTATGTTAGACATTAGGGACACTGTAAGTTTGTTGAAAAAAAGGTAACGTGGTACTTCCACACATCAATATTTCTATACCAATAGGAAAACGAGAACATCCAACATACGGTATGATATGGGAAATTGGTAATGTGAATTAAACGTCACGTCTTAAAAATAATAGATTAACAAACAACATGATTCTCCTTTAAAATAAAACTTAAGTAACTGCATTCATTTAAAGGCTGTTAGTGTTACCCATCATCATCATCATTCAAACTAGATTAATAATGCTCTATATATTAAGTATGATCTGACCTAACATTTGATGTGATCAAATGAAAACAGAATACGTTTTTTCACTATTTATTAACAATTATAATAGAAAAGTAGTATTCACGATGTACTTAGTATCTGCATAGTAACAAAAAAAAGAAGTAATTTAATGAAACAATATAATTCACTTCCAAAAATAAAAAAAAATTAAAACTAAGTACAACTTTCCACTACGTAATTATAATTTTTGATAAAATAATAACAGTCTTCAAGGTAACAATAATAAAATTATCCTGAAATATTTATTTTTACCTACAACTAAGCACCGTGCATTGTCATGCGCAGTGACTGTTCAGTCATTCACCGTGTACTTATTTAGCTACTATGATGAAAGTTTCATTGATAAAAATAATTAACAGTTGTAGAGCCACGCGGCAGCTTTTGCTGTCGCACGGATGGGCCTGCTCGAATCGGGGTGGTACCACGACCTCACAGAATACCAGCGTGAAGACGAGGTTTAGTTAGAGGTGCAGGTGGCCGGAGGCCCAATTCCCTCCCCCCCCCCTCCCATCAATATGGTAGCGGAATTAAATAAAAGACTACCCCAGGAGGATACCAGCACCCCTGGAGAATCCCTCGCTGAGCATCAACGATCAAACTACTCCACTCTAGAGCGTGGGTGCTCAGGCTGCCCCGCGTATTCTGGGGAGGGGGCAAAATCACGTCCGCGACTAAAACTGCTCGGGGCAAGCGGAGCATAAGGCGACCCCTGTCACGCTGTCCGTGAATTTTTGCAACATCAGGGGACTTCGTTCCAACCTTAACGCTGTCCATTACCATCTAGAGACGGCGAAGCCGGCCTTGCTCTTTTTAACGGAGACTCAGGTGTCCTCTCCGGCTGATACTTCATATCTCTCCTACCCGGGGTATAAATTAGAACACTCCTTTGTGCCTCGGGCTGGGGTTTGCGTATACATCAGAGAGGACATCTGTTTTCGACGCCTCGGCAGTCTTGAAGGTACGGACCTGTCCATCCTATGGCTGCGCGTAGACAGAAACAACCATCCCCGCGTCTACGGGTGCCTCTATAGGTCCCATAGCCGTAACGCCGACACAGACCGACTCATCGACCACGTCCAAAAGGCTGCAGACTCCGTGCTACAACAGATCCCATCCTCAGAGATTCCTCGGTGATTTTAACGCCCACCACGCTGAATGGCTTGATTCCCGTTTAACTGCTCATGCGGGTAGATCTGTCTAAATCTTTGCCTTGGCATATGGCCTAACACAACTGGTTACATCGCCTACGCGGATCCCAGATGTGGAGGATCATGTACGTTTCCTGTTGGACCTTCTGCTGACCTCTCACCTGGACGGATATCAGGTCTCCGTCGATGCCCCTCTGGGCTCTTCGGACCATTGTCTAATCCGGAGTACGGTGCCATTCACGCTCCCATCGCAGTTGCGATCTGCAGTTTGCCGCCGTGTTTGGCACTATAGGTCGGCCGATTGGGACGGGATGCGGTCTTTTTTTGCATCCTACCCTTGGGCGCGGGTTTGCTTCTCTCCGGAAGATCCCAGCGTTGTTGCCGATTCTGTTGTTGATGTGGTACTTCAGGGTATGGAACTTATTATTCCATCCTCTGTGGTGCCCATCGGAGGCAGATCCCAGCCATGGTTTGGTCGCTCCTGTAAATTGCATCACGCTATAAGCAGGAATGCTACCGGGCCGGGGTGATGCATCAACGTCTCGGGATGTAAATACCAGCGCACTTAAAAAGAAGTATAATTCCGTCTCCAGATCCTTCAAAAGCGTCATTGCCAAGGCAAGGTCTGAGCACATCGGCAGAATTGGCGAGAAGCTAGTTCGCCTTCCTTCGGGAACCCGTGCATTCTAGACTCTCGCCAAGGCTGTCCAAGGGATCTTCTGTCAGCCATCTCTTCCATTTCTGCACAGAGAGGTCGACTCACTGGCCCATGCCGCAAAGGAGAAAGCCAATCTTTTAAGCTCTCTCTTTGCGTCCAACTCGACTCTATATGACGGGGGGAATACACCGCCGATCATGCCGCGGTGTGAGTGCTCCATGCCGGATATGCGCTTTACACAGCGCTCGGTTCGTAAAGCACTCTTCTCCCTGGACGTCAGCAAGTCGAGTGGGCCTGATGAAGTCCCTCCCATTGTGCTGAAGACGTGTGCTCCGGAGTTGGCACCGGTTTTAACGCGTCTTTTCCGGTACTCCTACTCCCAAGGCGTAGTCCCGAATTCATGTAAGACAGCTTTGGTCCATCCGATCCCTAAAAAAGGCGACCGCTCAGATCCGTCCAACTACGGGCCTATGGCCATAACCTCCTTATTCTCCAAAATAATGGAATCCATTATAAACTGCCAGCTCATGAGGTACCTTGAGGATCACCAGCTGATTAGTGACCACCAGTACGGTTTTCGTCGGGGTCGATCAGCTGGTGATCTTCTGGTCTACCTGATCCATAGATGGACGGAGGCAGTAAAGTCCAAGGAGGAGGCATTGGCCGTTAGTTTGGACATAGCGAAGGTCTTCGGTCAGGTCTGGCACAAAGCGCTTCTTTCGAAGCTTCCCGATGGGATTCCCGAGAAATTGTGCAAATGGATCACCAGTTTCCTTGCTGATCGGAGCATCAAGGTCGTAGTAGATAGTGCATACTCTGATTTCAAGCCTATCAACGCTGGTGTTCCACAAGGCTGCATGCTATCACCAACGCTGTTTCTCCTGCATATCAATGATATGTTGCAAACTAGTAACATTCATAGCTATACAGCCGACAGCACTGGTGATGCCTTATATACCGGCCGTGCCAATATTTCTCGAGAAAACGTCGCCGAGTACCGGGACAAACTTGTGTCGGAAGTAGTCTTTGCTGAACAAAGTCTCGGATTGGGGGCGACTAAATCTAGTCCAGGTTAATCCCCTAAAGACACAAGTTTGCCCGTTTACCGCTAAAAAGAAGCCCTTTGTCGTATCTCCTCAGTTTCAAGGCACTCTCCTTGCTGTCTCAGCTAGCATCGGAATTCTCGGCGTCGACATATCGAATAGTGTGCAGTTTTGTGTTCACTTGGAAGGGAAGGTCATACTAGCCTCTAAAAAGCTTGGCGTGCTCAGCAGAGCGAGACAGTATTTCATGCGGGCACATCGCTTGCAACTTTACAAAGCGCAAATCCGGCCTCACATGGAATACTGGTCACATCTCTGGGCCGGGGTACCCCAGTGCTAGCTTCTTTAACTTGACCGCATCCAGCGCAGAGCGGTTCGAATCGTCGACGACCGAGTTCTTTCTGATCGGCTCGATACACTGGCACTGCGTAGAGATGTTGCATCTATTTGCGTATTTTATCGCATCTATCACGAGGAGTGCTCTGAGGAATTGTTCGGATTAATTCCAGCCGCTCAATTTCACCATCGCACGTCGCTACAGAACTCCCGATACCGTCCATACCACCTAGATGATTGACGGTCCACCACTGTGCGATTTAGAAGATGTTTTCTTTCTCGCACATCTTCCTTGTGGAGTCGATTACCACCAGCGGTTTTTCCGGACCGATACGACTTAGGGACCTTTAAGAAAAGAGCCTACTCCTTTCTAAAATGCCGGCAACGCATCTGCAATTCCCCTGGTGTTGCGGTTGTTCATGGGCGGCGGTAGTCACTTACCATCAGGTGAGCCGCATGCTCGTGTGCCCCTTCTCCAATATAAAAAAATAATTATATAGGGTAGGAAGGTTAAAGGAACTATTTATACTTAGTAGTTTTCCAACAAATCGACTACATAACAACAGGTCTATTGTTTACAAAGACTAACTTATCAGCTAATCGAGATCAATATTAAAATCAATTAATTTCATATTCAGTCTTTAAAAGGTATCTCCTGTAGATTAATTAAAGTAGGTCTTTGGTACGCAATAACTTGAAGAAAAATTAAGGTACTGCGCGCAATCGACGGATTTTTGAATAAGCGACTTTCTAAATAGCTGCTTGATTGTAACAAAGTGACACAAATTGGCGTAAGCACCAATTAATAAATGATCACAGTAAAGTAATACGATATAAACGACGGAGTTGTATTAAAATAGTAAATGGTAGTAGGGTATAACCGACATTACAATATCAAATTTGATTATAGTAATTGCGTATTAGCGACAACTGTATGGTAAACTTGTAAATAGTAGTAAGGTATAAGCGACTGTTCAATATTAAATTAGATTTTAGTAATTGTGTATAAGCGACAAGTGAATGGTAAACTTGTAAATGGTAGTAAGACATAAGCGACGCTTAATATTTGTGACGACAAAGGTAAAGAGGCATTAGTTCCAACTTTCAAAACAGGTGCTAATGGTAAAGAGCAGTATGCGACCAGAATCTATACACCAGTGAGAAGTAAAAATACATAACCGACTTTAAACCAGAAGTGATGCTATTTTTACAGGGTTAAAAGCGCCTTAAGGGTAAAAAAGGCCTAAAACTCGGTCGGTTATACCGAAATGACACTTCGTAAACGCCATTTTTTGCTTGGTCATAAGCAACAAAAAAGTCTGTGTAGAGCCATGGGAGTAAGCGCATTCGAAAAAGTGGAAAATTTTAAGTAGCTTGGCATTCAAGACTCATTTTAGACCAAAATGTCGCTTATGCCCTATTACCTTTTAACCGTCGATATATATGTATTGTATACTATTACTTGTCTCATTCTTCTAGTATGAATGAATGAAACAACATTTATTTACAGAAATATGATAAGTGACAGTAGTAGTAGTAAACATTGTGTAATCATAAAAAAATTACATTTCTTTCTTTCTATATAAAAGCCCATGAATATCATTGCAAACAACATAGACAAATTAGTAATACATTTCTTCCTTGCAAAATACCATAATGAAACAATTTAGTAGCAAGGACTAACGTCCAAACTAGCACGTTAGAGATTCAGGTCTTACCCACATATCTATCCATCTTTTAATCCATAATAACAAATGGTTTAGGCACAATGGGTTTTAGTCAGATTTCTGAAGATTAAGATCATCATTGTAGCCCAACCAGTAATCTCCCGAACGCTGCCCAGCCGAGTTGGATCTGTCGACTGACCTCTTTGGTTGGGCTTAACTAGTCGGACAATTTGTTCTAGGTATTTGTATCCGTTAACAACTGCGAGTTTAGAGCTAGTAACGGCTACCGGCATAGGTGTCACATGAACATTACACGTGACTTTTGTTTTGTCCATAAAGATATGTTTACTCATATAGAATAGAATAGAATAGAATAGAATATTTTTTTATTCAATATAGATCACATTTGTAATACTTATTGAAAGTCATTTTTTACTTTACCACTGGTTCGAAAAAAAAAACCTCTGTCCTGGGAAGAACCAGCAAGAAACCCAGCGGGACTTTTTTTTAAAGCAAATTTTACAATAATGGTTGTACTAACTATATAAGTACAAAATTTATTTTAGAAACAGCTTGGAAGCGATCACCTCATTCCCAGGGGTTATTATCAACCATGTATTCATTTATACTATAATAACCCTTTTTATACAGTTTCAACTTAACAAAACATTTAAACTTGCTAATGGAGAGAGCCTGTACACTTTCCGGGACCTTGTTGTAATAGCGTATACATTGCCCCAAGAATGAATTACTGACTCTGTGGAGTCGAGAAACTGGTATCACTAGCTTGTGTTTGTTCCTAGTGTTTACAGAATGCACATCACTTTTTTTACTAAAACTACCTTTGTTTTTGTGAACATACATTAAATTTTCGTAAATATACTGAGAGGCCAAAGTTAATATATTTATTTCTTTAAATTTATCTCTAAGAGACTCTCTCAGTTTTAGGTTGTAAATAGCTCTAATGGCCCTCTTCTGTAAAACAAAAATAGTTTCTGAATCAGCCGCATGTCCCCATAGCAAAATCCCATAAGACATTATGCTATGGAAATAACTGAAATAAACTAATCTAGCTGTCTCGACACTAGTGAGACCTCTAATCTTTTTTACAGCATAGGCTGCAGAACTTAGTCTGCTTGCTAGTTTGGATATATGAGGGCCCCACTGAAGCTTTGCGTCGAGAGTGATGCCAAGAAAAACAGTGGATTCAACAGGGCTCAGTTCTTCCCCATTTAAAAACACATTGGTACTCAGATTTCTAACATTCATTGTTGTAAATTTAATACATTTAGTTTTATTTCCGTTTAAATGTAAATTATTAACGTTAAACCAATGCACTAATTTTGATATAGCATTATTCACTTCGTCACATTTAAATGATTGACGTTTAAGTTTAAAAATCAAAGAAGTATCATCAGCAAATAATACTATATCATGATTATCCTCTACAATAGAAGGTAAGTCATTAATATACACTAGAAACAGGAATGGGCCGAGAATTGAGCCCTGAGGAACACCCATTAGTACAGGTGAGCCGGAAGAAATTTTACCATTGATAATAACTTTCTGCATTCTAATTACTTAAATATGAAATTATAAGTTTAAGCGCTGTGTTCTTGACACCATAGTACTGTAGCTTCCTGATTAATGTCTCATGGTGAACGCAGTCGAAGGCCTTGGAAAGGTCACAAAATATACCCAAAGCATCCTCTGAATCCACCCATGCACAAAAAATATGTTTAATAAGCTCAACTCCAGCGTCAGTTGTTGAGCGACCCCTTGTAAAACCGAATTGATTTCTATGTAGCAATTTATTAATATTAAAGAAACTTAACATTTGATCTAAAATTATTTTTTCAAAAATGTTACTAAATGTTGGTAGTACAGAAATTGGTCTAAAATTGGCGGGGTCTAATGTACTACCAGATTTATATAAAGGTATGACTTTACTAAGTTTCATTAAATCAGGAAACACACCAGATTCGACGTATTTAATATAGTGTATTTTATTGTATTAAATATAGTGGCTAGATAAGGTGCTATTATATCTATTATAGATAAAATAACTTTAACGGAAATCCCCCATAAATCTGCCGTTTTCTTAACATCAATAGTTTTAAAATATTTAACGATATCTTTTGGCAGTACTCTATGGAATTTAAAAGTATTTGAACAAGCCTTTACATTGTGTTTAAGCAATGATTCGGCGACAGTAGGAGAAGAGTTTAATGATTTAGTTGTCAAAAAAGGAACATCAGTAAAATGTTTCTCAAAAGCCATAGCAACTTCTTGATCAGATCGGGTTAAATTATTGTTAATATTCAATTGAAAATCCGAGTTTTGACCTTGCCCGTTTCACTATTTATTATTCTCCAGGTCATTTTAATTTTGTTTGATGCAGTTTTAATTTTGTTACTTAAATGTAAAGCCTTAGCTGTGGCGCACACTTTTTTAAATATTTTAGAATATGTTTTTACATAATCTCTAAATATAACACTACTATTAAATGATCTTTCATTATAAAGCTCGTATAACCTTCGCCTACTCTTATAAATTCCTACTGTCGCAAAGTGAAGAATAATATGCTAGATTTTTTTTTACTTAAGATTAAAAGATATAGATATAGATAAGAGCCGTGGTAGTTCAGATGGTTAGCTCTCGCTGTAAGCTTCACAGTACGTGAGCAACCCGTGTTCGATCTAGACATGGAACGAGTAGTGATTCGCCGAGTACTCGGCCACCGGGTACTCGGCCTAGATCGGGCCGAGTACTCTGCCGAATACTCGGCTTTAAAAAAAAGCGGTAGCGGGCGGCGGGCGGTTATTTCCCTTATAAACTAGATCCAAATAGGGCCGAAAAACTAGCGTTTTTGCATCACAATCTTGCTCTCTTAAATTTTAAATATTAGTAATAATAATTTCTATTGTAGATTCTTATGTAAGTTCTAAATATTTCTGCTGCTTCTCATGTCCCTGATGTTTTAATATGTCTAATATAATAATAATGATAAAAAATTGTTTTTGTCTATTTTTCTCTGGGATTAATACTCGGTACTCGGCCGTACCCTAATAAAAGGCCGAATCCGCCGAGTACCGAATCCAAATCGAGTACTCGTCCCATGTCTAGTTCGATCCCTGCCGGCACTAATGAAATTGTTAATTGCAATTTTAAGTGCTGATTTACCACGTGCTCGGCGGTGAAGGAAAACATCGTGAGGAAACCTGCATGTCTGAGAAATAAGAAAAAAAATATTTCGAAGAAATGTGAAGTTCGCCAACACGCATTGGGGCAGCGCGGCGGACATTTCATTGCTCTAAAACCCTTTTAGAAATTAGAAGAGGCCTGTGTCCAGCAGTGGGACGAAAATAGGTTGCAACTTTACTTTTTTTTAAAGATATAAAATCGACCCTCAATTATTTTAAGCATCTTACCGTAACAGCCAGTAAGCCGCTGTTAATGAGAACAACGATAGCGATGATCCGTTTGAATGATAAATTCTGCGTGACGTCATAAGCAAAGGCGCGAATCTTCCTGCCATCAGGTCGAGGGGGCAAATGAAGCGGCTGAGCAATTTTCAATCTCTTCTTTAAATCACACCTGGAGCGAGGTGTACGATATTAAACAATTGATAACACTGATCGATTTTAACGGCGATAAATTACTAATGCCGTCGCAAGTTCTCAAGTGCGCAAAAGATGTTATAGTACCATGAGAATACACGCTAACAGAAAGCCACTCACTGCCGTAATCTACTTGTGTCAAATATACTTATGTGGTAACATCTAAGACAGGACAGCATTCAGTGTTAGAGACAAGAGGCAATCACAACTGAGACCCAAAAATATCAAATATCAGAGTTCGTTTGTTCGTACCCAGAATCCGACATTAGATCAATATAAATTATATTAAATGAAAGTATTTAAGTCGTGGTACTCAAATATATGAATAAAAATATCAGCAAGTTCTGGTCAATATTATTCACTATTTAGCTAAATATATTAATAGCCGTGTAATGACAGCGTAAAAGAATTCATCATCCGTTTCAGGAAGCATCAGAAAAATCTTAAGGGTTCTGATAGATGGGCGGTATAACCGTTCTCTTAACGCCAGACGTGAAATACTTAGACCGGCAACTGGCTGTAGTGTTAAAAGATGCGAGCGTCCGACATTGCGATCTTCAATCCGACTGCCAAGAGTGACGTCTGAGACAAATTTTTACTAAAATTGGAGATACTCATGTCCAGCATTGGACATAACATACGAACTGATGAACAAGCAGAAAATGTCTAAATTCTTCTCTAAAAAAAATATTTTAAATTATTGATGAATATTTTCTATTATATTTATCAAAATTATGCCCAAGGCTGTTTTTTTTTATTATTGGATAACCACCAGTAAGTGACCTTTTACATGAAGTAATATTAAACGTTTTCAAACATTTTTGAAAGAAACTCTTATTACCATCGTCGCTGATCAACCGTCAACAAAGCGGTGCCTTTGTTCTCAGAGTAGTTTGCGATTACAACACCCACGAACAACGTCAATCCAATCATACAGCCCAGAAATATGTATACATGTATGTAAATAGCATGAACCTGAAAGAAAATAGAAAATAACGTATTAGTGTTAAGATAACAGAAGACGAAGAATTTTTTGCCAGCTGATATCAAATAATAAAAAAAATACTTTTTTATCAAAAATAGAAATGGAGAATTGGATGTTCCCATTTACTTTAACATGTTTTACTTTGTAAAAATTTTTGCAAAACATACATTTGAAATAAATTGTTACGACAGCTAGTTGCCTAATGCATCACTTTTGTGCTAGAATGTTACTGAAGCTTAACATTTCAATAGAAATTGCAACAATGTATGGAAAATCAGTCTTTCGTCTAAATAATAAGGGTCAACGTGTTAATTTTTCTTTTTCAATAGACTGTGAAGCGTATGTCAAAACTAAAAAGAGTTTATTTTATATTTTGTAAATCAGATATCTGTATATAGATAAGGGTCAATGGCCTCTATGAAGTTAATAAAATCGCACGTAACAATATATATCTATGCTTTTAAGTTAAGTTGAAGTGATATAGCTTGCTTAATATACATTCGTAAAAATGTAATAAATTAAAATCGAATTTCGATCATTGGCGACAACTAGTACGAATTTAATCACTGAAATTATGACAGGAATGTGCTGTCTGAATGTGATAAATAATCATTTGATAAATAATCAATTACGTGACTTCTTAAACGTGTAAATCAGCCTTTATTGGATACTAGCTGATACCCGCGACTTGGTCCACGTTGCTTGATATATTAACAAACTATAATTTAGTATATATACAGGGTTATTTTTCAAAGTGTAGCCAAATATTAAACTTAAGTTCAAATTAATAAATAATGATATTCCGTTAATGCAGTTTTTGAAAATACGAGTAAATAAGGCTTCTACTATTATTTGAAATTATCCCAAATTGAATGTAATTTATGGGCAACAACGTTTTTGCTTACCGACCGACCCTTACGAATATGTGCGCATGCGCAGTAAAAATCTGTTAAAATAATGCATTAATTACCCCGCATTTTGATTTTAAAAGATATAAAGGACAGAATTATTGAGATTTTATTTAATTAATATTTCTTCAGCATTTGCCTATATTACTTATTCTGAACCTTCTCTGCAAATTTGGCCGATTATTGCAAAATAACGCTATATAATATATAAACAATAATATTGAAACAAAAACGTATTATACTCACGGGTCCAAGAGCTTTGATCAACACATCACGGACATCCAACCATCCTTTGAATGAGAGTACTTCAAACAATGTCAAAAGTGCATCGCCAATGTTGTCGAAGTTAAATCGTTTTGGATTTGCCCTGTGCACCATACGTGTATTATTAATAATAATGCCAAAAAAATTATAATTTCGCTAACTGATATATAATAAATGAATAGTAATAAAAGATTCATTCGATAAATAATTGATTTCATCATCATTATAAATCCGCATTAGAAGCTAGTCCACTGCTGAACATAGGCCTCCCCTATAGATTGCCTTATATTACTTACGCTTGATAGATGGGTTGGCAACCATAGTTTTAGAAGTGAAAATTTCTTTAGAATCGTTGCGATTTAAAACTCGATGACATGAAAAAGAGACAAACAGATACATCTATAGGATTTAGCCAGCGAGAGAATGAGATAGAATACAGTATACTGTCGCCTCATACGTAACCCACGGGATGCCATCAAGTAATGGATTCTCTTACGCCGTTACTATACGGCAAAATAATTAACAGTAAATATTAAGTTAAGTCAGTAAGTATCAGTTCTTCTCGATCATTTCCTAAGTTTTAATCTAAATTCGATTCAAAACAGCTTACTTGACCTGAGCTTTATAAAATGCGTAAAACGATATTACAACGATTAGGGTCTTATCCAAGGCTTAGGCAACAATGGCTTAGATTCTAAGCAATTGTTTATTAATTATTGTATAAAGGATAGAAGTCATAAAAATTGTATATAAGTATGTTATATTAGTTATTAGCATGAAATCGAAAAAGTCCGAGAGATAAAACATACCATACTCTAGGCACCAGCATTGATGGGAATGTTTCATTTGGTCCAGGTCTTATCTTCATTTTGGTGACAAAAACGCGTCGCATAAACACGCCCACGCAATCTTCACGACTCGTGATCGTCGGATCATTGCAACGCGCAAGCCTTAATAAGAATGGAATACTTTAGTTTCGTCATAAGCGTAGCTAGGGAAGGTAGCATACGTCCCCTACAGAATAAATAATAGTACATGAACAGAAGGATCACTCTCTGATAGCAAACTTGTATAATATTTTGCACGCCTCGGATACGATTTTGGTTAAAATAGCCTACTGATTAAATCGTCGGAAAAACTTAATGCGGCGCGCGTATTAACCGATTCGTTGCGGCACCGATTTTCGACAACTTTTAGCTGTGGCGGCGAACAAATATTTCATGACACGCCTGGCATGTCAGGCGCCACAGACGCGCCACAGACACGCCTATTGTGCCATCAGCCATGTGTAAAAGTATTGTTCTTTATTATGCTTTTTTTACTTGTTTAGACCTAATTAAGTTTATTTGACATCGAACATAAGTTATAAATGGAAGGATACTTGTTTTTAGTGGGTAACTACGTTTACGTGTTTTCTTTGAAATTGAGAGTACGTGACTTTTTTTATGAAGAGATTACAAACCTTTTGTACTATTTATTGCTTTATAAAAAAATATTTATATAAGTATGTACAGCTAAATCACCCTGGAAAACCTTGGTTTTTATTAAATTAAATTTTCACGTAATAATAATATTTGTAAATATCAAACAATCAAGAACCTAAATTTGGAAAAAAAATAAGGGTTATGATTATTTTCCAGAAATTTATTTACAACTAGAGTTTGTGAGCGATCGCAATGAGTGCTATTATTTGTTACTTATTAGACAATTTTTCTACAACATTTGGTTGTCAACCCCTAAAAATTTAAAATTTTCAAAAAATATCCAGAAACGAAGCCGCATGCATGAACTACTTGCAAAATAATGAATATTTTGTTCTGGATAAATTTTTCAAAAACGCAATTTGAGCGAGTTATAACTATTTTAAAAAAGACAAGACTCGTGTGTCATACGCCACACGCAAAAGTAATCGATGGCACGCCTGGCGTGCCATCCGCACTGGACCGGTTAAATCAAAATGCACCTTACGTCCGCGTGCGAGAGTCTGTATCACTTAGCACGTTACGAGCCTTTGTTAAGGCCGATCATACTGTAGGGTTAGGTCTTAGGTGTTATGAGAAAACAAATTGAATCCTTTGATATAGTAGAATACATCGAGGTGTTATGCAATGTATTAGTAATTTGCTGATAACAACATTATTGTTCAATGTGAGGAAAGTTAATATGCTACTTCGAGAAAAATTAAGATTATAAATAACACCGTGAACGTCTCTGAAACTGAGATAATTTACCTACTTACCATTTTTAACCTACTGCAAAAAAAGAGGAGGTATTCAATTCGACAGTATTTTTTTATGTGTGTTACTTCAAAACTTTTGAACTAGCCACTGCGCCACAGAGCCGTCCCTGCTACCTGAATATGGCTCAGGTTTTTTGGTATGTCTTTGAGGAGGAATGCAGAATAGAATAGAATAGCATATTTTTTATTCAATATTGATTATTACATAATACTTATTGAAAGTCATTTTAAATGAATAGCAGTGGACTTGTGAACGCCGTACTGAAAATTACAAAGACTGCCAGCATTTGTAATTTTCAGTACGGCGTAGACTGCACCGGCAGATTTTCAAGGTACGAGTGCTAGCGCTTTTTGCTACATGTGTATTAGTGTTGCCAAGTCCAATGGGCCAAATATCGGGACTGAAGATAAAAATAATCGTGAATTTGGTTTATAAATCTAATGAAATAAAAATAAAAAATAGGTTTTTGTAGTCATTTTGGACGCCATGAGTTATGATAAAATCTTTTTGACACAATGCGTAATTTGTTTTATAATTATTTTTTTGCCTGAGCTGACTAACGAATAATTTATCGTCCATGCATCGGAAACACTGCATTTTCATCTATGTGAGTTTTGTTCCCGTAAATCAGAATTTGTTGAACGATTAGTTCCAATTCCAATACATATTTATGTGATTTTTATATATTCGATTTATTTCAAAACCGATTTTTGATAGTTTGTGGTTGTGCGTTATGACATGGAATAGTTTAGTCACATCACTGTCGTAAGTGGGCGGTACCCATCCATTAAGTACAACAATATCTGTTTGACATTTTATCTAAAAACTACGAAACTTCATAGGCGTGAGCTGTCATCCGCACCATGCTATAACGCAAAGACTATAATAACCAATATATGCTGATCTTGCATTAGTAGGCACGCAAGCAGCATGCAAGCTGTATACCAGCTATATTGAAGTTCGCTTTTATACTAGAGGCTGTAATTTCTGGCTGTATGAAATCTGTATAAGTGCTTATACAGTTCTTATAAATAATAAATTGGCACAAATTGTGCAGTTTTATGCGTTAGTAGCGCTGTACTGTAGCCGTATAAGCGTAAAAGAGGCAGTATAACTGCTGTATTACAGCTGTTATTTGGTGTGCAATGAAACTATTACACTACAGATATTATCTTATAAAGTAACTTATAAAGACAAACGTTCTTAATTGGTTTTTGAACGGATTTACAAAAAAATATAAAACAAAAGGAACGTTTATTGAATGATGGCGACATTTAATGCTTAACATATTTAACATATTAATATTATATTTGAATTAGAGTTGAGTTTTGACGGTGATAATTGGTGAATTGAAAGTGCAAAATTAGAAACGTGTATATGTTTTTATCAAAAAAATGCCGCGCCAGCAAAATAAGTAAATATTATAAAGACAAAATACTAAATACGGTAACTAAATATCGGTTGTATAGGTAAGAACAAAAAAAATAACTTAATGGATATGGAGGCACATTGGGGCACAGTTATCATTAGTCAAACTGAAAGTGATAGTATTAGCTTAGACTAACGTCTAATATTCGCAAAATTATATTTTAAATTTTGTTTTTATTGGTCTTAAAATGGCGACAAATTGCTAAACGGTATTTCGAGGGTCTTATAGTCTTAGTAGCTGTACTATGTATGTTATGGATTATACCATGCAGCCATTGGTTTTTAATCAGTTCTACAATATATTTTTATTACAAAGTACAGTTTTATCAACATAACATATAATTATCTTTAAAGATACATATAAAAGATGAAAAACATTGTCTTGGAAACAGTGTTGGATAATTTAATTTAGATTTAGCATGATCTTTTTACTGCATCAAATCTTTTCTTTTCGCCACATATTGAAAACTAATTTATTTTGTTCACTAACACAATATAAACACGTAACGCATACAAAATGGCGATATTCTGTCACTTATACAGATTTAAGTTGTACTATGGCTGTTATTTTTTTGTAGTATTATATCACTCTCATAGAAAGAAGTCATAAAATTTATGTATTTATAAACTGTACAATGACATCATAAGAATAAGTTTTAGAAGAGTTTGCATACACCATTGTTCTTACTGAACAATGGTGTAAGATTTTAGTGATACTATAATAGCACTTAGAACTGTATAAGCAAGGGACAGCATGCAAAAAACAGCTTCTATACAACTTTAATGATAAAATCAGATTGAAGTGTTACAAAATACTTAAAGATGTATACTAGAGTTTTCATATTCTGATTAAGAACCCTAAGATTACTTGAATCCCATAATATAGACTTTATACAGCTTGAGGTGTATAATAACTCATAAACCACTCTTATAAGGATACAACCTCTTTTCAACACTCTTATACGCTTTTAAAAGAACTCCAAGTTCTATGTGGACTGGTATATTGATGTTCATAACGCTTGTGTGCTGTTTGGGCAGTCACTAGTACTGGGAGGTCTACTTACACTGAAGGATTTTTTAAGGACATTGGCATTATACGCGAAAATATCGAAAACTGCGAAGCTGTGGTCGGGTCGCTAATCAAATAATAAATGTGTAACTATGGCTCATGCCAAATACAAATAATCTTGCATGAACAATTAGGTGTAAAAAAGTTGTTTTCCCGATGGATACCACATTCGCTCTGTGAAGAGCAAAAAGCGGCTCGCGTTACTTGGTGCATCAGAACTCTCGAAAGATTCCACGCAGGATCCTCAAATGCTGTATACAACATCGTATCAGGTGACGAATCCTGGATATATGCGTACGAATCCGAAACAAAAAACCAGTCACGAGTTTGGGTGTTCGAAAATGAGTTAAAGCCAACAAAAATTGTTCGTTCACGGAGTGTTGCAAATAAAATGGTGGCCACGTTTGTCTCCAAAACCGGCCATGTTACGACTATTCCTCTTGAGGGACAAAGAACGGTTAATGCAGAATGGTATGCTAGCATTTGTTTGCCACAGGTCGTTTCTGAACTCCGTAAAGAGAACTGCAACCGCCGCATCATCCTCCATCACGACAATGCGAGTTCTCACACCGCACACAGAAAAAAAGTTTTTAGAGCAAGAAAACCTAGAATTATTAGACCATCCGCCGTACAGCCCCGACCTAAGCCCTAATGATTTCTATACTTTCCCTAAAATAAAGAATAAATTGCGTGGACAGAGATTTTCATCACCTGAAGAAGCTGTGGACGCCTACAAAACGACCATTTTGGAGACCCCAACTTCCGAATGGAATGTTTGCTTCAATGATTGGTTCATCGTATGGAAAAATGTGTCAAATTTCGCGGAGAATACTTCGAAAAGCAATAAATACATTTTTAAATAGTAATGTTGTGTCACTTCCTTGATTCCCGAAATTTTCAGTGCCGCCCTCGTACTTCAATAAAAACTCAAAAATAAAAATCAAAACTGCCTCAATACTTATAAGAGAATAATACTTTTTTGTTAACGTAAGACGCGCGACAACCTCACGGAATTAGCTCCTTGTAGGGGACCGCGAATCGTAGGTATATTTTCATGCCTAAAGCGCGAAGTGAAACAGGCCTGGCCCTCTAGCAATAGGGTATTTTACACCATGTAAAAAAAAGTCAAAGAATAAATATTTATGATAGATTTTGTAAAAAGTAAACGAGAAATATTGATTTCTATTTATAAAAATGCATTATAAATTTTATATTTCAATTTAAAGAATAATTTTTTTACCTGTGCCTCAAATCTGCAAAACAATGTCCGCCATATTAGATAGCGTCGTGACGTCACTAGGTCAAAGAACTAAGTTATGTGCTGTGTACTAACTAGCTAATTTCGAATTTTTTCAAGTTATTATTACGATTGTTGACTTTTATTCTGAATTTTATTCAAAAGGCATCATGGAAGACGGATTCGTAAAAGCGAGTTTATTACTTCGTTTTTAGCACTAAAATGGCCCACAAAGGGCGGGACAGACGAGCGATAAACCTAATCTATTACAAAATTTGACTTGCAATAGGTACCTATCATGTCATGATGTTTTGTTTTGTTTAATTTATAGTTAAATATAAGTCATAATTAAATCAAAGTGATCTTCACAGAAGTATAGTTTAGATTTTGTAGACAATGCATTCGGGTCTCTTCTTGCTAGTTTTAACCAAGTATTTCTCATATTTAAATCAGTTGGCACTTTAATCCATAACTTCCCCGGCGTTCTTGTGCTCGTATTTTTGCAATTAGGCATAACACAACAATGATATAAATGATAACTCATTATTAAACATTCAAAAGTATATTATTCCTTTGCAAAATTGTCAAAATTCTACGACAGTGACGTCACGAGTTGAACAGTATGGCGGCTAGCGTTTTCACGCGAAAATTGAAAATGATAGATTAAAAGTAATTTTTATGTCACTATTCGGTTTTAAAAAAATTAAATAAAAATTATAGTGGTTCATTATCACTCTAGGATTCATTTAAAATACTTTTTAAAAATGGGTGTAATACCGTATTATAATGCCTCTCGCCCTTGAAATTGGGGTCTGCAACTCTACTCAAAAAAGTTCCAATGCTGCTTAGCAGTGCTTCAACAGGGTACGGTCTGAATATTCTTGGGCACAACCCGAATAAAAATTTGGCTACACCCATGAGTTTCTTTCTATTTTGACCATATACTTATCTATATATTAATACGCAAATTAAATTAATAGGTGCATATTGCGCACACGAAAGAGTGGGAGACTTGGCATAGTAAAAGTTGAAATAATTATAATCTCATCAATAATAATACGTATATCTAAGATATAATGTGCCTAAGTATTAATTATTTGTAACACAACATTTATATATAGCAACAATCTCCTTTCCTTGCTTTGTTTTACTGCAACTACTAGTAATAATACGATAAAGGGGACATTAAATTGAAACTACAAAAATACACCGTACAGTAAATCTGTATTACTATAGCTGATAGTAAATAGATGCTGCAGCCTATAGACATTTACAATGTAATGCTTCGCTGCTAGTAAAAATAGTCTCCGGTACTCTACACTCACTAAACAAAACACAACAGCATTATTCTGTTGTTTCATGCCGGTATTCTGTGAGAGCGTGGTCTTACTCCGGTCGAACCGATCCATCCGTGCTGCAGCTATGTATATCTGCAGCATGGCTTTACCACGTAATACCTTACCTGGAAGACTTAAATTTTTTATTGAAAGCTTTTACTGTTATATATACAAAATTTAACTTACCTTCCACCGTACAATTGAACGCCATAACTTGCAAACACGAACATCAGTAAAATCAGAAGGGTAGATACCTAAAAAATTTAAGAACACAATGACCATTTCAAAACAAAAAACATTCGCTTTATGATATTATACTCGTATGTTAGCAGACTATATGCAATTAAACACTTACCTTTTTAACCATTTTGAGTGAGGTTTGAATTGCAATATTTATTTATACCGGCTGTTTGTGAAACGCTCCCGAAAACGAAGACAGACGATAGTACAACTACACCTTTGAGCACGGATGAGAAATAAAATTGATCCTGAGGAAAAAAAATCATCTTTTCACAACGTTTTATTAGCCATATTCACGCTCCGTCATGTTAGTACAGCTAAATGAATCAATAATTTCTTTAAAAAAATCATGAAAATACTTAAACATAAAACCAGCAGTAGAATTACAATCAACTGACTAGATCAATGTACGCTGGGACGCCGAATTTGCGCGGCCCGCAGCTAGCGATGGTACCACAATACCTAATAATTTACAACACTTGTCTAAATACCTGACTTATTTACTTAACCTACTATTTTGCCACTGTGCTTCTCTCCACCTAGCCACTTTATTCACACGTTAAATAAACCAAATACCTGGCTCGATTCCCCGCTAATAAAAAAAATTACTTAATTGAAATGTTAACAAGGTTAGTCATGCTTTTTTATCCATCGTGTAGGTATTTTTATTATTCTGATGTATTTAGTTATGTACTTATTCAAATGAGTTCAGTACTAAGTTATTTAAAAAAAATTGGTATGAAATAGCTTTCCGATCTAAATCCTAAGTAAGTATGAGATTCTCCAAGGCACATTAACATGTTACCGTATACACACGCACTATAAACGTACCTACGCAATAGGCATTATTAAAACAAAACAAGAAAAACAAAACGTAACAACAAAAATGTAATAAGCAAAACGATTGAACTGTCGCTCACGCGTACGTGATAGTCAACACGGAACTGTCTCAAAACTATAATTAATAATCAATCCCGCCAAAACAAATGCGCCGAGGCATTTGTCCTTGAAGCACTGAGCACTACCACAGACAGTAAAACCCATACGACATTGCCAACGTTTCTTTTATTTATAAGTTTAGGTGTCCCTACGACTAGTCTTCATATGAAATTTAGAAGTTATGGTTGTCATTTTTAATACAATTATACAATAAAATGTACCCTAACGCAACAAGCAGTTCTTTACTACAAAAAATAGATTGAAATTAATAAACGTACCTAATTGGGTACTCAGTACAAACTTACATAATTATAAACACTATTTCATCGTTATATTTCATTTTTATAAGAAATTAGAAATGAAATGGTACTGAATAATTTAATAGTTAAAATTAATTGCAATTATGATTGACAGTTAATTAATCATCTATCAGAAATAATTACTGTAAATAATAATACTTTTACTTTATTTTAATTGGCTTTCCGTATTTAATCCGACCAATGCTTGGAATTTAAAAAGAGGTACGTCAAAATTATTAAAAATTACTTGCAAGTTTATAGTAATTGCTGCCTCTAGTTTTTATGTCGCCATTGATGGCACTGCAACATGACAGCGGTGCCAACAGAAATTTGTCTAATTCCCCTAAAATTCATGTCAAATTTCCCAATTTAAGGGCAAAACTTCAACAGATTCTCCACAAATTATCCTCAAATTTATTTTAAGAAATGAATCAATTTTCAACTAATTTTGTAAGATTTACTTTTTAAATAACATTTTTTTTCTTTAAAATTAAAAAATAAAGAAATGCAAAGCATTAAATGATAGACAAAAGTTGCCGAAATAAATCCGAAAATTAAATGTGGTTCAATGAACATAATTAAAAAAAGGGAGTCATTCGATATTCATAAGTGTCCTAACAAAATGTTAAGATAAAAAAAGATAAGTATTTAGACTTCGTGAAAAAGGTTCTGACTTGGCCCTGGCTATCGATTTTCAAAATCCCCGTATATTCCCTGCATAATACCAATCCTCAACCAACTTTAAATTCCCCACATGTTGGCAAAGCTGACATGTATAAATACCACAGCGCGAGGCGACACGAGCCGGCTGGGCGGTGATAGCGTGTGTGTGAAAGGGAAGGGTAGAGTGAGTAGACATTGTTTCGCACCGAGCTAGATACATAACGAGTTCGGCGTCCCCGAGAATATTGACCTTATTTTATGACTTATTTATTTTAAATTTTACTGCTGGTTTAATGTTTAATCATGATTTTTTTTTTGAAATTATCGTTTTTTTAGCTGTACCAACATGATGGGGCGTGAATAAAGCTAATAAAACGATGCGAAAAGATGATTTTTTTCCCTCAGGATCGATTTTCTTTCTCACCCATGGATCAAAGGTATAGTTACTACTATCGTCTGTCTTCGTTTTCGGGAGCGTTTCACAAACACCCGGTATATTTGTATTTTGGTTCTTAAAATACTACGCTATTATAGAGTTTTAACTTAAAAATATAAATTCGCTGAAGTTTTATAAGAAAGTCCAAATATTTAATTTATTACTAGAAGCCAGGCCATGTACCTTAGATAAAAATATTACTTTGTTTTGTTAATAACTGATATTAATATTTTAACCCAAATTTTTTCGATCTGAGGGCGGTTTTTCGGTGCTTACCAAAAGTATTTCCTTAAAACCACGGCAAAGCTCGTAAACCACCTTGCGCATATGCGGTACAAGCGTGAAAATACGTAGAGGGCGCACGCAGCGAAGAATCATAAGCATCTGCGCCGGAGAGCCCGGTGGAACTCGCACTGGCATCCAACATAGGAAAGTCAGAGACACCTGTAAGTAATGATTAATATGTCAAAGTTCTCATGGTTTTCTTCTGATTACATAGATAATTTTCGAAATGTGTCGGAAACTATCAATTGGACAAGTACGCGCAGAAATACCTACTATTCTAAATTGCCTGCATGAAAATCTATGATAATCTAAATAAACCATCTGATGTATGTACAAATAACCATGTCAAAGTCATGCGGTGATGCGGCCTAAAATACTAGAGAAACAATGAAAGTTAATTAAGTGGTTTAATATGTAAAAATGTCAATGAATAAAATAATTTAAATTTGGATTATAAAAATCTTTAGTAACTTGACGATTGTCATTTGGTTTAAAAACAATATGTAGAACGCATAGAATAGAAGATAATGCTAAATTTTGTGGTGAAGTTACATCTTAGGTTTATAAGAAGGGGAACATAGAAATACCTGTTAAAATAACTTTCAAGTTTACAACACTGTAAAGAAATATTGACACATTTTTTATACTGTGTGCTTTTGATCTTGTTTTGAAAAGGCTAGTGGATTGACCATTTTATGCATACATTCATTCGATTATTACATTAGCCCATTCACTCACACATTAGTCGAACCCACATTCCCTTGGTCCTTCGATCGCTGATACATTCAAATCATTACTACATACAAAAAAATCTATCCCATGCAGTTTGGAAATTATGGGCATTTAAGAAAAACCTAGAAATTTGGTCAAACTGTAACCATGTTTCGGTTATTGTGGTTAATTTTTATTATTTTTGTTCATTTAAACTTTGGAACCGTAACCTTAAATAAAATTTCTAGAACCACAGTCAAAAATAATGACACAACTGCCCCAAGTTTTCTAGAATTAAGACTATTTGTTAAATTGCGAATCTAAAATTTTCAAAATTTGTAGACTTTGAAGGGCCCTCCTTTAAAAAAAAATGTACTAAAGTGCCTTGGCAAGTGCCATTAAAAGTTCGCGTATTTAATCAGGATTGTAAAATGGTACAATACTTGTTAGTTTCATACTAAAAAAAAAAACTAGTAAAAAAATAAAAAACCTCGAGTAACCCGATTTTTGATAACCCATTTGTGTGTGTGGACATGTTTGCCATGAGCGACCGAGACAAATAGTGACGCCACTTTTACCAAAGTCAACAAAAGTAAGTAAAATAAATAAAATAATGAAAAATCTTGACCTAGTTTAGTTTAGGTTCATTGGAATAAAGTCAGATAGGGAAACAACATTTTTTATTACAATAAATGTTCAAATTGTTTACCATTAGCCTCAATACACACCCTACATCTTATTAAAAAAGATCTAGTTATTAGTCGGGCATAGAGAGCCTCGAGAGTTGATGTCCTCAACAGCTTGAGAAATTATTTAACGCAGCTCGGCTACGCTGTCAATGGGCTTTGATTAAACCTTTTTTTTTTTAGAGAACGCCCCAATAAAAAAAATCCAGGGGATTTAAATCTGGGGAACGGGCTGACCACGAGATAGTGCCTGAACGAAGTGAAATTATCGAAGCGAACAATTACTCGTAGATCCGACTTCGTACCTTCGTTCAAGGCTATAGAAGCGTTCGACGAACTTTATAATTATATTAAATATTTGGAATCCTCATTAATTAACGATAAAAAAGATACTAGTATTCAATTCGGTATCCCAAAACGTAAGCTTCCAACTTTAGATTTAATTTCCTTCTCTGGAGAAACCGAGAAATGGTCGTTATTTTACTAAAACTATAAAGAAATGATCCACGAAAACAAAAATCTCACTGACGCAGAACGCATACAATATCTTGTGTCAAAGCTATCAGGATCTGCTTTATCTATTACGGCAGGAGTGCTACCCGTGGCTTCGAATTATAAGATAATATGGCAATTATTAGTAGATCGTTATCAAGATAATAGAACTTTAGCTACGCAATATTCAGAAAAAATGGTTACGTTCAAATCTCTCACACACGCATCTTCTCAAAATTTAGACATATTTACGGAAAATTATTGCGCTTCGGTTTCGGCTCTAAAATTATGAAAAATGGACGATTTAGCTGATTTCATGTTTTATAAGTGGCAGAGCCAGGCGGCAGCTTTTGCTGTCGCATGGATGGGCCGGCTCGAACCGGGGTGGTACCACGACCTCACAGAATACCAGCGTGAAGTAGAGGTTTACCTCTGCGTTTCGCTTGGTGAGTGCAGGTGGCCGGAGGCCCTTTTTACTGGAAATGAGGCATTCCATCGTAGTCCTCACGGGTGAAAACGCATCTGCATTTTGATCTGTAACAGAGGATAGATGTAGATGTCTATGGGCCGCAGCAACCACTTACCATCAGGTGGACTGTGTGCTCGTTTTTCACCCTTATCCTATAAAAAAAACCCATATCGGTCTTAGTGAACTAGATAATCAAACCGTACAAGTATTCGAACAACAATTTTTTAAATGTAAAATGCCTACATTTGAAATGTTAACCTCCTTTATAAAAGATCAAAGCGAAGTATTAAGTATCCCGCTCACAATTACAGCTAAATCCTACACCCGCTAAACGTAACGTCATCGGTAGTAACCACAAAAAATACACGCAACCCGCTAATACACCCAAAACATTTCATTCATTTGTTATCGATAATTCATTCATTTCTTATCGCTGGCATGAAACTACTTATACAAAAGTGTTATGGTACTGTAATATTTATACGCATTGGTCCGTTAAGCTCACCCGCTGAAAAAATATTATTACTCTGTTCTCGTTCTCGCATTGCTCTGCTTAAAGAAAAATTAACTCTTGCTCGTTTGGAACTCTGTGCCGCTCATTTACTCTCGCAGCTTGTTCGCTCAGTTAATGCTACGAGGGTGGATTGAAAAGTACTCGGCTTAACCAAGAAAATAAACACATACTAAATCAGTTATATTTTTATTTTTCTACATAATCACCATCAAGTTCAATACACTTTTGCCACCTCCCCTTCCAAGCATTTAGACCGTTGAAAAAAAATGATTCTTCCTTAGAGTCAAAATATGCGTCTACAGCTGCTTTGACCTCGTCGTTTGTCGAAAATCTTTGACCTCCCAAGTGCTTTTTTAGGTTAGGGAACAGAAAGAAGTCTGATGGTGCCAGATCAGGTGAATACGGCGGATGCGGTAACAGTTCAAAGCCACAGTTGTGAATTTCAGCCATTGATTGTACTGACGTGTGAACACGGGCGTTATCTTGATGAAACAGGACTTTTCTTCTGAGCATTCCTCGACGTTTTTCTTTTATTTCCTCTCGTAAACGACGTAGTAAGGTGCAGTAGTAATCAGAGTTTATAGTCTGACCCCTTTCAAGATAATCAATCATAATCACACCTTTCGAGTCCCAGAATACTGAAGCCATCACCTTATTTGCCGACAAAATCGACTTAGCCTTTTTAGGGGGTGGTGAACCAGGTCTTCTCCACTGTTTTGATTGTTGTTTTGTTTCCGGTGTACAGTAATGAACCCATGTTTCGTCTATAGTAACAAAACGATTCAAAAAATCATCTGCATCGGCTTCAAATAACTCCAAACAGTCGCGTGAAATAGTCAATCGCGTCCTTTTTTGTTCAACTGAAAGCAGTCGCGGAACCCACCTCGCAGACACCTTGTGGAAACCCAACTCGTTGACAATGATGTTTTGAGTTCGTTCATAAGAGATGCCCATAATCTCGGCTATCTCTCTAATTTTAATCTGCGGTCTCCCATTATTAAATCAAGTACTTTTTTAATATTTTCGTCAGTAGTTGACGTCGAAGGCCTTCCAGAGCGGGGTTCATCTTTCACACTCCCTCTACCACGCTTAAATTCTGCTATCCATTTTTTGATGGATGAATATGACAGAGCACAATCGCCTAATGTACTGACCATGTCATCGTGGATGGCTTTTGATGATAGCCCCTTCTTATGGAGGTACTTAATGACGGCACGCTGCTCGATTTGCTCCATTCGCGGAAATTATGTCCGATTACTTTGTTAATAAATTTATAAAATCACAACTAATTATCGCACACGTTTCGAACTTCACACAATGAACTAGTCTGAACTGAACTAAATAATGTGGGTAGATTTGATTTTTAGAATTGAATGGATCTGTGTTAGGCCGAGTACTTTTCAATCCACCCTCGTAACTTTGAATCGATATGTCATATAAATCGTACTTTTGCTTACACTAACTCAACGATCGCTTTAGCGTGGATTCGCTCGTCTCCGCACCGCTGGCAAAAGTTTGTAGCCAACCGAAAATCCGCCATTCAAGGTACTTTACCGCCTAGTTTATGGTATCATATGCCGGGACAGGAAAATCCTAGCGATATCATATCACGTCCTGTCGCTCCTAATAAATTAATAAATAACCATGCTTGGTTTAACGGACCGCCGTGGATGTCGCTGTCGCTAAATCAATGGCCCATCATTCATTCCTGTATTAACGACGATTTGGATGAAATATCGGAAGCTAAGAAGATCGCATTAGTAATAAATACCAACGATGCAGAGCAACCCATATACATTATAGCAAACCGTATTTCAAAATGGTCTAAATTTATTAACTCTATTGTTTATTTCTTACGATTTATCAAAAAACTTAAAACGACAGGTTCTATTTCTGTCGCCGACATGGATGTAGCTGAAAATTATGTAATAAAATGTATTCAAAACAAAAAAATTTCCGAAGACATACAAAACAAAATAAAAATGTTAACCTCAAACTTAGAAAAACTTACTGCTTTCTTAGACAATAATGATGTATTGAGAGTAGGTGGTCGTTTACAAAACGCTGTTACCTTAAATATTTAACAAAAACATCCCATTTTATTACCGCCTAAAGACATAATCGTACAACTCATAATTACATATTACCATATAGTACACTGTCATACAGGTCGTGGTATCTTTCTCGCATTATTACGTCATAAATATTGGATTTTATGAGCCCGCAACATAGTTTGAAAAAATGGTACATTCGTGTAACCATTGTTTTAAAATTCGGCCAAAGCTATCACCGCCACTGATGGGAAACCTACCCGATTATCGCGTTACTCAATTTAAATATTTGCAAAAACTGGTGTTGATTATATTGGCCCCTTGTTTATAACGTTGTCCAAAAAACGTGGAGTGAAAAGCCGGCATACGTTTGTATTTTTGTATGTTTAGCCACTAAAGCTTTACATATAGAATTAGTTTCACATTTATCTACCGTAATGTTTGTTAACGCTTTCAAAAGATTTACAGCGCGCCGTGGACCTGTCTCCGTTATAGTTAGTGATGGAGGTACAAATTTCGTAGGTGCTAGGAGATATTTTAGTGTGTGTAGTGAGTTACATAAAATCGTATGTTCAAACCAATTCAACCGCGACATTTTAAAGGAGTTAACCCCGCTCAAAATTGAATTTAAGATAAATCCGCCGTACTCTCCCCATATGGGTGGTGTTTGGGAGAGCCAAGTAAAATGTGTTAAAGCGCTCTTGTTTAAAGTTATAGGTTCCCAAATACTGACATACGAGGAAATGAATACTGTTTTATTACAAATTGAAAGTTTAAATTCACGTCCAATGTGTGTTTTAAGTAGTGATCCCTCTGAACCGCTAGCCTTAACCACTTCGCACTTTCTTAATTTAACACCGCTTAGATATATACCGGCCGAAGATGTTTCAGATGTTCCCTTAAAACGCCTCCAAATATACGTGTTAGTTGACGAACTTGTTCAAAGCTTTTGGAAACGATGGCATATTGAATATCGGACATCCTTGATAAATCGCGAAATGTCAGGTTGTTGTTCTCAAAGAAGAGAAACTGCCTGTCCTCTGCTGGCCTCTTGTCGTAGTAGATGATGTATATCCTGGTAAAGACGGGATCCACCGTATTATAAAACTTAGATCTAAGGGTGGAACTTACGTCCGTCCAGCCATACGCGCATATTCGCATAGTCTACGATCGCCCCGCCTAGATAACGCACCTGTACGCTTGAGTTCTTTAGAAATCCTTAAAAGGGTTTCATCAAACTTAAGAAGTTAATCCTAATCCCGCATCAACAACCCGCCGCGCTAAGAAATAAACTCAAGAAGAAACAATGATTGCTGTGATAAGAACTGATACTGTGTGACACGTGCCCGGCGTTTATAAAAATTTGTTGATGAATTGAAATATCAGTGAACCAGGTCCGCAGATTAAAGGAAATCCTTTCTTTATCTATAAAAATCTAGTTAGAAATTTGAAACGAAAATATGAACAAAAGCTTCTGGAGGTCTCAGTGGGTGATTCTAGGAATCTCTGGGAAAATATTGCTAAAGTAACATATCGGAAGTACTCTAAAAGGGATAATACAAAGTTACTGCAGATTGGGCCTTGCGCAGGTGATTCCGTTGATCAAGTTAATAACTACTTTAGTTGTGTGGGCAAAAACTTGGCCGATGCGATTGTCCAGCCAAACAAGATACAATTTATGCAAAATTTTTGTACAAATTCTCAGATATCATCTTTTGCTCTCTACGATACAGATATAGAAGAAGTACACTCTATTCTGATGGCATTAAAATCTAACAGTGCACCAGGCTGGGATAACGTTCCAGCTAGTTTCCTAAAACTTGTAAGAGCAGAAGTTGTGCCAGTTCTTTGTCATTTAGTCAATCTTTGTTTTCGCAAAGGTATATTTCCGTCTTTGCTCAAGGAGTCCCTAGTAACACCTGTGCATAAGAGTGGAGATGAGAAGTATATCAACAACTACAGACTAATTTCGGTATTGCCGGCAATATCAAAAGTTATAGAAAAACTTATCAACAAGAGACTCATAAGTTTCCTCAATAAGTTCCATATCTTATCCAGTTTACAATTTGGCTTTCAAGCAGGGAAATCGACTGAAAACGCTGTAGAAGCCCTTTTTTCTGTGGTTGTTGATAATCTTGATAAAAAGATAAACTGCCTCGCAGTGTTTATTGATCCATATAGAACCAGGTCTGCAGATTACAGGAAATTCTTTCTTTATCTATAAAAGAAATTAGAATTAAAAATTTGAAACGAAAATATGAACAAAAGCTTCTGGAGGTCTCGGTGGGTGATTCTAGGAATCTCTGGAAAAATATTGCTAAAGTAACATATCGGAAGCACACTAAAAGGGATAATACAAAGTACTGCAGATTGGGCCTTGCGCAGGTGATTCCGTTAATCAAGTTAATAACTACTTTAGTTGTGTGGGCAAAAACTTGGCCGATGCGATTGTCCAGCCAAACAAGACACAATTTATGCAAAATTTTTGTACAAATTCTCAGGTATCATCTTTTGCTCTCTACGATACAGATATAGATAAGCCCTTACTTCTGTAGTTGTTGATAATCTTGATAAAAAGACAAACTGCCTCGCAGTGTTTATTGATCTCAAAAAGGCATTTGACACCGTGTCTACCCCCATTCTATTGCAGAAGTTAGAAAACTGTGGGATTAGAGGTGTGCCCCTTGACTTGCTTAAAAGTTACATGACTGGTAGGACTCAGAGGGTAAAAATAGATTCACATATAAGTGAAAAAACTAGTGTCACTTATGGCGTGCCGCAAGGAAGCGTCTTAGAGCCCACCCTGTTTCTAATATACATAAACGCACTCTGCAATATGAAGATCCCACATACTAGCATATTCTCATATGCTGACGACACTGCCATTGTGTTTACAGGCGACTCTTTGAACAATTTAAAAATTAATACAGAGTACGGTTTGGCTATGATTTCGCAATGGCTAAGTCTTAACTTACTAACGTTAAATACCAACAAAACAAACTATATTTCGTTTCCATAAAAAACAGTCTGCCTAACTTTCCCAGTGATATTAAGATTCATTGCTGTCAGCCGTTAGTTAGCACGAATTGCAACTGCCCCACTATAAATAGACTAACATCTAATCTATCTAACATTTAACATCTATCTAGTACCTTGGTGTCTTAGTGGACCAGAGACTTTCATGGATGTCTCATGTCGAATTAGTTTCTGGTAGATTACGTAAATTAATGTGGATATTTAAAACACTAAGACACATTGCAAATAAAAAGTTACTTGATCAGATCTATATTGCGTTGGCACAATCTGTTTTGATTTCTTGTATAACGATATGGGGTGGTGCTGTAAAAACTCATTTTATACAATTAGAACGAGCTCAAAGGGGATTGTTAAAAATTATGTATTTCAAAACTCGTCAGTTTTCAACAAATTCATTGTATTTATATGCAGATTTATTGACAGTTCGTAAACTTTACATATTGCACGTAGTTCTGAAAAAACATATGTCCTTTAATATTGACACCAATATTTCAACTAAAATAAGAAAAGATAGAGTCGCCACACTAAATTACACCAAGACTAAATTTGCTCGCAATCAATACAAAAATATCTCGTCTCATTTATATAATAAAATAAATAAAATACTAGATATATATCCTATGACTTATAGAAACTGTAAACTAAAATTCACTGAATGGCTGAAGACATCAGAATTTATTGATGTTGAAAACCTGTTAAAATTAGAATTTTGATATGAGGATATTTATGTGTAAACCACTCATTCATTACATACATACACACATAACCTCCATGTAGTTGTATATGTAACTACCAACTCTGCTCAGTGGCTTAACGCTGATTCCAAGACTTTTTATGTCGTAGGGCTGTGCAGAGGGATATGTATGAAAACTTTCATACCACACATTACACGCACATACACTACACACATATTACACACACACTACACATTCACTACACACACAAACACTACACTATTTTTAATTTCTTTAAATTTAGTACAAGCGGTTCTTGCTTTAATAAATTGTATGATATGGAAGAGGGGCTTACTTCTGATACGGGTGCATTATGCGTTCAAAAGAAGAAGTCTACCATGGTATATATATTTGTAAGACCGTGTTTATGAATAAACCTTTATTATTATTATCCCACAGCTAGAATGCCTAAATTTCAAAATTGCCAAAAATAAGAGGAGAAACCATTTTCGCTGTAATAAGACCGTTGTTACAATATTTAATAGACCAACTTGAACATTGGATATTCACCAAAGACTTACTTAAGAGGCAAAAGACGAAAAGAATGCATCCAATCAACCAAATGACGGTTTAATCACTCCAAAATGACGGTCTCAAATCCCAAAGACAGATTGATGGAACTGGTGATGGAGAGAGGTATCACTGGTGCGATTCTCTCTCTCTCTCTCTCTCTCTCTCTCTCTCTCTCTCTCTCTCTCTCTGCGCTCACAAATTGCCTGTTCAGCGTGGTGTCTATTGACAAAATTTTCAATAAATGGATCATATACGTAGTGCATTCTTTAAAGGACCCATAGGTACGTAGTGGGTTGAAAGGCTGGCAATAAATAAAAAAATAAATAATTTTGTGTAGAAACAGATACATAATGCAACTATCATCTGCGCCTAACATAATAAAAACGACAATAATTCCAAATATTGGTCCCTTTATTTACAGCACAGCTTTCTAAAAACACAGGAAATGTTTTTGAATTAGAACAACATGATAATCACCATATTAAAGACCCAATCTAAGATATCCTCCCTATGAGGCAATCTATGGGAGAGGGCTATGTTCAAAAGAGGAGGAGAGGAGGAAAGAGGAAGAATAGATGGAAATACTTCTAAGGTGGAATACTTCTATTAATTTGTTACAAATTATTATTGAAACGGTAATTATTTTTTTCAATAAAATAAAGCCAGTAAATTGTAAAAAGGCAATTTAATTATAGACTAGGTACTTAAGTAATTATCTTTTATCAATACAAATAATGTAAAAAAGATTATGAAACCAAAAGAAGTTATTTAATAAAAACATTTAGTACGAAAGTTATTCACACTGAGAAGTTAATGCTTTGTGTGATTATATAGAATGGAAATGTTTAGTTTAGGTACTCGTTATTTGTATGTGTATATGTCACAGGTAGTGGGCAGGACTAGTAAGTGCCTATTTATTTGCACGTTCACTTGTGGCACTACAATATCTCCACAAATCGTCGATTTATCTGTAAAAAGTTTAACTACTTTTTAATATCAGATGCGCACCAAGTGTGATTCGTAGAAAATGCCACACAGGACAAAGAAAGAAGAGGGAGATATTATACAGAAATAACCACAACAAAACTGTTTGACTAATTGTAAGATACAAACATACAATAAACATAACAAAAACAATACAACATTTCGTTTATTTTTGGGAGAAGCGTCTAAGGTACAAAACATTCTTAGCATATAACTTTCTTTTAGATATATTGCTTATGTTAATTTTCATCAAGGTATACTTAAACAAAAACATTGCAGAAAAAGTTTTCCTTTTTGACAACAACTTGTATATAAATAGGCGACCAACAGGTACTACCAACCGGTATAACAACCACGCGTAAGTCTAATTTTTGGAGTAAATAATAAAAGGGACAATGGACACTGCACAGAGCCTCAATAATTAATGTACTTACCTACATTTTTTGATTATTCACTGTAATTAAAAAATGCAATTTCATGTGATGAGGTCGCGGATAATAAATGAAAAATGAAGTACGTGCTAACATTCAAGAACAAGAAAAGTTTGAATTGTTTGCGACGCAGAAATAGCAAAGCGCAAGCGCCAACTTAACACAGCTACTAGTACTATAAACACAAAATCAATACATTAAGACAGCATTTGTCAAACTATAGGTCGCGACCCACAGGTGGTGGCGAATATTGAGTGGGCCATAAGACGTGGACATAACGACGATATTTCATTGTTAAAAAATAACTTGCTAAAAAATAACTGCCTATTTCGGGGATGAGATGAAAAATCTTGACTCGTTGAATTGGATTTGTAACCCATTTCAAGACAATAAAGTAACATGTCAAGAAAAGAACTCATTGATTTATCAAAAGATACGTCATTGAAAACTAGTTTCAATCGCAAGCAGTTAATAAAATCCTGGCTCTCAGTTGCGGGGAACTATTCTTGCCTGTTTGATGAAGCTATAAAAGTCTTCCTCCCCTTCAGTACCTCATATTTATGTGAGGCCAGATTTTCGGCTATGATCAGCATTAAAAGTAAATACCGAAATAAATTGGACTTCATACTGCTATTAAAAGTAACTAAAATTGAAGTTGATGCTAAAGCTGTAAAGACAAAAAATAGGAAACAAATACACCCTTTTCATTAAAATAACAGCCCTTGTAGTTATTTAAAGAATAAAGAATTCTACCTTAAAGTTATTTTTATTTTTATTTTAAAAGTCCTTCATTAATATTGGTGACGCTTAAATTTCCATATTGACTGATTGTGAGCTAAAGTACAATATACGAGGGTGACACTGAAAGTTCTTAGAAAATCAAAAACTGAACAAACTAGCAAGTTATTTATTAGTTTTATTATATCTTTTCAAAATAGTGTCTATTTACATCAATACATCGCTGCATCCGATGGAACCACTGAGAAAAGCACTTTGCCCACTTGTTCTTAGGGGTCTCTTCGACGGCATTTTGAAACGCAGCCACTGCTTCCTCGGCGTCTATAAAACGTTTTTCTCGAAATTTTTCTTTTATTTTCGGAAATAAATAAAAATCATAAGGTGCGAGGTCGGGGCTATAGAGCGGGTAACCCAGTAATTCAACGTCTGACGTCGCCAAGTAGTCGATTGTTTGCTTGGCGGTGTGCGACGAGGCGTTGTCGTGATGAAGAAGGATCCTACTGCGAGGTCGTTTCTCTCGAACTTTTCCAAAACAAGTGGCAAACAATTGTTAGTGTACCACTCTGCAGTAAGTGTTTTTCGATCCTCTAAAACAATTGTTACATAATGATCTGTCCTTCCGAAGAGCGAGGCCAATATCTTTTTTCCCACGCTTCAACCTCTCTTCACTTTAGTTGGCAACTCCTCGGAAGGAAACACCCAGACAGCATACAGTATCTTAGTTTCAGGATCATAACAATAAATCCAGCTTTCGTCACCCGTAAGTATGTCGAACACAGCATTTGAGACCTCAGTTAAATATTTGAACCATTTCACGACACCAATCAACACAAAGGAGTTATTGACCTGGCAAAAAGCTTCCTGACCGCTAAATGTTCATGGAGAATTTTGTGCACTTGACTTATACCGATGCGTAAGCTTGCCCGAATCTGCTGATAAGTCACTCTTTTGTCAGTCTCTATCATACGTCGCACAACACTGATGTTATCTTCAGTCGTCGTCGTAGAAGGCCGTCCGCACGCACGCAGATCATAGGTGAGATTAGTGCGATCACGTTTAAACTCATTAAACCAGTAGTAAATAGTGGCACGAGATGGGGCTTCATCGTGAAAGACCAATCGAAGTTCTATCATAACTTTCTTGTTGATTTAAATGATATCAACAGTCATAAAAAACCATGGCACGAAAATTTCCTCGGGGTAATTTCATGCTGACATAACATAGACAATTTTCAATTTGCCGCCAAATCGTAAACAAATGACAAATTAATAAAATACATAGACAATATTTTTGACAAAGTTCCATTTTCAAAATTTGAACTTATTTTTTATTATATCGTTTACGAGTGGCCAGTTCTAAAAAGTTTCAGTGTCGCCCTCGTACAGTGGACGACAAGGAGCTGATGATGAAGTAGTTTTGCACCTTTAAGGTATTAGTTTAGTTTAAATAGGGTCCCAATTCAATTTTTGCCCCAGGGCTCTTGGTTACATAGCTACAGCACAGTCCACAAGGTTTTGTTTTTAAAACAAAGGGCCGAGTTTTTAAAGACTTAGTAACAAGCATGACCTTTTTTACTATTATTTTATCTTTTTAGAGGGTTTTAACAGTCTGCATCCTTAACATTGTTATTAAAACCCTACTTACACTGCAAAATAAAAAATACTGACTTATTTTATTTATTTTTTATGTTCATATTATTTAAGTTTGTTTTTAACTTAAGTATTTTTTGCTTTTTTTATAGAACAAGGATTACAAACGAGCACACAGTTCACCTGATTTTAATTGGATGCTGTGGCCCATAGACATCTACATTTCATTCGCGATTACGGATCAAAACGCAGATGCGTTGTCATCCCTGTAGATGATGGAATGCATCGTTTTTAGTGAAAAAGTTCTTCGGTTCTCTGCTCACCATACGATACACAGCTGAATTATGTTGCTATTTTATGCTGGTATTCCGTGAGAGTGTGGTCCCCGGTCGACCACAGGTGCTACAGCCATAATTTAACTGAAGCGTGGCACTACCATGTATAAAAAAGTATCTTACAGTTTACAGAAAAAAATGGTATATAAATAGACTGCCATAAAATGTAAGTCGCGATTGGTATAGTAATGATACACAAAACATAACAAGAGTCAAAGTCAAGAGTCCTTAGAGGAATTGGTCGGATTAATTCCAGTCGCTAAATTTCACCACCGCATATCACAAGAAATTTCACGAAACTATCCACACCATCTTGATTATAACGTGATTATTACGTTTCATAAAAAGGCTAGATTGTGATGTGAAGATGGCAAAATTAATTTTACTTCATGAGGAGAAACCATTTCCTCTGAACTAAGAACGTGGTTTTGAAAAGATTTCTTCTTTCAAAAAAATCAAAAGCGTCATAAATAATTCTCACAAAAAAAAAAGATTATCTGGAAAGATAATCCTTTAAAGACTAAACCAATCCCTGAGCTTTAAGTCAAACTCCTAATGTAAAAATTCTAGGCTTTGTAAAAAGTCTAGGCCTTATATTACAAAAAATATCATAATATTATGATGTTTCTAGTGTTTTCAATAGTCGCCTCATCGGACACCCATGTATGTAATGGGGTAATGGGTCTATTCCATCGTCAACACAAAACCTACTTAGCTTTCTGAATTTAAGGTATATTTTTTTATTTAAATAATGAAATTTGTTTGATTAACTTGGACGATCGAGTATTCAGCAACGACTTAACGAATTAGACGCAAAAGAGGAAAACAACTATTGACAATTTTTTTAAGATAAATCAACAAAATGGGATACAATAGTTAATCAATAAAATAAATATAAAGTTTATAATATTATATTGATTAAATAAGGAATGTAGAAACAATTTTCTTTATTGAGGACTCGCTGTTCCCCGCGACTTCGCCCGCGTGTTATTTAGGGTTTTAATTTTTTTGCGCGGAAACCTAATTCTTTTTCTAAAAATAAAAGTAGCCTAAGTTACTCCTTATGACGTCAGCTATCTGCTAGTGAAAGTCCCATCAAAATCGGTCCAGCTGTTTCGGAGATTAGCCGGAACAAACAGACAAGACAGACAGACAAAAATTAAAGAAATTGTGTTTTTGATTTAAGTATGTACCGTATATACTTTCATATGCATTTAGTAAAAAGCTGTTATTTTGACATTACAAACAGACACTTCAATTTTATTTATATGTATAGATAGATGTAGATGTCTATGGGTAACAGCAAACATTTACCATCAGGTAGGCTGTGTGCTCGTTTGTCACCCTATCCTATAAAAAAATAACAATTTTAGTGGCAAAAATATGTCAGTTGATCAGCAATATTTTGAAGGTATTTAAAACCCAAATCAGTTTTCTGGCTCGATAACTATTTATATGTTAGGGCAAATACATTTATGTTTATATAAGCTGTCGTTTAAGCATGAATGAATTGTCAGAGTTAGTTTTTTTTTAGGATACGTAGAATCATTGATGGAAAAGTTATATTACATTTAATTACATTACAATAAGTTAAGGTAATGCCACTTAATAACTGTTATCAGCATTTTGGAATACATCTGGCTGCCTGCGACGACTGCCTTGTTGGTCTAGTGGTCATTAGCGCGACTACTGATCATGAGGTCCTAGGTTCAAACCCCGGGGCGGCCCTAAACCAATTATTAGGTTTTTCTGTCAATAAATTCTTCCGTATATATTATGTCACGGTACGGATTATCGAAGACGGATGGAATACCATAGGTATTTAATAGTAATGACATAAGTTGTGAGAATATCCACTATCTAGACAGTACACACTACGAGTATATATACTTCATCCACTACATATAAATGCACTGCACCATATATATTAATTGGAATTTTTCAACTATTATGTTGGCCTAAGCGAGTCGGTAACACAAATAAAAAACGAAGGCATTCTTACTGTTGTTACAGTAAAACAAAACGTATAAGCAGTCAGTTATTTATTTAACTTGTGTCATAAATTAATTTATTTTTAACAAACTTACCACGTAAATAAACACATCCAATACAGCAGCAGCATCTTTAAGATACGCCTTGGGCGTAAAAAACAAGCCGTCAGCCAATATTTTCAGCGCGAGTTCAAGACTCATAAATATAACGAAGCCATATTCTGCGATCTAAAAAGGAAATCACTGAATAAAGAGTGTTCTGTCCATTAACATTTTCCAGATTGGGTTCGTGGGAAAGATAAATTACCTGAAGTACGAAGTTCTCCATAACTCTATATGTTGGCGTTTCAAACATCATCGATAAACAGGATAGAGTAGTCACCATGATCATTACCCAGTCCAAGTAGGTAACCAGACCCAGGAAATTACTGTTAACAAAACAGTTCATCATGCATACAGGTTTTCTTGAGGATACATCAAAGGATGTTTATTTTAATCAAAGACTTTTCTATGTATACTACTAGAGAGGCTTTACGGTCTTTATATTAACAAGTTATGGTCAATTCTCCGTAACTCCTTTAGTCGACTGCGGGCGGGCGAGAAGCCTAGATTTTTTTTTGTTTTCAACAAACTTCAAAAAGGAGAAGAGGTTTACAATTCGTCTGAATCTTTTTTTATGTATGTTCACCGATTACTCGAAGACGCCTAAACCGATTTGGAAAATTCTTTTTTTGTTTCAAAAGGTATACTTCCCAGACGGTCCCATTCAAATTTTATCGAAATCGGTCACACGGTTTTAAGAAAATGAACAATACATTATATTTATATTGAAGTGGGTTGTACAAAATTTTTAATTTTAGCACTTGTGCAAACCGCGAACTTTGTACTCGACAGTATAACACTTAATTTTTTTTAATGTATTTAAGAAAACGCTTTCATTATTTATATGCGCACTTTGTTAACTTGATTTGAAGTTAATTTCACATAAGTATACATACTTATGTGAAATATACAACTACAATTACAACAACAAGTTAAAACTTAATTTCGTATTTGCTTCAAACTGTTGTAAATTAAAATGTAACTGCGTGGCATATCGTAGCACCAGCTACGATATGTATTTATACGATAGCTATCATGCGCAGCACAACAATTCACAGCTGTGGCCTAGTTTTTGTTCTGAAATGTCGATCTAGTAGAGTATATTAGAAGTCTTTGATTTTATTAAGTTTACCTACATTTACTAGGCTTACTATTGCGTTAATGGGCGCAGAATTCATACTCTTGCTCAACTTATGCTGCTCCCCATTTCTAGTTTTGTTTGTTAGAGGCATGTACTTTACTGGATATGGATATATCTTCTATAGTTTATTGCTAAAATTATCTCTTTTAGCATTGCAATGTCATTAAACATTACACATTTTTACATCGCACGCTACATGTTATATTTAACATTTTTGCGTAGTTTTCTGTCGCCAATCTGGACACTTTATCAAAACTGGGTCCATCCATTAGAGGCCATCAGATCATTTGTCCAATTTTTTTAAGTCACCTCTTATCACATCCGCGGTAAGAGATGAGGTGAGGGGTTCTCTAATGCCGCCATTATAAGACAATATATTTTGTAACCCATTTTAATATAATTTTGAAATTATTAAAGATATTTTACATCATTAAAGTGACTAACGATCTTAGAGTACGGTTAGTGGCTAGAACAGTCCAATTTCACCTACAAATAACTTCAGTTCCTATATAATGAAGGCATCCTTGACTTTTTCTGCCACCAGGGCGGCGCTATTTAAGAATGAGGTGAAATATGTGACAGATTTCATAGCGGGGGAAGATAATTGGTTAAAAGTGTAGAGATATATGTTTTTTTTCCTAAAATATTATTTATATTTTATATGAATTATATCAGAAATGGCTAAATAAAACAAATATAAAAAGAAGAATTTAAAAAATGTGTAAAAAATTAAAGAAGCTGTATTCTCGAGATGTTTGTGTTCTTTAACGAGACGTTGTTTTGTGTTATATACATACACTAGAAGCAGAAAAACTTAATTAAAATTATTTATTATTTTTACTGCCAGCCTGCCAAGCTTGCTAACTATGGCACAATCTCTTCTATGTGGCAATCTATGGGGGAGAGCTATGTTCAGCGGCGGAGCTAGGTAGGCAGTAACGGATGGCACAAGTGCGGCGAGGTGGTTAAGAAGGAAGGGTGCTCACTGGAAGCTCTTGTAGTGCACCTTGCGCTCGTTGCCGGTGACGGGGTCGCGCAGGCGCGCGTCGTAGCGCGCGTCCACGAGCGCGCGGCACAGCCTGCGGAAGCGCGACTCGCGCGCCACCAGCAGCAGCGGCGTGTCGAACAGCGGGTGGTTCTCGCGCAGGTCCTCCTCGCGCTGGTTCCTACGTCCCGCAACATTTCAACGCTTATTCAATTTATGTCAAGTACTTCTTATTGGCCATTACCTTAGTCCAATTGTCATTTAAGAGAAAGTCGCACCTTTGTAATAAGACAAAAAGCCCTACTTGCCAAATGTACAAACTCAAGAATCAAAACCGAATGGAAATTTTCAAGCATACAAAAAGAACATTATGAATTTTAACTCGCTATCTTGTTAGTATATTATTTGGAATACATAAAGTATCGTTTTGAAGCATATATGAATACACACACAAGTTTTCAAACATTGTTAGGCATCTGGCTTGCACTAGTAGGCTGCAATAATGTTTAAAATTATGATGAAGTTGTAATAACTTAAGCCTAGTTGAAGGGGAGCTCCCACCCTCCCTCAATTGCATGCACTGTGGAAGGGTGTGAGGTCCCCTTCAAAGGACACACAGGCACAGGACACATCATTCACATTCTTTACGCGGAATTAAGCAAATTAAGTTATAACAACATTATAATGGATTTCCACAAAATGACGGGTGATTCTATAATTATCTTAAAATTACAACTTTCAGATATACCTAAGAAAAATATATATTAAACAATCATTCATTTACACAATACGACGATAAATCTAGATTTCTTAGTGAACTTCACATAATATAATTCAGTTGCTACTAGTATGATCAGTGGCAAATAAGCAACCAATCCACTCGATAAGATTATCAGGTGACTGTTTCCTTATTTTCACCTAAAACGGATACTGTATTTCATAGATACTTTACATCTATGCTCCATTAAAAACCAAAATAAAAATGCAAACTTCTGGCCATTGAGCTAACGTGACTCCAAAACAGAACCAAAATTTAAAAATAATTTTCCAAACCAGACAAAGAATACTTTTATATATTTAACTTAGCCAATACTATAAGAAATACCAATAACCATCTGTTATGGAGATCTTGGGTCTTTAAAATTGTGACTCGTCTCAAGAAGATATTACCTCCTAAATGCGCCCATGAAACAGTGTGTCGACGACCTGGAGTGAGGTAGAGGTACCTTCTCATCTCGGCCTGCTGGCGCTTGGCTTGTAGCAGGCGTATGTCGAGGTAGGGCGGGCGCGCGCGGGACGACGGCACGACGCGCGAGGCGGCGCCGATGTCGCCGTTCTCCAGCAGGTGCTCGTACGTCTGCTTCAGCTTCAGCGACCCACTGCGCACCGAGCGCCGTATTGAACGCGAACCGAACCTACAAACAATTCCTATAAATACCTTTTTGCTATACACCAAATGGCCGATTACTTGAAGATTTGCACAAACTCCACACTGTTGTGCCTATGCTATGTATTTTTAAGCTTTAATTAATATTTCTACGTCTTTATTGTTTTTTTTCTTTATTTTATGTCATATAATATACAATAAATTACTGAGTGAGGAAATAATAAGTGAAATATCTTTTTGGGTTATATTATTATACTTAGAGAGCCGAGGCAGCTCAGGACTTTACATTATCATGATTGTGTTTGCATTAAAAAACCATTATTATCAACAGTACAGCCCATCAGAAATCCACTACTGAATATAGGCCTCTCTCTCCGTTGAGACGAGTCTGGACTGGTAAGTGAAATACAGAAATGTAAAAATATGTTTTTCTAGTTTTAAAAACATTTATACTCCGCCAAATCTAAGAAATACTTTTTGACGTTCCACATTAATCATTCCGCAATAACTTTGGACAAGCGTACTCACACAATTTACTTACATACAGCCTTTTACATAAACCCAAAGAATTATAAAGTTGTCTATATTTCATTATAACACGTATAGTTAATTATCACCTATTAAAATTCTAACGATTCAAACAAAGCAAAATATTTAAAAAACAGAATCAACTTTTTTTGCTTGACGTTTCAATGATATATTGTGATGTATGTTACCGTAGTGTTCGGATGATTCTAAGAAAGAGACATTAATTTTGAATGCATATAGAAAATCCAGTAATAATTAATGTAAACAACGATGATGACGATGAGAGCTCAACTAGTTGTAGTGAGTGATTGAGGTGAAAGCTCCATGGTGGTCCGCGAAATTCAAATTTTCTTACGTTTTTTGCAATTTGTAGGTTAGTGTCAGGTTGTATGTTTAATAAAATATGATTCGCGACCGTGACGAGTATGTATTTACAGAATTATAATCATTATAATCATCAATACAACCCCCTAAGTTCGTATAATCCTATTGTATGGCTATTTCCATAAAAACTCATTCAAAGGAATTATATAAACTTGAAGGGTTGTATTAGTGATTTTAATGATAATAATTCTGTAAACACATACGGTCGCGAATCATATTTTGTTAAACATTCAACCTGACCCTGACCTGCAAAGTCCAAAAAACGTAAGAAAATTTGAATTTCGCGGGCCACCCTGGAGCTTTCACCTTAAATACATTTTTAATTTAGTGCACTCTTTTCAACAGTGGTAGAGCCACGCGGCAGCTTTTGCTGTCGCACGGATGGGCCGGCTCGAACTGGGGTGGTACCACGACCTCACAGAATACCAGCGTGAAGTAGAGGTTTACCTCTGCGTTTCGCTTGGTGAGTGCAGGTGGCCGGAGGCCCTTTTTACTGGAAATGAGGCATTCCGTCTTAGTCCTCACGGGTGACAACGCATCTACATTTTGAATTGTAATAGAGGATAGATGTAGATGTCTATGGGCCGCAGCAACCACTTACCATCAGGTGGACTGTGTGCTCGTTTGTCACCCTTATCCTATAAAAAAAAAACTTGTATAACTTTATCTTTATAAATTAACAGCAAGCAAAAAATATAAAGAAACTGATAAATACTGTTTTGCATTATCCGTTTCTAATTTATTCTGATATAACTAAAGAATCGATATCGACTTATCTCGAATATTATAGGTACCGATTTTTCAGTGGGAATGCCTAGGGTAATAAATATAACAGCTGTTAAAAGGTATATCTTAGGTTTGGTGGAGTATGAACTAAAAATAGCTGTGGGTGCGATACAAACTGAAGCACCGTCGTTATACTCTTCTTAAATTATTTTTAGTAAAGACTAATGATTGATAGCTTAAAAATTGTTGCAATTTAGACCTCACTTTATTTATTATTTTCAATTTGCAGAGAGATTTTAGTGAAAACTAGTTTATTGGCATTATTAATGTATCAAACGAGAGACTGTGTGCGATTGTGTTCCCATTTGTAACATCAATTTAAAGGAATTGATTGTTCTACTTATTTAGTGTTCTCTGAATGTGGGTAAACTGTATGCTAAGGTGTTAATTGAAAGAGTTATGGAAGAAACTGATGGAAAAATTTGGGATGTGCAAGCTGGATTTAGAAAGGGGATGGGGTGTACGGATCAAATCTTTTCCATGCGCATGATTGCGGAGAAATTTTTGGCCAAAAACCAGAAAGTTTTTTGTGCGTTCATGGACTTGGAAAAGGCTTATGACAGAGTGGACAGGAACGTGTTATGGCAAACACTGACCTCATTTGGGTTGAGCGCTGGTCTGATACAGGCATTGAAGTCTCTATATAGGGACTCTAGTGCCTGTGTCAGGATCAACGGGGCTTACTCGGACTGGTTTGGCATCCATAAAGGTGTCAGACAGGGCTGTGTGGCTTCCCCGTGGCTGTTCAACCTATTTATGGACAGTTGTTTGGAAAATTTGAAAGTAGAAGAATGCGGGTTAAGAATGGGTGAGTTAACCGTCAAATGCCTTTTGTACGCCGATGATCAAGTCATACTTGCGTCTTCGGCGGCCGAGTTGCAAATGATGGTTACATTAATGAACAGGACATTAAAAGAAAAGGGAATGAAAGTGAACGCAAGTAAGACGAAAGTTATGGTTTTTGAAAGAGAAGAAAGTAAAACGATATGTGAAATAAGAATAGAAGGGGAGTTGGTAGAACAAGTAGATGAGTTTGTGTATTTGGGATGTGTGTTTAGCAAGGATGGTAGATATAATAAGGATATAGAACGACGAGTGAATGCAGGAAATAGAGTGAATGGGGCTTTACACTCTATGAAAAGTCAGAATGTGTCCAAAAAGGCACGTATGGCAATTCACAATGCTGTGTTAGTGCCTACTTTAATGTATGGTAGTGAAAGTTGGGTGTGGCAGAAGAAGCACGAGAGTAGAATAAATGCTGTAGAAATGCGGTCATTAAGGAGTATGTTAGGGATGAATCTGAATGACAGAGTGAGAAATTGTTTAATAAGAGAAGAGTGTGGTTTGCAAGATGATGTTGTGACCAGGATTAAGAAAGGAATGCTTCGGTGGTTTGGTCATGTAGAAAGAATGAATGAAGAAAGAGTGACAAAGCAAATTTATGTTGCAGAGGTGAACGGCAGAATCGGGAAGGGTCGCCCTAGGCGAAAGTTTATCGACCAAATTGGCGATATATTGAAAATGGGCCAAATCAAGAGTACCTTTAACCGACGAGAGTGTATGCGTAGGTATATGGATGTGGAGGAAGCGAGAGAGGTCTGTCAGGATCGTGCCGAATGGAAGTCCATAGTCTCTGCCTACCCCTCTAGGTGACAGGCGTGAGTGTTTATGTATATGTATTATGAATGTGGCAAGCCGAACTATTCAATTTAGAAAAATGTTGGTGGTGTTTCTTATTAAATAAGTTTATAAATAATAAAATGTCATACTTTTTCTGGTCAACTCGCAATTGTTTAGCACTGGATATAGTCCCCTGCGACTTCAGCCCCGACTTTCCGCCTGTCGCCAACATAGCAGAATCTCCGAGTACTAAGCGTCGATGATTATTCGAATCACTACAAAAAATATTTTTTATGTAATAAATGTTTCAGGAGTAAACATATGCATAAAATCTAAAATTTTACTTATTTAGTGAAATAAATTTAAAAATCCAATATAAAACAAACAAACTAAAGATAAAAAGAAAATTAAAAAATAAGTACCTTTCTAAGATTAATGATAATTCTTCCATCTGAAAGTGATAGAAAATGAAATAAAAATAATAAGTAAAATATTTAAAAAAACAAAAGTAAAATAAAGTAAACTATATAATATAAAATTACTGGACACTGGATTCCTTTCATTTTTGAGAAATAAATAGGCGTAGAAGAATCTGCCTCGCTGCTCCAGCGAGGGTTAAAGCAGTTTTTATATTTAAATATATATTTATATCTATGTATTATTAAAAATTATATATTAAAAATTTGTTTAATGTATATGTCGCAGTAATATGGTTGAAGATGTGATACAATTATTCCCGTATCGTACATTATAATGATATAAAAAATAATGTTGAAAAATTTAACTTTTTAATTTAAAGAAAATTATACTTAAACACATTATGCAACTTATGATCGTGAAATGAATCCACAACACATGACAAATTCCAACTGTGGGGGTAGTTTTTGCAAAGTTTAAGTACTTACATCACACTCACACTTCAAAACTTACTTTATGATTGAAGCAACCACATGACGACGTAACGCAGAGCTAGGGCGTTGTGATGGAGGAGCCACCACAAGAGTTTTTACAAGACATCGTTTTCGATAAGGAAAAGCTATCTTATCTACACCGATGTATTCTATCGCCCTCCGTGACAGATCGCCGGAGCGCGCCCCTCCAACTGCAGCACCAGTCACTCCCGTTTCTTCCTCTCCTTCCACTTCGCATACAAACTGGCGCATAAACGATTCGCGTACCTAGAGAAATGAAGTCAATATATAAAAGTGTGTATTAGTAACTACTTGTATAAAATAGAATGATAAAACGTTAACAACGAATGTTCTAACACGTGGTAAAATTAAAAACTTTTTTTTGTACAACCGACTTCAACATAAACTATTAATAATATCTCAAAAACTGCTGGTAAGACCTTGATGAAAAACCTAGATCAAGTATAACATGCGTGCCCGATATTAACTAAAACCAATTTAACAGATTTTATCGCGTTTATTTTAAGCTTTTTTTTAATTCCTAACGTTTCTGTAACCCGGACTACCTTCAGGTTTTAATCATCTTCTTTTTTATAGGAATTCTCACAGAATACCAGCGTAAAATGGCAACTTGACACTGTTGTGTTTCGTATGGTGAGTGTAGAGAACCGGAGACCCTTTTTACTGGAAAAGAGGCATTCCATCTTAGTCCTCACGTGTAACGACGCATCTGCATTTTGATTCTTTATTGAGGATAAATGTAGATATCTATGGGTCACAGCAACCACTTACCACCAGGTGGACTGTGTGCTCGTTTGTTATCCTTATTCTATATAAATAAGGATAAGGGTGACAAACGAGCACAAAGTCCACCTGATGGTAAGTGGTTGTATAGACATCTACATCTATCTTCGATTACAAATCAAAATGCAGATGCGTTGTCACCCGTGAGGACTAAGATGGAATGCCTCGTTTTCAGTAAAACGGGTCCCCGGTTCTCTACACTCACCATACGAAAGACAGCAGTATGAAGCTGCGATTTTACGCTGGTATTTTGTGAGAGCGTGGTCCTTCCCCGGTCGAGCCGACCCATTCGTGCTACAACTATACTACTAATATAGCTGCAGCATGGCTCTACCACGTGTCTTTGTTCGATCTACACAAAAAGAGTCTTGAATACCGGTGATGATATGCTTGGATATGGATTATTAAATATTTTTCTGTCACCACAAACCCCAAAACCACTACTTCCAATACAATTACTCCCAACACCAGGAAAGACACGCCACCATCGATAATACGTGTGTCGCTACTAAATGCGGCATTATGTTTTCTTTTTAATTATAAACGCGATAAAACCGTTAATAAAAACCATCATAGACCACATGAGAAGCACCAGCTCTCAAACAAAAAAAGAATCATCAAAATCGGTTCACGTAAAAAAAGTTATGAGGTAACACACATAAAAAAGTACATACAGTCGAATTGAGTACCTCGTCCTTTTTGAAGTCGGTAAAAAACTAGCTAGTCTTATTGAATTGCCAATGATTAAAAATAACCGCATAATTCTTCGTAATACCTCTTAAGACATTATCGTATTCAAAGTGTTAATTCGCAAGAGCTTACTTTGTGCTGGACAAATATGCATGCAATGGAGAAAAAAGGAAATCCTCGCCTTAAAGTCCTATTGAACAAAGTTGCAAGAAGATATCATACAACAAAGTAACAAGGTATTTTAACGCGCGTTCTATTTACCTTTGGCAAATTAAAATCCCCTGGAACTTTGTGTAACTTCGTCATTTGAGGGCTGTCTGGGAATTTTTCAAAAATTCTTAGCCTGAACGGCAAACTTTCCTTGATTTCTGCACTTTGCTGGCGGTACCGAAGCTGCTTTAACTTTTTTATATCTTCATCCAATTCCAGATTGTCCAAAATTACTGCGACGAATAGTGACAACACTATCTGAAATTTTTATTTGGTGTTCTCTAAACTGTATACGATATAAATATGAGATTATATAGGTCGGCCGTTCAGATCATGCGTTCCTGACACGTCGAGATTGAACTGACGACGTAACTTTGTAATGGCGTTGCAGTTACGATAAAAATATTTTTGCTGGTTGTTTACCGTTTTAACAATTGATGAGCATTAAAACAACATTATTATATCAATAATCAATGAATGTTATAATTTTGTGCCAAACTGAGTGTCAAATAACTTGGTAAACAATATTTTTCTAAATCTATACTGCGCTATTACAAGGTTATGTCAGCGCTTTATATAATTAACAGTGGTAGAGCCACGCGGCAGCTTTTGCTGTCGCACGGATGGGCCGGCTCGAACCGGGGTGGTACCACGACCTCACAGAAAACCAGCGTGAAGTAGAGGTTTACCTCTGCGTTTCGCTTGGTAAGTGCAGGTGGCTGGAGGCCCTTTTTACTGGAAATGAGGCATTCCTTCTTAGTCCTCACGGGTGACAACGCATCTACATTTTGATTTGTAATAGAGGATAGATGTAGATGTCTATGGGCCGCAGCAACCACTTACCATCAGGTGGACTGTGTGCTCGTTTGTCACCCTTATTCTATAAAAAAAAAAAATTTGTAGTGCTGTGCTAACAATAACAGGCAATAACAGTATCGTAATCTGTTCTTATACAGTTATACTTTATAAAATAATACGTTTTGTTTTTCTTTTTAAGAATTTGAAAATAATGGACTATAAGATAACTTTTATTAAATATAAAAATAAAACTACGACCAAACCGAACACGCGAAAGAAAGTAGCATTTTTATATTTAGGTTGAAAATGGTAACCCCAAATGGCGTTATGGGCCGCCATTTTGTGACGCTAAAAAAGTCGTCTGTTGTTGTTTCGTGCGCATAGACCACGTTCTTCAAGTGTTTTCGATCTGTTTTTATTTGATTACCCGGCTTTCGTTTAATGGACTGTTTCTGTTTTTCAAACTGACATCGGCGCTAAATCGGTTTCGATTGTGTTTTGTATTGCGTTCTTTTTACTTTTGGTGCATAATAATGCCTAAACGTGGACAAACATTGAAAAGTGGAGCCCGTGAGTTAATCATCAAGCTGCAAGATTACTTTGAGCGGGAGCGGCAAAATGGCGGACCCCTGTTACCTGTCGAACAAGTACAAGAACGCGTCTCTCAGGCGCTTGGAGTTAGCAAACGAACGATAACAAATATTAATAAAGAAAAGTTCGGCTCTACTGGCACGGAAGATAATATTTTACGTACTCCGAAGAAGAAACGTAAAACTAAACCCGTGACAGATATTGACACCTTTGACGCCGATGCAATCAGAAATCATATATTTCTGGAATAGTAACCATATTCCAGAAATGAATATCTCAACAGGAAGAAGCTTTTGGCATCGTTAAGAGAAGCTGGACTGTTTAGCGGGGGTAAAACTGCTTTAACCAAAATCTTAAAAGAAATTGGTTTTTCGTATAAAAAAACAGACAAAAGAAAAATTTTATTAGAACGATACGACATAATTTATAACGGATAAGTTTTTTGAGAGAAGCAAAAAATATTGATAACTGGGATAATGTCGTGTTCATTGACGAGACATGGCTAAACGCCAATCACACGGTTTCCCGTTCTTGGACGGATGATACACAAGCGTCGACGTCGAAAGTACCAATGGGTAAGGGGGCCTGTCTGATAATATGCCACGCAGGTTCTGCAAAATATGGCTTTGTGGAGAACGCGTTACTGGCATTTCAATCAAAAACCACAAATGACTATCACGAGGAAATGAATGCCACTACATTTACAGAGTGGTTCCAGAACGTACTTTTGCCAAGCCTACCAGAGCATTCTGTAATATTCATGGATAATGCCTCCTATCACTCGGTTCAAATACAGAAACCACCTACCCAAGCTAATAAAAAAGAAGAAATGGTGGCTTGGTTACAAGCAAAAGGCATTGACGCAAATATGCAGATCCTAAAACCAGAGCTAATTAAATTAGTTAAAGAAAATAAAGCGGCAAATGTGCGATACGAAATCGATGAACTGGCTCTGGAGTATGGTCATCGCGTTCTAAGAATTCCACCGTATCATTGCCAATATAACGCGATTGAGCTAATCTGGGCTCAAATAAAAGGTTACGCCGCCCGCCACAATACTTCCCCGCCATTCAGCACGAAAAAGATGATGACCCTATTAAAAGAAGCCTGCGGGAAAGTCACAAGAGATGACTGGGCAAAGGTTGTTGAGAAAAGTAAAAACCTGATTGTGGAACATTTTCACCGAGATATCAGGATTGATTCTGTTATTGATAATAATATAATTATACATGTAGGCGAAGATGATGATAAAGACACCACCTCCTCAAGCGAATCGGAGTCTGATTAATATTCTGTACGCACATTCAATTGAATGTACTTTATTGCATAGAAATACAGATTGTAACTTTGTAACAAAGAATAAATAAAACAATTTTATTATATTAATATTACCTTTTTTTGGTTTCCACTTAAATTACTAAAATATAAATTTTAAATGATTCCGCTAATTTAAAACGAAAATAATCTTAAAAATAACGCGGCGGTACATTTTGGAGGAACGGTAACGAACTGTGTTATGTTGTGTCCATCACTAGTCGTGACTAACTGATAGGTGTCAGGAACGCATTCTCTGAACGGCCGAACTATAATAACAAAATATTTCTTACCAGCGTGACAAACAAATGATACAAAATAAAATATATGGCGACTAACGGAGTCAATGTTTGACTCGTGCGTACCATTGTCTCGTCCATTACTTCCACCCATGCTTCTTGTGTTAAAATTTGGAACATGGACATAAATGCCTAAAAATTAAAGAGCCTTTTAGTTTCTTAAGATTAATAAAATATGAGCTCCAATTTCCCTTTCTTTAAAAAAAGCTTACATAGACCCTTTTTACTGGTAACGAGGCATTCCATCTTAGTCCTTTGGGGTGACAAGACATTTGCATTATATTCTAAATCGAAGACAGTTGTAAATGTCAATGGGCCACAGTATCTATCTACCATCAGGTGGACTGTGTGCTCCTTGGTCACCCTCATATTAGACGACGTAGTAGCCAGGTTAAAGTTTTATGCAACGATATTAAAATGATTCGGATATAAAACGAAAAAACCTTACCTCAGGGAATGTTTCAAATTTAGTAAATTCGCAGAGGAAACAAAACAACTGCATAGAAATGGAGGAACTTATAATTAACAAGCACATGGTAAATATTATAAGGCTGCCCAACTTTTTGCCAGGTCCGAATATTTTGTAAACGAAACCTTCTAAGAGTGGGGAGGCTTTTATGAGCCTTACAATACGAAGAACCTAAAACAAAAATTAACATCAATTTTCAGTGTCTGCTTTTGACATACAATTAAAAAACAAAATACTATTTAACTGTATGTAGGTAAGCATCTATATAGATGACGTGTTGTTTAATGCTATTTATATGTACGATACAAAAAAGATCCAGTTTATGGTGACCTTTTGTATATCTTTAAATTAAGTTTTTTGAATTTGAATGTATCTATTATTTAAACGTCATAATAATAATAACATAACCAATATTTTTATATCGTTACCTTGTAAAATCATAAGGGAAATCTAGTTTATAAATCTAAACAAATTGTACAAAGCTGATAGATACCTGGAAATAAGTAAAACCAGACATGTACAGTTGCGGAATTATATGAATAGTAGTTCCCACAGCTAGAAGTAATTCAAACTTGTGAACAGAATGTTTAAAATATCCTTTCCAACCCAAACACCATATTTTTATCAATGCTTCCAAATCCAAGAACACGGTAAATGCAATCTGTAATAAATTAAACATTATCTCTACTATCTTTTGTTTTAATATTCCTAATATATTTTAAACCAATAATAAAAATACCAACCTCAATATAGTAATACTTTTCATAGAAAAATTCTCTAGGGTTGTCATCGTGCTTAAAATTCATAGTAGCAGTAATAATTCCATTAGCCAATACGACTCCCATAACAATAAGACGAAAATATGCCGACCGCAACATTTTATGGAATATTTCGGGAGCACTACCTGTAAAAAAGAGTAACTAATGTCTTAGTTCCTTATTTTTTATAGCATTCAAAAACGCAATATAAGCATTTAGTGTTCAACCTGAATGTTTGTTCTCATCAATGGTCACCAACTTCCAGCCATTATCATCGCCAGTGAAGAATTGCGTAGTACTTCCCTTCGTTATTGGATTTCGAACTCCCCACATTTGTTGAAATTGAACTCTTATTTCATTAAATGTTTCAGTTATCACTGCTATGAACACATTTTTGACTAACCAAGCCAAGAAAAATATCATAGTGCTGAAAACGAAAAACACAAATAAGTTTGTAGGGGGCTCGCTAAAATTAAAGTCTGTAAATCATAAAGAAAACCTATCACCGCACCGGTATTGAATTGTCGATTAAGAAAAATGACAGAAAAATATTGTGGGCCTCGACTAATGGCGGATTTACCATCTCGAGCCATATCTATAACCCCGGAGTAGTAGATCAGATTCAAACGGCCGTCTGATACGTGGTGATAATTTTTTAAACAAATCGACGTACGACTAGACAAAGAAGTGAACATTAGAGGGTCGCTATTAATGTCTTCCCTGCCACCGCCGGTCGGCGCATTGCCGCTTGCTTGACTCTACAGTAAGAGCAATCTCATCAATGAAGGAATGTCTCCAGGTTTCGTCCCTGCTGCAATGTCACAACAGTGGTCGAATTGACGTCACGATCACTTTCCTGGATATCATGGATTGGATACCACGAGCATTATTCACATAGACGCGAATAAGATCAATTATTATTTTCCTAATTTTGATTCTACTGAAAATGTCAGCTCAACAGTCAGGACGATAACGAACGCTTGTGCTATACAAGCGTTCGTTATCGTCACTGTCTAAAAGGCGATACCCAGCACTGACTTAGGGAATGGGTAACAAATTATCATCAATTATCATGGTTACCTTTACAACTAAATTTTAACCAGTCCTTAAGGTCACGAAGAGTGTATAATGTGGGTATTTTGTACAAAGTAATGGGTACCCTACCTACACCAAAGACTTGTATTATCTATATTCTATAGTACTAGACCGACAGTTCGGAACAAAAACTATGTCACAGTTGTAGTTGACGCGGTTGCGGACGAAGACGGGTAGCTGAATCTGTCATGCAGTTATAGTTTCATTTACAACTGTTACTGTTTTTGGCCAAGTACGAAATTAAGCTACATACTTATCTGAAAAAAAATTATGACAGCGTTTTCTTAGTCACGTTATACAAAATCAGTGTTAGATAGTCGAAAACAACGTCCGCGGTTTACACAATAAAGAATTAGTCTTGTCGCCCGTTTGCAGTCGAACAAACGAGTTACGGAGAATGGACCGTAATTTAGTGCGCAATATATTAAGACCGCAGAGCTCGTCTAGTATAGATGAAACATAGAAGTCTTTAACAAACATCAACTTATGTGTGGCGATTGTAAAAAGTGACGAACTATTTGCAGCTATTTATAAAGGTGGTTGAAACTTATATTTTTTAATTCGTTAAGATGCTGTAATATATTTTTCTAACTGTTGTTTTAAACTGTTATAATATTATATTATAACAGTTTCAAATATTACATTGTATGTGCGGTTAGTTTAGTTCAATTGTCGGCTGTGTTAGCGATTTGTTGTATGTTGTTATAACAATTATAAATATTATTATGATGGACGTTATAATATAAAAAAATATATAATAAGCTTTTAATTTGTAATCGTAAGTTTTTTGCAATAATTGCACACTGCTTTTTTCCATCCAAACTTTGAACTATATAATTAAAAATTTTGTACAGCCGACTTCAATATAAGTTATTAAGAATAACTCAAAAACGATTGGTCTGACCTTGATCAAATTCATATGGGACCACACGAGAAGTACCAGCTTTCAAATAAAAAAAGAATCATCAAAATCGGTTCACCCAGTAAAAAGTTGAGGTAACACACATAAAAAAACATACAGTCGAATTGAGAACCGTCTCCTTTTTGGAAGTCGGCAGAAAATAGTCCCAAACGCCTGCGCTACGCTGGCGCGACATTATTATGCACATAATATACAACACGCAAAATCCTATCTATATTACACTAAATATTCACAATTACTTAAGGTATAAAACTTAACGAAAAATAAACAAAAACAACAATAGCTTTGTCACTTAACATGGAACACCTGCTATCAAAACATTACGTATTTAATAACAGTGTCATTGTCATCTCAGCTAGACAGCTAACTGAACATTAATATATTATAACAGCCAAAAAATTAAACGACAGGCATAACAGCTAACTATAACCGAAATACAAGCAAATATATTTATTTATCGTTATACTTTAGTGTTCGTAAAATAAGCTCTTATAATGTTGTCTTAGAGTTTAAATGAGTGTGAACTGTAAATTGAAAGGTCCGTATATTTGAACCAAAAACAGGAGATCACATAGTAATAATAATAGGAGTCGTAGTGTTAAATGCCTTGTGTGTGATGATATGTAAAAAGATTGTCATAAACGGTATAAAAGTGATACAAAATCGTGTAACGTTAAGGGAAATTCTAGTACTACAGTGAATAAGATTATCCACGTGTGTGGATTTTGTAAGAAACTTGGTTATTTATCTGAGTATTGTTTTGTGAAAAAACGTATAAATTCACTGCGAAATAATAATGTACATTATCATTTGTCGTGAATTAAAGGAGCATGATATAACTGTTGCCGTCATTCAGGATGTGCCCAAAGACATATTAATTGATTTTTCCATTGTGATTACCTGAAATAAAGGGCAGATCTCCATGCTGGCAAAGAATCAATTGCTCTGTACATAATAAAAACCCAACCTTCCTGTGAAGATGCTTGGTAGACAGTAAATAAACTTGTAGCTGTAACAATTTTATGAAAAATTTATTATATTGATTGATTTGAACTAATATATACATAAAATAAAATGTTTACATACCAAATTCTTCAAAACCATTAAAGCCCATTATATACTTAGATAAGTTCAACTTCATACATTTCATTCCTGCTGGGCACTGATAACCTGAGTTTGGTTCAGGTGAACAGAAAGTATCAGGAATTGCTAATGAGTTTATAGTTATTTGACTGAAAAACAAAAGAAAAAATTTGGTTATTGAAATAAATAATTACCTTAGAATCTGTTAAAATTGGGCTGCTTAATGCAAAATCTGCTATAATACTGAATCTTTAACCACTATCCACGCCGCAGATAAAAAAATCTCTAAGGCCCACTTTTCACTACGGGATATAATATTATAATATATATTACATCTCGAGATATAAATTAATATCGCTCACCATACATTTCATATGGAACAGTTTACACTTAGCTATAATATATATTACATCTCTAGCTCTAAATATTTTTTCGATCGACCGAGCCATATTTTCATATTATATTTTGCCCCCTGTACCCCGCACACCGTTCCGCGCCCCGCAGAACGGTGTACGGGGTAAAGGGGGGTAATCCAATGACCAATGACGAACGCACACTGGTTAAAAGATATATCTCACAGTGTGAACGCCAATTGCGGGATATAATATATATTTCGGGATATAATTTATATTATATCCCATAGTGAAACCAGCCTAACTGTCTAAATGAAATCAATATTTCATCTTGTTCTTTTTTTATAGAATAAGGGGACTAACAAGCACACAGTCCACCCGATGGTAAGTGGATGTTGTAGCCCATACTAACTGACCTATTAGTGAATGTATCATTATCATTACAGCCCTTCACAAGTCCACTGCTGAACATAGGCCTCCCCCAAGGAGTGCACAAAGCACGGTCCTGAGCCACCTGCATCCATCGACTTCCTGCATGTCCTTACCAGGTCGTCACTCCATCTAGTGGGGGGACGCCCCACACTTTTCCTGCCAGTACGGTGCTGCCACTCGAGAACCTTTCTTCCTCATTAGTTGTCGGTTCTTCGAGTTATATGGCCGGCCCATTGCCACTTCAGCTTATTAATCCGTTGGGCTATGTCGGTTACTCTGGTCCTTTTTCTTTATAGAATAAGGGTGACAAACGAGCCTCACAGTCCACCTGATGGTAAGTGATTGCTGTGATCAATATACATTTACATCTATCTTCGTTTGCAAATTAAAATGCAGATGCGTTGTCAGACGTGAGGATTAAAATAGAATCCTTCTTTTCCAGTAAAAAGGGTCTCCGGTTCTCTACACTTACCATACAAAACACAGCAGCGCGGATATCCTCATTTTTAAGTCTATCACGAGTATAAATTAATTATGTAATATTAAACGCTATAAGACGCTATTTATAATGCCAAGAAGCTATTTATAAACAGCCATTGTGAAGAAATAGAAACAATTACTACTAACTTTTAATTTATAGACCATATGAAGCTCATTAGTATCAGTGATTTAAAACAAACACTTACTTTGGATTTGTATTATTTCTAACACAGTGATGTGTTAACTCTCCAAAAAATTGAACACCCAGCAAACTATATAGTGACATGAAGAAAAGAAAAAATAATGTCACATTGTAAATTTGCTGACTTGATCTCCTGTAACAATAAATTAACATATGTGAGTAGTGTTTATTTCACAATCATTTATTTATTTACTAATTAACCAATTTTAATTAAAAATTTAGTCATCATATATATAGTAATAACTTGTAACCTTAAAAGACTGGGTGTGAGTAGATACTAAAATTTTAGACGCTAAAACTTAATTTTTAAAACTACAGTAAAAGGTAGATTTTGTATCATTATAAATAATGCAACTACAGATTTTTGTCACATTGGAAGATTGATAGCTTGGAAGATAGATTTCTGATTGAACCGGTCAGTCTCTGCAGAATTCAAAACATGTGTAATATTATTATCATAAATAACATAACTCCAGTTACCAAATGTACTAATAAGTTCTTGTGTTAATACTGGAGAGATCGACAGTCTTGTGTAAATCAAGATTAACTCTTTTACTATGAACTGCTTTCTTTTTCCTTTTCTTGTAGAATAAGTGTGACAAACAAGCACACAGTCCACCTGATAGTGGATGCAGCGGCCTATAGATCTACATCTATCCTAGATTAAGACAGCTTTCTTTTTATTCTGATATCATTTATATTGGTGACTTTTTAGAGCTACTGAATATATGTTGTACGTGAAAAAGACTTGTTTTCATACTTATAATGTCCAAATCAATATTAAAAACATGAGGAAGCGGCAAAGTGCATAATTTGTACAAGAACCAGTGTCGCCATATTCACACATTAAAAAGGAAAGAAATGTATACACAGTACAGACAGTTATGCAATATTTCAATAATTTTCCTGTGGTTGGCGTTTAAAAAATAATAGAGAAATACTTTATGTTACTCGCATCAGTTTAATTATGAACCATAAATATAACCATTAATCTAGAATATTTCCAGGATTATTATGATCAGTTTGAAGACACACCATAACTTCATATAAATAGAGAGCATTATGTCTTTTATCCAAAAAGGTTCAAAGATCGAAGAACAAATTTTGTTACTCGACACTAAATATCGCAATGATATCTTCACAGTATTTATTATAAGCACAACGCTGAACACGGCTTGAAATTCACAGATATGCAATATGTATAAAATAACGGTAGCGCTATTTTTAAGGAGTTTTGTTACAACTTTGTATAACCTTTACATCATTTAGAGAAGAAATTATTTCGCTAACGCAAAATATCATCACCTGATGGTAAGTGACTACCGCCCCCCATAAAGAACAGCAACACCAGGGGAATTGCATGTGCGTTGAAGATCCCTAAGTCGTATCGGTCCGGAAAAATCACCGGTGGTAAACAACTCTAACTCTAACAGTGGTAGAGCCACGCGGCAGCTTTTGCTGTCGCACGGATGGGCCGGCTCGAACCGGGGTGGTACCACGACCTCACAGAAAACCAGCGTGAAGTAGAGGTTTACCTCTGTGTTTCGCTTGGTGAGTGCAGGTGGCCGGAGGCCATTTTTACTGGAAATGAGGCATTCCATCTTAGTCCTCACGGGTGACAACGCATCTACATTTTGAATGGTAATAGAGGATAGGTGTAGATGTCTATGGGCCGCAGCAACCACTTACCATCAGGTGGACTGTGTGCTCGTTTGTCACCCTTATCCTATAAAAAAAAAAATTCCACAGAGAAGTTGTGCGAGAAAGATAACTCCTAGTAAAACGCACAGTGGTGGACCGCCAATCATCCAGATGGTGAGGATGGTATCGTGAATTTTAAGACGATGTGCGTTCGTTAAATTTGGCAGCTGAAATTAATCCGAACAATTCCTCAGATCCGGTCTCCCGGTGGTAGATGCGATAGAAAATGCAAAGGGATGCAACATCCCTACGCAGCGCCGGTGAATCGAGCCGATCAGAAAGAACTCGGTCGTCGACGATTCGAACCGCTTTGCGCTGGATGCAGTCAAGTGGAAGGAGCTGGTACTGGGGTGCCCCAGCCCAGAGATGGGAACAGTATTCCATGTGAGGCCGAACTTGCGCTTTGTAAAGTTGCAAGCGATGTACCAGCATGAAATACTGTCTTGTTCTGCTGATCATGCCAAGCTTCTTAGAGGCCAATTTGGCTTTCTCTTCCAAGTGACCACGAAACTGCACACTATTCGATATGTCGACGCCTAGGATTCCGATGCAAGCTGAAGCAACAAGGGGAGTGCCTTAAAATTGAGGAGATACGACAAAGAGGTTCTTTTTAGCGGTAAACGCGCAAACTTGTGTCTTCTGGGGATTGAACTGGACTAGATTTAGTTGCTCCCAATCCGAGACTTTGTTCAGCAAAGACTCAACTTCAGACACAAGTTTGTCCCGGTACTCGACGACGTTTTCCCGAGAAATATTGGCACGTCCGGTGTATAACGCATCACCAGTGCTGTCGCCTGCATAGCAATGAATAATACCAGTTTTGTCACTAAAAATGAGCTGGCAGTTTATAATGGACTCCATTATTTTGGAGAACAAGGAGGTGATGGCGATAGACCTGTAGTTGGACGGGTATGAGCGGTCGCCTTTTTTAGGGATCAGGTGGATTAAAGCTGTCTTCCATGAAATCGGACTATGCCTTGGGAGTAACAGTACCGGAAAAGACGCGTTAAAACCAGTGCCAACTCCGGAGCACACGTGTTAAGCACAATGGGAGGGACTCCATCAGGTCCATTCGTCTTATTGACGTCCAGGGAGAGGAGTGCTTTGCAAACCGAGCGCTGTGTAAACCGCATATCCAGCATGGAGCACTCACACTGCGGCATTGTCGGCGGTGTGTTCCCCCCGTCATCAAGAGTCGAGTTGGACGCAAAAAAGAGCCTAACAGATCGGATTTCTCTTTTGCCTTTGGAAGAGATGGCTGCCCGAAGTTCCCTTGGACAGCCTTGGCAAGAGACCAGAATGCACGGGTTCCCGAAAGAAGGCGAACTAGCTTCTCGCTAATTCTGTCGATTCTGTGACCTTGCCTTGGCAATGACTCTTTTGAAGGATCTGGAAGCGGATTCATACTTCTTTTTAAGAGCGCTGGTATTTACATCCCGAGATGTTGAAGCGTCAGCCCAGGCCCGGTAGCACTCTTGCTTATAGCGTGATGCTATTTTACAGAGGTGACCAAACCATGGCTGGGATCTGCCTCCGATGGGCACCACCGAAGATGGAATAAAAAGTTCCATACACTAAAGTACCACATTAGCCACAGAATCAGCAACAAGGCTGGAATCGTCCTGCGAGAAGCAAACCAAGGACAACCAAGGATAAGATCAAAAAAAAACCGCATCCTATCCCAATCGGCCGTCTTATAGTGCCAAACAAGGCGGCAGCCTGCAGAATGGAACCGCGACGTTAGTGTAAATGGCACCACACTCCGAACCAGATGCCAAAGACCATATGCCAAAGCAAACTCATAAGCAGAACTCCCCGCATGATCGGTTAAACGTGAACCGAGCCATTTGGCGTGGTGGGTGTTAAAATCAGGGATGGGAATAAATCATGATTTTCTTAATTTTAATCAAATCACGCTGAGATTTAAAAAAAAAATCATGAATTTTAGATTTTTTTGAATTTTTTGATTTTTTTTGTATATTTGGTAATTCACGAGTTGGTAACACTTTTTGACATAGTAGGATTAAGAGTTTATGAATACACTACACTAGCTGTTCCTCGCATGTTATTTGGGGTTTTAGTTTTTTGCGAGGAACCCTAATTCTTTTTCTAAAATAAAAGTAGCCTAAGTTACTCCTTATGACATCAGCTATCTGCCAGTGAAAGTCCCGTCAAAATCAGTCCAGCCGTTTCAGAGATTAGCCGGACAGACAAAAATTTCAAAAATATGTTTTTGTTATACATATCGTATATACTTTCATATGCATTAAGTAAAAAGCCGTAATTTTGACATTACAAACAGACACTTCAATTTTATTTATTTCTATAGATATGTATGAGACTGATTAAGAGTAAAATAATTAATACTGTAATAAGTACAGTTCATATATTAAGGGTGAATTTCTAAAAAAAATTGATTTTACTAAGTTTATGAGACTGACAGACCTCATTGCTACATCTTTGTTGATTTTCCAAAGTTTATGAGACTATTGTAGTAGAATAATAAGAATAACATAAAACAACAAAAGATTTTACCTTATTATAAGCCAGTTTTATATCATTTTCTGTCTGTTACATTAATTTATACATGTTGATTTAAATCAATGATTTTTTTAATCAAAATCAAGCGATTTAAATCGTGATTCAAATCATGATTTAAATCAGCCAACCCTGGTTAAAATTGCCAAGGATCACGTTCTCTGCAGATGGGATCTGCTGTAGTAAGGAATCTATAGCCATTTGGACATGGTCGATGAGTCGGTCTGTTTTGGCATTTTTTTTATTCTACTAAGCCAGTGCTTATCTACGATCCCACCTGATGGTAAGTGGTGATGTAGCCTAAGATGACTTAACAAAAGCGTATTCACTCTTGCCTTGAAGACACCCACACTGTAATCGGATGGAAAGACAGATGCTGGCAACTTATTCCACTCCTTTGCTGTACGCATGATGAACGACGTAACGAACCGTTTGGTTCCAATGCGTGGTAAGTCAACAACGAAAAGCTGGAGACTGCTTGTCCGATGGTGGAAGGGAGAGGGAGGAATTAAATTATACAATTCCTGCACACACTCTCCGAAATGCATCCTGTAGAAAACCGAAAAGCTGGCTACTTTGCGTGTGTTTGAAGCTCACTAATAAGCCTCTTTGCATGCCTTTCCATTGAGTCCAAAACTGCTAAGTGGCATTTTGCAGCACCAGCCCATATATGGCAACAATACTCCATGCACGACCGGACTTGCGCTTTATATAAAGTAAACAGCTGTCCCGGCGTGAAGTATCGCCGCACGTTTGCAAGGACTCCGAGTTTCCTTGCAGCTGATTTGGCCTTGGACTCAATGAACCGCATTACCGCTATGGGATTTATAGAGGCACCCATAGACGCGGGGATGGTCGTCGCTGTCTATGTGCAGCCATAGGATGGACAGGTACCTTCGTAGTCCAGGTAAGTTTCGTATCTTCAAGACTGCCGAGGCGTCGAAAACAGATGTCCTCTCTGATGTATACGCAATCTCCAGCCCGGGGTATAAAGGAGTGTTCTAATTTGTATCCCGGGTAGGAAAGATATGAAGTATCAGCTGGAGAGGATGGACACCCAAGTCTCGGTTAAAAAGAGCAAACTTTAGATGGTAGTGGACAGCGTTAAGGTTTGAATGTAGTTCCCTGATGTTGTAAAAACTCACAGATAGCATGACAAGGGTCACCTTGGTCTTATTGCTCCGCTTGCCCCGAGCAATTTTAGTTTTAGCAACATGATATATTTTTTGTGCTTCATTTTTTTATATACCGTGTATAAATGTGTAATATTTGACAGAATTCAAATAATAATCATTCTTCCTTAGAGTTCAAGAGTTATGCTTATGACTATATCTCTCTGAGTGAGAATAATTATGATTGATCTGACTGATTTAAGGAGCGAAATGAACTATTGAACTATTTCGAGTATAACTAGTTTTCTTTATGGAATGAGATTTGGATAATCAATTTCATTACAATGAATGAGTTTTTGCAAGCATGCTGATAGATTAATATACATGCTACCTGCACAAAGGAAATTCCCACATTCCTATTGTATATGCAGTTTTTGTTTGCAGAACATTATCACACAAATTTCTATTTTATTATTTGCCTCTGTCACTCCCCATTGCCACATATCCTTATGTTTCTTATATGGCTTGACAATGTTATGTTTCAGAATATTGTATAATTTGTGCTTGACAGAACATTCCACAGTGGTAAAAAATAGAATAAAATAATTTTTATTCAAGAAGGATTAGAAATTATCTATTAATAAAAAAAAATAAGCCATTTCTTACTTTTACCACTTATTTAGAAAAAAACTCTAATTCTAATCTTCTTTAAACTTCTACTCCTTTTTAAAGCATAAGCTGCAGGGCTCAGTTGCATGCTAGTTTAGATATATGGAGGCCCCATTAAAACTTTGTGTAAAGAGTGATGCAGAGAAAAACAGTGGAATTGACATGGCTCAGTTCTTGGTTCAGTTCTTCCCTACTTAAAAACACATTGGTATTCAAATTTTTAAAATTTAGTATCACATTTTTTATATAATATTTAGGTTTATTGCTGTTTAAATGTAGAATATTAATTTGAAACCAATGCACTAATTTTGAAAGCATTTTGATAACAATGTTTTAACACAATTATTAAGTTTAAAAAGTGATAAAGTATAATATAATAATGATTATTCCTCACAAGGAAGGTAAGTTAATAAAATAATCAAGAAATAGGAATTTACATTGATTAAATTAAATTTGTCATTATTATCATAAGTATAAAATCATTTATTTTTAGATTTTAATAGTGTCTTAGCAGATTTTCGTGTGACAATTACATTACAGTACATAGGTTAATAAGATACTACTACTAATTTATTTAAGATTAAGTGATGCTCCAGGCATGCAAATATTAGTAATTTTTGTCCCTTTGAAGAGCCCTTTAAAAGGCATGGTAGCTCAGGGGCTATGAGCTTGTTGTAAACTTCACAGTATGCAAGAAACCCAGGTTCGATCCCAGCTGACATCATTGAAATTGTTATCATTAACATTATAGAATCAATATATGTTGTAGGATTTTAAAACATAAGTGTTTCAACTTTCTTACTAATTCAAACATGTATGATAATAATTTTTACCATACTTACTTAAAAATTTGGTTAATTCTTGATTTTGGCATTGAGAATTTCAGAAATACTCGTAGGAATCTAATCATTATTAATGGTCTTGGAGCTCTAAGTATACTCAGATAACTATATCTTGGCACAATTCCTGTCAATTCAAACATTTGTAACAGCACTGACACCCAGAGGAAAAACACCATAGAAGCATCAAATTGGCACCAATGATCCTTTAAGTATGCAACATCACCCTATAAAATAATAACTGTTAAAATTGACAGTATATAAATATTTGAAACTGAAATAAAATAAAAAATTTAAATACCCGCAAGATTCCTCTGATGTGCATTTTTGCAATCATTTCTGCTGTGAAAAGTAATGTAACACAACAGTCAACCACAAATGTTGTGATCTGAAGGTATGGATATTTCTCGAAAGATTTTGGGGTATTAAGGGAAACAGACATTAAACTTAGAAGTGCACAAAATCTTAATATTCGCCTGACCCATAACTGAAACAATAATACATGGTTACTAATAAAATTATAGATGTATTTTGTAATAATTTACTTAAAAAAGCATTGTTTACCTTATTCACCCATTCTATATCAGCACTTTCATTTAGTGATTCTTCTGGGCCATAGTCTGCAAGTATTGGTTCACCTTTCAAACTTTGTTTCCGTCCCAACATTTTGATAGGATTGAAAATGATTTTTAAGAAATTAACTAATATTTATTAAATTAGAATCATTGTATGTCTGTAGGTACGCATATCGTTAAAATTTAAGTGTATTTATCTTAGAGTATTTATCTTGAACTTTGACATCTTGGACAAATTTTATTTATTTTATATACAATATACATAAACATATACTTTATTACATTTTTGGCTTGGATGCTTGTCTTATAAGCCATGTCTTCCGTTCAATCGAGATCTTCTTTTTTATAGATTTTCAGCAAGGAGATTGTAACCTCCTTGCTATATTATAACCTCCTTGATTTTCAGTATAAAGTGACAATAATCTTTTATAGTACACTGCTACACAGTACGTTGATGCATCAAATTTTTTCTTATATCTATGGTCACATTGCGTAGTTTTTAGAAGATTATGACGGCAATTTAAGACAACAAACAGTTGGTGATAGTATCTCAAGGCTCCTAAGCAGACATTCACCTTATCTTGAGATTCACATCACCATCGGAGCACTTGTTTCACCATTTCAACTAATAATTTCATTTCTGTTTAATCATTTGTTGGTCATGTTTAATTAATTTCCGTTTACATGAGCTGATAATTAATACAAAATTATTTAATTAATTATAAATTAACTAATAGCAATAGAGGTATAGCAATTTCGGATTCTGCTGGAGCATTTAAGGAGTAAATAATTGGCATACAGTTTAATTTGCAAACGTAGATATTTTATGTTTTTAAAAAAAATTGAATTGCCAATACTTATATTTTTTAAAAATTAATTATAAATTAACTAATAACAATAGAGCTGGAACAATGTCGGATTATGCTGGAGCATTTAAGGAGCAATTAATTGGCATACAGTTTAATTTAAAAAAGTAGATATTTTATACTTTATTGCAAAATTAAATTTTTGATACCTAATTTTTTTTAAATTAATTATAAATTAACTAATAACAATAGAGCTGGAGCAATTTCGGATTCTGCTGGATCATTTATGGAGCAATTAATTGGCATACAGTTTAGTTAAAAAAAAGAATGTTCTACGCTAACTTCCATCTGGTGTAAATATATATATTTTTATTGCGAATCCAATGGTATATGATTGACTTTTCAAATCGTGGCAAGACTTACTTAATTATTTATTGGGAATATTATGTATACCGAATTTTATTTTGTACATAAGAGGTGCTCAGAAAGGCAAGCTCAGCGCCCTCTTGAATGTTGCACCCTAGGCTCCAGCCTAGTTCCCCCCGAAAGGGTTCCCGCCTTGTCGTGGCGGGGGGGGGGGGGGGGGGCTTAGTCACCCGCGGTGAACAAAGATGAACCCCTTGGCTAGCGCGTGGTGTAGGGCCGGCCCGAGGTGGCCACTCCGAATGGGCTTCGCAAGCCCACTTCGGATATGTGTCGGTGGGCTGCGGTGAGAGGGGTGTCCTCTCCCCCTACCGCTGCAGCCAAGGTGGAGTCGCGGAAGTGTTGCTATGGCGATCCGCCACTCGCTCTATCCTCCGCAACTCTGACGGGGCCGCACCGTAGATGCGGTCGTGGTTGGGCCGCGGGGGGAGAGGAGTGTCGGTATTGCGAGGCGCCGCTCTCCCTACCCTCCGCGGCCGAAACTTGGTTGGCGGCGGAGCCAGAGACCAGATCCACCACTGGGGTCGGGAAAGCGGGTGCTACTAAGCGCTCGATTTTCCTGGACCCATGGCATCCGCGTATCGGACTCGGGGGGGTCCGATGCGCAGGCGGAGTTGGAGGCCGTGGAGGGGGGCGTGCCTTTTGTTCCTGGTGCGCCTTGCCTGAGAATTAGAATGAGGAGGAGAGGTCCTCCCTCGAGAAGGGGCTGCTATGGGGCGGCCGGCGCTGGTTAGGCCGCGGATGAGTGCAAAAGCGTTCCCGTGGCCCTGCCAATATGCGGCGAAGTGGTTTTAGTCGGTGCTAGTCCGACATAACCCGTCCTTGCCCCCGCGAGGTAGGTATGCGTAGGCATTTCCCCATGTAAAAAAAGGCTCCAGCCTAGTTAGCCTGTGGGTTAACAGTAGCAGTTGCGCGTGAGACTCTTACCGGAAAAGAGAAAGGCGCGTGTTCAGTTCTCTGTGTAATAGAGATCCCACCAAAATTATTCTGGAGTCTGTAGCAGACCACATTTTCAATATATATGTTTTATATTTCTCTACGTGCTCTACTGCATCGAACATTGAACACACAATGGAGAAGTGTTTTTATGTGGTAAAAAATCAAAATTTCGTGATTATGATGAACAATTTTTTTTTTATTTTTATTTGGAAATTCAATTCCGTAAAGAAAGCGCCTTTTAGTATGGTGATGTTGTTTTAACCAAAGGGTCTCTGGCTGATTTAGGTTACCACAGAACATGCTATCAAAAAGTAACTGCCTTACGGAAAAAATACAAGGAAAAATACATAACATTTGTTAAAAATATATTGAAGTAATTAAAACATTTTATATAATTTTATAAGTTAAATTTTTAAGAACAGATTTAACCGTTCAACAAACATAAATGACATAAAAATAAGAAAATCAAAGATATAAAAAAAAAGTTATAGGTACTTGAATATCAGATAAAAACTAAAAATGCTAACAAATTTCTCTCGGGATATTTATCTTCAAAAAAAAAAATAAGTATAACTTTTCAAGTTTTGTTATTAATATTTTAATGATTGTAATTCTTTGGATGCATTTTGGAAGAATATAAATTTTGATACCTGATACCCGTGTTAAACTTTTTTTATCGGTCAGAAAAATTCACACTTATGAAAAGGACAATGTCAGAATCTCTACAGAACATTGCGCCACCAAAAAGTGTGGTGTACACCAATGCCGTATGCGTCATTTGCTATTTTATTACTTTATTCAAATTGTATAAGTTAAAATTCTTTTTTTAAATGGAACTTTTATAATTATATTTACCTAAAATGTATATTGTGTCAGGCGCTAATAAAATATGTAAATTTTAGGATCCGAAATAAACTTCCGTTCGGTTTATATATAATCAGATAATAAATAATGTTTTTTTGTACATAATAGTAATATTTTTAGTTGTTTAATTCTCTCAGTGTTGACTGGTAGAGAATGCTATAAGGCATTAAATCTACCCATTGTAAACCTTAGATTAAGATGTAACACAATAAAGATTAAATAAATAAATAAATTATAGCTAACAATATAAAAATAAAAATAGGTTTATAACAATTAACTGATTTTTTTAATTTTAACTATTTAATATATAATTTAACGTTGAATTTTATTTAAATTGTTTAATGTTTAATTGTTCCATTTTATATTTTTTTAGTATAATATATGCAATTTAAAAAGTAAGTCAATATTATTTAAATTTTATAAGTATACATAAAAAATAAAATTTATAAAAATTACAATGTGAATACTACTACGTGGTATGCTCCAAAATTTCTAATTACACAGAGAATTGAACGCACGCCTTTCTCGTTTCCGGCAGGCGTCTCACGCTCAGCTGCTATCATGCATCCTTCCCTAGCCCACCTGAGCCTACCTAATAATGTTCTCTGTCACGCTCTAATTTAACATAAAATTATTGAAACGTTAAATCGTGTCAATCACTAGTCTTGCCACGATTTGAAAAGTCAACCCAATACCATTGGATTCACAATAAAAATATCTATATTTAGACATAAAATTTTTTAGGAAAAAAGAATGAGGGTAAATTTCTATATCAGTTTACCTGTTTACACCAGGCGCGGTCCCAAGGGCGGGGGGGGGGGGCACAGGGGATATGACCCCCCACAAAATGGTACACGTCAAAGACTACAGGACTGACTTTCTGTGGATACGATGAGCCTGTTCAGATTAGGCATTTTTATGTCAAAATCTGAATATTCAGAAGAAGATCTTCTTAATGTGAAGAAATTATCAGAATGTTATTCTCATTTCTTGAGTGTTCCTGCTGCCACTCTTGTTACAGAGTATCAGCTATGGATTTCAAAGTGGAAACGGGAGCTCAAAGAAAATACTGATACAATATTTCCTAAGTGTGTGGTTTCTACAATCGAAGTTTGCGACGATGATCTCAATCCAAATATAGATATAAAAATTATGCGCGATAGAGCCATGTTACAGCTATATTAATAGTATACTTGTAGCACGATTGGGTCGACTCGGTCGGGGAAGGACCACGCTCTCACAGAATACCAGCGTAAAATAACAGCTTAATGCTGCTGTGTTTCGTTTGGTGAGTGTAGAGAACCGGATACCCTTTTTACTGGTAAAGAGGCATTCCATCTTAGTCCTCACGGCTGGCAACGCATCAGCATTTTATTTGCAAACGAGGATAGATGTAGATGTCTATAGGCCACAGCAACCACTTACCATCAGGTGGACTGTGTGCTCGCTTGTCGTCACCCTTGGAAATTCCGCTCAAGACTAATACTGCTCGTGGCAAGTAGAGCAATAAGATAAAGGTGACCCCTGCCACGCTATCCGTGAATTTCTGCAACATCTGGGGATTTCATTTGAACGTTAACGAAGTCCTATAGGTGTCATCTGAAGACGGCGAAGCCGTCCTTGCTCTTTCCAACCGAGACGCAGGTGTGCTCTTCGGTCGATACTTCTCTGCTACCCGGGGTACAAATTAGAACACTCCTTTGTACCTCGGGCTGGACTTTGCGTATACGTCAGAGAGGACAGCTGCTCTCAACGCCTCAGCAGTCTTGAAGGTCAGGGACGACCATAGCGTCTACGGGTGCCTCTATAGGTAATGCCGACACATACCAACTTATCGACTACGTCCAAATCGCTGCAGACTCCGTGCTACAACAGTTCATATTAGCCATAAGTTCATATTTTTCTGAAAAACTCATTCAAAGGGCTAATATGAACTTACTGGGTTGTATTGGTGATTTTAATGATAATAGTTCTGTAAACACATAATCGCTACGGTCGCGAATCATATTTTGTTAAATATACAACCTAACCCTGACCTGCAAATTCCAAAAAACGCAAGAAAATTTGAATTTCGCGGGCCACCCTGGAGCTTCTACCTTAAGCGTGAGCTGTCACCAAAGAGAATATAATCACTACGTCGTATGTCAACTCGAAGAAATTACGACTCGAGTCAAATTTCAAGCAACTCGAGTTTAAACTCGAATTGCACAACTCGAGTTAGCAGTAGCATACAGAGTAACTGAATAGTTACAAATTACTTTTTTATACATTTGTTTTTCTATCTAGCTCTTTGGTATGTTGGGATAACTCTAATTAACAAACTTATTATGTAGGATAGAAATAAAAATGTATATTTAGTATGTACCACATACTTATGTATTTTTGGTTTTATGCTTAGTAACTAACTTATAAATATAAATGTTATATTAAGTACCTGTATTTAATAACAAAACTAGCTATACAGCAGTCTTCACGAAACAGTATAAGCATAGTATAAAGACAGGGAAGTACGTTATCTTCAAACAAACGCACTGCGCGCGGCTTGTATGTGTGCGCCATAGTATCTATGGGCGCTGCACGCACACTTAAACACAATCTCGGAATGTTTCTCCCTACGCCAGTCTGGGCTAACACCGCACGAGGTTCGCGCGTTACGGCTTTTTTACATACATTTACATATTTTTGTTGTATTAGTTGTCTATCAGACAGAGGAATAATAGTAACTAAGTACCTACTTACGGTTATAAAATCGTAATTAATTATATTTGCAAAAGTTATTTATAAGGATGCGGATATATTACACATTAAAGTTTAATAACAAGTCGTTTCGTAATAGTCGAAACCGAAGAAAGTATTTTTCTGTAGCTAATTTGTAATTTTGTAATAAATGTGTGATTCAATATATACATGCTTGTATTAATTAAAAATAAAAATTAATATGGTCCTTTATGTGTGCAAATACTATATTATGCCTATTAAAAATAAAAAATAACTAGAATATACTAAGTAAATAATTTAAACACGAGCTCACACACCGCCCCGCCGGTTTATTTTATCCCTTTTTTTATAAATAATACTGCTCTGAATCTTAATACATTTCTGTATTTGTTAGGAAAACCATTGTTGAACTTTATCGACTAATGATCACTGAATTAGTTATACAGAGATGTATTATTTTTGGCAAGGGCCGGGCTTTAAACTAATGATTTGGTGACAATGACAACCCTGAGACAGTAGGCAATTATATCGCGGATTGGGCCGGAGTCAGCCTACTTCCCTGTCTTTATACTATGGTATAAGTCTAGCTTTAAGATATACAAGCTAATAATAGTTTAATTACTACAGTCAAAATATTCTTAAATAAATTCAATGTTTTTTCAAATTCAAAATATTTATTGTAAGATAAGTGTTACATTTGGCGATAATTTAAAATATGATATATCTTATAACTTAACCAACCTTTTCGGGTATAACAATAATATTCCTGTGACTTATATAACTATATTGATCATAATTAATCAAAATTACAAAAGAAATTAAATTACATAACATAATTATTATAAAATTATTTTCTTTATAGGAGAGGAGGAAAACGAGCATGCGGCTCACCTGGTGGTAAGTGACTACCTCCGCCCATGAACAACTGCAACACCAGGGAGGGAATTGCAGATGCGTTGCCGGCCTTTTAAAAAGGAGTAGGCTGTTTTCTTGAAGGTCCCTAAGTCATATCAGTTCGGAAAAATCGCTGATGGTAATCGATTCCACAAGGAAGTCGTGCGAGGAAGAAAACATCTTCTAAATCCCACAGTGGTGAATCGCCAATCATCCAAATGGTGTGGATGGTATCGGGAGTTCTGCCGCGATGTGCGTTCGTGAAATTTGGCGGCTGGGATTAATCCGAACAATTCCTCAGAGCACTCCCCGTGGTAGATGCGAAAGAAAATGCAAAGGGATGCAACATCTCTTCGCAGTGCCAATGAATCGAGCCGATCGGAAAGGGCTCGATCGTCGACGATTCGAGCCGCTCTGCGCTGGATGCGGTCAAGTGGAAGGAGCTGGCACTGGGGAGCCCCTGCCCAGAGATTGGAACAGTATTCCATGTGAGGCTGAACCTGCGCCTTGTGAAGTTGCAGGCGATGTACCGGCATGAAATACTGTCCCGCTCTGCTGAACACGCCAAGCTTTTTAGAGGCCAATTTGGCCTTCTCTTCCAAGTGACCACGAAACTGCACGTCACTCGATATGTCGACTCCGAGGATTCCGATTCTGGCTGGGGCAAGAAGGGGAGTGCCTTGAAACTGAGGAGATACGACAAAGGGGTTCTTTTTAGCGGTAAACGTGCAAACTTGTATCTTCTGAGGATTAAACTGGACTAGATTTAGTCGCCCCCAATACGAGATTTTTTTCAGCAAAGACTCGATTTCAGACACAAGTTTGTTCCGGTACTCGGCGACGTTTTCCTGAGAAATATTGGCACGGCCGGTGTATAGAGCATCACCAGTGCTGTCATCCGCATCGCAATGAATGTTACCAGTTAGCAACATATCATTGAAATGCAGAAGAAACAGCGTTGGTGATAGCACACAGCCTTGTGGAACACCAGCGTTAATAGGATTGTAGTCGGAGCATGCACCGTCTACAACGACCTTGATGCTCCGATCTGCAAGGAAGCTGGTGATCCAATTGCACAATTTCTCGGGAAGCCCATAGGAAGGGAGCTTCGAAAGAAGCGCTTTGTGCCAAACCCGATTGAAGGCCTTCGCAATGTGCAAACTAACGGCCAACGCCTCCCCCTTGGACTCTACTGCCTCTGCCCATCTATGGGTCAAGTAGATCAGAAGATCACCAGCTGATCGACCCCGACGAAAACCGTATTGGCGGTCACTAATCAGCTGGTGATCCTCAAGGTACCGCATGAGCTGGGAGTTAATAATGGATTCCATTATTTTGGAGAACAAGGAGGTGACGGCGATAGGCCTATAGTTGGACAGGTCTGAGCGGTCACTTTTATTAGAGATCGGGTGGACAAAAGCTGTCGTCGATGAATTCGGGACTACGCCTTGGGAGTAGGAGTACCGGAAAAGACGCGTTAGGACCGGTGCCAACTCCGGAGCACACGTCCTCAGCACATTTGGGGGGATTCCGTCAGGCCCACTCGACTTCTGGATGTCCAGGGAGAGGAGTGCTTTGTGAACCGAGTACTGTGAGAACAGCACATCCGGCATTGAGCACACACACCACGGGATGGTAGGCGGTGTCGAGTTGGACGCAAAAAGGGAGCCTAAAAGGTCGGCTTTGTCTTTTGCGGCTTAGGCCAGTGAGTTGTCCTCCCTGTGCAGAGATGGTAGTGATGGCTTACAGAAATTCTCTTGGACAGCCTTGGCGAGAGACCAGAATGCACGGGTTCCCGAAGGAAAGCGAACTAGTTTCTCGCCAATTCTGCCTATGTGCTCTGACTTTGCCTTGACAATAACTCTTTTGAAGGACCTGGAGGCGAAGTTATACTTCTTTTTAAGTGTGCTGGTGTTTACATCCTGAGTCGCCGAAACCGCAGCCCAGGCTTGATAACATTCCTGCTTACTGCGTAATGCAGTCTTACAGGAGCGACCAAACCAAGGTTGAGATCTGCCTGAGATGGGTACCACAAATGATGGAATAAATAGTTCCATTCCCTGTAGCACTACATCAGTGACAGAGTCAGCAACAGCGCTAGGATCATCCGGCGAGAAGCAAACCCGCCCCCATGGGTAGGATGCAAAGAAAGACCGCATTCCATCCCAATCCGCTGACCTGTAATGCCAAACATGACGGCAACCTGCAGAACGCAACCGCGAGGGGAGCGTCAGTGACACCACACACCGGATCAGACAATGGTCCGAAGAGCCGAGACAATATCAGCAATATCAAAATAAAAAACTGCGGTGTCAACCGCAGTTTTTTATTTTGATATTGCTGTTCCCCGCTACCCGCTCGCCAAACGTAGCAACTATGGCAATATACCACCCAAAATGAATAAAGTTACTAAAGGACGGCCCCCAGTCCCCGGCGACCCCGCTATTCCTGGCTACGGTGCCGACCATGGTAACGGCGGGGCAGGGGGTGCTAAGAATCTCCGGTGGTGGTTCGGTTGCCACCTACGACGACTCGACCTGGCAACTTATAACGCACGCACCCTGAGGGCTGACGAGAAGATCTTGGAGCTGAAAGAAGAGATAGACAAGTTGCGCTGAAATATTATAGGACTATTCGAGGTCCAAAGAGAGGGAGGGCACGGTAATCCTCGAATCCGGCAACTTGTTCTATCACCGGGAGGGCGACCATCTGTCCCAAGGAGATGTCGGATTTATCATCCACAAGTCTCTCGTTAACTACGATGTAAAGATTGGGAGTGTGTCGACAAGGGTCGCGTACCTTATACTTAGAATCACCAAACGGTATTCGCTGAAAGCCATACAGGTTTACGCACCAAACTCGGAACACCCCGATAAGGAGGTGGAGGAAATGTATAAGGATATCTCTAGAGCCATGCATTCCTCCAAAACTCACTATACAGTGTTAATGGGAGACTTCAACGCAAAACTAGGCACAAGAGAGAACGGTTAGCTGAAAGTAGGGAAATTTTGAATAGGGCAACGGAACCAAAGGGGCCAGTAGCTGGCCGACTTCATGGAGAAAGAGGGACTCTTTATGATGAACTCTTTCTTCCAGAAGCGGCCCCACAGAAAGTGTACCTGGTCGAGCCCCGACGGTTCGAACAAAAATGAGATTGACTTCATTATGACGACCAGACGACAACTGTTCAGTGATGTCTCAATGATCGCGTGGGTGAAAACCGGCAGCGATCACCGAATGGTGAGAGGCACACTGAACCTAAACTTTAAGTTGTAGAGGACACGTCTAATGAAGTCAACGCTCAGTCCCCCTCGTGCTCTAATCCACAGTCCCGAAACCTATCAGCTCGAGCTACGAAACCGTTTTCAGTGCCTAGAATATTGCAATTAAGTGGACGATATGAATGACAAGCTCGTGAAAACTGTCCATGCGGTCGGAGCTAAGTTCTGCAAGACCCGCCGCAGAAGAACACAAAAACTCTCCGATCACACTCTTAATCTCACGGCTGTTAGACGGGATATGAAGCTGCAGCCTTCAGCAGATTTGACAGCATACAGGCAACTGAACAGACAGATCTCCAAATGCATGTGGCGGGACTTACGCAACTTTAATACTGCTCTTATTGAAGAAGCGATCGAGCGGAACCAGGGCTCCAAAGTCTTTGCTAGAGATCTGTCTGCCGGAAAGAGCCCACTGTCGAAGCTGAAGACCGAGTGTGGCAGCGTCGTTTCCTGGACACCTGAGATTTTGAGTGAGATTGAGAGGTTCTATGGGCAGCTGTACACATCATTGTTGGAGCCACACGCAAGTGTGAGTAACGATCCAAGAGCAAGTCTTATCCGACATTATTCTGATGATATTCCGGACGTCAGTCTGAGCGAGATTAGAATGGCTCTCCAGCACCTTAAAAACGGCAAGGCTCCAGGCGAGGATGGAATTACAGCGGAGCTTCTGAAAGCGGGTGGAAAACCGGTACTTGAAGTCCTTCAGAAGCTCTTTAATTCCGTCCTCCATGGTGACATTACATCGGAGGCGTGGAGCAGAAGTGCGGTGGTCTTGTTCTTCAAGAAAGGTAACAACGCTCTCTTGAAGAACTACAGGCCGATTTCCCTTCTGAGCCGCGTCTACGTGCTGTTTTCGAGAGTCATTACGAATCGTCTCGCGCGCAGACTAGACGATTTCCAGCCTCCCGAACAAGCCGGTTTCCGAAAAGGCTTTAGCACCATAGACCACATACATACCCTTCGGCAAATTGTACAGAAGTCCGTGGAGTACAATTTGCCACTATGTCTGGCGTATGTGGACTATGAGAAAGCCTTTAATTCCATCGAAATTTGGGTGGTGCTGCAGTCCCTTCAACGGTGCCAAGTTGACTGTCGGTATATCGAAGCTTGCTGAAGTGCTTGTAGAGTAGGGCTACGATGGCTATCCGAGTAAAGAACCAGAGTATGAAATATTGCAGAGAGGTGTAAGACAGGGTGACGTTATATCCCCGAAACTGCTCACCGCTGCATTGGAAGACGTTTTTAAGCTTCTCGACTGGAAAGGATACGGTATTAACATCTAAGCAGGTGGCTCAGGACCGTTCTTTGTGGCATTTCTTGGGGGAGGCCTATGTTCAGGCCAATGGCGAGTACATCACTCACCTTCGATTTGCTGTCGATATAGTCCTTATGGCAGAAACGCTGGAAGACCTAAGCACTATGCTCAATTACCTTAATAGTGTCTCCCAGCGGATAGGTCTTAAGATAGGAGCACTAAGCTCGAAGTTGTTGACGAGTATGTTTATCTGTGACGAATAGTCCGACTAGATAAGGCCAACTTCGACCGAGAGGTCAGGCGACGGATTGAACTCGTCTGGGCAGCATTCGGGAAATTACGACACATCTTCTCGTCAGGTATACCACAAAACTTAAAAACGAGACTGTACAACCAGTGCGTGTTGCCAGTGATGACCTATGGAACTGAGACATGGTACTTCACTGCTGGCCGGACGAGGAAGCTCAAAGTCGCTCAGCGAGCTATGCAGAGGGCTATGCTCGGAGTTTCTCTGCGTGATAAACTTAAAAATGAGGATATCCGCAGTAGAACTAGAGTGACCGACATAGCCCAACGGATTAGCAAGCTGAAGTGGTAATGGGCTGGCCATATAGTTCGAAGAACCGACAACCGATGGGGAAAAAGATCCTCGAGTGGCGGCCTCGTACGGGCGGACGAAGTGTAGGGCGTCCCCTCACTAGATGGAGTGATGACCTGGTAAGACTTGTAAGTTGGAAGTAACTCGATGGATGCAGGTGGCTCAGGACCGCGCTTTGTGGCATTCCTTGGGGGAGGCCTATGTTCAGCAGTGGACTTGTGAAGGGCTGTAATGATGATGATGATGATGAAAAACTATACAACTAAGAACTTTGAGAAATTCGAAAAAAAATGATCGAGGTAAAGTGAAGAATAATCCGGCAGAATTTTTTAAATATTTGTAAAAGCAAATGGGATAGCATGGATTAGAAAATTTTGAGACATAAGTGACAATCAAATCATCTATAAAAAAAGGTTATAAGCGCTTACATTAACTGCCTCTTTTCCAAGAAGTGTTCTAAATTCGAAACAAACGTAATTTAATTCTAACCCTCTCAGAAATGAGAGCCCAGCAGTGGGACGTAAATAGGCTGCAACTTTACTTTACTTTTTACTTTTAAGCTATTAATATTTGAAATCGATTAATGTCACAAAAACTTGATATTTATGAGTAAAAATGGTGTTATTTTAATATAGATAGTATAGAATTAATTATTAAAATATAATTATATAGAAGAAGAGAGAGAATGACATTGTCGGCAAGTTCAAATTCAAATTCAAATCGTTTATTGCTTTCACACTCATGCTAAAAAAAATCTTATTAAGTTTATAAAAATTCCGTAGATAGCAATGTCAAATTCTGTAGTTCCGTAGATGATGACTTTCCGTATATCTTTAGAAAAATCCGTAGAGTTCGCAACACTGCGTTGATATGCAACAGAAGATCCACCAATACAAATGTGATATTTTACCAATTCCCCTCTCCTCACACTCAGTCGCGCGCCGCATCGCGCCGTCCACCCGACCGCACCTCAAACAAGTTTGGACTCGCTTTCGCTTTGCTTAGGAACCGGTAAAATAAAGGTTCTTAAAGGTTCTAATTTAGGTTCTGGTTCCTGTTCCGGTATAGGTACCGGAACCCCTAAATACCGGTTCAATACCGGTATTTTGGAACCGTTTTCAATCCCTGGTTGTGTCAGACCATATGCCAAGGCAAAGTCATAAACAGATCTCCCCGCATAATCGGTTAAACGTGAACCGAGCCATTCGGCGTGGTGGGCGTTAAAATCGCCAAGGATCACGATCTCTGCGCATGGGACCTGTTGTAGCAAAGAATCTATAGCCATTTGGACGTGGTCGTTGAGTCGGTCTGTTTCGGCATTACCGCTATGGGACCTATAGAGGCACCCGTAGACGCGCGGATAGTCGTTGCTTTCTACGCGTAGCTAAAGGATGGACAGGTCCGAAACTTCAAGACTACCGAGGTGTCGAGAACAGATGTCCTCTCTGACATACACGCAAACTCCAGCCCGAGGCACAAAGGAGTGCTCCAATTTGTACCCCAGGTAGGAGAGATACGAAGAATCAGCCGGGGAGGACACCTGCGTCTCGGTCAGAAAGAGCAAAGCCAGCTTCGCCGTCTCGAGATGGTAGTGGACGGCGTTTAGATTCGAGTGAAGTCCCCTGATGTTGCAGAAATTCACGGATAGCGTGGCAGGGGTCGCCTTGGTATTGTTGCTCAGTTTGCCCCGAACAGTTATGTTTTTGAGCCGAAGTTTGCCCCCCCCCCCCACAGAATACGCGTGGCAGCCTGAGCACCTATGCTCAGGAGTGGAATAACATGGTCGTGGATGCTCAGCGAGGGATTCTCCAGGGGTGCTGGTACCCTCCTGAGGTAGTCTTTCGTGTAATTCCGCTACCATGTTGATGGGGGTGGGGGGAATGGGCCTACGGCCACCTGCACTCACCAGACGAAACGCAGAAGCAGAGCTTCTACTTATTGTTGTACAATTTGTTTTGGTAGTAGCTAAATACTCTTATTCTTTTGCTGGCTCACTTGATCCGTTCATGTACAGCAGCGCAAACTCGAGTTAGGGAGATTCAACTCGAGTTAACTCGAGTTGAGCGCAACTCGAGTTGACCCATCACTATCGTATCTTAGCAACGCATCATGACAACAAAACAACGATCAACGCATATTTAAAGCAGTTTAAAGCTAGTATAGTATAGTTTATAGCTATATATACTCTCTGACTAGTATACAGTTATCTGTGGTTTAAAGTTTCTTGTAGGGATGTTTCTTTCATATTCATCAATATTTATTGAGTATTTATTATTCTCTAACATTTTTACATTTACGTACATTTGTAAGTAATAAACGCATATTATAATGAATTTAATATCATTCAAAGAGCATGTAATATGTAATTAATTATACGTATCTGCCGTTTTTTTAAAGTTATATTATAGAATTACAGAATAAATAATAGTAGTTATACATATGTCATATACTAAAATATTGTTTAGTATTATCTTATAAAAAAAACAATGTTTATTTATATGAGTAAAAAGGTAATATTTTTTCATAGTAATGTAATTTGCCACTCAAGCTTTATTACTTAATTCATTTTTTTATTACTTACAGATTGCAATACCTAAACAATCCAACGTTACTTGTATATCATGGAATCATGCATCAGGATATATAGCGGTCGGAGGGGAAGATGGAATGCTAAAAGTTTTAAAATTGGAATCAGGTTATAGGAGTCAAGTATTTATGTTGTTTAAGACATTTTTACACTGATGTTTGTGACCATTATTTATTAAATATACACTTTGTTGATATTAACCCATACAAACTATAAGTTACAGACGTTTTTTCCAAAAAAACCTGAAACCTAAGTCTTGTGATTTGTATGCTTAAATTTTATATCTAAGGTTATCAGAAGACTTGGTTGAAAAACTGGTTTGATTGTATGATTTTTTTGTTTTTTTTAATTTCTATCAGCAGTATAAAGCAATAGCAGCGGTATAGTATATTACACCAGGCTATAATATATAATAATTTTATGGATTAATTTTACATGTTTAATTTGACTTGTTTTACTTTTTTAAATTCTTACTTTACAGCACTCATGGTCACGGGAGCACTTAGGTGTTTCATGTCACAAGGTCATAGTTAACCCATCCTGATTTAGCTTTTAAATGTTTATTTTTGGGTTAATCCATGCTACTCTTGTGCCTGCTCAGTTATTTTAAAGATTGCTCTTATTAGTTCAATTCGGACAGTGAACTAGTTCATTCTATTAGTTCTAGTTGGTCATCAGTACCACTAAGCGGTTTAAACTGTATCTATCTGTATGGAATGGTTATCTCATTCAGTCAGTCTCAGTATGTTGATAAGAATTCTTCAAGCTTTATGAAGTCTGGATGCTAAAATGCAATTATTAGGATGGCTCTTTTCAATTTCCACAAATTGACTATGGTGAGCAATGTATATAAGTCCATAATGAAAAGATTTTTTTTGCATAGGAGGAGGAGGAAATCTTTCAATGAATCTTACATTAGAAGGTCATACAGGTCATTTACAAGTTGCCATATGGAATGAAGTTTTCCAAAAGCTTACAACTAGCGATGAACATGGTGTGATAATAGTATGGATGCTTTATAAGGTAAATCAACATACATTATAAAAAATCATAATGTATGTATGCTCTGTTGGAAATGTTTCAATGGTGTTATTCAATTTATCACAAAAAACTTATTTCAGGGTTCCTGGTATGAGGAGATGATAAATAATAGAAATAAGTCTACTGTTTCAAGTATGGCTTGGGGATCTGACGGTCAAAAAATTTGTATAGCATATGAAGATGGTAATACAAATTATCAGAAATATAAAATATAGCACATTATTAAGTACATTAATAGTAATTCAAATTAGTATTATGATATTTTGTTCAGGTGCTGTTATTGTTGGGTCTGTGGATGGATCCCGCATTTGGGGAAAGGATATTAAAGGTCCTGGCTTGAGTGCGGTGCAATGGTCTCCCGACAACAGTCTTTTACTTTTTGCACTTTCAAATGGAGAGTTACATTTATATGATGATCAGGGGAATTTTATAGTAAGTATAGTCTGTCTCCTGAGCTAATTACATAAATATTTTACAGTGTTGGCAGTGTAAAAAATCCACCATTCATACTGGGGGTGTCGTATGAGGTAACTATTACACTTCAAAATGATCTTACCATAGAATTACTCTATGGATCTTACAGCTTCAGGTGGCGGTATAACCACTGTTCACGCTAGGTATATATTACTTATACTGGTGACAGGCAGCAGCATCAGAGATGCAAAACATGGTACTTGGGTCATCAACCCGCCTGCCAATACAAATGTGCCGCTTTGTTTCCCTCTGACGCCACTTACGACAGCCAGTGGACGATATGGGGTTGTGGTATTTATTCTTTACACTGCAACTACACGGTAACTCCGCCACGGGAAAGGCCTGTATCCTATGCCTATAAGTTGATGTCTATTTAATAGGAGTAGAAGATACAATCATTACCATATTAACAGTACATTGCAAAATTTCTAAGTTTGCGGGACGATTTATAACTGCCCATTTAGATGTTGTTGTAATGGGTACGATATTAATAAGAAATATTGAAAATTTCAAATTTCAACTTATATTATGCCTTTTATCTTTATTCAATTTATTCTAGAAATTAGTTTCACAATCAAAGCTGTATGTTTAGTAAGACCTACCATACAATTGACAACCAAAATTACCCATTACCCTTTTAAATTTTAGATGCCTGTTGCTAATAATTCCACATCTGGATCAATAGAAATCATATCAATGGACTGGTATGCAGGAAGGGCACCAAATAACAGACCGGTGTTGGTGATATGTTATGGAAGTGGTCAGTTGTTACTAATGAAAAACTGCATTGAAGAGGGTACGCATATTGGATAAACGGTTTATATTTGTTTTGATTTAATATATTATAATTTTTTGTTTGTTATTTTAGAAAGTGTTGTCGTTGAAACTAATATGACAATTATTGATTGTCATTGGAATCATAATGGGACTGTGTTAGCAGCAGCAGGCTGTACGAAGGACCAAGCAAATGTGGTACAATTTTTTAGTGCCTATGGTGAGGTAAGAATTCAATGAAAATTTTAATGTTATGTACATTATACTAAATATTATTATAAAAGTACAAGGAAGGCCATGTCCACCTGTGGTCTTCTTAGTCATGCTGCAGCTGTATTATGGTAGTAGTATGAATGGGTCCGCTAGAACGGGGAATGACCACATTCTCACAGTTTACCAGTGTAAAATAGTGGTCATGCGTCTCTAGGCGGAACATCAAAATTTGACTACTGACTTGTCGTGTGGGATCATGCGCAGCAAGTGGTTCATCCCAAATTCAAACCAGACAAGTCATAGACCGGAAGACCACGCTTCCGTGGTCTTCCCGTCTATGGCTTGTCCTCGTATACTGAGCGCATATGGTAGGTTTAGAAGGCGACCTGTAATTAAAGCGGCCGTCCTGACGTTTTCGACAATCCTCCACTTATCAAGCTGTAGCGAGTTAAGTAGTCGCTTCATCATCATTGCAGCGATTTCAGCGCGACTCGACGCCGTGTGAACTATGCGCTGTCGTCCACGTACAACGCGAGCATGTCTTCTTTTTCTGGATGCGACCTTCTAAGATGAGGTTAGAGGGATCTGTCGTGGGGACTCCAGCCAGGATGGGGCCACGGTTGAGATTATGTGCTAACATAAATGTTACGGCCTACAGCTGCTCCAGCAAGGGTCGAATCTTCCGGAACCCATGAGCAGAAGACTCCACGAGCAGCCGCAGGTCGGGCCCAAAATGGCCACATGGAAATGTCCTATCATAATAAACTATATAGGAGAATGCTAGAAACACATAGTACCAGTATCAGAAGCTAACTTCGCACCGAGGCTCGGTCAGGCCGTGAGTGGGTGTAAGGTGAATGGCAAGTAGTGTTCAGTGATGTGTAAATGTCTGAGACCTTGATCAATTAGGCGACCAGCAGCGGCCGAGTTCCAGGCTGCCCCACAATGCGGCATCGCTCCAGCAGGCTCCACCGCTGGACCATTTCTTTCTTCATTGTCACTATTTCAGTCTATTAGCTTCATTGTACATTTAACTAACTTAAACTCGCCTAATTTCACATTCATCGTAGAATCGAACACGTGATACCCGACACAGTAAGGACAGTAGGTCGAAATTCGACATTCAATGTCCCGGATTCACTTATCACAAAATTATAAATAGGGAACTAAAGCGATCTCTTAATGACTTATATGGTTTAGCGTTAAACACAACTAAGTTCCTTCATTCGAAACCAAAACACCACGTCGCGAAAAGAATTCAGAATACGCCTCGTTGACACGTAAACTAACGAACCAACCAACACACAAAAAGGGGCACTTAACGCGACGGCACAATTATAATGATTTCCATACAATCAACCGGGAGACGCTCTCGACCAAGGAATGCGCGGTTCGAATCCTAAACCGTATATCTACTCGGAGCACGCGTGCACAATTTCGCATCACCCGAACAAGTTAAATACTGCAAAATTCACATATCCACGTAGCGAAGTAACACGCCTAAATCTAACTATCTGGACCGGCTATACGCGTCTTCACCGCCTCGCGGCCAGCGAACAACTCTCACCTCTTCGCCCACGCGTCGAGCCACTGCCAGCTGCACACGGCCGCCCCACCTCGGCGTTTACCTCATCTACATACCATCGGGTGAGGCGCCAGCTTGAACGCAATTGGAATGGCGTTCAAAAATGACCAAATTTGGGCATAAACAATAAATCTTCATTAATGAAGGAATGACCCCACTACCCTCACAATTACCAATATGAAAACGCCCAACGATTTGCGGCTGCGATTGTGTGGCGTTAATTAGTGTAGCACGCGAGTTAGCTGGGGGATAGTCGAATGGCCGCTGCTAAAACTGTGTTGTTCCATCCGTATATACTCGTAGCAGCAAATGTTTAAATAGTTTTCTACTGTGCGATAATAGCGCGACCTTGTAGCCAGCCGCTTGTCGCCTGTCCTTCCTGGATTTGGAATCGTAATCACCTTCCCAGCACTACAATAGTGCAAACGGACTGAAAACCAACCAAAGGTTAAATTACGTTATCGAATTTTTCGAATAACTGCATATTGGTCGGTAACATACTATAAAACAAGCTTTGCCTTTGGGACTTAACATGTGAATCATACAAAGATACTACTCAAAAAAAAATGTGTGGGATATTGTAAACGTACACACTGCCGGTGCGGTGTCGGCCTTTTTTGAATTTGGCTGGAACACTTCCGAATTATGTTCACGGTGGCTAATCTCAATGGAGGCTAGTCTCCGCAGGATAGGATTTCATATTCTCGGAGGGCAATCCGACACGACCGGATAGAGATTACCAATGGCTTTACGTGCTTTTCGAGGCACGGGGTGAAACACTGCTGCCTGGATATAAGGTACATTTACTATCAGCATTTTCAATAAATTGCTGGATACAGGCCAGTATTTAAGAACTGCTACATTCACTACGCTGAGTAGGCGGTGTGGAGAGCATGGAGTCGTTACTATTGCATTAATAATGCTGCTCCGTATTAACGATTTGTGGAAAATAGATATTCTACTTTTTTGTCGTGTCGGCCGCCAAAGCCTTGTTTATCAGTTACTATGGCGCACCGTTGTTCTATTTTCTCAAACCAAACGTCAAAGAGAAGTTGCGTTTTGACGTTATTACTCAATGAATAGACTGCGTGACGTGGCATGGCTAATGTAATACGTATTTTTATATTCTACTGTAGCATGCCATGTAATGAAGCATGCAAGATACATGCGAAGCAAGTTCTTTAATTATTTAAGTAAAAAACATTAGAAGTTATTAAAATACTTATTATTTTAGCATATCAGGACTCTGCGAGTGCCAAGTGGATCAATGAGAGCCTTATCATGGGAGGGACATTCCCTGCGACTCGCCATAGCTATAGACTCTTTCATTTATTTTGCTAACGTAAAACCCGATCACAAATATGCATACTACGGAAACACCCTTGCGTTCGTTTCCGAAACGGATACTATTACATTTTGGGACACCGTTACACATCAGGTATTTGGTACTTCTGAATTTTTTTTCTTTAATTATAAAACTTGTCGAAAACGGTAAAGCTCAATGTTAATTTTCAGTCATGGATAAATCATATTCCAGACGTAGTTGATATGAGTGGGATAGACGAATACTGCATCATAGCCACTAGTAACACTCTAATAATATCAAATCAACAAGGAATCCAGTGCGACGGTGAGACGACTTTTTATTTTAAAATAAGTACATAGTCTTATTATTTTACCTATAATATTTTATTGCAATGCAGCAAAAACGATAACTATACCGGTGGTAAGTGTAGCAGTCAACAGTAAAGCTATTGCAGTGGCTGCCTCCAAAGAGTCCTTTTTAATATGGAAGTTTTCAACGCCGTCTAGACCTCGTGAGTAACAAATTTTTAGTGCGCATATGCATTGAAATTAATTGTTACCTTATCAATAAACAACAATGAATTTGCAGGTACATCAGAGCAATGGTACAATGCAGATGGATCGTCAATTTCAGCTGGAGAAAGTGGTTTCCAAGATGAAACCATTTGTTGTATTGCATGTTCGGACAGCCACCTTGTAGTAGGTAGAGATTCGGGTACAATATTGCTTTTCTCTCTCGTAAACTTTAAGAAAATAACGTCTATTAATATGAACACGAAACCATATAAAATGGGACTTAATTCAAATTCGAGGTATGTGGAATTAGGAAGAATATTAGTAAAGTTATGAATGTCGTGGTTCGATGGTGTAATCAGAAAGTTAATTGGACGGCATAGTTGTTTGTTTTTCCGGTTTTTACCTAAATGCCTTGGCTTGTACTCATTTTATAACGGCACGAACAACACTTAACGTTTATGCTGACCGAAAGTCCCTTCCATACGGTTGAAATTGCCAAAACGTTTATATTTAATGCCTTTTGAATTTTATAAGTCAATTAGTATTTTGTGATAAATTTAACAACAGAAAACATTAATTTACTTACGGATAATGGGATAGAAACTATCACCAATCATTATTTTCGCCCATGCAGACTATGAATTATTCGTTTTAGATGGCTAAAAATACGTTAGGCGATTTAGCTTAGCTTGCTTTAGACATTGGATACTGGGTATTAACTAAATGGCTGGCCATTCAGTTAGCAGACTGATTAAACCATTGTGCTGTGACATCTATGTAACACAAATTATCGATTATATTTTTATATTGGCGATTTTTTTTAGTAAGTTCTTCGTAATCGATCAGCCCGGTTCTTTATACGTTTTGGACACAGATATGGCTAACAATATAAGTATTGGTCAAGCACTACGCAAGGACGTGTGGAGTGCACTATGGGCGTGTGATAACTGCCAGATGTTAGCTGTGGCTGAGAAGGCCCGTTTATATGTTATGAGAGACAATGAGCCAGAAGAACCTTTAACCATGCAAGGATATCTTTGCAAGTTTAAGGTTAGTGTTTAATAATCGGAATACACAATTAAAAGTATGGAACCACTGGTGTATCCTTGGCAATTTACAGCAATGAGGGCATCCACGACTTTTTCTGCCACCAGGGCGGCGCCACTTTCGAGTGAGGTTAAATATTTGACAGATTTCATAGCGGGGACGATAATTTATTAGGAAAATGTAATTTTTAAGGTTTCTTTCTGTATTATTAGTTATATTTTATATTAATTACATTAGAAATGAATAAACCAAACTATAAATATAACTAAAAGACGACTTTAAAAAAAAAAGAGTTATAATGTGCAAGAAATTAAATATCAAACCACTGACGCATTGTGTTGTGTATTAATATAATACTCTAGATAATGATAAACTATTATTTAAAACTAATTTCTCAATTAAACGACACTGTGTAACAAAAAACTTTACCTCAGTCGCTAGTAGCGACATCTGGTGAGTGGAAGATTATTAGCCCTCATTGTAAAACTTTTGATCGATCGAAAACCATAAGTATGTGCATGGATATGTATATCTTGTAAATGTTTTATCATTCAAGATTGAAAGACCAGAGGGATCTCTTTAGCAGAATATTTAAAGATAATAATATTATAATATTTCTATTTTCTACATTGATGCTAGTGTTGTGTGTATCATATATATTATTTGTTACAGGAGTTAGAAATAACAACGGCGCTTCTGGATAACATGACTGATAAGTGTACGCCTCAACACATTGTGCGGGTAGAAGTGAAATCGTTGAGAGACACGCGTCAACTTATTGAGAAAGTTGGCTTAAAGGAAGCAGAAAGCTTTATTAAAGATAACCCTCATCCACAGCTGTGGTAGGTTTAATTAACTTTAAAAAATAATACATATTTTATCTATCATTTACTGAAACCTTATATATTACGTTGTATGTAGGTACTTTTCAGTAAATGTCTTACAATAATAATACAAGTAAATCAAAATAGTATTGATATTGATTTTTTTAACCATACGATGTGTGAAAGCTCGAAACTGTTTTTATAATGGCTATGGTAAATAAAAAGGTGGCCTCTATTGCGAAGAAACTTACTTATCATATTGCGCAGGCAAGTCAAGCTTGTTGCTTTGTGAGTGAAAATACGGAGAAAACGAATTTTCTGAGAACTGAGACCTAACTAGATCGATTTTTGCCCCCGTGCACAAATTTCTTCGATATCGTTAGTGCCGTTTTCGAGAACGCGATTCATCGTTATCAATAAAACCTTTCACAAGTCCACTGCTTAAAGTAAACTAACACTGTAAAAAGGTTGTACATCGCAACTTTACAAGGACATTTAATTTCTTTGTAGCTGGTTTGGCTTTAGATTAAATGAACAGCTTAAAGAGTTTCGAAGAAATCTTAACCCTTGAAAACTAAGACGAGCGGTGTAATTTAAAGATTGTAAAATTTAGAAGTTAAGATGAAGAATATATTTAAAGTAGAAGTTAGATGAGGAGGATTCTTTGTGTGGTTTATTGCAGATACGCTTTTGTTTTAGTGGGTTGAATTTTACAATATTTGACATTGCCCCGTTCGGATACTGCCCATAGTAAGTGGTTCACGCGCTCTACTATGGTTTTTTCTTGCGCTGTAACATATCATGTAATAGTAAGATATTCGTTTTTTAAGGCTTTTGTTAGCCGAAGCTGCTCTAAAAAATTTCGAATCGGAGTCAGCTTTAGAGATGGCAGAGGCGGCGTTCGTGCGGCGAAATGACTACGCTGGTATTCGGTTCGTAAATCGCTTGAAAGCTTTGCACTCAAACGCCCTTAAGAAAGCGGAGATTCTGGCTTATTTTAAAGAATTCGATGCCGCCGAGAAGATTTATCATGAAGAAGACAGGAGGTGAGTGCCAAACTTAAGCAATTTAAAAAAATAATGGTTCTGTAGTGTTATTTTCTTTAAATCATTATAAATAAACGTGTAAATGTTAATTATTATTTTCATTCATTCATTCATTCATTACAGCCGTTCTCTGCTGAAAATGCCTTCCCTTAGGGGGATATTTGCCAAAGCTGCCACGCTTAGGACCGTAGTTTTTTTTTAATTATTTTGAGTTGTAATTAGAAAGATGCTGCTGCCCATGATCTGTTTCTTTTTCATCTGTTGGTCTCTTACGACACTCACAAGATGACCTGTAGTAGAAGTTTCTCCACCACCTTGCTAAATTCCCCCAAATCTAATGATGATTTTGGATTTGAATTCACTTTACATTTTATGCACGACTAAAAAATAAATTAACGTACGTACTGAAAAATTTACTAAGGCTCAAAAATTTTGAATTCTTTAAATCTGTTCTGCTTTTGTACATACAGGATAAATCACGTTGCTCACAAAAAGGCGCCTCACTTCTTTTTCAAATTAAAAATATTTGTTTTTCTAAAATGTTTGCATTGCAGAGATTTGGCGATAGCGTTACGAAAGCGTTTGGGCCATTGGTTTCGTGTGGTAGAACTGCTGAAGTCGTCTGTCAGTGCGACTGACTCCGAAGTGAAACAGGCTTATATTAACATCGGTGACTATTACCTCGATCGGCAAAATTGGTGAGACTGAATTTCTAAAACTGATTTATTCTTTTATGCAAAACTATTTGAAATTGAATTCATAAAGACATAAGCCTCACATTTTGAAGTGGGTGCTGGTTAGCAGAATATACCGCCGAAAAATTTCCACAACTTTGCAAGTGTTGAAATATTATTTTAATTTTGATGTAAGATAAAGCACCACATAATGAAAATGCCAAGAAGAACTCGTGACCTTAAGATATCGGACGCATGTCATATAATACGCTAGGTTTAAAATATCTAGATCGCTGATACGAGTGTTAAATGTGCACGACGGGTTTGGTACTTTAATTGCCATTTTAAGGCTACCCATAGCGATTACGACATGTTCTTATGACTGTTAAGTTAGGGAGGCTCATATATCTCCAGCAATAGGTTGTTATGGTCTTTTAAGTATGGGTTACAAATCTCGCCAATTTAGGACTGCGTGAGCAGTAAACTGTTTACGATTAATAATTAAATAAAGTACATAGTTATTTCTTCTCTATTTATGCTGCTTTAAATCTGGAATCCCATTAATATTTTTATTGTAATATTCTTAAGGACACGCAAAAATTGGCAGAGAAAAATAGTTAGTTGTAGCTAGACATGCTTTCAACATTTACCAACTTTATTAAAGATGTTAAACATGTATGTGATTATGTGCATCAGTTACATAACAGTTATGTATATTATTATATGTACAGGGTTGGCGCTGTCGAGTATTATACCATGTCTAATAACATGGAAGGATTAAAAAAATGTTACATGGCGTTAGAAGATAATGAATCATTAGCTAAATTAGTTACAGGATCGCCAAGGCATGTTAAGGTTAGACGAAACAACAGGTTGATGATAGATTATTTTGTTGTTTCTCTTCATAAATATAAGTTACATTTTAGGATGGATCAACAAAACAAGCAATCATTGATGATATAAATGATACAAATCAGATATTATCAGTTCAGAACATAGTGCATCTGAAAGAAACCGGAAGAATGATACAAGCTGCAGCCGCGGCCGTTCAGGCAAGCATTTTAACAATTATTATCTTTATTTAGTTTTTTAAATATATTGAAATACAAAATATTTGCTTTTATATAATATATAAAATTTTACTTATAAATGATTTTTCGTAATATCTTTTAAGCTTGCTAATAGCGAGGCGTCTAAGAAAGCGTCGCCATTGCGAATAAAAAAACTCTACATCTTGGCTGGGCACCTCTACAGTCAAAATTCTGTTGGTAACGTATGATGTTTAGATTTTTTATTGACTGTATTCGTCGATCTTCTTATGAAATAAGCCGCATATCTCTCAATGCAGACACGTGTTTTTACATATATCGCTATCACAATGGTATCTAAGTATCAAGAGATAAAAATCTATTTTGAGTTTTGTTTTTCTACCTGATAAGACGATAATTTAAAATTAAAAATGTTGTACAACCGACTTCAATATAAATTATTAAGAATAACTCAAAAACTATTGGTCAGACCTTGTTCAAATTTATATGGGACCACATGTGAAGCACCAGCTTTCAAATAAAAAAGATGCATCGAAATCGGTTCACTCAGTCAAAAAAGCAAATAAAAAAACACACAAAATTGAGTACCGTCTCCTTTTTGCAGTCGGTAGAAAATAGCCGAAACGTCATTTATTTTAACAAAACATTTTCATTGTACTTTTGCGTGCATTGTAAACAAATTTTAGAAAACATTGACAGTATTCTATTAAGCTCTTTTCCAGGGGAGGGTAAAAGACATTTTCTTGGGCGGGTCGTGTCCTCTTCCTCATTAATTGAAGCAAATAGAAGGGCCGTTAGCTGCAATTAATAAAGTATCCGCGGAAAAACAGAAGGGAATTAGAAATGGCGGTATACACGGGACCAATAGCAAAAACAATACTAATAACGTTATATGTTAATATTAGAAATAACAATTATATTTATAATTATGGTTTTGTGAATTTAAAAATTCACAAAGCCAATTTCGGAACCTGCGTGATAGCGTGTAAGAGGTCTAAAAGCAAAGGCGCCGTTGTCCGTGACCGTGAAGTCTTAAACTGAGATATAAGCGATATCTGTTTTTGAGATGAGGGAAGTGACATAGAATAATCTTTTTTATATTAATTAGGAAAGAACGTTGTTGTGTGATTAACTAATTAAGAAAAATCATATTTATCAGTCATTTGCGTATCTTTTTTTTATTTAAAACTTGGACAAGCTTGGCTTCTCTGCATTTAACCTGTCAGGACAGAGGCTAATCTGTTTCTAAACTGTCAAGACAGAGTTTTTTTTTTATAGGATAAGGGTGACAAACGAGCACACAGTCCACCTGATGGTAAGTGGTTGCTGCGACCCATAGACATCTACATCTATCCTCTATTACAAATCAAAATGTAGATGCGCCGCCATCCGTGAGGACCAAGATGGAATGCCTCCTTTCCAGTAAAAAGGGCCTCCGGCCACCTGCACTCACCAAGCGGAACGCAGAGGTAAACCTCTACTCCACGCTAGTTTTCTGTGAGGTCGTGGTACCACCCCAGTTCGAGCCGGCCCATCCGTGCGACAGCAAAAGCTGCCGCGTGGCTCTGCCACTGTTAAAAATGGTGTTTTTGAATACTACACGTTATTATATTAGTACGAGATACAAAAAAAAAACTTACAACTTTATTTTTATATAAGTACTTAGTTACTTATTTATAATTAGGTAAAATATAAAAATCCAAAAAAATGAAGTGTTTATTTATGTTATAAATTAAGTTTACAATATAAATCGCAAAAGGTAGTTCTTAATTTTTTGTATTAGCTTGTACACACTACCAAAGGTTAGCTGGCAGAGAATGCCTTTTTGGCATTAAGTTCGCTTTTGTACCAAATGTTTGTTTGTTTGAGTGCAATAAAGAATTTTCTATCTATCTATCTATTTACTTAGCTTTCTTAGGAACAACTTTGTGCAATACCGACTTTTGCGTACACCTCTAGGGCGCCGCCGACTAACATCTTCACTGCAATATTTTAATAAATACGCATCGTGTTCTGGTTTTGTTTTCATTGTAAAAAGATTCAAACATTGATATCGCTTACTATAATGACTAACTATAATATTGGGTGCGTACCTAAAAAAGAAGTTATATTAGATTTACAAAAAACTGTATTCAATTTAATTTTTATTAAAAATTGAACATTAATCAAATTATTTGGATTTATGAATTTTCAATTTCATTTAAATTTATTTACTGAATAAAATAAGGTACATGTTGACGGTACCTATCTACCGAAAATCAAACTAACTTTACTGCCCTTTTCCACTGTTTAGGATATCGTTTTCTTTTCCTGGCCTTATTTAGAGACACTGCCAGTATACTTTCTTGCATTTTCCTCTTTAACTCCCTTTTATTAACAATAAACAAGATATTCACACCCGAATCGTCACAGATAGGGGAGACCTAGGTGGGTTGGCACAAAAATTACATTACAATGCATAACTCGGCACTATATAATTCTACATAAGTGAAACTTGTATGATTAGATACCTAGATCTGTACACTATTTAATTCATGCACATAGCACATATTAAAATATGCCTTTTTAAAAGATATTTCTGAAAACCCACATCAACTCCCCGTGTTTCAACTCTCCTAGTATCGAGGTAAGTTGAAACAGTTTCAGAGGTGAGTTGAAACGTAAATTTGAATAATTAGTTTATAGTTAAATAAAAAGTTTTTTTTAAGAAAAATTGTTTTTTTTTAAAGAAAATAACACAGTAATTGAGGTATTTATAAGAGACCAATCGATAAAAAACACTAATATTTAAGTAATACTAAGGCACATCTTATAACAGTATTTGTTTTCTACGGACTTCGAAAAGGAGATGGCACTCAATTCGACTCTATGTTTTTTTTATGTGTGTTACCTCATAACTTTTTACTAGGTGAACCGATTTCGATGATTCTTTTTTTATTTGAAAGCTGGTGCTTTACATGTGGTTTCATATAAATTTAATGAAGGTTTGAGTAATAGTTTTTGAGTTATTCTTAATCATTTATATTGAAGTCGGTTGTAGAATTTTTTAAATTTTAAATTATAATAAAACAGGGTTGGATGCCGTTCTATAAATAGTTTTAACCACACTTCTTCAGCAATTTCATCTCTTTTCCAGGAAGGAGGGAACTTTTTATCGTATTGTCTGGCAAGCTGAAATGCAAGACGCCTTGCTTCCTTAGTGCTACGACCCTATGATCTTATCACTTGCTGTGTTCAGCAGCTAACTATAGCCGCTGAACACAGCAGGAGATACTCGCACAGAATATTTTCTTCTTATGTAGAAAATACTAAAGCTTGCGCATATCCTATAGTTTCTGGTTTTGGGTCATCTTTACTATGCTTGTTTTGTTTTTTTATGTAACGATATAAAAATGAGTAGTTTAAGTCGTAACATTTAGCTGCATCTCGAAGGCTTTTTCCTATCAAATTAACCTCATCTGTTGCTAGTTTATACATTTCAATACTCGCTTCTCCTCTGTTACTTTTCCGAGTATATTTATTAGGCTTCTGAAATAAAAAAAAAACTCATTTTGGAAACACCTGGACTGTTTTCAATTAATTAACCATCAGAACCATCTCACAAACACGCATGCTTTTAACCTTATAACACCCTCTTTATTTCTTCGGGGATTAAAAAGCTAACCACTTGAAATAGTATATCATAAATTTACTGTCGAGGACAGTTGAAACGAAAAAGGTAAGTTGACACAAGCTGTTTCATCTTACCTCCGTAAAATAATTTACGACTTTCTGAACATGATCACAAAAGTAACCTTGAAAGTCACAATCTAAGCATAAAATGAATTTACAATTATAAAGTGCAATAGTTAACCTAAATAAAGATCTCAATTTTATCACAAAAAAGCTAACACTAATAAGTACTGTAAACCATCAAAATTACAAACGAAAACTTACTTTTGTACGATTTTTGAGCACTATCTTCGTGGTTACACAACCGCTCGTTGGACGCCGTTGGCGTGTGCCAAGGTGTTAGTTGGTGTATCATGGAAGCTCCAAATCAGCCATTGCCGAACTTCTAATGCTTATAGTTACTGAGATATCGACATTGTTGCAACTCACCTTTGTGTCAACCCACCTAGGTCTCCCTATTCTACTCTCATTTATGTTACCAATTTATAGAGAAATAAGCCTTTATGAAAACTGCATTTATAGTTTATAAAATACAAAAAGTGGACAAAGGCGTCTTTGCTTTTAGGTACCTCATATTTTCACTCAAGTTTTCAACACTTTGACATAATGTAATGTACGAGTACGTGTAATCAACGTCTTGCTCAAAAAATATTTCGTCGCAATGACGTTTTAAACGTAATATTTTAATAAATAAAATTTGACGTTTAATAAATAAAGAAATAGTTTTTTGCGTGGTAGAGCCATGCTGAAGCTATTTTTTTATAGTTGTACACGAATGGGTCGGCTCGAACGGGGAAAGACCACCGTTTCACAAAATACCAGCGTAAAATAGCAGCTTAGTTTTGCTGTGTTTCTTATGGTGAGTGTAGAGAACCGGAGACCCCTTTTACTGGAATCTAGGCATTTCATCTTAGTCCTCAGGGGTGACAACGCATCTGCATTTTGATTTTTAGCGGGTATGGCTATACGCTTGTTAAAGAATGCCATTAAAAAAGAAGGTAAGCATCTAAACTTGGAAGAATAAAAAAATTGAAGTTTTGGATTATACAATAATCTTTATCCTATTCTTAATCTGCTTAACCGTGTAGTGGCGGTGTTAGAATATCCACTAACTCATATCGTCCCGTGGGTGTCGTAAGAGGCGAAATAAGGTAACTCATACGGGAGACTGACAACAGCATCTTCATGATAACAACTCAAAATAAATAAAACCTTGCGGTTGCCAATCCGTCTGCTTCGCGTAGCAACTATGGCAAAATCCCTCCTATCAGACAAATGAGGTCTATGGTCAGTTGTGAGCTTTTATGAGCTGTAATGGATAGTTTATCTGCGTGTATAGTAAGTAAGCGGGTGTGATTTTGTGTGAAGATGGGGTGAAGAGCCGCGAGGCGGTGCGCTGCTACCGGCTGGGCGCGGCGCAGCACTGGCTGTGCGCGGCGAGCGGGCGGGCGCGCGCGCGGCCGCTGCGCGCCGAGCCGGCGCGCTGTGCCGCCGCGCGCCTCGCCGCCGCGCTCGACGACCTGCACCCGTCTCAGCACCTCCAGGTCCGTCCCTACCCCCAATATACACCATTGCTATACTCACACTACACAATCTTACAAACCCAAATGATTGCTCGAACATTAACGAACCACCTCTTTCGCAATATGATGCCTGCTTCATCATCATCATCATCATCATTACAGCTCTTCACAAGACTGCTGAACATAGGCCTACGGTACGAAGCTGCCACTCGAGAACCTTATTTCCCCATCGGTTGTCGGTTCTTCGAGCTATATATGGCCACTTCTTTCGTAATATTTAACAGTGATTTAACAGTGGTAGAGCTAAGCGGTAGCTTTTGCTGTCGCACGGATGGGCCAGCTCGAACCGGGGTGGTACCACGACCTCACAGAATACCAGCGTGAAGTAGAGGTTTACCTCTGCGTTGCGCTTGGTGAGTGCAGGTGGCCGGAGGCCCAATTCTCCCCCCCCCCCCAATCAACATGGTAGTGGAATTAAATAAAAGACTACCCCAGGATACCAGCACCCCTGGAGAATCCCTCGCTGAGCATCCACGACCAAACTACTCCACTCCTGGGCGTGGGTGCTCAGGCTGCCCCGCGTTTTCGGGGGGGGGGGGGGTGAAATTCCGCTCAAGACGAAACCTGCTCGGGGCAAGCGGAGCAAGAAGACAAAGGCAACCCCTGCCACGCTTACCGTGGATTTCTGCAATATCAGGGGACTTCATTCAAATCTTAACGCCGTCCACTACCATCTGGAGATAGCTAAGCCGGCCTTGCTCTTTCTAACCGAGACACAGGTGGCCTCTCCGGCTGATACTTCGTATCTCTCCTACCCGGAGTACAAATTAGAACACTCGTTTGTGCCCCGGGCTGGAGTTTGCGTGTATGTCAGAGAGGACATCTGTTTTCGACGTCTCGGCAGTCTTGAAGGTACGGACCTGTCCATCCTATGGCTGCGCGTAGACAGCGACGACCATCCCCGCGTCTACGGGTGCCTCTATAGGTCCCATAGCGGTAATGCCGACACAGACCGACTCATCGACCACGTCCAAATGGCTGCAGACTCCGTGCTACAACAGGTCCCATCCGCAGAGATCGTGATACTCGGTGATTTCAACGCCCACCACGCTGAATGGCTTGGTTCTCGTTTAACCGATCATGCGGGTAGATCTGTCTATGACTTTGCTTTGGCATATGGTCTAACACAACTGGTTACTTCGCCTACGCGGATCCCAGATGTGGAAGACCATGTACCTTCCCTGTTGGACCTTCTGCTGACCTCTCATCCGGACGGATATCAGGTCTCCGTCGATGCCCCTCTTGGCTCTTCGGACCATTGTCTGATCCGGAGTACGGTGCCACTCACGCTCCAATCGCAGTTGCGATCTACAGCTTGCCGCCGTGTTTGGCACTATAGGTCAGCTGACTGGGACGGGATGCGGTCTTTTTTTGCATCCTACCCTTGGGGGCGGGTTTGCTTCTCGCCGGAAGATCCCAGCGTTGTTCCCGATTCTGTTGCTGATGTGGTACTTCAGGGTATGGAACTTTTTATTCCATCCTCTGTGGTGCCCATCGGAGGCAGATCCCAGCCATGGTTTGGTCGCTCCTGCAAAATAGCATCACGCTATAAGCAGGAGTGCTACCAGGCCTGGGCTGACGCATCAACGTCTCGGGATGTAAACACCAGCGCACTTAAAAAGAAGTATAATTCCGCCTCCAGGTCCTTCAAAAGCGTCATTGCCAAGGCAAGGTCTGAGCACATCGGCAGAATTGGCGAGAAGCTAGTTCGCCTTCCTTCGGGAACCCGTGCATTCTGGTCTCTCGCCAAGGCTGTCCAAGGGAACTTCTGTCAGCCATCTCTTCCATCTCTGCACAGAGAGGACGACTCACTGGCCCATGCCGCAAAGGAGAAAGCCGATCTGTTGAGCTCTCTTTTTGCGTCCAACTCGACTCTAGATGACGGGGGGAACACACCGCCGACCATCCCGCGATGTGAGTGCTCCATGCTGGATGTGCGATTTACACAGCGCTCGGTCCGCAAAGCACTCTTCTCTCTAAACGTCTGCAAGTCGAGTGGGCCCGATGGAGTCCCTCCCATTGTGCTGAAGACGTGTACTCCGGAGTTGGCACCGGTTTTAACGCGTCTTTTCCGGTACTCCTACTCCCAAGGCGTAGTCCCGAATTCATGGAAGACAGCTTTGGTGCACCCGATCCCTAAAAAAGGCGACCGCTCAGACCCGTCCAACTACAGGCCTATCGCCATCACCTCCTTGTTCTCCAAAATAATGGAAGCCATTATAAACTGTAACTGTGTACTGTGTAACAAAGTCTCGGATTGGGGCCGACTAAATCTAGTCCAGTTCAATCCCCAGAAGACACAAGTTTGCGCGTTTACCGCTAAAAAGAACCCCTTTGTCGTATCTCCTCAGTTTCAAGGCACTCCCCTTACTGCCTCAGCCAGTATCGGAATCCTTGGCGTCGACATATCGAATAGTGTGCAGTTTCGTGGTCACTTGGAAGGGAAGGCCAAATTGGCCTCTAAAAAGCTTGGCGTGCTCAGCAGAGCGAGACAGTATTTCATGCCGGCACATCGCTTGCAACTTTACAAAGCGCAAGTTCGGCCCCACATGGAATACTGTTCTCATCTCTGGGCCGGGCACCCCAGTGCCAGCTCCTTCCACTTGACCGCATCCAGCGCAGAGCGGTTCGAATCGTCGACGACCGAGTTCTTTCTGATCGGCTCGATACACTGGCACTGCGTAGAGATGTTGCATCTCTTTGCGTATTTTATCGCATTTATCACGGGGAGTGCTCTGAGGAATTGTTCGGACTAATTCCAGCCGCTCAATTTCACCATCGCACATCGCGACAAAACTCGCGTTACCATCCATACCATCTGGATGATTGGCGGTCCACCACTGTGCGATTTAGAAGAAGTTTTCTCCCTCGCACGACTTCCTTGTGGAATCAATTACCACCAGCGAATTTTCCGGACCGATACGACTTAGGAACCTTCAAGAAAAGAGCTTACACCTTTCTAAAAGGTCGGCAACGCATCTGCAATTCCCCTGGTGTTGCGGTTGTTCATGGGCGGCGGTAGTCACTTACCATCAGGTGAGCCGCATGCTCGTTTGCCCCCTATTCTATAAAAAAAATAAAAAAACATATGATGCCTACTTAGTACTATCTTTTTATAATATTAGGTCGGGGAATAAGTTTCTTCGTATTTTATATACAAATTCAAGAATTTTTCTAGTTTAATTAAATTTAATTATAATACATATTATTTGCCATTTTGTTCGATGACTTGTTGCCTTTTTGTAGGTAGTGACATAATCCCGTTGCTGTAGAAATCTTGAATTTGTGAACAAAAAAATTCGACAAGTAGTTTTAAAAATTTGAAGCTGCAAGTTCAGGATATGGTGGATGCATTCACACTTCCCAACCAAGCTCTCTCAATTTTTACTGAGTGGCCAAAGATGTGTGTGGTCTGGTGTTATCATGATGAAAGACCACTCCTTTCCTGTTGATAAATTCCAAACTTTTTTCTCAATTTTCTTCTTGAGTGTCATTAGTTGTTGGTAGTAGAGATCCAAATAGATGGTTTTACGCGGCAGTAAAAACTCATAATAAAGATGCCCTTCCAATCCCACCATACACACAGTATCACCTTACTGCGTGTTAATCCGGGTTTCGCTACAGTCTGTGGAGCTTGACTACTCTTTGACCATGATCTTTTTCGCACGTTCTTGTCGTAAGTGATCCACTTTCATCACCAGTGATCAATCTTTTAAAAAATGGTTCGGTTTCATTACGTTTCAATAGAGAATCGCAAATGAGTACACGATTCATTAGGTTTCTTTCAGTGAGCTGGTATGGTACCCAAATATCCAGTGGCGTAGCTACCCAGGGGCTAGGCGCGGGGCAGTGCCCCGGGGCCCCCAAGCTAAAGGGGCCCCTCAGCCTCCAAGAACGAAATTCGAAAAATTATGTACTATCCTAGTTGTATAAAGAATTTTCGAGTTTTAACTTTTTGGCCCCTGACCGCGAACGGCTCGAATTGAAATTACAAAAATTACTCCCACTTCCAGAACATAAATAGAACATTGTTAAAAATAATTCTACTCCTCTTACTTCTTTCTAGTCTACTTCGTCTTTTTGTCTTATTTATGTAGAAAAGAGGGACTGATGGCAAGTGTCGACCACCGTCTATTAACAAATACAACACCAGGGGAATTGCAGGCGCGTTGCCGGTTTTTAAAAAAGGAGTAAGCTCGTATCTTGAAGCTCCCTAAGTCGTATCGGTACGACAGTAGTGGACCGCCAAACATCCCGATGATGTGGATTTGTGAAATGCGTTGATCAAAATTTTGTTTCTGGAATTAATCTGAACAATTCCTCTGAACACTCGCCGTGGTAAATGCGATAGAAAATGCAAAGGGATGCAACATCTCATCGTCTCGTCTTCATCGGTTGTCGACGATTCGAGCCACTATGCGCTCAATGCGGTCAAGTGGAAGAAGTTGGTAGAGAGGGACTAGGGAGCCCCGGCTCAGGGATGAGAACAGTATTCCATGTTAGGCCGAACCTGTCCCTTGTAAAGTTGCAAGCAATGTGCCGGCATAAAATACTGCCCCGCTCTGCTGAGCACCCCAAGCTTTTTAGAGGCCAATTCAGCCTTCCCTTCCAAGAGACTACCAAACTGCACGTTATTCGATATGTCAACACCGAATATTCCGATACTGGCTGAGGTAACAAGGGAGTGCCCTGAAATGGAGTAGTCACAACAAAGGGGTTATTTTTAGTGGTAAACTTGCAAACTTGTGTCTTCGGGGCATTGAACTTAATTACATTTAGTCGCCCCAATCCGAGACCTTATCCGGCAAAGACGACTTCAGACACAAGTTTGTTCCGGTACTGGGTGATGTTTTCCCAAGAAATATAGGTACAGCCGGTGTATAAAGCATCACCAGTGCACGTTACAGGTTTGCAACATATTATTGATAAGCAGAAGAAACAGCGTAGGTGATAATAGCACGTAGCCTTGTGGAATACCAGCATGAATAGACTTGTAAATGGAACATACACCTTCTACTACGATTTTGTTGCTCCAATCTGCAAGAAAACTGCTGATCCAGTTGCACAAATTCTTGGGAATTCCATAGGAAGGGAGCTTCGAAAAAAACGCTCTGAGCCGAACCCGATCGAAGGCTTTTGCTATGATTATATGCACAAACTAATGACCAGGGTCTCCCTCTCTGCCTCTGCCGATTTATGAGTCAGGTAACTCAGAAGATCACTAGCTGACCAACCCCGATGGAAATCGTGCTGGCGGTCACTTTTCAATTGGTGATCCTCAACCTCATGAGCTGGCAGTTCACAATGGTTTTAAGTATTTTGCAGAACAAGTTGGATAGGTTTGAACGGTCGATTTTCGGTATATTTTAAGGATTGGTGCACTAAAGCTGTCTTCTTTGAGTTCGGGATTACGCCTACGGATGAAGAGTTTTAGCAAAGACAGGCTACGACTGGTACTAACTAGGGAGCACACGTCTTCAGAACAATGGGAGGAACTTCATCAGGCCCACTCGACTTGAGATCTAGGGAGAGTAGTGCTATGCACACCGAGCGCTGTGTAAACCGTATCGTACCGACCAGAAGGCGAAATTGTACTTCTTTTTAACAGCACTGGTGAAGCACTCCTATTACAGCGCGATGCAATTTTACAGGAGCGATCAAACCAGGCACCACAGATGATAGAATAATAAGGCCCATTCCCTGAAGCTCCACATCAGCGACAGAAGCATATTGGGATAATTTAGCAAGAAGCATACCCGCCCCCGTCCTCAAAGGAAGGATGCAAAAAAAGACCGCATCCTGTCCAAATCGGCCGACCTATAGTGCCAAACACGGCAGCGATCTACAGAACCATAGTTCGGATCAGATAATGGTCCAATGAGACAAGAGGGGCATCGATGGAGACCTGATATCCGTCCGGATGTGAGGTCAGTAGAAGGTCCAACAGCGAAGCTGCAAAATCATCCACATCTAGAATCCGCGTAGGTGAAGTAGCCATTTGTTTTGGACCATATGCCAAGGCAAAGTCATAAACCGATCTTCTCGTATGATCGGTTAAACGAGAACCAAGCCATTCAGCGTGGTAGCCGTTAAAATCACCAAGAATCATGATCTCTGCAGACGGGACCTGTAGTAGCACTGGGTCTGCAGCGATTTGGACGTGGTCGATGAGTTGGTGTGTGTCGGCATAACCTATAGGGGCACCCGTAGACGTGAGGATGCTCGTTGCTGATTTTTTAGACTGCCGAGGCGTCGAGAACAGATGTCTTCTCTGATGTATACGCAAACTCAAGTCTGAGGCACAAAGGTGTTATAATTTGTACCCCGGATAGGAGAGAACTATTGACCGGAGAGGACACCCGCGCTTCGGTTAGAAAGAGAAAGGTCGGCTTCGCCGTCTTCAGATGGTGCTAGTGCTAGTGGACTTCGTTAACGTTCGAATGAAATCCTCTGATGTTGCAGAAATTCACGGATAGCGTGGCAGGGGTCACCTTTGTCTTATTGCTCTACTTGTCACGAGCAGTATGAATCTTGAGCCGAATTTCCCCCCTCGTGGGTCTCCTCGGTTCGAGCCAGTCCACCCATTCATTACAGCTCCTCATTTCATGTCTTATCAGGACGTCACTCCATCTAGTCTGACCCACCCGTGCGACAGTAAAAGCTGCCGTGTGGCTCTTCCACTGTTATGTTGTCTGCCTATATTATTAACTGTAATCTACTTAGTCATTGTTTATGCGTTACACAATATTTATTAGTAAGTAGCTTTGCTTTATTATGATGACCTGCAGTGGTCGACAAGGAGCTGATGATGAAGTAGTTTTGCACCTTTAAAGTATTTAGTTTGGTTTAAATAGGGCCCTAATTTCATTTTTGCCCCGGGGCCCTTGATTACATAGCTACGCCACTGCAAATGTCGAGCTTATTTGTATAGCCAAACTTTTTCAAATAGATCAAAACTGTTTTGTGGTCAATCCTCAATTCCTAAGCTATATCTTAACTGCTAATATGCCAATCTTGCTCCACTTTTTCAAAAATGGCATCAAAATTCCCTGACTGAAAACGCTTGAACCAACTTTGTGATACTCTTACCGACACTGCATTAGGTTCAAATGTTACAATTTCTTTGCGACTTGACATGCATTTTTCCCTTTTTTGTAATAAAACTTTAGAATGTATCGAATTTTTTCGTTAGATTCACTCATTTTGGTGGACAGAAAAACAATTGAAAAATGGCGGGAAAGTTTGTTTTTTTCTAATGTCCTATATGTATTGATATTAAAAACCAAAGAGATTTTTCTTCAATTTTATACAAACAAAATACGAAGAATTTTTTTCCTGTTCTATTATAATAGTGGTGCGTCCTATAGGATTGAAGAGATAAAAATATTTTCTATGGATCCCACTGTGGAGCCTAGTGGAAGGAGTCAAAAAATTCTACCTCTAAGGTGCCACCTTTAGAGGTAGAATTATTTGAAAACAATTTTTTTTGATAAAAATAGGGATACAATTTACTTTTCTAATTTAATGTAACTGTATTGTTGACATTCTAGTTGTAACAATTGAGTTATTGTTTAGCCCACTCAAAAGGATCTAATAATTTAATTAATAAAAATAAATACAGACGTCGATAAATAAAATAAAATGAATAAAATAAATCTACTTTGTTTCAAGCAATTATCTAATGAAGCTTCAGAAGTCGGTGCTAAGACAAAGTGTATTTAAGATCGATATTATTGTATACTTTTTATTATTATTTTTTGAGGTGTGTATTTACTTTTTAGTCTAGTCAACAAGTGCCTTTTTGGCCAACTTTTTTCAGCAGTCTTGGAAATAAATGAACCAGGTGTCCTTCGATTCAGAATAGCATATAAATGATTTTTTTTTTAAAATTCCGCTTGCAAAAGTTAACACAAATAACCTTAAAAAAGGGGTTTAGTTTTTTGCGAATATATCAAAAGCTAATAAAGATTTTTCAAATCAAAAAAAAAATATTCAAAAAGCTTTTGCAATTTTTACAAGCGGAATTTTATTTTTTTCAATAACCATCTACATGCTATTCTGAATCGAATGATATCTGGTTCATATTTTTCCGAGACTGCTGTAAAAAGTTGAGCAAATAGGCACTTTTTGACTAGACTTTTTAAAGTTTAAATGGTTTAGAATGTAGATTATGACGATGGACTTGTCATAGAATATAAAAATAATGTATCTGCATAATATTCATGCTTTCAGGCTTGGTGCGTTATTGCATTTATAGCGCTACAAGTGAGAGCTTTTGAGATGTGTTCAAAAGCATTTATAAAATTAGAAGCTCTAGAGGTGAGTGTGACTGAAAAGCCGCTTTTTTGTAAACTCTTCCAAGCTAAAAATTGCTTTTTTAGAAATTATCCTATTTAAACCATAAACTATTAAATATATTAAGTAAAACTATACTATAAACAAGTCAACACGGTACGGGGAAATTTCAACAACACATGAATTCGAAAGAATATGTCAATATTTTCTTAAGACATGTATCCAAGAAAACTTGTACTATGTAATAATCTATTATTTTAAAAAAAATATAAACATCGACCTTAAATGAGATTTCAGATTTTCATACAGAGAAGAAAAAGAGCGAGTGTGAAAACTGAACATCTTGAAAGTTTAATTTTTAAATAAAAAAATAAACTAAAGTAAAAACCTTTTAAGGGCGGCTATTAATAAATAGTTAATAATTAGTAAAGCGCCCATGATATTCATACCGCGTCTGCATCGGTTGGGCATGCTCAGAATTAGGTTGTCAATATCCTGTTGAGGAAAATTGTCCCAGGTCCTACTGAGATGCACAAAAAGTTGTTCTTTTGTAATCAGATTTTCAGAAATCTCTCAGAGCTCTTCTTTAGAGCATATCCCAAGCATGTTCAATGGGATTCAAATCTGGGGATTGTGCTGGCCATTGTAGGGCTATCATATTCGTGCAACCAGGCTGTGTGTGCCGTATATGAACGGGCATGGTCGTGCATAAGCAGGAAATATGGACCCATTTGTGCTCGTTGTAACAAGACTATTGGTTCTAGCTCCTCATTACGGTATTTTTCAGCCGTCATAGTGCCCTGTATCCAAACGAGGCCCGTTCTTCCACCAAAACGAATTGTTGCCCACACCATATTAATAGCACCACCTTAGTATGGATGAACTTCTTGAGAGTGTTGAAGCCGGCTTATATGACTAGGAACTCTCCAAACGCGTACTCTCTTCGAATCAAGATGAAAATCAAATCGGGATTCATCGGTGAAAAGCACCAACGACCACTAATGAGGTTCATTTCCTTAGCCCATTGCATTTCGAGCAGTCTCCTTCCCACAATTTGGTCACTCATAACCATCTGGCGTTCAGACTGTAACTTTTGGACCAATTGCATCGCCGTAACATTTGGTTGCCTTCTCGCAGCAATGTGCAAAAACGGTCTCTTCGCCACCTCACCCGTGACACGATAGCGTGATCACAACTTCGAAATCACATTTTGATTAGTGCCTATTACCGCAGCAGGGGTGCTAAGAATCTCCGGTGGAGGTTCGGTTGCCACCTACAACGACTTGACCTGGCAACATACAACGCACGGACCCTGAGGACTGACGAGAAGATTGTGGAGCTGGAAGAAGAGATAGACAAGTTACGCTGGCATATTATAGGATTATCCGAAGTCCGAAGAGAGGGGGAGGACACGGTAATCCTCGAATCCGGCAACTTGCTCTATTACCGGGAGGGCGACCATCTGTCCCAAGGAGGTGTCGGATTTATCGTCCACAAGTCTCTCGTTAACAACGTTGTAAAGATTGAGAGTGTGTCGAGGAGGGTTGCGTACCTTATACTCAGAATCACCAAACGGTATTCGCTGAAGGTCATACAGGTTTACGCACCAACCTCGGCACACCCCGATGAGGAGGTGGAGGAAATGTATGAGGATATCTCTAGAGCCATGCATTCCTCCAAAACCCAATATACGGTGTTAATGGGAGACTTCAATGCAAAACTAGGCACAAGAGAGAACGGTGAGCTGAAAGTGGGGAAATTTGGAATAGGGCAACGGAACCCAAGGGGCCAGCAGCTGGCCGACTTCATGGAGAAAGAGGGACTCTTTATGATGAACTCTTTCTTCCAGAAGCGGCCCCACAGGAAGTGGACCTGGTCGAGCCCCGACGGTTCGACAAAAAATGAGATTGACTTCATTATGACGACCAAACGACAACTGTTCAGTGATGTCTCAGTGATCGCGAGGGTGAAAACCGGCAGCGATCACCGAATGGTTAGAGGCACACTGAACCTAAACGTTAAGTTGGAGAGGTCCCGTCTGATGAAGTCAACGCTCCGTCCCCCTCGTGCTCTAATCCAAAGTCCCGAAACCTTTCAGCTCGAGTTACAAAACCGTTTTCAGTGCCTAGAAGACTGCAATGAAGTGGACGATTTGAATGACAAGCTCGTGGAAACTGTCCATGCGGTCGGAGCTAAGTTCTGCAAGACCCGCCGCAGAAGAACACAAAAACTCTCCGATCACACTCTTAATCTCATGGCTGTTAGACGGGAGATGAAGCTACATTCTTCAACAGATTTGGCAGCATACAGGCAACTGAACAGACAGATCTCCAAATGCATGCGGCGGGACTTACGCAACTTCAATACAGCTCGTATTGAAGAAGCGATCAAGCGGAACCAAGGCTCCAAAGTCTTTGCCAGAGATCTGTCTGCCAGAAAGAGCCAACTGTCAAAGCTGAAGACCGAATGTGGCAGCATCGTTTCCGGGGCACCTGAGATTTTGAGTGAGATTGAGAGGTTCTATGGGCAGCTGTACACGTCATCGTTGGAGCCACACGCAAGTGTGAGTAACGATCCAAGAGCGAGTCTTATCCGACATTATTCCGATGATATCCCGGACGTCAGTCTGAGCGAGATTAGAATGGCTCTTCAGCACCTTAAAAACGGCAAGGCCCCAGGCGAGGATGGAATTACAGCGGAGCTTCTGAAAGCGGGTGGAAAACCGGTACTTGAAGTCCTTCAGAAGCTCTTTAATTCCGTCCTCCATGGTGGCATTACACCGGAGGCGTGGAGCAGAAGTGCGGTGGTCTTGTTCTTCAAGAAAGGCGACAACGCTCTCTTGAAGAACTACAGACCGATTTCCCTTCTGAGCCGCGTCTACGTGCTGTTTTCGAGAGTCATTACGAATCGTCTCGCGCGCAGACTTGACGACTTCCAGCCTCCCAAACAAGCCGGTTTCCGAAAAGGCTTTAGCACCATAGACCACATACATACCCTACGGCAAATTGTACAGAAGTCCGAGGAGTACAATTTGCCACTATGTCTGGCGTATGTGGACTATGAGAAAGCCTTTGATTCCGTCGAAATTTGGGCGGTGCTGCAGTCCCTTCAGCGGTGCCAAGTTGACTGTCGGTATATCGAAGTGTTGAAGTGCTTTTACAGTAGGGCTACGATGGCTATCCGAGTACAGAACCAGAGTACGAAACCTATCCAATTGCAGAGAGGTGTAAGACAGGGTGACGTCATATCCCCGAAACTCTTCACCGCTGCATTGGAAGACGTTTTCAAGCTTCTGGACTGGAAAGGATACGGTATCAACATCAATGGCGAGTACATCACTCACCTTCGATTTGCCGACGATATAGTCCTTATGGCAGAATCGCTGGAGGACCTAAGCACTATGCTCAATGACCTCAATAGTGTTTCCCAACGGATAGGTCTTAAGATGAACATGGACAAAACAAAGATCATGTTTAATGTCCATGTCACACCTATGCCGGTAGTTGTTGGGAACACTAAGCTCGAAGTTGTTGACGAGTATGTTTACCTGGGACAAATAGTCCGACTAGGTAAGTCCAACTTCGACCGAGAGGTCAATCGGCGGATTCAACTCGGCTGGGCAGCGTTCGGGAAGCTACGACACATCTTCTCGTCAGACATACCTCAAAACCTTAAAACGAAATTGTACAACCAGTGCGTGTTGCCAGTGATGACTTACGGAACTGAGACGTGGTCCTTCACTGCTGGCCGTATGAGGAAGCTCAAGGTCGCTCAGCGAGCTATGGAGAGGGCTATGCTCGGAGTTTCTCTGCGTGATAAACTCAGAAATGAGGATATCCGCAGTAGAACCAGAGTGACCGACATAGCCCAACGGATTAGTAAGCTGAAGTGGCAATGGGCCGGCCATATAGCTCGAAGAACCGACAACCGATGGGGAAGAAAGGTTCTCGAGTGGCAGCCTCGTACCGGCAAGCGAAGTGTAGGGCGTCCCCCCACTAGATGGAGTGACGACCTGGTGAGATATGCAGGAAGTCGATGGATGCAGGTGGCTCAGGACCGTGCTTTGTGGCATTCTTTGGGGGAGGCCTATGTTCAGCAGTGGACTTGTGAAGGGCTGTAATGATGAAAATGATGACCGCAGCGACGTCGCGTAAAAGCACTAGCCTGCGACATTCCCACTGCTCTTAACATGTCTTCTTCAATTGTCAAATGTCAAATTATCACAATCAACCCAAGTTGAATCAAAAAAATATTTATGTAGCGGTATTCAACAAAAAAAAATTACTCTGCTCCCTATAGTTCTACTCAATTTTTACCGCCAACACATTTTATTTTTCTTTTATTTAAATTTGATATAAATCTGGAATAAATGGCGACCAATTTGATATCGAAAACATTTTAAAGAGGCCCAGTACTTATTTAGTTGATTAATGTTATTTAAAATACCCCTATACCGTGTTGATGTGTTTATTATTATATAAGTATTTCTATGACCCGTTCCTCAGTTCCCATCGATGCCATCTATGTGGTAACCAACTTATATCTATTTTGGGCCATAAATATAGATTTTGTTATTAATTGACTACAGCGCCACCTATCAGATTCTAGGATAGCTATAAATCATCGCTTGCTCAATCGCTCAAGCCATTTAAAAGCAACGCGATCACCAACAGGCGCACCATAACGTGTACTGAAATTCTCAGGATCAAAATGGTGACTTAATTTATCGGTTTAGTAATCCCGGCCCTCCCGCACCGCCTGCACTGGTTATTGTGATCAAAATATAAGTCTTTCCTTGTTCGCGAACGATGAACGATTAGGAAACATATCTTAGCACTGTACGCTGATTGTTAATCGGTCTATTAGCTCTTTCCGTACCCTACACTACACTCGCAAGACGCCAGTACCTGTCAGAACGTACGAGAGCGAGTGAGTCGGTGAGTAAGTCATACGGACATGAGCCGACGAATGCCTGTAATACTACCATTGACCGATGATTAAAAATGGTATAATATTATTTAAATGCCATTCACTGGAATGACAGCCCTAAGCCTGTTCAAGTATAGAGGGAAATGAAATATTAAAAAAAATAGATATTAATAATTGTTATCAAGCAACATTACGACTTGAGCAGATAACGATCGACTGAGATAACCATTCCATACAGATAAATACAGTTTAAACTGATAAGTGGTACTGATGACCGAATAGAGCTAATACAACTAATAAAACGAACTAGTTAACTGTCCGAAGTGAACTAGTAGAGAGCTATCTTTAAAATGATCAAGCATGCACAAGACTACAAAATATTAAAGCCCATGAGTCCAAAAACAGAATTTGTGCAATTTTTCATATTTTATACAAATACTAGCTGACCAGGCCGACGTTCTATCCTTTCCGACGACCCTTTATCCAATAAAAAAATCCTTAAATTCGCAGTACAAATATTGAATTGGACTCTCAAGCTGGACTAAACTGCTCACAGTGTGGAACATTTCATTGAAATCTGTTCAGTAGTTAAGGAGTCCATCGCGGAAAAACAATGTGACAAGTAATTTTTACACAAATTGTTTTTTTTTAAATATCCCATAACACCCTTACGTGAAATATGACAACGTCGCATTTTTCTGCCGACTTCCAAAAAGGAGACGGTACTCAATTCGAGTGTATGTTTTTTTTTTCGTTTTTTTTTTCGTTTTTTTTTTATGTGTGTTACCTCATAACTTTGTACTGGGCGAACCGATTTCGATGATTCTTTTTTTATATGAAAGCTGATAGTTCTCGTGTGGTCCCATATAAATTTGATCAAGGTCAGACTAATGGTTATTGAGTTATTCTCAAATAACCTATATTGAAGTCGGCTGTACAAAATTTTTAATTTTAAATTATCTTAGCTTTAAATATGAATGGTTAGTTTGAATAAAATGTGCCGCGCGCTAGGGTAACTTGTGTTGTTGTAACTTTTTAATGATGTCGATATCGATTAAACCCCGACTTAAACTTTTAACTTATTAAACACTCACTTTGATTAATCGGACGGACGAATTTGATTAAATGAAGATTACGAATTTTCTAGTTAAGCATAAGTTTACGAAGGGGACTCGGATTAATAATAACCTTCGATTTCAATAGTAGAAAAAGAATCTTGAATTTCATGACGCCAGAAAAAAATCCCTAATAATACTTGCTGAAATAGGTAATACCATTGACTAACTAATAATATGTTTCCAGCCCGAAACATTTGAAAATCTCGCAATAGAAATATTTACGCGATGTAAACCGAAAGACGTGAAAGGCAACAAAATTGACTGTCCAAATTGTCAAGCAAGCATACCTGACTGGTAAGTTCAATTTATTTAGAAACTGCTCGTGCAATATGAAATAGGGTGATGGATTTTCTTACACCACAACCACTTGGCAACGTTCTTATTAATTACTTTTAAATTAATTTAGTATTTATATTATTAGAAGACTAGCTGTTCCCCGCGATTTCGCCGGGAAATTATTACGATTTTTATTTCATGGGTTTTAATTTTTTCGCCGAACCCTAATTATTTTTCTAAATTAAAAGTAGCTCAAGTTACCCCTTATAACATCAGCTATCTGCCAGCGTAAGTCCTGTCAAAATCGGTCCAGCCGTTTCGGAGATTAGCCGGAACAAACAGACAGACAAAAATTTTAATAATTCTGTTTCTGTTATAGGTACCATAAATAGTTTTATATGCAATAAGTAAAAAGCTGTTATTTTGACATTACAAACAGTCATTCCAATTTTATTTATATGTATAGATTAATAACAATTATTTTATGGAACTAGTAAAGACCACCAAAGCACGACATCGTTGACCGTGAGTAGTGGCGGTGAAAAAAATATTCACTACCCCATAATATCGTTCTGTAGATGGCGTAAGAGACGACATCGGGAAACAAACCGGGAGATGGCAGCAGTGTATTTTTAATAACTAGACAAATTAAAAAAGATAATTGTATAACCGACTTCAATATAAATAAAATGGGAACATTATCAATGTAGTCGAAGTCAACTAAATACGTATTATTAAGGATAATTCAAAAACTACTGTTCAGATCTTGATTAAATTTATATGGGACTACATGAGAAGCACCATCTTTCAAGTAAAAAAAGAATCATCAAAATCGGTTCACATAGAAAAAAGTTTTGAAGTAACATATTAAAAACAGACGAATTGAGTAACTTTTCCTTTTTTTAAGTCGGTTAAATATAAATTAACTGCAGTTGCCAATTCGCCTGCTAAACGTGGCACCTATGACAAATGATAATGTCGTTCAGACCGAATTTTGGTTACGACGGTCAGTCTCAACGGATCCAAGCCATCCTGCGCAGGGCAGGATTATAGTACTTAAGTGTAAGACAGGTGCACTCTCTATTCCCTCACTCTCATAGTACGATGGGACGGTAATGCAATACGATCGGAGAGAGGTCGGACGCAGCATCTACGGCTTTTCGCAGGCACGGGGTGAAACACCGCCAACTTTTTTTTAAATATAGAGTAAGGGTGACAAACGAGCATACATTCCATCCAAAGGTAAGTGGATGCTGTGGCCCATAAACATCTACATCTATCATTATATATATCAGATTAAAATCAAAATTCAGATGCGTAGCCACCCCTGAGGACTGAGATGGAATGCCTCTTTTCCAGTAAAAAGGCTTTCCGATTCTCTACACTCACCGTACAAAATACAGCAGCATTGACCTGCTATTTTACGCTGGTATTCTGTGAGAGTCTGCGGGGGAGGCTTACGTTTAGTATTGGACTTCGAAGTGACGACAGTGTGTATATGGGGCGGGCGTGTAGGAGTGGTCGGTGCCCGTGCGGCGAGCAGGTGTGGGGGTGCGCGGTGTCGGGGCGCGCGCTGGGCGGGGCGGGCGGGGCGGGCGGGGCGGGCGCGGCCTGGACGTGCGCCGCGTGCGCCGCGCGCGCGCTGCGCCACGAGCTCGTGCTGCGACACTCCTGCCCCATGTGCCACGCGCCCCTCACTTGAACAACTTAACCTGCAAACACTTCTATCTATACTGCTAGACCGACGATCCAGAACACAAAATGTGTTCCAACTGTGAATCGCGCGAGAGTAGCTGGCACAATTAATATGTCACGCAGTTGTATTTTCATTTATGATAGTTACTCTTTTTAGGCAAATACGAAATAAAGTTACAAACAAATTAACTTCAAATCACATTGTACGCACTTTCAACATAAATAATGACAGCGGTTTCTTCGCCACATTAAACAAAATCAGAGCTAGATTGTCGAAAACAACGTTCGCGGTTTATAAAACAAACAACTAGTCTTTTCGCCCGCTCGCTAGTATAGTGTTCTCCTAGTTAATTATCCTATCGATTTCGACAAGATGTCTCAGACTGCAGATCAGAAACAAAAATTAAGTTACGGAAATTCATCATCGGTGGTTTTTAGAAAAACATAAAATTCATACATGTGATAACTTTAATTACCTTGGCTAAATGGTGCAACTATAAAATTCTAATAATTTAAAAGTAAGCTTGTACAATATAAAATTATTTTAACTATGAAACAGTTTTAATTTTTCATCTAATAAGTACATTGGCGACACGCATGACATAATAACTGTGACTGTTTCGACGACACAGCCATGCCTATTCCCTGAATTTTAAATAAGTTCGAATAAAATAATTGGATTCATTCAGAGCTCGATTTTGTCGGGACTAGGTCGGCAGTTCCGAAAATAATTCCAGTTTAATTTTTTATATAATTGTTACCCTTGTGTAATTAAAGTTCTACTACTTTTACGTGATAGTTAATGAGCCAAAGCCGAAGGCGTTCAATAAAGTTCTATCGTACTAAATGTTTGGCTCGAGAGAGGTAACATTTTCAAATAGTAAAAATAAAATCAAAAGTAACATCCTAAACGTACTCACGTCTTACTTTACTGCTGAGCACTGACCTTTCATTGCTGCGCTACTGAGAATAGGCTTCAACTTATTAAAACATTTTTGATAATCGTTACTTCGCAGTTTCTGTTGTAACTTTTCTTTGACATGTAGCTTTCCTCTCGAAGTTTTCCTTTACCACAGAGGTGTTAATTAATCAGTATACCTTGAGACTGGCTGCCGCGCCGCTGTGACCGAAATACGGTCTAGAGCCTATTATTATTATGTCAGAGAAAAATCTAACCAAGAAAATAAAGGCTCATTACCAAGGTAAATTAAGTCCTGTTTTAGTTTACTTTAAATGCGTGTTAGCGAACTTTGAATCTTTTCTTTTCATTACTCAATCATGCAGGTTCCTCACGATGTTTTCTTTCGCCGAGCATGCGGTAAATTAACTTGAAATTGTAATTAACAATTTCAGTGACCTTCTCACGTACCGCAGCACAAACTAATAATTATAACAAATAATTAAAAATTTAAAATTTTGTACAGCCGACTTCAATATAGGTTATTTAAGAATAACTTAATAACCATTGGTCTGACCTTGATCAATTTCATATGGGACCACACGAGAACTATCAGCTTTCATATAAAAAAAGAATCATCGAAATCGGTTCGCCCAGTACAAAGTTATGAGGTAACACACATAAAAAAAACACACTCGAATTGAGTACCGTCTCCTTTTTGGAAGTCGGCAGATAACAATGTAACTAATTTTAATTTATTTTATAATATATATTATGGCGCGTCGGCGTAAGAGAAACCTATCCTAAGAGTGCCCCGTATCTGGTGTGTACGTGGTGATGAAAATATGAATAGAATAAGCCCAGTCCTATTCGTATCCTGCGCGATTAGTAGTTTACCGAAATTGTTCTAACTTTAGATTTTATTTTTTATGTAACCAGAGGTTAAAATATGTCACGTAAATTATCATATGTATTAGTATAATAAATATAGATTTCATAATGTTATAAGTTTAGTCATAGCAATGTGATTAGTAATAAATCGTGCCGTCCATGATCTAAATATCGATGTATTATTTTATTTATATTGAGTAAAATACTTTAACGCAAAATATGGTGTATTTATTTAGAAAATATTTCTTTTACTCCACTTTAGTTATAAGTCCACTATTGGTTATAGACCTTTCCAAGAATGCGCCAGCGTTACGTAGTAGATTTGGTTATTCGGCTCTGCACAGGGCCCTCCCTGGCACCCTAGCACCTTAGCATCAGAGATACCGCTCCCCATCACTAGTCTGTGAGATTTGGGTCGTTGGTATTTATCAATGTATTATCTGCCATTTTTTTTTTTTGCGGATGGAAAATCATCAAATGACGCCTTTCGCTCTGGGTGGGGCGGAAGGGAGTGTCAGACTTTTACTGACTAAAAACCATCCGTGTTCCTTCAGTGCCTTTACGTTCCGGAGCCGCGGTATCTCTTTCGAACAGCCCGTAGCCCCGGCAGGCGTCGGCCCTTGCGGGCCCCTTCACGATGCTGACAGCTCTTTGAGGCGCGCGTGGAACAAAACGCGCCGTCGACACGGCCTGTCGTCGTTAGACGGACGGACGGCGAGCTACCCATTGCTCGCCATCCACAGGCCCGCGCCTACGGTGACCGGGGGCCACGACGTAACCCCCGACGCCCGGGGCGTCTCCCGCGGCGGCCGGGAAGGAAAGCTGCTGCTCTCTCCTTCTCCCGCTCCGCCACCTCCTTCGCTAGCATCACTGCTTCGCAGAAGGTGGTGACGGCATCCCATTCCGTCTCGCTCCGGACCATGGCTTCGACCAGGGCCGGACGCGAGAGGTCGCCGCCGCCTATCGCCGCTACGAGGACACGGCGGTGCTCCGCCCAAGCAGGGCACACCTCCACGGTGTGCTCCACCGTGTCCGGTCGATCCTCGCAGTGGGAGCACCCGGGCGTTTCCTCCCGCCCGATTCGGTGCAGGAACCTCCCGAACACACCGTGTCCGGTGAGGACCTGCGTCAGGCGGAAGGTGAGGACGCCGTGGCGTCTCTCAAGCCACTCCTCAAAGAGGGGTCTTATCGCCGCTATAGTGGCGTGCCCAGCACGGGGTTGCGACAGTCGCTCTCTCCATGTCGCCATGAGATTACGCCGGAAGTCTGTCCGCTGCACGACAACTTGCCGCGGCAGCGGGGTTTCCCCCCGGCATAGTGCCTCCGTGCGCCATTCGTGCAGGCGCGCGAGGACTATCGCCTCCAGATCCCATGGCGGCAATCCGGCAAGGAGGCACGCCGCCTCGCGGGAGATCGTGCGGTAGCCGCGAACCATTCTCACGGCGACCACCCTTTGGGGCGCGTTCAGGTGGTGGACGGCAAGCCGCGCCAAACCACGCGCCCACACCGGGGCCCCGTAAAGGGCCATGGACCGCACAATCCCCGCGTAGAGCCTCCGGCAGGAGGCGTTTGGCCCCCCAAGGTTCGGCAGGAGCCGCCTGAAGGCAGCCCCGGTCCGTTCCAGTTTGGGAGCCAAACGTCGGAAGTGCTCAACGAAGTTCCATCGGCCGTCGAGGACGAGTCCTAGGTACTTCAACGTCAACTCGACGCCGACGGATACCCCTCCTACCATCACTGAGGATCCCGGTGGTGGCCTGTTCCGAGGACCATGGAAGTGCATGGCCTCGGACTTGTGCAGAGCCACCTCAAGACCCAGCTGCCGGATCCTCTCAACGACTATCGCAACCCCGCGTGTCATATTTTCCGCCGCCGCCTCGTACGACCCCCCCTGTGCCAGTACCAGCGTGTCGTCAGCGTAGCAAACTACGCTGACGCCGATAGGGAGGTCGGCGCGCAGCACCCAGTCGTAACCGATGTTCCACAGGGGCGGCCCCAGAACCGAACCCTGTGGGACACCGCACGACATCTCTCGCCGGTTCCACTCACCGTTGCGACCGGGGTAGATGACGGCCCTGTCCGTCAGATAGTCCCCGACTATACGACGGAGATAGGTCGGCACCCGGTGATACCGGAGTGCCTCCCTAATGCAGCTCCAGGGCATGGAGTTGAAGGCGTTGGCGATGTCGAGAGACACCGCCAAAACCACCCCCCCCCCTGGCCACTGCATCCCCCGTCGTGAGGGCTCTCACGCGCATGATGGCGTCCACCGTAGAGCGCCTCTTGCGGAAACCAAACTGGTGTTCCGCAAGATCCGGCCCCGTCCCCGCAAGGTGCTCGGCGAGGCGGTTTGCAATGACTCTTTCAAAGAGCTTGCCCACCTCGTCGAGCAGCACCACGGGCCGGTATGCGGACGGAGAGTCCGCAGGGCGCCCCGGCTTCCAAATGAGGACCAGCTTCCCCGTCTTCCAACGAAGCGGGAATTGGCCTCTCTCCAAGCATGCGCTTAGGAGCCCCTCCAGTCGGGGCCCGAGAGCCTCCGAGGCCAGGACCCAGGCTTTGCCAGGCAAGCCATCGGGACCTGGGGCGGTATTCCTGGCCTTGAGCCTACGTACCGCCACTCTCAGGTCTACCCCGGTCCCTTCCGGGATGTCGTCGTCGTCGTCCTGGTGGTCCGCTTCCGGCACCGCAGGTGGCGGAGCCATAGGCGGGGGCATGTATTATCTGCCATCAAGTCATAGCCTCGTCTGTCGAACACATGGTCTACGACCTGCAGATGAGGTGACATTATTTAAAGAGAACTTGGTATATTCTGCACTTACATCCTTAGTTACACTGCAAATTTATTGTTATCACCTTCGTCTCTGATGCTGTATCAGTCTCCTTGTAATCTTAAACTTACATTACATATACCTATTTTTATTACCTAGCTTTTATGAAATGAAACATATACATATTTTGGAGTAGACGAGACCGAGCGGGCATGCCAGGGAGTCGGTGTCATCCTTTCAGAAAGAATGGGTCAATGTGTGAAAGAGTATGAATGTGTAAGCCCAAGGCTGCTGTGGTTACGAATGAAAGTGGGCTTAAAGAAGTTGTTTGTGCTAGGGGTGTACGCCCCAGATATGTCTAAGCCCACTTATATCCGAGAGCAGTTTTGGGACATGGTAAGGCTGGTGTTGATGAAATATAAGGAAAATGAAAATATTATTATGTTAGGAGATTGTAATGGAAGGGTTGGGGTGAAGAGGAAGAATAGAGAGGTTACAAGATGGTGTGAAAGAGAAGTATACGAGGGCGACACTGAAAATTTCAGGAATCAAGGAAGTGACACAACATTACTATTTAAAAAAGTATTTATTGCTTTTCGAAGTATTCTCCGCGAAATTTGACACATTTTTCTATACGATGGAACCAATCATTGAAGCAACCATTCCTTTCGGAATTTGGGGTCTCCAAAATGGCCGTTTTGTAGGCGTCCACAGCTTCTTCAGGTGATGAAAATCTCTGTCCACGTAATTTATTCTTTATTTTTGGGAAAGTATAGAAATCATTAAGGCTTAGGTCGGGGCTGTACGGCGGATGGTCTAATAATTCTATGTTTTCTTGCTCTAAAAACTCTTTTGTTCTGTGTGCGGTGTGAGAACTCGCATTGTCGTGATGGAGGATGATGCGGCGGTTGCAGTTCTCTTTACGGAGTTCAGAAACGACCTGTGGCAAACAAATGCTAGCATACCATTCTGCATTAACCGTTCTTTGTCCCTCAAGAGGAATAGTTGTAACATGGCCGGTTTTGGAGACAAACGTGGCTACCATTTTTTTTTTGCAACACTCGGTGAACGAACAATTTTTGTTGGCTTTAACTCATTTTCGAACACCCAAACTCGTGACTGGTTTTTTGTTTCGGGTTCCTACGCGTATATCCAGGATTCGTCACCTGATACAATGTTGTATACAGCATTTGAGGATCCTGCGTGGAATCTTTCGAGAGTTCTGACGCACCAAGTAACGTGAGCCGCTTTTTGCTCTTCACAGAGCGAATGCGGTGTCCATCGGGAAAATAACTTTTTTGCACCTAATTGTTCATGCAAGATTATTTGTATTTGACTCATGCCAATGTCTAAAGTTGTCTGAATTTCGCGGTATGTCACATGTCGATCTTCCTCAATCAGCTTACGCACAGCATCAACGTTTTCTTGGGTGACTGCAGTTTTTGGACGACCTTTATGGGGATCATCACTGAGCTTGACATGTCCACGTTGAAATTCAGCAAACCAGCGATAAATTGTGGTTTTAGATGGGGCTTCATCACCAAATGGAGAAATCATCCGGTCAACACACTGTTTTTGTGTTAAACCACTTCGAAAGTCATAATAAATCATCGCTCTTGAATTTTCTCGAGTCAATTCCATTTTCTCAACGACTAAACAAGTTTGACAAAACCTTGTGACAAGACCGAGAATCTTTTTTTAAATAAATAAATGGTATTCGATTTTTAAAACCAAGGAGTTTTCAATTAAAAAGATTTTAATATGACAGGAACAGTGGAAATATTCCATTCCCGATACTTTTAGTGCAGCCTATGTAAATGCAGACTGAGGAAAAAATTTGTGGGTTGTATGAATTATGTATGAATGATTTAGACTTGAAGAATGTATGGAATAATATTAAGAAAGTTTTGGTGTATGCAGCCACCGAAGTATGTGGCGAAGTATGTAAGAGAACGAATAAAAGAGAATGATAGAAGGATATCTGATAACTTCCAGGCAAATATTAAAATGTTCTGGAAGCTCGTAAGAACTGCCAGAGGAAATTCAAAACAGCCTAGAATGAAGCTATACGAGACGAGAATGGCTGCATGCTGAATGATGAAGTTTCGAATTTAAAGAGATGGAAGGAATACTTTGAAAGCGTGTTTAAGAGTGAAGAGTCGTCTGCAGTAAGTGAAGTAGAAATTCCGGAAGAAGTGGAGAGAGGTAGGGAGATAAGTGTGGATGAAATAATGAAAGCAATGAAAAGCATGAAAGCAGGTAAGGCAGCCGGATATGATAGAATATCATTCGAAATGCTAAGGGCTTGAGAGGGTGTGGTTGCAGGCCTGCTGTGCACCTTGTTCAATTTATGTTGGGAACTGAAGCGGGTAACGGAAGACTGGTGCAAAGCCGTTATAGTCCCAATATATAAGGGAAAGGGCTCGCAGCAGGACTGTAAAAACTACCGTGGTGCTTAGCATTGTGGGTAAACTGTATGCTAAGGTGTTAATTGAAAGAGTTATGGAAGAAACTGATGGAAAAATTTGGGATGTGCAAGCTGGATTTAGAAAGGGGATGGGGTGTACGGATCAAGTCTTTTCCATGCGCATGATTGCGGAGAAGTTTTTGGCCAAAAACCAAAAAGTTTTTTGTGCGTTCATGGACTTGGAGAAGGCTTATGACAGAGTGGACAGGAATGTGTTATGGCAAACACTGAACTACTTACTACTACACTACTTTAATGAACTGGTCATTGAAAGAAAGAGGTATGAAAGTGAGCGCAAGTAAGACGAAAGTGATGGTTTTTGAAAGAGAAGAAAGTAAAACGTTATGTGAAATAAGAATAGACCCCTTCTATAGTAGTAGTTGATTGAGCAAGTGGATGAGTTTGTATATTTGGGTTGTTTATTTAGCAGGGATGGTAGATATGATAAGGATATAGAACGACGAGTGAACGCAGGAAATAGAGTGAATGGGGCTCTACACGCTATTATGAGGAATCAGAATGTGTCAAATAAGGCCCGTATGGCAATTCATAATGCTGTGTTAGTCCCTACTTTAACGTATGGTAGTGAAAGTTGGGTCTGGCAGAAGAAGCATGAGAGTAGAATAAATGCTGTAGAAATGTGGTCCTTAAGGAGTATGCTAGGGCTGAAACTGAATGACAGAGTGAGAAATAGTGTGATAAGAGAAAAGTGTGGTTTGCAAGATGACGTTGTGACAAGGATTAAGAAAGGAATGCTTCGGTGGTTTGGTCATGTAGAAAGAATGAACGAGGAAAGAGTGACAAAGCAAATTTATGTAGCAGAAGTGAACGGCAGGGTCGGGAAGGGACGCCCTAGACGAAGTTTTATCGACCAAATCGGCGATACATTAAAAATGGACCAGATTAGGAGTACCCTTAACCGACGAGCGTGTATGCGTAGATATATGGATGTAAAGGAGGCGAGAGAGGTGTGTCAGGATCGTGCCAAATGGAAGTCCGTAGTCTCTGCCTACCCCTTTGGGTGACAGGCGTGAGTGTTTGTGTGTGTATATTTTAGAAAATAAATTTGCGTTTGTCAAATGTAATTTTTTTTTAAATCTAGGTGCTACTGTTTCGAAATGAGGTTCCTTTTACCGGAGAAGAAACTGCGAAACTTCGCAGGTACCTAAATCGAAACACTTAAGTTTAACCAAGCGCAATCGGTTATACATAGATGGGAGATGTATGTATTCGTACTTCGGCTTTTAGCTGTAACATATATAGGTAGGTATATGTGCTAATGGTTACGAACAGCTATGAAAGGTATAATCCAGCTTTACTGTTTCTATTTAAATATAGCTCTTGCGGAACAAAAGGCTAAAATTTGTGTGATATCTAAATGCATTTATTTCGGATAGAAGTAGAACTCTAGAATCTGTAGCTACGTTAAATTTTCATTACCTGATTAATTTAATCAGGTGTGTTTCTACTATTTTGTCTTAAAAGATCAACTGTTAAAAAGATTTATATTCAGTTGAACTACAGAGGAACAAGTTTTCAAAAAGTTCTCGTACTAGTGTGAATAAGCGGTGATAGGCTATAATTATTACGATGGTATCGCCTTATAGTCGCATCGTCCGTTAAATTACGGTGTGCACCATGTAGTAGAACAAGGCTGCGCCTGTATTATAGTTGCAGCACGAAAGGGTCGGCTCTACCAGGAAAGGACCTCGTTCGCACAGAATACTAGCACGAAATGGCAGCGTTATTTTGTCTTTTGTGTGGTGAGCAGTGCCCCGGGGCCCCCAAGTTAGAGGGGCCCCTCAGCCTCCAAGAACTACGTCCGAAAAATTATGTACTATCCTAGATGTATAAAGAATTTTTGAGTTTTAACTTTTTGGCTCCTGACCGCGAACGGCTCGAACTGAAATCACAAAAATTACTCCCACTTCCAGAACATAAATTACTTCCACTGAATGAGCATATGGCTCACCTGATGGCAAGTGGCGACCACCGCCTATTAACAAATACAACAACAGGGAAATTGGAGGCGCGTTGCCGGCTATTTAAAAATGAGTAAGCCCGCTTCTTGAAGGTCCCTAAGTCAGTGCCAGTGGTAAACAATTCCACAAAGAAGTCGTGCGAAGAAGAAAACTTCTAGTAAATAGGACAGTAGTGAACCGCCAAATATCCCGATGATGTGGATTTGTAAAATGCGTTGATGAAATTTTGTGGCTAGAATTAATCCGAACAATTCCTCTGAACACTCTGTAGTAAATGCGATAAAAAATGCAAAGGGATGCAACATCTCTTCGTCTCGTCTCCGTCGGTCGTCGACGAAGACGAGACGTAGACGCGGTCAAGTAAAAGGAGCTGGTACTAGGAAGCCCTGACCCAGGGATGAGAACAGTATTCCATATTAGGCCGAACCTGCCCCTTGTAGTTGCAAGCAGTGTGCCGGCATAAAATACTGTCCAGTTTTGCTGAGCACGCCAAGCGTTTTAGAAGTCCATTTAGCCTTCCCTTCCAAGTAACCACGAAACTGCATGTTATTCGATATGTCAACGCCGAAGATTCCGATACTGGCTGAAATAACAAGGAGAGTTCCCTGAAATTGAGGAGTTATGACCAAAGACTTCTTTTTAGTGGTAAACGCGCAATCTTGTGTCTTCTGGGCATGGAACTTAATTAGATTTAGTCGCCCCAATACGAGACCTTATCCGGCAAAGACTCGACTACAGACACAAGTTTGGTCCGGTACTTGGCGACGTTTTCCCGAGAAATATATAGGCACAGCCGGTGTATAAAGCAACACCAGTGCCCGTTACTGGCTCGCAACATATTATTGATAAGCAGAAGAAACAGCGTAGGTACGGTACACGTATTGCTCCAATCTGCAAGAAAACCACCGATCTAGTTACACACATTCTCGGGAAGCCCATAGGAATTCAAAAGAAGCACTTAGTGTCAAACCCGATCGAAGGCCTTCATTATGTCCAAACTAACGGCCAGGATCTCCCTTTCTGCCTCCGCCGATTTATGAGTCTGGTAAGACAGAAGATCACCAACTGAGCAACCCTGACGGAAATCGTACTGGCAGTCACTTTTCAGTTGGTGATCTTGAGAATCCCCATGAGCTGGCAGTTCACAACGGATTTCATTATTTTGGAGAACAAGTTGGTTAGGTCTGAGCGGTCGAATTTTCGGTTATTTTTTAAGGATCTGGTGCACTAAAGCTGTCATCTTTGAGTTCGGAACTACGCCTAGGGAGAAAAAGATTTATAAAAGTCACGTTCCGACTGGTGCCAACTAGGGAGCACACGTCTTCAGCACAATGGGAGGAACTCCATCAGACCCACTCGACTTGACATCTAGGGATAGTAGTGCTACGCGTATCAAGCGCTGTGCGCTTTTTAACAGCGCTGTTGAAGCACTCCTATTATAGCCAGGAGCGACCAATCCATGCACCACAGATGATAGAATAAAGAGTTCCATTCCCTGAGATACTACATCAGCGACAGAATCACGTTGAGATCATCCGACGAGAAGCATACCCGCCCGTGTCCTCAAGGGAAGGATGCAAAAAAAGACCACATCCTGTCCCAATCGGCCAACCTATAGTGACAAACACGGCGGCGATCTGCAGAACGTAACCGCGATGGGAGTGTGAGTGGCACCATAGTCCGGATCAGACAATGGTCCAATGAGCCAAGAGAGGCGTCAACGGAGACCTGATATCCGCCTGGAAGAGAAGTCAGCAGAAGGTCCAACAGGGAAGGTGTACGATCCACCACATATAGCATCCGCGTAGGCGAAGTAACCATTTGTGTCGGACCATATGCCAAGGCAAAGTCATGAACATGTCTTCCCGCACAATCGGTTAACCGAAAACAAAGCCATTCAGCGTGGTGGCCGTTAAAATCACCAAAGATCACGATGTCTGCAGATGGAACCTTTTTATTTATAGGAGAGGAGGTAAACGAGCATGCAGCTCATCTGATGGTAAGTGACTACCGCCGCCCATGAACAACGGCAGTACCATGACAATTGCAGATGCGTTGCCGGCCTTTTAAAAAGGAGTAGGCTCTTATCTTGAAGGTCACTAAGTCTTATTGGTCCGGAAAAATCGCTGGTGGTAATCGATTCCACAAGGAATTTGTACGAAGAAGAAAACATCTAAATCGCACAGTGGTGGACCGACAATCATCTAGATGGTATCGCAGGTTTTGTCGCGATGTGCGATGGTGAAATTGAGTGGCTGGAATTAGTCCGCACAATTCCTCAGAGCACTCCCCGTGGTAGATGCGATCAAATACACAGAGATGCAACATCTCTTCGCAGCGCCAATGAATCGAGCCCATCGGAAAGGACTCGGTCGTCGACGATTCGAGCTGCTCTGCATTGGATGCGGTCAAGTGGAAGGAGCTGGCATTGGGGAGCCCCAGCCTAGAGATGGGAACAGTATTCCATGTGAGGCTGAACCTGCGCCTTGTAAAGTTGCAGGCGGTGTGCCGGCATAAAATTCTGTCCCGCTCTGCTGAGCGCGCCACGCTTTTTAGAGGCCAATTTGGCCTTCTCTTCCAAGTGACCTCGAAACTGCACGTCACTCGATATGACTAGATTTAGTCGCCCCCAATCCGAGACTTTATTCAGCAGACTCGACTTCAAACACAACTTTGTTCCGGTACTCAGCGACGTTTTCCCGAGAAATATTGACACGGCCGGTGTATAGAGCATCACCAGTGCTGTCATTTGCATAGCAATGAATGTTACCGGTTTGCAACATATAATTGATATGCAGAAGAAAGAGCGTTGGTGATAGCACGCAGCCTTGTGGCACGTTGTAGCACGGAGTCTGCAGCGATTTGGACGTGGTCGATGAGTTGGTCTGTGTCGGCATTACCTGTAGAGTCACCCGTAGACGCGAGGATGGTGGTCGCTGACCTTCAAGACTGCCGAGGCATCGAGAACAGATGTCGTCTCTGACGTATACGCAAACTCCAGCCCGAGGCACAAAGGTGTTCTAATTTGTACCCCAGATAGGAGAGAAGTACCGACTGGAGAGGACACCTGCGTCTTGGTTATAACGACCAAGGTCGGCTCCGCCGTCTTCAGATGTGTGACTTTGTTAACATTCGAATGAAATTCTCGGATAGCGTGGCAGGGGTCATCTTTGTCTTATTGCTCTACTTGCCACGAGCAGTATTAGTCTTGAGCGTAATTTCGCCCCGCCCCTCCTCAGGATACGAGAGGCAGCCTGAGTACCCGCGCTATGGAAGGGTAGGGTAGCATGGGCGTGGATGCTCAGCCAGGGATTCTCCAATACCAGAGGTGTTGGTACCATCCTGGGATGGTTTCTTATTTAATTAAACTACCATGTTAAAGGGGAGACGGGTAGGCCTCCGATCACCTGCACTTACCAGGCGAAGTAAACTTCTACTTCACGCTGGTTATCTGTAAGGTCGTGGTCCACCCATTCATTACATTCATTCGTATCTTACCAGGTCGTCACTCCATCTAGTCTGGCCCACCCGTGCGACAGCAAAAGCTGCCGTGTGGCTCTTCCTCTGTTACGTTGTCTGCCTATATTATTAACTTTAATCTACTTCGTCATTATTTATTCCTTACACGTAGTACTTAGTAGTAAGTAGCTTGTGTACTTTACTATGCCCTGCAGTGCGCGACAGGGCGCTGATGATGAAGTAGTTCTGCACCTTTAAAAGTATTTAGTTTAGTTTTCATAGGGCCCCAATTTCATTTTTGCCCCGGGGCCCTTGGTTAGATAGCTACGCCACTGGTGGTGAGTGATGTGAACTGGAGACCTTGTTTACTGGTAATGAGGTATTCCATTTTATTACTCCGGGGTGACAACGAATCTGCATTTTAATTCTCAATCGTGAATATATGTAATGGATGTATGATGTATGTTAGGGATGAATCTGAATGACAGAGTGAGAAATTGTTTAATAAGAGAAGAGTGTGGTTTGCAAGATGATGTTGTGACCAGGATTAAGAAAGGAATGCTTCGGTGGTTTGGTCATGTGGAAAGAATGAATGAGGAAAGAGTGACAAAGCAAATTTATGTTGCAGAGGCGAACGGCAGAGTCGGAAAGGGTCGCCATAGGCGAAAGTTTATCGACCAAATTGGCGATATGTTGAAAATGGGCCAAATCAAGTGTACCTTTAACCGACGAGCGTGTATGCGTAGGTATATGGATGTGGAGGAAGCGAGAGAGGTCTGTCAGGATCGTGCCAAATGGAAGTCCATAGTCTCTGCCTACCCCTCTGGGTGACAGGCGTGAGTGTTTATAGATATAGATGTATGTTAGTAGTGTGTGCAATTAACACCCACTCTTGTAAAAAAAATGTACATAATGGTCGGCACTAAGGAAAAATTAAAGTTCTTGCGACTTCTACACCTCAAATTATACAGCATAATTTTGGTGTAGAAATAAATGCATATATATTTTTATTTCATTTCATTTCAATGTAGTATCATCTGGTAAAATAAAAGACCGGATTAATATAATAATATTTCTATATCTTTATTTAACAATATTTCACAAAATGAATGAGCTTTTATGTTGTTTTCTTTAATTGTCCCCTGACTAGATAATTTTTCTAAGTAAAAGAACTGCTGCATAAACTGATTATTGGTCAGTGTGGAATGGTGAATATCAAAAATTAACGAAGAACTGTTGATTGTATTATATATATATTATATAAAATTTCTTTGAATATGATAAATAAAGACAAAAGATCTGGATGCAACTTTTAAACATAATAAACTTCTAACAAGAACTTAAGACCTTGATTACCATTAAAGTAAGAACTTAAAGTTGTGATCCAAACTCCAATTGTCTCTCAACCATTATTATATTACAACAAATATGTATTAACACATTACTGAACAAAGTTATTATTTGGCATATCCATTTTAGAAAACTGTAATGTATTATCAATAATTTGGAATAACTCAGGTGGCTGTGGAATTCTTCCAGTTTCTAATTTTGACCAAAGAGGAATATTGTTGAGAGATATTTCAAATGCACCAGAAGACACTAGTTGTCCTTCGATCATATTGGCCAAAAAGAACATCATCATGCATGCATATAATTTGTTTTCCAGACACCAACTCCACCAACTAGGTTGTGGTTTGTTCAACCAAGCAAAGATATTTACACCACTAAGAATGCACATGATCAATATCATCTTGCCAAAACCCTGTAATAAAAAATAAATTTATTGGTAATTAATAATATATCCTCCATCAAAATAATATAATAAATTCAAAAATACTAGTAACTACTGTTAGTTATTTTAAAAATTTCATAAATTTTAGAGACCTAAACATTTCCCTACTGCTTTTACCCATGAACACACAGTCCACCTGATGGTAGGAGGACGCCGTGCTGTGGCTCATAGACATATACATATATCCACAATAAGAATCAAAATGCAGATGCAATGTCACCACTAAACTTTAATGTATGCTAAGTTGTATTGATTGAAAGAGTTATTAAAGGAACTGATGAAAAATTTTGATATGGTCAAGCTGGATTTAGAAAGGAGAATGGATATACATACTGACCTGAATAAAAGACTTGTGATTTGCGTATGATTAGAGACAAGTTTTTCTGATTTGAGATGTGTGTTTAATAGAAAAGAAAAAAAGAAGAGTGAATGTAGGACACAGAGTACTATACTCTGCATCTTTACTCTATTTGAGAAGCCAGAACGAGTCAAAAAAGGCACATATGGACATTGCTGTATTAGTCCCTACTTTAATGTATGGTAATGAAAGTTGGATCTGACAGAAGAAGCATGAGAGTAAAATTAATACTATAGAAATGTAGTCATTAAAAAGTATGTTACTTTTGGCTGCCTTTAAACAATAGCTTTAAAAATTATGTGATAAGAGAATAGTGTGGTTTTCAAGATATTGTGATCAGGATAAAAAATAAATTAGAATTTTGGAAACGATATATTGAAGATAAGACAAGTTAAGAGTACCTTTAACTGACAAAAGAAATGGAAGTCTGCAGACTCTGCCCACCCATAGACATAGATCACTTATTTAAAATACTATTGTAGACAATACTTCACATCATCAAATCTAGTGCCAAGGTTTGGATGTGGCATTAGAACAACACACAACATGCAATATTGAACTGGTGCCCAGTCAGTAGATTACAAACAGAATATGAATTATTGTATGGTAATGATATTGTCTTCATTTTATAGATAATTGAATTATGCACCTGATCAAAAAATCTTAATTTATTTTTTAAGATGTAACTGTAAATTTAATTTTCTGGCATTTTTTTCTTTTCAATTTTGTTTAACAATTAAAATTTAAACAATACTTACAATCAGTCTTGACAAGTACATGTTTATTCCTGGTGGGTCATAATTTGCTCCAATAACTGCTATCTCTGGATATTTTTGGTGTATAATGCCTGCATAATCTTCAAATACTTTTCTATAGCCGCAGGAGTAACTAGAAATCAAAATTATAATATAATATATTATCTTTCAGAGGCTGTTGGTTTACTACATATTTTCAAGTTTTAAAATACTGTATTACTTTAAAAAATTCATAGAACAGAAACAATTTCATTAATGGAAAATAAGGTCATGGTTAACCTTTTTGCTGTCCCGTGTACTACATATAGGTCATTGCTATTGTCTCACTATTGTGTCTGAAAACCAGACAGTGAAAGAGTTAAACACAATGGTTGTTTTTGTTAGAGATTATATATGGGGAGATACAATAAATTCACAAATGCAGTACCAGAAGTAAAGCATTACACCTTTGACACTGCTCTTACTTCACATGCACTAAAATAGTACATCTACCATTTACAAGATGATATACCACCATTAAATGAGGTCACTACAAGATCTTTCCCATAGTTGCTTCATGTTCACATTTATGAGAACAGGAGGATAAATACTTTGGACTAGGCTCTGAGATGTAGGTCTTTTTATACACTAATTTGGGAGGGTACCAGTTTTCAAATGTAATGTAAGTGTCTAAAGCTTTTCACACACAAAATGAAATCACTAAATACAAAGATGGCTAGTTAATTATGATTAAGATATTGAACTTAGAAAGGAAAATGTAGCTGATCCCTTAACAAGTCAAACATGTGCCCAGTTATAGAAAAAAGACTGCTGCCTTCTCTACACACAGCTCTGTCTCTCTGGGATAACTTGAATATCACATTGGGTAAGTTTCAAGAAATTTCCATACTCAACAGACAATATTAAAAGATTTGATTCTAATGGACTTGTTTATGTCGAGATGTAGATAACATAGAATAAATAATATGTTGCTAATGCCGCAAAGAGGTGAACCTTAATTTTTAAAAAAATTACAGGAGAGCAAGAAAACATTTATTATTCCCCAATTACTAACTTTTTTTCATCAGGAAATTAATCTTATGATGGAAAAAAGCAGTACCAGAAGTAAGTCATTACACCTTCGACGCTGCTCTTACTGTACATACACTAAAGTAGTAGTACATTTATCATTTACAAGAGGGTATACCACCAGGTATACCCTCTTGTAAATGATATATATTAAATAGAGGGTATATAACCGTGTAGTGGCGGTCAAGAATATCCACTACCCCGTATCCTCCCGTGGGTGTCGTAAAAGGCGACAAAGGGAAACAGGCAGGAGATGGGCAGCAGCATCTTCTGGTTAACGGCAAAAATACAATAAAAAAACTGCGGTTGCCAACCCGCTCGCCAAGCGTGGCAACTATGGCAATATACCCCCCATGATGAGAGTTACGAAGAGACGGCCCCCAGTCCCCGGCGGCCCCGCTATTCCTGGCTACGGTGGCGACCATGGTAACGGCGGGACAGGGGGTGCTAAGAATCTCCGGTGGAGGTTCGGTTGCCACCTACGACGACTCGACCTGGCAACGAACAACGCACGCACCCTGAGGACTGACGAGAAGATCGTGGAGCTGGAAGAAGAGATAGACAAGTTGCGCTGGCATATTATGGGATTATCCGAAGTCCGAAGAGAGGGGGAGGACACGGTAATCCTCGAATCCGGCAACTTGCTCTATCACCGGGAGGGCGACCATCTGTCCCAAGGAGGTGTCGGATTTATCGTCCACAAGTCTCTCGTTAACAACGTTGTAAAGATCGGGAGTGTGTCGACGAGGGTTGCGTACCTTATACTCAGAATCACCAAACGGTATTCGTTGAAGGTCATACAGGTTTACGCACCAACCTCGGCACACCCCGATGAGGAGGTGGAGGAAATGTATGAGGATATCTCTAGAGCCATGCATTCCTCCAAAACCCAATATACGATGTTAATGGGAGACTTCAATGCAAAACTAGGCACAAGAGTGAGCTGAAAGTAGGGAAATTTGGAATAGGGCAACGGAACCCAAGGGGCCAGCAGCTGGCCGACTTCATGGAGAAAGAGGTACTCTTTATGATGAACTCTTTCTTCAAGAAGCGGCCCCATAGGAAGTGGACCTGGTAGAGCCCCGACGGTTCGACAAAAAATGAGATTGACTTCATTATGACGACCAGACGACAACTGTTCAGTGATGTCTCAGTGATCGCCAGGGTGAAAACCGGCAGCGATCACCGAATGGTGAGAGGCACACTGAACCTAAATGTTAAGTTGGAGAGGTCTCGTCTGATGAAGTCAACGCTCCGTCCCCCTCGTGCTCTAATTCAAAGTCCTGAAACCTTTCAGCTCGAGTTACAAAACAGTTTTCAGTGCCTAGAAGACTGCAATGAAGTGGATGATATGAATGACAAGCTCGTGGAAACTGTCCATGTGGTCGGAGCTAAGTTCTGCAAGACCCACCGCAGAAGAACACAAAAACTCTCCGATCACACTCTTAATCTCATGGCTGTTAGACGGGAGATGAAGCTACATTCTTCAACAGATTTGACAGCATACAGGCAACTGAACAGACAGATCTCCAAATGCATGCGGCGGGACTTACGCAACTTCAATACAGCTCGTATTGAAGAAGCGATCGAGCGGAACCAAGGCTCCAAAGTCTTTGCCAGAGATCTGTCTGCCAGAAAGAGCCAACTGTCAAAGCTGAAGACCGAATGTGGCAGCATCGTTTCCGGGGCACCTGGATTTTGAGTGAGATTGAGAGGTTCTATGGGCAGTTGTACACGTCATCGTTGGAGCCACACGCAAGTGTGAGTAACGATCCAAGAGCGAGTCTTGTCCGACACTATTCCGAAGATATCCCGGACGTCAGTCTGAGCGAGATTAGAATGGCTCTTCAGCATCTTAAAAACGGCAATGCCCCAGGCGAGGATGGAATTACAGCGGAACTTCTGAAAGCGGGTGGAAGACCGGTACTTGAAGTCCTTCAGAAGCTCTTTAATTCCGTCCTCCATGTTGGCATTACACCGGAGGCGTGGAGCAGAAGTGCAGTGGTCTTGTTCTTCAAGAAAGGTGACAACGCTCTCTTGAAGAAGTACAGACCGATTTCCCTTCTGAGCCGCGTCTACGTGCTGTTTTCGAGAGTCATTACGAATCGTCTCGCGCGCAGACTTGACGACTTCCAGCCTCCCGAACAAGCCGGTTTCCGAAAGGGCTTTAGCACCATAGACCACATACATACCCTTCGGCAAATTGTACAGAAGTCCGAAGAGTACAATTTGCCACTATGTCTGGCGTATGTGGACTATGAGAAAGCCTTTGATTCCGTCGAAATTTGGGCGGTGCTGCAGTCCCTTCAACGGTGCCAAGTTGACTGTCGGTATATCGAAGTGCTGAAGTGTTTGTACAGTAGAGCTACGATGGCTATCCGAGTACAGAACCAGAGTACGAAACCTATCCAATTGCAGAGAGGTGTAAGACAGGGTGATGTTATATCCCCGAAACTCTTCACCGCTGCATTGGAAGACGTTTTCAAGCTTCTGGACTGGAAAGGATACGGTATTAACATCAATGGCGAGTACATCACTCACCTTCTATTTGCCGACAATATAGTCCTTATGGCAGAATCGCTGGAGGACCTAAGCACTATGCTCAATGACCTCAATAGTGTCTCCCAACGGATAGGTCTTAAGATGAACATGGACAAAACAAAGATTATGTTTAATGTCCATGTCACACCTATGCCGGTAGTTGTTGGGAGCACTAAGCTCGAAGTTGTTGACGAGTATGTTTACCTGGGACAAATAGTCCGACTAGGTAAGTCCAACTTCGACCGAGAGGTCAATCGACGGATTCAACTCGGCTGGGCAGCGTTCGGGAAGCTACGACACATCTTCTCGTCAGACATACCTCAAAACCTTAAAACGAAATTGTACAACCAGTGCGTGTTGCCAGTGATGACTTACGGAACTGAGACGTGGTCCTTCACTGCTGGCCGTATGAGGAAGCTCAAGGTCGCTCAGCAAGCTATGGAGAGGGCTATGCTCGGAGTTTCTCTGCGTGATAAACTTAGGAATGAGGATATCCGCAGTAGAACCAGAGTAACCGACGTAGCCCAACGGATTAGTAAGCTGAAGTGGCAGTGGGCCGGCCATATAGCTCGAAGAACCGACAACCGATGGGGAAGAAAGGTTCTCGAGTGGCAGCCTCGTACCGGTAGGCGAAGTGTAGGGCGTCCCCCCACGAGATGGAGTGACGACCTGGTAAGACATGCAGGAAGTCGATGGATGCAGGTGGCTCAGGACCGTGCTTTGTGGCATTCTTTGGGGGAGGCCTATGTTCAGCAGTGGACTTGTGAAGGGCTGTAATGATGATACCACCATTTAACCAAGGTCACCACAAGATTTTTCCCATAGTTGCTTCATGGTTTGCCCCTTTGCGTCGGCAATGACGAATAGTACTATGTACAGAAGTTGCACTCCTTTAATGTTGACTGCTTGCTGACGTTTTAATAGCCTACATGATTATTATTAATCAGATAAATTGTGCACACATTTATTATATTTTATCATTATTATTATCCTACAATTAAATCTACTGAACACTAAACAAAATCTATTTTGACTAGTACTTCAACAAGTATTTACAAAAACCTATTTACATAAACAATGTTAAAAAATTTAACATTCAATCTCCTAAAACGCACTAGCCCCAACTGCTTTGTATCCCAGGGGCACCTCGCAATTATTTCTTTACAATCATAGATGAATTCCATGACAAAATTTCCATTTTATTTAACCACTTCACCTTTAGATAAGTTAACAATTTGAAAAACAACTACTGTTCGGATCTACTTTTTTAACATAATATATCAACAGCTTCAATTGGAATGAAATCACAAGCGTAAATAATATTAACACGGCCTCATACGAATTTAATGATGTAATGACATAAGCAAAAGAAAAAAAAGGAAATTTCTAAAAAACAAGTGCCATGCACGTAACCTTTGCCTGAAATGTTGGGCTCCTCTTACGAGGTGTGTTGCTTAAATTTATACATACCAATAATAAATGTTCATAATGTGACCCATTCCTTGACCAATTTTTGTTATACTCTCTGCATCATTTTCATTTGCTCTCACAAAGTTATCGGTTGTTAAAATAAAACAAAGACATAAAAAGGCAATGGAGAAAGTAATGCAAATATTTGTAGTAATAGACATAATGTCATTAACGCTGCACCGTTACTTAAAAATATTTGTAAGGTTCTATATTAATTAGTTAATGTAAATAATACACGTTAAAACACAATTCACATTCAATTCACTGCTCTTCTTCTAATTGAATAATTTAATTTGTCTTCTGTCATTCCGTTTTTTATTAAGATTTTTTCTTGGATGCTTGTCTTTTAAGCCATGTCTCCATCTATCTCAGTATCAAGTTATAATAATCCTGTATTGTACACTGCCTCACAATCACAATACCTGTACTCTATTCCAATTACCAAGTCCCATTTGACAGATGTCAATAATCAAATACTAGTAAAGTACCGCTGTAGTCGATACTAGACGATATTGATCTTCGGTTACTATAACGAACAAATTAAAATCATATTGACAGAAAAAGGACTAGCAACAAATTAAAATTTATAAAATTGTTTTTTAATTTTTATTAGATAATATAACATGATATTTTTATCAAGATGGAACATATTCATCATCACTAGCCGAAATCGATATTTCATGGTCGGCATCGTCGTCATCACCCTCATCATCGTCTGTAGAATCCCCTGTATTTATTATAATTTGGTTATCTATGACGGCATCGATATGTATGCCTCTGTCCCAATCAGCGAAAATCAAATTTTTTGTTCGTAAAACCACACTTTCCCAATTCGCGGCAGTAACACTATCACAAGCTTCTTGCAACAATGACAGCATTTTGTTTGCAGTAAATGGTGGGCTGGTATGTTTACGAACCGCATTACCTAAAATAAAGGTTTTGCGTGTTAATATAGCAACAGATAAAATGTTAAAATAGGTAAAAATAAATTATAAAATAGATTTGTTTAAATTCTTGCATTTAATTTGCGCCCAAATCAATTCTATGGCATTATATTGACAATGGTAATATGGAAGGCGCATTACATTGTGTCCGGCTTCCGTAGCCATTTCGTCCAATACGTATTTTGGTCTAGCTGGCTTATTTATAGCAACCAAATGCTGCAGTTCAACTTTTAACATGGACATGTCAGCAACAATATTATTGTCATTCAGCCATTTCACAATATCGGCTTTTTTGCTGCTAGAAGTTGGAGGCTTACTTATTTATACTGAATGATACGGTGCATTATCCATAATGATCGTCGATGGCTTATTCAAGTTGGTCAATAAGGTACAAAACCATTCCTTAAATATAACAAAATTCATTTCTTCGTGGTATTCCACAGTTTTCTTAGATTTAAACGCCAAGAGGCAGTTCGGAACAAATCCCTTCATGGAACCCGCATGACAAATAATTAAACGTTCGCCTTTGCCACTAGGTACTTTTGTGGAGGAGTGAGGAGTGTCGTCTGTCCATATCTTGACAACTGTATGATTAGCGTTTAGCCACGTCTCATCTAGAAACATAACATTATTTCAAACGGCAATGGACTTTGCTGATTTTAGAAAATTAAATCTGGCTAAAGCTATATCTCTACGTTCCATGAAAATCCGCCGTTTATCACATTTTTATAAGAAAAGGCAACATTTTTTAAAACCCTCCAGAAAGAAGTTCTACTGCCGTGAAACAGTCCAGATTCTCGTAAAGTATTTGAAAATTTATCGAGAGTCGGCAATTCGTTCCTACTATAGTAGCCATAGATATGGTTTCTAATGGCGTCGTTATCAAAATTGTCGACATGTGTAACTATCGATCTTCTAACTTTTTTCTTAAGTGGCGATTTTAATTTGTTATCTTCCATTAAATCTTTACCATGTTTTTCCTTACTTATTCAGGAAACAGTTTTTTGACTAATACCATGAGCTGCACTTACTCGGTTAGTCGCTTGTGAAAGTGGCAACAATGGACCACCATTCTGATACTCTCTTTCAAAGTAATCTTGTAGGCGTACTACAAACTCTCGCGCTTGACTGCGCATCACTGTTCTTTTAGTGGTCTCAGTTTCGGCCATAGTGTTTATATATACAAAAATAAAACAAATCAATTAACAGTCAAAACTTAATAACAACGAAAGAATTATCAAACAGTTATAACTACAATAACAAGAACGAAATAAAAACACAACACAAAATCAACTAAACTGAACACGCGTATCGTATACAAGGCTCCTGCACTCGTACTGAAGAGAAAAACAAAATGGCGGTCGTGATCACGAAGTGGACGCAGAGTTCACAGATTTTCACTCGCGAAAAGTATCTGTCTATAATCGATTTTATACGATTCTTTTAGTCTGTCACTATGTAAAAAAGTAAAAATAAAACTATAGAACGTAAATGCAAACATAGAGATAATATAGATAGAGTGGAGAAGCCATATGCTTTTCTGCAAGTGGAACTGACGCGCTGTTAGAAAGAGAAAGAAGATGAGAGTTGCTGTCTGTCCTTCTCTAACAACAACAGAGGGCATGCGCGGTATTATTTTGTCATGTTAGGTTAGCTTGACAATATGCGTCGTTAGAGAGAGAGAGACAGATAGCAATCTTGATCTTCTCTCTCTTTCTAACGAGAAGTCACATTTGCGGCTGGCTTCCCTACTCTATCTATATTATCTCTATGATGCAAAACGGCAGTAAAATATTATTATCTTTTAAAGTTTTGATTATTTTGAGCACGATGTCTAAAAACAATATGTTGATTGTGTGTGTGAATTAATTGTATAATGATTTAGATTGATTGTGTATTTTTAAATGATGATTTACGCGACCATGAACAAAAATGATTATTATTTCAAATTATGCGAAACGTGCAGAGCTTCTTACTAGTTTGTGGTGCAGAGTTACGTTCTAAGAAGTGTCAAAAGCAGTCAAAAGGGACTTCGTAATTGGAATATAGTATAGTTGATGCGTGACATACAAATACTTATTTTATACCATAGACTTTTTATGACTTAGACCATAGACTTAGAATATACTGGCGTATCACTGACTTAGAAGTAGGTATATGGACTGGGCGTACCTCAAGGAGATTCTAAAATATAGGGAGTGCGCACTTCATACTAAAGAAACGGTCCTAAACCTGACCTTGAAATGAATGAAAGGCACCGAGTTAGGCGTTGTATTTCTTTCTAATAGAGTGTCCATGATACAATATTTTGAGAATATTATTAGTGTATACAGTATCACGGAAAATGAAATGCGTATTTTTTTTTCGATATAGAAAGTGCTGAATAGTGTTATAATTAAACTCCGTTTAATATTTTGATTACATTATTGCTTCGCTACAGTATCAAACCTTACGGTAACTAGTGGCGGCGTAGCGTTGGTTGACACCTAGGGCGGTTTTCTATCAAGCACCCCCCAAAATAAAACAAAAAATGCTATACATGCTAACGGGACTTTATTTTGCTAAAATATTCTAATATATTATCAAAGTTTACTTTCTTGTCATTTTCGATAGATAAAATGAAAAGATTGGTTAGTCCCGCTTGGCTCATTGTAGACCTTAAGTTAGATTTTATTAACTTGAATTTTGATAAGCTTCCTTCACATGAAACTTAATAGTAAAAAAAAATTAGACAGCGTTAGATTCGGAACAGATTCAGAATAGGCCAATTTTACGAGAAAAGCTCCAATGAGTTACATTTAACCCCTTCTTGGGAAGAAATGCTGGTAGCTTTCAAGAAGATTTTTGTCAGATTTTGAATTATTTGAAGATCTTCATCTGGTGACGTTAGCAGAGTATAAGGCTGAACAACACTAAATGTCACGAGAATATCATCCATTGCTCAGTAGCGATAGTCTAGTTCCTCGTACTATCTATCAAGACATTCTAACATAGCTCTCTGCAGCTCCTCTGGCAATGTTAGTCCAGCATATCGGGTCATTTCTCCTGGTAAACGTTTTCGAAATCTCTTCATTCCTCTTCTTACTTCAATCGAAATTTCCACATTCTCACATTTTTTGTTACGTAGGGAATAGCTTTTTCCACTACTTGAATACGTTGACTTTGAAGAAAAATTTTCGGGCTTTGATTTTTATCTCCTACTTTTCCAGTGATAATCTAGATTATTATTATATTATTTAGTATTTGCTTTTGTGTCTGACTAACTTCTATTAGGATTTTACACCAAAAAGAAAGATAGAATAAAAAATTTAATTCACACAAAGCTGGTAAGAGTGTAGATACTGCTTCTTTTGTATCGACGTTTTCTCTGTTGGTGCTGGGATCATATTATGGAGTGTAGAGTAGAAGGAGAACCATCTTATAAGGTGCAAAAGTTGAAAAAGTGTCCCACTATATACTGAAAATAGAGGTTACAAAACCTACCACAATAGCGCTGGCGTCTGAAAAACTACGATATGAATATAGCTGTTGTAGACGGAGTGAAGTCAACTGAATTCAAATACTTAAAAATTTCATGATTAGAGTAGTTAGTAAAATGCCAGTATACAAAATCTCAACTATTTACGTAGTACAAAACCAAGCGGATTGGTCGGTTCTTGTTTATTTCATCATCTTATTCTAATTAATTATGGCGCTTTTTTTTAATTTATCCTATGCTACTGCAGCGCCACCCTTATTGGACGCGATTTTAGGGACACTTCATATACAGAGATGGTCCTCCTTCTACTCTACACTCCATAGATCATATATATCTTCGAGTGTTTATACTAGTTTTTTTTTTTTAAATTTTTCTGCAGTGGTTTAACAACGTTATGATGAGCAATTCGTTTTGTCTCTGAGAGTCTTTTGACGGATACGCCTACACTTTTTATTAAAGTTTCCCATTAACGTGTGGATGATGAAAAGAACCTGTAAACTCTTTCTACTGTTCCGAAAAAAAGTTAAACTTTAATTAACGCTCCCTAAGTGAGTGCACTCAAATAAATTTAGCGAATGATTAGCACAAGGCGTTTTCTACGTGGTAAAGCCATGCTGTAGCTATATGAGTAGTACGACTGTAGCACAAATGGGTCGGCTCGACCGGGGAAGGACCACGCACTCACGCAGAATACCAGCGTAAAATTGCAGCTCAACACTGATGTATTTCGTATGGTGAGTGTAGGGAACCGGAGACCCTTTTTACTGGAAAAGAGGCATTCCATCTTAGTCCTCACGGGTGACTACGCATCTACATTTTGATTCGCAAACGAGAATAGATGTAGATGTCTATGGGCCACAGCAACCACTTGCCATCCGGTGGACTGTGTGCTCGTTTGTCACCCTATTCTATATTTAAAAAAAAAAACAATATATTCATTCATTTGACAATGTCGAATTTTAAAATAGTGTTGTCATCTATAGTGTAAAATGCATCTCCTAGTTTTTAGGGAAAGAACATTCGTGTAACAGAAACAGAAACTTTTTTATTCAATATAGATTATAAATTCAAATTCAAATTTATTTATTGCCAGAATGTAGTACATAATATTATGATGTTGTTATTTATTAATTTGACCTTACATTCTACCAAGATAATGGCGTGCAATATCTACAACATACAAAAATATTATTATTAGAATTTAACGAGGTAAAGTATTTAAGAAAATAATTATGTAGTTACTTAAAAATATTTTAGCGTCAAGTATGTAAATTACAATAAATATATGTCAATAATGGAATTAATTAGGTAATTGATTATATATAAATGTATAGTATCTAAAAAAATGTCAAAAAATATAATAAAATAAAATTAATAAGTTTTTCTACATTTCACCATTATTTTACATTTCTTTATAATTCATAAATTCGTCTAACCTATAGAAACATTTTGTTGCCAGCCATTCTGTGAGTTTCCTTTTAAAAATTACGAAAGGGAGGTCTTTAAAAGTGTTAGGCAGTTTATTGTAAACTCTAATACGAGTAGCATTTATAAATACATTTCTTTTATATATATCAAGCTTGCATAGAGGCAGATACTTATTGAATAGTAATAGTAATACTTATTGAAAGTCACTCTTTTGTTTAATTACCACTGGTTCGAAAAAAACCTCTGTGCTGCGAAGAACCAGCAAGAAACCCAGCGGAACTTTTTTTTAAATAACGGCTTACAATCATGTATGTTCTATAAATTAACAACACAACAAATTAGAAATAGCTTCGTAGTGATCACCTTATTCCCAGGGGTTATTATCATCCATAAATTATTTAATATTATAATAACCCTTTTTATACAAACTTAGTTTATTAAAGTTTGTGAACTTAGAGCAGGTCAAATTTTGTATATTTTCTGGAATTTTGTTGTAAAAGCGTATAGATCTCCCCAAGAATGAATTACTCACTCGACGGAGTCGAGTAACTGGTACTACTTGCTTGTGTTTGTTCTTAGTATCTACAGAATGAATATCACTTATTTTTGTAAAACTACTTTTATTTTTGTGTACGTACATTACATTTTCATAAATGTATTGAGAGGTCAAAGTAAATATATTAATTTCCGTAAATTTTTATCGCAGCGACTCTTTAGGCTTTAAATCATAAATTGCTCTAATGGCTCTCTTCTGTAAAACAAATATAATTTTTGTGTCAGCTGTGTGTCCCAATAGCAAAATACCATACGATATAATGCTATAAAAATAGGTAAAATAAACTAGTCTAGCTGTTTCAACACTGGTAAGACTTCTAAACTTTTTCACAGCATATGCTGCAGAGCTAAATATGCTTGCTAATTTTGATATATGGGGGCTCCATTGAAGCTTGGCATCTAATGTGATTCCAAGAAAAATGGTGGCATCTACAAGACTCAGTTTCTCTCCATTTAAAATTACATTAGAATTTAATTGTTTGACATTTGGAGTCATTAATTTCATAACTTTAATTTATTATTATTAATATTTTAGTAGTTTTTTTCGTGTTATTTAATAATAAGCTTAATTAAAATACAATATGGAATATACCAACTATGATTAGCGATAAAAAAATCTAAGATTATCGTTCTAGCATAAGTCTAAAATATTACTTTAAGTCAATAACTGTCTAAACGTTGGTAATGTTTTTATCTTGTGTAAACACTTATCAATGTTAGAAGGGGATAAAATACAAAACTCGGTGCCTCTCTTTCTAAGAAAAATGAGGAACGTTTTCAATGTTTCAAGCGCTCACTCCCTATATAATATAACCTCCTTGGCGTACCTACAGAATTAGCGTGACTACTTAAACAAATCTGGCGCATAAAATGGCCGCCTTTTATAGGGTTGTAACTCAGCAATATGGGCAGCTGATATCGATATTTTTACTAACATGAGTTTGTTCTTATTTCATATAATTATAGAAATTAAATCCATAGCCTAATTGCGTAACACACCTAAAATGGAAAACCATACCAGACAGTTTAACAACATCCACTGCGTAGTTTATGTTGTCGAGCAAACGAATTTTTCAATCGCTTGAAGCAATGGATATGGTTGGGTTGTTAAATTAGTTTTGGATTGCTATCCCTTAAACTTCGCTTGAGCTGCTTCACCAAGCTTCACCGCATATGTACACTCACGAAATGCGTACTCTGCTACAGATTTTTCGTATTAGGTACACAGTCAAAGAATGAGCTAAGTATGCAGGCAGCTAACTTGCAACTTGTTTTAAACAATGTTCTGAGTGTGCTAAGTACTTACTCAAGTTTTAAAGTTATACTTCTATTGGCGCGTTTGAGAAAAATGATGAGACTGAATTTTTTACAACTTCAGTTGGTAATTGTCTGTCAATTGTTAAGTTTTCGTGAGAACTGATAACTATATTCGAGGTAGTTATTCAAATATATATGAATGTATAAAACGTGTTTTAATTTAGTTATTTTTGTTATGTTACGCTAAAGAAGTATAACTTCTTACGTGCGTACACAAGTACACACACACGTTTTGTTTAATATCAATTTAACAATAAAACAAATTAAAAAGTTATAACTTCCGCAATAAAAATGAATATTGAGAGAGTAGTGGGAAAATTAATATTTTGACTTGTAAGAAGTCTGCTACTCTGCTGTGATGTATTGGAGAAGAGCGGCAGACTAATTAACCTTTCAGAAATGATGAGAAGCTTATAGTTAGTTGATAGATTATAGCTGTGGGACATATATATATACATTGATATATATATATATATATATATATATATATATATATATATATATATATATATATATACTACATACTAGATTTCACATTTTAAACATTCACTATGTTCAACTCAACTGTACTGCAATCCGTACACCTTACTTTAGTGTCATAGAAAAAATAAAGTTCTTCATTGTTACAATTATATAAATCACTGGCCGAATCTAAAATTTCATATGGCTTGTCTAGTTATGGACGAACTTACAAATCACATTTAGATAACATTTATTCATTGAAATTACGCATCTTAAAAACTATAGTTCCAGACAAGGTTAAAAACTTACACAGCGATTCTGATTACCATAACCTATTCGATTACTGCAAAATTATACCGGTGCATAAATAGCAGAATATACTCTTTTAAATGAAGAATTTTTTAACGAAGATTTAAAAAAATATGTCATCTCTAACCATTCTAAAACCCGCAGTTCAGCTAAACCAAAATTAGCTAAACCTAATTATAACAATTTATACGGAAAACATACTTTAGAATACATGGTTCCAAATTTGATTAATCAGTTACCTACCTCTTTTCAAAATGAAATTAATCATAAAAATATAAAATACAAATTAAAAAACTTATTATACGAACTGTCTATATCAAACTTAAAACTAAATTAAAAAAAGAACTATAATCCCCACTAATATTCCCTGCATAAATAAACTTATATGACATATAAACAAATAATAATTATTATACTCTCTACTATTAAATATTATCACAATTATTATCAATATATTTTTATCACCTCCTGTATACGCAATGCAGGAACGACCGGTTTTTGACGCGGCGAAGTGGGCCGTGGCAAGACTCACGTCTTTTAATGCACTATTAGTTAATTACGTATTGCCGATTTACCGCCTGTTGACTGTGCCAATTGCTGTTTAATAGTGTTGCGTTATACATATTTTATAGATTAAGGTGTAGTTTATCTGTCAAATTTTAAGTCTGCGGCTTGAGATACACGGCAAAGTTTTCATTAATAATGTATTATCTTTAGTTTGTTAAATAAATAAAATAAATTTAAATGCCACGCTATCTACAATCATAGGCAAAAATATGCAGATGTTTCATTACAAAACCGAATGTAGGTAAAATATGTATATGTATATGTGAAAGTTGCAACCTATTTATGTCCTACTGCTGGGCACAAGCCTGCTCTCATTTCTGAGAGGGTTTTATGTACTTATGTATATGTGTATGTACTTGTATATAATACCATTTTATTTTTTGTTTTATTTGTTGAGCTGGAATAAACATATAACAATTCATTTTCTTTTAGTTTCCTACAATGTTTCCTTACAAGTAATTCATAAGGCACAACACAAGCCCCCACTAATGAATGACGAGCGAAACATTATGTCACAACTACATTTTAATAATAAATTTTTTCCGAATATTTTAAAAGATAACTATGTAAAATATAAAACATACATTTCTTATCAAAGATAAGTATTATTACATTTTATTTACAAATATGTTTGTTTGGATTAAAATAAAACAATTTTATATTAAATTAGCAGATATGCAAAATAAATGACAATTTAATTAAATGTACTTAATATAATTAACCATACAATCTAAATAAACAATTATTACATAGTGATCATTCTACCTACGTATACCTAATCTATGATGACTGCTGCGCATGCATGACTACTATCTCCCTTGCAGTGACCAAAAAGGATAGAAGCACAGGAAAGTGCGATTCCGTGCTGCCAGATTAGTTCAACCCTAAGCCTTAAAACGGTTTAACTCTATAGGTTGGATAAAATCTGTAAAATTAGACCGTATAAAACCCCTATACAGATAACCTTTCCGGTTGATCATGACATTAAAAAATGGTAAAAATATTTCATAGACTAGGCATATTATATATATTTTAAGCATACAGGAACATTATTTCGATAATGGTTACGTTTCACAAAACATTGAACTGGCAAACTTGGTGATGGAAAAATATGCAAACACTAGAATTAGCTACCTCGCAAAAAAAGAGTGATCCCAAAAAGTGTATTCGTCACATATATACCAAACTTATTCACTTTAAAAACCAGTTAAAATATAATATAATACTTTTTCAATTTGTTTTAATTTTGGTAATTTTGTATTATTATTTTGTACCTTATGTATTTTTTTAAATTTACTTTGAATGTAATATTACACATTAAACATTTGTTCATTTTTATTTTATTTTATTTGCTAATGTAACTTGCATAAAATTTCATCGACATATCCATATCGACAAGGCCCTCGCACTAGTTGTTTATGGCTTATGCACTGTAACGATGAGAGATTTTCAAGGTTGTGTGCGTTTTGATTAATCGTGTGCTCATATTATGCTGTGTGCGTGCGTAACGACGTGGCCCAATGTTTACGATTTGCTTAGTGTGCGTTACCTCGCCTCCCGCTAGATGTGACAAACTTTTTTGTTTGAAACTTTATGCGCATGGCGTCTCCTGTTAGTTGAATACTCTAAGACTGTAATAGATAGTTTCGTTGGACTGCAATAACCCGCTACCCGCTATTGTATGAATAGATAGTATCACAGAAAACAATTACTCTTTATCAAGAGAAGAACGCCAACTTCATACTAAAAAACGGAAGCACGTGTTTATGTTTGTATACGAAAAGCGCTACGGTGGACGCCAATATAAAACTTTTTAGCGGGAATTTCAAACCTTTGTATTCTGTAACTTTAAACTTTTTATTTAAAGCTTATTCGAGTAATTTTGGCTCAAGCCTCACAAACCTATGGGCTGAATTCCCATATATTTGAGAGGTTGCACCAAAATTACTCGAATATAATTTAGATTAGTATGTGGGATAAAATAAAACTATAAATAAGTATAGTTATGTAATTTTATTTTCTGGAAGACAGATTGTTTTATAAACTACACATTATTATTGATGTTTTTTATTGCTTTTGCACGTAATATTTCCACGCACGTTACTAATATATAACACATGTTATTGTCAGAGAGTTATTCTTCACAGAACATTAATGTAAATTTAGATCAGCAAAATTCTCATGATGAAAACTTTACTCAGCCCAAATTCGTGATCTGAAACAGATACAATTCGAGTCAATATAGTTATAAACCCTACAAATAACGGCCAATAAATCCGAAATGTTTATAGCCTTACCACAATATTGTCATAAGTTTTACTTTTCCTATCACAGGAAACTTGCAGAAAGTGATCAGATGATTTTGTGCTTTTTATTTACACAACACTTAACTTACTTTCGATGATGATCACAAATCGTGCATAAAACTTTGAAATAATGAATTCATTTATAGTCAATATCTTATACAGAATTAACATCGCACAAAAAATCTTTACTGTACATTCATGACGATATTATGACTGTATATTTGCGTACATACGAAAATGAAGTCCATCTAACTGAATTTAAGCAAAAATGAATAATAAATATTAAAAACTAAACCTATGAAATAAATTTCAGAAAATATTTTCAATATGAAAGACGTTGACAAACAAATGTCATTTTTTTTCTTCTATTAATTCATGGCTTCTTTTGATAAAATTCTGCTAATATTTAATAATTTTATTTAAATCAATTAATAGGTAAACTAATTGTGCGAATCTTATCTAATCTTAGCGAATCGAGTAATATGTATGTAATTATACTTTAAAAAGCAAACCAATAAAAGTTTAACACCGAATTAATATTTTTATTTTCTTTCCATATAATATGAATTTGTTATATTTACGCGAACACTACACATTGAATAAAACTGTTTTTTACGGATTTTATCGCGTTTATTTTATTATTTTTATTCCCGACGTTTCGAGTGCTTTTCAGCAACCCATGGTCACGGGGGGGACTGAGATGTTTGACGTCCCAATGTCACAGTTAGCCCGGCTACCTTCAGTTTTTTAATATTAATTTTTGGTTCGATTTACGCAGAATGAACTTACAGTATCCGGAAGTCTTGCAGTGTTATGCTTGGGTTTGGATTTAATTTTGTTAATTATAGGATCCCAAGCAGATGGCAGCACCCATCCATCTTCTCTATTGAAATTAGGATGTTTTTTAATTTCAATAGCCTCGCGTATCATCCTTGGTAGGAATCGGTGTTCTTTTGCAAGGATTTGTGGTCTATCAAATCTGATGTAATGGCGGGGACGATCTTGAACATGTTCACAGACTGCAGACTTCCCAGAGCGTCGGTGCTTCACGTCAGCTATATGTTCTTTCACGCGGGTTTTAATGGATCTTTTTGTTTGTCCTATGTAAGAGAGACCACATTCGCAATCAAGCTTGTACACTCCTGCATCTTTTAGAGGGATATTACACTTGACGGATGGTAAAAATTGACTAATCTTCTTCGGCGGCTTGAAGTATGTTTTAATAGAAGCTCGCTTCAAGATGTAGCCAACCTTGTCTGTGACTCCTCTGACATAGGGTAGTACAGCAGGCACACGCTCGACTGTGGTCGGCTTCACTCGGTCACTGTGACGTAGGCGCGGGACCCGAAGCTTGTTGTCTTGCAATACTTGCTCGACGTACTGCAGCTCGGCGGCCAGATGTTTTCTGTCACAGATCCCTCGTGCTCTCTGAAACAAAGATTTTCCCACGGTAGCTAACTGTGATGGATGATGGTGCGATTCACCATTTAAATATCGGTTAGTATGGGTCTTTTTTCTATACACAGTATGACCAATAGTGTTATCAGTATTTCGGATGACTAAAACATCTAGGAAAGCTAAAGAATTGTTGGCCTCTAACTCCATTGTGAATTGTATTTTAGAGTTTATGGAATTAAGGTGGTCTAAAAATGCAGTTACTTTGTCAGATGGTAAAATTGTGAAAGTGTCGTCTACATACCGCTTGTAGAATCTTGGATTTACAGGAGCAGTAAGAAGGGCTTTCTCCTCAAAGTCCTCCATGAATATGTCGGCGACTATGGGAGATACAGGTGAGCCCATCGCCACTCCATCTACTTGCTTGTAAAACTCCTCCTTCCACAATAGATAGCCAGATGTAAGGCAGTGTTTGAGTAATACTGCATATTCTGTAGGCATGTTGTATTCTTCTAGCTTCCTGGTTACAATTGAGATGCAGTCTTCAATAGGTAAGCATGTAAATAGTGACTGAACATCAAAACTGACCATAGTTTCATTGTCAGCAAGATGTAGGTCTTTTATCTCACTAACAAAATGGTACGAATCCTTTGTGTGTGCTCTAGTTTGTCCTCTCAGTGGTGACAGAATTTTTGCCAGGTGTTGAGCCAACTTATAAGTTGGTGAATCGATTTGGCTCACTATGGGACGTAGTGGAGCGTTTGGTTTGTGTATTTTCGGTAACCCATATAACCTCGGTGCTTTAGTACACGGTGGTATTATCGAGTTTACGTCGAGATTTAATTTTTCGGAGTAATTCTTTATTAGATCGCTAGTTGTTTTAAGCACATTGGTTGTAGGGTCTGTTTTGACCTTTTTGTACGTACTTTCGTCCGATAAAAGTTGTTGTATTTTCAAATTATAATCTGACGTATCCATTATTACCGTAGCATTTCCTTTATCTGCACGGAGAATCGTGAGCTCTGGTCTGTTGCGTAAGTTGTACAACGCTTTAAACTCGTCTTTGGGGAGATTTAGTTTCGGCACAGCACTTCGACGTAACAAGGACGAAATGTCTTGACGTATGGCCTCAACATCTTCCTTTCCCACATTGTTTTTAAATAGGCAATCCTCAACGTTGCATATAATTTCCTCATACGACATTAGACCACCTTAATTCCATAAACTCTAAAATACAATTCACAATGGAGTTAGAGGCCAACAATTCTTTAGCTTTCCTAGATGTTTTAGTCATCCGAAATCCTGATAACACTATTGGTCATACTGTGTATAGAAAAAAGACCCATACTAACCGATATTTAAATGGTGAATCGCACCATCATCCATCACAGTTAGCTACCGTGGGAAAATCTTTGTTTCAGAGAGCACGAGGGATCTGTGACAGAAAACATCTGGCCGCCGAGCTGCAGTACGTCGAGCAAGTATTGCAAGACAACAAGCTTCGGGTCCCGCGCCTACGTCACAGTGACCGAGTGAAGCCGACCACAGTCGAGCGTGTGCCTGCTGTACTACCCTATGTCAGAGGAGTCACAGACAAGGTTGGCTACATCTTGAAGCGAGCTTCTATTAAAACATACTTCAAGCCGCCGAAGAAGATTAGTCAATTTTTACCATCCGTCAAGTGTAATATCCCTCTAAAAGATGCAGGAGTGTACAAGCTTGATTGCGAATGTGGTCTCTCTTACATAGGACAAACAAAAAGATCCATTAAAACCCGCGTGAAAGAACATATAGCTGACGTGAAGCACCGACGCTCTGGGAAGTCTGCAGTCTGTGAACATGTTCAAGATCGTCCCCGCCATTACATCAGATTTGATAGACCACAAATCCTTGCAAAAGAACACCGATTCCTACCAAGGATGATACGCGAGGCTATTGAAATTAAAAAACATCCTAATTTCAATAGAGAAGATGGATGGGTGCTGCCATCTGCTTGGGATCCTATAATTAACAAAATTAAATCCAAACCCAAGCATAACACTGCAAGACTTCCGGATACTGTAAGTTCATTCTGCGTAAATCGAACCAAAAATTAATATTAAAAAACTGAAGGTAGCCGGGCTAACTGTGACATTGGGACGTCAAACATCTCAGTCCCCCCCGTGACCATGGGTTGCTGAAAAGCACTCGAAACGTCGGGAATAAAAATAATAAAATAAACGCGATAAAATCCGTAAAAAACAGTTTTATTCAATGAATTTGTTTATCTAATTTTTAAAATGGCAATCTAAAACAAAATTAAAGAAAGAGACAGTGATATTTTATCTCGCTTTATTTTAACAAGCCCAACACGCATATTGACAAAATCATGATTGTGTGCGGATTTTTCAGCATTCATACAAAGTTGCCTCACCCTGGATAGTATCAATAACTGGTTAGGTTTTGTACGTTATAAAAAGAACTCTGTGGTAATTGTGTTCTGTGGTCTGTGGTAACTGGCAACTTGTCAACTTGTTGAGTTTTGGTGGGAAGCTATGCCTATGCTAAGCCTATGGCGGGAACTTGACCGGAAACGGATTGCTGCTCCTGTATTATTCTTTAAATAATGGTTTGAAGTGGATTTTCATACGTAAAAATGGTGCGATTTTATGTATTACATGTTTGCACATCATGGGAACTATTAGTGGAAATGGTGAAACAAGTGCTCCGATGGTGAAGTGATTCTCAAGATAATGTGTCTGTCTGCTTAGGCGTCTTGAGATACCATCGTCAACTGTCAGCTGTAGCTATCTGCTGACTCAAGTTGCCATCAAAATCTCCCAAGGGCTGCACAATGTGACGCATCAACATATTGTAAAGCAGTGTATTATGAAGGATAATTATACATTGTAACTTCTGGCTCAGAAGGGCTAGAACCCAGAGCCTTAAAGTCAGTCATTAAAAAAATGTCAACTTGTTTTGATTTGATGTTTTGATTTGTACATACAACTTTATAATTTGTGGTTTTGATGATTTGATCATTTGATTTGAATATCACACAGTTAATTTTTAGTTTATATTGTAGTCTTAATGCCTCTGTGTCTAAAAGTTATTTTTACATCTTAGGAATATTTTTACATTGTACATAGTGTAATAAAAAATATATTTATTACCTGTAAAAATGCCCCATAGTCACTGTAATCACGCAAATCACGATCACGGCCATGGAAACCCTGAAGAAATCGGTATACAGTACAACCTATTTGAGAAAATTGATAAAGAGAATCTTCAATGTCTTAATGAAAGTGTTGATGGCTCAGGGCAAACAGTGTTTAAACCCTGGGACAAGAGGCTAGATCACTCTCAAGTTAGTATCTTTTTACTGAATTAATATGTTACAGATACAGATAAGGATAATATTTTAGAACAATTTTAATCTTTTGTCCTGCATTTAATAATTATTGATTTACATAATATATGCCATGGTAGCTCAGGGGCTAAGTGATGTCTGTAAATTTCACCTAGTGCAAGTAACCTGGTCTAAACCCACCTGATGCAGCTGCTAATACATGTATGAAAACCAGCATTTTTAAGGAAAGAAAGTTTTCCAAAGATGTGAAGTCTGCTACTCTGCTGTGATGTATTGGAGCAGAGAGGCAGACTAATTAACATTTCAGAAATGATGAGAAGCTTATAGTTAGTTGATAGATTATAGCTGTGGGACATATATATACATTGATATATATACAGGGTATTTTTGGAACGCTCCCGAAAACTAAGACAGGCGACAGCACCAAGTATACCTTTGACCATGGGTCACAAATAAATTTGATCCTGATGAAAAAAAAATCATATTTTTACGTTTTATTAGCGTTATTCACGCGCCATCATGTTAGTACAGCTAAATGAAACAAAAATTTCATAAAAAAAATCATGAAAATACTGAAACATAAAACCAGCAGTGAAAACTGAATTGATATCACCTGACTAATGGAGGTTAATGTACGCGCGAACGGTGAAAAAAGAACGCTGGCCTTGAACTTGGGCACAGCGATTTATCACATATTGGTACGAAGGGGGCGCGACGGGGGAACAATCCGCCAGTATTACTGTGCCTGCATGCTATTGGTTCCCGCGCTTTGTACGCTCCAAAAATACAGTCGCATACACAGCTTACTTTGCGACTCGCGACGATGTTTTAAAAAGGAAGGAAAGTAAAATTATTTATATCTATTGTTTTATGACTAAACTAGTGAACGAAAAGGTAAATATGATAGGAGAAGGTGAATGGGGAAAATTGTGCAGTAAATTTAAAAGTGTTGAGGAAGAATACCGAAAAAATTACCATGTGATCGACCTGATGACGGAAGCTCAAGCGAAGATGAAAGTGATGATGAAGTAGCATCCAGTAACACCAACACACCTTCAACATCTGGCTTCCATGTGACCCAAGACGACATAATGGACGGCGTGCCACCCTTACCTTAAGTTTTCTTGTTACAAACTACTTTATATTTTACGATAGAAATAACAAATAATGCTCAAGTAAACATTATCCATTTTTAATTCCAAGTAAGGCACCTATTATGATTCTACAATAAAACAATTAATTACTTACTATAATATTATAAAACAATATCCCAATACCATGTAGTACTATAGAACGCGACTGTAACCTCCCTCCACTCGACCGCATCGCATCACGCTGTGACGCAGTAGGTTTCAGTTTAATTGTAGTTTTTGAAACAGTTCCGTGTTGATTTTGTTACTTGTTGTTACGTTTTTTGTTTTAATAATGCTTAACGCGTACGTTTATAGTGATTGTGAATACGACAACATGTTATGTATCCGAACCTAGGTACACGAAGTATCGCTAAATAAATTGTTAAGACGTCGGGATGGAACAAGTGTGTCATACTGTGCAGTGCACAAAGTGTTGAAGCGTAACCGAATGCGCCCATACAAATTGCACAAAGTGCAAGCTTTAGTTCCCGGCGATCACGACCGCCGACGAGTTTTCTGCCGTTGGTTATTATACCAGCAACAACGTGTGGCTGGTTCCATTGAGCACATTATCTGAACGGATGAGTCGACATTTACCAGAAACGGCCTGTGGAACCGAAGAAATACACACGTGTATTCAGAGGTTAACCCGCACGCTGTTCGACAAACCGGGCACCAAACCCGATGGTCGGTTAACGTATGGGCATGTTTATTTAAGGATCGCATACTGGGACCAGTGTTTCTGCCACAGCGACTGAACGGACAGCGATACCTAAACTTTATAAAAGAACAGTTGACAGACATTTTAGACGACCTATCGTTGGCTGAATATCGCCGCACATGGTTCCAGTATAATGGTGAGCGCCTCAATGAGCTATTTGATGATCGCTGGATTTGGCGGACTAGGACCACACGCTTGGCCACCTCGCGCACCAGATCTGACCCCGTTAGACTTCTTTCTGTGGGGTATGTGAAAGAAAGGGTTTTTAATCGTGAGTGTGATAGTGCTGACGAAACTACAAAAGGATCTTGGATGTTTTCGACAAACTACGTACGGACTGTGTCGAAGATCACACGATGATGCCCCGTCTCCATGAGGAGACGCAACACCGAGCCCAAATCTGCCTTGAAATGAATGGAGCACAATTTGAGCCGCATCTCATAAGACCACGGAGGATTTAGAGCGGTAAGCTGTTTCATAACTATTTCTTTTAAATAACTTAGTTCTGAACTAATCTGAATACATACATAACTGAATACATGAGAATAATAAACATACCTACACGATGAATAAAAACGCATGACTTTAACCTTGGTTACATTTCATTTATGTATTTTGTTATTAGCGGGAAATCGAACCAGTTATTTGGGTTATTTAACCTGTAAATTCGGATTAAAATGGCTATGTGGAGACAAGTACAGTGGCAAAATAGTATGTTAAGTAGATAAGTTAGGTATTTAGACAAGTGTTGTAAATTATTAGGTATTGTGGTATAGCCCGCTAGTTGCGGACCGCGCGAATGTGTTCGCGCGTACATTGACCTTTAATCAGCTGATATGAATTCAGTTATTCCACTGCTGGTTTTAGGTTTCAGTATTTTCATGATTTTTTTTATGAAATTATCGTTTCATTTAGCTGTACTAACATGATGGCGCGTGAATAAATCTAATAAAACGTTGTAAAAATATGATTTTTTTTTCATCAGGATCAAATTTATTTGTGACCCATGATCAAAGGTATACTTGGTGCTGTCGCCTGTCTTAGTTTTCGGGAGCGTTCCAAAAATACCCTGTTTATATATTTATATATTTATATATATATATATATATATATATATATATATATATATATATATATACTACATACTAGATTTCACATTCTAAACATTCACTATGTTCAACTCAACTGTACTGCAATCCATACACCTTACTTTAGTGTCATAGAAAAAATAAAGTTCTTCATTGTTACAATTATATAAATCACTGGCCGAATCTAAAATTTCATATGGCTTGTCTAGTTATGGACGAACTTACAAATTACATTTAGATAACATTTATTCATTGAAATTACGCATCTTAAAAACTATAGTTCCAGACAAGGTTAAAAACTTAAACAGCGATTCTGATTACCATAACCTATTCGATTACTGCAAAATTATACCGGTGCATAAAAAGCAGAATATACTCTTTTAAATGAAGAATTTTTTAACGAAGATTTAAAAAAATATGTCATCTCTAACCATTCTAAAACCCGCAGTTCAGCTAAACCAAAATTAGCTAAACCTAATTATAACAATTTATACGGAAAACATACTTTAGAATACATGGTTCCAAATTTGATTAATCAGTTACCTACCTCTTTTCAAAATGAAATTAATCATAAAAATATAAAATACAAATTAAAAAACTTATTATACGAACTGTCTATATCAAACTTAAAACTAAATTAAAAAAAAACTATAATCCCCACTAATATTCCCTGCATAAATAAACTTATATGACATATAAACAAATAATAATTATTATACTCTCTACTATTAAATATTATCACAATTATTATCAATATATTTTTATCACCTCCTGTATACGCAATGCAGGAACGACCGGTTTTTGACGCGGCGAAGTGGGCCGTGGCAAGATTCACGTCTTTTAATGTACTATTAGTTAATTACGTATTGCCGATTTACCGCCTGTTGACTGTGCCAATTGCTGTTTAATAGTGTTGCGTTATACATATTTTATAGATTAAGGTGTAGTTTATCTGTCAAATTTTAAGTCTGCGGCTTGTGATACACGGTAAAGTTTTCATTAATAATGTATTATCTGTAGTTTGTTAAATAAATAAAATAAATTTAAATGCCACGCTATCTACAATCATAGGCAAAAATATGCAGATGTTCCATTACAAAACCGAATGTAGGTAAAATATGTATATGTATATGTGAAAGTTACAACCTATTTATGTCCTACTGCTGGGCACAAGCCTGCTCTCATTTCTGAGAGGGTTTTATGTACTTATGTATATGTGTATGTACTTGTATATAATACCATTTTATTTTTTGTTTTATTTGAGCAGGAATAAACATATAACAATTCATTTTCTTTTAGTTTCCTACAATGTTTTCTTACAAGTAATTCATAAGGCACAACACAAGCCCCCACTAATGAATGACGAGCGAAACATATGTCACAATTACATTTTAATAATATTTTTTTTCCGAATATTTTAAAAGATAACTATGTAAAATATAAAACATACATTTCTTATCAAAGATAATTATTATTACATTTTATTTACAAATATGTTTGTTTGGATTAAAATAAAACAATTTTATATTAAATTAGCAGATATGCAAAATAAATGACAATTTAATTAAATGTACTTAATATAATTAACCATACAATCTAAATAAACAATTATTACATAGTGATCATTCTACCTACGTATACCTAATCTATGATGACTGCTGCGCATGCATGACTACTATCTCCCTTGCATGTACGAAGACAGAGTAGCGCACATTATTTGTTTGAAATAGCTTCTCTAGTATGTAGTACCTATAACTCAATGTAAATATATAAATATATAGCATGTAAGCACATAGGTCTAAGTGCGAAACCTGAAGGGTTGGGTTTCGTATCAAGTCACCTGAATTTGAGGAGTCTGTCACACAACCACATAGGGGCCTTATCTGAAGAGCCCCCATGCAATTTTAGCTGCATCAAAATATTTAAAATCATTTTCTAAATATGTTCGTATCATCATCACAGTCCTTCACAAGTCCACTGCTGAACATAGGCCTCCCCCAAGGAATGCCACAAAGCGCAGTCCTGAGCCACCTGTATCCATCGACTTCCTGCATGTCTTACCAGATCGTCACTCCATTTAGTGGAGGTACGCCCTACACTTCGTCCGCCGGTACGAGGCCGCCACTCGAGAACCTTTTTCCCCATCGGCTGTCAGTTCCTCCAGCTATATGGACGGCCCATTGCCACTTCAGCTTCAAATCCGTTGGGCTATATCGGTCATTCTGGTTCTACTGTGGATACTCATTTCTAAGTTTATCACGCAGAGAAATCCCGAGCATAGCCCTCTCCATAGCTCGCTGTGCAACCTTGAGCTTCCTCATACGGGCAGCTGTGAAACGTCTCAGTTACATAGGTCATCACTGGCAACATGCACTGGTTGTACAGTCTCGTTTTCAAGTTTTGAGGTATACCTGACGAAAAGATGTGCCGTAATTTTCCGAACGCTGCCCAGCCGAGTTGAATCCCTCGATTGACCTTTCGGTCGAAGTTAGACTTACCTAGTCGGACTATTTGTCCCAGGTAAATATACTCGTCAACAACTTCGAGCTTAGTGCTCCCAACAACTACCGGCATAGGTGTGACATGGACGTTATACATGATCTTTGTTTTGTCCATGTTCATCTTAAGACCTATCCTTTGGGAGGCACTATTGAGGTCATTGAGCATAGTGCTTAGGTCCTCTAGTGATTCTGCCATAAGGACTATATCATCGGCAAATCGAAGATAAGTGATGTACTCGCCATTGAAGTTAATACCGTATCCTTTCCAGTTTAGTAGCTTAAAAACATCTTCCGATGCAGCAGTGAAGAGTTTCGGGGACATAACGGCACCCTGTCTTACACCTCTCTGCAGTTGGATAGGTTTCGTACTCTGGTTCTGTACTCGGATAGCCATCGTAGCCCTACTGTACAGACACTTCAGCACTTCGATATTCTGACAGTCAACTTGGCACCGCTGAAGGGACTGCAGCGCTGCTCTAATTTCGACGGAATCAAAGGCTTTCTCATAGTCCACATATGTCAGACATAGTGGCAAATTGTCTTCCTCGGACTTCTGTACAATTTGTCGGAGGGTATGTATGTGGTCTATGGTGCTAAAGCCTTTTCGGAAACCGGCTAGTTCGGGAGGCTGGAAGTCGTCGAGTCTGCATGCGCGACGATTCGTTATGACTCGCGAAAACAGCACGTAGACGCGGCTCAGAAGGGAAATCGGTCTGTAGTTCTTCAAAAGAGCATCCTCGCCTGGAGCCTTGCCGTTTTTAAGGTGCCGGAGAGCCATTCTAATCTCACTCAGACTTACGTCCGGGATATCATCGGAATAGTGTCGGATAAGACTTGCTCTTGGATTGTTACTTACACTTGCGTGTGGCTCTAACGATGAATATATATGATGATGATACAGCTGCCCATAGAACATTTCGATCTCACTCAAAATCTCAGATGGCCCGGAAACGACGCTGCCACACTCGGTTTTCGGCTTCGACAGTTGGCAATTTCTGGCAGACAAAGCTCTGGCAAAGACTTTGGAGCCCTGGTTCCGCTCAATCGCTTCTTCAATACGAGCTGTATTGAAGTTGCGTAAGTCCCGCCGCTTGCATTTGGAGATCTGTCTGTTAAATTGCCTGTACGCTGTCAAATTTCCTGAAGACTGCAGCATCATTTCCCGTCTAACAGCCATGAGATTAAGAGTGTGGAGAGTTTTTATGTTCTTCTGCGGCGGGTTTGCAGAACTTAGCTCCGACCGCATGGACAATTTCCATGAGCTTGTCATTCATATCGTCCACTGTATTGTAATCTTCTAGGCACTGAAAACGGTTTTATAGCTCGAGCTGAAGAGCACAGGGGGGGGGGGGGGGTGTCGGAGCGTTGACTTCATTAGATGAGACCTCTCCAACTTGACGTTTAGGTTCAGCCATTCGGTGATCTCTACCAGTTTTAACCCTCGCAATCAGTGAGACATTACTGAACAGTTGTCGTCTGGTCGTCATAATGAAGTCAATCACATTTTTTGTCGAACCTTCGGGGCTCAACCAGGTCTATTTCTCGAAGAAACATTCATCATAAAGAGTCCCTATTTCTCCATGAAGTCAGCCAGCTGCTGGCCCTTTGGGTTCCGTTGACCTATTCCAAATTTCCCTACCTTCAGCTCGTCATTCTCTCTTGTGCCTAGTTTTGCGTTGAAGTCTCCCATTAACACCGTATAGTGGGGTTTGGAGGAATGCATAGCTCTAGATGTATCCTCATACATTTCCTCCACCTCCTCATTGGGATGTGCCAAGGTTGGTGCGTAAACCCGTATTACCTTCAGCGAATACCGTTTGGTGATTCTGAGTATAAGGTACGCAACTCTCGTCGACACACTCTCAATCTTGACAACTTTGTTAACGAGAGACGTGGATGATAAATCCGACACCTCCTTGGGACAGACGGTCACCCTCCCGGTGATAGAACAAGTTTCCGGATTCGAGGATTACCATGTCCTCCCCCGCTCTTCGGATGTCGGATAATTCTATAATATTCCAGTGCTACTTGTTTATCTCTTCTTCTAGCTTTAGGATCTTCTCGTCAGTCCTTAGGGTACGCGCGTTATATGTCGAGTCGTCTTAGGTGGCAACCGAACTTCCACCGGAGACTCCTAGCACCCCTTGCCCCGCCGTTACCATGTTCGCCACCATAGCCTGGAATAGCGAGGCCGCTGGGGAATGGGGGCCGTGTCTTCGTAACTTTATTCATTGGGGGGTATATTGGGTTGGCAACCTCAGTTTTTTTATTGTTGTTTTGCTGTTATCAGAAAGATGCTGCTGCCCATCTTCTGCCTCATTTTCCCTCTGTCGCCTCTTACGACACCCACGGGAAGATATGGGGTAGTGAGTATTCTTACCCGCCACTACATATATTCATAAATTACTAATTAATACCTGAAATGGAACTTAAATTACACAACATTTTTACGTTTTTTAAGTTGCATCTGTCAAAATGCATAAAATGAAGTGCTAGGCTGCCATTTTGTTGACACTGACAGTGACATATATACTCGATTTCGGATTGAAGGTAGGGGGCAAATGTACCCCTCCTCCCACCAACCCCGCCCCCCAACCTCCCTATTGAGGCAACTTGATTCTAAACCATAACAAACCTGAATTTGATCCCCATTAGCATCAATAAAATTATTGATTGCAATTTTAAGTTCTGGTTTACCATGAACTCATAATATATAATAGTAACAATTTAAATTAGATTTTATTTCTTCAAGTGTAGTAATATTCGCTTCATGTCTTTGTTTGCAATTTTTAGTTTGTTACACAAACTAAAAATTGCATGGTATTGTGAAGTTGATTTCGTTTTGCTGTGGTTTTGTAAAAAAATTTGTTTGTGTTTGTCTTAATTAGATTATCGATACAAAATGATTTCTGGCTGGTTAGGTTACGTTGGAACTATATAGGTAATATTATTAATTTTTTTTAAACACTTTTTTAATATGAAAAGTTGGTTAAAGTAAGTAATACACAGATAAAAACCAATTACATTTATTTCAGTACGTTGAAAGTGATGCTGATGAAGAGTTACTATTCAATGTGCCATTCACTGGCAATGTAAAACTTAAAGGTATTATAATTATGTCCGAAGATTCTAATTCACATCCAGCTAAGCTGAGATTGTAAGTATGCTACTGTCATAATTTTATGTGAGTTTAAAAGAAATCTATTTGACATTATAATTTTATAAATGATAGCAAACTTTCAATCATGTTTTTTACAGATTCAAAAATAAACCTAATATGACATTTGATGATGTCTCTATGGAGCCAGATCAGGAGTTTGAATTACAAAAAGATATTGAAGGAGTCTTGGAGTATATTCCCAAGTAAGTGTAAAATTTAAATCATTTATAGTAATATTGAGAATAGACTACTTTTTAATTTGGAACTAATATGTAATAGGGGTTAAAATATGAAGTTGCCGTGTTAATGAAGTGAACTCAAGTGGACATGCTTTGAATTTTTATTAAACCAGATTATTCATCTAATTTTTATTTAACACAAAATTTGTAACATTTTATAAACAAAAAGATTACATTCTATTTGATGTTAGTTTATTCACAACAGAAAACTATAAGACTCTACTAATAGGAGAATGCTATATCTTTGCAATAAAAATGAAATATCACGATAACAAGTAACACTGTATCAACTCAAAATTTTGCATATTTTAGTTAATAACTGATTCAGAAAGATTTTTTCCCTACTGACTGGCAAGACAGACATATTTAAATCTCAAATACTTGCCAATATATGATGACAAAAAGCTATATTGAATGTGTGATTGGTCATCGAATGAACTAGTATTACCGTCGCATTTTAATATAAGTCACTTTTCCCTACTAAATTTTCACTAAAAGACAAGAGTGTTTGTATCATTATCGAGTTACACCATCGTAAATTGTTTCATAGGGAAATATAAATAAAAAGTATGCAATCAATATAATGTTTTACTTAATACTCTGTAAGCTGAGGTTTCTTTTACGCAAAATAATATTATCTCATAACGCTACTCTATTGCTCGTCAATTAAAAATTATTCTTCATTTTACGTATGTGTTAAATGTATTTGATACTGTTACGAGCTTGGGGTTCGAGACAATTAAAAACTGCCGATTGAATTACCAAAATTGACACTTTATTCACACACCACTAATTACAATCTAAAACCACACTAATAATAAAACACAATCACTTTAGTTCGCAGTTATTTCGCATCGAAGTATTCTCTTGTATCGCCAATTCAATACGACTCGGTCGTGATCTATACCAGCCTTATATAGGGCCTCAGATAGTTTCCAGAACATTCTACTGTAGCGACATCTAGAATGTTCAAGTACATATCGGTCCCGAAATTTCTGGAAGGATCTTGACTCTCCTAGTTCTGTTACTCGACACTAGAGGGCGCTAGTGTAACTAGTGTTGCCATGTACAAGACATTAATAGTGGCGCGCAACACTGCCCGCTCCTAAGACATGCTCGTCCCGAGCATTATTGGCCCCATAATAACGCGCCAGTCGATCCACATGGACGATCTTAGGAGTACCTCTGGCACCTTTCTGTATCCGGTAGGTTACGTCATTGATCCTTGTCACAATCCGGTACGGTCCGTCCCATTTAGCTTGAAGCTTAGGAGATTTCCCTTTGCTGCGAACTGGATTGTCTAACTACACTAGTGAACCTTCGTCAAACCCCTTGTTGTTCACTTGGTCGATTCGGGTTTCAGCTTTCGACAGGCGGTTGTCATGTTGAGCAACCCTATCCTTCACCTCCCTTATCTCTTTCCCGAAGGTAGCGTGAAGGTCCTTCATGAGAAGAAGTTGCTCTTCCAACCGACGGCGCTGTTCCTCCTGTTGGTGGGCCTGTTCCTCCTGTCCGCGCTGCAGCTGCTCTTCCAACCGACGGCTCTGTTCCTCCTGTCGGCGGACCTGTTCCTCGTGTCGGCGAGCCTGATCCTGCAACATCATCATCAGAGCACCTAAGTCAGGTGCTACAGATGCAGGAGCTACTGACGGGCCAGCCTCCGTGGTCAGCATCTGGCCCTCCGACGTTTGCGGCGTTGCACCACCAAATCGTCTCTGGTCCGTCTCCAGCTGGCGTTGACTTCGGGTACGGATACCCTCCATGTCGTCCTTTGGTAAAATCGGCATGATTTGATCCCACTTTTGACACCAATTGTTACGAGCTTGGGGTTCGAGACAATTAAAAACTGCCGATTAAATTACCAAAATTGACACTTTAATCACACAACACTAATTACAATCTAAAACCACACTAATAATAAAACACAATCACTTTAGTTCACAGTTATTTCGCATCGAAGTATTCTCATGTATCGCCAATTCAATACTGACTCGGTCGTGGTCTATACCAGCCTTATATAGGGCCTCAGATAGTTTCCAGAACATTCTACTGTAGCGACATCTAGAATGTTCGAGTACATATCGGTCCCGAAATTTCTGGAAGGATCTTGACTCTCCTAATTCTGCTACTCGACACTAGAGGGCACTAGTGTAACTAGTGTTGCCATGTACAAGACATTAATAGTGGCGCGCAACAATACGTTATTACCGTCGACTCTACCGGGAAACGCACTCGCACATAATACTGATGTTTCGTGTGGAAGCGTCTAGAGAACTGGAGATCCTTTTTACTGGTAACGAGTCTTACTCCTTATGCTGGCTCCAGACTCCTGTGTGATTCACGGCGTGAATTCACGCCGTAATTTTGCCACGAAGTCGTCGCGAAAAACATCTCCCTCCACATTCGCTATCGTTCACAGTTTAGTTCGCGCTCTCGTCGAGAGTGGACGCCGAAATATGCACTGCTATCGCCGTGACGCTGTACGCTTTAGCTCACTACAATTACGTGTATATAAAAGATACTTACTTACTTATCTTCACGCACAATCCCTGACGGGGTAGCCAGAGAGACTGGATCGCCAAGTGTCGTGACACTTGCACACAGCGAAAGAGGTATGTAAGGATCGTGATCCTTACATACCTCTTTCGCTTCTTTCAGATTCATTATCTTCTTCATACATGCACGTCTACGTATCCGAGTACTCTTGACCCTCCCCTCTTCGAGCAATTTGCTCACATGGTTTTCGAATGTTAGTCTCGATCTACCTCGACACCTTTTAATATTAACTTTCGCGCTATACTCGGTGGCGCCGAGGTTATCATGTTAAATAGCACAGCAGTTAATACAAGTCGATATATGTCTGTTAAAATAATAAAATAAACAATAATAAAAGAAAATAAAAAATGCATTTTTCAAACAAAATAAATAGGGTAAAATATTGACAAGAAATAAATCAGCCTTGATATATAGGTTACTGACCTGAAGTGACTTACAAAACGTCGCACGCGCCAGAAAAATAATAATTTATATTAACACCCGATTCCATTTCTTGTCACTTTGCGCGTAGAGAATTATGCCTTAACTTCATTATTTTAAGTAAATTTTTCGCTTGACTTTGTTTTCACACGCCTGCAGCGTGCGTTCCCTTTGTTTATAATTTCGCGCATAAAATTATGCCTTAAATTGTTAGCCGTAAGTGCAGTTTTTGTTTGATTTTTTCTTTATTTGAGTAGTTAGGTTTGATAACCTTTAAACTACCTATATTCGCCTTGAAATGGCATGGGTCTTTGACCTTCTACAATTCATCAGGTGATATCTGTATGCATTTACATGATGTTATTTAATATTAAAACGAAAAAAATGCTACCGCGGCTAATGTATTAATTGTTATATATTTTTTTAGTTGTGTATGTTTAAAGAAATTTATGTAGCATACGTCTTTTCATTTTATGTGATAACTTTTTCGTCACTCGGTATATTTTCTTCACCATTCAGTCTTCACTCATTCGCTCAACGTGCCCAAACCATCGAAGCACGCCCTTATCGATTTTTGTGATAAGGTGATCTTTCAAACCTGCCATATTGCCAATCTCTTCGTTTCGTTTTCGGTCAGCCACGGTAACGCCGCACATTTTACGAAGAGATCGCATCTCCACTGCATTCAACTTGCTTTTATGCTTATTCTGGCATACCCAGGTTTCGCTGCCATATAACAAAGTCGGTATCAACACTGCGTTATGTATTGCAAGGCGTGCACTCTTCACTACGCCTTGCCTTTTGACTAACGCAGTCAGGGCACCATTGACTTTGTTCCCGGCAGCGACACGCCTGTCCACATCTAAATCACATCTTCAATCCCGGCTAAAAGCACTCCCCAAGTATACAATTTCATTTACCTGTTCTAGACATTACCCATATTTCACACTTCGTTCGCTCTTCGTGCCTTTCAAATACCAGAACCTTAGTTTTATTAGCATTCAAACGGAGACCTTTAATTTCACATTCCTCTTTCATACACGTGACTAATGCCTGCAGTTCTGCCTCTGATGGTGCATTAAGCACTGCATCATCAGCATACAGTAGACAATTTACTTTAATGTCACCCAATTTCACACCCAAACAGCTATCTTTCAGCTTCTCTAAACAGCTGTCGAGATACAGTATGAACAGCCAGGAAGACATGACACCACCCTGTTTTACGCCCGTTTGGATGCTAAACATGGGTGACAGGTCATGCCCTACCCGCACACAGGCTTTACAGTCACAGTAAAGTGACTGCACAGCCCTTAGCAATCGACCATCCACACCATACCCCGGCAACAGTTCCCACATTTTCTTCCTTACAACCTTATCAAATGCTTTCTCAAGATCCACAAAAGCACAGAAAATCTTCTGGTTAGCAGCCAGAAGCTTTTCCGTGATCATGCGGAGAGAAAACATTTGATCCGTGCATCCTCTTCCAGGTTTAAATCCGCATTGTGCCTCCCATAGAAATCTTTCCGATTTCTCTTGCATCCTACGTGTCAAAATCTTCGAGTAAACTTTACTTGCTAAACTGGTCAGGCTGATCGCCCGATAGCACCCTGTGTATATAAAAGATAAAAATTTAAATATCATATATTTTCTTTATTCGCATACATGCGTCATGTACTTTCATTTTATTTTTATGATTTTTGTGTTTAGCATCCCATAAAATCGGTTCGGCATGAAAACATTCGATCAGACAAGTTCCTGCCCGTTCGTCCAACTGACGCTCATTTTGACGCACCGTCCTCCGGGTGCGTCAAAATCGTAGAAATCGTAAAAGCGTAAACAAATAAAAATAAGCGCAACCTTACGGCACAGAGTTTCGCCCGTTACTGATTTCACGCGCGAGTGTGGATGCGCTTGCGTTCACGGGAGGTTCGCGTCTCTTAAACCCTTTGACGCGGGCGCAAAATACCGACACTGAACGGGGAACAAGGCGTGAAAAGGCGCGAAGCCCGTGAACGGGCGCGAAAGCCATCTACATTCGCGGCTTTCACGGGTGTTCACGGCGCGAATGTGGAGGGCACTTTAGCAGTGAAAACATCTCGACATTTTGATTCTTTATTTGAAGATAAATATATAATGCCGGGTTTCCATGCTTGCCAAGCCTCGGCAAACGTCTTCAAGCCCCAAGCGTCCACAAATCTCGTTTGGCGTTTGGAAGTCGTTTTCAAACTTGTGAATGCGTCAGTGTGCTATGCTGCTATGTAAACCCAAGCATGGCGGACACCGAACTTGTGTCGGCTATTGCGTTTGGTTTAACATACTTTTATTTGAAATACAAGCAAAGTAATACAAGGAATTTTTGGCTTTTAATTCTTTTACTGGCTTTCCCGTTAACTCGGCAAGACGACTCCAAGCATTTGCAACTTTCTTTTATTTTTATGATTAACGTCTTTGGGGTCCCAGGTAGACGATTCGGTCTGGTAATATTCCAGAAACGATAAACTCTCTTCGCTCGACCAGTCACTAATTTTAAACAAATAATTAAACATGCGCTCGTAGCGAAATCACAATTTCTACTAAACGCGCACCAACGTGTGAATGCGTTGCAAGCGCTTGCCGCAAGCGCCCTTTGATCTGTGTCCAAAAACCGACACTAGCCCGCATCGGGGACAAGCGTCCACAAGCTCACGCAAGCCAAGCCAAACGCCCTTTTTACACACTTGTGCTTGTGGATGCTTGCCGAGACTTGGCAAGCGTGGACACCCGGCATAATAAATAAAATAATACGTGTAGTTGCACCTCAGCATCCAATTATCATCAATTGACCTCCGACCTGCAGTTAGAAACCATACGTCATCCTCCGTATTTGCCAGACCTAGCCCTAGCCGGTTACCATTTTTTCCGTAATTTGTACGATTACCTACAATGATCTTTCCTTGAGGTTACAGAAATGTATAGATAATGAGGGTAGATCCTTATGCAAATACCTCTTAATAACTATGTAGATTTTGAATTTTATAAACTGTAAAATGTTACCAAGTAAAAACAAATATGTACTTTGATTTAAAAAATATATATTTTCTTAAAAAAGGTGTTTGAACTCTTAATATAAAACGGCAATTTTATATTTTAAACCCTAATATTATGATGGCTATAGATATTTTAGATTAATTATTATAATGAAGCACTTATTCATGAAATAATACGCAATCTGTTTCAATTTGCCTTACATATTTAGAATAATGTACATAACTGCATAAGTATACTTATATTTTTATGTGGTAGAGCCACACTGCAGCTACATTATGGCTGGAGCACGAATCGATCGGCTAAACTGGAGAAGCTCTCACAATAACAGCGCAACGCTGCTCTGTATGACAGGGTATGGTCGTATGATGAGTAGAGAACCGGCGGCCCTTTTTACTTGTATGAGGAGGTATTTCACCTTAGTCCCCAGGGGTGACAACGCATCTGCATTTTGCAAAAGTGTGTCAATGGGCCACAGCTTCCACTTACTATTTATGTAGAATGTGTGCTTGTTTGTTATCCTAATTAAAAAAAAGTATATGTATATATAGATTCTTACATTAACCATCTGCTAAGGATGCCAGTATTGCTCTAAAATAGTGTTAATTCATGAAACTTATGAAAACAGTACAGTAGTAGTGTCATCGGTATAAATAAATTGAAACTGAATTAGGTAGGTACTTTATAATAATGTAATTTCATTTATACTTCTAAATATTATGAGTAGCTTCACGTAGGTATGCAATGAACTAGGGATGGGCAAGAGAAAATAAAATTGTCGATATTTTTAAACAGTATCGATAATTAATATAACTATTTTAAATTTAATTTAACTATTAAAATTATATCGAAATTGATATGAATTCGATACTCTAAAATAAATATCGATAATTTTATGAGAAAACATCGATATTTTTTACCCAAGTCTACAATGAACCACCTCAGAGCATATTGAAACAGGCAATAATTTCGCGATTATGTCGGTGTATAAATAAATCACTACAAGGGTTATGCCAAAAGAAACTAGGTACTCAATCACTCAAATATTTATTCTTTTTTACTGGTTCCTGCTTACGTCACTAGTTATTATTAATAATTTACTAGGTGGTGGAACTCCTTTTGTATCTAGAGGGGTCCGTCTGGGTTAGATATCACCCTCTTACTTTTTTTATATGAGCGAATGCAAACGAGCATGCGGCTCACCTGATGGTAAGTGACTACTGTCGCCCATGAACAAGTGCAACACCAGAGGAATTGTAAATGCATTGCCGGCCTTTTAAAAAAAGAGTAAGTTTTTTTTTAATGTCCCAAAGTCGTATCCGTCTAGAAAAATCGCTGGTGGAAACTTCTTCTAAAACAGTGGTGGACCGCCAATCATCCAGATGGTATGGATAGTATCTCGAGTTTTGTCGCGATGTGCGATGGTGAAATTGAGCGGCTGGAATTAGTCCGAACAATTCTTCCGAGCACTCCCCGTTGTAGATGCGATAAAATACGCAAAGAGATGTAACATCTCTTCGCAGCGCCAGTGAGTTAAGACAACGCGTCTTTAGCTTTGTTTGTTTGAGGTTGGCTGCAGGTGTCCATGCACTTCAGTAGCCGCTTATCATCACTTATGTATGTATGTATATTCGTTTGTCATTTTAGTTTTAATTACAAAAAATGGTATATAAACAAATATCCAGCTTTTAGGATAATGTTTAACATGCTTAACAGTGTCAAACAAGTGAGTAAAGAGTACCAAATTTCTTTTTGGCAGTCACCTATAATCCTTTTCGCTCTTTTTAAATTGAAATGAAATTTGCTGAAATACAATTTACATGAAATAAACTGTTTATAATTTTATCGCTTTTTCTTTTAGAATAGTCACATTTTCATCCGTGTCCCATCTAACAATGCACTTTTCTGCGAATTTTGGTGCAGAAACTACAAAAATTTATTATATTGGGTTAAAAGGAGAATGGACACAAGGACATAAACATGGAGTTACTATCTGTACATACGAAGCAAGACCTATGATAGATGATCACAAATTAAAACATTTTGATTCAGTTAACAGACCAATAGAATAGACAAGAAAAATTATTTATGAAATAAAAAAAATATTCGTAATTTTTGATAAATTTATTTTTGTCCTTTATCCTGTTGTGTGTCCCATCTTACACTTGGTTACAAGGGTGTACTTTTACACTCCTTTTAGACTGAAGATACCATAGTTATTTATACTTTGGTTTTAAATGTTTACTTGCTCCCCGTAATTTTTTGAAAAGTTGAGGTTCGCCCCTTCGCGGCGTCAACAGTGAATTGTTCGGGGTCTGGATGTTTGTCCTTGTGCAATTTTGTGTTTGTAAACTGCTTCCACGATACAGGAGAAAATCCTAGTGTGGGGTAACGTTGTGCTTAAATTTGAAGTAAGATTACACTTAAACAGATTAAAAACTAGCATATTCAGTTATTTATGTAAGTACCTACGTAATTAAGTGTAAATGTGCACGATTTAAAAAAAAACAATTGGATGTCATATAAACAATAATATATATAATAATAATAATAATACGTAAAACTGCGATCAAGCAATCAAAACTATAATTATATTAAGTTAACTCCTTTTTATGGGGCACTAAATTAATTAGATTTTTGTGTTTGATTAATAAACATCGTTTTATAAATTCGTACTTGTGTTTTATTGATCTGCTAAAAGCTACTAAAGTAGCTTGTCGGTAGGTAATTATAAATAATTACCTACCGACCTACCTATATTTAAAAATATTTATATAGGTAATTAACAACTTTAGTACAATATCGCATAGGCGTCAATCTTGGCGCATCACTATTTGACCGCTCTATGTACCAATAAGTGTAGAACTCCCTCCAGAGAGTAGTATGTTCCTTGGTGTAGAAGTAGAACATCTACGTCCCATTTTTGGGCAAAGGCCTTAGGCTTTAGGGCAAGTAAATATCCGCCGCGGTGCCCTAATGCGTGTTGGCAAACTTCGCATGTCTTCGAAATATTTTTTTTCTTATTACAGGTTATATGATCTTTACCATGAAAGGTCATATAATCATAGCCTCGAATTTAGGGAATATGTAAAAAAATATTCAAAAATATTTAAAAGAGTGTGCTCCACAGCCAAGTCTTTGCATTTGAGCAACAAAATTAAGACGGCTTCTAATAAAATTAAAATGACATGAAGTATAATTAATAGCGAAACTGGTAAGAGCAACTCTCGCAATTCAAACTACCAGTTAAGTGTTAATAACAAATTAACCGAATCAGATCAGGACGTTGCAATGGTTTTCGAGAAATATTTTACTGATATTCCGATATTAACCACTAAGTCACTGAATTCTTCTCCTGCGGTCGCCGAATCATTACTTAAACAAAATGTAATTGCGTGTACAAAGAATTTTACATTTCACAAAGTATCATCAAAAGATATTGTAAAATATTTTAAAACTATTGATGTTAAGAAAACTGCGGATCTGTGGGGGATTTCCGTTAAAGTTATTGCGTCTATTAAAGATAATATCGCGCCTCATTTAGCTATTATTTTTAATACTAGTATCGAATCTGGTGTGTTTCCTGATTTAATGAAGTATAGTAAAGTAATACCTTTATTTAAATCTGGTAGTACATTAGACCCCGCCAATTTTAGACCTATTTCTGTACTACCAACACTTAGTAAGATTTTTGAAAAAAATATTCTTAATCAAATGTTAAATTTCTTTAATATAAATAATTTACTTCATAAAAACCAATTTGGTTTCACAAGGGGTCGCTCGACAACTGATGCTGGTGTTGAGCTGATTAAACATATATTTAATGAATAGGAGAATTCACAGGATGCTTTGGGTATATTTTGTGACCTATCCAAAGCCTTCGATTGTGTTCACCATGAAACATTAATCAGGAAACTTCAACACTACGGTGTAAGAAGTGATGCTCTTAAATTAATTATTTCATATTTAAGTAAGAGAACGCAAAAAGTTGTCATTAACAGTATGAGTTCTTCCGGGTCGATGGTACAGATGGGCGTGCCTCAAGGCTCAATTCTCGGCCCCTTTCTGTTTCTTGTATACATTAATGACTTACCTTACATAGTAGGAGATAACCATGATATAGTATTATTTGCAGATGACACTTCTTTAATTTTCAAATTAAATCGACATTTGCTAAAATATGATGCTATATCTAAATTAGTAAATTGGTTCAATGTTAATAATTTGCATTTAAATGGCACTAAAACGAAATGTATGAAATTTATGACTCCAAATGTCAAACAATTAAATACTAATGTAATTTTAAATGGGGAGAAACTGAGTCTTGTAGATACCACCATTTTTCTTGGAATCACACTAGACGCGAAGCTTCAATGGGGCCCCCGTATATCAAAACTAGCAAGCAGACTTAGTTCTGCAGCATATGCCGTAAAAAAGATTAGAAGTCTAACTAGTGTTGAAACAGCTAGACTAGTTTACTTTAGCTATTTCCATAGCATAATGTCGTATGGTATTTTGCTATGGGGACACGCAGCTGACACTGAAATTATATTTGTTTTACAGAAGAGGGCCATAAGAGCAATTTATGATTTAAAGCCTAAAAAGTCGCTGCGACAAAAATTTAAGGAAATTAATATACGCTTTTACAACAAAATTCCAGAAAATATACAAAATTTGACCTGCTCAAAGTTCAAAAACTTTATTAAACTAAGTTTGTATAAAAAGGGTTATTATAGTATTAAATAATTTATAGATGATATAATAACCCCTGGAAATGAGGTGATCGCTACCAAGCTATTTCTAATTTGTTGTGTTGTTAATTTGTGTAACATACATGATTGTAAGCTGTTATTTAAAAAAAGTCCCACTGGGTTTCTTGCTGGTTCTTCCCAGGACAGAGGTTTTTTTTCGAACCAGTGGTAATTATACAAAAGAGTGACTTCCAATAAGTATTATTTATAATCTATATTGAATAAAAAAGTTTCTGTTTCTGTTTCTGTTTCCTTCTATCGTGTATCTGTATGTACCTAGATCAAATTACAGACAAAATTCATTATTTATAAGAACATGTACTCGTATGTAATACATAATTTAATAGATTTTCAAATGACTGTGATAAGGCTGATTTTTTTTTGTATTAGTGGTACTACTATTTTGTTAATTAATAACATTTAAGTTCTTGAATTCTAAAAACTAATTGACGTCAACATGCAACTTATTTTATATACAATATGTCCGGGTTTGTAGTAATAAAACTTAAAGGCCAGTATATACCTACTCTTAATTTTAATCGATAAAACACCTTACGTAAAGGGGTGCAATCTCTACACCCATAAAGATAGAACAATTTTAGTCGAACTATCGATCGAAGTCAACGATATCCGTATAGACCAGGGGTCAGCAACCTTTAGAGTCGGAAGAGTCAAAAATTACAATTTACAAAATTTCAAAATTTTTAAACACCCTCAAGGCAAGGAAAAAATTTCTTTGCCATACATAAATAATACTTGCATATATATATATATATATATATATATATATATATATATATATATATATATACAATAAAAAAATTGCGGTTGCCAACCCGCTCGCCAAGCGTGGCAACTATGGCAATATACCCCCCCATGAGCAATGACAATAATAAACGGCCCCCAGTCCCCGGCGGCCCCGCTATTCCTGGCTACGGTGGCGACCATGGTAACGGCGGGGCAGGGGGTGCTAAGAATCTCCGGTGGAGGTTCGGTTGCCACCTTAGACGACTCGACCTGGCAACGTACAACGCACGCACCCTGAGGACTGACGAGAAGATCGTGGAGCTGGAAGAAGAGATAGACAAGTTGCGCTGGCATATTATAGGATTATCCGAAGTCCGAAGAGAGGGGGAGGACACGGTAATCCTCGAATCCGGCAACTTGCTCTATCACCGGGAGGGCGACCATCTGTCCCAAGGAGGTGTCGGATTTATCGTCCACAAGTCCCTCGTTAACAACGTTGTAAAGATCGGGAGTGTGTCGACGAGGGTTGCGTACCTTATACTCAGAATCACCAAACGGTATTCGCTGAAGGTCATACAGGTTTACGCACCAACCTCGGCACACCCCGATGAGGAGGTGGAGGAAATGTATGAGGATATCTCTAGAGCCATGCATTCCTCCAAAACCCAATATACGGTGTTAATGGGAGACTTCAATGCAAAACTAGGCACAAGAGAGAACGGTGAGCTGAAAGTAGGGAAATTTGGAATAGGGCAACGGAACCCAAGGGGCCAGCAGCTGGCCGACTTCATGGAGAAAGAGGGACTCTTTATGATGAACTCTTTCTTCAAGAAGCGGCCCCACAGGAAGTGGACCTGGTCGAGCCCCGACGGTTCGACAAAAAATGAGATTGACTTCATTATGACGACCAGACGACAACTGTTCAGTGATGTCTCAGTGATCGCGAGGGTGAAAACCGGCAGCGATCACCGAATGGTTAGAGGCACACTGAACCTAAATGTTAAGTTGGAGAGGTCTCGTCTGATGAAGTCAACGCTCCGTCCCCCTCGTGCTCTAATCCAAAGTCCCGAAACCTTTCAGCTCGAGTTACAAAACCGTTTTCAGTGCCTAGAAGACTGCAATGAAGTGGACGATTTGAATGACAAGCTCGTGGAAACTGTCCATGCGGTAGGAGCTAAGTTCTGCAAGACCCACCGCAGAAGAACACAAAAACTCTCCGATCACACTCTTAATCTCATGGCTGTTAGACGGGAGATGAGGCTACATTCTTCAACAGATTTGACAGCATACAGGCAACTGAACAGACAGATCTCCAAATGCATGCGGCGAGACTTACGCAACTTCAATACAGCTCGTGTTGAAGAAGCGATCGAGCGGAACCAAGGCTCCAAAGTCTTTGCCAGAGATCTGTCTGCCAGAAAGAGCCAACTGTCAAAGCTGAAGACCAAATGTGGCAGCATCGTTTCCGGGGCACCTGAGATTATGAGTAAGATTGAGAGGTTCTATGGGCAGCTGTACACGTCATCGTTGGAGCCACACGCAAGTGTGAGTAACGATCCAAGAGCGAGTCTTATCCGACACTATTCCGAAGATATCCCGGACGTCAGTCTGAGCGAGATTAGAATGGCTCTTTAGCACCTTAAAAACGGCAAGTCCCCGGGCGAGGATGGAATTACAGCTGAGCTTTGGAAAGCGGGTGGAAGACCGGTACTTGAAGTCCTTCAGAAGCTCTTTAATTCCGTCCTCCATGGTGGCATTACACCGGAGGCGTGGAGCAGAAGTGCGGTGGTCTTGTTCTTCAAGAAAGGTGACAACGCTCTCTTGAAGAACTACAGACCGATTTCCCTTCTGAGCCGCGTCTACGTGCTGTTTTCGAGAGTCATTACGAATCGTCTCGCGCGCAGACTTGACGACTTCCAGCCTCCCGAACAAGCCGGTTTCCGAAAGGGCTTTAGCACCATAGACCACATACATACCCTACGGCAAATTGTACAGAAGTCCGAAGAGTACAATTTGCCACTATGTCTGGCGTATGTGGACTATGAGAAAGCCTTTGATTCCGTCGAAATTTGGGCGGTGCTGCAGTCCCTTCAGCGGTGCCAAGTTGACTGTCGGTATATCGAAGTGCTGAAGTGTTTGTACAGTAGAGCTACGATGGCTATCCGAGTACAGAACCAGAGTACGAAACCTATCCAATTGCAGAGAGGTGTAAGACAGGGTGACGTTATATCCCCGAAACTCTTCACCGCTGCATTGGAAGACGTTTTCAAGCTTCTGGACTGGAAAGGATACGGAATTAACATCAATGGCGAGTACATCACTCACCTTCGATTTGCCGACGATATAGTCCTCATGGCAGAATCGCTGGAGGAGCTAAGCACTATGCTCAATGACCTCAATAGTGTCTCCCAACGGATAGGTCTTAAGATGAACATGGACAAAACAAAGATTATGTTTAATGTCCATGTCACACCTATGCCGGTAGTTGTTGGGAGCACTAAGCTCGAAGTTGTTGACGAGTATGTTTACCTGGGACAAATAGTCCGACTAGGTAAGTCCAACTTCGACCGAGAGGTCAATCGACGGATTCAACTCGGCTGGGCAGCGTTCGGGAAGCTACGACACATCTTTTCGTCAGAAATACCTCAAAACCTTAAAACGAAATTGTACAACCAGTGCGGGTTGCCAGTGATGACTTACGGAACTGAGACGTGGTCCTTCACTGCTGGTCGTATGAGGAAGCTCAAGGTCGCTTAGCGAGCTATGGAGAGGGCTATGCTCGGAGTTTCTCTGCGTGATAAACTTAGGAATAAGGATATCCGCAGTAGAACCAGAGTAACCGACATAGCCCAACGGATTAGTAAGCTGAAGTGGCAGTGGGCCGGCCATATAGCTCGAAGAACCGACAACCGATGGGGAAGAAAGGTTCTCGAGTGGCAGCCTCGTACCGGTAGGCGAAGTGTAGGGCGTCCCCCCACAAGATGGAGTGACGACCTGGTAAGACATGCAGGAAGTCGATGGATGCAGGTGGCTCGGGACCGTGCTTTGTGGCATTCCTTGGGGGAGGCCTATGTTCAGCAGTGGACCTGTGAAGGGCTGTAATGATGATGATGATGATATATATATATATATATATATATATATATATAGCCATCTCCATAGCTCGCTGAGCGTCCTTGAGCTTCCTTATACGGCCAGTAGTGAAGTATTTAGTTTAGTGTTTTCAGGTTTTGAGGTATACCTGACGAGAAGATATGTCGTAGTTTCCCGAACGCTGTCCAGCCGAGATAAATCTGTCGATTGACCTCTCGGTCGAAGTTGGACTTACCTAGTCGGACTATTTGTCCCAGGTAAACATACTTGTCAACAACTTCGAGCTTAGTGCTCCCAACAACTACCGGCATAGGTGTGACATGGACATTAAACATGATCTTTGTCCATGTTTATCTTAAGACCTATCCGTTGGGAGACGCTATTGAGGTCATTGAGCATAGTGCTTAGGTCCTCCAGCGATTCTGCCATAGGGATAACAGTGGTAGAGCCACGCGGCAGAATTGCTGTCGCACGGATGGGCCGGCTCGAACCGGGGTGGTACCACGACCTCACAGAATACCAGCGTGAAGTAGAGGTTTACCTCTGCGTTTCGCTTAGTGAGTGCAGGTGGCCTGAGGCCCTTTTTACTGGAAATGAGGCATTCCATCTTGGTCCTCACGGGTGACAACGCATCTGCATTTTGATTCGCAAGCGAGGATAGATGTGGATGTCTATGGGCCGCAGCAACCACTTACCATCAGGTGGACTGTGTGCTCGTTTGTCACCCTTATCCTATAAAAAAAAGGGATTATATCGTCGTCAAATCGAAGGTGAGTAATGTACTCGCCATTGAAGTTAATACCGCATCCCTTCCAGTCCAGTAGCTAGAAAATGTCTGGAAGACGTGCAGCGGTGAAGAGTTTCGGGGATATAACTTCAGCCTGTCTTACACCTCTCTGCAGTCGGATAGGTTTCGTACTTTGATTCTGTACTCGGATAGCCCTCGTAGCTCTACTGTACAAACACTTCAGCACTTCAATATACCGACAGTCAACTGGGCACCGCCGAAGGGACTGCAGCACCGCCCAAATTTCAATGGAATCAAAGGTTTTCTCATAGTCCACATACGCAAGGCAAAGTGGCAGATTATACTATTCTGTCTTCTGTACAATTTGCCGTAGGGTATGTATGTGGTCTATGGTATTAAAGCCTTTTCGGAAACCGGCTTGTTCAGGAGGCTGAAGTCGTCAAGTCTGTGTGCGAGACGATTCGTAATGACTCTCGAAAACAGTACGTAGACGCGGCTCAGAAGGGAAATCGGTCTGTAGTTCTTCAAGAGAGTGTTGTCGCCTTTCTTGAAGAACAAGATCACCGCACTTCTGCTCCAAGCCTCTGGAGTAGTGCCACCATGGAGGACGGAATTAAAGAGCTTCTGAAGGACTTCGGGTACCGGTTTTCCACCCGCTTTCCAAAGCTCAGCTGTAATTCCATCCTCGCCCGGGGACTTGCCGTTTTTAAGGTGCTGAAGAGCCATTCTAATCTCGCTCAGACTGACGTCCGGGATATCTTCGGAATAGTGTCGGATAAGACTCGCTCTTGGATCGTTACTCACACTTGCGTGTGGCTCCAACGATGACGTGTACAGCTGCCCATAGAACCTCTCAATCTCACTCAAAATCTCAGGTGTCCCGGAAACGATGCTGCCACACTCGGTCTTCAGCTTTGACAGTTGGCTCTTTCTGGCAGACAGATCTCTGGCAAAGACTTTGGAGCCTTGGTTCTGCTCGATCGCTTCTTCAATACAAGCTGTATTGAAGTTGCGTAAGTCCTGCCGCATGCATTTGGAGATCTGTCTGTTCAGTTGCCTGTATGTTGTCAAATCTGTTGAAGAATGTAGCTTCATCTCCCGTCTAACAGCCATGAGATTAAGGGTGTGATCGGAGAGTTTTTGTGTTCTTCTGCGGCGGGTCTTGCAGAACTTAGCTCCGACCGCATGGACAGTTTCCACGAGCTGGTCATTCATATCGTCCACTTTATTGCAGTCTTCTAGGCACTGAAAACGGTTTTGTAACTCGAGCTGAAATATTTCGGGACTTTGGAATAGAGCACGAGAGGGACGGAGCGTTGACTTCATTAGACGAGATCTCTCCAACTTAACGTTTATGTTCAGTGAGCCTCTAACCATTCGGTGATCGCTACCAGTTTGCACCCTCGCGATAACGGAGACATCACTGAACAGTTGTCGTCTGGTCGACATAATGAAGTCAATCTCATTTTTGTCGAACCGTCGGGGCTCGACCAGATCCACTTCCTGTGGGGCCACTTTTGGAAGAAAGAGTTCATCATAAAGAGTCCCTCTTTCTCCATGAAGTCGGCCAGGCAGCTCTTGTGCCTAGTTTTGCATTGAAGTCTCCCATTAACACCGTATATTGGGTTTTGGAGGAATGCATGGTTTTAGAGATATCCCCATACGTTTCCTCCACCTCCTCATCGGGATGTGCCGAGTTTGGTGCGTAAACCTATATGACCTTTAGCGAATACCGTTTGGTGATTCTGAGTATAAGGTACGCTACCCTCGTCGACACACTCTCAATCTTTACAAAGTTGTTAACGAGAGACTTGTGGATGATAAATCTGACACCTCCTTGGGACAGATAGTCGCCCTCCCAGTGAAAGAACAAGTTGCCGGATTCGAGGATTACCGTGTCCTCCCCCTCTCTTCGGACCTTGGATAATCCTATAATATGCCAGCGTAATTTGTTTATCTCTTCTTCCAGCTCTACGATCTACTCGTCAGTCCTCAGGGTGCGTGCGTTGTATGTTGCCAGGTCGAGTTGTCTTAGGTGGCAACCGAACTTTTACCGGAGATTCTTAGCACCCCCTGCCCCGCCGTTACCATGGTTGCCACCGTAGCCAGGAATAGATGGGGACTGGGGGCCGTCTCTTTCTTACTTTTATCATGGGGAGGGGGGGGGGATGTATTTGCCATAGTTGCACGTTTAGCGAGCGGGTTGGCAACCGCAGTTTTTTTATTGTAACTTTGCTGTTATTAGGTAGATGCTGCTGCCCATCTTCTGCCTGATTCCCACTGTCGCCTCTTACGACACCCACGGGATGATATGGGGTTCATTTCTTTTAAAGCTGTTCATTTTTGTTACGTTACGTACATACATTTCTGGACCTCCAACTCTTTCAACTTGCTTTTCAACTCTGTAAATTTTTAACTCCACAAAGCTTTACTTTTTAAATCGATCAATTGCATTTCTAGAGATCCAGTATCAACTCCAAATGGCTCAGTGTGAATCGATTTTTAAATGTTTATTTTAATAAAATAAATAATATTTGCGTATAAAACTAAAGAGCCCCAGCTTCACATCCAAAGAGCCACATGTGACACGCGAGCGGCAGGTTGCCGACCCCTGGTATAGACTTTGGACCTTGGTCTCACTGAGGCGTACATTTAATTTTATTTTTACGACATAGAAAATCTAAAAAAATATTCAATGAATACACAAAATATTAGATACTTTTGTATTGAGCCATATAATATTTTTTAAACGTAATTAAACACCTGTTTGTTGAATTTCTTTTTTTTCTTTTCTTTCTTTCTCTTTATTGAACAAAACCCACGGTACGGTCCACACCACCCGAATACTTGTCGGTCTACCACTGGGCGATTTAGGTACTAGGAATTATTTTCCTCGCACTTTGTGGAATTGTCTGCTACTGATTTTTCCGGACCGATAAGACTGCAATTCCCCTGGAGTTGCAGTTGTTCATGAGCGGCGGTAGTCACCACAAACTACTAAGAAGTAAGTACTAGCGGTAGTCACTTACCATCAGACAAGCCGCATGCTAGTTTGCCTCCTCTTCTATAAAAAAAAAACATGTAAGAAAATGTGGTGTTTGTAGATTTAATTTAACAAATATCGTTGATATCAAAGATGTTTTATAGGTCCAGATACCGTGTACGCGCGCCTAAAACGCTTCCATTTCAAAGGCGCCAATATTGGCGTATTCGTTCGATCGTTCCGCCATTACGCCAGTGACGTTCACTGTAAACTTACGTAACTCACCGGTGTTTTTAATTTCGCAAAATGACTGTTTGTGCTGTGAAATCATTTAAAAATTACTCTTGGAAAAAAGATAAGGATAAGAACATCACTTTTCATAAGTAACTATACAATTTTATGGTGTATTTCTTTGTAAAAAAATACGAAAGCTAAATGTCAATACAAGTAATAATACTGCGCAATAATATTCGAGTGTTGCCTAGTCTACGAAATGTTTTTACCATTTTTTAATGTCATGATCAACCGCAAAGGTTATCTGTATAGGGGTTTTAAACAGTCTAATTTTACAGATTTTACCCAACCTATAGAGTTAAACCATTTTAAGAGTTCGGGTTGAACTACATCTGGCAGCATGAAATTGCACTTTCCTGTGCTTCTATCCTTTTTGGTCATTCAGAACCGTTATTTACTAGAGCGAGAAAGAGAGCGCGAGTGTATAGTTCCACCCTCAAAAAGCCGATTGTAAACCGGTTTTAAATGTTTATCTATCATTCTTGACAATCCATACTAATATAATATTATAAACGTGAAAGTGTGATTTTTTGATTATTTGTTTTTGTCCTTCCTTCATGTAGCAACGGAACGGAGCAATTTAAAAAAATCAAACATTTTGCTATCTCTTGGCCGAAGTTTATGCTTAACCAAACTTACTTTTCTTCGTCATTTTACTTAGGATTGAAAAATAATTTAATGTCTTCGTAAAAAGCGGCAATATTTTGTGTTCTACAGTACAAAAGTGTAGTAGTAGTAATTTTTACTGGAAATGAGGCATTCCATCTTAGTCCTCACGGGTGACAACGCATCTGCATTTTGATTCCCAAACGATGATACATGTAGATGTCTATTGGCCACAGCAACCACTTACCATCAGGTGGACTGTGTGATCGTTTGTCACCCTTATCCTATAAAAAAATTCTGTATATATTTCGTAATAATAGATTATAAATATATGTTGCATACATAAATATCTACTGTGCTTTTTTATTTATTTTAACTGTTACATTAATTATAGGTTTTATTACATATCTTCAATATTTTAGTGCGATGTTCATACCTACATAAAACACACATAAGCAACCATATCCCCATACACACACGCACACAAATGCACACGCCACGCACACACATTTTATACTCTTAGAATCAATAGGTACGTCAATATGAATAAAATATAAAATCTCCCACATTTTTTGGGTAATCGATTCTCACTGTTATTACCGAAGTCACGCACTTTAATGCAGCCATGGTGCGTAAGATATGCGCGTCACGTGGTACTCACGCACACATGAATCAAAGACTGTCTGCACTATGAACGTTGCGGTGTGTTAGCAACACGGTATCTGGACCTATAAAACATCTTTGGTTGATATCTTTATCCATGGGAAAGCATGCGAAAGCGTTTCTGCGAGAGGGTTTTGTAAGTTATTACTGTCGTGTCATATTCTATTTTAATGTCTTTATTTAATTTTTGAATTATTTAATATGAGCGTTATTATGGTAACAATTTAGATCGCACAGAGTATTTTCGGTGTCTTTTTCACGAGAGATAGAAATTACGCCAAGCAAAAGTCTTCTACCAAGAGGTCCTACGTATCGGACTCGACTGGGTAGTCAAATAAATCTCAAAATCTCATAACGCAGTATGTATGTTAATGCATGTTGATGCTTTTAGGTGACCTAAGACCGTAATAGTCGTTGGGGGAGGCTTACGTCCAGCAGTGGACTTGTGACGGGTGGTAATTGAAATGCAAATACTTACAATTCATTTAAAATATTTATTCATCGCCAAGGGCCTCGCAACATTCATCTCGCCTACACCAAAATTAAGTCTTGCTCCGCTCATCTGGATATTATATAATTGATAATCTGATAATTGATCTCTTATAATGATAATCTAGTCTAGCTTGTCCATGGACATGTTTTACATGCTTGTTCTAGTCATACAGACATTTAAATTTATTAGTTTTTTTTAAATATTACATTACGACTTCGTACAGATGTTCTTAATGTGTGATCTGATCTGATCAATTAAATTTGTATGAAATAAATTATACCACAAATATAGCTGCAGTGTATCTCTACCACGTAAATGGAATAAAAGTTAAAAACTTCAAATGAAACAAAAGTTACTTAAAAGTTCAATTTATTGATCTACACATATAAGTATTAGATTTAAAACATTATTATTTACAAAATTGGGTATTTAATATTTATAATATAAGGATTCATATTATTTACGATTCAACTTGTTCTTACTTGGAATCTCATGTCTATATTTGTATAAAACATAGTACTAGTATATTTTTATATAGGTAGGTGAGGTAATTGCTTTATGATTTAACTCGGATGACGCTTCTAGACATTCTAATCCAGTAGTCTGTCTTCGAAAGATATATGCACATACCCTATCTTACATAAATTAGGAAAACGCCTGTCAAAATGCATTCTAAGTTATAATTTATTATAATACAGATGTGGCAGTGACAGAGATTATCGATGTTCCACCTTACAATATTTCCTGTTCTAGCTGTTATAAGTACATCATTAAGTTATAAAATGTTATTGTAAGCACCTTAATTAGAGTGGTTTATTTCATAAGACTATAAGTTCTTAGACTACCACATAGCGTTGGATATTTCTCACTGGCGACGTCTACCACGCGCGATGCGGTATCTGCGTGGGTACTGCGAATAGGGCCGACGATAGACAGGCGGTCGCCGCACTACGGCATTTGGCACCGAGCTCACGTCGCCTCCCTGGTAGTAGGTACCAGCTGGTGGGCCTGGCCTTCTCCTCATGCACACAGCACACCTATAAAGTGAACATATTATAAAATAGATATTGTGATTATATTATTGGATACTGATTATTAATCGTAAGAATAATTATATTATCCTAAATATTAATCCATTATTAAACATAGACTACCCCCAAAGACTCTTCTCTGGTAACTCAGGGGCTAAGCGCTCGTTGTGAATTTCACGGTATGCGTTCGATCATCGTCGGCACCAATGAAACTGTTAATTGCAATTTTAAGTGCTGATTTATCACGTGCTCGGCGGTGAAGGAAAACTTCGTGAGGAAACTTGCATGTCTTAGAAATAAAAAAAAATATTTCCAAGACGTGAAGTTCGTCAACACGCATTGGGGCATCGCGGCGGACATTTCCTTGGCCTAAAACCCTCTCAGAAATAAGAAAAGGCCTCTGCCCAGGGACGGTATATAGACTATAACTTTACTGTAATAACTTTTCCCCCAAAGACTTACAAAATACGATCCTGCGCCACCTGTGTTTATCCACTTTTGACTTTTTAACGGCGCTTTGGAGTTCTTTATGAGGTTAATTGAGTATTTTTTTCCCTATCATAGTGCTATGTTCCTCCAGCGATTTTGATAATTTTCTATATCGTTGGTAAAATCTAAGTTGGGTAAAGTGCGTGTCATTGATATTGATAACGAATCCTTTCCAGTCCATTGGCGTGAATACATTGTGGCGGTAGCCAACATAATATACCTATAACACAGGTCCACAAAAAAAAATTAAATTATTTTCCCCAATATCTGAGGAGGTGCACTTTATGTTTTTGGGGTTGCTGAATCCGAATCCAGGGTCCGTTTAACCCCATCATGTCAGGGTTAAGGGCATCAGTGGTAGAGCCACGCGGCTTTTGCTGTCGCACGGATGGGCCGGCTCGAACCGGGGTGGTATCACGACCTCACAGAAAACCAGCGTGAAGTAGAGGTTTACCTCTGCGTTTCGCTTGGTGAGTGCAGGTGGCTGGAGGCCCTTTTTACTGGGAATGAGGCATTCCATCTTTGTCCTCACGGGTGACAACGCATCTGCATTTTGATTCGTAATCGAGGATAGATGTAGATGTCTATGGGCCGCAGCAACCACTTACCATCAGGTGGACTGTGTGCTCGTTTGTCACCCTTATCCTATAAAAAAAAATCTGAAAGACATATTGCGGAATGACTATTAAAAAATCTGGAAAAATCTATATATATATGCCAGCCGCCGATACTGGGGTTCCATCCCCCTGCATCGTAAATTTTTCCGTTGTGTTTGCCATGACGGCATACGCGTCCTGTTCCAGGGACTTTGCCGGATAGCGGGACAATTCTGTTGCCCACCGTCACCACGGGGAGGTGCCCTGAATGCAAACACACGGGTGAAATTTTTCGCTTTTTCAGAATTCGGAGTAAGAAAATATTACATCGTTATATTACGACGTGATTGGCTCAAATGAATACCAGAATCGTGATCAACGACCCGAAAACTATCAACTCATCAAAGACCTAAGATCTCAATTTGCAGCCAAAAGCTGAAAAATGGATTTGATTTTGGATGGCCAACACGTGACCTACAAAGGTCTGTTCTAAAAAACAGTCAATACATATTCGGACGTAAAATTTTCTGCTCTGTCGGAATCCGGGGTCAAAAATATCATATCATCAAATCTTATGGGTTTGACCTTCATTTGATCTTGATTCTGACACTTCAAGCTCAAGAAACTCCCAGATTCAGATTTAGCGACCCCGAAAACATATATAGATTTTTCCAGATTTTTTAATAGTCATTCCTCAGTTTGACCTTCAGATGAATCTTGACGTGATGGAGTTAAACGAACCCCGGATTCGGATTCAGTAACCCCAAAAACATAAAGTGCACCTCCTGAGATATCGGAGAAAATAATTTAATTTTTTTTTGTGGAGCTGTGTAATAATTTAACATGGTTGTAACATACAAGTGTCTATCTATTATGTTTCTTATTTGTTTAAAAATAAAGGAGTTTCTCATCCACGGGGGATTGCTAGTTCTACTGTCAAGAACACCAGTGTGTTTCTTATGCCGTGCTTTCGCTAAGGTATTGCTACAATACATACGCAGCCGATTAAATTCATAATGTGTTCCAATGTAGCACACAAATCTACAGCTGGATAGGTTTCGTACTTTGGTGCTGTATTGAAATAGATATTGCACCCTTGATTTGTAAACAATTCTGCACTTGCACATTTTGACAGTCAATCTGATATGGTAAAATTAAACTGTGTCATCATCCAAATTTGGAGAGAATCAAATGATACGTCATAGTCCAAATACATTATCTAAAGCGGCATTCTGCTTTCTTCAATCTTTTGTACAATTTACTGTACGATATAAATGTGTAGGCCTTCGTGTCAGACAATTAAAAATCAGCTTAGTCTCCCCCCATGGACTACATCATAGGGGAGACATTTGCCACAGTTGCCACGCTTGGCAATCGAGTTGGCGACCAAAGTTTTTTTATTTCTTTAGTTGTTATTAGGAAGATCCTGTTGCCCATCTCCTGTTTGTTTCCCTCTTTTCGCCTCTTATACGACACGCACGGACGAAATGACTAGTGGATATTTTACACCACACGGTAAATGAAATAGTGTCTGATGAAAATTGCCTTGGTTCATAACGCAATTTCTCGTGTGCTGTCTCTAGAACCTCTTCAATCTTATTCAAAATCTCCGCTTGCCATGAAATAAGTCGCTATCGGCTTTCATCTTTGGCAGATGGTTCTTTTCGGGAGACAGATCACTGGCGAAGACTTTCTAGTCTTGGTTCCGCGCAATTATTTCTTCAATACAAGCTGTACTTCCAAGAAAGATACTTCTCTCAACCGTACATTATTAATTGGTTTCCAACATGCTCATTGGTGTGTGGACCTCAGCGGAACGTATGTAGGTTAATTTTATAATTTACTTTTAACTTAGAATTAATAGAATCGGTCATTATAAATATACACATACCTGCTGACTTTGGACACTTGATCCGCTTTCAGGGTTTGTTGTTCAGGTCGTAGGAACATTCTATTATCATCGATTGTCGATAACCAATAGGATACTGCCGTAGCGAAGTAATTGCAACGGCCTAGTCCATTACATTCGATAAACGGACGAGTACGGAATTCACGAAGGCAGGAACCAGGTGATATCAAACTTTGACCAGCCGCGCCTGCACCAGCCGTGTGCTGTTGAATTTGTAAATAAATGAGTTAAATTGTAATGAATGTAGTTCAAACATTATGTATAAACATCGGTTTACACTAAATTTAACATTGTAATGCTTAGATAGTTTTGAATTTTAATTAATCTTGTTATAATTGCATTCTAAGTATGTGTCTTGTAATGGTACGAGTCCCATTAAATAACATAAAACCCATTTAACAAATACACATACACACATTATCCATTTATAGGTTCTTTTATCTGTGTCAAATTTATAAAATGAACTTAGGCTGGTAATGAACCATATTAAATGGCGGTTTAAGTATTTTGTTTAATAAAGTAAAAGCATACCATTAAGAAGCTATAGCCTATCCATAATTCATCCCAGCCTTGTGGACAGGTAGGTACTTCATTACTTTGACTGTGTATGGCAATGGTTCTTGTTGACGATTCACACACTTGACATCTGAAACAAGAAATTATAATAGTATAGTGCGTAAGGGTAATATGGTCATCCGGTTAATATGGTCACATTCTTATAACTCAAAAACTACAGCCTTATTTGCATAGATGACTTTGTGATACGATAGCTCTTCATCAGTCATTCAAATAATAAAGGATCAAAAGGGCGCCGCTTTATCGACGCCATTTTGGTTGATTTTTCGAAGTGTTCCTAATTATTGTCAAAGCTTGTTTACTATTTTTTTTAATATATTAGTTATAGTACATTTTTTTATAGTATAGGGTGCGAAACGAGCACACAGTCCACGTGGTGGTAAGTGGTTGCTGTGGCCCATAGACATCTCCATTTATCCTCGTTTGCGAATCAAAATGCAGATGCGTTGTCACCCGTAAGGACTAAGATGGAATGCCTCTTTTCCAGTAAAAAGGGTCTCCGGTTCGCGACACTCACCCTACGAAACAGCAGTGTTAAGCGGCTATTTTACGCTGGTATTATGTGAAAGCGTGGTCCTTCCCGGTCGAGCCGACCCATTCGTGCTACAGCTACACTACCTACTAGTATAGCTGCAGCATGGCTCTACCACGTATAACTATACGACATTATGTATTAGTCTCTGTCCTGCTCCTTGTTTTGGTTTTATAGTGCGGCAAAGCTTAAGGTGACCATATTACCCTCACGTATCTTATAATAAGAATCTGTCAGAATGGAGCTGGGGAAGTATAAGTGTGCGGTCCTCTATGTCGAAAAGGATAGGGTCGCTTATTCTGAGGACACACTATGCCCATCAACATGGACCCTTTCCTACGCTGAAACATACCGATACTTGGGTATGTCACAGAACATAAGTATCGATGAAGCATGTATGAAACAGTCAGTTTGAAATGTTTTTTAAACAAGCTTGACCAAAGTGCTTAACGGCCCTTTATCGGGCGTAAATAAGACACTGTTATAACGGTTGGGTCATGGCTGTCCTTATGTATAGCTTTATGGACGGTGTTCTCAAACTAAACGCTCTGGATAGGTATATTCAGGCATGGCGTCCAACAGGATGCATCATCTGAAATCGTCATTAGCGAGGCTGTACTTACCGCAGAAGCATGGTGGGCGTGACTTTTTAAGCACTCTCATCATGCATTATCGAGATGTGTGTAGCCTTCGTAATTACATCCTATCGAGATCGAGCGATGCATGACGTCATTTCGTGCGATAAAGGGCTTAGCCTTTCTTTCTTTCTCCTTAGCCAGCAAGCAATGGCAGGACCCAGAAGTATAAAGCATTTTGCGACCGGGAAAGCGTATGGAAGTAGAAGGACCTTCATGGAAGGCTCTACAATGCTCTACATGAGCCTTTAGTAGACACAGTTGCCTGGCTACATTTTCAGTGATCTCTTTGAGAAAACCGAGGGTATTGCCTGTGCGATACAGGATCAGGTTATTAAGACTAAAAACTATCGGAGATACATCCTAAGGTATGGCACCGTCGATATCCATCGAGCTTTTCACTATTCAGGTGAGTCACTTAGGCATATTCCATACGTGTCGGAAGCTGTTCTCCAAAATGATGGCGCCAGATTCTGATAGGACCGACCGGGCCATCATCACAGATAGGACTATTCTTGCGAATAAGCTTGGTGCCTGGGTCTAGATCACGGTGTGAGCGATGTGTGGAGTGGTCTGCCGACCGCAATTATTCCTGTAGTCGTTCCTGCAAACGGATTAATTAATCCCGATCAGTTTATCTTGTTATCTAAGGTGACGGCGACTCTGTAACGGACTGTTCAAGCTTATCTAGTAAGCAGTCCTCTATACTGCCGGTATGGTCCGCCGATTTCTTTCTTTTTCCCGCTAACCCTCAGTTGTATGGTCTCCCCTGCCGAGGGCTTTCGTCTGTTTTGGTTTTATTTAACTATATTTTATTGCAAATTCTATTACACATATTCTATTTATTTTACTGACTGATACCTATGCAATAAACTACTTATGATCTTATACATAATATGTTAGTAAGTTGGGAGCCGCGCAGTAAATAAGTTCCGATTATTCTGAAGTTTTTATATTTAAGGTGATTACGATATTTATTTTCTTTTTATTTCTTCTTCTTCCTGCCCTTATTCCAAGTCATTTAGGGTCGGCATAGCATGTCTTCTTCTTCCATTTTCTCTATTAGTTATCTCTTCACGTACTACTTTCTTACTCATATCATCTTATATTATTCTTAGGCCTCCTTCTACTCTTATATCCATCCACTTTCGTAGTCAACTTTCTTCTTGTAACTTGGTTTATTTCTCTTTGCATAATATGCTAATATCAGTCCAGCCTACCACATCTCAACATTTTCGTAACTGAAGTCACTTCCAAACTCCTGATAAATTCAATTTGATTTTGTCTAATTTTATCATCCCACACCATCCATCTTAACCTTCGCATTTAAGCCACATGTACTCTGCTTTCACTATCTCTTTCTTGGCCCAGCATTCGGATCCATACAATACGACAGGTTTTATGATCGTCTTGTAGATTTACCCCTTGAGCTTAAGAGGGAATCACTGATCGCAAGTCGTTCCTGTGACCTATCGCCATTTTATCCATCCCTCATTTATTATATTTCTTACATCTGTCTATCTCGCCATTATTATGTATCAATGAACCGAACCGAAACTCATAGCAAACTGGTAGGGATACACCTAAGGTGATTTGAGAGAAATTTGAGTGACCACCAAAGTCGCAGAATAGGTGCTAATTTTCAGTCCGCAACTTCCTATTTTTTCCATTTGGCCAGTCTACTGTAGAACAGCATGCATCATGATGCCTCCTCCTATTGGTCCGATGTCAGTGCATCCATTACTAGGAGGAACAAATACAGGCTTAAAGCCGATCTATGGTGCAAGACCAGAACGGCATTTAACACGTAAGCTTCAGACCAAAGGTCAACAAATACCATGTGTAGATATTTGTGTGCACGTCTATATTTTTCGCAAAGCTGGCGAAATGCAAATACAGCATCCATTGAGTCACGTCCTAATAAACCCGTACTCGAACTGGTTGTGTGTTACCTGTTACACCTGCATGCTGTGTGACATGAGCTTTATTCCTAGATAGTGGCCACAATCCTGCACTTCACCCTTATTTTTCAAAATGGGTGCAAGAGTACTGTTGCACCATTCATCCAGAATCGCCTCATCTTGTATCAAATTGATGAAAAATAAACTTAGCCCCCTTCCCATCTGAGCCGCGTCTACGTGCTGTTTTCGAGAGTCATTACGAATAGTCTCGCACGCAGACTTGACGAATTCCAGCCTTCTAAACAAGCCAGTTTCCGAAAAGCCTTTAGTACCATAGACCACACACATACCCTTCGGCAAATTATACAGATGACAGAGGAGTATAATCTCATGATCTCATGGCGACATGGAGAGAGCGACTGTCGCAACCCCGTGCTGAGCACGCCACTATAGCGGCGATAAGACCCCTCTTTGAGGAGTGGCTTGAGAGACGCCACGGCGTCCTCACCTTCCGCCTGACGCAGGTCCTCACCGGACACGGTGTGTTCGGGAGGTTCCTGCACCGAATCGGGCGGGAGGAAACGCCCGGGTGCTCCCACTGCGAGGATCGACCGGAGGACACGGTGGAGCACACCGTGGAGGTGTGCCCTGCTTGGGCGGAGCACCGCCGTGTCCTCGTAGCGGCGATAGGCGGCGGCGACCTCTCGCGTCCAGCCCTGGTCGAAGCCATGGTCCGGAGCGAGACGGAATGGGACGCCGTCACCACCTTCTGCGAAGCAGTGATGCTAGCGAAGGAGGTGGCGGAGCGGGAGAAGGAGAGAGCAGCAGCTTTCCTTCCCGGCTGCCGTGGGAGACGCCCCGGGCGTCGGGGGCTACGTCGTGGCCCCCGGCCACCGTAGGCGCGGGCCTGTGGACGGCGAGCAATGGGTAGCTCGCCGTCCGTCCGTCTAACGACGACAGGCCGTGTCGACGGCGCGTTTGGTTCCACGCGCGCCTCAAAGAGCTGTCAGCAGCGTGAAGGGGCCCGTATGGGCCGACGCCTGCCGGGGCTGCGGGCTGTTCGAAAGAGTTACCGCGGCTCCGGAACGTAAGGGTACTGAAGGAACACGGATGGTTTTTAGCCAGTAAAAGTCTGACACTCCCTTCCGCTCCACCCAGAGCGAAAGGCGTCAATTGATGATTTTCCATCCGCAAAAAAAAAGAGGAGTATAATCTGCCACTTTGCCTTGCCTATGTGGACTATGAGAAAGCCTTTGATTCCGTTGAAATTTGGGCGGTGCTGCAGTCCTTTCAGCGGTGCCAAGTTGACTGTCGGTATATCGAAGTGCTGAAGTGTTTGTACAGTAGAGCTACGAGGGCTATCCGAGTACAGAATCAGAGTACGAAACCTATCCAACCGCAGAGAGGTGTAAGACAGGGTGGCGTTATATCCCCGAAACTCCTCACCGCTGCATTGGAAGACGTTTTCAAACTGCTGGCCTGGAGAGGATGCGGTATCAACATTAATGGCGAGTACAACACTCACCTTGGATTTGCCGACGACATAGTCCTTATGGCAGAACCGCTGGAGGACCTAAGCACTATGCTCAATTACCTCAATGGTGTCTCCCAACGGATAGGTCTTAAGATGAACATGGACAAAACAAAAATCATGTTTAACGTCCATGTCACACCTACGCCGGTAGTTGTTGGGAGCACTAAGCTCGAAGTTGTTGACGAGTATGTTTACCTGGGACAAATAGTCCGACTAGGTAAGTCCAACTTCGACCGAGAGGTCAATCGACGGATTCTACTCGGCTGGGCAGCGTTCGGGAAACTACGACACATCTTCTCGTTAGACGTACCTCAAAACCTTAAAACGAAATTGTACAACCAGTGCGTGTTGCCTGTGATGACTTACAGATCTGAAACGTGGTCCTTCCATGCTGGCCGTATTGGAAGCTCAAGGTCGCTCAGCGAGCTATGGAGAGGGCTATGCTCGGGGTTTCTCTGCGCGATAGACTTAGAAATGAGGATATCCGCAGTAGAACCAGAGTAACCGACACAGCCCAACGGATTAGTAAGCTGAAGTAGCAGTGGGCCGACCATATAGCTCGAAGAAACGACAACCGATGGGGAAGAAAGGTTCTTGAGTGGCAGCCTCGTACCGGTAGGCGAAGTGTAGGGCGACCCCCCACGAGATGGAGTGACGACCTGATAAGACATGCAGGAAGTCGATGGATGCAGGTGGCTCAGGACCGTGCTTTGTGGCATTCCTTTGGGGTGGCCTATGTTCAGCAGTGGACTTATGAAAGGCTGTAATGATGATGATGAAACTTAGCCACTTCCATGCATCCAAATTTCCTTACTTCCTACTTTAAATCTTACTAAATTTCCTACTTTAAAAAGGCCTTCCATACTTCCACAGGTATTCCATCTGATTCCCCAGCTTTTCCATTCTTTATACCTTGAACAGCCATTCTAATTTCATCCACAGTCACTTCTTTCATCACACCCATATTCTCGAAAACCTTACCTACCGTTTCATTCCATACATTCTCTTGATTCATTAATTTATCCAAATACATTTTTCAACGTTTTTTGCTTTCTATGTCTTTCGTCATAACCTGTTTCGCTTGTTTCATCCTCCTCAGTAATATGCTCAATAACTTCAATATAAACATGCACAAAACAAAGCCTTCTACCGGTCTCTCTTATGCCGGTAGTTGTTGGGAGCATTACGCTAGAAGTTGCATTTGGTATATTGTATATTGTACGCTGCTGTGTTTCGTATGGCGAGTGTAAAGAACCGGATACCCTTGTTATTGGAAACGAGGCATTTCATCTCAGTCCTCGGTGGTGACAACGCATCTGCATTTTGATTCTTAGTTGAGGATAAATGTAGATGTCTATGGGCCACAGTATCCACTAACCATCAGGTAGACTGTGTGAAAAGTTGTTGACGAATATGTTTATCTAGGTCAAGTTGTCTGACTAGGTAAGTTCAGATTCAAAGAACGGATTTCACTCAGCTGGGCAGTCTTCGGCAGATTACGACACATCTTGTCATGTATCATACCTCTAAATTTGAAAACAATAGTGTACAACTAGTGCGTCGATCTGATGGTCCTTAACTGCTATGAGTAAGCTCAAGGTCAATAAAAGTAATACAAGAAGAGAAATGACGTATCTTACCTGGATATATACGATCCAACATCTCTTGCTTGAATAGGTGTCATTGCCATAGGCATAGGTTCTGGGGTAGAGAGCCAAAAACTGTAATCTTCGCGTTGCGCAAAATTACATACGTTGTTAAGATTGCAAAACATATATGGCATCGTTGAAAATTTGCGCAGACAACTTCCTGGGGCACCTGTTTAAAAATGATTCGTAAGTAATCTTAATCTTATGTATTATTTCGGTAAATGTTTAAAGTTCGTGTTTCCAGTGATGATATATAGATCTGAGGAGGGATTCTTCACGTCTTTTGAGATATCCGCAGTAGAACCAGAGTACTTAGCCCGACGATTCATTAATATGAAGTGGCATAGTGCCGGCCATAGATTCATTCAAGAACCGACATTCTATGAGAAAAAAGGATCACAAGTGGCAGCCTGGTAAGCGAAATGTAAGGCAGCCCTCTTTTATATGGAGTGACAATCTGGGAGGATATGCAGGATGTCAGGTGGCTCAAGATCGTGTTTTGATGCATACTTTGGGTATATTTAGAAGGAACTTGTCCATCATTACAATGATGATGAATTTTTTTTTATAGGATAGGGAGCAAACGAGCATGCGGCTCACCTGATACTGACTATCATCGCCTATGAACAACTGCAACACCAGATGAATTGCAGATGCGTTGCCGGTCTTTTAAAAAGGAGTACGCTCTTTTCTTGAAGGTCCCTAAGTCGTATCGGTCTGGAAAAATCGCTGGTGGTAATAGATTCCACAAGGAAGTTGTGCGAGGCAGAAAACTTCTTCTAAATCGCACAGTGGTGGACCACCCATCATCCAGATGGTATGGATGGTATCGCAAGTTTTGTCGCGATGTGCGATGTTGAAATTGAGCGGCTGGAATTAGTTCGAACAATTCCTCAGAGCACGCCCCGAGGTAGATTCGATAAAATACGCAAAGAGATACAATATCTCTACGCAGTGCCAGTCAGTCAAGCCGATCGGAAAGAACTCGGTAGTCGACGATTCGAATCGCTTTGCGCTGGATGCGGTGAACTGGAAGAAGCTGGCACTGGGGAACCCCTGTCCAGAGATGGGAACAGTATTCCATGTGGGGCCGAACCTGCGCCTTGTAAAGTTGCAAGCCGTGTGCCGCCATGAAATACTGTCCCGCTCTGCTGAGCACGCCAAGTTTTTTAGAGACCCATTTGGCCTTCTTTTCCAAGTGACCACGAAACTGCACATCACTCGACATGTCGATACGGAGTATTCCGATACTGGCTGATGTAACAAGGAGAGTGCCTTAAAACTGAGGAGATACGACAAAGGGGTTCTGTTTAGCGTTAAACGCGCAAACTTGTGTCTTCTGGAGATTGAACTAGACTAGAATTAGTCCGAGACTTTGTTCAACAAAGTTTCAACTTCAGACACAAGTTTGTTCCGGTACTCGGCGACGTTTACCCGAGAAATATTGGCACAGCCGGTGTATAAAGCATCACCAGTTCTGTCGTCGGCATAGTAATGAATGTTACCAGTTTGCAACATATAACTGATATGCAGAAGGAACAGCATTGGTGATAGCACGCAGCCTTGTGGAACACCAGCGTTAATCTGAGCATGCAGCGTCTACTACTACCTTGATGCTCCGATCTGCAAGAAAACTGGTGATCCAATTGCGTAATTTCTCGGGAAGCCCATAGGAAGGAAGCTTCGAAAGAAGCACTTTGTGCCAAACCCGATCGAAGGTCTTGGCTATGTCCAAACTAACGGCCAACGTCTCCACCTTGGATTCCAGTGCCTCCGCTCATCTATGAGTTAGGTAACCTACTAGGTAGTAGATCACCAGCTGAGTGACCTCGACGGAAACCGTACTGGCGGTCACTAATCAGTTGGAATTCCTCAAGGTACCGCATGAGCTGGCAATTAATTATCCTTACCATTACTTTGGAAAACAAGGAGATGATAGCGATAGGCCTATAGTAGGATCTGAGCGGTTGCCTTTTTTAGGGATCGGTAGAATCTTCCATGAGCTTGGGTCCACGCCTAGGGAGTAGGAGTACCGGAAAAGACGCGTTAAAACCGGTGCCAACTCCGGAGCACACGTCTTCAGCACAATAGGTGGGACTCCATCAGGCTCACTCGACTTATTGACGTCCAGAGAGAGGAGTGCTTTGCCGACTGGGCGCTGTGTAATTTGCCAGAAAACGCTCAGAAAAAGTAGTGTTTGGGCGTTGTTGGGCGTGGATGCTCAGCGAGGGATTCTCCGTCACCAGGGGTACTGGTACCCTTGTAGGATACCACCCCATACTATTTAATTCCGCTACCATGTTAAGGGGTGGGGGGGAGAATTGGGCCCCCGGCTACCTGCACTTACCAGGCGAAATGCAGAAGTAAACTTCTACTTCACGCTGGAATTCTGTAAGGTCGTGGTACCACCCCGGTTCGAGCCGGCCCATCCGTGCGACAGCAAAAGCTGCCGCGTGGTTCTACCATTAAAGTAGTGTTTAAAGGAGATTTCACAGTTGTTATTACGAATTTAATATCTACTTATTGGTGAATGTAGTAAGTATTAATATGAGTTACACATGGCACACTGAAAGTTCTGCGCTTCTATCCGCTCAAAAATGCTTGAATTTCGAATGTTACATTGTATAAAATAAATATTGAATTTTTTTGGTGGGAAGTCGCGTGTCTATTGTTTTTTTATCACAAGTTCAAGTTTGTCTTTCGAAGCAAAACTGGAATTTACACGAAATGATTTCAGGGCGATGATTTTTAATGATTTCAAAAGTTGTCTCTCTCCGCAAGAACGCACTGCTCATTTTTAAAGTGCTTTTGGAAGGAAAGCACCTCATTTGGGCACCCTAAGGTAATGGTATGCAGGATTTGATCGTGGCCGTGTTTCTCTACACGGTCGACCCTCAATTGCAATTACTGAGGAAATTGTGTCTACCGTCAGGCGACTATTTTAAAAAAAATCGGCGTTCACCTATGAGGATATTTGGGTTTTGGTAGGAGCCAAATTAAAAAAAATTACATCAACATTTTAAAAGTTTGAAAACTTTGTTGCTGCTGGATTCCTCATGATCTCACCCCAGATCAAAAATAGGCTTAAGTTGATTGGTGTAAAAAAAAATGTTGTTAAAGTATGACCACGGACGTTCAAATGCTTTGTGTGGACGCTCGAATGACATTGTGACAGGAGGTGAAACAAGGATATATTGTTACATTACGGACAGAGGTGTAAGTGCAGTCTTCTGTGTAGATGCTTAAAGGTGGCAGTAAGCCAACAAAATTGAGGCAGGCAAGAACCGTGAGCAAAAAAATTATTGCTTTTATTTTCTCTTAGATGGGTTCTGCCTGCACGATCCTACTTAATGAGGAAAATACAGTTAATGCTGAGTGGTACATCACTATTTGTTTGCTCAGTATCTTTGAAAAAGTTAGGGAAACAAGATCCAGAAGCCCCATCCTATTGCATCATGACAATTACCTATGTTCCTTTTGTTTTCAAAAATGATTTTAACAAAGGAAAATGTATTCAAATGTAATGGATAATACTTTGAAAAGCAGTAAATATTTTAGTTACCATTTAAATTGTATATATTTATGACTTACGCAATACTTTTTGTGTACCTCACGTATAAAGAAATTAGTGCATCCTTTGGGAAAATAAAAAAGTTCGATTTATAAATTAAGTAAGGAATAAAATTAGTACCTAAGTCTTGTCCATGGGCATTAGCATTTGCAACTATGTGTATTAGGGAGAATCCATCCCAAAGAGGTGAAGTACCAGCTGGACACTGCGGAATCATTCTTGTTTGTGAATGTACTGCAAAGTAAAAACCTCTCGATTTTGGTATCGGTGGAGGTGGTGCTGGTGCTCCTGGCGCTCCCGGTGCACCTTGTTGGCCATCGTATCCGACAAAACCAACGTTGCCTTTAATTCCTTGTAAGCCTTGCAGTCCAGGAGGTCCTTCTTTCCCTGGAAAACCGATATCTCCACGCTCTCCTTTTACACCCGGTAACCCATCACGACCGAAAGCTCCAGGCATTCCATCTTGACCGCGACGTCCAGGGTACCCTTCAGGGCCAATATCTCCAAGAGGACCGGGCAATATTTTAGATGGATGAATAGTATCTCCTTTGTCGCCTCTCATTCCTTTCAATCCTCTGAAGCCAATTATACCTTGTAAACCCTCGTCACCCCTTTCTCCTTTAAATCCTGTAGGTCCTTCTTGGCCTGGATATCCATCAAATCCAGCCTCGCCTGAATCTCCCTTTTCTCCTCTATAGCCTTCTAATCCTTGCCATCCTTGGTCACCTCTTTGTCCTTTGGCGCTATATGCTGATCCTTGATCACCGACGTCTCCTACCCGGCCCGGTAATCCAGGAGTTCCCTCCATACCCCTAGGGCCAGGTTTGCCTGGTGCTCCTTGTCTACCAACATTTCCATCCATGCCTTTGAAACCTTTAGGCCCTTGAAAACTTAAGCCAGGCGGCCCAGCTTCACCAATAGGACCGTTTATACCATATTCACCAGGGGCACCTTTTTGACCCATCGGCCCAGGCCATCCATGTAGTCCGTCAATACCTGCTCTGCCCTTTTCTCCTCTTTCAGCGTTTATGCCATTTAATCCAGGTAAACCTGGTGGCCCTTGATCACCTATTAAACCCTTCATTCCAGGTAATCCATCATCACCCATTACTCCTTGGAATCCAATATCACCGCGTTCACCTTTAACACCCTTAATTCCGTAGAAGCCAGATTCACCTTTTTCTCCTTTCATACCAGGTATTCCATCCATTCCCATATCGCCCATGTCTCCTTTTGTAGAAGGCAAATAGGTAGTTATACCCATTTCACCCTGTTCTCCTTTAAGACCCATTTCTCCTCTGCTTCCTGTTGGGCCAGGTAACCCTTCATCTCCCGGAAGACCAGGTCTACCCATAATTCCTGGCTCACCCTCCATTCCTAGGTCACCTTTTGTGCCAGTTAGTCCAATCTGTCCTCTAAGTCCTCTTCTTCCCTTAATTCCGTTGAACCCATGTCTACCCGGGCGTCCAGATATCCCTGGATATCCCTTGTCACCAATTTCACCTCTAACACCGTCAAATCCGTAGTCACCTAATTCTCCTTTAGTTCCATTAAAACCAGGACGACCTGGAAAACCAGCTTCACCTTGTTCACCCTTCAAGCCTTCATATCCTCCAATTGCTAATCCAGGGTTTCCGCGATCTCCTTTAAACCCTCTTAAGCCTGGTACGCCTGATATACCTGATAATCCGTCTAATCCCGGTTCTCCGATGTCACCTTTATGCCCACTTATTGCATTTTCACCACGCATTCCTTGCAAGCCAGTAAAACCTATATCACCTCTTTCTCCTTTCATACCGGTCAGTCCATCAAGTCCTGTTCTTCCTGGGAGACCTACATTGCCTCTCATACCTTTTGGTCCCTCCGGCCCCTGTAAACCTATCCTGCCTGGCTGCCCAGGATATCCAGGAGCTCCCGTCTCACCGCGGTCCCCAGTTTCACCGCTAGATCCGGGTTTTCCCATAACTCCTGGGAACCCAGGAAAACCAACAGGACCCATATCACCAGTCCATCCTCGTGCTCCAGTTCGGCCGGCTTCTCCCTTCATTCCTTTAGGACCAACATCACCTTGCAAACCGTTAAGTCCCTGTAACCCTGGTTCTCCAATTTGGCCCATTAGTCCTGGTAAGCCTGGTCGTCCATGCAATCCAGGAGCTCCTTGAACTATTATTCCTGGTAAGCCTTTTCTTCCCTGTGAATAAAATTAACATCGTCGTATTGAATATCAAAATGTTTTTTATAATGAAAATACAATGATGAGATGGAACTCATATTTAATTTAAAACTAATATAGAGACAATTTTTTTATAGAATAAGGGGTGGCAAACGAGCACGCAGTCCATCTGTTGGTATTAAGGTGGAAGCTCCAGGGTGGCCCGCGAAATTCAAATTTTCTTTGCCTTTGTATGGCTATTTCCAGAAAAACTACGGTCGCGAATCATATTTTGTTAAATATACAACCTAACCCTGACTTGCAAATTCCAAAAAGCGCAAGAAAATTTGAATTTCGCGGGCCACCCTGGAGCTTCCACCTTAAATGGATGCTGTGGCCCATAGATATTTACATTTCTCTTCGTTTAAAAATAAAAAGGCAGATGCGTGGTCACCCCTGAGGACTAATATGGAATACCTCCTTTCCAGTAAAAAGGGTCTCCGATTCCCTACTCTCACAATACGAAACAGTAGCATTAAGCTGCTATTTTACCCTGGTATTCTGTGAAAGTGTGGTCCTTCTCCGGTTGAGCCGACCCATTAGTTCTTCTGTAATATAGCTGCACCCTGGCTCTAGCTCATGGAGAAGTTTCTATTTGTAACTAACTTTTATACTCATCTCGTGCACAATGCAACACTTTATGATTTATTGGGGACAGGCCTTACTGACCTTCCTTTCTAACATCTTATCGCAGTGTCAATAGACATGGGAAAATCATAACACAATAAATTCCTTAAACCAACAACTTGGTTTTTTGCACAAATATTGGCATCGACTGAGACTCGAACTATGGTCGATTATGCGACGAAAAAATTACGTTGATTACAAGTTTCTAAAAATGTTCAAATTAGACGATGGTTTGTTGGCTCATCGACGCTTAGAGCTCCTGATATTATTGATATAACGGTAGTAGCTACGTCCCTAGAATATTATCAGTAATTTACTGGTTTGATTTTGTTCAACAACAAGTAAGGTTAAGCCATCACAGCAGATTGATGTTTGATACTATAAAGATGTTTCACACTTTTGACGTTGTTCTCGAAGCAAGTCATGTATAACATCTGTCACACGTATGCAAATATTTCTTGAAAACACTACGCTCGAAGTATATATACAAGTATGTTTATCTATTATACGTGGTAGAGCCATGCTGCAGCTATATTAGTAGTATAGTTGTAGCACGAATGGGTCGGCTCGACCGGAGAAGGACCACGTTCTCACAGAATACCAACGTCAAATAGCAGCATAACACTGCTGTGTTTCGTATGGTGAGTGTAGAACCGAAGACCCTTTTTACTGGAAAAGAGGCATTTCATCTTAGTCCTCAGCGGTGACAAAGCATCTGCATTTTGATTCGTAAACGAGGATAAATGTAGATGTCTATGGGCCACAATAGCCACTTACCATCAGGTGGACTGTGTGCTCGTTAGTCAATCTATCCTATAAAAAAAAATTGGGACAAATCGACCGAAAGCCAACTTCAACCGAGAGGTTAACCGACAGATCCAACTCCGCTGGATAGCGTTCGAGACATTACGAAACATCTTTTCGTTCATATATTTCTCAAAACTAGAAAAAAATGTGCAAATAGTGCGTGTCACTGTTTATAACATATCTGCTCATAAAATTTGAAATAAAGATATCCGCAGCGGAACCAAAATAACTGACACAGCTCAACGGATCTGTAATCCGGTCGGCCTTAAAGCTAGGAAAATCCACAAATGTTGGAAAAGAAAGTTCCACAAGTGGCGGTCTGGTAATAGTAAGTGAAGTGTAGGGCGGCCATGTAAAATGGAGTGACGACTTGATAAGACATGGAAGAAGTCGATGTATATAGTTGGTTCATGATCGTGTTTTGTAGATTGTAGGTGGAGGGCCGTGTGGCGGTGCCGTGTAGTGGCGGTCAATAATATCCACTACCCCATATCTTCCTGTGGGTGTCGTAAAAGGCGACAAAGGGAAACAAGCAGGAGATGGGCAGCAGCATCTTCCGGATAATAGCCAAAATTACAATAAAAAAACTGCGGTTGCCAACCCGCTCGCCTAGCGTGGCAACTATGGCAAATACCCCCTATGAAGAGAGTAACAAGGAGACGGCCCCCAGTGCCCGGCGGCCCCGCTATTCCTGGCTACGGTGGCGACCATGGTAACGGCGGGGCAGGGGGTGCTAAGAATCTCCGGTGGAGGTTCGGTTGCCACCTTAGACGACTCGACCTGGCAACGTACAACGCACGCACCCTGAGGACTGACGAGAAGATCGTGGAGCTTGAAGAAGAGATAGACAAGTTACGCTGGCATATTATAGGATTATCCGAAGTCCGAAGAGAGGGGGAGGACACGGTAATCCTCGAATCGGGCAACTTGCTCTATCACCGGGAGGGCGACCATCTGTCCCAAGGAGGTGTCGGATTTATCGTCCACAAGTCTCTCGTTAACAACGTTGTAAAGATCGGGAGTGTGTCGACGAGGGTTGCGTACCTTATACTCAGAATCACCAAACGGTATTCGCTGAAGGTCATACAGGTTTACGCACCAACCTCGGCACACCCCGATGAGGAGGTGGAGGAAATGTATGAGGATATCTCTATAGCCATGCATTCCTCCAAAACCCAATATATGGTGTTAATGGGAGACTTCAATGCAAAACTAGGCACAAGAGAGAACGGTGAGCTGAAAGTAGGGAAATTTGGAATAGGGCAACGGAACCCAAGGAGCCAGCAGCTGGCTGACTTCATGGAGAAAGAGGGACTCTTTATGATGAACTGTTTTTTCCTGAAGCGGACCTGGTCGAGCCCCGATGGTTCAATAAAAAATGAGATTGACTTCATTATGACGACCAGACGACAACTGTTCAGTGATGTCTCCGTGATCGCGAGGGTGAAAACTGGTAGCGATCACCGAATGGTTAGAGGCACACTGAACCTAAACGTTAAGTTTGATAGGTCTCGTCTAATGAAGTCAACGCTCCGTCCCCCTCGTGCTCTGTTCCAAAGTCCTGAAACCTTTCAGCTCGAGTTACAAAACCGTTTTCAGTGCCTAGAAGACTGCAATGAAGTGGACGATATGAATGACAAGCTCATGGAAACTGTCCGTGCGGTCGGAGCTAAGTTCTGCAAGACCCACCCCAGAAGAACACAAAAACTCTCCGATCACACTCTTAATCTCATGGCTGTTAGACGGGAGATGAAGCTACATTCTTCAACAGATTTGACAGCATACAGGCAACTGAACAGACAGATCTCCAATTGCATGCGGCGGGACTTACGCAACTTCAATACAGCTCGTATTGAAGAAGCGATCGAGCGGAACCAAGGCTCCAAGGTTTTTGCCACAGATCTATCTGCCAGAAAGAGCCAACTGTCAAAGATGAAAACCGAGTGTGGCAGCATCGTTTCCGGGGCACCTGAGATTTTGAGTGAGAATGAGAGGTTCTATGGACAGCTGTACACGTCATCGTTGGATCCACACGCAAGTGTGAGTAACGATCCAAGAGCGAGTCTTATCCGACACTATTCCGAAGATATCCCGGACGTCAGTCTGAGCGAGATTAGAATGGCTCTCCAGCATCTTAAAAACGGCAAGGCCCCAGGCGAGGATGGAATTACAGCGGAGCTTCTGAAAGCGGATGGAAAACCGGTACTGGAAGTCCTTCAAAGGCTCTTTAACTCCGTCCTCCATGGTGGCATTACACCGGAGCCGTGGAGCAGAAGTGCGGTGGTCTTGTTCTTCAAGAAAGGTGACAATGCTTTCTTGAAGAACTACAGACCGATTTCCCTTCTGAGCCGCGTCTACGTGCTAATTTCGAGAGTCATTACGAATCGTCTCGCACGCAGACTTGACGACTTCCAGCCTCCCGAACAAGCCGGTTTCCGAAAGGGCTTTAGCACCATAGATCACATGCATACGCTTCGGCAATTTGTACAGAAGTCCGAGGAGTACAATTTGCCACTATGCCTGGTGTATGTGGACTATGAGAAAGCCTTTGATTCCGTCGAAATTTGGGCGGTGCTGCAGTTCCTTCAGTGGTGTCAAGTTGACTGTCGGTATATCGAAGTGCTGAAGTGCTTGTACAGTAGGGCTACGATAGCTATCCGAGTACAGAACCAGAGTACGAAACCTATCCAATTGCAGAGAGGTGTAAGACAGGGTGAGGTTATATCCCCTAAACTCTTCACCGCTGCATTGGAAGACTTTTTTAAGCTTCTGGACTGGAAAGGATACGGTATTAACATTGTTTTGATTTGCCGACGATATAGCCCTTATGGCAGAATCGCTGGAGGACCTAAGCACTATGCTCAATGACCTCAATAGTGTCTCCCAACGAATAGGTCTTAAGATGAACATGGACAAAACAAAGATTATGTTTAATGTCCATGTCACACCAATGCCGGTAGTTGTTGGGAGCACTAAGCTCGAAGTTGTTGACGAGTATGTTTACCTGGGACAAATAGTCCGATTAGGTAAGTCCAACTTCGACCGAGAGGTCAATCGACGGATTCAACTCGGCTGGGCAGCGTTCGGGAAGCTACAACACATCTTCTCGTCAGACGTACCTCAAAACCTTAAAACGAAATTGTACAACCAGTACGTGTTGCCAGTAATGACTTACGGATCTGAGGTGGTCCTTCACTGCTGGCCGTATGAGGAAGCTCAAGGTCGCTCAGCGAGCTATGGAGAGGGCTATGCTCGGAGTTTCTCTGCGTGATAAACTTAGGAATGAGGATATCCGCAGTAGAACCAGAGTAACCGACATAGCCCAACGGATTAGTAAGCTGAAGTGGCAGTGGGCCGGCCATATAGCTCGAAGAACCGACAACCGATGGGGAAGAAAGGTTCTTGAGTGGCAGCCTCGTATCGGTAAGCGAAGTGTAGGGCGACCCCCCACGAGATGGAGGGACGACCTGGTAAGACATGCAGGAAGTCGATGGATTCAGGTGGCTCAGGACCGTGCTTTGTGGCATTCCTTGGGGGAGGCCTATGTTCAGCAGTGGACTTATGAAAGGCTGTAATGATGATGATGATGATGATGATGAGGTGGAGGGCTACGTACAGCAGAGTACTTATAGAAGACTCTAATAATGATGATGATGTTGTTGATATAATGTGCGAGACAGTAATACTACAAAAATAGGAGCTCATCAGGCCTACCGGGAATTTCCCATAATCTTCTTCTCTACTCGTGAACACCTATAAGATGAGATAAGATAATTGCTGGATTCTCTTACGCTCTACCGCACCACAAAATCATCTGTTGGCATCAATATTATATTTATTATTATTATGATTTATAAATAGCTTACTGGTGGTCCACGTGGTCCTTCTAGGCCTACATCTCCAGGCTCTCCAGTTTGTCCTTTAATTCCAATAACACCAGCGCGACCAGGTGTACCAGGGTAACCAGGTTCGCCAACATCACCTTGTTCTCCAGGGTAACCGTCTATACCTCTTTCGCCATATAGTGTTGCAAGACCAGCTTCACCACGTGATCCTTTTTGCCCTTTATTTCCTTCAAAACCAGTAGCACCACGTTGCCCACGTGTGCCAGACTCTCCGCTTGGACCTATTTCTCCTTTTTCACCAACAAATCCCTTTATTCCCATAGGTCCTTGTATTGATATACCTGGTGGACCTTGGTCACCTGGAATACCCCTATATCCATCGTAGCCCATGTCCCCACGCTCTCCTTTTCGACCACGGTAACCTACAAAGCACAAAATTCATTAGATACTAGAATATTCTCAGTTATTTAATGCCATATACTAAAGCTGTATAATTTGTGCAAATTTTTTACTTATAAGAACTGTAAGCGCTTATACTGCCTTTATACAGCCAGAAAATACAGCCGTTAGTATAAAAACGAACAGCTCGTATACAGCTTGCATGATGCTTGAGAAGAAACACTATTAAAAAAATATTACTATTATTAATATATTAACATCACTTAAATTCCCTTTGACCACTATTGGTAGGTTTAAAAAAAAATAACAAATGGTAAAATTAAAAAATTCTACAATCGACTTCAATTGAAATAAAATAAAAACATCATCAATGATACGCATTATTAAGGATAACTCAAAAACTACTGGCTAGATCTTGATAAAATTTATATGAGACCACATGAGAAGCATCAGCTTTCAAATGAAAAAAAAAGCATAAAACATACAGTCGAATTAAGAACCTCCTCCTTTTTTGAAGTCGGTTGAAAAATGATTGTGTTAGGAGTGGCGGGCCTGTGGATGGCGAGCAATGGGTAGCTCGCCGTCCGTCCGTCTAACGACGACAGGCCGTGTCGACGGCGCGTTTTGTTCCACGCGCGCCTCAAAGAGCTGTCAGCATCGTGAAGGGGCCCGCAAGGGCCGACGCCTGCCGGGGCTGCGGGCTGTTTGAAAGAGATACCGCGGCTCCGGAACGAAAGGGCACTGAAGGAACACGGATGGTTTTTAGTCAGTAAAAGTCTGACACTCCCTTCCGCTCCACCCAGAGCGAAAGGCGTCATTTGATGATTTTCCATCCGCAAAAAAAAAAAAAAAAAAAAAGGAGTGGTTCACGATAGTAAGCGAATGGCAGATTCGAACCCACAACCTTTTGATATCGCGGTGCGTACCCAACCATTAGGCTACTGTCGCTTACTGCACTGTATTTTATCTCAGTCTCTCGCAGACTAAATCCTATAGATGTATACGTTTGTCTCTTTTTAATGTCGCTTTTACGTTTTATCCTGTTTCAAATCACAACGATGAGAAGTTTTCACGTCAATAATAAAATGATATTTTCTAAGCTTTCATTGTGTTAATACTTCAGAATAATAACTAAAGCACGTTGTTCTGAGGTAAATGTATATCCAAATGACGTTCTCCAAACCACCTTATGTCTAAAATCTAGACAACGTCAGTGTTTAGAAACTTTATTCGACTTTTTACTGTAAAGGCTTTTTTGCAAATAATGCGACTAGATGATGCATTTTTTTTTTTAATTGAAATATACAGACCTTTCCTGCCCTGGTATCCTGGTGGACCTCTTTCACCTTTAACATTAATGCCATTTTCTAAAGAATCTCCGACTTCTCCTTCTAAACCAGGCTCTCCGATGTCACCAGCTTCACCCCTAAAACCAACAAATATGGATTAAAATGCGTCACAAAAACCCCACAATTAATATAAAAAGTCTATTTGATATTCGTTATATCAAAGTTGGTAGAACCCTCTTCTGTAGTCTTTTGGGTGGATACCCTATTGCCTATTTTTGTCACCAAAAAGGAGCGTTTCGATCTGAGCGGTAGGCTTTCATATTAGAGTGAACAAGCTAACACTCCACCTTTTTATAAAATAAGGGTGACAAATGAACACACAGTCCACCTGATGGGACGTGGATGTTGTAGGCCATAGACATTTATACTCGTATTTATCCTCAATTAATCACCCCTGAGGACTAAGATGGAATGCCTGGTTCCAGTAAAAGGGGCCCTCAGTGCTGTGTTTAGTATGGTGAGTGTTCTCTACACACATGAACACAGCAGCGTTAAGCTGCTATTTTATGTTGGTATTCTGTGAGAGCATGGTTCTACCCCGGTCGAGCCGACCCTTTCGTCCTACAACCAAACATAGCCGCAGCGTGGCTCTGCCCCTCTACTACGTATATAATGTAAAGTGGCTAATGCAGCTAATGGATATCTTGAGCTTACACATAAGTTATAATCCCCGAGTGTTATGTTTTTCTCACCCTTTCAATAAGACGGTAGATACATTGGTGTTTGACGGTAGAAAAACGTAAGTAATATTTATCCTAAGCAGCCCTACTACCTACCTAGTTTGATCTAATGAGGAATTTGTAGGACATATACATATATGTATCCTATATACATACATCAACAGAATCTAGGGATATTTTATATTTCTTCAAATATTTAAAAATCTGTGAAGAATTTTCTGATATAGTAAATGGAAGAATGATAGGTTATTTTAAGGTATTTAATAAATAATAAAAACGTTTTGTAATTTTTAAAAAACAACGCAAGACAGATAAAATTCATAAGAAACTAAAAAACAAATACTGGTTAAACTAATAAAAAAAGTATAAAACGTCAAGATAACAGACTATATTACGTAATTAGATAATTTAATTACATGTTGAAACAAATATTATAAAATATATTGTGATTAGTATTTGGAAGTTTCTCTTTCTTCACTCCACATAACGAAAACCCTCTATAACGGAAAAAAGTTTCGTTAAAAATAATACGACAAGTAGTGATTAAATTGATTGTAAATTTCCAAAATTTAAATTTTTGAGTGTGAATCATCGTAAAAAGTCATTTCAGGTTATTTATTTAGTTAAAATCACTAATTGTTATATTAAGTAACGAAGAAGAACACATTAAAATTAGACGACAAACAGCTTGTTTAAGAGCAGCCATTTTGACTTAAAACAAAAGATAAACTATCAAGACTATCTAGCAGTTTAAACCCTCAATTCAAAATTAAGGATCATAGCTGTTATTGAAAATCCAAAAAAATGTTTAAACTTAGAATTATGCTAATTGAAAAAATTAAATGTCTGAGCAAATGATTTTAAGCCATTTTTCATAAATATGTCATATCAATTTATTATGTTACGTATATTGTTACGAAAATTCACTTTTAATAAACAGTTACATTATACTTTCTCGAAACGATTTATATATACATATATATATATAAATATATAGGGTTCCGCAGCTCAGTGGCTAAATAAGTCATTTGGTTGCTGTGTTGCAGGGCTGAGATTCGAATCCGGCACAGATCAAGTGTTTGTACGGCCTTCCACTCCTGACTTATTCCGGGCCTGGATGTGCGATTTATGTATGTAAAGTCTGTCCACCATACAGAAGACAATCCTACTGTGAAATCAACGTTTAAAATATAAAAAAGAAAAAAAAAGAAAACTCAAAGAAGGTCTTACAAATGAGAAATGTATGAGTAACGCTTCAGTCTCTTTTTCTGCTAGATACTCGTATTGCACACTTATTTAAGCTCGAGAAAATAAATATTTTTTTTAATAAAAATTATTAAATTTTACTTCAGTCCTGATTCTCCTTTTTCTCCTCGTAGGAATGAGATTGGTATGTCAGCAGGTGCACCTGGCCAACCAGGTGCTCCGTCTCGTCCTCGTGACCCATTACGACCAGGAAGTCCGGGAAGACCGAAATCTCCCATTCTTCCCTTAATACCCATGAGGCCAAAATCACCCCGATATCCAGGCCATCCTGCATCACCGGTTAGACCTTGTTCGCCAATAAAACCTGTTGATTTTATGTTAATTAATAATTGTCAGTTTGCACATTTATTATGCCTGAAATGAATTCAGTTATAATTAACAATTGCATGGTTTAAAATAAAGCAATAATTCGCCATTACATTTTGTAAGATGATATAATTTTGTTTTTCCTAGTTTGGCAACTTCCAATGGATTCTGCCAGCGTCAAGTATTTAGATGATATAATAATTTAAGTCCATGGATTTCGGTCAACGTCATTAATGCCAAAATTTGAACATAGCAAAAATATAATCAGTGTCGCATGGAGGATTTATATAGGTAATATAATAAAGTACCTATTAGCTGTCCGAAAATCAATTTTTATCTCGCATAAATGCCAAATTTAAAAGAAAGCACAGAATTATATAAAATGGTATAGATAGTAGCTATATCTTTTTATTCATTCATCAATTATAGCCTATCAAAGTCTTTTTTTTTATAGGAGAGGGGGCAAACGAGCATGCGGCTCACCTGATGGTAAGTGAGTACCGCCGCCCATGAACAACTGCAACGCCAGGGGAACCAGGTCTCCCTATAGATTGCCCCATATTTACCATGGTTACCACGCTTCGCAGGCAGGTTGGCAACTGAAGTACATCTAGGAGTATGTTTTTACAGGCCTTTTTATCTATGACAGATGGTTTAAGTCATATTTCAGTTCGAGACATCTATAAGAATCGATGATAAAATTACTTGGTTTTCATTTTGGACTCTTAATCAAGCAAGCAAGAATACGCCAACTTTTTCGACAAACGCTAAGCTCACCTGCACGTCGTGCACTCTGCTGATTTGGTTTCGAATGAGGCTAAGGCGACTGAATTATGGAAAGAACAATGGCAGACTTTCATACATAAAATTAGTTGAGAAAGAATGGTAGCGTCTATCAAATATCAAATATCAAAAATATTTCAAAATGTTAAGCGTCATTCCCTGAATAACTTTGTCAAAGAATTTTGTCCTGAGAAGGCGTCAAAAAAATATTTAGATTCCAACCTTTTTATGTTAAGTCTTATATCACTTGGAAAAAGTCATACGTCCTATGGTTGTTTGATGTTAGCTTAATTCATTCTCAACATAATGTACCTACCTACATAATTGAGAGTTTTTAGATTATTGTATTTCTATTATATATTTAAATACTATAAATGTATATTTCTGACATGGCTCCAGGGCCTTTGTGTCATACAGTGACATTCTCAGAAGGGCTAGATCTCACAGCCGTAAATTCAGTTAATAATTTAAAATTAAAAATTTTGTACAGCTGACTTCAATATAAGCGACTTCAATATAGGTTATTTAAGAATAACTCAATAACCATTGGTCTGACCTTGATCAAATTCATATGGGACCACACGAAAACTATCAGCTTTCATATAAAAAAAGAATCATCGAAATCGGTTCCCCCAGTACAAAGTTATGAGGTAACACACATAAAAAAAACACACTCGAATTGAGTACCGTCTCCTTTTTGGAAGTCGGCAGAAAAGAATTAAAGTCATTTGATATTCCCAAAAATATTTTTTTTTCTGTGGCTTTAATTAAAATATATTTTTATTTGAATATTCATAGAAAAATAATTAAACTCATTTTATGTATAAGTTATTTCTAGACGCAATCTTTTTTGTCAACTATTTTTCTGCCATTGTTCTTTCATAGATTGATAATGAGAGCAGCTTTAGCAGGGCTGGGTATTGGTGCTGAGTTCATCAACCAGCGTGGTTAGCATGGATAAATTTCCTAAGGAATGTTTGATAGCTGTGGCATTATTGGAATCACCCATGGCCAGCAGTGGATTTAAAAATATCGTGTGAGTGAAGAAACAAAAGTGAATTTTAAGGATATTATGTTACCTCTATCTCCAGGCGGGCCGCGTTCTGCCAAAGTCAAGTCGAGTGGTGGTCGTATGAGTCGCCCTTTTTGGCCTTTAAGACCTTGTGGTCCAGCCATACCTGATTGACCTTTATTACCCTTTGGACCTTTTGGACCTGGAATACCAGAAGTACCAGGGAAACCCATTTGACCGCGGGGTCCTGGCAATCCCTCAAATCCAGGATATCCCTTTTGTCCAGGAAAACCGTCATCACCTCTTTTTCCTTTAGGTCCAGGTAAACCTGTAATAAACACAATAATATTTTAATGTAATGAACATAATAATATCCTACAAATCGCCAAGGTAGAACTTCTTTTCTACGATGACATTAGTATCATAAACATACCTCCAACACTATTTTCCTTAATTTATATGAGACCCGTCTTGAAGTAACTAGAAAACTAACCGAGTATATTCGTTGCAGAATATACACGGTTAGTTTAGAGTAGCCAAATTTTAAACTTAAGTTCAAATTTATAAATATTATTGCAGTTTTTGAAGTATAGTAAGAATACTAGTAAATAAGACTTCTACTTATTTGAAACTAGCCGCTATTTGATACCTACGACTTCGTCCGCGTTGCTTACGCACATCACTGAACACGTAGTGCTTATAAAAATTGTTGTTTCTTAAATCTTTAATAACTTTATAATATTAAATGAAGATATCACGATATTTTTTTTAGATTAGGACCAAGTGTCTAAGAAATTAAACTTAGAAAACCTAATTGAAATCTATCCAGTAGTTTTCCGTGATTCGTGCACAACTGCAAATCTCTATCATTTTATTTATATAGATTATCCCAAATTAAATGAGATTTATGGGCAAAAACGTTTTTGCCTACCGATCGATTTTTACGAATGGGTCCGTACGCAGTAAAGGCAGTTAAAATAATGCATTACCATCCATTTTCAATTTAAAGGTAAAAAGGACAGAATGTTTGAAATTATTTTAATAAAATTTCCTTCATAATTTGGCTATACTACTTATTCTGAACCTTCACTGCAAATTTGGCCGGTTTTAACAAAATAACCCTATACTTTTTTTAGCTCTGTTATTTTCTTGGCAAAGAAGGCCAAAACAACTTATCTATGATTAAAATTATTTTTTTTTTGATGAAAAACTTCAAAGATTTCAGATTACGAGGGTGGCACTGAAAATTTCGGGAATCAAGGAACTGACACAACATTACTATTTAAAAATGTATTTATTGATTTTCGAAGTATTCTCCGCGAAATTTGACACATTTTTCCATACGATGGAACTAATCATTGAAGCAATCATTCCATTCGGAAGTTGGGGTCTCCAAAATGGCAGTAATCAGTATGTATTAATTACTGAAGAAAGAAGACAATCTAAAGTACCTATTATTACAACAAAACAGATGTTGATGTTTTCGAAAAGTTATAAAATTTTTGTTATCTTTGTCAAATAGAAAAGTTATTTAGAACGATGATTGTCACCAACTTAGGTACCACCATCGATATATATGTACTACGCATATATGTATATTGCGCATTCCGAACATACACTATGTTCAACTGAACTGTACTGGAATCTGTACAGTGTGTCTTTTAGTGTGGTTTCAATCTACTAGTTAGTCTGTGGTTTCAATATTCATGCAGTGTGGAGCGGCGCTAATAATACAAGATTTCAAATTAAAGTTTAAACCTGGACGTAAATAACAATTCAGTAGTCAAGTAAGTAAAATTATTTGTTGTTCAAGTGAATAAATAGGTAATATCTTAATAGGTAATAATCTTAATAATAAAAAGGTAATATAATAAATAGGAATATCGTAATATTACAAAAGAAAAATCATAAAAAAATATAAATATTTCTTTATATAAAGTGACCGCGCAGGCGTAACGCGTTTAAATCAACTGCGCATGCGCGACTACATCTCCCGCGCATGCGCGAAGACATTAGTACACATTTTTGTTTAGAAAGGTTTCTCTAGAACGTAGTACATATAACTCAATGGGTACCACCACTTAACGATAGGCTTAAAATGCTTGTGTTAAGAGTGGTTCATGGCTGTAGTTGAAAGGTACATTCGAACCGACGACTTTTTGGGTTCGCGATTCGTACACCGCACCTACCTTATTTTTTTATTATTAGGTTCCTATTGCTCCTATAGTTCCCTTGCGTAACGTGAAATTACGGCGAGTGCTTATCCCTGACTTTTTATTTACTTATTTTATGCATTAATGTAACTTATATTAATATAAAAAATCTAAAATAATATTTGGAAATATTTAAAGGATAAGGTAATAGAGATAAATAACTTAACATGCTAACCTGATCTACAGAAAGGACAGTCATCGCCCCTTTGGCCTTTCGGTCCAGGGTATCCTGGTCGCCCAGGTTCACCTGAGTCGCCCTCAGTACCAGGTGGCCCTGGTGGCCCGTCTTCTCCCTGTGGTCCCATTCCATGCACTCCACGACCTGGATATCCTGGTGGTCCCAAAAATCCAGGTTCACCTCTGTCTCCACGTTGTCCGGGTATACCATCAGTACCTGGCATACCATCTTCGCCATCAGGGCCTCTAACTGTTGATCCTTTAAATCCTTTGGGACCTAAAGATCCCGGCAAGCCTGGAAAACCTGACTGACCTCGAGGTCCAGGTAGACCTTTGAAACCATCGCTTCCTGGCTCTCCTTTAGGAGAAACTCCTGGATTTCCTAATCTACCCGGAAATCCTTTTATACCGGGTAAACCAGGTAGCCCCATAATTCCAGGCAACCCTGGCAGTCCATCAACTCCAGGCGCTCCTATTGGCCCCATATAACCAATAGGGCCTTGTGGTCCAGGTGCACCAGGTAGCAGAGGTTCATTTAATCTTTCATCGAATATTCCAGGCTCTCCCATAGGTCCCTGTTCACCAGGAATTCCAGGTCTACCATCTTCTCCCAATGGTCCTAGTAACCCGTCCTCTCCATCAAAACCAGCATAGCCAGGCGCTCCTTTATCGCCTTTCGGACCCGGAGGACCATCCTTTCCTCTACGACCAGGTTTTCCTCTAGAGCCATCTTCTCCTTGATCTCCTTTGTATCCTTGTGGACCGTTTAGCCCATAAGGGCCCTAAAATAAACAAGTTACTTTTTTTTAAATTATAAGATATTTTGTTCTCAGTTTATACCTATAAAATATTATTATTCTTAATCACCACGATCGCCATGCGAATTGGTGATGGAAGTACCAGAGGCCTCGCATCTTTGAAGCTGCTCATTGTGTCAGATATGGATATTTTGCGTTTGGCGTAAATGTCATTAATTAGTTGTCGTCTCTTACGGTTTAGTTTTTTTTTTTAATTACTATTAAACTATTAATAACGAATTCCCCACTATTACTATTAGTCGGGAAGGGACGCCTTAGAGAAGGTTTATCGACCAAATTGGCGATATATTGAAAATGGGCCAGATTAGGAAGTACCCTTAACCGACGAGCGTGTATGCGTAGATATATGGATGTAAAGGAGGCGAGAGTAGTGTATCAGGATAGTGCCAAATGGAAGTCCGTAATCTCTGCCTACCCCTCTGGGTGATAGAGGCGTGAGTGTTAGTGTGTATGTGTGTGTATTATGCCCTAGTAAATAATTTTCTACCTAGAAGCCGGTTTACGTTGGTACCAATCTAATTCTGCTGCCGAGTAGCAGTACATGCACTGTTGTAATCCGGTTTGGAAGATAATAGAGCCAGTATGATTACACACTAAGAGTAAAGAAATACAATTTTTATGCTCAACGGGAACCGTAACGGGTTCATGGTAAATGGTCACCATTTATCTTTGATGATGGCTGGTGAACTGTTAGATTATTATGTTAGTTATATTAAAAAAACAAAACGGAAATAAACGTCAAACTTACCATTGGACCTCTAGAACCTATTTCTCCTTTTATTCCTTTCACGCCTTGCATTCCCTTAAATCCTTTCTCACCCTTGTCTCCTCTAGCTATTATGCTAAGATTGTGTTTAAAAGTATCAATGTTGACAATTGTCGCTGGTCTTCCGGGTTCGCCAACTTCGCCTTGATCCCCTTTTATACCCGGAGGCCCTACAACATCGTCACCTGGATCGCCTCTGTAACCTGGTTCACCTTTAATACCCATTTGACCCTAAAATAACAAATCACAATTAAATACCGTGTTTACAGTAGTTTAATATATGTTTATAGTATATTTTATAAAAGTTTACCTCATCACCTTCTTCACCACGAAGACCACTGTCGCCCCGCCAGCCCATTGGACCTGGAGCTCCTGGCGATCCATGACGACCATAGTCTCCTTGATCTCCTTTCGCACCTCTGGAGTTAACACCTCCTTCACCGGCTAACCCTTGAGAGCCTTTCTCTCCATATGGCCCCGGTAGACCTCTATCACCAGGAGGACCTTGCCTTCCAAGTGGTCCTACAGCACCGTCTACACCACTGCATCCATCGAATCCAGGTAAACCTCGTACACCTTCTGGCCCGTGAGGTCCCTGACGATTAATAATACATGTTAATTAAAATTTAGATATCTATTATTTAAAAAAATGTGTGTGTACTTATTTACACACGTAGGAAGTTTTTTTTATAATCTACTAAGCCAGCGCTTATCTACGATCCCACCGGATGGTAAGTGGTGATGTAGCCTAAGATGGTGAAGCGCACTGACTTAACAAAAGCCTATTCACTCTTGCCTTGAAGACACCCACACTGTAATCGGATGGAAAGACAGATGCTGGCAACTTATTCCACTCCTTTGCTGTACGCATGATGAACGACGTGGCGAACCGTTTGGTTCGAATGCGTGGTAAGTCAACAACGAAAGGGTGGAGACTAGCCGAACGTCTGGTTGTCCGATGGTGGAAGGGAGAGGGTGGCATTAAATTATGTAATTCATGCGCACACTCTCCGAAATGCATCCTGTAGAAAACCGAAAGGCTGGCTACTTTACGTCTGTGTTCGAGGCTGGTAAGATTGGTTTTAACCAAATTCGGGTCACCAATAAGCCTCTTAGCACGCCTTTCCATTGAGTCCAAAGCTCCTAGGTGGCATTTTGCAGCACCAGCCCATATATGGCAGCAATACGCACGACCGGACTTGCGTTTTATATAAAGTAAGCAGCTGTCCCGGCGTGAAGTATCGCCGCACCTTTGCAAGGACTCCCAGCTTCCTTGCAGTTGCTTTGGCCTTGTACTCAATGAACCGCCCGAAGTTCAAATTTGAGGATATTTCAAACCCTAACAACTGAAGGCGGTCGGTATATTTCAGTGATACATTTCGGAAAGAAGGAGCCAGAGTGAGCTGGCTCCTTTTTGCAGTGAAGAGACACGCTTGTGTTTTGGAGGCGTTGAACTTCACAAGATTGGCATCGCCTCAATCGGAGACTGCCTGTAATGTGAGATTCACACGCTCTACCATAGCTTCTCTTTCGGACTGGATTTGATCCCGACTGGCCCGAGGACTTGGTAGGTATCTCTCAACAACTGTGCTATCGTCTGCATACCCATAGATACCGGGCATAAGCAGATCATTTATATGCAGCAGGAAGAGAGTTGCGGAGAGAACGGACCCCTGAGGAACACCGGCGTTAGTCGCCATAGGATCGGATGAGCAGCCATCGATGACGACCCGGAGAGACCGTTCACTCAGAAAGTCCTTTACCCATTCAATCAGACCAGGGGATAAGCCGTACGCTGGAAGCTTACCCAAAAGGCTATTGTGCCAAACTTTGTCAAAGGCCTTCGAGACATCAAGGGAAACGGCAAGTGCTTCCCCACTGTTCTCGAGTGTCTCGCCCCATACGTGTGTGGCATACGCTAGAAGGTCCCCAGCTGACCGATTTCGGCGAAACCCATATTGCCGGTCACTAAGGAGGTCATTCTGTTCTAGGTATGCCATTAAGCGGGCATTCAATATACGCTCCATAATCTTGCAGAGTATGGAGGTAATTGAGATTGGACGATAATTGGCAGGGTCGGCGCAGCTGCCTTTTTTTGGAACAGGCTGCACGTTGGCCAGCTTCCAGGATTTTGGCACTATTCCAGTACTAAATGAGAGGCAGAACAAGCGTGTCAACACAGGAGACAACTCAGGTGCACAAGCCTTTAGGACTATGGCTGGTATACCATCTGGTCCACTAGCTTTATTCACGTCTAGACACCGCAAGGTTTTAAGAACCTCCTTATTCGTTATACGAATCTCCGACATAGAGGTCCCGCAGTGAGGTAATTTTGGTGGAACATTGTTGCCACTGTCCAGACGTGAATTGTAGGCAAATAGAGACGCGAACAAGTCCGCTTTCTCCTTAGCCGTATGACCCAGTGTGCCATCCGGTTTTACCAATGGAGGCAGTGTAGGCCGACAGAAGTTTGTTTTGACCGCTTTGGCGAGAGACCAAAAAACTCTAGTGCCGGATGGTCTGGCAGAGAGTTTTGCGCCAATATATTTAATGCGATCGAGACTAGCTTTCCGTAATGCTTTTTTGTAGGACTTGGCGGTCTGGTTGAAAGTTCTCTTCTTGGAGCTAATATCCGGAGCTTTGCGGTTTCGAGCGTCAACCCAGGATAGGTAAGCTAAATGCTTGCGCTTTTCAGCTTGGGCGCATTCAGCGTTAAACCATGGGCGAGCTTTGCTACCGGTGGGAGCGTCAGAGAAGGGGATAAAGTACTCCATAGCTTGACGCAACACATCCGTTATCGCAACCGCGCAGCTCGATGGATCCGCAGAAGAGAAACAAACCTCCCGCCAAGGATAAGATGCAAAAAAGTGTCGCATCTCATCCCAATCAGCTGACTTATACCGCCATATTCGTCGAACACCTTGGGACTCGTAATCAGGTGGAGAATATGACGATACAGATTTCACCAGACAGTGGTCAGATGTACCCAAAGGAGAAGTAACCTGTACTTCATATCTGTCTGGTTCGGTAGTCAGCAGAAGGTCCAAGCAATTTGCTGTGTAACCGTCTACATCGGGTACCGAGTAGTCGCCACCTTTACCATCTTAGAAAGACCTAGCGTCAAATAAAATTTCACGCTTCTCTTCCAGCATAGTCGGTCTTTTGGTATGGGAACAGCCAGTCTTGGTGATAGAAGTTATACTTCATTAGCGTAAAAAAATAAAAAAAAACTTGAGAGACAATTACCTACTGAAGTTGTCGCTTTTAGGTGTCAGTGTGCGTGCATATCGTAATAACTTCATGGTGTCTTTTTAGGTGTCGTTGTGCGCGCGCATCGTAAAAATTCACTCTCATCATTTTTCCCAAACGCCTCAAAAGAAGTATAACTTCAAAAATATACATATATTTCTGATAAACATGATTGGAACAATATGTTTTATTTTGGAAAGTGGTTACTTTCGAGCTAGTCTCATATTCCTTTTTTTTGCTAGTTAGCAGGCCGCTGATGGACACGGGGCTTACCGGTTGTAGTAAGGATTTGCCATAATCACACTGTTTAGCACCATCTGGTGCTGCAATAGCTTTAATGTCATTAGCGCTTGCAGCACCTAATGTTACACATCTTTGACGTTACTTCTGTCCTCCCGACGTCAACTGAAGTCTACAAGGTCTCTCGGGCATTCCCCTTAATCGCCTTTAAGGACACCCAAATGATGAATTGTGACCATAGATTATCACATGCCGCCAGCGCCACCACACAGCAAAACCTATTAATTGATTCATAACTTATCTAATTCAAAATGAGGAACGAAACTTTCCAACGACAGCGAGTATACGTAACTTACGTTCCGTTCTATAAAATAGTGTTATTATTTTGTGGAGAAAACACAATGTTCTTGTTTGCTTATTTATTTTTAAATAGTTAGAATGGAAAAAATATTACCTGGGGTCCCGTATATCCTCTGGCTCCATACATTCCTTCCAAACCCTGTAAATATATTTCAAAAATACATAAATAAAATCTAGAAACATCAGAAACAAAGCGAAGTTATTAGTGCTTTTGAATTTACCCGTTCGCCTTTGTCGCCACTGTCACCTCGCTCACCCCAGTCCCCTGGTTCACCTTGTATGCCAATCCGTCCTTCAGGTCCATCGTCACCATAATCACCCTGTAGACCAATGACTCCGGGAGGACCTGGATCTCCTCGATCTCCTTTTAAACCGGCACAGTCGCACACGGTTTGATTACATATAACCTATAACAAAAATAAAACATAAGATCAATGTGTTCACTTATTACTATATCGATAAAAGTTAATAACTGATTTCATTAATTGACTGCGTGATTTATAACAACGTAGCGGGATGGTTTGTCAATCTATTGTCGATATTTTATATTACGGGTATGTTTTTACTAAGCTTTTATAGAGTGTGATAGAGAAGCAATAAATTGAGTTTATTACATTTATTTAACTTGAAATAAGAGGATGCCTGTGCCCATGTTCAGATGTGTCATGTTCAGACCATTAATTCCTTATTTTAATTGTAATTTGTATTAAAACACTGGTCGGCAGTGATTTGAAAAATTTCTCCTTCACGCTAGAAATTCCCTGGTATGGGGGGATTAAACATTCTGACCTGAGAAAATTATTTGTAGGGCATAAAAAATTAAAAATACTTATTCCGTGGGTAACGTTCAAACAAGCACTAGGCCACTGCGCAGTCGTGTCGTTAATAAGGGAGAGGACCTAAGATCATTCTATGCTGATTATTTGGAAACTGATTGGTTTTGCAAGGCTTGGCACTAGACTTTTAAATAATCGTTAGATTCAAATTATACTTTTATACCATTGATATTTTACTATTTAAAATGCAAAATTGCACAATTTGGAAAATATTGCTAATTATATTTCGAGTTAATTTAATAAAAGTTATTTTATCTTTCAAATAACACCTTTTATGGGACATCCTTATATGTAATTATTGAGTCCAGCAGTTACGATGGCATATAATTAGAGCAAATTACAACCAGAAAAAGGGAGAGTCATTCCCGATCCACAATGTAGTCTCTCAGATTGGCGTGAAATCTATTGAGGTAGCTGTGTAGGAAGTATATTTGTATGCTTGTGTTTACTTCACAAATCCTAAGGTTTTTAAACAAAGTTATAAGGACTTCCTTCTCTCTAGCAGCTTAAAAACTAGAGCTAAATCATGTGTACATATGACATGCTACTGTGGTGCACATACTACTAATTTGTAAACTCTATACTTAATCATAAAAAATCTCAGTGTGGGCAAAGGCAATTTTTTGTTTAAATTGGGTTTTAAGCTGTATATTTCATCATGTAATGCTTTGATTGGAAGCGTTAACTGTAGGTAATATAATGTTCGTGCCTTATCGCAGGACCTCTGACATACATACAGCGACCAGAGCAAGCTGAAGACCAGCACACTTCCTACTTTTTAGTAGAGCATGCAATATTTATTTTTTTCTTCAAACGTACACATTTCTTTTACATTTTTTTTGGTTGCTAAGGTGCCACGTTAAATATACTGAACTCAATCTCTAACTTGAGTGTAGTCGATTTCGTATTAAAAAGGCATAAAGCCGAATACTTCTTTTTCTTTTCTTTTTTTTCTAAAAAAAATACTATTAATGCTATTAAACATTACTAATTTTCCCTTTAACTACTTCTGGTAAGCTTAAAATGCTTGTGTTAGAAGTGGTTCACGACAGTAGTCGAATGGCGGATTTGAACCCACGACCTTTAGAGTTCGCGGTACGCGCCCTGCCGTTAGGCTACTGATGATAAAATGCAAATAAAACTACATAGTTTGTCAGATTTCTATGCATTCAAGAATGATCAAATATGAGAGCAATGGTAGCTCAAATGGTTAGCGCTCACTGTAAACTTGATGAAATTGTTAATTGAAATTTTAAGTCCTGATTTACCACGTGCTCGGCGGTGAAGGAAAACATCGTGAGGAAACTTGCATGTCTGAGAAATAAGAAAAAAATTTCGTAGACATGTGATGTTCGCCAACACGTATTAGACATTTCCTTGCCCTAAAACCCCCTCAGAAATGAGGCCTGTGCCCAGCAGTGGGACGTATATAGGCTGTAACTTTAACTTTTAACTTTAACTATGAATTCAATAGTTAAAAAGATGAACATTTAGTACAGAAGTACGTTTTGTTTAACTCATAAAACGCTTAAGTATTTTTGCATTTTTAGCCGACTTCAAAAAAAGCAGGTTTACAATTCGATTGAATGTTTTTGTATGTAACATAACATACATACAAAAAATATTCAATGGAACATTCTTTTTTTTCCATTTGCCGGTTAATAATTATTCTTCGTCAATTATTAACCGGCAAAATAGGGAATAAAGTTTTTAATGTAACTAATCAGACGGCATTGAGATGGTTATATTTCCTAGCCTACTAAAAAGGTTAAGAAATCAACTTTTAGTGACAAATTAAAGTCGACTTTAAAAAACTGGCCAAGTGCGAGTCGAAGTCGCGCACTGAGAGTTCCGTACGAATTTCAATATAATACCACTACGTGTTCATAAGGAAAGGGGTAGTAAGTTTAAAATTATTAAAAATATTTTTATTATATGATGTAACTAAAAATTTATGATTTTCGCAATTTTTCCTTTATCTTTGCTATAAGACGTTGCTTCGCACCAAGTTTCAAGATTCTGAGTTCACGGGAAGTACCCTGTAGGTTTAAATTCCCTTGCGAATGTCGAAAATTTGCGGCATAAACGGCTGTATCGTTTGATTGCGTTGGGTTAGAAGTTTAATTTTTTCACAGCTTCAAGGGACAGGAGACCTGAGTATTTAATATGAATTTCAGCTTGATACCTCCACGCGTTCCTGAGAAAAAGGGTCTTGACAGACAGACAGACGGACTACAAAGTGATCCTATAAGAGTTCCGTTTTTTGCTTTTGGGGTACGGAACCCTTAAACTAAAAAGAATAAAATAATTTCCAATGGGAATTCAGAATGCTGAAGTCGGGTCTTTAATTCTACATATAAACTCCTTCATAATGTAAAATTTAATTTTAGCTCTTACAGTCTGCTTTTACTTTTAATTAATTTAATTTCGTTATTTTTTGTTATTATATAATTGAATAATATAATTCCATCGTTGTTTGTTTTTAAATTACACTCTAAATTCTATTGTGTGGTGGATTTACGGATATAAATGTACACATGTACAAGCGCTTGTCTTAAGCGTGAATCGAACTCATCACTTACAAGGCACGTGCCAACGCATTGCCACTGTCCTACTGAGCCGTTAATTGATTCATTCTAAAAAATTAACTAATGCATACGTTTATTTACGTGGGGTTGCTCTCGTTCTGTAAAAAAATGCTGTGAATGATTAGCAAAGGAGGTAACACGGTTCTAATGACAAATATAAACAAGTGCGAAATGTATGGTCAACGAATTAAGTTATATTACAGAAGCTATTTTATGTACTATTTTATTTTATGTGCTATTTTGTATACTACCTATTGTATTAGTACGAGCAAACCCATATCACAGTTTCTTTTTAAATACATTTAGATTTTAGGCATTAGTAGTAAAGTCAAATAAAAACAAATATGAAGTAACTGAGAGAATCACAGGCATAGGTAATGATTAATAGAGAATGCCTCATGGTCTTAAGTTCACCCTTTGTATTATTTTGTTATATGGAATGCAAGAAAGAATAAATAAATAATACACGCTGATTTGTAGAGTACCGTTAAATCCATTTGCAACTATTAGGGTGACAAAAATAAAATTAATGACAAATGCAGATTCATTTGATGATTTATGCCAACACTGAGATCAATTACTGTGCCGTATTTAATCGTCGTGCTTGAAATGTATTTCGCAGCTCGGTATCAGTAGAATGATGTCAGCACAAAATTACATCATTCTTTCGTACGTTCTTCTACAAACTAGATTTGATAGAGCTGCTATAACAAATTTATTTATAATTTATTTCAGTCAAAGGGTAAATTCAGGTGTTAAAGGCACGGCTTTTTTTATCCTAGGACAACAGCGAAATGGATTTGTACTGCACCAATAATTTTTGTTAGTGACCAACCGAAGTTTCGGTTTCGGTCGCAGTTTCTGCTTAGGCCAAGATTTCGGTGGAAATTAGTTTTCACGAGCTGTCGGAAGGATTCGGTCCCTATCCGGAACAAATAAGTACATTGGTCTATACTGCCTGTGTTTCAGTCCGCCGATTGGCGTAAATATATGTACAAGATGAAACCGAAATGTAGTCCTTCATTGATAGTCGTATGAGATATTTTTTTTTTTGGAAAATGGGTGACCAACGAGCACACAGTCCACCTGATGGTTAGTGAATGCTGTGGCCCTTAGATATTTATACACGTCTGTAATCGATTAAAAATCAAAATGCAGATGCATTACCACCCCTGAGGAATAAGATGGTATGCCTTGTTCCAGTAAAAAGGGGTCTCCGGTTCTCCACTCACCATACGAATCACAGCAGCATTTAACCGTTATTTTACGCTGTAATTCTGTGAGAGCGTGGTCATTCTCGGGTCGAGTCGACCCATTCGTGCACGTGAACTATAATATAATTTTAGCATGGCTCTACCACGTCAAATACTTGGCATTTTTACATTTAAATAGACTACTATTTTAAATGGAAACATTGCCAGGTATCCCTATCCGATTTCAATGATGAGATAATATGTTGTTGAAATGTATGAGACACGACAAGATAAAATCCCTATCCTGAGCCGTGGTAACTTAGGGACTTACTTAGCCCTTGCTGCAAATTTCTAAGTACGTTAGCAACCCGGGTGAATCCCGCCAGCACTAATGAAATTGCTAATTGCAATTTAGTGCTGATTTACCAGGTGCTCGGCGGTAAAGGAAAACATTGTGAGGGAATCTGCATGTCTAGGAACATGTGAAGTTTTTGCCAATGATTTCTCTCAGAAACGAGAGGCCGGAGGCATCAGCAGCAGTGGGACGTATAAAAGCAGTAGTAACTTTGCCTTATTTTACTTGAGGTTATCGAAGATCGCGATAATATATTTAAATTATCTGAAAATATTATTAAAAAACAGAAAGAAAATCAAAGTGTGAGGTACGTTACAGCATGTAAGCAGAAATGTTAGACGAAACAAGTCTTATTTGTTACGTGCTAGGTACTTGGAATGTGGCGACATAAGACACCATTGCTTTTATTAAAAGCGCAGTTGAAACTATATCAATTTGCAGTTGCCGACGAGAGATCTCTAAATTTGCATGACGATGAAATCTAATAGAATTGCACTAGTTGGTAGCTGCATAATTTTTATCGTTACCTTCAACCTACTATTGCTACTGAGTTATATTTAAAAGAAAACTAGTTCAAGAATAGGTATCTATAACCATTAGAACAATACTCGTATCTGCTCGTATTATAAATTTTGGATTGTAATAATTTTTGTTCTTTTATAATTACAATTAATGTTGATATATTAAGGATCAATGACAGTCAGGAATTCGATTTAATTTCAAAGGATACAGGCCGTGCAGGTACTGATTTGTCACATGTTTTGATGTTAAAAAATAATAATTTAAAATTATTTAATATAATAAAAAAGAGTTATCGAAATCGGTTCACCTAGAAAAAGTTATAAGGTAACACACATAAAATAGAACATACAGTCGAATTGAATACCTCTACCTTTATGAATTCGGTAGAAAGGATGAAATTTATCGTCTTTTTTCTTGCACCTGTATAATAAGTTGATCAATATGATTTTGGAAACGGGGTGAAACTTTAGGATAAGTATATGTAAATTGTATTTATTTTTGAACGTAACTGCCTTTTAAGCTAATATCCCTTGAATAACGTTTTGCAAGTTGGTTAATTCTCTTGAAAAAGAAAACCTGACCCTGGGACTCGAAAGGCCTCTACAGCACGCATCACGTCATATTTTCAACGAAAAAGCTGGAGTGTTTTTTGATTGAAACGCACGCAATTTTCCTCGACGCTTATACTTTACTTCTTCGCGTGCTTTTGTTGATTAATGATGCGTAAGAATCTCCGGTTATTGTCTCTCCTTTACTTAAATAGTCGATCATTATTATAACTTTCGCATCCAGAAGACAGAAACTAGTATTTTTCCAGCGGACGCAGACGCCTTGAATCTCTTCTCTGGCGGGGAAGACGGCCTTTTTCATTTCTTGCTTTGGTTTTTCGTCTCCGGGTCAAAAAGGTGTACTCACGTTTCATCTACGGGTACGAAATGAGCGCAAACAGAATCTGGATCTTCTTCAACTATTGCTAAATTTAGATTTGAAATGTCAATGTCATTTGAAATTGAAATGTTGCTTTCTTTTGGGCTCCTGTTAACATTAGAGGAACGCAGCGCGCGGCCAAATTTTGAATTTTTTACTGAATTAATACTATAATATTTTAAACTGAATTGACCCAAACGAAAGCTTTAAAATCTCAGCTAAATAACGGATGGTCACACCTCGATCTACCTCAACAATTTCTTCAATTTTTTTAACGTTTTCTTACGTAGCAGCTGTTGTTGGCCGCTCAGTGCGAGTGTAGTCATTTCAGGCGGTTATACTGTGTTTAAATTCAGCGCACCGGTATGCCACTGTAGAATAAAACGACGGATTATCCTTAGGTAAACTACGCACGTGCCTAGGGGCGTATGGTTAGAAAGAGGCGCGCGCGGAACTTTTTAAGCGAAAAAAAAACATCTATTTGATTTTGACGACTCTGTGGCACAGTGGCTTAGCAATGACTTGCAACGCTAAGGGCCGCGGGTTCGAATCCCGCACGGAACAAGTATTTGTATGGCCTATAAATAATTGTTCTGGGTCTGGATGATTGTGAAATCTATGTATGTGAACTGCCCCCGCGATACATGAGAAAATCTTATTGTGGAGTTAACGTTTAAAACAAAAAAGAAAAACATGATTACTCCTACATTGCCCTTATTCCTCTTACACCTGTTAAGGGTAATCGTGTCCTAAATCTTTTGCAACTATAGAACTATATTATAAATTATAAACTTTTCAAATAACCTGTATCATAAATTATAATGTAGTTTTTTGCAAAATGAGTTGTTATAGTTTGTAATATATTATGGCCGCTAGAGGGGTGCCGAATGTTAGACCAGAGCGCTGTCGATATTTAATCCGTCTGTAATTGTCTGCCTAAGTAGACTGCAGTTGTTCAGAAACAATTTTTGTAGATTTTTTTTCAGACAAATATACTTATTTAATAGCCGCACGAAATTTGAGTTTCTCCATTTTGCATATGAATCAAATTCCTGTTTATATGACGTTTGAAAAAAACTAGGTATGGTTCTTAATTTAGCGTTTTCTGGCCTTGGCTACTAATGGATTTAAGATTTGATAATTATAACTTTTGACAAAAAGTAAAAACTTCAAATTGCTAAAAATGAAGTTATTTACTGCCTTTAGGGGTGGAACTTTTTCTCCAAATTTATATGGGACCACCCTTGAAACTAACTAAACTAACCTATTTAATAAAAAATAAAAAAGAACCATCAAAATTGGTTTACAATCTGGGACATACAAATAAAATTCAAATTGAGAACCTCCTCCTTTTTGAAGTCGGTTAAAAATAGAAAGCATTTCTATACGTCACTGGGCTGACATTTTTGCGAGGGTTATTAGCAAGGAAATGTCTTCCGTGCTGTTGCTGCCGAAGTGTGAATTTCTTACACATGCAGGTTTTCTTATGTTTTCCTTTACTGCCGAGCAAGTGGTAAATCAGCACCTAAAATTACAATAAAACATTTCATTGGTGCCAGCGGGGATCCAACCTGGGTTGCTCGTTTACTTTGAAATTAACAGAGAGCGCATGGCTGAGCTACGGCTCTTATTGCATTTGTAAGTCTGATAATTTTTACAAAATGATTTGATACCTAGTACTAGAGAAGCCAGGATGCCTTCAGGACGTACCACTGTATGGCAGTTTAACCGATTTCACTTTTTTGTTCTCTTTCGTTTTTCGCACTTACAAGCGGACTTTTCTCTGATGCTATATCACTTGTGTGATCGCTACGTCTGCGACTACAGAAAAAAAATCTGTTTTTTCTAATGTAACTTTCGTAGCGGCACCAATGACGTAGTTTGTTTTGGTTTGTTCACTTTCGTTCTGGAAATTTCACCCTAAACAAAGGGCCCAGGGAACGACCCAAGATTAAAGGCGATAATGAAGGAATGCAACTTGTAGTGATTTTGTCTCATAACTATTTAGAGTTACCAGCAGCTATCAACGTAAGTGAAAAACGCCACTGATTATATTGCGCTCAATTTGTAAGGACCCCTGTATACTTACTGGAGAACAGCAATCTCGCGTCGTTTGGAATCGCCAAACAAATAAGGCAACATTGGATAGGTCTATTATTGTGACTGAAAGAAATCCGTGTAATAATCGGAAACGTTCGTTGCAATTCGTGACTATGTGGTGGCCTGTAACGTTTTCAATTTAAGTGACAAGTGAACTTACAGTCCACCTGATGGTACGAGGAAGTGGCTACGGTGGCCAATGAACACCTTTTTTTTAATAGGGTAGGCTGACAAACGAGCACACAGCCCACCTGATGGTAAGTGGTTGCTGTGACCCATAGACATCTACAATTATCCTCAATAAAGAATCAAAATGCAGATGCGTCGTCACCCGTGAGGACTAAGATGGAATGCCTCTTTTCCAGTAAAAAGGGTCTCCGGTTCTCTGCACTCACCATACAAAACACAGCAGTGTTAAGCTGCTATTTTACGCTGGTATTCTGTGAGAGCGTAGTCCTTCCCCGGTCGAGGCGATCCATTCGTGCTACAACTATACTACTAATTTAGCTGCAGCATGGCTCTACCATGTATAAAACCTGCAACCAACCTGAAACCAAAGAAGGCTACAGATGGGTTGTCATCTCTGAGGATTAAGCTACCCTCATAAGATGCCTCAGCATAGCTCGTCATTATAAGCTCTCTAAACCTTTCAGATAACACAGAAGTGCAGGAACTGCTGTTCACAGCAGAAATTTCTAAGAGGATGGAACCTACTCAGACGGACTCTGAAATTCACTTAGAAAACTTGTGCCGGTGTTATTTATCAGTTGCTTGAGGTTAGCTATTCTTGTGTCAATCAAGTGGTCAAGAATGATGATTGTGTCAATCAAGTGGTCAAGAAAGATGTAAAATATTTGTAGGATCACATTTTAACATACACTACGTCACTTACTTACTCCTTTATTTTGATTTTAAGTTCAATGAGCTTAAGAGTTTGACTTTGAAGCTTTAAATAATATTCTTCACTTATTTTTTTTAAATCTTCGAAACACGAAAAGTTAATAATCTTCCAAATATTTATATATACTGGTACGTTTTTTAACATGTTACATGTTAATAAACCTTATATTGTGAATTATTTGTTAAATTATTTCCCTAAACTATTTACAAGGCTAAAGACAACATACTGTACATCATTTTTATTTTTTTATTGTTGTTCTTTAACACGACCACGAAAGTTGAAGATACTTTTAAATTAATTTATATTTAAAGTCTCATTTCAATGTACACATTTTTGAAAATTGCGTAACGGAGAAGCGTATGGCATGATGGCATCGAGGACTGTAATTCCGGGCTCGCGAGCTGCGAAGCTTCCGGGGGCAGCGCGTGGGCGCCGCGGCGCGTCCGGACGCCATACGTCGCGTATCGCTACCGCAGTGACCTCATCATTAACAACATCTGATACTCCTTTTTCATTGTTCAATTGAATCTAACCACATTAAACATTAATTACTTAGTATAAGATTTTGAGATTATTAGCTTTGCAAATTTAAGTAAGTTTTTATTAGACTATTTTTATTAATACTCCGCAGAATAACCAAATTAATTGACATATCCCAACGGATAGATAGATAGAAGAAGAAGAGACAGATGAGTCTGGACTCATTCATTCAGGGCAGTGCTACAACTTACATCACTTACTTTTTAATGCGATTCCTACAATACAAAATGGGACGTTTAGTTCACATCGATGTAAAGTGTGTCGTTTAATGATTATTACTTTATATTCATGACAATTTACGACAACAATGCCATGTAGGTATTACAGAAGTGAGCGATTATAGAACGAATGAGTCATTAGTTGCAATTCAAGGAACGGGCTGGATAAACAATCATTGCAGTGTCCCAGGCGATAACGGCCGTTCGCACATCCCGCTGCCCGCCCTCCGCGCCCGCGTTGTGATGAAGCTCACCACCACGTGTATATTCTGCTATTTATATGCACGTTAAATCAGAATGTTATTACAATTTACAACCTGATAATGGAGCTATAAGATATTATGTTCTCTTACTGCTTAATATTATATTTTAATTGATACTATGTCATCATAATGATGTAAGTATGTAATTGTGAAGACGCGAATGCTTGGAGTGTGATTAAGTTACTGGTATTATAAATACCTATATGATTGCATACAATAAATTTAAAAGGATTATTAAATTATATCTAGTACCACTATAACTATACCAATTTTAAAAAAATGCGTCCATTTGTAAACCTCGCTAATATTTAAATGGCAATACGAGTGGTCAGAAAAATAAACATATTGGTTTAACTTGAGGCGGGAAAGCTTCTGTGCTCTAATTTATAAAATTACATTTTTATCATCGTTGGTGAAGACTAAAAGAAGTTAGCAATAATACCGAAATTAGGTCTGGAGGGTAATATCAACGGATACCAACCATCTGCACAAGACAGGCTTATAATGTGTGCGCAAGCACAGGTGAACTCTCTTTTCCCTTTCTGTCATAGTCCCACGCGTTGGAGAGTATACAGTTCTGTGCAGAGAAATCAGACATAGGACCAACGACTTTCTAATTATGTTTTCCGATGCGCGAGAGTGAAACAACCCGACTTCCTAACTCTGGGCTGCGACTACTAGAAAACCCCAATTAGTTAGCTTAATAGAGAAAATAAATTTAAATGACAATAACTTTTTTCTTGCTTTTCCAATTACAAAAAAATCGTTTTGAATGCCCGTCCTGCAAAGGAAACCCTGTGTGTGAAATATTCTTACAAGTCATGTGGACAATCTCTTAAGGTTTTAATAGGATTACGTCCGTGGAATAACAGTGTCATTTACCTTATTGTAATAACCGATAAAATCGAAATGGCCAAGATATATTTTTAATTACAGCAAGTTTATTCGCCCTCATTTTCTTATTTGAAGTAATTTATAGTGTTCAAATGCCTACACAATAAAAAAGTGTAAATGATTTCCTAGAGAATCAAACATGCAAGCATAAGTATTTTTTATGGATAAAGGACTACAACACTGCTTTATCCTTTGATTTCATTATATAACCAAAGGCTTCATCAAGTCCGTCACCTACACTGTGACAACGTCGCGTCAGCCAAAAAAAAATCGCATAAAGCACGAGTTAAGGACATAGATGTTTGAGCATCAAGCAACCATTTTCTGCCGACTTCCAAAAAGGAGACGGTACTCAATTCGAGTGTATGTTTTTTTTTTATGTGTGTTACCTCATAACTTTGTACTGGGCGAACCGATTTCGATGATTCTTTTTTATATGAAAGCTGATAGTTCTCGTGTGGTCCCATATGAATTTGATCAAGGTCAGACCAATGGCTATTGAGTTATTCTTAAATAACCTATATTGAAAGCGCTTTTATTGAAGTCGGCTGTACAAAATTTTGAATTTTAAATTATTATGATCAAGCATGCTTGAATCAAGCAAAAAATCTACGTGTTTCCTTCAACGTACGCCGCTTGGCCGTTTCGGCTTCGGAACCTCTTTGTGTATTTAATACGCAAGTTTGAATGTCATACGAGAACGAAGCTCGTTACGTCATTTTATTCAAATGTACAATAATGTTACAATATTATAATTATTATTTTGCTACTTATTTGAGGCCTACGATAACGAGACATGTGGTCATGGGTTCGAATCCCAGGTCCCGGCGTCAGGATTATAACAGACACTGCCACAGAGACATTTGTACTTAGAATAATTAAAAATTAAAAATTTTGTATAGCCGACTTCAATATAAGTTATTAACTCAAAACTATTGGTCTGACCTTGATCAAATCATATGGGACCACACGAGAAGTACCAGCTTTCAAATAAAAAAAGAATCATCGAAATCGGTTCACCCAGTAAAAAGTTATGAGGTAACACACATAAAAAAACATACAGTCGAATTGAGTACCGCCTCCTTTTTGGAAGTCGGCAGATAAAATTAAAGATTTTGCTGCCTCATTGGTCTCGGTTGATGATCGTGAGGTTCTTGGGTTCGAATCCCGAGTCGGACTAAAATCAGTTATTAGGTGTTTCTTTCAAGAAATTTTCACTAGCAGCCCGGAGTTAGGATGCTGGCGGTGTTTCACCCCCGTGCCTCGGAAAACACGTAAAGCCGTTGATCTTGCACCTGATCTCTCTCCGGTCGTGTCGGATTACGAGATTGAGAGTGCACTTGCGCTTGTGTATACACTTAGTCACTTTATTCCTGTCCTGTGCAGATGGTTGGCCTATGTTAAGACTGGCCATCGTAGCCGAAACTCGGTATGCAGAACATATTGTTATCGCATTGCTTCAGTATAGTTTTATGATGTATAGGAGGAGTCAAAGGCTATTTTTACGATTATGACTATGTCAATAATTAAAAAAAATGGGACAGCCCGTCCGGGTTTACGAGCAATTTGGCGGAATCTGGTGATCCCGTCCTCTCGTAAATGTATACGTAATACAAATCCCGCGCTTTTGCTGGCAGCGTGATATAAAAAATCGCTAATAATGTATTAGTAACTAATACTGTTATAAAAATAATATATGAAAGTTAATAATGCAAGGATTGCTTTCAGATTGGGCTTTCTAATTGAGTCGTATTATGGTTAAGCAATATCAAGATATTAAAATACAGTCCTATCTACTATCCACAATACTGTTAATATTCTACTTGTCCGATGGGTTTGAAAGGATACAGTAGGATACACTCAAAACCTTTCAGTACAAACTGCAACGTCTAATTTGTTTTTATATGGCAAAATGAATATGTTTTTCTTTCTTCGTTGCTTTCTATACCAATATAAACACGATCTGCTGTGTCATAGAATAGTGATTATGATAATGATCTCCTTGGCTTTAAACTTGGGTCACAAAATTCCTAATTAAGGTCAATAAGCAACAAAATTACATTTCATTTCATTGCATTCAGCATTTAAAATTGCAATGAACAATTTGCCAGGGAGTATCGAACTCGGTTCCTTCGCGAACTATAAAGTTTACTACAGGTGCCTATTCCTGAACTACCACGGCATTATGTTTTAAGGGTATTCCAAATTCCAATTATAAATAATCGTCTATTTATTTTGTTGATCACGATAGTTTTATAGTTCAGCGTAAGATGGCAAGTAAGAGAAGTAAGTAAGAGCGAGTACCGTTTTGTTCTACTTAAAACATCGGGTACAAAACCAAAATTTATTTTAATATTGCTAATTTAGCAAATGTATGATTTGGGTAATTTTTTAAATTGATACTCCTAATTTACTTCTTATTATTCATCATCGTCAGGCCATATAAGTCCATTGTTCGACAAGAGCCTTGCCCTTTGTATGGGGGATTTCACACAACCTGACGCTTGATATCATCTCATTGATGATCGCATTCCCGGTACGTGGACTCGCAACTTTAATGCTGCTGCCCGTCGGGGCTCTGAAGATTTTACGCCTTACGTAAACGAGATGTTTGTATCGCTATCCATCGAAAATCATGATATGTTCTCGACATTTCCATACTGGTCTACCACTACACCCACGGAACTAAATGAGTTGACTAAGGTTACCAACTCTTGAAAGGACTAACACGGGAAAATTTTATAAAATCGAGTGGGGGGAGGGGGATTGAAAGAAAATTTCAATGATTTATTAATTTTTAAATTTTCAGTTACTTTGCCTTCTAGCAGCATCTAATATTTGTGAAGTTGAGGAAGTACCGTCTGTCGAGACGAACAAATTTACACCAGCAACGGCGCGCGGTGTTGTGTGTGACCGCAATGCGAGTGAGTAGCGACACGTGCGATCGACGGATGCGTATAATTTTAGAAAACCCGGAAAAATTATTGCACCCCGGGTTGTCAGGAGATTAACCATTATTACCGGAGTCTCCCGGGCAATCCGGGAGGGTAGGGAACCCTAGGGCTGACGGATTATTTTATCGCATTATGATACGGTGGCATTAATGCATATAATGAAATTTGGTCCCCGCTAAAGCATTATTGTATTGAATTAAACTATAATATTACGGATTTTATCGCTTTTAATTTTTACTTTTTAACTATCGCCGTTTCGGGAGCTTTACAGCTCCCTTGGTCACGGAGCTACTGAGGTATTCGAAACAGAAACAGAAACTTTTTTTATTCAATATAGATTATAAATAATACTTATTGAAAGCCACTCTTTTGTTTAATTACCACTGGTTCGAAAATAAGACCTCTGTCATGGTAAGAACAAACAAGAAACACAGCGGGATTTTTTTTTAAATAACAGCTTACAATCATTTATGTTACACAATTAACCACACAAAACAAATTAGAAATAGCTTGGTAGCGATCTCTTCATTCCCAAGGGTTATTATCATCCATAAATTCCTTAATATTATAATAACCCTTTTTATACAAACTTTGTTTAATAAAGTTTTTAAACTTTGAGAAAATCATATTTTGTATATTTTCTGGGTTTTTGTTGTAAAAGCGTATACATCGGCCCAAGAATGAATTACTGAGTCGGTGGAATCGAGTAACTGGTACTACTAGCTTGTGTCTTTTCCTAGTATTTACAGAATGAATATCACTTATTTTTGTATAATTACTTTTATTTTTCTCTATGTACATTACATTTTTATATATGAACTGAGAGGCCAAAATTAATATATTGATTTCCTTAATTTTTTATCGGAACGACTCTTTAGGTTTTAAATCATAGATTGCTTTTATGGCTCTCTTCTGTAAAACAAATATAATTTTAGTGTCAGTCGCATGTCCCCATAGTGAAATACCATACAATATTATGCTATGGAAAAAGCTAAAGTAAACAAGTCTAGCTGTTTCAGCACTGGTAAGATTTATAATCTTTTTAGGGTTCCGTACCTCAAAAGGAAAAAACGGAACCCATATAGGATCACTTTGTTGTCCGTCTGTCTGTCTGTCTGTATATCAAGACCCTTTTCTCAGGAAAGCGTAGAGGTATCAAGCTGAAATTCATATCAAATACTCAAGTCTACTGTCCCTTAGAGCTGTGAAAAAATCAAACTTCTAAGCCAACGCAATCAAAAGATACAGCTGTTTATGCCGTAAATTTTCGACTTTCTCAAGGGAATCAAAAGCTACAGGGTACTTCCCGTGAACTCAGAATCTTGAAATTTGGTACGAAGCAACGTTTTATAGCACAGATAAAGGAAAAATTGCGAAAAGCATAAATTTTTAGTATCTAGTATCTTTAATAATTTTAAACTTACATATATACCTAGAGATTTGTTCGGAACCCTCGGTGCGCGAGTCCGACTCGCACTTTGCCGGTTTTTTTTACAGCATATGTTGTAGAACTAAGCCTGCTTGCTAATTGTGATATATGGGGGCTTCATTGAAGCTTCGCATGTAGTGTTATTCCAAGAAAAATGGTGATATCGACAAGACTCAGTTTCTTTTAATTTAATATTACAGTAATATTTTAATGTTTGATATTTGGAGTCATAAATTTCATACATTTCATTGCCATTTAAATGCAAGTTATTAACATTAAACCAATTTACTAATTTAGATATAGCATTATTTACTTCGTCCTATTTTAATAATTGTCGTTTTGATTTAAAAATTGAAGAAGTGTCATCTGCAAATAATACTATATCATGGTTATCCCCTACTATGTAAAGTAAGTCATTAATACATACAAGAAACAGAACGAAGCCGAGAATTGAGCCTTGAGGCACGCCTATTTGTACTATCGACCCGGAAGAGCACATAATATTAATGACAACATTTTGGGTTCTGCTACTTAAATATGAAATAATTAATTTAAGAGCATTACTTTTTACACCGTAGTGTTGTAGTTTCCTGACTAATGTTTCATGGTGAAAACAATCGAAGACTTTGGATAGGTCACAGAATATACCCAAAGCACCCTGTGAATTCTCCCATGTATTGAAGATATATATAATTAGCTCAACACTAGCATCAGTTGTCGAGCAACCCCTTGTGAAACCGAATTGATTTTTATGAAGTAAATTATTTAGGTTAAAATTATCTATTATAGACGCAATAACTTTAACAGAAATCCCCAACAGGTCTGCAGTTTTCTTAATATCAATAGTTTAAAACATTTTACAATATCTTTTGATGATATTTTATGAAATGTAAAATTCTTTGTACACTCATTCACATTTTGTTTAATTAATGATTCGGCGATAGCAGAGACAAATTTAGTGACTTAGTGGTTCAGATCGGAATATCCAATAGATAGCACTTATACATTTTCTCTATTGAAATTAGGATATTTTCTTTTTAATTTCAAAAGCCTCGCGAATAATCCTTGGTAGGAATCGGTATTCTTTTGCGCGGATTTATGATCTATTAAATCTAATGTAGTGATGGGGATGATCTTGAACAAGTTCACAGACTGCAGACTTCCGGAAGCGTCGGTACTTAGTGTCTGCTGTATGTTCTTTTACGCGGATTTTTATAGATATTTTTGTTTGTCCAATGTAGGAGGGACTACATTAACAATCAAACTTGTACACTCCTGCATATTGTAGAGGCATATTCTTCGTACACTTGACGGATCGTAAAATTCCCCCGTGACCTATATAGGTGCTGTAGAGCACTCGCAATTAAAAAGTAAAAATTAAACGCCATAAAATCCGTAAAATTTGTATCATTTAATGTGTAGTGTTCGCGTAAATAGGAAAATATTATTAGCATTATTATAATTATTTTAATTATATGTAGATTAATGATAGTTTTGGAGGTAGCGCACTAGCTGCATCGCGGCAAAGTTTACACGTTCTGTGAATGAGCGTTCGCTTCTGTCAGTGATTTGTTCTAAATATAGTCGAGTAATATAGCCGTACGTTCAACTGGCTTTTGTTACCGCACTGAAACTATTGACCTATTTCACTTTACTGGAAGTAAGCAATAACTTTCAGTGCAGCGCTCTCAGTTATAAAACCGACTTGTGAGTTGCTAAAGTGCCAGTGCAATTCTTCGCGGTCTATATGTGCGCGATCTACCTGCTGGCCTATTAAAACACTTGTGGAGCCAAAAGTAGGCTCTATGAAACGCATGAAACACATTAAACCTCGTTATGGTTATAGTAATGGTAACATAACGATACCATAAAGAAGATGTTTTTCCTTCTTATAAACAGCAAGTAAAGTATGGAACAAAAATGACGAAAAATTTTGTACGGATTTGAGAATTTAAATAGTTTATCATTTATCAAACTCACATCACTTCAACATATTTTACTTTGTAACTAATTTAAAAAGAGGAGGTTATTAATTCGATTGTACTTTTTATTCTATTTTCGTTATGTAAGTACTATATTCAATTTCTTAAACGTTAGTAATGTTTTTTCCCGGAAAATATTAGTAAGTATACTTTTGAGGTAGTCATTTTATAAATTTACCAGACCCAGTGAAAAATTTAGGCCAGTTTTGAAAATTATTTTATTAAACTTTACTACCTAATTAAGAAATGAAATAATAAAAAAAATTACTAGAAAAGAAAGCTTAATATGTACCAATAATTTTAATTTTAACGAGTTTTTTTTTTGAATAAGTAGCTTTAGCTACGATAGTAAATAATAAGATTGAAATGACCACACATTACATCCCAATGTATTTGATTTACGACATAGCTATTCAAAGAAATTTGGCATATTTCATTCTTGTTGGTATGACACTATATCCATAATTATAAAACAAAATGAGGAACATCGGATACTTCCTCTTGGGTTCAATGTTCTGGTCTCCGTCGTAATAGCGATAAAAGATCGACTCATGAATTGCGCTCGTGCATTGTCAACACAACTCGTTCCAGGATAAAGAATCGACACTAGGAGATTAAAAAATGTGTTTTAATTTGTGTCACGCAACTAACAGATTAATAATACAACCAATGGTCACCCATAAACAATAATACGCTATATTCGAACTAGTTAAAATCAAAATGAGATTGTGAAAGACTGTTCCTTGCTTAAATTTATAATGCAAGAATAAAATAAACTAGTTGACCCGTATTTCATAAAGACTTATAAATTTCAATAGAATTATACAAATAAATAGTAAAAAATTTATGCAATATATAAAAATGTTTGTTTATTTATAACTGGAAAGCTGACAGCTGTTAATGAACAGTATAATATGGTACTTATTGGTAATTTGTGTTAGTTTACAATTGAATATAACTAATTCTACGAATTTAATCGCGTTCAATTTTAACTTTTTTGAAATTCTGCAATGCAAAAACTATAATCACAAGAGTACTTATGATGGCTTATTGACAGTGATATCAAAATAACTTACTTTTCATTTCATTGCATTCAGCGTTTAAAATTGCTGTGAACAATTTGCCAGCGAGGGTCGAACTCGGTTTCTTCGCAAACTATAAAGTTTACGACAGGTGCCTTTTCTTGAACTGTGTTCCAATTATAAATAATCTTTTATTTATATTGTTGTTCATGATAGTTTTAACGTTCAGTGGAAGATGACAAGTTAAGTACAAGTACGATTGTTCTACTTAGAACATCGCGTACAAAACCAAAATTTAGTTTAGTATTGCTAAATTAGCAAATGTGTATGTATTTTAGGTAATTTTTTTAACAAGATACTCTTTTTTAAATTACCCAAATCGCATACGCTTAACTTAAAAACTTAAAAATAAACGCTATAAAACGAAAATATAATAGTTTCATTCAATGCTTTGTATTCGCATATAACAAGAGAAAACTCAAGAGAACTTTGGACTTGGTTAATTCCTTACCATTAAAAGTTATCTTCATTTATCGACATCCAAAACTTATGCCATCGCTAACTGTGGGAGTTACATTATCATTATTTCGGCAACAATTGCAAAAATCGAGTTAAATACCTAACGACAAGTTGATAGCAGTTTCCTGTCAACTCGATAAGCAATGCTGCTGTTTGTGTTATGACCTCGTTACCAGAGTTTTGTCAATAAACGCTGATTTTGACCTATTTTTAATTGCACGCAATGACCTCTAGATGCTCTAAATTCGATACTTGACATTTTTCGCGGAAAAATTGGGGTTACAGGATATGAGCAACCACTGAAAATGTGTAGGACATATGTCCTGACCATCGATGCTATATCCGCTGATAACTCCCCTATCATAAAGTTCGAAAGTATTCACCATACATTTTGGAATTAATGAAATCATGTGAATATTCTTGTGCAGGATGTCGAAAATGTGTGTTCCATTGATAATGACAGACTCCTTTATTTTTGATGTACAATTTATAATAAAGCGTATTCTACTCGTTGCATGCTTGCATGCAATCTTTTGTAAGATTTACTACTTACATTTTTTATTTGGATTTATTATTTAAAAGAAGTTAAAAAATCAGTCAAGGGTGAGCTACTTGCAAAATACTGTTACGTACCGATAGCCTTGTCTTCTCTTAAATTAAGTGATGGAATAGTCATATTTATTGTCTTTTAGAATTTTTTAACCTAATAAGATTAAAAATAATGGAGTTTAAACTTCATTGTAGTGAAAAAACACATCTCAGATTATCATTATCATGTAATGTTGAAGTTATGTGAAGATTATATAGTTGATAATTAAACAGACAAGAAAGTTTAAATTTAAAAACTCTTTTAATACATAAGAAGGGAAAATGACCACTTTCACAATAAGTCTATCTTAAGAATAAGTAACTTGATTATTTTTGTTGTACATCATGGTATTTATGAATAAAATATAAGTATATTCGGAAGCTCCAATCTCTTGTTAGGCTCGCCACATACATACGGAATCCCGTTTGCCTCGCAAAATTTCGAACGGAAAACTACCATACGTAATCGGAATCCCGAAACGGAATTCCGTATGTATGTGGCCGGCCTTAACGGGGAATAAATCAAATAACAACCTTGAGCACGCTGTGCAACCTGCTATTATAAGGATGCGACTCCTGACTGACTGTGATATTGGAAAATTTATTCAAAAATGGTGAACTCAACAGAACACATACCGTGAAGCGGATGTGACATTTATTAATTTCGCAGCCGGGCTATACTCATAACATCTATATTATATAATTTTGTCGTAATGTGAAATTCAAAACTTTTGCACACAAATTAATACAAAAATTAAACACTATAAAATGGGTACTTAAACTTAGTTTTATTCAATGTCATGTTAAAATTTCGTGATTCGTTTTTATAAATATTATACACTCGTTCACGTTGTTATTGGGTTAAAATATTTAATTAGATAGAATAATATTCCTAACTATATTTTTAACTACAGCAGTTGTCCGCCAATTTATCAAGGGTTATAACCTTTAAAATGAGTAAGTGATAAGATAAATAATGTTTCTTGAGAGCCATATTCCTTTTGGACTGTTAATTTGCAACGAATTCTAAATAATAGGTATTTTAGTATATTACTCGGGAACTAAACGGCTTACAAGAATATAATAATTGCCCGATTCGCTAATCAGTTCTTAACGAGTATCTTTTTTAATATTAAGATGTTTTTTTAGGTCACGAGGCTATGAAATGATAATGTATTGTTGTTGCTACTTGATATATTACACGAAATAAAAACTGGAGTGATAATAGTACAGTGCAAAGGTTACCGTAACATCAGATTGTTAAACCATCGAACACACATCTTTTCTTTTGAAGTAGGTTTATGTATGTAATTACTGTGAGGGAGTAGGTAATGAATATCACTATAATTTTACGTATTATAGTTATCATTTTATTCCTAAAACTAAAACACAATATATATACACAATATCCTATCTCCACTGTATTATAAAAACATCTTTTTATTTTAATATACAATATAATAATTCTACAAGGTTGTTTCTTCCTTGGTATTAAAAAATATTCTGCACTCTTTTTAATTGGTAAAGTACTTATAATTTAAATATAATTTCAAATTAAAAAAATATATGTATAAAATATTGCTAACAATGTAACTTTTGTCGTGTGGTGGCGGTGAATAAGAAATCAGCAGAAATACCAGAAAGATCTTATAGCTTCAGATAAATGGCGCATTAACCATCTCGTTGCCAAAACATGACAATTAAGGTTATCTTTAGTAGACTTTTACTAGTAGACAAAGAAAAAAGAAAGAAAAGAAGATTGAATTACCTACTTGTATTCTTTTATTAATATTTTTCTTCTTAAAAGTTGAACGTATCGTAACAATGGTAAGAACGGACAATTAAAAGGAATTAAATCTAGGATGTGCTATCCTTGAAATTATCAACCGTTTGTATAATTTTGATTGTACTGATGACATCAATGTTTTGTTTATAGTTATGTTTGATAGCCTCCGTGTCAAATGGTCTTATCGCGCAAAATTTTGACTTCACAAGTCGTTAACTATAATTTATTTACTAAACGATGCGGTCCCTAATCTAATTCTCAATTAAATTATTTACGATAGAATAAATAATATTTTTATGCAATGCTTACTCTTACGAAAGTTATTCTATTTATATATATGACATCAAAATGGAATTATAATGGAACTGTAGTTTTAAATTTTTTTGTTATCTACTCTGAAAATAAAAAAAAATAATAAAGGTAATTGCCACCAATGAACTAATATACTTTGAATATATACAAAATGATGTGCTTATAATCTGCGAATATGTGAATATACTGTAATAACTTTCAATATTTCAAGTTCAGTCATCTCTAAAAGGCCAATCAAATTTTTGTATAAATAAATATTGCTGTATATCATAATTATCACAGCAGCTCATCCTGAGTCCAATGGTAATTATGTACAAAATGCGTTCGTCACATACATGGGCTGAAACAAGGAACGGATCTTGCTACCTGCAATATTCGATTCCCGCAGCCTTATTAAATCTACTCGTATTTATACTACACTATATGTAACGAGGCTCACGGGACTTAAAATAAAGAAAGCTTCGAGAACTTATCAAAAATATCTTTTTCTTCAATTAAATTGACGGTTTGCGTTTAATAAGATCTTTATAATTAATATAATAAGTTTAAACTTTAAAAACCTTAATGTACATTTTTCTACTCTCTTCAAGCTTAAGTAGAACATAATATACTGACGATGCTTTAGTAAAAAAAATATTTGAAGATAAATTAAAATCCTATAACGATCGGTAGTTTTGAAATTGTCATGTGAACTTTCAAGGGGCATAAAACAATCTGTGGGTCGACGCTTGGTTACGCAATCAAGGGATGTAAACATAGGTAAATTATGTTATCTTCACACATGTTATCCTTTCATAGCAGTCTCACATACGTTCCAGTTTTAGTATATGCAACACAGTGACCTTAGACTTATAATTTAATCAATTTATTATAATTATTATAACTACAATAGCTTATTGCAATTGTATTCTTAATGAAAGGTGGTATCCAATGAGTAGACTTCTGTCTATTCTTTTTATAAGGCGGTAGTCACTCATCATCAGGTGAGCATGCTCTTTAGCCCCCTCTTATATTAAGAAGCCTAAGTACTGACTCGACTCGAGGTTGTTAAATCTGTGAATTCAAAAGTTTCTTAATAACTACATTATGGTCCCTTTTCTCACCTTATGACTTTTCCTTTGTAGCTGTCATTCCGAAATATGCTTCGTAATTTTACTCTACTTTCTTGAGGTTGCAATTGTCGTTATCACTTCTAAGCACTAATATGTAAACGGAACGCTTCACAGCCAATTATTATTATGATTTGTTATTAGGAGTACCCGTATCTTTATAAATTGAGTGAATTTATAAAAAAGTGGTAAAATTAAAAATTTGGAACAACCGACTTAAATATAAATTATTAACGATAACTCAAAAAATACTGGTCAGACCTTGATCAAATTTACACAAAAAAAATACAGTCGAATTGAGTACCTCCTCCTTTTTGAAGTCGGTTAACTGTGTTGAACTTGTTTGTGTGGTTGAACTGATTGTCCACCACAATCAAGTTTTAACAAAGAAGACGGCTACAGATCCTTATAGATCCTCGCGGTTTCGTGGCGCATTAGCTTAACAATGAGTACCAAGGCCGCGGGTTCGAATCCCGCACGGAACAAGTATTTGTATGGCCTACAACATGCCTACAAATAATTGTACCGGGTCTGGATGTTTTTCCTTGTAAAAATTATGTATGTAAACTGCCTCAGTATACAGGAGAAAATCCTAGTGTCAAGGTAACTATTATTTAATAATAAAAAAAAACAAAGATCCGTTATTACCACTGAGGAATTAGATGGGATACCTGAAATTATACTGACTCATTATACCATTCAGTCAGGGACATGGCAGTGTGCACACTTCTGCCTAGGAGATCATATTAGTAGGCCCCTCTTACCTACTCTCTTCTCTTGCTGCACTTGCGGCAAGACCAATATAGCTGCAGCATGGCTTTACGCGGTAGAGCCATGCTGCAGCTATATTGGTAGTATAGTTGTGGCACGAATGGGTCGGCTCGACCGGAGAAGCACCACGTTCCCACAGAATACCAGTGTAAAATAGCAGCTTAACGCTGCTGTGTTCTTATGGTGAGTGTATAGAACCGGAGACCCTTTTTACTGGAAATGAGGTATTTCATCTAAGTCCTCACGGGTGACAACGCATTTGCATTTTGATTTGTAATAGAGGATAGGCAGTAACCACTTACTATCAGGTGGACTGTGTGCTCATTTGTCGCCCTTTTCTTATATAAAAAAAGAAAAACTACGTAAGAGGGACCTACTCCGACGGTCTCCTAGGCAGAGAAGGTGTCCTACCACTTAGTGGCTTTCTATGCTCTTCAAACCGTAACTATAAACGGGAGTAAGTACTTCTGCTTGCCGGCAGCAATAGGTGGTACCTACCCTGATGGATTCTATTGCAGAAAAGGTGCCTTGACAGGCTGTAAAAGTACTAAGTAGAAGTCTTCTACTTGAAGGTTTTTTTTCACAAATATGCTAATACTTCGGATGTTTGGATATTATACACAGTGCCTTCGAATTAATGTCAAATAACATTAAACGCATGTGTAAATGAATAACTGTAATGGTTGGCCATTTAATAGAGCAGCAACTAAGCGTTTGGCAGAGGGGTTGCGAGTCGCGCGTTAGACTTGGAGCAAATATTTGAATAACCAACAAATATATTTCTCTGGGTCTGGGAGTGTTTCAACGCTCCATGTTCAAAAGTTATACGTGTTAAACGCATTGGTAGTGTGGTGGTGACGTAGGATAATCAAACATCTCTGGTGCCGTGGTTGACGAAAGAGGCGAGAGCCCTCGGGGCTCCCGATTCATGGCGATATACCATCGTAAATGACAGGTGTAAATTACTTTATATCTATGTTTGCGTGGTAGAGCCATGCTGTAGCTATATTAATTGTATAGTTGTAGCACGATCGGATCGGCTCGACCGGGGGAGCACCACGCTATCACAAAATACCAGCGTAAAATAGAAGCTTAATGCTGCTGTGTTTCGTATGGTGAGTGTAGAGAACCGGAGACCCTTTTTGCTGGAAAAGAGGCATTCCATCTTAGTTCTCACAGCTGACAACGCATCTGCATTTTGATTCGAAAACGAAGATAGTTGTAGATGTCTATGGGTCGCAGCAACCACTTACCATCAGGTGGACTGTGTGTCGCTTGTCATCCTTATCCGATAAAAGAAATGTTGATGCTGTTTACTGTTGGGTTTGGGTCTGTGCTAGACAAATAAAATGATTTTCGAAAGACAAATCCTTCTTAAAATATGACAGATTTATATCCACTGCTCGATAAAGAAAAAGAACAACGACGCAGAACCAGCGACACAAAAAGAAGAGTGACGGGTGTAGGAATTTTAGGGGCAGTAGAAGTTAAGGAGCACTGCAATTATATTAAATATAAAATTGAGTAAGAAATTCAATTATCCTTGAACTGAAATAAAATGTTTGTACAATTAATGTTTCTTGACAGACAGATACCGAGGTTATTTATTCCGATTGAACTATTTTGCTATATTTGGTCCTGGAGATCAAATATTCTTTTTTTAGTTTTTCATTTATATTTTCAAGTACAACTTAAAAATCGTAAAAGTAAACATTAGCTACAAAACGATAAGGGTGTCATCATTAGTTCAAGAACAGTCCAGTTATATCTAGCAACATTGTTTTGAATTGAATTGTAACATAAAAAACACACACTGTAAAAAGTATGGATGAATTCGTATTAAAATTCATCGTGCCGCCAATCTCAAAGGGCAGAACGGCTGCCGGGCCAGCTAGTATAAATTAAATAACTTTTAAAACTCCATATTTAAAATAATGCCACTTTAATCTGGCAAAACGTTTTAAAAGATTACTTTTAAATTCGTTTATGTTTAATAGCGTTCAAGCTAAATGCTCAGCGGTAAAAATAGAAAACATCGTGCAGTTTTTTTATCCTACATGACAGAGTAGTTAATATTTTGTTTTAATTATATGCACACACGAGTATACGTAAACAAACGGCTTTTGGAGAAAGGGTGTTCGGGCTGGAATTGTACTCGTATTTATGGCTGTAGCACCACAAATAAGTCGGCTCAACCGTTAAATGGCAACGCTATCTCGGAATATCAGCTTGAAATAGCATCGTATGTAAAACAGTGACTGTAGATAATGGGAAACTTTCTTTTACTTCTTACGGGATGACACCTCTTCTGAATTTCAATTGATCATCGGGAATAGATGTGAGTGTATATGTGCCACAATATTCACGGACCATCAGGTGGTCTGTTATGTGATTGACATTTGTATTACCGTAAGATAAGTAGAGCTACATTAATGGAATTTTGAAGAACACTGAAACACAAAACAATAACAGCGTCCGATTTATGATGCCAATAGGACTAATTATCTTCATAGGCCCATAAAATTTCACTGCTAGACGCGGGTCTCTCCTGTTGTTGTGAAGATGTTCCTTAATCGTCATGCTTGGCATTACTGGACGCCTCAAGGTAAGTTTCTAGAGCATCAGCGATCGGCGATGACCGAACTTCGTTCGAAAAACCAATACAGCGGCCATTACCTTTACCCATTACCGATCATGGGCAGTTATAGGCGATTATGCCCCCTACACGATCGTGATCGCTAGAATTCGTCCATTATGGCCGATGGTGTATAGGCCCCATCACACATTAGATGCCAGGGTATTTTAGGTTATGGAGGGGGTGGAGACCTACTCCGACCACCGGTACATCCGGTTTGACGTCTCCACCCAGCCCTCGAGCGCGCCAGTCCTACAGGCCCCGAGTGGTCCGCGTTGGGCGCTGAAGCAGCTGGACCGGGAGCTCCTCCTGGAAGCCTCGATCGTGCAGGCCTGGGTGTCATCACCGGACAGGCCTGCCGACGTCAATGATGAGGCAGGGTGGTTCCAGGAGGCCATGTCCGAGATATGTGACGTGGCAATGCCCCGCGTCCGGCCAGGAAGCGCCCGGCGTCAGGTGTATTGGTGGTCGCGTGAGCTGACGTCTCTGCGCGAGGCGTGTGTCGCCGCGCGGCACCTGTACGCCAGGCATCGCAGGCTCCGCATTCGTCCACCGAATGCGGCAGCCATTGAGGCGGAGCTGTACGAGGGATACAGAGCGGCGAAGACCGCCCTCCGGGAGGCTGTCCTGGCTGGCCCGGGATCGGGCCCGTGAGGAGATGCTGGAGACTCTCGATAGAGATCCGTGGGGGCGCCCTTACAAGATGGTGCGGGATAAACTCCGCACCTGGGCCCCCCCGCTGACGCAGAGTCTCCGGCCTCAGCTCGTGGAGGATGTGGTGAGCGCTCTGTTCCCTGCGCGCGGGGAACATCCGCCCCCGCCTATGGCTCCGCTACCTGCGGTGCCGGAAGCGGACCACCAGGACGACGACGACGACATCCCGGAAGGGACCGGGGTAGACCTGAGAGTGGCGGTACGTAGGCTCAAGGCCAGGAATACCGCCCCAGGACCCGATGGCTTGCCTGGCAAAGCCTGGGTTCTGGCCTCGGACGCTCTCGGGCCCCGACTGGAGGGGCTCCTAAGCGCATGCTTGGAGAGAGGCCAATTCCCGCTTCGTTGGAAGACGGGGAAGCTGGTCCTCATTCGGAAGCCGGGGCGCCCTGCGGACTCTCCGTCCGCATACCGGCCCGTGGTGCTGCTCGACGAGGTGGGCAAGCTCTTTGAAAGAGTAATTGCAAACCGCCTCGCCGAGCACCTTGCGGGGACGGGGCCGGATCTTGCGGAACACCAGTTTGGTTTCCGCAAGAGGCGCTCTACGGTGGATGCCATCATGCGCGTGAGAGCCCTCACGACGGGGGATGCAGTGGCCAGGGGGGGGGGTTGTCTTGGCGGTGTCTCTCGACATCGCCAACGCCTTCAACTCCATGCCCTGGAGCTGCATTAGGGAGGCACTCCGGTATCACCGGGTGCCGACCTATCTCCGTCGTATAGTCGGGGACTATCTGACGGACAGGGCCGTCATCTACCCCGGTCGCAACGGTGAGTGGAACCGGCGAGAGATGTCGTGCGGTGTCCCACAGGGTTCGGTTCTGGGGCCGCCCCTGTGGAACATCGGTTACGACTGGGTGCTGCGCGCCGACCTCCCTACCGGCGTCAGCGTAGTTTGCTACGCTGACGACACGCTGGTACTGGCACAAGGGGGGTCGTACGAGGCGGCGGCGGAAACTATGACACGCGGGGTTGCGATAGTCGTGGAGAGGATCCGGCAACTGGGTCTCGAGGTGGCTCTGCACAAGTCCGAGGCCATGCACTTCCATGGTCCTCGGAACAGGCCACCACCGGGATCCTCAGTGATGGTAGGAGGGGTATCCATCGGCGTCGAGTCGACGTTGAAGTACCTAGGACTCGTCCTCGACGGCCGATGGAACTTCGTTGAGCACTTCCGACGTTTGGCTCCCAAACTGGAACGGACCGGGGCTGCCTTCAGGCGGCTCCTGCCGAACCTGGGGGGGCCAAATGCCTCCTGCCGGAGGCTCTACGCGGGGATCGTGAGGTCCATGGCCCTTTACGGGGCCCCGGTGTGGGCGCGTGGTTTGGCGCGGCTTGCCGTCCACCACCTAAACGCGCCCCAAAGGGTGGTTGCCGTAAAGATGGTTCGCGGCTACCGCACGATCTCCCGCGAGGCGGCGAGCCTCCTTGCCGGATTGCCGCCATGGGATCTGGAGGCGATAGTCCTCGCGCGCCTGCACGAATGGCGCGCGGAGGCACTATGCCGGGGGGAAACCCCGCTGCCGCGGCAAGTTGTCGCGCAGCGGACAGACTTCCGGCGTGATCTCATGGCGACATGGAGAGAGCATCTGTCGCAACCCCGTGCTGGGCACGCCACTATAGCGGCGATAAGACCCCTCTTTGAGGAGTGGCTTGAGAGACGCCACGGCGTCCTCACCTTCCGCCTGACGCAGGTCCTCACCGGACACGGTGTGTTCGGGAGGTTCCTGCACCGAATCGGGCGGGAGGAAACGCCCGGGTGCTCCCACTGCGAGGATCGACCGGAGGACACGGTGGAGCACACCGTGGAGGTGTGCCCTGCTTGGGCGGAGCACCGCCGTGTCCTCGTAGCGGCGATAGGCGGCGGCGACCTCTCGCGTCCGGCCCTGGTCGAAGCCATGGTCCGGAGCGAGACGGAATGGGATGCCGTCACCACCTTCTGCGAAGCAGTGATGCTAGCGAAGGAGGTGGCGGAGCGGGAGAAGGAAAGAGCAACAGCTTTCCTTCCCGGCCGCCGCGGGAGACGCCCCGGGCGTCGGGGGCTACGTCGTGGCCCCCGGCCACCGTAGGCGCGGGCCTGTGGACGGCGAGCAATGGGTAGCTCGCCGTCCATCCGTCTAACGACGACAGGCCGTGTCGACGGCGCGTTTTGTTCCACGCGCGCCTCAAAGAGCTGTCAGCAGCGTGAAGGGGCCCGCAAGGGCCGACGCCTGCCGGGGCTGCGGGCTGTTCGAAAGAGATACCGCGGCTCCGGAACGTAAGGGCACTGAAGGAACACGGATGGTTTTTAGTCAGTAAAAGTCTGACACTCCCTTCCGCTCCACCCAGAGCGAAAGGCGTCATTTGATGATTTTCCATCCGCAAAAAAAAAAAAAAAAAGGGTATTTTAGGTTTGGTGTAAATGAGATAGTTATGCCGCCTTCAATCGGAAGCCACTAGATCTTTCTGTCATAATCCACTATCGCCACCTACAGGACGAAATGGGGTAATACAGTATCGCCAATAACATTATGCCTTGAAGCCATGGCATGCCTAAAAGAAGACCATGAAATTCAGCATTATTTTTGGAAATTTGTGGCTTGTTTGTTTTGGAGTAACGACGTTTAGTTTCTAAACCGGAACTCACACTTTTATTTCATCGGTACTTTGGTTTAAAAGTTCATCACTGCTTAATATTTTAAAATCCTTTTTTTTATTAATGTAGATACGCTAAGGCTAAGTGTAGCCATTCAGTGAAACGATCTTGGCACGATACCACGAGGAGTATGACTGTACGACAATTAAATTTTTTAGTTTTAGTTTTTTTTAATATTGTGTGTAACATTTTAGTCACATTTAATTTAGATCGTTAATTTGAATTTTTATTTGGTCGAAAGTTTATCGACCAAATTGGCGATATATTGAAAATGGGCCAAATCAAGAGTACCTTTAACCGACGAGCGCGTATGCGTAGGTATATGGATGTGGAGGAAGCGAGAGAGGTCTGTCAGGATCGTGCCAAATGGAAGTCCATAGTCTCTGCCTACCCCTCTGGGTGACAGGTGACGGTGAGTGTTTATGTTATGTTATTATGTCAATTTGAATTTTATAAAATAGGCTTCTTAGAGGATATTTCGGCTGTTTAAAAGAAATTTTAGTATCAAAAATAATATGTTGGTATACCAGTCATTTAAAGAAAGTATTATCCAGCCCTTTATTTGTCAAGTGAAGTTTTAACAGTACTTACAATTAATAATTCTTTACCACGCTGCAACAAAAGGGAAACAATAACAAACATTTGAATAATAATTAAAGTAAAAGCAAAAATTGCAAGTATATTTTTTGCAAAATTACAAATTTTGTAATTGTAATTTCAACTTTACATTTACGTAGAGCGCTTAGCTCATGAGCTACTATAGCTTTTTGCCATGTTTATCAAAATTAATTTGATAAATAATTTAAAACTAAAAATTTTGTACAGCCCACTTCAATATAAGTTATTAAGAATAACTCAAAAACTATTTAGTCTGATCTTGATCAAATTCATATGGGACCACACGAGAAGTACCAGTTTTCAAATAAAAAAAGAATCATCCAAATCGGTTCACCCAGTAAAAAGTTATGAGGTAACACACATAAAAAAACAATACAGTCGAATTGAGTACCGTCTCCCCTATTTGGAAGTCGGCAGAAAAGTAACCTAATTTGTTTGTACAAGTAACGATACTCTACTGTTCGTAAAATATTCTTAATTAGATAGGACATAATTTTTTTTTAGGATAAGGGTAACTGACGAGCACACAGTCCACAGTCCAGTCCAAGTGGTTGTTGCGTCCCATAAACATCTACATCTATCCTCTATTCCAAATCAAAATGTAGATGCGTTGTCACCTGTGAGGACCAAGATGGAATGCCTCATTTCCAGTAAAAAGGGCCTCCGGCCACCTGCACTCACCAAGCGAAACGCAGAGGTAAAACTCTACTTCACGCTGGTTTTCTGCGAGGTCGTGGTACCACCCCGGTTCGAGCCGGCCCATCCGTGCGACAGCAAAAGCTACCGCGTGGCTCTACCACTGTTTAAATATGCAAACTGTGTATTGACGTCGTAAGAGAATCCCATATCGTGCCGCAGGTTTCGTAAAAGGCAACAGAGTGAAATCAAACATCAAATAAACTAATAAAGCAGCATCTCCCCTGAAAACAACTCAAATTTAAAAAAAACCCTGACAATTCGCCTGCCAAGCGTGGCAGCCATAGCAAATATGCCTCGTTTGAGACAATCTATGGGGCAGGCCTAAGTTCAGAAGATGACTTGTGACAGGTTGTAATGATGATGATGAAATATATGAGATTGTAGCGCAACGTACCTGTATAAAGCGTATTTGACTGTTTCCCATTTTGCCTTTTCCTGGACTTTGGTAATAGAGACAGCACTCTACCTTAATGTATTGATTATATGCTCTTTGACTCAACCATATTACCTGACACGAATTGTTGAATACGAAACCCAAGAAAATCCTTTTGAAGAAAATGATTATTATTATGATGTATGTGTAAATATGCCTATTATTGCCTTAATAAATAGAATACTTAAAGAAAAACTTGACTTATTGTGTTTAGTGACTACGAATAAACTAAAATATTTATACATGAACAGTTCAAATAATACAGTATACTAGTTTATTACAAAATAGCACTTCATAATTTGCATACTTTTTTACCAAACTTAAAAATAAATTGCTCATGATTTTTCCTCTAGCTTTTAATTAAGATATTTTGTCTATAAATACAGTATTAAGTTCAGTAAGAATACAGTATATCTATATATCGTCATATACATATTTAATAAAGTTGTGGTTTTATACGAAGTCTAACACTTTTTTAATGTTTTGTCAAAAGCTTTTTGCCGGAAAATATTCCTTTGATGAATAACGTTATCTTGAAGGTAATTACATAAATCTTCCCCTACATGTTATATTATGGATTTAAATATTAATTTAACTATATGCCATAGTAGTATGTTAGTAAGTTACTTATCATAATTTACAAGGAAAATCGCGGCGAGCTTTCAGTGTAAAACTTAACGTCGTCTATCAATGACTTCTATGAACCGCCTACTATGCGCGTAAAGGTAAAACTTTTACGTTTTAGGACTTAGTTTTACAATTTGTAACAAGCGACCGAAAAACTTGTGCTAAAACAAAAACACTGCTTGGGTAGTCATTCGAACGCGTTGATGTCTTTTTATCGTAATTTTGATCGGTTTTGATTTTTGCATACTGTAGGGGTTGAAAGTGTACTTACAGCTGTGACAGGTTGCGGGATCCAGTGCAGCAGCAGGAGGACGGCGGGCACGAGGTGGAGCGCGTTGGGGCGCGCACGCGCCGGGCCCGACATGGCTGCACCGCACTACTGGTGGCAGGCCGTGGCCGGCCGCCGCGCCCGCTCCCGCAGCACCAGCGCGCGGGGCGGGGGTGCGCGAGCTGCCGCCCGGGCGCTCCTCTCTCCGTAGTATCCCGGCACTAACGGCGCGCGCGCACGGGACTCAGGCGCAGCGCGCTCCGTGCCATGGCGCTCCACGTACTATGGTAACATTCAAGTCTTTCATCATTTCATGTATTTCGTTTGTAACAATTTTTTTTTCGAAGCTGTTTTAATTGTGATTAAATGTATATTTTAATATACTATTACAAACTGAATAATTATATATTTTACTAATTCCTAAAAACTGTGTCCTGATTTTCTTATGTTCCATTAGGTTGGTGGCTCTTTTGGCGCCTTTTGCAGGAGTTAGCACGGTAAGTAATTTTTTGATTATTTTTTAATTTTATGTTGTTACAAAATTTGTATTCAAAATACTATTAAACGTCGGCGAAATTGGGGAATGTAAAGGCGGGCGCAAGCGCGCGTCCTGACTCGCCAGTCCGCTTGTTTTCTTCTTTTTGCAATTTCTTTAAAACGCGAACTATATCATGCCTTTGTCGATCGCTAAAATTAATCGAGTTCATGAATAAGTCAAAAAATCAAAAATGTTCACCATATTTCAATTTATCTAATTAAAAAGTTCAGGTTTTTCTTTAAATATGTATTTTTTCTTCTGAACACATTTTTATTTCTTTAAAATTTTATTTGTGTCGCATTATTACTGGACACCGACAAAGTTTATCACAGTTCGGATGTAATGCGTCGCCATTGCGCAAACTACCAGCGTTTTAATATAAACAGAATATTTTTGTAATAACATCTAATAAGTACATCTTTACGTCCTTTAACTTAAGAAGGGTTCTTAGGAAGGAAGGGATATTAAATATATGCAGTATTAATTTAAAAAATTCTAAGTATTACAACCCCTATTATACTTAAGCTTAATTTACCAAATAAATAATTAGGGTTGGTGTTGCACCTTAGTCTATTGCTGGTCATAGGCCTCCCCCATAGACTGCCTTATAGGGGAATTATTTCCATAGCTTGCGCTGGGCATTTGGGTTGGCAACCGCAGTTTTTTTTTAAGTTATTATTAGGAAGACGCTGCTACTCATCTCCTAGTTTGTTTCCCTCTGTCGCCTCTTACGGGGCCCACGGGACGAGATGGGGTGGCGGATATTCTCCCAGTTTTATATAGATAAATAATTACATTTTACCATTTATTATGTTATATATTTTATTATCTATATTTATTACAATTATTTAAAAAAACTAAAAATTGTCATGCTGTCAATTTTAAGTTACTGTAACTTTAAAAATTATTGAAGCCTAAAAATTCTATATAAGTTTAAAAATATTGTAGGAATATATGCTAATATGTTTCAATGCAATTATTTTTATATTGATTCCTTCAAGAAGTCAAAATATATACAATTTAGTACATTAGAATTTTAATTAATACATTAAATGACCATATTTATTGTTGTTCAAATATTCTTTGCATACTTTGCATCAAAATTAGAAAAGTCCGTTTAAAACGTAAATGGAAGAACTGAATACATATCTGAAAACATGGTGCGTTGAACGAGTATTGTAGTTTAGTTAAATATCACAGCTAGCTATCATACCTATTAAAACAAGCAGTATCGTCTTACTGGCAAAACGCGGATGCGGCATTACTTCGTGTATCAAATTATATAGAGTCATAGCAATTAGTAAAGTGCTTTACTCGTACTTTGCTTTGTTTAAACATTTGAATAAATAAGAAAATTATAATAAATACTTAAAATTACTTTTTATAAAATTATAATACTAACGTCCTCCAGACCAAATTTAGGTCATGGCGCCCAGCCTCAACGGAGATTAGATATTGGTGCAGGACAGGATTATAGTGCCAAAGTGTATGTGCATGCACAGGTGCACTCTCTATTACCTTACTCTCACAGTCCGATGGGACGGTAAACCGACACGAGCGAAGAGAGATCAGGCGCAGGAGCAACGGCTTTACCTACTTTCCGAGGCACGGGGGTGAGACACCGCCAACTTCCTGACTCCCAAGCAGCTACTGAGTACTTTTTGATAGAAAAACTCAATAACTGATTTTGTGGCCCGACCCGGAATTCGAACCCGAGACCGCATGATCAGCAGTTGCATTTACTACCACTAGACCTACGAGGAAGTCAGAAAATTTTATAAAATATTGTGTTATGACGTACTCATTGTAAAGCCTAACTGTAGTCAGATTAAGTAAAACAGCGCAATAAAAACTAATAAATTGTAAAAAAATAAATGTTTTAAAAGATAAGGCAGTTATAATCTTTAAGAATTCAACGTTTAAAAAGTAGATAAAGCTTTATAACATGACGAAAACACGAAGATACTGAATTGTATTAACTTGTACCGTGATTAACATTTAAAGTTTTGGTAACTTGATTATTACTATATCGTGAACAATTTTGATAACATTGACTTATTTCTATTACTACTATAACTTCTTAGAACATAATATACTACTGTAAATGTATATGCAAACAAAACGACTATCGCCGTGGCTTTTTAACATTTTGATCGTATTAACGCTGTAATCAAAATCTAAGTCTGAGGAGGTCGCAATTTCTATTTGTTTTCTAGACAATGTTAAAATTGTTGGATTCAATTAGGTTTTTTATGAGCACTTTGAAGCAAGAGAACCACTTCAGTGAATCAAAACACGTAATATCCCTTTATATGTGCGGATGCTTTTTCAAAAACTGTGAAACAATCAAGCTTTGTATCCATATTTTATATAATATACTATTATATTTTTTATTTAGTTTTTAAGTATTTTGTGCAGTAGTGAATATGTTTAGTTATTTGAAGGATCACACGTTATAAAAGTTCACAAGTATAAAATTGTAATATGCATATGTATATGTAATATTTTTTGATGGATCTCTTGTAACTCTCTTAAAAAGCGTAATAGAGCAGTTTACTAAAACCTATAACATTTATATTAAGTATAATGTCCCTTTATTTATAGCTTTTGTTGTCGCATGGATGGGCCGGCTCGAACCGGGGTGGTACCACGACCTCACAGAATACCAGCGTGAAGTAGAGGTTTACCTCTGCGTTTCGCTTGGTGAGTGCAGGTGGCTGGAGGCCTTTTTTACTGGAAATGAGGCATTCCATCTTAGTCCTCACGGGTGACAACGCATCTGCATTTTGATACGCAAACGAGGATAGATGTAGATGTCTATGGGCCGCAGCAACCACTTACCATCAGGTGGACTGTGTGCTCGTTTGTCACCCTTATCCTATAAAAAAAATGGTTTTGCGCAAAATAATTCCAAATGTGATTTATAATCTTTTAAAGCTACATAAAAATAAACTTTAAAAAGTATGGATCATAAATTTGAAATTAATTGCAAATTTTAAAATAAATAACAGACGTAAATATACTGGTAGCAAGCGTTGTTGCTGACCCTAAGGTACTGTACTGTATTCCAATCACACGTTTACCACGGAAATTACTAGGTTTTCTTACTGAAAAGATAAATAGTATCCTGGAGTCAAAAATTATATTTAACAACTAGCTTTATTCCCTCGGCTACTCTCGCGTGGGTTTGAATTTAGGAGTATCATCAATAGATACCAGTCCGTGCCAAAATTAGGAATAATAATTTGGACTTAGAATTTTACGTAATTGTTTCGTTTTAATGTTATTTTACTTAGTTTAAATTGTTCGATGGATAACTTATTGCAAATTTCTAAAATGCGTATAATGTCAAATAAGTATTTTTACATTTGTTAAATTTTGTTACAGCAAGATGATAATTGGATGGATTCAAACGACATTAGCGCGAGCAGATGGCCACCAACAGATTGGTACTCGCAGAACGTTCCAGCAGCGCCATCGCCAACAAGATATGGGTTATCAAGGAGGCCAGACTTGCCGGCACCTCGTCCGCCACCAAGCTCTAGCCTGAACTTCGCTGTATACGACCCTGTAACTCGGCAACGCACAACTGCTGTCGACCGCAACTGTACTGCCCCTGGGTGCTGTGTACCAAAATGTTTCGCTGAAAAGGGTTCAAGGGTATGTGAAAAACTTTGCTATATAAATATAGAAGGAAAGCTTCCTACAGCAGTTTGGATCATGTAGTAATTTGTTTTTAAGCTTATTTAAAAATTATTTCATTACCCAGTAATGTTAAAAACATTTTTTCTTACTATATTTCATGTTTCAGGGATTTCCGGGTGTACCTGGACCACCAGGGATGAGAGGACTTCCAGGCCATGAAGGCGTGGAAGGTCCTCAAGGCCCAAAGGGTCAAAAAGGACAATTGGGACCACAGGGTCCACGTGGACCCAAGGGTGATAGAGGAAAACCTGGCGCTCAGGGCTTTATTGGATTTGCGGGACCTCCAGGACCACAGGGTGAACCAGGTATTCCTGGAATACCCGGAAGAGATGGATGCAATGGCACAGATGTGGGTGAATTTTTCTATATTATAAAATATATTTTATTTATACACAAAATATTATTTAATTAATTATTATCATTTTAAATTAGGGAGAACCTGGAGAAACAGGACCTAAAGGGTCACAAGGACCTCGTGGTATACCTGGACCAAAGGGAGACAAAGGTGACAAAGGAGAAGCAGCTCATATGGGCCGATATCCTAAGGGTCAAAAGGGTGAACCCGGAGCTGACGGTATGCAGGGAACCCAAGGACCCGTTGGACCCCCAGGGCCTCCTGGTGTACAGGGGCCAAAAGGAAATACTGGACCAATGGTGAGCTATACTTACAAGTGTATCATATCTAATTAATATTTTTTTGTTTTTACTTTATAAATAAAGTACCAATATGTTTATCTTACTAGGGTCCACAAGGTTTTAAAGGTGACAAAGGCTCTAAAGGTACAAAGGGACAATCAATCCAAGGAGACAAGGGTGATAGGGGTGATAGAGGAGATAAAGGTCCAGGCTGTCCTTCTATAATATTACCGTCCGAAGATAACGCTAGTGCGATTAGAGGAGTGCCAGGTGACATGGGTTCTAAAGGTGAAAAAGGAGAACCAGGAAGAATGGGTGACAAAGGTGATACTGGACCAATGGGTGAACCAGGTTTATCAGGACAAATGGGTATTAAAGGAGAAAAAGGCATAAGAGGGAACCCCGGTGCTATTGTAAGTTTATAGTTTTTTTATTCACTTTTATTTGCTTTTTTTCTTTACCTTTTATACAACTTCTTTATGCCTCGCCGCTATGCAGGTTTGCGGATTTTATATATTTCCGAAAGATATTAAATTTCCCAGGAATGCAGGTTTCCTGATGTTTTCCTTCACCGCCGAGCACATGATGTATCATTTGAAATTTCAATTTATACTTCATTGGTAGCGGCGCGAATTGAACTCGGTTTAACTACACTATGAAATTTTCTGGTCTTCGTTTATATCTGCGATACCACTGCTTTTATTGAATTTGTAAAATTTCATTCAAAAATTTAAAAAAAAATTAAATATAATAAACTATATTTAGAAATTATAGAAACATTACTGACAATTTAAATAGTGCTTGTCATAGTAATATATGGTCCATTATACATTTATATAAAAAAGTGAATTTCAGGGTAGAGACGGTATGTACGGTGCATCGGGACCTATGGGACAAAAAGGCGATCGAGGTAATGATGGACTTCCCGGTCTACCTGGCCGACCAGGTGAAAAGGGTGAACCTGGAAAGGATGGATTGCCGGGTCAACGAGGTCTAAAAGGAGTTCAAGGATTACCGGGTGGACGAACTGGTTCTCGGGGCCCACCTGGTCCTCCTGGACCTAGAGGGTATACTGGGCCAGCTGGGCCTAAAGGTACCGATGGAAGGCCTGGAGAACGCGGTGAGGCTGGGCCCATGGGTCCTCCGGGAGGTCAGGGAGTGCCAGGAACACCTGGAATGGAAGGTCCTGCAGGGCACAAGGGTGAAAAAGGTGAACCTGGATTGGATGGCCAACAAGGTGAAACGGGACCACGGGGTTACGATGGTCCAGTTGGACCACAAGGACCAAGGGGAATTAAGGGTGAAGACGGATTTTCAATACCCGTAAGTAATTGTTTATAAAAAAACATATATGTGTATGTACCTACGCACGTAAGAAGTTATACTTCTTTAGCGTAACAAAACAAAAATAACTAAAACAGAACACATTTTATAGATTCATTTATATTTGAATAACTACTTTAAATATAGTTATCAGTTTTTACGAAAATTTGACAGTTGATAGACAATTACCAACTCAAGTTGTCGCTTTGAGGTTTCGATGTGCGCGCGTATCGTAACAACTTCATGGAGTCGTTTTTAAGTGTCGGATTGCGCCCGCATCGTAAAAAATTCACTCTCATCATTTTTCACAAACGCGCCAAAAGAATTATAATTTCAAAAATTGTTCTATTTTTAAAATATTTCTCACAATATGGAAATGTAAAATCCTGCTGGCTGACTGCACAAATACCACTGACAAATGACGACAAGTTATCTCTACTAGAGATTGTCTAATTTAAAACTGCACGCGTCTCCATTGTATTTTCGGTAGATTTTATCACTTTTATCATGTCAAATATTGTAAAACTGCTAAAATATACTATAGACAGGGCAGGTAGATTCAGATTTTATGATAGTTAATATGGTAATGCAACAAAATCTATCAAAAATCCAAGGGAGGTGCGTACAGTTTAATACCTTTTTAATGTAATAAAAATATTTACATATTTAAAAGGTCAAGGCATGTTTCTTTCTTTTTTAGAATTTATGCGCTCCAAACTTTTCTGTTCTATATTTTATTCTTTTAGGTGTCGATATTCATGTAGCTTGAAACTACTATAACTAATTACTTATTATATTAAATTTCTTCAAAAAATTTAATATATATCTTTTATCTATTTAAAATCTAAGCTTAATTATAAAACTTTGTTTCAAAGATCTTAAATAATCCTCATAGATTAACAACAAAATAAAATAAATAAAAAAGAAGTGTCTGTTTGTAATAACAAAATAACAGCTTTTTACTAAATACATAAAGTATAAACATTACTTATAAGAAAATCTGTTTATACCGACTAATCTCCAAAATGACTGGATCGATTTTGACGGAGCTTTCACTAGCAGATAGCTCATGTTATAAATTTTTTATTACATAGGTTACTTTTGTTTTAGAAAAAGAATAAGGGTTCCGCGCTAAAAATATAATAATAAATTACTAATAAATAATAATCATTCTATACGAACGAGGTCGAGGGGACAGCTACTAAGAGAATAAATTCGCGGAGTCTTTTAAGTCATTTATGGCTTACCAACATCATTCGGAACCACCACTCTATTGTCTGTCTGTCTGTCAGAAACGTGTTTATCAAACACTGCTTCACGTCTACGTAATATTAATTGAAATTTGCCACAGTCATTATGTTTAATACTTACCCAAGTAACAAATATTTAATTTTTTTTAAATAAAAATACACATCTTTAAGAGTTCTACGTTCTCTCGCTTGTAACTGGTAAAATTAGCAGCAGCTGTTATGGAACATGCTGTCCGGGCTCAAACAAACAAACAAACAACTCATTTTGCCTTAGTATCCTTTATACAGCCAGCTTATTTCAAGATATATTACAATTATAGAGAAGATTTTCTTTTTTATTTTAGGGAGAAAAAGGTAACAGTGGATTGCCTGGTTTGTCTGGTGAAAAAGGTCAAAAGGGTGAACGAGGTTATCAAGGATTACGAGGTGTTCCTGGAAACTCTACCTTAGGAACACCAGGTACTCCGGGCGAGATGGGTGCACCAGGAGAGAAAGGAAACAAAGGTAGTCCCGGTCTTGACGGTACACCTGGTAGTCAAGGTCCGAAAGGTGACATAGGTGGACGTTGCAATGAATGCTGGCCTGGTGGTCCTGGACAAAAAGGTGATCGTGGAATGGATGGACTTGCTGGTGAAAGAGGAGAAAGAGGACCCGCTGGACCGATAGGATTACCTGGAGAACGTGGCGCAGATGGACTAAATGGATTACCTGGTTCAGCTGGAGCGCCGGTAAGTTTTACAAATTTAATATTTTGATTTTGTCTAGCCTTTTACCAAAATATCAAAATCGACATATATCTTTTTTCATAGAATAGGAGTGAGAATTCAGCATACAGACTATCTGATGGTAAGTGGATGCTGTGACCCATAGACTGAATGCGTTGTTACCTCTGAGGACTAAGATATATGGAATGCCTTGTTTCCTGTATACCAGTAAAAAGGGTGTCCGGTTCTCTACACTTACACAGCAAACAGTCGAGAGAGTTCCCGCCGGCACTGTGAACGACCAGCGATCAAATATGTATAGCGATAATATATGTATTCATTTTATTGACCCGGGATCTATATTCTATTCTTCGTTTTTTGAACGAGAATATAGTCGATACCTAATCGCTTCCTCGTTGGTGGTGGAACAAGTGCCTATTTTTGAGAAACTAAACATCAATATTTCAAAAGCAGCATTTTTGTGTTGGGTCTTTTTTGCGTAAATAGTACGTTAGTTACGTTTAATTGTCACGTAGACAGTAAATCTTTATTCTATCTTATTCATTTTGCGTATTAAATATCAAGTAATTTAGCCTGACGAGGCACTCGTTGCTTTTTTTACATGTATAAAAGTAATTGAATTTTATATAACTTACTTCCAGACGACTGTCAAATCAAAATTTTTTTCGTAAGCTTTTGGTTTGGCGTACTTTTAATGTGACATTCATATTCCTACATACTGTTGCAGCCTATAAAAAGTCTACTGCCCATTGCCACAGTTGCAACACTTGGCTGGCGGGTTGGCAACCATGTTTTTTGGATTTTTTAATTGTTATTAGGAAGACGCTGCTGCCCATCTTCTGATTTGTTTCCCTCTTTCGTAAATAAGTCATTAACTTTAACAGGTGTATTTATAAAATATGGGATACTAGGTACGCATGGGCTTCTTATTAAGTATGCAAAATTATATATATGTAGATCTGATAGTTTTTGAGTAAGGGGGGGGGGGGGTTCAAATGTAGCTCGAAATGACTGCTGGTACGTCGTTCTTTTCTCATCCGAACTTGGCTGACACACTGCCATGTGTATACCATAATGAAGATATTGAATGCACGAATCGACAACTTTGTGCAACAAAATAGATGACTCAAATTTTTATTCACATTGTGATTTTCATGATAAAATAATTGCTTAATTTTTCCTGTTTTAAGATTTAAGTGATAAACGAACTTACAGTCCACTTGATGGTAATAAATAGTTATTGCAGCCCATGGAAACCGCAACCAACTTCAAACAAAGAAGGCTACAGATGCGTTGTCACTAAGATGAAATGTTTCACAGCCTCAAATTATGCTGGCTCTCTATACCTTTAAGACCGACACGGCGGCAAAAATAGGTAAGAGGGTATAAATCGCGGCACGTAAGTCTAGCGGTGACCATTATTGTGTATAAGACGAAAATAACGCATCATGGGGTAGTAAGCGGGTCGCGGGGCGGGCGTGCGTATCGTTCGCACGCGCTAATTGGCTCTCCAGTCGCATTCCGTCCCCCGTACTGATACGTCATACGTGCGCGACAGTATTATGCGCAGCCGTCCACGTTTCGCTCAGAGCTAGACTTACGTGCCGCGACTTGTACCTTTCAGATGGACTCGTAGGCAAAAAAGAAGTCCTACCACCTAGCCGGTTGTCTTGCAACGACTTTGATTTTTTTTGCAACAAATACAATATACCGTTACAACATACGTAATTGAATATTAGTATACATAATAAAATTTTATATTAGAGTTTTGTTGGCCTAAACATACAATTGTGATTAATAGGGCGAGCGTGGCGACGAAGGACCAATGGGTCCCCCAGGAGATAAGGGAGCGGATGCACTTATACCATCAAGTTTGATTAAAGGACCACCGGGAGAAAAAGGACTACAAGGACCGAGGGGTTTACCAGGCCCTAAGGGTGAAAGGGGAAGTGATGGATCTAAGGGCGACCGTGGGCCTATAGGTATGCCAGGGCCAAAAGGTGACCAGGGTTTTATTGGACCTCCTGGCGCAGATGGTAATCCTGGTATTCCTGGAACCCCTGGAACTCCTGGAGCTAAAGGAGCCTCAGTTAAAGGAGAAAAAGGTACACCAGGTGATCTAGGTCGAAAAGGAGACAAAGGTTTCCCAGGATTGTCAGGCAAAAAAGGTGAACCCGGTATGTGCCCGGCCAATTTACAAGCACTAACCAAAGGTGATAGAGGAGCACAAGGACCACCAGGACCTCAGGGACCGCCAGGTAAGCATAAATTATTTTTATAAAAAGAATGCAAAAACAAATCTGAAACATTTTCGATTTTGTTTTTTGAATTAAATATTTTGTTCAAATTATTTTATTACTAACATTTTATTTTCCAGGGGACACGGGTGAAAAAGGAGACAAAGGTTTTGCCGGCCGTCCAGGAGATAAAGGAGATATGGGCTTACAGGGTAGACAAGGACCTGTTGGGCCTCGTGGACTTCCAGGTCCAAGGGGAGAAAAGGGTGAAATGGGCTCAATGGGTTTCCCTGGAACACCAGGAGAACTTGGACCAAGAGGTTTCCCAGGAATACCCGGATATAAAGGAGACAAAGGTGAAATAGGACCATCAATGCCGGGACCACCAGGACCTGCTGGTTTAATTGGACAAAAAGGAGAACAAGGACCTAGAGGATTACCTGGAATACCTGGTAACGATGGCCCTCCTGGAGCAACAGGTTTACGTGGTGAAAAAGGAGACATGGGATTAACAGGTAGACCTGGCGCACCTGGGTTCCCTGGACAGAAAGGGGAAGCTGGACCAGTTGGCCCACCTGGTGTACCAGGTTTACCAGGTACACCTGGAAGGGAAGGTCCTAAAGGACAACAAGGATATCCAGGAGTACCTGGAAAACCAGGAGTTATTGGTCTGCCAGGGCAGAAGGGTGAACCAGGCATGCAAGGGCCTGATGGACCTAAAGGATTCCCAGGTGCACGTGGACGTCCCGGTCCTATAGGTATTACTGGAATAGATGGTATGCCTGGAGAAAAAGGAGACAAGGGAGAAATTGGTTATCCAGGCTTACCAGGGCCACCTGGCTTAAACGGTCCAATGGGTCCTGTTGGTGCTCCTGGACTTAAAGGAGACCAAGGATTTGAGGGCCCCCCTGGTCCACCAGGCAGAATGGGTCTACCAGGCGATAAAGGAGACAGAGGTTTCTCTGGTGCCCCTGGGCCTAAAGGTGAACCTGGCTTAGCTTCAGATAAAGGACAAAAGGGAGAACCTGGTATGCCAGGCTTAAGAGGTTTAGATGGCGCTCCTGGTATAAATGGTGAAAAGGGAGATAAGGGAGATGCTGGTTTACCAGGATACGGTCTTCCAGGTCCAGCCGGGCAAAAAGGTGATATGGGACCACGTGGATTAGATGGTTATCCTGGACAGCCTGGAATAAAAGGAGATCGTGGATTCCCTGGTTTACCAGGACAGAAAGGTGATAGAGGTCTATCAGGCGAGCCTGGCCAACCAGGAGCACCCGGTTTAGATGGAATGCCAGGTTCTCAAGGTGAAGTCGGCTTACCTGGACCAGAAGGCGCCAAAGGTGATAAGGGAGACAGAGGATTTCCGGGTCGGGATGGAATGGATGGACTTAAAGGAGAACAAGGGCCTCTTGGCCCTGTTGGTTTACCAGGACTAAGAGGTTTTACGGGACCTAAGGGTGACAGAGGTTTACCTGGATTATCAATTAACATAAAAGGAGACAAAGGTGAAACAGGTCCTCAAGGTAATAGCGGTATGCCAGGAGAAAAAGGTGAAAGAGGGACAGATGGAGAACAAGGATTTCAAGGAGAGAAGGGTGACAGAGGTGAATTTGGGCAAAAGGGAGACATGGGACGAATTGGATTCACGGGAGAAAAGGGTAATTTCCTGTTTTCATCAAAGTTCATAAATTAAGACTAGTAGATTACATAAATATTATTATAACCAATCATATTAGGGGTTATTTTTTTATGACTATTTTAAATTTATAATGTCCTAATATATTAAGAGTTGCATAAATAAAGGTTGTTTCAAAAAGACCGGAAAGTCCATCATGATAGGTGAATAATGACGATGATGCATTTTAATAGCTTGCGACCCCTACATCAGTGGATTAGCATATCTGTCTACTACGTCGCGGGTCCATCATTTAGTTATTATCAACAGTTTGTTTTCGGAACTGCCTCCGTTGTAATTGTTCCCGTGTTTATAACAGCTATCTATTGCGTTTTTAGTAATTTACCGAGCGTACCGCATGTTTCATTGGGCACATATAATTTCCATTACATCCTATAAAGGTCCACTGCTAAACATAGTCACATATAGAGTATTTTGCCATAGCTGCAACGCTTGGCAAGCGTTGTGGCAACCACAGTTATTTTATAATTTGAGTTGTTATGGGGACAAAGTTGCTGCCCACCATCTGGTTTGTTTCCTTTTGTCACCTCTTACGACACCCATGGAACTATATATGTGGGGTAGTGGATATTTAACACCGTCACTACACGGGTTATTTATATAATTTGGTCATCACCATTCATCCTTAATTGTTATAAGTGATGTGTTGAATACTAGTACACAATACCAATCAATCACTCTTGTAAATTTTTTATATTTGTCAGTGTATTAGTTACACAAACATGACAATTTCTCGTTCAGGTTTAAATGCAAATTAACAAACTATAAATACCTTAAATAAATTACTTTTGCTAATTAACAAAGACCATGTTATACGTCTGTTAAATAGGTAAAATAATACTTATCTTCTTCTTATACGAGTATGTTATCCGCCTGTCTTTTCCACTGCTGTATGTAGGTACCTTTTGATAAAGCTCCAAATAGACTATGTTTAAAAGTTTTACCTAGTACTCACCGCTCAGAAAGGATGTGTTAAAAAGCGCAGAGCTGAAATATTACACTAGTAATACTGCTTTAAATCATTAGTAAGAGGGATTTGGGAACGTATTCTCGAATGGATATACCGCCATTAGTCAGTCGCCTGAACCTTGTTAGTTAAATAATAGTGTGTGTTCAGTAGAGGTAAATTTAGTTAGATATGCTTTTACAAAATTTCTTCTTTTTCATTACAGGTGATAGGGGTCCTATTGGTCCTTCAGGTATTCCTGGGCTTACAATTAAAGGAGAAAAAGGACTACCCGGAGCACCTGGTAAACATGGCCGTACTGGCCAGCAAGGTGCCCCTGGAGAAAAGGGTGACCAAGGACTGCCAGGTCTTCCGGGTGAAATGGGGCCTCCTGGTATATCAGCTCCGCCCGGACCACGAGGAGAAAAGGGCGATCAGGGACGTGAAGGACTTGCTGGTCCACCCGGTTTTGATGGATCACCTGGCTTACCTGGATTACCTGGCATAGAAGGTGCTAAAGGAGACAAGGGTGAAAGAGGAGCTCCTGGTTTCGGTTTACCTGGTCAAAAAGGAGATCAAGGACCGCAAGGTATGCCTGGACAGGTAGGACAAAAAGGGGATAAGGGGGATAGAGGTTTCGATGGTCGAAATGGTCATCCAGGATCAATGGGCTTACAAGGTGAAAAGGGTGACCGCGGCTTCCCTGGTCAACCGGGTCTGATTGGAGCAATAGGCGAAAAAGGTGACAAAGGAGAAGCAGGTCAGTTCGTTTATGGTCCCAAAGGTGAACCAGGACCACGTGGTCCACCTGGTTTGGATGGTCTACCAGGAATGGCTGGAAAGCCTGGCGCACCAGGTTTAGATGGTAGTCCGGGTATGAAGGGTGACCGTGGTTACCCAGGACCACAAGGACCACCAGGATTACCTGGTCCTCAAGGTTTACAAGGGCTACAAGGCGAAAGAGGTGAAACAGGGCGTACTGGACTACCTGGTGTTCCTGGAAATCCTGGAGCACCCTGCGTCACGACAGATTATTTGACAGGAATACTTCTTGTGAGACATAGTCAGAGTGATGCAGTACCGCAGTGTGAGGCTGGCCACGTTAAATTATGGGATGGTTATTCTTTACTATACATAGATGGTAACGAAAAAGCTCATAATCAAGATCTTGGATACGCCGGTTCATGTGTGAGAAAATTCAGCACTATGCCTTTCCTATTTTGCGATCTAAATGATGTTTGCAACTATGCTAGCCGAAACGACCGAAGCTATTGGTTATCAACAGGTCAACCTATTCCAATGATGCCAGTGGAAGGCAATGAAATCATGCGATATATATCTAGATGCGTGGTTTGCGAAGTTCCAGCAAATGTTATAGCCGTTCATAGTCAAACACTTGATATCCCCAGCTGTCCAGTAGGATGGCGAGAACTATGGATCGGATACAGTTTTGTAATGGTTAGTTTTTTATTTATTTATGAATCACATATATTTCTATATTTAATATTACGAAATTAACAATACAAAATTTTGTTATTAGCACACGGGAGCTGGAGGTCAAGGTGGTGGCCAAGCTTTGGCGAGCCCTGGATCGTGCCTTGAAGATTTCCGGGCAACGCCTTTCATCGAATGTAATGGAGAGGGTGGTACCTGTCACCATTTCGCTAACAAGCTTAGTTTCTGGCTTACAACTATAGAAGACAACAAGCAGTTTTCAATGCCTGAACGTGAGACATTAAAATCTGGACGGCTATTAGAAAGAGTGTCGAGGTGCTCAGTTTGTATCAAAAATACAGTTTAGCATACTCGTCATACCATTACATTAATAAAAGTAATTTTTGTGCAAAATAAATTAAACAAAAATAAACATCGATTAAATATAATAGAAGTTATAAATAGGTACTATATATTTTATTAGTACTTTATTGTAACCGATAATAATAAAATTGCAAATGTAAATGAAATAATTACCACATAATTATATATTATAGGTTCGGAATGGTAAAAATGCAGTTCCTTTACTTACTGGTTTATTTTATATAAAGTAAATGTACACCAAAGCAATTTATAGATAAGATTTTCATATAATAAGTAACAGAGTATTTAAATTTTAGAAAAACAAGGTTTTACCGTCGCGATTTCGCAAATTATTACTTTAATGCTTAAATATTTTATGATAACATTAAAAATAAATCAGCCTAGAACTTCAAAGCCATATGTTTGATAGATTTTAATATTATTTAAGTTCAGTTTCTTCACTAGTCACATTAAACAGTTTTGCGAGCGTACAAGTTTATATAAGCTCGTGTGATAAATGAATATATCCAGTTAACATATCTTTAATATATTAAAGCCTTTTTGTTCATGCAGATTTATGTCAAATATAGCGTAATAAATTAAGTAAGTACTAGTATTTTGCTTATTACGGTAGTTTTTGGAATAAGCCTGTCATAATATTATTTTTTACAAAATTGGGTAGCAAAGTCGACAAATTTAATATAAATATTGTTGTAAGCACTGCCATTGTAGATAAATTAATGTTACTTAGTTACTTTAAGTATATTCATACAAATAAATAACTTAAAAAGTTTCAAAGTGTTTTAGTACCTATTCTAGAAATTATTTGTCTTCTCACACGTTTCTAGTCTCACTAATTTATCAATAGATATGGAAAAACCGACAATTATTTGCTTTTAGGCATGAATTTCTTGAAAGAGAGTGGAATTTTCTTTATTTATTTATTTGCAAACAGACAGACGGATTAGTAAGCTGAAGTGGCAATGGGTCGGCCATATAGCTTGAAGAACCGACAACCGATGAGGGAAAACCCTCAGAACCGTTAGCGATACGTTTTGTCAGCAACGCAAATTTCAACAGTTCGTTGCAGTGAAAATTTTAGAGCACCTAATTTTTAAACTTGGCACCTAATAAGCACCTAAAAAGCCCCTAATTTTGGCCTTTTATCAATGCAAATTCCTGATTTTGCCTTGCTGGCGAGACAGAGCTCAAGTTATTGTGTCTCATTTGGCGCTTTGAAACTTTAGCGTCATCGACGATCTGCTTTTATTTTCGGTCGGATATTGGCAAAGTAAATTTTTCCGACTTTCATTATCATCATTATCATCATTACAGCCCTTCACAAGTCCACTGCTGAACATAGGCCTCCCCCAAAGAATGCCACAAAGCACGGTCCTGAGCCACCTGCATCCATCGACTTCCTGCATATCTTACCAGGTCGTCATTCCATCTAGTAGGGGGACGCCCTACACTTCGCCTGCCGGTACAAGGCTGCCACTCGAGAACCTTTCTTCCCCATCGGTTGTCGGTTCTTCGAGCTATATGGCCGGCCCATTGCCACTTCAGCTTACTAATCCGTTGGGCTATGTCGGTCACTCTGGTTCTACTGCGGATATCATCATTTCTGAGTTTATCACGCAGAGAAACTCCGAGCATAGCCCTCTCCATAGCTCGCTGAGCAACCTTGAGCTTCCTCATCCGGCCAGCAGTGAAGGACCACGTCTCAGTTCCGTATGTCATCACTGGCAACACGCACTGGGTGTACAGTCTCGTTTTCAAGTTTTGAGGTATACCTGACGAGAAGATGTGCCGTAATTTCCCGAACGCTGCCCAACTGAGTTGAATCCGTCGATTGACCTCTCGGTCGAAGTTGGACTTACCTAGTCGGACTATTTGTCCCAGGTAAACATACTCGTCAACAACTTCGAGCTTAGTGTCCCCAACAACTACTGGCATAGGTGTGACATGGACATTAAACATGATCTTTGTTTTGTCCATGTTCATCACAAAACCTATCCGTTGGAAACACTATTGAGGTCATTGAGCATAGTGCTTAGGTCCTCCAGCGATTCTGCCATAAGGACTATGTCGTCGGCAAATCGAAGGTGAGTGATGTACTCGCCATTGATGTTGATACCGTATCCTTTCCAGTCCAGAAGCTTAAAACGTCTTCCAATGCAGCGGTGAAGATTTTCGGGGATATGACGTCACCCTGTCTTACACCTCTCTGCAATTGGATAGGTCTCGTACTCTGGTTCTGTACTCGGATAGCCATCGTAGTCCTATTCGTACAAGCACTTCAACACTTCCATATACCGACAGTCAACTTGGCATCGCTGAAGGGACTGCAGCACCGCCCAAATTTCGACGGAATCAAAGGCTTTCTCATAGTTCACATACGCCAGGCATAGTGGCAAATTGTACTCCTCGGACTTCTGTACAATTTGCCGAAGGGTATGTATGTGTATGTATCTATGGTGCTAAAGCCTTTTCGGAAACCGGTTTGTTCGGGAGGCTGGAAGTCGTCAAGTCTGCGCGCGAGACGATTCGTAATGACTCTCAAAAACAGCACGTAGACGCGGCTCAGAAGGGAAAGCGGTCTGTAGTTCTTCAAGAGAGCGTTGTCGCCTTTCTTGAAGAACAAGACCACCGCACTTCTGCTCCACGCCTCCGGTGTAATGCTGCCACGGAGGACGGAATTAAAGAGCTTCTGAAGGACTTCAAGTACCGGTTTTCCACCCACTTTCAGAAGCTCCGCTGTAATTCCATCCTCACCTGGGGCTTTGCCGTTTTTAAGGTGCTGGAGAGCCATTCTAATCTCGCTCAGACTGACGTCCGGGATATCATCGAAATAATGTCGGATAAGACTCGCTCTTGGAGCATTACTAACAATTACGTGTGGCTGCAACGATGATGTGTACAGCTGCCCATAGAACCTCTCATTCTCACTCAAAATCTCAGGTGCCCTGGAAACGATGCTGCCACACTCGGTCTTCAGCTTTGACAGCTTTCCGACTTTAATATAATGGATTTCCGTAAAGTAACGCCTGATTCTATGAATTAAGCTAAAACAGACAACACTAAGCGAAAAGCGCCAGAGGGGTAAGATAAAGGGGGTGGGCGGCGCTTAACTTAGTCCGCGTGGTTTCGGATCGGCTTACACAACTAATTTAGTTTGACTTAGTTTGGCTATTTTACCTAGGTAGCATAGCTGGCATAGTTTGCGGTGGGCGCATATGTATGAAAAAGTGGCTCAGCTATGCGAGCTAAGATAAACTAAGTTCGTCTTGTTTGCGGTGGACGTTTGACTTAAGAAACTAAAAACAGATAGACAGAAATATGTTCATAACATTTTTATTTAAGTCAGTGTTTCTCCCCTCCAGTCATCGTCCCATCAGTCTCCTCAAGGCCATGGGCAAACTCTTCGAAAGAGTCATCCTCACTCGCATGAGGCTCCATCTGTTTTCCACAGACGGTGACCCTCTTGTCATTTGCCATTGCATTTCCCCACCAATTTGGTTTCCGAGCGAAACAATTTTGTCCCCAACACGTTCACTGTATTGTGGAATACATCCTCAGCGGTTTCTATCCTCCTCGTTATAAGACCATCGCGGTCTTTTTCGACATTGCAAAAGCTTTTGATAGTCTGGTACGAAGGCCTTATCTACAAATTATATAAAATAGGTCTCCCCGATCGTCTTGTACGTCTCGTGGCCTCTTACTTGAAGGATCGTACCTTCCGTTTTAGACACGAAGGCACGCTCCCCTCTCAGCGCCCCATCAAAGCTGGTGTCCCTCAGAGCTCAGTACTTGCTTCTCTCCTGTATATCCTGATCACCAACAACATTCCCATCCCGTCGAAAGGTGTTCAGCTCTCCCTCTTCGCAGACGACACTACCCTCTATGGTAAAGGTATCTCGCTACCTTTCATACGGAACAAGATCCAAAAGTCAGTTGATGACTTAGGAGCTTGGTTCCAAAAATGGCGCCATGTGACCCGCCAAACAAGTTTTCTACCGACCTGAACTGGCTCCTGACGGCTCAGACCGACTCTTCTTAAATTTGCCTTAGTAGGCTCCCCCTCAGCGGCTCGTCGCCGCCTTCGCTCCCTTTTCCCAAAAGAAGGTCGCTTCCGATTCGGCAGAAAGGCCTCATAAGCCAATGCCAGTCTTACAGGTGGTGTTTAGTGGGTAAGCACTTAGGGTATTGGATAGGGTAGGTTAATCGCAGTGAGTCCCACATAACCACGACAGCCGGCCGTCGTGGTAAGCTTAGAGCATTCACCACCTCCCTCTCGCTTACGGGGCAGCCCTTTTCAAATGCTTCTGGGCGCAAAAAGTCAGTGTTTCCTTTACGTTTTATGTTCAGCGGAAGTAAGAGGTTCTTGCAGAGGCTATAATGATATTGATGATAAATCGGACTCCTACTGCGACCAAAAGTCCGCCAAACAAGAGTCTCCTGCATATTTCTTTTTTTTATTCATTTATTACACTCTGAGTAATTCTTTTTCTTCGTCTTCTTCATAAACTTGCAAAGATCACTACTGGACATGTGCCTCTCTCGATACGGAGGAATTGCATTGGTCGCCACGCTTGGCAGACGAATTGGCGATCCAGATCCAGACATATCACACCTTTAACACTGGTTCCCGTCACCGGTCTAGATATTTACGTCTAGCCTTAACAAGATGGTAATATTACCATCTATCGGAAATCATGAGGGTTTTATAGAATAAAGATTAGAGACGAGCACATAGTCCACCATAATATGGTAAGTGTACATATGTTGTAGTCCATAAGCACCTACATCTATTCTTAATTAAAAATCAAAAGATAGAATGGATTTTTACCCCTGAGCACTTAGAGTTTTCGCCAATTTGGTAAGACAGTCTCTATACTCACAATGTGAAACATAGTAGCACTATATAATACTGGTATACTGTGAGACAGTTTATACCCAATCATCTGATCCATTCGTGCTACAGCCATAATACAACTGCAACATGGTTCAACCAGGCCAGGAGGTTCAATTAAAATCCTTGGCTGAAGATCAATCACAAATGCCAGTATTATTAAAGAAAAAAAAGTTAAAAAAAATTAATTAATTTTTCACAACACAGAAAATTCAATAACGAGATATCACCATGTTATTGAATTATAGGCTAGTATGTTTGGAAACTGGTTCTTAAACTAATCTGTACCTACGCATGTATTGCAGGAGATTAATGAACCAATGATGAACAAAATGTATTCTGTTTTTCTTTATGTATTCCATAGATTTGCGTAACAATATTACTTTAATATTTAACAGGAAACTGCAAATTTCGACTTTAGCAAGCAACATACAGCAATTTGTCTAACATTATTGATGGATTTCATTTAACACGATCAAAGAAAAATAAATTATGATGACTTCTTTATCTTCATACTTTTGTAAAACATAAATAGTAATACTGATAGAAAGAGCTGCGTAATTAATTTCAATGCATTCCATCGTCTTTCCCCTAATAATGTTTTGTGACTCTTTTTCGTTTTAATCCAATTTTTGACTTCTTCATAAGACCAGAAGTACTGGTCAGGCAGGCCGTGTGCCATCAATCGAAACAGGGGGCAGTCAGATGGAGCAATGTCTGAAGAATACGGTGGATGCGGTAGGACTTCTTATTTTAACGTTTCCAAGATATGTTTTTACTACTTTTGCAACATGAGGTCAAGCAAAAGCAAAAGCAAAAAAAACGCAAAGTCACTTTTTCGAGGTTTTCGTTGTTTTGCAGCCATTTGTTTTTCAATGCTCGGCTCAAATGCACTGAGATCATTCGATAACTATCGCCACAGTTTAAAGATAGTCTAACATTTGTGAAACACCTTTCATGGGATTGAAAGAAACAAGCGCGATTGGTTGGGATGGCATTACTACACTAGTAATGGGTGTTTTTTTAGAGGTATAGAACTTTGAAATGGAATAAAACAAACACGATTTTTTTTATTGACATGAAATTTACTTTATTCGAAAGACAATCTTCTGGCATTACAATTTAAATATGACTTCTGGCATATGACCGCCACGGCTGGCTCGGACTTAGTCTAATCTGGAAGTCCAATTTTCAATTACTTTTTCCAACAATTCTGGCCGTATATCGGCAATAACGCGCCGAATGTTGTCCACCAAGTGGTCAATCGTTTCGGGCTTATCGGCGTAGACTTGCGACTTTACATATCCCCACAGAAAATAGTCAAGCGGTGTGAAATCGCACGATCTTGGAGGCCAATTCACGGGTCCGAAACGTGAAACTATACGATTACCAAACGTTTCCTTCAATAAATCAATTGTAGCACGAGCTGTGTGACATGTTGCACCGTCTTGTTGAAACCACAACTTCTGCACATCATGGTTATTCAATTGATGAACGAAAAAGTCAGTAATCATCGCTCTATAGCGGTCACCATTGACTGTAACGTTCTGGCCAGCATCGTTTTTAAAGAAGTACGGACCAATTATTCCACCAGCCCATAAAGCACACAGTCAGTTTTTCTGGATGTAACGGTATCTCAACATACACTTGAGGATTATCATCACTCAAAATACGGCAGTTTTGTTTATTGACATATCCATTCAACCAAAAGTGAGCTTCATCGCTAAACAAAATTCGCTTATGAAAATCGGGATCGTCAGCAATCTTATTTTGGGCCCATTCACCGAATCTACGCCTTGCTAGGTGATCGCGAGGCTTCAATTCTTGCACGAGTTGGATTTTGTAAGCACGCAAACCAAGATCTTTCCGCAAAATCTTCCATAAAGTGGATGGACACATATCCAATTCCTGTGCACGATGGCGGATAGACTGATTCGGGTCTTCCTCTACGCTACGCTCTACAGCAGCAATAACTTCTTCTGTACGCACTGTACGACATCTCTGTGGATGCGTATTATCATTTAGAGTAAACGTGGCGCGAAAACGTCCCATAGTTAATCGAATTAATTGTTCTGATGGACGATTATGTTGACCGTAGAATGGACGTAATGCGCGATACGTATTTCGAACAGAACCCTGATTTTCAAAATAAATTTGCACAATTTGGAAGCGTTGTTCAGGCGTCAGTCTATTCATGTTGAAATGCCAAACCATAGAGTAGAGTAATATATACCGGAATAGAGAGCCATCTTCGAGGATTTTTTGTCACCCAATACAAATAGTGGCACAGTGTCGCCGTCTGGTATCATATCCGTTGAACTAATCTCAATATTTTAGCTATAGATAGTTATATGTAGTTATGCATATTGCATATATAGCTATTTATACTATAGGCAGTTATATTTATATTTTAAGGTATTAGGGTTCTATGAAAGATGTATTACAGATTTCAGTAATTTAAACATTTATTTTAAACATTTAAACATTTATTTACAACAACCTAAAATTACATAAATGGCAAAAGCGTTCGTGAAAACGTATATTATTTGTAACACCAATGAAATATTAATTTAACTTTGTTTTATGTACATCCAATAGCACAAGTCCTCGGCATTTTAACAAACAAGATGTAAAATCATCTATTCCGCACAATACAACACCAAACCAAATTAAATATTTGTTGTTAAATATTTCGCACAACACTACATAAACGTACATACAATGTGGTTCCAGCATGAAAAACTAAACGATAAGACGGGATGAGGGCTAATCTCAACTCAACCAAACTTATTGTAAATAGCAACAACAACCGAAAATTATATAAATGGCAAAAGCGTTCGTGAAAACAACGACATGCTCACACGCCGGTAGCCATTATGTGATAAAGTAATAAAGTTGCCACTTGCCAAAACGAGAAGCTTATTGCATCTCAGACTGACAAAATAAATATTTTTATTCAATATATTTTTAAAGAGGTTTTTGGATGCCCGTATAATTATTAATATTTTATATTTATGTTACAACTATAGAGAATTCCATTAAACTCTATACCCAATAACTAGAATTTGTGTAATCGCCATCTAGCGCACCTTTTAGAATTTGATGTTCGAAAGTTTATGCGGATATCGTATAAGATGGCACTAGTGTCTTTGCAGATTATTGGATCCCTATCTAAAGTATGAAAGTGTACCCCCCCTGTGCCAAACCAAACTAAACATAAATCACTTGACAGCTGACAAAATGGCCGCCAGTTAAAAAAGTGTTGCCAACTTAAAGTTCTATACCTCTAAAAAAACACACTGTATATTAAGAAAATTTAGACAAATTCTAGTACCACCATTAACCCATATTTTTCGAATTTGCCTCTCTGAAGGAATTTTCCCAGATTGTTTAAAAAAGCCATTGTAGTTCCAGTATATAAATCGGGAGACAAAAAATACGTTTCCAATTATCGGCCTATCTCAATATTCTCATCTACGTCTCAAATTTTAGAAAAATTAATTAACAATAGATTAGTGAATTATTTACAAAGTAAATCCATATTATCGAATATGCAATATATTTCAGGCCAAAACTGTCCACTGCTGATGCACGTAATGAGTGATTATGTCTCTCAAGAATTACATAAAGGCAACCAATCAACTGGCATTTTCCTTGACCTAGCAAAAGCTTTTGATACAGTTTCTATTCCCATCCTATTAAATAAACTAAAGAACATAGGTATTCGAGGAAAACAGCTTCAACTTTTTGCGAACTGTTTAGAAAATTGATATCAATGCATAAAAATTGAAAAGCTCTAAACAAAAAAATACTCATTTTGCCGTGCCTCAAGGAAGTGTATTAGGGCCAACCCTATTTTTGATATATATAAATGACCTTTGCAATCTTGAACTTAACTCGGGTAAAATAATATCTTACACAGATGGTACCGTGCTCCTTTTTCCCGCAAACACAGTAGACGAGGTTTATTTATGTGCACAGCAATGTTTTGAGAGGGTTAATAAATGGTTCCAACAAAAAATATTGACACTGAATACAAACAAAACCAAATACCTATATTCATTTTCTATGCGCAGCTCAACACAGTATATAACCATTCTCATTCATTCAACCTTGTGATTAGTCATACAGGTATTTCCTAGTACTAACACCAGGCTCTCACAAATTAAAATGGTTATACCTCCAATATTATTAAAAGGCAATGTAAACTTGTGAGAGCAAATAAAGTAAACTTTATTATTATTATTATTCCAGAAATTTATGCACATAAATGTTGCTCAGTCTCAGAGTCTAATTGTAACTGCCCAGTTATTTTTAATAAAAAACTATTAAACACCTTGGAATAATTATAGATTCTACTCTTACATTTAAAAACCACATAGACCACCTCTGCAATAGAGTCCGTAAACTAATGTTTGTTTTTAAAAAGAAACGTTCTTTTGTTGATTTTAAGGTAGTAAAGCACGTATATTTCGCATTATGTCAATCAATCCTCACCTATTGTATAACCTCATGGGGAGGAGCAGCTAAAACTACACTGCTACCCCTGGAACGCGCTCAAAGAGCTAATTAAAAGTCGCAACATTCCGCCCTATCCTATTCCCGTCCCATAAATCCTGTAATGTCCTCTCAGTGTGCCCGTTATTCGTTATGAGTACGTTACTAAAACAGCACTTAAAATTGCCCTACAGAAGAGAGGTCACTGATAATAATATAATAATAACAATAATATAATTTTAAATTCCTTAGATTTTTACATTCCTTGGCCCTTTTCTGTATAATCAAGTCAATCCAATTTTGTACATATATCCATTAAAAATGGCAGATTGTAAAAATGTAATTTGGACGTGGTTACAAAATTTGTTATACGATGATACGGAAAAGTTGCTGATTGTTTTAAGTTAATTAAAATCATAAGTAATTTAATGATAATATATTTCACCCACATAACCCTTATTAGTTAGTGTGTTATTCGTTTTATATAAGGAACAGAAAATATTTCTAAATGTATCTATTAGCACATACACCTAAGATACAGGTTTATCCTAGTTCAGGTGCCTGTTATTGTAGACTATTTTAAATTAAAGGAAAAGAAACTGTACAATTAATTCAAATAATGTCTTATTTGAATTAATAATTGTACAGTTTCTTGAAATAAATTATTATTATTATTATGTGGAGTATCTACACTGGGTGGCGATTAGGTTATCACATTAAATAACACAGCGGTAATACAAGTTTATATATGTCGATTAAAATAATAAAATAAACAATTCTCCAAAAACTAACAAAATACATTTTTCAAACAAAATAAATAGCGTAAAAATTGACACGAAAAAAATCACCTTGATAATATTGGTTTCCTGACCTGAAGTGACATGTAAAAGCGGCAACGGTACGGCAGGTACGCAGTACTCACGCGGCATCGACGTAGGTAATTATTTACCTACACTTTCCCGTTCATAGTGTGACGCCTCATAATTATTATTAATAAATAAAAATTAAATTCAATGTAAAGGCATTTAAAAATGTCTTAGAAATTATATTTTAAACAATTAAAATGTTTAAAATTAAGTATAAAGTTCAAATATGTTCATTGGGAATATTGAATATTATAGTATAGTTAACGCATAAATTGTCTCTAAAAAAATCTCTAAATTTATTAAAGTCTTGTTTAAGATATTCAAAATATATTAAATTATATAAATACAAGTCGATTATATTACAATAATAAAGATAAATAACATTTGTAATATAATAGACAAAATGGATAAAAATTTTCTAAGTTGAAGAAGGTGTTCTTGTATTAGTCGGAAAATTTTTAAGTTGATGAAAGTGTTCTTGTAATGGTCTCCATAATAAGGGGCGTTGCCGGAGACACATACCCAAGGTTATACATATATATGGGGTGGTCGGCTGACCGACTGCTAGTACTAGTGTTGCACAATGACTAGTCCTATATTAGGGACTTATGATAGTAAGGTCTAACGAACCAAAGCATTAATATAGAAGGTCTTTATGATGCATAAGCATTATGATAGCAGAGTTATGACTTGAAGTCCCATATGAATAAGACATACAATAGTATGGTCTATGAAATAAAGCAAATATGTTGAAGGTCTCAAATATGTAAAAGCATTATATTGAAAGAATTGAGACTTGAAAAGGATTATTATAGTGGCGTGTAGATTGTTTCACAGCATCCGAGACCGGGGTAAACTTGGACTCGCTAACCGATGTGTCCTTGACATATCATCTTAGTGCCGGTGGTAAGCGGGTTTGTTGTAGCAATACGACTTGCCCGTGGACATCGCACAACCCTACCGCTTGTGGGCGGCGTCTTAACGCATAGCGTTATGATATGTCGGCTATCTTTCGGATTAGGGTGAGTGTGTTTGGTAGTACTTTTAAGTGCAGCAAGCATACTCAACTTCATGTCTTAGTGCAATAGCGCTATGATACGTGGAGTTTTGGCTACTGACGTCTTAGTACCGTGCTACTATGATACGTTGGTGGTATTTTTAGTTAACAACATTATCAATTTTGTTACCAAAGTCGATAGGGATCATGTGGGTGTGTTGTGAGGGGGCGCCATCCGTATGATAGTTGCATTGATGCTTATTGCTACTTGCAGTATTGCATCTTGTGATGGATCTGCGGGTGTGCTGCACCTGATTCGACGCATCTTGTGGTTCTGGTCGATGGAGGTATGCGGGTGGTGATGTCTACTGGGACTGTATGGGGGACCTTGGGATGGTGTAAGCCCGACGATAGTCGTATTGATGCTTGTTGCGTTCTACAGTATTGCATCTCTGCGATGGTTGTTTGGCGGGTCGCTATTCTCAATGGCGCTCCTTGCGTCGTGGTTTGACTCACAACCCAAGTAGCTTTGCCCAAGTCGGGTCCCTTCATAGCGGGGCTGCAGACTGTCTGCCCTCCATGATGTTTTATATAACAACATATTAATATATCTCTATAAAGTTCCCACCTTTGAAAGATTGAAGGCAACTTGTTGGTGGGTGAGACAAACATGATCGAAAAATGCATATACTCAACGTCAGTGACACAAACCCTTTCTGATGGCGAATTATTACTAATATCTTATAACTGCCTATTGGCTATATCTGCCATTGTATTGGTTGGTGGAGCATATGTGTCGACCTCATGCGGGTGGTAGCTGGAGGGAGAATCTGAGGAGGCTCTCAAGGCTGCGGCCGAAAGCCGCGCAACGTGGGACCCCATTCCCTTGAGGTGAGCGGTAGACTCATGACACGCTCTGCGGCCAATTGGCCGTGCTGACCATGCAATTGGTGGTGATGCCTTACACTTACATCACGTCTGCAGGAACGGCGGTCTGGCAGGTGGTGGCGCTCACGGACGACTTTTTATGGCTAGTGTGCCTATTGTTGCCTAACCCGTGTGACGTACATTCACTGTGGCTGGATTTGATCGTATTCTGTATGACGTTTACACGCATTGACATGCGCGACTTCGGTCGATGTTTGTGCTTACGCACTATCAAGGGGCCAAGTCCTCTTTTACTGGTTCGCCAGTCATTTTGCTGTGGACTACGGTCCAGTTCCCAAATTTGCGTACCCTTCGGGGGGAGCGCATTAAAATGGTTGGCGCTCACCGTGCGCGGCGTGTGCGGAGCCGTGTACCTCCTCCACATTTTTTTTTTAATGTGGAAGAGCGAAGCCCTTGTATCTGGTATTTGATATAAATATTGTGAGCCTTTTCCAAGCGGGAAGGGATTCATTAATAAGGAATTGACTGTTGTGAACCTGATACAAGTGGAATAAGGACAATTTATTGTTCTTAACTTTTATTTGAGCTCTGTCTTCGTGAACGGGGTTCTTTAGCTTATAAGACACTACCAACAGCTTTCGATTGCTCTCGCAAATATTCATTCTTCCAAGATACACCTAAAAGAACTAAGTTACTATACAAACACAACGTAAATAAGGGTCCTAACTAAGACGATCACGCCATAAATTTATTATACGGCCTATATTTGAACCTTTAGAAAGATCAATGTATGATTAATATACTGGTCACGTAAGTTAGATATACTTGTATAACTTATAGAAATAGATTCTAAGGAAATAAAGGTATAAATATATATAGAAAGAGTGAAGAGATGAGAAAGGGGGGGGGGGGGGTCGTTACAATAGGTAATTAGGCAAAAAATGAAAAAAAGGGCTATTGTGAGTAGAATGTTAATTGTTATATAATGTTTTAGTTGTATATATTCAAAGATGTTATGTAAGATAAGTATTTTCATTTAATGTGATAACTTTATCGCCACTCCGTATAGTTTTATCATCTGGTTGGCCTGTTTAAATATATAAATGTAAATGAAAATGATAAATGTACATAAATATCAATAAAATAAATACATAAAAATACAAAAATATATGAAAATTCAACCAGATGGAAGCCGTCGGCAGGGGAGACAAACGGTCGAGGGTTAGGAAGAAAGGGGAATAAACCGGTGAACGATGCGTGCGGTATCGAGGAGCACCGCCTTCTGCATCTGAGTCCGGAGCGGTCCGGAGCGGTCCGTCACGGAGACCCAGTAGCCTCAGATGACCTGAGAGACTGACTGGGATTAGCCCGTTTGCAGAAATGACCACAGGAATAATTTCGGCCGGCAGACCACCCCACATGTCGGTCACCTCGTGAGCCAGGTCCAGATATTTTGTTTGCTTATCCGTTACGACTTTCACGAGGTTTTCGTCATAAGGGATGGTAATGTCTACCAAAAATATCCTCGACTGTGCCCGGTACATCAGCACAATATCAGGCTAATACGCAAGAATAGTCCAATCTGTGATGATGGTTCAGTCCCAGTAGAGCCTAGCGCGGTCATTTTCGAACACAGCTTCCGGTAAGTACTTATAATAAGGCAGTTTTCGAACCACGAGACCGTATTTCAGAGCGAGCTCCTGGTGTAGAATCCTGGCTACTAGGATGTGCCTGTGCAAGTACTCAGAGTTAGAAAGCGCCGAACAACCGAAGATGACGTGCCTCACCGGGATGGCGACAAGCTCAACATATGTCGATGGTGCCATCCCTTAGGATGTATCTCCGATAGTTGTTGGCCTTAATAACCTGATCCTGTATTGCACAGACAAAACCCTCGGTTTACCCGAAGAGGTCACCAAAACATAGCCAGTGGATGGAGGCAACTGTTTCTACGAAAGGCTCATGAAGAGCCTTGTAGAACCTCCCGTGGAGCTCTTTCTCCTTCCATACGGTCTCCTGCTCGGAAATGCACTGTACTACTCAATCACAGGAAATGACGTCCCTATAGAATGGATCATCCGATTTCGTCAGCGAGTAATTACGGAGGCTGCACACTTCGCGATTATGCATGGTGAGAGCACTTAAAAAGCCGCTTAAAAAAGATGCATCACTGTGGGACGTCTAATAGTGCGAACTTTTCTATCCAGAGCATTCAGTTCGGTCTGAGTCCACCTGAGTATGGTACCTGTTCCATGCTGTTACATGCCTGTTCACATATATACCACAAAGGTATACATGTGAACAGGCATGACCCCAACCGTTATATGCGGGTGTCTTATTGACTCCCATGGTTTGGGCCACTTTGCGAGCTCGTGCAGGGCAAAACAGGACCACAGCAGTTGCTGCTGGCGGTGCGGGGATACGGACCATCAGTCGAAGGCCTGTACCAAACCTCCATGTTGCCATCTCTGTGCATCGGTAGGGGACGGGCGATCCTCAGATCATGTGATGGGTTCTGGACGTTGTGCGTCCTTTCAGGAGGTACTCCAAAAGAAAATTAGCTAAGGTGCTGCAAGTAAACCTTCAGCGATACAGACTGGCTCTTGATCTGCTGCTTGCACGAAACCGCGACCACAGAGCAGATATTGTTCTGATTTCGGAGCAATACCACTCAGGGTCCGGATCAAACTGGCTGTGTGACTCTTCTGTGACAGCAGCTATTTGGATCCCGGACCGGGGTCGCTTTCCTGTGAAAGACGACTTGAAAAAAGAAGAAAAAAAAGACGACTTGAAGAAATAAAAAGAAGCGACTTGTTAATGCGATCAAGGTGAGCAGAGAGATGCTGGAAAGCGGTCTGTAGGTAAGTAGATGACGGCCTATGGGGAAACGGCTACCGGATCGTCACCCAAAAATTTGTGGGCCGCAGTTCAATAGCTCCCATGGAACCAGATAGGATGGAAGAAATAGTCAAAACGGGGTTTGCACCCAGAGTGCGGTGTCAAATGACGAGTGAGAGACGATGAATTTTTCTCAGCAGTCGAGTTGTGGGCAGTTGTTAAGTCTCTCAAGGTAAGTAAGGCCCCAGGCCCTCACTATCTCTTGAAGAGAAAAAACAAATTTGCTGGATCGAAAAGAACAGAGGGTAACGAATGAGTGAGGGCTTTGTTGATTATAGTGACATTCACAGAATTATTAAGACATACTTAAAAAATAAAAAGATATTTTTAAAAGGGTGTGAAAAAATAAAATGGGTACAAGATCTTTGCGATGAAAATAATACTATCATAGATATAAATTGCTTAGGAGCTCCCAATTTAAATACGATTTGTGAACTTTTTTGTAAAGATACTTTGCTGTACCTATAACTGTTTTACTCATAAGAAAATCTGTGGGTTAAAAATGTTTTATGTATTAAGAAATGGTGTTTTGAAAACAAAGTGATTGTTTGATTTTCAATAAAATATATGTAAATAAAAACTTCATCTTTTAATTCAAACTATTCTTGTTATCGAGGAGGAGAAAAATAACAATAGTTTCAGATCAGCAACGATTAGTATTAATAAAGTAACTTTTTTTCCACATTGCATTTTTAACGATGAAGTGGAACCTCTACTGGAGAGAATTGGTAGGAATGATCAATTATAGTGATTAGTAAGAAGAAGCGTCTACCTCTGCAGGGAACAGTGTCGGTAACAATGATCAAGTGGATTGTCTAACGTGTCATATATTTATCAAGAAAAGGTATTTAGCTAATCATTTTAAAAGTAATGTTCATAAAAATAATCTTTTAAATTCACATAATCCTTTATCAAACGTCAGTGTTATTGAATCTGCTTTTGGAAATAGGATTTTAACTTATAAAATCAAGAGTAGAGTAGATCATTCGACGCGGGTAAAATTTTGAAACTCCTGAACTATTTTTAAATTCTATTAAAGATGATATTTTATTTTTAATACAAGAGTGTATTCATCAACACATAATTTTTAAAGTAAATTTTAAAATTATGGACACTAGGATTTTCTCCTGTATCGTGGAGGCAGTTTACAAACACAAATTGCACAAGGACAAACATCCAGACCCGGAACAATTATTTGTAGGCCATACAAATACCTGTTCCGTACGGGATTCGAACCCGCGGCCCCCAGCGCAACAACTTATTGCTAAGCCACTGCGCCCCGGACCCGTCAATTAGCGTATTTGAAAAAAAGAAGATAGTGGATGGAGTCTAAAAAATGAAAGAATATTAATAAACTTAACCCCCTACGCGGTACTTCATACATAGATCTTCTCCGTGATACCAAATTAAAAAAGGCTGTTATAAATGTAAAAAAACGAAGAATATTTTTGTTCTAAATGGGCGTTACTCTCAGCGTTATATATGTCGTAAACAAAAACGCGGATCGGGTACCATCGTACACTAAACATGAATTTGATGATGTTTCCTTTTCAGTTAAAATTTCTTTCTTTTATTAAATGATATTAGTATTAATGTTTTTGGGTTAGAATATAATAAAGAAAAATTATGGAATTCATTATCAATCATCATCATCATCAATTAATATTATCAATTTTTTTTTTTCCAAGGATACGAAAAATCATTGTTGTTACATAAAAAAAATCAGCATAAACTACGAATAGTATCTTTAACTTTTTTTTTTTTCAAAACTATCTAATTTAATTTTGTCATTTGTAATAAAATTACTAGAGCGCGCTAGTTCTTAAGCTGAGATCTAGAGACCGTACTTTAACATCGCTAATACTACTTTCTAACTAAGACAATGTTAGTATTTATAGAGCTAACTTCGAATTCGTGCTGAGTGCGCACTTAACAAAGCCTAAGTCACCGAAATCAACGACTTCCAAAAAACTCAGGATATTAATCTAACAAAACTTAAATCTTTAAATAATAGTGAATAATAACAAAAATTAATCTTAAATTCTTCAGTTCTTCAAATTTTCTTTTTACTACACTGATATTTAGGGGGTGCTAATAATCTACGGTGGAGGTTCGGTTGCCACCTAAGACGACTTGACGTGGCAACATACAACACCCGCACCCTGAGGACTGACGAGGAGATCGTGGAGCTGGAAGAAGAGATAGACAAGTTACGCTGGCATATTATAGGATTATCCGAGGTCCGAAGAGAGGGGGAGGACACGGTAATCCTCGAATTCGGCAACTTGCTCTATCACCGGGAGGGCGACCATCTGTCCCAAGGAGGTTGCGGATTTATCGTCCACAAGTCTCTCATTAACAACGTTGTAAAGATTGAGAGTGTGTCGGCGAGGGTTGCGTACCTTATACTCAGAATCACCAAACGGTATTCGCTGAAGGTCATTGTTGGCGACGTGTCCATAAATAATATTTCAATTTATTAGTTTACCAACTACGGGCAGCTTCTAAAGATTAATTATCAAGGAATAATCGTTTTATAAGAAAGCACTTAGTAAAATTAAAAAAAATCGAATTAATAATCTAGGATCCCGAGTTCGATCCCCGGTCGGATTACTTTTTGTTGTTTTCTTAACAAATTTTAGAGAAATTTCAAGATAATATTCTAGGATCCCGGGTTCGATTCCCGGTCGGAACGATCAATTTTTGTCTTTTGAGATTAATTTAGAGTTGTGTATTACATAATAATCATCTGTGTAATGTAAATGCAAAATTTTGTAAAAATAAATGCTTATTTTGATGTTTAATACATGGAAATAATTTTGTTTTGTATTATTAGATAAGAAACATTATGACTGATAAGGATAGTGTTTGAGGACCTTGGTGTTTCATAATGAACAGAAATAAGTGCTATCTGACCAAGGATTTCACTATCCTCCTATCAAGGTGACTAGAGTCGTGTAGAAATTGGTTGCTCAAGTAGTGCGGATAAAGAACCGCGCGCTGAACTCGCACATAAATCCAAAAATCCATAAGGCCAATAAATTAATTTTAATTTTTTGCAAAATTTCAGTAATTTATGTAAAATTGAGTCTTAAATGTTTCAGGATGACTGTGTAAACTAAAAATGTGAATTCTGTGTTAATACGAATTGAAATTACTTCAAAAATAGTGAAATAATGATATCTTTGTGTAAGAAATTTAAAAGTGTTTTAAAAGTAAAAATATGTATAAAATGTGAATTAAACTATTGTATTAGTTAAGATGTTTGTATTTTCAAATAAAGAATATTGTTTCAACCTTATATGTTAGATATTTAAGAATTCTAACTTAGTATCTACATATGTTGTAAAGTAGACATATTTTGTTAAATAAATAAAAGGTTTTTATGTGATTAAAATACAATGAATGTCATAATATTAAGGTTTTGTTGTGCTATCATTATACATAAATTGTATAACCGTATGTCTTATACAAATAAATATATAGAGAAAAACTGTAAGAGTGCAATAGAAAAAATTCAACGTAATTGTATTGTGAAATCGCGTAGGGGGCGCGGCTCTCTTTCGAGTATAGATTTGAATTTGAAGTACCTTATTGAACTGGTTTTCATGTAATTAATTCGGGACCAGCTACCAGTAATACTTATAATCAAGAAAGAAAACGTATAGGGAAGTGAAAGGAATAGGAAAAGTAATCAATTGAACTCTTACGGAGAGGTTTTGAAGATAAATACTGTTTAATTCCTAAAGGATGTTCCACCAACACCTATTGAAATACAGTTCAACCAACATAACAAAAGACGACGGGACCAGGACCACTACAAGAGGACCCGTAATCTTCGTCGTCTGACCTTTTCTTTTGAGAAAGGGTTTTCAGACGCCCCTTCGTGATACTCCTTCACGCGGTTCACATGCATGTCGTTGACCGCCCGAACCCAACGTAGGTGTCATTGGACTTTTGGATTAGGGACCAAGGCAAGGAAGACCTCAGTTGACCCTTAACTGCCGGAATTATTGGAGGGAGCGGTCTGGATACCTATTAATGGTCATTTGCAGCCAGATGAAGACCAGACCAAAGAAGACCAGGCCAGTGTAGTAGGCCCATCAGGGCTGAGGCAGGACCGGACCTGTGGAAACTGGATAGCTGCCGGAAGAAAGAAACCGGGATTGCGGCCAGGCGCGAGTGCTTGCATGGGGCACGCACTGCAGCTAGGCGCAAGTGCTTATTGAAGGCACTCACTGCGGCCAAGCAGGGCTTGGCATTTTTTCCTGTCGGGCGGCCGTGCTCGGCATTCCTGTCGGGCGACCGTGCTCAGCATTCCTGTCGGGCGTCCGTGCTCGGCATTTCCTGTCGGGCCACCAGGCTCGGCATTCCTCTACGGGATTGTGCTTAACATTCCTGTATCATTCAAAGGTGTTTGGTGTTTACTGTTACCAGGCGGGAGAGCTCACTGCTGCCAGGCGAGGGTGTGACGGCATACCATCCCGACCCCTAACAGTGCCAAATCGTCGGGCTCTGGGCAGAACACCTTCGGGTGGAGCAGTTCTCTCGAGCGAGACTGCACTTGCACTACTAGCTCGGCTGTTCCGTCAGATTCCTTGACGAACAGTTCCCAACCTTTCCCCCATACAATTCCTGCACGACTCTATCCTTAGACAGGACACCATCCCGTCCAGGATTGATTGGGCTGATAGGGCTGTTAGGGTGGGTTGTAGGGTTGTAGGTTGGGGGGGGGGGGTAGTAGGGTTGTAGGTTGGGGGGTTGTAGAGACCGTAGGGACTATAGGGACAGTTAGGAAACCGTAGGCCAACAATCACCTTCCTGCAAGATGAAGAAGGCACAAGACCAGAACGAGAGGGTCGAGGGAACCAGGACAAGGACAGGGTTCTCAAGAAAGGCTAAAGAGGCGGAATGATTTGGAGCGACCACAGCTACCGCTTCGAGTGGGGCAACCCCTTCAAGCGGGGCTATCACCGATATATTCACGAACATGTGGGACTCTGGGGCATATGTGGCAACGACAAGCAACAGGATCGACAACAGTGGTACGCAGACCAGTACCGCACAGAAATCCGTTATATCCAGGTGCGAAACGATAGTCGAAAAGGTAGGTCAAGTTCGAACCGAAAAAGCGGCATCGACATGAACGGTGGTCGGGAGACTAGTGACAATAGGTCACATAAAGGTAGTAGGTCATCGCGATCAGCGCAATCTGAGAGCCAAATTAAAGACGCGGATTAAATTCGAACGCACAGAGCTCGAACGAGCAGAAGCAACTGCTGCTTTAGCCAAGTCACAATTGGAGTTGGCACGTCTCAACCGGGAAGAGGAAATCGACTCGAGTGAGGATGATGAAGAGCGGAATACTCAGGTGGAACCTTTCGTAAGGCGTTGGGTTCAACAGACCATAATGACCACGCCAATTAGTGTAAACCCGACACTGCTGATAAGGAAGCGTCCAAGGAATCACGCCGCAAAGAGGCGGAGGTCGAGCGCAACCTAGGAAATGCACAGAAGGCGCACGCGTGTGAAATGTCCGAGTTGACTGACGCGATTGCAAAAAAGATAGCGGGTAAAGATAAGACTTCCCCGCTTCATTTCCTCCAGGATTTACCGGTCTTCGATGGAGACCCGGGCGAATGGATAATTTTCAAAACGGTGTTTGAAGACATAAGTAGCCATTTTTCAGAAGTGCAGAATGTAGCACGCCTTAGGAGTGCATTAAAAGGTACCGCCAAAGAAGCGGTTAAGTCATTGTTGTTTCATCATCATCATCATTACAGCCCTTCACAAGTCCACTGCTGAACATAGGCCTGCCCAAAGGAATGCCACAAAGCACGGTCCTGAGCCACCTGCATCCATCGACTTCCTGCACATCTTACCAGGTCGTCACTCCATCTAGTGGGGGGACGCCCTACACTTCGCCTGCCGGTACGAGGCTGCCACTCGAGAACTTTTTTTTCCCATCGGTTGTCGGTTCTTCGAGCTATATGGTCGGCCCATTGCCACTTCAGCTTACTAATCCGTTGGGCTATGTCGGTCACTCTGGTTCTATTGCAGATATCCTCATTTCTAAGTTTATCACACACAAAAAACCCCGAGCAGAGCCCTCTCCATAGCTCGCTGAGCGACCTTGAGCTTCCTCATACGGCCAGCAGTGAAGGACCACGTCTCAGATCCGTAAGTCATCACTGGCAACACGCACTGGTTGTACAATTTCGTTTTCAGGTTTTGAATTCATCCAAATAGTTCACTCAATTCATTGAGTGAACTATTTGCGGCATCATTCAGCAATGAAAACATGCCTGAGAAACGGAAACGTCCTGAAATCAGGAAATGAACCGTACACACCGCAAAGGGGTCTGTACGCGACCGTATTAAGAGTAAGCATTGTGAACGCCGAGATAATAAGAGGCACGACCGACAAGTGGTTATGACAACTCAGGATAAACCTGCAAGTCGGGTAACACGAATCTGTGTTATATGTAACAAGGAGCATTCCATAGTGAGCTGTTACAAATTTAAGAACATGAATAATCGCGAAAAATGGGAAGCGGTTAAAAGGGCAAATGTATGTTTACAATGTTTGACACCTTAACCATAAAAGGTCAGAGTGTGCAAAAAAATGTGGTGTAGAAAGATGTCGAATGGCGCATCATCGAATGCTACATCGATACCGCAATAAAAAATACCTCGCCGCAAGGGGACGAGGGGGGTAAAGAGGCCCAAATTACGACTGTGAGCACAGGAAATGCACTGGCATGTGCATATTTAAAGATTATACCGGTCGAGTTGTATGGACCTAGAGGAAAGGTCAAGAAGCTCTTCTGGACGAAGGCTCAACCATGACTCTTATAGAAGAGCGGATGGCTCAGAAGTTAACGCCCCGCAGGCCCAAAGATGAATTACGTATTGAGGCTGTTGGGGGCAAGCGAATTAACGACAGTAGTTCGTATCGCTTAAATATTAAAATTAAAGGCATTTTCACGAGCGACTTAGAGGAGATAAGTGTATAATCAATTAAGTCACTTAATCTTTCTCCGCAATTGGTAAGCCGAGAATTATTGCGACGGTGTCCTTATTTGACACCGATTGAAGACGAGTTAATTTATGAGAGGTCCAGACCTACCATATTAATTGGTCAGGACAATTGGCGTCTCATAGTTACTCGTGAATTAATTTCAGGAGTTAAGAACCTACCTGTGGCATCGTTCACCAAACTTGGATGGGTTTTACATGGTCACATAACGGGTGGCATTAAACCAATCAAGATCGTTAACCACATTTCCACAAAAAAGAGGAGGATATGGAGAGGTTAATCAAGGATTATTTTAGTTTGAAATCATTGGGCGTATTTGCGCGCAAGCTCGCGAACGTCCCGGAAGACCGAGCATTGAATATTTTGAATAAAACGGTACGTCGTATACCTGATAACAGGTACGAGACTGCTTTGTTATGGTGTACAGATGACGAACGCATGCCTAAGAATAGAGCGCAGGCTGAAAGTCGCCTGATCAATATCGAAAAGAAACTCGATAAGAATGGCGAGTTGAAAAAAAATACGAGAAGCAAATTGAAAATCTCATCGTTAACGGTTACGCAGAGAAGGCGAACCATATTTCCATTTCTCTTCCTCACTTCGCGGTGACTCTTCCGCAGAAGAAGAAGTTAAGACTTGTTTTCGACGCATCCGCAAGGACGGGCGGACGTTGTCTCAATGATGCATTGTTGACCGGACCGGACTTGTTATTATTCGGCGTTCTTTTACGATTCAGAGAAGGAAACGTGGCAGTAATGGCAGATATTAAAGAAATGTTCCTGCGAGTGAAAATTCGGGAGGAACACAGGGACAGTCTCCAATTTCTCTGGCGGCACAATCGTGACGCGCCACCAGAAGAGTATAGAACCACAATTTATGTGAAGAATAGTAATGCGCAAGATATAATCTCTATCCAGAAGCAGCTTCCGCGACGGAAAGCAATTTCTGTATGGATAACTATCTACAGGTATTTTCCGACGTGACGACGGCCTAAAAGATAGTAAACGATATGTATGAATTACATAAACATGCTTCTTTCCAACTGAGGGGATGGGCTAGTAACCGACCCGAGGTTTTATGTAAAATGGAAAATAAATATAAAAGCGACAGTGCTTCACTGGGAAATAAGGAGCACACAGAACGCACTTTAAGTTTGATTTGGAATATCAAACGAGATACGTTAAGTTTCTCCATAAGTCTTCGTAATACACCGGAGAAGGTGATAGAAGGTTTACGTCCGCCTACGAAGAGGGAAACAGGCAGGAGATGGGCAGCAGCATCTTCCTGATAACAGCAAAATTACAATAAAAAACTGCGGTTGTCAACCCGCTTGCCAAGCGTGGCAACTATGGGAAATACCCCTCAATGATGAGAGTGACAAAGAGACGGCCCCCAGTCTACGGCGGCCACGCTATTCCTGGCTACGGTGGCGATCATTGTAACGGTAGGGCAGGGGATGCTAAGAATCTCCGGTGGAGGTTCGGTTGCCACCTAAGACCTACTCGACCTGGCAACATACCTGAGGACTGACGAGAAGATCGTGGAGCTGGAAGAAGAGATAGACAAGTTACGCTGGCATTTTATAGGATTATCCGAGGTCCGGATAGGGGCCAGGATACGGTAATCCTCGAATCCGGCAACTTGTTCTATCACCGGGAGGGTGACAATCAGTTCCAAGGAGGGGTCGGATTTATCGTCCACAAGTCTCTCGTTAACAACGTTGTAAAGATTGAGAGTGAGTCAACGAGGGTTGCGTACCTTATGCTCAGAATCACCAAACGGTATTCGCTGAATGTCATACAGGTTTACGCACCAACCTTGGCGCATCCCGATGAGGAGGTGGAGGAAATGTATGAAAATATCTCTAGAGCCATGAATTCCTCCAAAACCCACAATACGGTGTTAATGGGAGACTTCAATGCAAAATTAGGCACAAAAGAGAACGGTGAGCTGAAAGTAGGGAAATTTGAAATAGGGCAACGGAACCCAAGGGGCCAGCAGCTGGCCGACTTCATGGAGAAAGAGGGACTCTTTATGATGAACTCTTTCTTCCAGAAGCGGCCCCACAGGAAGTAGTCCTGGTCGAGCCCCGACGGTTCGAAAAAAATGAGATTGACTTCATTATGACGACCAGACGACCACTGTTCAGTGATGTCTCCGTGATTGCGAGGGTGAAAACTAGTAGCGATCACCGAATGGTTAGAGGCACACTGAACCTAAACGTTAAGTTGGAGAGGTGTCGTCTAATGATTTCAACGCTCCGTCCCCCTCGTACTCAGTTCCAAAGTCCCGAAACCTTTCAGCTCGAGTTACAAAACCGTTTTCAGTGCCTAGAAGACTGCAATGAACTGGACGCTATGAATGACAAGCTCTTGAAAACTATCCATACGGTCGGAGTTAAGATTTGCATGACCCGCCGCAGAAGAACACAAAAACTCTCCGATCATACTCTTAATCTCATGGCTGTTAGACGGGAAATTAAGCTACATTCTTCAACGGATTTGACAGCATACAGGCAACTGAACAGACAGATCTCCAAATGCATGCGGCGGGACTTACGCAACTTCAATAGAGCTTGTATTGAAGAAGCGATCGAGCGGAACCAAGGCTCCAAAGTCTTTGCCAGAGATCTGTCTGCCAGAAAGTGGCAGCATCGTTTCCGCGACATCTAAGATTTTGAGTGAGATTGAGGGATTCTATGGCCAGCTGTACACGCCAAGAGTGAGTCTTATCCGATACTATTCCGAAGATATCCCGGACGTCAGTCTTAGCGAGATTAGAATGACTCTCCAGCACCTTAAAAACGGCAAGTCCCCGCGCGAGGATGGAATTACAGAGGAGCTTTTGAAAGCGGGTGTAAAACCGGTACTTGAAGTCCTTCAGAAGCTCTTTAATTCCGTCCTACATGGTGGGACTACTCCGGCGGCGTGGAGCAGATGTGCAATGGTCTTGTTCTTCAAGAAAGGCGACAACGCTCTCTTGAAGAACTACAGACCGATTTCCCTTCTGAGCCGCGTCTACGTGCTGTTTTCGAGAGTCATTACGGATCGTCTCGCACGCACACTTGACGACTTCCAGCCTCCCGAACAAACAGGTTTCCGAAAAGGCTTTAGTATCATGGACCACATACACACCCTTCGGCAAATTGTACAGAAGACAGAGGAGTATAATCTGCCAATTTGTCTTGCGTATGTGGACTATGAGAAAGCCTTTGATTCCGTCGAAATTTGGGCGGTGCTGCAGTCCCTTCAGCGGTACCAAGTTGACTGTCGGTATATCGAAGTGCTGAAGTGTTTCTACAGTAGAGCAACGATGGCTATCCGAGTACTGAATCAGAGTACGAAACCTATCTACCTGCAGAGAGGTGTAAGAGAGGGTGACGTTATATCCCCGGAACCCTTCACCGCTGCATTGGAAGACGTTTTCAAGCTAATGGACTGGAAAGGATGCGATATTAACATCAATTGACGGCTCCGTGGCGCAGTGGCTTAACAATGAGTTACTGCGCTGGGGGCTGCAGGTTCGAATCCCACACGGAACAAATATTTGTATGACCTACAAATAATTGTTCCAGGTCTGGATGTTTGTCTTTGTGCAATTTGTGTTGGGTAACGTTGTTTTTAAAAAAAATGGCGAGTACAACACTCACCTTGGATTTGCCGACGATATAGTCCTTATGGCAGAACCGCTGGAGGACCTAAGCACTATGCTCAATTACCTCAATGGTGTCTCCCAACGGATACGTCTTAAGATGAACATGGACAAAACAAAAATCATATTTAACGTCCATGTCACACCTACGCCGGTAGTTGTTGGGAGCACTAAGCTCGAAGTTGTTGACGAATATGTTTACCTGGGACAAATAGTCCGACTAGGTAAGTCCAACTTCGACCAAGAGGTCAATCGACGGATTCAACTCGGCTGGGCCGCGTTCGGGAAACTACGACACATCTTCTCGTTAGACATACCTCAAAACCTGAAAACGAAATTGTACAACCAGTGCGTGTTGCCAGTGATGACTTACGGATCTGAGACGTGGTGCTTCACTGCTGGCCGTATGAGGAAGCTCAAGTTCGCTCAGCGAGCTATGGAGAGGGCTATGCTCGGGGTTTCTCTGCGTGATAAACTTAGAAATGAGTATATCCGCAGTAGAACCAGAGTAACGGACATAGCCCAACGGATTAGTAAGCTGAAGTGGCAGTGGGCCGGCCATATAGCTCGAAGAACCGACAACCGATTGGGAAGAAAAGTTCTCGAGTGGCAGCATCGTACCGGTAGGTGAAGTGTAGGGCGATCCCCCACTAGATGGAGTGACGACCTGGTAAGACATGCAGGAAGTCGATGGATGCAGGTGGCTCAGGACCGTGCTTTGTGGCATTCCTTGGGGGAGGCCTATGTTCAGTAGTGGATTTATGGCTGTAATGATGATGATGACGAAGATAGAGATAACGAGTGATGTCAGTCTTCGATCCTTTAGGACTTGCATTAGCCATAATGGTCCAAGGAAAGTCGCTAATCCAGCAAGCATGGAGAATAGGCATCTCTTGGGATGATCAAGTTCCACACGAATTGAACGTGTTATGGTGCACACGGATATTGGAAGTGAAGAAAATAGGTCATCTAGAAGTACCTAGACCCGTTGCTGAAGGCGTCAGCAGGGGGGAGTTACACACTTTCACGGACGCTAGTGAAAAAGCATATGCCGCCGCGGTGTATTATGTCACCACGGACGAGTTGGGAGAAAGGCGAATCACGCTGATCGCCGCTAAGGTAAGAGTAGCGCCGTTGAAGCCGATTTCCATTCAAAGGCTTGAATTGCAAACAGCTCTTATGGGCAGCCGATTAGCTGCATCAGTTAAGGAAGAGAGCAAATATAAGATATCCGAACGAGTATTCTGGACAGACTCACGCACAGTGTTAGCGTGGATTAAGTCAGATCCTCGTGCTTTCAAACCATTCGTTGCTCATCGACTGGCTGAGATCGAAAATCACAGTAGGCCATTTGAATGGTGATGGGTACCGACGTCACAAAACATGACAAATGACGCCACTAGAAGTTTCCCTTCCACCTTCGATGAAAGTTATCGCTGGTTTCAAGGACCTGAATTCCTCAGTGGACCATGCAAGTGGACATAAGAAATAGCTTAGAAACGGGTGAAGAAAAATCACCAAAGAGCGTAACCACGCTAAGAAAGGAATAGCTGTTAAATCTACCCGACTACGGACGATTTAGCAGCTTTAAAAAATTCCTTGGGGCACCTTACAAGCGATAGAAAATTCAAGAGTTTAAGAAAGTCGGTTGAAAGACCCAACAATACGCCGGAAAAATCGGTTATATGTTCCCACGAAAATTTTGCAAAGTCGGTTAAAGGACCCGATAACGCATTAAACATAGCGCTTTTAAAAAGAGCAGAATTATTAATTTGGAAGTTTGTTCAAGACGTGTGTTTCCATTCGGAAATAAAATACTTAAAAGCAGGCAGAAACGTTGAAAGAAGTTCATGCTTAAGTAAATTATCTTTGGAATTAGAAGATATCCTACTCCGTTTAAACAGGCGTTTACCTTTCAAGTCATATTTTACTGAGGATAGTAGAAAACCTGTCGTCTTAGACGGTAAACACGAAGTCGTTAAAATGATGATTAGAGAAGTTCATCATCATTTTGGACATGCCGATCATCAAATTGATGAATGAGGTGAACCAAAAATTTTGTCTTGAACTTACGTAACGTAGTACGTAGTGTGTCACATCTCTGTCAGTGGTGCAGGACATACAGGTCAAAGCCACAGTCTGACCACCAGAGCAGTACGTCTGGAGTTAGCAGCATCGTTGACACCAGCGTCAATGATAATGGCGTTAAGGCTATTTATCGTCAGAAGAGGAAAACCAGCCTTTATATACAGCAATAACCGAACGAATTTCAAAGCTGCAAATAAGGAGTTAATGCAAGCATGCGAAGAGTGCTATAATGGCTTGAAAGACGAGTCCTTTAGAAAATATATCAAATGGAAATTTATACCACCCGAAGCACATGGAGGGTGCTTGGGAGAGGTTAATAAGATCGATTAAAACTGCGTTGACCGCGACGCTCAGAGAAAGAAGTCCGCGAGAGGAAGTTCTGCATACGTTGCTTTTGGAAGCAGAGCACACCGTAAATTCCAGACCTCTGGTAACATTTAGTATTTATAGTCCTGAAGAGAGTTTGATACCCAATCATTTTCTTCTCGGCCGCTCATGTGGAGATCGTCCACCTGGGTTATTTTTAGAGCGACATCTGACAGGTCCACTCAATTGGAGAACCGCTCAGAAGTTAGCCGACCATTTTTGGACGAGATGGCTGGAGGAGTACATGCCTGCTCTGATACCTCGAATGGGTGATAACGGAAAATTCGTGGAACCGAAAGAGGGCGATATTGTCTTGATAATAGATCATTCGTTGCCACGAAATACGCGGCCGAGGGGAAAGATTCATAGGACGCTACCGGGACAAGACGGTCACACTAGAGTGGTTGAGGTCATTACTAGCGCAGGTATTTTGAGGAGATCTACGTCCAGAATAATAGTACTGGTACCCGCGACGCCTCCCAAATGATGGTGCTGACGCACAGTGGGGAGATTGTTGGCGACGCGTCCATAAATAATATTTCAATTTATTAGTTTACCAACTACGGGCAGCTTCTAAAGATTAATTATCAAGAAATAATTGTTTTATAAGAAAGCACTTAGTAAAATTAAAAAAAATCGAATTAATAATCTAGGATCCCGGGTTCGAGCCCCGGTCGGATTACTTTTTGTTGTTTTCTTAACAAATTTTAGAGAAAATTCAAGATAATATTCTAGGATCCCGGGTTCGATTCCCGGTCGGAACGATCAATTTTTGTCTTTTGAGATTAATTTAGAGTTGTGTATTACATAATAATCATCTGTGTAATGTAAATGCAAATTTTGTAAAAATAAATGCTTATTTTGATGTTTAATACATGGAAATAATTTTATTTTGTATTATCAGATAAAAAACATTATGACTGATAAGGATAGTGTTTGTGAACCTTGGTGTTTCATAATGGACAGAAATACGTGCTATCTGACCAAGTATTTCACTGGCCTCCTATCAAGCTGACTAGAGTCGTGTAGAAATTGGTAGCTTATGTAGTTCGGAAACAGAAACAGATACTTATTTATTCAATATAGATTATAAATAATACTAATTAAAAGTCAATCAAATAAAAGTTGTTCAATTACCACTGGTTCGAAAAAAAACCTCTGTCCTGGGAAGAGCCAGCAAGAAACCCGGCGGGACTTTTTTTTAAATAACAGCTTACAATCATGTATGTTACACAAATTAACAACACAACAAATTAGAAATAGCTTGGTAGCGATCACCTCATTTCCAGGGGTTATTATCATCCATAAATTCTTTAATAATATAATAACCCTTTTTATACAAACTTAGTTTAATAAAATTTTTGAACTTTGAGCAGGTCAAATTTTGTATACTGTATATTATCCATACGACCGTCCGCCCCGCGCGAGTGATTCTCGCCTGATCTTCCCGCGAATTAAATGTCACTATTTTTACGACCGCGCGAGACAGTCTTAACAAAAACGATTACTATTGAAAAGCTACTATAGCTCCATTCAAATAAAAAATATTCTCAAAAGACTCAAAGAATTCAAAATATTATTTTGCTAAAAGAAAATAAATCAAATTAAAAATAAAGCCTGAAAATAAAGCTTAAAAATGGGAATATCAAAAATTAATCAAAATAAAATTATTTCGAGTTTTACAAGAAAACTGTAATACTTACTGGAGACAGTTATTTTATATTATAATAGTACATGATATTCCCTTTAAAATGACACCAATATCAATAACATCTTATAAAATATCCAAAAATGCCAACCCGCTCGCCAAGCGTGGCAACTATGGAAAATACCCCCCAATTATTAAAGCAACAAACAGACGGCCCCCAGTCCCCGGCGGCCCCGCTATTCCTGGCTACGGTGGCGACCATGGTAACGACGGGGCAGGGTGTGCTATGAATCTCCGGTGGAGGTTCGGTTGCCACCTACGACGACTCGACCTGGCAACGTACAACGCACGCACCCTGAGGACTGACGAGAAGATCGTGGAGCTGGAAGAAGAGATAGACAAGTTGCGCTGGCATATTATAGGATTATCCGAAGTCCGAAGAGAGGGGGAGGACACGGTAATCCTCGAATCCGGCAACTTGCTCTATCACCGGGAGGGCGACCATCTGTCCCAAGGAGGTGTCGGATTTATCGTCCACAAGTCTCTCGTTAACAAAGTTGTAAAGATCGGGAGTGTGTCGACGAGGGTTGCGTACCTTATACTCAGAATCACCAAACGGTATTCGCTGAAAGTCATACAGGTTTACGCACCAACCTCGGCACACCCCGATGAGGAGGTGGAGGAAATGTATGAGGATATCTCTAGAACCATGCATTCCTCCAAAACCCAATATACGGTGTTAACGGGAGACTTCAATGCAAAACTAGGCATAAGAGAGAACGGTGAGCTGAAAGTAGGGAAGTTTGGAATAGGGCAACGAAACCCAAGGGGCCAGCAGCTGGCCGACTTCATGGAGAAAGTTGCTCTTTATGATGAACTCTTTCTTCAAAAAGCGGCCCCACAGGAAGTGGACCTGGTCGAGCCCCGACGGTTCGACAAAAAATGAGATTGACTTCATTATGACGACCAGACGACAACTGTTCAGTGATGTCTCAGTGATCGCGAGGGTGAAAACCGGCAGCGATCACCGAATGGTTAGAGGCACACTGAACCTAAATGTTAAGTTGGAGAGGTCTCGTCTAATGAAGTCAACGCTCCGTCCCCCTCGTGCTCTAATCCAAGGTCCCGAAACCTTTCAGCTCGAGTTACAAAACCGTTTTCAGTGCCTAGAAGACTGCAATGAAGTGGACGATATGAATGACAAGCTCGTGGAAACTGTCCAGGCGGTCAGAGCTAAGTTCTGCAAGACCCGCCGCAGAAGAACACAAAAACTCTCCGATCACACTCTTAATCTCATGGCTGTTAGACGGGAGATGAGGCTACATTCTTCAACGGATTTGACAGCATACAGGCAACTGAACAGACAGATCTCCAAATGCATGCGGCGGGACTTGCGCAACTTCAATACAGCTCGTATTGAAGAAGCGATCGAGCGGAACCAAGGCTCCAAAGTCCTTGCCAGAGATCTGTCTGCCAGAAAGAGCCAACTGTCAAAGCTGAAGACCGAATGTGGCAGCATCGTTTCCGGGGCACCTGAGATTTTGATTGAGATTGAGAGGTTCTATGGGCAGCTGTACACGTCATCGTTGGAGCCACACGCAAGTGTGAGTAACGATCCAAGAGCGAGTCTTATCCGACAATATTCCGAAGATATCCCGGACGTCAGTCTGAGCGAGATTAGAATGGCTCTCCAGCATCTTAAAAACGGCAAGGCCCCAGGCGAGGATGGAATTACAGCGGAGCTTCTGAAAGCGGGTGGAAGACCGGTACATGAAGTCCTTCAGAAGCTCTTTAATTCCGTCCTCCATGGTGGCATTACACCGGAGGCGTGGAGCGGAAGTGCGGTGGTCTTGTTCTTAAAGAAAGGTGACAACGCTCTCTTGAAGAACTACAGACCGATTTCCCTTCAGAACCGCGTCTACGTGCTGTTTTCGAGAGTCATTACGAATCGTCTCGCGCGCAGACTTGACGACTTCCAGCCTCCCGAACAAGCCGGTTTCCGAAAGGGCTTTAGCACCATAGACCACATACATACCCTACGGCAAATTGTACAGAAGTCCGAAGAGTACAATTTGCCACTATGTCTGGCGTATGTGGACAATGAGAAAGCCTTTGATTCCGTCGAAATTTGGGCGGTGCTGCAGTCCCTTCAGCGGTGCCAAGTTGACTGTCGGTATATCGAAGTGCTGAAGTGTTTGTACAGTAGAGCTACGATGGATATCCGAGTACAGAACCAGAGTACGAAACCTATCCAATTGCAGAGAGGTGTAAGACAGGGTGATGTTATATCCCCGAAACTCTTCACCGCTGCATTGGAAGAGGTTTTCAAGCTTCTGGACTGGAAAGGATACGGTATTAACATCAATAGCGAGTACATCACTTACCTTCGATTTGCCGACGATATAGTCGTTATGGCAAAATCGCTGGAGGACCTAATTACTGTGCTCAATGACCTCAATAGTGTCTCCCAACGGATAGGTCTTAAGATGAACATGGACAAAACAAAGATTATGTTTAATGTCCATGTCACACCTATGCCGGTAGTTGTTGGGAGCACTAAGCTCGAAGTTGTTGACGAGTTTGTTTACCTGGGAGTGAAGTCAGCTGAATTCAAATATTTAAAAAATTTCATGACTAGAGTAGTTAGTAAAATGCCAGTATACAAAATCTCAACTATTTATGTAGTACAAAACCAAGCGTATTGGTTGGTCCTTGTTTATTTCTCCATCTTATTCTAATTACTTTTGGTGCTTTTTTTTTAAATTTATTCTATGCTACTGCAGCGCCACCCTTATTGGACACGTTTTAGGGACACTTTTCATATATAGAGATGGTCCTCCTTCTCTCTACACTCCATATTGAAACCGAAAGATGTCGTTTGGTGCCTAGACAGGTGAGGCAATAATGGTTTTTGGGGACTGTAGTCACCGTGAACGGTTGAGTCGTTATGTGCTTGTTAAAACTGTATACCAATATTAAAAAAATTAAAGACAGAGACGGAGATATGTGCATTGTAACAGTGTACCCCGTGTAACACTGTGCCCCACCTTACCTCAGCTAAATTTTTCAAGTCTGACTAAAGTGAAAGTACAGTCTATAGAGAATAGGTAAGTTTTGTAAAGCTCAGCATAGGATCATGATAGCTGTCATTGTCACAAGTGTTTTCTATGCTCGAAGCTATAGATGTGCCAACCAAGGCGGTTATAATATAAGTGCCAACACGGAAAAATTACAACTCGAGTTGAAAACTTAAGTTTAAGTTTAAGTTGATAACTTAACTCGAGTTAGCAGTACGAAACAGAGTAAATAATTTGCTACAAGTTACTTATTTGGAACGAAGTTCTTTATCAGACGGTACGGGTTTGGCGGATGGGAGCTAGGCGACAAAAAGTGTTTTTCGTCACTACCCCTTGTGTCATAGTGTAGACGGCCTTGGCGGCGAAATAAGGAAGTGAGATGGAATAATATCCATCTCCCTCGGACTTTTTCTTATCTTGCCATGAAATAAATATTATTTTATTTCAATTATATTCTTCATTTTAATAGACGCTAGTAATTAATTTAATTGTATTTGTTAATCAATTATATAATACCTACGTTTATCAATAATAATATACTACGCAAGGAATTTCGTTCCAACCGAGTGTTCCACGATACTCACACATTTTTATAAATTTGTTTTTTTATCTAGCTCTTTGGTAGGTTGGGATAACTATAATTACGAAACTTATTATGTTGGCTTGATATAAAAAGGTATAATTTATAGTATCACATACTTCTGTATTTTTGGTTTTAATCTTAGTTATAGTAAGTACTTTCATTTAACAACAAAACTAGCTATAGTCTTCATGAAACAATTTTAGCCTAGCTTTAAAATGTAGGTACATAAGCTATTAATAGTTTAATTATCACAGTCAAAATATTCTTAACCCCTTGTCTGTGCGTCGACCAGCAGTCGGCACGTCAAATTATTTGCGCGTCTGTGAGCCGACCAGCAGTCGGCATCGTTTCCTGTTTATGTTTTCGCGCTCTTTACGACGGAACTACGATGCGTTTTTTAGGTGCGACACTTGAAATCATAGACTAATAATATATACTCAGTGTCAAACTGCTTTACTGTTACTCTTTGCTCCGTAAAAAAAAAATATCGGCACTTCAAATTGGACGCTGTCAAACCAACCGACTCCGGTTTTGTCACGCCTTTGATAAGTTTTCTTGAATCAAATTTGTTGTGATTTGAAGGAGAAACCATGGAAAGGTAAGTACTTTCACATTTTTATTACTGGGAAACATATAATTTTGCTAATTTAATTGTAAAAACCAGGCCAAACCAACGACATAGCCGTCTAACGAACTATGAACGTACTTTTATTTCTGCAATATTTGGTCTAAAAAGTGAATAAAACCGTAATGTTTTGGAGAATTTAAGCTACTAATGTAATTAATTTGCAATGGATGACAATGGTAAACGTATATTTAGCTTTGAAAACTTTAATTTTGGGTCTAAATACGTGAAGGTTATTTCTTTACCGTCAGTCGGCAGGGGCACAGACAGGGTTTTGGCAGTTGATGACGTCATAACGGCGGCATGTCGGGCATGCTAGAAATTATAGATACGCTTTTGTATTTTCTGTTTGAAGTTATTTTTAAATATTTTGCATGTAATGTTACATCACTTTTAATTGCATAAACATTTAGTTACTGTGGAGATATAGTGGAAGTTGCATACTTTTTTGTAGTATGTCATTTCTGTATGCTTTGTATGGTGTGCAATAAAGAATATTAAATAAATAAAATAAATAAATATAAAATATGGGAGCGAAAAAACTTAGCAGAATTTTTGTAATTTTTTATTTTTTATGTTTGCATCATGTAGAGGGCGCATATACTAACACTTTTTGTCGTAAAAAGTTTTGGGCTTGGATGAACCTGAGCAAAGATATTTAGGTATTTGAAGTACCAAGTAGGTACCAAGATAAAAATACAGCATTTTTGTTTCTTTTTTCTTCGTTTGCGTCGTGTCGGGGGGGCACCCAAACAAACAATTTTTTCCTGAACAATTTTGGACTTAGACGAACCTGGGCCGAGATAAAGGCATTTGAAGAGCGTCCAAGCCCAAAATTGTTTGGGACAAAAAGTGTTTGTTGCACGATGATAAATTTAAAAATAAATAATTTTATTTTTAACTTTGACAACCAATTTTTTTTTCAAAAAATTTCTCCAAAAATAATATTTACATATTTTCTAGACGTCTTATAGTAAGTTAAAAAAGTTACGCATGGACATTACTAAATTAGCTCTAAGGGCACCTTTTGCATTCATGTCTCGCGTATCTCTTGCATTTTTGTGTTTATTTTCTCTTTGGTTTGCATGCTTTTTGTTTTTGCTTTTTTCTTTAAAGAGGTGGACGTGGTCGTGCTCGTGGCCGTGGGCGTGGGCGTGGTGCGTACGCTGGTGGTGAAGGGGCGCATGCGCACACTGGTGGTGAAGGGGCGCATGCGCACACTGGTGGTGAAGGGGCGCATGCGCACACTGGTGGTGCGCGGACGCGTGGTGGGCCCACTAGCGGTGCTGGCCACACCGAAAGGCCTTCTGCTGTTGATCCGTAATAACAAATTTAACAACTAACAAGTTTCTTCGTTTTTTTTAGCAACATTAATATTCTGCATTAATATTTTAGAGTTTACTGTGGCATGGTGGGGGAGTTGCCGGTGGGGAGGCCTCTAGAGCGGCCGCTGACTCAGCGGCGACCTCGAGTACTGCCTGCCGCAAGGCGAGGGTAAGCACTTCGAAGTTGGTTTTGTTACTCGATTCACGTGCAGGGCATTGAATTTAACTTTCTTTTTAGTCCCGTGCCGGTGTCGTTGTGGTCGTCCATGGACCTCCTCACCGGCAACCACCCGACCCAGCCGCTGAGCCCTCAGGAGGACCGAGCTGCAGCGGCCCAACCAGCAGTAGTTGATATGGAGCTTTGCTCAGTTCCTTCACCTGCTTTGTAAGTTTTTACTTATATTCATATTTTGAAGCTAAACTTTTCGTAACTGGTCATAAAATAACGTATTTTTAACACTATTTATGTTTTACAGACACGTTGAAGTTGGAGGGAGTGGAACCTCCACACCTAATCGGACTCCAACGTCCCGAAAGCGAAATGCGTAAGTTTTTCCTTTATTGCTTTATTAAATATTGATAGTATTTGACTTTGAACTGTTAACTGTTCGAATATAACTATTACGATAGAAATCAAAAAACAACATTATTTTTTCAGATCGGACCACAATGACATGGGGGCTAAACGGCGTCTGTGAGTGCCTATTAATAAATATATATTCTATGTGCAGAAGTGTCTACTTAATATTTTGATTCTTAATAATTTATTTTCTTCTTTTAGAATTACTTCCTCGTCATCTTCGTCGCGTCCTCTAAGGGATATTGAATTTGTTTGTGTGGAATTGTTGGCAGCACACACACCACCAGCACCTACCCGTGCATTGCCGAACACCTGGCATTTTCCGGGGCAATACGATCTGCTCCCGGGAACAACACGGAACGAGCACCAGAGGCGTAGTTGTTCAGTTTGCAAAAAGCGAACATCAAGCTTTTGCAAAGCCTGCAACGTGCCCCTGTGTGTGTTTGGTTGCTTTGAGTCATATCACACTTCACAGTAAACTACACAAAAACACTGTCTTACACACAAGGTATTTAGGCACTAGTATTGAAGGTCTATCTGAAAAACACTTGTACTTGAGCACACAGTCCACCTGATGGTAAGTGGATACATCGTCACCCCTGAGGACTAAGATGGAATGCCTCCTTTTCAGTAAAAAGGGTATGCCGCTATTTTAATGGGAAGGTTAAAGTAGGTAGGTGTTACCATCCAAATCGTAATGGGAAATTTGGAAAACAAAAAGCTGCACATTTATATACTATAGTTTGTTTATGTATGTATGTATGTGCGTATGTATGTATGTAGTGCCTCAGATAGAGGGTTATGTTTTTGTGATAAATTTGTTTCTAACGAGTTATAATATGTATGTTTGTCTTTTGAAATTTTGGCTCATCATAAAATTGTTGGAACCTAGGTCCGTGTCATTCATTCAAATTGCAAACGTCATTATACTGATAAGGGATCGTACGAAAATTAGGGACGCAATGAAGGGGGGGGGGGGGGGGTTGCTCAACCTAATTTTCAGTACGTTTCCTTGGCATTTTGTAACATATGTATATATAATATATATGTCCATGATCGGTAGCCATGTACATATATATACATATATTATGTGTATATTGTACATATTTGTACATATCGAACAATGGTAAATTATGACCAACCATGCTTGGGTATCAACATGCTGCCTAAACCTTCACCTTCAACCTACAAGCCGCCGGTTCATTTTACCTCTTGCTGTGATTCGTGAACAAAGCATGATTTAAAAATTATGTCATATTAAGTAGTATCCCAAGTGATTGTCATTATTAGACCCGTTATGTTTACTATAATGTTTCAAAATAATGAGGGTTACAAAAATCACCTAGTCATTATCTTGTTGAAGACAAGTCGTATCCACACTTTGCTAGCATGTATGAGGCTAAAATGTTTAGATATTTACTACTTTCATAAGCTTGATGTTTGAAATATTTCTTAGAAACAACTTGTTTTTTTTTGTTTAATTGATTACTAAATTTAATGTATATCTTGAAACAATAATTTCTTTTCCATTTGTAAGTAGATATTATCCAAAATAGACATGTTTTTAGAGGTACTAATTTTGGTGTCAAATTACATACCATCTTTGTTCCACTCATACTCAAATTTATATTGAATGTAACATGATTCTTTTATTTATATTTGTAGCTTATAAGCTTAAGTTGCTGCAAACAAAAGGTCTTTGTCCCATTCGCTCAGGGTCATTTTAGATAACAAGAAATGTGAGACCCTTTTTTGTTTACTTTAAGTGGAAGTATTTTTTGTGTCAACTTTGTAAACATGTGTTGTGTGAAAAAAATGTATAGGACCTTGTTAATTTTGGTTTGTATTGTAAACTTAGATATGTAATGTGTTAATTAAAATTAGTTTCAGTTTAATTATTGTTTTATTTTATACAAATTATCAAGAAATACAATAAAATTTTCTGTACCCCATATTAAGTAGTAATGTTTCTATGGCAAATAACTACCAATATGCTAAATATGTAAAGATATATACAAAATAGGTAATTAAAACCAATATTTTAATTGTAAGCGTACAGCATTCCTTTAAAAAAATCGAGGAAATCCAACTTTAAAAAAAACATATGCTTATAATATCCCTGTCTGTGCGCTTGCCGACGGTCGGCATCACAGATACGCAAAATGGCGGAAACATTAGTCACACTGTTTAGAGGTTAAATATTTTTTTTTCAAATTCTTTTTTTTTTGTATTTTGTATAGAAATAGAATAAGGTTGTCAAACGAGCATATAGTCCACCTGATGGTAAGTGAATACTGTAGCCCATAGACATCTACATGTATCCTCAATTAAGAATGTAAATGCAGATACGTTGTCACAACTGAGGACTGAGATGGAATGCCTCGTTTCCAGTATAAAGGGTCTCCGGTTTCCCACACTCACCATACGAAATACAACAGCATTAAGCTGACATTTTACGTTGGTATTCTGTGAGCGCGTGGTCCTACCCCGATCGAGCCGACTCATTCGTGCTGCTACCACAATATAATTGCAGCATGGCTCTACCACGTAATACAATATATTTATTGGAAGTTAAGTGTTACATTTTACGTTAATTTAAAATATTATGTATTTTACAACTAATGTTTCTGGGTATTACAATAATAGGTCTGTGACTTACATAACAAAATTATAAAAAAAAATGAAATCACATAACTTAGCTCCTATACAATTCTAAAAATAATAAATTGTTTTGGTTGTAGCTAAATACTCTTTGATACACAAAGCGCGCACACAACGAACGAATCACGCTTACTTTTTGCTGGCGCACTTTATCCGTTCATGTACAGCAGCCCAAACTAAGAGAGTAATTGTGTTCTGTGGAGAGATCCAACTCGAGTTAACCAGCGATGGGTCGTTGACGGTTTTTCCGTTAACGAAACGTTAATGATGATTTAAGTTTGTCAACTAGTTAATCAACTAGTTAAATTCGTCAACGAATTAACGTACTACTAATGTCAACTTGCAACGTAAACCGTTAATTCATTGAACGGTTTTAATTCAACGTTACGATTCAATTTTAATTCCAGAAGTTCAATTTTAGAAACAATTTGATTCAATGTATGTATTGGAAAACGTTTGATTGATGGTTCTACTTAGATGACCTTCACTTCATACTTTTTCTTTAGGCTTAGGACTGATTGAATACAATTAGCTATAAACTATACCCTACTCAGGCTTATTTAAAAGATCATCTGATTCTGTGTGCGGAAATCAATTATTATTTACAATATGTTTTTTTATAAGTTGTTTTTTTTTTTTCATTTTTTTTGAATACAGCTACGATTCACTGTTACCCCATTACGTCCCGAAATTTTCAATTTTGTACCTTAAGTAGTCCTATTTGCAATGCAAATATACAAAATTATATTAACACAAACAAATTTACACTGTTACTATAAACATTAACTAAAAAGTCTAAACTCTAAACATTTACGATAAGCCGCAAAATAACTTCTGACCTTCCGTGCAACTTGTCACAAACTGTTATTCAAAAAATTAAAGAAAGCGAACTTCCTACATACCGTTGTATAATATATAAACATACTAGTATCCTAACCAGTAACCTATTTCTCTCGGACGACACGAGCGGGGCGCGCCATTCCACCAATATCGTCATAAGTACTATTCTTTAAATAAACATTTCGAAAATAAACCCTTTTTTGGGTTACTTAGAGTTCAAATTGTATGACATGACCATCGCTCGCAATCTATGATGTTATTTTCAACGTAAGTTTTTTAATTTGCTCAGTTCGCTGCATTAACGAGTTGCACGAGTTAAATTCATAAACGCCGTTGACGAATTCAACTAGTTTCATAAACGGTAAACGTTAATACGTTGACGGGAGATTAACGGTTGATTCAACTAGTTCGTTGATTCAACGCTCATCGCTAGAGTTAACCCATCACTTCGCTATTCGATGCAAGTGGTGCTGTCAATGTGAATGTCAAATCAAGTATTAAATTGAGCAAAGGCGAAGGAAAAGAAAGAAAATGAACACCCACAGGAACATAATTATATATAAAAAAGGGGAAAACTAATGATTACAAATGCTGTTTTTATGATATTAAATTTTAAATAGACATAAAAAATCAATATGTTTGAATGGGCTTATAGTGGTGCAAATAAAGCTGTGCCGAGAAATGTGGGTCCCGAATGTGCATATTTTTTATCTCTGCAAAGACAAATAATTGAAACTATTATAGTAACAACGATTTGTGTGTATATATTAGTAAGTACTTAAATCCAAGTAATACATTCAATTAAATACATACTTATTTAAATAATTAAATTAATAGTTGTTTATAATTCAATTATAGAATTAAATTAGTCTAGTTTTTACTATAAAATAAAAAGTTTAACGAAATAAAATATTTTTGTAGGTCAAGATCTACCCTAAGTTGGAAATAAGTGAGGAAAAAAATTATTTTAGAAGTGATAGAGGAGGTAAAAGATTATTAGTTATTCTTTTAGCATTATTATGGGGAATGGAAATTGGATTCAAATTTGCATCACGGACTGTTATTTATTTATTGAATCCTTGCCATATTACTACATTAATACAGGTAAGATTTTTTAAAACTAAACTGTTGTTTCTAAACTAAACTGGTGTCTTAAAATTGAGTAGCGTTAGAGTATTTTGACATATAAGTATAAAAACCAGATGAACTTATCTACCGAAAATTCATTTTTTTTCTTCATTAATAGTTTTCCCAATGTGGTCTGATATGCCACAATATTATTGTATAATATATCGCTAATTCCATAAAAATAAAATACTTCAAAACACATTAAAAATAAACCCAAAACATACATAGAGTACCACCCAAATATTTAAAAAGAAAATCTTATTCTAAATCAATGTAGTGAATGATCAAGACAATGTAATACAATAAAATGTGTTATTGTGGCAGTAATATCTTTGTTGTTAATTGTACTTGTCATTTAGATTTCAATTTACTTCAATTTTTCTTACATAATATGTTCAAATAGCAGCTATAAGTTGAGATAAACTCAATACAATTTGAAACACCACAGGAAGCTCTAATTTTAGATGAATATGCTTCTCTTTACAAAATGTAACAAACTGAATAAAGTGTAGTTAAACCTGGAAAATGCTGGAGTCAGTGAAATAAAGAGATTTTTTCCCACCTAGTGGTAAGCGTTGATGAAGTCCTTGATGGTGAATCGCACTATCTTAGCATAGCAAAAGTCTAATGATTTCTTATATTTATGTGAACACTATACATTGAATAAAACTACTATTATGGATTCTATCGCGTTTAACGTCATAAAATTAATAAAAGTAAGTTAATTAAACGTAATAGAATCCGTAAAAGTAGTTTTATTCAATAGCAAAAGTCTTTTAAGTTTTACTTTGAAGATGCACATTTTGGAGTTTTGGAGGCATTGAATCTCATAATATTGGCATCACTCTATTCAGAGACTGCCTGCAGTAAGAGATATTCACACACTCAACCATTGCTTCTATTTTGGATTGGATTTTATTCCGACTGAGCCAAGAATTTTACCGTTATCTTTGCATAAATGTGTTGTCCTCTGCATAGTAATATATGCTGGGCATAAGCATATCATTAATATGCAGTATGAATAGAGTTGCCGGGAAAACTACCCCTGGGGAACATCAATGACTCGGAAAGACCATTCACTTAAGAAGTCCTCCAACCAGTCAGGGGATAAATACACTGAAAGTTTGCATAAAAATGATAACATTTATAAGAGGTAAAAGATTATCTGAAATATAAATTGTTCCTTTAAAATTTCTTATTATTCACTCCATAATAGCTTTGTTAATTAGTTAGGTACTAATCCAATAATTAAAAGTAGTATGTTTACAAATTGATGGTGATGTTAATATATTACATGGTTTTGTTTATACTTATGTGAAATTACATCCAGTCACATCATGTTGTTCCTCCACATCACATATAGACCCCATAGATATATTTACAGTTACTTCTCTTTAATTGATTGTTCCAATTATGTACCTCAGAGCCAAGACAACTATGGCGCATTTATCAAATGTTTCTATTCAATCAATTATGTAAGCCAAGTGTTAAACCTAATGAAGCCTTTAACCATTGACAAGGGCCGCTGTAGTGTTTCATAAATAGGGAATTAAAATATATGTGCTATGTAATGTTCTAACAAGGCAATTTTCGATACTAGTGCCAATGGTGCCAGAACAATGGGAAATTCTTGTGTAACGTATATTGTCTGTAGAAGATAGTGTATCTGCTGATGCTGAAGGCTGAAACTATATACTACTGCCGCAGTTATTAATTCCGTTATTCTTTCAATATACTTGGAATGTACAATTTTCAGTTTAATCATATTTTTTTTTCGTTAGCTTGCCTTTAAAAAACGCACATGTGTGTGTATGTATGTGTGTGTGTGCGTGCGTGCGTGTGCGCGTGCGTGCGTGCGTGCGTGTGTGCGAGCGTGCGTGTGCGTGCGTGTGTGTGTGTGTACTTATGTACGCACGTAGGAAGTTATACTTCTTTAATGTAACAAACAAAATAACTAGCTTAAATCTGGGGACACGGCAGTGCCCCCGCCAAGTCGAGCAAAAAAGCGGCACGGCCGTACCATCCTTTTCTCGAAGCAGTTCAGGCCATTTCTGAAACCCTATAACATCGGTACGGATAAAACTAGAAGCCTGAATTTTTACTAACCAAGTAGGCATTGTATAGACTCAGTATATTTCAAATTTCATTAAATTTGAACCAGTAGTTAAAGAATTATAACTAGTCAAAATTTCTTAATTTTGTCACTCACTGACTGACCGATCATCAAAACTCTGAGGCACTTCTAGTAGTCATAGAAACTTCCCATTTGGAATTCTATTATTGTTTAATATATAAATCAAGGAAAAATTAAAATATTTTACAATTTCAGTCCAGTTTTCGAGATACACCAACTGCATAAATAACTTTGTAATCCCATATAAACATATAGTATTACAAAGTTACATTTGCAGTGAATGAATCAGTGTACCTATATATGTATAATGGAATAATAGGTGTAAATAGCTACCTAGATATAACTATCTACAAAAAGAATTGAGATGCCATCAAAAACATAACTTGTAAAAAAAGCCAAGTCTCGCAATTCAGTTCTTCTACCGTAAAAAGTTGTGAGATCCATGTAATACCAAGTCGGTTAATTTATTCAGTCCATAGATTGATACATAGATTGACTTAGCAATCGCACGAAAACATAATATATCTCACAAGTAATACATATTATATTAAATTAGATTGTTTAGTACCAATAATACCAAGTCGGTTAATTTATTCAGTCCATAGATTGATACATAGATTGACTTAGCAATCGCACGAAAACATAATATATCTCACAAGTAATACATATTATATTAAATTAGATTGTTTAGTGCGATTGCCAAGTCAATCTATGTATCAATCTATGGACTGAATAAATTAACCGACTTGGTATTACATGGATCTCACAACTTTTTACGGTAAAAGAACTGAGTTGCGAGACTTGGCTTTTTTTACAAGTTAGGTTTTTGATGGCATGTAGTTATCAGTTCCCACGAAAACTTGAGAGACAGTTACCCAATGAAGTTGTCACTTTGAGGTGTCAGTGTGCGCGCGCATCGTAAAAAATTCACTGTTATAATTTTTCTCAAACGCCCCAAAAGAAGTATAATATCAAAAAATTCTTCAAACTTTAAATATCATCACCATCATACCGCCCTTCACAAGTCCACTGCTGAACATAGGCCTCCACAAGGAATGCCACAAAGCACGGTTCTGGCCCACTCGCATCCATCGACTTCCTGTATGTTTTACTAGGTCGTCATTCCATGTAATGGGGGATTGCCTTACACTACGCCTACCGATACGAGGTTGCCACTCGAGAACATACGTACACATTAAATATACGCAAAAATAAATCAAATTGTTTTGCTAAAATAGTAGGTTCAGTAGAAAAAGTGCGCGGCAGGCAGTTAAAATGTTAATTGTTACATTATACACATGTACAAAATTACAATAGGTCTTGAAAATGTATGAAAGGAGAACAAAAGCTAGGAGGAGCTTTAAGTTTACTTTGAACCCTGGGCGCAAGTGTAGCGAGCACACCGCTGTAGCGGCCGGCAAATGCTGTCAGGCAGCAGTAATGCATCCTGTTGAGCGTTGAGAATGTAGGTCTTCATTAACAAATGATATCGGAAAACAAGCAAAAAATGTCGCCTTAATCTCACAGACTAGTGTTAGAAATCAACGTTATCATTATAAGGGTGTTGGCTCAGTGCTCACGGCCCATGCCTAGAGTGGTAAGTGTGAACAATTAAAAAAATGCACGAAATCTATGGATGGAAACGTTAATTTAGGTGGAGAATATTATATATAACAAACATAATATTATTATTAAATATGGCACCTTACGAACGAAAGTTACTTCATCATCAAGACAATTTTATGAAGATAAACTTTGCTCTTTATAGCATGTTATTTGGACGCATAGTTTAAGAGGCAATAGAAAATTACAATAATTCAACACTCGTCTCGGCGCAGAATTGACGTCTGGTTATTTCATTTCATTTGAGGGTTTCACTTCTTCCGCGTGTGATCTGCACACAATTTATTTGTTTTTTTTTTTTACCTTTACTATCTCGTAAAAGATGTCGTCGTTCACCGGTCTGTATAGTTTAAGCCTACAAGATGGTTTTATCGCCATCTATCTGAAGCCATATGGCCTTTCTAGCAGTTCCCATTCCCCATAGTCGCTTTTTACGACACCGACAGAACGAAATGGGTAGTTAACAGATTGTTTTATATCGACACATCTATATATAAAAAAAATCAATTGCTGTCCTTTAGTCTTGCTAAAACTTGAAACTGGCTCGACCGATTCTGGTGAGGTTATTTGTGTGTTTGTGTGGGTCTCTAGATGGTTTAGTTACATAATTGGACCCGATAGGTGGAGCTTTTGTCTTAATGTTCATAACCTCAAAAGAAAACAATTTAACGAAGGATTCAAATGAAACCACACCACCTTGTTGTGCCAATTTTTATTATATAGGTAGGTATAATGAGTATAGGTAATGATTATAGTTATAAGTGAAAAAGTATATAGTTATATAGTATGTGCCAAATCGATTGAGAAAAACGGACAATGACCTTTCGGTCGTTTAACCAGGGGTTACAAACCTTCAATATATAGGCACATTTTATATGTAGTACTTTCTTTATTTATAATGATTTTTTTATAATGATTGATATAATATATATTTATTAACTATTATTAAAAAGTTATGTGAAAGATCGCTGTAGAAGAAAAATCATCTATTGTTATAAAGTACTTTATTCATTTAACAACAAAAAACATTAATTTATAACACATATAAAGATTCGAGTGATAACGACACCGAATAAGTACGTACTTATGCAAAAGATAAAACTTTATTTTTAATATTATATAAGAACTTTATTTTTATTCGGTGCAATCATCACTCGTATCTTCACTTGATGAACTATCTGTAACATTAATTATAAAGCGATCTGCAGTTTGGTCAATTCTATCATCCATGCCACGCATTTTTTGTTCAACCTTAAGGACATGCTGAACACAGTTTTTCCATTTATCTGGCGTGATTTGAGTTAAACCATCTTTAAGTAAATTTTTAACATCTTTTAACTTGAAAGTTGTATTTTTTCGTGCAACGTACCCTTTCACATCTGCCCACACAAGTTCAATGGGGTTAAGCTCACAGTGATAAGGAGGTAACCTTACCACTGTGATGCTTTTTTCTTTTGCCATCTCGTCGGTGACGTAACTTCGATAGTTATCTTTAACTGCCTTTATTTTTTCCATTAAGTGGGTCTTTGTGTCCGAGGGCACGTATGCGATCTGTTTAGATTCTAGCCATTCCTGCATATTTTGTTTCCGCCAAGACATTGTTGGGGTTTTTTCTAAACGTCTGGAGTGGTAACTAGCGTTATCCATAACTATGACATCGCCGCTTTGCAGTTTTTCTATTACTTTTCTAAACCAGTCCTCGAAATGGAGAGCGTCCATACTCTCATGGTAGTCACCAGTAGATGATGATTCAAATACCCAATCACATCCCTCCAAAAAGCCATTTTCATTGCCAACGTGTACAACTATTAATCGCTTTCCTTTACCCGAAGGGGCTTTCGCGCCAGTAGAGTAGCCTTCTAACCGTGATTGACGAGAAGATTCAATTGTGGTGTCTTCCCATACCTTTCCCATAGTATGACCTGCGTTAATCCATGTTTCGTCAAGGTAAAAAATGTTACGTCCCTCGTTTCTTAATATTTGTATTTCTCTCAAATATGTGGTAGGGGAGAGGTGGTATACTTGATCCCTGTTTTGGTTTTCTTTTAGTAATTCGAACCATTTTCATAAATCTGACTTTCTTTTAAATCACACATGTATTTCCGTTCAATACTACTGATTTAGCACCAATACAGACCTTCTTATTTATTAAAAAAAACGACAAAAAGGGTTTTTTTAAAGTCCGACACAAGGATCAAGTAACCCTCCCTATGGGGATACTTGATCCCGGTGAGTGGGTTGTATGATCAATCATCCCACCCGTCAAAGTTTCAGCCATAGGCCTACCTAAATAAGGAAATTAAATAAACTTAGGTCTACTTTTAATAAGTTGTAATTAACGATTCGAAAGATGAGTAGGTACAAAATGAAAAAAACATAAAAAAATTGAAAACACAGACAAAAAATAAATGGGAAAATTATTCGAGAAGTGGCACGGAATAAATGTCACGTGTTTTTGAAAATTTCGTCGGCTCCGGCAAGTGTCCCAAAATGTCACCCCACACATAAAATATTTCGTCTTCCCTTGCTGGCCACTTCCAAAGCCTTCCACTTTTTTCCATTGCTTTTATTGTAGCTCCGTTTTTTTTGTAATTTTTCCTGGGTATGACAAACCATTGTAAATTGCAACTACAAATTCCCCTACTTCTTTTCTGATGGGCTCAAAAGCTCTATGACCCTCGCCATCACTGCATAACTCTTCTTCCCCCCCTGACGATGATGGAAGTGGAGGACATTCATCAGAATCAGATGAGGTGTCATCGTCAATTTTTTTTAGTGAAAAGATTTGTCTCACTGTTTTCTTGGTAGGCCTATTTTCTTTAATCTTCCTGTACGGTCTTTACAAACCGCACATTTTTGCACTTAAGCATTTTTACCATATTGTATCATTTTTCATTCTCATCCATTCAGTACGCAATCATTCGCCGTCGCGCATTGTACTCACTATCAATAATATCAGAATAAATTACATAATCAGTTCAAGTCCTTATCATTTTTATCAACTTCTAAGATTGTACAGCACACCAGCTCGTACATCTTAATGGTCCTTCGAGCATTGATCTAGTGCCGGTAAGAGAAAAGCGGGACCACGCGGTTCGACAACGTGACTTCGTTTCGCCGTTTAGTGCTGCCCACGTATTACCGCCTACTTAGCAAAAACGCTACAAGTTATTTTTAAAAGCTATTGCGCAGTGAACAATTTTCTGCTACCGCATACATCATCACCAGCAGCAGTGATTGGTAAACATCACGCCATCACTCACGAAAAACATTTTTTGTCTTGTGTTTCTGTGTCTGAAGTGCAATAGCGAATCGGTCGAGTCGGCCTCCCACAAGCGGGTCTCACCGACGAGATTGAGAAGGCGCATATATTGCATTAGGATACCGGAGCACTTAGCAACAGCATCACCTCCGTGACTCGGAAGCATCCGTCACCGGATTATCAATCAAATCGTCCATTAATCAAATAAAAATGGAAGATTTACTATCAACTCAGCAACAACTTCTTCAAGCAATGGAGCAGTTATTCACCAACTTCAAGAAAGATGGAGCTGAAAGAAAAACCCCATCTTACATATCAAGGCGACTAGAGACTCTGGATCAGTACTGGAGAGAGTTCCAAGCCAATCATGTCAAGTTGTGTGAGTACGAGGACCAAGACTACACTTATTTCTTGGAAAATCACTTCGAAAAAGCAAAGTCATATTACACCGACTGTCGGAGAATTATTCAGCAACACCTATCTACTGATCAAGAAAAGAAGTCAGTTCTGAGACCTGCTACTCCTTTAGCCGGCGTGACTACAGATTGGCGTCCACCATCAACGGCTGCAACAGCGTCCCCATCAGGTCAGGCCAGCACCAGCCGAGTAGACAGAGGTAACCACAGCAAACTTGACGAGATGTACCGGAAACAAAAAAGCAATTTTAAAGCACTAGAACGAGCAATCAATGCCACTAATCTCGAGTTACTTACCGAAAAGTGGGAGCTCGAGGACAGCTTACGTGACTTACAACTTCGCTGGAATGCCGTGGACTCCTTACACTGGGAGATCGACAGCGAGCTTACCACAGAAGATGTGCAGTACGAAAAAACATACTACATGTTCGAAGACAGCTACAAAAAGATCAAAAAATCAATCAACAGCAAGATGTGGTCCGTATCTCATCAAAAGCATTCTACGCCAAAAATGGAAATCCCTACGTTCAGCGGCAACTATCAGCAGTGGTCATCTTTCAAAGATCTCTTCATGGAAATGATCCACAAGAATAAATTCATTTCAAATGTGCAAAAAATGCAACATTTAAAAAGCAAGGTCAAGGGAGAAGCCGAGAAACTAATACAACATCTAAATATTAGTTCAGAAAACTATGAAACATGCTGGGAAATTCTGAATCATCGGTATAACAACAAACGATTGATTTTTAGTTCTCACATGAACACGCTTTTTGGCTTGCCAACAATACAACACCAATCATCATTTGCCCTGAAAAAATTGCACGACACCACAAAAGAGTGTCTAAGTGCCGTAAAAAACTTAGGCGTGAATACATCAAGTTGGGATCCTTTGGTGGTACATTTGTTGATGCAGAAATTGGACACTGATACACACAATGACTACTTCGAATATCTTGAAGATCCGAGGGAATTGCCTACGCTATCAGGATTTCTAACTTTTTTGGAAATGCGATTCACAGCATTAGAATCGTCTCGACGCAAGCAAGAAGCGCCGCGGAGCAATCAGCAAGCTACCTATCAAGATTCCAAAAAAGCTCAATATTCCAAGGCATACCCGGGTGCATCAACTAAGGCATTTATCAATCATACAAATGTGAAGTCATTGAAATCGTTAGCAAGGAATAAATACACGTGTCCATTGTGCAATGAACAACATGGAATTTTCCACTGTAAATCGTTTCTAGGTCAGACACCAGAATTAAAACGAAAAACAGTGGCAAAATTGAATTTATGCGAAAACTGTCTTTTTAATCATAAAGGCAAGGACTGTTTTTCCGACAAAAGATGCGCGCATTGCAAATGCGGTCACAATACTTTATTGCACGAAGCATACGCATCAAATATCAACGCGAGCGAGCGAGACAGCAACAAAAGAGTTACACAGCAAAGAAACGTGACACATGTTTCACAAGAAAACGTCGCCGAAATCCTCCTGGCAACAGCCCAAATCAAGGTGCTATCAGCTGATGGAAGCTATCTGACGATGCGAGCGCTGATTGATCAAGGGTCACAAACATCACTTATAAGCGAAAATGCCGCTCAAAGACTTGGCCTTCCACGACAACGTTGCAAGGGTATTATTTTCGGGATTGGCACAAAGGAAAATAACTGCAAAGGTATCATCACTATAACAGCATCATCTATGAATTCAGAATACACATTCAATACTGACGTCATCATCATGAAAAGTTTGGTAAACAATCTACCGAACAGATCCTTTGACAAACCGTCATGGAAACGTCTTGAAGGCATACGGCTTGCTGATCCAGACTTCAATATCAGCCGTCCCATAGACATATTACTGGGTGCGAACATCTACTCGAACATCATCATGAGTGGAATCATCAGAAAAGATGAAAATCAACCGATTGTTCAGCAATCACGACTCGGTTGGATCATCTGCGGCAACCTGAAGTCTTATCAGTGTAATGTTGTTCTGCACGATTTACAAAATATTCAGAGGTTTTGGACAATCGAAGACATAGCAGACAACAAAATAACAATATCATCCGAGGATCAATACTGCTTGGAGCATTATAACAACACAACAACACGACGAGAAGACGGTCGATATGTTGTACGTCTGCCCATGAAACCAGGCTTCGAAGAAAAGCTGGGTGATTCAAAGCAGAAGGCCGTGGCACAACTTTATCAGCTGGAAAAGAAATTCGCCAAAAACGAAGACCTCGCAGCAATGTATAAAAACTTTATGCGCGAATACATTGAATTAGAACATATGCAGCAATGTACTCGTAACAGAAACACGATCCCGGCAACGAGTTGCTACCTGCCACATCATTGTGTACAGCGCGCCGAATCGCTTACAACTGCATTACGCGTCGTATTTAACGCGTCATCAAAGACGTCATCAGGCTACAGCCTAAACGACTTGATGTACAACGGACCCAATCTGCAAGCAGACTTACTATCATTGATCATAAGTTGGAGACAGTATAAGGTCGCCTTCACTGCAGACATCGAAAAAATGTTTCGAGCGATCCTCTGCAATAATAACGACAAACATCTACAAAAAATCATATGGCGTGAATCATCAAATCAGCCACTTCAAGAATACGAACTATTAACTGTGACGTACGGGACGAAAGCAGCGCCGTTCCTGGCAATGAACACACTAAAGCAATTAGCACGCGACGAAGGACAGCATTTCCCTGAAGCAGCTAAGGTGTTGAAGAGAGACTTTTTCATGGACGATGTCTTAAGCGGTCAGCACAGCATCCCAGCTGCTCTAAAATTAAAAACAGATCTGATCAACCTACTCAGATCAGGGGGGTTTAATCTACGAAGGTGGTGCTCAAACAGCAATGAGTTACTACAAGCAGCAGGATCAGACACAGATAGCAATCATCAAATTGGGTTTGATTTCAAGCAGAAAGAATCAACAAAGACCCTGGGACTGCGCTGGAACCCTCAGAAGGACGTCTTCACCTTTGAGCTCAAAATCAACACATCAACAGACAAACCAGCCTCAAAAAGGTCACTACTTTCAGACATCTCAAAGGTTTTCGACCCGGCCGGGTGGCTCTGTCCTGTAACAACAAGATTGAAACTCTTATTCCAATCAGTCTGGAAAGAAGATTTGAAGTGGGATGACCAACTTCCACTAAGCATTGAAGAAGAGTGGTCTAAGATCAAACATGACCTCGAAGGCATCGATCAAATCCAAGTACCAAGATGGCTTCAAAGTTATGAGAACGACGACATTGAGCTACACGGGTTCTGCGATTCCTCAGAACGTGCCTACGCTTGTGTTATCTACAGCAAAATCAAGAGCAAGAAACAAGGTGAACAAGCAGTAGTTCTGATAGCAGCAAAATCAAAACTAGTTCCGACATCAAAAATCATATCATTGCCGAAATTAGAACTGTGTGCCGCTCACTTATTATCAAGACTCATGCAGACAGTCAAACACAGTCTATCAGAGCAAAACATCAAGACCTTCGGCTGGTCAGACTCAACAGCTGTGCTCGGCTGGATCCAAGGCGACATCAATCGCTGGAAGCCATTCGTCGCCAACCGTGTACAACAAATCAAAGAAATCATACCTGCGGACTGTTGGCAGTATGTCAAGTCGACTGATAATCCAGCAGACTGCGCCAGCCGTGGGGTATCAACAGCAATCCTCAAAAATCATCCCTTGTGGTGGCAAGGCCCATCATGGCTGAAAACATATCAAAAAGAAACCACCACAAAAACATACACTACGAATCAAGAAGTGAAGAAAGCAATGCAAACCAACGTCACTATTCAACGTCACAGCTCTGACGTAATCGAAGCGTTGATAAACAAACATAGCTGTATGACGCGAGTGACGCGTATACTTACCTGGGTATTGCGGGCGGTGTCGAATTCCAAACCGAAGACGCCGTATCTAACTGCACCTGAAATCAAACAAGCAAAATACATTATTATAAAGCACATACAAGAAAAGTATTTTTATGAAGAAATACTTACCATCAAGAAGCAGGGGAAAGTGAAGCGTAACAACAAACTGCTGTCCCTTAATCCATTCTTGGATAAAAACGATCTTCTAAGAGTTGGTGGCAGGATCAATAATGCAAGCATCGATGAAAACATGAAGCATCCTCTCATCGTGCCACACAGCGGACACTTCACTGAGCTCATAATCGATCAGGCACACAAGGCCACCTTCCACGGTGGAGCCCGCCTGACTCTATCGCATCTGAGACAGCATTACTGGATTATTGGCGGCAACAGGGCTGTCAAAAAACGCATCCGTGAATGTGTTGTCTGCAGAAGACACAACCCAATCAAACAGACTCAAATCATGGGAGACCTACCGTCAGCAAGATGTAACCCAACCAGGCCATTTTACCACGTTGGTACCGATTACACCGGTTTCATCGACGTGAAAGCAAACAAAGGACGAGGCATAAAAACGACGAAAGGATACGTCGCAGTTTTTGTGTGTATGGTCACTAAGGCCGTACACCTGGAAATGGTATCAGACCTCTCCTCATCAGCATTCCTCGCAGCACTCCGACGAATGGCAGCGCGCCGTGGAGCACCGCGTCACCTGTACAGCGACAACGGGACCAACTTCGTCGGCGCCTACAAACACTTACAGCAGGAATTCGTCAATCTTCGACAAGCCTTGGACGATGATTTCTTCGCAGCAATATCAGACATGGAGATCGAATGGCACTTCAACGCCCCCTCGTGGCCTAGTGCAGGAGGTCTATGGGAAGCGGCGGTGAAAAGCCTAAAATTCCACTTACGAAGAGTCATCGGAGCACAAAAGCTTACATTTGAGGAGCTATCAACATTGTTGTCACAGCTGGAAGCGTGCCTGAACTCAAGGCCACTGTGCGCCCTGAGCGAAGATCCCGAGGACATCAACTTCCTCACCCCGTCACATTTTCTGGCGAGTGGCCCCACCCTCACCATCATCGAAACCGAAAGGGACGAGCGCACACGTTGGCAACTGGTACAGAAAATCTTCTACGACATATGGAAGAGATGGCAGTCCGAGTTCCTGTGCCAATTATCAGCTAGAAGCAAGTGGCAACAGAAGCAAAGAAACATGGAAATTGGTGACGTTGTCGTCATACATGACGTCAACTTACCTCCCGGCAAGTGGGCGCTCGCTAGAGTTGTTGAACTTCACCCTGGAAAGGACGATCTGGTCCGAGTGGTGTCCCTGAAAACTAAAAACAACATTATCAAGAGGCCTATTACAAAAATATCACCACTTCTATCAGATGATTACGTTGGTAGCGAGCAAAATTCGGAATCAAACAATAAGGAGTCTACAGCAAAAAGCACCAAAGCAAAAAGAACGCGAAGCAAAAAATCATGCAACTTCATAGCTTTAGCAATGTTGACTTTACTTACCATCATTTCACCCGTTCAGTGTGCCTTCAACCTACTTAGTCTAAGCAATAATCAGAGCATTTATTTGGACAAAATTTCCAACATGCACCTTGTCAGAGATCAGTGGAAACTCATTGTCTACTACGAAATGAATCCGTACTGGCAAGGCATTGAATTGTATCGCAAGTACTTCGATTATTTGGATAACATATGCTCCAAGATATCCAAACAAACAAAATGTGACGTAATGTTGTCACAACTACGTCATGAGGCCACTGAACTGGACTACTATCATCATATGTTGCTCGGTCAGCAATACACGCGCTCGAGACGCCGGCGCGGGCTTATCAACGGTGTCGGATACCTAGCGCACAGCTTGTTCGGTGTGTTAGACGAAGAGTTTGCTCAAAAATACGAGAGAGACATCAATATAATCAGGATGAATCAGAAACATCTTGCTCTTTTATGGAAAAATCAAACATCCGTGGTTGAAGCTGAATATAACCTTTTGAGTCGAATCGAAGAGTCTATTAACAAGCAGTACAAGATCTTCAATGCCCACATCATAGAGCTAGAAAAAGAAGCCAACATCATAACAAAGGAAATTCAGACCGAAAAAATCATCAATGAATTTATTCTCTCATCCATGATAGCAAACAACATTTTGGCCAATCTTAAAAACATTCAAGAAACGTTGGTGGAGACCATCACAGACATCCACTATGGGCAGTTTAATGTTTATTTATTAACGCCTGAACAACTGAATGAAGAGTTAAATATTATCTCTGGCCAATTATCAAAGGAATTAGCTCTGCCTATAAACAACATCCAAAACAACTTATCCAGACTCTATCATTTACTGGAAGTAAAAGCAAGGATGACAAGCCAATACTTTATTTTCGAGATCAAAATCCCGTTGGTAAGCAGGGATACCTACGAGATTTACAGGCTTATATCTATCCCGCAGCAAGTACAAAAACAGATGGTCCGCATCACTCCTATCGCAGATCATATCGCGATCAACATCCAAAAGGACTCGTACGTACCATTATCAGAAGAAGAAGTTCGAAGATGTACACAGTTCAACGCTGAGACTCACCTTTGCCCGCTACAGAAACCTATTTTCCATATGAATTCGGACGATATTCTCTGCATCAAAAATGAAGACACAGGTCAGTGTGAAATCAAAACTTCGCCCTGCAAGGATATATGGGTTGAACTTAACAAACTAAATACGTACCTGTACTTTTGCTGTAATCAAAGGATGATAAGAATAATATGCGAGCATCATGTTACAGCGCAACGACTTAGCAAGGCCGGTATTATCATTCTCGAGGACGGCTGTTTCATTAAAAGTGAAACATTGACAATATTTTCACACAGAAAGCAGGTCACTAATTATAATATCAAGCCCGACCTTGCAAAGATAGACATACCTCCAATCAATGATGTCATCAACCTATCTATTCCTCTCCAAAGGCTCGAGAAATTCGACGAGTCAGAAAATGAGGAGAATCGAAAACACTTGTCAAGTATTGGACACCAAATAGAGCAGCTGAAGACAAGCAACGCTGATACAGAGATGGTAAATCAGTTATCAAACCACGACCTACATCAATATGTGCTTATTTATCTTCTGCTGGGAGCAGCTATACTAGCATCAACATTAATCGCCTTGCGGAGTCTACGCCGCAGATGCGCCGCACGTATACAAGGTCCCTCTCAAAGCGAAAGATCAGCTGGCTTGAATGTACAGTTCACTGGCACGAACCGAAACACAGAGCAAGCAACATCGGTCGAGCCCCGCGGTATCGCAGTTACGTCATCGGGTGAACTGAGTGCACGCGCACTGGATAAGTCGACGTCGCCTACAGTTTGCAAACGTTTTTGTGATCTTAGTGCAGTGTAGTGAAGTGTGAAATTTATAAGTTTTTTAATTGAAATTTATAAGCTAATTTTTATAGTATAATCATCGTTATCAATTAGTATCAATTTGTAATCGCCTATCAATCATCATCTGTTCTCTCTCTCTCTCCCCGCAGCATGTACGGTCTTTACAAACCGCACATTTTTGCACTTAAGCATTTTTACCATATTGTATCATTTTTCATTCTCATCCATTCAGTACGCAATCATTCGCCGTCGCGCATTGTACTCACTATCAATAATATCAGAATAAATTACATAATCAGTTCAAGTCCTTATCATTTTTATCAACTTCTAAGATTGTACAGCACACCAGCTCGTACACTTCCTTTTCATTTCTATCTCTGCTATCTTCGCCAACTTTTTATTTGATTGTTCTTCGATGGCTGCTTTTTCCGGAGTATCGGTTAGGATGCGAGTACGTCCTCGCTTTCTCCCGCGCGACGACTGCGAGCGTGGACCTGCCTTGGGGTAGGGCATGATGTCCTGTGGTGAAAAGTGCATCGGCACTGATCCTCCAAGTGAGGATGGGGAAGCGCGTTCACTCACACTGCTGCTTTGTACGGGCTCCTCAAGTGGAGAAGGGAGAGGGCAGTCCGACGCTATCACACTTCTCTGTGTTGGTTCTTCAAGTTGAGAAGGGGGAGGGTGGTCCGTAACTAAACTGGTCATGAACTCACTCTCCGTGAAAATGTCGGCATTTATGGGCCATATTCCAGCCGCCCTGAAGCCACTAATTATATTGGTAGGCACCATAGCCCTTGGGAAAGCTTCCCCTAACAGTTCCGAAACGTCGTAGATTGTGATTGTTCTCTCGGGGTGTCTCAGCATAAAATTTGATGCTGTCTGAGAATAAAAGGTTTTTAAGGGGCCAAAAACAGTCCTGTCTAATGGCTGCAGCTTGTGGGATGTGTGTAGTGGAATTGTGAGAAGAACGATTCCGTTGTCTTTTGCGTAGTTGAAGGCGTCGACAGAACAATGACTCTCGTGATTGTCCATGATGATGAGGTATTTCCTATCAGCGTTGGGTTGAACATGACGAACAAAATGCTTGAGAAATTTTATAAAACTGTTGCCCGTCATCCATCCACTAGGATGAGTAGTTGCATCGCTGCTAGGAGGGGCATGATTGAGGAACCTATCCTGCCAGTTTTTTCGGGGGAATATCATGTATGGCGGGATGTGGCCCCCGGCATTGTTGATACAGGCACAAACGGTAACCAGCTCACCTCGTTCGGCCGATGTCATTTTTCCTACTTGTTTCGAACCCTTAACTGCAATAATTTTGCTGGGTTTATGGACAGTTGTTACCCCTGTTTCGTCAATATTCCACACCCTTTCGGCAGTAAATTCGTGCTTATTAAAAACTGCAGTCAAATTTCCAAAAAATTCCGCCACGGTGTGTTTATTAAACGCTGTCGCTCGCGCCAAACTGGTAGGCTCTGGAGTTCTTAAGGATAGAGTTTGCTGTCTCTCCAAAAATCCACGATACCAAACGCGACCCGCCTGTTGCGAGTGATCCCATGAAGAGGGGTATTTCATCTTATTTGCTTTGGCGAATTGGTAAGCTACCTTACGCAATTGTACAACGGTAAGTCCATAATACATTTTAGACATATGAACAAGATACGCTCCTAGCTCATCCTCGTGACGTTTGGACAAAATTTGTCTATTGGTAAAACCAGGTTGAACATAAGAGTCTCGACGGCATAGCCTTTTAAGTGTCATGACATTAATTTTAACTTCTCTTGCGACGGTATTGTAAGCAGCTCCATCTTTAACTGCTTGGACCGCATTTTTCAAGGCCTCCGGGTCGTAAGGTACCCTCTTCATGGCTCCTTGCTTCGATACGTACTTCCGCGGCATTTAAAAGAACGGAAGTTATGAGATTTACTTCTTGACCCAAACAAAAGAATTATAGGTGGGATACTTGAATCCGGGATCAAGCATCCCCCTAGCAAAAGGGATCAACTATCCCGAAGCAGTAACTTTATTTAAAATGAAAAAAAAACAGCAACAAGATGAAAACATTTGACTCGGAAATAATTGAATTTACACAGCTAAATACACACAATATTTCATAAATACAAACAAAAAATTGTAAAGTACACGTACCTGAAGTTTTTCGAATTGTCGTACACTAAACAAAACAAGTAAGATCCGGTAAAAACATAAATTTCCAATTATTTTGGCAACGAGCTGTTGTTTCGGTTTAATGTTTACTATTTGTACTTGCCATCATGGCGGTGTCCCAATGCAGCCAACAGAACACCTTAAAACACTTTTTGGCGCTAGTTTTAAATGGGGGATCATGTATCCTCGGGGATCAAGTATACCACCTCTCCCCTACGCCACAGAACTATCTCTGGGCGATCTATTAGACCACTTTTTCTGTTTCTCTTTATATATTTGAATTTTAAATGGCGCAACACACGTCGCAGGGAAGTTTTGCTCAAGTTTGGCAACTGGTCATCTTGATTTATACTGAGCAAAATTTTGTCTAAAGTCGGTAATTCTCCTGCAAGAAAGAACTGATGCACTTTCGCTCTTATAGCCGATTTATCAAAATCGTCCAACTTGTCAATTACAGACTTTTTTCTTTTATTAATTATTCCCTTTTCTGGTATTTTATGGGAATCTCTATACACGCTTAATACGCGATATATAGTGCTCTTGCTGACTCCTGAGATCTCCGAAACCTTTTCTACCATATTAACGTTTGAAGGATACACGTCTTCGGGCCAGGTGTTTTTGACATATTTGTATACATTAATGATAATCTCTTGTTCCCCGACCGACAAAGTGGTAGGTTTTCTCTTTTTTACTGGTGACGTTAAAGGTGCTCCAGAAGATGGGCCTGTAAATAAATGACAAAAATATACTACCATAGTACTACATCACATAAATACATATTGTTTTAGAAAATAAATACCACATGGTCACATAAAAAGAGCGCTTTAAGAAATAGAAAGGCTACGTCGTCGCATTTGTACCTATTTGTACGTACCTGCTACGTTTATTATGGGTCGGCGACGTCTCTTTCCACTTGATGTTGAAGGACCGGGTCCTTCACCAAATTCTCCTGAACTCATGTCGATTTAGTAACGACCGTCACAGTAAAACTAATATAACAGATTCAAAAAACAAAAACTTAACGATATAACAAATTTAACAGTAAAAACTCAACTAAAACAATGCAATGAATGCTATGAATTACCCGAGACGTACACACGCAAGCGCTATCCGAACACGAATGAAAACAAAATGGCGGACCGGCCCAAAAAAGGTGACGCATCTCTGGCTGCCATTGTCACGTTTCTTTTAGAACGAACTGACGTAACGCGCGTTTTGTTTATTTTAAAGGGATGAATTTGCAAAAGCTCAATATGGTGATTATATTGCTTCAAATATTTTTTTAATATGAAACTGTTATTAAATGAATTGCTGCGTTACTTACCATAAATTGAAATATAAAATATAACACACTTTTCGCGATGTACCGTAAGATTTTACTATGTTTATAGGAACCACAGACAATATTATTTAAGAAACAAAAAAACAAAACATATGTGCTGACCTAGAAGTGGGAATAATATCAATATTTAAATATTGTTATCACATCTAAATTGAGATTTTGTAAGTTACGCCTTTTGACACTCGGCTCATATCTGAGGTCATTGTCCGTTTTTCTCAATCGATATGGCACATACTATAGTAAGTAGTAATGTCACCAACCAAAAACTTTTTGTTCCAGATTTATTTACTTGCTGCTCCGCCCAGTAAGACAGTAACTACTTTATTTCGTATACATTTGAATTTATTAAATGGACCACTTTTAGCTTTCCTTTTTCCCGAAACAGCTTCAAGAACGGTATGTATTAATTAAAAATTTAATATACGCAATTATTAACATTGGTTATTACTAAGTCCCCTTTTAGATTTTTGCAGAAGCTGCATTGTACTGGATACAACACGGAATGATGTTTGTGATACCATATTATTTATTGAGAATTGGAGGTACACTGTATTTAATTGTCTAGCTTGTATACGTGCCGATTGTGACATGAGTATTCATTTGGTGTTGGCAGTTGTACATAAATGGGTCGATCGATTGTGCTCTGCTTAGAATCCAAGCGAGGAATTTAAGTAGAGCATTCTCATTTCAGTTCTAAAATATGTTTAAAATGAAATTAGAATCACATTTTATTGTAAACCCCACTAAAGTTACAATCGGCCCGGATGAAAAGCAATTAATTTATAATTGTATCGCGCGTAACTCATACACTAAATCTGTTCTAGGTGTTTATAACGTAGAACCGTTTTGGGACTTCAATTGGGCTATATTCAGTTACAGTCTGAATCTACTATATCACTTTATTGTGTTGCAAATTATTGCCATTGTAGGTATCCTCGTAAGGTCACTCATACGTTATTATAAAATACTGCAAGTCTATTTATTTGTATATAATTTTTTACAGCCCGCACAAGTTAACTTGAATCATATGCTCTGCCCTGCCATTTTGGATCCATTCGACGGCCCATGGTATCGCATAGCGGCAGTATTACATCAAGCTATACTTTGCCCCTTACTATGTAAGCTATTTTGCCTTATTGCTGACTTTTTTCTGACGAAATTCCCACCTACAAAAGTAAAGCCCCAATTGAGAGACCACTTGCATGACACGAAGCCAAAACATTTAACTGACTAGCAAAACAATGGTACGTAGTACCTAATATTATTTATTGTGTGACAATGGTGTAGAAAATTTGTGCATTATAGCATTTATTTCGCCTAAAGTAGGGTAGCAGTCGTTGAGATTATTTATAAATTATGTATTATTGCCTATTGTAGGAAAGTAATATTTTTCATCACGTCCATTTAAAACGTTCTTAATGTAGTTACGGTTGCAACAACCTATTTATAGCTAGAAACAAACTAGACTCACGTACCCAGTGAATAAAACGCATTTATAGGTAAAGGATACATTAATATTTTAACTTTTTAAGTTAATAGTCATTACGTAATACGCATTACGCATTGCGTTATATTCATTTCGTGCATGGGACCAGTCTGTTACTAACTTAATAGTAGTTAAGCTACGAAATAATAATTACGAGTTAGGTTAAGTAAATTTTTCGGGGACCGATCGAGTTCTTGACATTTTAAATAATGCTGCCACTTTTTCAAAGCGAACAACAAAATTGATCTGATATTAACTGTGATCAAGATATACATAATATGTGTGATGTTTTAATTTTGTTAGAATTTAATATTATTGCAATTTTGTGAAATTTTACGTAATACTTAATAAAATGTGAAAATAAGGTACAAGTCCGCAATAAAAAATTGCACCCTTTTAATAATAAAAATATAGCATATTTACATAATAACGTGATAGTAAAAAAGATAATTTCACTTACATTTTATATACAGCATGTACCTAACATACTTAAATAGTAAAAAACTGGCGATGTTGAGATCTTATTGTTGATTTATGTAAAACTTAAGCTTAAGGCGCTAAATACACATGGAAAAATTCGTAGTTGAGATTATTTGTACTAACTCAAGGTTACTAAAATATTTTACGTGATGTGATACTGACAATGGCTGTAGTAAAGTTCTAAATCTGAAGATTGTTTTAACATTTGTTTTTAATGAATAAAACAACATGAATAAACACTAATCAAATAAATACTTACACATTTTATTAATAGGTACATAATATTATGCACTTAAGTATTTTATTTTATTAAGATTGACTAAATTTCAATAATTAAATTAAATACAAAAAACGTGTGTTTGTACTTATGTACGCACGTAGGAAGTTATACTTCTTTAGCGTAACTTTAAATATAGTTATCAGTTCCCACGATAACTTGAGGGACAGTTACCCAATGAAATTGTCGCTTTGAGGTGTCACTGTACACGCGCATCGTAAAAATATCCATTTTACCCAAGAGCCCCAAAAGAAGTATAACTTCAAAAAACCTAATATAATACTTTTAAGTAGACCTGAAGAAACCAAAGAACAAATTATTTATTCTTTAATATAAGAAGGAAAGTTATATAATAAATTGTAAGGTTACATCGCAACATCTAAAAACTCTAAATGTAAATCGTTCGACCTGCTAAGTTAACTAAGTTTTTGTCAAATAATCTAATTCAATTTAAAAAATTCATTTCACATACATAGAATATTTACATACCTATATGTGACACTAATATTTCAACTCTACCCTACAAATTAGAAAATTCATAGGTACTAGAATGCGCATATTTAAACTGCCATCTCGCTTCGCATTTCGCATTAAATTCAAGTGCTTAAAAATCCAATTAAAATACATTTTATAGATATTATTATTTTTATTGTTGTTAATTTTATCGTGTGCACGTATTTTAACGAATTTTCCTTAAAACAAATAAAATAGTATAAACTTAAAATGACAACGTGATATAATTATAAATTAAAAAAAAAACCCATTAGCCAACTTGAAAGTTATCAAAAGGATATTTTAGCCATTGAATTACTTCAGTACGTTGTTATATTACTATGACTTACCATAAACTTGTTTGTGTTACCAGTATTAGAGTGCACGGTCTCTAAGTTCAGTCAGTTTAAGCCAGGCGCTAGCTGCAATATGACACGTTTTTGATGACTATAGACACATCTGGTTGGGTTACATAAATATATAAAAGAAAATGCTAAATATATATATAAATAAAGTAATATATATAAATAAAAAATACATAAATGAACAATATTCCAACCAGATCGAAGCCCTCGACAGGGGAAACCAAACGGTAAAGGGTTAGGGGGAAAGGGAAAGAAACCGGCGGACTATGTGAGCGGTACCGCTTTCTGCACTTGAGCCCGGGATTGAGACTGGGATTAGCCCGTTCGCAGAAACAACTACAGGTATAATTTCGGCCGGCAGACCACCCCACATGTCGGTGACCTCGTGAGCCAGGTCCAGATATTTTCTTCGCTTGTCTGTTACGGTTTTCACGAGGTTCTCGTCATAAGGAATGGTAATATCGACCAAAAATATCCTTGACTGTGACCAGTCCATCAGCACAAGGCTTATTCGCAAGATGATAGCCCGGTCCCAGTAGAGCCTTATTGTTATTATTATTGTTACCATTTAATGCATACTTTATAACGATACATAATGATAGCATTATCTGTACCAAAAGCTATAAGCTATAGCAGCGTCAGTAGCCTAATGGCAGGGCGCGGACCGCGAACTCGAAAGGTTCGAATCCGCCATTCGACTACTGTCGTGAACCACTTCTAACACGAGCATTTTAAGCTTACCAGAAGTGGTTAAAGGGAATATTAGTAATGTTTAATAGCATTCCTAGTATTTTTTTTTTTTAATTTTAAAAAGTATGCAACTTAAATGCTATAATTTTTTGCACTAATTTACGAATTCCATCATAACTATGAGCTTCTTCAAACATCCGCTTAAAACTTGTGACTCTATCCAATGTGTGATAACGCCCAAAAAGCTTCTTAGGCACCCTGACTAAATATCTAATAGAATTTGGCTGTGACATGTATGTCAATGTTGTTTTTAGTTCTTTTGCTTTTAATATACACTTTATAATCTTCTATAGCGTCACTTCCAGGTGAGCCTAAATAGAATTTCGTTACAAGTCTGAAATTTTAAAGAAATATGTTTTGAAATATACTGAGCAAATATATTGACAGCCAGGTGATTAAGACAGCTGCTGATACTTCTCAGGTAGGTACTCTTAACTATATTTGGTCCTCTACAAGAGTTGTTTCTCTTCGGAGGAATACAACTCCTCCCCCATATCCTTGGAAAACTAATTAAACCATAATAATAACTCAGAAGCTGGTCCTGTAGGTACTGGATTCTACATGAAGATGACTATAGTTTTCATCGTTGTTACTTGGATTCTCAACATCGCCAAATCTAATTGTTTCTATCATGTGCCTGTTAAATGTCTCTAGCCTAGCATAGACGATACGTATATTGGTATTTTGGACAGAGGAACATTTTTTGAAACAAATGGACCCTGTAACAATTTAAAATATTTGGAGTATTTCAACACACTTCGCTTTATTATCCTATTAAACCACAGTGATATATTAAGTCGAGGATACTCCATAGCCAAAGTAGCAGTATTTTTAATTTTTTAAACTAAAAAGCATTTCAAATGTTGAATTCCATCTGGTCACACAGCCCTGTTTTAATTTTAATGTAGTCAGGTTGAACTTATCAGCATTCTCTTGCAACTTAGCTACGCTTAAAGTACTCAACATTATTTTTACTTGAAATTATGGAGCTTATACTTGTTGTCGTATACCGCAATTCAAGACTAAATTTAACGAGCGTCCCATGCATTTCACTTGTCTACAACCAAGGTCCAAACAGCTTTTAGTACATTATTTGCATTGTCGGGAAGGGGGCATGATGTGGTAGGTGAAGAAACTAACAAAAGTACCTACAGAATATTCATTATGTTTATAATTCTTATTTATTTATGGCACATGTGTTATTAATCTAGCTACAATTTGGTTTCAAAAATTATGAGGGATATATACGTTTTTTTTATAAAATGGTTAAAAAATCACTTGCGTAAAACCATTTTTTACCAGGTGGTAAGATGGATAATGAAAATGGGGCATAATTATTACCTATCAAATTAACAAACAGATACACACAAACAGACGAGACACTTAACTAGTTTTCTGTTTGTAAAGAAAATCGCATGCACTCCCTGTAGCACCCCTTATCCGATGTAATGTTTCTCTCGCACTGGCCGTTGATCGAGTCATATAGTTATACATCATCTAGTTTCTTGTATGTGTGCGTAACCCCGTCTTCGAGCCCCCGTTATGCCCTTCTCTTACTTCTCCTGTATGGTCCGATATGTGTATTAAAGTGAGAGATAGTTAATTCACAGTTTCGCGATGTAGTTCAATATTGGCATATTTCTTTTTTATATGCCTCACCAGATTACTTGAACAATTACGAAAGTTAAATGAAATGTTAATTGAGGAGGAGGAGCATTTAGAATTTATTTTCGGCCCATGTAAAGCTGTTTCGCATTATGCTGGGCTTAAGCGGCGGTATAACAGAAATTACCGGTTAAATTCAAAACTAAACGAAGCACTAAGCAAAGCAACATTCCTATACGCACATTCCACATAAACAATATCAAAAGTAAAAAAAAAACAATTTCAAAAACATTCCCGATAATCGAGTTCGTGACTCAGTTATTAATGTTACCTCAAAAAAACAGTACTAAAAATCTTTAAAGAACAATGAAAAGTTCTGTACCTCTCATTGTAGTAATGCTTTATTACACACACACACACACACACATGCGCGCGCGCGCGCGCGCACACGTACGCACGCACGCATACACACACACACACACACACACACACACACACACACACACACACACACACATACACACATACACACACACACACACACACAAACACTCACTCCTGTCACCCAGAGGGGTAGGCAGAGACTACGGACTTCCATTTGGAGAGATCCTGACACACCACTCTCGCCTCCTTTACATCCATATATCTATTCATACACGCTCGTCGGTTAAGGGTACTCCTAATCTTGTCCATTTTCAATGTATCGCCGATTTGGTCGATAAATCTTCGTCTAGGACGTCCCTTCCCGACTTTGCCGTTCACTTCTGAAACATAAATTTGCTTTGTCACTCTTTCCTCGTTCATTCTTTCTACATGACCAAACCACCGAAGCATTCCTTTTTTAATCCTGGTCACAACGTTATCTTGCAAACCACACTTTTCTCTTATCACACTATTTCTCACCCTGTCATTCAGATTCAGCCCTAGCATACTCCTTAATGACCGCATTTCTACAGCATTTATTCTACTCTCATGACTTTTATTCTTCTTCTGCCAGACCCAACTTTCACTACCATACATTAAAGTAGGGACTAACACAGCATTATGAATTGCCATACGTGCCTTATTTGACACATTCTGATTCCTCATAATAGCGTGTAGAGCCCCATTCACTCTATTTCCTGCGTTCACTCGTCGTTCTATATCCTTATCATATCTACCATAATACTTTATTATTTATGGTAAAGAAACTAAAACTAACAACAACGTAAAAAATAACTGCTGAATTTCATTCAAAAGCGTATATACTTGTAGAGCATCAATACAATTGTAGAGCATTTTGGAAACTAGCTACGTTACAACCGTTAAAATGAATTATATGAATCGCGCTCTCATTCCTCCGTTCGTGCGTTGCACTTCAGACAAGCTGCAACTGGTCGGCGATGCAACTCAGTTCCGCGCTCAGCGCCCCGCCCAACGCGTCTGGTCCCAGCGGCCCACCTGTATCGTTCGTAGCGGTGTGTACTCTCGGATCGGTATCCGAATTGCGCGGATTCGTATCCATCCGGATCTACAAATCTCTATATCGAATATAGTATAGTAAAGTGAGGTAAGTTAGAGTATAGAATAGTGAGGTGTAAGAGATGTAGCTCAGGGTCTAAGTGTGCGCCGTAATCTTATCACGATACGGGATCAACACGGGCTCTATCCCCACCGGCACCAATAGAACTGTTTATTGCAATTTAAATAATGATTCACCACGTGTTCCACTGTGAAGGAAAACATCGTGAGGAAACCTGCATTTACGAGAAAAAAATATTTCGAGGTTATGCTTACATGTAACGCCAACACGCAGCACAACACTGAAGCACCACGGCAAACTAATTGCTCCATATCGCTTTCAGGAATGAGAGGTTTTTTTTCTTCTGAAAGTGTATGCTGTTGGCCCTGCGACCTTTACAACTTCGCCGGAATAGACTCGTAAGGAGGTACGAACCTCGGCTTGAACCACTTTCGGAACAGGGGAATGAGAGGACGTATATAGGCTGTATTTAGTATAGTGAGAGCAAACTTTAAAAGCGTTTTTCTCGGAATTCGTTGGCTAATGGGTATTTTATCTTGATAACGATACAATTTAGAACATTACTTTAATCTACCTTATTTACAATATGTTGCAATGTAACTTTAATGTTAATCTATACAAGTAGCAATATATAGAACTCCAATAAATAGTTTTAAGTGCCGCTCACCAAAGTGATAAAAATCGAATAATCTTTTTTTTAAATAAATGCCTGCATTCATTACCTTGCCTTTTATTTATTTTAAACATATTTTGTTTTTAGATAAAATATACATATATTGTAACTAAAGAATAAATACGTATGTATAGTGTTGTCACACTTAAGGTGGTGGTCATTATCGGGATGATTTACCACGTTTGGCAAAATGGCTAACAACACTGTTATACTTATACACAACACGTGTGTTTTGTGTGCACAGTATCTAGTACTGTGTATACAAAACTGAGATTAGGAGAGAAGTTCATTAGTTGAATATATTGGGTGTCTGTCGGCATAGGTTTCATTTTACCAACTTCATATGTTATTCCGTTATCTGATGTAAATAATTGGAAATTAAGTGCACTGTGTGATTTTATCTCTGGAATAGTTCGTGGCATCGTTGGGTTTCTAATTACTATGTATATATGGTCAACAATGGTACAAAAGCTTTGTTTCAGTTTTTATGAATTTTATTTAAACAAATACGAGCCGTGTAGCTCGCCGTGAGATTTCGTCACGACACGAGAGCAAAACGTGTACGAGTCCTTTGAGGGCAAATGAATCATCTGTTAAGGGATCTTTTACGTGCCGATTTAACACGTATCCGGTGAAGTGGTGAAGAATAACTTCGTGGGAAACCTAAATGTTTCAGTAGTAGTTGAAGGATTGCGGCATAAGTACTCTTTTCTGCCCACAAACACTATAAGCAATGAGGAGCCCTGTGCACAGTAGTGAGACGTATGTAAGCTGCTACTTTAGTTTTTATACCTTTAATGAGACTTATAAATCAGTTTGTCATTTAAGATTTTTGTATTTTTGAGTTTTCATATTATCAGACAAATCAAGATTTTTGTGACAGTCCTGGTTTCATAGGTCACATGAGATATGTAAATGAAGGCTGTTGCGAAAAAATACTTAAAATATCAAAAATAGCAGATTTTACTTAAACAAAGCTTTTTTTTTAATTTACTTGTCAAAGGCGGTAATCAAACTGATCCAAACGTAAATTTCATAGTACATAAGCATTATTATATATTTTTACCTATATGTTAATTGCGATTTGAAGTGTTGATTTACCACGTTCTAGGCGGTGAAAGAAAACCTGCATATCTGAGAAGTTCCCCAGTTGAAGTGACCGCGCGTTTCAACTTTTTTTCACCAAAAGCTCTGTGGCCTGTGCCCAATAGTGACATGTATGTAGGCTGCCACTTTTTTTAGTTTTAATGAAGCAATGAGGGAATCCACGACTTTTTCTGCCACCAGGGCGGCGCCACTAAAAAGTGAGGTTATAATATTTGACAGAATCCATAGCGGAAAAGTTTAATTTATTCGGAAAATGTAAAGTTTATTGTTTCTTTCTGTACTATTTAGCTATATTTTATACTAATAGGATTAAAAATAAATAAACCAAACAACAGATATTTATAAAAGTAGAAAAATTAAAAAAGTTAAAAATGTGCAAAAAAAATTAAAGAGCAAACACTGACGCATTGTTTTCTGTATTAACATAATACTTTAGAAACTGATAAACTTTTATTTGAAACGAACTTCTCAATTAAATTACATTGTGTAACAAAAAACTTTACCTCAGTGTCAACTAGCGGCATCTGGTGAGCACAAAATTATTAGCCCTCATTATGCTGTTTTGATTTCATTCGTATTTTCGGAGATATTACTTTTTAGGGTTCCGTACCTCAAAAGGAAAAAACGGAACCCTTATAGGATCACTTTCTTGTCCGTCTGTCTGTGTCTGTCTGTCTATCTGTCAAGACCCTTTTTCTCAGGAACGCGTGGAGGTATAAAGCTGAAATTCATACCAAATACGCAAGTCTACTGTCCCTTAGAGCTGTGAAAAAATCAAACTCCTAAGCCAACGCAATCAAAAGATACAGCCGTTTATGCCGTAAATTTTCGACATTCGCAAGGGAATCAAAACCTACAGGGTACTTCCCGTGAACTCAGAATCTTCAAATTTGGTACGAAGCAACGTTTTATAGCACAGATAAAGGAAAAATTGCAAAAAGCATAAAATTTTAGTTATATCATATAATAAAAATATTTTTAAGAACTTCAAACTTATGTACCTATAGATTTGTTCGGAACCCTCGGTACGCGAGTCCGACTCGCACTTTGCCGATTTTTTTGTTTACACACTACCGTAAATATTAACGGTAGCAAAGATTCGAAAGAATTGAACTCATCATCGTTATCATTACAACCTATCAAAAGTCCACTGAACTGAACATAGACCTCCCCCATAAATTGTTAAATAGGCTGGATATTTGCTATAGTTGCCACGCTTGGCATGCGAGTTGGCAACCGCAACGTTTATTATTTTGAACTTTTGTCAGGAAGATGATGTTGCCCGTCTCCTGTTTGACTTTAGACTACAATCAACTTTTAACTAATAATGTTTGGTCCGATCTACACAGGACAAGCTTACAGTATCTTGAAGTCTTGCAGTAGTATGCTTGGGTTCGAAGTTAGGATAGTTTTAATTTCAATAGCCTCGGAAATCATGCTTGGTAGGAATCGGTGTTCTATTGCGAGGATTTGTTGTCTATCAGATCTCATATTGGTTGGGACGATACTGAACATGTTGACATATTTCAGACTTTTCGGTGGGTCGGTGCTTCACATCAGCAATATGTTATTTTACGCAAATTCTTATAGAACTTTCTTCCAAAGATGTGTTTTGTACAACCCGCTTAAATAAAAGTTAAAATGTAACGTGATTTATTAAAATTTGTTTTATTACATGTGTAGTATTCATCATTATAAGAACTACATTTATGAAATTTTGAAGTCTACTCGAACGTAGTAAAAATATCAGAATATATTTTATGGTGCCAATCAATATTAAATGGGAACAATGATATGAATCAAATGTCGCATGTAAGACCATGAATTCATCATTATTATGTTATAATAAATTAACTTTAATTATGAATGAATGTAAAGATTAAATAATAATAGCAAAGATGCAAAGACAATTTATCTTTCTTATGGATACATCGTATGATACGTCCAATATAAAAATTGTAGATGTTTCTAGACATATGAGATGATTGACTGTTTTTTAATATATTGATGCAATTCTGAAAAACTTATTTATTCACGTGTTCCTCGATCATCTAGGTCCAATAGTCTTTGGGAATTTAAAAAAATTCTTTGACAAACTAACATAGATACACAGTAGACACCGAAGTGACTAAAAGTGATCGAATTTTGCTAAATTTGGTGCAGAATAGCATCTAATGATGTTTCTAAATTGAAGACCAGGTATAAAGTTAGTAATATTTAAAATCCCTTCATTAAATAATAATTTAAGAGTTATTACTTATTACTTTATACCGTGACACCATGTTTGTGTGGTTATGTTTGGTTAGTTTATAATCGGTTTGATCCAGAAATCCTTTCATTCAATAGAAAAATTCATACAAATAAATACATCACATTTTATAACTACAATTTATTAAACAAAATATTTATCTGAATTTGATAGCTGGCAACAACTTACGCAAACTATACACAGTGATTACATAAGCAAATAAATTGCTAACGTGAATACTTACTAGCAAATACAACATAATATTATTTACATTACGTACGTATAAAAAATGGGATTAGAAATGGCGGCTCATCGAGCCCGTACCGTCAACATGCAAAGTATTAATAGCGAAAACCCGCTAATAACGGTATATCGTTATAATGTTATATTATTCGGTTAATTGGGAATTTTCTATTAATGAGAAATTATTTGAAAATAATTGTAGACGCAAGTTGGTACATTAATTTAAAAATAACAATTTATAACTAGCGACCCGCCCTGCCTTCGCCTGGGTGGGATATATTAATGTGGCGTTATTTAGACTTCAGATAATCATTCAAAACCATTTATGTTATATTATTAATATTTAAAAAATATTAAAAATTTGTCTAGATCACTCCTGGTCTTATTTATTATTATTAGTTCGTAAAGTTTTATTAGAATCGGTTTAGACATTCCGTAAATTAGCTCGGACAGATAGACAAACGAAAGTTTTAAAAATGGTTGCTCAAATCTGGGGGCACGGCAGTGCCCCCGCAAAGTCGAGCAAAAAAGTGGCACGGCCGTACTATCCTTTTCTCGAAGCAGTTCAGGCCATTTCCGAAACCCTATAACTTCATTATGGATAAAACTAGAACCCTGAACTAATTAAGTAGGCATTGTATAAACTCGGTATATTTCAAATTTTATTAAATTTTAACCAGTAGTTTAAGAATTATAACTAGTCAAAGTTTCTTAATTTTGTCACTCACTGACTGACCGATCATCAAAACTCTAAGGCACTTCTAGTAGGCATAGAAACTTCAAATTTGGAATACAATTACCGTTTAATATATAAATCAAGGAAAAATTAAAATATTTTACAATTTCCGTCCAGTTTTCGAGATACACCAACTGCATAAATAACTTTGTAATCTCATATAAACATATAGTATTACAAAGTTACATTTGCAGTGTATCTATATAATATGTATAATGGAATAATAGGTGTAAATAGCTACCTAGATATAACTATCTACAAAAAGAAATGAAATGCCATCAAAAACATAACTTGTTAAAAAAGCCAAGTCTCGCAACTCAGTTCTTCTACCGTAAAAAGTTGTGAGATCCATGTAATACCAAGTCGGTTAATTTATTCAGTCCATAGATTGATACATAGATTGACTTGGCAATCGCATGAAAACACAATATATCTCACAAGTAATACATATATTAAATTAGATTGTTTAGTGCGACTTGGCTTTTTTTTACAAGTTATGTTTTTGATGGCATCTCAATAGCATGTAAATATTTTATACAAAAATATTAACAAACAAAATCAACAATAATTATAAAGAAAACTCTCAGAATGTGTCGTAGCTCACAAATTAGCGAAACCGGACTGATTTGTTTTTGTAGTTTATGACATTTTATCATTGATTCCAATGACACCAGTCCAGTTGGATTGAAGTTATAGAACGTTCGAATTTTTTTGCAGTTTTTACCGGCGGTTGTGTATACATAGGTAGCAACAATGTGCGAGCGAGAGGTGAATAGAGGCGATACCATTTTCAATCCCATTCTTTAACCGTGCGGTACGGGTAGTACTTACATGATTGTTTTTATAAAACATATTGCAATTATTATTATTATTATTATACAAATATAACCCCTTATATAGATACTGTTTAATTAATTAAATTATTTTTTTATATAAAGCATGTAGATTTATTTACATAACATTAAAATATACATATACAATATTCATTATTGTAATAAAAACTAAATCTAAAAACTTAAAATCTATTAAAAAAATCATTTAAACATACAGTTTTGGTTATTTTTGGTGAAGTGTCATTGTTCCTTTATCTCTTATCTAAAGCAATATCGTATAGTAAATAAGTGTTATAAATACGTGCGCTGAAGTAACTTTTTGCTTTTGTAGAGTTCACTTAAAATACGTATAAAATTAAATTAATAACTAAAACCTTTTCAACTAGTTGAATTTTGCATTATTACAAACAATACTATATAACTAACATACACACGCATTTTACTTCTAGATTTCAAAACATTGACAATGCTTTGTGAGTTCTTGTATTAATACTGTAATCGAGTTTTTATCAATTGTGGTTTGATTCATAACAATGAATGAACAGGGGTCCACCTTTACAAAGAAAAATAATCCGGAACCTGATAAAAACGACAACTCAAACTCCAGAAAATTTCAAGACAAATCCATAGGCAGCTAAGATCAAGGGGCTTTTTCCTGTAATAATCAAGAAATAATCAAGTGATTTTTTTTTTTAATTTAATATAGCATTGATATTTTAATTTGAGTTGCAAGATTTCACGCGGAACGGCAGATAGATAGACAAAAAGACTTAACAAAAACGTGGTAAAATGATTGAATTGCTCAATCCAACAAAAAGAGTCCAACCAACTGTTCTGGAGATTTTTTAAGAAGGTAATTCTACGTTTTTTTACTTGCTAGCTACAATCCCACCTGGTGATAGCAGTGATGTAGCAAGTAATCGCAATTATGCTGAATAATAAAAGCCAATTTACTCTTGCCTTTAAGACGCACGTTGTAAAATGCACGAAAGACAAATGCTGGCAAGCTATTCCACAGAATGTATGCTATACAATACACAAAGGCTTTTTTATCTGCACCTGTGCTAGAGACTTTCAATATTGATTTCAATCAAATCAGGGTCACCAATATGCCCCTTAGCTCGCCTCTCTACTGAGTTCAAAGCTGCTAAGTGACTTGCGCATTATATACGATAAGAAGCTGTCCCGGCGTTATATACCGTTGCACCTTTACAAGAGCTCCTAGATGCCTTGCGGCTGCTTTGGCCGTATTCCTCCAATAACATAAAAAAGACCTCTACTAAAAAAAATACTAACGTGATGAGTGGTTTTAAAGAAAAATAAAATTACACAAAACATTATTTATATGTTACGGCTAGTATTAGTTTAAAAAAAAAACAAGATTAACCGAAAATTTACGTTTACTTTTGTTTGTAGGCTAATCGACATATTGTCCATTTGTAATATTTTTTTCTTATCTTCCCGTTACAACCTATTAAAATCCACTGCTGAACATAGGCCTCCCTCATAGATTGCCTCATAGGGGAGAGGGGGGGATATTTGCCATAATTGCCACGCTTGAGAACCGCAGTTTTTTTTTATTTTTAGTCGTTATTAGTAATACGCTGATGCCCACCTCCTGATTTGTTTCCCAGTGTCGCCTCTTACGAAACCCACGCGATGATATGAGGTAGTGCGTATTCTTACTCCGCCACTACACGGTTTTTATCTTTAGTCAAATAATTCATATAATTTATAAATGTTCGCGGCTCTGGGGTGGCCCAAACGAACCTTAAGCTGACTATACTTAAGCCACGAATAAATCGAATACACCAAGTAGTGTATAGTTTTAGTTATAGTTTATTATGCACAATAAGCAATTGAAATAATTAACTTCTTTTACTTTTATTTGGTTTTTATTTGCCTCTATATTGTTAGCCGATAGCTTGCGACTAAACTTTACTAAGTTCAGCTGGCTTAGCATGTAAAAATACAACATTAGCCTACGCTCAATAGCCAAAATTTAGGCTGCTAATCTTAAGTTTGAATTTTCATTAACTTTAGCCGTACATATACTTACTATTTATAACATGGTCATTTTTACTTCTTGAACAGTCCTCGTATATACATCGCAGGTATATTGTCAAAGCCGTAATATTACAATTTCACTAGTGATATTATAATTAAACGGTAGATTGTCAATCGATTTCATCGATGACATTGTAATGTCACGGGCACACTATAGTGATATTGTAAGGCAATGATATTGTGACAATTTCACTGGTTGTATGAGGCCTTCTCTGATTTGTCCGTTTCCAATATTAATTTTGCAATCATAGTTATAAATAAAGAAGTATATATGTACAACCCCTTAAAGGATCTAGGTCGACTTAGCCTGTAACCCTGTACATTAGCAAGCCTTTGGAACCAACCAACCAACCAATGGAAGCAAAATAAATAATGTTTCATATCCAATACCATTCATCAAAGACTTTAAAACCCCGTTAACCTTCGTAACGTTTAAATGGATTTGAAATTAGAGAGATCAACTGTAGGTAATATGTGTTGGTTATTTGAACCGATATTTCATTCAAATAACTTATAAAGTAAATACTACTTATATCCTAACGTAAAATAACGTCTTTCTTTAAAATATTGCTATTTTAACACACGACGAGTGTGCGCCTAATAGTATATTTAAATAGATAACGATTCAAAATCAAAAGCATTAACATAAAACAAAGCCTACTTTTGCCTAATAGAAATAATAAAATAATATTAATTAAACATAATACCTAATTACTTAAAGCTACAACAGTGATTTCTTAAAAGTTGAAATAACAGGAACTGCTCTACTTTAGTACAGCTGGCAACAAACAAATCAGCTAAATTAAAAGTTATTCTTAACTTAAGAAAAAGTTATGATTGGAATTTTAAGTGCTGATTTACCACGTGCTCGGCGGTGAAGGAAAACATCGCGAGGAAACCTGTATGTCTGAGAAATAAGAAAAACATATATTTCGAAGACATGCGAAGTTCGCCAACATGCATTGGGGAAGCGTGGCGGACATTTTATTGCCCTAAAACCATCTCAGAAAAAAAATGATTGTGTATGTTGTTGTAAATAAATAAATAAATAAAAAAAAACTTTAATTGACTTTAAGAAAAGTTTTACGGGAACTTGACCGTGAAAGATTGCTGGCCCAGCAATAATAATGGTTTGAAGTAACTTTTATTCGTAAAAGTGGTGCAATTTTGTGTAAGTAAAATGGTAGTGTGACCGAAAATGGCCCGGCTCTTATCCCCAATTGAAAATTAACAGTTTTGGTTTTCAAAGATAAGTCTTATTGCTTCATAACTTTTCTTGTATTTCATTGCAATTGTATTGAACTGGGGTAAAGTTTCCTACGAAAGCCTGCTACATGTGTCCAAACGTGGCCTGGGCCTTCTTAGGACTATTAAAAGTAAATGATATTTATTGCTATCATTTATGTTAGTTTTATTTTTAATTAAGTGTTTTAAGTATTATAGAAATTAACTCGTTTGGTAAAAATTATGACATAAAATAATTTCTACGATGCCTACGACCAACAGTGGACGGCAAGAGGCTGTTGGTTTTCTTATGCTTATTTCTTTTTAAGTTAAATGCAATGATCAAATATTTACAAAGCTCAAATTTATTATTTAGGTAGATACATAAATAACATTTAAGTAATTTTTTTACATAGGTATGAATAAAGCCACGACAAGGAAAGGATTTATGTAAAAGGGTGATTAGACTTGCTCAGGTTGACCTGCTTTTGACCCCCAAAATAGTTTGTAAGCAAGCTTATGAATTTTGTATCCCTCAATTCTTTAATGATAGTAAAAATATAGCTGGAAAAATGGTTTAAATTTTTTGTCAAACGCAATCCAGAAATTTCGCTTCGCAGGGCTCAACTAATCAATCAGGCAAGAGCACAGAAACTCAATAAACAAATTGTGTAACAACATTTTAACGTCATCAAAACTATTTAAGAAAATCTGAATATTTGTAGTCATCCGGAGCGTCGTTATAATATGGACGAAAAGGGGTGCAGATTAACAATCCACTATCAACAGAAAGTATTTGCTGCCAAATGGGCCAAACGGGTGCACTTTGTTACCCAAAAACACGCAGAGAATGTTACAATTGCTATGTGCATGAATGCAACAGGAAGTACAATGCTATCAATGATAATTTTAAACGCAAAAGATTACGACCAGAATTTTGTGATAATTTGCCTCCCGGAGCTTAATAAAGATGGACACCAAGAGAACCATCAAGACTGAGCTATTTGTTGACTTCATTAACAAGCTGGGTCAATTTAAATCTCAAGGAAGATGTTTATTAATTTATGACGGGACTTCTTCATAATTGTATGCCCGAATTGTTGATGCTTCTGATGCTCATGACATTGTGCTCTATTGTTTATCATCCAATACTACACATGAACTGTAACCTATTGACAAATCAGTAAATAAATCTTCCGAATATTTTAAGGACGAAGAAGTTTTACTGTATCATCATTCAGCATATCAGTATTCAGATAGAAAAAAAAATTAGTATACGTGGCAAGTTAGGATTTTCAACGAGAGTGGTGCGCACTCCTCACAGTAAAGTGAGACAACTAAATTGTGTTGTAGTTAAGTGAAGTTAATTTGCAGCGCTGTTACCCAGGTTTTATGTAATGCAAGACAAGATAGGTATAAAACTGTATTTGGTATTGAAATCAATGATGCTGGGCTTTTTCAAATCACATAAGGCTTTGTTGCTTTACATTTATATTTAAAAAATTTTTTTTTATGTTTTCCTTTTTTGGAATCAACATAAATGTTGATTCCAAAAAAGGAAAACATTAAAAAAATTTTCGTGCGTTACCTATGTAATTTTACTCAACGGCGGTAATATTAAAGTTAATGGCGGTAGACTATTGACTTAGGGTATGGACTAGCATTTGAACTCGCGAACCGATGACTGCATGAACCACTCCAACTCCAACGATACTCAATCAATCAATCTCAACTCAATCTCTCACAAACATTTAAAGCAATAGTGTCTTAGTATTTTTAAAGTAATACTTTGAGAGTAAAAATCATTTTTAAGTTACTTGAGAACGAGATCACTATAATCTATACATAAAGTCTATAGATCAAATCTGTTATTAAAACAATAAAAAATAAAGTATAACATTTAGAGGCCCTGTAAGAGAATCCAATACCCCATATCATCCCATGAGTCTCGGAAGTAGGGACAGCGGGATACTGAAACCGGAAACGGATAGCTGCAACTCCCTGATAAAAACTCAAAATTATAAAACTTAAGTTTACCCCACTATGGTAAATATAGGAATGAGAAATGTATGGATGATGACGATGAGCTAAACAGAAATAACCGTAAAATAAAATGACGTCTGAATTTTTAATAATTACATGAATGATGTGATAAGCTACCTTTTATTTTCCTTTAGAACTGTAATAAAAAAAAAACCTATCCAAAATATAAATTACGTGGCAGGATCTAATTTATTTTTATTACTAACTTAAGTATTTATTTATTAAATAAAAACAAGGTGATCACGAAACATTAAGAAAATTATAACAATATTTGGGAGTTCTTTTCATTTTTAATATTTTAGTAAATGTTGTTGTTTTTTGTTTTATATTTTCATAAATCCTAAAATTAATAATAGTACAAAGTTCTACAAATGTTAATTTATATTCATGGATTGATTATAAATTAATTACATGTTATGAAGTTTTATTCATCTGATTAGCGAAGTAGTCCCATTATTAACTTTAATTCCGATAACTCACCACCATCATAAAATAACATTATAATGCCTCAAAACATATCACACATAGTTTATTGACTAGAGACCAATTCTCAGCATATTGTTTACCTATCAGCCATCCACAGGTGGTCCCAAGTAAACCATGGACACTTCCGTGTTTCCATAAACAGCTGATACAGTTGGATACAATCTTCTCCTTGGAAGACCTAGAATTAAATTATATTGTGATGATAAGGAACATTTTTATACATAGGTCAAAGTGAAATATCTTTATTGATAGTTGGCTTCTGCAAAGCACTTTATGAAAATCAAATGCTACGCCATCGTTCCAACAAGTCGTGCGGGAGACCTTGTGAGAAGAAGTGGCAAGAAACTCACAAGTAAACTATTTTTCTCACAACAGTCACAAATTATCCTTATAAATTATACGTATATAATTTATAAAAAAAAAAGTTTAAGGAAGCTTTTATCTTTGGTATAGTCATCTAATTTGTAATAAGAGTGTTTTAAACACGCGCTTTGAATTTAAGCAAAGTCAAATCCGTAATATTACAGGGAATCTTGTTATAAACAATTATATATCTACCCAAAATGAGCCCCTAATTTTATGGAGTTGGTACATTGTAATCTATTGCAAATTTAGATGTAGTTTTTTTTTGCGTATGTAGCGTGTTAAAATTATGGGCATCACTCATATTATCAAAGGTATTAAAATAGTTCCTTACACAAATATTAGGTCCTTACATACGAAATTAGCGTTTTGTCTTCTCTAATATCTGGCGTTTGGTTAGGAATTCCAAATTCAAATTTATTTCAAATCTAGGTTCGTGTATTCGTGTTTCGAATTTAGTGATTCGTATGTTTTCGTGCCTTTTGATTTTTCTTTGACATCGACTATTGTAAATTATGGAATGCAAATAAACATTATAGAATACTAAATATATCATCATCAGCATTAATTATGTGTATGGGGAAGCTACTGTAAAAGAAAATACGGTACTTTTTGGTTCCAACGTTTTCGTTCTGAAAATTTTGACCTACAGAACAAACCTCGTGGACGGCCGGAAACCATAGTGCAGCAGGCTTCAGTGTGATTTTTTTATGCAGCCTATTTACGTCCCACAGCTGGGCACAGGCCTCCTCTCATTTCTGACAGGGTTTTAGGGCAAGGAATTGTCCACCGCGCTGCCCTAATGCGTGTTCGCGAACTTCACATGTCTTCGAAAGTTTTTTTTATTTCTCAGACATGCAGATTTCTTCACGATGTTTTCCTTCACCGCCGAGCACGTGGTAAATCAGCACTTAAAATTGTAATCAACTATTTCATTGGTGCCGGCGGGGATCGAACCCGGGTTGCTCGAGTACTGTGAAGCTTACAGCGAGCGCTAACCATCTGAGCTACCACGGCTGTGATTGGTAAAACAATTTTAATTCACTTGAAGCAAATTGAGAAAGTGAAAAAACTTGAAATATGGGTACCGTATGAATTGAGTGAAACACACCAAAAAAACACGCGTCGAGTGCTGCGTTACATTACTCAACCGTCACAATAACGAGGGGATTTAGAATTATATCGTTCCTTGTAATGAAAAATTGATCTCGTACGATAATCGGAAACGCTCATCACAATAGTTGAACCCAGGCGAATCGGCAAAATCCTGCCGAATCGAAATTTGACTCATTAAAATGTACTGGTAAGTGTCTAGTAGCCCAGTGCTGGTGTCATCCACTACAGCTTCCTAAGGTCTGGGGCCAAACGATTACGGCAATTCTGTATTGTCAACAATTGCAAACCATTATGGTAAAGCTAGCCGTTAAACAACCGAGATTGGTGAATGAGGGCTAATAATCTCCCACTCACCAGATGTCGCTAGTAGCGACTGAGGTAAAGTTTTTTTTGTTACACAGTGTCAGTTAATTGAGAAGTTAGTTTTAAATAATAGTTTATAATCATCTAGAGTATTATATTAATACACAACACATGTGTCAGTGGTTTGATTTTTAATTTTTTGCACTTTATAACTCTTTTTTTTTTAAATCAGCTTTTAGTTATATTTTATAGTTTGGTTTATTCATTTCTAATGAAATTAATATAAAATATAACTAATAATACAGAAAGAAACCTTAAAGGTTACATTTTCCTAAGAAATTATCATCCCCGCTATGAAATCTGTCAAATATTTTACCTCACTGTAAAGTGGCGACGCCTTGGTGGAAGAAAAAGTCGTGGATGCCCTCATTGCTCTAGCCCACTGCTGCGTAAGGACATACACTGCACAACAGGCGGTCGCTAAATTAGAGGAGGTGCGATAGGAATGTCGAACGAATGAAAAAAATCTCGGCCACCCACCATATTCTCCGAAAACATATTACCACTTTTTCCGGAATTTGGACAATTTCTTGCAAAGAAAAAAGTTGATTCCGATGAGGCAGTCAAAACCGCCTTCAATGATTTTATTGATTCTCGCTCCCACAATTTATTAGCAAAGGAATCAACGAACTACCTATATAATGGCGAAAGTATATAGATAACAATGGTACCTACGTACTTTGATTGATTAAATTTTTTTTTTCGTTATACCTTTTTCATATAAAACGCTAATTTCATATGTACGGACCTAATAATATTGTCCAAAATGAATTGTGATGGAGTTAAGAAGTTTATTTCTTTAAGCTCTCTGAGCTTGTGTTGATACCGATGGAAATCGCAAATCGCCTTCTTTTTGGAAGTTGTTTCAACTGCACTATCTGCCCAATTTGCCATTGTTTAAATTCATACGTGTTTTTTTGGAGTCCCTGCAGCAATTCTTCTTTAACGACGATATCATATTTTCGCTAATCGCATATGTTACGCGAAATCTTTGCCAATTATGAATCTAATTATTTTAATAGGTCATATTTCAGTGGTGGCCCCATATAAATTTGGTGAAAATATTCCACCCCTAAATGTAGAAAATATGTTGTGATGTTAATGTGATGTAACTATAATAATATATATAAATATCTAATTAATATAAAGTAACTATTTGGGGAACATTCTAGTTGGTTAACTTTAGCTTGTGATATTCCTTCATCATCATCATCATTACAGCCCTTCACAAGTCCACTGCTGAACATAGGCCTCCCCCAAGTTATGCCACAAAGCACGGTCCCGAGCCACCTGCATCCATCGACTTCATGTGCTGATATTCCTTAGTCCACTCAAAAGGGTAAAAAAAATAAAGTTTTTATATAATAAAAATTTAGCTACACAATAGCTACTGAACTCGGGGGCTTCATATGTGGAAATGACTATGATATTTCTTTCAGTTCTTTGAAATTAGCTTTTCATTTTTATTTAAAGCTTAATTTTAAGTACTTATATTCGAAAAAATTCTGACAGTATCATTTAGCATGTTACATTTATATAAATCATATTTATTACATAATACAAGTATTTTTGTTTTATTTATTTTCAACTTGGTAGAGCCATGCTGCAGCTATATTAGTAGTATAGTTGTAGCACGAATGGGTCGGCTCCACCGGGGAAGGACCACGCTCTCACAGAATACCAGCGTAAAATAGTAGCTTAACACTGCTGTGTTTTGTATGGTGAGTGCAGAGAACCGGAGACACTTTTTACTGGAAAAGAGGCATTCCATCTTAGTCCTCACGGGTGACAAAGCATCTGCATTTTGATTCGCAAACGAGGATAAATGTAGATGTCTATGGGTCATAGCAACCACTTACCATCAGGTGGACTGTGTGCTCTTTTGTCACCCTATTCCTATAAAAAAAAGTAATGAATATACTCATACATATTATATCTGTTCTATAAACATAGGACTTCAAGATACAGTAGGCTTACTCTATTTAGATTGGACCAAAATTTTTAATTAAACGATGATGGCAGAACTACGTCATTTGAACGTCAAACACCTCGGGGCCCCTCTCTCCTCCACCCACCCCGCCATGATCATGGGTGTTGCTAAGCACTCGAAACGTCGAAAATTTAAAATGAGTAATAATATAAAGGTAGTATTCGTATAATGAATGTAAGAAAACATTAACATTCAAAAGTAACTAAAAAAATGCACTTACCTCTAAATGCAACACCTAAAAATTCATAATTTCTTTCAAATGATAGAGTACTATTCTCACAGTCTAAAATTACTCTTATACGTTCTCCCACCTGTAAAATATCAAATTAATACTTAAGAGGCTTTTTTGTCTTTTTACACAATTATTTACTTTTTTTCTTACTCTTAACAATATATTTTATTTATTTTCCACTAGATTACAAACAAAATTAACCTGTAGTAAAGCTTTGCGATTTGGAGTAGGTAGCAAACTTTTTCTTAAAAGGAAATGTCTACGCACGGTGGATAATTTTGTGGAATCAAGAACGGGTTATGTTAGACACAACCTATATGAATTATAAACCTAACCCAACAGCTCGAAGAAAACGATTTATCAGTAGCTGGTAATGGAAATATATCAGTCCCTATTGCTAAATTAACAGTCGACTTGTAGTCACCATGGTAGCAGAGGAAGCCATCATCGTTTTTACAATTTTAATAGAGTAGCCAATTTGAAGTACTTATTTTACAAAGGGGTTAATATTATCCCTTCATTTATGTGTCATCTGTTCCTGGACTTGTTATATCACAGGGAATAGATGTGCCTTCAAAATCCGTGGCGATGCATCAGCTGTTACATTTAACAACACATGTCAATCCTTATACTCTACCAAGCTCTACCTTGAACCATCCAGCAAAATATTTTAATAACTCGTCTGCCCAGCTGTATTGGCTATCTCCAAGCCAAAATCTAAAACCAGAAACAATTAGTAGCTCACATTGGGCTTCCTTGATTCCTTTCGATACTCAAACATGAGCTCGTCTTAACACATTTACGTCGTGACCGGTTCACGTAACGGCGAAACCAATTAGCTGTCGCGATATACAAACGTTTTACAATAAAAACATTGTGCTTGTATAAGAGGACATCTTGTAGCTGTAGGCGGAGTTTTCTTCAGCACATTCGTTTCCTGGTGCAAACCCGACAATGTGTTTTGATAGTTGAGACTCATCATATCGTCGTTCGGCATTCAGTACCGCGAATGTGAAAATATTGCAAATTTTTATTATTTCTTTATTCGATAGTATTCAATCAAATACGCGATTCTGTATTTAAAATATGACTAAAAAACTGTCCAAAATAGAGAAAATACGATGAAAGTATTACCGCGAATATAACTACCTCCCTCTCGCTTCCGCATTACCGCGAATTCGCCAGTGCCGCCATAGTAAATGAAGGAGTAAGTTGCGTGCCACGTTTGAAGGTAAGTTTTAAAATGCTAATTAAATACTTTTTGATTGAAACTATATTAACCAGAAAGGTAAAAGTATGTACTTTGTCATGAAGCAAATTTTTTCAACTATATTCCAATTATAATTTCATAAACTTTACTTTAATATTTGATGTCACAATCGCGGATTTGATTTGATCGTTTTCTATCCGTAACTGTTACGTTCGCGGTTTTCACATAAGTATATTCAGAATTCGAGTATTTATTTTAAGTATAATATATTATTTTGTTTAAATTTTGGTAAATTGAAGGCTGTAGTTTGCCAGGTTGTTAATCATAAATTTCCTACAAATTTATAAATGCAAAAGTCAATGTGTTACCGCTCGCTAGAGAATAACAACATGGTTAATAATAACTATTTAACGATTTATTTCCGTACCTATTTCATCGTCGCATTATTATTCAAGTGTTGAATTAAAATGCATTTTTGTTGTAGAATCATGGCAGATACACATGGATCTTCTTCAGACGAAGAATTAATGAAGGAAATGGGGTTTAGCAAGCCCTTGTTAGATAGGGCGCTGCGTTCCAGTTGCCTTACTATCCGATTTTAAAGACTGCCTAAATCCGCGACAAGGTGGTAGTGATAATAATACCAACAAGATTAATGAAAGGTCATTACCAAAACGTACTATTGAAAAGATAAAACGGATGGAAGGAAAAAAATATACTGGATTCAGAAAGGACGGAAATAAATGGTTTCAAGACGTTGCAAGAGAAGAAAGAGTAATGAAAATGCGCTGTTCTTCTAATGTGTGTTTGAAAGGAGGTTTGAAATGCAAAGACATTTCAGAGGATGATAGAAAAGAGATTTTCAAACAATTTTGGGATATGAATTGGAGTGAAAAGAAGGTGTATGTAAAATCTATGATAGACGTAAAGTTACCTGCTCGTAGAAGAAAAAATCATGATGATAGTAATTCAAGGAAAGGCACAACTAAAATTTATCATTTATTGGTTAGGCACAGTCGAGTTCGTGTTTGTAGAATTTTGTTTCTGAATACATTAGACATCAAAGAGTGGACAGTAAGATATTGGATAGATACACATAACAAACCTACTCAGGAGACCAGAGAGACAAATGTCGCTCTGGCTAGGAAAAGACAGAAAAGCAAGAAGGAGGACTGTATTGTTAATTTTATAAATTCCTTACCGAAAGTTCCGTCACATTACTGTAGAAAATCTTCTAGCAAGTTGTATCTTGAACCAATCGTACGAAATATTAATCATTTATATACATTATACTGTGATCATCAACATCAAGGAGAAGATTCAATAGCAAGCAAAAGAACCTTTGAGAGAGCATTTAAAAAAATGAATATTGGGATATTTCAGCCAAAAAAAGATGCCTGTGACACGTGTAGCCAATTTAAAGTTGGAAACATTTTAAAATCGGATTATGATGCCAATTTATTAGAAAAAGATCTGGCCAGATGTGCTAAAACCAAAGATAAACAAGACGCAATTGATGGCCATTGTTACGTCTTCACAGTTGATCTTCAAGCTGTTAAATTATCTCCAAATTTAAATACTAGCAGTATGTACTACAAGACAAAGCTTTGTGTGTACAACTATACGGTATACAATTTAGCAGATCATCGGGTGAGATGCTATTGGTTCACTGAAACTGATACGGACTTATCAGCTTCGACATTTGCCAGTTGTCTGATAGATATTTTATCTGAATATCTAGCAGAAAAGCAGATACCAATAATCGTTTATTCTGATGGGTGTACTTACCAAAATCGAAATGCAGTAATGTCAAATGCCTTACTTGAGTTGGCTATTCAAAAGAATGTTGTGATCTACCAAAAATATCTCGTTAAAGGCCACACACAGATGGAGTGTGATTCTGCACATAGCTGCATTGAACGCAGATTAAAAAATATAGAAATATATTTGCCTAGTCAATATGCCAGTGTGGCTAGTACAGCAAGAAGCAAGCCATTTCCATATGAGCAAAAGATAGTCTCTTTTGATTTTTTTAAAGATTTTTCTATAAAGGAAGTCTTGAGATATGACTCGATAAGATCATCTCAAAGACAAGGCGCAGTAGTGACGGATATCAAGGCTTTACTATACGATCCTGATGGAAGAATAAAATTTAAATTGACCCATGATTTAGACACCCAATATGAAGACCTACCCAGGAGACCGCGAACCTTAATTTCACCTTTAGCTTATCCACCACTGCACACAAATCCCATACCAATAAAAAAACAAAAATACCAACATTTACAAGAGTTAAAACAGTATTTGCCCCGAGACTGCCATGCTTTTTATGACAACTTACCCCATTTAGAATAAGAATAAGCTTTAACTTCTTTCTGCATTATTTTTGGAAAATACACAGTTTTTTTATACTTTTTATAACCGTTGAAAACGTTGCAATTGTTGTTATTTATTAATTTTTATAGAAGAAGAAAACTTAATTTGATTATTACTATGACACTTTAGAAAACCATTAATTTAAGAACTGATTTTTTTTAACATTGATAATTATTTTATAAGTACACGGTGATAATATGATACGGTGATATAGGACATAGACATATTTTGTCACTAGTTCAGACTGATTTTTTTACTAAATAAATATTATGTACGTTTCACAGTAACTAACTGTTTTTTATATTTACTTTTATTGTAAGTATAACAGCGAATGTCACTATAAAATGACCAAATAGACTTGCAAAAACCGCGAATGTTAAACATTTGACCAAAACTGTTTGGTAAATGCCGCTAATGTGCATTATTATAAAATATAATAAATTGAGATATGCGGTTATGGGGTGGACAGCAAAAGTAGATAGTATTAATACTTAAAAAACACTTTCCAACAAATAGTAAAGCGTACATTATAAATAAATCAGTTTTTTGTCTCTCCTGTAAAGTTACTAAATTACACATTCGCGGTACTGAATGCCGAACGACGATATAGTGCATCGCCAATTCCTAAGGTTTATCGTCTTTAAAACTAGCGGCGCAGATACTCGTCACGCAATCGAACTCTTAAAACCAATCAGTTCCGCAGCTGTCTTTTTATGTTCATGAAATTACATCTGGAAGTCAAACAACTGATGGCCACAATAAAATTCTGAACACTTTTTCTTAGATGCTTTTAACGTAAGTAGAATAATATTTCAGTTAGAAAATATAATTGACTTGAATTGTTCATATATTTGTTTCATTATTAGTACCTTGAACTTCCCCATGCGGCGAACAGTTTAGTACTACGTCTCAGATCCATATTTCATTATTGGCAACATGCACTGATTGCACTCTTTGTTTTCAAGTTTGAAGGTATACGTAATGAGATGTGTCGATATCTGCCGAACGCTGAACCATTCGGTCGAAGTTGAACTTACCTAGTCGGGAATTTGTCCTAGGTAAACATACTCGTCCACAACTGCTAGCATAGGTGCATTACATGTGACTCTTGCCTTTCCATGTTCATTTTAAAACATCTCCATTGAGACACTATTGAGATCATTGAAGATAGTGCTGAGGTCCTCCAGCGATTCTGCCATAATAACTATATCGTTGGCAAATCAAAGATGAGTGATGTCCTTGCCATTGATGTTGATACCATATCCATATCGTCCAGTAGTTTGATCTCTTTATTTGGATAGGTTTTGTAGTCAGGTTCTGTACTCGGATTGTAGTCCTGCTATACAAATACTTAATCATTTCAATATAATAACAGTCAAAAGATGAGTCTGTAACACTTCCCAAATTTCAATGGAATCAAAGACTTTCTCATAGTCCACATATGCAAGACAAAGTGGCAGTTATGTATATGGTTTGTGGTACTAAAGCTTTTTAATAAACTGACTTTTTCTTGGGTTGAAATTCATCAAGTCTGCTTTCGAGACGCGACTGCAGTTCTTTAAGAGAGCCTCATTACCGCTGAGGACTAAGATGGAATGCCTCAAAGCTTGTCAACCTATCCAGATGGACTCCTAGGCAAAAAAGGAGTCCTGTCACCTAATAAAGCCATTCTTGAAGAACAAGACCATTTCTACTTCATAAGAGCTTGTTAGGGGCTTTAAGTACCAGTTCACCATCCGCTCGCAACTGTGAATTCCTCCTTTTCTATGAAGTCTGCCAGATGTTGTCCCATTGATTTCTATTGTCCTATTCCGGATTTCGAAGATTTGCGTTGAAGTCTCGTATTAATATAATACAGTGGGTTTTGGAGGAATACATGGCACCACAGATATCTCCTTACATCACTGCCACCTACTCATCGAGATATGGCGAGGTTGATACATAAGCTGTATGATCTTCAACAAAAAGTGCCACACTCCCAATTTTTGCAACATTGATAGGCAATTGCAGTTTTTTTTATTATTTAGATGTTATCACAAATATGCTGTTGCCCATCTCCTGGCTTGTTTCTGTCTGTTGACTGTTACAACACATATGAGGCAAAATGGCGTAGTGGATATTCCTACACTGTCACTACTTGGTACAGAGGTACAAAATACCCAAAAATTATAATTTAAATTCGTGGAATGTTAGAGGAGGCATGAAAGATAAGATGAATGAGTTGATTGAAATAATGAAAGAAAGAGAATTAGATGTCGTGTGTATGTCGGAGACCAAACGGAAGGGCAGTGGTACTGAAGAGCTCCCTGGCGGGGCGTTAGCTCTATGGTCCGGAGTCCCAGAGAGCGAGAGCGCCCGCCAGGGAGTGGGGGTGCTGCTGTCGTCTCGGTTGGTCGATGTTATGACTGAATATAAGGTTGTGAACTCAAGACTTCTCTGGGTTCGCTTTAAATTGGGACTGACGAAGTTATTCCTTTTGGCTGTTTAAGCGCCGGTAGCTTCGTCGTCCAGGGCTGAGCTGGAGGAGTTTTGGAAGAATGTAAGAGAAGTTCTAGATTTGGCTAGGGGAAACGAAAGAATTGTTGTGTGTGGTGATTTGAATGGATGGGTTGGTACCGCTCGACCAGGGTACGAGTCGGTGCTTGGAAAGTTTGGGGATAAAAGGGTTAATGATGCTGGCAAGCTTATACTGGCGGTATGCAAGGAAAAGGGTCTTCTTGTGACAAACACTATGTTTAATCACAAGAAAATCCATATGTATACTAGAGAAAGAAAGAATGAGAGAAGTATGATCGATTTGTTTCTGGTGGATGACCGACTGCGAAAACAGGTGATGGATACGCGAGTGTTCAGGGGTGCTGACCTGGGAACGGATCACTATCTAGTGATTACTAGATTTAGGGGTCTGTTCGCGGGTTGGCGCTACCGGACGGCGGTAACAGAACCACAGTCGGTCTGTCGCATCCGAAGCTGAAAGCTTCAGGAAGCGGATACTAGGGATAAATATCATGCGAGGGTAGCCGAAAAGCTTGACACTATCGATGGCAGAAATGAATGTGTGGAAAGAACATGGCAGAACCTTAGGGATGGAATGGTAAGTGCAGCGGAAGAAGTGTGTGGAACAATAAAAAGAGGCAGTAGTAAAAGAAGAGATGCATGGTGGAATGATGAAGTGAAAGAAGCTGTAGAGAAGAAGAAGAAAGCATGGTTAGACTACTTGGCCTCTAGTAATGATAAGGATATGAGAGAGAAGATGAAAGAAAGATATAAGCTGCAGAAAGTTCACACGAAAGCATTGATTGAGGAAATGCGTGAAAGGTGTAGAATGGAAGCGGACGAAAGGTTGTCGCACAACTTTAAGGAGAACTCCAAACTCTTCTGGAAAGAGGTTGGAAGGACCCGAAGTGGTGCGACGGCCTTAAGAATGAACAAAGTGCTTTCGAGAACTAATGACGTCCTCACTGAAAAATCGGACGTCATGCAGCGATGGAGCGAATTTTATAGAGAAATGTATGCGTGTGATGATCTTAGTGAGGGATCCGGGGATGACGCCGTGACTGATACGCCAGACCTGGACCTCGATGACACTGAGGTCATCAGTATGAAAGAGATTGAACGTGCGATTCGAAGTTTGAAATGTGGTAAGGCTGCGGGACTAGACAGAGTTACTGCTGAAATGGTCAAATATGGTGGGCCTCGCGTCTGGGACAGCTTTTATCTGCTGTGCAATTTGTGCTGGCGGACGGGGGATGTCCCGGATGATTGGCGATCCGCAGTCATTGTGCCTTTATATAAAGGTAAAGGTTCACATTTTGACTGCGGGTGCTATCGGGCGATCAGCTTGACCAGTTTAGCAAGTAAAGTTTACTCGAAGGTTTTGACATATAGGATGCAAGAGAAATCGGAAAGATTTCTATGGGAGGCACAATGCGGATTTAGACCTGGAAGAGGATGCACGGATCAAATGTTTTCTCTACGCATGATCACGGAAAAGCTGCTGGCTGCTAACCAGAAGATTTTCTGTGCTTTTGTGGATCTTGAGACAGCATTTGATAAGGTTGTAAGGAAGAAAATGTGGGAACTGTTGTCGGGGTACGGTGTGGATGGTCGATTGCTAAGGGCTGTGCAGTCACTTTACTGTAACTGTAAAGCCTGTGTGCGGGTAGGGCATGACCTGTCACCCATGTTTAGCGTCTAAACGGGCGTAAAACAGGATTGTGTCATGTCTTCCTGGCTGTTCATACTGTATCTCTACAGCTGTTTACAGAAGCTGAAAGATAGCTGTTTGGGTGTGAAATTGGGTGACATAAAAGTAAATTGTCTGCTGTATGCTGATGATGCAGTGCTTATTGCACCATCAGAGGCAGAACTTCAGGCATTAGTCACGTGTATGAAAGAGGAATGTGAAATTAAAGGTCTCCGTTTGAATGCTAATAAAACTAAGGTTCTGGTATTTGAAAGGGACGAAGAGAGAACGAAGTGTGAAATATGGGTAAATCAGGAATGTCTAGAACAGGTAAATGAAATTGTATACTTGGGGAGTGCTTTTAGCCGGGATGGAAGATGTGATTTAGATGTGGACAGGCATGTCGCTGCCGGGAACAAAGTCAATGGTGCCCTGACTGCGTTAGTCAAAAGGCAAGGCGTAGTGAAGAGTGCACGCCTTGCAATACATAACGCAGTGTTGATACCGACTTTGTTATATGGCAGCGAAACCTGGGTGTGCCAGAAGAAGCATAAAAGCAAGTTGAATGCAGTGAGATGCGATCTCTTCGTAAAATGTGCGGCGTTACCATGGCCGACCGAAAGCGAAACGAAGAGATTCGCAATATGGCAGGTTTGAAAGATGACCTTATCACAAAAATTGATAAGGGCGTGCTTCGATGGTTTGGGCACGTTGAGCGAATGAGTGAAGACCGAATGGTGAAGAAAATATATAGCGCGAAAGTTAATATTAAAAGGTGTCGAGGTAGACCGAGACTAACTTTCGAAGACCATGTGAGCAAACTGCTCGAAGAGGGGAGGGTCAAGAGTACTCGGATACCTAGACGTGCATGTATGAAGAAGATAATGAATCTGAAAGAAGCGAAAGAGGTATGTAAGGATTGTGACACTTGGCTATCTGTTCTCTCTGGCTACCCCGTCAGGGATTGTGCGTGAAGATAAGTATAATTTAAATTCTGTTAAACAGTTGATAGTTAAAGAAGTGGCTCTTTTGCTGCCATTTATGAAATTGTTGGATAACAATCAGAACTAACGGTGTCATCCACAAGTATCAACTATGAGCAAATATAATTCTTTAAAGCATTAAGTACATTTACTTCAGTTTTAAAAACCTTCAAAGTTTTATCTACTTTATTACAATATTTAGTTTCATCACTCATCACTACAGCCATTCACAAGTCTACTGTTGAACATAGGCCTCCTTCAAGGAATGTCACAAAGCCCATGCTTTGTGACATACCTTGAACGATACCATGTTATATTAAACATGTTTGCTTTCTTTGATAATATTTTTGTATTGATAATATTTTTGAGGTTGTGATTGATTATTTTGAGAATAAATTACATTAATATTTCATTACAGCCTATAAAAGTCCACTGCTGATCATAGGCCTCCCTCATGGGGGTATTTTGTCATAGTTACCACGCTTGGCAAGAGTTGGCAACCTCAGTGTTTTGTTATTTTGAGTAGTTATCATGAAGATGCTGCTGCCCATCTCCTGTTTCATTTTCCCTCTATTGCCTCTTATAACACCCTCGTGACGATATGGGGTAAAAGATATTCTTACACCACCACTTCATGGTTTAATCATTATTATGAGGATAAATTCAATTCTTTAATATGTATGTTATGCTGTGTAGTGGCAATGTAAGAGACTAACTGGTAAAAATTTAGAATCGTTTGGCAGGGAGGGAGAGTGAGGAGAGAGGGGAGAGTGGAGTGTCCCCTACACCCCCACACTACTCCCATGAAAAGGTAATACACCGTTCTTGAGAATAATAAAAAAGAAAAGTTAGTCTTTGCGTTGTAGCATTGTGTGAATGACAGCTCACACCTATGAAGTTTCATATTTTTTGATATAAACTGTCCTGTATGACAGTTTATCTTAATATATTATGTCAAAAAAATTGAACTATCATACATATAACACTTAGATAACGAAATATGATTGAATTTTTTGGAAAAATATAAGGCTCAGCTTTAGAAACAAAAAACCCACATATTTTTAAGGTAGACATAGTTGGTTAGTTTAGATATGTCAATACCAAAATGTCAAGGTGCAGAAATTCATAACTAAAGATATTTTTTCTGAAAAATCACAAAATATAATAAAACTGTACCAAAAAAGTTATAAAATAATGTAACAATTGTCAAATGACAATATGTATAATTTTCAAATTTAAAATAGACTATTTTAGAATAGTTATGTTTTAAAAAGTGCATAACATTTGCCAAATAGTGAAAACATGTAAGGGAGTTGTTATTTTCTTGAGAAATATGCTTCTCTAACATTGATTCCCATGCACGAGTTATCCCTCCCTTCTTTGGGATCCCCCCTTGGTGGGATTTCTGTTTCTAAAGTGCTTCTGAAACTCAACATCAACTTTAACTATTATTGAATGCGGTTGAAATTTAAATGGGGACTTTATTTTATTTAATTACGCCTTATTAATAAATAAAAATATGCTACTCAGGTTAGTTAATCTTGGGAAAATAAAGTTACTTTAAAAAAAAAAGTTGAAATGATAATCGCCTCCCTCTTTTGAAAACTTACAAAATTAAGAATCTTACTTGATATTTAGGGCAGTTGTTAAGCAGTGGATAATGTCCTTGGGTTTCTCCATTGTGCAACAGGTGGTTGTCAACTAAATTCCATCCCCAACTTTGCTCATCAGAACCTAATAATCCCACATAACCTTGGCATTGTAAGGGTGCATCTCTAGTTGATATTCCCACAACAGCAACCGTTCCAAGTGGTCCTTCCCATATGACCTCCCAAGCATGACGACCTCGATAAAACCCAAATTTGGCCCTACATGCATCAGTACTTTGTGCTACTGGATTTCTGAAAGGCATTATTTATTAATGAGATTGATGTTCTATGATTGCAATAATAAAGGTTACTTAAAAATTTTTAATTAATAAAGGTAACCTGTGTAGAGTGAATCCATTTGGTTTAATATAAATATTTCTTGAGCAGTCACGGGGACTCCAAGCATGAAAAAATGCTCTTAGCTTAGATTTATAACTTGGTACTGAGGTTAGTAAATCAGACTTCATCACTTCTTCTGCTAATTTTTTATAACAGTGAAATCTCCAAACATCGTTGTTTTCATCGCTAAGAATTCTGAACCAAGTTTTGCACACTAATGAACAATTTCGCAAATCTTTTAAACTTAAATATGAAAATATATTTTCCAAAACATGATCCGGTACAAGTTCTGCAATTGTATATTGATCTCTATAGTCAAATTCATACATGGTAATTTTTTGTAAAACAAATATTACAATAACATTATAATGAAATCGCGTTCCATAATTTTATAAACATCAAGTAAACATTAAATTTTTATTTTTATTTGATCCACAGATCTCAATTTGTTGTTGTTTTTATTATTCGCTTGAGAGAGCAGGCAAAGGAACTATGCCATACAGCCTTGTCTTTATGTATAATTATCCTTCATAGTTCACTGCTTCACAATATGTTGATGCGTCACATTGTGCAGCCCTTGGGAGATTTTGACGGTAACTTCAGCCAGCAGGCAGCTGATAGTTGGCGATGGTATCTAAAGGCGCTTATGCAAACAAACAGCTTATCTTGAGAATTCATCACCATCAGAGCACTTGTTTCACCGCTTCCACTAATAGTTCACATGCGTAGACAGTTAATGCAAAAAATCGCACCACTTTTACATATCAAAATCTACTTCAAACTGTTATTTAAACTATAATACAGGAGCAGCAAACCACCGCCGATCAAGTTTCCGCCAAAACTCGATCTCAATTTGATTTTGATCATCAAGGTGCGTACGGATTGCGCGTACCCTGGTACGCGTACTCAGTTTACGCGTATTCGGAACGCCTAGTCCATACCTGCAGCTACGCGTTCACTCTTAGGGTACGCGTACCGCGCGAGCCAACTCGCAGCGCGAGCCATCGTCAGTCGGTTTTTGGTCACGCGTCAAAGAGGACGCACGCGGCCGGCTACGCTATATTTGGACGGCAAAATTAATAAACACGCGTGTTCTTCGAGTTTCAATAATGAAAATATTATCAGATTGATTCAACTTTATGAATTTCACCGAATCTTGTGGGATAGCACACTAACTGATTATCGAAATAACGATTTACGCCAAGATGCATGGAAGGCAATTTCAAATGAACTGAAAATTCCAATAGGTGAATTAAAAAAAAAGATGAAAACTTTATTAGCAACTAATAGAAAAGAAAGGAGCAAAATCAAAAAAAGTTTAGTAACAGGATCAGGTAAGTTTTTAAATTGTTTATTTACGCATTGTATTGTCGCATTGTAAATTGACATATTTATAATAGCCTATATACTTTTATATCTTTTTTTTACAGGAGCTAATGATGTATATATATCGAAGTGGTTTGCATCTGAATATTTTACCTTTCTTAATGATAAGGACAAACCTCTGCCAACAACGGAGACTACTGTAAGTAATTACGATCAGTTATTAACGTTATTATATTTATACTGGTGTCTGAGAAAATGGACCAGCTGCTTTATGAGGCTTTTTCAATTTTATTATACATATTGTAGTCTACGTTAATCCGTGTAGGTAGTACACGTTCTATTTAATATATATGTTACATTAAAACTTAGTGATTATTTTGCCACTCAAGGGGGACATTATTAACAAAGTGTTCCGCCAGATGTAAACGTATATGAGTAGGAGTATTGGGCGATCTCCTACGTACACTGTCTAAAGGAAAAAAAGAAGTTAATTGCTGTTGGTCTTGTCGCCATGCACCTGGAACAAGCTCTTCTCGCTGTTCAGAATCAAATGCATTGGTCTGTGCGTAAATATTTGATAGTCTGCTTTTTCGTAAAAAATTGTGTAAATAAACAGTTGCCAATACAATTATTGTAGCTTTTTCCGGTTCCAAAAGCATTGGTATTCGTAGTACTCGAAACACCGAACTCAGTATTTCAAATGCATTCTCAACTACCCTCCTTGCTCTTGATAGACGATAATTGAATATTCTTGCAATAGATCCTCTTTCTGGATTACCCGAAAAGGGTTTCATGGTATATTCACTGAGGGCAAATGCTTTATCACACAGAATTATATACGGTACCTTCACATTGTAAGGAGTTTGTAATATGTCAGGATTCGGTAAATTTAGGCTTTTGTTTTCAAGGTTCCTGTACAAGGAAGTGTTTTTAAAAACACCTCCATCTGATATGCGTCCTTGACATCCAACATTTACGTACATAAAATTGTAGTCAGCGTCAACTAATGCTAACAATACAATGCTAGAATATTGTTTATAATTGTAAAATTCCGTTCCACTATTTAATGGTGCTTGAAGGCAAACATGTTTGCAGTCCATTGCGCCTATTGCATGAGGGAAGTTCCACTTTTCTTCAAATTCTTTTGCAACGGCCATCCATTGATTTTCAGTCTCAGGTAGCTGTAACAAATTATTTCATCTAAGTTAACGTTTTTCTTATTTTATTTTTCAGATAACTACCAGCAACAACACACAGAATGTGAATGAATCTATATCAAATGATGAACAATTAGCCAGTGATTCTGCCTCAACCACACAACAAGTACCTAGTGATTTGACTTCATCTACACAACAAGCACCCAGTAATGCATCATCATCCACACAACAAGCACCCAGTAATTCTTCATCGTCCATACAACAAACACCAAGGAATTCTGCCTTATCCACACAACAAGTACCTAGTGATTTGACTTCATCCACACAACAAGCACCCAGTAATGCATCATCATCTACACAACAAGCGCCCAGTAATTCTTCATCGTCCATACAACAAACACCAAGGAATTCTGCCTCATCCACACAACAACAGCACAACACATCATTCAGAACTAAAAGGCGCCGTAATAACGATGACACTGCCACATTAACAGAAGCAGTGGGATTACTCAAGCACAGTGTACAATATTTATCCAAGGATGAAGACTGTTACACTTCTTTTGGGACCCACATTGCGTATGAATTAAAAAAAATACGACTCGCGAACATTTACACTAGTAAAACATGCTATAAATAATATTATATTTCAAGCTGATATGGGCCAATTACCAGGTCAGTGTGGGTATTATACCGGTGCCTATTCAACGGATTTATCCAACTCTACCTCACGCCAAAGCTATTACAGCGACACGCCAATTCCAGCACAAACTGCACCTACATCAACACCGGAACCTCCAAGGGAAGCGGAGGATAATCAAAATGAAATTTCTGAAATATTACGTTACGTTCAAGAACAAGAAGAATAATTCAGAAATTCTTAATTATAATTTAATAAAACTTCTTTAAGTACTTAAATTATAATTTTCTAAAATTTTAATTAACATATTAAATGAGCAGATAAACATAAACGTTTTTATTCATTAACTCACCTTCACATGATCCTTGAGAGCCTTGATAATTGCATCACATACTTCAATAATAATAGTAGATATGGACTGTTTAGATATGCGAAACAGATATTGTAAACTTGTATATGAGTCCCCGGTGGCCAAAAACCTTAAGGGGCTACTCCATGCGAACGACCTTGAGCGTTTGTGTGCCGGCCGCGCCAACTCCCTACAATATAGGATCGCGTAAAAAATAATATGTAAGACGCCACCTACCATAGTTTTGTATAACTCAATGCCACCTACTGTATGGACGTATTTTTTAACATCAATAAACTATTTTATGGAAATACACACAGCGTACAACGATAAATGTATTTTAATTTTTTTATTCGGTATATTAGTTGCATTATATTAGAATTATGTATTCTCATATATTATCTAATTATGAAATTTTATAATTAATTATATATTAAAAATGAAGCATTGAAAATTGTGAGTTTAAAAGATACCTACTCACTATAGGTAAATAGATAGATAACTCGCCTTTTGTACAAATATTTGGTGCAATATAGAATAAACAAATAAATAGGATGTTTCGCAGAGTGAGAGTAATATATAATGAGAGTCGTGGAGGCAGTTTACAAACATAAATTGCACAAGGACAAACATCCAGACCCGGAACGATTATTTGTAGGCCTTACAAATATTTGTTCCGTGCGGGATTCGAACCCGCGGCCCCCAGCGCAACAACTGATTGCTAAGCCACTGCGCCACGGAGCCGTCACCGGGTTATAGGTAAAGTGACCATACGTCCCGTTTTGAACGGGACTGTCCCTTTTCTCGGTCACCTGTCCCATTGTCCCCAAATAAAGCTCCGGGACACAAAATTGTCCCGTAACTCTTTGGATGGAAGTATTCAAAGCCAACAATCTTCAACATAATTTTTTTAATCGAATATATTTTATGTCTACCTGATACAAATGCTCCGATAGAAAGAGTATTTTTTTATTTTGAATAAATTGTGGACGTCTGAAAGAAACACTTACAGTTCCAGGCGATGTTGAAAGATAACAATAAAAAAAATTGAGCAGAATTTTATTCTTATTTAAAATCATCACCAACTTTATTAAAGCAAATTTAATCCTCTGACAAATGTAATTCATAATTTAAAAAAATGTTGCATTTAATAATTACCTATTTTTAAATGCAACATTATTTTTTAATTTATTGTATAAAGTTATAGTTTTTAGAGTATAAATAAACCCATGTCCTGTTTTGAGTTAAAAAATAAATGGTCAGCTTAGTCTTTTTAGTTAAATTTAGTTTTAATTTTTTTTAGTTTATAGTAAAAAGTAGGTATATTAGTACCTACTTAGATACTTTTTACCGAATTATAAGTATAGAACACCTTATGTACTCAATTATTTTTTGAAAAAGAAGAAAAAACAAGCAATGAATAATATACTATATTTTAGCAAAAAACTATAACTTAGTAATACTAATTATAATTATAACTTAGAACAAAAATGAAAAACTCATAACCGACCCAGGATTCGAACCCGGGACCTCATGATCAGCAGTCGCACTACTACAACCACTAGACCAACGAGGCAGTACTACACCTGAGAAGATATTGTAGTTGGTTACTACGATTATTTTTAACTGTATACTATACTGATAATATTGAATTAGCCTTTTATAGTGTAAATTATAATATTTGTCGAAATGTTAATTATGGATTCGAACCTTACATGCTAATGGTGCTTCATTTTTTTATTTGCATTTACTTCAAAGAAAATACACGCAAAAAGCTTCATTGCGCAGTAAAAACACAACAAATATATGTATAACTAATACGAAAAATTATACCCAAAACAAACAAATAATACTACCTATAAAATAACCTAATAAGTAATAATATTATCGACTGATAAGATCGTGAGCGTGTGCGCAGGCCGATGCTCTAACGAACGACACGGGCTCCACGTTCGAGAGCTCAACGCTCAATGATCCAGCAAGCCCGTGGGCAGTGAATACGCCCAGATTTTAAAATAATTTCTTAATAAAATCAAATTTAGGTCTTTTGAAAAAAATTTTACTATAGAAATGTTCATTAATAAATTGCCTATCCATTGGTGTAAATCGCAAAATAAAATAATACTTACTTTACGAGGAGATGCATGTTATCAATAATAATTTCACATTTATGTAGTTTCGTTGTAAGGAGATTATATTAATATTTATTCCTTTAAAAAAAATTGGATACAGCTCTTATGAAATCAAGATTATGTAGAAATATAATGTGTTTTTTATTTGTTGATATATCTTTTAAATAAAAAGTAGATAGCTCCTAAAAACCGCACAAATAACGACTAGCGCGACATTTTGCTCAACCCGCGCCTTAACGTCACGGATAGCCTTTCTCTGGCTGTGATAGCTTCTCGAAAATTAGTATTCATTTTTTTATTTCAGGTTCAACCATTTCAAGAATTATTTCAAAATCTTGCAAACTCATTCTCACAAAATTTTTGTCCCCACTTTCTTCATAATTTATATCTTCCATTAGCCTATTTCTACACTGTAATCTTTCACGATACAATTTTTTCATCCACCATCTAGGTTTCCGTTTGTTTCTCTTTTTTTTATTTAAAATGTGTTGAATAATGACTAACGCCGCAGCAGTGGTGGTGCACGCAATCGCTAAGTTTGTCGGAGTCATGGCGAATGACTGGGGCTCGCGGAGCGCTCTGGATCGATTGACCTCGCGTTCAGGTTCGCGGCGGTCCGTACAGGAGCTGTACGCGTATCCAATGTACGCGTGGATAGTGTTTCCCAACTACGCGTAACACAGGAACGCGCTATCCGTACGCAGCTTCAGATTGTTGTTGTTTTTATTATTCGCTCGAGAGAGCAGGCAAAGGAACTATGCCATATAGCCTTGTCTTTATGTATAATTATCCTTCATAGTTCAATGCTTCACAATATATTGATGTATCACATTGTGCAGCCCTTGGAAGATTTTGACGGCAACTTGAGCCAGCAGGCAGCTGACAGTTTGCGATGGTATCTAAAGGCGCCTATTCAAATAAACAGCTTATCTTGAGAATCCATCACCATCAGAGCACTTGTTTCACCGTTTCCACTAATAGTTCACATGCGTAGATAGTTAATACATAAAATGGCACTACTTTTACAAATCAAAATCCACTTCAAAGTATTATTTAAAGTATAATACAGAAGCAGCAAACCACCGTCGATCAAGTTCCCGCCAAAACTTTTTGATCATCAGAAAATTGTCTTCTTCTTCTTAATAACTGGCTTAACTAATCTGGGGCCTTTCTGAGCCTGAAGTTACAATATATTATAATAATTATCCTTCATAGTATACTGCTTCACAATATGTTGATGCCTCACATTGTGTAGCCCTTGGGAGATTTTGACGGCAACTTGAGCCAGCAAACAGCTGACGGTTGGCGATGGTATCTCAAGGCGCTAAAGCAGCCACACCTTATTTTGAGAGTCACGTCACCATCACAGCACATGTTTTACAGATTCCACTAATAGTTCATATGCGCAGACACTTAATACACAAAATCGCACCACTTTTACATATCAAAGTCCACTTCAAACCACCGCCGCAAATCACCAGTGCAGCAAATCACCGCCGGTAAAGTTCCCGCCATAAAATCTCAGAAAATTGACATAGACTTATTCCAAAGAGTATATATGTTGCAAACAAAATTCTACACCACTTTTGATTGAAAAAAAATCAAACAAAAGTAGTTTTTACTATAGACAAAGAGAATATAATCACTACGTTTCTTAGAGTATTCAAATACAGGAGACGCCATGCGCATAAAGTTCCAAACAAAAAAGTCTGTCAATTCTAGCGGGAGGCGAGGTAACGCACACTAAGCAAATCGTAAACATTGGGCCACGTCGTTACGCACGCACACAGCATAATATGAGCACACGATTAAGCAAAACGCACACAACCTTGAAAATCTCTCATAAATGTCTCATCGTTACAGTGCATAAGCCATAAACAACTAGTGCGAGGGCCTTGTCGATGTGGATATGTCGATGAAATTTTATGCAAGTTACATTAGCAAATAAAAAAAAAAATAAAAATGAACAAATGTTTAATGTGTAATATTACATTCAAAGTAAGTTTAAAAAAATACATAAGGTACAAAATAATAATACAAAATTACCAAAATTAAAACAAATTGAAAAAGTAGGTAGTAGGTTTTCAAAGTGAATAAGTTTGGTATATATGTGACGAATACACTTTTTGGGATCACTCTTTTTTTGCGAGGTAGCTAATTCTAGTGCTTGCATATTTTCCATCACCAAGTTTGCCAGTTCAATGTTATGTGGAACGTAATCATTGTCGAAATAATGTTCCTGTATGATTAAAAAAATATAATATGCCTAGTCTATGAAATATTTTTACCATTTTTTAATGTCATGATCAACCGGAAAGGTTATCTGTATAGGGGTTTTAAACGGTCTAATTTTACAGATTTTACCCAACCTATAGAGTTAAACCGTTTTAAGGCTTAGGGTTGAACTACATCTGGAGAGAGCAGCAGCTTTCCTTCTCGGCCGCCGCGGGAGACGCCCCGGGCGTCGGGGGCTACGTCGTCGCCCCCGGCCACCGTAGGCGCGAGCCTGTGGACGTCGAGCAATGGGTAGCTCGCCGTCCGTCCGTCTAACGACGACAGGCCGTGTTGACGGCGCGTTTTGTTCCACGCGCGCCTCAGAGAGCTGTCAGCAGCGTGAAGGGGCCCGCAAGGGCCGACGCCTGCCAGGGCTGCGGGCTGTTCGAAAGAGATACCGCGGCTCCGGAACGTAAGGGCACTGAAGGAACACGGATGGTTTTTAGTCAGTAAAAGTCTGACACTCCCTTCCGCTCCACCCAGAGCGAAAGGCGTCATTTGATGATTTTCCATCCGCAAAAAAAAAAAAAAGGTTGAACTACATCTGGCAGCACGGAATCGCACTTTCCTGTGCTTCTATCCTTTTTGGTCACTCAGAAACGTTATTTACTAGAGCAAGAAAGAGAGCGGGAGTGTATAGTTTCACCCTCAAAAAGCCGATTGTAAACCGGTTTCAAAAGTTTATCTATCATTTTTGACAATTTAACAGTGGTAGAGCCACGCGGCAGCTTTTGCTGTCGTACGGATGGGCCGGCTCGAACCGAGGTGGTACCAAGACCTCACAGAATACCAGCGTGAAGTAGTGGCTTACCTCTGCGTTTCGCTTGGTGAGTGCAGGTGGCCGGAGGCCGTTTTTACTGGAAATGAGGCATTCCATCCTAGTCCTCAAGGGTGAAAACGCATCTGCATTTTGATCTGTAACAGAGGATAGATGTAGATGTCTATGGGCCGCAGCAACCACTTACCATCAGGTGGACTGTGTGCTCGTTTGTCACCCTTGTCATATAAAAAAAAACCATACTAATATAATATTATAAATGTGAAAGTGTGACTTTTTGTTTATTTGTTTTTGTCCTTCGTTTACGCAGCAACGGAATGGAGCAATTAAAAAAATTTAACCGTTGCTATCTCTTGACCGAAGTTTACGCTTAACCAAACATACTTTTTTCGTCATTTTACTTAGGATTGAAAATAATTAATGTCGTCGTAAAAAGCGGTAATATTTTGTGTTCTACAGTACAAACAGGGCCGGCCCTACCATAGGGCGAACGGAGCGGCCGCTCCAGGCGCCAAGTCCCAGGAGGCGCCTTAGTCAATTTTTTTATAATAGCATAGCTAACTACATTTTAGAAAAATACAATATTTTAGCTTATTTAGGTAACAATTTTGCACGCTCCTTAGAAGCTTAGTCTCTGTTCGGTTTCTTTGCTCATGTGCCTGAGTTTATTGATGGAAATTTCCTCGCTTTTCAATATTTTGGTTTCAAACGTGTGGCTAGTCAGTATATATGCGTATGGTCTTATTTGTTGAGACAAGCGCGGCATTCTTCAGTGCTTTTTTGTATTTTTTACAAACTCAACAAAAAGATGGGAAGTTATTTCAAAACATGTGAAGAGCTTAACTTTAAAGAAGGTGTGTCGAACAAGATGCGATCTTACATCAGTACGCCGAAGTAAATAGTGCAACTCAGTGCCATATCATTTAAACCGATTTTTTTCAATTGCAAGGAATTGTTATTTTTAAACTCGTCAATTTTTTTTCTATTCTTTGATAAAATGCAAATAAAAAAGTACCGTGACTTTTTCGATAAACTTAACATTTTTGGAGTTATGAATTTTTAAAAGTTTGAAAAATCCTAAATTCAGATATATTTGACTCTATATATATAAAGAAAAAAAATATAAATATATTCCGGATCCAGAAATGTTATTCAGAACAAATGTTTTCTACCCAATGTTAGACACCGCCATAAACTTAAATAGAGACATGCTTTACACGACTTTTTACAATTAATGAGACTTGGCTTGACTTCTATAAACAGAATAGAATAGAGAGTTTCCTCTATGATTTGAATAATACCGATTAAAATTTTAAGAAATTATGCTAAAAGTTGGAGGAAAAATGAAAGCATGATCTTAATCGCGATATTTCGGGATTGGAGCTTTCAAGAGAAATGATGTATTTGAAAAAGTTTTACATATCAATAAAAGTCACCCGAAAGCAGTACTTCAGCTCTTAGTATTAAATAATTGGCAAGATACGTTACCTAATATTAGGTCTTTACCTATGAAATTGCTGTTTTTTTATGAAATAAGTTAACGTAAGTATTTTTCTATATTTTTAATTTCTATTAATCAAAGTTATCACCCATGCAATCGATGTATCTTTGCTAATGCAGTAGCAATTTATTGATATCCTTCTTGAAAAAATCAGCTGGATTCCAACTCAGCTCTTGTAACTTCAAGACCATCTGTTGTGCAGTATGAAGTCGCGCGTTGCCGTACAGAAGCAGTGGGGACGAGCGATTGACCAAAGCTGGTTGGAGACGTATGAGCTTCTCCATCATTATGTTCAGTTATTCACAGTACACATCTGCAGTAATGCTCATCCTGTTTGCAGTGCCTGATTTGGAGTTCTGACAGCACTAAGCTAACTAAGAATATGGCCTGTTCTCTTTGTGCCTGCCCAGCCAGAATATATTTACGAGATTTTTATATTTTACTAGCTTTTCACCCCGTGGTTTCACCCACATTCCTGATAATGTCGACCATCACCCATAAATAACTGCAACACCAGGGAAATTGCAGGTGCGTTGCTGACCTTTTTAAAAGGAGTACACTCGTTGCTTGAAGGTCTCTAAGTAGTATCGGTCCGGAAAACATCGCCATTGATAGATGATTACACAGTCTTGCGAGGAAGAAAACTTCTAGTAATTTGCACATTTATGGTGTACCGCCAAGCATCCAGATGGTGTGGTTGGTACGTGGTATTTAGCAGCTGGAATAAATCCAGACAATTTATCTAAGTACTCCCCGTAGAAAATGCGATAGAAAATGCAATGATATCCAACATTTCTTCGCAGCGCCAGTGAATTGAGCCGATCAGAAAGAACTCGGTGGTCAACGATTCGAGCCACTCTGCTGGATGCGGTCAAAAGGAAGTAGCTGGCACTGGGTTGCCCCGGTCCAGAAATGAAAAGAGTACTCCCTGTGAGACTAAACTTGCGCCTTATAAAATTGCAAACGGTTGCCGGCAGAATATACTGTCCCGCTCTGCTGAACACGCCAAGCTTTTTAGAGGCCTATTTAGGCTTCCCTACCAAGTGACCGCAAAACTGTACGTCATTCGATGCCGGCTGAGATTGAGAAGTTAAGGAGATACGACAAAGGGGTTCTTTTTAGTGGTAACTTAGCAAACCTGTGGCTTCTGAAATTTAAACTGGACTAGAGTCGTCCCCAATCCGAGATTTTGTTTATAAAGACTGGAATTCAGCCACAAGTTTGTTCCGATAGTAGATGACGTGTCCCGAAAAATATTAGCACGGTCGGTGTAAAATTCATTACCAGTGTTACAACAAGTAACAGCAATATATAATTAATATGCAGAAACAGTGTATAGTCAGGTAAATTAGAAGATAAGAACTAGAAACAGCTGATTATTGACCGCATTAGCGTCTAGCAGTTTGTAATGGATTCAAAAATGGATAATTGGAATCAAAATCAAGATCACTTTGGAGAAGAAGGAGGCGATGGCGATAAGCCTGTAGTTGGACGGGTCTGATCGGGTGCACTAAATCTGGCTTCTATTCTTTCAGGATTAATCTAACCTAAGGAGTAGGAGTACCGGAAAAGACGCGTTATAACCGTTGCTTATTCCAGAGCATTCCTCTTCAGCACATTAGGAGGGACTCCATCAGGCCCACTCGAATTGTTGAAGTCCAGAGAGAGGAATGCTTTTCACATTGAACGCTGTGTAAACCGCACATCCAGCATGGAACAATCACACCGCGGGATGTTCGGCGGTGTGTATCCCCAATCATCGAGAGTCGAGTTGGACTCAAAAAGAGAACTTAAAAGATCGATTGTCTCCTTTACGGCACGGGCCAGTGAGTCGTTCTTCCTGTACAGAGATGGAACACATGGCTGATAGAAGTTGTCATGGACAGCCTTGGCAAAACACCTTAATAAAATTAGAGGTAGATAAGAGAGCTTGAACAGTTTATATCTTTGTATCATAATTTCAGTCCTATTTTTAAAATTTGCTTATTTGTTTTATACCAAAAATGAAGAATGAGCAATAAGAAAAATATTTGCGGCACTATAATTTATTGATAAAATTATATGAAATTTTATTCTGTACATAAGTGTTGCAAAGCAAGCGCAGCGCCTCCTCGAACCTTCAGTCCTAGGCTCCAGCCTGGTTAGCCTAGATAAATCAGGCCCTGCCTGTTTGGTAAGAAGCTGTGATGAATCATACCGGCGCTAGACCAACAAAGAGTGACCATCACTTTTCTAGGTGTAAGTTTTCGCTAAGGGCATTATTTTTACCATCAGTCAAGTGTAATATTCCTCTGCAAGATGCAGGAGTGTACAAGCTGGATTGTGAATGTGGTCTCTCTCATATAGGACAAACTAAAAGATCCATAAAAACCCGCGTTAAAGAACACATAGCTGATGTGAATAATAGACGCTCCGGGAAGTCTGCAGTCTGTAAACATGTACAGGATCGCCCCCGTCACTACATTAGATTTGATAGACCACAAATCCTCGCTAAAGAACACCGATTCCTTCCAAGGATGATTCGCGAGGATATTGAAATAAAAAAACATCCTAATTTCAATAGAGAAGATGACTGGGTGCTACCATCTGCTTGGGATCCCATAATTAATAAAATTAAATCCCAACCCAACCATACAACTGCAAGACTTCATGATACTGTAAGTTCATATCTACTGCGTAGATCGGAACAAAAATTAATAATTATTAATCTGGAGGTAGCCGTGGTTAACTATGACATTGGGACGTCATACACCTCAGTCCCCCCCGTGACCATGGGTGCTGTAAAGTGCTTGAAACGTCGGGAATGTAAAATAAGTTAATATACGCGAAAAAATCCGTAAAATTAGTTTTATTTAAATGTGTAGTGTTCGCGTAAATATAAGAAATCATTATGCCACGAGCATGGCTGTTTTCAATCAACAAATTAGACATAGACTTAAGATTTTGTCGAGATCTTCCCAGTTGCATACTTGCATGTGCACGTACAACTGGTATATATTAGGGGCAAGCAAGGGGGGCGCCAAAATTGGATCTCGCTCCATCCTAAAACTTGCCTCGGGCCGGCACTGAGTACAAAAGTGTAGTACTCTGTATATATTTAATAATAATAGATTATAAATATGACACTGAGATTATTTGTTTGTCCTTGTTTATTTATTTAAGCGTTTATTTATTTAATAATTCGTGTCTCATCTGAAAACAACAATTTGGTTGACACCATCTAAGACGATAAACTTGTAAATAACATTTTAAAATGAATAAATATCGTTCACTAAACCTTCCATTTCGATTTGTTACATGTTTTAAATTTTATCCTTCATAATGTAAAATAAACCTGTAGCAAAATAATAAACTTACTTCCAATAATTTCAAAGTCGGTACAGCAGTTTCATTTAGTTTCTTTTTATTATTTGATTGGATTACGAAAACCGATTGGTCAAAATGCTCGGAACAAATAGTGCTTGTTCGTTTAGGTACCCAGGTTATATGATTGCCACATGCTTTTATCCAAACTTGGCGCCTGTAAGGATCTTTTGGAAAACTGTAAAACCAAAGATCTTTTTTAAACATTGTACAAAAAAGAATTTTAAATAACACCTTGGTATTATATATCAAGGTATTAATTTTAGTCAAATAAAAACATCGACACTAAAGATTACAGTGAACATCACTATTATTGCCTCGATGATACCATTTTATATACTCGAAATTACCCTTCTTTTCGTTTCATAACGTAACATAATTAAATGAAAATATCTATTTAAAATGTTTTATATACAATAAAACAATTTAAATTGATGATTTCATTTCGTTAAAAACAATTAAAGATTATTAATGTTGTTTGAAATAAAATAGTTTTTCAAATAGATCACAATAATATTAATGAATTTAAGACAATTCAATAACACGATTTTGTCTTGTGTAATAAGAACAAAGAGAAACGACATTTGTCTACAATTAAGCAAAATTTAATTATGTCCTAGTAGAGCAAAAGTCCCTACTATAGTATCAATACTTTAAGTTGGCAACACACCCTGCTCAGCTATATTAATCAGAATTTTCGTGATTTAATGCTTATATTAATTATTGAAATCAAAATAAATACTTAAAGATGAAAGGTAACGTCGTCTTTTTGTAAATTTTAGGTCTGTGATCTTTTTTTACAAGAAAACACACTGCAACTCGGCATTTTTCTGGAGGTCACCTCACGCTTACGACTACATGTTAACTGATGCCGTACGCGGCGCAACTAGTTTTATATAACGGGAATGATCCGCGCTCTCGTACTTTTGACAGAGGGGAACGCTCTCCAATGTCGTCTCCTGTTAGTTTAATACTCTAAGCTACGTTTAAGGTGGAAGCTCCACGGTGGCCCGCGAAATTCAAATTTTCTTGCGTTTTTTGGAATTTGCAGGTCAGGGTTAGGTTGTATTGGTGATTTTAATGATAATAATTCTGTAAACACATAATCGCTACGGTCGCGAATCATATTTTGTTAAATATACAACCTAACCCTGACCTGCAAATTCCAAAAAACGCAAGAAAATTTGAATTTCGCGGGCCACCCTGGAGCTTCCACCTTAAGAGGCGGGACTTCCATATATTATAAAAGTAAAGTAAATGTGTGAAAGTACGCCCAGCTCGTAGAGAGAGAATTGTGGAGTGTAGAGTACAAGGAGAACCATCTTATAAGGGCCGAAAGTTGAATAAGTGTTCTACTATTTACTGAAAATAGAGGTTCCAAAACCTACCACAACAGTGCTAGTCTGAAAAACTACGATATGAAGATAGCTGTTGTGAACGGAGTGAAGTCAGCTGAATTCAGATATTTAAAAAAAAATCATGACTAGAGTAGTTAGTAAAATGCCAGTATACAAAATCTCAACTATTTACGTAGTACAAAACCAAGCGGATTAGTCGGTCCTTATTTATTTCTCCATATTATTCTAATGAGGGCATCCACAACTTTTTCTGCCACCAGGGCGGCGCCACTTTACAGTGAGTTAAAATATTTTACATATTTCATAGCGGGGACGATAATTTCTTAGGAAAATGTAATATTTAAGGTTTATTTCTGTATTATTAGTTATATTTTATATTCATTACTTTAGAAATGAATAAACCAAACTATAAATATAACTAAAAGCCGATTTAAAAAAAAGAGTTATAAAGTGCAATAAACTAAAAATCAAACCACTGATGCATTGTGTTGTCTATTATAATACTCTAGATCATGGTAAAATATTATTTAAAACTAATTTCTCAATTAACTGACACTGTGTAACAAAAAAACTTTACCTCAGTCGTAGCTAGCGACATCTGGTGAGTGGAAGATTATTAGCCCTCATTACTTTTAGCGCTTTTTTTTTCTTTATCCTATGCCACTGCAGCGCCACCCTTATTGAACACGTTTTTAGGGACACTTTTCATATATAGAGTTGGTTCTCCTCTCTACACTCCACAGTGAGAATAAACAAGCTACTCCTCCAACATCAAGATATGACATTTAGTTTTGACAAACAGTGCTGACAACATTGACGAATTACAATAGTGCTGTAAACGTCTATACTCGAATAATCTTAGGGATATAACCTTTATCGACATATTCTTTATCGATATTTTTACATAATATTTTTTTTTTTAATTTATTTATTCATATAAAATACACGCATTTAAAATAATAATAAACATCGCCAAACTGTGCAACAGTTTGTTGGCGATAATGGCGCTCTTTTGTTATACATTATTATGTATTTTATGTTACATACATATTTACCATAGGTATATTTATTCCAATAAATATCTCTATCTTTAATTAATACATATTATAGGTAGTAGTTATACTTTTCATAGGAATCCATCTTTCAGTCTTTTCTTTAATGTTACAGTGCTTATGTAGTTGGACGTATCTCTTATAAAATCTATTCTATTAAATATTAGCGGAGTTAAGTATTTCCTAGTTCTCTTACCATAATAGTTTCTTATGTGTGGTATAACATATTTACCCTTCTCAACTTGCCTGGTACGATATTTATGCGTTACAGGTTGTTTATATTTATTTATTTTATATTGTTCTAAAGCAATTAGGTAATCTACCTTTTCATGTACCGGCAGTATTTTACATATATTAAATAATTTGTCATAACTTACTAAATACTTAAGTAGTCTAATCTGTAAATGTTTTATACGATCTAACTGTGTTTTGAATGTAAGCCCATAACTGCTCAATCCGTAATTGATTACCGAGTCAGCCAGTGCATAATACAGTACGTACAAAATTTTTCGATTCATGAAATTGCTTAGGTGAAAGAATCTACTCAGTATTGATTGCAATCTATTACATACACCATTGACGTGAAGTTTCCAGTTCATATTATTGTCTACTGTCAGGCCTAAGTATCGGTATTTATCTACTACATCTATGTTTGTGCACTGGCAGCCAGCTTTATTGAGGTGTAGACACTCGTATGTATGACCAATTATATTTATGTTTAATTTACCTTGCTTAAGGACGTTATTGTGGGTTGAACTTATATACATAGCCTTTGTTTTAGCTAAATTTATAATTATACCGTTATCATGTGCCCATTTAATTATATTTTCTAAGTCCTCCTGTATGTATTTTTGTGCATCACTCGTGTTATTGGTTGAGTACATTAGGCACATGTCGTCTGCATACATAACCGTCTTACAATGTTTTATCACATTAATGACACTATTAACATGCATAATGTACCCAACCGGGCCGAAAACCGATCCGGTTGGCACTCCAAGACTCACGCTTACATCATCTCCTGTTATTCCGTCTATCAATGTACATAAGGATCTATTTCGCAAATAGCCTTTAAACCATCGGTTGACGGGACCTCTGATACCACATTCATCCATTGCACGCAGTAGTACCTCGTGTTCCAGGGTGTCGAATGCCTTTTTATAATCAATAAAAAGAGCAGAGACAAACTTACCCTCATTGAGATTGTTGTTGATATAATCGGTGAATTGCGCAAGCGCAGTGTCCATGCTGCGTCCGCGACGGAACCCGTGCTGCGCATCTGATATTATGTTATATTGCTCTAAGTAACAACTTATCTGATTCACTATTACTTTTTCTACTATTTTATTTATTACCGATAAAATAGCAATTGGTCTATAGTTACTATAGTCCACGTGGCTCCCTGTTTATATATTGGTCGTATTATTGCTTTTTTTAATATATCCGGGTAGACTCCCCCACCCACACTCATATTTATTAATTTATATTATCATATTTATTAATTTATATAGTTAGATGTTATATCTGTACACTATATCTCTATACTGAATTATTAAAGAGAAATATTTTTTTTAACGTGGGGATTGAGTAAAAGTGCCGATGAGGATAAGAAATCAATTTATTTTACATACAGCAATTTCTAATTATATCTATTCAATTATTAGGTACATAAATATGTACAAAGAAAATATTTAAAAAAATAACGCGCTTATTACAGTAGTAATTTATTAAGTAACGCAGTGGCGACTCCGTAGCGCAGTGGCTAAGTGTTTGGCTGCGGCATTGCAGGATCGAGGCTTCGTTACCGCACTGAACAAGTGTTGCTATGCTGTAAAATAAATAGTCTGCTTTTGGATGCGTGTTTTCAAGGTTAGTTGTTTAAAGCGTAAAAATATTGGGTTATTAACACTTATTAGATTTAAATTGCTTGTAAGTGTAACAAATACTATGTACAAATCGCTAGGCTTCTTCACAGAGGTGTGTACATACATACTAATCGCAGAGATCGTTTACTAATTGTTGCTTTCAAAATGAGTGCTCATTATAGATAATGTTTGTAGATTATATAATTTTTTTTTTATTTATAACCAGGTAATTACAAATAACTTTAAATTTAGTTATATGATCAAATTCTTGCCAAAATGTGACTTTAGAAGTATGTTATCTTTTGCTACATGTAAATGAAAGGTGCGAAAGTTGAAAAAGTGTCCCACTATATACTGAAAATAGAGGTTCCGAAACCTACTACAATAGCGCTGGCGTCTGAAAAACTACGATATGAATATAGCTGTTGTAGACGGGGTGAAGTCAGCTGAATTCAAATATTTAAAAAAATTCATGACTAGAGTAGTTAGTAAAATGCCAGTATACAAAACCTCCACTATTTACGTAGTACAAAACCAAGCGGACTGGTCGGTCCTTGTTTATTTTTTCATCATATTCTAATTAATTTTGGCGCTTTTTTTAAATTTATCCTATGCTTCAGCAGCGCCACCCTTATTGGACGCGTTTTTAGGGACACTTTTCATATACAGAGATGGTCCTCCTTCTACTCTACACTTCATATTCATAAAGCTATGCTATGGTATTTACCATAGACCTAGAAGTCGAGTTTTGGCGAGAACTTGACCGGCGGTGGTTTGCTGCTCCTGTATTATTGTTTAAATAATGGTTTGAAGTGGGCTTTGATATGTAAAAGGGGTGCGATTTTGTGTATTAAGTGTCTGCGCATGTGAACTATTAATGGAAACTATGAAACAAGTGCTCTGATGGTGATGTGATTATCAAAATAAGGTGTCTGTATGCTTAGGCACCTTGACATACCATCGCAAACCGTCAGCTGTCTGCTGGCTCAAGTTAGGGATGGGTAAAGGGAAAGTATATCGATATATATCGAATCTATATTTTTAAACAGTATCGATATATATCGCGTGATAAATATCGATATATCGTCATCATTTGAATGACGTAAAGATAAGCTCCAAAATTTTATTTACTGACGGTTAGACGACGAAAACAACGATACAACATTTTAAAATATATCGAAATTGATACAAATTCGATACTCTAAAATAAATATCGATATATAGTAATTTAAAATGACGATATTTTTATTATAAAATATCGATATTTTATACCAAGCCTAGCTCAAGTTGCCGTCAAAATCTAGCTCTACATGTGTATTATACATTCAAGGGCTTCATAAATCACAATGGAACGCATCAACATATTGTGAAGCAGTATATTATGACGGATAATTATTATAATATAATGTAACTTCAGGCTCAGAAGGGCTAGATACTCTTTGCCTAGAAGTATCAACAACAACAAACAATACATAATAAATATTAACAAAAAGAAACAAAAATTGAGTTCAGGAAGATACCTATACCTAGGAAGTTAAATTCATCAGGAAATTAGTTATAATGCCCGTGATAGAAATGAATGTGGTCGAAAGTGATGAGGATTACATTATTTCAAGGGCCAAAGAGGCACATATGTCTAATATACATTCTGCAAAAGCGTGGATGCTTACGGCAAAAACATTATTTCCATCGAATTTTAAAATCCAGTTTGAAGCATATTTAATGGAAAAACAATCGGGAAATGTCCAAGAAGCAGCTGAATGTTTCAGTTCATTAATGATGTCAAGACAAAATCTTCCCGATTTATTACCAGAGATATCATCAATAGCTAATTCTCTTAAGTCCAATGAACCTAGCTTCTTGAGTCAGATGTTTGACTTTATAAGCCCAGATATGCAACTGACGATTCTCAAAACAAGCGTCGAAAACAGTGATGATACTATGGAACATTGCCGATTGTTAGTTCTTCTACTTAAGAAATTCCCACAGTTAGGTGTGGATAGTCTTGTAAAAACCTTAATTAATGCAGAAAAATTCTTTTACGATAACAGATATGCACGTTTGTTAGTTGTAGAAACATTACCCCTTCTTAGTTCATTGGAATCTCCAAGGTTATTACAACGTCTGTTAGTTAAAGCAATAGATTTCTACAATTCTTATATGTATGATGAAACTGAAAATGATATCTCAGACCCTTGGCAAAGGCTCTATGGTGTCTTAGATTTATTGGGAAGGCAGCTTGGCTGGGATACATATTTAGTTAATTATAGTAATAGTTTAAATAAAGAATCATACTTTCAGAAACTGATGAGTCTAAGAACATGTGATGATTGTCGGCAATTGTTGTATTGTGGTGTAACATTTTTTTTGAGATCTCTGTATGAACAAAAGTCACTAAAAGGCAATCATATTCTTGTTGAAGCATTATCTGATCCAGATCAACCACCATCGAAAAGGAGAAAGGGAGACATTGAAGTAACAGGAATATCAGCAGCTCAATTCCAAGCGGCTGCAAATTGCTGGGAACTTTTACATAGCAATGAAGTAATAGCAAGAGAGTTTATGAAGTTACTTACTCAGCTACAAGTAAAACCATGGACAGAGGGCTTTACTGAAGAAATAGCTCTTTTTAGGGGAAGATATGAAGACACTACTCCTCCTGCAACTGCCACTAATTTAGCTGCTAATATTATAAGAGTATCTATTAATTTTGCCCAGAAAAAGTATCAAGCATGTATTGAAGCCATTTTAGCTGCTATACCACAGTTGCCAGCTGCAGAAGGTGTTCTAGAATCAGACCTTATTGTTGGGGGTAAACACAGACATCTACACTTTTTACCTTTAACAAAAGTTGCTATAATGCATTATTTTTGTACTTTGCTTATTAGAATTTTATTAAGTACTGGAAATAGTGCTGACTTGACTTATGGTCATATGTTGGTACTCATGCAGCTTGGTTGGCCTCAAGAAGAAGCTATATTTATCCATATTTTAGATATAATCAAACAAAAAGGCGTTTTTCATTACCATCTTTTTTCAGTCTATATAATTCACATTGATTTTTTGGAAGAGCTTAGTTTTATTTGGAACGAACAAGGTAAAAATATTGCTTTAGATATACTTCCAAATTCTCAACAACATTTGGGGCAAAGAAGGATTGGCACACGTGGTGCTGATAAAGGTGTAAAAGAGGACTTTAAACAGGCTATGAAAGCTCAAGTTGCACGATGTAATGAATCCATACTAAATTTAATAATACAATTTATTACTTCTGAAAGATCCTATCTTTTGCAGATCTTATAAATTCATATTTTATTTTATTGAAGAAATAAAACGGTGAGAATATAATGTGTACTTTATTGTTATAGCAAATTAAATTACAATTAAGTTTAAGAACTCCCTTCATATGTTCCCACTCCAAGTAAGAGGTTGCGTCGTGTAAAATGTAAACTTTTTATAGGTGAATTTTTTGTAGCAAATGAGCGTAATAGGAATTTTTCTTCTTTTGGCACTGAAGTATTACTTCCCGTTTCTTCAGAAGGTGTTTCATCTGTTATTAATGCAAAATCCCACAGTTTTATATTACAGTCCAATGAACCTAGAAAAAGAATAATTAAATTAAGACTTAAAAAGAAAGTTAATCACAGATTAATTATGACGTGTAATAACCCTAGTGAGAATACTAGGTTTTTATAGGATAAGGGTGACAAATGAGCACACAGTTCACCTGATGGTAAGTGGCTGCTGTGGCCTATAGACATCTACTTCTATCTTCGATTACGAATCAAAATTTAAAAAAAAAATGCAGATGCGTTGTCACTCGTGAGGACTAAGATAGAATGCCTCGTTTCCAGTAAATAAGGATCTCCGCTTCTCTACACTCACTTCGTATGGTGCGTTAAGCACACAGCAGCGTTAAGCTGCTATTTTACGCTGGTATTCTGTGAGAGCGTGGTCCTTCCCCGGTCGAGCCGACCCATTCGTGCTACAACCATAATATAGCTGCAGCATGGCTCTACCACGTATAAAAATCTTAGAATAGGGCTAAGATACCCTTATAATAAAATTATGATATTATTAAATAAGTACATATTTTTAAAATTTTACAAAATCTCTATGTACTTTTTTATCACCTAAAAGGTGGGAAATTTTTACATTAAACAAGAAAGTATCATTGTGTTTAGGTTACTCTTATTGCAATTTATAACTAGGTGGCGCTAGCGTCAAATTACGCGAATGGTTTTATTACCACCATAGGTTATGTAACGTTTTTAATATTAATTTTCAATTTTTTTTGACTGTATTATATTGATATTTTAATGAGGACATCCACGACTTTTTCTGCCACCAGGGCGGCGCCACTTTAGAGTGAGGTAAAATATTTGACAGATTTCATAGCGGGAACGATAATATCTTAGGAAAATTTTATCTTTAAGGTTCCTTTCTGTATTATTAGTTATATTTTATATTAATTACATTAGAAATGAATAAACCAAACTATAAATATAACTAAAAGCCGAATTTAAAAAAAACCAGTTATATGGTGCAAAAAATTAAAAATCAAAACACTGACGTATTGTGTTGTGTATTAATATAATACTCTAAATAATGATAAACTATTATTTAAAACTAATTTCTCAATTAACTGACACTGTGTAACAAAAACTTTACCTCAGTCATAACTAGCGACATCTGGTGAGTGGAAGATTATTAGCACTCATTCAGCGGTTGTGTGCAAGCACAGATGAATTCTCTAATTCATCACTCTCATAACCAATGAAATGGCTATTCGGCACACATGGAGACAGATCAGACCTTTTTTAAATGTTGTTTATGTTAGCTACCAAATCCAAATTAGACTAATTAAACACCATATTTTATCTATTTTACCACTTATCTATCAACATAATTTGCAAGGAAAAATTAGTAAAAATATTTTTAGTACCTAAGGAAAAAATAAACTAAATGTGATGTATATTTTCTGAATATTAAACACAATTGTATTTTTCTATTTAATTCAATTCATTATTTCTGAATAGTCAACTTAACATAATGCATAAAAACAACATCAGCAACAAAAGCTACTACTCAGAGTTTACATTGCTATTATTATATGCTGAAGCTTTCAAAATGTGCCCAAATTGAATTCATAATTTTTTCTAGGTGAACCGATTTTGACTATTCTTTTTTATATTTGAAAGTGTTTGTGCTTTTCATGTGGTCCTGTATAAATTTGATGAAGGTTTGAACAGTAATTTTTAAGTTATCCTTAATTTAAATTGAAGTCGGTTGTTCAAAATTTTTTATTTATTAAGTTACTCAGAATTTCTGTGTTGCTTAAGTAAGATATTTCTTTCTGTCATAACTATGTATGGCAATTTTATTTCTGTATGTAATGAAAAGTCAAAACAAATTATTAATATAGGCATTTACCTGAAGACAAAATAGTTCCATCACGGCTAAATGCTAAGGCATGTATAGGGGAAGTGTGAGAAGGTGGTAGCGCTGCTGTAAGACCACCATTGGATATATCCCAAACCAGTATGTCACCCATGCTGCCTCCCGATACAAGCCATCTTCCACACACGGAAAAGGCAAGCGTAAATATGGCGGACTGAAAAAATAATCGTTATGGCAATTAATATAATAAACTATGTTCGCAGTTTCTTCGTGTGATAGAATTCGTAATAAAAAATATATCCGTGCCAGAGTAACCGACTTACTTCAATGTATAACCTGAAGTGGAAAAGGGCCGATCACATAGCTTGAGGGATTGACATCCGATGGTGAAGAAAGTTTCTCAAGTGGCAGCCCCGTATCGGTATGAAAAATGTAGGGCGGACCCCACTAGCAGTGTCGGTGGATGACGGTGGCTTCGGACCGTGTTGTGTGGCATTCCTTGCAGGAGGACTTAGTTCAGTAGTGAACTTGTGAAGGGTTGTAAGCTATAATAGTGATGATGATGACTGATAAGAACGGTTCCTTTGAATATACGTAGGTACTGATATAATATAAAATAGAACAGAATAGAATGATTTTTTTATTCAATATTGATTATTACATAACACTTATTGAAAGTCATTTTTTATTTACCACTGGTTCGGAAAATGCCTCTATCGTGGGAAGAACCAGCAAGAAACCCAGCGGGACTTTTTTTTAAACATATTTCACTTTATTATATTATATATTACACATTTTGCTTATACAATTTTTAAATGAATTTTCATAGAACCAGCATGGTGGCGAAGGTGATCGCGAAAACTTTTAAACTTGTTTATTGACAAACTTTGAACATGTTCTGGGATTTTGTGGTAAAAGCGTATACATTGCCCCATAAATGAATTACTGATTCTGTGGAGTCTAGTAACTGGCATTACAAGCTTATGTTTGTTCCTAGTGTTTAAGGTATGAACATCCTTATTCTTATTAAAGCTATTTATGTTTTTATGTACATACATTACATTTTCATAAATATATTGCGATGCCGAAGTTAATGTTTATTTCTTTAAAATTTTCTCCGAGGGACTCTTTACAATTTAGGTTATAAATCGCCCGTATGGTCCCCATTAAAGAGCATATTGGTATTCGAATGTTTCACATTAGTCGATTTGAGATTTATGATTACGATTGCCGTTTAAGAGCAAATTGTTGGCGTTAAACAAATGTACTAAATTCGATAGATCATTATTTACATCGTCATAAATAATTGACTGCCGTTTCAGTTTGAAAATTTAAAAGGTATCGTCAGCAAATAATACTATGTCGTGATTGTCCCCTACAAGATAAGGTAAGTCATTAATATAGATTAAGAATAGGAACGGGCCAAGAATCGAGCCCTGAGGAACGCCCATTGATAACCGATCCGAAGGAACCTTTACCATTGATCACGACTTTTGAGTTGATTATGATTCCCCGTGTACCTAGTGGCGGGTAAGAATACCCACTACCCCATATCTTTCCGTGGGTGTCGTAAGAGGTGACAGAGGAAAACTGAGACTGACATCTTTCTGATAACAGCAACAATAAAAAAATTGCGGTTGCCAATCCGCTCGCAACTTTTTTTTTTATAGAAAAAGAGTGACAAACGTGCACACAGTCCACCTGATGGTAAGTGGTTGCTGCGGCCCATAGACATCTACATCTATCCTCTATTACAAATCAAAATGTAGATGCGTTGTCACCCGTGAGGACTAAGATGGAATGCCTCATTTCCAGTAAAAAGGGCCTCCGGCCACCTGCACTCACCAAGCGAAACGCAGAGGTAAATCTCTACTTCACGCTGGTTTTCTGTGAGGACGTGGTACCACCCCGGTTCGAGCCGGCCCATCCGTGCGACAGCAAAAGCTGCCGCGTGGCTCTACCACTGTTAAAAGTCTTCAGTAGATTTGACAGTATACAGGCAACTGAACAGACAGATCTCTAAATGCATGCGGCGGGACTTACGCAACTTTAATACGGCTCGTATTGAAGAAGCGATCGAGCGGAACCAGGTCTCCAAAGTCTTTGAGAACTGTCAAGAGATCTGTCTGCCAGAAAGAGTCAACTGTCGAACTGAAGATCGAGTATGGCGGCGTCGTTTCCGGGACACTTGGGATTTTGAGTGAGATTGAGAGGTTCTATGCGCAGCTGTACACATCATCGTTGAAGCCACACGCAAGTGTGAGTAACGATCTAAGAGAAAGTCTTATCCGACACTATTCCGATGATATTCCGGACGTCAGTCTGAGCGAGATTAGAATGGCTCACCAGCACCTTAGAAACGGCAAGGCCCCAGGCGATGATGGAATTACAGCGGAGCTTCTGAAAGCGGGTAGAAACTGGTACTTGAAGTCCTTCAGAATCTCTTTAATTCCGTCCTCCATGGTGGCACTATACCGGAGGCGTGGAGCAGAAGTGCGGTGGTCTTGTTCTTCAAGAAAGGCGACAACGCTCTCTTGAAGAACTACACACCGATTTCCAGATTTCCTTCAGAATCACTGGACGACCTAAACACTATGCTCAATGACATGTGTGCATCCCAACGGATAGGTTTTAAGATGAACATGGGCAAAACAAAGATCATGTATAACGTCCATGTCACAACAACAACAACAACGAATAACGAACTACTTAAAGGATTTTTCATCATTCTTACAATCACCTGTGAATGCTGAATGTACACCTTTGTTTTATACTATTAATTATTGACCAGTGCACTATTTTAACTTATAATACCGGTGAAAACTACTAGACAATTGTTTTTTATTTGTTTTTAGATTATTGTGATATTCATGTTTTAATTGTTAATTTCATAGTAATATTAGTATTCCCGTTGGATACGGTAATACTTATATTACTATTGTAATATATAGATTATTTCATAAAATTCCATACAAAAAGAAATTGTCTCCTTTGTCGATACCATACCTTGTAGCAAGTGCAAGCAATAAGTTGACAAAGTTTTACCGCAATTTGATGAAACGTATGCAGCGCAGATAATACGAACAAACAAATATTAATATTTATATGTATATTAGATAGTAAATTAAAGAGTAAATACATTTTTTGTATTCGGTTACCCGAATGCACTAACTTTTCTTCCATACACATTTTACACTGCGCACATGTTAATAATATTTCCGGACGGAAACAATACCTCATGTTTTTCTGATAGCAAGCCTAATGTTCGGAATGAAGAACGCAAAAGAACCGAATGACGTCATCCCAAACCACACTAACGCAAGTCGCGCGTGAATCAGTTAATGAGTAAGTAATAATGGCACTTTCCTGGCTTTAATAACTCAAGAACTATAATAATTTGAAATACTAAAATAAGTTAAGTTATACTTTTAACAATAAGTAAAAACCGATTTCAAATTGTTAAAAAATAAATTATTTATTATATATTAAAGGTGAAAAATTTTCTATGGAACCACTCCTGATGTATATTGGTTCACAATCTGTGAACAGGGCCGGATTAACCATGTCGGGGCCCTTAGGCAATGCAATTCTTGGAACCCCTTTCCAGCCAGTGTGAAGGGATGTGTGTAATAGCATCAGCTGCATCACCAGAATGATGCTTAACTCCTCAGAAATTTACAGTAAAAGATTTGTATTCGAACGTAGTGTGCGAGATTATTTTTCTTAATATGAGCCTGAAGACCATAGTAACTACCAGACATGTTTGACGCATTATTGTAAATCTTGCCTCCCGCATTTTTTTTATATCAATGTTAAATTCACGGTCACTCACAAATCGCTACGTAATGCGTCCAACAAGTCGGGGATTCCCCCAATGTGAATGAAGTCTAGTACTCACTCAGCCGATCGCTCACCGACTGCGTTCCGAATTACCTTACGAAATACCTTAAGTATAAAAATATCTAGCACTTTTATATCCAAATTCATAAGTTTTGAAACAGAGCAGAGTAAAACTTTTTAAATTAAATCCATTCACGGTCGCAATACTCACAAAACGCAATTACAGATCAAGCATTTCAAAATTTTTGTATATCACACAATACGCTACGTAACGCATCAATATTGTTAGTTCTACTACTCGATACTACATGATTCTGTTCTGTAAGTATGAAGTTAGTTAGGATAAGGGAAAATAATAAGATTAAAGTTAGGATAGTAGGTATATTCTAAGTCTATGGTTACTTCTGAAATTATGTGTCATCACCTGACAGCATGCGTCGGTAAAACGCAATAACACCTATTGTCATTGAGGATACAAATTTTTCAATTAAATTTTCACTGTATGAAACTTTTTCCATTACTTTTGTGCGCGCGCAGGGCCCCTAGGCATTTGCCTACTCTGCCTAATGTTTAATCCGGCCCTGTCTGCGAAGATATCGCGTAACATACAACAAAAAAAATCATACACTCCAATTGAGAACCTCCTCATTTTTGTGGTCACTTAAAAAGGGTTTCACGTGAAATTAGAGATTCTAGGCATTTTTGGACTTACGAAGTTACGAGTGAACTGGTCGTCTCATAGTTTTTGAGTTATGGAGATGTCAAAAACAGCTCGAAATGGTCCATGCAAATATACACACAATATCTATTTGCTTGTACTGAGTCAATTGCATTAATTTACCTTTGGGTGATAATTTGAGATATAGTTTATAAATATTGATACAATTTAAATTCACAATTACCTCTGATTTTTAATATTAATAATATTTTATTAAATTGTTTACCTTGTGTCCAGTCATGATTCTAACTTGAGTCCCTGTCAGACAATCCCATACTCGAACAGTTCTGTCACAAGAACCTGTTGCTATGTAATTGGAATTAGGATGAAACTGGACACACTGCAACATAATAACATATTTTGTTTAAGCCAGATAATATTAAATGTCTCATGTACCTCATATATCTTACAGTTGCTGTCATACTATTGTATATTATGATAATTGGATAATGAATGTGAAACTTTTAATTAAACAGTTCTTATAATTAAAATTCTAAATTCTATTTTATGTAAATACAACTACGAAATAAAGATGTATTAATTAATAGCTTTCTCTATTTAATTGCAAGTAAATAAATTATTATACAGTTACTTGTATATGAACAAAATGTAAAATATTACATCAACATCTGAAAGATGTCCAGCAAATATTCTAAGTGGCTGATGATGGTCAGTTGCCCAAAGTCTTGCTGTGCGGTCATGACCACTAGAAGCAAAGTAATGGCCATGAGGTGACCATTTAACATCCCAAACTGGCCACACATGTCCTCGGTATACAACTAGACAGGTCCAGCATTGCAACGACCAAAGTCTTACTGAAAATGTAGAAAATATTATATGTAAAATATACTGTTAACCCATATACTTAAAAGTATATTTCATGAATCCATACATACTGGTGGAATCCTCTGAGCATGATAAAAGCATTGTTTTAAATTGGTCAAACCCAACTTTGTATACAGGTCCAGAATGACCATAAAGTGTACGGCAAGTGTCTCTATCCTTTTCTTCCATCATTCTAACTAAAACATCCCCTATAAAATAAAATACAGGATAAGTTATATTATTATATATTAAATTTTTTGTAAAAAAATAACCATAAAACTATTTAAAATATTCTCTAAACCACACATTAGGTTACTAACCTGCCTCTCTGTCGATGTCTTGCAATTTTTCCGCGGACTTCATACCACGTAATCTAACAGGTGTAAGTGTCCACACCTGAAAATACATAAATATATACTTATATTGGAATAATTTTTATTTATTATAGAATTTACAACAGTTATTTATGCTTTTACTGATTCGGCAAAAAACCGTCTGTCCTGGGAAGAACCATCAAGAAATACAGAGAGACTTAAATATTAAGTTACAACTTAATATGAAAACATTTAGAAACAGCATGGTAGCGATCTCCTAATTCAATTAACAATTATGTATTTTCTGGTACTTTGCTGTAAAAGTTGTTCATTGCCCTGTGAAGAAATCACTAATTATTTGGAGAATTGAGAGCTTGTGCTTGTTTCAAGCATTTACAAAATGTATGTAACTATTTTTAATACAACTATTATTCATCTTGGTAACATACATTAAATTTTTGTATATATACTGAGAGGTCAAAGTTAATATATTTATTTATTTAATTTTTTCTCTACGAGACTCGTTCTGATTTAGGTAACAAACTGCTATTATGTCTTTCTTAGTGAAATAAAGATAGTTTCAATATCAGTTGCATTAACCCTTAGCAAGGTTCCACATGAAATTATGCTATGGAAATACCTGACTAAAATAAACTCATCACACAAGTAAGGCTTCTTAAAGTTTTGAAAGCATTTTTTTCGGTATTAAGTTTGCTAGATAGTAGTATATAGCATTATTCATTTCCTCCTATTGCAAATGATTGCCATTTAAGTCTGAAAATTAATGGAAGTATCATCAGCAAATAAAAATATATCATAATTATCCCTTACCAGGTAAGTCATTAATATAAAATGAGAACAGAATGATAAATAATGTCCCATGGTGAACACAATATGAAGGCCGTGGAAAGGTCAGAAAATATTAAAAGGCATCTTTTGAGTTTACCCATGGACAGAAAATATTATGTTTGATCAGCTTATCTGGCATCAGTTGTAGAGTGACCTCTTGTAAATCCAAACTAATTTTATGAAGTAATTTATTAACACTAAAAATTATTAACTTTTAAAAAAAAATTACTAAGTGTTACAGAAAAAGGTAAAAGTAAGTTTACAGAAATTAGTCTAAAATTAGCAGGGTCCAACAATATAACACAAGAGATGATACAAGTTTTAAAAATAATAGCAAATAGGGGTGTCATTGCATTTATTATAGACACAATAACTTTAACAGAAATCCCCTATAATACTGCAGTTTTTTTAATATTAATAGTTATATAATAGTTAGAAATATTTTACAATAATTGGTATGTATGATCCTATAATAATTTACGAAATGCAAATTCTTTTGCACAGACATTTACATTTCGCTTGAGCTACTCATAAACACTAGTAGTAGAATTCAATGATTTCGTAATCAAGATTGTAATGTCATTAAAATGGTGCTCTTGATTTTGTTAAATAATTTTGTTAATAATTGAAAGACTGAGATGTAGTTTCATCTTGACAGTGTGCTATTGATTATAATCCATGGTAATTTATGTTCACTAAAGTCAATCTTAATTTTGTTTCATAAATATAAGAATTAGACACACTTCTTTAAATTAATTAACATGAAAATACTATGTTACCTTTATAGTCGAATTATTAAAACCCACAGACAGCAAAGTGGAGTCATCACAAATATCGGCACAAATGGCGGTGTTACCACTGTTCAAAAGAGTATAAAAGCAAATAGATGGTAAGCAATCAGGACCCAATTGTACACGCTTAGCTCTTAATGCCTTAACTTTCTCTATTTTATCAGTTTCTTTTCTGAAAAAAAAAACGTCGCATGTAAGGTTTGCAGCACATATCCGTAAATTTATTGATATTCTATTTCTGTTAATGGTGTGTTCTGTGTGTGGTGATTAATCAGAATAATAAATATTAATTTGCTTACAGCTCTGGCAGAGGAATCCGGTCATTTGGTGGAGCATTAGGATCAGATTTTGGTTTTTTCATGAAAATATTATCCTTTTTTGCCTTTTTCTTTTTAGGCTTGTCAGGTGTTTCCTCAGTTTCTTCTTCATCTTCTACCGGCAATGGTAGAACTTGAATATCTGGTTCTTTCAGTAGGCCATAATACACTTTTGTGCGATTTTCTAAGGTATAAAAAATACATTATCATTAATAATGAAAATTATATAAAATTTTATAAACAACATAAGTTCCTTCAATAAGATATACTATGCGATGTTATGTAGGTACATATGTAACCATACTAAATATTATATAAAAGATATCTCATTTCCAAATAGTTTAATTACCATTTTTTGTAGCCTCTCCAAGGAGACCGCCAGCAGTGGCTCGGACTTGGGCTTGTGTTCTCCCAGGACCATCATGTACATCTATCTGAATATGGTTATTTATAATGTTTATTATTACCGTGGAGCTCTTTTGTTCCTGTAAAAATCTTTTAAGCTGAGCTGATGCGTCTCTTGATAACTGAACCTCAAATTTGTTTGAGCTGTAAAAACAAATAATGCTTGCTTAATACAAAAACTCTATGAAAATATTATGTAGAGAACAAGCAAACATAGCAGGGGTAAAATTGTGGATAAAGACAAAGATTTGTGCAGGAATACATATTTTTTCTTTGTTATTATCAACCATTATAAATTTATGTTTTTTTTATAGGATAGGGTGACAAACGATCACACAGTCCACCTGATGGTAAGTGGTTGCTGTGGCCCACAGACATCTACATGTATCCTCTTTTGCGAATCAAAATGCAGATGCGTTGTCACCCATGAGGACTAAGATGGAATGCCTCTTTTCCAGTAAAATGGGTCCCCGGTTGTCTCCACTCACCATACGAAAAACAGCAGTGTGAAGCTGCCATTTTATGCTGGTATTCTGTGAGAGCGTGGTCCTTCCGCGGTCGAGCCGACCCATTCGTGCTACAACTATACTACTAATATAGCTGCAGCATGGCTCTACCACCGTATAAAAAATTTACGTTTACGTTTACATAATCTTACAAATGAAGTAATAATAATAATAACAAAAAAGTTAATTAACATTTTTTAAGACTTTTTAATATTCATTTAAGTAAGCAGTAGTCACAACAAAGCAATCTCTTAAACAAGCTATCACTTAAATTTTGAATAGTTTTTTTTATAGAATAGGGGGCAAACGAGCCTCACTTGATGGTAAGTGACTACCGCCGCCCATGAACAACCGCAACACCAGGGGAATTGCAGATGCGTTGCCGGCCTTTTAATAAGGAGTAGGCTCTTTTCTTGAAGGTCCCCCCCAAGTCGTATCGGTCCGGAAAATTCGCTGGTGGTAATTGATTCCACAAGGAAGTTGTGCGAGGGAGAAAACTTCTTCTAAATCGCACAGTGGTGGACCTCCAATCATCCAGATGGTATGGATGGTAACGTGAGTTTTGTCGCGATGTGCGATGGTGAAATTGAGCGGCTGGAATTAGTCCGAACAATTCCTCAGAGCACTCTCCGTGATAGATGCGATAAAATACGCAAAGAGATGCAACATCTCTACGCAGTGCCAGTGTATCGAGCCGATCAGAAAGAACTCGGTCGTCGACGATTCGAACCGCTCTGCGCTGGATGCGGTCAAGTGGAAGGAGCTGGCACTGGGGTGCCCCGGCCCAGAGATGAGAACAGTATTCCATGTGGGGCCGAACTTGCGCTTTGTAAAGTTGCAAGCGATCTGCCGACATGAAATACTGTCTCGCTCTGCTGAGCACGCCAAGCTTTTTAGAGGTCAATTTGGCCTTTCCTTCCAAGTGACCACGAAACTGCACACTATTCGATATGTCGACGTCAAGGATTCCGATACTGGCTGAGGCAGCAAGGGGAGTGCCTTGAAACTGAGGAGATACGACAAATGGGTTCTTTTTAGCGGTAAACGCGCAAACTTGTGTCTTCTGGGGATTGAGCTGGACTAGATTTAGTCGGCCCCAATCCGAGACTTTGTTAAGCAAAGACTCGACTTCAGACACAAATTTGTCCCGGTACTCGGCGACGTTTTCCCGAGAAATATTGGCACGGCCGGTATATAAGGCATCACCAGTCGTCTGCATAGCAATGAATGCTACCAGTTAGCAACATATCATTGATATGCAGGAGAAACAGCGTTGGTGATAGCACGCAGCCTTGTGGAACACCCGCGTTGATAGGCTTGAAATCAGAGCATGCACCGTCTACTACGACCTTGATGCTCCGACCAGCAAGGAAACTGGTGATCCATTTGCACAATTTCTCGGGAAGCCCATAGGAAGGAAGCTCCGAAAGAAGCGCTTTGTGCCAGACCCGATCGAAGGCCTTCGCTATGTCCAAACTAACGGCCAATGCCTCCCCCTTGGACTCTACTGCCTCCGCCCATCTATGAGTTAAGTAGACTAGAAGATCACCAGCTGATCGACCCCGACGAAAACCGTACTGGCGGTCACTAATAAGCTGGTGATCCTCAAGGTACCTCATGAGCTGGCAGTTTATAATGGCTTCCATTATTTTGGAGAACAAGGTGATGGCGATAGGCCTGTAGTTGGACGGGTCTGAGCGGTCGCCTTTTTTAGGGATTGGGTGGACCAAAGCTATCTTCCATGAATTCGGGACAACGCCTTGGGAGTAGGAGTAACGGAAAAGACGCGTTAAAACCGGTGCCAACTCCGGAGCACATTAAGTCAAAAATTAAAATATAATGACTTGTTTAAACAAATTCAAGAAAATTTTAGTGTTCTGAAAAATGGAACTTGTGTCACTTTGGTGTTTATCTATCCATCTATCTGTTATAGGCAATGTTTTCTAAAAGTATTTGACAAAATAATTACTGTTCATATCGCACGGATGAGCCGATTCGTACCAGGGTGGTACACGACCTCATAGACTACCAGCGTAAAGTAGAAGTTTACTTACACCCCTCCTTAACATGGTAGAGGAGTTAAATAAAACACTACCCCAGGAGGGTACCAGCATTGTTTGCTCGGCTGCCCCGCGTATTCGGGGCGGGGGGGGGGGGGAGCAAGCCGGCATAAGCTAAACACTCCTTTGTGCCCCGGCCTGGAGTTTGCGTATACGTGAGAGAGGACATCTGTTTTCAACACCACGGCAGTCTTGAAGATATGGACCTCTCCATCTTATGGCTGCGCGTAGACAGCAACAAACATCCCCACATTTACGAGTTCCATATAAGTAATGCCGACCCAGACAGACTCATCAACCTCGTTCAAAGGAGCATCAAGGCCGTAGTAGACGGTGCATGCTCCGATTACAAGTGTATTAATGCCGGTTCCACAAGGCTGCGTGCTATTACCAACGTTGTTTCTTCTGCATAACAATGATATGTTGCAAACCGGTAACATTCATTGCTATTGTGGTGTAACAAACTTGTGTATGAGGTTGAGACTTACTACTTAGTTGAACAAAGTCTCGGATTGGGGCGACTAAATTTAGTATAGTTCAATCCCCAGAAGACACAAGTTTGCGTGTTTACCTCTAAAAAAAACCCTTTGTCATATCTCCTCAGTTTCAGGGTACTTCCCTTGTTACCTCAGCCAATATCGGAATCCTCGGTGTCGAAATATCGAATGACGTGCAGGGAAGAGAAGGCCCATATGGCCTCTCTTCTTTCCTTCAAAAATCTTGACGTGCTCAGCAGAGCGTGAGAGCATTTCATACTGCCTGCAACTTTACAAGGCGCAGGTACATGCTCACATGAAATACTGTTCCCATCACTGATCACAACTCCGCCATTGCCGGTCCCAAGCTCGGATGAGAAAGGAGGAGGGGACGGTTCCGCCGGAGAGAGTGGGTGTATCCGGTGGACTAACACACCCACCTGCGCTAGGACCTGCGCAGTCGAGCGCCGTACGCGGGGATGAAGGAGTCCTGGAGGGTTGAGCCGATCGTCGCTGGGGTATATAGTGGCGAGAGGCAACACACCCTCTTTGGTCCGGATTTCAAGCTAAACGGTGGCCCTACCTGCTAGCCACAGATAGGGAAATGGCCAAGCGCCCCGTCAGAGGGTCGCAGGCGAGGGATGTGGGAGCTGCCTAGTTTTCCTGAAAAGGGGGCTGGGTGGTGGTAAAGGCCATGCTAACGGAGCAAGTGACAGTTTACTCGGGTGGTGGGGATGGGCCTTGTCAGCCCCATCTACTAGCTGGATCGAGCTCCCGATGTCGCGCTGTGAGCCAACTTCGCGTCCCTATATTCTCCCAGTAATCTTAACGCCTGAAATTCTTTTTTAAAGTAGGGTGTTCCCAAAGGTGCGGGCTCCATGGAGGGTGGGAAGCTGGGGGGCGAATTTTAAAGAACAAAAGTTATGGACAATTTAAGACCCAATAAGAAAGAGGGAGAGGTGTCAGAGGTGCTTACTAGTTTGGACACCAAAGAACAGGGGGAAACCGTCACTAAACCGACGGTTCCACGGAGAGTACCGTCCAGCGTAGGTGGCCACACCATGGGGACAACTACCGCGCTGAACGTTTCCAATACCAGTTCCAAACCTGAGGAGCTGGACGAGAAAAAGGAACAAGAGCCCGCGAGTAACAAAACTCCTGCGGAGCCACAAAGAACTGACGACCTTTTCTATGCTGTCTGGGAAGTGGTGAGCCGTAAGGGGAAAGGCAAGGCATTCAAAAAGGTGACTTGCCGACCTGATGGACCATCAGCACGGCTAGCATGGGCTGGGGACAAAAATTTTATCCCCCGATTATATCCACTGACAAGAGATAAAATTATCTTGTCCCTATGCCAAAGCACGGCAACGGGGGAAGTATATCCCGTTTGACATAACGGGTAGACATAATTAAATAAAAGATAAAAAATTATACTTTTTTGACATTTCAAACTGACAATTTTATCCTAGTTCGTTGGACGTGGGTTTAAGTTTATGTATATTCATACTAAAAATCTATTTATGTATAAGTCAATCTCCCATTTAATCTACTGTGGATATTATATCCACCGGTGTGCCCCCATGCTCGAAGGGTGGATAAAACTAAGCGAGGGGATAAACATTTTCTCCTTTCCCTGGGGATAAAATTGTCTCCTGCCCATGCTAGCCCTGCAGGAGGGTCTACCCCTACAGGCAGTAGTGGAAAGGCCAAAAAGAAGAACAAGAAGCAGCGGGAAAAAGGCCGAAGAGAACGAGCCGCATTGACTGCTTCCAAAACTAAAACCAAGGAGGCTGGGCAAGCTACTGCGACTGGGGTGCTTGGTGCTGGAACCAGTAGCCGTGCTGAAGCTGGGAAGAATAAAAATCCAGCCCAAGTGGAAGTCGCAGCCGCGGGAACCAGCTCTAGGATATCCGCCAGGAAGCAGCGAGCGGCCAAGCGTCCTGGGAAGAAGGAAAGAGCAGTCAAAAGGATGCTGGAAAAGTCCACCTCGCCTAGAGGTGAACACATAAAAGTGCGACTCGAACAGCAACCAAAGGCTGCAAGAACGAGCTACGCTTCCGCTGGTAAAGCAGATTTGGGTGTGGCCTTAACGTGTGCGCGTTCAGGTCACATTACGAAGGAATTAGCAGACGACATCCTCGTGGCAATACAGAGGAAGATGATCAGCGAGGCCTGGAGTAGCCAGGACTCTGATGCGTCGGGTCCAGTTTTTAGGGGCAAACCCGTTTAGACGGAGGGTGTCCTGAAACTGTGGTGCGACGATCAGAAGGCTCTGGATTGGTTGAAGGGGAATATTGCTACCCTCGACCTTAAATCCAATATCTTGCTGACCATAAAGAAACAGTCGGAGATACCACAGAGTCAAATGTGGTATCCTTATCCCTAATGCCCAGGGAGCCTGGAAAGACTCACGCGACATTGGTCGCGTGCTGGCGTACCAGAACCGCTGGGTTAACATCAGGGACTGGCTGTTACTCAAGGCTGATAAGCAGACGGACGGGTGGTTCCTCGTTGTTTCGGTGCCGGAGGATCCGATCCTGATGAAGGCCGGACGCCGTCTCACATGTGTATGCGGGGCGGTATACGTAAAATTCCAGGGTCGTGGAGGTAAATTCTTTGACACTCCACCGAGCAAAGAGGCAGAAAATAACCCGGAAGTTATGGATACCGGAGCCATGGTTACCGGTACAGCGAAATCACTGGAGGCCAAGTCCAGTGAAAAAACGGCCTGCACAATTGAGCAAGCCCCCAGTAGAGATCGGGCTCAGCGGCAGCTCACTGAGTGACGAAGAGGACTGCATTTTGCCGACCACTTCCGACTCGGCGGCTGACGATGAAACCAGAGATCTGCTGGCAGGCCTATTTTTGGGCGGGGACGGGGAGGACGTGATCAATGATGGCGTGCCTTTCGTCCAAAACTAGCCTAGTGCAGGCCAACCTCCACCACAGCGAAACTGCGTCGGCTCAATTACGCAAGTGGTTGGAGGTTCAAAGGACTGCCATAGCCTTAATCCAGGAGCCGTGGGTTGGGGCTGGTAAAATTAAAGGCCTAAACAACCTAAAAGGTAAGCTATTCTACAGCTCTGAAGACGACAAGCCTAGAGCGTGTATTTACACTACCAAATATATCTGTGCACAACATTAACAGATTTCTGTTCTAGAGACATGAATACCGTGGCAATACAATATACATAGGAGAGATGATTAGTCGTCGCCTCGGTCTACATGCCGGAGGAAGACACTCCACCCCCTCATGACCTCGGCAGGCTGGTGAACTTCTGTGAGAGGATCGGACTAGAGGTTGTGATCGGGACGGACTCCAACGCACATCATACCCTCTGGGGAATGGAAAGACCAAATGAACGAGGTAAGGTTTTAGTTGAATATTCATTTAGCACTAACCTAACCATTTCAAACATAAGTTCTGAACCAACTTTCATAAACAAACGCTGTCGCACAATAAACGACCTCACACTTGCAACAGAAGGAGAGGCCTCATGCTCAGATCATAGATGTATCTGCTTCGCACTACAGGTCGATATCCCCTCTACACCACCATGGAGAAATCCCCGCAAGACGGATAAAACAAAATACTTTAATACGCTGACGTCTTCGCTCGCGGGTTTTGAGGGGATAAATACTATAGCAGATCAGTCGCTCCTAGAAGAACAGGTAGCTGTTACTAAGGCCATGATAGATAGCTACCAAGAATCATGTCCAGAAATCACTCCACCAAGGCATGCTGAGGTAAAGCAACCGTGGTGGGGTAAAGAACTAGATAGAAAACGTAAGAAGGTAAGAGAAGCCCTAAATAGGGCCATGAATACCTCAATGGATGAAGACTGGCTACTATATAAGAAAGCTAAGTCCGAATACAAAAAATGTATCAGGTATCGACGCTCGACAGGATGGCGTAAATTCTGTGGCAATATAGAAACCTGCGAACAAGCAAATAGGATAAGGAATATTCTAGCTAAACAGAACACGTCGGGATCCATCTCTAAAGAAACCCGACGGTAGCTACTAAACATCGCCGGATGAAGCCCAACGCATCCTAATTGAAACCCAGTTCCCAGGTTGCTGCGTAACTCAGGAGGCAAACCGGCATGACGACATACTGACACCAACAGCAGAAGACTGGAATTTAGCACAGAGAGCGGTAACGATGGACAAAATCCATTGGGCCATTCACAGTTTCCTCCTCTATAAGGCGGCAGGACCTGACGGCATATTCTCGACACTCCTACAGTGGGGGGAGGGGGGGGGGGGGTAAAGCCCTAATAGTCAGACTTGTTGCCATGATGAGAGCCTGTCTGGCTCTTAAATATGTTCCTAGGGGAAGGAGGGAAGTGAAAGTCACATTCATACCCAAACCAGGTAAGAGCGACTACACTGACCCTAAATCTTACAAGCCCATTAGCCTCACATCCTTTCTCCTAAAGACGATGGTGATGATGTGTGAAAGGGAATTAAGGGGGTCGGCGCTAATGAACTTACCACTACACGACAAGCAACACCCCTACAATCTAGGCAAATCAACATAATCGGCACTTCACCAGGTAATTACAAAGATTGAAGAGGCCATCCAAAACAAAGAAATACGAGGGCGGCACTGAAAATTTCGGGAATCAAGGAAGTGACACAACATTACTATTTAAAAATGTATTTATTGCTTTTCGAAGTATTCTCCGCGAAATTTGACACATTTCTCCATACGATAGAACCAATCATTGAAGCAACCATTCCATTCGGAAGTTGGGGTCTCCAAAATGGCCGTTTTGTAGGCGTCCATAGCTTCTTCAGGTGATGAAAATCTCTGTCCACGCAATTTATTCTTTATTTTAGGGAAAGTATAGAAATCATTAGGGCTTAGGTCGGGGCTGTACGGCGGATGGTCTAATAATTCTATGTTTTCTTGCTCTAAAAACTCTTTTGTTCTGTGTGCGGTGTGAGAACTCGCATTGTCGTGATGGAGGATGATGCGGCGGTTGCAGTTCTCTTTACGGAGTTCAGAAACGACCTGTGGCAAACAAATGCTAGCATACCATTCTGCATTAACCGTTCTTTGTCCCTCAAGAGGAATAGTCGTAACATGGCCGGTTTCGGAGACAAACGTGGCCACCATTTTTTTTGCAACACTCCGTGAACGAACAATTTTTGTTGGCTTTAACTCATTTTCGAACACCCCAAACTCGTGACTGGTTTTTTGTTTCGGATTCGTACGCATATATCCAGGATTCGTCACCTGATACGATGTTGAATACAGCATTTGAGGATCCTGCGTGGAATCTTTCGAGAGTTCTGACGCACCAAGTAACGTGAGCCGCTTTTTGCTCTTCACAGAGCGAATGCGGTATCCATCGGGAAAACACCTTTTTTACATCTAATTGTTCATGCAAGATTATTTTTATTTGACTCATGCCAATGTCTAAAGTTGCCTGAATTTCGCGGTATGTCACATGTCGATCTTCCTCAATCAGCTTACGCACAGCATCAACGTTTTCTTGGGTGACTGCAGTTTTTGGACGACCTTGACGGAGATCATCACTGAGCTTGACACGTCCACGTTGAAATTCAGCAAACCAGCGATAAATTGTGGTTTTGGATGGGGCTTCATCACCAAATGCAGAAATCATCCGGTCAACACACTGTTTTTGTGGTAAACCAGTTCGAAAGTCATAATAAATCATCACTCTATAAGTTTCTCAAGTCAATTCCATTTTCTCAACGACTAAACAAGTTTAACAAAACATTGTGACAAGACCGAGAATCTTTTTTTAAATAAATAAATGGTATTAGATTTTTAAAACCAAGGAGTTTTCAATTAAAAGGATTTTAATATGACAGGAACAGCAGAAATATTCCATTCCCGATACTTTTAGTGCAGCCTATGTATGTCTAGGTTCCTTCATAGACATAGAAGGTGCTTTTGACAGAACGGACTTCTCCAGCATAAAAGGTGCACTCAGTAGACATAAAGTTGAACCGGCACTGATCGACTGGATAGTATACATGCTCAGTACACGAATAATAAAGATTGCTGGTGAATCTCAACCAATCCAAATTAAGAAAGGCTGCCCGCAGGGTGTGGTTCTCTCACCTCTCCTGTGGAATATGGTCATTAATGAACTCATCAGCAAATTAAATGCCAATCACTTCTACACAGTAGGTTATGCTGATGACCTGACAATACTGGTCTCTGGAAAGACAGCAAGCATAGTGTGCGACCTGACCCAAGCGGCTCTCCGTATAGTGGAGAGATGGTGCAGGGAATGCGACTTAACCGTCAATCCAAATAAAACGGTTCTAGTAATGTTCACACAAAAACGAATGCTGTATAACTATCATACGAATATATATATATATATATATATATATATATATATATATATATACGGCCATAGCGATAGATGCTAGGAAGGTTATAATGACTTCCCCATCAGAATATTGACCGACAGTAGGGTGGTACGACAAGCTCTGAGTTGCAATGTCGTGAACTCGGGATTAATATATGAATGCCATCAACGATTAAATGAGGTATGTAAAAACAACAATGTGACTCTGCAACCAGAGGCAACAATGCAGCAGATGAACTGGCCAGAAGAGGATTGGCTCTGGCCACTATAGGGCCGGAACCAATCATACCAATCCCCTTTGGTAACATTCGTTCACTGGTACGTAGACACTTCACTAATCAACAAGCTCAGCTTTGGAAAAATATAGTAGACTGTAGACAAGCTAGGGAGGCCCTGCCTGAAATAAACAGTCGCTTAACCAAAGTTTTAATGAGACTGAACAAGCCGCAGATCAGGATAGTAACAAGTGCTATCACAGGACACGGCACCTTTAACAAACATTTATTTACTATAGGTGTCACAGATAGTGCCCTGTCACAGAGCATGTATGGGGGAGGAAGAAATGGCGGCCCACGTGCTACTGAAATGTCCGGAGGTCGCTACGTAGAGGGCTAAACATCTCGGCACGCCGGGATCACTGGAGACTGGCCGGGAACACGGGAGATCTCATGGCTTGAATAATTACATTATTCCTGCTTACACGCAAAATACGCACATAGACGTGGAGTTGCGGAAAACAGCCCGCCGTAAACTAAACTAAACTACTGTTCCCATCTATGGGCCGGGCCTTCCCAGTGTTAGCTCCTTCCATTTGATCGTATTTAGTGCAGAGTGGTTTGAATTGTCGATGACCAAACTATTTCTGATTGCCGTGACTCACTGGCACTGTGAAGAAATGTTGCGTCTCTTTACATATTTTTTCGCATCTACCACAGAGAGTGTAATGAGGATTGGTTCGGACTTATTGCAGCCGCTCAATTCACCGTCGTACATCGTGACAAAACTCACAATACCATCCATACCATCTGGATGATTGACGGTACACTACTGTGCAATTTACAAGAAGAGTTTTTTCTTCCTCACACAACTTCCTTGTGGAATCGAAAAATCATAAGGTGACAATACTTTAGCTCACCATATTGTCCATGTGGAAGTTTAGAATCTCTTTACGAAGCTTGAGTGAGAATGGTAGAATTTAAAGAATATTAAGTTTGAAGGAAATAAAGTAAAAACTAAAAATAATTAATAAACATTATGTTGTGCACATGAAGATTAAATATAATAGTTAAGATATCAAATAAAAGTTTATTGAAATATTTGTTTTAACAAAGGAAATCAATTTTAGCTAAAATGTACTTTTTATACATTTTTGGGAAAACCTTTAAAAATACTGACACAAGAACCACAGAAAATTATGAAAAATATCTATATTAGAAATAATTTGAGGTGTATTATGCATTAATGTAATTCGACTATGAGATATATCACATTACTATTGTTAATTTATGGAAGGGGTAGATGCCACAGAAAATAAAGTTTGTAATGTATTTGCTATTTTAGCAATTTAAAATTATGATAAAGGATAACAATAATTATATGATAAAAAATTGCTTAATACTTTGATAATCCATGGCAACTTATAAAATAAAACATATACCTGTATATTTCAGCTAACTCGTTGCCTTTAATTTGATCTTTACTTTTAACAATAGATAGTTTGGCTAAGTCATCTTGATAATAATCCTCCTGCTCAGGTCCAAATTTTTCTAAGAACTTTACAGCATGTTCATTATGATCATACAAAATTAAAAGGAGATACATATGCACAAATACTGGATACAAAAGTGTTGATAATTCATGCTGAAAAAGAATTGATTTTAATAAGTTACTTTTAAATACATAGGTACTGGATGTAATCAACTTGCTACATTATTTTTGGATACAATCAACTACTCAAATACTACCTTGTAAATATCTAACGAGTTTTCAATAAATTTTTTGAGACTGTCATATGCAAACTCGTAACTGTAGGGATCACTTTCAGTATGATGTGCTGTGAGAATGCTTGCTATTTCAACCTCCGGTAAATCCAAACTTTCATATTCAACGTCCCCTAGGCTAGCTTCTTTTCTGAGTATCTCTTCAGTTCCCTAAAATAAATAAAATATTTGTTAAATATAAAGAGTACAGTTTATTTGCATTAAAAAAATAAGGTCACTGTTATTCCTTACCTTTAAATTATATTTACGAAGCAATTGAAGAACAGCTAAAAGAGGTGTTGACTTATCACCCATTTTTATTATTTGTTATTGATATGGCTAGGTGACTTTATTTTTCTATATTTGAGTCGATTAATTTCTTCTAGTATTCCATTTCATTGAAATTGACTATTGATGACATTTAACTTGACATAACAACATCAATATGAAATTTTTTTGTTGTTGTCATAGACTAAGTTGTTGATGTTACGAGTTTTTTAATTAAGATTTTTGGCTTGGATGCTTGTCTTTAAGCCATGTCTTCATTTATCTCAGTATCAAGTGATAATAATCCGCTCTTGAATCCGCTTCACAATATGTTGATGCGTCATATTTCGTAGTTTTTGGAAGATTTTTAAGGCAACTTGAGTAGACAGTTGGCGAAAAAGTATAAAGAAAGTATCTCAAGGGGTCTAAGCAGACAGACACATCATCTTGAGATTCATATCACCATCGGAGCACTTGTTTCACCGTTTTCACTTTTACATATCAAAATCCACCCCAAACCATTATTTTAACAATAATACCCGCCAAAACTCTGTGTTGGTACGATTCTCCAAATAAGGCAGGAAAAGTTCTTACACTATAAGACCTCATCTGATATATTTTATTCACCAAATTCTTTACATATTGTGGTTGTTGATGAAACAGAAACAGAAACTTTTTTTATTCAATATAGATTATAAATAATACTTATTGAAAGTCAATCTTTTGTATAATTACCACTGGTTCGAAAAAAAACCTCTGTCCTGGGAAGAACCAGCAAGAAACCCAGCGGGACTTTTTTTTGTTTTAGATGCATCATATTGCGAAGATTTTGGGGGATTTTGATGACAGTTTGAACCAGCGGACAGTTGATAACGATTGTATGATTTGTGAACGATCTCAAACTATTAAATTAACGATAATGCTGGAGTACAATTCGCCAGTGGTCAAATTCCCCCCAAAACCCTCTCAATTTTTTTGTTTTTGTTATTGTCAGGGAGTACGCACTTCATACTCGAGAAACGTTCCTAAATCAGTGACCTTGAAATGAATGAAATGCACCGAGTTAAGCGTTGCATTTCTTTCTAATAGAGTGTCCATGATACAATATTTTGAGGATATTATTAGTGTATGCAGCATCACGGAAAACAAAATACGTATTTTTTTCAACATGGAAAGTGCTGAATAGTGTTATAATTAAACTCCGTTTAATATTTTGATTACATTATTGCTTCGCTACAGTATCAAACCTTACGGTAACTAGTGGCGAAGTAGCGTGGGTTGACACCAAGGGCGGTTTTCTATCAAGCACCCCCCAAAATAAAACAAAAAATGCTATACATGCTAATGGAACTTCATTTTGCTAAAATATTCTAATATATTATCAAAGTTTACTTTCTTGTCATTTTCGATAGATAAATTAGAAAGATTGGTTAGTCGCGCTTGGCTCATTGTGCACCTTAAGTAAGATTTTATTAACTTGGCTTTAAAGAGCTTCCTTCACATGAAACTTAATAGTAAAAATATCTTAGACACAGCGCTAGATTCGGAACAGTTTCAGAATAGCCCAATTTTACGAGAAAAGCTCCAATGAATTACATTGAACCGCTTCTTGGGAAGAAATGCTAGCAGCTTTCAAGTCGTAAAATCGCCAAAATTATATATCCTGCAGAAAAATCATCGTAGATTTTTGTCAGATTTTGAACTATTACACGAAGATCTTCATCTGGTGACGTTAGCAGAGTGTAAGGCTGAACAACACTAAACGTTACGAGAATATCATCCATTGCTCTGTAGCGATGGTCTAGTTCCTCGTAAAATATGTCAAGACATTCCAATATAGCTCTCTGCAGCTCCTTTGGCAATGTTTGTCCAGCTTATCGGGTCATTTCTCTCGACAAACGTTTTCGATATCTCCTCATTCCTCTTTTTCCTTCAATCGAAATGTCCACATTCTCACATTATACGTAGGAAATAGCTTTTTCAACTAGTTGAATACGTTCTACGTGGTGGAGCCAAGCTATTTCCTACGTATAATGTGAGAATGTGGACATTTCGATTGAAGGAAAAAGAGGAATGAGGAGATATCGAAAACGTTTGTCAGGAGAAATGACCCGATATGCTGGACAAACATTGCCAGAGGAGCTGCAGAGAGCTAAATTGGAATGTCTTGACATATTTTACGAGGAACTAGACCATCGCTACAGAGCAATGGATGATATTCTGGACTTTTTTTTTAAATAACAGCTTAATATCATGTATGTTACACAAATTAACAATACAACAAATTACGTAGCGATTACCTCATTTCCAGGGTTTATTATCATCCATAAATTATTTAATATTATACAAACTTAGTTTCATAAAGTTTTTGAACTTTGAGCAGGTCAGATTTTGTATATTTTCTGGAATTTTGTTGTAAAAGCGTATACATCGCCCCAAGAATGAATTACTGACTCGATGGAGTCGAGTAACTGGTACTACTAGCTTGTGTCTGTTTCTAGTATTTACATAATGAATATCACTCATTTTTGTAAAACTACTTTTATTTTTGTGTACGTACATTACATTTTCATAAATGTATTGAGAGGCCAAAGTTAATATATTAATTTCCTTAAATTTTTGTCGCAGCGACTCTAGGCTATAAATCATAAATTGCTCTTACGGCTCTCTTCTGTATAACAAATATAATTTCAGTGTCAGCTGCGTGTCATAGAAATAGCTAAAGTACACTAGTCTAGATGTTTCAACACTGGTAAGACTTCTAAAACTTTTTTACAGCATATACTGTAGTCTGCTTGCTATTTTTGATATATGGGGGCTCCACTGAAGCTTGGCATCTAATGTGATTCCAAGAAAAATGGTGGTATCTACAAGACTCAGTTTCTCTCCATTTAAAATTACATTAGTATTTAATTGTTTGACATTTTGAGTCATAAATTTCATACATTAAAGTGTTTTAGTGTTTTTTTTCGTGTTACGAGGCACTGAAAATTTCGGGAATCAAGGAAGTGACACAACATTACTATTTAAAAATGTATTTATTGCTTTTCGAAGTATTCTCCGCGAGATTTGACACATTTTTCCATACGATGGAGCCAATCATTGAAGCAACCATTCCATTCGGAAGTTGGGGTCTCCAAAATGGCCGTTTTGTAGGCGTCCACAGCTTCTGCAGGTGATGAAAATCTCTGTCCACGCAATTTATTCTTTATTTTAGGGAAAGTATAGAAATCATTAGGGCTTAGGTCGGGGCTGTACGGCGGATGGTCTAATAATTCTATGTTTTCTTGCCCTAAAAACTCTTTTGTTCTGTGTGCGGTGTGAGAACTCGCATTGTCGTGATGGAGGATGATGCGGCGGTTGCAGTTCTCTTTACGGAGTTCAGAACCGACCTGTGGCAAACAAATGCTAGCATACCATTCTGCATTAACCGTTCTTTGTCACTCAAGAAGAATATTCGTAACATGGCCAGTTTTGGAGACAAACGTGGCCACCATTTTTTTGTAACACTCCGTGAACGAACATTTTTTGTTGGCTTTAACTCATTTTCGAACACCCAAACTCGTGACTGGTTTTTTGTTTCGGGTTCGTACGCGTATATCCAGGATTCGTCACCTGATACGATGTTGTATATAGCATTTGAGGATCCTGCGTGGAATCTTTCGAGAGTTCTGACGCATCAAGTAACGCGAGCCGCTTTTTGCTCTTGTCACATGTCGATCTTCCTCAATCAGCTTACGCACAGCATCAACGTTTTCTTGGGTGACTGCAGTTTTTGGACGACCTTGACGGGGATCATCACTAAGCTTGACATGTCCACGTTGAAATTCAGCAAACCAGCGATAAATTGTGGTTTTGGATGGGACTTCATCACCAAATGCAGAAATCATCCGGTCAACACACTGTTTTTGTGTTCCACTTCGAACCACTTCGAAAGTCATAATAAATCATCGCTCTTGAATTTTCTCGAGTCAATTTCATTTTCTCAACGACTAAACAAGTTTGACAAAACCTTGTGACAAGACCAAGAATCTTTTTAAAAAAAAATAAATGGTATTCGATTTTTAAAACCAAGGAGTTTTCAATTAAAAAGATTTTAATATGACAGGAACAGTGGAAATATTCCATTCCCGATACTTTTAGTGCAGCCTATGTACTTAATAATAAGCTGAATTAAAATACAATATGGAATATATCAACTATGACTAGCGATAAAAAATGTAAGATTATCGTTCTAGCATATGTCTAAAATATTATTATAAGTCAATAACTGTCTAAACGTTGGTAATATTTTTATTTTGTGTAAACATTTATCAATGTTAGAAGGAGATAAAATACAAAACTCGCTGCCTCTCTTTCTAAGAAAAATGAGGAACGGTTACAATATTCCAAGCGCTCACTCCCTATATTATATTATAACCTCCTTGTTGTCACTACTCTTACGGGCTGCCCATTAATATAGACAAAGGTCTTAGACCATATAGCCTACTCTAATGTTTATTTTGTTCACGAAATATTTGTTACATTGTTTCCACGAATAGTTCACATGCGCGAACATGTACTACACAAATACGCACCACTAAAACGTTATGTTTAAAAACGACTTAAAGCCAATATGACTACTGAAGCAACCAACAATCAGCCGGCGGTCAAATTCTCGCCAAAACTCCGCATCGATCTTTATAAATCTTGTTTCCATTTATTGTGGCATTGGCAAGATCTTCAGTTAAAAAGATTACAAGGTATGCCTCGTTGGTCTAGTAATCATAAGCACGTCTGTCATGTGGGCTCGGGTTTGAATCTCAGTGAAGCCAAAACCAATTAATGGGTTTTTCGTTAACAAATTCTCAGTAGCCCATGTCAATTCAAGGATGCTGACAGTGTTTCACCTCCGTGCCTCAGATAGCAAGTAAAGTCGTTGGTTTTGCGGCTGATCCCTTTGTGGTCGTGTCAGAATGCCACCTCATCGCACTATGAGAATGAGATAACAGAGAGTGTACCCGCGCTTGCGCACACACTTGTTTACTATAATCTTGTTCTGCGCAGATAGCTAGACTCTGCAGAGACTGGCCACCGTGACCGCAATAATACGTATAACTTTGGGGGAAGGCCTATGTTCAGCAGTGGACTTGTGAAGGGCTGTAATGATGATAGATATTATATACTATATTGTTATATTTTTAAGTTAAGTAGATTACTATATAGGATATGTAGGGATGTATATAATAGGTAGAGAATATTCTTACACCGTCGCTACACGGAAGTATAGTAGATTCAAGATCAAAAGTTTGGTTTAATTAAATTTTCTGTAGTACGAGTATTGTAGCTCAAAGTAACTAATAATTTTGTTATAGATCTTTTGGCTTCCAACTCTCATTTTTCTTTTTATTTACAGTACTTAAGGACAGTGATGTTGACTTAACCTCTGACAAATTGCCCAAAACGCTTTGCGAAAGCAAAGTTGACTTGGCAAGCGGAATACTCTTCGTTTCAACAATCTCGCATACTCTGAAAATGCCAGAGTAGACTTATGGACTTAGGGAGGTGTTTAATAGATTGAATTATATATTACTACGTAAGGATTGAGCTGACCACGCGGTTAAATTGCGCCACTAAAGTCGCGCGGTTTTTTGTCGCGGGAACGATCGTGAATTTTACGAGCAAAATACCAAGTTACGTCGTGAAGGGTTACAAAAAGTACGATAAAAAGTGTCAAACGGGCAAAAAATAAACCCAAGCCCAAAAACTCAACATATCTTCACAATATTTTAGTTATGTCACCTCGTGTCTGAGACATTAACCATTTAACCGCTTCAGTTAGTTTAAACTGTTTATTGTTTTATAATAAATCCAGAAGTGATCTCATATAATTTACTATGACGTAAACGGAAAATCGGAAAAAATACTTTTCTAATTAGAGTGTCGGTATGTAGTGTCGTTAATGTATAAGTAATCAATAACACAAAGCGACTATAAAGGAAGTCTTGGTGCTTTTGCCGGGATCAACGGGGCCCACTCAGACTGACTACAATAAAGGTGTCTGACAAGATTATGTAGCTACCCTGTTGATATTCGATATGTTTGTGGACGATTATTTCAAAACGGACGTAGAATGTAAGTTAAGAATGGGTGAGTAAGCTGCCAAATGCCTCTTGTGCGCCAACGATCAAGTCATATTTGCGTCGTCGGCGGGCGAGTTGGAAATTATTGTTACTTTAACGAACATCCTTAAAATAATAGTCAATGAAAAGTGAACGCAAGTATGGCAAAAGTAATGGTTTTTGAAAGACAAGAAAGTGAGATGACATGTGAAATAAGAATAGAAGAGGAGTTGATTGTGTAAGTGGATGAGTTTGTGTATTTATGCAGGGTATAGAAAACATGATGACACTTTGATATCGTAAATCGGGCTCTTCACTTAACTGTTCGAAGTTAGATTGTGTCAAAAAAGGAATGCAATTCACAATACTGTCTTATTGCAACTATGTATGGTGGTGCAAGTTGAGTGTAGCAGAAAAAGAATGAAAGTAAAATTAATGCTGTAGAAATGCGGCCATCAAGAATTACGTAGGGGTGTCTTTGAATGATAGGATAAAAAAATTGTAATAAGAGAAAATAATGAATGAGGAAAGAGTGGCAAAGCAAACAGCTGCAGAAATTAGTAGCAAGATCGGTATGGCATATCCTAGATGAAAATATATTAACAAAATTGGCGATATATTGCAGATGGGCTAAAAGAAAGGTACCCTTAACCGATAATAATGTATGCGAAGATATATAGATGTCAAAAAAGCAATAGCAGTGTATCAGGATCGTCAAATGCAAATTCGTAATCTCTGCTTACACTTCTCGGTGACAGGCGTGACAGTTTATATATTATGTTTTGTATGTATTAACAAAATCCAATTAGTTCTACTGTTCAGTACCGTGGTTCAGTATGACGCAATCATCATCATTTATAGCAATGGTTTATTTAAATAAATTAAAAATGGCATACATGTTATTTATACCACTTATTTATATTTTTTTATATATAGTATTTTTATTTATGTGTGTCTATGGGACACAGAATTCACTATCATCGAGTACCTTGAATGCCCTTGTCGCCCTTACTTAGAAACAGAAGATAAACTGTATGCTCGTTTAGCGCCACCATTTGTATAAAATTATGGAACCAAAAACGCTGACTGCTTTTTCTCGCTGAATGGCTATACTTAGCCTGTAGGCGAGAAACAGCTTTCTTGGCATCAATGGTGACGACGGAGTTTTTGAGAAATTTTACTACGCGACGATCAATGGTCTATTCGCTACGTCAAATGACACAAATATGAAGTCATTTCTCAGACATAATATTTGCGTCTTTAAATTATTTCAGCCAGTTTCAAGTTATTTTTAAATTTAAAAAAATTCACTAATATCAGAATTAAGTGGACAAATCTAATACGCGTTCTGAGCTACGGCTTATTTGTATCATTGCAATTTACACATCTATGTAGTTTTATCTAATCACCCATACCTCAAGAACTATAGACAAAGTCTCCAACCAGTGAGCTTTACCTGTAATAATAATGTCCTCCAGACCGAATTTCAGCCACGGCGGCCAGTCTCAACGAAGACTAGCCATCGGCGCAGAACAGGATTATAGTGCCCAAGTGTATGCGCAATCACAGGTGCACTCTCTATTCCCTCACTCTCATAGCCCGATGGGACGGTAAACCGACACGACCGGAGAGAGATCAGGCGCAGGACCAACGGATTTACGTGCTTTCCGAGGCACGGGGGTGAAACACCGCCAACTTCCCGACTCCGGGCAGCTACTGAGAATTTCTTGATGGAAAAACTCAATAACTGATTTTTTGGCCCGACCCGGGATTCGAACCCGGTACCTCATGATCAGCAGTCGCACTACTACAACCACTAGACCAACGAGGCAGTCAAAGGTGCTTTACCTGTACTATGACGCTAAAACATTATGTGACGATACGGCTACTTCACGGGCTCAAAGTCGCTCAGCAAGCAATAGAAATAGCTAAGCTCCCGATTTCCCTGGTAATATAAGATAAAACCAAAATGAACCGCCGAAGACACAAAATTATTGGTAGACCCTTCCAGGTTTATAAACTGGAACAAAGTAGAAGTGACAAACGATAAAATAAATTTGCCATGGTGTGGAGAGCACGACGAAGCAAGAAAAACCGAAGCAAACGTAATTTGAGACGCATCAGCCCATCGCCAGGCCACAGAAGTGGACTGAGTAGACTGACGCACACTAATGATGATTATCAATGTAAACTGTTACACCATCATCATCATTACAGCCTTTCACAAGTCCACTGCTGAACATAGGCCTCCCCCAAGGAATGCCACAAAGCACGGTCCTGAGCCACCTGCATCCATCGACTTCCTGCATGTCTTACCAGGTCGTCACTCCATCTCGTGGGGGGTCACCCTACACTTCGCCTACCGGTACGAGGCTGCCACTCTAGAACCTTTCTTCCCCATCGGTTGTCGGTTCTTCGAGCTATATGGCCGGCCCACTGCCACTTCAGCTTACTAATCCGTTGGGCTATGTCGGTTACTCTAGTTCTACTGCGGATATCCTCATTCCTAAGTTTATCACGCAGAGAAACACTGAGCATAGCCCTCTCCATAGCTCGCTGAGCGACCTTGAGCTTCCTCATACGGCCAGCTGTGAAGGACCACGTCTCAGTACCGTAAGTAATCACTGGCAACAAACTGTTACAGCTGTGCACAAATATGCCCGGTCAATGTTTGCGTTTTCTTTAAGTTTCTGTTTTGACCGCAACTTTGAATCTATTAAATCTTGAATATATCAAAGACTTCAGGAACCAATAACCATGGTTGCTGCAAAACGCTTGAAATATATGAACATTATAATAAACTAAATAAATTCGATAAATCTATAAAATAAAATTTTAGTTTGTTATCTATGTCGGAGTCCGTGTAGTTGTGATGTAAGAATATCCACTACCCCATTTAGCTCCTTGGGTGTCGTAAGAGGCGACAGAGGGAAACAAACCAGGAGATTGGCAGCAGCGTCTTCCTAATAATGCTGTTGCCAACCCGCCTGTCAAGCTTGGCAGCTATGGTAATCCTTTTATGAGGCATTCTATGTTCTGCAGTTCTGACCAACAGAAGTGAAGGTATATTTGAAAACTCTCACTCGTTTCAGTGGCATATAATTAAACGCAGGTGATTCGCTGAGAGATTTCATCACAGCCATTCTACGACTTTAAATGAGTGTATTAAAACAATCTCCGTTGTGGTAATTGTTTTAGTACAAGCAGAAGAACATGTTTCGGAGACGCGAAGTGTCGTAAGAGGCGATAGAAGGAATCAAACTAGGAAATGGGCAGCAGCGCCTTCCCATTAACAACTGAAAATATTGGACACGGATAGGTTAACACTAGTAAGTATGCCGTGTGTGTTCACTTGTGGTACTTCTTTTGCTGCGCAGTGGATGACTCTTGCCAGTAATCGTAGTAAGTTTTTGCAACGGATGAAAATTGCCGAGAGTAATAGCGTAATCACAAAAACTTAATTAAAAAAACTCAGTCCGCGGTGCGCTATAAGCACAATGCCTTATGATACAACGCTTACGAATCACGTTGTGGATCGCTTACGAATTTTCACATGAAAACCATGTAACATGTCTCATGATATTCATTAATTGTTAATGTAAGACAGAAAGTCTATAATCGCTTACATAAAATAAAAAATGAAGCTATGATATTGCCGTATTGTTAGTTCAACAAAACTGCACTTTTATAGGCCACTTAGAACAATAAATTATTTCATTGAAATTTGTTTTTCTGTATATCGCTAAGAAAACCTGTAAAGCTATAAATTTGATACTACAAGCATCTGAACTTTCTTATCTGACACGTGATAAAAATTTAATGCTTAAGTAACGAGAAAAGAATAACACATTAACACATCTTATTGTATAGACAAGGTTTATTATTTGCGCTTTTGGAATTGTTTACAAAACATTGGAAGCACTAGGTATATTATTATAGCGATAATATTCCAGTTACAAAATAAAGTAAAAACCATAATTTAACAACATTGAATAATAATGTACCTACTTACGTGCAACATATATATTAGTAAATTGTTTTAACAATAGAAAATCAGGTCATTTTAAACGCCGTTTTCGCAATTATACTTTTTATATTATGACCAATTTCCAGGTAATCATTTTAATTTTTAGATACAAGTATTTTTATATGATGGATTAGTTTAATTTATAGACTTATAGCACAGAATAGTACGAGAACTTATAGTTCAAAAATTGCGGCATGATTTCTTTGCTTTTTCTAATTTATCTTGCTTAAAAGAAGTATTTTTGGTTCCAATCAACTTACATTAGGTATGCACATACAGGAGTCGATGGATGCAGGTGGTTCAGGACCGTGCTTTGTGGCATTCCTTGGGGAAGGCCCAATATGTCCAGCAGTGGACTTGTGAAGGGTTGTTTACGATGATGATGATGTTGATATAGGGTGGGTGTACCAGTCCCAAACCAGTGGTTGACCATTCATATGTTCAATTGAATAAATTAAGAAATGGCGGGCATTTTTAAAGAATTCAATAGTTTTGTTATGTAGCCTAGACTATAACCAATCTTCCGAACATCATTTTTGCGAGAGTAAACGAAAAATATCGATACCTAGATCTTTTTCTCAGACCATTGTCTCGTTTACTGCCTTTCGGCCGCCATTACAGTTAGACTTGCACATCGACATGATAAGTTCAATATTTTAATATTACCTATTATTTCCTAATTACTGTCATCAAGTTGTATTATTTTAAAAGGTTTGTGTTTATTTAAGTGCTATGCGGTGTTATTTTTATTAAATAATGACATTATCAAGTATTTTTATAGGAGGTTAACTACTGGAACACACCTTGTACTGAGTTCCTATTGTTGACCAACTGGTTTGTAACTGGTTGCTTATGGTGTTTCTTTTCTTGTTTTTTTTTTCATAGCGATACTTTTGTTTGACAATTTAGAGCCTAAAGCCAATTATTAAAATCGTTTTATGCGGTGTGCCCCAGTTGTAGACCACTGGTTTGCTATTGGTACACAGTAGTAAAAAAGTGTTCCTATGGATGACCACCAGATTAGAGTTTTAACTTTTTTCGTTGATTTAGATAGACCCAAAAAGACATTTTTTAAATATACAGAGCTAAATTTGCTTAAGTATCTCGATGAAATTCATAAAGGCGCTAAAATAAGGCGAATATGTCGAAAATATCATATCTCTCACCCGACTGTTATAAACAAACTGAAAATGACACATTCTCAACGGAAAATGGGACCACCAACTATCTTGACCCTACAAGAAGACTTTGTATTATCTAGGTGGATTAACGCTAACGCTAAAAATTATTGTTTATTGGAAACAATTAGCCAAATAATAGGAGAGCACATCTTTAAATGATTTTGGACCTGGACTATCAATCCAACAGCCAGAACAAAAGGAAGTTACCCTACTCCCACAGGATTTTTTTATAGGATAAGGGTGATAAACGAGCACAGAGTCCAACTGATGGTATGTGGTTACTGTGGCCCATAGACATCTACATCTATCCTCGATTACGAATCAAAATGCATATGCGTTGTCAACCGTGAGGACTAAGGTAGAATGTCTCGTTTCCAGTAAAAAGGGTATCCGGTTCTCTACACTCACCTGACGAAACAGAAGCGTTATGCTGATATTTTATGCTGGTATTCTATGAGAACGTAGTCCTGCCTCGGTCCAACTGACCCATTCGTGCTAAAAATATACTACTAATACAGCTGTAACATGGCTCCACGTAAAAAATTTTGAAGCGACACCACCTAAAGCCAAAGGTAGCCAAGCACCTAAACGACTATATCCCTGGGAAAATCAAAAATATTGATGGATGTAACCCTGAAGTCAGTACTATGGTGTTATCATCTGTGACTATTTTCAAATGGCTTGAAAAAGAAGATTGTATTGTATGACCGTGACAGCATCATTGGAGTTATAAAAGCACCTGTTTCTATAAATACCAGAGGAATCCTACTAATATCATAAATGTGAAAGTTTGTGAGGATGTATGGATGTTTGTTACTCTTTCACGCAAAAACTACTGAATGCATTTTAATGAAACATTACAATAATATAGCTCATACATTAGAATAACCTAAGCACTATGCTCAATGACCTCAATAGTGTTTCCCAACGGATAGGTCTTAAGATGAACATGGACAAAACAAAGATCATGTTTAATGTCCATGTCACACCTATGCCGGTAGTTGTTGGGAACACTAAGCTCGAAGTTGTTGACGAGTATGTTTACCTGGGACAAATAGTCCGACTAGGTAAGTCCAACTTCGACCGAGAGGTCAATCGACGGATTCAACTCGGTTGGGCAGCGTTCGGGAAATTACGGCACATCTTCTCGTCAGGTATTCCTCAAAACTTGAAAACGAGACTGTACACCCAGTGCGTGTTGCCAGCGATGACATACGGAATTGAGACGTGGTCCTTCACTACTGGCCGGATGAGGAAGCTCAAGGTCGCTCAGCGAGCTGTGGAGAGGGCTATGCTCAGAGTTTCTCTGCGTGATAAACTCAGAAATGAGGATATCCGCAGTAGAACCAGAGTGACCGACATAGCCCAACGGATTAGTAAGCTGAAGTGGCAATGGGCCGGCCATATAGCTCGAAGAACCGACAACCGATGGGGAAGAAAGGTTCTCGAGTGGCAGCCTCGTACCGGCAGGCGAAGTGTAGGGCGTCCCCCCACTAGATGGAGTGACGATCTGGTAAAATATGCAGGAAGTCGATGGATGCAGGTGGCTCAGGACCGTGCTTTGTGGCATTCTTTGGGGGAGGCCTATGTTCAGCAGTGGACTTGTGAAGGGCTGTAATGATGATGATGATGATTAGAATAACACATAAAAATATTTACAATTACAGTTAGTCGATTTACACAATATTTTCATAAGAATATTATGTAAATTGACCAAAATATAACAATAAATGTGTTAGTCTGAAGAAAATCTGTCGTCTGCGAGCTATTTTGGCATGAACACGCACCACGCAAAAACCTGTGAGCCGATTTGGATGGGACTTTCACTGGCGGATAGCTGATGTTATAAGGAGTAACTTAGGTTACTTTTATTTTTGGGTCCCGCGCAAAAAATTCCACGCGGGCGAAATCGCGGAGAACAACTAGTATGAGATAAAGCTTTCTAGTTCTTTTGGTAATTTTATGGTTTCTAGATAAGATTTTGTCCAAATTGCTTACCTCAATATGATGAGACTGATTTATTTAATTCAAAGTCTTTTTTTTTATAGGATAAGGGTGACAAACGAGCACACAGTCCACCTGATGGTAAGTAAATGCTGCGGCCCATAGACATCTACATCTATCCTCGTTTGCGAATCAAAATGCAGATGCGTTGTCACCCGTGAGGACTAAGATGGAATGCCTCATTTCCAGTAAAAAGGGCCTCCGGCCACCTGCACTCACCAAGCGAAACGCAGAGGTAAACCTCTACTTCACGCTGGTATTCTGTGAGGTTGTGGTACCACCCCGGTTCGAGCCGGCCCATCCGTGCGACAGCAAAAGCTGCCGCGTGGCTCTACCACTGTTAAAAGTCTGTGATAGGTGATACTGATAATTTATGTGCAAAGTTATTTTTCTATTGTAGTTTGCTAATAAGGCTTGTTAACGTTACGTTCTAATTTTCATGTTTGTCTTCTAATTGTTACCTAGTTACCTTCGACTGTGCCATTAAAATTGGTTGTAAGTCTAGATAAACTTTCAGTCATCATATAAAAGTCAATTTGTGTAACAAAATAGTGTTTTATTTTCAATTAGCTACGTTTTCTTGATAAGTTTTTCAGTGGTCAACTATTGGCGCAAAAGAGGTCATTTATTGGAGCGCACTGGTCAAACTTAGGCACATCCCCGTTTTTCGTATAATTAATGAAATCTATAAAAAACTTAAATATCTGGAATCAAATAAGTTATCTATATTGCAACATTAGTGATCAATAAACAACTTGATATATACATTTCTATGTTAAAATTAAATAGTACCAGTTCAGAGTATTTCGAAGTGAAAATGTGTCCTTAACTGGTTTGGGACTGGTACACCCACCCTACATGTTTATACAGAGTTATTTTGTTATATATGCCCAAATTTACAAAGAAAGTAAGGTAGGTTCACGCATTGAACATTGAACAAGGCGTGGTAATGCATTATTTTAACCGATTGTCATTCATAAAATATCTAATGCCTACTAAATTGTGCGCAAAGGTGCATAGTGCACGCACACATACGTAAGGGTCGCTGGGTCGACAAATAAACGTGGATTGAATCGCACACAGAGGAGCACGTGTACGCGTATTTGTTGCCCATAAATCAAATTCCATTTTTACTCGTATTTTCAAAAACTGCAATAACGGTATATCATCATTTATATTAATTCATTCATTCATTCATTACAGCCCTTCACAATTCCACTGCTGAACATAGGCCTCTCCGAAGGAATGTCACAAAGCACGGTCTCGACCCACCTGCATCCATTGACTTCCTGCATGTCTTATCAGGTCGTCACTCCATCTAGTGGTGAGACGCCCTACACTTCGCCTGCCGGTACTATTTATTATTTTGTATTATGTATATATTTAAATTTAAATATAATATTTGGCTACTCTATAGTTATATTCTGACATCTTTTCTTTACTTATTTTATATTCATCATGAGGTACCTCGAAGATCACCAGCTGATAAGTGACCGTTAGTACGGTTTCCGTCGGAGTCGCCCAGCTGGTGATCTTCTGGGTTACCTAACTCATACATGGGTGGAGGCAGTAGAGTCCAAAGGGGAGGTTCTAGGCGTAAATTTGGACAAAGAAAAGGTCTTCGATTGGGTTTGGCAAAATGCGCTTCTTTCCTATGTGCTTCTCGAGAATTTGTGCCAATATTTCTCGGGAAAACGTCGTCAAGTACAGCAACAAACTTGTGTCTGAAGTCGAGACTTTGTTGAAGAAAGTCTTGGACTGGGGGCGACTAATAGTTCAATCCCCAGAAGACACACGTTTGCGCGTTTACAGCTAAAAATCCCATTTGTCTGCCGACTTCCAAAAAGGAGACAATTCGACTGTATTTTTTTATGTGTGCTACCTCATAACTTTTTACTGGGTGAACCGATTTCGATGATTCTTTTATTTTTGAAAGTTGGTACTTCTCGTGTGGTCCCATATGAATTTGATCAAGGTCAGAACAATAGTTTTTGAGTTATTTTTAAATAACTTATATTGAAATCGGCTGTACAAAATTTTAAATTTTAAATTATCGTATCTCCACAGCTTCAGGGCACTCCTCTTGTTGCACCAGCCAGTATGGGAATTCTCGGCGTCCATATATTGAATGACGTGCAGTTTCGTGATCACTAGGAAGAGAAGGCCAAATTGGCCTCTAAAAAGCTTGGCGTGCTCAGCAAAGCGGGGCAGTATTTCACTTTTCATTAATTTTTTTCACCATTTGCCTATTTTACTTATTTTGAACCTTCTCTGCAAATTTGGCCGGTTATTGCAAAATAAACCTGTAGAGATAATAGCGGTCCGTCACGGTTAAACGCAAAGACGTATTAAAAAGATAGACAAGTTACACACTAACATTATTGTATTTTAAAGTGGCTCAGGTAGTACTATATCTATGTACATTTATTTATTATGACACGTTGCGCTAACAAAAAGAGACAAATGATACCTATCGTTAGAAAAATATGAATATACATTAGTTGCGTATTGATTGCTGCGAGCGTGTGACATACCAATATGGAAAATGAACACACTAGCTAGCGTCAAAGTTTACACTATACTAGCGGTAGATGAACACACTAGCTAGCGTCAAAGTTTACCCTATACTAGCGGTTAGTGTTGAAATAATAAAACCAATTATGAACAAAACATCTATATTCAAAATATTAGTGAGACGTTTTTCTTGTCTCTAACAGTTGCCGTGTAATTTGTGCATCACTTAAAAACACTGGAAGGCATTTTTGCCGCGAATAATTAGAAGATTTACGTGCTGTAGCGAAGGTATAGCCGTGATGCGAGTGCGTGCCCGACTGAATGCGAGTCGGGCAATTACCTTACTTTCGTATTGCCATTTTGTTTCGTATTGCAAGTATGACCTATCTATAGTTTTAAAACATCTTTAGGTTAAACGTAATAATTTCTCAGAAAAGGTTATGGTGATTCATTAGGTTTTTGTTTAAGTCATCATCATCATCATTACAGCCCTTCACAAGTCCACTGCTGAACATAGGCCTCCCCCAAAGAATGCCATAAAGCACGGTCCTGAGCCACCTGCATCCATCGACTTCCTGCATATCTTACCAGGTCGTCCCTCCATCCAGTGGGGGGACGCCCTACACTTCGCCTGCCGGTACGAGGCTGCCACTAGAGAACCTTTCTTCCCCATTGGCTGTCGGTTCTTCGAGCTATATGGCCAGCCCATTGCCACTTCAGCTTACTAATCCGTTGGGCTATGTCGGTTACTCTGGTTCTACTGCGGATATCCTCATTTCTGAGTTTATCACGCAAAGAAACTCCGAGCATAGCCCTCTCCATAGCTCGCTGAGCGACCTTGAGCTTCCTCATCCGGCCAGTAGTGAAGGACCACGTCTCAATTCCGTATTGACATACGGAATTGAGACGTGCTGACAGACGGAGGACAGCGATGACTCGCTGGCAACACGCACTGGGTGTACAGTCTCGTTTTCAAGTTTTGAGGTATACTGACGAGAAGATGTGCCGTAATTTCCCGAACGCTGCCCAACCGAGTTGAATCCGTCGATTGACCTCTCGGTCGAATTTGGACTTACCTAGTCGGACTATTTGTCCCAGGTAAACATACTCGTCAACAACTTTGAGCTTAGTGTTCCCAACAACTACCGGCATAAGTGTGACATAGACATTAAACATGATCTTTGTTTTGTCCATGTTCATCTTAAGACCTATCCGTTGGGAAACACTATTGAGGAGGAATTAAAGAGCTTCTGAAGGACTTCAAGTACCGGTTTTTCACCCGCTTTTAAAAGCTTTTGACTGCGAATAATATAACATTATAATTTACGCGGCCTTAACCGACTGTCACTAATATTACGAGTTTTCGCCGATAGTCTGAACTTTAAATGAGGCAAAATTACTTTTTACCAACGTCTTTAGTCAAAACTACTTTTGACTGCGAAAATTAATTAAAAGTGGTATTGACCAACATCCTTAGTCAAAACTACTCTTGGCCGATTATTTGCAGTCAAAGTGGTTTTGACCGGTTATGAGTTTTGACTGTAACATATACATATCAACCACTCAGGGTTTTGGCGGGAACTTGATCGGCGGCGGTTTGCTGCTCCTGTATTATAGTTTAAATAATAGTTTGAAGTGGATTTTGATATGTAAAAGTGGTGCGATTTTATGTATTAACTGTCTACGCATGTGAACTATTAGTGGAAACAAGTGCTCTGATGGTGATGGATTCTCAAGATAAGCTGTTTGCAAAGATGCCTTTAGATACCATCGCCAACTGTCAGTTGCCTCCTGGCTCAAGTTGCCGTCAAAATCTCCCAAGGGCTGCACAATGTGACGCATCAACATATTGTGAAGCAGTGAACTATGACAAGGCCATAAACTCCAAAAAAAAATATCAACCACTCACTTCAGATGTGTCATATTTACCTACCCAAAGCATCAAATATGTTGCAGTTAATTTTCCTGCGTAGGTAATAAGAATCTAAATATCCGTGGGGTATCCAACGTATTTATGTTGTACTAGCTTCTGCCCGCGACTTCGTACGCGGATCCTGTTGCTTATGCCAGCGACAACGGGGTCGTCAAAATCGAAGATCTGAAACGTCTGATGTTGAATTCTAAGAGCCCGGGGACGAGAAAACAACGTGATTCGCGAGACGATTCGAGACGTTCTAGATCTTTCATTTTTGTAAGTCAACAGGAAATGCCCATCAGACTAAGCAACCTTTGCTAAGACGTCCTTTCTATGTTATAGTGTCGCTGGGCTTTGGATGGAGTGTAACTCCTTGTGTGTTATTAAGTTAATATATTGGTAATATTGTTTAGATCACGTTCACATGAGGCTTAAGTACTTATAGCAACAAAAATACTTCAGCGCAAAGCTTCCGGGTAAACTATGTTGAAAGTTGACCCATCCGGCACGTGAACATAAAGATTTCTAGAACTGCTAACCCGGAAAAGAGCGACGTACAACTGATCATGCGAGAAACAACTGACACCGAGATCTACTCCAGCAACACGAAAGTCTGCCCTTGAGCCTTATTAATTGTCATTGCATAACACAATGATACTGGGAATTGCGTATTATGGGAATTCTGGGAATAAAGATGGTTTCTCCTACACCGCAACCTGTTAAAATTTGAGCCACGATTATATTTTGTTGCAACTGGGTTACTTTTAGCCGAGTTTCATTGCATAGTTGTGGTGGTCTTAAATTTCGGAGCAGAATAATCGGAATGCCAATTTTTAAACAAATTTCATGAGAAGGAAGTCCGGGCATATTTAAAGAATTTAAAAATTCTATCGGGTAATTAGTGGCTTCTTGTTCATCGACCATTCTATTTATTGAACTATAAACTTTGCTTTCCCCCTGTATATTCGACAGTAATTCTGAGATTTGTTGAGCACCAAAGGATGTTATTTGAAACGCACTATTATAAGTGCGAATATTGTCTAAGAACTGTTTAGATTGCACATGTTCCCCTAAAAGTAGTGACTTCAAAGGTTCCGGTAGATCTTCGAACGAAGGCAAATTTATTTTACCTCCAGAACAACAGAAACCAGCCGACTCCTTACACCCACTTTGAAGCATTACAAAAAGAACATACTACGTTCATATCGCCTATTACAGAAGATGATCTGTAATCAATTGTGAGGTTATAAGCAAACCCACTTTTATATTTGTCGGACCACGCCACCGAATTTGTAGTTTGATCTTCTATGTACATCTAAGTCATTAAGACTATGTCTAAATCTGTCTGCAGTAAGACGGGCCTCTCGCTGTTCGTCCGTTTCAAGAGACCGAATATTTTCAATTCTTAATCTTTCATTAGACAAACTTATTAATCGTTCTTGTCTCAAAGAATTGTAATATTCGCGTCCCGACTCTAGTCGTTGTCCATGCTCATGTTCATCTTCAAGAGATCGAATAATATTATGGTGCACCCTATCATTTGTCAAACGGTCTTCATATTGAGTAAAAGTTTCAGATTCTCGAGATAATGTATGCCGTTCGCGGTCAGCTGTGAGCCACAATTCTCGTTGTGAAGCAGTTTCAGCTTCTCGGGATAATACATGTTGTTCTTGGTCAATGGTAAGCCTTAGCTCTCGTTGAGAAGAACTTTGAGACGCCCGTGATGTAGGTCGTCTCGCTCTGTCAGCTGCTAATCGCATCTCTCTTTCTGGAGAGCTTTCATTGGTTCGAGAAGTTGAGGCACTAACTCTCATAGTTTAACCGATGTGCTCTTTCCTCTGCCGATTCTTGAGAACGCACATTTCTCATTCTCTTAGCTTCTCTCGAATTTCGAGATAAAGATAATCGTTTTTTAGGTGGCATTGTGTATTTTATTTTTAATCAACGGCATTCAGTTAACTAACAAAATAATCTACGTTAGAGGTCCTAACTATTGCTACCATACACTTAAAAAAATCTAAATGCCTACTTAAATAATAAAACGGATCCTAAATAAATCCTTAAATCCAAAATTAAATTCTTAAAAATATATAAGTAGGTACCTAAACTACGTCTAATAGAATGAAATAACCTATTTGATACCTAGGTACCTATTTAAAACTACAGCTAAATAAAAAAAATTAAGCTAATACTAAGAAATATTTAAACACTACCAAAATAACTAATACCTATTTTATAAAATAACAACCAAAGAAATCTAAAAATAAATTATTAAACGTAAGTGTAGACTAAAAGTCGTGCTGATAAGCATGGTTTGTTAAAATCAATTATTATTGTCTATCAATAAGGTCGAACACTCTGAACGTCTATTCGCATCAACAGCCAAATATTGTATGAAGCTCGCACTTTTTTTTTACGCCCAGAAGTAATTGGAAAAGGGCTACCCTTTACGTAGGGAGGCGGAAAATGCATTTATGCATACCACGACAGCCGGGCTGTCGTGGTTATGCGGGACTCACTGCCTACGGGGGACCTAAGTGATACCCGCTAAAGACCGCCTTTGGGGACTGGCAACCAGCTGTTTAAGCTTCTTATGCCGGATCGGAAGCGACCCTCTTTTGGGAGAAGAGGCCGCAGGGGGAGAAGAGGGCGCGGATTCCCCGCCTTTTTATACCTCCCGCCGCGAGCCGCGTCGAGCGCGGAGACCGTTACACAAAAATAATCCTTATAGCATGATTCAGTATTCACGCGCGATGGCTTATTAGCGTATTTCATGTATAACTTTGGTGTTTCTATAACGATTTCTATGATTCTTTTTTATTGAATAGATAATAATGTTAACTTTTTTTTAATTAGGGATGAGTGAGAGTGTTATAAACGTAAGAGTAGACAAATACGAGTATAATCAGAAAGCTCCGAACTGCTAAGCTATCGGGAGTTACACGTGTTATTGTGAGTCAACCATAAAAGATAGACATATGCTGTCGTGGGATATTTTTTATATAATTTTAAGGAGAACATTTCCGTTATACATGATTTCTGTGTAGCTTTAACCATTAAGGCTGCACACGCGACGGAAGCTTAAAAAATTGAGTAATTTCTCCCGTTTCCCCAACATTTACCTTCACTGCTCTGCTCCTATTGATTGTAGCGTGATAAAAAGTATACTATAACCTGCCCAGGAGTATGAAGAATGATTGTACCAAGTTTCGTTAAAATCCGTCGAGTAGTTTTTGTTTCTATAACGAACATACAGACAGACAGACCAACAAAAATTTTACTGTTTTTTTTTAGCATTTTTGGCTTCAGTATCGATCACTAATCACCCCCTGATAATTATTTTGGAAATATATTTTATGTACAGAATTGACCTCTCTACAGATTTATTATAAGTATAGATAATACTTGATCCCCGGTGTATTAAATAAAATGTACAATAGATAGCATTAAAGGTATTTATATTCAGCTGGGACTTATCAAAATGCGATATGAGTCTTGTTATCGAAAGTAGTGGAGTTGTTTCACACACAAATAAAAATTATAAGTGGGAAGTAAAGGTTTATTTTAAAAAGCAACAATTAGATCTATTAAATATCAGTACATAATAACAATAATAAAATTATTTTTCAGATTTAGTTTGTAGTACATTTAGTTAAAGTTTGTTTTAGACTTTCTTTTCTGTTCAGTACTCGATGTGGTAGTAACCGCCCTCGTATTTATGTCTTCTGCCATGCAGTAAATCATTCATTAATGTCTTCCGATTTGAAGAGAGCAAGGGACTGTGTCTTAGTGCATAAACATAACAAAGGACTTCTTCTCTGTTTGAAGTTGATTGCAGTTGCGCATGGGCGAAAGGAGTCACTTATTACCTGGTGCACTGCTAATTACTTTGTTACTTTAATGTTATATAAAGATTTTATAAAAATGAGTAGTATACGTAAATTTTAAGAAAACGGGTCCGTTTCCATAATTCGTAACTCATTGTATTATTGATTCATTTCATTTCTCAATGTAAAATAAATTTAATAAGTGATTATAGTTTACCAATAAATGTTTCATTGAGTACGAATAGTTAAAAACTAGTTTTTTAATTAAAAAATCTGTTAAAATGGAATGAAGCAGGTAGCTTACAGAGTAATGTTTGCATCTAATGGAGTGGGACGCTGATACCTTTTACTTTATTGTTATTGTTAACGAATCGTAATCTTAAATTTACATTACATTAAAAATTAAAGGAAACGTTATAGCTTTCTAAAATTCAACACTCGCAGCTATTATAAACATATCTTTCTTTTTATTGCTATATTTTTAAAAGACAAAGAAGAATGGAAATTTAAATACATGATAATCATGGTAACTATGTTAAGTTGTAAACAACAGATATGTATATCAAGATACCGCTCTCAGGAATGGAGAAATGGCTTAAAAATATTTCTAGCAAAATATTCTACCCAATATAAAAATTTAAATTATACACCAAGAAATAATAAACACATCTTAAGATACATACATAGTGAAATTACTTTGTAGATTTGACATTGACACATTAAATTACATACTTCTTATGTATGTTATTATTCTAAGCTTCTGAAACTTTCGTCAGTCTTAAGATCCGTCTATTATTACCATACTTACTGTAACAATTATGTACCTAATATTGCGTTAAAATTACCTATAAGTAAAATACGCAAATATAAAAAAAAGTTAAATATTTATTTTAGGTTGCTTCTAACATTTATGCTACACTACAACTTTTTCTATTTTTGGTCGTCGGTATGTAAAGCTATAAAATTTAAATTTTACTTTAAAATTACCTACTTTGGCCTAATTTATAATCAGATATACCCATAAAAGCTAATGAAGGTGAAAATTATATTTATATAATAATTTTTTGATTTTTCCTAAATAGAATATAAAAATTCCGCTCGAAACGGAGGCTTTGGATCTATCAAGCTAATAACGACGTAATTGACAAGGCCGGTATAAAAAATAATAATATTATGAACATACGGTATTTGGTTTATAAATTTAAGTATTTATCCGTTGCAATGAAATGTACTTTGAGTGAAAATTAATTAAAACCCTAACTGTGCTTAAATACATAATACATAAACTTTCACCGTATATTACCCAGATAAGCAGAGACTTCCGACCTTCGTTTGGCAAAATACTAATCCTTACACATCTCTGGCGCTTCTTTCACATGCATGTATCCACGCATACACCCCTTAATTTGACCCAACTTCAATATACCGCCAATTTGGTCGATAGATAAACTTGAGTCTAGGGCAAACACAGCATTAAATTTACTTTCATGTTTTTTCTGCAACATTCAACCTTCACTATCATTCAATAAGGTAAGGACTAACACAGCATTGTGTATTGCCATACGTGCCATTTTTACACATTCTGACTTCCTACAATAGATTGAAGAGCATCAATCACTCTATTTCGTGGATTCTTTCTTCGTTCTAAATTCTCGCCATACCTACCATCCCTGCTTAAAGCACATACTAATTATATAAACTCACCCACTTAATCAACATTCTATTCTTCTTTCATATATCGTTGTACTTGAGTAATAAATATAATAAATATTGGTTTCAAGAATTAATAATAAAACAAAGCCAATCATCACCGTATGAAAAAGCATTAAATTTACTAAATAACGAATGTGAAAACTAGGACAAGAGAGTTTGCCAAAACGGTTACCGACCAAACCACAGTTAAAATATTATTGATGCGAATTTGCAGTTGTTTTTTTTAACGAAAACATAAAAAAGAAAATGGAATGTTAGTTTTTTAGCATGTTACACTAATGTTTGGTCTTTGATTCTAAACAAGTTACATATATAATTTAAATATATATGTAACTAAGGGCAGATATTTGCCGTTGTTACCTCACTTGGCAAGCGGGTTGACAACCGCAGTTTTTCTTAATTACTTTGAGTTTTATCAGAAAGATGCCAACTGGTCCTCGTTCTATCCAGTTTTATTTCCCTCTGTCGCCTCTTTCGACTCCCGCGGGACGAAACAGGATAGTGGATATTTGTACACAGCCCCTACACGGACTAATGTTTAAATATATCATTTACTTACATATTTTAATATATGAAACGTAAGTTCGCGCACTTCTAATGTACCTTTTGTTTGATAGTTATTACTGATATAATTAAGGTCCGCAAAATTACAAATAATATACTTTTTAAGAGCTATAATAATGTAAAAGGTTTTGTTTAATATTTTTCATATGTTACCGATATTGAACATAAAATAAGTTATAACATGTTGTTTTGAGGCATGGTAATTTTTTGAGTGCAGCTAAACACATTTTTGATTTGATACAATGAGAAAAAATAAATCATAAGTTTGCATTGTATAAAACAACAGAATTATTTTAAGTATTTTTTTCTTGCTACTTTAATGGAATCTGTTATCGGATATCTAGTTATATGGATTTAAAGGTATTTAATGAATATCTTTACTTAATTTGCCTATTACTTATAATATATAATTATAATTTTATGTAAATTTCCTACAAATTTCTGTTACAACGATTTTTTGTATTTAATTTTGATAGACTAACATCGAACAAAAGTACAACATATTAAAAGGGAAGTACTATTCAATAAATGTATAGTAAAATGTTAAAGCTTGAGATACACTTCTATAGTCGAAGTATAATTATGATTGCTCCGACTATAGTTATTTTATAAAAAGGTTTCTATTTTATAAATCTTGACTGGAGCAGTTGTGTGCATCATAAGTGCGAGGTGAGACATCCTCGAAGGGCGCAACGTGCTCAGAGGCGAATTCACGAGCTACGCGTTCCGCAGCGCCAAGCACTCTCAGTAAATTTAGTCCAGCTAGTTTCCGCAACTCCTCTATACTCCAGCCATCCTCCATTAACTCCGCGAATAGTAAAGGATATGAAGAGACATCTTCAAGACCTTCTGGTGTACTGCATTCAGGATAAAAAACAATTTTATTAAATTTTATTTAATCAAATAAATAACATTCATTTCTTTTTGAATTATAAAATATGTCAGTCAAGTTTTCGTTTGATAAGTAATTTGTTAATTAAAATTACTGTATAAAACTCTATTGGACCCAGCAAGTCGAGCGTGAAATAATATTAAGCCTTTTATAAATAACACACGTAGTTGTTATCTATTGCTCCTTTGTTTTTAACTGTTGAGTTGAAATGAAAACCATACTCACTAGTTAATTCCATCGTAGCCTGCCCCCAAACCGACACTGTCTACGCCAGCTACATTGCGTATATGATTTATATGAGCTGTAATAAAAATGTTTACATGAAATATTTATTTATAAAGAATAAACAAGATTATGAATGTTCAATATCTTACCAATGGCATCCTGAACGGTGGCTGTCTCACTGCACGTGAGAAACGAAGTGTAGAAATTGACCATGATCAGGCCCTTATTGATGGCTAAGAGCCGTAGAACGCTGTCTGGTACATTGCGGGTGACATTGCAGAGGGCACGTGCCGATGAGTGAGAGAACAGCACAGGGGCCCGGGAGACGGTCAACGCATCGCGCATTGTGCGCTCCGACACGTGTGACAGGTCGACTAACATGCCTAATCGGTTCATCTCCTTCACAATCACCTGTGTGACAGATTGAGTTTGTCAGCTTTTTTACTTAACTGTTACCTAAATCTTTAATAAATTATCACTTGATGGTGAGAAGTAATTTAGTCATAGATAGTAAATCGCACTAAGTGCAACAAAAGTATTTTTAACACAAAAACGACGGGGTGAAATAGGCTGTTACAGCTTGTTATATATATTATACTAGGCTTTTGCCCCCGGTGTTATCCGCGTCCACGTTATAGTGTCCAGACAGTTGTGACCTATACTTATTATGAGATCGCATAGTACGGAGAGTCATCTCATGGAAACTTCCTCATATTTGGAAATGATAATGATCGCTGATTTGAAGTTAGACGAAGGCTTTTTGAATAATGAGAATCACTCTAATAATCTGCCTCTTTGTATATTCATTCTTCTTCTTCAAATAATTATTTTCTATATTCTATTACATATACACAAGCTGTACGCTCGTGGAAGTGAGAAGGAGCCTTATACATATTCGTCTGCTTAATCTTATTTTCCTTCAAAAATTTACTCAAAGCTTTATGCTTGGAACTTTTTTAATTCCCATCATACGAGTACATCATGTCATCATCTGTGTTTTTATTATTATTATTTTATTTTTAACTTGGTTGTATAATATATGTACACCTCCGTCCTAGCGAGTGGCTGTGAACAGTTCTTTACGTAAGAAGGTTGTCTGGAAGAAATCGCTTTCAGAGCGATAAGAACGCCTATTGTACCTTTTATTTATTTATTTAAAGTTTTTGCTTCACTGTGTATTGGTGTACAATAGAAAACATATTAATATATTGAAAATCGCATTAAAATATTTTACAATTTTATAATAGCTTTCATCACTATGTATTTCATTCATATGTAGGTACCGTTAGTGGTGGAGTATCCAAAAATTCTTAAATACGTTTCACTAAGTTTCTAATCGAAACCTTATAATAGTGTATCAAATTAAACCAAAATGACATTAGAATAAAAAATGACAAAATATTTTATATAATTTTACTCTAATATCCGCGAGTTATTTGCAATATTACCTGATGTATAAAACAGTTTCTTTTCAGACAATATTTTTTTAACTAGAAACTATAAAAATATATATTATTCCATAAAAGGAAATAATGTATTATTATAAAAACACACACGAAATAATGTATTATTATTTACATACTGACTTTTTATATTGTGTGTAATTTTAGACGTGGTAGAGCTATGCTGCAGCTACTCGTAATTATGTGTGTAGCAGGAAAGGGTCGGCTCGACCGGAAGAACCACTCTCTAACAGTATACCAGTGTAAAATAGCAGCTCAATACTACTGGTTTTCCGAATTTTTTTTATAGATTAAGGGTGACAAACAAGCACACAGTCCACCTGATGGTATGTGTTTGCTGTGGCCCATAGACATCTACATCTATCTTCGATTACGAATCAAAATGCAGATGCGTTGTCACCCGTTAGGACTAAGATGGAATGCCTCGTTTTCAGTAAAAAGGGTCTCTGGTTCTCCACACTCACCATAGGAAACACAGCAGTGTTAAGCTGCTATTTTACGCTGGTATTCTATGAGAGCCGGCCTTCCCCGGTCCAGTCGATCCATTCGTGCTACAACCATAAACGTGGATATCTATGGGCCACAGCATCCCTTTTTCTATGAAAAAAAAATAGTTAAAATTATTTGCATAGTATTTCTTTTTGAAAAATTACAAAAGTCATACAACATTTTCCATGAGATATTTTATCAATTTGATTATGTTTAAAAAGTACATGCATTTTATTCGGAGTTGAGTTTGTTGGTATAGGAATATCTGTTCCAATGTGATGATTTACGACTTGTTTTATATTTCTTGCTTTAAAATACTTGAAAGTTTAATTTATAAAGGTATAAACTTTTTCAGAATTCATTTAAAACCAATGAGTCGCAAACGAGTAAGGACATTAATGCAAAGTTTTGAAAAGAATAGAATAACAAGGGAACTATTTTCCTTTTATAATAGATATCGAAGTTTTATAATGAAGTGAGGATATATTTCTTCTTATTAGACTACAAAAGGGAAAATATTGACATAATAGTGAAAAAGTAGTCGATTAGAACAAATTTTGTCGAGCAAAAATTAGCCTTCCACTAAATGCCATACAAGGTTTCGTAAACAATTCTTTCAATAGGTAATAAGTTTTTCAACCGGCTTCAAAAAAAAAGGAGGAGGTTCTCACTCTATTTTTTATATGTGTGTTACCTCAGAAAGTTTTTTCTAGTTGAACTGATTTTGATGATTCTTTTTTTTCAGGTTCAATTTTGGTCAGGATCGGACCAGTAGTTTTTTAGTTATCCTTAATAATGCGTATTTAATTGAGTTCGACTACATCGATGATGTTCTCATTTTATTTATATTGAAGTCGGTCGTACTAAGTTTCTAATTTTACCACTTGTTTTGTTGAACTAGTGATAAAAGAACTTACAGATCGCCTGATGGTTAATGGCTACCGCAGTCCATGGCCACCTGCAACTCCAAGTAAAGAAGGTTAGAGTTGGTAATCACCTCGATGCAATGTCTTACAGCCTGTAATCATATTTGCACTTTATACTATGTTCTTAGAAACACATCCCTGAATTTGCTGTGATTACAGCTTTTGCCATACGGATTGACAACTGCAGCAATGGACCACGTCAGCACTTCATTTTTTTCGATATTTTAAAAATTGAATATTTTAAATACTACCGAGGATATGTAAATAGAGCAACGGTAGCTTAGGGCCTAAGTGCTCGCTGTAAATTTCACAGTAAGCCAGCAACTTGTGTTCGATCCCCACGGCACCAATGAAATTGTTAATTGCAATTTTAAGTACTGATTTCCACGTGCTCCGCGGTGAAGGAGAAAATCGTGAGAAAACTTCCATTTCTGGGAAATAATAAAAAAAATATTTCGAAGACGTATATAGGCTGTAATTTTAACTTTACATTTTAAATTCTTCCGCCATTAATTTGTCGGGCGTATTGTTTTTAGTACTTTATTGCTCTCGATATCTTAAAGCGCCGCCTAAACCCGTCCAACGACAGGCCTATCACCATCACTCACAGGTTCTTCAATATATATTATTAAGGATAACTCCAAAACTATTAGTCAGACCTTGATCAAATTTATATGGGGCCACATGAGAAGCACCAGCTTTTAAATAAAAAAGAATCATCGAAATCGGTTCTCGTAGAACAAGGTTATGAGGTAACAAACATAAAAAACATATAGTCGAATTGAATACCTTCTTTTTGAAATGGGTAGAAAAATGGAGTCCATTATTAAGTACCACTTAAGAGCTGGTGATCTTCTTATTTAGCTAACTCACCGACAGGCAGAGGCAGTTGAGACCAAGAGGAAATACCCTTTCTTTTTTTTTCTTTTTTTTGCGGATGGAAAATCATCTAATGACGCCTTTCGCTGTGGGTGGAGCGGAAGGGAGTGTCAGACTTTTACTGACTAAAAACCATCCGTGTTCCTTCAGTGCCCTTACGTTCCGGAGCCACGGTATCTCTTTCGAACAGCCCGCAGCCAAGAGGAAATACCCTGGCAGTTAGTTCGGAGCCTCCGTTCGGGCTCGTAATTCATCTAACACAGTGCACGAAAAAAAAAATGAAAACTTAAGTTTGCAGATATTTTGTCTTTATTTTATTGTATCAAAATTCCGAATAAATAATCTATGCTCATGTAAATGGTTATTTGTAATTATATTGTATTTTTTATCTCGTTAATGTAGTTCATCTCCTTTCAATGGCCTTGCTGTAGAATTTTCTAGCATTTTCCTCCTTTTGACACATTTAATCACAAACTTTTCTACTCGCCAAATAATGTAACCATTAGATATTTTTCTTTAAATAAGTTGAAATAAACGCGGTAAAATCTGTAGAAATAATTTTTTCTTTCATTATGTTTGTAGTATTTGCACAATATAGTTGCTAAATTTAAATTATTAACAAAAAAAAAAAAACTTAAGCATTTACGAATTATTTTTGTTAGATACTTAGTTTTGTCAAATGTATCAAAAAGGTCAAAATAATTTTTTGACAATGCAATTAGGTTTAATAGAATAATGAAAAAATCTGGTCTGAGGGTAAGGTTAAAACGTAGCGATTTCATACTCTTTGGGTATAGGTAGCATTAACGTGTGGAACATCATCGTTACGATTTATGAGAGATCATTTATTTAAACGTCATCGACGTCAATTTGAAACGGTCATTCAATAAAAAAAACTAAAAAACGGAAAATCGACTATATATATAACCGTCACCATCGACGTTTTCTCTTTACCACATTTAATAACACACTATATTCTTTCTTTTCCAGTGAGGTCTACTGCTGGACATAGGACTCGCCTTTTATAGGGAAGTTTTGCCATAATCGCCACTTTTGGCAGATCGATTAACGACTGCGATAGCTGCCGTTTCGCACCTTTGAATCTGCTGGTTTCAATATTTTAGTTCTTCCATTTTTCGGATGTGATGTCATCTTTCTGGCATTTCTCATAGTCTCCTAGGCGATGGATTTATTTACGCCGTCACCAAACGGCGACATCATGCTATTGCACCTTAAAATTTTCTAACCGCCGTGACCACGTAAAATATTATTTTACGGCACCCCGTTCCGTGAACGTCTTAAGAGCCGAATAGGTGAAAACGCCCATAATATGTTTATAATATATTTTTCTTCTTCTTTATTAACCATTTACAACTCACTATTAAACCAGGGTATCTACCATTTGGAGAGATATGTCCTAATAGCTACACTTTCCAGCCGGAATATAGACCCAAATATAAAATATCCAGACTTTTCGACGTTTGGATGTTTTATATTTTATATCTACTGTAATTGCGATTAAATATACAGCTCGATGCACCAATATAATAATATTGTTTGCTTTTTATTAACATTACGGTTAATTCCCGTAATCTACATGCCTGCCAGATTCCAAGCGAGAATGTAGCAGTAAAACAAAGAGAATTAAACTGAACGTGCGAGATAACTTATGCAAACACTTTACTTATACTAGTGCTTAATGCTTTAGGTTATCCCAAATTGCTTGAGTATGAGAACTATATAACCACACGCCACCTTCCTTAACCGATTTCAGTAAATGATAAGGTTATAAATGCGCATTTATTTCGATGTCTGTTCCAAACTAGATATTTACAACTATATCCGATGATCTTTTAGATTTATTTATATAGTTTTTGAAATTATTCAATATATTTACAATTTTAAATGAGGTCTCGTTAAAATGTTATTTAAAATGAATGCCGTATTTGTTTACTTCAAACGGAAGGTGGTATGTTTCACATTAATCATTCCAACTTTATCGCGTAGCTTTTGTTTAAAGTTAACGTAAAGCGAAGTCATTGAATCCTGAATACAGCTATTACCATTTGTTACTCTAATAACTTTCTTATTTATTGTCTGTCATTAACAACATCCAACACATATGTGTACTTGCTGATAATACTTTAGCTTAGGAATGGTTGTGGTATGAAATTGTTGAAAGTGACTTTTACTTGCATATTACACGATGAGTGGCTCAAACAAAAGAAAATGTTTCGAAAAGTATCGTTGCACGTAAAACAAAGAACAGCAAGACTCCGAGCAGTCTGAGTTCATACAAAGAAAAATATTGCGGTGGCACAGGATGTTTATGATTATGGCTCACTCACTCTACTTGACGTCTCAATCTTTACGGTTTTGTTCTTAGTAGGTACCTACCATTATTACTTTGAATGTTCGCAAGACTATTATTTTTCTAGCATGACTCTTACATATGTCCTTGTATATATCGCTTGCATTTACGTGTTTAATAGGTTGAACTTTTAGATGTTTCAGAAATTAAGTCGAAACGAAATGAATACATAAAACGTGACTATAAATAAAATGAGAACATCATCAATGTCGTCGAAGTCAATTAAATACGCATTATTAAGGATAATTCAAAAACTACCGGTCAGATTTTTTTATACGTGGTAGAGCCATGCTGCAGCTAAATTTCTGTTATAGTTGTAACACGAATGGGTCGGCTCGACCGGAGAAGGACCACGCTCTCACAGAATACCAAAGTAAAAAAGCAGCTTAATGTTGCTGTGTTTCGTATGGTGAGTGTAGAGAACCGGAGCCCGTTTTTACTGAATACCGAGGCATTCGATCTTAGTCCTCACGGGTGACAACGCATCTGTATTTTGATTTCTAATCGAGAATAAATGTAGATGTCTATGAGCCACAGTAACCACTTACCATCAGGTGGACTGTGTGCTCGTTTGTCACCCTTATTCTATAAAAAAGGCACATATAGACAGTTAAATCGGGGATATCTTCTCTCCATCTAAAAGGGTTCAACAGAGCCCAAAACATATCACCATTGAACAAAGCAAGTGGTAAAGTATAAAAACATGACTATTACAGCCTAAACAATAAAGAATTCACAAAAACTACAGGTTCAACTAAAAAACATACAGTCAAATAGAGTACCTCTTCCTTTTTTTTGAAGTCTGTTAAAATTGGTCTGAAACTCTTCTTGATATAATATTGTTTGTTTACAGTAATAAATTGTTTATTAGTAGTTTTATAATTTCATCATCATCATCATCATCATTACAGCCAATCAAAACTCCACCTTTGAACAAATTTACAGATTTTGCCATAGTTGCTTCGCTTTGCAGGCGGGTTCGTATCCGCAGTTTATTATTATTTTCCATTGTTATTAGGAAGATGCTGCTGTCCATCTCCTGTTTCTGTTTTTCTCGGTGACTTCTTAAGACTACTTAAGGTCGCTGGATGATTTGTAGAAATGGGTTCTCATGCTTCCCTACTACGCGGCATGCATATAATGTTTTTTACATTATCTATGTATCAAGTATGGCCGCAAGTTAACACAGCGTTAACATCCCATCTGTTTCTAACAGAATTGAGCCGCCCAAATCTTTTATATGGTTTTCGACAAATAACCCTGGCGAATTTAATCTTTAATAACTCAGAATACCAAAGAAAGATAGACGGAGCAATGCATACGTTTCAAGTAATTCCGAAATCATGTTCAACTTCTTGAATCAGTCGCACTCATCCACACGTCTTTCTTCTGTGTTGCTTTATTCTTCCGTAAAAGTTCGCAGCTGGTCGGACACATATAAACGTTAAATATAAACATTACATTACATAACGTTATATTTAAACCACAGTTAAAAATATAGGTTGTAAATTATTTTAGAAGCACATACGCATATGAGTGCGTGTTCTAACAAAAAGTTGAGTTTTCATGGTTTTGTCTTTGTTTTTACGTCACTTAAAATGTACTTAGCGCTACGTCTTACTTTCCTTGTTGGTCTGAATTTAATGTGTGGAATGGCGGCAAATCGACCGAAGTTTCCTTTATAGTTATGTATACTCTTTGTTACATAACAAACGCATTCCACATTTGAATTCAGAAAAAAAGACCTTTTTAAATTAGAACATTATTAATGGTTATTTCTTAAGGTATAAGGTACAAGTTAAGCATAATAGATGTTGTAGATATTAGAAAAGTTGTAATGTTTTAAATTTACGTAATCAGTAGGTTAGCAAGTAAGTATAAATAATAACTTCTTAAATAATTTTTATTCTCCTATACATGTTCAACAGTAGATTTAAACGGGCCGATGATGAACAAGAAAAATAAAAAAGGTGTTTCATATATGAATTTAAAAATTAACTAAGTTATTTATTTAAAACTTAAATTACGTTTAAGTTTGTATATTATTTACTATAATCTTAAATTAATTAGTTTTACAGTTTGTTACTCACCTTGCCAAATGGAGTCAATCCACCTCTTTGAGTGGAATCAACTCGATCTGTGGAGGCGCATTCCGCCCAGGGTGTATCACAAGTAGATGTTAGTGTCAGATAGCGTACACCAACTTGATACAAGGTTCTCAAGACGCCGAGAGATCCCCCGATTGCATGACCACCTTCCACGCCCACTAGGGAACATAGGCGATGGTTTGCATGAGCTGCCAAAATATCTGAAAATATATAAATGTTTAGTAACATTTAATAATCTTGCATTCCATGATACATAACATGCCTACGTACTTAAACTATTATAAATATTTTTTTTATTATGAATGCATTAATGTTTCTTTATTACGACCAAGAAATGTGGCCTTAAGATGAAATACAACAAAAATTTAAACCCTTGGTCGTGTTACAAAACGTACCTATAGTTAGGGGCTTTAAATAGTTCTAATACGATTTTCAATTTAGCAATATCTGATGAAAAGCAGTGAACTGTTTTGTAAAATAATTACTAAGCGGGGGAGCTCGGCTTGATCCACTGCCCTAGACCTTTTAATCCACTTATATATGTTTCATGGCTTTGACACTGACCGTCAACTAATTAAAATCATAAAATATCAAAGGGCGACAGCACTAACAGCGCAGCGGTCGCTCATTTGCTTCCTTGAATTCCTTCTATTTTACATCTTTTGAAATATTCAAAAAGTTTGAGTTCACACTTAAGAGTGAAGTGATGATTTTGCTAAAAAGAATAAAGCATCGTTCATAATAGGCGTTACAATTAAGAACACTTCCTTAGTAGGTAGGATTATTTTTGTAAAATTTGTTAAAATATTTTTTTTTTTATTAAAACTAAGGTAACGGTAACCGGGAACGCTAATTTCAACAATCGTTTCTACACTATTTCAAATATCATTTAAGCATTATTTTTAAAGTAATAACCAAAAGGTAATATATTATAAAATATGAAGTATAAGAGATATTTCAATCATCCGAAGTAGGGGACCGTAATACTCGTACCTATCGACTTATATGTTATAGACTATTCATTGTTTGAAAAGTTATTTGAAGTTTTGTGAAATCCTCTAAATTGTAGGACTTGGATATTCATAGTTCGTGAGCACCATATCAGTACGATCTCCGCCGAAAATACTGATTATTGTTCACTGCAATTTTAAATGCTGATTTTTACAAAATTTTATTTACATACATACATACAGACACACGCACACACAAACACATACAAAGGGCCGGATGTGTGGACGGAAATAGTCAGAAAGGCTTTCTAGGACCTACAATTGGGTAAAAGCAGCGTCCGATTACCTTGCTATAAGCCGAATGATACATATTTCTGTCTCACTCAAATAACGCCGTCTTTCCCTAATTGAATGCCGCGATATTTTTATTGTGCCTGCTTTTTCGGTTGTAATAAGTGCGATCTACGAGCTGCGTTATGCGCTCAGTAATAATGTTGTCCCCAAAGAAAAATTCAATAAGTGATTTTGGCACGGCCCGTGATACGAACCTAGGACCAAATAATCGGCAGTCGCGCTTACGACCACTAGATCAACGAGGCAGTTAAATATTCAGTATTTCTCAAACAAAATCTGATAAATCAGGAATAATCAGGTGTTTAAAGAAGTGGAAATGGACTAAATCAGAAATACGAGAGCGGTTGTTGATCTGCTGCAAATCGTATGAGGTTTTCATAATTTCATGGAAGTGGCATATATGTCTTTTTCAATTAAAACTATTGCTGGATGATACTCTTCTTATTCAAGGAATGAGTAAAATACTTAAAAATTTGGTACATTAAAAAAAAGTGACTTGTAATCTATACTGAATTAAAACAAAAGTATCTGTTCACTCCTGTTTCTATTTCTTGACCCTATTCGTAAGGGTAGCAATATGTCAGAAGTAAAGCGACGGGATTGATGTGTGTTATTCAAGCTAGACCTTTATAATTGATTATTAATATCAGCCATCTTAATTATTGTGCTTTATGAATTATTTCTTTTTGTATTTTTTGTGGCTTCTTTATTGTTTAGACTGTAATTGGTATATTTTTGTACTTTACCACTTGCTTTGTTCAATGGTGATATGTTTTGGGCTTTATTGAACCCTTCTAGATGGAGAGAAGATATCCGCGATTTAGCTGTCTATATGTGCCTTTTTTATAGAATAAGGGTGACAAACGAGCACACAGTCCACCTGATGGTAAGTGGTTGCTGTGGTCCATAGACATTTACATCTATCCTCGATTACTAATCAAAATGCAGATGCGTTGTCACCCGTGAGGACTACGATGGAATGCCTCGTTTCCATTATTAAAGGTTCGCCATTTCTTTACACCCACCATACGAAACACAGCAGTGTGAAGCTGCTATTTTACGCTAGTATTATGTGAGAGTGTGGTCCTTCCTCGGTCGAGCCGACCCATTTGTGCTACAATTATACTACTAATATAACTGCAGCATGGCTCTACCACGTAAAAAGTATGTGCCTATGTGCGGTATCTATATGTCCAAGTGAGTGTTTTGTTTATCATTGTTTCGTTGGGTAAGAAACCAGCTAAAATAAACCATCGCTGCTGGGTGCATGGTACCTATTCCAATGTTTAACAAACGGCCCATATAATTTATTTTTATGTAGGAGTCCGCATAGGTAAGTAAAGTTCTTCTGCCAGCAAGCAGACAGGACTGTGCTTTATTCTAATATGTGCTTTTAGTGAAGTAAGTGTGCATATAGGACTTTATTATTTTATCTGATTGGTTTTAAATTATTTTACCATTCATCATGTGGCTAGGAAATAAAAAATAAGTAAATAAAACTTAGTTCTTACAGTAGAAGTAATATTTGAGAATTAAATTGCTCTGCACCAGCTAAATATCCTTTACATGAAAAGCTTTCGTGGAAAATAAAAGCTTTCGCTGAGAGAGAAATTTTATTTTGTTCATTAATTAACATAATTGCCTAGCGACAAAATGTTGAAGAAATTGCATTTTAAATATAAGGAAAATATACCGCACAGTTAAATTTATTCCTAGTTAAGTGGAGATTACTTTCAAAATGGCTTCTCCTTTAGATCAACAATTTTTGATAGGCAACTTTGTTAAAGGAAAATAGATTGAAGTGAGGAAGGTTTACAAGCTTTACCTTTGTCGCTCAAATTTTAACTATTATTTTAATAATACTTCACATATTTTACCACTTTGGAAGTGTCTCTCGCGCAAACTATTCAGTTTAGAAAAAAATGATATAAAAAACCTCAATATCATTTTTGAAGACCTATTCATAGATACCCCACATGTATGGGATGGATGGAAAAAAAGTTTTTGAGTTTCAGTTCTAAGTATGGGGAACCTCAAAAATGTATGGTTTTTTTCTATTTTTGTGTGAAAATCTTAATACGGTTCACAGAATATATCTACTTACCAAGTTTCAACAGCATAGTTCTTAGTTAGTTTAGTTAGTTTCGGAAAAAAGTGACTGTGACCTACGGACGGACAGACAGACAGACATGACGAATCCATAAGGGTTCCGTTTTTTGCCATTTGGCTACGGAACCCTAAAAACGATGTGCTTTTGAACTACCTATGACATGATAAAATTTGTCGGGAAATTTGTAATTGTTAACTGGTAATTTTAATTGTTCATCATCATCATTATCATTACAGCCTTTCATAAGTCCACTGCTGAACATAGGCCTCTCCCAAGGAATGCAACAAAGCACGGTCCTGAGCCACCTGCATCTATCGACTTCCTGCATGTCTTACCAGGTCGTCACTCCATCTCGTGAGGGGTCGCCCTACACTTCGCCTACCGGTACGAGGCTGCCACTCGAGAACCTTTCTTCCCCATCGGTTGTCGATTCTTCGAGCTATATGGCCGGCCCACTGCCACTTCAGCTTACTAATCCGTTGGGCTATGTCGGTTACTCTGGTTCTACTGCGGATATCCTTATTCCTAAGTTTATCACGCAGAGAAACTCCGAGCATAGCCCTCTCCATAGCTCGCTGAGCGACCTTGAGCTTCCTCATACGGCCAGCAGTGAAGGACTACATCTCAGATCCGTAAGTCATCACTGGCAACACGCACTGGTTGTACAATTTCGTTTTGAGGTTTTGAGGTATGTCTGACGAGAAGATATGTCGTAGCTTCCCGATCGCTGCCCAGCCGAGTTGAATCCGTCGATTGACCTCTCGGTCGAAGTTGGACTTACCTAGTCGGACTATTTGTCCCAGGTAAACATACTCGTCAACAACTTCGAGCTTGGTGCTCCCAACAACTACCGGCATAGGTGTGACATGGACATTAAACATAATCATTGTTTTGTCCATGTTCATATTAAGACCTATCCGTTGGGATGCACTATTAAGGTCATTGAGCATAGAGTTTAGGTCCTCCAGTGATTCTGTCATAAGGACTATATCTTCGGCATTGAGTTATATGTACTAAATACTAGAGAAGCTATTCCAAACAAAAATTGTGCGCTACTCTATATCTTCGCGCATGCGCGGGGTATAGTAGAGTCGCGTATGCGCGAAGACTAATTTAATATAAAATAAGATATGAAAATAAAATAATTCTTTATTATTCATATTCTTTATCATATAATTTATTTATTTTAATATAAAAAATCTAATTTTAATCTAAACAAACTTATTCCTAAGTAAAATGTAATAATAATTATCTTATGGAATTCACAAATTTTCAATTTACACAATATTTACTTTAGTGTTAGTGTACGGATTGCAATACAGTTCAGTTGAACATTGTCAATGATCGGAATGCGAAATCTAGTGCATAGTGCATATATCGATGATCTTCGGCAAATCGAAGGTAAGTGATGCACTCGCCATTGATGTTAATACCGTATCCTTTCCAGTCCAGAAGCTTGAAAACGTCTTCCAATGCAGCGGTGAAGAGTTTCGGGGATATAACGTCACCCTGTCTTACACCTCTCTGCAATTGGATAGGTTTCGTACTCTGGTTCTGTACTCGGATAGCCATCGTAGCCCTACTGTACAAGCACTTCAGCACTTCGATATACCGACAGTCAACTTGGCACCGCTGAAGGGACTGCAGCACCGCCCAAATTTCGACGGAATCAAAGGATTTCTCATAGTCCACATACGCAACAAATTGTACTCCTCGGACTTCTGTACAACTTGCCGAAGGGTATGTATGTGGTCTATGATGCTAAAGCCCTTTCGGAAACCGGCTTGTTCAGGAGGCTGGAAGTCGTCAAGTCTGCGCGCGAGACGATTCGTAATGACTCTTGAAAACAGCACGTAGACGCGGCTCAGAAGGTAAATTGGTCTGTAGTTCTTCAAGAGAGCGTTGTCACCTTTCTTGAAGAACAAGACCACCGCACTTCTGCTCCACGCCTCCGGTGTATTGCCACCATGGAGGACGGAATTAAAGTGCCTCTGAAGGACTTCAGTACCGGTTTTCCACCCGCTTTCAGAAGCTCCGCTGTACTTCCATCCTCGCCTGGGGCCTTGCTGTTTTTAAGATGCTGGAGAGACATTATAATCTCGCTCAGACTGACGTCCAGGATATCTTCGGAATAGTGTCAGATATATATTGGTAAATCCAATTGGGTATACCTTAAGCGCATTAAAAAAATTACGTATACTTTATTATACGGAATTATTAAAGTAGTTTAAATACATTTCGACAGCACTATCGGCTACAACACCCTCGAAAACCATGAAAATGACACCCATGATGAAAAAATTGATACCTACTGCAGCCGCCATCTTGGATTTACATTTCGACAGCACTATCGGATTCAACACCCTCGAAAACCATGAAAATGACACCCAAGATGAAAAACTTGATATCTATTGCAGCCGCCACCTTGAATTTACATTTCGACAGCACTATCGGCTTCAGCACCCCCGAAAACCATGAAAATGACACCAATGATGAAAAAATTTATATTTATTGCAGCCGCCATCTTGGACTTACATTTCGATAGCACTATCGGCTTCAACACCCTCGAAAACCATGAAAATGACACCCATGATGAAAAAATTGGTACCTACTTCAGCCGCCATCTTGGATTTACATTTCGACAGCACTATCAGCTTCAACACCCTCGAAACCCATGAAAATGACACCCATGATGAAAAAATTGATACCCATTGCAGCCGCCACCTTGGATTTACATTTCGACAACCCTATCGGCTTCAACTCTCTCGAAAACCATGAAAATGACAGCCATGATGAAAAACTTGATACCTATTGCAGCCGCCATCTTGGATTTACATTTTGACAGCACTATCGGCTTCAACACCCTCGAAAACCATGAAAATGACACCAATGATGAATAAATTGGTACCTAATTCAGCCGCCATCTTTGATTTACATTTCGACAGCACTATCAGCTTCCACACCCTCGAAAACCATGAAAATGACACCCATGATGAATAAATTGGTACCTAATTCAGCCGCCATCTTGGATTTACATTTCGACAGCACTATCAGCTTCCACACCCCGAAAACCATGAAAATGACACCAATGATGAAAAAATTTATATCTATTGCAGCCGCCATCTTGGATTTACATTTCGAGAGCACTATCGGCTTCAACACCCTCGAAAACCATGAAAATGACACCCATGATGAAGAAATTGGTACCTACTTCAGCCGCCATCTTGGATTTACAGTTCGACAGCACTATCGGCTTCAACACCCTCGAAACCCATGAAAATGACACCCATGATGAAAAAATTGATACCCATTGCAGCCGCCACTTTGGATTTACATTTCGACAACCCTATCGGCTTCAACTCTCTCGAAAACCATGAAAATGACACCCATGATGAAAAACTTGATACCTATTGCAGCCGCCATCTTGGATTTACATTTCGACAGCACTATCGGTTTCAACACCCTCGAAAACCATGAAAATGACACCCAAGATGAAAAAATTGGTACCTAATTCAGCCGCCATCTTGGATTTACATTTCGACAGCACTATCAGCTTCCACACCCTGAAAACCATGAAAATGACACCTATGATAAAAAAAATTATATCTATTGCAGCCTCCACTTTGGATTTACATTTCGACAGCACTATCGGCTTCAGCACCATCGAAAACCATGAAAATGACACCCATGATGAAAAAATTGATACCTATTGCGGCCGCCATTTTGGATTTACATTTCGGCAACCCTATCGGTTTCGAAACCCTCGAAAAGAATGAAAATGTCACCCATGACAAAAAAAATTATACTACTTACTTTTAGTACGTACTACTATTATTTATTCTGTGCTTTTAAATATTGTAATAAAAAAATCTCTTATTATTATTATAATTAAGTATTTAAGAAATTTGGTTATTCGAATATTGTGTATTTGTACAGCGATCTTTTTGAGCCGCTGAAAACAACCAAAACAATATCCACTCACGACGGCGACTGAAGCTAGTGTATTATCTATGACTGAAGCCGAACTAAACTTAATACAAAGGTACTCTGTGAACTAAACTACTCTGTGGCTGTAGATCCCCATTTACAGAAACAATTTATATACGAGGCAACCAAATCAACGAAAATTTCGCCATTTTGGAGCCGAAAAAATTTAATTATAGCTAAACAAAACAAAATTACACTGTCATTTACATTCAGTGGCTTCCCACATGATAGATGAAGAGATTAAAAAATAGATTGAGTTAAACAATTGATATTTTCAAAAGTTATAGTGTTTACAAGCCACAGGGACATGATAAATCCACACCATAAGCCACTAAAACCCTTTTTTTAATTTAAAAATAGCAATTAATCGATTTAAAAAAATTATTAATAAGTTCAACAATCATTTATCTTTTTAACAATGTGCTTTTTATATCATTTATATGTATAATATGATTGCTAGATACGATTTTATTCGATAAAATGTTGGAATTTTAATTTTTAGGCGATAGTAGAACATTACCTTGCGCTTTCGCTTAAGGTATGCAATAAGACTCGCTCTTGGATCGTTACTCACACTTGCGTGTGGCTCCAACGATGACGTGTAAAGCTGTTCATAGAACCTCTCAATCTCACTCAAAAACTCAGGTGCCCCGGAAACGATGCTGCCACATTCGGTCTTCAACTTTGACACTTGGCCCTTTCTGGCAGACAGATCTCTGGCAAAGACTTTGGAGCCATGGTTCCGCTCGATCGCTTCTTCAATACAAGCTGTATTGAAGTTGCGTAAGTTCCGCCGCATGAATTTTTTTTTATAGGATAAGGGTGACAAACGAGCACACAGTCCACCTGATGGTAAGTGGTTGCTGCAGCCCATAGACATCTACATCTATCCTCTATTATAATTCAAAATGTAGATGCGTTGTCACTGAGGACTAAGATGGAATGCCTCATTTTTAGTAAAAAGGGCCTCCGGTCACCTGCACTCACCAAGCGAAACACAGAGGTGAACCTCTATTTCACGCTGGTTTTCTGTGAGGTCGTGGTACCACCCCGGTTCGAGCCAGCCCATCCATGCGACAGCAAAAGCTGCCGCGTGGCTCTACAATGCATTTGGAGATCTGTCTGTTCAGTTGCCTGTATGCTGGCAAATCCGTTGAAGAATGTAGCTACATCTCCCGTCTAACAGCCATCGGAGAGTTTTTGTATTCTTCTGCGGCAGGTCTTGCAGAACTTAGCTCCGACCGCATGGACAGTTTCCACTAGAGCTTGTCATTCATATCGTCCACTTCATTGCAGTCTTCTAGGCACTGAAAACGGTTTTGTAACTCGAGCTGAAAGGTTTCAGGACATAGGAACAGAGCACGAGTGGGACGAGCGTTGACTTCATTAGACGAGACCTCTCCAACTTAACGTTTAGGTTCATTGTGCCTCTAACCATTCGGTGATCGCTACCAGTTTTCACCCTCGCGATCACGGAGACATCACTAAACAGTTGTCGTCTGGTCGTCATAATGAAGTCAATCTCATTTTTCGTCGAACCGTCGGGGCTCGACCAGGTCCACTTCCTGTGGGCCCGCATCTGGAAGAAAGTGTTCATCATAAAAAGTCCCTCTTTCTCCATGAAGTCGGCCAGCTGCTGGCTCCTTGGGTTCCGTTGCCCTATTCCAAACTTCTCTACTTTCAGCTCACCGTTCTCTCTTGTGCCTAAATTTGCATTGAAGTCTCCCATTAACACCGTATATTGGGTTTTGGAGGAATGCATGGCTCTAGAGATATCCTCATACATTTCCTCCACCTCCTATCGGGGTGTGCCGAGGTTGGTACGTAAACCTGTATGACCTTCAGCGAATACCGTTTGGTGATTCTGAGTATAAGGTACGCAACCCTCGTCGACACACTCCCGATCTTTACAACGTTGTTAACGAGAGACTTGTGGACGATACTTGTCTATCTCTTCTTCCAGGTCCACGATTTTCTCGTCAGTCCTCAGGGTGCGTACGTTGTACGTTGCCAGGTCGAGTCTTCTAAGGTGGCAACCGAACCTCCACCGGAGATTCTTAGCACCCCCTGCCCCGCCGTTACCATGGTCGCCACCGTAGCCAGGAATAGCGGGGCCGCCGGGGACTGGGGGCCGTCTCCTTGTTACTCTCTTCATAGTTGCCATAGTAGCCACGCTTGGCGAGCGGGTTGGCAACCGCAGTTATTTTATTGTAATTTTGGCTATTATCAGGAAGATGCTGCTGCCCATCTCCTGCCTATTTCCCTTTGTCGCCTTTTACGACACCCACGGGAAGATATGGGGTAGTGGATATTCTTGACCGCTACTACACATTTTAATTGTTAATGAAGATTAATGGTGGCTTTACTCACATAAACTTGACATTATTCACGAACTAGAAAATAAGATTATACATATATAGTTACACAGTGAAAGTGCTTTTTATATTCAACGTGCTTTTTAAAACTCTTTAATAAAATGCTTATGGCTTAGGCGCCTATATATATAATAGCAGGACCCATGGTCACGGGGGACTCAATGGGACCATGGAAAGCACCCAAAACGTCAGGAATTGATAAAAATAAGAAAAACAAGTTTATTAAACGCAAAAAAATCCTTAAAAGTAGTTTTATTCAATGTGCAGTGTTCGCATAAATATAAGAAATCATTATAAAAATACTTACCTGAAGCGGAGGTACAGAGCGTGAGTTGCGGATGATACTTGTCGGTGAGGCGTTGTATGAGGTCTATTTGTTCAAAGGTGAGCTGTACGGCGTCGCGGTGCTGCGCATCGCAAGGTACATACGCCGCCCAGAACTAATATCAGAACATTGCTTTGAGATAATACAGGTAATTAAATAACACGCACGGGCTGTGTCACTCCGCATTTGGAATATGAAATTCGCTTTTAGCGGATGCAGCGACACGTATGTAATAGAAAACGTGGGGCAACTGAGGCGGTTAATATGTTATTGTTTAACAATATTTAATTCATTTGTATGTCTTTACGGGCACTGATTTGGATTAAAAACAATATTTGTTAATAAACAAGTCCCAAGGTTAAAACAGTAATTGAAAAACCCCGACTGCGTAAATAAGTTTACTGAAAACAGAAAAGTTTTATATCCTTATCCACATCTACAACTAAAAAGATTCTAACGACACCCATATGTTAAGATCCATCTAGCTATTTAGGCTACAGAGTGTGGCAAAGTAATAGACGCACAGACTTACATACACCGAAAAACATTACCCTGCTTCTCGAGCAGTCATTTTATAGAAATAGGTTGACAAACAAGCACACAATTCACCTGATGGTAAGTGGAGCTGATGGCCCATAGATATCGATTTGATCGATTGACAATCAAAATGAGATGCTTTGCCACCTAAGTCGGACTAAGATGGAATGCCTCGTTTCTGATATTTTACGTTGGTATTCTGTGCGAGCGTGGTCCTTTCCCGGTCGAGCCAACCCATTTGTGCTACAAACATAACATAGCTGCAGCGTGGCTCTACCATGTAGAATAAAAAGGGCAAAAATCATGATTATAATGTCTCATGGCAGACCGTTATATTAATTTCTTTTAAGGAAATTAGTAATCTGTTTGGACACGAGTATTTACACACACACACTCACACATTATTTTTCTTCAGTCATCTGTTACGAAATCGACAGGATAAACAACAAGAAAAATTGTGATATATTATCTAAAGACAACTCACATAGGAATTAGCTATAAGCACTTGTGAATATCGCAATTTATAAGTCTGGTCGGAAACAGTCGGAAAGAGGACTATCGTGGCGGAAATGTGACCACCTACGACTACCATTTATATCTTAAAATAATTCCTAAATCATTTGCTGCAAAAATATAACAGTTACAAATAATAAATAGTAAACATAAGTATCTTATAAATAACATATTTGATAATATATATATATATATATATATATATAGCCGTGTAGTGGCGGTCATAGCCGTGTAGTGGCGGTCAAGAATATCCACTACCCCATATCCTCCCGTGGGTGTCGTAAAAGGCGACAAAGGGAAACAGGCAGGAGATGGGCAGCAGCATCTTCCTGGTAACGGCATAAATACAATAAAAAAACTGCGGTTGCCAACCCGCTCGCCAAGCGTGGCAACTATGGCAATATACCCCCCATGAGCAATGACAATAATAAACGGCCCCCAGTCCCCGGCGGCCCCGCTATTCCTGGCTACGGTGGCGACCATGGTAACGGCGGGGCAGGGGGTGCTAAGAATCTCCGGTGGAGGTTCGGTTGCCACCTTAGACGACTCGACCTGGCAACGTACAACGCACGCACCCTGAGGACTGACGAGAAGATCGTGGAGCTGGAAGAAGAGATAGACAAGTTGCGCTGGCATATTATAGGATTATCCGAAGTCCGAAGAGACGGGGAGGACACGGTAATCCTCGAATCCGGCAACTTGCTCTTTCACCGGGAGGGCGACCATCTGTCCCAAGGAGGTGTCGGATTTATCGTCCACAAGTCTCTCGTTAACAACGTTGTAAAGATCGGGAGTGTGTCGACGAGGGTTGCGTACCTTATACTCAGAATCACCAAACGGTATTCGCTGAAGGTCATACAGGTTTACGCACCAACCTCGGCACACCCCGATGAGGAGGTGGAGGAAATGTATGAGGATATCTCTAGAGCCATGCATTCCTCCAAAACCCAATATACGGTGTTAATGGGAGACTTCAATGCAAAACTAGGCACAAGAGAGAACGGTGAGCTGAAAGTAGGGAAATTTGGAATAGGGCAACGGAACCCAAGGGGCCAGAAGCTGGCCGACTTCATGGAGAAAGAGGGACTCTTTATGATGAACTCTTTCTTCAAGAAGCGGCCCCACAGGAAGTGGACCTGGTCGAGCCCCGACGGTTCGACAAAAAATGAGATTGACTTCATTATGACGACCAGACGACAACTGTTCAGTGATGTCTCAGTGATCGCGAGGGTGAAAACCGGCAGCGATCACCGAATGGTTAGAGGCACACTGAACCTAAATGTTAAGTTGGAGAGGTCTCGTCTGATGAAGTCAACGCTCCGTCCCCCTCGTGCTCTAATCCAAAGTCCCGAGACCTTTCAGCTCGAGTTACAAAACCGTTTTCAGTGCCTAGAAGACTGCAATGAAGTGGACGATATGAATGACAAGCTCGTGGAAACTGTCCATGCGGTCGGAGCTAAGTTCTGCAAGACCCACCGCAGAAGAACACAAAAACTCTCCGATCACACTCTTAATCTCATGGCTGTTAGACGGGAGATGAGGCTACATTCTTCAACAGATTTGACAGCATACAGGCAACTGAACAGACAGATCTCCAAATTCATGCGGCGAGACTTACGCAACTTCAATACAGCTCGTATTGAAGAAGCGATCGAGCGGAACCAAGGCTCCAAAGTTTTTGCCAGAGATCTGTCTGCCAGAAAGAGCCAACTGTCAAAGCTGAAGACCGAATGTGGCAGCATCGTTTCCGGGGCACCTGAGATTTTGAGTGAGATTGAGAGGTTCTATGGGCAGCTGTACACGTCATCGTTGGAGCCACACGCAAGTGTGAGGAACGATTCAAGAGCGAGTCTTATTCGACACTATTCCGAAGATATCCCGGACGTCAGTCTGAGCGAGATTAGAATGGCTCTCCAGCACCTTAAAAACGGCAAGGCCCCAGGCGAGGATGGAATTACAGCGGAGCTTCTGAAAGCGGGTGGAAGACCGGTACTTGAAGTCCTTCAGAGGCTCTTTAATTCCGTCCTCCATGGTGGCATTACACCGGAGGCGTGGAGCAGAAGTGCGGTGGTCTTGTTCTTCAAGAAAGGTGACAACGCTCTCTTGAAGAACTACAGACCGATTTCCCTTCTGAGCCGCGTCTACGTGCTGTTTTCGAGAGTCATTACGAATCGTCTCGCGCGCAGACTTGACGACTTCCAGCCTCCCGAACAAGCCGGTTTCCGAAAGGGCTTTAGCACCATAGACCACATACATACCCTACGGCAAATTGTACAGAAGTCCGAAGAGTACAATTTGCCACTATGTCTGGCGTATGTGGACTATGAGAAAGCCTTTGATTCCGTCGAAATTTGGGCGGTGCTGCAGTCCCTTCAGCGGTGCCAAGTTGACTGTCGGTATATCGAAGTGCTGAAGTGTTTGTACAGTAGAGCTACGATGGCTATCCGAGTACAGAACCAGAGTACGAAACCTATCCAATTGCAGAGAGGTGTAAGACAGGGTGACGTTATATCCCCGAAACTCTTCACCGCTGCATTGGAAGACGTTTTCAAGCTTCTGGACTGGAAAGGATACGGAATTAACATCAATGGCGAGTACATCACTCACCTTCGATTTGCCGACGATATAGTCCTCATGGCAGAATCGCTGGAGGAGCTAAGCACTATGCTCAATGACCTCAATAGTGTCTCCCAACGGATAGGTCTTAAGATGAACATGGACAAAACAAAGATTATGTTTAATGTCCATGTCACACCTATGCCGGTAGTTGTTGGGAGCACTAAGCTCGAAGTTGTTGACGAGTATGTTTACCTGGGACAAATAGTCCGACTAGGTAAGTCCAACTTCGACCGAGAGGTCAATCGACGGATTCAACTCGGCTGGGCAGCGTTCGGGAAGCTACGACACATGTTCTCGTCAGAAATACCTCAAAACCTTAAAACAAAATTGTACAACCAGTGCGTGTTGCCAGTGATGACTTACGGAACTGAGACGTGGTCCTTCACTGCTGGCCGTATGAGGAAGCTCAAGGTCGCTCAGCGAGCTATGGAGAGGGCTATGCTCGGAGTTTCTCTGCGTGATAAACTTAGGAATAAGGATATCCGCAGTAGAACCAGAGTAACCGACATAGCCCAACGGATTAGTAAGCTGAAGTGGCAGTGGGCCGGCCATATAGCTCGAAGAACCGACAACCGATGGGGAAGAAAGGTTCTCGAGTGGCAGCCTCGTACCGGTAGGCGAAGTGTAGGGCGTCCCCCCACAAGATGGAGTGACGACCTGGTAAGACATGCAGGAAGTCGATGGATGCAGGTGGCTCAGGACCGTGCTTTGTGGCATTCCTTGGGGGAGGCCTATGTTCAGCAGTGGACTTCTGAAGGGCTGTAATGATGATGATGATGATATATATATATATATATATAAAAGCCAATAGTCTATCGTATATAACTAATTATTACACAACATACATTAATCAGACACCTCAGCACTCTTTAATTCCACGTCGGTTCTGGTTTTGCACAAATCTTATAGACAAATATTCAAGGCAACATATATACAACTAATATGCCAGTTACATATATTATCATTTAGGCAAAATTGGATTACATTCGTACCTGTTCATTGTATCGAAATATCGTAATGCGATCACGACGAATACTGTAGTTAAAGATAAAGCATTTATATTGTTAATATTATAATCTATTATAGGTTCTGACAATATTCTGTTTAGAAATTAACAATGTTCAATTTACTACAAGAATGAATTAATATATATTGTACTTGTACATATGAAGCACATTTAACATAGTTTCAGTATATAACGTGGTAGTGCTCTGTTTCTGTTTACGATATTTTCTATAAAATTGAAATGGAAATAATTATGCTCCATTAAACAGAGCGTTGAGGAGTTACAATCTCATTCACAACTCTATATCCAGTGAAACTGAAAAATAATCTTCTCAGCTAGATATTTTTGAAACTCCTTAACACAATTTAAAAATTTTGCAGCTCAAGTAATAAAATATTAATTTGATTATTATGTACGATAGGTAATTTTAATAATATTTGTGAGCGTTATTTTTATTTTTATTTTCAATTTTTAAATTTGACTTTATACTGAACTATAAAATAACCTATAACTATATACTACATAATAAAATTTCTACTATATAATAAAATTGACTTTAATGACATTTCGACTTGTTTAAATTTTTATAGTTTTTTAATGATACGAGTATATTGTTTTTGACATAGTTAAGTGTAATGCAATGATTAAATTTTATTATTGTTGTTGTTAATATTGCTAATAAGTTAATCAATTGTATAATAACTTCCTTATAAAAATGCATACATTTTAACATAAATAAATTAAATTTCTTCACAACATAAGTTAATGTACGTGACTTTCAGAGAATGCTGTTTGCGCCTATAATTGAAGTAGCACTTTATATGTTTTTTATGTATTTCTGATATTTTTGTATGTAACAGTGTGTACTTTGTTGGTGCAATAAATAAATAAATGGCAAACGAACTTACAGCCCACCTGATGTTAAGTGGATACTGCAGCACATGGACAGCTGCAACCAACTTCAAATAAAAAAGGCTACAAGTGCATTGTCACCTCTAACAGTGGACAGAGTTTGAATGCCTCACGACGTGTAATTATACTCTCCCTGTATACCACGCAGACCGGAACACAGCGTTGCGCGCACTGTTATTTGGCAGCTTAAATAGATAAGAGCGTGGTACCTACCCAGACAGACTCGTATGCAGGACAGGAGTACTATAACCTAGAGTGCGTCTAGATTAATATCAATGCCACACTTATACCTATTTCTGTCGCGAAACAGCAATGCACATTTTGCTGTGCCTGTGTTTGCGTTTGAAGAGTAAGAGAACCAGTACGCGTACTGTTATTTGGCGGCTTAAATAGATAAAAGCGTGGTACGTATACAGACGGACTCTTAGGCAGGAAGAAGTACTATAAACTAGAGTGCGTCTAGATTAATATCAATGCCACACTTATACCTATTTCTGTTGCGAAACAGCAGTGCACATATTGCTGTGCCTGTGTTTGCGTTTGAAGGGTAAGAGAACCAGTACGCGCACTGTTATTTGGCGGCTTAAGTAGATAAGAGGGCGGTACCTACCCAGACGGACTTGTATGCAGGAAAGGAGTACTATAACCTAGAGTGCGTCTAGATTAATATCAATGCCATACTTATACCTATTTCTGTCGCGAAACAGCAATGCATATATTGCTATACCTATGTGTATGTTTAAAGAGTCCTACTACCTTAGCCCTCACTCTTTTAAAATACCATGTCAGTTAAATTTGTGAGTTGGCGTGTAAGGAGTATTGTTGTGTGTTTATGATTATTTGAATATTAACAGGAACATTCTGATACGACAATTTTAAGCGTGGATAGCCTTACCTACTCATAAAATAATGTGATGGTAATGAAAATGAAAAAGGGATCTTCAAAAGACTTCCTTAAACCAGATACACATAATTCAGCAGATTGATATAGATGACTGAAAAGTAGTAGTTTTTTTGTGGTTGTAGAGGCTATGAGAAAGCCTACTTTTATTCCGTCAAATGTAGGTTGTGCTACAGTTCCTTCAGCGGTGCCCAGTAATGACATCACATTTGTGCAAAGAGAGACATTTAATATAAAATACCTCAAACAGTTTCTGTGATATTTGAAATAGAAATTTCGAAAGAATAATGGCTCAATCAATTTTATATTTGAACATGTCTAAGCCAAGCTGAAATGTTTCATGTTTAGAATTTTTCTCGTCGTTCAAGAAAATTTAAATATGTAGACTGCATTTAATAAAATAAACCTGAGGCATATTTTTAAATAGATTAATATTATTTATCTGTGGTAATACTCATAGAATACTATAATATATTCTATGGTACTACTTAACTGAAATTTGACGTTTCTTATTATTTAACTTAAAAAAATTTAATGTGTTGCCCTTCACTATGCTTGGCCAGTGGGTTGGTTAGCAGAAAGCGGGCTCGTTACATTGGTGATGCTGCTTTGCATCATCAGTCAAGATTCCTCATTCGTGATCAAATATTGAAATTTTGAGAAAAATATGGTATATTTTGCAACTTAACAAATTCTAATTTTATGCGTTAAAATAATTTTAGAAATCTATTCTACTCTTAAGACTGTAAAACAGAGGAATAATAAATCATTTCAGCTGGAAAAATGTAGAATCTGACATCTTAGTAAACACTATTCAAAAATAGAGCGCTTTGTATTCGTTTGAGGCTCGAAGGATCACATCAAGGACCCTGTAACGTACGACTGTCCCACTCACTAAACTGGAACACAGCGGAGCAAGTTTCGATATTTAGAAGTAGAAAGGCAATATGTACTAATAAAATATTTGCGTGGCGACCTATTTCTAAATTTTTTTTGTTTTTATTGTATTGTTTATTCACACAGTAGGATTGCACCAAATGTTTTACCTTGTTAAACGTGGTAAAACCAAGCTGCTGTAATATTAGCTGTAGCACGAATGGGTCGGCTCGACTGAGGTAGCACCACGCTATCACAGAATACCAGCGTGAAATAGCAGCTCAAGGCTGCTGTGTTTAGTATGGTGAGTATATATTTAATCGAGTAATATTTAATAGATGTAATATTTAATAGATGTCTATGGGCTACAGCATGCACTTACTATCATGACTTGACAGACATGACTGACCAGATGGACTGACTGTGTACTCGTTTGTCACACTTATTCTATAAAAAAAACTTAAACAACTTCTTTATATACATAATATACTTGTGGTCGAAGTTCGACAATAAGTAATGAAATTTTTGGGTTTGTGTATAAAGCAAACTGTATTTCAGTTTCAAGTACACAATAAGGTCGGGGAAAAAGTTTCATCGTATAAAATTGAAGAAAAATCTCTTTGGTTTTACTGTTTGTATTTGACTGGTTTTAATATCAATACATATAGGACATAAAAATAAAATAAAAAAAAGTAGAAAAAACCACTGTCCCGCCATTTTAGATTGTTTTTCTGTCCAACAAAATGAGTGAATCTAACGAAGAAATTCTATACACTGAAGGTTTATTACAAAAAAAAGGGAAAAATGCGATCCGGGATGCGGGAAGCCGAGAATAAACATTGTGACGTTTATAGATCTAATGCAGTGTCAGTAAGAGTTTTACAAAGTTGGTTGGAGCGTTTCCAGTCCGAGAATTTTGATGTCAGATATGCAGCTCGCTCTAGTCGCCTTCATACGGATAAAGTCGATGCCATTTTTGAAAAAGTGGAGCAAGATCGGCATATTAGTAGTTACGACATAGCCCAGGAATTGAGGATTGACCACAAAACAGTTTTGACCCATTTGAAAAACTTTGGCAAAATGATTTCTTATATTTACGCGAACATTACACATTGAATAAAACTATGTTAACGGATTTTATCGCGTTTAAATTACTTATTTTAATTCGCAGCGTTTCGGTCAGTCACTATTTATATGCTTAACTATTGTAGACTGCATTTCAATTATAACCAGCTAGAAGAAAACAACATGACTGCAAAATATGCAGCATTACTCAAACACTGCCTCACATCTGGTTATCTATTGTGGAAGGAGGAGTTCTACAAGCATGTAGACGGTGTGGCGATGGGCTCACCTGTCTCCCATAGTCGCCGACATATTCATTTGGAGGACTTTGAGGAGAAAGCCCTTCTTACTGCTCCTGTAAATCCAAGATTATACAAGCGATACGTAGACGACACTTTCACAATTTTACCATCTGACAAAGTAACTGCATTTTTAGACCACCTTAATATCATAAACTCTAAAATGTAATTCGCAATGGAGTTAGAGGCAAACAATTCTTTAGCTTTCCTAGATGTTTTAGTTATCCGAAATCCTGGTGACACTATTGATCACACTATGTATAGGAAAAAGACCCATACCAACCGATATTTAAATGTTGAATATCACCATCAACCATCGCAGTTAGCTACCGTCGGAAAATCTTTGTTTCATAGGGTACGAGGGATCTGTAACTAAAAATATCTGGCCGCCAAGCTTCAGCACATCGAGCAAGTATTGCAAGACAACAAGCTTCGGGACTATTAGTCACGCGCCAACGTCACTGACCGAGTGAAGCCGGCCACGGTAGAGCGTGTGCCTGCTTTACTACCCTATGTCAGAGGAGTCACAGACAATGTTGGCTACATTTTGAAGCGAGCTTCCATTAAAACATATTTCAAGCCGCCGAAGGAGATTAGTCAATTTTACTATCCGTCAAGTGTAATATCCCTCTATAAGATGTAGAAGTGTAGAAACTTGATTGCGAATTTGGTCTCTTTTATATACGACAAACAAAAAGATCTATTACAACCCGCGTGAATGAACATATAGATGACGTGAGACACCGACGTTCTGGGAAGTCTGCAGTCTGTGAACATGTTCAAGATAGTCCCCGCTATTACATCAGATTTAATAGACTACAAATGCTCGCAAAAGAATACCGATTCTTACCAATGATGATACGCGAGGCTATTGAAATTAAAAAAACATCCTAATTTCAAAATGTGCTGATGGATGGGTGCTGCCATTTGCTTGAAATCCTATAATTAACAAAACAAAACCTAAACTCAAGCATACCACTGCAAGACTTCAAGATACTGTAAGCTCATTCTGCGTACATCGAATCAAAAATTAATATTCAAAAACTGAAGGCAGCCGGGCTAATTATGACATCAGCACGTCAAACATCTCAGTCCCCCCATGACCATGGGTTTCTGTAAAGCACCAGAAACGCCGGGAATTAAAATAAGTAACTTAAACGCGGCCATACAAAAAGCTTGATTTTTAGGTACACAGACACAAACACACACACATACACACACACATATATATATAATACCTCACCAGGCAGACGTTCTGCCCTTTCCAACGACCCTTCCTATGAAAATCCTTAAATTTGCAATAAAAAATTTTGAGGGTCATTTATCGGGATAAAAACTATTCTATCTCTCAAGTTGGACCAAAATGCACACAGTGTGCAAAATTTCATTGAAATTAGTTTAGTAGTTTAAGAGTCCATCGCGGACAAACAACGTGACACTTAATTTTTATATATAAAGATATATATAAATACACGGCATAAGCTCACTGAAAGAAACATAATGAATCGTATACTCATTTGCTATTCTCTATTGAAACTTAATGAATCCGAACCATTTTTGAAAAGGTTGATCACTGGTGATGAATAGTGGGATACGTACAATAAGAACGTGCGAAAAAGATCATGATCAAAGGCTAGTCAAGCTCCACAGACGGTAGTGAAACCCGGATTAACAAGCAGTAAGGTGATGCTATGTGTATGTGTGGATTGGAAGGGCATCGTTTATTATGAGCTTTTACCGCCGAGCAAACGTATCGATTCGGATCACTACTATCAACAACTAATGAGACTCCAGGAAGAAATTGAGAAAAAACGGCCAGAATTGATCAACAGAAAAGGAGTAGCTTTTCATCGTGATAACGCCAGACACATCTTTGGCCACTCAGCAAAAATTGAGAGAGCTTAGTTAGAAAATTTTATGCATCCACCGTATAGTCCTGACCTTGCACCTTCAAATTTTTACCTGTTTCGGTCTCTTCAGAATTCTTTGGGTAGTATTAGATTAATACCAAGAGAGAACTGTCAAAACCACTTGTCGCATTTTTTGATCAATAATCCCAACATTTCTATAGCAACGGGATTATATCTCTACCTACAAGATGGCAACAAGTTATCGAACAAAATGGCACATAAATATTATAATTAAATGTAACTAAACTTTGAAAAAAAAAATGTCTTGAATTTGTATACAGGGTTATTTTTCAAAGAGTAGCCAAATTTTAAACTTAAGTTCAAATATATTTATAATGATACATCGTTATTGCAGTTTTTAAAAATACGACTAAATAAGGCTTCTACTTTTATTTGAAATTATCCCAAATTAATTGTGATTTATGGGCAACAACGTTTTTGCTTATCGATTGACCTTTACGAATGTGTGCGTGCGAAATAAAATTAGTTAAAAGAATGGATTACACGCATTTTGAATTTAAAAGATAAAAAGGACAAAATGTTTGAGGTTTTTTTTTTAAATTAATTTTTCTTATCACCCTTTGCTTATATTACTTATTCTGAACCTTCTCTGCAAATTTGGCAGGTTATTGCAAAATAACCCTGTATAAAATACGCAGAAACTTTTTCCCCGACCTTGTTGTATAAAACAAAAATATCTTATATACAAAATATAAACGCTTATTTGCTTTGACATACCATACGATCTTAAACAACTAATTATTAAATATAATACCACACAGTATTGATAAAAGAACATTTGAAATAATAATAATAATCTTTATTTCGGATAACAAATGAGATCCATATCAGAGATATTAGAAAAATAACTAAATTATAATAATAATACAGCTAGGTAGACGGAGGAAGTAAAATGACACGCACGCACGCACGCATTCACGCATGCACATACGCACACAAGCGTGCACACACTCAAATCCATAAAATTCCCAGCTTATATATGAAAGTTATTACCTGAGCAGCGACACGGCCTTGCTTTAACCTTGGCAGATCAGTGTGGCTCCAAGAACTAGTAGCCCATGGTGAAATCGTTCGTAAGTCTTCTTCAAACCTGCGCCAATACACATGTGTTTGGATACTTTCTTTTTGTTAAAATATATTTTATATAAGACGCGCTATCTTTTGTTTTTTTTTATTAAGCAAAACTCCGTTTTATGATCCCAGTTTTTCAGTTTCAGTTCGATACCAGTTTCTCGACTCCACATAGTCTGTAATTCATTCTTGGGGCAATGTATATGCTATTACAACAAGGTCCCGGAAAGTGTACAGGCTTTCTCTACCAAGTTTAAATGTTTTTTTAAGTTGAAACTGTATAAAAAGGGTTATTATAGTATAAATGAATAGGTGGTTGATCCCCTGGGAATGAGGTAGTCGCTTCCAAGCTGTTTCTAAAATAAATTTTGTACCAACCATTAATGCTTTTAAAAAAAAGTCCCGCTGGTTTCTTGCTGGTTCTTCCCAGGACAGAGGTTATTTTTTCGAACCAGTGGTAAAGTAAAAAATGACTTTCAATAAGAATTACATTCTATGAATGTTGTTTAAATTTTATAGTAACCCATAATTAACATTACAGTACATAAGTCAATCCTATAGGTTGCCATAAAACATGGTTCTCGGCTATCGACATTCATTGATATCACCATCCATTTCCTGTCCTGTCCATTGAGTCATCATCATCATCATCATCATTACAGCCTTTCACAAGTCCACTGCTGAACATAGGCCTCCCCCAAGGAATACCACAAAGCACGGTCCCGAGCCACCTGCATCCATCGACTTCCGGCATGTCTTACCAGGTCGTCACTCCATCTCGTGGGGGGTCGCCCTACACTTCGCCTACCGGTACGAGGCTGCCACTCGAGAACCTTTCTTCCCCATCGGTTGTCGATTCTTCGAGCTATATGGCCGGTCCACTGCCACTTCAGCTTACTAATCCGTCGGGCTATGTCGGTTACTCTAGTTCTACTGCGGATATCCTCATTCCTAAGTTTATCACGCAGAGAAACTCCGAGCATAGCCCTCTCCATAGCTCGCTGAGCGACCTTGAGCTTCCTCATACGGCCAGCTGTGAAGGACCACGTCTCAGTTTCGTAAGTCATCACTGGCAACACGCACTGGTTGTACAATTTCGTTTTAAGGTTTTGAGGTATGTCTGACGAGAAGATGTGTCGTAGTTTCCCGAACGCTGCCCAGCCGAGTTGAATCCGTCGATTGACCTCTCGGTCGAAGTTGGACTTACCTAGTCGGACTATTTGTCCCAGGTAAACATACTCGTCAACAACTTCGAGCTTAGTGCTCCCAACAACTACCGGCAATGAAGTGGACGATATGAATGACAAGCTCGTGGAAACTGTCCATGCGGTCGGAGCTAAGTTCTGCAAGACCCGCCATAGAAGAACACAAAAACTCTCCGATCACACTTTTGATCTCATGGCTGTTAGACGGGAGATGAAGCTACATTCTTCAACAGACTTGACAGCATACAGGCAACTGAACAGACAGATCTCCAAATGAATGCGGCGGGACTTACGCAACTTCAATACAGATCGTACTGAAGAAGCGATCGAGCGGAACCAAGGCTCCAAAGTCTTTGCCAGAGATCTGTCTGTCAGAAAGAGCCAACTGTCAAAGCTGAAGACAGAGTGTGGCAGCATCGTTTCCGGGACACCTGAGATTTTGAGTGAGATTGAGAGGTTCTATGGGCAGCTGTACACGTCATCGTTGGAGCCACACGCAAGTGTGAGTAACGATCCAAGAGCGAGTCTTATCCGACACTATTCCGAAGATATCCCGGACGTCAGTCTGAGCGAGATTAGAATGGCTCTCCAGCACCTTAAAAACGGTAAGGCCCCAGGCGAGGATGGAATTACAGCGGAACTTGTGAAAGCGGGTGGAAAACCGGTACTTGAAGTCCTTCAGGAGCTCAAATTCCGTCCTCCATGGTGGCATTACACTGGAAGCGTGGAGCAGAAGTGCGGTGGTCTTGTTCTTCAAGAAAGGTGACAACGCTCTCTTGAAGAACTATAGACCGATTTCCCTTCTGAGCCGCGTCTATATGCTGTTTTCGAGAGTCATTACGAATTGTCTCGCGCGCAGACTTGACGACTTCCAGCCTCCCGAACAAGCCGGTTTCCGAAAGGGCTTTAGCACCATAGACCGCATACATACCCTTCGGCAAATTGTACAGAAGTCCGAGGAGTACAATTTGCTACTATGTCTGGCGTATGTGGACTATGAGAAAGTCTTTGATTCCGTCGAAATTTGGGCAGTGCTGCAGTCCTTTCAGCGGTGCCAAGTTGACTGTCGGTATATTGAAGTGCTGAAGTCCTTGTACAGTAGGGCTACGATGGCTATCCGATTACAGAACCAGAGTACGAAACCTATCCAATTGCAGAGAGGTGGTAAGACAGGGTGACGTTATATCCCCGAAACTCTTCACCGCTGCATTGGAAGACGTTTTCAAGCTTCTGGACTGGAAAGAATACAGTACTATAGTATATACAGGATATAGTACTTATGGCAGAATCGCTGGAGGGCCTAAGCACTATGCTCAATGACCTCAATAGTGTCTCCCAACGGATAGGTATTAAGATGAACATGGACAAAACAAAGATCATGTTTAATGTACATGTCACACCTATGCCGGTATGCGGGGTTACTCACACTTGCGTGTGGCTCCAACGATGACGTGTACAGCTGCCCATAGAACCTCTCAATCTCACTCAAAATCTCAGGTGCCCCGGAAACGATGCTGCCACATTCGGTCTTCAGCTTTGACAGTTGGCTTTTTCTGGCAGACAGATCTCTAGCAAAGACTTTGGAGCCTTGGTTCCGCTCGATCGCTTCTTTAATACGAGCTGTATTGAAGTTGCGTAAATCCCGCCGCATGTATTTGGAGATCTGTCTGTTCAGTTGCCTGTATGCTGTCAAATCTGTTGAAGAATGTATCCTCATCTCCCGTCTTACAGCCATGAGATTAAGAGTGTGATCGGAGAGTTTTTGTGTTCTTCTGCGGCGGGTCTTTCAGAACTTAGCTCCGACCGCATGGACAGTTTCCACGAGCTTGTCATTCATATCGTCCACTTCATTGCAGTCTTATAGGCACTGAAAACGGTTTTGTAATTCGAGCTGAAAGGTCTCGGGACTTTGGATTAGAGCACAAGGGGGACGGAGCGTTGACTTCATCAAACGAGACCTCTCCAACTTAACATTTAGGTTCAGTGTGCCTCTAATCATTCGGTGATCGCTGCCGGTTTTCACCCTCGCGATCACTGAGACATCACTGAACAGTTGTCGTCTGGTCGTCATAATGAAGTCAGTCTCATTTTTTGTCGAACCGTCGGGGCTCGACCAGGTCCACTTCCTGTGGGGACGCTTCTTGAAGAAAGAGTTCATCATAAAGAGTCCCTCTTTCTCCATGAAGTCGGCCAGCTGCTGGCCCCTTGGGTTCCGTTGCCTTATTCCAAATTTCCCTACTTTCAGTTCACCGTTCTCTCTTGTGCCTAGTTTTGCATTGAAGTCTCCCATTAACACCGTATATTGGGTTTTGGAGGAATGCATGGCTCTAGAGATATCCTCATACATTTCCTCCACCTCAATGAAAAATATATGACGATAGAATCAGAAATTGTGTCAATTCAAAACTATCAACGATTTTTTAATGTGTTAACGAAATTTATTTTTAAAAACAAACTTGTTGGGAGCTTTCCTTTAGTGTCAAGAGAGAATTCGTTCCAGAATCTAATGACCGTGAGGGCAAAAGAATGAGATGTGGTTATTCAACTTTTAATAGACGGTAGAACACCTTTCTTGCCTAGGAGGCTGTCTAGGCACTAGACCGACCTATATGACTGTACATTACTGTAATGTTTCTGTTTTAAAGATAAGAGAGTCAGTACTATTACATAACAACAAGACAAGAGAACGGACAATTAGAATCTCTAAACACGTGGTAGAAGTTTATACGTGGTAGACCCATGCTGCAGCTATATTAGTAGTATAGTTGTAGCACGAAAGGTTTTTTTTATATGAGAGGGGGCAAACGAGCATGCGGCTCACCTGATGGTAAGTGACTACCGCCGCCCATGAACAACTGCAACACCAGGGAGGGAATTGCAGATGAGTTGCCGGCCTTTTAAAAAGGAGTACGCTCTTTTCTTGAAGGTCCCTAAGTCGTATCGGTCCGGAAAAATCGCTGATGGTAGGGTCGGCTCGACCGGGGAAGGACCACGCTCTCACAAAGTATCAGCGTAAAATGGCAGCTTGACACTGCTGTGTTTCGTATGGTGAGTATAGAGAACCGGAGACCCATTTTAGTAAAATGGGTCTATGTGTAATGGTCCTCACGGGTAACGACTCATCTGCATTTTGATTTATTGAGGATAAATGTAGATGTCTATGGGTCACAGCAACCACTTACCATCAGGTGAGCTGTGTGCTCGTTTGTCACCCTATCCTATAAAAAAACATTTCTAAGTATTAGAGAGAGAAAGGGAATAAAAATACATATTATATTTATTATGTTTAGTATTAGAATTGTGTATCTAAATACATTTATGTAGCTCATACGATTTCGCCATTTTAAAACGAAAAAAACTACACACACTCACTTAACCTAAATAGCTATTTAACCAAGAGCTGAACAAGCGAAACCCTATTACGGAATGTCGTTAAAACTCTAGTTTAAAAAGGAATAACAACGTCAAGACAAATCAAAGAACATGCAGAAAAGAACAAACCTTATTTTTATGGACATAGAGCATATATTTACTACGTTTTGTTATGGCTAAAAGATTTGCAATATCTGTTGATGGCGGTCTACGCATATGTGCGAGCGCGACGGTAACACGTCTAACGCCTTTGACGTAGCTTCCCATTGTTTTGCCTTTTTTCTTTAACAGTGTTTTTAATTCACAGCTGTGCTCAAGACTGGTAAGATTGGCTTTAACTAGTTGGAAGTCACCAATAAGCCTTTCAGCACGCCTTTTCTTCCTAACATTGTGTCCAAAGCTGCTAGGTGACATTTTATTAGGTGGAAGAACTTCTCTGCCTACCTATTTCTGCCACCAACTAGCAGTCAAATCAAATCACAGCAATGCAGGTAGATTTGACAGGACCTGACTCTTACTTAACTCCCAACAACTAATTGCGGTCGGTGTGTGAAAACGTGAAAAAATGCTTTACTTTTCTTTGCGCGGGATATGTAAAGTTTATCCGGACATCTAACGTTTTAAATCTCATTGCAGTCACCATCAGTGTACTCGAGGCGGCCCGAGAACACAACTGGGTCCACTCCATCACCTTGCTCAGCTAGAAGTAGAAGATGTCACGGGGGCATCAACCTACCTGGGGATAGGTTGATGAACCCGTAACCAGCGCACATTCGTAGTGTTGTCATCATGTCTCGAGAAATAATTAAGCTAATAATACAGCCGATTCATCGTTCTCCTTGGGTCTGTGTCCCCACTCCAATCACCCTCGACTCCAGAAACTCCTTACTAATGTTGGAACACCTTCATCAGAAAGAAGGTCGTGACAAATACCTTGTGCGTGTGCATTCGCATACCACGGTCAGTTGAAAGGTTCGAGGCAATCTCAATCCCCGTCAATTTAAGGCGCTCAGTATATTCTAATGATACAGAACAAGGAAGAAGAAGCTAAGATATGTTATTGCGGTACGGTGATAATTGTATTTTGGAGACGTTTAATCTCCACGACACATTCTCACATTCACAATTTGATTGATATCCTCATTCGGAGATAGACTGCTGTGAGAGATTCACATGCTTAATCACAGCGTCTCGTTTAAACTGGACGTTATCCCCATTAGCCTGAGCACTCAGCTGACATCTCTCCACAACATAGATGCTAGTCATAAGTCATAGATAATATGCCTGCTGCATATGAAGAAAGTTGCGGAGTGTGACCCTTGATGAAGTCCGATTTTAGTTATCATACGCTGGAAAGAGGAACCTTCGACAACGACTCGGAGAGACCGTTCATTCAAAAAGTCCTTAACCCAGACTATTACACCGTAGAAAAGCCGTGCCATTTAAACTTGCCTAAAAGATTTGTGTATCAGATCTTGTTAAACGATTTTGAAAAATCAAAGGAACCCCATACTGTCAGTCGCTGAAGAGGTCTTTCTGTTCTAGGTATGTCATGAATTGAGTATTCATTATACAAACAGGTCAATTCAGTACTATGTATTAATATTATAAAGAAAAAAAAGGCGTTATTTAAAAAATATTACAAGTTGAGGTTTCTAGTATGTACAACATGATACTCAATGCCTATTTATAAAGGTAATTAAATTGGGCACGCATTCGTTTTTAAAAGCAAAATAAAACGAAACTAAAACGATTTGTAGTTATACTAGTGCGTTTCATCGAGACCGATTCACGGCTAATTGGTGTGAAATTCAAACTCGTCACTAGATACTTCAAATACTTAAACGCAGTTGGAACGCGAAGCTTATGTAATAGTAGGTACCTAGTTGCATTTTGTTCCTTGCAATGACTTGATTACAATATATTATTATTATTTAGCAATATTAGAAATATTGCATGATATTGTTAAAATAATTACAAAAAAATATTCATTAAACATAGCGGTTAAAGTTTTCTCCTTTTTTTTCAACGAGCCTAATTTTTTTCTTAGTATTGACTAGCTTGTTCCCCGTGCCTTCGCCCGCGTGGAATTTATTACGATTGGATTTTTGGTTTAAATTTTTTTTGCGCGGTACCCTAATTCCTTTTCCAAAATAAAAGTAGCCTAAGTTACTCCTTATAATATTAGCTATCTGCCAATGTAAGTCCCGTCAAAATCGGTCCAGCCGTTTGCGAGATTAACAGGAACAACCAGACAAACAAAAATTAAAAAAAAATTGTGTTTTTGTTATAAGTACCGTATATACGTATATTGACATTAGAAACAAACATTTCAATTTTATTTATTTGTATGTTATTTGTATAGATTGTAAAAATAAAATTTCCTTTACAAAATTGATATTTCAGATCTGGCCTGTTCGGAGAATATAATTCAAAAAACAATACTAAGTGTATTGCTGTTTCAAGAATGACATTTGTTATGAATTATATGTCGGGTTCTCGAGTTTATATATTCGTATATTACTCGATACAGCTTTATGTCTTTGGAAACGCGATAAGAAAGCAAATGATGAAAAAATATTTTTCATAAAACGTTAATTAAACTTTAATTGGTTTGAACAATAAAATGTATTTTTATGTTGTAGTTATCGAGATAAAATGATGTTTCGCCTCTGAACGAGGCATCGTCAGGTACACTTTGCGGTGGCTGACTGTTAAGTCACTTGTCGTATTATCGACGGTGGTCTTTCAGGTTAGTACAGAGGTATTGGGAGTAGTGGTGACGAGGATAGTGCTTGCAATGGAGGGAGGGCGGGAGGTTCTCCGCAAACTAGGAAAGACACATCAATTATTTATTAATAAAAATAAGGTTAATTAAAGTCCTTAGTTTATTTATTTAATATTGAGCTGTAATTAAATTTTATTAAAAATAAAACATAACATGAAATGTAATAATTAAAGTTGTAATTTCGTATAGACTAGGTTTTGTTAAGAAAACAATCATTTACAGTTTTTTCACTTTAGTCTCCTTATTAATTTCATCTCGACCATAATATACAAATAAACAGTGTTTTATCACGAAATAATCGTTAAAGAGAAACAATATCAATCTAACTCGTTACTGATGCGTTTTAATTTTCTGCTCACCAGATGTCCCTAGTTGACACCGAGGTAAAATTTTTTGTTACACAATGTCATTTAATTGAGAAGTTAGCTTTTAATAAAAGTTTGTCACTTTCCAGTGTTATATTAATACACAAAATAATGCATCAGTGGTTTGCTCTTTAAGTTTTCGCACATTTTAATTTTTTTTAAATTTTCTACTTTTATGAATATCTGTGGTTTGGTTTATTTATTTTTAATCTCATTAAGGCGCGGGTTGAGCAAAATGTCGCGCTAGTCGTTATTTGTGCGGTTTTTAGGAGCTATCTACTTTTTATTTAAAAGATATATCAACAAATAAAAAACACATTATATTTCTACATAATCTTGATTTCATAAGAGCTGTATCCAATTTTTTTTTAAAGGAATAAATATTAATATAATCTCCTTACAACGAAACCACATAAATGTGAAATTATTATTGATAACATGCATCTCCTCGTAAAGTAAGTATTATTTTATTTTGCGATTTACACCAATGGATAGGCAATTTATTAATGAACATTTCTATAGTAAAATTTTTTTCAAAAGACCAAAATTTGATTTTATTAAGAAATTATTTTAAAATCTGGGCGTATTCACTGCCCACGGGCTTGCTGGATCATTGAGCGTTGAGCTCTCGAACGTGGAGCCTGTGTCGTTCGTTAGAGCACACGCTCACGATCTTATCAGTCGATAATATTATTACTTATTAGCAAAGATGTTTTATAGGTCCAGATACCGTGTACGCGCGCCTAAAACGCTTCCATTTCAAAGGCGCCAATATTGGCGTATTCGTTCGATCGTTCCGCCATTACGCCAGCAACGTTCGCTGTGAACATACGACACGCACCGGTGTTTTTAATTTCGCAAAACGACTGTTTGCGCTGTGAAATCATTTAAAAATTACTCTAGAAAAAAAGATAAGGATAAGAACATCACTTTTCATAAGTAACTATAGTATGTGCCATATCGATTGAGAAAAACGGACAATGACCTCAGATATGAGCCGAGTGTCAAAAGGCGTAACTTACAAAATCTCAATTTAGATGTGATAACAATATTTAAATATTGATATTATTCCCACTTCTAGGTCAGCACATATGTTTTGTTTTTTTGTTTCTTAAATAATATTGTCTGTGGTTCCTATAAACATAGTAAAATCTTACGGTACATCGCGAAAAATGTGTTATATTTTATATTTCAATTTATGGTAAGTAACGCAGCAATTCATTTAATAACAGTTTCATATTAAAAAAATATTTGAAGCAATATAATCACCATATTGAGCTTTTGCAAATTCATCCCTTTAAAATAAACAAAACGCGCGTTACGTCAGTTCGTTCTAAAAGAAACGTGACAATGGCAGCCAGAGATGCGTCACCTTTTTTGGGCCGGTCCGCCATTTTGTTTTCATTCGTGTTCGGATAGCGCTTGCGTGTGTACGTCTCGGGTAATTCATAGCATTCATTGCATTGTTTTAGTTGAGTTTTTACTGTTAAATTTGTTATATCGTTAAGTTTTTGTTTTTTGAATCTGTTATATTAGTTTTACTGTGACGGTCGTTACTAAATCGACATGAGTTCAGGAGAATTTGGTGAAGGACCCGGTCCTTCAACATCAAGTGGAAAGAGACGTCGCCGACCCATAATAAACGTAGCAGGTACGTACAAATAGGTACAAATGCGACGACGTAGCCTTTCTATTTCTTAAAGCGCTCTTTTTATGTGACCATGTGGTATTTATTTTCTAAAACAATATGTATTTATGTGATGTAGTACTATGGTAGTATATTTTTGTCATTTATTTACAGGCCCATCTTCTGGAGCACCTTTAACGTCACCAGTAAAAAAGAGAAAACCTACCACTTTGTCGGTCGGGGAACAAGAGATTATCATTAATGTATACAAATATGTCAAAAACACCTGGCCCGAAGACGTGTATCCTTCAAACGTTAATATGGTAGAAAAGGTTTCGGAGATCTCAGGAGTCAGCAAGAGCACTATATATCGCGTATTAAGCGTGTATAGAGATTCCCATAAAATACCAGAAAAGGGAATAATTAATAAAAGAAAAAAGTCTGTAATTGACAAGTTGGACGATTTTGATAAATCGGCTATAAGAGCGAAAGTGCATCAGTTCTTTCTTGCAGGAGAATTACCGACTTTAGACAAAATTTTGCTCAGTATAAATCAAGATGACCAGTTGCCAAACTTGAGCAAAACTTCCCTGCGACGTGTGTTGCGCCATTTAAAATTCAAATATATAAAGAGAAACAGAAAAAGTGGTCTAATAGATCGCCCAGAGATAGTTCTGTGGCGTACCAGATATTTGAGAGAAATACAAATATTAAGAAACGAGGGACGTAACATTTTTTACCTTGACGAAACATGGATTAACGCAGGTCATACTATGGGAAAGGTATGGGAAGACACCACAATTGAATCTTCTCGTCAATCACGGTTAGAAGGCTACTCTACTGGCGCGAAAGCCCCTTCGGGTAAAGGAAAGCGATTAATAGTTGTACACGTTGGCAATGAAAATGGCTTTTTGGAGGGATGTGATTGGGTATTTGAATCATCATCTACTGGTGACTACCATGAGAGTATGGACGCTCTCCATTTCGAGGACTGGTTTAGAAAAGTAATAGAAAAACTGCAAAGCGGCGATGTCATAGTTATGGATAACGCTAGTTACCACTCCAGACGTTTAGAAAAAACCCCAACAATGTCTTGGCGGAAACAAAATATGCAGGAATGGCTAGAATCTAAACAGATCGCATACGTGCCCTCGGACACAAAGACCCACTTAATGGAAAAAATAAAGGCAGTTAAAGATAACTATCGAAGTTACGTCACCGACGAGATGGCAAAAGAAAAAAGCATCACAGTGGTAAGGTTACCTCCTTATCACTGTGAGCTTAACCCCATTGAACTTGTGTGGGCAGATGTGAAAGGGTACGTTGCACGAAAAAATACAACTTTCAAGTTAAAAGATGTTAAAAATTTACTTAAAGATGGTTTAACTCAAATCACGCCAGATAAATAGAAAAACTGTGTTCAGCATGTCCTTAAGGTTGAACAAAAAATGCGTGGCATGGATGATAGAATTGACCAAACTGCAGATCGCTTTATAATTAATGTTACAGATAGTTCATCAAGTGAAGATACGAGTGATGATTGCACCGAATAAAAATAAAGTTCTTATATAATATTAAAAATAAAGTTTTATCTTTTGCATAAGTACGTACTTATTCGGTGTCGTTATCACTCGAATCTTTATATGTGTTATAAATTAATGTTTTTTGTTGTTAAATGAATAAAGTACTTTATAACAATAGATGATTTTTCTTCTACAGCGATCTTTCACATAACTTTTTAATAATAGTTAATAAATATATATTATATCAATCATTATAAAAAAATCATTATAAATAAAGAAAGTACTACATATAAAATGTGCCTATATATTGAAGGTTTGTAACCCCTGGTTAAACGACCGAAAGGTCATTGTCCGTTTTTCTCAATCGATTTGGCACATACTATATACAATTTTATGGTGTATTTCTTTGTAAAAGAATACGAAAGCTAAATGTCAATACAAGTAATAATACTGCGCAATAATATTCGAGTGTTGCCTAGGCTATGAAATGTTTTTACCATTTTTTAATGTCATGATCAACCGCAAAGGTTATCTGTATAGGGGTTTTAAACAGTCTAATCTTACAGATTTTACCCAACCTATAGAGTTAAACCGTTTTAAGGGTTAGGGTTGAACTACATCTGGCAGCATGAAATTGCACTTTCCTGTGCTTCTATCCTTTTTGGTCATTCAGAACCGTTATTTACTAGAGCGAGAAAGAGAGCGCGAGTGTATAGTTCCACCCTCCAAAAGCCGATTGTAAACCGGTTTTAAAAGTTTATCTATCATTCTTGACAATCCATACTAATATAATATTATAAATGTGAAAGTGTGATTTTTTTGTATATTTGTTTTTGTCCTTCCTTCACGCAGCAACGGAACGGAGCAATTTAAAAAAAATCAAACATTTGGCTATCTCTTGGCCGAAGTTTACGCTTAACCAAACTTGCTTTTTTTCGTCATTTTACTTAGGATTGAAAAATTATTTAATGTCTTCGTAAAAAGCGGCAATATTTTGTGTTCTACAGTACAAAAGTGTAGTACTCTGTATATATTTAGTAATAATAGATTATAAATATATGTTACATACATAAATATCTACTGTGCTTTTTTATTTATTTTAACTGTTACATTAATTATAGGTCTTATTATTACATATCTTCAATATTTTAGTGCGATGTTCGTACCTACATAAACACACACATAAGCAACCATATCCCCATACACACACGCACGCAAATGCACACGCCACGCACACACATTTTATACTCTTAGAATCAATAGGTACGTCAATATGTATGAAATATAAAATCTCCCACATTTTTTGGGTAATCGATTCGCACTGTTATTACCGAAGTCACGCATATTAATGCAGCCATGGTGCGTAAGATATGCGCGTCACGTGGTACTCACGCACACATGAATCAAAGACTGTCTTCACTATGAACGTTGCGGTGTGTTAGCAACACGGTATCTGGACCTATAAAACATCTTTGCTTATTAGGTTATTTTATAGGTAGTATTATTTGTTTGTTTTGGGTATAATTTTTCGTATTAGTTATACATATATTTGTTGTGTTTTTTACTGCGCGATGAAGCTTTTTGCGTGTATTTTCTTTGAAGTAAATGCAAATAAAAAAATGAAGCACCATTAGCATGTAAGGTTCGAATCCATAATTAACATTTCGACAAATATTATAATTTACACTATAAAAGGCTAATTCAATATTATCAGTATAGTATACAGTTAAAAATAATCGTAGTAACCAACTACAATATTTTCTCAGGTGTAGTACTGCCTCGTTGGTCTAGTGGTTGTAGTAGTGCGACTGCTGATCATGAGGTCCCGGGTTCGAATCCTGGGTCGGTTATGAGTTTTTCATTTATGTTCTAAGTTATAATTATAATTAGTATTACTAAGTTATAGTTTTTTGCTAAAATATAGTATATTATTCATTGCTTGTTTTTTCTTCTTTTTCAAAAAATAATTGAGTAAATAAGGTGTTCTATACTTATAATTCGGTAAAAAGTATGTAAGTAGGTACTAATATACCTACTTTTTACTATAAACTAAAAATTTTTAAAACTAAATTTAACTAAAAAGACTAAGCTGACCATTTATTTTTTAACTCAAAACAGGACATGGGTTTATTTATACTCTAAAAAGTATAACTTTATACAATAAATTAAAAAATAATGTTGCATTTAAAAATAGGTAATTATTAAATGCAACATTTTTTAAAATTATGAATTACATTTGTCAGAGGATTAAATTTGCTTTAATAAAGTTGGTGATGATTTTAAATAAGAATAAAATTCTGCTCAATTTTTTTTTATTGTTATCTTTCAACATCGCCTTTAGAACTGGAACCGTAAGTGTTTCTTTCAGACGTCCACAATTTATTCAAAATAAAAAAAAATACTCTTTCTATCGGAGCATTTGTACCAGGTAGACATAAAATATATTCGATTAAAAAAATTATGTTGAAGATTGTTGGCTTTGAATACTTCCATCCAAAGAGTTACGGGACAATTTTGTGTCCCGGAGCTTTATTTGGGGACAACGGGACGTATGGTCACTTTACCTATAACCCGGCGACGGCTCCGTGGCGCAGTGGCTTAGCAATCAGTTGTTGCGCTGGGGGCCGCGGGTTCGAATCCCGCACGGAACAAATATTTGTAAGGCCTACAAATAATCGTTCCGGGTCTGGATGTTTGTCCTTGTGCAATTTATGTTTGTAAACTGCCTCCACGACTCTCATTATATATTACTCTCACTCTGCGAAACATCCTATTTATTTGTTTATTCTTTATTGCACCAAATATTTGTACAAAAGGCGAGCTATCTATCTATTTACCTATAGTGAGTAGGTATCTTTTAAACTCACAATTTTCAATGCTTCATTTTTAATATATAATTAATTATAAAATTTCATAATTAGATAATATATGAGAATACATAATTCTAATATAATGCAACTAATATACCGAATAAAAAAATTAAAATACATTTATCGTTGTACGCTGTGTGTATTTCCATAAAATAGTTTATTGATGTTGAAAAATACGTCCGTACAGTAGGTGGCATTGAGTTATACAAAACTATGGTAGGTGGCGTCTTACATATTATTTTTTACGCGATCCTATATTGTAGGGAGTTGGCGCGGCCGGCACACAAACGCTCAAGGTCGTTCGCATGGAGTAGCCCCTTAATATAAAATATAGCTAATAGTATATAAAGAAACATTAACCTTTACATTTTCCGAACAAATTAACTTCGCCGCTATAAAATCTGTCAAATATTATACCTCACTTTTAAGTGGCGCCGCCTTGGTGGCAGAAAAAGTCGTGGAAAGCCCTCATTATAGTTCGGCCGTTCAGAGTATGCGTTCCTGACACGTCGCGATTGAACTGACGACGTAACTTTGTAATGGCGTTGCAGTTACGATAAAAATATTTTTGCTGGTTGTTTACCGTTTTAACAATTGATGAGCATTAAAACAACATTATTATATCAATAATCAATGAATGTTATAATTTTGTGCCAAACTGAGTGTCAAACAACTTGGTAAACAATATTTTTCTAAATCTATACTGCGCTATTACAAGGTTATATCAGCGCTTTATATTTGTAGTGCTGTGCTAACAATAACAGGCAATAACAGTATCGTAATCTGTTCTTATACAGTTATACTTTATAAAATAATACGTTTTGTTTTTCTTTTTAAGAATTTGAAAATAATGGACTATAAGATAACTTTTATTAAATATAAAAATAAAACTACGACCAAACCGAACGCGCGAAAGAAAGTAGCATTTTTATATTTAGGTTGAAAATGGTAACCCCAAATGGCGTTATGGGCCGCCATTTTGTGACGCTAAAACAGTCGTCTGTTGTCGTTTCGTGCGCATAGACCACGTTCTTCAAGTGTTTTCGACCTGTTTTTATTTGATTACCCGGCTTTCGTTTAATGGACTGTTGCTGCTTTTCAAACTGACATTGGCGCTAAATCGGACTTCGGTTGTGTTTTGTATTGCGTTCTTTTTACTTTTGGTGCATAATAATGCCTAAACGTGGCCAAACATTGAAAAATGGAGCCCGTGAGTTAATCATCAAGCTGCAAGATTACTTTGAGCGGGAGCGGCAAAATGGCGGACCCCTGTTACCTGTCGAACAAGTACAAGAACGCGTCTCTCAGGCGCTTGGAGTTAGCAAACGAACGATAACAAATATTAATAAAGAAAAGTTCGGCTCTACTGGCACGGAAGATAATATTTTACGTACTCCGAAGAAGAAACGTAGAACTAAGCCCGTGACAGATATTGACACCTTTGACGCCGATGCAATCAGAAATCATATATATGGTTACTATTCCAGAAATGAATATCTCAACAGGAAGAAGCTTTTGGCATCGTTAAGAGAAGCTGGACTGTTTAGCGGGGGTAAAACTGCTTTAACCAAAATCTTAAAAGATATTGGTTTTTCGTATAAGAAAACAGACAAAAGAAAATTTTTATTAGAAGACATAATTTTAAAACGGATAAGTTTTTTGAGAGAAGCAAAAAATATTGATTACTGGGATAATGTCGTGTTCATTGACGAGACATGGCTAAACGCCAATCACACGGTTTCCCGTTCTTAGACGGATGATACACAAGCGTCGACGTCGAAAGTACCAATGGGTAAGGGGGCCCGTCTGATAATATGCCACGCAGGTTCTGCAAAATACGGCTTTGTCTAGAACGCGTTACTGGCATTTCAATCAAAAACCACAAATGACTACCACGAGGAAATGAATGCCACTATTTTTAAAGAGTGGTTCCAGAACGTGCTTTTGCCCAGCCTACCAGAGCCTTCTGTAATATTCATGGATAATGCCTCCTACCACTCGGTTCAAATACAGAAACCACTTACCCAAGCTAATAAAAAAGAATAAATGGTGGCTTGGTTACAAGCAAAAGGCATTGACGCAAATATGCAGATGCTAAAACCAGAGCTAATTAAATTAGTTAAAGAAAATAAAGCGGCAAATGTGCGATACGAAATCGATGAACTGGCTCTGGAGTACGGTCATCGCGTTCTAAGAATTCCACCGTATCATTGCCAATATAACGGGATTGAGCTAATCTGGGCTCAAATAAAAGGTTACGCCACCCGCCACAATACTTCCCCGCCATTCAGCACGAAAAAGATGATGACCCTATTAAAAGAAGCCTGCGAGGAAGTCACAAGAGATGACTGGGCAAAGGTTGTTGAGAAGACTAAAAACCTGATTGTGGAACATTTTGACCGAGATATCAGGATTGATTCTGTTATTGATAATAATATAATTATACATGTAGGCGAAGATGATGATGAAGACACCACCTTCTCAAGCGAATCGGAGTCTGAATAATATTCTGTACGCACATTCAATTCAATGTACTTTATTGCATAGAAATACAGATTGTAACTTTGTAACAAAGAATAAATAAAACAATTTTATTATATTAATATTACCTTTTTCTGGTTTCCACTTAAATTACTATAATATAAATTTTAATTTTTTTTAAATTGAAAAAAAATTTTAAATTGGCGGAATCGCCAATTTAAAACGAAAATAATCTTTAAAGTAACGCGGCGGTTCATTTTGGAGGAACGGTAACGAACTCAGTGTTATGTTGTGTCCATCACTAGTCGTGACTAAGTGATAGGTGTCAGGAACGCATTCTATGAACGGCCGAACTATAGCGTGTTATTTTTCTCATACTACTCAAATTTGAAACACTTCATATTTCGTTTATTATGTAATGTAAATATCGTAATACAACAAATAACAGAAAATAATCATTTTATGTCGGCATTATTCGTATATCAGGATTATTGCGTCATCAAATATCAACAATTGTACTATTTTTTACCGGAATATAGGCATTCTATATTAGTCCTCACGGCTGACATCTGCATTTTAATTCGCAAACGCAAATAGATGTAGATGTCTGTGGGCCGCAGCAACCACTTACCATTAGGTGGTCTGTGTGCTCGTTTGTTACCCTTATTATATAAAAAAAAATAGTATTCAAGGGTTAAAGTATGAAATTTCTGTTTTAGGAAACATTCAAACATTTTTTTTAAGAAAAAGGTATTTATATAATCGAAACGTTTACCAAAATTTATAAATAATGACAGCAACACATTTTTGCAATCTCAAGAAGAGATTTATATTTTTGCGATAAAACTTTGGGGATCTAGACTCTATAAAATCTATGAAGACATTTAGTGTCGCTTACTGAGAACAAAAATATTTTTATCGCAGTTAATTTTCAAAATTGCGGAACAAATGCCAATCATTTGGTGCCAAGCCTGGTGAGTACGGAGGATGCAATGTTAAATTAGTTTGTCGAGCAGTGTAAGGTATTGCGTAATCATGGAGGAATAATGGCGAAGATCAATTGACCAGACGGGGTTATTTCTCTGAGAACTTCGCCACCATTGTTCGATGTTCTCCAAAAAAGACGTCTGCTGTTGTTGATATGCTGAAACTCAATTTAGGCATTAATTTTCTATAGCTGAGCTACGCTTTCAGGCAATGTTCTGGTAATTTGACCTGGAGACAATTGTTGCGTTTTTGCTCGCGATTATCGTAGGAAATCCATTTTTCACAGCACTTTAAAATTCTGTCCAAAGTACCTGAGTCTGTACCATTTCTGTATCTAGTAATTTACGCAAGGCAAGCTTAAACGCGTGCTCTTCTATACACATTCGTTGATTCACGAGGCCCCCGTTAATTTTACTAATTTGCTGCTAATTTAATTGTATTATTTAAATAATTATAATAATTTAGTAAATTGGATAGTCAATAGGATTAGTAAGCTGAAGTGGCAATGGGCCGGTTATACCTTTTAAGTTTTGTCGTTTGACCAAACAGATACAACTATAACCTTATAGTACTTTTTATTGTTTTTCAAAGTATTCACCACGTAGTTTAATTCACTTTTCCATTCGCTCGAACAAGTTTTTAAAACATTTATTCCACTCCAAAGTGAGGGCGTTCAATATGGCTGTTATGAAAGCGTCGACTGCTTCTTCACCGAACTGGAACTTTTGACCACGAAGATTTTTGTTATTTTTACGAAATGTAAAAAAATCGTTAGGACTGAATGGAGGATGGTCAAGAATTTCCACGTTTTCCTGCTTCAAATACTCAATCGTTTGACCAGCGCTGTGTGGGCTTGCGTTGTCATGGAGTAGGATGATGCGCCGCTTTTGGGTTAGATTTCCGAAGTTCGGCGATGACTTGTGGTAAACAAACTACTCTGCATTAACCATCCTATGATCTTCCAGTGCAATCGTCGCAATATGGCCCGTTTTCCCAATGAACGTGGCCACCATTTTCTTTGAAGTGCGCAAGAGCAAACAACTTTAGTCGGCTTGGGCTCGTCTTGGAAGACTCAGATTGTAGATTAGTCACCACTGATGAATGATTGTAGACGTGATTTGACTCTCCTCGGTTGAACCTTTGACGAGTTTTCTTACACCATCTGACGCAGGTCGCCTTATGATCGTCGGAATGCAAATGCGGGATCCAACGGCAAATTACCTTGCCCACACCAAGCGCTTCATGCAAGATCTTCTGAATGGTTGTCCCAAAGATGCCTAATAACCCCTCTATCTCTCTATATGTCACATGACGATCGTCGAGAATTAGTTTTCTCACAGCAACGACGTCATCTTCAGTGAAAGCGGAATTTGGACATCCTTCACGACATTTGTCACTAAGATTGATATGTCCACGTTGGAATTCTAAATATCAGCGTGAGACAGTTCTCAGATATGAGTCTTTATCATGGAACACAGGAGTTAGCTCTTCGAAATACTGAAGCCGTATTAGACCTCTTCGAAAGTTGTAGAAAATTATAGCACGGATATTTTACTTAGTAAAATTCATTTTCATACGTGACCTGACATTTAAAACGACTCTGTGACTAAACAATAGCATTAATCCTCATACTTTCAATTATTTTGAGATTCTGACTTTAATTAAATTTAAATATTGAACAGTTCCAAAGTCAAAATTGCCGGTAAATATGTAAACGACAGAACTTAAAAGGCACTCCTGGTATAGCTTGAAGAACCGACAACCGATGGGGAAGAAAGGTTCTCGAGTGGCAGCCTTGTACCGGCAGGCGAAGTGGAGGGCATTCCCCCACTAGATGGAGTCACCACCTGGTAAGACATGCAGGAAGTCAATGGATGCAGGTGGCTCGAGATCGTGTTTTGTGGCAAGGTGGCATCCCTTGGGGGAGGCGTATGTTCAGCAGTGGACTTATGAAGGGCTGTAATGATGATGATGATGATGAGTTAATATTGTGAGTAAACTGACGTTAAATCATGAAGCTAGTTCTTTGGTTTTTTGATAAGGATCGGTTTCATAGGGACCACTACTTGTTATTTAATTTAGTGTCTTGTCTTAATCGTGGTTCATTATTCAAATCGAAGTTTCCACTACGAAAGTGATTGAACCGATAACGCACAGTGATATTGCGAGCTGTCTCTGCTGATCACGTCGGAACTCGTATTGCAAAATACTCTCATTTTTGAAGTCTTCATGCCTAACTCAAATACTAAATGTAAAAAACAGTTGAAAGCCAACCAAAAGAATGACATATTTTTTTTTTGAATTTAGAACGATAAATAAATTTAAATCACGAATCTTGGATTATTCAGGTTTAATTTTAAATCACACCGGCCACTCTATTAAAACAGTAACTTTATGCATTACGTGGGTTTAAAAAAAGACGTCAACTGTTTTATCGCAGGTACTTTAGACCTATATAAAACGAAAATAATAGTGCCGTCATTATTGCGTTATAACTTTAATGTTCACTGTCAAAACCAAACACTTCCAGTACTATATATAGAAGTCTTAGATCAAAACAAAAAATGTTTAAGTAAAAAAAAGTCAATTCTACTTTTAGTTTCAGAGTCTGCAGAGTCAGATCGTTCCATATAGAATTAGTATTGTTAACTAGTATAGCATAAGAAGATTAACATTTTTCTGGTTTAAGTACAGAAAAGCTAAAAGCCGTTACTATTTTTGGTGGACCACTAATAGGACTTCATGAAATATAAAAATTTTGTGCAAAAAATTTATAATTTATAATCATAGGCTTGGATATCTTTTAAGAAACTTCTTAGAAAATCTTAAGTTAGTAAACTACCCAAGATTTACTGCAGCCCTGTTAAAAATTGTAAAAAGGGGGATGTAACACGAGTATAAAAATCAACTACTTCCATAGCCATTTGACTCTCACAACAAGAAACAAGGAGAGCAATTCCATCAGATTTTTTTACAGAATAATGGTGACAAACGAGTACACAGCCCACCTGATGGTAAGTGGATGCTGTGACCCATAGACATTTACATCTATCCTAGATTAAATACTCGTATCAAAATGCAGACGCGACGTCACCCCTGAGGACTGAGAGGGAATGCCACATTTCCAGTAACAAGCGTCTCCGGTTCTCTACACTCACAATACGAAACTGAGCAGCATTCAGCTGCTACTTCTTGCTGGTATTTTGTGAGGGTTACCCACCATAATATAACTTCAGCATGGCTCTACCATATAATACAAAAATCTTATTGAAGATAGTTATCAAGGTTAATGAAGTGAACACAAGATGGCTGATTACTGCGAGAATATCAAGCTTTTTCCTTAAGTACTAATATATTTACTGCTTTTCAAATAATTCTCCTTTACATTTTAATCACTTTTTCATTCGTTCAAACCATTTAAAAAAACACAAGAACATTAGTGTGATGGCTTGTTTTTCACGTGTTGATTGATTGAAAGCTGTCACGTTTTCTTCTGGCTTTGTAAATGTGAAACCCCACGATATCTTTGATTTTTGGGAAAACAAATAAATTACATGGTGCGAGTTATAGACTGAGTGGTTTATGAGCTCCAACCTTTTCAGAAGCCGAAATGACTTTATCCTGATAGCGATATGCGGATAGTATAGGATGCGATTTCTTGGTAGTTTTTACCTAACTTTGCAATGGTTTTATTGCCCACGCTTCTTTGCCTGCTTTAATTTTGTTGGCTTGCTATCGCCGTCGAATACCCATACTGTTAACCCAGACTGTTGTTTTCTTTAGAAATGTAATAATGGGTAAATCCATGTTTTATCTCCTTCACAATGTCATCACATCATTTGAACGCCCGTGATCATACTTTAACAACATTTTTTAAATACCAATCAGTTCGAGTCTGCTTTTGTTCTGGGGTGAGATCATGAGGAATCAAGCAGCAACAAAGTTTTCTTACTTTTAAATGTCGAGGTAATTTTTTTTTGATACTAATACCCAAAGTCCCCGAATCTCCTCATAGCTTATGCGCCGTTTTTCTTTAATTAGTTTAATGGCAGAAGTCATATTTTCCTCAGTGAACGTAGTTGAGGGTCAACATTCCCGAATTTCATCATGGAGAGAAGCACGGCCACGATAAAATTTTGCGCGCTAAGGTCATACGATGATTAAATGAGGTTCTTCCCTCCTAAAAGAATTTTCATGACGAGCATAGTAATGTCGCGGAAAGTGTGAATTTTTGAAATCATTAAAAATCATCATCATATAAAATCTTTTCGCGTTTTATTCTATTCCTGATATGTATAACGTATTTCAACTTGTGATAAAAAGTGACACGCGATTTCCCGGCAAAAATTATTTATTCAATATGAGTTTCAGTTTTAAAAAATATAACATTTAAATTTCAAACATTTAGGAGCGACCAGGAGCGCAGAATTTTCGTTGTACCCTATGTACAAACAGAAAATGATGTATCATAAAACGAAATGTAATTTATTTAAAAATACAAATACAGAGCAAAGGATGTGTGTTAAAATTAATGATAATTACTTAGTTAGGAAAACACAACATTTTTATTTTGGCTGCACTAAAACTACTACATGCCTATAAGTATATAATATTATAAACTATACTGAAGATATAACACAAACCTGAAGTCTTTAATCCGGTTGTGTAGAAATTTTCGTATATTCCAAGGTAAGTCGTTGTGTCCATCAATGAGTGGAGTGTCGTGTAGGAGCCTCTCGGCAAGACGAAGTCGCTCTTGCAAAGGTGCTCCAGGAGGTGCGCGTAATGCCAGAGGCCCTGCGACGCACGCTGTACCCGCTACCATAACCAAAATAGCCACACAACACCACCGACGATGCCATACCGAAAAACCTGGACAAAAAATAAGTCTAGAAAATAATCATTGTGGTAATATTTATATAATTCCGTGTTTTTGTCATTAATATTTGACTTACATATAAATTATTGTATTATAGTTATTATTTAAGGTTTAAGATTTATCTGAATTTTTATATTCCTACTTTAGGGATCATTTAAAATGCTATTAACCCCTGTACTTACAGATGAAACGTCTAGTATGATAATATTTTAACCGCGGTAACAAAATGGTTCGTTAAGTTACGCGATGTCTTACTATAAAGTAAGACATCGCGTAAAAACTCTGCAATATTCAAAGGTTTGAATATGTAATTTAATTTTGTTGAGTTATTGCAACTTGGCTACTAATTGCTCGATTGTTTGACAAGTTTATATATTTACGCGTTATGGATCTGCATTCATTGAAGGTAAATAATGGAAGAGTAGATTCTCCACATTCTCCAATTACTCGGTCCGGTGAGGGCTTTGACAGGAATGTTAAAATTGTCTCTACAAAGTCTTAGGAACTCTCCCCAGTCCTTGCATATAACCGTAAATACTTTAGACAAGTTATTGAATTTTTGACATGGACTAGGTGTCATGAAACTTCCTTTGGTATACATATAGTGGGCCCACCCATTTTGAAATTCCACGAATGCTTTGGCTTTAAATTCTACTATATAATGCTTTTTGTGTAAATTAACTAGTGTCATCGACCTTTTCTTACTTTTCTGACTAGTAATACTCAACTAGTATAACGATTTCTTAAATTAACAGAATAATATATTTGATAAGGAATTAAAGAGAAACGAAGCGATCTCCATTATATACGCGTATAATTGACATTTACTATTTGTATTCTTCAAATTAATAAATTAAATATGAAAATTAGACCACGTTTTTAAGAATAATTAATTAAAACCTTACTCATTACAAGATATTTCATTGTTCGTTTCATTTAAACTTACTAGGGAAACACGACAACAATGCAAAATCTTGGAGTTTTTCTTCAAGAAAGACGTTTTCTCTGCAATCTTTGGAACTAATTAATTCATACTCTTTTCTTCACGATGGAGATTTGAAGTTAAGTGATGAACATAATAAAATTAATTAAAAAAGTACACGCTATTCAAACTTTTATAAAGGAATTAAAATAACTACAAAATAAAAATGTTGTGATTCGCATATAATTCATATTTAAAATGGTTTTTTTCGGAATATAATTTTACGACTGCCAAATATAGATTTATTATTTATGTTACATTTATGTAAAATGTACTAATTTTTAATAATAACTTTAAGAGGTATAAAACAAATTAAACATGAATAGTGGAAAGTGTTCATATTATCTTTTTCTTGATTCTGATTGCCTATAAGCCAACGGAAAATCAAGCAACGAATAACAGAAAAATATTGCTAGGCCCCTAAAATCCCCCGGTATTTTGGTATCTAATATTGACGAAAACTCCAGGTTGACAGGAGATTTGCAGCTTACCTACAATTTCAGGATTGTTTCGGAAATTGGATTACATTTAGATACATAACCAGCTGCATATGACATAGCATTGTTATCGTTATATTGTATGACGATTCCAATTTAACCTCAGAGTAATAACATACATAAACCAACTAACATAATATATTTGCCAGGCCATCTTCTAAACATAGCTGATTTATAATTTTGCATTAGAAAATTACAAATCGCATACGTTAAAAACTTATGTGTAGTTGAATTTGTTTAAAAATACTTAATTCTAGATTAGATTAATTCTAGTGAAGTAATACATTAATACATCCCAATGCTGGTGGACATGCCTCTACTGCTAGTAAATTTTGTCCTAATAGCACATTAATAATTCTTGTTGGGAGAAGAGGCAACGTAAACAAAAATCATTTATTAAAATATATTGATAATCTAAATACTTTAAATGTATATAAAATTATCTTGTTTACATTGCCTTACATAAAGGGTTGGCCGCAGGAAAATAAAATAAGATATGATTTAAATTTATTAATGAATAACTTTTCATGTAATAAAAAAATTAAACTTGACATTTAATTGTTACAATTATAAAACTAGAATTAATTTAATAGATATAAATAATTTAATTAAGAAATTTTTGACTAGAGAAAGGTATTACCTATCTAAATATAATTTAAGACAAATAGCAAATGTGCTATCTTATTGTTTATATATTAACTCGGCCAAGGATTTGGCTACACCGACATCTGCTTCTTTTGAGCAGTATAATGACTTAATATGCAATTTGGAATCAGTTCCAAGTAATTTAAATTAGAAAATGAGACAATAGAGGTAATCTCTAGCAGTTATAGTAATTTAAATAATTTAGAATGTGGCTTACAAATATTTAATTGACTCCACAGAAAGATAATGAAAATTGTTTAAACCTGGTGCATCAAAATATACAAGGCATGATAGGCAAAGAGCTAGATATTGAGTTGTTCTTAAATAGCAACAATATTCATATTTTATGTATTACTGAACATTGGTTAAAAGCTTATAATTTAATGTTTAATTTCAGGTTAGTTCTTTCAATAGAGATACGGTTTTAAGAGGTGGCTAATATTAGCTAGTAAATTATTATCATGTAAAGAACGTAAAGATATTGTGAGCCTCTCTGTTGAGCGAACTGTAGAAATGGCATGTGTTGAGTTTGAGCACCTCATTGTTGTGAGCGTCTATTTATGGGGGAGGCCTATGTACATTTAAGTGGACTTTTGATAGGCTGACGATAATGAGTTCTACTCATCTTTGCAAGCCTTAATATTTATGGCAGAGTGAAAACAAAAAGCAATATACCCGAAAACACGAATGAAATAAAAACTGCATATATTCCCCATGAAAAGTAAAAAAAGGAGCAGCTTACATACTTGTTACTACTGGGCACAGGCCACAGAGTTTTTGGGCAAAAAAGTGTTCGCTGCGCTTATTCTAACGCGGGATGAATGTACTGTAAATGATTCAATTATTTACATCGTATATTCAGTAGCATTGTATTATTTCATTTTTCGATAACTTGCCATTTTAGTTTAATTAGAAGTAATTAAGCGGCACTAATATTAGATGAAATAATGAAAGCTAAAACTATACCATCTACTAATATCAGCAGTAAAGCGAACATTTATTTATTATATCGATAAGGAATAAAGTGATGTCAATTCTCTTAAAAGTTCTCTTTCTTGTTAAAATACGCAATCAGCGCCGCTAGCGGTGAAAAACGATTTAATGATATCGTTGTATTTAGTTATTAATATCTTCAAACGATTTCTATTCATTGATTTGGTCAAGCTATACCATGACATGGTCAACAAATAGTGTTAAATATCATGAAATGACCACACCATTTCACGAAATGATAGATTACTATATGATATATGATCAATTCTACGATCTGGTCACAACAGACATAAAAATCTCTTTAATAAAACTATAATGATAATGAAAATTTTGCAACAATTGCGGACAGACCAGTTTTAATCACTTTACATATATATTAGTAATTGAAATAAATACCTTATCAATTTTCATATTTTTGATAGACGTCACTATTATCTATTTAAATTATTACACTTTTAAAAAACACCCGTCATCCCGCCTATAACTAATATATAATAGAAAATTAACATCTAAAGAAAATAGAATACTTAACCTTCCTTTTTTAAAGTTCCGTAATCGGATAAAAAGTAGCTTATAAGTTGCCCCGGGTTACTCACTACCTATATACAAAATTTCTTGTAAATCGGTTCTGTAGTTTTTGCGTGAATCCGGAATACACAGACAGACAGACAGACAGAAAGACAGACAGATAGACAGACAAAAATTCTAAAAACCACTAATTTGGATTCAAACCCTTTATTTAGTCCTCTGGACTTGTTTTTTCAAGAATATATTAGAATTACAGACACGACTTTTCTACAGATTTATTTTATGTATAGATTTTTAATACTAGTATCTAATCTGGTGTGTTTCCTGATTTAATGAAGCATAGTAAAGTAATACCTTTATTTAAATCTGGTAGTACATTAGACCCCGCCAATTTTAGACCTATTTCTGTACTACCAACACTTAGTAAGATTTTTGAAAAAAATATTCTTGATCAAATGTTAAATTTCTTTAATATAAATAATTTACTTCATAAAAATCAATTTGGTTTCACAAGGGGTCGCTCGACAATTGATGCTGGTATTGAGCTGATTAAATGTATCTTTAATGCATGGGAGAATTGCTTACAGGATGCTTTGGGTATATTTTGTGAACTATCCAAGGCCTTCGATTGTGTTCACCATGAAACATTAATCAGGAAACTTCAACACTACGGTGTAAGAAGTGATGCTCTTAAATTAATTATTTTATATTTAAGTAAGAAATTGTCATTAATAATATGAGCTCTTCCGGGTCGATAGTACAAATGGGTGTGCCTCAAGGCTCAATTCTCGGCCCCTTTCTGTTTCTTGTATACATTAATAACTTATCTTGCATAGTAGGGGATAATCATGATATAGTATTATTTACCAGATGACACTTCTTTAATTTTCACATTAAGTCGACAATTATTAAAATATGACGAAGTAAATAATGCTATATCTAAAGTAGTAAATTGGTTCAATGTTAATAACTTGCATTTAAATGGCACTAAAACGAAATGTATGAAATTCATGACTCCAAATATCAAACAATTAAATACTAATGTAATTTTAAATGGAGAGAAACTGAGTCTTGTAGATACCACCATTTTTCTTGGAATCACACTAGACGCGAAGCATCAATGGAGCCCCCATATATCAAAACTAGCAAGCAGACTTAGTTCTGCAGCATATGCTGTAAAAAAGATTAGAAGTCTAACCAGTGTTGAAACAGCTAGACTTTAGCTATTTCCATACCATAATGTCGTATGGTATTTTGCTATGGGGACACGCAGCTGACACTGAAATTATATTTGTTTTACAGAAGAGGGCCATAAGAGCAATTTATGATTTAAAGCCTATAGAGTCGCTGCGACAAAAATTTAAGGAAATTAATATATTAACTTTGGTCTCTCAATACCTTTATGAAAATGTAATGTACGTACACAAAAATAAAAGTAGTTTAACAAAAATAAGTGATATTCATTCTGTAAATACTAGGAACAGTCACAAGCTAGTAGTACCAGTTACTCAACTCCATCGAGTCAGTAATTCATTCTTGGGGCGATGTATACGCTTTTACAACAAAATTCCAGAAAATATACAAAATTTGACCGGCTCCACTGAATTCTGAAAGAGTTATTGATTAAGAATGAATTCGCTTTCTGAGCAGAAGGATCCTTTTAATTCCGAGAGGGCTATCAGCTGAGCTGCAACGTTTCTTAACATAAAAAAATAAATAATCTTGACTTTTTGTCTGTAATCCTTAGTCTGCAAAAATTAAATTTTATAAGATTACAATATTATAGCGCTATGGCCGCAGGTTCGATTCCAGCAAGACAGAAGTATTTGTATGGCCCATAAATAAAACTGTTTGGAGTTTGGATTATGATTTATGTACAGTTTATGTTTATGAAACGCCTCCACGATACAAGAGAAAAACCAAATAGAGAAAAATACATTTTTCTCTATTTTGTTTGTATTTACGGCAGTGAGCTCAAACTATTTAATTAAAAAATATTTTGAATTTAACTAACGCGATGAGTTGGCTGTTGTTGTAGAACTGTGACTAGTTGTGGATGTTGTACCAGTGGGTACCCACTGAGAAGCTTTACACGCCACGCACGCGGTCCCACGGGCAATCTGTCCACGTTCCGTTACGTCCGGTGCTGGCGTTGTACGCTTTTTACCCTGTAATATTAAAATTTCTAAAATATTATTGCATTAAAATGTTAAAGTAAGATATGTAGAGTTAACAAAGCGCAGCTGAGCAAGTACTAAGAGCTACTAAACTTGTAAATGTTTTAATTAAATTTGTGAACGTAGTTCAATTTGTTTAAAATAACTTAAACACAAGCATTGATCACGTGTTGTGATGATTCTAGTGAGAATGCTACGTCATATTCATGAGATTATTGTATTGTTATCCTTTTTAATACGTCTACAAATTTTCAGATTAATAAGACGTCAGAAAATGAGTGAAACTGAATTAAAAAATTCCTTTACATTCGTACATTATACATACAAAACGATGTAAGTGCCTTAAGCGATCGTTCATGAGAGTTTTCGAAAAATTCAAATTGAAAGTAAGTCTAAAGTAAATCGCGATTTTTTATTCATCTAATTTTTGACTTATTTGAGTTAAAAACAATGAGATTATATTATATTATAACCTACTTGATTTAAAAGTAATTTTAATGTATGGATTCGGTTTCCGAAAATTTCTACTTTAAATATTTAAATACCTACACTTCCTGGGGCATCAATCTTCGTTCTCAATCCTTATACGAAAGCTGCATTGATTATTTCTTTCGTGTTTGTTGAATCATATTAAAAAAATGTATTCGCAACTCATTTATATTATGTATTTTTGTAGCTTACTTTTGTATAATACTTTTATATACTCTACATAATTTTCTAAGATTATCTCAAAATTGGCACGTGCATTTTCACTTTTGTGACAGCGAAAATCCCTATAAAGTTTTCGTTATATTCTGAGCAGCCAATAAAATTTAATTTTGTACGCTTTTAGGGACTTATATTAGGTCCTTACATATGAAATTGGCGTTTTGTACGAGAGGAATATAAAGTCATTTTTTTTTTGGAAAATATATTACATTAATCAAAGTATGCACCATTGTTATCTATGCACTTTTGCCAGCTCATAGGTAGTTCATTGATCCCTTTACTAGAAAACCCATGGGAACGAGAATCAATAAACTCATTGTAGGTGGTTTGGACTGCCGCATCGGAGTTGAATTTTTTCCTTGTAAGAAGTTGTCCAAATTCAGGAAAAAATGGTAATCTGTTGGAGCAAGGTCCGGGGAGTACGGTGCATGTAGCAGACATTCCAATTGTAGCTCATCTAACTAAGTGGTTGTTTGTTGTTCAGTGTGTGGTCTTCGTTGTCGTGCAGCAGTAGCCTAGAGCGATTGACCAATCTCGGTTGTTTAGCAGCTAGGTCTTCCTTCATGGTTTGCAGATGCTGATAATAGATATCTGCCGTAATAATTTGGCCAAATTTTAGAAAGCTGTAGTGAAAAGCACCGGCGCTAGTCCACCAAACACTCACAAGTAACTATTTCTGAGTCAATTTTCGTTTAGGGCAAGATTTGGCTGGGTCTCCAGGGTTCAGCCATTGCGACGAGTGCCTCTGATTATCGTACAGTATCCATTTTTCATCACAAACAATGATTCGATTTAAAATCCCTTCATTGTTGTGTCGGTTGAGCAAAGTAACACAGCAGTGGACGCGTGTTTGCAAGTTCGATTCACTCAATTCATGAGGTACCCATCTTTCAAGTTTTTTTACTTTCCCGATTTGCTTCAAGTGGATTGATACAGTTTTATCACTTATCCCGAAGCCTGCAGCTATCTCTGAAGTGCTTTGTGATGGATCCGCTTCCACAATAGCCTTTAATTCTTCATTTTTCACTTTGGTCTCCGGCCGTCCACGGGGTTGGTTCTGAAGGTCGAAATTTCCAGAACGAAAACGTTGAAACCAAAAACGTACCATGCTTTCTTTTGCGACATCAGCGCCGTACACATCATTAATCCTTCGAGCTGTTTCTGCAGCACTGGTGCCACGGTAGAACTCGTACTCGTAAATATACCGATATCATTCATGTTTTCCATTGTGCGGTAATAAGCGACGCCAAAGAAAAAAATAATGAGGAAAAAAGCAAATGAATGACTATTTCAAAACTCAAATGTACCAGCTAAATGTATTTATAAGTTTGAATTTGGAATTCTTAACCAAAGAGAAGATATTTCAGATCAAAGTGGTCAGTACGACAAAACGCTAATTTCATATTGTTGCACGCCACTATTAATTGTCTCGAACCCCAAGGTCGTAACAAGTGGGATCAAATATGCCGATTTTACCTAAAGACGATACGGAGGGTATCCGTACCCGAAGTCAACGCCAACAGCAGACGGACTAGAGACGATTTGGTGGTGCAACGTCACAGACAGCGGCGGGCCAGTTGCCGACCACGGAGGCCGGCCCGTCAGCAGCTCCTGCATCTGCAGCACCTGACTTAGGTGCTCTGATGATGATGCTGCAGGAACAGGCCTGCCATGAGGAGGAACATGCCCGCCGACAGGAGGAATAGGCCCATCGGTTGAAAGAGCAGCTGCACCGCCTACAGGAGGAACAGGCCCGCCAACAGGAGGAACAGGCCCGCCAACAGGAGGAACAGGGCCATCGGTTGGAAGAGCAGCTCAAACGCTATAAGGAAGAGCAGATACTCCTCATGAAGGACCTTTACGCTACCTTCAGGAAAGAGATAAAGGAGTTGAAGGATAGGGTTGCTTAATATGACAACCGCCTGTCGGAAGCTGAAACCCGAATTGACCAAGTGTACAATCGGGTTGACAACGTGATGGCTGACGTGAAGAAAACGCTGGACGACCTCAAACATGGAGATGGAATTACAGCTCCCGTGGTAGCTACAACACCTTAGCTATGTGGATTATTCAAAGTGCCGCTGTTCGACGGTACTTCTTCCTGGTTGGCCTACAAAATCCAGTTCGAGGCTGTTATGAAGGCGAACGGCTGGAATAAAAGTCAGGCCATGACTGCTCTCACACTAGGCCTACGCGACCAAGCCTTAACTGTTCTGGAAGCTCTCGGTAAGGAAGTGACTTACGAGCAGCTCCTTGAGGCATTGGAGTCGAGATATGGCGACACTCACCTGGAACACGTCTTTCGTGCGCATCTCAAAGATCGCGTGCAACGCAGCAACGAAAACCTGCAGCAGTGGGCCCTTGAGGTGGAGAAGCTGGTTCGAAAAGCATACCAGCCTGTACCTGCAGTCTTTGTAGGGAACCTGGTGCAGGCATTCATCGACGGCATCCGCGACCTTGAAGTCAGAGCTGCTGTGAGGCTCGGGCACCACGAGACGCTTAAAGATGCGTTGGCCCATGCACTGGAGGTAGAAGTCGTGCGGCATGGTCATCGTTCCTATCGCGTCAGGGAGGTTGCAGCGGCTACAGTTTGCGACCGCAATAAAGGATACAGCCCTAGGTGCTACGGCTGTGGGAAATGGGGCCATCTTCGATCCAGCTGCCCTAAACGAACTGTAGAAAAAGGTAATCGATCTCGAGAGGGTAGTGTGGCTAACAGCACCGCCCAGCGGCAGCAGGGAAACTGGCGGGTGCTGACTGATGTTAGAAGAGGTACTCCTAAGATTATCCATGTGGATCGGCGCATTATTATGGGGCCAATAATGCTCGGGACGAGCATGTCTTAGGAGGGGGCAGTGTTGCGCGCCACTATTAATTGTCTCGAACCCCAAGCTCGTAACAATATGTAAGGACCTAATATATATTCAGTTTATGAAAAAGCCCGTGACTGCCTCATTGCTCTAGTAGTCGTAAATGGGACTGATAATCATGATGAGGTCTTGAGATCTAATTTCGGGTCGGGTCGAAATCAGTCATTGAGTTTTTTTCAAGAAATTATCAGTACTAGCCCGGAGTTAGGTAGTTGGGGTTGTTTAATCATCGTGCCCTGGAAAGCACGTAAAGCCGTTGATCTTGTGACTGATCTCTCTCCGGTCAGGTCAGCTAACGACGGAGGAAATAGTTGTGTACCTGTAATTGGGTACCTACACACACTTGCAGTTAAATCATGTTCTGCGCAGATGGCCAGTTTCCTATCAGACCCGGAGACCCTTTTTACTGGAAACGAGGCATTCCATCTTAGTCCTCAGGAGTGACAATACATCTGCATTTTGATTCTTAATTGAGTATGAGAGAATGTAGATGTCTATGGGCCACAGTATCCGCTATCAAAGTATCAACGAGCACACATTCATTTGTCACCCTTATTCTATAAAAAAGTTGTAAAATAAAAACAATTTTCTATAAATTTAGTAGACGTTACTAGAATGTATGATTTATTCAATAGTATGCATTGCATTGTTTTGACTAAAATAATACTAATTTTATACCTGGCTCATTAGTAGTCTAATGTTTTAGAGTATACGATTACATTATAGTGTCAAAAATATTGCTTAGATTTTTTTATAGGATAGGGTGACAAATGAGCACACGGTCCACCTGATGGTAAGTGGTTGCTGTGACCCATAGACATATACATTTTTATCCTCAATAAAGAATCAAAATGCAGATGCGTAGTCACCTGTGAGGACTAAGATGGAATGCCTCTTTTCCAGTAAAATGGGTCTCCGGTTCTCTACACTCACCATACGAAACACAGCAGTGTCAAGCAGACATTTTACACTGGTACTCTGTAAGAGCGTGGTCGTTCCCCGGTCGAGCCAACCCATATGTGCTACAACTATACTACTAATATAGCTGCAGTATAGCTCTACCACGTACAAAATTTAATATTTAAAAACTCAAAAAGTATTTATCAATGGCAAGACTTGCCCGGGGTCGTTAGCTGATGCTAACGACCCCGGGCAAGTCCAGTATTCCTCAGGACTTAGTTTATTTTGTAGGGAACAATCACAATATATTATAATTTGCTGATGATACTTCTTTAATTTCAAACTCAAACGGCTATTAATTAATTATGACGATATAAATAACCCTCTAAAGAAATTAGAACATTTGTTTAACGGCAACAATTTGCTTTTAAACGGCAGTAAAACGAAATATGTATAACATTTACCATCCCTGACGTTAAACATTCAAATACAATGTGTTCTTATATGGGGTCGACTTTAGTCTTGTGGATACCACTGTTTTCTTGGAATTATTATTTATGTGAAGCTCCTAAAAGACGGTTCAGCAGCATATTTAAGAAAGTAATAAGAGATTGATTAGAAGTCTCACCAGTGTTGAAACAATTAGAATAATTTATTTTAGTTACTTTCATAGCGTAATTTCACATGGAAGTTTGCTATGACGCGACTGACACTGGAACTATATTTGTTAACTTTACATACATAAAATATGAATATCTTTCATGAGAACAAAGATGTTCATAATTTAAATATTAGGAACAAACACAAGCTTGTTATACCAGTTACAAGAATCCAGAGATTTTGTAACTCATTTATGGGGTAACATACTCTTTCCCAACATAATCACAGAAAATTATCAAAGTGTGTCAATCAACAAGTTTAAAAAAATATATACAAAAAGGGTTATTATAATATTAAGTTTAGGGTTTCTTGCTGGTTCCTATCAGAACAGAGGTATTTTCCGAACAAGTGGTAAGTAAAAAAAATTGTCTTTCGATAAGTATTATGTAAAAATCTATATTGAATAAAAATTATTCTATTCTATTATTTTGCATCTACACGTTGTAAGTTTGTTGAAGATGTCTTTCGATTATTGCCGTTAAAACATAAATCAGTCCTGGCACAAGCATTTTGAAATATTTATAGGAAAATTACATACCTAAGTACCTAATATTAACAGTAACGCTATTATTTGTTTTTTAATATTTTTTTTGAATATTTTATTAATCTACAACTGTGAGATTATATTTTCCGAGATTTTTAGGTTTCATTGTTCTAAAATTCCATCAAATGCATATTATATAATATTTAATAAATAGTACCTACAAATGGCGTTTGTCTTTAATGTACACGTGCTCGAGAGATTTATATTTTTACAGTGAAAATAACCTCTTTTCTGCCGACTTCCAAAAAGGAGACGGTACTCAATTCGAGTGTATGTTTTTTTTTTTTTCGTTTTTTTTTTTATGTGTGTTACCTCATAACTTTGTACTGGGCGAACCGATTTCGATGATTCTTTTTTTTATATCAAAGCTGATAGTTCTCGTGTGGTCCCATATGAATTCGATCAAGGTCAGACCAATGGTTATTGAGTTATTCTCAAATAACCTATATTGAAGTCGGCTGTACAAAATTTTTAATTTTAAATTATATATTGTTCTAATTAATATTCTCTAACTCTAACTAATATTCTTAATTTTATTAAAACTGATTTTAATCTTCTTTGAACAGTTTGGTTCTTTTTGTGTTATGTTAAATTATTAGTGCACATTGGTTTTACTTCGCAGTTTAACTCTGTTTAGTTTTTACGTGTATTATGTATGCTGTAAATATAACAATTACGAATATAATGTGCAGATTTTAGTTTTAAATGATATTGTAAAACTTTAGTACAGTGTCAAAATTGTACCGAAGGTATTAATACTGTTTAAAGGTAAAAAGGGGATTAAATATACATATTAAACGGTGCCATAGTAAAAGTGTTTCGGCTTCACAGCCTATCGTAGAAATTCATAAATCTATTAGTAATTTCTTTAATGACACAAATTTTTTCCCTTTTTTCGGAGCAAATTTACAATTATCATCGTAATGTACCTGTGGTTGAAAGAATTCCTAGAGGTGCGAGGATGCAGCACTAATTTTATTAAAACTGATCCAAATTGTTTCACTAATAGTAAAAAGAGTTAGCAAAAATTATTAACTTTTGCGTACATATTCCCATTTTCATTTTAATAAAACAATAAATAAATCAATTACGCCTCAACTAAAAGAGATATATTTTAAAAATTTAGATTACTTCGCAAACTTCTTTCTAAATATGATATGGTATACTATAATATACAGTGTAGTTATTAACTTTAATAGTATAATGTAAAGCATTAAGCTTATATATTTCTATTTAAATTTTTATAGAAATATCGAGGTATTTTGATTTATTAATGGTTTATCAATAGTTGTTACATTCATTCAATTTTTAGAAACAAGCACAAGAATATACAGAGGGAAAATAATTCAATACTTTGAAATATAATATTGGAATAAAATAAACCACAAAATAAAAAAGTAAAAAGAATGTAATTATCAATAAATTTTTTAGTTAGCCTGTGATTTAAATTATATGCCCATGCTAATGGAAGCACTATAATTCTTATAAAGCCTGCTCAAACGCGCTACAGGAGATATTCAACTCAGAACGGTTCTTTGTAGGGGAGGGGGAAAAAGACGTTAGCCCCTTTTATGCCTAACAGTTTTTTTCATGCGGAAAAGAATATCCCAGAATGAACATTGTTTTGTAGGAATGATATTACAGTATAATAAAAAGAAAACACACATACCATAACATTTTACATAGTAGAGCCATGCTGCAGCTATATTATGGTTGTAGCACCAATGGGTTGGTTCGACCGGGGAAGGACCACGCTCTCACAGAATACAAGCGTAAAATAGCAGCTTAATACTGCTGTGTTTTGTATTGTGAATTTAGAGAACTGGAGACCCTTTTTACTAAAAACGAGACATTCAATCTTAGTTCTCAGAGGTGGCAACACATCTACATTTTAATTCTTAATCGAGGAGAGATGTAGATGTCTATTGGCCACAGTATCCACTTACCAACAGGTGGAGATATTTGTGAGCATATTTGTCACCTTCATTCTAATATATATATATATATATAATATTGCATGAGTTATTGATACTTACATGATGTGTATCGTAAAATATTGAAGGAACTTTATTTTCGCGTCGTGTATTACATGTGCATTGTGCGTGGACTGATCGCGGAGCATTCTTAAAAGACCTTTCAGAGTTGATGAAGGATTGACCATCGTCATCTAGTATATCATTACTAGTATTCCTCTCAAATACGTTATCTTCCCGAGACCACGACTCTATTCCACCTCTGTCTCTGTACCGTTCACTAGCAAAATCATTGTATGACAGTTGTCTTTTTATACTTCTACAGCTTCGACGATTGTCAAGAGTAGAAAATTTCTTAATCTCTCGAATGGGAGATTGTCGCGATATTATGTCGTCGTTTATATCAAAATTCTTTAGTTTCATAACTTTATGTGCTCCACTGCTAGAGTCGGCATTATCCGTGTAATCTCTCAACCTATCGAAACATTGATCAACATTAGAAGAAAAATTTGCGTAGGTCGTCATATTATTTTTCAAATCATCTTTTGATTGCGTGCTCGAAGTCGGAAATGTACCGTTTTGATTGTTAACTTTTCTTTGTGATTTCTCTACGAGTGACAGCATTGATAGTTTTTTGAGGGAGCTCGTTGATGCTGATGTTATCTCTGCTAGTTGGACCGCATTTTGATGTTTTTTCGATATCGCTTCGCCACCTATTTTTTTTAAATTGGATAATTTTCTTTTTATTTTCTGCACTAAAGTATTGGTTGGTTCGTAAGATATGAATTGTTTTGAAATGTAGTTCGATACACCTATCGTCTTAGGTTTATTTTTTCGGTCTAGACTTCGATGTGATCCACTTACAAAGTGGTTTCTTCCAGTTTCTCGTTTCATTCGTTCCAAGTCATAGATATTTAGTGTGTGGCCCCTCTGTTTCACAATGTCACGGTGGCAATTTAAATAATTGTTTTGCTGTATGTTACAATTACAAACCAAATCAAAATCAGTTTCTGGAACTTGATTGGTAAAACACTGTCGTTGAGCTGCTAGAGCAAGACAAGCTTCACATTCCACACCAAGAAGAAGTTCAAGACTGGTGTTTCGTATGAACCCATCGCTAAAAGTACGTGAACGGAAATGTGTAGCTTTATGACCTAGTTGTGATTCCCAGTTCGGCACTCCGCCAGTATCTTCTGCGGTGGCAGTACCTCCTGCGACATTAGTTTCGTCATCCATCATGGTTGCTACATCACGGTTTACTTGAATAACACGAGGTTGCCGGAAAACTCGACTGTCACTCCGAATGGAACATCGAGATGGTGACGGAGATGGACGTTTGAAATTGTCCACTTGAATCATCTTTCTGTTATGTAATAGCTAAAAATATAAATTATATTAACATAGTATTTAAATAATATTTTTGTTATAAATGGTGAAAATATTGCGAGTTTTGACCCAGACTAACTAATAGAATAAAAAGACGAACACTCGGATTTTTATAAAGACTTATTCATATTCTTGAATAAATTTACTTCATTAATTATTATTGTCTTTCTCGTCTTCGAAAAGAAATGGTGAATTTTTCATTTTCTTTAAAAAAATACTTCTCTAAACTAGTTAAACCCTGTAACAGTTCTGTGACGGATTTATTCAACAAATGTTGCTGCTTATTATGATGCTTCATCTTACATGGTCCCTCTGTACGATATAAAAAGTTGCAATCGAAAAAAATATTAAATCAATTTTCTTAAGAACCCCTGACTAAAGGAATAAATAGAGGTAATAGGTAGCAGGTAGGAGGAAGAGTCGTGGTAGCTCAGGGGCTTAGCACTCGCTGGAAATTTGACTGAACACGAGCACTTTCACTTTTAGTTAATTGCAATTTTAAGTGATGATTTACCACATGCTCGGCGGTGGAGGAAAACACCGTGAAACCTGAAAGTCTGAGAAATTAAAAAATATATTTCGAAGACATGTGAAGTCCGACAACACGCATTGGGGCAGAGCGGACACTTCCTTGCTAAAACCCTCTCAGAAATGATAGGAAGCCTGTGCCCAGGAGTGGAACGTATTTAGGCTGTAACTTTAAAAGGAAGTAAGTCACGAAATAGAAAAAATAAAGTAAAAAGCGTTTAAAAAAAGGTTGGATTTGTCGCGACGTCTGTTATAATAAACAACTAATTATGACTTTCCTTAGTAGTTTGTGTATCTATTTGTTTGTCGTAGCGATAGACACAAGAATAATATCAAAGAACTATTGTGTATGATTCACAAACCCTTTACAGAAAATCGTATCTAAATCGGTCAAACCATTTTGGAGATAAAACGTTTGCACACACAAACAAAAATACAAACAAAAAAAATGTGTGTGTCAGCTCCGACGCGTGACTGGAGCTTACTCCTGAAAAACGATTGTCTGAACGATATATTTAATATACAATAGGCAAAGGAAGTACATAAATGAACGCAAATATTTATTTGTATTACATTTATTTACATAACATAATATACAATATTTTATTATATACAATATAAAAAACTATAATAAAAAAATCTAAAACTAGTAACTTAATTATCATACTGTTCGTGGCGTCGACGTGCGGTGAAGTTCCTAAAGAAAATCTATCCGAGACTGATCGTTGCTGCTGGTGATAAGAGGGCTGATTCTTTTCTCGCTCAAAGGCTAAGTATAGCCATTCAGCGGGGAAACGCAGCCAGCGTTCTTGTCACGATACCGCGAGGAGTATGACTGTATGATAATTAAGTTTTTTTTTAAAAACGTTACCCCCACACTAGGATTTTCTCCTGTATCGTGGAGGCAGTTTACAAACACAAATTGCACAAGGACAAACATCCAGATCCGGAACAATTATTTGTAGGCCATACAAATACTCATTCCGTGCGGGATTCGGACCCGCGGCCCCCAGCGCAACAACTCATTGCTAAGCCATAGCTAGAGCCGTAGTTAGGTATTAGTTTTAGTTTTTTTTTATTATAGTTTTTATATCAAAATATGTGATTTATATTGCATTATTCGTTTTGCGCTAGGAGATGCGCGAGTATATTGCACAGAAGAAAACTATAACGGCATCACTTCTTGTTAACGCTTGATTTTACTACCCATCTATATTTCATACCGTGCGTATTGTATGAAACGATTCCAATAAACTCTAAAAACCTCTCACCCTAAACGCGTACACGTTCTCCGTTCTGTCGTGAGTACATACGAAGAAGTGTGAGTAGAACTCTTTTCCTTTCGTTCGATTAGTTAATAGAACGATTCTGCAGGGATAGCTTAATCTGTAAATGTGATATAGACATCTGTTCTTGAAATACTCTAGACTTTCATATTATCGCAGAAATAATTCATATTATAGCATTCACCCAGTTAAATTCTGTGTCCTGTTAATTTCTTATGTTTCTTGTTCCTGGTGTATTCCTTACTTTGTAAATATTTTGTGTGATCTTATTCTTACAAATATTTGTTTACATTCATTACAGCCCATCGAAATTTTCTAATGAAGCATAGGCCTCTCCCATAGTAATGGCGGCTTAAGGGAATCCTCTGCCCCATTTCGTTCTATGGCTACCGTAAGAGTCTACAGAGGTAAAAGAAACAGGAGATGAGCAGCAACATCTTCCTGATAACAACTCAAAATAATAAAAAAACAGCGAAAGACAACCCGCCTGCCAAACGTCGTAACTGTGGCATATGTATCATCCATATGAGACAGTATACAGGGAGGCCTATGTACTAATAATATGAAGTCGTAAAAGTATTAATTACTTGTTACTGATGGCAGAATTATATCTCATCATTAGAGCCCTTCACAAGTCCACTGCTGAACATAGGCCTCCCCCAAGGAATGCCACAAAGCACGGTCCTGAGCCACCTGCATCCATCGACTTCCTGCATATCTTACCAGGTCGTCACTCCATCTAGTGGGGGGACGCCCTACACTTCGTCCGCCGGTATAAGGCCGCCACTCGAGAACCTTTTTCCTCATCGGTTGTCGGTTCTTCGAGTTATATGGCCGGCCCATTGCCACTTCAGCTTACTAATCCGTTAGGCTATGTCGGTCACTCTGGTTCTACTGCGGATTTCCTCATTTCTAAGTTTATCACGCAGACAAACTCCGAGCATAGCCCTTTCCATAGCTCGCTGAGTGACCTTGAGCTTCCTCATCCGGCCAGCAGTGAAGGACCACGTCTCAGTTCCATAGGTCATCACTGGCAACACGCGAATTATATCTAGAGAAGCCATAAATTAAAAGAAGAAGACGAAGAACGATTATCACAACTAGTATGAATTGGTCACTTTACAATTGTATATGATGTTATATCGGTGTTGTCTCTCTGACCGTCGCGTTATATGTTTAACGTATGTATTTGTATGTCTGTATGTGGCATCGTAGCTCCCTAACGGATGAACCGATTATAATAATAATTTTTATTTGCATAAAAATGGTAAATATACATACATATGTTTTAGTTGTAGTATTCACTCATGTTTTGCTATTTTAATATAACATAGCATGCAAATTACATTTTAATAATGAGTACCTACATTAAAGAATAAAACACTTTAAACAATAAAAAGACCTGTATGATATTAAAAATTAGCAAATTATTATTTTTTTCAAATCATATTTTATAATGTCAGAATCACAGCACACTAATGGTCAGAATAAAATGTTAATAAAATTCATTAATGTCATAAAAATTTTTGGTATTTAACCAATGGTACAGTCTATTTTTAAATAAATTCATATTATTTAGTGTTTTAATTTCGTCAGGCATTTTGTTATATATACGTACACACATTGATAAATGGCATTTACTGTATTTAGTTGATTTCGGAACTTGGCTTCAATAAATGTATGTGCTGTTTTACAAATTTAATTTACATATTTCAAAAATATGTAACGATGTCAGAGTTAGTTAGCAAAGATTTTTGAATATTGGCTTACAGGATTCTCTTTTTGAGATACCACATATCGCCCTTATGCACTTTTTGTGCGATAAATCTACGCTATTACCCCACATTATTATAACATATCGGAGTAAAGACTCATTATACGCCCGATAGGATCTTAGGGCTGCTTTTTTATTAGTAATATTTTTTATTGTACGTAGCGCTTACACAAAACGATTAACACTTTTACATAGCTCATCTATATGTATTTTTCAGTCTAAATTTCGATCTATAATCACACCAAGAAATTCAGTTTATTCTATTTCGTCAACTTTATTAATATTGAGACTAAAATTAGTTAATATTTTATTAAAATGAATGTAATTTGATTTCTTTAGTTTAATTTTTAAATTGTCTGTATGCAGCCAATTAATTATATTATCGATTGTATTATTTATTTCCTTTTCATGATTATCTAATGAATTACTATTTTTGTGGGATGTGATGATACAGTATACATTTATGATTTGTCACTAGAGTATGTCATTTATGTATAACAAAAATTATACTGGTCCTAAGACGCTGCCTTGAGGAACACCGTAATTCTTTTCCCTGTACTGAGACGAGTAGGATAGTATTTTATTTCCTACAATTTTATCAAAAGTAACACATTGTTGTCGATTTGACGGCTCCGTGGCGCAGTGGCTTAGCAATAAGTTGCAGCACTAAGGGTCGCGGGTTCGAATCCCGCAAGGAACAAGTATTTTTTTAATATACTACTAAGCCATCGCTTATCTACGATCCCACCCGATGGTAAGTGGTGATGTAGTCTAAGATGGTGAAGCGCACTGACTTAAAAAAAAGCCTATTCACTCTTGCCTTGAAGACACCTACACTGTAATCGAATGGAAAGACAGATGCTGGCAACTTATTCATTAGGCATTAGAGTTATCGCTCGATAATTGCTGATATCGTATTTTGTACTTCTTTTATATAACGGTTTTACAATGGAAATTTTTAAATTGTCGGGAAATGTTCCTGCCGAAAATGATAAATTAATTAAATGAGTCATAATGTGAACAAGTTCGCATACGCATGCTTTAATTATTTTGGTATTCATTCAATCGTAACCTTTCGAGGCAGTGTTATTTAAGGACATGCTCTCTTTATTCCTCTCATCTTTCTTCATTAGAGTAATCAATAGGATTTAGATTTTATTAGGTATTAGGAAATAATATATAATAAATTATATATATATATAGGTTATTTTTGGAACGCTCCCGAAAACTAAGACAGGCGACAGCACCAAGTATACCTTTGATCCATCATGTTAGTACGATAATTTCATAAAAAAAATCATGAAAATACTGAAACATAAAACCAGCAGTGGAATAACTGAATTCATATCAGCTGATTAAAGGTCAATGTACGCGCGAACGAAAATCGCGCGGTCCGCAACTAGCGGGCCATACCACAATACCTAATAATTTACAACACTTGTCTAAATACCTAACTTATCTACTTAACCTACTATTTTGCCACTGTACTTGTTTCCACGTAGCCATTTTAATCCGAATTTACAGGTTAAATAACCCAAATAACTGGTTCGATTTCCCGCTAATGAAAAAATACTTAAATGAAATGTAACCAAGGTTAGAGTCATGCGTTTTTATTCATCGTGTAGGTATGTTTATTATTCTCATGTATTCAGTTATGTATGTATTTAGATTAGTTCAGTACTAAGTTATTTAAAAAAAATAAGTTATGAAACAGCTTACCGCTCCAAATCCTCCGTGGTCTTATGAGATGCGGCTCAAATTGTGCTCCATTCATTTCAAGGCAGATTTGGGCTCGGTGTTGCATCTCTTCATGGAGGCGGGGCATCATCGTGTGGTCTTCGACACAGTCCGTACGTAGTTTGTCGAAAACATCCACGATCCTTTTGTAGTTTCGTTTCACTCACGATTAAAAACCCTTTCTTTCACATACCCCACAGAAAGAAGTCTAATGGGGTCAGATCTGGTGAGCAAGGTGGCCAAGCGTGTGGTCCTAGTCCGCCAAATCCAGCGATCATCAAATAGCTCATTGAGACGCTCACGGACGAACCTCACGACGTGTGGAGGGGCACCATCATGCTGGAACCATGTGCGGCGATATTCAGCCAACGATAGGTCGTCTAAAATGTCTGTCAACTGTTCATTTATAAAGTTTAGGTATCGCTGTCCGTTCAGTCGCTGTGGCAGTAGCACTGGTCCCAGTATGCGATCCTTAAATAAACCTGCCCATACGTTAACCGACCATCGGGTTTGGTGCCCGGTTTGTCGAACAGCGTGCGGGTTAACCTCTGAATACACGTGTGTATTTCTTCGGTTCCACAGGCCGTTTCTGGTAAATGTCGACTCATCCGTCCAGATTATGTGCTCAATGGAACCAGGCACACGTTGTTGCTGGTATAATAACCAACGGCAGAAAAATCGTCGGCGGTCGTGATCGCCGGGAACTAAAGCTTGCACTTTGTGCAATTTGTATGGGCGCATTCGGTTACGCTTCAACACTTTGTGCACTGCACAGTATGACACACTTGTTCCATCCCGACGTCTTAACAATTTATTTAGCGATACTTCGTGTACCTAGGTTCGGATACCTAACATGTTGTCGTATTCACAATCACTATAAACGTACGCGTTAAGCATTATTAAAACAAAAAACGTAAAAACAAGAATAATACCAACAGGTAATAACAATTTAATAAATAAAACGATTGAGCTGTCGCTCGCGCACGCGTGTTCAAAATCAACACGGAACTGTTTCAAAAACTACAATTAATAACGAACCAAGACAAAACTGAAACCTACTGCGTCACAGCGTGAGGCGACACGAGCCGGCCGGGTTACATTCTGCCGTCATAATAAAGAAGGACGCAACTAATAAAAACGTAAAATGGAAATAAAAAATAAATTGATGAATTTTTCTTTCAGACCCTGTGTCTATAGTATATTAAAAGGTATCTATATGAAAATTGAAAAATATACGAAGAGATATGAAGATTTTAAGGACGAACTTATTTTTTTTATAATTTGTTTATTTATTTAAATAAAACGAATTTTCCTTTTCACCTTAGCTTAAAATAAATAAAAAAATTCATTTAAAATTTTTACATATTTTGGAAAGGTCATTTGAATTTGAAAGGACGCTAATAGTAATTTATTACATTTTCTTAGTAAATATTAGAGAAGCATTGGTAGTGAGACACAAAAAACAACAACCCGCAACTCTTGACTAATGATATTAAAGGGGATATCATACAAGACTTACTACGATAATAATTAAAAATTAAAAATTTTGTACAACCGACTTTAATATAAATAATTAAGGATAACTCAAAAACTATTGGTCTGACCTCGATCAAATTTATATGGGATCACATGTGAAACACCAGCTCTTAATAATAAGATATAAGCTCTTAATAATAAGATATAGAATAATAAGACAAGAATAATTGAAATTTAAGTAATCGATGCAAATATTGTTAAAGATTACGTAGCAACTGGTTAAATAAGTCTTTTCCTTTATGTTGAATTTGTATAGTCTTTTCTACTAAAAAAATGTCATTTGTGATCAAAAGTTATGTCTAAAATTCTTACGATAATTTCTAAAATATTGATATTTGTGAATATTAAAAAAAAATAGTAGATGCGCCTTCTTTTCATGAGTCGAATAGTATATTTAACCCATTTATTCAAAAATTGTTAGATGCGCCCTTTTTTCTTATGACCGCAGCATTGTTTCGTACCAAGCTAGATACAGGTCCACAGCGGAGGGAGTGTGGGTACAGTCGCCTTCTAAAGTACTACATGGTATTGGGCTATTGTTTTATAATATTATAGTAACTAATTGTTTTATTGTAGAATCATAATAGGTGTTTTACTAGCTACTTAGAACTTTGGAAGAGGTGGGAATTAAAAATGGATAATGTTTACTTGAGCATTATTTGTTATTTCTATCGTAAAATATAAAGTAGTTTGTAACAAGAAAACTTAGCTAAGGGTGACACGCCGTCCATTATGACGTCTTGGGTCACATGGAAGCCAGATGTTGATGGTGTGTTGGTGTTACTGGATGCTACTTCATCATCACTTTCATCTTCGCTTGAGCTTCCGTCATCAGGTCGATTATATGGTAATTTTTTCGGTATTCTTCCTCAACACTTTTAAATTTACTGCAAAATTTTCCCCATTCACCTTCTCCTATCATATTTACCTTTTCGTTCACTAGTTTAGTCATAAAAAATAGATATAAATAATTTTTCTTTCCTTCCTTTTTAAAAATTCCGTCGCGAGTCGCAAAGTAAGCTGTGTATGCGACTGTATTTTTGGAGCGAACAAAGCGCGGGAACCAATAGCATGCAGGCACAGTAATACTGGCGGATTGTTCCCCCGTCGCGCCCCCTTCGTACCAATATGTGATAAATCGCTCAGTGCCCAAGTTCAAGGCCAGCGTTCTTTTTTCACCGTTCGCGCTTATATTAACCTCCATTAGTCAGGTGATATCAATTCAGTTTCCACTGCTGGTTTTATGTTTCAGTATTTTCATGATTTTTTTATGAAATTATCGTTTCATTTAGCTGTACGAACATGATGGCGCGTGAATAAAGCTAATAAAACGTGGTAAAAATATGATTTTATTCGTGACCCATGATCAAAGGTATACTTGGTGCTGTCGCCTGTCTTAGTTTTCGGGAGCGTTCCAAAAATACCCTGTATATATATATATATATATATATATATATATATATATATATATATATATTATTTATATAAGAGTACTATGTTGTAATTGTTGTCAAGTTCTCACTGTTTGTAATAAGAATGATAATTTTGTCATAAAGAAGAAAGATACTTTTCGATTCACCTTCAGTATTAAAATCAAATTCTTTACTTAATTTTAACAACACATTTACACATTTAGTATAGTTTTTTCGGTTGAAGACACTTGATTTGTGCTCATATGTACTTTGATTGATTGATAATAAAAATAATAATATGTCATTAAATACATTAAGATACAATTAAAATACATTGAAATACAATCAAAATACATTACAATTCATCAAAATGCCATAAATACAAATTACAAATAATTATTGTTAGTACCTTCTCGCTCACACAATTACTGGGACATGTCTGTCTCAGCAATGCCGGAGGAGAGGACAATGGAATCTGTCACCTATTATTTTCATAATAATATTGGAGCTGGCTTGCACTCTGCGCACCAGTGACCAGTCGCATGAAAGTAGGCAGTGCGCGCCACCGCAAATATGCCAGAGGCATTGCAGAAGCGGGGCAGCCCCAAGATCACCCTGAAAGCGTTACTGTACAGTATGCGTAGATCGTTGTAACTTCGTTTATTAGGCCGGATGTATAGATTGATGTACAATAAGTTCTAAATAGTGTAATTTTTACCTCCTGTGAGCATCACGCAAATCTACGGACCATAATGTTAGCTCCAATTGACAACGCTCTCCTCTCCCGCTCAATTTAAAAAAACGCACTGTCCTTGAGGTCTTTTTCGGTAAGATCACCAGTTCTATTTTTCACTACAGGTACTACAACTGTCGGCTGGCAAGTAAGAATGGCTCACGCACAGCGAATAGAACATAGCCAATACCCTCGCGACATGTGGCCCGGCGTATTGTAGGTGCTCAATACTAAGACCGTCATGTTCCGGTGACTTAACTCTTAATATACTTTTTATAGCTATTGAAATATCTTTCGCAAGAAACGCGGTCATACCAATTGACTACTCATGTTATTATTCAGCACAAGCCCCTCCCCCCCTCCCCAGCCCGGTCCAGTGGCGATTCAATAGAAAAATTGTCGCTAATGACATTTGCAATGTCCTTGGGGTCGTTTACGCCATCAACGCTTACAGGAAGGCCAGATCGTACATTAATTTTACTAGTATTTTTCCAGAAGCCCTTAAAGTTCCCCTTTAAATGTTTTTATGCTACCACCAAGAACAAATAAAAATGGACTCTCTGGTCCATTTTATTTGTTCTTGGTGGTCTTGCCACCACTTTAATCTGGACTTGAAAATTCGTCTGCTTTCACACATTTCTCGGTAAACAGGACCCGACTCTGGCTTTCCGCACATCATCCATTCATGGAACTTATACCTAGCCTCCCCATGAGCCGCGCCAACGTATTTATTCCCACACACTATGCGCGAGCCACTCCCCCTCCCCACCTCTCCTGCTTCTACGACTTGCCACCCCTGCGTCACGAAGGGCGGTCACAATGTCGGTGTAAAATGCATCTAGAGTACGCCAGTGGCCACGGTCATTACAAGCACGATCAGCACAGCTCACACAATGCGAAGGAAAGTCAATTAATCTCAGTCTCTTATGATACTCACTGGTATACATAGCGATTTTTTTAACACTTCTTTCACCCCATTATATATCTTTATTCGCATTCATAATTTTAGCCTTATTATATTATATATAATTTTAGGCAATATTTTAGGGGTTAGTAATCTTTAGTCGCAATGTATAATAAGCGGGAAGTGGTCCGACCATTGAGTATCATATATATATATATATATAGTGAAATATTAATATTGATCACAGACTGCGTAGTATACAGTGATCCAGCCAACTACACATCACTAATAAAAGTAAATGTGCCCGAGTTTAACCCTGATATCTCTGTATCTACACATGACCATAGTTTGTCATTACACATATTAATAACTTCATTGTGAAATAACTCACCCGGGTCCGCATTAAAGTCTCCCAAAATATATATAGCATCGACTTCGTATTCGTCAACAATCGCACTCACCTCACTTAAACAGTCTATAAATTCTGATAAATTATCTACTGAATTTGTTGGCATATAGACACTCATTACGATGATAGGTCTATCACATGTTATAATTTGTATTCCACAAATATGGCTATTATTGCACTGTTGTAATATTGACACTTATTGAAACGCACTATATCGCTACAATACTGCAGTTCCCCCATATGGACGTTCTCTAAGGATACTCGTAAATCACTGTCATCGGTGCTGATGTATGTCGTGCGACATTAACCATGTTTTTTGAAGACACACCACATGACACAAACGGCATTGTAATTGGACATCGTCTACTGATGGTTTTATATTTTTACAATTAAAAGTGGCAAGTCTAAACAGGTAACTATCTATTATTTGGTTTGTTTAAACTGTCTACGTTGGCAGAACTTGCAACATTCGTTTTTTTGTATTTAGAGTTTACAAAACGTCGCAAAATTACACCTTCGGGCCATAGCGTTTCGTTCATGTATCTCGATAAATTAGCCTCAGATATGAAAAATTTATATGCTTTGTCTTATTATAAATATGGTTAGTTATGTCTTTTTCTGTTGCAGAGACACGGACATTCGTAATGAACATATGAATTTTCCTATCGGCAGCTCTGAAGGTGCATTCTAAGTCTCTTGCTATTCCTGACTTTCCCACGTAACGATATTTGTTTTGTTTTTTATGAAATACCACTTTTTGTTCCGATCCACACATTTCTAACGCGCATCTATCGCCTGCCTTATCAGTAGTTGTCAGCTGATCCGTTATCTGTGGAGCCTTGCTCAATTTATCTGACGTCACCGTTAAAACAGTTCGAACGCTCGCCTCCTGACTCACGTTTGGCCGTATTCCTTCCTCGCTGCGGCTTGCACCTGCGCTTGCCCGAACCCGTTCAAGCGACGACCGTTGCCGGTTGTTTAATTTATTTTTCGTTTGTTCATCTCGTTTTACCCTCAATTTTTCAGATTGCGTTGAAGGCGATTTCATGATCAATGATTCATTTATGCTTTTTGTACTTATCTCATTGGTCAACACATCATAATCATGTGAGAGTCCCATCGGGCCACTGTCTAGCTACGCACCTCGTTTCATCTTCATTTTTAAAGCCGATGGTGGTAGGGAATCAGTTTTTAGCCGATAAACTTCCGTTCTTAATTCATTTACACACTCTAGCGGTTCGGTTATAAGTCGACTTTATCCCTTCGATATCAGTCTTCATCGTTATCATGATCTTCAATAGTTTAGACGAATCCAAATGATCTCACAAGTTTATAGCGGTAATTTATCCAATTTTCTTGCCACTAAAACTAGGATAATGTCTGGCTCCGTAGTTTTAAATAAGTTTATAATATCTGCTACGTCACGCTCTTCTTTCCCTTAATTCTTTCCTAATATTTTTTTTATCCATTTGGATCATGTTCTCAAACAGAAGTTTCTTGGAGTTCTTAATATCTCCACTAGTGAATGTTGACGTACAAATACTCACTAGAGTTTCCTCGTCTGCGATTGATACTTTATTTTGTATGTATGATAACATCTCGTCGGATTCCGCCTGTGGCACCGCTCTCGAGCGGTTGTTCAGGTAGTCCGCGCAGCCGTCCCCGTACGGTAGTGCTCTCTCGCTTTCGCGCCTCCGCTGTCCTGCTCGCGCTGTACAGCGTCGATGCCTTGGTGAGTCATTTTTGCTATCAGTTCTTGCCCCCCTGTCTTCGGGCGGGGAGGTTTGACTAACCTCCGCTTGTTACCTGTTATATTTTTTTTTGTTATTTTTTGTTAACTATTTCTATTTTTGTTTTCGTTATTTATTTGCATAACGTGTACGTGTATACTGTTTCTAGGGAGTTACTTGCTCTTTTCAGAGCAAGGCCCTGCTCTTTTAAGAGTAAGGGCATTTCTCCTTGAATAAAGAACGTCCCGTTCTTCTGAGAACGGTGATCCCGCCCTTACTGTTTAGGTTCAGAACGTCTCTGTTCTTTTCAGAACAGCATCCCCCCAGCCCCATTCGTTTCTCAGCATCATGTCCAAACAAGACCTTATAACGTCCATCGTGTCAGGCCTTAATAGGCTGGATAATTCGGCTCTCGCTGAAATCGTGGCAACTATTGCCTCATATGCCCCTCAGGCAACTCAACCGCCGCCCGTTATAGCGGCCTACCTAGAGTCCAAGAACTCTTTCGCCCCTCTAGATATGGAGTACGCATGCTCCGAGTCTGAGTCCACTGCGTCGGCCCCCCGGAAGAGGCCCGCCACCAGTTCTGGCACCGATTCATCGGAGTCCTGTGACTCTGACGGAACCGGGGAGTCATCCTACACGACTGTCACCTCAAAACGCGGCGGTAAACGCGCCGCGAAAACCGCACACCTCCCGTCTCAGCGGACCCTGCCGCTCCTTTAACCTCCGCAGCCCCCGTTGCTGCCTCAAACCCCGCAACTCCCGCTGCCGTCCCTGCCCCCGCAGCCCCCGCTGCTGCTACGGCTCCCCTAATGTCGATGGACATCGCCCCACCACCAACGCCAGCTTCCCGCTGTGCCCCAGTCCTTGCAAAGAAGCAAGTCCCGCCCCCTGTCTTCCTAAGAGACAAGGCAAGATTCACCAAGTTGTCGAAATCCTTGTACGACGCAGGCAATAAATATGACCATGCGATTAACCTCGGGGAGACTATTAAAATCATTCCCAACTCTATCGATGCCTTCCGTAGTATCACCAGGCTATTCACAGCCGAACAAGTCTCTTACCATACATACGCTCTTTCGGAAGAGCGTAAAGTCAGGACCGTCATCCGCGGCGTGCCATTCGAATTTTCCAACGAGGAAATCCTTGAGAACCTTAAGTCCCAAGGTTTCCCTGTAGAAGCCGTGCACAAGATGCACAGTAGAACGGGCCAGAGGTTCAACCTGACCCTATTCATCTTAACCAACGTGCCGGAGGCAAAAGCCATCTTCCGGCAGGTACGCACAGTGTGTAGCCTGTCGAGAGTGAGGGTTGAGCTCCCACATAGAGCGGGTTCCTGGCGCAGTGCCACCGCTGCCAGCTATATGGTCATGCGGCGGCCAACTGCTCTGCCCCACCCAGGTGCATTAAGTGCCTTGAACCCCATAACACTAAAGAGTGTCCTCGGCCCAAAGACGCCGAATCGCCACCCGCGTGCGTCCTGTGTAAGCAAACAGGCCACCCGGCTAACTACAGAGGCTGCCCTTGCGCACCTCATCCTCGCTCCAGAAGGCAAGCTCCACCGCCGGTCAATGACCGCTCATTCCCGGCTCTTTACCAACGGCCCCGTCAGGGCCTTTCTCAGCCCATCCAGGGCTTCTCTCGACCCTCTCAGGGTCCCCTTAGGCCCCCTCAGGGCATTATTCGGACCCCTCCGGGCTTCTCTAAGCCTATGCAGCCTCCAGTCTTTCCCTGGAGCTCCAAAAAGGCAGACCCACCGCGGACAACAACCTCCGCCCCACAACAATCACAGCCCTCAATGGCTGATGACCTAAAAACGGTGTATTCCGCTATTAGGAATATCGACGTTGGGGAAATCGCTGTGTTAGCACGCAAATTGCGCGCTGCGAGGTCCCCTCAGGACCGTCTCCTCGCTCTTGCAGAGCATCATAATCTTTTGTGCTCGTTGTAAGTTAAGTTAACTTAATTAACTTAACTTACGATGACAGAGCAGGTTGCTCTACCAAAGTCTCACGGTCGTATCAAACCTAAGGGTTTATCGCTTGTATCCTTTAATATTCGCGGTTTGCGAAATAACCTCCCAGAACTTAAGCTCTTTCTTCAAAATCGTGAAGCCGATTTGCTCCTCCTACAGGAAACTAATCTCAAAACTAAGGACACTAAAGGCCTTTCTATTAAAAACTTTTCTCTTCTTCGTAATGACAGGCACGACCGCCGAGGTGGCGGTACGGCCATTTATTACAAGAAGTCACTCCACTGCTCTCCCATTTCTACTTCGCAGCTTACCAATATGGAAGCCACAGTATGCAGGCTAGCTATGACTGGACATCAGTCCATCCTCATAGCCTCCTGTTACATCCCTTCAGGAACCCCTCCCCTCAAAAAAGATTTTGAGTCTATTTTATCTTTAGGCAATTCAGTCATTATGTTTGGAGATTTTAACTCCAAGCATACTGAATGGACATGCCGTACTACCTCCCCTAGTGGCAAGATACTGCTCGATATCACGCAGTCTCTTGACCTCACCGTTCACAGTCCCCTCGGTGCTACTCACTATCCCGATGTCACCGACCACGCTCCCGACGTGCTAGATTTTGCACTACTCAAAAGTGTTTCCCTCAACCTCAGGGCAATCGAGACACTAGACGATCTAGGATTCGACCACCGACCGGTCTCCCTCATTCTTGGCCATCAGCCACCCCCCTCAACACCCTCTACTAAAACCTTCACAAATTGGAAGGGCTTCAAGGAGTCCCTAGCGAATGCTCTGGACTCACAGGACTCTCCCATCTCCCTATCGTCGGACTTAGACAGTCCCGAAAAAATCGACACCGCGGTCGATTCACTCTCCACCCTTATTAAAACCTCCCTTAAGGAGAATGAAAGGGTAGTCCCGGTTGCTAATAATAGTGGGCTTCCCCTACATATTAGCAACCTATTAAAAGCCAAGAAAGCTGCTTTCCGGAGAGCAGCAAAATACCCCACGCCCGAATATAGGCACACGGCTAATCGTCTTCAACGAGAACTCCGTTTCCGCCTCTCTGAATTTCGAGACCTCGAAAAGAGTAAACTCATGGAGAATATCTCTCCCTCTCATACAGCGTACTATCGGATGGCAAGAGCTCTCCGCATAGACGCTATCACCCACACTCCCCCTCTCTCCCGTCCCGACGGTACGGTAGCCTTCGAGGACGAGGAAAAGGCTGAGTGCTTTGCAGACAGCATTGCCGCTCAATGCTCTCCTAGCTCTCAACCCGTTGACCCTTCACACGTCCAGGCAGTGGAAGATGAGGTCCGCCGCCGGAACTCACCCCCTACAGCCTCCGAACCTATATCTGTGTCCAATGATGAGATTTCATCCCTCATCAAAGGACTTAAGCCCAAAAAGGCTCCGGGCGCGGATGACATCTCCAACCAAGCCCTTAAACACTTTCCTGAGCAGGTGTTAACATTTTATCTATTATCTTTAACGCCTGCTTCAACCTTAGTTACTTTTCCACTACGTGGAAAGAGGCAACTGTGATTGGTATTCCCAAGCCAGGCAAGCCTCTCAACCTCCCCTCCAGTCATCGCCCCATTAGCCTCCTCAAGGCCATGGGCAAGCTCTTTGAAAGAGTCATCCAAAATTGCATGAGGCGCCATCTGTTTCCCACAGACGGTGACCCTCTTATCATTCCCCATCAATTCGGTTTCCGAGCGAAACACTCCTGCCCCCAACAAGTTCACCGTATTGTGGAATATATCCTCAGCGGTTTTTATCCCCGTTGTCATAAGACTATCGCGGTCTTTTTCAACATCGCCAAAGCCTTTGATAGAGTCTGGCATACAGGCCTTACCTACAAACTATACAAAATAGGTCTCCCCGATCGTCTAGTACGTCTCGTGGCCTCTTATCTAAATCATCGTACCTTTCGTTTTAGACACGAAGGCACGCTATCTTCACAGCGCCCCATCAAAGCTGGTGCCCCTCAGGGCTCAGTACTTGCTCCTCTGCTGTACATCCTGTTCACCAACGACATTCCCATCCCGCCGAAAGGTGTTCAGCTCTCCCTCTTCGCAGACGACACTGCTTTCTACTGTAAAGGTATCTCGCTACCTTTCATACCGAACAAGGTTCAAAAGTCAGTTGATGACCTAGGAGCTTGGTTCAAAAAATGGCGCATCGATGTGAACCCGGAGAAGAGCTCCGCCGTTCACTTCGATTATAAACGACGCCGTTTCAAAAACACTCCACCAATACGTATGCTAGGGACCCCTGTCCCCTGGCATACGTCTGCCAAATATTTAGGTGTCACTCTAGACACAGGGCTAACTTTCAGGCCCCACGTCAAAAGAGTAACCCGTCACGCACGTTTTTACCTGAATAGGCTCAACAGTATGTGGGACAGTAAAATGTCCCTCAGAAACAAGCGTACCCTTTATAAGGTCTGTATACGACCAGTGATGTCCTACGCGGGCCCCATTTTTGCCCACGCTAACCCTAAAATTATTAATGAACTCCAAGTAGTTCAAAACCTTTTCTGTCGTCGAGCTGCGAACGCATCTTGGTACGTCCGTAATGCCGACCTTCATCGGGACCTAGAGCTCCCTACAATTCAACAATTTCTTAAAAAACTCTCTGAGGACTTCTTCAAAGCCTCAGAGTCGCACTGCAATCATCTTATTCGTGAGGCAGCCACTTATGCAGCCCCACTCCCCTCTCGCTATCGAGTCCGTAGGCCGAGAAACTCTCTCTCGGACCCGCCTAATAAACTGTCAAACGACCTGAACTGCCTCATGGCGGCTCAGGCCAACTCTAATAAAATTATTCATAATTAATTTGCCTTCGTAGGCACTCCCTCAGCGGCTCGTAGCCGCCTGCGCCCTCTTTTCCCAAAAGAGGGTCGCTTCCGATACGGCATAAGAAGCTTTAAACAGCTAGTTGCCAGTCCCTAAAGGCGGTTTTTAGCGGGTATCACTTAGGTCCCCCGGTAGGCAGTGAGTCCCGCATAACCAGGACAGACCGGCTGTCGTGGTATGCATAATGCATTTTCCGCCTCCCTCTGTGATAGCCCTTTTCCAATTGCTTCGGGCGCAAAAAAAAAAACATCTCGTCGATGACGATGTTACATATATTGCACTTCACAACGTTCGTCATATTTATTGAAATGCGCTCGTTGACGCAACGTAAAAGGTAACACCCAACTCGTACGGGCGCGCGCACGATTGATTACGATAAACTTATATTATTATTAAGTACTGTGATCTTTTAGCTATTGTTTGTTATGTACACTCGTTGGTATGTTTATTAACAATTTATAAAATCACTGGTTGTTTGAAACAGTTCAATTTCACTTACACAGAGATTAGAGTTCACTGTCACTATTGAAAATATTTAAGCACTTGTTAAATTAATTTGTCATAATTACACGTATTTAATTTTTTATTTTATTAAATTTAATATACGCAGCTAATGTTTGCATGAAACACATGCGCCATGTTATCACTTTTACTTAGATAGCGAACGTTCGTTCATGTCTCCAGTTCCTCTTATACCTTCCTTCTTTTTGTTTCCCCTTTTTATTGGTAACTATACGACGAGAGCTGTGTTAATAAAAATAATTAAAAAATATGTATAATCGACTTGACTTGGCACCTGGACGTTTATTCTACTATAATTGTATCAGTCAATAGGATTTAATTCCTATTATATTTTCCTATTATATATCATATATATATATATATATATATATATATATATATACTAGCTGACCAGGCAGACGTTGTTCTGCCCTTTCCAAACGACCTTTTGCTTTCCCAAACAAACTCCTGAAATTAGCAATAAAAAAATTGAGGGTCACTTATCGGGATAAAAACTATCCTATCTCTCAAGTTGGACCAAACTGCACACAGTCTGCAATTTTTTTTTGAAATTGGTTCTATTTGTTGAATACTTACAGCAAAACCTGGTGGTTATACTACTAAACTGTAGCTTATATTAAACGTTTGCATTTTTAACATAGCGCCATCTATTAAATATTTACTCAATCCAGTCAACAGATATCGTCATCTGACAGAATCGTTTGGAGCTAACAGATAATTGTGACTGTCAAATAATAGAAAAATAATTTTCAATAAAATAATATTGTATTGCGACTATAAATTGAGATGTAAGCTATCCTATCTTTTAAGTTGGACCAAACTGCACATTGACCAAAAATTTCATTGAAATCAGTTCAGTAGTTTAGCAGTTCATCGCGGACAAACAACGTGACGCGTACTTTTTATATATAAAGATATATATATATATATATATATATATATATATATAGATATATATATATATATATATATATATATATATATATATATATATATAATATAAATGATATATAATAAAATTCCTATTATAATATTATATTTTATTAGATCAGTAGGATTTAGATTTACTTTTTTTTGTTTGAAAGGGGACTTAGTCGAGAGTCTTCTTAATCTACGTTTAAGGAAATCTTTTGGAAATCATCAGCTCTTTTTGTTTCGTTTTTTTTTTCAATTTAAGTTATTATAGTGCAAGTGATTCTTCACTGTGACCATGTTGCGGAGAGGTAACATTGGTAGCACAGCGTAGCAGTGTCACATCGATATAAGCAGTCATGTTGTTAGTTTGCATAGTTTACCTATTTCGGTGTTATCATAGACCTAATCCATCACCCTACACTAATTTGTGGTTATAACCGAAATGTATTACGGTATGGTCAAATTGTAACTGCGTTACACTATATGTATTCGGTACTCTGTTTATTGCTGATAGTGATTAATTGCTTAAGCAAGAGAGCAAGCTGAACATCCGCTCTCACACTATTATTGATTTAAAAATTAACTGACAAATATCCAACATCACAAGTGAGATAATTTCTAATAATATTAAATATCCTGTAAATCATAATGATGTAAATACCATTTCTTTATAATAATCGTTTTTATGTATTCGATAATGCCGTGTAGTGGCGGTTAAGAATATCCACTACCCCATATCTTCCCGTGGGTGTCGTGAAAGGCGACAAAGGGTAACAGGCAGGAGATGAGCAGCAGCATCTTCCTGATAACAGCAAAATTACAATAAAAAACTGCGGTTGCCAACCCGATCGCCAAGCGTGGCAACTATGGCAAATACCACCCATGATGAGAGTAACAAAGAGACGGCCCCCAGTCCCCGGCGGCCCTGCTATACCTGGCTACGGTGGCGACCATGGTAACGGCGGGGCAGGGGGTGTTAAGAATCTCTGGTGGAGGTTCAGTTGCCACCGAAGACGACTTGGCAACATACAAAGCACGCACCCTGAGAACTGACGAGAAGATCGTGGAGCTGAGAGAAGAGATAGACAAGTTATGCTGGCATATGATAGGATTATCTGAGGTCCGAAGAGAGGGGGAGGACACGGTAATCCTCGAATCCGGCAACTTGCTCTACCACCGGGAGGGCGACCATCTGTCCCAAGGAGGTGTCGGATTTATCGTCCACAAGTCTCTCGATAACAACGTTGTAAAGATCGAGAGTGTATCGCCGACAAGTTTCGTACCTTATACTCAGAATTACAAAACGGTATTCGCTGAAGGTCATACAGGTTTACGCACCAACCTCGGCACATCCCGATGATGAGGTGGAGTAAATGTATATGGATATCTCTAGAGCCATACATTCCACCAAAACCCACTATACGGTGTTAATGGGAGATTTCAATGCAAAACTAGGCACAAGAGAGAACGGTGAGCTAAAAGTAGGGAAGTTTGGAATAGGGCAATGGAACCCAAGGGGCTAGCAGCTGGCCGACTTCATGGAGAAATAGGGACTCTTTATGATGAAATATTTCTTTCAGAAGCGGCCCCACAGGAAGTGGACCTGTTCGAGCCCCGATGGTTTGACAAAAAATGAGATTGACTTCATTATGACGACCAGACGACAACTGTTCAGTGAAGTCTCAGTGATCGCGAGGGTGAAAACCGGCAGCGATCAACGAATGGTGAGAGGCACACTGAACCTAAACGTTAAGTTGGAGAGGTCTCGTCTAATGAAATCAACGCTCCGTCCACCTCGTGCTCTGTTCCAAAGTCCCGAAACCTTTCAGCTCGAGTTACAAAACCGTTTTCAGTGCCTAGAAGACTGCAGTGAAGTGGACGATATGAATGACAAGCTCGTGGAAACTGTCCATGCGGTCGGGGCTAAGTTTTGCAAGACCCGCAGCAGAAGAACTTAAAAACTCTCCGATCACACTCTTAATCTCATAGCTGTTAGACAGGAAATGAAGCTACGTTCTTCAATAGATTTGACAGCATACAGGCAACTGAACAGACAGATCTCCAAATGCATGCGGCGGGACTTACGCAACTTCAATACAGTTTGTATTGAAGAAGCGATCGAGCGGAACCAGGGCTCCAAAGTCTTTGCCAGAGATCTGTCTGCCAGAAAGAGCCAACTGTCAAAGCTGAAGATCAAGTGTGGCAGCATCGTTTCCGGGACACTTGAGATTTTGAGTGAGATTCAGATGTTCTATGGGCAGCTGTATACATCATCGTTGGAGCCACACGCAAGTGTGAGTAACGATCCAAGAGCGAGTCTTATCCGACACTATTCCGAAGATATCCCGGACGTCAGTCTGAGCGAGATTAGAATGGCTCTCCAGCACCTTAAAAACGGCAGGGCCCCAGGTGAGGATGGAATTACAGCGGAGCTTTTGAAAGCGGATGGAAAACCGGTACTTGAAGTCCTTCAGAAGCTCTTTAATTCCGTCCTCCATGGTGCCACTACTCCGGAGGCGTGAAGCAGAAGTGCGGTGGTCTTGTTCTTCAAGAAAGGCGACAACGCTTTTTTAAAGAACTACAGACCGATTTCCCTTCTGAGCCGCGTCTACGTGCTGTTTTCGAGAGTCATTACGAATTGTCTCGCACGTAGACTTGACGATTTCCAACCTCCCGAACAAGCCGGTTTCTGAAAAGGCTTTAGTACCATGTAACAAATACACACCTTTCGGCAAATTGTATAGAAGACCGAAGGCTATAATCTGCCATTTTGACTTGCGTATGTGGACTATGAGAAAGCCTTTGATTCCGTCGAAATTTGGGCGGTGCTGCAGTACCTCCAGCGGTGCCAAGTTGACTATCGGTATATCGAAGTGCTGAAGTGCTTGTACAGTAGAGCTACGATGGCTATCCGAGTACAGAACCAGAGTACGAAACCTATCCAATTGCAGAGAGGTGTAAGACAGGGTGACGTTATATCCCCGAAACTCTTCACCGCTGCATTGGAAGATGTTTTCAAGCTACTGGACTGGAAAGGATGCGGTATTAACATCAATGGCGAGTAAATCACTCACCTTCGATTTGCCGACCGTATAGTCCTTATGGCAGAATCGCTGGAAGATCTAAGCACTATGCTCAAAGACCTCAATAGTGTCTCCCATCGGCCTATCCGTTAAGATGAACATGGACAAAACAAAAATCATGTTTATCTTCCATGTCACACCTATGCCGGTAGTTGTTGGGAGCACTAAGCTGGAAGTTGTTGACGACTATGTTTGTCTGGGACAAATAGTCCCACTAGGTAAGTCTAACTTCGACCGAGAGGCAATCGACGGATTCAACTCGGCTGGGCAGCGTTCGGGAAACTACGACACATCTTCTCGTTAAATATACCTCAAAACCTGAAAATGATATTGTACAACCAGTGCGTGTTGCCAGTGATGACTTACGGATCTGAGACGTGGTCCTTCACTGCTGGCCGTATGAGGAAGCTCAAGGTCGCTCAGCGAACTATGGAGAGGGCTATACTCGGAGTTTCTCTGCGTGATAAACTTTGGAATGAGGATATCCGCAGTAGAACGAGAGTAACCGACATAGCCCAACGGATCAGTAACCTGAAGTGGCAGTGGGCCGGCCATATAGCTCAAAAAACCGACAACCGATGGGGAAGAAAGGTTCTTGAGTGGCAGCCTCGTACCGGTAGGCAAAGTGTAGGGCGATCCCCGACGAGATGGAGTGAGGACCTGGTAAGACATGCAGTAAGTCGATGGATGCAGGTGGCTCAGGACCGTGCTTTGTGGCATTCCTTGGGGGAGGCCTATGTTCAGCAGTGGACTGAAAGGCTGTTATGATGATGTATTCGATAATTACCTATTACCATATTAACTCATTAATTACTTTAACTTTTATTTTAATTCAAAGGTGCTATGATGTTGTAAATCTTCTTTATATAAGAATAATAGTTACTCGTACACTAAACTAAAGCTCGGGTATGGACGATATATTTGGCGAGCTTACAACTGAACTAGATCTCAGATTGATCTCTTAGAACTAGCATTACTATACTGGATATTATATGTATGTACTAGTCTTATTAGATAAACAATACTTCCTATTTTGTTATTTTTTTTAATCAATCTAATATTTATTAATCCATACGTATATCGCTTCATATTCTAATATACATACATTCTCACTTGTTAATTAAAAACAGCGCGAGCGTGACATCAGCCCCAAAATTTAGGGAGCCTTGTAATTTAAATTTACCACACCATATTTACTTCCATCTCTTTGTTATATTCACAGAAATTGTAGCATTACATTTATTTACTTAATACGAAATAATATTTCTATTATTATATTATAAAATAATTTAGGCGTGTGGTGCAGAGGCGGTGTAAGAATATATATTATTCCATCCGTCATTATCCATCTGGTTTGAGTGCATTTGTGTCTCTTCTCGTGTTGTCGTAAGAGACGACAGAGAAAAGAGATGGGTAGCAGCAAATAACAACTGAACATAAAAATAATTGCAGCTGGCAACCCGCCTGTCTAGCGTAGCAGCTGTGGTAAAACCCATTTATGAGGTAGCCTTTGGAGGAGGTCTATGTTCAGCAGTGGAAGGCTTTTGAAAGACTATAATACAGGGTATGAATAATTTAAATCAATTTTTTATAGGATTCAATCTTAAAATTTAAATAAGCAATCTATACAGCGAGCGTACCGCGCATTATACCAAGTGTAACCAGATATTCTATATATAGTTAAGCTATACTGATACATATTTAGAGCACTTGAATAGTGATACAACAAGATTGATGCATATTCGTTATTGTAATTAAGTTATTAATTTAATTATATAAGTATTTGTAAATTTTAGGTGACAATTATTATAAGATATGTTTTAGCTCAGTAAAACAGGTACGAATTTATGAAACGATGTTTATTAATCAAATACAAAAATCTAATTAATTTACTGCCCCTTAAAAAGGATTAACTTATTATACAATTGTCATTGACTTATATATTACTAGCGTAATAATTGTGTTTTTTTTATAGGATAAGGGTGACAAACGAGCACACAGTCCACCTGATGGTAAGTGCTTGCTGCGGCCCATAGACATCTACATCTATCCTCTATTAGAAATCAAAATGTAGATGCGTTGTCACCCGTGAGGACTAAGATGGAATGCCTCATTTCCAGTAAAAAGGGCCTCAGGCCACCTGCACTCACCAAGCGAAACGCAGAGGTAAACCTCTACTTCACGCTGGTTTTCTGTGAGGTCGTAGTACTACCCCGGTTCGAGCCGACCCATCCGTGCGACAGCAAAAGCTGCTGCCTGGCTCTACCACTATTAAACTGGTTTTGATTGCTTGATCGCAATTTTACGTACAAGATATTTCAACCTAATGTCAATATATGACATTAATTAATTTAAAAAAACGTGAACATTTACACTTAATTACATTGGTACTCATTGAGTTATATGTACTACGTACTAGAGAAGCCATTCCGAACATTGACTATGTTCAACTGAACTGTAGTGCAGTCCCTACAGTCCATACAAACTAAATATTGTGTAAATTGAAGATTTGTTTATTCCATAAAATAATTATTATTACATTTTATTTAGAAATATGTTTGTTTAGATTAAATGAAGATATTATATAATAAATTCTTATATTTATTTTATATCAATATCTTATTTTATATAACTCAATGTTGGTACTTATATAAATAACTGGAGAAGCTAGTTTTTAATCTGTTTAAAATAAAGTATCTTACTTGAAATTTAAAACTGGTATTGCAAATCCAACCAGCTTGCGCAGTCAACCCTTGCTTTCAAAAGTATACGATGCACTAAAATGGATGAAACAAACGAAATTTCTGATACTGGGCTCCCAGTTTTAGGATAACAACTGCCTTACAATATTATAACAAACGAATTTTGCAAATCGTTTTGGAAAATTTGGCCAATAACAGTTATCCACTAATTCGATGTTTGATAAGGATATGTGTTAACAAAAACGTTTAATTCAAATTATAATTACATTAGAGCCCTCTCACTAAATTGTAATTTTTTGATAGAACTGCGTAAGTAAATAAGTTGTTTAACTTAATCTTTAAAACAAGTTTATTTTACTATAATATGTTGGTAAATTTCCTTTAATCGTTTTTCATTTTCGACTCAGCGCATCACTGTTGGCACATTTTCCGGGTTGTTTGAGAAGAAATTAACTAGAGAAGCTGAAGGCTGGTTGAATGGAAAATTTTGCGACGATGAGACGATGTTAACTGGCAAGAATAATTATTTTTTGTTTTACAGCTATGGAGCGACAGTACATCTGTTCTTTGTTTCTGCTCATTTGCAAGCAGATTACGTGCAGCGAGTAAGAACGGGGTTATCAGTTGTGCGGCTAAAACAAAAGACGCTACTACATCTAGATTAATGTGTAAAATCCTCTTCAATTATATCTCATGATAAGTTAAGCGATGCGCATCAATCCAATTCTTATTCAATCATTTTTCTTAATAATACTGCTTATACAAAAATCTGCTTAAATTTTACAAAAACTGGATGGTTAAAAAACGGTATATCAAGTCATTAATTAATTAGATTACATGTATAATTTATTCCATCTATCATACCATCATCCATCCCTAAATATCGGCCATGCGAGTTTGCTTTTATGATGAAAAAGGGAAAAAAATCATGTTCGGTTATCACCATATTGTTTTTTTTATCATCATAGAGCTCAGCACATGTTCATTGCCGAATATAGATTTACTCCAAAGACTACTTGAAGCAAGCTTACACTCAGTAAGTTTTTGGCGACCTATGTGGTATTCCGGCTATTTCATCTTATAAATCCTCTAGGCTATATTATCGATTAATTTAATGACATGTTTATTTACTTTAATAATAATCAATTGAATTTATTATAAGGTTTGTAGGTGTTTAAATGCTTTGATTTTTTTTTTAAATATAATGTGGATAAGAATAATTTCCATTAACAGTCAGCAGTTCTCTAACATTATAAAATTTAAAGAAACTTTGTTTTAAATTTATATGCATATTACCAAAACAAAATTGCGAAATATTGAAAATGCATATCTGGTGTCGGCAATAGCAATTTCATATTGCAGTAAAGTAATTGTTGTTGCCAAAAGATCGATAGCCATCGGAGAAAACATATTTAAAAGTGTATTGTGTTGTGAAACTTTCGTTCGTTGTATTAGAAAAATTCGTCTGATATTTTTAGTTGCATAAAAACTAAAATATATAAAAGGACAATGTAGAAAAATAAATAAGATATTAAAATATTTTGTCGTGTACTTTATTTGACAAAATAATGTACTGCATTATTTGACAAAATATATTTAAAAAATTTAAATAATTGGATAGACCTACTTTTGATAAAGTTTTAATGAAAACACAATCTTGCTCTTTTTATTGTACCAGTAAGCGCAATGCGTTAGTGAAAAGAAATATAACTGTAGGTAAGGATATTTTACATTAACGTTACCGCACTCATTTAAACATAAATAACTGACCGTTCTTAAAGTTTAAACATGGTTATATTCATAATAATTACTAATCATTCGAGTACAAAAATCACCCCTCTCCGATAATGTTTTTTATTATAGTTAAAATACAGGGTTATTTTGCACTAACCAGCCAAATTTGTAGAGAAGGTTCAGATTAAGTAATATAGACAAATGGTAAAGAAAAAATACATGCGTGAGTGTCGTGGAACACTCGGTTGAATCGAAGTTCCTTTCGTAGTATATTATTATTGATAAACGTATTATATTATTGATTAACAAATACAAATAAACGAATCTTTCATGGCTAAATAAGAAAAAGTGCGAGGGAGATGGATATTATGCAATCTCGCTCGCACTATAGAAAAGGAGTCGTGACGGAAAAATCTTACACTTTTTCTCGCCTAGTCCCCCATCCGTCAAATCCGTACCGTGCGGTATTGAACTTAGTTCCAGTTAATTAAAAAAAATCAATCATTCTATCCTTATTATCTTTTAAATTCAAAATACGTGGTAATGTATTATTTTAACTGATTTTCATTCATAAATATCTAACGCTTACTATTTTACTACGCACGAAAAACATTCGTAAGGTTCCACCAGTCTTCAAAAACGTTGCGAATTGAATTGCACACAGAGCAGTGCGCGTACGCGTATTTGTTGTCCATAAATCACATTAAAAATGGGATAATTTCAAATAAAAGTAGAAGCCATATTTACTCGTATTTTCTAAAACTGCAATAACGGTATATTATTATTTATACATTTAAACTTAAGTTTAAAATTTGGCTACTCTTTGAAAAATAACTCTGTATAAGAGTTAAAATGTGGTTTTTGGTGTTATTCGCAATAATAATTATATATCGCCTATTTGGTCGATAAACTTTCGCCTAGGGCGACCCTTCCCGACTCTGCCATTCACCTCTGCAACATAAATTTGCTTTGTCACTCTTTCCTCATTCATTCTTTCTACATGACCAAACTACCGAAGCATTCCTTTCTTAATCCTAATCACAACATCATCTTGCAAACCACACATTTCTCTTATCACACTATTTCTCACCCTGTCATTCAGATTCAGCGATAGGCGATATATTGAAAATGGGCCAAATTAAGAGTACCTTTAACCGACGAGCGTGTATGCGTAGGTATATGGATGTGGAGGAAGCGAGAGAGGTGTGTCAGGATCGTGCCAAATGGAATTCCATAGTCTCTGCCTACCCCTCTGGGTGACAGGCGTGAGTGTTTATGTATGTATGTATGTAATTATATATCGGAATCTCAACAAGTTACTTTGTTTATAAACAAATAAATTATTAATTCTTAGACTTTCATTTGATATTTGAAAAATAAGATATAAAAACCACTTTCAGTTCTTTTTGAATGATAACAATGATTAATTGAAGCAACTTATCATTTTTTTCTATAAAACATGAATTTCAGCATTAATTCCTTAATAAAGAAGGAAATGGGGCAATCGACGTCCCTTTAAAAATATACGATTGTCGTAACGCCTACGGCTTAATAAATGACTTAGGTCAAACCAGTTCCGTTTCTGGATTGATTATGAGAAAAATTATAACTGCGTTTTACGAACCTCGTAACGACTCACTTTAAAACAGCTTGTACTAAAAAAGAAAATGAAAGCCCAGAAAAATTATGAGGGAAAAATCTTATAATAAATATCGTTTACATCCGCATATAATTGCAAATACTGATTAAGCCAAAGTGCTTATTAAGAGATAATTTCTATGAGGCGCTAAGAGGCTTATGGAACTCACTTATTTTATTTGTAAAAAGCTTGCGCATCTAGAGTGGTGAGATACAGCGACTTCAATTAACGATGATAATCTACTTTTGTGAAATTTTATTAGCTGTATATCAGTAAGGTAAACAAACGAGAATACAGCCCATCAGGATGCTGTGACTGATTTACACATCCTAGACTAAGGTGAATTAGTGGATTTTCGTTGCCCCTAGGATTATACTGGAGTGCTTCGCTACCAGTAGAAGGGGTCACCAGTTTTTGTCAATTACCGTACGAAAACGAACATATACAAAAAGAAAGATGCGTTGTTGCCACCCATAATAATGATGACCCATAAGGATGATGGAATGTGTCTATACCAGTAAAAAGGGTTTCCGGTTTTCGTCGGTTATCCCCACGGTCGAGCCGATCTACATTAAACGATAATAAAATATTTTATAATACATTTTACGTTCTCTTATAGTAAAATATCCATAAATATATCATACACTCGTATAATTTGTTTTTATCGTTTTTTCTTTTTCGTTTCTTGTGGCATGTTTTTATAATATTATGAAGTTTACATTTTATGTGGATAACTTTTGAATTAGCACCGTAAAACTAAACACTTGTAATGAACACCGTCATCTTACCTTTTATTGTTTAGGCGGCTCAGAACACCGTTCCATTAACAAAATAATGGAAGTATCTACAGGAGAGAAAACAAAACGTAGGAAAGAGATTTCTTAGTACGAAAGCGGTCATTTGTAAGCGGTCGAGAAAAATGCTCACTCGTCCAGAAAAAATAATCGTGGTAAGCGCCTCGTGGCTTCACAAGAGCACATTCTTCAGCCTAACTATGACTACGCTGTAAGCTCTATCCTAATTGTGGTTTCCAAACGAATGCTCAAATATTTAGTAATTGGGTATTATGGACCACTAATTTAGTATTGCATTTTTTCGTAAACATTAAAACTTTTTTTATCTTCTTTCTCAATACGTTTCCGTATCCTCGTAGATATATTCTTTTTTTTTAGAAAAAATACTAGTAATGCTATTTAAACATTACTAATATTCCCTTTAACCACTTCTGGTAAGCTTAAAATGCTTGATTGGTGGATTCGAACCCACTTTACGATATTGTTTAATGTATCTTTAGATTTTTAAGAAAAAAGTAATTACATATAAATACACAGTTGTTCTTTTTCCACATAATCTCTATCTATTATGATTATGAATAAATATATACATAATAAATAACCCGGAAAATATTTAAATTAATTTCATAGTGTAGTTTTAATCTGATTTACGAACATAATATGTTGTACTAACATTTTTATGGACCAAAAATCTGAAATAAATTCATTTTATTTTTAGTTTATTCTTTTACTTTTATGCATATTTGTTTACGTTAAAATTGTAAATAATTTAATGTAAAAGTCAACAGTTTGAGTTTGTCTAAGTTTTCTTTTTAGCTGTCTCAATATTATTCAATGATTCTTCGCTTGCACTTTAAAATTCATTTCCTAATTTATCAAAAGGTTTTTATTTTTGGTCCATTTTCCCTTATTTTTTACTTTTTTGTTTTTATTATTAGCCAGTGCTTGACTACAGTCCCGCCTGGTGGTAGATGTTGATATAAAATAATGCCCAAGATGGTGGTAAATCACAATGTGTTAGCATAAAAGCCTCACCAACTTAACAAATTCACCCATACACTAGTTTGAGTTGAATAATAATACTAATCTTTATGAAGCGTAAACAACTCGCTTTCATCATGAGCTGTGATGATCATGTCATGAAATTATTATTTTGTCATCGGTTCTTGATGATGCATTATTTCAGATTATTCAAACGTCCAGAAGTGGGAGCAAACTGAATTATAAAAGTACATTTTATTCATACATACATTCAAATACATAAACCTTAAGCTAATATTAAAGCGTATAAAAAGAGTAAAGATCGTCTTCATAGTTTGACAGGTTCAATATTATATAATACAGAATATAATATTTTGTACAGCAGTATAAATATTAAATATCGAATAAAGCACAGATGGGCATTGTACCGCTTGCATAATTTTATGCAAATTCGAATATATTTGTATCGATTAATTAATTATTGTTGGTATTTCCATTCAATTTATTATGCATTGTTTGCTAATCGACGACGAAGTTATATTTTATCTAAGTTGAACATAAAATTGTGCTTAAAAGTTAAAAGAACGGATTTTCATAATATGAATTAAATTACCATTAGCATTTCATTATTTTCTATAACTCTAAACAATATTCATTTTACAAAATCAAGTAATACGGGTAATTTATAACTTGGGGCTTCGCGAGTCGCTATGCGTCCTTTTTAAGAAGACTGGTATCTTGACACTTCCGTCGCTGTTTATTTTTTGAGAACATGCTACGTACGGAAAAATATAAATTGATTTAATAAAAAACGAACTATCTCCCGAAGAACGGGTCGTGATGATACTCTAGAGGTTCCTTAATTTAGATTAGATAAAACTGGAAAGTCTTTTTTTAAGTAAATTATATATACGTATCAAAGTTAAAGTAAGTTAAAGTTACAGCCTATTTACGTCCCACTGCTGGGCACAGGCCTTTCAGGCATTTATGAGGGGGTTTTAGGGCAAGGAAAAAAATCTTCGATTTTTTTATTTCTCAGGCCTATTTATATATACATATAAATAAAAATTCTTTTATGAGTTACTCAAAACCTAAACACTAGAAATTGTAAATAAAATTGTAACATGGCTTAAAAAAGAAAGACCCGAGAGTTTCTTGCCGGTTCTACTCTTTGCGAACTTGTACACATTCTGACGTTCATAGGAGCTTTAAACAAGTCTAAATTGAATAAAAATGTTGACTATAAAGTAGTATTTCTCTTGTGTATGTTATTATTCTGAGATTTCTCTCGTCTCTCATAATGTTGTTGGAAACCATTTTATATTAAAAAGTTAAAGTTACGGCCTATAATACGTTTCTATGCTGGGCACAGGCCTCCTGTCATTTCTGGGAGGGTTTTAGGTCAAAGAAACGTCCGCCGCGCTGCTCCAATGCGTGTTGGCGAACTTCAGATGTCTTGAAATATTTTTTTTATTATTTCTCAGAAATGCAGGTTTTCTCCTGATGTTTTCATTCACGTGGCAAATCAGCACTAAAATTGCAATTAACAATTTCATTGGTGCCGGTGGAAATCGAAGCCGGGTTGTTCTCGTACTGTGAAATTAAGAGCGAGCGCTCAGGCCCTGAGCCACCACGGCTCTCATTTTATAGTAGTTTACGTATAATTTTACAATTGGAAAAATAATGCTATGTTGTATGTATATGTTATGTCTATATTGATGACTTTCGCCCTAGGCCACCGCAGTACACACACCTACCACAAACTTTACGGTTAGCTGGTACAAAATGTCATATAGCATTAAGTTTTTACCATAGTACATGGAAGTATAAAATAAATTAAATCAATAAATATAAACATTACAAAGAAGTATGATATTAATAAAAAAATCTTTGCAACTTTCAATTAAGTTGAGATGGCATATTCATTCAATTAGATTACTTTTAAAACGAAGACATTTGATTCAAGTTATAAACCTTGAGGAGGATAAATCTTTTACTAATGTTGTCGTTGGACGGTTTAATGTACTTTTAATTAACGGTTAGAAGAGGCTGGAGGGAGAAATGTAAATGCTATTGCGCAAATTGTAAATCTAATTGCAAACAGAATTATTAATTGTCATTCACCCGTAAAGGGAAATGAATAAAAAAGCCTTTGTGTATTTTCAAGTACTATGTATATCTTTGTAAGTCCTGTAGAACTCTCTGTGTAATTACATTCCGTTAAAGAGCAAAATTGTTAACGTGCCGAGTGCTTTTATGGACTCTACGTACTTACGTATAAGATTGATGTAATATCGTCTACGGCTGGTTGTTAGCTGTAACTAAGAAATATAGGACTCTATTTCTTCAAGGCGTTTTAATTTCGCCGGCGACGGCAGGTGTTGAATTTTTTTTGTGTCACCTCGCCGAGTGAGATATGTAAGTGTTTGCGACGCGAAACTCTAAACTTAAATATTTTATTCTTTGTAGCTTCAACATTTCCTTTAAAATTTTTGTAATTTATATTCATATGTATATTAAATCATATAATAGTTGTTTACATTAATTAAGTGAGTATTTGTATAACATAACTAGTACTTGAGCGGCCAAGCATTGCCCGGCGTTTGAATTATTTTCAATGTCACCAATCTAGATTAACGTTGAACGTAAAACTTTATCTAAATATAAAATTTAATCAAGTATATGAACGTCTAAAAGCCGAAGTGCGGGTACCTTACACCTAGGTTTCGGCGTCTACAACTAGGTGCAGTCGATTGCGCTTAGTTAACTTAGGTATATTCGATTGTTTCATGTTAAGAACTAAGTTTGGCCGCTTATATTGACAAATTAGGTTTAGTCCAAATTCCAAATAATAATCAAAGTAACTAGGATTTCTGATAACTTTTTAAAATATACCAAAACACTTATACAGTAAGTACAGCGACAATAAGTGTTATTACTTATGTCAAGTAGCAAATCAAATATAAGTTTGTAAAATTGAAATACTTACTCATTAACAACGATAAATATTTAAATAAATATCATATTAATTATGATTTAAAAAAGTATTTATTCCTCAGGTGCATTGTACATTGTATTTGCATCAACATGATAGTAGAATTATCGTTCAAGCACAAAAGGGAATTTATTAATCTTATGTTTTTATACTACTTCATTAAAAGTCAACTCAGTACCGCGAACGATGGTTTTAGAGGTACAGACGCTACGCCGCTACGCGGCTACGCGGCTACGCGATACAGTGCTGTGAGCAGCTACGAGCTGCAATCGCCCGAAAGGGCGAGCGAACGCGAGGAACGCGTGGGTCGCACTGATTCCGCTCGCCTCCAGCTGCGAATAATCCATACCCGAGAGGCGGGAGGCTGTATTTAGGGACCGGAGGGCGCTCGAGCGGCCGGTGCCGACTGCCGTTGCCCGCCGTGCGCTCCGGCGTCCAACGTGTTGACACAATTTCGAATATCGTCACATAGGTAATTTTGGGAACGCAGTCACGAGTTTTATACAATAAAAATGCAACTGTAAACATAAAAAGCATATACCTCGTAACCTATTTGTTCTATTGTAATTTCTCATGCATCTCTAGAAAAAGTGTTATATTTCATTTATAAAGTTAAAAGTTTGTAAATTATTTAAAAAAAAATATTATTATAGTAACGGAACAGCTACTTATATTAGACACTTTTTACCTACAGGTTTTCTTAATCTGATGTAGCAGGTTAGTATAAGAAAACTCTCTAAGACTAAGTAAAGTTTCCTTGAAAAATCGCATGGTAGTATTTATAATCCTTGCAAATATTTAAAATTTTCATTATTTACATCATCATTATCATTATAGCATTATATCATATACCTATCAATGAATATAATATGTAGGTTATAGCCTCAGACTTTCACAAAGCAAGGTCTAGAACTACTGGTATCCCAGTCGTCATTCCATTTACAATATGATATGCCAAATTTTATGTTTTACAGATACGAATACATTTTTTTCCAACTTATTCTCTGTGTACCTCATGATTTTAGCTGTAAGATATTAATATATGATCGTTAAAATTTAACAGAAATTTCATTTATTATATGGAGCAATAAAATTTTATGCTTTCAGAAATTAATACTAGAGAACGTAAATCTTAGTTAAAATTCAAACAGCAGCTTAAGTTAAGCAGTGGGTTATACTAATAAGTGTTCAAACATTTATCCATCTTTGTCTGCCAAGAATCCATCTCCGTTACTTCCCTCATTAGTTTATATGACTTAGGAAAAGTTTGAAGTCGTTTTGAAACCGGGCCCTTCGTTATATTAAGGTATTTAATAAAATTGTGTTGCCATAACAATAAATAACCTCAACGTGACCAGTTTATTAGTTGCTACTTTATGTTGAGTTATACAATGAGAGTAAGGCCTCGAATTTCGGACGCGGTTTTGAAAATAAAGGTTCTTTTTTATTTCTTAAAGTGGCCTTTCAAAGTTATTTCACCAAAGTAGCACTAAATAAATTTCCCACTCGTGGCGCAATGTATTATTATGTATTTTGATTCACAATCAGCTATTCAATAGATTGTTTATTTATTGAAAATATCATTGGTGTCTAAATGTTTTTTGCCGATGATTAAATGCCATACATTTTACGTATGTTTTATATTCATAGGCTTAGGTTTCCTTTACTATTATAATCTAGTGCTTGAGTATCCCAACTGATGATTAGTGGTGATGCAGCCGAAGATAGTAAAGCACACTGACATTTATTTATTTATTAAGGACAGCCAACAAATCTTACACCAAATAGATTAAATTGTTAAGCTATTATTTAAGATTTAAGCTAAGTGCAGATTCAATTACAGGCTGCCACGACTTGCAAGTGTGAGTGTTTAATGTTTATTTAAAAAGTAATAAAATATAAAAAAGTAAACTAATCCAAAATTATTCCGTACTCAAACTTGCACCTAGAAGTAACTTTTTGAATTTAGAGAGGCTATTTGAAAAAATGTCTACATCCGTTTTTTTCTGGAGCTCATTGTATTGTCGTTGCAACCTGTTCATGATTGCGTGATGGTCGAGATTGCTTTTGGATCCCTTGGCAGAAAATGGAGTGTTTCCCTTTTCGCGAGATTTTATTATGCCGAAGCTGTTCCAACAGTCCAGGGCAATCCAGACCACATCTTACAATTTTTTATAAAAGCAAAAATGATCTAATACAAGTCTCCTATTTTTCAAGCTTTTCATTTTGAATTTTGAAAGTCTATCGACGTACGAAGGCAACTGCTTAGCTAGACCGGATTGAAATGAGACATACCATAAAAGTCTTTTCTGCACACGTTCTAGTCGCTTAACATACTGTTCGTAGTGTGGTGACCAAATCCGGCTGCAATACTCCCAAATTTAACGTACGTTTGCGTTATATAATAAAATTTTAGTGGCTAGTTTTAGTTTCTTACAATTATGAATTACGAATCTTCACATTTTGAAGACCCTACATGTTACGTCTTCAATTTGTTTGTGAAACCGAAGTTTTTATCTAAAATAACGCCTAGGTCCCGGATAGAATCTACCTCTTTAAGTTGTTTTCCACTGATGTGATACAAAGGTGATGCTTGCAACCTGTGCCGTGAGAATCGAATAAAATTACATTTATCACCATTAGTTCCATTCGGATAAAATAGGACAAAGACGTTATTTGAATACTTTAGCAATGGTTGGTAGCAATGAAATTGGTCTGTAGTTTGTTATTAGTTTGTCATCACCAGACTTAAATACTGGCACAATAAGAGCTCTTTTCCAAACTGTAGGAAATTCCCCTCGACGCAATGATTCATTAAAGATCAATGAAAGCGGATATGACAAACACTCTAAACAGCGAATCAGAAACATTGGCGGTAACCCATCATAACCAGCACGCTTAGCGGGATCAAGCATCTTTAGGGCAAGTTCGATTTGTCGCAGAGAAAATAAAATTTCCCCAATACTATAAGTGCTAGTGACCACTGGTGGGAGAACTACTTGTCTTGTAGCAGTTGAGGGCACACTATAAGCTGACATGAAGCAAGTGGCAAACAGATTAGCTATATCCCTTTCAGAATCAGCCGTCTCGCCATCAAAGTGTATTATAGATGCGAAATTACTACTATCAAACTTTTTATGTTTCATGAACGACCAGAACAGTTTGGGATTTTTAGAGAGTGAGTTATCTATGTCAGATAAATATGTTTTATATTAGAATGTGATTAAAGAGTCACACCTCTTTTTCAAGGATTGCAAGTACAACAAGTCGAGAGGTTTATTGTATTTTTAAATTTCATTCGGTATTTTTGTTTTTCTTGAAGATGTTGAATTAAATTTTACGGATACCAAATAGGATATTTCGTGTTTTTCGGTTTGTACAATGAAACATGCTTAGCTACATATAACCTCTCTCAGTATGTCATAGAAACGTTTAACTTTGTCTTCTAGATCTAAACAGCCTCGAAATTCTTGGTCCCACGAGGCATCCACAAGACTCAAAAGAATTCCCTAATAGTCCGCCTTGTGGAAATTATGTCGGGGTACGCTACTTTTATCTTTAAGTTTCGTGTCAGTTCGCACTGATAGGGAGAACTCTGCGCTGTTTGTAGGTTTAGCAACCTCAAGGTTAGATAATATCAGATCCAGGATTTTATTTTTACAGTTAGGGATGTCATTATACTGTTTTAAGTCATTTAAATTAATAAAATCGATTAACATACTATAATGAGTGTCCGCAGTACTCGAATTACATGGTGAGTTATTGTTCCAAACTAAGGAGTTCATATTGAAGTCACATACAATAATTGTATTCGTTTGTGTCTCCATGTTACTATTAAAGTTATTGATAAATTTAGCTTACATTTGTTTTTATACAGAAGGAGTCAAATATACTGAACAAATGTGTATAGTTTCAGTTTTAAACGGCGATTTAAAAATCAGGGCTACCCATACATCCTCGCACAGGCTTTCATAGGACGAAAGACTATAAGAGGTGATATGTTTTGCAACGGCAATAAGTACCCCGCCGTTCTCTTTCCCCCCATGAAATCCACTAGTTTCACGATCCCTTCTAAACACATTATACCGATCGCCAAACAGTTTACCGTCGTACGCACAGCCACGTTTCTGTCAAAACAGTCACATCATAAGTACATACTAACATATTCTTATAAAATTGCAAAGTTTTACTTCGTAAGCCTCGAATATTTTAGTTTTGATTTTAAACTATTGAACTTTTTTTCTGTTACGCCTAATACGTTCGATATAACTATATAATATAACTAAACTAATTTTCGCAGCATGTCCATGCTATGCACACATACATATTCAGAGGTTTCCATCTTCCACATGAAAACTCTTCCTCCACGCACCCACACAAATTTGTAGTTCAGTTCCTTGGCGCGCAAACGGGCAGCCGCATGCAGAGCTTTGTTTTCTTAAGAAAGGTTTTCCACCAAGTATACCGCTGGCTTTCTTTCGTCACTAAGCCCTAGGTGACTCGTATTTAATTTGTTTTCTTTTATAGTCCATCGCAGCCGCCAGTAACTTATCACAAAGACGTGGGCCGGCAAGACGAATCAAGATAGCTATATGATTGCTAGATAGTCTAGATAATTGCTGGTTCATTTTAACTATACGAGTGCAATGGAAGATGTCACTTTCGCTGACTGGGCAGTTAATAGCGCAACTGATTTGCTGAACGATCTTAATCACATTTTCATTTTTATGTTCTGGGGAACCAATTAATACCAGAACAAAGTAATACCAGATTAGCCGAGCGGGAGATCTGGGCAATTAAGTTGACATGAGAAATAAGACTATTGACCTATACTAGTTTTGTGTTTTATTCCTTCAACTGTCGAACTTTGGACGTTTGAGTATTTACGTTGGCTTTCATTTTCTCGAAATGCTCATTGAAAAACGTTAAGGAATCCTTAAATCTGTTGATATCCGCGTAAATTAAGTTCTATTTAATTTATTATGATACGTAATTTAGAGCGTGAAACAGTCAATGTGCTCATCCACCTCCGGATGTTCTGCCGGCCTACGCCTCATAGTTACATTAATAGGAATTGACGCCGTCGAAGGCGATCCCCGGATCGGTGTGTTGGAGTTATCACCTCGAGGCCGTCTACAGATGCAATCCGGACACAGCCAATCCATTTTTGATTGTGCAGCCATCCAATTCAGTTCAATATCAGAGATATTAACACATAAGCTGTGGCAAGATTTTTTTTATAGGGTAGGGTGACAAACGAGCACACAGTCGACCTGATGGTAAGTGGTTACTGTGGCCCATAGGCTCTACATCTATCCTCGTTTGCGAATCAAAATTCAGATGCGTTGTCCCCCGTGAGGACTAAGATGAAATGCCTCATTTCCAGTAAAAAAAGGGTCTCCGGTTATCTACACTTACCATACGAGACACAGCAGTATTAAGCTGCTATTTTACCCTGGTATTCTGTGAGAGCGTGGTCCTTCCCCGGTCAAGCCGACTCATTCGTGCAGCATGGCTCTACCACGTTATAAATTTAACACGTCGCGCAAACAATGTATCCGTCGCCGCTTCTAACCGTGTCCGTCTAACCTAATATACAGATTTATATGCACATTGAAATACTTAATCATAATATGCAAACTCTTTTTCCATAGTATGGTTAAAGGTGTTGCCCAGCTATGCGGATGTGAATGACAGGAAAGTCAGTTAAATCTCTTGGGAATTAAGTGAAAGATGTTGGGTCAAGTCATCTGACGTATGCATTATGAAACCTTCATACCCTTTTCAGAAAACGGTTAAGTTTTTGCGCGTTGTTTCTTCGTGTTTTTTTTTTTTCAGAAATATAACTTTACCCATTCGTAATAGGTTTGTCCTGGATTTCGAATCTATAAGATCCATATTCAGTAGGCAAGAATTATCAGTAATTTTTTTCTTTGATAATATATTATAATTACAATATGCGTATGCAACGATAAAAGAAGACAAATAGCAGTGAGAGTAAAACGCAATGCGCCCACACGTTTTAGCGTGCATTATACTGCCTCGTTGATCTAGTGGCTGCAACTGCTGATCATGAGGTCGCGGGCTCAAATGTGGCCCGAGTCGGGCCAAAAAATATCAATTATTGAGTTTTTCCGTCAAGAAATTCTAGGTAGCTGCCCGGAATCAGGAAGTTGACGGTGTCTCACCTCCGCGCCTCGGGAAGCACGTAAAGCTTTCGGTGCCGCGCCTGATCTCTCTTCACCGACCAATCGGACTATGAGAGTGAGGGAATAGTGCTTGTGCAGGCACTTGAGCACTATAATCTGTCCTGCGCTGATGGCTAGTCTGCGTTTAGGCTGGCCGCGGTGAACGAAATTCGATCTGGAGGACACTTTATTATTATATTCTTGAGAATAAGACTAAGTTCAATCGTTTATATTGTTTGTCGTGAATCTGTACATTGCAGTTATTTCGATAGGTAAAATAAAAAAGCAGTGAAGGCATTGGAACGTGGCAGTGCCATGTTGCAGAATATTATTGATGCTCCACGAATCGGTCGGTTTGACTGGGGAAGGACCTTGCTCGCACATAACCCTATCGTGAAATTGCATCATAATGTGACCAGCTAGCTAAGCTGCTGTGTTTCGTGTGGGTGAGTGACGAGAATACCACGTGGAAGGACTGCCTAGGACACCGTCTGGATAGGTAACACCCTCATGCCTATTTCTGTCGTCACATAGCAGCACTTGCACTGCTGCGTATCGGTCTAAAAGGTATAAAAAGCCAGTATAATTGTAGGCGGTGATGTCATCATCCTTTTAAGTGACAACATATCTGTAGACTTTATTAGTAGGAGTTGGCTGCAGGTGTCGAAGGACTGCAGTAAGCGATTACTGTAAGTACGTTTGTCACTTCAGTTTTATAGAGAGAAAGAGAACCGTAAACCGTAAAACCATTTTACTGCTCCGCATTATGATTCTCAATCATTCATCACAATATTACTTACTATCAGGTGGATTGTGTGCTCCTTGATCACCCCTACTTATATGAAAACAAAATACTTACTTCCTGATATAAGGGCCCGGCTACACGCTCAATTCACATTCAATTTGGGACAATTTGAAATAAAAATAGAAGCCTAATTTAATCATATTTTCAAAAGCTGTAATATCGGTATATCATTATTTATATATTTGAACTTGTATAAAAATTTGGCTACAACATGTTACATGTTCGCTCAAATGATGTTTTACTGTACTTTTGGAATCGAGAATTTTGATTGAACAAAACATATCTCGTAGCTGTAGTTCGACCCTAATCCGACGTGAGATTAGTTTTGTATGTTCTAAGAGGATATTGTTCCTAAGTAACACTTTTCAATTATCTACATCGTTCATATACACAGATAACACTCTTAGTTTCATATCGTAAACTCCCTATTGAAGAGTAAGTAGATGAAGTGCTTTTAATTACGTATGCCGTGATGAGCTCAAGGGGATTAGTAGCGTGTAGTTTAAAGCATAAATAGTCTAAAAGTTATATTGAAATCAAATGTATGTATCTATATATTAATATTAACGTGTTTTAGTATAATGACTAACTATTTTTTTATAGTATGTACTTACATAAATTTTGAGTTATAAATGAAATGTTTTTATTTCCGACGTCCCTACAAACATTCATTTAAAGAACTTTTTTATGGTTCCATTAGACGGGAAGGTTCCTTACTAATAGGAATTCCTACAGAATACTGTAAATGAAAAACCGTGCTGGGGACTGCATTATCCGATTCGTATTATTTTTGTGTCGGACTTGGACTCCATTGGCTTTACTAGAAAAGCTCTTTCATAAAGATATATTATTGAGTTGAAGACACTAAGAACGTAGGTACTACTTTTTAAAATCTATTTAAACGTTAAAATATGGATATATCTGAAATAAACCTTTTAAGTTTGTTATTTTAAGCTTTTAATACTCACTTACTTTACTTTTTTCTTTTTTTATATAGAAGAGGGGGCAAACGAGCATGCGGCTCACCTGATGGAAAGTGACTACAGCCGCCCATGAACAACTGCAACACCAGGGAGGGAATAACAGATGCGTTGCCGGCCTTTTAAAAAAAATTACGCTCTTTTCTTGAAAGTCCCTAAGTCGTATCGGTCCAGAAAAATCGCTGATGGTAATCGATTCCACAAGGAAGTCGTGCGAGGAGGAAAACATCTTGTTTTAAAAAATATTTTTTATAAAACTGAAGTCACAAAAGAACTTACAGTCAAACTGATGGCAAGGGGCTGCTGCTCTCCATGAACATCTGCAGCTATCTTCATACAGAGAAGGCTATAGATACATTATCACCCCTGCGTACTAAAATAGAATATCTCCCACCCTATAATTATACGAGCTCCCTATGTCTTACACCGGAACACAGCAATGGAAACACTATTTTTGGCGGCAGAAATAGGTAAAAGGGGTCCTAATACCTAGATATTATATATTACTAGGCTTGCCCCTAGCCATGCATCCATCCGCGCGGCAGACGTTGGATTGGCGGAGAGGGTAGGAATAGGAGAAGTGGAAGGATAGATGGTGTGAAAAGGAAGATTGGTAAGTTAGGGTGGGAAATAGGAAATGTGGGATATTACTGCCCAGGAGGGCAAGGGATAGGACAGTAATAGCTAGGGAAGCCGGGGTCGCATACCCGTATACTATACCACAACTACCGGACAGGTAAATTGGCCGGGCAGACTGTTCTGCCCTTTTCGACGATCCTTCATATAAAAATCCTTAAATTCGTAAAAAAAAATATTGAGTGTCACTTATCAGGATAAAAACTATGCTATCTCTCAAGTTGAACCAGACTGCACAGAGTGTGTAAAATTTCATTGAAATCAGTTCAGTAGTTTAGGAGTTCATCGCGGACAAACACCGTGACACGTAATTTTTATATATAAAGATTATTTTATATTAATGAACTGTGTAATTTATATTTTTATATCGGGTATTATGTTTTACCTCATATAAAAACTACTGCATAAAATATTAAATATTCGATTGTCTTTATATTTATAATACTACGGGCACACAATTTATATCAGAATGATATAGGCCTCTATTGAAATATAACCTTATTTGTTGACTTCTAGTATGCTCCGGAGAGAAGAACAATAAATTTGTTCTGGTGAATATGGAAAGCAGAATACTTGCCGAACGCGTCTTATTGAATGTTGTTATCAATATAATATGATGTAGATAAGTTAATGTAGGTAAACTACTTACTAAAAGAATGAAAAAATATCATTTATTTAGTAATATTTTAAATAAATTAATATTTAAGGTCTCTTTATCCGCCACTTATTTATTAACCATAATATTAAGTACTATTATAAAACAAAATTAATAACATTTAAATATTTATGCAAATCCCTAAAAAATGATAACTGTATGGTTGCCTAGTCAGGTTTGATTTCTCATACTTATAGGTGTCTGGTATCACCTAGACACCATCATAATTTAATAGTAAGAAAATTGACAATCCGAAATTTAGATTAACTAATATAACTAAGTCATTTATGGGGCGAAGAATATAATATAATAAATTTTTTTATGATACATTAAGCCTGTCTGAGAGAAAATTTGAATCTTACATTACCAAGTGCTTATGCTCCAAAGCTTACTAAGGTACGTGAGGGTAATATGGTCGCCTTAAGCTTCGCCGCCCTATAAAACTAAAACTATGAAGAGGATCTGTCCTTCTAAAAACAGAAAACAAAAACACAAATACGTATACTAATATATTCAGAAAATTAATATATTAAGAAAAAAATAGCAAACAAGCTTTGGCAATAATTTAGAAATACTTTGAAAAATCAAACTTATAAAAAACTAACTGCCCTACACAGTACCAAAATCATAGACTTAGAATATACTACGCCAGTATATCAGAATATACTGGCGACTTACTTAGAAGTCTATGACTAAAATCGACTAAAATATTTACCATATTGTCAACTGTCAGAATGGCGTCGATAAATCAGCGCCCTTTTAACCCTTTGTTATTTAACTGACTGATAAAGAGCTATCGTATCACAGAGCCATCAATAAAAGCAAGGCTGTAGCTTTTAAATTTTAAGAAAGTGACCATATTAACCGGATGACCATACTATCCTCACGTACTATATACATACTTTAAATGCCTTGTTGGGGCTAGTAGTTGTAAGCGCGACTGCTTATCATGACGTGTCTGGATCAAATCCCGTGGTTGGGCGAATATCAGTTATTGGGTTTTTCTGTTATAAAATTGCCAGTGTTTCAACCCTGTGGCTTGGGAAGTATTGAAATGAAGTAAGTAGTATCGGAATGCCGTCCCATCTGCTATGAGAGTGAGGGAATAGAGAGTACAACTGTACTTATTTTCGCACACATTCGAGCACTATAATCCAGTCCTGCGCAGATTGCGGGTGTCATTAAAGTTTAAATGAATATTTTGCTCCCAATTTTTTTCATGTTGTTTTTTTATATTACCATAGAAAATGATGAAGTTACCGATTGGCTTATTATAATATGTAGAATGTTCTTGTAAATATCATCATCATCATTACAGCCTTTCATAAGTCCACTGCTGAACATAGGCCTCCCCCAAGGAATGCCACAAAGCACGGTCCTGAGCCACCTGCATCCATCGACTTCCTGCATGCCTTACCAGGTCGTCACTCCATCTCGTGGGGGGTCGCCCTACACTTCGCCTACCGGTACGAGGCTGCCACTCCAGAACCTTTCTTCCCCATCGGTGGTCGGTTCTTCGAGCTATATGGCCGGCCCGCTGCCACTTCAGCTTACGAATTCGTTGGGCTATGTCGGTTACTCTGGTTCTACTGCGGATATCCTCATTCCTAAGTTTATCACGCAGAGAAATTCCGAGCATAGCCTTCTCCATAGCTCGCTGAGCAACGTTGAGCTTTCTCATACGGCCAGCAGTAAAGGACCACGTCTCAAATCCGTAAGTCGTCACTGGCAACACGCACTGGTTCTACAATTTCGTTTTAAGGTTTTGAGGTATGTCTGACGAGAAGATGTGTCGTAGTTTCCCGAACGCTGCCCAGCCGAGTTGAATCCGTCGATTGACCTCTCGAATAACATGAGTTTGCCGTGTAGTGGCAGTCAAGAATATCCACTACCCCATATCTTCCCGTGGGAAAAGACGACAAAGGGAAACACACAGGAGATGGGCAGCAGCATCTTCCTGATAATAGCCAAAATTAAAATTAAAAAACTGCGGTTGCCAACCCGCTCGCCAAGCGTGGCAACTATGGAAAATACCCCCCCCCCCCTATGAAGAGAGTAACAAGGAGACGGCCCCTAGTCCCCGGCGGCCCCGCTATTCCTGGCTACGGTGGTGACCATGGTAACGGCGGGGCAAGGGATGCTAAGAATCTCCGGCGGAGATTCGGTTGCCACCTTAGACGACTCGACCTGGCAACGTACAACGCACGCACCCTGAGGACTGACGAGAAGATCGTGGAGCTGGAAGAAGAGATAGACAAGTTGCGCTGGCATATTATAGGATTATCCGAAGTCCGAAGAGAGGGGGAGGACACGGTAATCCTCGAATCCGGCAACCTGCTCTATCACCGGGTGGGCGACCATCTGTCCCGAGGAGGTGTCGGATTTATCGTCCACAAGTATCTCGTTAACAACGTTGTAAAGATCGGCAGTGTGTCGACGAGGGTTGCGTACCTTCTACTCAGAATCACCAAACGGTATTCGCTGAAAGTCATACAGGTTTACGCACCAATCTCGGCACACCCCGATGAGGAGGCGGAAGAAATGTATGAGGATATCTCTAGAGCCCTGCATTCCTCCAAAACCCACTATACGGTGTTAATGGGAGACTTCAATGCAAAACTAGGCACAAGAGAAAACGGTGAGGTAGGGAAATTTGGAATAGGGCAACGGAACTCAAGGGGCCAGCAGCTGGCCGACTTCATGGAGAAAGAGGGACTCTTTATGATGAACTCTTTCTTCCAGAAGCGGCCCCACAGGAAGTGGACCTGGTCGAACCCCGACGGTTCGACAAAAAATGAGATTGACTTCATTATGACGACCAGACGACAACTGTTCAGTGATGTCTCCGTGATCGCGAGGGTGAAAACTAGTAGCGATCACCGAATGGTTAGAGGCACACTGAACCTAAACGTTAAGTTGAAGAGGTCTCGTCTAATGAAGTCAACGCTCCGTCCACCTCATGCTCTGTTCCAAAGTCCTGAAACCTTTCAGCTCGAGTTACAAAAACTTTTTAAGTGCCTAGGAGACTGCAATGATGTGGACGATATGAATGACAAGCTCGTGGAAACTGTCCATGCGGTCGGAGCTAAGTTCTGCAAGACCCGCCGCAGAAGAACACAAAAACTCTCCGATCACACTCTTAATATTATGGCTGTTAGACGGGAGATGAAGCTACATTCTTCAACAGATTTGACAGCATACAGGCAACTGAACAGACAGATCTCCAAATGCATGCGGCGGGACTTACGCAACTTCAATACAGCTTGTATTGAAGAAGCGATCGAGCGGAACCAAGGATTTTTGAATGGGTCAGCTCGACCGGGGAAGGACAACGCTCTCACAGAATACCAACATCAAATAGCAGCTTCATGCTGCTGTGTTTCGTATGGCGAGGTAGAGAACCGGAAACCCATTTTACTGGAAAAGAGGCATTCTATCTTAGTCCTCACGGGTGACAACGCATCTGCATTTTGATTCGCAAACGAGGATAAATGTAGATGTCTATGGGCCACAGCAACCACTTACCATCAGGTGGACTGTGTGCTCGTTTGTCACCCTATCCTATAAAAAAAGGCTCTAAAGGCTTTGCCAGAGATCTGTCTGCCAGAAAGAGCCAACTGTCAAAGTTAAAGACCGAGTGTGGCAGCATCGTTTCCGGAGCACCTGAGATTTTGAGTGAGATTGGGAGGTTCTATGGACAGCTTTACACGTCATCGTTGGAGCCACACGCAAGTGTGAGTAACGATCCAAGAGCGAGTTTTATCCGACACTATTCCGAAGATATCCCGGACGTCAGTCTGAGCGAGATTAGAATGGTCTACAGCATCTTAAAAACGGAAAGGCCCCAGGCGAGGATGGAATTACAGCGGAGCTTCTGAAAGCGGGTGGAAAACCAGTACTGAAAGTCCTTCAGAGTCTCTTTGATTCCGTACTCCATTGTGGCATTACACCGGAGGCGTGGAGCAGAAGTGCGGTGGTCTTGTTCTTCAAGAAAGGTGACAATGTCCTCTTTAAGAACTACAGACCGATTTCCCTTCTGAGCCGCGTCTACGTGCTGTTTTCGAGAGTCATTACGAATCGTCTTGCACGCAGACTTGACGACTTTCAGCCTTCCGAACAAGCCGGTTTCCGAAAAGGCTTTAGCACCATATACCACATACATATCCTACGGCAAGTTGTACAGAAGTCCAAGGAGTACAATTTGCCAATAGTCCACATACGGCAGGCATAGGCCTGGCGTAAGTGGACTATGAGAAAGCCTTTGATTCCGTCGAAATTTGGGCAGTGCTGCAGTTCCTTCAGCGGTGCCGAGTTGACTGTCGGTATATCTAAGTGCTGAAGTGTTTGTACAGTAGAGCTACGATGGCTATCCGAGTACAGAACCAGAGTACGAAACCTATCCAATTGCAGAGAGGTGTAAGACAGGGTGACGTTATATCCCCGAAACTCTTCAGCGCTGCATTGGAAGACGTTTTCAAGCTTCTGGACTGGAAAGGATACGGTATTAACATCAATGGCGATTACATCTCTCACCTTCGATTTGCCGACGATATAGTCCTTATGGCAGAATCGCTGGAGGACCTAAGCACTATGCTCAATGACCTCAATAGTGTTTCCCAACGGATAGGTATTAAAATGAACATGAACAAAACAAAGATTATGTTTAATGTCCATGTCACATCTATGCAGGTCGTTGTTGGGAGCACTAAGCTCCAAGTTGTTGACGAGTATGTTTACCTGGGACAAATAGTCCAACTTCGAACGAGAGGTCAATCGACGGATCGTGTAAATATAATTTAAAAAAAATAATTACAATAACCGGCCAAGTGCGAGTCGAGAGTTCGCGCATGAAGGGTTTCCTACCGTCGTAATTCACGTTTCTAGTAGATTAATTTATTTTAATTTTAATTTATTTTTTGTTATAGTGGCAACAGTAATACGTATTGTGTAAAAATGGTACTTGATTAATATGCTTTTGTAATAAAATCGAAATATTGTTTTTTTTTAATATATTGTATGTTGCATTGCATTTTTATGGTCCGTATTTGCACAAAGACTAACTGAATTTGAGAGAATTTATATGTATTTATTAAAAACGTTACAAACATTTCTTTTCCTTAAAACTATGAATAGCTAGTTTTGCTAGGAATGACATGAGTTTGCGCGTAAATTAAAACATTGAACAACTTCAAAAACATGCTAAATTTGACTCTCAGACAGTTTTTTTTATAAGAATTATAAACGACCTTGTTACTGTTTTATTAAATATCCTAAAGTAGAAAGAAATTGCACGTAATGTCATAAATATTTCATAGCTAATTTAATCCGCCTGTGAGTAACAAAAACCTCTTGGTAGTTAATGTGTTTTTACAACTTATTTGAATAGAACTCAACCGTATACGAGAAATTTTTAAATATGTTTAATATAATATATATATACCTATTGATTATAGAGTACTTCCTTTATATATGTACTTACTTAAAGAAATTACCCTGTAATCGGAAAAAACTATCCCAGTATATTCTAAGTCTATGGTAAAAACATGCGATTCACTCTTTCTCCTTTCCGTTAACCGTGTAACGGTAAAGTCCACTGCTGACATAGGCCTCCCCCACCATAGATTGCCTCATAGGGGGATAATTGCCATAGTTGCCACGCTAGGCAAGCGGATTGGCAAACGCAGTTTTTTATTTTTTGTCGTTGTTAGGGATGCGCTGATGCCCATCTCCTGATTTGTTTCCCTCTGTCGCCTCTTACGACACCCACGGGATGATATGGGGTAGTGGATATTCTTACACCGCCACTACCCCCTACACGGCGTATCACTCAACTTTAACCATCTTCAGTAAGTACTTATATGGTCAAGACGGACGTTGTTAATTTAAATTTTATTTAATCATGAGATTATATACTAAAATGGTTCATTACAGATTATTGTCAAACTAATTTAAATGAAAATGTATTTACATATATGCATGTCGAATGGCCTGTTTTTCAGAATATATGTATCTCTCGAATATACGTGGTAGAGCCATGCTGCAGCTATATTAGTAGTATAGTTGTAGCACGAATGGTTAGGCTTGACCGGGGAAGGACCACGCTCTCACAGAATACCAGCGTAATATATATATATATATATATATATATATATATAATAGCAGCTTAACACTGCTGTGTTTCGTTTGGTGAGTGTAGAGAACCGGAACCCTTTTTACTGGAAAAGAGGCATTCCATCTTAGCCCTGACGGGTGACAACGCATCTGCATTTTGATTCTTTATTGAGGATAGATGTAGATGTCTATTGGTCACAGTAACCACTTACCATCAGGTGTGCTCGTTTGGCACCCTATCCTATAAAAAAAATGTCTATGTATAATTTAATAAACTAGTCTATGATTAATATAAAGGAATGCCTGCACTAATTTTTACTAATCATTTTGTATACATTTCGTCTCATTTTAATTACATATAAGAAGGATAGTACACAAAGAGCGCATGCGTCTGAAATCTTAAGCAGTTTTTTTGTAAATTTCGTACAAAACGTATCAGCCTTCGTCAAAGGTGCGAAAGATCTCATACTGTGTCACGTCATGCAGGACTGTAGAAGTTTATTTTATTGAGAAGATGTCACCCTAATATTTAAAAAATCTTTACTTTGTCTTTTAAGTACGTATTCTATTATATGAATGTCCGAGTTGTGCACTTTTAGATATTTCAAAGTTTATTATTTTTAGCAGCTCGTTCCAATTCTCCGATATCAGATTCAGTGATGTTGAAGCCTGTAGGAATTACTTCTTGAGGAACTTTACGTTGTGATGACAAATAAGTTCTCTGTCATAGCGTACCAACAAGTGTAAAGATCGTTATGTAAGCCTGTATGGCAGCCGGCACAATTTTTAGACGATCGTGCCATGAAGTATCCAATAAAAATCGTCGAAGCTGAAAAAATCGGTGTTGAATAAATGGTATTAGCTCCATACAAAATATTCTGCGGTTATGCTGCAGCTTCTATTCGGATTCGGTATCCGCCATTAATAAGCGAAAAACATGATTGCATGATATTCTTTTACAGATTTTTGTACAGAATTTTCACATTCTTCATATTAAGGTGGAAGCTCCAGGGTGTCCCGCGAAATTCAAATTTTCTTGCGTTTTTTGGAATTTGCAGGTCAAGGTTAGGTCATATATTAAACAAAATATGATTCGCGACCGTAGCGATTATGTGTTTACAGAATTATTATCATTAAAATCACCAATACAACCCTGTAAGTTCATATTAGCCCTTAGAATGAGTTTTTTTAGAAAAATATGAACTTATGTTAAATATACAACCTAACCCTGACCTGCAAATTCCAAAAAACGTAAGAAAATTTGAATTTCGCGGGCCACCCTGGAGCTTCCACCTTAAATTAAAATAATTTGATTACACAGGACCTAGCGTTATAAATGATAATAGAATGTAATTTATTATGCTATGTTCACGTTTCTTGTCTGTTTCTATCCATTATGGTTTATTTTTAACAAATGATTGTCATGTTACGACAACGTTGCAAGTTTCATTTTTAATTGTCAAATGGAAAAGCTCTCATAGATTTTTGGGCTCCCACGATACACCGCGCTCATAACAAATCCGTCGTAAATAACGGATATATTATGTAGTTTGTGTTTTTTTTTATTATTTTTAACTATATGCTGTAATTATTATATCTGAAATATTTTTATTTGATATTGATTATATTTCTGCGAATCATGATGGCATTTAAAATCGCAAATTAATGCGATAGTCAACAACTAGAGAAGTGGTGGTTTTTGCGTATTATTGAAGAACTTTCGCCTGATGATTCAGAAGACCTTGAAACCTACTTACTTGTATATAGTCATTGTAGCTCTTGATGATACTAATTGCAGCAATCAATTTATCCTACTATCTCCAAATTTGTTTTTGCGATCTTAAATCTACCTCATTCTAGTAATTCCCTTCTCTTAAAGACAAATAAGCAACAGACTCAACACAACACAAATACGATGGAAGGTATTTCGCATACAAAGCAACTTATTGGTTTGGTTTGATCGATAACAAACTTCTCTTAAAATTTGACAAAAATATGTATGATTTTCGTAATTAATCGACCGTTTCAAACGTTAAGGTTTGATTTGAATACAATTGTTATGTTTTCATTTTATTAAACAATAAGGACAATTTTATTAAATCAATTTGTATGTTTTGAATATCAAGTACGGTAGAGAAACCTACTCCCTTGGTTTTCAAAAAAGCTAAACAAAAGTTATATTATTTGCCTGATTAGATATATCAAATTGGTGTTATTCTTTTACATTTCTTAGGAATCATAACATTATGCTGGAGCATTGTCACTACTGAGGACTAAGATGGAATGCCTCGTTACCAATAAAAATATCTTCGGATGTCTACCGTTACAATACGAAACACAGCAGCATTGTTCTGCTGTGTGGCGTATGAGAATGACCCATTCGTGCTGCAGCCTATAACTGCAGTGTGTCTGCAGCACGCATAAGATTTAAAATAGCATACTTTTATATAAATTTCAGTAGTTTCTAATACATATTATAAAATGTTTGATACACCTGCCAACACTGTCTTGTCCGGTTTCGATATCGGAGACAATTTCCAAGTCAAAGAGAAATATCTTTTAAAATCATATTATAAGCCAACTCACCTACCAACTATGAGACATGGAAAATAATCCCTATAAAGCACCTAAGCATAATCCACCCAAGCAACTATGGCAAAATCCTCCCTATAAGGCAGTCTATGGTCAGCAGTGGACTTTTATAGGTTGTAAAGGATGGTTGTGAGGTTTTAAATAATGACCACCATACGTGCCCACATACAATCTCGCGTTAAAATTCACGACACGATTTTTATTTTTATGTGAAAAAGTCGGAGGTCATAGCACGTTTAATCCCGTATAAACAATCATTTTGTGTTGTTCCACAAATATTAGATATGGATGGGGTTTGAATCCAAGACTTTTGGTAGGTAGTTACGTACTCGTAGTTGTAGATCTAAGTCACGGGGAAACCAACTCATTCTATCATTAAGTTTGTCATTAGGGTCCTTAAAAGATATTTGTCATTAGAGGGCGACATTAATGACATCGTAGTGATAAATCACATCTCAATAATGGGTATATTTTACAGTAAATGTAGGTTAAAGACCCGTGATAAAAAAAATAATGAACTTTTCCTCGTGACCATTACTGTGGTAAGGTTTTTAAGAGTCTGTTTGCATAACGTCGGGCAGGCGGATGGACGCGGATGGAAAGATTGAACAAATTCCGTTCAATATTACTTTTTGCCCGGTATCTCTGAACGGAGTTATTCAACGACCACCTTTTACTTTGTCTGATTAATAAGAATGCTTTTCAGTTTATATTTTATGTATTTTTTTGTATGTAGGTTCGCGATATTTTCGTCAATTGAGAACTAATTTTGATGATACTTTTTTATTTAATAGGCTACATGGTTCATGGTTCATCAATTGAATTTTTGAAAGATATCGTGTAAAATATATTACATACAAAAAACACATACAATCCAATTGTAAGCCTCCTCCTTTTCTTGAAGTCGGCTTAAAAATAATAAAGTAATTTTAACATTGTGAAACCGGCTTTTTAACCGTTCCATATGCTTTGTCTTAGCACCATCTTTAAGTAGTTAAATTATTTTATTCATTTTAGTTCTTTGAAATCTGCTTTTACTCGCTCGTTTACGGATCAAAATGCAGATGCGCTGTCACCCGTGAGGACTAAGATGGAATGCCTCGTTTCCAGTTAAAAGGGTCTCCGGTTCTCTACACTCCTGTCACAATGCTGAGAGAGCGTAGCAGTATGGCTGCACACAGTTGCAGCTTGTCTCTAACAAAACCCAAAAGTATTAATGGTATGACAGCATCTAATTTGCGCACACTAACCCATTCGCTCCCTTAGGTAAGTATACAAGCATTCATGATATACTTACTTAAAAAGGTTTATATCCACAAGTGAATAGTCTGGTAAAAAAGAAGATAATGCCATAATGAACTTTATTATGTTTACATAGCCCAGATCTTTACTATCCTTAATCCTTTTAGTCATCAGTTGTAAAATAACTTTACTCCTTACGTGAAATATTGAAGTTGAAACCCAAGTTTAATCAGAGTTGGTCTACGAACTTCCAACGTAACGCAGGATATGGAACACAGATGTTAGTTTTGAAATCATAGTTACTCGCTTTGAGAAATTTTCATTGTATTTAAAAACCAATTGTACATTGAAAATTATTATTTAAGAGATGTTCCGCTGGATTACTTGTTGGTTCTTTTCAGAAACACAGTTTTATCTAGTTAGTAGTTAGTAGTAGCTAAACCAGTGATAAAAACAAGTTTCAATAAGTATTATTGACACATAAACAAGTAGTGAAATTAAAAAATTTGTACAACCGACTTCAATCTCATTAAAATGAGAACATCTTCAATGTAGTCGAAGTCAATTAATACGCATTATTTAGTATAACCTTGTACTATTATTTGTTCTATTGTATAACTCAAATCCTTCAGAGAAAAAAGATTAGATCTTGATCAATTTTTTATGTGACCACATGAGAAGCACGAGCTTTCAAATTAAACAAAGGAATCATCAAAATCGGTTTACCGAGAAAGAAGTTTTGAGGCAACACACTTAAAGAAATACAATCGAATTGAAAACCTCCTCCTTTTTATGAAGTCGGTTGAAAAAATAATCTATCCCATGCTTTTCCATGTTAACAGCCCATATTGATTTCCAATTTTGATGTTACTACCGCCAAGCTGAGCGATTAAAACATTACAAAATATTTGCTACGGTAAGGGGAATTAGCATTACCAATGAATGCAAAGATATCGGCTTTACTCGCCAGTCCGCATGTACAGCGTAGTGCGTACGGGCTACGCTATTTATGGGCTGAGGCCCATACTATTGTCTCGGATATGTCTTTATCAAGCTGTGGGCTTTAAATAAACTTACACAAATAAAAATATTTTAACTTACTCACGCGCGAACTTTGATTTGTCGTTCAATTTTTATTTGTCTATCAATCATTATATTATACCGCATAAAGATTTTACTACTGCTTGTATTTACTAACTTTGTATTTGGTATTAACTTTTATTAATAAATTAATACGATCATGAAATCTAGAATCCTGTCAAAACCAAAATTAAATTATGCTGTAGGTACTCTTTTTTGTGCAATCGTATTATCTTCTAGATTGTATATTACTCGTATATTTGTCAAGGCAGGTCGTTCCTGCATTTGTTATGTCATAGGATACTATTTACTTTATATTGTAAGTCCTATACACTTTATATTGTTTATTTAATAAATTACTTTCTTAGAAGCCAAATGAATGTTATGTCATAGGATCCTATTTACTTTATTATAAATCTTATTGTTTACTTCCTTAGAAGCCACACTAATTCGATTGTAATATTATATGCTAATGTTTATAGTTTGCCATCAGTTAAGCATAATACCAAGAACAATGTTATTCCCTTGTGTTTGCCCCCACCTCCTAGCTTCTTACACTATTTAAACCAAATCTTTCGATCCCTCAATACAATTCCGTTCTCTGTATCACCTACTATATTTTAAGTTAGTTCAAAAGTATTAAATAAATTTATTTTTAAATCAGTTTTTGTCTCTGCCACATAACACATTAAAAATACTCTGCTTGGAACAGATGCAAGCAATTTTTTTGTGTTTTTTTTTTTAAAGATGGGGCAAACGAACATGCGGCTTCCTTGATGGCAAGTAATTGTACTGTACGTAAAAATATGCAAGCATGAAAGAATTGTAATATAGTTTATAGTAATTTGTTGTTATCGCTGGCCTTAAAGCGAACAATGATGAACTTACACCGTAGTGGTCACGAAATGCTGTTCCAATAATGAATCGTTACTTCTTCGTAAAGAATGATGTTAAATAAATGTTTGTATCATTGATGACTAACTATAACATTGGATCGATAATTTAACGCTTTAATTGAAGAAGTCACCGAAACATTTGCAAACATGTGATTGGTCAGCGAACCATTATTATTTGTTTGGATGAAACATTGTTTAAAAAATGTAAATACGTATGAAACGTTATAGCTGAAGTTTCACAAAAGAAATCAAACACTAGGTAATTCTTTGACAAACGTGTGATACCGGTTCGTTTATAGTTCGCAACAATAGTATAAAAATGGAAGCAATACCGTCATGCAACGAGCGCTTAAGTAAGCAAACATATGTAAACAACAAACAGGATGTTGATACATCACGTACAATTCGCTTTAAGTTTACTATATCCAAAACTACTTTAATTTTTACACTGCTTTCAAAGTTCTTTACACAATAGTATTTTTCGGATTAAAAAGTAAAGATGATCTATATGTAGTATACCTATCTATACAGGGTTATTTTGCAATAACCGGCCAAATTTGGATTGCAGGTTCAAAATAAGTTATATAGGCAAATGGTGAATAAAAATTTATTTAAAAAAACGACGGGTTGCACTCCGGGAGTGCCGGCAGAAGTGAAAACTTGAATATTAACGTTGTGCATTTTTGATATTTTGGAATGGCGGAGATTATTTATTATTATCTTATTTCATTTATTTTCATTCGAAATTATTTGTTTGGTAAACCTACACCGCACATGTGCTTATTGTGATGTTATGAAAATATAGGTTAATGCTATAAAGTACATATAAACATATTACAAATATTACATCTATAATATGTAAGTACATATGTATCTATATTAATAATTTCGTCAAGCAGTACAGTAGACTCGATCGAAACCTAATCTTAATAATAAAATTATATCAATTAATAAATAAAAATTAATTTAACCTAAATTATTTCCTCTCCTACGCCGCGTCGGCTGTCTACTCTCCGTCCGTCTTACGAATTTTCGATCAGGACACGTGACCTGACGCGAGTTTAACATTTTTTATCCATTACAAAAAAGTGCACAACGCCGCTAAAGAAGTTTTCACTTCAAAAATCTCAAACATTCTGTACTTTTTATTTTTAAATTCAAAATGCATGGTAATGCATTATTTTAACTAATTTTACTGCTCTGTATATATTCGCAAGGGTCGATCAGTAGCCAAAAACGTTGTTGCCCATAAATCTAATTTAATTTGGGATAATTTCAAATAAATCTAAAAACGTTATTTACTCGTGTTTTCAAAAACTGCAATTATGGTACATATATCATTATTTATATTATTGAACTTAAGCTTAAAACTTGGCTACTCTTTGAAAAATAACCCTGTATATAAAAATCAATTGCTGTCCGTTAGTCTCGCTAAAACTCGAAACTGGCTCGACCGATTCAGATGAAATATTTTGTGTGAGTATCACACAAAATATTTCACTGGGTCACTGAATAGTTAGCCCGATAGTTAGCGCTGTAGTAGTAATGACCCGCGCAAAGCCGGGGCGGTTAACTAGTAGGTAATATAAAAATAAGTTTTTCCATAATTACAAGTTTTTCGTTCGAGTTACCTGTCAGTCTGACCATAAATAAGGTTATATTTGATAAAGTTTTTTCTTTTTATTTTCTAAATTAAAATTTGGAATAATATATGAAATAAACTTCGGTCGATTTTTCGCCATTTCAATATTATTTTTCACCGTAATTTTTAAATTACATTATGGAGTGTTACGTTTTTTTTATGGAAGAGGGGGCAAACCAGCATGATGGTTTTAAGTGACTACCGCCGCCCATGATCAACTGCAACACTAGTTATTTACCGGCCTTCTAAAAAGGAGTAAGCTCTTTTCTTGAAGGTCGTGACGTGAAATTTGGAGGCTTGAATTAATTCGAACAATTCCTCAGAACATTCTACTTTAGAGAAATCTATTTTCATTATTTAAAAAAATATCAGTATTCCTTAAATTACTAACATTCCTAACTATCCTTACCAATATACCATTAGGGAAAGTAATCGCGGCTACGTAAGAAAATCCACTACCTAGTAATATCCCGTGGGTGTCGTGGGAGGCGACAGAGGTAAATTAAACTGGAAATTGACAGCAGAAGCAGTCTATGGCTGTGACCTATGTTCAGCAGCGAACTTGTGAGTTGCTGTAATTTATTAATGAATGCAAGAAAGTAGGTAATCAATATGAGTTTAATATTTTTACTTTTCAAAAGATATGATAATACTAAATGAATATTGAAAACGTGTTAACAAGTAACTGTTGACGAGTAAACAATTCATTTTACAGAATTAAGTCGGTATAGTAGTGGAGAATCGCTTATTGTTGAACACGTCGTTAATTATGCATATTTGTTTGTGATCGCGTTCTCGAAAACAGCTCTAACGATTTCGATAAGATTTACAATACGGGTATTACGGGGGGCGAAGAGTCTATCTAGCCAGATCTAATTTCTGGAAAAATTCGTTTTCTCCGAGTTTTCACACACGCAACAAACTGAGCTTGCCAACGCAATATGGGTGATAATTTCGTCACAGAGATCATCTTCTCAACAGCCTTATAGCTAGAGCGTACCATACCATGTCGAAGTGTGCGAGTTCGACATACATTTTTGCGGAATGCGTGCTAAATTTTTATAGCGCTATGCGTAGTAGTATTCATACAAAAAAATCATTGTTTTATATATAATCAAAGGCTCCGTGGCGCAGTGATTTAGCAATGAGTTGCAGCGCCAAGAGCCACGGGTTCTAATCCCGCACGGAACAAGTACGAGTATTTGTATGGCCCACAAATAATTGTTCCGGGTCTGGATGTTTGTCCTTGTGAAATTTATGTGTGTACTCGTAAACTGCCCCCACGATACAGGAGAAAAACCTAGTGTGGAGGTAACGTCTTTTAAAAAAAACGTAAAAGAAAGATCGGTCTAATTTAACAGCCTAGCCTTTTTACTATTCAGCTATCGGCCTGAGTGATATTCAGCCGATGCGTCTAATAGAATATTGCACCAATCTTGTAACATCAGCGACTGTTGGTTAAGGTGTGGCTGGGGTGCCCCTTGGACCATTCTAAATCCTAAGCTAATATTTATATACAGACCAGCGACATAATATGGGTCCCTAATTAGATTGATTAAACAAGACAGTTGCTGAAATTTAGGCGGCATATAGACGCATCGGCTAAATCGACTAGTCTCTTAAATGAAATGCTAATTAAGCTAGTTGACCATAGAGTAACATGGGTCATCGACGGATCGGAGGGCAGTAACCACAAGCAGGCGTTCCCATCTGTCAAAGTATAAGTCTACGTGGACCTATGCGTACAATAAAACTAGTAGAATAGAATAGAATACAATAGTTGCAGCCGCACTGCTCGCTAGACTAAATCTAGTAGCACGGCTGAATCGACGTCCTACAAAAATGCCGATTTGTTGAGTTTTTTACTGCAAAAAGAGATCCGCCAAGTCAAATTTACAAAAAATATCACCATTACCTTTCCATATATAAGTAATTTTTAAACACATTATTAATATTTATTTCTTTTTAAATTTAAAATTACAATAATAACGGTCGTGTTGTTTCGAATTCGTTTACATGGTAGAGCCACACTGTAGATATATAATAGTTGTAGCACGAATGGCCCGGGGCAATACCACACTCTCACGTATAGTGAGTGTAGAGTACCGGAGACTTTTTTATTTCATTCTTAATCGAGGATAAATGTAGATGTCTATGAGTCACAGCCTCCACTTACCATCAGGTGGCATGTGTGTTCGCTTGTCGTCCCCATTCCATAAACAAAACCACCACAGGCCGCTCGTCCTCATACTATATCCAGATCGGTCGAACGACAGATCTGAGTATATGTACACAATCATTTGAAGCTTAGCAGTGGTTAAAGGGAGTGTTAGTAATGTGAATAGCATTACTAGTGTTTGTTTATATAAAAAAATAAAATATATATGTAGTATCCGAGTTGTCGCTGTAACCGAGCGATATTGTTGTAATTGTTAAGTGTGAGTTTCGTAGTGACAGAAGATTGCTTTTGTGCGCGCAGATTTTCACTCGCTAAAAATGACAGACAGTTCTGTATCGAGAGAAGCTACTACTCCTGTTTGTAGTTGGCTGTGAGATAAACATATACTATTTCAATAGATTAAATGTTTAATAGTATTTGTAGAAACGGCCATTTTAAATTTATTATTAAGTTCATTAAATTCATTGATGTCAGTAGTAATCGTTTTTCAATTCGACGAAATGTTGCATTCAGTGAATTAATTTAAATAATATACACGATTTAAATAAATTTATTAACTGAAAATGTGTTGCATAAGTTTTCAATCTGGCTGGATTTTAAACCTTGGACCAACAAATAAAGAAACAATTCCTTGAGTAACTTAATGTTTACTTTGTTAAAAATTACAAACTGTCATGTACTCATCAGTCCCGTCGGACTCGTAGTCTTTACAATAATTGAAATGTTGTATAATGTTAATGTAATCACAGTCACAGCTGCACTACGCTGTATATTTTCTGAAATCCTTGAGAAACACGAGCGCATTGTTCTGTACCTATAACTTTCCAGGGTTTAATATTTCTCTATCATTGATTTATAAGTACTTCGGGGCTATGCAATATTTTGTTTGCCACATTATTTACTAAAAACCTCATGGGTCCGCAAAGGGAAACGGATGGAAAAGGGGCATAAGTTTTACTTACAGGTACAAAGGAAATCGATTTAGCATAGCTACAAACAATTTATTACTTTAGTGGCACTTGGCAGGTAAATTATATGTTTTATTTCTGAGATCTTGTCCACATAATATAATAACCATTGGCTGTTAGAGAAAATATTGTATTATAATTATCTGAAAACTAATGATTCCTACCGATTGAGTTATTTTTTAAGTTGAAAAGTTATCATTTAGCAATTTCGAAAAAAATTCTACTAAAAATATTTTATATTGATATGTCGAATAAAGTATGGGTTTTATAAGTATGTGTTAGATACTTAAAGTTAGTAAAAATGAGGTGCAATTATAGTTCATTTTATGTTCCCCTTACCTTAATTTATTTTTTATTTCTAATGCTTTCCTTAGTTGCACATCGTGCCTTATTGATAGACAAGGCCCCGACGGCGCAATAATGGTGAAAAATTCACACAAAACTGCACATCTCGAAATTCACAGATAGTTGATGTGATTCCTGGTAAAGATCACTGCAAGGCTTTGAGCTGACCAAAGCCTTGTAAGTTTTTGGGGGAGAATGAGTTCTTCGTTGCAGGATACTATCTTAAGTAATGAAAAAAAATTGTTAGTAGACTTCTGTACAGAATTTAATCCTGGGTTCGAATCAGCCATCACCCAGGATTATGAATAGGAAACAAAAAAAATATTTTTAATTTTTACGACGTTTTTATTAATTCGCTTTCTTCTCTGTTTGTCAGTTCGGAACACAATAGAACAGAATAATTTTTATTCAACATAGATTTCAATTAATACTTTCCTATTGAAACTACTTTACGCTTTTACCTCTGGTTCAGAGAAAACCTCTGTACAAGAAACGCCACACGTGTATTATGTTCAATGTGAATGTCAAACACTGAATTTGAACTTTCTTTAGATCGCATCTCATAAGCTTTGTGTTTGCAGTACAGGGAAGTAAGTGAAGAAAGTTAAGAGCCTCCTTGTTATAAATGGAACTATGGCGAATCCTACATAATCTAACACGTGCTTGAACTCGGCCTGGAAGGCATTATTAACACTGAAGTGGATTCTCATTTGCTGGAGTCAGAGTCACTATACTATAATATACTATATAATTTTACTAATTTCGTAAGCATTAGTTATAAAGACATGTTTCTTTTATGATTGTCCATATTGACTAAAAAAAAACATCAAATAGTAAAAAAGAAGGGAAGAATTTTTAAAGTTCGTCTACAGAATATAAGCTTTTGATGAACAAATAGGATTTTCCGCTTAGTACGTTTAGGCCCCAGTGTGTAGCAGCTGTCATACACTCTTCTTCTGTTGTTGGAATCTCTTCCACCTTTACCAGGGCAAAGGCCGTACCGCAGTCTATAGGAAGTAATAATGAGTGCGGCACCTCCATGTTGTTGTTCTTTCTTGACGAGCGCCCGGAAAGCTCCATCGTGACCGCAACTCTTCAACAAAACTTGTACGCCAGGTCGCGGTTGCATCAGTAATGCTGACTTATTCCAGTTAACTTCCAGTTCCGGATTTACTGTTTCCACTATTTCTTTGAGGTCTTGGATTTTCTGCAGGGTGGTAAACGATTAATTAATTTACGAATAATATTTTTAACTATATATACATGTTTAAAGTTCATATTGACAAGTTTTGAACTTATCTTCGAACTAGGAGTCCGTCTGGGTGAAATTACGTGTCACCTAGCGAGGTACGAGCATGACACTGAAAGTATTTATTCAATCAAAAACTGAACAAACTAGCAAGTTATTAGTTTTATTATATCTATTCAAAATAGTGTCCATTTACATCAATACATCGTTGCATCCGATGGAACCACTGAGAAATGCACTTTGCCGACTCGTCCTTAAGGGTCTCTTCGACGGCATTTTGAAACTCAGGCACTGCTTTCTCGGTGTCAATAAAACGTTTTCCTCGAAGTTTTTCTTTTATTTTCGGAAATAAATAAAAATCGCATGGTACAAGGTCGGGGCTATAGGGCGGATAACTCAGTAATTCCACGTCTGACGTCGCCAAGAAGTCGATTGTTTGCTTGGCTTGTGCGACGAGGCGTTGTCGTGGTGAAGGGGGATCCTACTGCGAGGTCGTTTCTCCTGAACTTTTTTCAAGACATGTGGCAAATAATTATTAGTGTACTACTCTGCAGCAACTGATGACCTGTCCTTCCGAAGAACGAGGACATCATCTTTTTTCCCACGATTCGATCTCTCTTCACTTTAGTTGGCAACTCCTCGGAATGAAACACCCAGACAGCAGACTGTCTCTTAGTTTCAGGATCATAACAATAAACCCAGTTTTCGTCACCCGTAAGTATGTCGGACACAGCATTTGAGTCACCTCCGTTAAATCTTTGAACCATTTCACGACACCAATCAACACGACGGAGTTTTTGGGCCTCTGTCAAATTATGAGGTATCCACCAGGCACAAAGCTTCCTGACCACTAAATGTTCATGGAGGATTTTGTGCACCTGACTCATCGGTATGCCGATGCCTAAGCTTGTCCGAATCTGTTGATATGTCACTGTTTTGTCAGTCTCTATCATACGCCGCACAACACTGATGTTATCTTCAGTCGTCGCTGTTGAAGGCTGTCCCTCACGCCAATCATCGGTGTGATTAGTGCGACCACGTTTAACCTCATTAAACCAGTTATAATCAGTGGCATGAGATGGGGCTTCATCGTGAAAGGCCAATCGAAGTCTAAGAAATATCCGCCGTCAAACAACAGTGCACCCACTGCTGCGTTCTGATTTCAAGGACTGATTTATTACAGACTAAGAGGCATGTGAACTCAGTGTCGGGGCAGCAGCAACGCATCTGTAACTTTCTTTGTTTAAAAATGCTTGCAGGAGGCTATAAGCTGCTATCATTATCAGGTGGACTGTTACTCTAATACTTTTTAAATAGTTACAAGAATTGTGATGTACTGTTTAATTCGAGCTCAAAATTAAAAAAAAAACCTGTGTTATTTTTAGATTATTAAATACTTAATTTTTATAAATTATGAGAACTTTGAAACACGGTTTCGGGGAAAAAAACAAATGTTGGCCGTGCCCAGCAGTTCTAGTTTGGTGCTACAACATTTTAATTAAGAGGAATAGCACTGTATGCAAAGACAGGCCGCTCATCGAATATTCGATCCCAGCACCATTGAAATTGACAATCAGAACTTTTAATGACTGTTATTTTACTTGTTCGCAGAAAAGTATGGTAACTCCATTCGTTAGGATGCCCAATGACGATACGTCTGTTTGGAATGCTTCTAAATGGAATACTTTGGAAGTCCTCCAAATTAAAGGCACATTGACTATATTTCCATTTGGACGTACGCGCCGTCACTTCGAACGTTGCACTCTGTTCAATTACACGTACGGAACAAATAATACAATGGATTTTTTAATGGTGGCAACAGCAGTGTGTATTTCGATAAGAAGACCGAAAAACGTAAGAAAAAACGGATTACGGGGTGGTTGGAAAGTTTAAAACAAACAACGCCGACACAGCATCCATTGCATTTCTCTTTTCCCTGTCGTGATAGTAAAGATGTTTCGCTTGCCATTAACATGGATGCGATTTATATTTTTCAACTTCTTCTAATACAAAGTCGTGTGCAGACGTAGATATCTATACTAATATAATAAAGCGGAAGAGTATTTTTTGTTTTTTTGTTTGTTTAAACGCGCTAATCTCTGGAACTACCAGTCCGATTTGAAACATTCTTTTTGTATATTATAGCCAGATTCATGTGGAATAGTATAGGCTATCTAGCATTAAGCTATATTACTTAGCTAGCCTTAAATATGGATATTTGTTAAGCAAGTCAGAAGAAAAAGCACTCCCGAAATGATTTATCCACGTACGCTGGTGTTATCGTTAGGGATACGTAAATACAATGTTATAGAAAAATATAGACCTTTACTCCGTCTAAAAAAAAGTCCAGGATACCATATGTCTATTTCTTATACATTAGCCATAATTTAGTATTTTGTGACAAAAAAATATTGAAAATATAAAAGTGATTTATGAGCGTTATTATTAGGCATAGCCTATTTAAACTTACGAACGAAAGTTACTTCATCATCAAAACAATTTTATGAAGATAAACTTTGTTCTTTATACCATGTTATATAGACGCATAGTTTAAGAGATAATGTAAAATTAAAATAATTCAATACTTGGCTGGGCGCGCGACCGACGCCTAAACCCTAGCCGTTATAGAATGCTTAAACTAGGTCATGTCGCGCACCTCGGACACGTGATGAAGCGGGTGAAACCGCCGGGCACAGCTAGTAATGACATATAATTCAATCCGGTTAATTTTGTTTGAGCGTTTCATAGACTCTGCCACAGCTCACTCTGGCATATCGCCATAACCTCCATGTTCTCGAAAATAATGGAATCCATTATTAACTGCCAGCTCATGCGGTACCTTGAGGGGCTCCAGCAGATTAGTGACCGTCACTACACTTTCCGTCGGGGTTGCTCAGCTGGTGATCTTTTTGTTTACCTAATATATAGATGGGCGCAGGCAACCGGGGGGAAAAACAATCTACCGATTGCCCAAGCTTTTACTATACAACATAAATAAAAGTGCAAAAAGAAAGTCTGCAAAACAAGCTTTGTGTTTTAATTAACGTGTCTGCTTTCAATTGTTTCCACTAACACATCTATGTTGCTGTGTTGGTATAGTTGTTACCAATTTAAAATAAATTGGATCTGTTCTTTGACAGAAACCGTACTAAAGTGATGGTTTGATGTTAGGTAAAAAGAGAATATACTTAAATATGAATCTCTCCTAGTAATAATAACATAATTCGTACATCATCATCATTACAGCCCTCCACAAGTCCACTGCTGAACATAGACCTCCCCAAAGTAATGCCAAAAATACTGTTCTGAATCATCTGCATCCATCGACTTCCTGCACATCTTAGCAAGTAGTCTCTCCATTTATTTATTTATTTAACCTTGTAATAATGGTTATAATAGGCGGATTTAATGCCTTAGGGGCCATTCATTAATTACGTAAGAATGATTTTGGCGATTTTTGACCCCCCCCCCCCCCCCCAAAACTCTACCCCCCCCCCCATGTAAAGGTACATAAAATTTCTCGAACTGCCCCCCTCTTCCTCTTCTTAGGTAAGATTCTATCGTCTCGTTTTTCAGATTAATAAAATGTTAATAGAAAAGTATCAATTACACAAAAAATACAGTTTGACATAAATCAAAGATTTTTATTTTTTAACAGATAATTTAGGTTACTCTTTTATTGCTGTAAGATATAGATTTAAGAGAGTGGGGTTAAAGCCGCCAGTTTTTGAACAACATGGAAACTACGCGAGATTTTTATAGTTATGAAATAATGTTAGTTTGAATAAAACAGTATGCCATTGTGAGCGGAATTATGATTGAATAAAAAAAAATTCAATGCTATTGTTCCTTGAAAATAAAAGAAGCATTTTTTATATTCCAATTTATTGAAATAAGTTTAATGCGCGGGAAGAATGTACTATAATTATTATTTATAAATATATCATTTAAAATCATAGATTTAGTATATATTTAGATTGGCAATGTAAAAGAGAAAGGGCATAGCTTATGCTTACGTTAGAACGAGATAGAATGGCTAGACCATACACGTACACGCTATCAGCCTGTATCAGCCTGACGTCAATGGGTAACGAAACAAATCCCGCTTATTTTCGCGATATTTTTGATTTTGAAGTAATAATAAATATTTAAAATGTGTGATTAAATATGGCGACGTGTGACATACCTGAATTCAGTTCATCGAGAAAAGAAAATCCACAAAATTACACATTTTACATGTAAGTACTATTAAATTATTTAGCACTCTAAATTCAATTTTTCAGAACTAGTACAAATGTTTTATACACAAATGGATAGAGAAAAATATCGCATTTTATTACGATAATGCTCTAAATGCGTGAGAATTAAATTAAAAATAATAACAAATACGTGAATTCCCGCTATTTCTGATAAATTTTTTGTAGGGATTGACACTATCAATATCATCTTATCGATAATATGTTTATACCAGGCAAAGGCATATCCTTGGATGCAGCCTCATGTAACTTCGTTTTTTTTTAATTTTCTATTTTTACGTTTTAGTGTTTCGTAATAGTAAATATTTACGCATTATTGTAAATACTTTAATGAGATGATTTAAACTCTAATATTGTTTCAGATTTCCAAAAAATATTCAGGTTAAACAAAAGTGGTTAAAAATGATAAATAGAGAAGGATAGGTTACCAAAAAAAAATCAACTACATGTAGCAAGCACTTTGAACAAAAATGTTTTTATCATAGAAGTGCACAAAGAGTAAAGCTGCGTTTTGCATAAATGCCCACATTATTTATGTCCGGGCGTATTTTCTTAATTATGTATTTTACTGTGTATATGTTCATTTCGTTTGCGCATGTTCAAATGTGTACAACTTGTTGTTGTCATCCACGTGGTGTATATTTTTTTATAAAACGAAAGTAACAAAGGAACTCACAGTATCACTTGATAATAAACGGCTACTGAAGTACTTGGTCACCTACAGTCATCTTCAAACAAAGAAAGTTACCAAATTTTTTACGTGGTAGAGCCATGCTGCAGCTATATTAGAATAGAATAGAATAGAATAATTTTTTATTCAATATTGATTATTACATAATTCGTATTGAAAGTCATTTTTTTATTTACCACTGGTTCGGAAAATACCTCTGTCCTAGGAAAAACCAGCAAGAAACCCAGCGGGATTTTTTTTTCAAACATCACTTAACAGTAATTTCGTTTATACAATTTTAAATGATTTTTCATAGAACCAGCATGGTGGCGATCACCTTATTCCCAGGTTATATTAAAAGTATAGTTGTAGCAGGAATGGGTCGGCTGGACCGGGGAAGGACCACGCTCTCACAGAATACCAGCGTAAAATAGCATCTTAATGCTGCTGTGTTTCGTATAATGAGTGTAGAGAACAGGAGACCATTTTTACTGGAAAAGAGGCATTCTATCTTAGTCCTAACTGCTGACAATGCATCTGCATTTTAATTCGCAAACGAAGATAGATGCAGATATCTATGGCCCACAGCAACCACTTACCATCAGGTAGACTATGCTCGTTTGTCACGCTAATTCTATAAAAAAAATGTGTTTTCACCCCTGAGGACTAAGATAAAATGTCTTACAACTTATAATTATACAGGCTCTCTTTATTTAAATGGCTGGAACGCGGCAGTGTAAGCACTGCTGTTTAGTGGCAGAAATAGGTAAAAGGGTTGTATTTTTTTAATTTTTATCATAGATAAGTACATAATGTGTAAACTAATTAGATTTGTTTGTAGGTTGTATTGAACCGGTACGCAAAGCATCGTCATGTGTCTACAGATATATATTGCCAGTACCCAGTAGCTCAATTGCAAACGTTTCTGTTATAGACAATTCATCGAGAAAGAAAAAAAATGAAGAAAACTATTGATTCGGACTAATTAGATATGAAGCAAAAATTGAAAAATGTAAGAGCACAAAAAAAAACGTGCTAATAAAAAAGTAGAAAAGTTGTATTAAGTGATAAAAAACCTAGAAAGACTTCCCTCACTTCAAAATATTATTAGTGCTCTAATAGCATTTAGTTCAAACGATTTGTCTCAGCATCTCATCGAAAGGGTGATAAAGAAAAAGTTTATTAGGTAGGTATTCGTTCTGAACGAGTTTTTAGAAAACATGTGAAAGAAAAATTGTAAACGAAAATATGTTTCGAAAATTAGTAAACGAATGCCTTGTGTCCAGCAATTTTTTTAACACACTTAACATGTGTACGATTCGCCAGCACTATCAAACGCTAAACAGTTAATTATTAAATTAATAATCAATACTTATTTGATAATTAGATTGAAGTATGAAGCAAAATTGCAAAATACCTCTTAAGGAGAGTTTACGAAATTTTTACAATAAATTAGTTATTTTTGGTGGAAAATAAAAATTACAAACTTTTTGTTTGTAGTTTTATTTTTATGCCCTCAAACGTAATAATATTCATTTTATGACACAGACACAGCGTTCTGTATCGATAATTGAAGTTGATACATGGCGCAACACTATTGTTGACGCACACATGCACATTTTACTCACACGGGTGCATTTCGTTTTTGGTCTTACCCTAATCACGCCATCGCCAATCTAATGTATACTATATCTATGTTTAAAATGTATAAAAATAAACACATTTAAGATTTTAGTTTTAATACACAATAAAAATTTGTAAAATATTATGTGTAGCATATTATAGAATGAAGAAAACCATTCAGCATCTGAAATGGAACTAGATTTGTAATATTAAATTTCGACTTACAAAATATTACGTAAGAACGTGTTTTACCCCCACTGCTCCCAAGATAAGGGCATGTCCCCCTCTCCCTCGGGATCCTTACGTAACAAATGTATGGAACTTTATGGTACTCTCTACCAGTCAACCCTGGGTGATTTGAAAAACTGTGGCGGGTGTTTACACTCACTTCATATATTTAATAAATAAGTAATAAAGATATAAGATACAATAAAATGCAAATCAATAGAATATAGTTAGTAAAAATATACGTGTACTTAAATCTACTATATAATATAGAATAACTGTAAAATTGTACCGTGTAATGGCGGTGTCAGAATATCCTAGACACCATATCATCCCTTGGGTGTCGCAAAAGGCGACACAGGGAAACAAATCAGGAGATGGCCAGCAGCGGCTCCTTAATAACGACTGAAAATAAAAAACTGCGGTTGTCAACCCGCTTGCCAAGCGTGGCAACTATGGCATATATCCCTTCCCCTATGTTGCGATTTATGGAGGAGGCCTGTGACCAGCAGTGGGACGTATGTAGGTCAACAACAACCATACGGGTATCCATGAAATTTTGTATGTGGGCAGTAAATGACCGTGTATAATATAGTATAGGCGACTTTTTATCCACTTACGGAGGAGTAAAAAAAGGGGTTATGTTTTTCCTTTTTTGAAGTTTATTATCATTATGGCTGCTGATGGTTATATTATTTCTAAAGAAGATTAAGATATACATGTAATAAATCTATAGAAAGGTGTGTGTGTGAAAATGAACGTCATCACGCCACCAACCAGATAGGACAGAATAACGTCTGCCGAGCCAGCTAGTAAATATATAAAAGGGTACTTATATACAAAATGTTTAAATAAATAAATTAATACAATACAAAAATAAAATAACACAATACATATTAAAATACATATACAACATATAACTTATTGAGTGAAAGAGAGAGAAAGAACAATAGTCAAATAAGTCAGGTGGCATTACTCTTATGATAGAATTCTCGGACTAGTCTCTTAAAAAGAATCCTTGTTACTAGTTTCATTCCGGAGCAGTATGGACTGCACAGTAAAATAGGAATTAAAGAAGCCAGTCCTTTGTGGTTTCTTTAATTCCTTTTCTAAAATTAGTTATTTCGTGGGGGCCAGCCTACACTTCGCTTACCGGTACGAGGCTGCCACTCGCAAATCTTTTTCCTCGTATCCGATCGTATGGCCGACCTGTTGCCACTTCAGTTTACACATTCGGATTAGTAATACGTGGTAGAGCCATGCTGCAGCTATGTTATAGTTGTAGCACGAATGGGTTGGTTCAACCGGGATAGGGCCACCAGTAGGGAATACCAGCGTAAAATAGCAGCTAATACTGCTGTGTTTCGTATGGAGAATGTAAAGAACCGGATACCCTTTTTACTATAAAGGAGGCAATCCATCTTAGACCTCAGGGATAGCAATGCATCTGTATTTTTATTCTTAATCGAGGATAGATGTAGATGTCTATGGACCACAGCATCCACTTACCATCATGAGGACTATGTGGTTTTTTGTCACACTTATTCAAAAAAAAACCGTGGTGTCTTATGAGATAAACTTCAGTTATTTCTGACTTATTTTACCTAAATTTTATATTTCAAAAACAAAAAAAATGTGCTAGAGACAACTATACCTTAATTATTTACTTTAACATATAAGGTTATAACACCAAACGTGATTTTAGGTATTTATAGAGGCAGATTTAAACCATCAGTAATCCTTTCAGGATTTTCCTAAACCATAGCTTAAGCGCGAAATTATTCATAAAACACGTTTTGTAATAAGAGCTATAAAGTTTACTTATTGACATATAATAATGTACATAAAGATTTTAATTAAGTACCTTATCTGACGGCAACGAGAACAATATTGCAGAAATTTCCATACCCTTCGCCCAAAAGTAGAATATTCTCCACAGGGAGTCGACAACATCGTGAGGATCGAAGCGAGCACCTTGCTTAAATTCCATATAGTTAGTGAAGTTGAACGATCGTGAGCCCGCGTCTACCGCCGACTTTCCAGGCACTTGCTCTGCCACCGCGAATAAATCAATTTTAAACATCTAAATCCACGTCTTCTTGGCTCATGGTGCGACATTATGCAAGTAGATGAATTTGTGTATTTGGGATGTGTGTTTAGCAAGGATGGTAGACATGAAAAGGATATAGAACGACGAGTGAATGCAGGAAATAGAGTGAATGGGGCTCTACACTCTATTGTGAAAAGTCAGAATGTGTCCAAAAAGGCACGTATAGCAATTCACAATGCTGTGTTAGTGCCTGCTTTAATGTATGGTAGTGAAAGTTGGGTGTGGCCGAAGAAGCACGAGAGTAGAATAAATGCTGTAGAAATGCGGTCATTAAGGAGTATGTTAGGGATGAATCTGAATGACAGAGTGAGAAATTGTTTAATAAGAGAAGAGTGTGGTTTGCAAGATGATGTTGTGACCAGGATTAAGAAAGGAATGCTTCGGTGGTTTGGTCATGTAGAAAGAATGAATGAGGAAAGAGTGACAAAGCAAATTTATGTTGCAGAGGTGAACGGCAGAGTCGGGAAGTGTCGCCCTAGGCGAAAGTTTATCGACCAAATTGGCGATATATTGAAAATGGGCCAAATCAAGAGTACCTTTAACCGACGAGCGTGTATGCGTAGGTATATGGATGTGGAGGAAGCGAGAGAGGTCTGTCAGGATCGTGCCAAATGGAAGTCCATAGTCTCTGCCTACCCCTCTGGGTGACAGGCGTGAGTGTTTATGTATATGTATGTAAATCCACGTAAACATCGTTGCACGTTTATAATATCACACGAATGTTGACGTGCATCATCTTAAATAAAGTGATTTAAGGCATAGGTTTTGCACGAAGCCTGGTCATTATTATGAAGTACCTAAAAGTATCCGATATATTTATTATGATTGTGTAATACGACATATATTGTATTGCCATAAACAGAGATATTATTATAGTAATCGTTTAAAGCATATGCTTTACATTGAATGTAGATATTCTAACAAAACAAGAAAACATAAAAATTTTAAATACCTACTTAACATGATAAAAGTGATATTTATCAAATACATATTTGGGAGGCGAGTACAGTTTTAAATTAAACGAACTTTACCTCTGGGACCGTTTCTATCATAAACGCGCTTTATAAGTGATGTAAAATGGTGACAGTTCAGTTTTCGCGGGAGGAAGGCAGTTGTTGCATTTATTTATAATTTACTTTATAAATCTGAAACGACAGAGGACTCTACAGTCAATCTGATGTTAAGTGTCCGCTGCAGTGCACAGAACGCCTGCAGCCAGCACCAAACAAAGCTGGCTACAGATGAGTTGTGACACTAAGCACTAAGATGCAACGCATCGCTCTGGCTCCCTAAGCCCTGCAGACCGTCACACAGCAGTGCAGCCACTGCTATTTGGCGGCAGACATTATGCAGTTTCACATTGAAAACATTTGCCTCGCAAATTAGAAATCATTTGACACGACTCACTGTTCTAAAATAATATCAGCAGTTTAATTATTAATCATAAGTGATTCTATAATAACTAATATTCTACTACGCCACACTACTGTATTGCGCCGTTAGGGGGCAGCGTAAGAGAATTTAGGTTTCCATTTTATACATTAGAGAACGCAATAGTAAAATCGTTAGATACGGTACATGGGAAGGATACAAACGAGCACACTGTCCACCTGATGGTAAGACTTGCTGTGGCCCATAGACATCTACATTTATCCTCGTTTGCGAATGAAAATGCAGATGCGTTGTCAACCGTGAGGACTAAGATGGAATGCCTTTTTTCCAGTAAAATGACTCTCCGGTTCTGTACACTCACCATACGAAACACAGCAGCATTAAGCTGCTATTTTACGCTGGTATTCTGTGAGAGCGTGGTCCTTCCCCGATTGAGCCGACCCATTCGTGCTACAGCTATACTACTAATATAGCTGCAGCATGGCTCTACCACGTATTAAAATTATATACAGTTTCAAAAATGAAAAAATGTAAAATATCCAGTCCAAGGTGCGAGACATCATTTACCACCAATTCACGTACCAATCAAGGCGTTAATGACAAATCATCGTCCAATAGAAGGAAGTTCAGCAATGCGCTGATATTATATAAGAGAAGTAAAACAAATATTTTTTGCTGTAATCAAAGGATATTGATTGAACTCAATAGCATTTCTTTGCTGCTGTCTATAATCTTACGTATTGTTTTGACAACTTTGCTTTCGTCTGTTGATATTCTCGGTAGAGAGTAATAGTGTTCTGTGGTTGATATTATTCTCATCATCTAGACTCAGCAAAAGATATTATTCGAAGAGATATGTTCATTTTGAAAACGAAGTGATAAAAATAACTAGCGGTTAAGTAGAGTTTGAAAGTTGACATTTAAAAAATATTCAAACCATATATATTAAATATTACTTACCAATTATTAATTATTTAATATTTTAAACACTTAAAAACGATACCAATCATAGAGCAAGACGCGCCACTGGCAGACTGGACCGGAGAATAAAATTACTTTCATCCGCAATGTTCACTAGACTAAATCTAGTTGCACGGCTGAATCGACATCCTACGAAAATGCCGAATTATTCAGTTTTTTTTACTGCAAAAGGAGATCCGCCAAGTCAAAATCTTTCATATACAAGTAATTTTTAATAATTTTATTGCTATTAATTTATTTTTAAATTAAAAATTACAATAATAACGGTCTGTTGTTTCAGATTTGTTTACCAATTTAGGCCACCCGCTCTCATACAATATCTAGATCGGTCGAGTGAGTGATCCGAGCCTGTATACGATTTGTCGCTGTCACCGAGTGATAGTGTATTATAACGCGGGTGGCCTGAAAAGTTTCCGACCTAAGAAACATACAAGACTTTTTTCTACAAATTTATTTTTATTTTTCTACATAGTCTCTTTGTAACCCTACACTTCTCCCATCGATGCTGCCATCTCTCTAACCCGTCCAAATAGTACTCGGTGTTTTTCTCTGTAAAATAATTGTTCACGAAGGTGATTGCCTCCTCATTTGATGAGCGTCTCTGTCCTCCGAGCGTAATGTTTAGATGAGGGACTAAAAGGAAGTCGCTTGGGGCTAGATCTGGTGAGTAAAGCGGATGGTCAAGCAGTTCAAACTGTAATTCTCTTCGTGGATTGTCTGCAAAGTTGTGAGACGGCTCGTTGTCGGGGTGAAACAGGATTATCAACAAGTTGTTGACAGTAAACGGCGGAATTGTTCCCCGTGTTGCTCTATGATACCAACTTATAAAACTTAAATTTTATTAACAAGACCGCGCGCGCGACCTGAAGCGCGTTATTCGTTCTTTCGCTTAGGGCACTATTTATAAGTATTTTATATACTAAGTCGTTGACACCTTTCTATAGTATTCTGGAGTTAAGGTTAGAGTCGGTTCAAATTGGACCTTGAGAAAAACGTAGTGATTATATGCTCTTTTATAGAGAATATAGTATTATATATACTAAAACTAAGAATTGGAAAACATGTTTTCAAATTACGCCCTAAATAAAAAGTAAAAAAGACACTGCTTGTAAAAAGTCTCTTTAATCCACTATTATTATGGTCGGGTAAATTTTTTTTACTAAATTGTTGGCCGTCCGCACCGCACTATAGGACTATCGTCGCTATAACTAGGTATTTAATGTAAGCTCCCGACCAACTTGCCTTAATTTATACGCAACGAGGATTTATATCAGATTGTACCTCATTACAGCCCTTCACAAGTCCACTGCTGAACATAGGCCTCCCCCAAGGAATGCCACAAAGCACGGTCCCGAGCCACCTGCATCCATCGACTTCCTGCATGTCTTACCAGGTCGTCACTCCATCTTGTGGGGGGACGCCCTACACTTCGCCTACCGGTACGAGGCTGCCACTCGAGAACCTTTCTTCCCCATCGGTTGTCGGTTCTTCGAGCTATATGGCCGGCCCACTGCCACTTCAGCTTACTAATCCGTTGGGCTATGTCAGTTACTCTGGTTCTACTGCGGATATCCTTATTCCTAAGTTTATCACGCAGAGAAACTCCGAGCATAGCCCTCTCCATAGCTCGCTGAGCGACCTTGAGCTTCCTCATACGGCCAGCAGTGAAGGACCACGTCTCAGTTCCGTAAGTCATCACTGGCAACACGCACTGGTTGTACAATTTTGTTTTAAGATTTTGAGGTATTTCTGACGAGAAGATGTGTCGTAGCTTCCCGAACGCTGCCCAGCCGAGTTGAATCCGTCGATTCAGTCGTCGATCAGATTGTACACATGTGTCATAATAGGTATGTCTTAACTCAGCCTCCACTGTACGATATAATATGTACAATATGTGTGTAGTGTGTGTAATCTAAAATAACTTTGTTTCAAAATGAAATCTCAGAGGTTTCAATGTACGGTGTACCTAAAGTAATATACGAGTACAGCTTGCAGTCTGTACGGTGAATACTGAACACTTAGAGCACGTGGAAAGAAAACGCTATCTGCAGCATGCGCAGCGCACTGGGATTACATATCCTCCAATCATCATCGTAAATAATATATATTATTCAATATCTTCCACTAGATAACTCTGTGCACTTACCCTTTTTCCGAATAGATATTGCAGAGCTATCTTTACATTCAATTTCATTGTTTAAACAAAGAAATTGAATTGGAGTAACGGTAATACGCTGTTAAAATTCACTTGTGATTTGATTTAGATTTTAAGGAAGATGTTAACGATTGTATATTATAATTTACTATAACGTTCAATCGTTTAACAATTGATACACCGGGTTCGGTCCGGCAATATCAGTAACATCCTACTACTAGGAGCAAAAGAAGAAAGGTAGGTCTTTGCTTTTGAGATGTTAAACTTACGTCCGCTACACTGTTCGATTACGGAGTGTTGGACTTTAGTATTTTTTGTGACATGAACTTAGAACTTGAATTTGAAATTAACAATCATAGTAGTGCTGCTCCCGGGACAATCGGAATCTGGTTGTTTGCGTGTTCTAGGACTGTACTTCAAATACATTATGATAAATATACCTATAATACATATACAAATATATAAAATTGAAGTATCTGTTTGTAATATGAAACAAAAAAAAAACAACTTTTCACTAAATGCATATAAAAGTATATACGGTACTTAAAACAACAAAAAACATTTGTAAAACTTTTGTCTGTCTGTCTATCCGTTTATTCCGGCTAATCTCCGAAACGGCTGGACTGATTTGGATGGTACTTTCACTGGCAGATAGCTGATATTATTATACACTATTATGGGAACCATAATAAGTGCAAAAAAAATTAAAACTCATTAAATTCAATTGTAATAAACTGCATGCGCACGAAGTTGCGGGGAACGGCTAGCTTATGAATATAATACAATAATATTACTAAATACGATGACCGGTGAGTTAAGCTACACACGATTACCTTATCTATTCATGATGTTATATTTATTTATTTTTAAAAGCGATAATGATTAGAATTATCTGTGTGTACACATTATTATGAGCCGTGGTAGTTCAGATGGTTAACGCTCGTTGTAAATTTTACAGTACGCGAGCAACCCGGGTTCGATCCCTGCCGGCACCAATGAAATTGTTAATTGCAATTTTAAGTGCTGATTTTATAAGGCGCCGAAGAACATAATTGTGAGGAACTTGCATGTCTGAGAAATACGAAAAAATATTTCAAAGACATGTGAAGTTCGCCAACATGCATTGGGGCAGCGCGGCGGACACTTCCTTGCCCTAAAACCCTCTCAGAAATTAGAGGAGGCCTGTGCCCAGCAGTGGGACGTGTATAGGCTGTAACATTTACTTATCTTTAACTTAACACATTATTACATATTTTGTTCATGTGTAGGAGTAAGTTATATGTTCTTACTCTAAGATTTATCTTTGAATTCACAAAGTGTCAGCTTGAGATATCTTAGTGTCATTCATTGCAATAGTAGATAGATAAAGCGAGCGAGATAATAAATATCTTGCGAACTCATAGCGTACCTTGTTGGTAGCTTGTTCCGTCTGAATGTAAATTGTGCTAGAAACAACACAATTGATTTTAAACTTAATTTTGACACGGAATAGGTATAATCATGTTGAACAGTTTTAGCTAAACTGTAGCTCGCTCGTACTAAATTCATAGTGTATTGCTTCGGATAACTTATCTGGCGATGGATAGACGTACATAATTGAATTGCGTGAGGCACATATTGTGATAAACAAATAAATAGATGATTCAGTTTTAATAGAAATCGCGAAAATCTAGGTTATCAATAAAATATTTCTTGAAAAATAAATGGTTCCATAGATTGATATAGATTCTAAAACTACTTTAGACTCTTCTTTTTCTCCATTAGTTCGTAAAAGTCCACGGCTGGCCATGAACCACTCCCATATTAGGAAAGATTTGCCTTAAACGTCTTGCTTAAATGGTGAGTTTTCTTTTTTTTATAGGATAAGGGTGACAAACGAGCACACAGTCCACCTGATGGTAGGTTGCTGCGGCCCATAGACATCTACATCTATCCTCTATTACAAATCAAAATGCAGATGCGTTTTCAACTGTGAGGACTAGGATGGAATGCCTCAATTCCAGTAAAAAGGGCCTCCGGCCACCTGCACTCACCAAGTGAAACGCAGAGGTAAACCTCTACTTCACGCTGGTATTCTGTGAGGTCGTGGTACCACCCTGGTTTAAGCCGGCCCATCCGTGCGACAGAAAAAGTTGCCGCGTGGCTCTACTACTGTTAAAACGTTAAAAGTTGACGATCACAATACCAGACATCTCGCATAATTGACCTTTTATAACTGTTATAACTGTGGCTAGACTAAGTATTTTGTTTGGTGTCAACAAAATGGTATTATAGTGGACTCTAGTTAATTCGAAACTAGAGGGACTCTTTAAATATTACGAATTATCGAGTGTTTGACATATCAAATGGTTCGAAATTTTTGAGAGAAAATAAATGAAACTTCGAATTATAAAGTGTTGATCAATTAATTATTATTTATTTACTGCTATTCTTTAATAATTACAAAAGTTTAGAGGTACATTCGTGTACATATTCATAATGTCAATTTTAATCTTTCGAAAGAACTCTGTTATACTGGTTGGCTTCAAAGCACATTGTTGCTGCTCAGATTGCTCAATGTCTTCTTTTAAGAGAAAAATTGCCTGAAATGCTGCAATCACTGTCGTTTTGTAGACAGAAGCTTTGTAAGGTATCGAATGACGCTCTTGCTCCCTTAACTGCCACCTCTGCCAAAGGTTCTGATGTATCGTCTTCATCTTTATCGTTGCTTTTTTCATTCGTATCTGTCTTGTCTTGTCTCTTCTGTCTGTCTACAGATAAAATTGCGGCATCAGTTAGTGAACCTGAAACAGCAATATCTTCATCTACTTGAACAAAGTCAAAAAAACTCATACCGCTAATATCAACTAGTGGTTATATTGCTGGTTCTTCATCATCCATAATTATTGGAAGATTTTCCTGATCTCCTTTTATGAAATCGGATTTTTGAAGCAGTTGAGAATCTGAGCTGTAACACCCCTAAGGTGTTACAGCTCTCCATGCCTTGTCAATCAGTAAAATAGCTGTCAGAACCGTACAAGTTTGAACTTGTCTCAAAATGTACTTACAATCTTTCTGTCGCTTTCTTTATGCAACTTTGAATTGTCGAGTGTTTGACGCCGATGAATTCGAATTAACGCGTCGTTTTGTTACGTAAAAATTATATTTTCGTTCAAATTATCAAGTGCATAAAAATGTATTAATTTAGTTCGAAATATAAAGAGATTTTGTAGGGAACTCCTGATAACTTCAAATTATAGAGAGGTTTGAATTATTGTAGGTTTGAATTAACGAGAGTCGACTGTATATGTACCTCCATCTATCAGAGGCGTGTAAGCACAGATCTTTACTCCCCCACTCTCTTAGTTCGATACGACGGCAATCCAACACGAACGGAGAGAGATTAGGCGCAGGATCAACGGATTTACATGCTTTTCCAGGCACGGGGGTGATACACTGCCAACTTTCTGACTCCGGGCTGCTACCGAGAATTTCTTCACAGAAAAACTCAATAACTGATTACTAGCCCAAACCGGGATTTGGACCCGTGACCACATGATTATCAGTCGCGATATGACCACTAGATAATTCAAAACTATCATCACATTCAAGAGCTGTAGAAGTAAAGATCAAAGTTTTTCCGCTCAATCCGTCCAAACATAGCCTATCAAATTGATTGGTAAGGTTTGGTTCATATTTACGACAGGTAGTTTTCCACTTACAGACTATGATATATTTATTTTCTGAACTTTGGATATTCGGATCTATTACTGTGTTATTTAAGTCAATGGAGGAGGGGGTTGTAGATAATTGCAGCTTGATGTTTTGAAATATAGGCTGGATAGAGCCACGCTGCAGCTATGTTATGATTGCAGCACAAATGAATCGGTACGACCGGGGAAGGACCACGCTCTCACTGAGCGAGCATACTAGCGTATTATAGCAGCTCAATGCTGTTGTATTTTGTATGGTGAGTATAGAGAACCGGAGACACTTTTGACTGGAAATGATGCATTCCATCACAGTTTTCAGGGGTGTCAACTCATCTACATTTTAATTTCTAGTCGAAGATAGATATAAATGTTCATGGGCTACAGCATCAACTTACTATCAATGCAAGTTTGTCACGCTTCTATAAAATGCTGTTTATGGAACCATTTAATTTATTTGTTTAATCATCACAGCCAATAATGTACATCACAAGTAGCACTGCAGAACATAGGCCTCCACATAGATTGTCACATAGGGAGGGATATTTGCCATCGTTGCTTCGCTTGGCAGGTGCATCGATTGACAATCGCACTTTTTATTATTAGTTTTGAGTTATTATCAGTTAATACTGCCCATCTGCAACATTGGTTTCCCTCTGTCGCCCTTAAATACCCACGGGATGATATGGGATAGTGGATTCCCTTACGTCGCCACCATTCGAAAACATTTTTTTTAAATTGATTTTTAATACTTATGGAAATTCGATAAAATGTTTGACTACCTTTAATTAAATATTAGTTTATGCTTTTATAATTTCTTATCTTTGAGAGCTCTATCGAAAGAATGTACACATAAGTTTTTCAAAGACTACTACACGTGTATATGGAGCATAGACTCATGAGGAGAGACGGATATAATGAAATTATAAGGTTTCCATTTATGACAACGTAATAATAACATGAAAATTTTGTCTAAAATTACTTTAAATGCACTTCTGTTTGCTACATCAAGAAACATGCTATCGCCAGATTATTTTCACTTTACAGAAAATGTTACAAGTTTGGCAAAGAGCTTTGTATGAAGGTTATGCATAAAAGGAAGTGTAAGACCGTACAAAGATAAGCTCCGACTTAGCCATTGTACAAGGTTATATTGACGTTTGCAGTCCGAAAAATATTACATGTTGGTTTGTGCTTTCATGTGGAATACATTCATACATTTTTAGATTAAAATGCAAAATATAAATGTAATATATTTGTAATTAATAAAATGATAGATCCGAATGGAAATAATAATGAAGAAAATTATAGTAACCTTGATTGTAGATAAGATAACAAATAATACAGAGGCGGTAACACATATTTTTTTTATAGGATAAGGGTGACAAACGAGCACACAGTCCACCTGATGGTAAGTGGTCGCTGCGGCCCATAGACATCTACATTTATCCCCAATTAAGAATCAAAATGCAGATGCGTTGTCACCTCTGAGGACTGTGGTGAAATGCCTCTTTTTCAGTTGAAAGGGTTTCCCGTTCTCTACACTCACCATACGCGACATTAAGATCTCTGCACGGAGTTTTGTGTTTTCTTCCTTCAACTGTCGAACTTCGGACGTTTGAGTATTTATGTCGGTTTTCATTTTCTCGAAATGCTTATTGAAAAACGTTGAGTACTCCTTAAAGCTGTTGATATCCGCGTAAATTAAGTTCTATTTCATTTATTATTATACGTATTTCAGAGCGTGAAACACAGCCAATGTGCTCATCCACCTGTGGATGTTCTGCCGGCCTACGCCTCATAGTCACATTAATAGAAATTGACGCCGTCTAAGGCGATCCCGGATCGGTGTGTTGGACTTATCACCTCGAGACCTTCTACAGATGCAATCCGGACACAGCTAATCCATTTTTGATTGTGCAGCCATACCATTCAGTTCAATATCAGAGATATTAACGCATAAGCTGTGGTAAGATTTTTCTTATGGGATATGGTGACAAACGAGCACACAGTCCACCTGATGGTAAGTGGTTGCTGTGGCCAATATACATCCACATCTATCCTCGTTTGCGAATCAAAACGCAGATGTGTTGTCACCCGTGAGGACTAAGATGGAATGCCTCGTTTCCAGTTGAAAGGGTCTCCGTTTCTCTACACTCACCATACGCGACATTAAGTTACAGTAATTAACTAAATCTAATAATTTAAATTATCATACAGTCTTGGTCCCCGTGGTATCGTGCCAAGAATGCTGGCTGCGTTTCCTCTCTAAATGGCTATACTTAGCCTTTGAGCGAGGAAAGAACAAGCCCTCTTATCACCAGCAGCAACGACCAGTCGCGTATATATTTCCTTTAGCAACTTTACCGAACATGGCCCCACTAAAATAAAAATAAAATTGTGTGAAATACATATTGGTGGTTTTGAGTCTAGTTAAATTATGGTTTTCCTCTTTGACACTAACATCCTTGGCTACTCCTGTGTTAGATTGGGTACGGATAAGTTTAGACGAATAAGTGTGCGTACACTTGTAACACTATAATCAATTGCGTAGTCGATAACTTCAACCAGTAGTCGAATTTTGTCGCCACGGTCCTAAATAATATACCAGCGTAAAATAGCAGCTTAACACTGCTGTGTTTCGTACGGTGAGTGTAGAGAACCAAAGACCCTTTTTACTGGAAAAGAGGCATCCAATCTTAGTCCTCACGTGTGACAACGCATCTGCATTTTGATTCACAAATGAGGATAGGTGTAGAAGTCTATGAGCCACAGCAACCAGTTTCCATCAGGTGGACTGTGTGCTCGTTTGTCACCCTATCCTATAAAAAATCGGCCAGTAGGATTTTGTAATCACAAATTAATTAAATAAAAAACTCAGTCTGCGGTGCGATATAAGGAAAATGCCTTACGAACTTACGATACAACCCATACGAATCATGTTGTGGATCACTCACGAAATTTCACATGAATACCACGAATACATGTCTCTGCAGCATCTCTGGAGTGCAACGGATATTTGTAAACCACAAGAACGTAAGAATGTCTACAAATTTATTGCACATCTTCATATCTATTCTATTTACTATAATAAAACTAACATGGCGTCTGTCTGAACAGATTTGAATGGGACTTTCACTGGCAGATAGCTGCTGTTATAAGTAGTTACTTAGGTTTCTTTTACTTTAGGAAAATAACTAGGGTTCCACGTAAAAAAATAAACCCATGAAATCCAAAATCACAACTAGTTTAATATGCATATCCATGCATATAATAAAATGGATACAAATGTGCTTGGAAATTGAGTACCGAAACAGTTAATAAAATCTTCATGTCTATTTCGATATTAAGCTCATACTTTCTTACTGATGTTTCTCTGCGAAGTTTTGTATTTGTTTTTAAAGAGGTTATAATAAAATATATTAAATAAATTGTGATATTAGCTAATTTTACTAACTAATTAAGGTCACGTTTTGGTATTTAGTTTATATTTTAAGATTATGGGCTGAGGCCCATACTATTGTCACGGATATGTGTCTTTATCAAGCTGTGGGCTTTAAATAAACTTACACAAATAAAAATATTTAAATTTACTCATGCGCGAATGTCGTTGATTTTTCGTTCAATTTTTATTTGTCTGTCAATCATTATATTATACCGAATAAACACTTAACTACTGCTTATATTTACTAACTTTGTATTTGGTATTAACTTTTATTAATACATTAATACGATCATGAAATCTAGAATCCAGTCAAAACCAAAATTAAATGATGCTGTAGGCATTGATACTTTTAATATATCAATGGCTGTAGGTACTCTTTTTTTGTACTGTCGCATTATCTTCTAGATTGTATATTAATTTATCAAGGCCGGTTATTCCGGCATTAAAATGACTGCTTGGAACAGATGCCCGCAAATTTTGTATTTTTTATAAAAGATGATGCAAACGAACATGCGGCTTCCTTGATGGTAAGTAATTGTACTGTACGTAAACATATGCAAGAATGAAAGAATTGTAATATAGTTTATAGTAATTTGTTGTTATCGCTGGCCTTAAAGCGAACAATTATGAACTTACACCGTAGTGGTCACGAAATGCTGTTCCAATAATGAACCATTACTTCTTCGTAAAGAATGATGTTAAAGAAATGTTTGTATCATTGATGACTATAACATTGGATCGGTAATTTAACGCTTTAATTGAAGAAGTCACTGAAACATTTACAAACATGTGATTGGTCAGCGAACCATTATTATTTGTTTTGATGGAACATTGTTTAAAAAATGTAAATACGCATGAAAACGTTATAGCTGAAGTTTCACAAAAGAAATCAAACACTAGGTAATTCTTTGACAAACGTGTGATACCGGTTCGTTTATAGTCCATAACAATAGGATAAAAATGGAAGCAATACCGTCATGCAACGAGCGCTTAAGTAAGCAAACATATGTAAACAACAAACAGGATGTTGATACATCACGTACAATTCGCTTTACGTTTACTACATCCAAAACTACTTTAATTTTTACACTGCTTTGAAAGTTCTTTACACAATAGTATTTTTCGGATTAAAACGTAAAGATGATCTATATGCAGTATATCTATCAGGGTATATTTCCTGTCCTCTACATATATACAGGGTAATTTTGCAATAACCGGCCAGATTTGAATTGCAGGTTCGGAATAAGTTATATAGGCAAATGGTGAAGAAAAATTAATTAAAAAAAATCTCAAACATTCTGTACTTTTTATTTTTTAAATTCAAAATGCGTGGTAATGCATTATTTTAACTAATTTTACTGCGCTGTATATATTCGTAAGGGTCGATCAGTAGCCAAAAACGTTATTGCCCATAAATCAAATTTAATTTGGGATAATTACAAATAAATGTAGAAACCTTATTTACTCATATTTTCAAAAACTGCAATAACGGTACATCATTATTTATATTATTGAACTTAAGCTTAAAATTTGACTACTCTTTGAAAAATAACCCTGTATATAAAAATCAATTGCTGTCCGTTAGTCTCGCTAAAACTCGAAACTGGCTCGACCGATTCAGATGAAATATTTTGTGTGAGTATAAATGGATCCTTGAATAGTTTGGATTTACAATAGGACCCGGTAGGTAGCGTTGTTGTTGTGATATAGAAATCACCCGTGCAAAGTCGGGGCGGTTCATTAGTAGGTAATATAAAAATAAGTTTTTCCATAGAGTAATTACAAGTTTTTCGTTCGAGTTACTTGTCAGTCTGACCATAAATAAGGTTATATTTGATAAAGCTTTTTCTTTTTATTTTCTAAATTAAAATTTGGAATAATATATGAGATAAACTTCGGTCGATTTTTCGCCATTTCAATATTATTTTTCACCGTAGTTTTTAAATTACATTATGAAGTGTTACGTTTTTTTATAGATGAAGGGGCAAACGAGTATGATGGTCTTAAGTGACTACCGCTGCCCATGATGAACTGCAACACCAGTTATGTTGCTACCGGCCTTCTAGAAAGGATTAAGCTCTTTTCTTGAAGGTCGTGACGTGAAATTTGGAGGCTGGAATTAATTCGAACAATTCCTCAGAACATTTTCCTTTAGAGAAATCTATATTTATAATTAAAAACATATCAGTATTCCTTAAATTCCTAACATTCGTAACTATCCTTACCAATATACTATTAGGGAAGGTAATCACGGCTACGTAAGAGAATCCACTACCTCGTAATATCCCGTGGGTGTCGTGGGAGGCGACAGAGGTAAATTAAACTGGAAATTGACAGCAGAAGCAGTCTATGGCTGTGACCTATGTTCAGCAGCGAACTTGTGAGTTGCTGTAATTAATTAATGAATGAAAGAAAGTAGGTAATCAATATCAGTTTAGTATTTTTACTCTTCAAAAGATATGATAACTAAATGAATATTGAAAACGTGTTAACAAATAGCTGTTGACGAGTAAACAATTCATTTTACAGAATTAAATCGGTTAAATAGTGGAGAATCGCTTATTGCTGAACACGTCATAAATTATACATATTAGTTTGTGATCGCGTTCTCGAAAACAGCTCTAAAGGTGATATCAAACGGTTCACTCGAATGATTGTTCACTCGAGTGAATGCTTCATTTTTTTTTCATTCTATGTTCACACGGCTTAGACGAAATGATACAGAAATGAACATTCATTGTTCTTTCTTTTAAATATGTCATCTAATGAAGTCGTACGTCTTGGAATTAGTTTATTTTTGTGATCATTTAATCAAAGAGTTGACAAAAAAGAAGCAAAGAAAACGTCGACGGTGGTGGGTGCGACCATGGATTGCAAGAAGAAATTTATTAAGAGCTTCAAATACATTGTTGAGAGAACTAGCCGTTGAAGATCCTGATTCATATTGTAATCATCTTCGAATGGATGAAAGTAAATTTGAAGAACTTCTACTTCTTGTTGCTCCGTTAATAACGAAAGAAAACACTTTAATGAGAGATAGCATACCTACCCGGATAAAACTTCAAATTGTACTGAGATACCAGGCTACAGGTGATAGTTGTGGAAGTTTAAAGTTTTTGTACAGAGTACCTCGAAATACAATATCCTACTTTTTTCAAGAAGTATGTGAAGCCATTTGGACAGCCCTTGGAAAGGTTATTAAGGTCAGTTATATCTATTTAATAAAATATTAAGTTATTTTCTTGAAACATTTTAATTTAGACAATCAACATTTACATAATACTTTTTAGAGCTTGTGAGAGTATGTTTTCTTGCTCTTGGGTGGATGTTTGGACAATTGTGACTTGATTGGTCTCTTGTGGTGAACTTACGGGTACAGGCACTGGTTGTGGTTGCGTATAAACTTGTTCGGTGACAAGGTAGTTACTATAATTATACTCCGGTGTTGTATTTTGGTATAGAGGCGACTGGTTGATAGTAAATGGAGATGGAGTGCTGGAGTCCGAGTAAATTACTTGAGGAAATGATTGTGACATCTGTGTTAACCGTTCCTGAGTCATCACAGATTGAAGTTTTTCCTGACATATCAAAGCCCTGTTCAAGGGCATTTTCTTGAGTTGTACTGCCAAACTTTTGCAAAACAAATCAAACTCATCTTCAGTTTGGACTTTGGCTTGCTCGCTTATAGTTTTTAATTCTTTAATTGCTCTATCAATCGGTATATCAATCTTCCTTTTCTTGTTTGTTGGCTTTCGAGAATATGAAGGAGTCATCAGTTCACTACTTCCATTCCTACTAATCTCAGAATTTGGCGTCTTCTGTCCCTCACTGCCAGCTTGAATCTGCTCAGATTCAGCAGAGTCTTCATTTTGAGTCTGTGGTGCATCCTGTAATTAAAATGTTGACACTTTTATTATTACAGGTTCCTGGAAGTCAACATGAATGGAATAACATAATGGAAGACTACTATAGATTATGGAACTTTCCAAACTGTTGTGGTGCAATGGATGGAAAATTGGTGAATATAAGATGCCCAGGAAGATCAGGCTCTGAATATTTCGACTACAAAAAGAATTTTAGTATTCATCTATTTGCAGTAGTAGATGCGAATTATAATTTTATTTATATAGATGTTGGGACAAACGGAAGGGCAAATGATGCATCCATCTTTAATAAATCAACACTGAATGAAGCTTTGTTGTCGAATCTTCTAAATTTCCCAAAGGAAGGCGTAATCGTCGCAGATGATGCCTTTCCTTTGCGGACGGATGTTTTGAAACCATATAATACTAGAGGAGAGTTTGGCGATAAACAAAATATATTTAACTATCGGCTGTCAAGAGCTCGACGAGTGGTCGAAAACTCTTTTGGAATATTAGTATCAAAATTTCGAATCTATGAAAAGGCGATTCCATTGTCAGTGCAAAAAGTTGAACAACTTGTTAAAACGACGTGTGCATTACATAATTGGCTCAGAAAAACTACAGTGGACTACGTGCAACAACGATCACTGGAAACTGAGGACTGGGTCACAGGGTCCATTGTACCTGGAGAATGGCGAGAAGTACCATCGTTAGCATTAAGCGATTTACCACCAACCAATGCAAGAAATCATAGTGAAAATGCCCGCCGCGTGCGTGACGTATATGCAGAAAAGTTCGTCACTTCATGCACTGTACCATGGCAATGGAACATGATAAGAAGAATATGATGTAATAATACTGAATAAACCTATACAATTCATATACGTTGTTTTTGTTTGAGTATAAGTATTAAGTAGGTACCTACCTAGCTTCTGTTCACGTAGTGGTCGCTTATCGAACAGACAGACAGAGTTACTAGGATATGGATTAATATTATGGATATGGATTAGTATGGATTGATAAAAGATTCTACTTACGAGACTTGATGTACTCTGCCGTGGGACGCATACACTGCTTAAAAATTCTGCATGTTTAAACCAGTACAGGGTCGGTACATAGACATCGTCAGAAGAGCAACCGCTTTTCGTCGACTGCTTTATTTTGGTTAATTCTGTTGTATACCGGGTCCTTATCGTTTTTATTTTATGTTTAATATCTTTGTGGGAGAATGAGTTCTTCGTTGCAGGATACTATCTTGAGTAATGAAAAAAATTGTTAGTAGACTTCTGTACAGAATTTAATCCTGGGATCGTATCAGCCATCACCTAGGGTTATGAAAAGAAAACAAAAAAACAGAGTTTAATTTTTATTTTTACGACGTTTTTATTAACTCGCTTTCTTCTCTGTTTGTCAGTTCGGCACATAATAGAACAGAATAATTTTTATTCAACATAGATTTCAAGTAATATTTTCCTATTGAAACTACTTTACGCCTTTACCTCTGGTTCGGAGAAAACCTCTGTACAAGAAACGTCACACAATCATTTTAATGTAGAATTATAAATTAGAATCGAATTGTATTATCTTCGATGTACGAGACAATGAATGCGAACTTTCTTTAGATCGTATCTCATAAGCTTTGTGTTTGCAGTACAGGGAAGTAAGTAAAGAAAGTTAAGAGCCTCTTTGTTATAAATGGAACTATGGCGAATCCTTCATAATCTGCCACGTGCTTGAACTCGGCCTGGAAAGCATTATTAACACTGAAGTGGATTCTCATTTGCTGGAGTCAGAGTCATTATACTATACTATAGTATATAATTTTACTAATTTCGTAAGCATCAGTTATAAACATGTTTCTTTTATAATTGTCCATATTGATTAAAAAAACATCAAATAATAAAAAAGAAGGGAAGAATTTTTAAAGTTCGTCTACAGAATATATGCTTTTGATGAACAAATAGGATTTTCCGCTTTGTACGTTTAGGCCCAAGTGTGTAGCAGCTGTCATCCAGCCTTCTTCTGTTGTTGGAATCTCGTCCACTCTTGCCAGGGCAAAGGCCGTACCATCGTCGCAATTTATAATACCCAAATAGCGATTTACTGTTTTCATCCGTACCTCTGTTATATACAGGGTATTTTTGGAACGCTCCCGAAAACTAAATTCAAATTCAAATTCAAATTTATTTATTGCCAGAATGTAGTACATAATATTATGATGTTGTTATTTATTAATGAGACCTTACATTCTACCAAGATAATGGCGTGCAATATCTACAATATACAAAAATATTATTATTAGAATTTAACGAGGTAAATTATTTAAGAAAATAATTATGTAGTTACTAAAAATATTTTAGCGTCAAGTATTTAAATTACAATAAATATATGTCAAAAATGGAATTAATTAGGTAGTTGATTATATATAAATGTATAGTATCTAAAAAAAAATTCAGAAAATATAATAAAATAAAATCAATAAGTTTTTCTATATTTCACCATTGTTTTACATTTCTTTATATTTCATATATTCGTCTAACCTATAAAAACATTTTGTTGCCAGCCATTCTGTGAGTTTCCTTTTAAAAATTACGATAGGGAGTTCTTTAAAAGTGTTAGGCAGTTTATTGTAAACTCTAATAGCATTTATAAATACATTTTTTTTATATATATCAAGCTTGCATAAAGGCAGATGGAGCTTATATTTATTTCTTGGCATGGCACTTCTACTGATTAAACTTGAGTTAATGGTGAAATATTGTGGATGCTGTTTGACAAAAACACAAAGTTCCCGTATGTACATACAAACTAGAGGCAGTATGTGAAATTTGTGAAATAAAGGTTTGCAACTATCTAAAGACCAAGCTCCACAAATGGCCCTTACACACTTCTTTTGAACACGAAAGGCCTTGCCAACCTCCACCGAGTTGCCCCACAACAAGAGACCGTATGAAAGCACTGAGGAGACATAGCCATGGTAAGCGCTCAGTGCCGCTTCATTAGACACTGTCAACCGCAGCTGTTTTATAGCATAAACAAATCTCTCTAGTTTATCGCATACGTACTCTATATGATTCTTCCAGTCACAGTATCTGTCAACCATTAATCCTAAAAATTTAGTACAGTTGACTTCTTCAATTTTTGTACGATCGTAACAGATGTTAAGTCCAATAGGTGGAGTTCTAAAATCCCTAAATTGTATCATCTTGGTTTTATTTACGTTTATTTTTAAATTGTTAGTTTTGAGCCATCTAAAGATTTTGTCGAGTGCAATAGATATTTCATTTTCATAGTTTTTTCTATCCTTACACTTAATAATTACAGTAGTATCATCCGCAAACAGAACAGTTTTGTGGTCAGTGACGTTTGGAAGATCATTAATATATATAAGAAATAAAAAGGGACCTAAAACACTTCCCTGTGGGACACCGTATTTATTATTTTGCAACCGAGATCTGCTTGTAATTTTATTGCCCTTTTGAATTTTGGCCACCTCTACGCACTGTTCACGACCAGTCAGATAACTCTCCAGCCAGTCATGTGCTTTCCCCCGGATTCCGTACTTTTCAAGCTTATATAGTAATAATTTATGGTCTACAAAATCGAAAGCTTTAGTCATATCAAGAAAGATCGCACTTACCGGTGCCCTTTCATTAATGGCCTCCGTGATATATTTTATTAAATTAAAGCATGCTAGTGTCGTGTTACTGTTCTTTCTAAACCCAAATTGTTCTTTTTTAATAATATTTTGATCTGTTACATAGTCGCAAAGTCTTTTCATCATTACCTTTTCAAATATTTTTGATAAAACTGGTATTAAAGTGATTGGACGATAATTATTCATGTCAGTAGCCTCTCCCTTCTTAAATAAGGGTTTCACGATTGATTTTTTTAAAATTTCAGGGAATATACCTTCCTCAAGCGACATGTTTATAATGTAGCTCAAAGGTGCACATATGTACCTAGCACAGGCTTTGATTATTTTTGTATTTATATTGTCTAATCCTACTGAATTAGTATTATTAAGTCTTTTAATTATATTAATTATTTCAATTTCATCTGTCGGTTTTATAAATATTGTGTTTAAATAATTGATATTCATAGTTTTATTGATGTCATCTATTTTAAAATTAAAATCATTTGTATTGGTCATGTCTATATAAAAATTATTAAAAGCTTCACTAATGTCACTTGGTTCAGAATATACTTTGTTATTATTTAGAATAGTATCTATTTCGAAATTTACATTTATTTTACCAATATTCGCATTTATAACCTCCCAAACTGCTTTGCATTTATTTTTATTCCTATCTATATACTTTTTATTTTGTAATTGCAACGATTTATGTATACAGTTTTTGAGAATATTGTGATATTTTTTATAATTTTTATAATTTTTCTTTTTGTTAGCACCTGTCCGTATGTATTTTAAGTATAGTTTTCTTTTTATTACACAAGACTTTTTTAATCCTTTTGTTAACCAAGAGTTTTTGCTAATTTTGTTAGTTTTTTTTACTACGATTACAGGAAAGCATAGATTAAAAAATAGTTCGAATAGTTGATGAAACTCTCGAAAAGCGTCATTTAAGCATGATTGTTTGTAAACATTAGAAAAAGTGATTGATGATATGCAGCTACAAAATTTATTAATATTATTTTCACTAAAATCTCGAGCTCGCTCTGACCACTTGATCAAGCCTCTTTTTTTATTCGTCTTTATTGTAAGAGTTTGACCCGTCTCGTGGTCTGATAATCCCAAGTAGTGTACCTCAGATCGTATTTCCCTTATATTACTTGCAATTTGATCGATACATTTCGTCTGTCGAGTAGGTGTCTTAATATGCATTTCCATGTTAAAGTTTTTTAATAAATTTATCAGATATTGACAGTTTTTATTAGGTCTTAGAGTGTCAAAGTTCCAATCTCCACATAATATTATTTTTTTGGATCTATTACAAATTCTCAACAAAAGTTGTTCAAGTTTCTCAATAAAAATTTGAGGATTACTATTTGGGGTTCTATATATACATATTATGAAGATTTTTTGTGACGTGAGCTCTATACCAGCAACTTCAAAATTAAAATTGCATGCCAAATCACTAATAATGCCAAGGGTTTTACATTCTATATTAGTTTTAGCTAGGATACAAGAACCCCCTCTTTTAGAGTTACGGGAGAACGTTGAGACAACTCTATACCCTGGTATCTTCAGAAGCTGCTCCATGCCTTTTTTTATAAACGTTTCGGTCAAACATACTATGTCTATTTCTTTATTATTTTGTGAAAATTCTGAAAGTGCAGATATAATTTCTTGGGACTTATTTATGGCACCAGCAATGTTTTGGTGAAATATGGTTAAATTGTAAAATTTATTTTTATTGACGAAAAAATGTTTTATTTTCATTGTTACTAATACTAAGACAGGCGACAGCACCAAGTATACCTTTGATCATGGGTTACAAATAAATTCGATCCTGATGAAAACAAAATAATATTTTTACAACGTTTTATTAGCTTTATTCACGCGCCATCATGTTAGTACAGCTAAATGAAACGATAATTTCATAAAAAATATCATGAAAATACTGAAACATAAAACCAGCAGTGGAAACTGAATGGATATCACCTGACTAATGGAGGTTAATGTACGCGCGAACGGTGAAAAAAGAACGCTGGCAAGGCCAGCGTTCTTTTTGAACTTGGGAACTGAGCGATTTATCACATATTGGTACGAAGGGGGCGCGACGGGGGAACAATCCGCCAGTATTACTGTGCCTGCATGCTATTGGTTCCCGCGCTTTGTTCGCTCCAAAAATACAGTCGCATACACAGCTTACTTTGCGAATCGCGACGATGTTTTAAAAAGGAAGGAAAGAAAAATTATTTATATCTATTGTTTTATGACTGAACTAGTGAACGAAAAGGTAAATATGATAGGGGAAGGTGAATCGGGAAAATTGTGCAGTAAAGTTAAAAGTGTCGAGGAAGAATACCGAAAACCATGTGATCGACCTGATGACGGAAGCTCAAGCGAAGATGAAAGTGATGATGAAGTAGCATCCAGTAACACCAACACACCATCAACATCTGGCTTCCATGTGACCCAAGACGACATAATGGACGGCGTGCCACCCTTAGCTTAAGTTTTCTTGTTACAAACTACTTTATATTTTACGATAGAAATAACAAATAATGCTCAAGTAAACATTATCCATTTTTAATTCCAACCTTTTCCAAAGTTCTAAGTAGCTAGTAAAGCACCTATTATGATTCTACAATAAAACAATTAATTACTTACTATAATATTATAAAACAATATCCCAATACCATGTAGTAATTTAGAACGCGACTGTAACCATACTCCCTCCTCTCGACCTGTATCTAGCTCGGTGCGAAACAATTATGTAACCCGGCCGGCTCGAGTCGCCTCACGCTGTGACGCAGTAGGTTTTAATTTTGTCGGGGTTCGTTATTAATCGTAGTTTTTGAAACAGTTTCGTGTTGATTTTGTACACGCGTGCGCGAGCGACAGCTCAATCGTTTTATTTATTAAATTGTTATTACTTGTGATTACGTGTTGGTATTATTCTTGTTGTTACGTTTTTATTTTAATAATGCTTAACGCGTACGTTTATAGTGATTGTGAATACGGCAACATATTATGTATCCGAACCTAGGTACACGAAGTATCGCTAAATAAATTGTTAAGACGTCGGGGTGGAACAAGTGTGTCATACTGTGCAGTGCACAAAGTGTTGAAGCGTAATCGAATGCGCCCATACAAATTGCACAAAGTGCAAGCTTTAGTTCCGGCAATCACGACGAGTTTTCTGCTTGGTTATTATACCAGCAACAACGTGTGCCTGGTTCCATTGAGCACATTATCTGGACTGATGAGTCGACATTTACCAGAAACGGCCTGTGGGATCGAAGAAATACACACGTGTATTCAGAGGCTAACCCGCACGTTGTTCGACAAACCGGGCACCAAACCCGATGGTCGGATAACGTAGGGCAAGTTTATTTAAGGATCGCATACTGGGACCAGTGTTTCTGCCACAGCGACTGAACGGACAGGGATACCTAAACTTTATAAATGAACAGTTGGTTGACATTTTAGACGACCTATCGTTGGCTGAATATCGCCGCACATGGTTCCAGTATGATGGTGCGCCTACCCATGTCGTGAGGTTCGTCCGTGAGCGCCTCAATGAGCTATTTGATGATCAGACAGACTAGGACCACACGCTTGGCCACCTCGCTCACCAAATCTGACCCCGGTAGACTTCTTTCTGTGGCGTATGTGAAAGAAAGGGTTTTTAATCGTGAGTGTGATAGTGCTGATGAAATACACCAAAGGATCGTGGATGCTTTCGAGAAACTACGTACGGACTGTATCGAAGACCACACGATAATGCCCCGCCTGCACCCAAATCTACCTTGAAATGAATGGAGCACAATTTGAGCCGCATCTCATAAGACCACGGAGGATTTAGAGCGGTAAGCTGTTTCATAACTATTTTTTTAAATAACTTAGTACTGGACTAATCTGAATAGGTACATAACTGAATACATGAGAATAATAAACATACCTACACGATGAAAAAAAACGCATGACTCCAACCTTGGTTACATTTCATTTAAATATTTTTTCATTAGCGGGGAATCGAACCAGTTATTTGGGTTTATTTAACCTGTAAATTTGGGTTAAAGTAGCTACGTGGAGACAAGCACAGTGGCAAAATAGTAGGTTAAGTAGATAAGTTAGGTATTTAGACAAGTGTTGTAAATTATTAGGTATTGTAGTATGGCGCGCTAGTTGCGGGCCGCACGAATTTGCGTTCTCGCGTACATTGACCTTTAATCATTTGATATAAATTCAGTCATTCCACTGCTGGTTTTATGTTTCAGTATTTTTATGATATTTTTTATGAAATTATCGTTTCATTTAGCTGTACTAACATGATGGCACGTGATTTATTCGCTAATAAAACGTTGTAAAAATATTATTTTGTTTTCATCAGGATCGAATTTATTTGTGACCCATGATCAAAGGTATACTTGGTGCTGTCGCCTGTCTTAGTTTTCGGGAGCGTTCCAAAAATACCCTGTATATATATATATATATATATATACTAAATGGGGTCCCACATATATGCAATAAATGAAACCACATACTTGTTATCGCCTTTGCTGACAATATACAAAAAATGAACTTAATCGGTCCAGTAATTAGGTCAAAAAGTAGAGTTTTAATTTTAAGATAATTTGAACTCTAAAGAATTGGGTCACTAGGTCAATGATTCATGAACTTGAATCCTTGAACATTAAAAAGCGATGTTGCCACGCAGTGCAAACTATTGTGACGTCCATAAACAAGCGGCACGAAGCACGCGGCGTTCTTCAAAGGCGACGCGCAAGTGCGCGCGCGCCTTTGTCGTAGAGTTGGACACCTGTTATCGACGATTAGCTTCTTTTAAAGGGAGTAATAGTCGATAAACACAAAAAAAAAATGTTTAGCTTTAAACACTTAGGGTATGGTTTTTTTTGAATTATCGTGTTGTTATGATAATTCTAAAAACACTACGACCTAAGTATTTAAAGCTAAACTATAAAGCTTTTCTTGTTTAAGTGTGTTCTTGTAGATTTAGAGATAATAAATTATTTTAACATGATAAAAAACCCATAAAAACAACCTATTAAATAAGTCCTATGAGTAGTAAGTACCTACCTATTAAATATGTTAAGGTGTAGGCGCTGCTGCCCTGTGATAAGCCGATTAGAGTGTCTTACTGCCACTGGGTACTGGAAAAAATGTCCCAAGACCAACGATTCCTAACAAATGTGTTTGGACAGATGAAAGCACGTTTATTCGAAACGGCATATGGAACCGACAATCCATGCGTTACTGGAGTCATACGAATCCCCATTTATTTAGAGAATCAGCTCATCAATACCGATTTTCCATTAATGTTTGGGCAGGCATTCACGGAGATCAAATAATCGGCCCAATTTTTATTGACGGAAACCTGAATGCACAGAAGTTTCTCAATATTCTTAAGGGCCCAATAACAGAATATTTAGAAGGATTGTCTGTGGCAGCTTACCAGAGGGTATGGTTCCAGTTAGATGGAGCTCTTCCACACTCTGTACTCCTCGCGAGAGAGCGGCTTAACACCATGTTCGGAGAACAATGGATAGGGCGCTATGGCCCTCGCAGGTGGCCAGCTCGATCGCCCAACCTCACTCCTCTAGACTTCTTTTTATGGGGCTTTATTAAAAATGAAGTGTACTCAAAGATTTCTGAAACCGAAGATGAACTGCGCAATCGTATTGTTGCCGCCTTTAACAAATTAAAAGCCGTGGCTCTGGATCCTGAAACAAATTTGTTGAGCAGGCTTCAGGACAACATTATGCGGCGATGTACCTTGTGCATTCAAAAACGTGGCGGACATTTTGAAAAATTAAAATTTAGGGTTCCATAAAATTTTGCTACTAATATGCAATAATATTTATTTCGTTCAGTTCCATTTTCGCGAAATAAAAAAGTGGCGGTAAAATACCTAAACAGTTTAGTGAGTAAGTTTTTATTTCGTCGCACATTGACCAACGTACCATAGGCCGTGCTGACAATAACGCTGCCTGCCTCCAACCGCCTTGCCACCCGCGTGCAACGTTGTTACTCTTTCAAGGGGTCAAGTTACGTTGTCTAAACAGAGTGTTTACTTTTACTGCAATTATTTTAATATTCATTTTGTTTGAAAATTTCACTTTTTTATTTTACGGGTTTTAATTTAATATTTAATTTTTCTACACTTCTATGGACTAGTATTACTTGTGGTGTCATTTATTGCATATATGTGGGACCCCATTCTGTATATGTATAAATATCACAATAGTCAGTCAGTCAAATAAACGCGGATAAGCAACTGTTTTATATTTTGTGATAATATTCATGAGGCATTCGCCACTACGCAGCGTATTTACATCGCAAATGGTTACGTAACATCCACTTGTCATATTTGCTATACATACATGTTATATTTTTAACTTTATTAAATAGCTGTTAGGGATTACTTTATTCTAAATAATATAAATTGCCATTTCCGGTGGTAAATTAATCTCAAGCTATTGATTTTATTCAAAACTTCGAATCACTATAAATATAATTAATTAAAATCCATGTATAATTAATATAATATAATTTTTGTGAAATTTAATACAACTTTCGTAAAATAAGATAAACATTGTAAGACTACATCCGGTCCGTGTATTTACCGTTTCCGGCTATGCGGAAAGGTAAAGACATGACTTGTGAAACGATACCGGGGAAGTCATTCGCTCGTGGGCATTTGAACAGTGAAAGAAGCTTAAGGAGGACGTTACACCGAATTTAATCAATAACTATACTATTGGATTGTTCGATAATAAAGTGTAAGCGGAAGAGCTAATAAATTTGTTGAGGAAATCAAACTCGTTGTATGAATTTTCGTTAACTCCAATAGTTCAGAAGTGGGATTACGAAAAGGATATTATGTGTAGTAACTTCCTTTCACGCCTATAAAAACGTAAGTAAAGTGAATAATTTTCTGTTAAATGATGTAACCCTTAAATTGTGAAAATTCTTAAACTGTGTAGGGAATGAATGTTTTTTTTTTGTGTTTTCTTTGTTTTTATATTACCCGCATTACGTGCTGCTATTTTCGTCTTAATTAATATAAAAATACAGTATATTTTCAATTGAACACTATTTCTTTCGATTCTGAACGAACTAAAGAGTATTCTCAAGTATTAAACTCACTCGGTTACATAGACGAAATAAAAAAAAATAGGCATCCACTTTCGCGTTGTTGGTGCTGTTAGTTGCGTAATTGTTTTCTTTTTGTCTTTGTGATTTTTGTCTTTGTGATTTTTGTTGGATTTTCTTTTAAAAACTGGTAAGAAATGTTAATGATCTGTACTAGAAAATGTTTTGGATTGACTTAAGTTACAAAAGCAGTAAATTTTTGTGTTTGAATTGATAAAAAAGGAAAAACAAAACACCTTTACGCGAACAATTTATAACGGGTAAGATTTCAAATAAGATCTACCTTCTGAGATATTTAGCCTTTTTATCCACTCACACGTCCATGGATACTACGGTATCCAAAATAAAAGTAGCGTTGTACGTCCTGGATACTATAGGATCCATAGCGTCAAATTTTATAAAACTGACATCTAGGGGCCATCTGCGGTTCTTTTTGTGAGTTTTGTTTATGGAATCGATAGCTGACGTACTAAGTACGAGATGGCAGTGTAACAAGCCTTGAAGAATGAAAAAATAATTATCTAACTTCAGTGTTTCAGTCTCCTTTACACTCGGTGTTTTGTGTTTTTGTAGTGTCATAAGTCATTTAGTTTTATTTAATATTTCTTGGATTATTATACATCATAGTAAACTAGATGATTTGGGCTTTATAAGTACGTATACATATTACAGTTCTAAGTGTAAAATCGATTCATATTTTAAATAAAAACTATAACCGTTTAAAAAAATGGCCATTGTGAAGTCGTCAGCCCAATTTTAATTTTGTTTACTTTGTTTTTCAGTATAATTATATTTAATCAACGAGTGATAGTTCGTAATAAATATAATAATGCATTTTAAAAACAGAATTAAACTGTATTCACTGAGGATTCCTTAAAAATGTTATTGTGTTCCTCGGGTCTTTTGTTGTGGATAGTTTGGTATCCATGAACGTAACCACAATGGTTCTAAATAAGGGTCGGTACAAACAGCAAAATATGTTTGCAATATTTTTTGCCTTGTTATTTTTTGCAGGCTGGGTCTTGGTTGGTTGGGTTATGAGTTTTTTTTCGCTTGGTGTTTCGTCTCGTGCTCTTATCTCATAGGTTTTGTTCTTGTGTTATAATAATGTCATTTTTGTTTACGATTGTCGATTTTTATTCTCTTTTTTATTTAACTTCACTTAAGTTATATGGAGGATGTGTTTTACGATTTGAACTCACTTGATTTTTCCTTGTTATGTATTGACAATAATTTAATTCTCATATTTAATAAAAATCATAATTTTTTTCGGTATATGGTTTTCGCTTGGCACAATTTGTTTAAAAAGTGTCATACTGTGCAGTGCACAAAGTGTTGAAGCGTAATCGAATGCGCCCATACAAATTGCACAATGTGCAAGCTTTAGTTCCGGCAATCACTACGAGTTTTCTGCTTGGTTATTATACCAGCAACAACGTGTGCCTGGTTCCATTGAGCACATTATCTGGACTGATGAGTCGACATTTACCAGAAACGGCCTGTGGGACCGAAGAAATACACACGTGTATTCAGAGGCTAACCCGCACGTTGTTCGACAAACCGGGCACCAAACCCGATGGTCGGATAACGTAGGGCAAGTTTATTTAAGGATCGCATACTGGGACCAGTGTTTCTGCCACAGCGACTGAACGGACAGGGATACCTAAACTTTATAAATGAACAGTTGGTTGACATTTTAGACGACCTATCGTTGGCTGAATATCGCCGCACATGGTTCCAGCATGATGGTGCCCCTACCCATGTCGTGAGGTTCGTCCGTGAGCGCCTCAATGAGCTATTTGATGATCAGACAGACTAGGACCACACGCTTGGCCACCTCGCTCACCAAATCTGACCCCGGTAGACTTCTTTCTGTGGCGTATGTGAAAGAAAGGGTTTTTAATCGTGAGTGTGATAGTGCTGATGAAATACACCAAAGGATCGTGGATGCTTTCGGGAAACTACGTACGGACTGTATCGAAGACTACACGATAATGCCCCGCCTGCACCCAAATCTACCTTGAAATGAATGAAGCACAATTTGAGCCGCATCTCATAAGACCACGGAGGATTTAGAGCGGTAAGCTGTTTCATAACTATTTTTTTTAAATAACTTAGTACTGGACTAATCTGAATAGGTACATAACTGAATACATGAGAATAATAAACATACCTACACGATGAATAAAAACGCATGACTCCAACCTTGGTTACATTTCATTTAAGTATTTTTTTCATTAGCGGGGAATCGAACCAGTTATTTGGGTTTATTTAACCTGTAAATTTGGGTTAAAGTAGCTACGTGGAGACAAGCACAGTGGCAAAATAGTAGGTTAAGTAGATAAGTTAGGTATTTAGACAAGTGTTGTAAATTATTAGGTATTGTAGTATGGCGCGCTAGTTGCGGGCCGCGCGAATTTGCGTTCTCGCGTACATTGACCTTTAATAATTTGATATAAATTCAGTCATTCCACTGCTGGTTTTATGTTTCAGTATTTTTATGATATTTTTTATGAAATTATCGTTTCATTTAGCTGTACTAACATGATGGCGCGTGAATAAAGCTAATAAAACGTTGTAAAAATATTATTTTGTTTTCATCAGGATCGAATTTATTTGTAACCCATGATCAAAGGTATACTTGGTGCTGGCCCTGTCTTAGTTTTCGGGAGCGTTCCAAAAATACCCTGTATACTGGGTGGCGCCCAGGTTATCACGATAAATAGCACAGCAGTTAATACAAGTTGATATATGTCGGTTAAAATAATACAATAAACAATAATAAAAGAAAATAAAAAATGCATTTTTAAACAAAATAAATAGGGTAAAAAATTGCCAAGAAATAAATCAGCCTTGCTATATAGGTTACTGACCTGAAGTGACTTACAAAACGTCGCACGCGTCAGAAAAATAATAATTTATATTAACACCCGGCCCATTTCTTGTCACTTTGCGCGTAGAGAATTGTGCCTTAACTTCATTATTTTAAGTAAATTTTTCGCTTGAATTTGTTTTCACACACCTGCAGCGTGCGTTCCCTTTGTTTTTAATTTCGCGCATAAAATTATGCCTTAAATTGTTTAGCCGTAAGTGCAGTTTTTGTTTGATTTTTTCTTTATTCGAGTAGTTTGGATTGACAACCTTTAAACTACCTATATTCGCCTTCAAATGGCATGGGTCTTTGACCTTCTAGAATTCATCAGGTGATATCTGTATGCATTTACATGATGTTATTTAATATTAAAACGAAAAAAATGCTACCGCGACTAATGTATTAATTGTTATATATTTTTTTAGTTGTGAATGTTTAAAGAAATTTATGTAGCATACGTCTTTTCATTTTATGTGATAACTTTTTCGTCACTCGGTATATATATATATATATATATATATATATATATATATATATATATAATTGCAGGTTTACTATTATTGAATATAATATATTCAATCTCAATATATATATATGTGTATATATATACTGAATGGGGTCCCACATATATGCAATAAATGAAACCACATACTTGTTATCGCCTTTGCTGACAATATACAAAAAATGAACTTAATCGGTCCAGTAATTAGGTCAAAAAGTAGAGTTTTAATTTTAAGATAATTTGAACTCTAAAGAATCGGGTCACTAGGTCAATGATTCAATGAACTTGAATCCTTGAACATTAAAAAGCGATGTTGCCACGCAGTGCAAACTATTGTGACATCCATAAACAAGCGGCACGAAGCACGCGGCGTTCTTCAAAGGCGGTAAGCGGAAGAGCTAATAAATTTGTTGAGGAAATCAAACTCGTTGTATGAATTTTCGTTAACTCCAATAGTTCAGAAGTGGGATTACGAAAAGGATATTATGTGTAGTAACTTCCTTTCACGCCTATAAAAACGTAAGTAAAGTGAATAATTTTCTGTTAAATTTCGGGTTACATACCCTTAAATTGTGAAAATTCTTAAACTGTGTAGGGAATGAATGTTTTTTTTTGTGTTTTCTTTGTTTTTATATTACCCGCATTACGTGCTGCTATTTTCGTCTTAATTAATATAAAAATACAGTATATTTTATATGTAATGGATGTAAAAGTTAACAACAAAACATTTCAATGTCGTTTGGATTTGGGTAGCCAATGTTCTCTTATGAGAGAAACTGATGCTAATTTACTAGACGTGAGTATGATTAAACACGCGGAGTTGCCTACCTTAAGGGGTATTGGTGCAAATCTGGTTCGACCACTGGGATTGATAATAGGCACCGTAGAAGTGCAGGATATCAAAAAAGTCGTTGACATATATGTGGTACAAGATTACGTTTTGAGCTATCCATTGTTACTGTGTCATTTGTTCTCTGAGAAACCGGATATAGTGATAACCAAACTCCAGATGAGATTATATTTCAAAAAATCCAACATCAAAAGGTTTATTTGATTTCGGAGAATAGAGTTATAATTCCCATTAATAGCTTACGCGCCGTGCCCGTTCACTGCGAATCATTGAAAAACTGATACGTCTATGTAAGTGGGTCGACTCGAGGGTCCTCGGGCAAAGAATACTATCTTCTACCGGGAGAATACGCCGTAAGAAATAATAAATGTGCGTTGCTGATTTATAACGTGTCCAACGAGGATATTATCATAAAAAATAATTTACTCTTGACAAGGGCTACGCAAATACATCAAACTGCAGATGTTTGCGAAATTACTATAAGTAAAACTGAAATAGATGACTCCATAATCTGTAATCCTAATTTGACGACCGAGCAACGACTGTTACTTCAAAATACATTGACCGAATTTCAAGACTGTTTCTCGAGTAGTCTGAAGGATTTAGGACTCACTAATGCAACCGAAATGGTTATTGAGCTCGAAGACTCTGAACAGACCGTACCGTATGGCTTACTCAGAGAGGTGTCTAGTTAGAGAAATGGTTCAAGAAATGGTCGATAGTGGATATTATCAGGGAATCGTCATCCCCATATGCTAGTCCAATTGTGCTGGTACAGAAAAAAACTGGCGAAAAGAGGTTGTGCGTGGATTATCGTACTTTAAGCCGTAAGACAAAAAAGGATCACTATCCGCTTCCTCGTATTGAAGACCAACTGGACTTGCTAGTAGGTAATAATCTATTTATATCATTAGATTTAGCGTCCGGTTACTACCAAATACCGATCAATGAAAGCTCGCGTTTCAAAACTGCATTTGTGACTCCAGATGGGCAGTTTGAGTATAATCGGATGCCATTTGGACTCGTGAATGCGCCATCTATCTTTCCGAAGACTGAATAAAATTCTATCCGAGGCCAAAATTAAATACGCTTTAATATATATGGACGATATTTTAATACCATGTAAAAAGTTTGACGAAGGTTTAACAAGACTAAAAGAAGTACTAGGCTTAATGAGTTCACTCATTAGTTTTAATTTGACCACATTAAAACTAAGTAAATGTAACTTCTTTTTCGAAAATATTGATTTCCTTGGTTTTGAGGTGAGTGCACATGGTATACGGCCGGGCTCGAGAAAATGCGAAGCAGTATCAAAATTTCCCAAGCCAAGAAATCAGCACGAATTGCGCCAATTTTTAGGCCTCTCTGAGTTTTTCAGGAGATTTATTAAAACTTATGCATTAATAGCAGCCCCACTAACTGACTTACTAAAAAAGAGTAACGAATGGATATGGCGCGAACCGCAAGAAAACTCATTTACCCGCATCAAAAACTTATTGTCTGAACGTCCGTTACTTGCTCTATACGACCCTCGTGCCGAGACTCATCTTCATACCGATGCCAGCAAAAATGGCTTGGCCGGCATCCTACTTCAACGCAATCAAAATGGAGTTTTACAACCAGTAACGTACTTCAGTCGTAAAACCACCGCGGAAGAACAAAAATACCATTCCTTTGAGCTAGAAACGCTTGCGGTTATTGCATCACTACAGAGATTTCGAGTTTACCTCATTGGAATCCCGTTTACTATATAAACCGACTGTAACGCACTAAGCTCGACCTTAACCAAGAGAGATTTAGTGCCACGGATTGCTCGGTGGTGGATCCAATTGCAAGAGTACGATTGCACAATTGAATATAGACCAGGAATAAAGATGTCTCACGTGGACGCCCTTAGTCGCAACCCAGTAGATACGAATGTCAACGAGTCACACGTTCTCGATGTACTGTCGGTTGAACCTGAACAAGATTGGATCGCTACCGTGCAATCAGCTGATCAGGAAATTACCAGAATAAAAAACATACTCAATGATCCAAATACTGAGAATGTACTTAACATCCGCAAAAACTTTAAACTTAAAAATGGACGCGTATACCGCATTATATGTGATGAATTAAAATTGGTTGTGCCAAGTGGAGCTCGGTGGCAGATTGTTAAGAGGAATCATGACGATGTTGGCCATTACGGTTATGAAAAAACGTTAGCACGCATGAGGCGGTTCATAAAGAATTGTTTCAGCCTGTTTAGAATGTGCTCACCATAAGGTACCAGGTGGGAGGCGAGAAGGTTAGTTGCACCCAATAGAAAAATATAGCATACCATTTCATAATATTCACGCTGATCACCTGGGTCCTTTTATAAAAAGTTAAGTAGGAAATTGTTATATATTAGTCGTAATAGACAGTTTTACAAAATTTATTAATATTACACCCGTTAAAAACACTAAATCACTGACAACTATTAAAGTTTTAAAAGACCACATTCGTTTCTTTGGAGTACCAACGCGCCTTATTACAGATAGAGGGTCCAGCTTTACATGTAAATCATTTGAAGATTTTATTACCGAGTATGGAATAAAGCATGTCATGAACGCAGTTGCGACTCCAAGAGCCAATGGTCAGGTGGAACGGTTCAACAGAACCATTACAGAGGCACTAGCTACATCAAATTATGGGAAGGACGAAAAGGCTTGGGATGAACACATTCGAGACATACAAATTGGTCTTAATACTACGGTCCACAAAACTACGCAAAAATCACCATCAGAACTCTTATTTGGCTTTAATATAAATAACAGAAGTCAGGGACTCCTAAGTACAATAATCAATGATACATTAAATGTAATATCGTCTGATGAATTAGTCTGTCAGGGAGGAGGCTAAGAAACGTATTCAGGCGCAACAGCAAAAAGATGTTGATCGATATAACAGGCATAGAAAAGCAGGTAGAAAGTACAAGGTAGGAGACTTAGTTCGGATAGAAAGACAAGTCCCGCATGATGGTAAATCGCAAAAATTAGTAATTAAATACCAGGGCCCGTATCGTATTATTAAAGTGCTCCCTCATGATAGGTTTATAGTTGAAGACACGCCGTTGTCACGTAAAAATGGTCGTAGGTACGAAGGAACAGTGGCTTTGGACAAAATTCAACCATTGATGAGCTTTGATAGGGACTTTGATAATAGTTCAAATAGTACAAGTGATGCTGATGATGATACTGGCGACAATAGACTTACTAATGAAGTATAATAATGAACCAAAATAATACTACAAATGTAAAGGAACCAACGAAATATGAGTTTGTACTAATAATATAAATAATTAAGTCACTATTGTTTTCTATTTACTTTAAATGCTTGTGATTATATTCAGTTAATCAAATTATGTATAATTATAAGGTATAATTATTTTTTGAATATATCAAAGACATATCTATATTAGTTATATAAATATAGTAAACTTCATATTAGTATAGTAAGCTTTTATGAATAAATCTGAATTGTAATTAAGTCTCCCGTAAATGAAAATGTACTCTGTACTTCAATTTAGATTTAAGATTGTAAAAAAAAAATCTTGGTGTGTAGTTCGAGATTAAAGCTGTTAGGGATTACTTTATTCTAAATAATATAAATTGCCATTTCCGGTGGTTAATAGGGTATTACACCCATTTTCAAAAAGTGTTTTAAAGGAATCCTTGAGTGATAATAAACCACTATAATTTTAATATAATTTTTTTAAAACCGAATAGTGACATAAAAATTACTTTTAATATGTCGTTTTAAATTGTCGCGTGAAAACGCTAGCCGCCATACTGTTCAACTGGTGACGTCACTGTTGTAGAGTTTTGACAATTTTGCAAAGGAATAAGATACTTTTGAATGTTTAATAATCAGTTATCATTTATATCATTGTTGTGTTGTGCCTGATTGCAAAAATACGAGCATAAGAACGCCGGGGAAGTTATGGATTAAAGTGCCAACTGATTTAAATATGAGAAATACTTGGTTAAAAGTGGCAAGAAGAGACCCGAAGGCATTGTCTACAAAATCTAAACTATACTTCTGTGAAGATCACTTTGATGTAAGTATGACTTATATTTAACTATCGATTAAAGAAAACAAAACATAATGACGTGGTAGGTACCTATTGCAAGTCAAAATTTGTAATAGATTAGGTTAATCGCTCGTCTGCCCCGCCCTTTGTGGATCATTTTGATAGCCCTTGCAAGTGCAGTGCCGTGTTTTACTTAATTCCTGTTTTCTTCTATTATATGGGAATAAAGACATGGTTTGTACTAAGACCAAATAAAAAAGTGACTTTTTATTTCGTCTGAGGGCTTGTACAAAAAAATATAACAAAAAGTTTTTCTCACCTAAGCTTATATTATAATATCTCTATAACATTAGTGCTAAAAGCGAAGTAATAAACTCGCTTTTAGGAATCCGTCTTCCATGATGCCTTTTCAATAAAATTCGGAATAAAAGTCAACAATCGTAATGATAACTTGAAAAATTTCGAAATTAGCTAGTTAGTACACAGCACATAACCTAGTGACGTCACGACGCTATCAAATATGGCGGACATCGTTTTGCAGATTTGAGGCACAGGTAAAAAAAAATTCTTTAAATTGAAATATAAAATTTATAATGCATTTTCATAAATAGAAATCAATATTTCTCGTTTACTTTTTACAAAATCTATCATAAATATATATTCTCTGACTTTTTTTACATGGTCTAAAATACCCTATTAATCTCAAGCTATTGATTTTATTCAAAACTTCGAATCACTATAAATATAATTAATTAAAATCCATGTATAATTAATCTAATATAATTTTTGTGAAATTTAATACAACTTTCGTAAAATAAGATAAACATTGTAAGACTATCAATAATTATACTGTTGGATTGTTCGATAATAAAGTGTAAGCGGAAGAGCTAATAAATTTGTTGAGGAAATCAAACTCGTTGTATGAATTTTCGTTAACTCCAATATATATATATATATATATATCCTATATACAATCCAAATGCCGTAATCATCAGGGCTCACACTTGAATATAAATACCTATATATATATATATATATATATATATATATATATATATATATATATATATATATATATATATATATATATATATAGCCTGGCGTCAGAGACAGGTACCGCTAAGTAGGATTGACGAAGTCATTGGGCTCTAGTATATATATATATATATTATTATTATTAAAGTCTGTAGCACAGTTGCCTAACATTGAGTTGCGGCGCTAATGACTGCAGGTTCGAATCCCGCACGGAACTAGCATTTGTATGGAATAATTTTTCCTGATGATGAATCCTGATGGTGAAAAACCACTACCCATACACAGTTCAAACGTGTTTCCTGGCAAACATCTGGGTAGTGCAATTAAATTGCTATAACTAAATTATATGTATCGAGCAAATACTCTTAAACCGTATGGTATATACGCGTTAAGCGAAAATTATATGTTTAGGCAGCTTTGTGACTTAATATTATGGAAAAGCTAATTAAACCATTGGCTTTTATTAGTTTGTAAATCAAACACTAAGATGCCGAGCCATTCCACCGAACTCACTCAGCTTCGAATACATGGTTAGATCTTATCGTTATTTACATTGAATAAGTTGATAAGAAAGCTTGTGTACCCATTATTGGTTCGAAATGCAGCCAATTGTTTTTAAGGCGCATGGTTGAGCAAAATGTCGCGATAGTCGTTATTTGTGCAGTTTTAGGAGCTATCTACTTTTTATTAAAAAGAAATATCAACTAATTAAAAACACATTATATTTCTACATAATCTTGATTCCATAAGAGTCATATCCAATTTTTTTCAAAAGGAATAAATATTAAAATAATCTCCTTACAACGAAACCATATAAATGTGAAATAATTATTGATAACATGCATCTCCTCGTAAAGTAAGCATTATTTTATTTTGCGATTGACAGTAATGGATAGGCAATTTATTAATGAACATTTCTATCATAAATTTTATTTCAAAAGACCAAAATTTTATTTTATTAAGAAATTATTTTAAAAACTGGGCGTATTCACTGCCCACAGGGTTGCTGGAGTCAGTGAGCGCTAAGCTCTTGAAGGTGAAACCCGTGTCGTTAGTCACGGCGCACACGCTCACGTCATCTTATCAGTCTATAATATTATTATTATTTATTAGGTTATTTATAGGTAGTATTATTTGTTTGTTTAGGGTATAATTTTTCGTATTAGTTATACATATTATATTTGTTGTGTTTTTTACTGCGCGATGTAGCTTTTTGCGTGTATTTTCTTTGAAGTAAATTAAAATTTAAAAATTAAGCACCATTAGCATGTAAGGTTTGAATCCATAATTAACATTTCGACAAATATTATAATTTACACTATAAAAAGCTAATTCAATATTATCAGTATAGTATACAGTTAAAAATAACCTTAACACCTTACCACAATATCTTAGTAGGTATAGTAATTCGGTTATAACAAAAAAAATTCTAAGTAGGTATTAATATACCTACCCAGTATAACTAATCACAATAGGTACCTATGTAGGTATTATGATTAGATAAAAGGTACTTATCTAAATAGTTACCTACTTTTACTAAGTAAGTACTAATACCTATCCGCGCATCATTTAATTACAACTCAAAAACCCATATTTAACTAAACAAATTTTTTTTAAACTAAATTTAACTAAAAAAAACTAAACTGACCATTTATTTTTTAACTCAAAACAGGACATGGGTTTATTTATACTCTTAAAACTATAACTTTATACAATTAGTGTTCAATATAAAATTATATTCGGTATAGACAAAATAGAAAAATACACTTTCTACTGGAGCATTTGTACCAGGTAGACATAAAATATATTCGATTAAAAAAAATTATGTTGAAGATTGTTGACTTTGAATACTTCCATCCAATGAGTTACGGGACAATTTTGTGTCCCGGAGGTTTGTTTGAGGACAATGGGATAGGTGACCGAGAAAAGGGACAGTCCCGTACAAAACGGGACGTATAGTCACTTTACCTATAACCCGGCGACAGCTCCGTGGCGCAGTGGCTTAGCAATCAGTTGTTGCGCTGGGGGCCGCGGGTTCGAATCTCGCACGGAACAAGTATTTGTATGGCCTACAAATAATTGTTCCGGGTCTGGATGTTTGTCCTTGTGCAATTTATGTTTGTAAACTGCCTCCACGACACAGGAGAAAATCATAGTGTGGGGGTAACGTTTTTTTGAAATTGAAATTGAAATATTGAATCCTTATAGTTCTTGTTGATTTTTGTATTACCTTTATTAAGATTACCCTTATATATAAATAAATATAATTACGTATGTAGAAATAAAATTGAATAAAAATAAAAACAAACATGTTTTTTTTATCCTCATCAATCATTGGGGTGAGGATAATGTCAGCCAGTATAAGTAATAAGTAGGCTAAGTTACAAGTTACAAGGTGCTCAGTTCAAAAATTAGTAGGTAGGTATGTTACTTTTCAATACGTGACACGTAAAAATTAACAATAATCAAAAACACATCTGCGAAACTTCCTCTTTAGGTATTTATTCTTTATTGTACCAAATACTTGTACAAAAGGCGAGCTATCTATCTAATTACCTATAGTGAGTCTGTATCTTTTAAATTCACAATTTTCAATGCTTCATTTCTAATATATAATTAATTATAAAATTTCATAATTAATTAATATATGAGAATACATAATTCTAATATAATGCAACTAATATATCGAATAAAAAAATTAAAATACATTTATCGTTGTACGCCGTGTGTATTTACATAAAATAGATTATTGATGTTGAAAAAATAATACTACGTTCGTACAGTAGATGGCGTGTTGCATATTTATTACGCGTTATATTGTAGCGAGTCGGCGCGGCGGACCAAATGCTCAAGGTCGTTCGCATGGAGTAGCCCCTTAATAAAGAGCAACATATCGTATAAACTAAGCTGAGGAGTACAATAATTAGTAACAGTCGAAGAAACAGACTTTTAAAGAGATCAAGCATTAGCCAAGGCAAACCTAAAATATAAGATGAAAGTAAGATCCCACTTACAACTTTGAGTCCCGCTTGTACTCCAATATTGTAATGCAGATGAAATGTTATTTATTTTTTAATGCTAATAGATATTGTCTTTGAATTCGCATTATAACAGGCACACTTTTATGTTTTAAATTGCTTTATGAGTGCTATTTACGTAGTTAATTTTATCTGCAACAACATATTTGGATGTTGATACGAGTAAAATGGAAAAGTTCATTAGCAAAGTATCATGAAAAGCGAGAAAAATTTAAAATATTCTCGGGTTTTATCATTATGAGACAAGTCGTGAAAGTTAGGGGCGGAAATGAGGCGCGGGTAACTGTCTATAGGGAGTAATAATGAGTGCGGCACCTCCATGTTGTTGTTCTTTCTTGACAAGCGCCCGGAAAGCTCCATCGTGACCGCAACTCGTCAACAAAACTTGTACGCCAGGTCGCGGTTCCATCAGTAATACTGACTTATTCCAGTTAACTTCCAGTTCCGGATTAACTGTTTCCACTATTTCTTTGAGGGTTTGGATTTTCTGTGGGGTGGTAAACGATTAATTAATTTACGAATAATAGTTTTAACTAAATATACATGTTTAAAGTTCATATTGACAATTTTTGAACTTATTTTCGACCTAGGAGTCCGTCTGGGTAAAATTAGGTGTCACCTAATTTTACCCAGACGGTACGAGCGTGACACTTAAAGTATTTATTCAATCAAAAACTGAACAAACTAGCAAGTTATTAGTTTTATTATATCTTTTCAAAATAGTGTCCATTTACATCAATATATCGCTGCATCCGATGGAACCACTGAGGAAAGCACTTTGCCGACTCGTTCTTAGACGATTCTTAGACGGTTCTCTTCGACGGCATTTTGAAACTCAGCCACTGCTTCCTCGGTGTCCATAAAACGTTTTACTCGAAGTTTTTCTTTTATTTTCAGAAATAAATAAAAATAGCAAGGTGCAAGGTCGGGGCTATAGGGCGGGTGACTCAGTAATTCCACGTCTGACGTCGCCAAGAAGTCGATTGTTTGCTTGGCGTGTGCGACGAGGCGTTGTGGTGGTGAAGGGGGATCCTACTGCGAGGTCGTTTCTCCCGAACTTTTTTCAAGACATGTGGCAAACAATTGTTAGTGTACCACTCTGCAGCAACTGTTTTTCGATTCTCTAAAATAATTATTGCGTAATGACCTGTCCTTCCGAAAAACGAGGACATCATCTTTTTTCCCACGATTCAATCTCTCTTCACTTTAGTTGGCAACTCCTCGGAATGAAACACCCAGACAGCAGACTGTCTCTTAGTTTCAGGGTCATAACAATAAACCCAGCTTTCGTCACCCGTAAGTATGTCGGACGCAGTATTTAAGTCACCTCCGTTAAATCTTTGAACCATTTCACGACACCAATCAAACACGACGGAGTTTTTGGGCCTCTGTCAAATTATGAGGTATCCACCGGGCACAAAGCTTCCTGACCACTAAATGTTCATGGAGGATTTTTTGCACCTGACTCATCGGTATGCCGATGCCTAAGCTTGTCCGAATCTGTTGATATGTCACTGTTTTGTCAGTCTCTATCATACGCCGCACAACATTGATGTTATCTTCAGTCGTCGCTATAGAAGGCCGTCCCTCACGCAGATCATCGGTAAGATTAGTGCGACCACGTTTAAACTCATTAAACCAGTTGTAATAAGTGGCATGAGATGGGGCTTCATCGTGAAAGGCCAATCGAAGTCTAAGAAATATCCGCCGTCAAACAACAGTGCACCCACTGCTGCGTTCCAGTTTTTTCCAGGCATTTGAACTCAGTGTCGGGGCTGCAGCAACGCATCTGTAGCTTTCTTTTTTTAAAAATGCTTGCAGGAGGCTATAAACTGCTATCATTATCAGGTGGACTGTTACTCTAATACTTTTTAAATAGTTACAAGAATTGTGATGTGCTGTTTAATTCGAGCTCAAAATTAAAAAAAAATACCCGTGTTATTTTTAGATTATTAAATACTTAATTTTTATAAATAATGAGAACTTTCAAGCACGGTTCCGGGGAAAAAAACAAATGTGGGCCGTGCCCAGCAGTTCTAGTTTGGTGCTACAACATTTTAATTAAGAGGAATAGCACTGCATGCATAGACAGGCCGCTCATCGAATATTCGATCCCAGCACCATTGAAATTGACAATCAGAACGTTTAATGACTGTTATTTTACTCATTCGCAGAAAAGTATGGTAACTCCATTCGTTAGGGTACCCATTGACGATACGTCTGTTTGGAATGCTTCTAAGTGGAATACTTTGGAAGTCCTTCAGATTAAAGGCACATTGACTATACTTCCATTTGGACGTACGCGCCGTCACTTCAAAGGTTGCACGCTGTTCAATTACACGTACGGAACAATTAATACAATGGATTTTTTAATGTGCCACCATTGTGTATTACACCACAGCAGTGTGTATTTCGATGAGAAGACCGAAAAACGTAAGAAAAAACGGATGAAGGGGTGGTTGGAAAGTTTAAAACAAACAACGCCAACACAGCATCCATTGCATTTCTCTTTTCCCTGTCGTGATAGTAAAGATGTTTCGCTTGCCATTAACATGGATGCGATTTATATTTTTCAATTACTTCTAATACAAAGTCGTGTGCAGACGTAGATATAATAACATATAATTCAATCCGGTTAATTTTGTTTGAGCGTTTCATAGACTCTGCCACAGCTCACTCTGGCATATCCATATTCTCGAAAATAATGGAATCCATTAATAACTGCCAGCTCATGCGGTACTTTGAGGAGCTTCAGCAGATTAGTGACCGTCACTACGATTTCCGTCGGGGTTGCTCAGGTGGTGATCTATTTGTTTACATCATCATCATTACAGCCCTCCACAAGTCCACTGCTGAACATAGACCTCCCCAAAGTAATGCCAAAAATACTGTTCTGAATCATATGCATCCATCGACTTCCTGCACATCTTAGCAGGTAGTCTCTCCATTTATTTATTTATTTAACCTTGTAATAATGGTTATAATAGGCGGATTTAATGCCATAGGGGCCATTCATTAATTACGTAAGAATGATTTTGGCGATTTTTGACCACACCCCCCAAAACTCTACCCCCACCCCCCATGTAAAGGTACATAAAATTTCTCGAACTGCCCCCTCTTCCTCTTCTTAGGTAAGATTCTATCGTCTCGTTTTTCAGATTAATAAAATGTTGATAGAAAAGTATCAATTACACAAAAAATACAGTTTGACATAAATCAAAGATTTTTATTTTTTAACAGATAATTTAGGTTACTCTTTTATTGCTGTCAGATATAGATTTAAGAGAGTGGGGTTAAAGCCGCCAGTTTTTGAACAACATGGAAACTACGCGGGATTTTTATAGTTATGAAATAATGTTAGTTTGAATAAAACAGTATGCCATTGTGAGCGGAATTATGATTGAATAAAAAAAATCAATGCTATTGTTCCTTGAAAATAAAAGAAGCATTTTTTATATTCCAAATTATTGAAATAAGTTTAATGCGCGGGATGAATGTACTATAATTATTATTTATATATATATCATTTAAAATGTATAAAAATAAACACATTTAAGATTTTAGTTTTAATACGCAATAAAAATTTGTAAAATATTATGTGTAGCACATTATAGAATGAAGAAAACCATTCAGCATCTGAAATGGAGCTAGATGTGTAATATTAAATTTCGACTTACAAAATATTACGTAAGAACGTGTTTTACCTCTACTGCTCCCAAGATAAGGGAATGTCCCCCTCTCCCTCGGGATCCTTACGTAACAAATGTATGGAACTTTATGGTACTCTCTACCAGTCAACCCTGGGTGATTTGAAAAACTGTGGCGGGTGTAAACACTCACTTCATATATTTAATAAATAAGTAATAAAGATATAAGATACAATAAAATGCAAATAAATAGAATATAGTTAGTAAAAATATACATGTACTTAAATCTACTATATAATATAGAATAACTGTAAAATTGTACCGTGTAATGGCGGTGTCAGAATATCCTAGACACCATATCATCCCTTGGGTGTCGCAAAAGGCGACAGAGGGAAGCAAATCAGGAGATGGGCAGCAGCGGCTCCTTAATAACGACTGAAAATAAAAAAACTGCGGTTGTCAACCCGCTTGCCAAGCGTGGCAACTATGGCATATATGACTCCTCCCTATGTTGCGATTTATGGAGGAGGCCTGTGACCAGCAGTGGGACGTATATAGGTCGTAACGGTAACGGTAATATAGAATAAATAATCTATACATATAATAAATCTGTAAAAATATTGTGTGTTCACGATTCACACAAAAACAACCAGACGGGTTTCCATGAAATTTTGTGTGTGGGCAGTAAATGACCGTGTATAATATAGTATAGGCGACTTTTTATCCACTTACGGAGGAGTAAAAAAAACGGGTTATATTTTTCCTTTTTTTAAGTTTATTATCATTATGGCTGCTGATGGTTATATAAGTTCTAAAGAAGATTAAGGTGTACATATAATAAATCTATAGAAAGGTGTGTGTGTGAAAATGAACGTCATCACGCCACCAACCAGATAGGACAGAATAACGTCTGCCGAGCCAGCTAGTAAATATATAAAAGGGTACTTAAATACAAAATCTTTAAATAAATTAATTAATACAATACAAAAATAAAATAACACAATACATTTTTTTTTTTTTTTTTTTTTTTAAAAAAAAACGATACCCCTACACTAGGATTTTCTCCTGTATCGCAGAGGCAGTTTACAAACACAAATTGCACAAGGACAAACATCCAGACCCGGAACAATTATTTGTAGGCCATACAAATACTTGTTCCGTGCGGGATTCGAACCCGCGGCCCCCAGCGCAGCAACTCATTGCTAAGCCACTGCGCCACGGAGCTGTCAAAGGAGACGATAGATAGATAGATAGATATTAAAATACATGTACAACATATAACTTATTGAGTGAAAGAGAGAGAAAGAACAATAGTCAAATAAGTCAGGTGGCATTACTCTTATGATAGAATTCTCGAACTAGTCTCTTAAAAAGTATTCTTGTCACTAGTTTCATTCCGGAGCAGTATGGACTGCACAGTAAAATAGGAGGATTAAAGAAGCCACTCCTTTGTGGTTTATTTAATTCCTTTTCTAAAATTAGTTATTTGGTGGGGGCCAGCCTACACTTCGCTTACCGGTACGAGGCTGCCACTCGCAAAACTTTTTCCTCGTATCCGATCGTATGGCCGACCGATGTTGCCACTTCAGCTTACAAATTCGGATTAGTAATACGTGGTAGAGCCATGCTGCAGCTATGTTATAGTTGTAGCACGAATGGGTTGGTTCAACCGGGATAGGGCCACCAGTAGGGAATACCAGCGTAAAATAGCAGCTAATACTGCTGTGTTTCGTATGGTGAATGTAGAGAACCGGATACCCTTTTTACTAGAAACGAGGCATTCCATCTTAGACCTCAGAGATAGCAGTGCATCTGCATTTTTATTCTTAATCGAGGATAGATGTAGATGTCTATAGACCACAGCATCCACTTACCATCATGGGGACTATGTAGTCTTTTGTCACACTTATTCAATAAAAAAACCGTGGTGTCTTATGAGATAAACTTTCGTTATTTCTGACTTATTTTACCTTAATTTTATATTTCAAAAACAAAAAAAATGTGCTAGAGACAACTATACCTTAATTATTTACTTTAACATATAAGGTCATAATACAAAACGTGATTTTAGGTATTAATAGAGGCAGATTTAAACCATCAGTAATCCTTTCACAATTTTCCTAAACCATAGCTTAAGCGCGAAATTATCCATAAAACACGTTTTGTAATAAGAGCGATAAAGTTTACTTATTGACATATAATAACGTACATAAAGATTTTAATTAAGTACCTTATCTGACGGCAACGAGAATAATATTGCAGAAATTTCCATACCCTTCGCCCAAAAGTAGAATATTCTCCACAGGGAGTCGACAACATCGTGAGGATCGAAGCGAGCACCTTGCTTAAATTCCATATAGTTAGTGAGGTTGAACGATCGTGAGCCCGCATCTACCGCCGACTTTCCAGGCATTTGCTCTGCCACCGCGAATAAAACAATTTTAAACATCCAAATCCACGTAAACATCGTTGCACGTTTGTAATATCACACGAATGTTGACGTGCATCATCTTAAATAAAGTGATTTAAGGCATAGATTTTGCACGAAGCCTGGTCATTATTATGAAGTGCCTAAAAGTATCCGATATATTTATTATGATTGTGTAATACGACAAACATTGTATTGCCATAAACAGACATATTATTCTAGTAACCGTTTAAAGCATATGCTTTACATTTAATGTAGATATTCTAACAAAACAAGAAAACATACTATTTTTAAATACCTACTTAACATGGTAAAAGTGATATTTATCAAATACATAATTGGGAGGCGCGTGCAGTTTTAAAGTAAACGATCTCTACCTCTGGGACCGTTTCTATTATAAACGCGCTTTATAAGTGATGTAAAACAGTGACAGTTTAGTTTTCGCGGGAGGAAGGAGATGAATGGCAGTTGTTGCATTTATTTATAATTTACTTTATAAAACTGAAACGACAGAGGACTCTACAGTCAATCTGATGTGAAGTGGCTCCTGCAGTGCACAGAACGCCTGCAGCCAGCATAAAACAAAGATGGCTACAGATGAGTTGTGACGCTAAGCACTAAGATGCAACGCATCGCTCTGGCTCCCTAAGCCCTGCAGACCGTCACACAGTAGTGCAGCCACTGCTATTTGGCGGCAGACATTATGCAGTTTCACATTGAAAACATTTGCCTCGCAAATTAGAAATCATTTGACACGACTCACTGTTCTAAAATAATATCAGCAGTTTAATTATTAATCATAAGTGATTCTATAATAACTAATATTCTACTACGCCACACTACTGTATTGTGCCGTTAGGGGGCAGCGTAAGAGAATTTAGGATCCCATTTTATACTTTAGAGAACGTAATAGTAAAATCGTTAGATACGGTACATGGGAAGGCTACAAGCGAGCACACTGTCCACCTGATGGTAAGTCTTGCTGTGGCCCATAGACATCTACATTTATCCTCGTTTGCGAATGAAAATGCAGATGCGTTGTCAACCGTGAGGACTAAGTTGGAATGCCTCTTTTCCAGTAAAATGACTCTCAGGTTCTGTACACTCACCATACGAAACACAGCAGCATTAAGCTGCTATTTTACGCTGGTATTCTGTGAGAGCGTGGTCCTTCCCCGATTGAGCCGACCCATTCGTGCTACAACTATACTACTAATATAGCTGCAGCATGGCTCTACCACGTATTAAAATTATATACAGTTTCAAAAATGAAAAAATGTAAAATATCCAGTCCCAGGTGCGAGACATCATTTACCACCAATTCACGTACCAATCAAGGCGTTAATGACAAATCATCTTCCAATAGAAGGCAGTTCAGCAATGGGCTGATATGATATAAGAGAAGTAAAACAAATATTTTTTGCTGTAATCAAAGGATATTAATTGAACTCAATAGCACTTCTTTGATGCTGTCTATAATCTTACGTATTGTTTTGACAACTTTGCTTTCGTCTATTGATATTCTCGGTAGAGAGTAATAGTGTTCTGTGGTTGATATTATTCTCATCATCTAGACTCAGCAAAAGATATTATTCGAAGAGATATGTTCATTTTGAAAACGAAGTGATAAAAATAACTAGCGGTTAAGTAGAGTTTGAAAGTTGACATTTAAAAAATATTCAAACTATATATATTAAATATTACTTACCAATTATTAATTATTTAGTATTTTAAACACTTAAAAACGATACCAATCATAGAGCAAGACGCGCCACCGGCAGACTGGACCGGAGAATAAAATTACTTTCATCCGCAATGTTCACTAGACTAAATCTAGTTGCGCGGCTGAATCGACATCCTACGAAAATACCAAATTATTCAGTTTTTTTTACTGCAAAAGGAGATCCGCCAAGTCAAATTTACAAAGAGATGGCATATCTTTCATTTACAAGTAATTTTTAATAATTTTATTGCTATTAAATTATTTTTAAATTAAAAATTACAATAATAACGGTCTGTTGTTTCAGATTTGTTTACCAATTTAGGCCACCCGCTCTCATATAATATCTAGATCGGTCGAGCGAGTGATCCGAGCCTGTATACCATTTGTCGCTGTCACCGAGTGATAGTGTTATAATACGCGGGTGGCCTGAAAAGTTTCCGACCTAACAAACATACAAGACTGTTTTTCTACAAATTTATTTTTATTTTTCTACATATTCTCTTTGTAACCCTACACTTCTCCCATCGATGCTGCCATCTCTCTAACCCGTCCAAATAGTACTCGGTGTTTTTCTCTGTAAAATAATTGTTCACGAAGGTGATTGCCTCCTCATTTAATGAGCGTCTCTGTCCTCCGAGCGTAATGTTTAGACGAGGGACTAAAAGGAAGTCGCTTGGGGCTAGATCTGGTGAGTAAAGCGGATGGTCAAGCAGTTCAAACTGTAATTCTCTTCGTGGATTGTCTGCAAAGTTGTGAGACGGCTCGTTGTCGTGGTGAAACAGGATTATCAACAAGTTGTTGACAGTTAACGGCGGAATTGTTCCCCGTGTTGCTCTATGATACCAACTTATAAAACTTAAATTTTATTGACAAGACCGCGCGCGCGAGCTGAAGCGCGTTATTCGTTCTTTCGCTTAGGGCACTATTTATAAGTATTTTAAATACTAAGTCGTTGACACCTTTCTATAGTATTCTGGAGTTAAGGTTAGAGTCGGTTCAAATTGGACCTTGAGAAAAACGTAGTGATTATATGCTCTTTTATAGAGAATATAGTATTATATATACTAAAACTAAGAATTGGAAAACATGTTTTCAAATTACGCCCTAAATACAAAGTAAAAAAGACACTGCTCGTAAAAAGTCTCTTTAATCCACTATTATTATAGTCGGGTAAATTTTTTTTACTAAATTGTTGGCCGTCCGCACCGCACTATAGGACTATCGTCGCTATAACTAGGTATTTAATGTAAGCTCCCGACCAACTTGCCTTAATTTATACGCAACGAGGATCTTACAGTATATACTCTAAGACGAGGATTTATATCAGATTGTACATATGTGTCATAATAGGTACGTCTTAACTCAGCCTCTACTGTACGATATAATATGTACAATATGTGTGTAGTGTGTGTAATCAAAAATAACTTTGTTTCAAAATGAAATCTCAGAGGTTTCAATGTACGGTGTACCTAAAGTAATATACGAGTACAGCTTGCAGTCTGTACGGTGAATACTGAACACTTAGAGCACGTGGAAAGAAAACGCTATCTGCAGCATGCGCAGCGCACTGGGATTACATAACCTCCAATCATCATCGTAAATAGTATATATTATTCAATATCTTCCACTAGACAACTCTGTGCACTTAGCGTTTTTCCGAATAAATATTGCAGAGCTATCTTTATATTCAATTTCATTGTTTAAACAAAGAAATTGAATTGGAGTAACGGTAATATGCTGTTAAAATTCACTTGTGATTTCATTTAGATTTTAAGGAAGATGTAAACGATTGTATATTATAATTTACTATAACGTTCAATCGTTTAACAATTGATACACCGGGTTCGGTCCGGCAATATCAGTAACATCCTACTACTAGGAGCAAAAGAAGAAAGGTAGGTCTTTGCTTTTGAGATGTTAAACTTACGTCCGCTACACTGTTCGATTACGGAGTGTTGGACTTTAGTATTTTTTGTGACATGAACTTAGAACTTGAATTTGAAATTAACAATCATAGTAGTGCTGCTCCCGGGACAATCGGAATCTGGTTGTTTGCGTGTTCTAGGACTGTACTTCAAATACATTATGATAAATATATAATACATATACAAATAAATAAAATTGAAGTGTCTGTTTGTAATATCAAACAAAAAAAACAGCTTTTCACTAAATGCATATACAAGTATATGTGGTACTTAAAACAACAAAAAAACATTTGTAAAACTTTTGTCTGTCTGTCTATCCGTTTATTCCGGCTAATCTCCGAAACGGCTGAACTGATTTGGATGGTACTTTCACTGGCAGATAGCTGATATTATTATACACTATTATGGGAACCATAATAAGTGCAAAAAAAATTAAAACTCATTAAATTCAATTGTAATATACTGCATGCGCACGAAGTTGCGGGGAACGGCTAGCTTATGAATATAATACAATAATATTACTAAATACGATGACCGATGAGTTAAGCTACACGCGATTACCTTATCTATTCATGATGTTATATTTATTTATTTTTAAAAGCGATAATGATAAGAATTATCTGTGTGTACACATTATTACGAGCCGTGGTAGTTCAGATGGTTAACGCTCGTTGTAAATTTCACAGTACGCGAGCAATCCGGGTTCGATCCCTGCCGGCACCAATGAAATTGTTAATTGCAATTTTAAGCGCCGATTTTATAAGACGCTGAAGAACATAATTGTGAGGAACTTGCATGTCTGAGAAATACGAAAAAATATTTCAAAGAGATGTGAACTTCGCCAACATGCATTGGGGCAGCGCGGCGGACACTTCCTTGCCCTAAAACCCTCTCAGAAATTAGAGGAGGCCTGTGCCTAGCAGTGGGACGTGTATAGGCTGTAACATTAACTTATCTTTAACTTAACACATTATTACATATTTCGTTCATGTCTAAGATTAAGTTGTATGTTCTTACTCTAAGATTTATCTTTGAATTCACAAAGTGTCAGCTTGAGATATCTTAGTGTCATTTATTGCAATAGTAGATAGATAAAGCGAGCGAGATAATAAATATCTTGCGAACTCATAGCGTACCTTGTTGGTAGCTTGTTCCGTCTGAATGTAAATTGTGCTAGAAACAACACAATTGATTTTAAACTTAATTTTGGCACAGGATAGGTATAATCATGTTGAACAGTTTTAGCTAAACTGTAACTCGCTCGTACTAAATTCATATTGTATTGCTTCGGATAACTTATCTGGCGGTGGATAGACGTACATAATTGAATTGCGTGAGGCACATATTGTGATAAACAAATAAATAGATATTTCAGTTTTAATAGAAATCGCGCAAATCTAGGTTATGTATAAAATAGTTTTTGAAAAATAAATGGTTCCATAGATTGATATAGATTCTAAAATTACTTTAGACTCTTCTTTTTCTCCATTAGTTCGTAAAAGTCCACGGCTGGCCATGAACCACTCCCATATTAGGAAGGATTTGCCTTAAACGTCTTGCTTAAATGGTGAGTTTTCTTTTTTTTATAGGATAAGGGTGACAAACGAGCACACAGTCCACCTGATGGTAGGTTGCTGCGGCCCATAGACATCTACATCTATCCTCTATTACAAATCAAAATGCGTTTTCAACTGTGAGGACTAGGATGGAATGCCTCATTTCCGGTAAAAAGGGCTTCCGGCCACCTGCACTCACCAAGTGAAACGCAGAGGTTTTTTTTATAGGATAAGGGTGACAAACCAGCACACAGTCCACCTGATGGTAAGTGCTTGCTGCGGCCCATAGCCATCTACATTTATCCTCGTTTACGAATCAAAATGCAGATGCGTTGTCACCCGTGAGGACTAAGATGGAATGCCTCATTTCCAGTAAAAAGGGCCTCCGGCCACCTGCACTCACCAAGCGAAACGCAGAGGTAAACCTCTACTTCACGCTGGTATTCTGTGAGGTCGTGGTACCACCCCAGCAGAAAGCTGCCGCGTGGCTCTACCACTGTTAATATATAACTGTTATAACTGTGGCTAGACTGAGTATTTTGTTTGGTGTCAACAAAATGGTATTACAGTGGACTCTCGTTAATTCGAATCTCGAGGGACTCTTTAAATATTACGAATTATCGAGTGTTTGACATATCAAATGGGTCGAAATTTTTGAGAGAAAATAAATAAAACTTCGAATTATAAAGTGTTGATCAATTAATTATTATTTATTTACTGCTATTCTTTAACAATTACAAAAGTTTAGAGGTACATTCGTGTACATATTCATAATGTCAATTTTAATCTTTCGAAAGAACTCTGTTATACTGGTTGGCTTCAAAGCACATTGTTGCTGCTCAGATTGCTCAATAACTTCTCTTAAGAGAAAAAGTGCCTGAAATGCTTTTTAATCACTGTCGTTTTGTAGACAGAAGCTTTGTAAGGTATCGAATGACGCTCTTGCTCCCTTAACTGCCACCTCTGCCAAAGGTTCTGATGTATCGTCTTCATCTTTATCGTTGCTTTTTTCATTCGTATCTGTCTTTTCTTGTCTCTTCTGTCTGTCTACAGATAAAATTTCGGCATCAGTTAGTGAACCTGAAACAGCAATATCTTCATCTACTTGAACAAAGTCAAAAAAACTCATACCGCTAATATTAACTAGTGGTTGTATTGCTCGGTCTTCATCATCCATAATTATTGGAAGATTTTCCTGATCTTCTTTTATGAAACCGGATTTTTTGAAGCAGTTGAGAATCTGAGCTGTAATACCCCTAAGGTGTTACAGCTCTCCATGCCTTGTCAATCAGTAAAATAGCTGTCAGAACCGTACAAGTTTGAACTTGTCTCAAAATGTACTTACAATCTTTCTGTCGCTTTCTTTATGCAACTTTGAATTGTCGAGTGTTTGACGTAGATGAATTCGAATTAACGCGTCGTTTTGTTACGTAAAAATGATATTTTCGTTCACATTATCAAGTGCATAAAAATGTATTGATTTAGTTCGAAATATAAAGAGATTTTGTAGGGAACTCCTGATAACTTCGAATTATAGAGAGGTTCGAATTATTGTAGGTTTGAATTAACGAGAGTCGACTGTATATGTACCTCCATCTATCAGAGGCGTGTAAGCACAAATCTTTACCCCCCCCCCCCCCCCCCACTCTCTTAGTTCGATACGACGGCAATCCGACACGAACGGAGAGAGATTAGGCGCAGGATCAACGGCTTTACATGCTTTCCCAGGCACGGGGGTAAAACACCGCCTACTTTCTGACTCCGGGCTGCTACCGAGAATTTCTTCACAGAAAAACTCAATAACTGATTACTAGCCCGACCCGGGATTTGGACCCGTGACCACATGATTATCAGTCGCGATATGACCACTAGATAATCCATAACTATCATCACATTCAAGAGCTGCAGAAGTAAAGATCAAAGTTTTTCCGCTCAATCCGTCCAAACATAGCCTATAAAATTGATTGGTAGGGTTTTGTTCAGTATTTTATACTAAATCAACCTTGAAATATATAGGCCAAGGTGCGTGTTGAGACGCACGACAGATAGTTTTCCACTTACAGACTATAATATATTTATTTTCTAAACTTTGGATATTCGGATCTATTGCTATGTTATTTAAGTCGATGGAGGAGGGGGTTGTTAATAACTGCAGCTTGATGTTTTGATATATATACTGAATAGAGCCACGCTGCAGCTATATTATGATTGTAGCACCAATGAATCGGTCCGACCGGGGAAGGACCACGCTCTCACTGAGCGAGCATACTAGCGTATTATAGCAGCTCAATGCTGTTGTATTTTGTATGGTGAGTATAGAGAACCGGAGACACTTTTGACTGGAAATGACGCATTCCATCTCAGTTTTCAGGGGTGTCAACTCATCTACATTTTAATTTCTAGTCGAAGATAGATATAAATGTTCATGGGCTACAGCATCAACTTACTATCAATGCAAGTTTGTCACGCTTCTATAAAATGCTGTTTATGGAACCATTTAATTTATTTGTTTAATCATCACAGCCAATAATGTACATCACAAGTAGCACTGCAGAACATAGGCCTCCACATAGATTGTCACATAAGGAGGGATATTTGCCATCGTTGCTTCGCTTGGCAGGTGCATCGATTGACAATCGCAGTTATTATTATTATTTTTGAGTTATTATCAGTTAATACTGCCCATGTGCAACATTGGTTTCCCTCTGTCGCCCTTAAATACCCACGGGATGATATGGGATAGTGGATTCCCTTACGTCGTCACCATTCGAAACCATTTTTTAAATTGATTTTTAATACTTATGGAAATTCGATAAAATGTTTGACTACCTTTAATTAAATATTAGTTTATACTTTTATAATTTTTTATCTTTTAGAGCTCTATCGAAAAAATGTACACATAAGTTTTTCAAAGACTATTTACTACACGTGTATATGAAGCATAGAGCCATTAGGAGAGACGGATGTAATGAAATTATAAGGTTTCCATTTGTGATAACGTAATAATAACATGAAAATTTTGTCTAAAATTACTTTAAATGCACTTCTGTTTGCTACATCAAGAAACATGCTATCGCCAGATTATTTTCACTTTACAGAAAATGTTACAAGTTTGGCAAAGAGCTTTGTATGAAGGTTATGCATAAAAGGAAGTGTAAGACCGTACAAAGATAAGCTCCGACTTAGCCATTGTACAAGGTTATATTGACGTTTGCAGTCCGAAAAATATTACATGTTGGTTTGTGCTTTCATGTGGGATACATTCATACATTTTTAGATTAAAATGCAATATATAAATGTAATATATTTGTAAATAATAAAATGATAGATCCGAATAGAAATAATAATGAAAAAAACTCTAGTAACCTTAATTGTAGATGAGATAACAAATAATACAGAGGCGGTAACACATATTAATAAATGAAGGTCGATTTTCCTCTTTGAGAATAAGGGTGACAAACGAGCACAGAGTCCACCTGATGGTAAGTAGATGCTGTGGCCCATAGACATCTACAGTTATCCCCAATTAAGAATCAAAATACAGATGCCTTGTCACTTCTGAGGACTGTGATGGAATGTCTCGTTTCCAGTTAAAAGGGTTTCCCATTCTCTACACTCACTATACGCGACATTAAGATCTCTGCACGGAGTTTTGTGTTTTTTTCCTTCAACTGTCGAACTTCGGACGTTTGAGTATTTATGTCGGTTTTCATTTTCTCGAATTGCTCATTGAAAAACGTTGAGGACTCCTTAAAGCTGTTGATACCCGCGTAAATTAAGTTCTATTTCATTTATTATAATACGTATTTCAGAGCGTGAAACACAGTCAATGTGCTCATCCACCTGCGAATGTTCTGCCGGCCTACGCCTCATTGTCACATTAATAGAAATTGACGCTGTCTAAGGCGATCCCGGATCGGTGTGTTGGAGTTATTACCTCGAGACCGTCTACAGACGCAATCCGGACACAGCCAATCCATTTTTGATTGTGCAGCCATTACATTCAGTTCAATATCAGAGATATTAACGCATAAGCTGTGGTAATTTTTTTTTATAGGATAGGGTGACAAACGAGCACACAGTCCACCTGATGGTAAGTGGTTGCTGTGGCCCATAGACATCCACATCTATCCTCGTACTAAGATGGAATGCCTCGTTTCCAGTTGAAAGGGTCTCCGGTTCTCTACACTCACCATACGCGACATTAAGTTACAGTAATTAACTAAATCTAATAATTTAAATTATCATACAGTCTTGGTCCCAGTGGTATCGTGCCAAGAACGCTGGCTGCGTTTCCTCTCTAAATGGCTATACTTAGCCTTTGAGCGAGGAAAGAACAAGCCCTCTTAACACCAGCAGCAACGACCAGTCGCGTATATATTTTCTTTAGCAACTTTACCGAACATGGCCCCACTAAAATAAAAATAAAATTGTGTGAAATATACATTGGTGGTTTTGAGTCTAGTTAAATTATGTTTTCCCCTTTGACACTAACATCCTTGCCTACTCACGTGTTAGATTGGGTACGGATAAGTTTAGACGAAGTGTGCGTACACTTGTAACACTATAATCAATTGCGTAGTCGATAACTTCAACCAGTAGTCGAAAATTGTCGCCACGGTCCTAAATAATATACCAGCGTAAAATAGCAGCTTAACACTGCTGTGTTTCGTACGGTGAGTGTAGAGAATCAAAGACCCTTTTTACTGGAAAAGAGGCATTCCATCTTAGTCCTCACGGGTGACAACGCATCTGCATTTTGATTCACAAATGAGGATAGGTGTAGAAGTCTATGAGTCACAGCAACCAGTTTCCATCAGGTGGACTGTGTGCTCGTTTGTCACCCTATCCTATAAAAAATCGGCCAGTAGGATTTTGTAATCACAAAATAATTAAATAAAAAACTCAGTCTGCGGTGCGATATAAGGAAAATGCCTTACGAACTTACGATACAAATCATACGAATCATGTGTTGGATCACTCACGAAATTTCACATGAATACCATGAATACATGTCTCTGCAGCATCTCTGGATTGCAACGGATATTTGTAAACCACAAGAACGTAAGAATGTCTACAAATTTATTGCACATCTTCATATCTATTCTATTTACTATAATAAAACTCTAACATGGCGTCTGTCTGAACAGATTTGAATGGGACTTGCACTGGCAGATAGCTGCTGTTATAAGTAGTTACTTAGGTTTCTTTTACTTTAGGAAAATAACTAGGGTTCCACGTAAAAAAATAAACCCATGAAATCCAAAATCACAACTAGTTTAATATGCATATCCATGCATATAATAAAATGGATACAAATGTGCTTGGAAATTGAGTACCGAAACAGTTAATAAAATCTTCATGTCTATTTCGATATTAAGCTCATACTTTCTTACTGATGTTTCTCTGCGAAGTTTTGTATTTGTTTTTAAAGAGATTATAATAAAATGTATTGAATAAATTGTGATATTAGCTAATTTTACTAACTAATTAAGGTCACGTTTTGGTATTTAGTTTATATTTCAAGATCCCAGTGGCTATAAATAGAACATAAGAACCTAAGGCTATTTAAGTTTTGTCTGAAACAAAAGCTGCAGACAGTATCACCCACACACTTTGCCAATGCATACTCATACAATCATGCTGAGATGCAACATCACAAATCGATAATCAGTTCTTTATTGAAAAACGAACGAGTGAGATTGAGTACTTAAACACAAAAATGTTAAAAATATAATTTAGTTTAAATATAAGCCATACAGATAAATATGACTTTTTATTAATTACAATAAACATAAATATAAGTTCTCACTTCTATTTGGCACGATCTTGTCACACCACTCTCACTTCCAATGGATGGAAATGGCATGACATGTTTATTGTTGCATTAAGAACACTATTGATTTAGTCCATCTTCAATAATCATCATCATCATTACATCCCTTCACAAGCACACTGTTGAACCTCCCAAGGAACGCCACAAAGCACGGTCTCGAGCCACCTGCATCCATTGACTTCCTGTATGTCTTACCAGGTCGTCACTCCATCTAGTGGGGAGACGCTCTACACTTCGCCTGCCGGTACGAGACTGCCACTCGAGAACCTTTCTTCCCCATCTACAATATAACGCCAATTTTTCTGATAAACGTCAGTCTAGAACGTCCCTTGACGACTCTACCGCAATTCTGCCGCATAAATTTACTTTATCACTCCTTCTACATTTATTATTTCTAAGTGTAACCGAAGCATTCCTTTATTAATCCTGGTCACAAAATCTTCTTGCGAACCTCATTTTTCTCTTATCACACAATATCTCTCCCTTTTAATCAGAGTCACTCCTAACATACATTTTTATGACCGCATTGCTATAAGTAGCATTAATTTTACTTTCATGCTTCACACCCAACTTTACGCTACATACAAATTTCACAATCATACATGAAGGCAGGGACCTACAAAGCATTGTGTATGGTCAAACGTACATTGTTTGACACATTTTATTGCTTCCTACATTAAACTGAAGAGCCCCATTCACTTACGCCCGGCATCCGCCATTGTTCTATGTCGCTGTTGCGTATACCATCTCTGCTAAACACACACACACACACACACACGCACGCACGCACGCACGCACGCACGCACGCACGCACGCACGCACGCACGCACGCACGCACGCACGCACGCACACACACACACAATTCACACAATCACTGTTATTGTATACTGTTATCCTGCGAGAGTGTGGCAGTATGGCTGCACACAGTTGCATCTTGGCTCTAACAAAACCCAAAAATATTAACGGTATGACAGCATCTAATTTGCGCACACTAACCCACTCGCTCCCTCCTTACAACTGTGTACTGTCAAAAGCCGCATTTGTCAGGTGTGTGCAACCGGCTCCCGGTCGCAACACAGACAGGGCTTGTGGAAGGCACTTATTACATTCCAACTGGAATATCTCTAATTGTAATTAAAATTAAGTATATTTATTAGTAAAATATGAGTCTAAGATAACGATTCTACAAATTTTATTTTATTTCTTTATCATTAGTATTAAAATGCACAGTTAAATATAGCCCATAATGTAGGATTATCTAAATTTGATTGTTTTTATTATTTATTGTAAAAATAAAACAATTAATAGCTTTTATATGTTATTTTATTCACAGAATAAGATATTTAAAACAAAAAAATAATACAAACATCACATCTCATCATACATTTTTTTTACACACCACTTGTTTTTATAAAATGCACTAACATCGACCTCTCTGTTTGGTATCTCAAGTGGCCTTCATATTTCTCAATGGTTTAAAAAGACTCTTTGTATAAGGGTCAAACATTTTATATTTTCAGTAAGTTGATCATATCAGCTACAAGTTACAATAGCAACATAGTTCTAAGATAAATATAACTTTAGTAAGAGTTACACAAATATGGTACTTAAAATGGGCACAAAACACAGTGCTCATTTAAAACTTTTTTCTTTGGTTTTAGATACATACTATCAATAGAGTGTTATATTTACCAAGATTTACATAGAACAAGGAATCAAATTCAAATAGAAAATAAGTTTGCTTCTTAGAAATATTTTAAGAACAATGTTGATAAAAATTGTGAAAAAACAAACACTTTAGTCACAATGAGGTTAGAAAAATATGAATACAACTCTTTATTTTTTTGTTGTATGAAATATTTTGAAATAACTTTTCTGCGTTTTAGGATTTTGTGTTAATAAAAAGCCGCTATTACGAGTGAAAAGATGGCCTTTGTAAGCCGCCACCACCTCCACCAGGCCGCCCACCAAGTGTATGTTGACCAGAGGCCCTGCGTGCCCTGCGTCCACCGGCGCCTCTTCTTCGTCCTCCTCGTTGATAAAATTTCATGGAATTAAAAAACGGTTGTACATCACTTTTCAAAAATATTATGAATAATTAAAAACCTATAGTAGTACTTCAACAAAAAAAAATAACAACCGAATTTAATTTCATCCCATTGGGCGAAGAATATTTTTTCAATGATAAATATTAATAAAAAAAAGTAAAATCGGGTAATAGACATGAAAAAATCAGTCAAATTGAGAACCTCCTACTTCTTTGTGAAATCGCTTGAAAAATTCTAACACCCAGGGGATATCCATACTATGCTTAGTCCTAAATAAGATCTGTCAAACACTGTATGTGGTGAGACCGATTCCCGGTTTGGAAGTACAGTATTTCTATTTTACGAAATTATCACTTTTTAGGTATTAATACATGTTTCACACTAAATCTAAGCTATATTTATTAATTGGGTGACCAGAGCATGATATTAAATTAATGTGTTAGACTTGTTTTAATAAAAATAAAACTAAATCAAAATCTTGCTCATAGTTTGACACAAAGTAGGTTTGAAAAAAAGGTCGAAAGTTACAAATAACTTAGATACAGCTTTAATATTATTCATAGGAATTAAACATAACTTACCTTTCCATCGTATTTTCATCATTATCAACCTATTTAACAGCTGTTTACCTTTTTTTAACACAATTAAACAAGGTGGTTAGACGTACGTGACCGGCGAACTTTTTCTCATAATATTTGACTTTTACATGACGTAATCCGACAAAATCGCGGTCCAATAGCTAACATGTTTAAGCATTATGCTTTCGTTATAAGTTAAAAAGAGAAAGAAATACGGAATAACCTTTAATATAAGCAAGACAACGGACCAGTTATTGGATCCGGCGCCCGGTCGCTTCACAGACGCGCATATTCTGTCAGCAACCGGGACCCGGTCGTCTCACAGACGAGAGGCTAGGTAAGTATACAAGCATTCATGATATACTTACTTGAAAAGGCTTATATCCACAAGTGGATAGTCTGGTAAAAAAGAAGATAATGCCATAATAATATTTATTATGTTTATATATTCCAGATCTTTACTGTTCTTACTCCTTTTAGTCATCAGTTGTAAAATAACTTCACTCTTTACGTCAAATATTGAAGTTGAAACCCAAGTTTAATCAGAGTTGGTCTACTAACTTCCACCATAAAGAAGGATATGGAACACAGATGTTAGTTTTGAAATCATAGTTACTAGTTTCGAGAAGTTTTCATTGCATTTAAAAACTAATTGTACATTGAAAATTATTATTTAAGAGATGTCCCGCTGATTCTTTTCAAAAATATAGTTTTATCTAAACCAGTGGAAAAAACAAGTTTCAATAAGTATTATCAACACATAAACAAGTGGTAAAATTAAAAATTTTGTACAACCGACTTCAAACGTCAATATAGACGAAGTCAAATACGCATTATTTAGTATAACCTTATACTATTATTTATTCTGTGATAAAACTCAAAAACTACTGGTCAGATCTTGATCAAATTTATGTGGGATCACATGAGAAGGACCAGCTTTCAAACTAAAAAAAGAATCAGCAAAATCGGTTTACCTAGAAAAAAGTTCTAAGGCAGCACACTTAAACAATTACAATCGAATTGAAAACCTCCTCCTTTTTTGAAGTCGGTTGAAAAAATAATCTATCCCATGCTTTTCCATGTTAACAGCCCATATTGATTTCCAATTTTGATGTTACTACCGCCAAGCTGAGCGATTAAAACATTACAAAATATTTGCTACAGTAAGGGGAACTAGCATTATCAATGCAAAGTATCGGCTCTACGCTCGCCAGGCCGCCTGTACAGCGTAGTGCGTACGGGCTACGCTATTTATGGGCTGAGGCCCATACTATTGTATCGGATATGTGTCTTTATCAAGCTGTGGGATTTAAATAAACTTACACAAATAAAAATATTTTCATTTACTCATGCGCGAATGTCGTTGATTTTTCGTTCAATTTTTATTTGTCTATCAATCATTATATTATACCGAATAAACACTTAACTACTGCTTATATTTACTAACTTTGTATTTGGTATTAACTTTTATTAATAAATTAATACGATCATGAAATCTAGAATCCAGTCAAAACCAAAATTAAATGATGCTGTAGGTACTCTTTTTTGTACTATCGCATTATCTTCTAGATTGTATTATTATATTTATCAAGGCAGGTTATTTCTGCATTAAAACGACTGCTTGGAACAGATGCCCGCAAATATTGTATTTTTTTTATAAAAGATGGGGCAAACGAACATGCGGCTTCCTTGATGGCAAGTAATTGTACTGTACGTAAACATATGCAAGAATGAAAGAATTGTAATATAGTTTATAGTAATTTGTTGTTATCGCTGGCCTTAAAGCGAACAATTATGAACTTACACCGTAGCTGTCACGAAATGCCGTTCCAATAATGAATCGTTACTTCTTCGTAAAGAATGATGTTAAATAAATGTTTGTATCATTGATGACTAACTATAACATTGGATCGATAATTTAACGCTTTAATTGAAGAAGTCACCGAAACATTTGCAAACATGTGATTGGTCAACGAACCATTATTATTTGTTTTGATGGAACATTGTTTAAAAAATGTAAATACGTATGAAAACGTTATAGCTGAAGTTTCACAAAAGAAATCAAACACTAGGTAATTCTTTGACAAACGTGTGAAACCGGTTCGTTTATAGTCCATGACAATAGGATAAAAATGGAAGCAATACCGTCATGCAACGAGCGCTTAAGTAAGCAAACATATGTAAACAACAAACAGGATGTTGATACATCACGTACAATTCGCTTTAAGTTTACTACATCCAAAACTACTTTAATTTTTACACTGCTTTCGAAGTTCTTTACACAATAGTATTTTTCGGATTAAAACGTAAAGATGATCTATATGCAGTATATCTATCAGGGTATATTTCCTGTCCTCTACATATATACAGGGTAATTTTGCAATAACCGGCCAGATTTGGATTGCAGGTTCGGAATAAGTTATATAGGCAAATGGTGAAGAAAAATTAATTTAAAAAAATCTCAAACATTCTGTACTTTTTATTTTTTAAATTCATAATGCGTGGTAATGCATTATTTTAACTAATTTTACTGCGCTGTATATATTCGTAAGGGTCGATCAGTAGCCAAAAACGTTGTTGCCCATAAATCAAATTTAATTTGGGATAATTTCAAATAAATGTAGAAACGTTATTTACTCATATTTTCAAAAACTGCAATAACGGTACATCATTATTTATATTATTGAAGTTAGCTTAAAATTTGGCTACTCTTTGAAAAATAACCCTGTATATAAAAATCAATTACTGTCCGTTAGTCTCGCTAAACCTCGAAACTGGCTCGACCGATTTAGATGAAACTTTTTGTGTGAGTATAAATGGATCCTTGAATAGTTTAGATTTACAATAGGACCCAGTAGGTAGCATTGTTGTTGTGATATACCTAGTCAGGTCTTAAATTCTGTCACATGTTTAATATAAAATAATTGAAACAAGTTTATTCATTATGTAACCATTTATATAAAAAAATAAACTTAACAAAACATAGACTTATGACACTAAAGTTTAGTCAAAATGACCTCCATGATTTTGAATACAAGCCTTCAATCTGCGCGGCCAGTCGTCTATCGCAGCACGAACGAGGTCCATGTCAATATCGGCGGCTGCCTTAATCAAGGATGTCTTGAGTGACTCCAAATTGGGACGAGACTTTGAGCACGCCTTTTCTCCCAAGTGTTGCCATATCTTGTAATCTAACGGATTCAAATCTGGACTGGAGGAGGGCCAGTCTTCGTGCCGGATGAAGTCGATTTCACGCGCCGCCAGCCAGTCTTGTGTGCTCTTCGCTCTATGAGCTGGCGCCAAATCTTGTTGGAATACCCAGTGCCTGTTATTGAACATAGTATGAGAAACAGGTTCCACAAGGTTCATCAGGACTGTATTTTGATACACAACTGCATTCGTTTTTACACCTTTCTCACAAAAATGTACCTCTGTTAAGCCCCAATAAGAAACTCCCAACTATACCATGAGCGAGGATGGAAAATGACCTCGTTGGACACGCGTATTACGGTTGCTCGCTTCTTCACTACTGTGTGCGTATACCTTATCATTTTGTTTGTTGTAGCTCTCTTCTACGGTAAAAATTTTTTCATCCGAAAAAAGAATTTCCCGATATTTTTTTCCCGCGTACCGCTTCAACAAAGCGCGGCATCTCTTCAGTCTCAGGTCCATTAGACGAGCATTCAAACGATGTCCTGTTTTTCTTCGATATGCCCGAAGCCCTAAGTCTTCATTTAACACCCTTTTCACCGTGGTTCTGCTTAACCCCATCTGAAGGGCCAACAGTTTCTGCTTACGTTTGGGATTTCTTTGAATTCGCGCCTTCACAGCTTTTATCACTGCTGGAGTCCTAACAGACCGAGGGCGACAACTTCTTGACCTGTCATCTACACTAGAGTCTTCATTGTATCGTTTGATGGTACGATAAACGAATCTTCTGGTTATATTCAAATTTTTCAGTATGTCAAAAAATTGAATTGGCGCGTAACCGCAACGATGCAACGCAATAACTGCAACACGGTCTTCTTTAATCGTCCACTCCATATTTAAAAATGAGTAAAATTCTAAAAAGTATATAGTTTTTTTTTCATGAACAATTCGAAATTCGAATTCAATAAACTTTTTTGTGGCCAGCATTATAAAAGAAAAGTTTTTACTGTGTGACAATACTTATGACCTGACTGTGTAGAAATCACCCGTGCAAAGCCGGGGCGGTTCATTAGTAGGTAATATAAAAATAAGTTTTTCCATAGAGTAATTACAAGTTTTTCGATCGAGTTACCTGTCAGTCTGACCATAAATAAGGTTATATTTGATAAAGTTTTTTCTTTTTATTTTCTAAAGTATAATTTGGAATAACATATGAGATAAACTTCGGTCGATTTTTCGCCATTTCAGTATTTTTTTTCACCGTAGTTGTTAAATTACATTATGGAGTGTTACGTTTTTTTATAGATGAGGGGGCAAACGAGTATGATGGTTTTAAGTGACTATCGCTGCCCATGATGAACTGCAACACTAGTTATGTTGCTACCGGCCTTCCAAAAAGGAGTAAGCTCTTTTCTTGAAGGTCGTGACGTGAAATTTGGAGGCTGGATTTAATCCGAACATTTCCTCAGAGCATTCTACTTTAGAGAAATCCGTATTCATAATAAAAAAAATATCAGTATTCCTTAAATTCCTAACATTCCTAACTATCCTTACCAATATACTATTAGGGAACTGCAACACCACAACATAAAGAGCAAATTCCTTAAGGTTTTAATTCATTTTATTAAAAATTACAAACGGTCATGTACTCATCAGTCCCGTCGGACTATGTAATAAAAGTCACAGCTGCACTACGCTGTATATTTTCTGAAATCCTTGAGAAACACGAGCGCATTGTTCTGGACCTATAATTTTCCAGGGTTTAATATTTCTCTATCATTGATTTATAAGTACTTCGGGGCTATGCAATATTTTGTTTGCCACATTATTTCCAAAAAACTTCATGGGTACGCAAAGGGAAACGGATGGAAAAGCGGCATAAGTTTTACTTACAGGTACAAAGGAAATCGATTTAGCATAGCTACAAACAATTTATTACTTTAGCGACACTTGGCAGGTAAATTATTTATTTTATTTCCGAGATCTTGTCCACATAATATATTTTCTCTAACAGGCAACGGTTATTAACCGTTGCCTGTTAGAGAAAATATTGTATTATAATTAAACAAGGCGTTATTAACATTTCAAATAATTTGTGGTATTTTATAACCGAGCGAGAAAACGTATTAATGCTCGTGTTTGAAAATTAATGATTCATGCCGATTGAGTAACTTTTTTTGAGTTGAAAATTTATCATTTAGCAATTTCAAAAAAAATCTATTTAAAATATTTTATATTTTAATGTCGAATAAAGTATGGTGTCTTATAAGTATGTGTTAGATACTTACAGTTAGTAAAAATGAGGTGCAATTAAAGTTCATTTTATGGTCCCCTTACGTGAATTTATTTCTTACTTCTAATACTCTACTTACTTGCACATCGTGACTTTTTGATAGACAAGGCGCCAACGGCGCAATAATGGTGAAAAATTCACACAAAACTGCACATCTCGAAAGTCACAGATAGATGATGTGATTCCTGGTAAAGATCACTGCAAGGCTTTGAGCTGACCAAAGCTTTGTAAGTTTTTGTGGGAGAATGAGCTCTTCGTTGCAGGATACTATTTTAAGTAATGAAAAAAATTGTTAGTAGACTTCTGTACAGAATTTAATCCTGGGTTCGAATCAGCCATCACACAGGATTATGAAAAGGAAACAAAAAAAATTATTTTTAATTTTTACGACGTTTTTATTAACTCGCTTTCTTCTCTGTTTGTCAGTTCGGAACACAATAGAACAGAATAATTTTTATTCAACATAGATTTCAATTAATACTTTCCTATTGAAACTACTTTACGTTTTTACCTCTGGTTCGGATAAAACCTCTGTACAAGAAACGTCACACAATCATTTTAATGTAGAATTATAAATTAGAACTTTCTTTAGATCGCATCTCATAAGCTTTGTGTTTGCAGTACAGGGAAGTAAGTGAAGAAAGTTAAGAGCTGTTTTGTTATAAATAGAACTATGGCGACCCTTCTTAATCTGCCACGTGCTTGAACTCGACCTGGAAGGCATTATTAACACTGAAGTGGATTCTCATTTGCTGGAGTGAGAGTCACTATACTACACTATACTATATAATTTTACTAGTTTCGTAAGCATCAGTTATAAACACATGTTTCTTTTATGATTGTCCATATTGATTAAAAAAAACATCAAATAGTAAAAAAGAAGGGAAGAATTTTTAAAGTTCGTCTACAGAATATAAGCTTTTGATGAACAAATAGGATTTTCCGCTTAGTACGTTTAGGCCCAAGTGTGTAGCAGCTGTCATACACTCTTCTTCTGTTGATGGAATCTCTTCCACCTTTGCCAGGGCAAAGGCCGTACCGCAGTCTATAGGAAGTAATAATGAGTGCGGCACCTCCATGTTGTTGTTCTTTCTTGACGAGCGCCCGGAAAGCTCCATCGTGACCGTAACTCGTCAACAAAACCTGTACGCCAGGTCGCGGTTGCATCAGTAATGCTGACTTATTCCAGTTAACTTCCAGTTCCGGATTTACTGTTTCCACTATTTCTTTGAGGTCTTGGATTTTCTGCAGGGTGGTAAACGATTAGTTAATTTACGAATAATATTTTCAACTATATATACATGTTTAAAGTTCGTATTGACTATTTTTGAACTTATCTTCGAACTAGGAGTCCGTCTGGGTGAAATTACGTGTCACCTAGCGAGGTACGAGCATGACACTGAAAGTATTTATTCAATCAAAAACTGAACAAACTAGCAAGTTATTAGTTTTATTATATCTTTTCAAAATAGTGTCCATTTACATCAATACATCGCTGCATCCGATGGAACCACTGAGAAAAGCACTTTGCCGACTTGGCCTCAAGGGTCTCTTCGACGGCATTTTGAAACTCAGGCACTGCTTTCTCGGTGTCCATAAAACGTTTTCCTCGAAGTTTTTCTTTTATTTTCGGAAATAAATAAAAATATCAAGGTGCAAGGTCGGGGCTATAGGGCGGGTGACACAGTAATTCCACGTCTGACGTCGCCAAGAAGTCGATTGTTTGCTTGGCGTGTGCGACGAGGCGTTGTCGTGGTGAAGGGGGATCCTACTGCGAGGTCGTTTCTCCCGAACTTTTTTCAAGACATGTGGCAAACAATTGTTAGTGTACTACTCTGCAGCAACTGTTTTTAGATTCTCTAAAATAATTATTGGGTAATGACCTGTCCTTCCGAAGAACGAGGCCATCGTTTTTTTTTTCCCACGCTTCGACCTCTCTTCACTTTAGTTTGCAACTCCTCGGAATGAAACACCCAGACAGCAGACTGTCTCTTAGTTTCAGGATCATAACAATAAACCCAGCTTTCGTCACCCGTAAGTATGTCGGACACAGCATTTGAGTCACCTCCGTTAAATCTTTGAACCATTTCACGACACCAATCAACACGACGCAGTTTTTGGGCCTCTGTCAAATTATGAGGTATCCACCGGGCACAAAGCTTCCCGAGCACTAAATGTTCATGGAGGATTTTGTGCACCTGACTCATCGGTATGCCGATGCCTAAGCTTGTCCGAATCTGTTGATATGTCACTGTTTTGTCAGTCTCTATCATACGCCGCACAACACTGATGTTATCTTCAGTCGTCGCTGTTGATGGCTGTCCCTCACGCAGATCATCGGTGAGATTAGTGCGACCACGTTTAAACTCATTAAACCAGTTGTAATAAGTGGCATGAGATGGGGCTTCATCGTGAAAGGCCAATCGAAGTCTAAGAAATATCCGCCGTCAAACAACAGTGCACCCACTGCTGCGTTCCGGTTTGAAGGACTGATTTATTACAGACTGAGAGGCATTTGAACTCAGTGTCGGAGCAGCAGCAACGCATCTGTACCTTTCTTTGTTTAAAAATGCTTGCAGGAGGCTATAAACTGCTATCATTATCAGGTGGACTGTTACTCTAATACTTTTTAAATAGTTACAAGAATTGTGATGTGCTGTTTAATTCGAGCTCAAAATTTAAAAAAAAACCTGTGTTATTTTTAGATTATTAAATACTTAATTTTTATAAATTATAAGAACTTTGAATTACGGTTCCGGGGAAAAAAACAAATGTGGGCCGTGCCCAGCAGTTCTAGTTTTTTGCTACAACATTTTAATTAAGAGGAATAGCACTGTATGCATAGACAGGCCGCTCATCGAATATTCGATCCCATTGAAATTGACAATCAGAACTTTTAATGACTTATTTTACTTGTTCGCAGAAAAGTATGGTAACTCCATTCGTTAGGATGCCCATTGACGATACGTCTGTTTGGAATGCTTCTAAATGGAATACTTTGGAAGTCCTCCAAATTAAAGGCACATTGACTATACTACCATTTGGAAGTACGCGCCGTCACTTCGAACGTTGCACTCTGTTCAATTACACGTACGGAAAAAATAATACAATGGATTATTTAATGGTGGCAACAGCAGTGTGTATTTCGATAAGAAGACCGAAAAAACGTAAGAGAAAACGGACGAAGGGGTGGTTGGGAAAGTTTAAAACAAACAACGCCAACACAGCATCCATTGCATTTCTCTTTTCCCTGTCGTGATAGTAAAGATGTTTCGCTTGCCATTAACATGGATGCGATTTATATTTTTCAATTACTTCTAATACAAAGTCGTGTGCAGACGTAGATATAATAACATATAAATCAATCTGGTTAATTTTGTTTGAGCGTTTCATAGACTCTGCCACAGCTCACTCTGGCATATCGCCATAACCTCCATGTTCTCGAAAATAATGGAATCCATTATTAACTGCCAGCTCATGCGGTACCTTGAGGAGCTCCAGCAGATTAGTGACCGTCACTACGATTTCCGTCGGGGTTGCTCAGCTGGTGATCTTTTTGTTTACCTAATATATAGATGGGCGCAGGCAACCGGGGGGAAAACAATCTACCGATTGCCTAAGCTTTTACTATACAACATAAATAAAAGTGCAAAAAGGAAGTCTGCAAAACAATCTTTGTGTTTTAATTAACGTGTCTGCTTTCAATTGTTTCCACTAACACATCTATATTGTTGTGTGTTGGTATAGTTGTTACCAATTTAAAATAAATTGGATCTGTTCTTTGACAGAAACCGTACTAAAGTGATGGTTTGATAATAGCTGAAAAGCGAATATACTTAAATATGAATCTGTCCTAGTAATAATAACATAATACGTACATCATCATCATCATTACAGCCCTCCATAAGTCCACTGATGAACATAAGCTTCTCCAAAATAATGCCAAAAATACTGTTCTGAAACATCTGCATATATAGACTTCCTGCACATCTTACCAGGTAGTCTCTCCATTTATTTATTTATTTAACCTTATAATAATGGTTATGATAGGCGGATTTAATGCCTTAGGGGACATTCATTAATTACGTAAGAATGATTTTTGACTGAAACCCCCAAAACTCTACCCCCACCCCCCCATGTAAAGGTACATAAAATTTCTCGAACTGCCCCCCTCTTCCTCTTCTTAGGTAAGATTCTATCGTCTCGTTTTTCAGATTAATAAAATGTTGATAGAAAAGTATCAATTACACAAAAAATACAATTTGACATAAATCAAAGATTTTTATTTTTTAACAGATAATTTAGGTTACTCTTTTATTGCTGTCAGATATAGATTTAAGAGAGTGGGGTTAAAGCCGCCAGTTTTTGAACAACATGGAATTTACGCGGGATTTTTATAGTTATGAAATAATGTTAGTTTGAACAGTATGCCATTGTGAGCGGAATTATGATTGAATAAAAAAAATTCAATGCTATTGTTCCTTGAAAATAAAAGAAGCATTTTGTGTATTCCAAATTATTGAAATAAGCGCGGGAAGAATGTACTATAATTATTATTTATAAATATATCATTTAAAATGTATAAAAATAAACACATTTAAGATTTTAGTTTTAATACGCAATAAAAATTTGTAAAATATTATGTGTAGCACATTATAGAATGAAGAAAACCATTCAGCATCTGAAATGGAACTAGATTTGTAATATTAAATTTCGACTTACAAAATATTACGTAAGAACGTGTTTTACCCCCACTGCTCCCAAGATAAGGGCATGTCCCCCTCTCCCTGGGGATCCTTACGTAACAAATGTATGGAACTTTATGGTACTCTCTACCAGTCAAACCTGGGTGATTTGAAAAACTGTGGCGGGTGTAAACACTCACTTCATATATTTAATAAATAAGTAATAAAATATAAGATACAATAAAATGCGAATAAATAGAATATAGTTAGAAAAATATACGTGTACTTAAATCTACTATATAATATAGAATAACTGTAAAATTGTACCGTGTAATGGCGGTGTCAGAATATCCTAGACACCATAATATCATTCCTTGGGTGTCGCAAAAGGCGACAGAGGGAAACAAATCAGGAGATGGGCAGCAGCGGCTCCTTAATAACGACTGAAAATAAAAAACTGCGGTTGCCAACCCGCTTGTCAAGCATGGCAACTATGGCATATATCCCTTCACCTATGATGCAATTTATGGGGGAGGCCTATGTTCAGCAGTGGACAATAATAGGCTGTAACGGTAGCGGTAATATAGAATAAATAATCTATACATTTAATAAATCTGTAAAAATATTGTGTGTTCACGATTCACACAAAAACAACCAGACGGGTTTCCATGAAATTTTGTGTGTGGGCAGTAAGTAAATGACCGTGTATAATATAGTATAGGGACATTTTATCCACTTACGGAGAAGTAAAAAAAACGGGTTATATTTTTCCTTTTTTAAGTTTATTATCATTATTGCTGCTGATGGTTATATTAGTTCTAAAGAAGATTAAGGTGTACATATAATAAATCTATAGAAAGGTGTGTGTGTGAAAATGAACGTCATCACGCCACCAACCAGATAGGACAGAATAACGTCTGCCGAGCCAGCTAGTAAATATATAAAAGGGTACTTATATACAAAATCTTTAAATAAATACATATACAACATATAACTTATTGAGTGAAAGAGAGAAAAAGAACAATAGTCAAATAAGTCAGGTGGCATTACTCTTATGCTAGAATTCTCGAACTAGTCTCTTAAAAAGTATTCTTGTCACTAGTTTCATTCCGGAGCAGTATGGACTGCACAGTAAAATAGGAATTAAAGAAGCCACTCCTTTGTGGTTTCTTTAGTTCCTTTTCTAAAATTAGTTATTTGGTGGGGGCCACCCTGCACTTCGCTTACCGGTACGAGGCTGCCACTCGCAAAACTTTTTCCTCGTATCCGATCGTATGGCCGACCTGTTGCCGCTTTAGCTTACACATTCGGATTAGTAATACGTGGGATAGAACGAATGGGTTGGTTCAACCGGGATAGGGCCACCAGTAGGGAATACCAGCGTAAAATAGCAGCTAATACTGCTGTGTTTCGTATGGTGAATGTAGAGAACCGGATACCCTTTTTACTAGAAACGAGGCATTCCATCTTAGACCTCAGGGATAGCAATGCATCTGCATTTTTATTCTTAATCGAGGATAGATGTAGATGTCTATGGACTACAGCATCCACTTACCATCATGAGGACTATGTGGTCTTTTGTCACACTTATTCAATAAAAAAACCGTGGTGTCTTATGACATAAACTTCAGTTATTTCTGACTTATTTTACCTTAATTTTATATTTCAAAAACAAAAAAATGTGCTAGAGACAACTATACCTTAATTATTTACTTTAACATATAAGGTCATAATACAAAACGTGATTTTAGGTATTTATAGAGGCAGATTTAAACCATCAGTAATCCTTTCAGGATTTTCCTAAACCATAGCTTTAGCGCGAAATTATCCATAAAACACGTTTTGTAATAAGAGCGATAAAGTTTACTTATTGACATATAATAACGTACATAAAGATTTTAATTTAGTACCTTATCTGACGGCAACGAGAATAATATTGCAGAAATTTCCATACCCTTCGCCCAAAAGTAGAATATTCTCCACAGGGAGTCGACAACATCGTGAGAATCGAAGCGAGCACCTTGCTTAAATTCCATATAGTTAGTGAGGTTGAACGATCGTGAGCCCGCGTCTACCGCCGACTTTCCAGGTATTTGCTCTGCCACCGCGAATAAAACAATTTTAAACATCCAAATCCACGTAAACAACCTCACAGAATACCAGCGTGAAGTAGAGGTTTACCTCTGCGTTTCGATTGGTGAGTGCAGGTGGCCGGAGGCCCTTTTTACTGGAAATGAGGCATTCCATCTTAGTCCCCACGGGTGGCAACGCATCTGCATTTTGATTCGCAAACGAGGATAGATGTAGATGTCTATGGGCCGCAGCAACCACTTACCATCAGGTGGACTGTGTGCTCGTTTGTCACCCTTATCCTACAAAAAAAAAAAAAAAAAACATCCTTGCACGTTTGTAATATCACACGAATGTTGACGTGCAACATCTTAAATAAAGTGATTTAAGGAATAGATTTTGCACGAAGCCTGGTCATTATTATGAAGTGCCTAAAGGTATCCGATATATTTATTATGATTGTGTAATACGACAAATGTTGTATTGCCATAAACAGACATATTATTCCAGTATTTATTTAAAGCATATGCTTTACATTTAATGTAGATATTCTACGAGGGTGGATTGAAAAGTACTCGGCCTAACCAAGAAAATAAACACATACTAAATCAGTTATATTTTTATTTTTCTACATAATCACCATCAAGTTCAATACACTTTTGCCACCTCCCCTTCCAAGCATTTAGACCGTTGAAAAAAAAGGATTCTTCCTTAGAGTCAAAATATGCGTCTACAGCTGCTTTGACCTCGTCGTTTGTCGAAAATCTTTGACCTCCCAAGTGCTTTTTTAGGTTAGGGAACAGAAAGAAGTCTGATGGTGCCAGATCAGGTGAATACGGCGGATGCGGTAACAGTTCAAAGCCACAGTTGTGAATTTCAGCCATTGACTGTACTGACGTGTGAACACGGGCGTTATCTTGATGAAACAGGACTTTTCTTCTGAGCATTCCTCGACGTTTTTCTTTTTTTACTCTCGTAAACGACGTAGTAAGGTGCAGTAGTAATCAGAGTTTATAGTCTGACCCCTTTCAAGATAATCAACCATAATCACACCTTTCGAATCCCAGAATACTGAAGCCATCACCTTATTTGCCGACAAAATCGACTTAGGCTTTTTAGGGGGTGGTGAACCAGGTCTTCTCCACTGTTTTGATTGTTGTTTTGTTTCCGGTGTACAGTAATGAACCCATGTTTTGTCTATAGTAACAAAACGATTCAAAAAATCATCTGCATCGGCTTCAAATAACTCCAAACAGTCGCGTGAAATAGTCAATCGCGTCCTTTTTTGTTCAACTGAAAGCAGTCGCGGAACCCACCTCGCAGACACCTTGTGGAAACCCAACTCGTTGACAATGATGTTTTGAGTTCGTTCATAAGAGATAGCCGAGATTATAGGCAATCTCGGCTATCTCTCTAATTTTTAATCTGCGGTCTCCCATTATTAAATCAAGTACTTTTTTAATATTTTCGTCAGTAGTTGACGTCGAAGGCCTTCCAGAGCGGGGTTCATCTTTCACACTCTCTCTATCACGCTTAAATTCTGCTATCCATTTTTTGACGGATGAATATGACAGAGCACAATCGCCTAATGTACTGACCATGTCATCATGGATGGCTTTTGATGATAGACCCTTCTTATGGAGGTACTTAATGACGGCACGCTGCTCGATTTGCTCCATTCGCGGAAATTATGTCCGATTACTTTGTTAATAAATTTATAAAATCACAACTAATTATCGCACACGTTTCAAACTTCACACAATGAACTAGTCTGAACTGAACTAAATAATGTGGGTAGATTTGATTTTTAGAATTGAATGGATCTGTGTTAGGCCGAGTACTTTTCAATCCACCTAGGTAACAAAACAAGAAAACATAAAATTTTTAAATACCTACTTAACATGATAAAAGTGATATTTATCAAATACATATTTGGGAGGCGAGTACAGTTTTAAATTAAACGGTCTCTACCTCTGGGACCGTTTCTATTATAAACGCGCTTTATAAGTGATGTAAAACAGTGACAGTTTAGTTTTCGCGGCAGGAAGGAGATGAATGGCAGTTGTTGCATTTATTTATAATTTACTTTATAAAACTGAAACGACAGAGGACTCTAAAGTCAATCTGATGTGAAGTGGCTCCTGCAGTGCACAGAACGCCTGCAGCCAGCACCAAACAAAGCTGGCTACAGATGAGTTGTGACACTAAGCACTAAGATGCAACGCATCGCTCTGGCTCCCTAAGCCCTGCAGACCGTCACACAGCAGTGCAGCCACAGCTATTTGGCGGCAGACATTACACAGCTTCACATTGAAAAGATTTGCCTCGCAAATTAGAAATCATTTGACACGACTCACTGTTCTAAAATAATATCAGCAGTTTAATTATTAATCATAAGTGATTCTATAATAACTAATATTCTACTACGCCACACTACTGTATTTGCCGTTTGGGGGCAGCGTAAGAGAATTTAGGATCCCATTTTATACTTTAGAGAACATAGACATCTACATTTATCCTCGTTTGCGAATGAAAATGCAGATGCGTTGTCAACCGTGAGGACTAAGATGGAATGCCTCTTTTCCAGTAAAATGACTCTCCAGTTCTGTACACTCACCACACGAAACACAGCAGCATTAAGCTGCTATTTTACGCTGGTATTCTGTGAGAGCGTGGTCCTTCCCCGATTGAGCCGACCCATTCGTGCTACAACTATACTACTAATATAGCTGCAGCATGGCTCTACCACGTATTAAAATTATATACAGTTTCAAAAATGAAAAAATGTAAAATATCCAGTCCAAGGTGCGAGACATCATTTACCACAAATTCACGTACCAATCAAGGCGTTAATGACAAATCATCTTCCAATAGAAGGCAGTTCAGCAATGGGCTAATATTATATAAGAGAAGTAAAACAAATATTTTTTGCTGTAATCAAAGGATATTAATTTAACTCTTTAGATATAGCACTTCTTTGATGCTGTCTGTATTCTTACGTATTGTTTTGACAACTTTGCTTTCGTCTGTTGATATTCTCGGTAGAGAGTAATAGTGTTCTGTGGTTGATATTATTCTCATCATCTAGACTCAGCAAAAGATATTATTCGAAGAGATATGTTCATTTTGAAAACGAAGTGATAAAAATAACTAGCGGTTAAGTGGAGTTTGAAAGTTGACATTTAAAAAAATATTAAAACTATATATATTAAATATTACTTACTAATACTACTTACTAATTATTAATTATTTAGTATTTTAAACACTTAAAAACGATACCAATCATAGAGCAAGACGCGCCACCGGCAGACTGGACCGGAGAATAAAATTACTTTCATCCGCAATGTTCACTAGACTAAATCTAGTTGCGCGGCTGAATCGACATCCTACGAAAATGCCAAATTATTCAGTTTTTTTACTGCAAAAGGAGATCCGCCAAGTCAAATTTACAAAGAGATGGCATATCTTTCATTTACAAGTAATTTTTAATAATTTTATTGCTATTAAATGATTTTTAAATTAAAAATTACAATAATAACGGTCTGTTGTTTCAGATTTGTTTACCAATTTAGGCCACCCGCTCTCATACAATATCTAGATCGGTCGAGCGAGTGATCCGAGCCTGTATACGATTTGTCGCTGTCACCGAGTGATAGTGTTAGAATACGCGGGTGGCCTGAAAGTTTCCGACCTAACAAACATACAAGACTTTTTTTATACAAATTTATTTTTATTTTTCTACATAGTCTCTTTGTAACCCTACACTTCTCCCATCGATGCTGCCATCTTTCTAAGCCGTCCAAATAGTACTCGGCTTTTTCTCTGCAAAATAATTGTTCACGAAGGTGATTGCCTCCTCATTTGATGAGCGTCTCTGTCCTCCGAGCGCAATGTTTAGATGAGTGAACAAAAGGAAGTCGCTTGGGGCTAGATCTGGTGAGTAAAGCGGATGGTCAAGCAGTTCAAACTGTAATTCTCTTCGTGGATTGTCTGCAAAGTTGTGAGACGGCTCGTTGTCGGGGTGAAACAGGATTATCAACAAGTTGTTGACAGTAAACGGCGGAATTGTTCCCCGTGTTGCTCTATGATACCAACTTATAAAACTTAAATTTTATTGACAAGACCGCGCGCGCGACCTGAAGCGCGTTATTCGTTCTTTGGCTTAGGGCACTATTTATAAGTATTTTATATACTAAGTCGTTGACACCTTTCTATAGTATTCTGGTCGGTTCAAATTGGACCTTGAGAAAAACGTAGTGATTATATGCTCTTTTATAGAGAATATAGTATTATATATACTAAAACTAAGAATTGGAAAACATGTTTTCAAATTACGCCCTAAATACAAAGTAAAAAAGACACTGCTCATAAAAAGTCTCTTTAATCCACTATTATTATAGTCGGGTAAATTTTTTTACTAAATTGTTGGCCGTCCGCACCGCACTATAGGACTATCGTCGCTATAACTAGGTATTTAATGTAAGCTCCCGACCAACTTGCCTTAATTTATACGCAACGAGGATTTATATCAGATTGTACACATGTGTCATAATAGGTACGTCTTAACTCAGCCTCTACTGTACGATATAATATGTACAATATGTGTGTAGTGTGTGTAATCTAAAATAACTTTGTTTCAAAATGAAATCTCAGAGGTTTCAATGTACGGTGTACCTAAAGTAATATACGAGTACAGCTTGCAGTCTGTACGGTGAATACTGAACACTTAGAGCACGTGTAAAGAAAACGCTATCTGCAGCATGCGCAGCGCACTGGGATTACATAACCTCCAATCATCATCGTAAATAGTATATATTATTCAATATCTTCCACTAGATAACTCTGTGCACCTACCCTTTTTCCGAATAAATATTGCAGAGCTATCTTTATATTCAATTTCATTGTTTAAACAAAGAAATTGATTTGGAGTAACGGTAATACGCTGTTAAAATTCACTTGTGATTTCATTTAGATTTTAAGGAAGATGTAAACGATTGTATATTATAATTTACTATAACGTTCAATCGTTTAACAATTGATACACCGGGTTCGGTCCGGCAATATCAGTAACATCCTACTACTAGGAGCAAAAGAAGAAAGGTAGGTCTTTGCTTTTGAGATGTTAAACTTACGTCCGCTACACTGTTCGATTACGGAGTGTTGGACTTTAGTATTTTTTGTGACATGAACTTAGAACTTGAATTTGAAATGAACAATCATAGTAGTGCTGCTCCCGGGACAATCGGAATCTGGTTGTTTGCGTGTTCTAGGACTGTACTTCCAATACATTATGATAAATATATAATACATATACAAATAAATAAAATTGAAGTATCTGTTTGTAATATCAAACAAAAAAAAACAGCTTTTCACTAAATGCATATAAAAGTATATGCGGTACTTAAAACAACAAAAAAACATTTGTAAAACTTTTGTCTGTCTGTCTATCCGTTTATTCCGGCTAATCTCCGAAACGGCTGGACTGATTTGGATGGTACTTTCAATGGCAGATAGCTGATATTATTATACACTATTATGGTTCCGTGCAAAATAAATTAAAACTCATTAAATTCAATTGTAATAAATTGCATGCGCACGAGGTTGCGGGGAACGGCTAGCTTATGAATATAATACAATAATATTACTAAATACGATGACCGATGAGTTAAGCTACACGCGATTACCTTATCTATTCATGATGTTATATTTATTTATTTTTAAAAGCGATAATGATTAGAATTATCTGTGTGTACACATTATTACGAGCCGTGGTAGTTCAGATGGTTAACGCTCGTTGTAAATTTCACAGTACGCGAGCAATCCGGGTTCGATCCCTGCCGGCACCAATGAAATTGTTAATTGCAATTTTAAGTGCTGATTTTATAAGGCGCTGAAGAACATAATTGTGAGGAACTTGCATGTCTGAGAAATACGAAAAAATATTTCAAAGAGATGTGAACTTCGCCAACATGCATTGGGGCAGCGCGGCGGACACTTCCTTGCCCTAAAACCCTCTCAGAAATTAGAGGAGGCCTGTGCCCAGCAGTGGGACGTGTATAGGCTGTAACATTTACTTATCTTTAACTTAACACATTATTACATATTTTGTTCATGTCTAAGAGTAAGTTGTATCTTCTTACTCTAAGATTTATCTTTGAATTCACGAAGTGTCAGCTTGAGATATCTTAATGTCATTTATTGCAATAGTAGATGGATAAAGCGAGCGAGATAATAAATATCTTGCGAACTCACAGCATATCTTGTTGGTAGCTTGTTCCGTCTGAATGTAAATTGTGCTAGAAACAACACAATTGATTTTAAACTTAATTTTGGCACAGGATAGGTATAATCATGTTGAACAGTTTCAGCTAAACTGTAACTCGCTCGTACTAAATTCATATTGTATTGCTTCGGATAACTAACCTGGCGGTGGATAGACGTACATAATTGAATTGTGAGAGGCATATATTGTGATAAACAAATAAATAGATATTTCAGTTTTAACAGAAATCGCGCAAATCTAGGTTATGTATAAAATAGTTTTTGAAAAATAAATGGTTCCATAGATTGATATAGATTCTAAAACTACTTCAGACTCTTCTTTTTCTCCATTAGTTCGTAAAAGTCCACGGCTGGCCATGAACCACTCCCATATTAGGAAGGATTTGCCTTAAACGTCTTGCTTAAATGGTGAGTTTTCTTTTTTTTATAGGATAAGGGTGACAAACGAGCACACAGTCCACCTGATGGCAGGTTGCTGCGGCCCATAGACATCTACATCTATCCTCTATTACAAATCAAAATACAGATGCGTTTTCAACTGTGAGGACTAGGATGTAATGCCTCATTTCCAGTAAAAAGGGCCTCCGGCCACCTGCACTCACCAAGCGAAACGCAGAGGTAAACCTCTACTTCACGCTGGTATTCTGTGAGGTCGTGGTACCACCCCGGTTCGAGCCGGCCCATCCGTGCGACAGCAGAAAGCTGCCGCGTGGCTCTACCACTGTTAATATATAACTGTTATAACTGTGGCTAGACTGAGTATTTTGTTTGGTGTCAACAAAATGGTATTACAGTGGACTCTCGTTAATTCGAATCTCGAGGGACTCTTTAAATATTACGAATTATCATCGAGTGTTTGACATATCAAATGGTTCGAAATTTTTGAGAGAAAATAAATAAAACTTCGAATTATAAAGTGTTGATCAATTAATTATTATTTATTTACTGCTATTCTTTAACAATTACAAAAGTTTAGAGGTACATTCGTGTACATATTCATAATGTCAATTTTAATATTTCGAAAGAACTCTGTTATACTGGTTGGCTTCAAAGCACATTGTTGCTGCTCAGATTGCTCAGTAACTTCTTTTAAGAAAAAAAGTGCCTGAAATGCTTTTCAATCACTGTCGTTTTGTAGACAGAAGCTTTGTAAGATATTGAATGACGCTCTTGCTCCCTTAACTGGCACCTCTGCCAAAGGTTCTGATGTATCGTCTTCATCTTTATCGTTGCTTTTTTCATTCGTATCTGTCTTTTCTTGTCTCTTCTGTCTGTCTACAGATAAAATTTCGGCATCAGTTAGTGAACCTGAAACAGCAATATCTTCATCTACTTGAACAAAGTCAAAAAAACTCATACCGCTAATATTAACTAGTGGTTGTATTGCTCGGTCTTCATCATCCATAATTATTGGAAGATTTTCCTGATCTTCTTTTATGAAACCGGATTTTTTGAAGCAGTTGAGAATCTGAGCTGTAATACCCCTAAGGTGTTACAGCTCTCCATGCCTTGTCAATCAGTAAAATAGCTGTCAGAACCGTACAAGTTTGAACTTGTCTCAAAATGTACTTACAATCTTTCTGTCGCTTTCTTTATGCAACTTTGAATTGTCGAGTGTTTGACGTAGATGAATTCGAATTAACGCGTCGTTTTGTTACGTAAAAATGATATTTTCGTTCACATTATCAAGTGCATAAAAATGTATTGATTTAGTTCGAAATATAAAGAGATTTTGTAGGGAACTCCTGATAACTTCGAATTATAGAGAGGTTCGAATTATTGTAGGTTTGAATTAACGAGAGTCGACTGTATATGTACCTCCATATATCAGAGGCGTGTAAGCACAAATCTTTACCCCCCCCCCCACTCTCTTAGTTCGATACGACGGCAATCCGACACGAACGGAGAGAGATTAGGCGCAGGATCAACGGCTTTACATGCTTTCCCAGGCACGGGGGTAAAACACCGCCTACTTTCTGACTCCGGGCTGCTACCGAGAATTTCTTCACAGAAAAACTCAATAACTGATTACTAGCCCGACCCGGGATTTGGACCCGTGACCACATGATTATCAGTCGCGATATGACCACTAGATAATCCATAACTATCATCACATTCAAGAGCTGCAGAAGTAAAGATCAAAGTTTTTCCGCTCAATCCGTCCAAACATAGCCTATAAAATTGATTGGTAGGGTTTTGTTCAGTATTTTATACTAAATCAACCTTGAAATATATAGGCCAAGGTGCGTGTTGAGACGCACGACAGATAGTTTTCCACTTACAGACTATAATATATTAATTTTCTAAACTTTGGATATTCGGATCTATTGCTATGTTATTTAAGTCGATGGAGGAGGGGGTTGTTAATAACTGCAGCTTGATGTTTTGATATATATACTGAATAGAGCCACGCTGCAGCTATATTATGATTGTAGCACCAATGAATCGGTCCGACCGGGGAAGGACCACGCTCTCACTGAGCGAGCATACTAGCGTATTATAGCAGCTCAATGCTGTTGTATTTTGTATGGTGAGTATAGAGAACCGGAGACACTTTTGACTGGAAATGACGCATTCCATCTCAGTTTTCAGGGGTGTCAACTCATCTACATTTTAATTTCTAGTCGAAGATAGATATAAATGTTCATGGGCTACAGCATCAACTTACTATCAATGCAAGTTTGTCACGCTTCTATAAAATGCTGTTTATGGAACCATTTAATTTATTTGTTTAATCATCACAGCCAATAATGTACATCACAAGTAGCACTGCAGAACATAGGCCTCCACATAGATTGTCACATAGGGAGGGATATTTGCCATCGTTGCTTCGCTTGGCAGGTGCATCGATTGACAATCGCAGTTATTATTATTATTTTTGAGTTATTATCAGTTAATACTGCCCATGTGCAACATTGGTTTCCCTCTGTCGCCCTTAAATACCCACGGGATGATATAGGATAGTGGATTCCCTTACGTCGTCACCATTCGAAACCATTTTTTAAATTGATTTTTAATACTTATGGAAATTCGATAAAATGTTTGACTACCTTTAATTAAATATTAGTTTATACTTTTATAATTTTTTATCTTTTAGAGCTCTATCGAAAAAATGTACACATAAGTTTTTCAAAGACTATTTACTACACGTGTATATGAAGCATAGAGCCATTAGGAGAGACGGATGTAATGAAATTATAAGGTTTCCATTTGTGATAACGTAATAATAACATGAAAATTTTGTCTAAAATTACTTTAAATGCACTTCTGTTTGCTACATCAAGAAACATGCTATCGCCAGATTATTTTCACTTTACAGAAAATGTTACAAGTTTGGCAAAGAGCTTTGTATGAAGGTTATGCATAAAAGGAAGTGTAAGACCGTACAAAGATAAGCTCCGACTTAGCCATTGTACAAGGTTATATTGACGTTTGCAGTCCGAAAAATATTACATGTTGGTTTGTGCTTTCATGTGGGATACATTCATACATTTTTAGATTAAAATGCAATATATAAATGTAATATATTTGTAAATAATAAAATGATAGATCCGAATAGAAATAATAATGAAAAAAACTCTAGTAACCTTAATTGTAGATGAGATAACAAATAATACAGAGGCGGTAACACATATTAATAAATGAAGGTCGATTTTCCTCTTTGAGAATAAGGGTGACAAACGAGCACAGAGTCCACCTGATGGTAAGTAGATGCTGTGGCCCATAGACATCTACAGTTATCCCCAATTAAGAATCAAAATACAGATGCCTTGTCACTTCTGAGGACTGTGATGGAATGTCTCGTTTCCAGTTAAAAGGGTTTCCCATTCTCTACACTCACTATACGCGACATTAAGATCTCTGCACGGAGTTTTGTGTTTTTTTTTCCTTCAACTGTCGAACTTCGGACGTTTGAGTATTTATGTCGGTTTTCATTTTCTCGAAATGCTCATTGAAAAACGTTGAGGACTCCTTAAAGCTGTTGATACCCGCGTAAATTAAGTTCTATTTCATTTATTATTATACGTATTTCAGAGCGTGAAACACAGTCAATGTGCTCATCCACATACGGATGTTCTGCCGGCCTACGCCTCATAGTCACATTAATAGAAATTGACGCTGTCTAAGGCGATCCCGGATCGGTGTGTTGGAGTTATTACCTCGAGACCGTCTACAGACGCAATCCGGACACAGCCAATCCATTTTTGATTGTGTAGCCATTACATTCAGTTCAATATCAGAGATATTAACGCATAAGCTGTGGTAATTTTTTTTTATAGGATAGGGTGACAAACGAGCACACAGTCCACTTGATGGTAAGTGGTTGCTGTGGCCCATAGACATCCACATCTATCCTCGTTTGCGAATCAAAACGCAGATGTGTTGTCACCCGTGAGGACCAAGATGGAATGCCTCGTTTTCAGTTGAAAGGGTCTCCGGTTCTCTACACTCACCATACGCGACATTAAGTTACAGTTATTAACTAAATCTAATAATTTAAATTATCATACAGTCTTGGTCCCCGTGGTATCGTGCCAAGAACGCTGGCTGCGTTTCCTCTCTAAATGGCTATACTTAGCCTTTGAGCGAGGAAAGAACAAGCCCTCTTATCACCAGCAGCAACGACCAGTCGCGTATATATTTCCTTTAGCAACTTTACCGAACATGGCCCCACTAAAATAAAAATAAAATTATGTGAAATATATATTGGTGGTTTTGAGTCTAGTTAAATTATGGTTTTCCCCTTTGACACTAACATCCTTGGCTACTCCTGTGTTAGAGTGGTTTAGACGAATAAGTGTGCGTACACTTGTAACACTATAATCAATTGCGTAGTCGATAACTTCAACCAGTAGTCGAAAATTGTCGCCACGGTCCTAAATAATATACCAGCGTAAAATAGCAGCTTACCACTGCTGTGTTTCGTAAGGTGAGTGTAGAGAACCAAAGACCCTTTTTACTGGAAAAGAGGCATTCCATCTTAGTCCTCACGGGTGACAACGCATCTGCATTTTGATTCACAAATGAGGATAGGTGTAGAAGTCTATGTGCCACAGCAACCAGTTTCCATCAGGTGGACTGTGTGCTCGTTTGTCACCCTATCCTTTAAAAAATCGGCCAGTAGGATTTTGTGATCACAAAATAATTAAATAGAAAACTCTGTCTGCGATGCGATATAAGGAAAATGCCTTACGAACTTACGATACAACCCATACGAATCATGTTGTGGATCACTCACGAAATTTCACATGAATACCACGAATACATGTCTCTGCAGCATGTCTGGAGTGCAACGGATATTTGTAAATCACAAGAACGTAAGAATGTCTACAAATTTATTGCACATCTTCATATCTATTCTATTTACTATAATAAAGCTCTAACACGACGTCTGTCTGAACACGCATCACGCAAAAACCTGTGAACCGATTTGGATGGGACTTTCACTAGCAGATAGCTGATGTTATAAGTAGTTACTTAGGTTTCTTTTACTTTAGGAAAATAACTAGGGTTCCACGTAAAAAAATAAACCCATGAAGTCCAAAATCACAAAAAATACCACGCGGGCGAAGTCACGGAGAACAGCTAGTTTCATATAACAAGTTAAATTATTTCAACTATAACATGCATAGATACAAATGTGCTTCGAAATTGAGTACGGAAACAGTTAATAAAATTTTCATGTCTATTTCGATAATAAGCTCATACTTTCTTACTGATTTTTCTTTGTGAAGTTTTGGATCTAGTATTTGTTTTTAAAATACATTGAATAAATTGTGATATTAGCTAATTTTACTAAATAATTAAGGTCACGTTTTGGTATTTAGTTTATATTTCAAGATACCAGTGGCTGTAAATAGAACATAAGTATGGCTGTTTAAGTTTTGTCTGAAACAAAAGCTGCAGACAGTATCACCCACACACTTTGCCAATGCATACTCATACAATCATGCTTAGACGCAACATCACAAATCGATAATCGGTTCTTTATTGAAAAACGAACGAGTGAGATTGAGTACTTAAACATAAAAATGTTAAAAATATAATTTAGTTTAAATATAAGCCATACAGATAAATATGTTCTCACTTCTATTTGGCACGATCTTGTCACACCACTCTCACTTCCAGTGGATGGAAATGGCATGACATCTTTATTGTTGCATTAAGAACACTATTAATTTAGTCCATCTTCAATCATCATCATCATCATTACATCCCTTCACAAGCACACTGTTGAACATAGGACCCTCCCAAGGAACGCCACATAGCACGGTCTCGAGCCACCTGCATCCATTGACTTCCTGTATGTCTTACCAGGTCGTCACTCCATCTAGTGGGGGGACGCTCTACACTTCGCCTGCCGGTACGAGACTGCCACTCGAGAACCTTTCTTCCCCATCTACAATATAACGCCAATTTTTCTGATAAACGTCAGTCTAGAACGTCCCTTGACGACTCTGCCGCAATTCTGCCGCACGCATAAATTTACTTTATCACTCTTTCTACATTAATTATTTCTAAGTGTAACCGAAGCATTCCTTTATTAATCCTGGTCACAAAATCTTCTTGCAAACCTCATTTTTCTCTTATCACACAATATCTCACGCTTTTAATCAGAGTCACTCCTAACATACATTTTTATGACTGCATTGCTATAAGTAGCATTAATTTTACTTTCATGCTTCACACCCAACTTTACGCTACACACAAATTTCACTATCATGCATGAAGGCAGGGATCTACAAAGCATTGTGTATGGTCAAACGTACATTTTTTGACACATTTTATTACTTCCTACAATAAACTCAAGAGCCCCATTCACTTATGCCCGGCATCCGCCATTGTTCTATGTCGCTGTTGCGTATACCATCTCTGCTAAACACACACACACACACACACACACACACACACACAATTCACACAATCATTGTTATTGTATATTGTTAACCTGCGAGAGTGTGGCAGTATGGCTGCACACAGTTGCATCTTGGCTCTAACAAAACCCAAAAATATTAACGGTATGACAGCATCTAATTTGCGCACACTAACCCACTCGCTCCCTTTGGTAATTATACAAGCATTCATGATATATTTACTTGAAAAGGCTTATATCCACAAGTGGATAGTATGGTAAAAAAGAAGATAGTGCCATAATAATATTTATTATATTTATTCCAGATCTTTACTGTTCTTACTCCAGATCTTTACTGTTCTTACTCCTTTTAGTCATCAGTTGGAAAATAACTTCACTCTTTACGTCAAATATTGAAGTTGAAACCCAAGTTTAATCAGAGTTGGTCTACGAACTTCCAACATAAAGAAGGATATGGAACACAGATGTTAGTTTTGAAATCATACTCGTAGTTACTCGTTTTGAGAAGTTTTCATTGCATTTAAAAACTAATTGTACATTGAAAATTATTATTTAAGAGATGTCCCGCTGATTCTTTTCAAAAACATAGTTTTATCTAAACCAGGTGGAAAAAACAAGTTTCAATAAGTATTATCAACACATAAACAAGTGGTAAAATTAAAAATTTTGTACAACTGACTTCAATCTAAATAAAATAAAATAAAATAAGAAAAAATCGGTTTATCTAGAAAAAAGTTCTAAGGCAACACACTTTTTAACAGTGGTAGAGCCATGCGGCAGCTTTTGCTGTCGCACGGATGGGCCGGCTCGAACCGGGGTGGTACCACGACCTCACAGAATACCAGCGTGAAGTAGAGGTTTACTTCTGCGTTTCGCTTGGTGAGTGCAGGTGGCCGGAGGCCTTTTTTACTGGAAATGATTCCATCTTAGTCCTCACGGGTGACAACGCATCTGCATTTTGATTCGCAAACGAGGATAGATGTAGATGTCTATGGGCCGCAGTAACCACTTAGCATCAGGTGGACTGTGTGCTCGTTTGTCACCCTCATCCTATAAAAAAAACTTAAACAATTACAATCGAATTGAAAACCTCCTCCTTTTTTGAAGTCGGTTGAAAAAATAATCTATCCCATGCTTTTCCATGTTAACAGCCCATTTTGATTTCCACTTTTGATGTTACTACCGCCAAGCTGAGCGATTAAAACATTAAAAAATATTTGCTACAGTAAGGGGAACTAGCATTGTCAATGCAAAGATATCGGCTCTACGCTCGCCAGTCCGCCTGTACAGCGTAGTGCGTACGGGCTACGCTATTTATGGGCTGAGGCCCATACTATTGTATCGGATATGTGTCTTTATCAAGCTGTGGGTTTTAAATAAACTTACACAAATAAAAATATTTTAACTTACTCATGCGCGAATGTCGTTGATTTTTCGTTCAATTTTTATTTGTCTATCAATCATTATATTATACCGAATAAACACTTAACTACTGCTTATATTTACTAACTTTGTAAATGGTATTAACTTTTATTAATAAATTAATACGATCATGAAATCTAGAATCCAGTCAAAACCAAAATTAAATGATGCTGTAGGTACTCTTTTTTTGTACTGTCGCATTATCTTCTAGATTGTATATTAATTTATCAAGGCAGGTTATTCCGGCATTAAAATGACTGTTTGGAACAGATGCCCGCAAATTTTGTATTTTTTTTTATAAAAGATGGGGCAAACGAACATGCGGCTTCCTTGATGGTAATTAATTGTACTGTACATAAACATATGCAAGAATGAAAGAATTGTAATATAGTTTATAGTAATTTGTTGTTATCGCTGGCCTTAAAGCGAACAATGATGAACTTACACCGTAGTTGTCACGAAATGCCGTTCCAATAATGAATCGTTACTGCTTTGTAAAGAATTATGTTAAATAAATGTTTGTATCATTGATGACTAACTATAACATTGGATCGATAATTTAACGCTTTAATTGAAGAAGTCACCGAAACATTTGCAAACATGTGATTGGTCAGCGAACCATTATTATTTGTATTGATGGAACATTGTTTAAAAAATGTAAATACGTATGAAAACATTATCATTCAAACATATCATTATTTCGAGTTTTAGCGAGACTCATTAGTAGGTAATATAAAAATAAGTTTTTCCATAGAGTAATTACAAGTTTTTCGTTCGAGTTACCTGTCAGTCTGACCATAAATAAGGTTATATTCATAAACTTAGGATATACTGGCGTATAGACGACCTGACAGTCCGAAAACGCGTGATCAATTTTGATTTGTTATTGTGTGAGTTGGCTAGTGATGTATATTTTATTTAAAAGGGCTATCGATAAATTTTTGTTCAGAAACCGGTATAAAGACTAAAAAAATAGTTTAGTGCACTGAACTGAATAACTTTTGTGCACTAAACTATTTAAATAGAAATTAACTAAACTTTTACCATGATAGTTTTAAAATAACTAAAATATTCAAATAACATGTTACCGGGAATAAGCTGCACCTACCTGCCTTTTCCATCATCCATAATCCGTTACAGCCTATAAAAATCCACTGCTCAACATGGGCCTCCTTATAGATTGCCTCATAGGGGGGATATTTGCCATCGCTTGGCCAGCGGGTTGTCAACCACAGTTTTTTATCATTTCGAGTTGTTATCAGGAAGATGCTGCTGCCCATCGCCTCTTTTAGTTTCTCTTTGTCGCCTTTTATGACACATATCTGTGGGGTGGAACGCGTCGGTCTGTGACGTTTATAGGCCGAGTCGATTATCTTAGTTTTAAAAACATTTAACATCAGTGTTTTATAGTCAGTTCCATCTCTAAGTTAATTGTGCCGTATAATTAATGTGTGGAAGTGTTTTCCAGTGAATATGTGCTAAAATTAAAAAGAAATTAACAAATGATCCTAGGTGGACTGTGAACTGCTGCTGCTGACATACCCTCCGAGTTAATAACAAAATATTATGTACAAACAATTAGAAAAAAAGTTTTAATTATTGCCGAGAGCTCTAATTGGATCAATTCAGTGTATTTTGTTCGCCACAAAACAATACATGTAAAATCGTGGATAAAATTATCAACGGAACTAAGCACAACGCCATCTTTACACGAACAGTGATACTAATACCGCTGCACTTACAATTAATAAGAAAATGCCTAAGTGCGGGTACTGTGGTAAATTTTTATCCAACGTGGAGTGTGTGAGGTGCTCTAAATGCGCAAATAATTTTCATCGTACTTGCTGTTCTGTACCGACGGGGCCAACACCTCAAGGATGGGCGTGCCAAGGCTGCAAAGTCAAAACCAAAACAGACCCGACGTCATCATTGAGGGCATCAAAAACGTTATGTGGTGATATGTCGTCAGAAAAGTCAACCCCTCAATCAGATCTAAGTGAGAATACACCCACAACGAACAACCACATGCTACGGGAGTTAATGCAGGAGATAAGAGATCTGCGCAGTGAGCTGAGCAAAACAAGAACTGAGATTGCGGACTGCAGGAGGGAGATTCTCGACTTCAAAGCAGAGCTGCATTCATGCAGCGCACGTTTAACTGCCTTGGAAGACAAAGTGTCTACACTGGAGACGAGCTGCGAAGTAAAATCTCCCGGCAATGTGGAGAAGCTCGAAAACACGATTACCGAATTGAAGCGACAATTGAACGAGCGCGAACAAGAATCTCTGCATAACGATCTGGAAATCTCCGGCCTACCTGAAGAAAAAAATGAAAACATCTTGCATGTAACCGGGCTTATAGCTGTAAAGCTAGGCATGAAGTTGGAGGACCGGGACGTTGTATTCGCGGAGCGGGTGGGCTTCTCGTGGCGCAACCGTGCCGCTGAGGACGCGACCGCGTCGCCGCGCTCACGCACCATCGTCGTCAGGCTGGCGCGCCGAGCCCTGCGCGACGACTTGCTGCGTGCTGCGCGTGTGCACCGCGGCCTCACATCGGCCGACATCAGCATGCCGGGGGAGCCGCGACGGTTCTTCGTCAACGAGCGCCTCACGCGACTGAACCGACAGCTGTTTGGCATGGCGCGGGAAGCGGCATCACGCGCCCAGTGGAAATATGTTTGGACGAGAAATGGTAACATTTTTGCTAGAAAGGATGACGGTAAGGTAAAGCCGAGCGAATTAAAAATGAAAATGACATAAAGAAAATTTTTATATCTTGATTTGTTGGTCTATGTATTTTTTGCAATTTTTTTCTATTATCTTGTATGAAGTTGATTGTATTCAGTATGTCATTCAGTTGAATATTGCTTTATTCAATATGCCACAAAATGTTACTTTTTCACAAAAAAAAAAAATATTTGAATATTCTCTTTGTAGCACGTCTTTGCCGTTTAGAATATTTTTTTACTTTATAATTATTTTAATCGAATATGTTTTGTGTTGCGTTGCAATGCTGATTGTCCGAGTTTTCACTAAATATACTCCTTGTAATATATCTTTTCCGTTTATAATCTTTTTTTTCTTTATACGTATTTTAATCGACTATGTTTTGTGTTGCGTTGTAATGCTGATTGTCCGGGTTTTTATCTACGATAAAGATCAATTTATTCATTTTCGCATAATACAATTATTAGTGGCAGTATATATGGGTGGAAGTATATTTAGGCGTTCTTTAATTATTAGGTCTTTTCAGATACACATTTTAAAGTTGATCATGCGCACACTATCGAAACGTTTTTTATTTACTCTAATAGGCGTTGTTATTCTTATTGATTCTTTTTGTTTTTTTTTTGGTTAAATGTAAATATTTCAAATTTTTATTGTAATTGTTTTGTTCATAGGCCTTAAATTATACTAAAGATTTGGTTTTCTCAACGTCTGCTCGTTAAATACGAATCACGAGGAATTTATCGCAGCGATGGAACGTCACTCGGTGGACATAATGGCGCTGAACGAGACATGGCTGCGTACGGGAGAAGAGGGCTGCGCTGCGCGCCTCGTTTGCCCGGCTGCAGTCTGCGCCACACGCCGCGGCCGCTGAGCGTGCGCAATGGCCGCGGCGGAGGCGTTGGGTTCTACATAAGGCATGGCGTAAATGTGCACTCTTATCACCATCCGGTGCACCCTTCGCACACGTCTGTGGAACAGATGTGGTTAACTCTTAACACTGGGACAGGAAAACTTGCTATCGGAACAGTATATCGCCCGCCTTGGCTCGACGTTGATTTATTTTTCGATGCAATTACATTAACTATAAGTTCGTTAGCTTCGTGTGATTTTTTTATATTGCACAGCGATTTTAATATAAATATTCTTGGTTTAAATGATATTAAGGTTCATAAACTTAAAATATTTTTAAACAGTGTAAATCTGCAGCACATAGTTATGTCTCCTACACATTACACGGACCATAGCGAATCCCTCATAGATATAATATTTACAAATACTGGAACGCGACATGTTACGTTGGAACCAGTTGCGCCCCTTAGCAATCATGTAATGTTAACTTGTGAAGTATGCTGTAAAAGAGAAAAAACATTTCCGAGAAGACTTATATACAGACCTCTTAATGACGTACCGATTGATATACTTAATTCTTGTTTAGACTTGATTAGCTGGAATTCATTGGAACAAATGTGTGATGTTAACCAAATAGTGAATACGTTCAATTCTCATATTATTACTTTATTAGATTTAATAGCTCCCATAAAAATAATTGTACTTAAGGAGCAACCTCATCCATGGATAACAGACAATATAAAGCTTAGAATGATGCGATTACGGAATGCTGCTCACTCGCGATATTTGAAATCAAAAATGGAGTCGCATAGGACGTATTATAAAAATCTTAAAACTTTAGTTGTACAATCAATTCATCATGAAAAGAAAGCATACTTCAATCAGTATATAAATAATAATTTAAATAAACCAAAAATGCTATGGCGCAACTTAAAATCATCTGTTTTGCCTCCTAAACAAAATTCTCATTTACCTGCGCATCTGACAGATCCCAACATAATTAACAAACATTTTCTTCATATACCTGGGACCTCCTCTGTTTCGCCCTCAGTTTTATTGTTTTTCAATAGCAATCGTTTTATAGGAGATATAAAATTTTCCCTTCATTATGTTGAACAAGACATTATTTCGAAAATTATACTAAACCTTAAATCGAAAGCAGAGGGCTCTCTCGGAATGCTACTTAGAACCTTGTCACAGTCACTAGGTGCTATCACATCTATCGTTAATTGTTCAATAGTAACTTCTACCTTTCCAGATGTCTGGAAGACGGCCATCGTTAGGCCACTGCCCAAAAATTCAAACCCACAGGAACCTAAGGACCTACGAACTATTAGCATATTACCCTGTTTGTCAAAAATTGTTGAGAAAGCTGTTGCGATGCAACTTAGGGAATATCTTGAAAGTAACAAAATACTTTCCGAATTTCAGTCTGGATTTAGAAAAAACCATAGCACAACCACAGCTCTTCTAGATGTTACAGACAATATTATTAATGCACAGGATGCTGGTATGTGTACCTTACTAGTACTTCTAGATTTCTCAAGGGCCTTTGATTGCATGAATACTCAATTACTACTAGCTAAGATGACATATTATGGTTTTGATCCCGATACGGTCAGTTGGCTTCATAGCTACCTTACGGGTCGTGGTCAATATGTTGAAATCACTCAAGTAGACGGTCGACCGCTTCGTTCAACGTATAGCCCCTTAACAAGAGGAACTCCGCAGGGAACGATCTTATCTCCTCTATTATTTATACTCTACACAACAGATATCGTAAGCTGTATAAAATCTTGCAAATATCACTTATACGCGGACGATTTACAAATATATATTTCTTTTAAATCTAACGAATGGCGCTCGGCAGTGCAGTCGCTTAACGAGGACCTTGGTAGAATATTGGAATGGTCAACAAATAATTGTCTAATTCTTAATCCTACTAAAACAAAGTATATAGTATTCGGATCGAAATTTCATGTAAATAATGTTCCCCTTGATTGTGAAGTGAAGTTAGGTGCTGAGGTTTTAGAACGTGTCTTTGAGGCTCGTAACCTCGGCTTAGAGTTGGACTCAAATTTGCGATACGAGAACGATATATCAAAGGTAGTTCGCAACTGTTTTTATAGATTAAAAGTCCTGTATAAGGTTCGACAGTATCTAAGTGAAGAACTTCGGGTACGCTTAGTAGATTCTCTCGTTCTATCTAAATTAAATTATTCCAACACAGTTTATGGCCCATGGTTGTATGTAAGAACAGAAAAGTTGATTCAACGGGTTCAAAATGCTTGCGCTCGCTTTTGTTTTAGAATTCCACCCCGTAGTCACGTAACACCTTTTTTGAATCAACACAGCATCTTAAACATGAGACACCGCAGACAGCACCATTTAGCAGGTCTACTTTTTGGCATTTTGAGATCGCAGACACCTAGTTATCTTAGCAGCAAATTAGAATGGAGTAAAGGGAACATCAGCGATAATCGCAATCGCCACCTAAAAATACCGCGACATAGATCCGCAATGTTTAGAGGCAGCTTTCGATATGCAGCAACCAAATGCTGGAATAACATCCCACCACCAATTAGGAACGCACAAACGAAATCGTCGTTTAGATTTAAAATCAGACTTTTTCTTATGGAAATCCAAAAAAAGATAGCTTAGAAAAACAAGCACAACTCCCATAAGAAAAAACTAGGTTATATTATATGTTCAGTTTACGATTTTATGTAAAAATCGCGGTTGCCGCATTATTGATTGTTAATTATACACTTCTCACATACTATTCAATTTTATTTATGCCTTTGTTACATTAAGAAATTCGCTGGAAATGATTAATATTCAATTTTATTTACGCCTTCGTTACATTAAGAATTTCACTCTCGCCTCTGCCATTGACCGACGCGTTAACACACACACGGGTTTCTGCAGAATACCAGCGCTGGTCATCCCAATGGGGGTGTCAGCTTATGCTGAGCAGCTGACCCTATCGACTCAGCATTGCAACGCTCACATTTTCTGTACATAGTTTTTATTTTTTGTTGAATGTTATAGTTTTTTTTCTATTTTTTTTTTCGCTTATATTAATTATACTTGTTGTTTTCTATATATGTACATGTTGATTGTTTATTTTTTGCCAGTGTTGTTTGTTGAGCTGATTAAATGGTTTTATTATTATTATTATTTTAGGGATATCTATATAGTTTTCTCATCTGGTTGGGCTGTATAAATATATAATTGTAAATGAAAATGATAAACATACATAAATATCAACAAAATAAAATAAATACATAAAAAATATATAAATAAATAAAAACCCAACCAGATGGAAGCCCTCGGCAGGGGAGACCAAACGGCCGAGGGTTAGGGGGAAAGGGAAAGAAACCGGCGCACTATGCGGGCGGTATCGAGGAGCATCGCCTTCTGCATTTGAGCTTGGAGCGGTCCGTAACGGAGTCCCAGTCGCCTCAGATGACCCGAGAGGCTGACTGGGATTAACCCGTTCGCAGAAACGACCACAGGAATAATTTCGGCCGGCAATCCACCCCACATGTCGGTCACCTCGTGAGCCAGGTCCAGATATTTAGTAAGCTTATCTGTTTCGGCTTTCACGAGGTTCTCGTCATAAGGAATGGTAATGTCGACCAAAAATATCCTTGACTGTGCCCGGTCCATCAGCACAATACCAGGCTTATTCGCAAGAATAAGCCTGATATTGTGCTCGCGGAAGTCTGCAGTCTGTGAACACGTACAGGATCGCCCCCGTCACTACATTAGATTTGATAGACCACAAATCCTCGCTAAGGAACACCGATTCCTTCCAAGGATGATTCGCGAGGCTATTGAAATCAAGAAACATCCTAATTTCAATAGAGAAGATGGCTGGGTGCTACCATCTGCTTGGGATCCCATAATTAATAAAATTAAATCCCAACCCAAGCATACAACTGCAAGACTTCAAGATACTGTAAGTTCATACTGCGTAGATCGGAACAAAAATTAATAATTTTTAATCTGGAGGTAGCCGTGGTTAACTATGACATTGGGACGTTATACACCTCAGTCCCCCCCGTGACCATGGGTGCTGTAAAGTGCTCGAAACGTCGGGAATGTAAAATAAGTTAATATACGCGATAAAATCCGTAAAATTAGTTTTATTTAAAAGAATAGTCCTGTCTGTGATGATGGCCCGGTCCCAGTAGAGCCTGGCGCGGTCATTTTCGAGCACGGCTTCCGGCAAGTACTTATAATACGGCAGTTTCCGATCCACGAGACCGTATTTCAGAGCGAGCTCCTGGTGTAGAATCCTGGCTACTAAGTTGTGCCTGTGCAAATACTCAGAGTTAGAAAGCGCCGAACAACCGGAGATGACATGCCTAAGTGATTCACTGGGATGGCGACAAGCTCGACAGACGTCAACGGTGCCATCCTTTAGGATGTATCTCCGATAATTGTTGGTCTTAATAACCTGATCTTGTATCGCACAGACAAAACCCTCGGTTTCCCCAAAGAGGTCACCGAAACGTAGCCAGTGGAGGGAGGCGACTGTGTCCACGAAAGGCTCATGTAGAGCCTTGTAGAACCTCCCGTGGAGCTCCTTCTCCTTCTATACGGTCTCCCGATCGGAAATGCTTTGTACTGCCGGGTCTTGCCATTGCTCGTTGGCTAAGGATAGAGGGGTAAGTCCTTTATCACAAGAAATAACGTCCCTATAGTATGGATCATCCGCTCTCGTCAGAAAGTAATTACGGAGGCTGCACACTTCGCGATTATGCATTGTAAGCGCGCTTAAAAAACCGCGCCCACCACGCTTCCGCGGCAAGTACAGCCTCATTACTGGCGATCTCGGATGATGCATCCTGTGGGACGTCATTATAGTGCGGACTTTTCTGTCCAGAGCGTTCAGTTCCGTCTGAGTCCACCTGAGCATGCCAAAGGTATACATGAGAACAGGCATGATCCAACCGTTATATGCGTGCGTCTTATTCACACCGGACAAAAGGCTGTTAAGCACTTTGGTCAAGCGTGCATAAAACACATCGCAATCTGAAATGCTGAAATCCCCTCCCGGAACCCTCCTGTAAGGTACTGAGAGGGTTCAGAGAGAGGCAGAACCAGAGTGGACTCAAACAATCGCCCTGGAAGATACCCCTTCTTATCCTTATGTGGCTCTCCGCAGCCGTCATCCGCTCGCCTAGATGACAAAGGATCGTACTCCACTGCCCCATACATTGTCCGAGGAAGTCTCGAACTGTACAGTCGACCTTGTACAGCTCAAGGATCCTCTTAAGCCATGTATGAGACACCGAGTCGAATGCCTTTTTGTAGTCTATCCAGGCGGCGGAGAGGTTCCAACGGTTGCGTTTAACCACCTTGCCAATGACCGCGTCAATGAGGAGTGGTTCCTTGATGCCACGACCACCGCCCCGACATCCATTTTGAGCGCGCGACATCACCTGATTTGAATTCAGGTGTTGAGTGATTCTCGCGCTCAAAATGGATGTTAGTGTCTTGTATATGGTAGGTAGACACGTTATGGGGCGGTATTTGCTCGGGTCTGTGGAATCCCGGGTTTTTTGGAACCAAATGAGTGATCCCAGTATTGAAGAGGCTCGGCAGCGACTTTTCGTCGAGAGCCTCTTGAAACTGTCGGGCAAGCACAGCGTGACACACCACGAACCCCTTCAGCCAGTAGTGATGCAGTCCGTCGAGTCCCGGACTTTTCCAGTTCGGGGCCCTACGGACCGCCTCAGCTACGTCATCCGGCGTTATGATGACGGGGTTCATGGGCGTAACATTCGCACACTGACTCGTCACAACTTCCATCCAAGGGCCCTCGCTGTGGTTTACGGGCTCTGACCACAGGCCGCGCCAGAATGCGATAGTGTCAGCCTGATTCGGTGCTGGGCCCGTTCCACGTACCATTGGTCGCTCCAATGATTCATAGAGCCTCTTCTGATCACTCTGGAAGAGACGATTCTGGTTTAACCGTGTCGACCTCTCGGTATATCGCCGAATCCGCTTCCCCCAAGCAGCGATTCTCTGCTTCAGGTCGTCTATGCGCTCCGTCAGTTTTTGCGTTATGTCCGGCTGGGACAGACTGATATTTGTCCCAGCAAACGCCAACCTGACGGTGCGCACAATTCTCGGCCTATTATTGCCCGACCTGAAGCTTATCAGTCTGCCGATGAGGGCTCTTGCATTTGCCATACGGTCCTCAATTCTTCTTCTCCAGGCTAGGATGGCGCTACTTTGTCTAGTAGCGCGTCCAGCCGTGGGAAGTTTGGCGCCAATAATACGGCAAACTGCCAGTGCAGCGCCAAAAAGAATTGAGTGCGTCTCGCAAAGGTCCCGGCTGGCCACCAATAGGTCACCAGCATTGGGTTGAGAAAAAAATAGGGCATACCTTAAGCGCATTAAAAAAATTACGTATAACATGATTATACGGAATTATTAAAGTAGTTTATATACATTTCGACAGCACTATCGGCTTCAACACCCTCGAAAACCATGCAAATGACACCCATGATGAAAAAATTGATATATTTTGCAGCCGCCATCTTGGATTTACATTTTGACAGCACTATCGGCTTCAACACCCTCGAAAACCATGAAAATGACACCCATGATGAATAAATTGGTACCTAATTCAGCCGCCATCTTGGATTTACATTTCGACAGCACTATCGGCTTCAGCACCCTCGAAAACCATGAAAATGACACCCATGATGAAAAAATTGATACCTATTGCGGCCGCCATCTTGGATTTACATTTCGACAACCCTATCGGTTTCGACACCCTCGAAAAGTATGAAAATGTCACCCATGACAAAAAAAATTATACTACTTACTTTTAGTACGTACTACTATTATTTATTCTATGCTTTTAAATATTGTAATAAAAAAATCTCTTATTATTATAATCAAGTATTTAAGAAATTTGGTTATTCGAATATTGTGTATTTATACAGCGATCTTTTTGAGCCGCTGAAAACAACCGAAACAATGTCCACTCACGACGGCGACTGAAGCCGAACTAAACTTAATACAAAGGTACTCTGTGAACTAAACTACTCTGTGGCTGTAGATCCCCATTTACAGAAACAATTTATATACGAGGCAACAAAATCAACGAAAATTTCGCCATTTTGAAGCCGAAAAAAATTAATTATAGCTAAACAAAACAAAATTACACTGCCATTTACATTCAGTGGCTTCCCACATGATAGATGAAGAGATTAAAAAATAGATTGAGTTAAACAATTGATATTTTCAAAAGTTATAGTGTTTACAAGCCACAGGGACATGATAAATCCACACCATAAGCCACTAAAACCCTTTTTTTATTTAAAAATAGCAATTAATCGATTTAAAAAAATTATTAATAAGTTCAACAATCATTTATCTTTCTAACAATGTGCTTTTTATATCATTTATATGTATAATATGATTGCTAGATACGATTTTATTCGATAAAATATTGGAATTTTAATTTTTAGGCTTACTTACTCTAATACTTTTTAAATAGTTACAAGAATTGTGATGTGCTGTTTAATTCAAGTTCAAAATAAAAAAAAACCTGTGTTATTTTTAGATTATTAAATACTTAATTTTTATAAATTATGAGAACTTTGAAGCACGGTTCCGGGGAAAAAAACAAATGTGGGCCGTGCCCAGCAGTTCTAGTTTGGTGCTACAACATTTTAATTAAGAGGAATAGCACTGTATGCATAGACAGGCCGCTCATCGAATATTCGATCCCAGCACCATTGAAATTGACAATCAGAACTTTTAATGACTGTTACTTTACTTGTTCGCAGAAAAGTATGGTAACTCCATTCGTTAGGATGCCCATTGACGATACGTCTGTTTGGAATGCTTCTAAATGGAATACTTTGGAAGTCCTCCAAATTAAAGGCACATTGACTATACTACCATTTGGAAGTACGCGCCGTCACTTCGAACGTTGCACTCTGTTCAATTACACGTACGGAACAAATAATACAATGGATTTTTTAATGGTGGCAACAGCAGTGTGTATTTCGATAAGAAGACCGAAAAACGTAAGAAAAAACGGATGACGGGGTGGTTGGAAAGTTTAAAACAAACAACGCCGACACAGCATCCATTGCATTTCTCTTTTCCCTGTCGTGATAGTAAAGATGTTTCGCTTGCCATTAACATGGATGCGATTTATATTTTTCAACTACTTCTAATACAAAGTCGTGTGCACACGTAGATATCTATACTAATATAATAAAGCGGAAGAGTATTTTTTGTTTTTTTGTTTGTTTAAACGCGCTAATCTCTGGAACTACCAGTCCGATTTGAAACATTCTTTTTGTATATTATAGCCAGATTCAAGTGGAATAGTATAGGCTATCTAGCATTAAGCGATATTACTTAGCTAGCCTTAAATATGGATATTTGTTAAGCAAGTCAGAAGAAAAGCACTCCCGAAATGATTTATCCACGTACGCTGGTGTTATCGTTAGGGATACGTAAATACAATGTTACAGAAAAATATAGACCTTTACTCCGTCTAAAAAAAAGTCCAGGATACCATATGTCTATTGCATACCTTAAGCGGAAGCGCAAGGTATGTTCTACTATCGCCTAAAAATTAAGATTCCAACATTTTATCGAATAAAATCGTATCTAGCAATCATATTATACATATAAATGATATAATAAGCACATTGTTAGAAAGATAAATGATTGTTGAACTTATTAATATTTTTTTTAAATCGATTAATTGCTATTTTTAAATAAAAAAAAGGGTTTTAGTGGCTTATGGTGTGGATTTATCATGTCCCTGTGGCTTGTAAACACAATAACTTTTGAAAATATTAATTGTTTAACTCAATCTATTTTTTAATCTCTTCATCTATCATGTGGGAAGCCACTGAATGTAAATGGCAGTGTAGTTTTGTTTTGTTTAGCTATAATTAATTTTTTTCGGCTCCAAAATGGCGAAATTTTCGTTGATTTGTTAGCCTCGTATACAAAAATATTTCTCTAAATGGTTGTTGTTGTTGTTTTTATTATTCGCTCGAGAGAGCAGGCAAAGGAACTATGCCATACAGCCTTGTCTTCATGTATAATTTTCCTTCATATTTCACTGCTTCACAATATGTTGATGCGTCACATTGTGCAGCCTTGGGAGATTTTGACGGTAACTTGAGCCAGCAGGCAGCTGACAGTTGGCGATGGTATCTAAAGGCGCCTTTGCAAACAAACAGCTTATCTTGAGATTCCATCACCATCAGAGCACTTATTTCACAGTTTCCATTAATAGTTCACATGCGCAGACACTTAATACACAAAATCGCACTACTTTTACATATCAAAGTCCACTTCAAACCATTATTTAAACAATAATACAGGAGCAGCAAGCCGCCGCCGGTCGAGTTCCCGCCAAAACTCTTTCTCTAAATGGCAAGCTACAGCCACAGAGTAGTAATGAGTAGTTAAGTTTGGCTCACAGAGTACATTATATATAGGGAATAATGTAAAATAAATAAATTATACTAAAAATTTAATTACAAATTTGTTTTGTAACAAAATAGTAAGTTAGCAAGGTTCGATTGTATTTTAAACTATTCATTAATTTGTTTGATTCTTAATTGGCCAAGCATGGCTAAATTTAAAAAAGCGACATCTACTGCAACATGGACAAACTGTCATGACATAATAATACCTCTAAGAAAAATTATAGTATGGACTGTATGCCACTGGTTTGGTAGTGTTTCTATATAGTTTGTGCTGGTTTTTTGTTTTTTTTTCTGTGGTTTGGCTTCAGTCGCCTTCGTGAGTGGACATTGTTTCGGTTGTTTGCAGCGGCTCAAAAAGATCGCTGTACAAATACACAATATTCGAATAACCAAATTTCTTAAATACTTAATTATAATAATAATAAGACATTTTTTTATTACAATATTTAAAAGCACAGAATAAATAATAGTAGTACGTACTAAAAGCAAGTAGTATATTTTTTTTTGTCATGGGTGACATTTTCATGGTTTTCGAGTGTTGAAGCCGATAGTGCTGTCGAAATGTAAATCCAAGATGGCGGCCGAAGTAGGTACCAATTTTTTCATCATGGGTGTCATTTTCATGGTTTTCGAGGGTGTTGAAGCTGATAGTGCTGTCAAAATGTAAATACAAGATGGCGGCTGAATTAGGTACCAATTTTTTCATCATGGGTGTCATTTTCATGGTTTCAGAGGGTGTTGAAGCCGATAGTGTTGTCGAAATGTAAATCCAAGATGGCGGCTGCAAAATATATCAATTTTTTCATCTTGGGTGTCATTTTCATGGTTTTCGAGGGTGTTGAAGCCGATAGTGCTGTCGAAATGTAAATCCAAGATGGCGGCTGCAACAGGTATCAATTTTTTCATCATGGGTGTCATTTTCATGGTTTTCGAGGGTGTTGAAGCCGATAGTGCTGTCGAAATGTAAATCCAAGATGGCGGCTGCAATAGATATAAATTTTTTCATCTTGGGTGTCATTTTCATGGTTTTCGATAGAGTTGAAGCCGATAGTGCTGTCTAAATGTAAATCCAAGATGGCGGCTGCAATAGGTATCAATTTTTTCATCATGGGTGTCATTTTCATGGTTTTCGAGAGAATTGAAGCCGATAGGGTTGTCGAAATGTAAATGTAAGGTGGCGGCTGCAATGGGTATTAATTTTTTCATTATGGGTGTCATTTTCATGAGTTTCGAGGATGTTGAAGCCGATAGTGCTGTCGAAATGTAAAACCAAGATGGCAGCTGAAGTAGGTACCAATTTTTTCATCTTGGGTGTCATTTTCATGGTTTTCGAGAGTGTTGAAGCCGATAGTGCTGTCGAAATGTAAATCCAAGATGGCGGCTGAAGTAGGTACCAATTTTTTCATCTTGGGTGTCATTTTCATGGTTTTCGAGAGAGTTGAAGCCGATAGTGCTGTCGAAATGTAAATCCAAGATGGCGGCTGCAATAGGTATCAATTTTTTCATCATGGGTGTCATTTTCATTGTTTTCGAGAGAGTTGAAGCCGATAGTGCTGTCGAAATGTAAATCCAAGATGGCGGCTGCAATAGGTATCAATTTTTTCATCACGGGTGTCATTTTCATGGTTTTCGAGGATGTTGAAGCCGATAGTGCTGTCGAAATGTATTTAAACTACTTTAAAAATTCCGTATAATCATGTTATACGTAATTTTTTTAATGCGCTTAAGGTATGCCCAATTGGATTTACGCTCGAGAGAGCAGGCAAAGGAACTATGCCATACAGCCTTGTCTTCATGTATAATTTTCCTTCATATTTCACTGCTTCACAATATGTTGATGCGTCACATTGTGCAGCCTTGGGAGATTTTGACGGTAACTTGAGCCAGCAGGCAGCTGACAGTTGGCGATGGTATCTAAAGGCGCCTTTGCAAACAAACAGCTTATCTTGAGATTCCATCACCATCAGAGCACTTATTTCACAGTTTCCATTAATAGTTCACATGCGCAGACACTTAATACACAAAATCGCACTACTTTTACATATCAAAGTCCACTTCAAACCATTATTTAAACAATAATACAGGAGCAGCAAGCCGCCGCCGGTCGAGTTCCCGCCAAAACTCTTTCTCTAAATGGCAAGCTACAGCCACAGAGTAGTAATGAGTAGTTAAGTTTGGCTCACAGAGTATTTTATTATATTGGATTTACCAATATATTTCTTATACATAAGCCAGAATTTGGAATTTTGTGACAAAAAAATATTGAAAATATAAAAGTGATTTATGAGCGTTATTATTAGGCATAGCCTATTTAAACTTACGAACGAAAGTTACTTCATCATCAAAACAATTTTATGAAGATAAACTTTGTTCTTTATACCATGTTATTTAGACGCATAGTTTAAGAGATAATGTAAAATTAAAATAATTCAATACTTGGCTGGGCGCGCGAACGACGCCTAAACCCTAGCCGTTATAGAATGCTTAAACTAGGTCATGTCGTGCACCTCGGACACGTGATGAAGCGGGTGAAACCGCGGGGCACAGCTAGTAATGACATATAATTCAATCCGGTTAATTTTGTTTGAGCGTTTCATAGACTCTGCCACAGCTCACTCTGGCATATCGCCGTAACCTCCATGTTCTCGAAAATAATGGAATCCATTATTAACTGCCAGCTCATGCGGTACCTTGAGGGGCTCCAGCAGATTAGTGACCGTCACTACACTTTCCGTCGGGGTTGCTCAGCTGGTGATCTTTTTGTTTACCTAATATATAGATGGGCGCAGGCAACCGGGGGGAAAAACAATCTGCCGATTGCCCAAGCTTTTACTATACAACATAAATAAAAGTGCAAAAAGGAAGTCTGCAAAACAAGCTTTGTGTTTTAATTAACGTGTCTGCTTTCAATTGTTTCCACTAACACATCTATGTTGCTGTGTGTTGGTATAGTTGTTACCAATTTAAAATAAATTGGATCTGTTCTTTGACAGAAACCGTACTAAAGTGATGGTTTGATGTTAGGTAAAAAGAGAATATACTTCAATATGAATCTCTCCTAGTAATAATAACATAATTCGTACATCATCATCATTACAGCCCTCCACAAGTCCACTGCTGAACATAGACCTCCCCAAAGTAATGCCAAAAATACTGTTCTGAATCATCTGCATCCATCGACTTCCTGCACATCTTAGCAAGTAGTCTCTCCATTTATTTATTTATTTAACCTTGTAATAATGGTTATAATAGGCGGATTTAATGCCTTAGGGGCCATTCATTAATTACGTAAGAATGATTTTGGCGATTTTTGACCCCCCCCCCTAAAACTCTACCCCCCCCCCCCATGTAAAGGGACATAAAAATTCTCGAACTGCCCCCCTCTTCCTCTTCTTAGGGAAGATTCTATCGTCTCGTTTTTCAGATTAATAAAATGTTGATAGAAAAGTATCAATTACACAAAAAATACAGTTTGACATAAATCAAAGATTTTTATTTTTTAACAGATAATTCAGGTTACTCTTTTATTGCTGTCAGATATAGATTTAAGAGAGTGGGGTTAAAGCCGCCAGTTTTTGAACTTTATGGTACTCTCTACCAGTCAACCCTGGGTGATTTGAAAAACTGTGGCGGGTGTTTACACTCACTTCATATATTTAATAAATAAGTAATAAAGATATAAGATACAATAAAATGCAAATCAATAGAATATAGTTAGTAAAAATATACGTGTACTTAAATCTACTATATAATATAGAATAACTGTAAAATTGTACCGTGTAATGGCGGTGTCAGAATATCCTAGACACCATATCATCCCTTGGGTGTCGCAAAAGGCGACAGAGGGAAGCAAATCAGGAGATGGGCAGCAGCGGCTCCTTAATAACGACTGAAAATAAAAAACTGTGGTTGTCAACCCGCTTGCCAAGCGTGGCAACTATGGCATATATCCCTCCTCCCTATGTTGCGATTTATGGAGGAGGCCTGTGACCAGCAGTGGGACGTATGTAGGTCGTAACGGTAACGGTAATATAGAAAAAATAATGTATACATATAATAAATCTGTAAAAAATATTGTGTGATCACGATTCACACAAAAACAACCAGACGGGTATCCATGAAATTTTGTATGTGGGCAGTAAATGACCGTGTATTATATAGTATAGGCGACTTTTTATCCACTTACGGAGGAGTAAAAAAAGGGGTTATGTTTTTCCTTTTTTGAAGTTTATTATCATTATGGCTGCTGATGGTTATATTATTTCTAAAGAAGATTAAGGTATACATGTAATAAATCTATAGAAAGGTGTGTGTGTGAAAATGAACGTCATCACGCCACCAACCAGATAGGACAGAATAACGTCTGCCGAGCCAGCTAGTAAATATATAAAAGGGTACTTATATACAAAATCTTTAAATAAATAAATTAATACAATACAAAAATAAAATAACACAATACATATTAAAATACATATACAACATATAACTTATTGAGTGAAAGAGAGAGAAAGAACAATACAACAGAACAGTCAAATAAGTCAGGTGGCATTACTCTTATGATAGAATTCTCGGACTAGTCTCTTAAAAAGAATCCTTGTCACTAGTTTCATTCCGGAGCAGTATGGACTGCACAGTAAAATAGGAATTAAAGAAGCCAGTCCTTTGTGGTTTCTTTAATTCCTTTTCTAAAATTAGCTTATATTATTTTTCTAAATTATTAGGGGGCCACCCTACACTTCGCTTACCGGTACGAGGCTGCCACTCGCAAACCTTTTTCCTCGTATCCGATCGTATGGCCGACCTGTTGCCACTTCAGCTTACACATTCGGATTAGTAATACGTGGTAGAGCCATGCTGCAGCTATGTTATAGTTGTAGCACGAATGGGTTGGTTCAACCGGGATAGGGCCACCAGTAGGGAATACCAGCGTAAAATAACAGCTAATACTGCTGTGTTTCGTATGGTGAATGTAGAGAACCGGATACCCTTTTTACTAGAAAGGAGGCAATCCATCTTAGACCTCAGGGATAGCAATGCATCTGCATTTTTATTCTTAATCGAGGATAGATGTAGATGTCTATGGACCACAGCATCCACTTACCATCATGAGGACTATGTGGTCTTTTGTCACACTTATTCAAAAAAAAAACCGTGGTGTCTTATGAGATAAACTTCAGTTATTTCTGACTTATTTTACCTAAATTTTATATTTCAAAAACAAAAAAAATGTGCTAGAGACAACTATACCTTAATTATAGGTCATAATACCAAACGTGATTTTAGGTATTTATAGAGGCAGATTTAAACCATCAGTAATCCTTTCAGGATTTTCCTAAACCCTAGCTTAAGCGCGAAATTATCCATAAAACACGTTTTGTAATAAGAGCGATAAAGTTTACTTATTGACATATAATAACGTACATAAAGATTTTAATTAAGTACCTTATCTGACGGCAACGAGAATAATATTGCAGAAATTTCCATACCCTTCGCCCAAAAGTAGAATATTCTCCACAGGGAGTCGACAACATCGTGAGGATCGAAGCGAGCACCTTGCTTAAATTCCATATAGTTAGTGAGGTTGAACGATCGTGAGCCCGCGTCTACCGCCAACTTTCCAGGCATTTGCTCTGCCACCGCGAATAAAACAATTTTAAACATCCAAATCCACGTAAACATCGTTGCACGTTTGTAATATCACACGAATGTTGACGTGCATCATCTTAAATAAAGTAATTTAAGGCATAGATTTTGCACGAAGCTTGGTCATTATTATGAAGTGCCTAAAAGTAACCGATATATTTATTATGATTGTGTAATACGACAAATATTGTATTGCCATAAACAGACATATTATTATAGTAATCGTTTAAAGCATATGCTTTACATTTAACGTAGATATTCTAACAAAACAAGAAAACATAAAAATTTTAAATACCTACTTAACATGATAAAAGTGATATTTATCAAATACATAATTGGGAGGCGCGTACAGTTTTAAATTAAACGATCTCTACCTCTGGGACTGTTTCTATTATAAACGCGCTTTATAAGTGATGTAAAACAGTGACAGTTTAGTTTTCGCGGGAGGAAGGAAATGAATAGCAGTTGTTGCATTTATTCATAATTTATTTTATAAAACTGAAACGACAGAGGACTCTAAAGTCAATCTGATGTGAAGTGGCTCCTGCAGTACACAGAACGCCTGCAGCCAGCACCAAACAAAGCTGGCTACAGATGAGTTGTGACACTAAGCACTAAGATGCAATGCATCCCTTAGCCCTGCAGACCGTCACACAGTAGTGCAGCCCCTGCTATTTGGCGGCAGACATTATACAGTTTCACATTGAAAACATTTGCCTCGCAAATTAGAAATCATTTGACACGACTCACTGTTATAAAATAATATCAGCAGTTTAATTATTAATCATAAGTGATTCTATAATAACTAATATTCTACTACGCCACACTACTGTATTGTGCCGTTAGGGGGCAGCGTAAGAGAATTTAGGATTCCATTTTATATTTTAGAGAACGCAATAGTAAAATCGTTAGAGACGGTACATGGGAAGGCTACAAACGAGCACACTGTCCACCTGATGGTAAGCCTTGCTGTGGCCCATAGACATCTACATTTATCCTCGTTTGCGAATGAAAATGCAGATGCGTTGTCAACCGTGAGGACTAAGACGGAATGCCTCTTTTCCAGTAAAATGACTCTCCGGTTCTGTACACTCACCATACGAAACACAGCAGCATTAAGCTGCTATTTTACGCTGGTATTCTGTGAGAGCGTGGTCCTTCCCCGATTGAGCCGACCCATTCGTGCTACAACTATACTACTAATATAGCTGCAGCATGGCTCTACCAGGTATTAAAATTATATACAGTTTCAAAAATGAAAAAATGTAAAATATCCAGTCCAAGGTGCGAGACATCATTTACCACCAATTCACGTACCAATCAAGGCGTTAATGACAAATCATCTTCCAATAGAAGAAAGTTCAGCAATGGGATGATATTATATAAGAGAAGTAAAACAAATATTTTTTGCTGTAATCAAAGGATATTAATTGAACTCAATAGCACTTCTTTGATGCTGTCTATAATCTTACGTATTGTTTTGACAACTTTGCTTTCGTCTGTTGATATTCTCGGTAGAGAGTAATAGTGTTCTGTGGTTGATATTATTCTCATCATCTAGACTCAGCAAAAGATATTATTCGAAGAGATATGTTCATTTTGAAAACGAAGTGATAAAAATAACTAGCGGTTAAGTAGAGTTTGAAAGTTGACATTTAAAAAAAATTAAAACTATATATATATATATATTAAATATTACTTACCTGTTATTAATTATTTAGTATTTTAAATACTTAAAAACGATACCAATCATAGAGCAAGACGCGCCACCGGCAGACTGGACCGGAGAATAAAATTACTTTCATCCGCAATGTTCACTAGACTAAATCTAGATGCGCGGCTGAATCGACATCCTACGAAAATGCCAAATTATTCAGTTTTTTTTACTGCAAAAGGAGATCCGCCAAGTCAAAATCTTTTATATACAAGTAATTTTTAATAATTTTATTGCTATTAAATTATTTTTAAATTAAAAATTACAATAATAACGGTCTGTTGTTTCAGATTTGTTTACCAATTTAGGCCACCCGCTCTCATACAATATCTAGATCGGTCGAGCGAGTGATCCGAGCCTGTATACGATTTGTCGCTGTCACCGAGTGATAGTGTTATAATACGCGGGTGGCCTGAAAAGTTTCCGACCTAACAAACATACAAGACTTTTTTCTACAAATTTATTTTTATTTTTCTACATAGTCTCTTTGTAACCCTACACTTCTCCCATCGATGCTGCCATCTCTCTAACCCGTCCAAATAGTACTCGGTGTTTTTCTCTGCAAAATAATTGTTCACGAAGGTGATTGCCTCCTCATTTTATGGGCGTCTCTGTCCTCCGAGCGCAATGTTTAGATGAGGGACCAAAAGGAAGTCGCTTGGGGCTAGATCTGGTGAGTAAAGCGGATGGTCAAGCAGTTCAAACTGTAATTCTCTTCGTTGATTGTCTGCAAAGTTGTGAGACGGCTCGTTGTCGTGGTGAAACAAGATTATCAACAAGTTGTTGACAGTAAACGGCGGAATTGTTCCCCGTGTTGCTCTATGATACCAACTTATAAAACTTAAATTTTATTAACAAGACCGCGCGCGCGACCTGAAGCGCGTTATTCGTTCTTTCGCTTAGGGCACTATTTATAAGTATTTTATATACTAAGTCGTTGACACCTTTCTATAGTATTCTGGAGTTAAGGTTAGAGTCGGTACCTTGAGAAAAACGTAGTGATTATATGCTCTTTTATAGAGAATATAGTATTATATATACTAAAACTAAGAATTGAAAAACATGTTTTCAAATTACGCCCTAAATACAAAGTAAAAAAGACACTGCTCATAAAAAGTCTCTTTAATCCACTATTATTATAGTCGGGTAAATTTTTTTTTACTAAATTGTTGGCCGTCCGCACCGCACTATAGGACTATCGTAGCTATAACTAGGTATTTAATGTAAGCTCCCGACCAACTTGCCTTAATTTATACGCAACGAGGATTTACATCAGATTGTACACATGTGTCATAATAGGTACATCTTATCTCAGCCTCTACTGTACGATATAATATGTACAATATGTGTGTAGTGTGTGTAATCTAAAATAATTTTGTTTCAAAATGAAATCTCAGAGGTTTCAATGTACGGTGTACCTAAAGTAATATACGAGTACAGCTTGCCGTCTGTACGGTGAATACTGAACACTTAGAGCGCGTGTAAAGAAAACGCTATCTGCAGCATGCGCAGCGCACTGGGATTACATAACCTCCAATCATCATCGTAAATAGTATATATTATTCAATGTCTTCCACTAGATAACTCTGTGCACTTACCCTTTTTCCGAATAAATATTGCAGAGCTATCTTTATATTCAATTTCATTGTTTAAACAAAGAAATTGAATTGGAGTAACGGTAATACGCTGTTAAAATTCACTTGTGATTTCATTTAGATTTTAAGGAAGATGTAAACGATTGTATATTATAATTTACTATAACGTTCAATCGTTTAACAATTGATACACCGGGTTCGGTCCGGCAATATCAATAACATCCCACTACTAGGAGCAAAAGAAGAAAGGTAGGTCTTTGCTTTTGAGATGTTAAACTTACGTCCGCTATACTGTTCGATTACGGAGTGTTGGACTTTAGTATTTTTTGTGACATGAACTTAGAACTTGAATTTGAAATTAACAATCATAGTAGTGCTGCTCCCGGGACAATCGGAATCTGGTTGTTTGCGTGTTCTAGGACTGTACTTCAAATACATTATGATAAATATATAATACATATACAAATAAATAAAATTGAAGTATCTGTTTGTAATATCAAACAAAATAAATAAACAATTGGTGAAACCAATTGGGCATACCTTAAGCGCATAAAAAAAAATACGTATAACATGATTATACGGAATTTTTAAAGTAGTTTAAATACATTTCGACAGCACTATCGGCTTTAACACCCTCGAAACCCATGAAAATTATACCCATCATGAAAAAATTGATAACCATTGCAGCTGCCACCTTGGATTTACATTTCGACAGCACTATCGGCTTCAACACCCTCGAAAACCATGACAATGATACCCATGATGAATAAATTCATATCTATTGCAGCCGCCATCTTGGATTTACATTTCGACAACCCTATCGGCTTCAACTCTCTCGAAAACCATGAAAATGACACCCATGATGAAAAAATTTATACCTATTGCAGCCGCCATCTTGGATTTACATTTCGACAGCACTATCCCCTTCAACACCCTCAATAACCATGAAAATGACACCCAAGTTGAAAAAATTGATATCTATTGCGGCCGCCATCTTGGATTTACATTTCGACAGCACTATCGGCTTCAACACCCCCGAAAACCATGAAAATGACACCCATGATGAAAAAATTGGTACCTAATTCCGCCGCCATCTTGGATTTATATTTCGACAGCACTATCGGCTTCAACACCCTCGAAAACCATGAAAATGACACCAATGATAAAAAAATTGATAACTATTGCAGCCGCCATCTTGGATTTACATTTCGACAGCACTATCGGCTTCAACACCCCCGAAAACCATGAAAATGACACCAATGATAAAAAAATTGGTACCTGCTTCAGCCGCCATCTTGGATTTACATTTCGACAGCACTATCGGCTTCAAAACCCGCGAAAACCATGAGAATGGCACCCATGATGAAAAAAAAAGATATCTATTGCAGCCGCCATCTTGGATTTACATTTCGACAGCACTATCCCCTTCAACACCCTCGATAACCATGAAAATTACACCCAAGATGAAAACATTGATATCTATTGCAGCCGCCATCTTGGATTTACATTTCGACAGCACTATCGGCTTCAACACCCTCGGAAACCATGAAAATGACACCCATGATAAAAAAATTGGTACCTGCTTCAGCCGCCATCTTGGATTTACATTTCGACAGCACTATCGGCTTCAACACCCTCGAAACCCATGAAAATGACACCCATGATAAAAAAATTGATAACCATTGCAGCCGCCACCTTAGATTTACATTTCGACAGCACTATCGGCTTCAACACCCGCGAAAACCATGAGAATGACACCCATGATGAAAAAAAAGATATCTATTGCAGCCGCCATCTTGGATTTACATTTCGATAGCACTATCGGCTTCAACACCCTCGAAAACCATGAAAATGACACCAATGATGAAAAAATTGATATCTATTGCAGCCGCCATCTTGGATTTACATTTCGACAGCACTATCGGCTTCAACACCCCGAAAACCATGAAAATGACACCCATGATGAACAAATTGGTACCTAATTCAGCCGCCATCTTGGATTTTCATTTCGACAGCACTATCGGCTTCAACACCCTCGAAAACCATGAAAATAGCACCAATGATGAAAAAATTGATATCTATTGCAGCCGCCATCTTGGATTTACATTTCGACAGCACTATCGGTTCAACACTCCCGAAAACCATGAAAATGACACCAATGATGAAAAACATTATACCTATTGCAGCCGCCATCTTGGATTTACATTTCGACAGCACTATCCCCTTCAACACCCTCGATAACCATGAAAATTACACCCAAGATGAAAACATTGATATATATTGCAGCCGCCATCTTGGATTTACATTTCGACAGCACTATCGGCTTCAACACCCTCGAAATCCATGAAAATGACACCCATGATAAAAAAATTGATACCCATTGCAGCCGCCACCTTGGATTTACATTTCGACAGCACTATCGGCTTCAACACCCGCGAAAACCATGAGAATGACACCCATGATGAAAAAAAAGATATCTATTGCAGCCGCCATCTTGGATTTACATTTCGACAGCACTATCGGCTTCAACACCCCCGAAAACCATGAAAATGACACCCATGATGAAAAAATTGGTACCTAATTCAGCCGCCATCTTGGATTTACATTTCGACAGCACTATCAGCTTTAACACCCTCGAAAACCATGAAAATGACACCAATGATGAAAAAATTGATATCTATTGCAGCCGCCATCTTGGATTTACATTTCGACAGCACTATCGGCTTCAACACCCCCGAAAACCATGAAAATGATACCAATGATGAAAAACATTATACCTATTCCAGCCGCCATCTTGGATTTACATTTCGACAGCACTATCCCCTTCAACACCCTCGATAACCATGAAAATTACACCCAAGATGAAAACATTGATATATATTGCAGCCGCCATCTTGGATTTACATTTCGACAGCACTATCGGCTTCAACACCCTCGAAATCCATGAAAATGACACCCATGATAAAAAAATTGGTACCTGCTTCAGCCGCCATCTTGGATTTACATTTCGACAGCACTATCGGCTTCAACACCCTCGAAATCCATGAAAATGACACCAATGATGAAAAAATTGATATCTATTGCAGCCGCCATCTTGGATTTACATTTCGACAGCACTATCGGCTTCAACACCCCCGAAAACCATGAAAATGACACCCATGATGAAAAAATTGGTACCTAATTCAGCCGCCATCTTGGATTTACATTTCGACAGCACTATCGGCTTCAGCACCCTCGAAAACCATGAAAATGACACCAATGATGAAAAAATTGATATCTATTGCAGCCGCCATCTTGTATTTACATTTCGACAGCACTATCGGCTTCAACACCCCCGAAAACCATGAAAATGACACCAATGATGAAAAAATTGGTACCTAATTCAGCCGCCATCTTGGATTTACATTTCGACAGCACTATCGGCTTCAACACCCTCGAAAACCATGAAAATGACACCCATGATAAAAAAATGGTACCTGCTTCAGCCGCCATCTTGGATTTACATTTCGACAGCACTATCGGCTTCAACACCCTCGCAACCCATTAAAAATGACACCCATGATAAAAAAATTGGTACCTGCTTCAGCCGCCATCTTAGATTTACATTTCGACAGCACTATCGGCTTCAACACCCGCGAAAACCATGAGAATGACACCCATGATGAAAAAAAAGATATCTATTGCAGCCGCCATCTTGGACTTACATTTCGACAACCCTACCGGCTTCAACTCTCTCGAAAACCATGAAAATGACACCCACGATGAAAAAAATTACACCTATTGCAGCCGCCATCTTGGATTTACATTTCGACTGCACTATCCCCTTCAACACCCTCGATAACCATGAAAATTACACCTAAGATGAAAAAATTGATATCTATTGCAGTCGCCATCTTGGATTTACTTTTCGACAGCACTATCGGCTTCAACACCCTCGAAAACCATGAAAATGACACCCATGATAAAAAAAAATGGTACCTGCTTCAGCCGCCATCTTGGATTTACATTACGACAGCACTATCGGCTTCAACACCCTCGAAATCCATGAAAATGACACCCATGATAAAAAAATTGATACCCATTGCAGCCGCCACCTTGGATTTACATTTCGACAGCACTATCGGCTTCAACACCCGCGAAAACCATGAGAATGACACCCATGATGAAAAAAAAGATATCTATTGCAGCCGCCATCTTTGATTTACATTTCGATAGCACTATCGGCTTCAACACCCCCGAAAACCATGAAAATGACACCAATGATGAAAAAATTGATATCTATTGCAGCCGCCATCTTGGATTTACATTTCGACAGCACTATCGGCTTCAACACCCCCGAAAACCATGAAAATGACACCCATGATGAAAAAAAAGATATCTATTGCAGCCGCCGTCTTGGATTTACATTTCGACAGCACTATCGGCTTCAACACCCTCGAAAGCCATGAAAATGACACCCAAGATGAAAAAATTGATATCTATTGCAGCCGCCATCTTGGATTTACATTTCGACAGCACTATCGGCTTCAACACCCTCGAAAGCCATGAAAATGACACCCAAGATGAAAAAATTGATATCTATTGCAGCCGCCATCTTGGATTTACATTTCGACAGCACTATCGGCTTCAACCATAGGCTTCAACACCCCCGAAAACCATGAAAATGACAGCCATGATGAAAAAAATGGTACCTAATTCAGCCGCCATCTTGGATTTACATTTCGACAGCACTATCGGCTTCAACACCCTAGAAAACCATGAAAATGACACCCATGATGAAAAAATTTATACCTATTGCGGCCGCCATCTTGGATTTATATTTCGACAACCCTATCGGTTTCAACACTCGAAAACCATGATATGTCACCCATGACAAAAAAAATTGATACTACTTACTTTTAGTTTGTACGAAGTAAGTACATGTATTTCCATGCTTTTAGTACGTACTTCTATTATTTATTCTGTGCTTTTAAAATATTGTAATAAAAAAATATCTTATTATTATTATAATCAGGTATTTAAGAAATTTGGATATTCGAATATTGTGTATTTGTACAGCGATCTTTTTGAGCCGCTGCAAACATCCGAAACGATGTCCACTCACGACGGCGACTGACCAGTATATAAAATGTACTCTGTGCGTCGAACTGAGTGAATGAGTAAACTACTCTGTGGCTTTAGCTCCCTTTACAGAATTAATTTACATACAAGGCTACCTAATCAACGAAAATTTCGCCATTTTGGAGCCGAAAAAAATTAATTATAGCTAAACAAAACAAAATTACATTGCCATTTACATTCAGTGGCTTGCCACATGATAGATGAAGAGATTAAAAAATAGATTGAGTTAAACAATTGATATTTTCAAAAGTTAGAGTGTTTACAAGCCTTCCGGACTTGATAAATCCACACCATAAGCCACTAAAACCCCTTTTTTATTTAAAAATAGCAATTAATCGATTTAAAAAAAATATTAATAAGTTCAACAATCATTTATCTTTCTAACAATGTGCTTTTTATATCATTTATACGTATAATATGATTGCTAGATACGATTTTATTCGATAAAACGTTGGAATCTTAATTTTTAGGCGATAGTAGAACATACCTTGCGCTTTCTTAAGCGCTTAAGGTATGCAAAAACAGCTTTTCACTAAATGCATATAAAAGTATATGCGGTACTTAAAACAAAAAAAAATTGTAAAACTTTTGTCTGTCTGTCTATCCGTTTATTCCGGCTAATCTCCGAAACGGCTGGACTGATTTGGATGGTACTTTCACTGGCAGATAGCTGATATTATTATACACTATTATGGTTCCGTGCAAAAAAAATTAAAACTCATTAAATTCAATTGTAATAAACTGCATGCGCACGACGTTGCGGGGAACGGCTAGCTTATGAATATAATACAATAATATTACTAAATACGATGAGCGGTGAGTTAAGCTACACGCGATTACCTTATCTATTCAAGATGTTTTGTATGTTTGTTTGTTTGATGTATTTATTTTTAAAAGCGATAATGATTAGAACTATCTGTGTGTACACATTATTACGAGCCGTGGTAGCTCAGATGGTTAACGCTCGTTGTAAATTTCACAGTACGCGAGCAATCCGGGTTCGATCCCTGCCGGCACCAATGAAATTGTTAATTGCAATTTTAAGTGCTGATTTTATAAGGCGCTGAAGAACATAATTGTGAGGAACTTGCATGTCTGAGAAATACGAAAAAATATTTCAAAGACATGTGAAGTTCACCAACATGCATTGGGGCAGCGCGGCGGACACTTCCTTGCCCTAAAACCCTCTCAGAAATTAGAGGAGGCCTGTGCCCAGCAGTGGGACGTGTATAGGCTGTAACATTTACTTATCTTTAACTTAACACATTATTACATATTTTGTTCATGTCTAAGAGTAAGTTATATGTTCTTACTCTAAGATTTATCTTTGAATTCACAAAATGTCAGCTTGAGATCTCTTAGTGTCATTTATTGCAATAGTAACAGAAACAGAAACAGAAACTTTTTTATTCAATATAGATTATAAATAATACTAATTGAAAGTCACTCTTTTGTTTAATTACCACTGGTTCGGAAAAAACCTCTGTCCTGGGAAGAACCAGCAAGAAATCCAGCGGGATTTTTTTTTTATAAATAACAGCTTACAATCATGATGTTACACAAATTAACAACATAACAAATTAGAAATAGCTTGGTAGCGATCACCTCATTTCCAGGGGTTATTATCATCCATAAATTCCTTAATATTATAATAACCCTTTTTATACAAACTTAATTTAATAAAGTTTTTGAACTTTGAGCAGGTCAAATTTTGTATATTTTCTGGAATTTTGTTGTAAAAGCGTATACATCGCCCCAAGAATGAATTACTGACTCGATGGAGTCGATTAACTGGTACTACTAGCTTGTGTCTGTTCCTAGTATTTACAAAATGAATATCACTTATTTTTCTAAAACTACTTTTACTTTTGTGTACGTACATTACATTTTCATAAATGTATTGAGAGGCCAAAGTTAATATATTAATTTCCTTAAATTTTTGTCGCAGCGACTCTTTAGGATTTAAATCATAAATTGATCTTATGGCCCTCTTCTGTAAAACAAATATAATTTCAGTGTCAGCTGCGTGTCCCCATAGCAAAATACCATACGACATTATGCTATGGAAATAGCTAAAGTAAACTAGTCTAGCTGTTTCAACACTAGTTAGACTTCTAATCTTTTTTACAGCATATGCTGCAGTACTAAGTCTGCTTGCTAGTTTTGATATATGGGGGCTCCATTGAAGCTTCGCGTCTAGTGTGATTCCAAGAAAAATGGTGGTATCTACAAGACTCAGTTTCTCCCCATTTAAAATTACATTAGTATTTAATTGTTTGACATTTGGAGTCATGAATTTCATACATTTTGTTTTAGTACCATTTAAATGCAAATTATTAACTTTGACCAATTTACTAATTTAGATATAGCATTATTTACTTCGTCATATTTTAGTAATTGTCGACTTAATTTGAAAATTAAAGAAGTGTCATCTGCAATACTATATCGTGGTTATCCCCTACTTGTAAGGTAAGTCAATAATGTACACAAGAAACAGAAAGGGGCCGAGAATCGAGCCTTGAGGCACGCCCATTTGTACGTTCTCTTCCTTAAATATGAAATAATTAATTTAAGAGCATCACTTCTTACACCGTAGTGTTGAAGTTTCCTGATTAATGTTTCATGGTGAACACAATCGAAAGCCTTGGATAGGTCACAAAATATACCCAAAGCATCCTGTGAATTCTCCCATGCATTAAAGATATATTTAATCAGCTCAACACCGGCATCAGTTGTCGAGCGACCCCTTGTGAAACCAAATTGATTTTTATGAAGTAAATTATTTATATTAAAAAAAAATTAACATTTGATCAAGAAATTTTATTTTCAAAAATCTTACTAAGTGTTGGTAGTACAGAAATAGGTCTAAAATTGGCGGGGTCTAATGTACTACCAGATTTAAATAAAGGTATTACTTTACTATGCTTCATTAAATCAGGAAACACACCAGATTCGATACTAGTATTAAAAATAATAGCTAAATGAGGCGCGATTGTATCTATTATAGACGCAATAACTTTAACGGAAATCCCCCACAGATCCGCAGTTTTCTTAACATCAATAGTTTTAAAATATTTTACAATATCTTTTGATGACACTTTATGAAATGTAAAATTCTTTGTACACGCATTTACATTTTGTTTAAGTAATAATTCGGCGACGGCAGGAGAAGAATTCAGTGACTTAGTGGTCAAGATCGGAATATCAGTAAAATATTTCTCAAAAACCATTGCTACGTCCTGATCTGATACAGTTAATTTGTTGTTAACACTTAACTGGTAATTTGAATTGCGAGTTGATCTTACCAGTTTCGCTATTAATTATACTCCATGTCATTTTAATTTTATTAGAAGCCGTCTTAATTTTGTTGCTCAAATGCAAACACTTGGCTGTGGAGCACACTCTTTTAAATATTTTTGAATATTTTTTTACATATTCCCTAAATTCGACGCTATGATTATATGACCTTTCATGGTAAAGATCATATAACTTATACCTGCTCTTATGGACTCCTACTGTCGCCCATTCATTGAATGACTTCCGACTGTTCAAGGAGAATGTTTTAGAAGTAAAAGTATTATTAAATTCATTGCAAATAAGCTTAAATAATGTTCCATACAAAAAATTAGGATCATTTTGGTATGAAAGTGATGGAAGTTTTTTCACTATGTTACTCCTAAATTTCTCCAAGCGACGTGCATTTACTGGAACAGACACAACTTTCTCATCTACTTGCTTTTTGTGAACATAAGGTAACGAAACTACTTGTCTACAGTGATCAGAACTTAATTTTTGAATTATACATTTATGCAACGGCTTCACATTTGTAAAAATGTTATCTATACATGTTGCACTAGATTGAGAAATACGCGTTGGCTCTATAAATAAATTAAAAAGACCATATGATTTAAACAATGATCTAAATTTAATATTGATGGAGGAAGTTTCTAGGAGATTGATATTAAAGTCTCCACATATTACAACAGATTTATTCTGTTTATTAAGCTTAGCAAAAACTTCCTCCATAATGTTTTCAAAAGTATCATATGTACAACATGGGGGTCTGTAGACGCTCACAACAATGAGGTGCTCAAACTCAACACATGCCATTTCTACAGTTCGCTCAACAGAGAGGCTCACAATATCTTTACGTTCTTTAAATGATAATAATTTACTAGCTAATATTAAGGAGCCACCTCTTAAAACCGTATCTCTATTGAAAGAACTGACCACCTGGTGATTACTGAAGTTAAACATTAAATTATGAGCTTTTAACCAATGTTCAGTAATACATAAAATATGAATATTGTTGCTATTTAAGAACAACTCAATTTCTAGCTCTGTGCCTATCATGCCTTGTATATTTTGATGCACCAGGTGTAAACAATTTTCATTATCTTTCTGTGGAGTCATACAATTAAAGATTTGTAAGCCACGTTCTAAATTATTTAAGTTATTATAACTGCTAGAGATTACCTCTATTGTCTCATTTTCTAATTTAAATTACTTGGAACTGATTCCAAATTGCATATTAAGTCATTACACTGCTCAAAAGAAGCAGATGTCTGTGTAGCCAAGTCCTTGGCTGAGTTAATATATAAATAATAAGATAGCACATTTGCTATCTGTCTTAAATTATATTTTGATAGGTAATACCTATCTTTAGTCAAAAATTTCTTAATTAAATTATTTATATCTATTAAATTAATTCTATCATTATAATTGTAACAATTAAATGTCAGTAGATAGATAAAGCGAGCGAGATAATAAATATCTTGCGAACTCATAGCATACCTTGTTGGTAGCTTGTTCCGTCTGAATGTAAATTGTGCTAGAAACAACACAATTGATTTTAAACTTAATTTTGGCACAGGATAGGTATAATCATGTTTAAAAGTTTTAGCTAAACTGTAGCTCGCTCGTACTAAATTCATATTGTATTGCTTCGGATAACTTATCTGGCGGTGGATAGACGTACATAATTGAATTGCGTGAGGCACATATTGTGATAAACAAATAAATAGATATTTCAGTTTTAATAGAAATCGCGCAAATATAGGTTATGTATAAAATTGTTTTTGAAAAATAAATGGTTCCACAGATTTATATGGATTCTAAAACTACTTTACTCCTCTTTTTCTCCATTAGTTCGTAAAAGTCCAGGGCTGGCCATGAACCACTCCCATATTAGGAAAGATTTGCCTTAAACGTCTTGCTTAAATGGTGAGTTTTCTTTTTTTTATAGGATAAGGGTGACAAACGAGCACACAGTCCACCTGATGGTAGGTTGCTGCGGCTCATAGACATCTATACATCTATCCTCTATTACAAATCAACATGCAGATGCGTTTTCAACTGTGAGGACTAGGATGGAATGCCTCATTTCCAGTAAAAAGGGCCTCCGGCCACCAGTACTCACCAAGTGAAACGCAGAGTTAAACCTCTACTTCACGCTGGTATTCTGTGAGGTCGTGGTACCACCCTGGTTTGAGCCGGCCCATCCGAGCGACAGAAAAAGTTGCTGTAACACCCCTAAGGTGTTACAGCTCTCCATGCCTTGTCAATCAGTATAATAGCTGTCAGAACCGTACAAGTTTGAACTTGTCTCAAAATGTACTTACAGTCTTTCTGTCGCTTTCTTTATGCAACTTTGAATTGTCGAGTGTTTGACGCCGATGAATTCGAATTAACGCGTCGTTTTGTTACGTAAAAATTATATTTTCGTTCAAATTATCAAGTGCATAAAAATGTATTGATTTAGTTCGAAATATAAAGAGATTTTGTAGGGAACTCCTGATAACTTCGAATTATAGAGAGGTTCGAATTATTGTAGGTTTGAATTAACGAGAGTCGACTGTATTTATGTACCTCCATCTATCAGAGGCGTGTAAGCACAGATCTTTACCCCCCCACTCTCTTAGTTCGATACGACGGTAATCCGACACGAACGGAGAGAGATTAGGCGCAGGATCAACGGCTTTACATGCTTTCCCAGGCGCGGGGGTAAAACACCGCCTACTTTCTGACTCCGGGCTGCTACCGAGAATTTCTTCACAGAAAAACTCAATAACTGATTACTAGCCCGACCCGGGATTTGGACCCGTGACCACATGATTATCAGTCGCGATATGACCACTAGATAATCCATAACTATCATCACATTCAAGAGCTGCAGAAGTAAAGATCAAAGTTTTTCCGCTCAATCCGTCCAAACATAGCCTATAAAATTGATTGGTAGGGTTTTGTTCAGTATTTTATACTAAATCAACCTTGAAATATATAGGCCAAGGTGCGTGTTGAGACGCACGACAGATAGTTTTCCACTTACAGACTATAATATATTAATTTTCTAAACTTTGGATATTCGGATCTATTGCTATGTTATTTAAGTCGATGGAGGAGGGGGTTGTTAATAACTGCAGCTTGATGTTTTGATATATATACTGAATAGAGCCACGCTGCAGCTATATTATGATTGTAGCACCAATGAATCGGTCCGACCGGGGAAGGACCACGCTCTCACTGAGCGAGCATACTAGCGTATTATAGCAGCTCAATGCTGTTGTATTTTGTATGGTGAGTATAGAGAACCGGAGACACTTTTGACTGGAAATGACGCATTCCATCTCAGTTTTCAGGGGTGTCAACTCATCTACATTTTAATTTCTAGTCGAAGATAGATATAAATGTTCATGGGCTACAGCATCAACTTACTATCAATGCAAGTTTGTCACGCTTCTATAAAATGCTGTTTATGGAACCATTTAATTTATTTGTTTAATCATCACAGCCAATAATGTACATCACAAGTAGCACTGCAGAACATAGGCCTCCACATAGATTGTCACATAGGGAGGGATATTTGCCATCGTTGCTTCGCTTGGCAGGTGCATCGATTGACAATCGCAGTTATTATTATTATTTTTGAGTTATTATCAGTTAATACTGCCCATGTGCAACATTGGTTTCCCTCTGTCGCCCTTAAATACCCACGGGATGATATGGGATAGTGGATTCCCTTACGTCGTCACCATTCGAAACCATTTTTTAAATTGATTTTTAATACTTATGGAAATTCGATAAAATGTTTGACTACCTTTAATTAAATATTAGTTTATACTTTTATAATTTTTTATCTTTTAGAGCTCTATCGAAAAAATGTACACATAAGTTTTTCAAAGACTATTTACTACACGTGTATATGAAGCATAGAGCCATTAGGAGAGACGGATGTAATGAAATTATAAGGTTTCCATTTGTGATAACGTAATAATAACATGAAAATTTTGTCTAAAATTACTTTAAATGCACTTCTGTTTGCTAAATCAAGAAACATGCTATCGCCAGATTATTTTCACTTTACAGAAAATGTTACAAGTTTGGCAAAGAGCTTTGTATGAAGGTTATGCATAAAAGGAAGTGTAAGACCGTAGAAAGATAAGCTCCGACTTAGCCATTGTACAAGGTTATATTGACGTTTGCAGTCCGAAAAATATTACATGTTGGTTTGTGCTTTCATGTGGGATACATTCATACATTTTTAGATTAAAATGCAATATATAAATGTAATATATTTGTAAATAATAAAATGATAGATCCGAATAGAAATAATAATGAAAAAAACTCTAGTAACCTTAATTGTAGATGAGATAACAAATAATACAGAGGCGGTAACACATATTAATAAATGAAGGTCGATTTTCCTCTTTGAGAATAAGGGTGACAAACGAGCACAGAGTCCACCTGATGGTAAGTAGATGCTGTGGCCCATAGACATCTACAGTTATCCCCAATTAAGAATCAAAATACAGATGCCTTGTCACTTCTGAGGACTGTGATGGAATGTCTCGTTTCCAGTTAAAAGGGTTTCCCATTCTCTACACTCACTATACGCGACATTAAGATCTCTGCACGGAGTTTTGTGTTTTTTTTTCCTTCAACTGTCGAACTTCGGACGTTTGAGTATTTATGTCGGTTTTCATTTTCTCGAAATGCTCATTGAAAAACGTTGAGGACTCCTTAAAGCTGTTGATACCCGCGTAAATTAAGTTCTATTTCATTTATTATTATACGTATTTCAGAGCGTGAAACACAGTCAATGTGCTCATCCACATACGGATGTTCTGCCGGCCTACGCCTCATAGTCACATTAATAGAAATTGACGCTGTCTAAGGCGATCCCGGATCGGTGTGTTGGAGTTATTACCTCGAGACCGTCTACAGACGCAATCCGGACACAGCCAATCCATTTTTGATTGTGTAGCCATTACATTCAGTTCAATATCAGAGATATTAACGCATAAGCTGTGGTAATTTTTTTTTATAGGATAGGGTGACAAACGAGCACACAGTCCACTTGATGGTAAGTGGTTGCTGTGGCCCATAGACATCCACATCTATCCTCGTTTGCGAATCAAAACGCAGATGTGTTGTCACCCGTGAGGACCAAGATGGAATGCCTCGTTTTCAGTTGAAAGGGTCTCCGGTTCTCTACACTCACCATACGCGACATTAAGTTACAGTTATTAACTAAATCTAAAAATTTAAATTATCATACAGTCTTGGTCCCCGTGGTATCGTGCCAAGAACGCTGGCTGCGTTTCCTCTCTAAATGGCTATACTTAGCCTTTGAGCGAGGAAAGAACAAGCCCTCTTATCACCAGCAGCAACGACCAGTCGCGTATATATTTCCTTTAGCAACTTTACCGAACATGGCCCCACTAAAATAAAAATAAAATTGTGTGAAATACATATTGGTGGTTTTGAGTCTAGTTAAATTATGGTTTTCCCCTTTGACACTAACATCCTTGGCTACTCCTGTGTTAGAGTGGTTTAGACGAATAAGTGTGCGTACACTTGTAACACTATAATCAATTGCGTAGTCGATAACGTCAACCAGTAGTCGAAAATTGTCGCCACGGTCCTAAATAATATACCAGCGTAAAATAGCAGCTTACCACTGCTGTGTTTCGTAAGGTGAGTGTAGAGAACCAAAGACCCTTTTTACTGGAAAAGAGGCATTCCATCTTAGTCCTCACGGGTGACAACGCATCTGCATTTTGATTCACAAATGAGGATAGGTGTAGAAGTCTATGTGCCACAGCAACCAGTTTCCATCAGGTGGACTGTGTGCTCGTTTGTCACCCTATCCTTTAAAAAATCGGCCAGTAGGATTTTGTGATCACAAAATAATTAAATAGAAAACTCAGTCTGCGATGCGATATAAGGAAAATGCCTTACGAACTTACGATACAACCCATACGAATCATGTTGTGGATCACTCACGAAATTTCACATGAATACCACGAATACATGTCTCTGCAGCATGTCTGGAGTGCAACGGATATTTGTAAATCACAAGAACGTAAGAATGTCTACAAATTTATTGCACATCTTCATATCTATTCTATTTACTATAATAAAGCTCTAACACGACGTCTGTCTGAACACGCATCACGCAAAAACCTGTGAACCGATTTGGATGGGACTTTCACTAGCAGATAGCTGATGTTATAAGTAGTTACTTAGGTTTCTTTTACTTTAGGAAAATAACTAGGGTTCCACGTAAAAAAATAAACCCATGAAGTCCAAAATCACAAAAAATACCACGCGGGCGAAGTCACGGAGAACAGCTAGTTTCATATAACAAGTTAAATTATTTCAACTATAACATGCATAGATACAAATGTGCTTCGAAATTGAGTACGGAAACAGTTAATAAAATTTTCATGTCTATTTCGATAATAAGCTCATACTTTCTTACTGATTTTTCTTTGTGAAGTTTTGGATCTAGTATTTGTTTTTAAAATACATTGAATAAATTGTGATATTAGCTAATTTTACTAAATAATTAAGGTCACGTTTTGGTATTTAGTTTATATTTCAAGATACCAGTGGCTGTAAATAGAACATAAGAACCTAAGGCTATTTAAGTTTTGTCTGAAACAAAAGCTGCAGACAGTATCACCCACACACTTTGCCAATGCATACTCATACAATCATGCTTAGACGCAACATCACAAATCGATAATCGGTTCTTTATTGAAAAACGAACGAGTGAGATTGAGTACTTAAACATAAAAATGTTAAAAATATAATTTAGTTTAAATATAAGCCATACAGATAAATATGTTCTCACTTCTATTTGGCACGATCTTGTCACACCACTCTCACTTCCAGTGGATGGAAATGGCATGACATCTTTATTGTTGCATTAAGAACACTATTAATTTAGTCCATCATCAATCAACATCATCATCATTACATCCCTTCACAAGCACACTGTTGAACATAGGACCCTCCCAAGGAACGCCACATAGCACGGTCTCGAGCCACCTGCATCCATTGACTTCCTGTATGTCTTACCAGGTCGTCACTCCATCTAGTGGGGGGACGCTCTACACTTCGCCTGCCGGTACGAGACTGCCACTAGAGAACCTTTCTTCCCCATCTACAATATAACGCCAATTTTTCTGATAAACGTCAGTCTAGAACGTCCCTTGACGACTCTGCCGCAATTCTGCCGCACGCATAAATTTACTTTATCACTCTTTCTACATTAATTATTTCTAAGTGTAACCGAAGCATTCCTTTATTAATCCTGGTCACAAAATCTTCTTGCAAACCTCATTTTTCTCTTATCACACAATATCTCACGCTTTTAATCAGAGTCACTCCTAACATACATTTTTATGACTGCATTGCTATAAGTAGCATTAATTTTACTTTCATGCTTCACACCCAACTTTACGCTACACACAAATTTCACTATCATGCATGAAGGCAGGGATCTACAAAGCATTGTGTATGGTCAAACGTACATTTTTTGACACATTTTATTACTTCCTACAATAAACTCAAGAGCCCCATTCACTTATGCCCGGCATCCGCCATTGTTCTATGTCGCTGTTGCGTATACCATCTCTGCTAAACACACACACACACACACACACACACACACACACAATTCACACAATCATTGTTATTGTATATTGTTAACCTGCGAGAGTGTGGCAGTATGGCTGCACACAGTTGCATCTTGGCTCTAACAAAACCCAAAAATATTAACGGTATGACAGCATCTAATTTGCGCACACTAACCCACTCGCTCCCTTTGGTAATTATACAAGCATTCATGATATATTTACTTGAAAAGGCTTATATCTACAAGTGGATAGTATGGTAAAAAAGAAGATAGTGCCATAATAATATTTATTATATTTATTCCAGATCTTTACTGTTCTTACTCCAGATCTTTACTGTTCTTACTCCTTTTAGTCATCAGTTGGAAAATAACTTCACTCTTTACGTCAAATATTGAAGTTGAAACCCAAGTTTAATCAGAGTTGGTCTACGAACTTCCAACATAAAGAAGGATATGGAACACAGATGTTAGTTTTGAAATCATACTCGTAGTTACTCGTTTTGAGAAGTTTTCATTGCATTTAAAAACTAATTGTACATTGAAAATTATTATTTAAGAGATGTCCCGCTGATTCTTTTCAAAAACATAGTTTTATCTAAACCAGGTGGAAAAAACAAGTTTCAATAAGTATTATCAACACATAAACAAGTGGTAAAATTAAAAATTTTGTACAACTGACTTCAATCTAAATAAAATAAAATAAAATAAGAAAAAATCGGTTTACCTAGAAAAAAGTTCTAAGGCAACACACTTTTTAACAGTGGTAGAGCCATGCGGCAGCTTTTGCTGTCGCACGGATGGGCCGGCTCGAACCGGGGTGGTACCACGACCTCACAGAATACCAGCGTGAAGTAGAGGTTTACTTCTGCGTTTCGCTTGGTGAGTGCAGGTGGCCGGAGGCCTTTTTTACTGGAAATGATTCCATCTTAGTCCTCACGGGTGACAACGCATCTGCATTTTGATTCGCAAACGAGGATAGATGTAGATGTCTATGGGCCGCAGTAACCACTTAGCATCAGGTGGACTGTGTGCTCGTTTGTCACCCTCATCCTATAAAAAAAACTTAAACAATTACAATCGAATTGAAAACCTCCTCCTTTTTTGAAGTCGGTTGAAAAAATAATCTATCCCATGCTTTTCCATGTTAACAGCCCATTTTGATTTCCACTTTTGATGTTACTACCGCCAAGCTGAGCGATTAAAACATTAAAAAATATTTGCTACAGTAAGGGGAACTAGCATTGTCAATGCAAAGATATCGGCTCTACGCTCGCCAGGCCGCCTGTACAGCGTAGTGCGTACGGGCTACGCTATTTATGGGCTGAGGCCCATACTATTGTATCGGATATGTGTCTTTATCAAGCTGTGGGTTTTAAATAAACTTACACAAATAAAAATATTTTAACTTACTCATGCGCGAATGTCGTTGATTTTTCGTTCAATTTTTATTTGTCTATCAATCATTATATTATACCGAATAAACACTTAACTACTGCTTATATTTACTAACTTTGTAAATGGTATTAACTTTTATTAATATATTAATACGATCATGAAATCTAGAATCCAGTCAAAACCAAAATTAAATGATGCTGTAGGTACTCTTTTTTTGTACTGTCGCATTATCTTCTAGATTGTATATTAATTTATCAAGGCAGGTTATTCCGGCATTAAAATGACTGTTTGGAACAGATGCCCGCAAATTTTGTATTTTTTTTTTATAAAAGATGGGGCAAACGAACATGCGGCTTCCTTGATGGTAATTAATTGTACTGTACGTAAACATATGCAAGAATGAAAGAATTGTAATATAGTTTATAGTAATTTGTTGTTATCGCTGGCCTTAAAGCGAACAATGATGAACTTACACCGTAGTTGTCACGAAATGCCGTTCCAATAATGAATCGTTACTGCTTTGTAAAGAATTATGTTAAATAAAATGTTTGTATCATTGATGACTATAACATTGGATCGATAATTTAACGCTTTAATTGAAGAAGTCACCGAAACATTTGCAAACATGTGATTGGTCAGCGAACCATTATTATTTGTATTGATGGAACATTGTTTAAAAAATGTAAATACGTATGAAAACATTATCATTCAAATATATCATTATTTCGAGTTTTAGCGAGACTCATTAGTAGGTAATATAAAAATAAGTTTTTCCATAGAGTAATTACAAGTTTTTCGTTCGAGTTACCTGTCAGTCTGACCATAAATAAGGTTATATTCATAGACTTAGGATATACTGGCGTATAGACGACCTGACAGTCCGAAAACGCGTGATCAATTTTGATTTGTTATTGTGTGAGTTGGCTAGTGATGTATATTTTATTTAAAAGGGCTATCGAAAAATTTTTGTTCAGAAACCGGTATAAAGACTAAAAAAATAGTTTAGTGCACTGAACTGAATAACTTTTGTGCACTAAACTATTTAAATAGAAATTAACTAAACTTTTACCATGATAGTTTTAAAATAACTAAAATATTCAAATAACATGTTACCGGGAATAAGCTGCACCTACCTGCCTTTTCCATCATCCATAATCCGTTACAGCCTATAAAAATCCACTGCTCAACATGGGCCTCCTTATAGATTGCCTCATAGGGGGGATATTTGCCATCGCTTGGCCAGCGGGTTGTCAACCACAGTTTTTTATCATTTCGAGTTGTTATCAGGAAGATGCTGCTGCCCATCGCCTCTTTTAGTTTCTCTTTGTCGCCTTTTATGACACATATCTGTGGGGTGGAACACGTCGGTCTGTGACGTTTATAGGCCGAGTCGATTATCTTAGTTTTAAAAACATTTAACATCGGTGTTTTATAGTCAGTTCCATCTCTAAGTTAATTGTGCCGTATAATTAATGTGTGGAAGTGTTTTCCAGTGAATATGTGCTAAAATTAAAAAGAAATTAACAAATGATCCTAGGTGGACTGTGAACTGCTGCTGCTGACATACCCTCCGAGTTAATAACAAAATATTATGTACAAACAATTAGAAAAAAAGTTTTAATTATTGCCGAGAGCTCTAATTGGATCAATTCAGTGTATTTTGTTCGCCACAAAACAATACATGTAAAATCGTGGATAAAATTATCAACGGAACTAAGCACAACGCCATCTTTACACGAACAGTGATACTAATACCGCTGCACTTACAATTAATAAGAAAATGCCTAAGTGCGGGTACTGTGGTAAATTTTTATCCAACGTGGAGTGTGTGAGGTGCTCTAAATGCGCAAATAATTTTCATCGTACTTGCTGTTCTGTACCGACGGGGCCAACACCTCAAGGATGGGCGTGCCAAGGCTGCAAAGTCAAAACCAAAACAGACCCGACGTCATCATCGAGGGCATCAAAAACGTTATGTGGTGATATGTCGTCAGAAAAGTCAACCCCTCAATCAGATCTAAGTGAGAATACACCCACAACGAACAACCACATGCTACGGGAGTTAATGCAGGAGATAAGAGATCTGCGCAGTGAGCTGAGCAAAACAAGAACTGAGATTGCGGACTGCAGGAGGGAGATTCTCGACTTCAAAGCAGAGCTGCATTCATGCAGCGCACGTTTAACTGCCTTGGAAGACAAAGTGTCTACACTGGAGACGAGCTGCGAAGTAAAATCTCCCGGCAATGTGGAGAAGCTCGAAAACACGATTACCGAATTGAAGCGACAATTGAACGAGCGCGAACAAGAATCTCTGCATAACGATCTGGAAATCTCCGGCCTACCTGAAGAAAAAAATGAAAACATCTTGCATGTAACCGGGCTTATAGCTGTAAAGCTAGGCATGAAGTTGGAGGACCGGGACGTTGTATTCGCGGAGCGGGTGGGCTTCTCGTGGCGCAACCGTGCCGCTGAGGACGCGACCGCGTCGCCGCGCTCACGCACCATCGTCGTCAGGCTGGCGCGCCGAGCCCTGCACGACGACTTGCTGCGTGCTGCGCGTGTGCACCGCGGCCTCACATCGGCCGACATCAGCATGCCGGGGGAGCCGCGACGGTTCTTCGTCAACGAGCGCCTCACGCGACTGAACCGACAGCTGTTTGGCATGGCGCGGGAAGCGGCATCACGCGCCCAGTGGAAATATGTTTGGACGAGAAATGGTAACATTTTTGCTAGAAAGGATGACGGTAAGGTAAAGCCGAGCGAATTAAAAATGAAAATGACATAAAGAAATTTTTTATATCTTGATTTGTTGGTCTATGTATTTTTTGCAATTTTTTTCTATTATCTTGTATGAAGTTGATTGTATTCAGTATGTCATTCAGTTGAATATTGCTTTATTCAATATGCCACAAAATGTTACTTTTTCACAAAAAAAAAAAATATTTGAATATTCTCTTTGTAGCACGTCTTTGCCGTTTAGAATATTTTTTTACTTTATAATTATTTTAATCGAATATGGTTTGTGTTGCGTTGCAATGCTGATTGTCCGAGTTTTCACTAAATATACTCCTTGTAATATATCTTTTCCGTTTATAATCTTTTTTTCTTTATACGTATTTTAATCGACTATGTTTTGTGTTGCGTTGTAATGCTGATTGTCCGGGTTTTTATCTACGATAAAGCTCAATTTATTCATTTTCGCATAATACAATTATTAGTGGCAGTATATATGGGTGGAAGTATATTTAGGCGTTCTTTAATTATTAGGTCTTTTCAGATACACATTTTAAAGTTGATCATGCGCACACTATCGAAACGTTTTTTATTTACTCTAATAGGCGTTGTTATTCTTATTGATTCTTTTTGTTTTTTTTTTGGTTAAATGTAAATATTTCAAATTTTTATTGTAATTGTTTTGTTCATAGGCCTTAAATTATACTATAGATTTGGTTTTCTCAACGTCTGCTCGTTAAATACGAATCACGAGGAATTTATCGCAGCGATGGAACGTCACTCGGTGGACATAATGGCGCTGAACGAGACATGGCTGCGTACGGGAGAAGAGGGCTGCGCGCAGCGTTGCGATCGATACGGCAATTGCCGTAATATACGGCATTCCACGATTTTTTTAAAGATTATACGGCATACGGCAGGCTTTTCATTGCCGTATCAAGTATTACGGCAATTCAGCTTTGCGATAAACCACGATGGCAAATTATGAACAAAAACATAAATACCTGTTTCGATATCGATATTTTTTCACTTCCGTCATCCCATAAGTGATAATAAAGAGCATGAAGGTTAGAGAAAAGGAGAACGATCGCCGTAGAAAATAGTGTCCCAGAAATATGGACAACATTAGTGATAAAGAGTGTGGTTGTCTATGACTGGTTGTTTATGAGTAGTTGTCTATGACGGGGGATTACCGTTCCATCTTTCCTTTTATGAGACTGACAAAGATAGCATGATACATGGTTGACATTGATAGAAGTAATGAATGAAAGAGATATACATATTTACTTTGTTTATATTATCGAATGAATGTACAACATTATGAACTATGAGATGTGTACTGTACTTGTGTAGTATTTACTCATTTTACTCTGCTCTGGCAGTAAATTTAATTTGGATCTCCCATGCGCACGGTCGTGCTTCATGAATTTTCATTTTAATCGTTACGAGGAGGTATTAGTGAAAGTATTACTTTATAGTTTATTGTTCTGATTTGATTTGATCTACTCTTACAAGATGAGTGACACAGAAGGAGAAGGCCCTTCTACGCCAAAGAAAATTAGAAAGGGTAAACATATCAAACAAAAATATCGACAGCAGTGGGAGAATGAAGAATTTTTCAAAGACTGGATTGCTCCTGTTGATGATGATCCGTATAGAGCGAAGTGTACTAAGTGCGATGTGAAATTATCATGTGAACTTTCAACTCTGCGACGGCATGTCACAAATAGTAAGCATAAAAACAGAAAAATGGCTGCACTTTCTACAAAAAGTTTAAGCTCTTACTACAAATCACGTGAAAAGGACAAAGACGTCTTAGTTATTGAGGCTGAAATTAAACTTGCGGGATTCGTGGCTGAACATAATATATCATTTCTGGCAATGGATCATTTGTCGGATGTATTGAAATCTTGCTTCCCCGATTCAAAAATAGCGGCTGATTTAGCTATGAAAAGAGACAAATGTACAGCAACTGTGAAAAATGTGATTGGTGAAAGTCAGAAAGTGTACTTAGAGAATATTTTGAAACACCAGAAATTCAGTGTAATGGCTGACGAGTCTACGGACATTGCATCCTGCAAAACAATATGCATTGTTGTTAGGTATTTTGATAAAAAGTATAAGAAAATTATAACATGCTTATGGCAATTAGAGCCTCTGCACGCGAAAAGTGTTACAGGAGAAACGTCGTCACGAGGATGTACTGCTGAATCACTTTACTTAACCATTATTGAAACATTCACTCAGCGTAATGTGCCCTTAGAAAATATTATCGGTTTCGCGTCAGACGGCTGTAATGTGATGATGGGTGCTCAGAACTCAGTCGCCAGTCGATTACGATCTGCTTTACCTGGTATACAAATAATAAAGTGCATCTGTCATTCCATGCATCTGTGCGCAAATGAAGCATGTAAAAAAATACCACGACGTTGTGAAGATTTGGCGCGAAATGTGTATGCATTTTTCAAACATAGTGCCAAAAGGCAAGCAGAGTATGTTGAATTTCAAATTTTTATGAATACAAAAGTGCATAAATTGCTACACCCATCTCAAACGCGATGGTTATCGCTACTATCTGTTGTAAATAGATTGTTAGAGCAATGGGATAGTTTGAAATTATTTTTTGCTCAGAAATGGCTTGAGGAACGCACCGTAGCTGCAGAGCTGATTTTTCGCGAATTACATGACGATTTCGTAAAACTATATATTTTGTTTTTACAATGGATATTGCCTAAATTTGTAAAACTCAATGAGTATTTTCAAGGATCGGATGCCAGATTGGTAGAACTCGACGATAACATGAAATTTCTCTACAAAGAGATCTTGCAATGTTATATGTTCAGAGATTATGTTAACCAGACAGAAATATGTTCTATTAACCCAGAAAATTCAGAGTATTTTCTTCCCCAAATATACATGGGTGTTAAAGTCCTCACTGAAACTAAAAAACCAAATATTATAAACCAGAAAGACCTTTTAAATGAATTTAATCATCGATGCCGAAAATTTCTCATAACGAGCTGCAAGGAAATCCGAAAGAGATACGATTTTTCAGATGAGATACTTCCACTTCTTAAATATTTGTCACCAAAAGAGGCTGTGAGCCAAAGTGTCAGAGAAACTTTTCCGTCGTTGTTGCCACTGACCCAGCAATTGCCACGAATTGTGAGAGATTCGGATATGCAACGAATTGATGACGAGTGGAGGTTGCTACCAAACATAAACAAATTTTCAGAATTAGAAATAGACACACGGAAAGTATATGAATTTTGGGCAAATGTCCAAGACACTACAGCCTGCAAATTATTGGCAAACTTTGCTCTAGACGTATTATGTCTACCACATAGCAATGCAGATTGCGAAAGAGTTTTTAGTGAAGTTAATAATATGAAAACAAAATCTAGAAACAAATTGATAACATCCACTGTCAACGGAGCTCTATTAGCAAGACAAGCAGTTAAAAATCAAGGAGGTTGTTCGAAATTTATAGTGTCAAATGATATGCGTAATAAAATGAAATGCAATGAAAAATATTCATTGCATAGACAAGCGAGTGATGTTTTCGAATCAATTAGAAACTTATACGGTGAAGACATTTCAGATTTCATGTAATTTATTTAATTATTTGTAGAAATAAATACTATACGGCAATTTCGTGGATTTTTTCATAAATACGGCAATTTTCGTTTTCAAATACGGCAACTCAATTTTTTACAGTCGCAACGCTGGCTGCGCGCCTCGTTTGCCCGGCTGCAGTCTGCGCCACACGCCGCGGCCGCTGAGCGTGCGCAATGGCCGCGGCGGAGGCGTTGGGTTCTACATAAGGCATGGCGTAAATGTGCACTCTTATCACCATCCGGTGGACCCTTCGCACACGTCTGTGGAACAGATGTGGTTAACTCTTAACACTGGGACAGGAAAACTTGCTATCGGAACAGTATATCGCCCGCCTTGGCTCGACGTTGATTTATTTTTCGATGCAATTACATTAACTATAAGTTCGTTAGCTTCGTGTGATTTTTTTATATTGCTCGGCGATTTTAATATAAATATTCTTGGTTTAAATGATATTAAGGTTCATAAACTTAAAATATTTTTAAACAGTGTAAATCTGCAGCACATAGTTATGTCTCCTACACATTACACGGACCATAGCGAATCCCTCATAGATATAATATGTACAAATACTGGAACGCGACATGTTACGTTGGAACCAGTTGCGCCCCTTAGCAATCATGTAATGTTAACTTGTGAAGTATGCTGTAAAAGAGAAAAAACATTTCCGAGAAGACTTATATACAGACCTCTTAATGACGTACCGATTGATATACTTAATTCTTGTTTAGACTTGATTAGCTGGAATTCATTGGAACAAATGTGTGATGTTAACCAAATAGTGAATACGTTCAATTCTCATATTATTACTTTATTAGATTTAATAGCTCCCATAAAAATAATTGTACTTAAGGAGCAACCTCATCCATGGATAACAGACAATATAAAGCTTAGAATGATGCGATTACGGAATGCTGCTCACTCGCGATATTTGAAATCAAAAATGGAGTCGCATAGGACGTATTATAAAAATCTTAAAACTTTAGTTGTACAATCAATTCATCATGAAAAGAAAGCATACTTCAATCAGTATATAAATAATAATTTAAATAAACCAAAAATGCTATGGCGCAACTTAAAATCATCTGTTTTGCCTCCTAAACAAAATTCTCATTTACCTGCGCATCTGACAGATCCCAACATAATTAACAAACATTTTCTTCATATACCTGGGACCTCCTCTGTTTCGCCCTCAGTTTTATTGTTTTTCAATAGCAATCGTTTTATAGGAGATATAAAATTTTCCCTTCATTATGTTGAACAAGACATTATTTCGAAAATTATACTAAACCTTAAATCGAAAGCAGAGGGCTCTCTCGGAATGCTACTTAGAACCTTGTCACAGTCACTAGGTGCTATCACATCTATCGTTAATTGTTCAATAGTAACTTCTACCTTTCCAGATGTCTGGAAGACGGCCATCGTTAGGCCACTGCCCAAAAATTCAAACCCACAGGAACCTAAGGACCTACGAACTATTAGCATATTACCCTGTTTGTCAAAAATTGTTGAGAAAGCTGTTGCGATGCAACTTAGGGAATATCTTGAAAGTAACAAAATACTTTCCGAATTTCAGTCTGGATTTAGAAAAAACCATAGCACAACCACAGCTCTTCTAGATGTTACAGACAATATTATTAATGCACAGGATGCTGGTATGTGTACCTTACTAGTACTTCTAGATTTCTCAAGGGCCTTTGATTGCATGAATACTCAATTACTACTAGCTAAGATGACATATTATGGTTTTGATCCCGATACGGTCAGTTGGCTTCATAGCTACCTTACGGGTCGTGGTCAATATGTTGAAATCACTCAAGTAGACGGTCGACCGCTTCGTTCAACGTATAGCCCCTTAACAAGAGGAACTCCGCAGGGAACGATCTTATCTCCTCTATTATTTATACTCTACACAACAGATATCGTAAGCTGTATAAAATCTTGCAAATATCACTTATACGCGGACGATTTACAAATATATATTTCTTTTAAATCTAACGAATGGCGCTCGGCAGTGCAGTCGCTTAACGAGGACCTTGGTAGAATATTGGAATGGTCAACAAATAATTGTCTAATTCTTAATCCTACTAAAACAAAGTATATAGTATTCGGATCGAAATTTCATGTAAATAATGTTCCCCTTGATTGTGAAGTGAAGTTAGGTGCTGAGGTTTTAGAACGTGTCTTTGAGGCTCGTAACCTCGGCTTAGAGTTGGACTCAAATTTGCGATACGAGAACGATATATCAAAGGTAGTTCGCAACTGTTTTTATAGATTAAAAGTCCTGTATAAGGTTCGACAGTATCTAAGTGAAGAACTTCGGGTACGCTTAGTAGATTCTCTCGTTCTATCTAAATTAAATTATTCCGACACAGTTTATGGCCCATGGTTGTATGTAAGAACAGAAAAGTTGATTCAACGGGTTCAAAATGCTTGCGCTCGCTTTTGTTTTAGAATTCCACCCCGTAGTCACGTAACACCTTTTTTGAATCAACACAGCATCTTAAACATGAGACACCGCAGACAGCACCATTTAGCAGGTCTACTTTTTGGCATTTTGAGATCGCAGACACCTAGTTATCTTAGCAGCAAATTAGAATGGAGTAAAGGGAACATCAGCGATAATTGCAGTCGCCACCTAAAAATACCGCGACATAGATCCGCAATGTTTAGAGGCAGCTTTCGATATGCAGCAACCAAATGCTGGAATAACATCCCACCACCAATTAGGAACGCACAAACGAAATCGTCGTTTAGATTTAAAATCAGACTTTTTCTTATGGAAATCCAAAAAAAGATAGCTTAGAAAAACAAGCACAACTCCCATAAGAAAAAACTAGGTTATATTATATGTTCAGTTTACGATTTTATGTAAAAATCGCGGTTGCCGCATTATTGATTGTTAATTATACACTTCTCACATACTATTCAATTTTATTTATGCCTTTGTTACATTAAGAAATTCGCTGGAAATGATTAATATTCAATTTTATTTACGCCTTCGTTACATTAAGAATTTCACTCTCGCCTCTGCCATTGACCGACGCGTTAACACACACACGGGTTTCTGCAGAATACCAGCGCTGGTCATCCCAATGGGGGTGTCAGCTTATGCTGAGCAGCTGACCCTATCGACTCAGCATTGCAACGCTCACATTTTCTGTACATAGTTTTTATTTTTTGTTGAATGTTATAGTTTTTCTTCTATTTTTTTTTCGCTTATATTAATTATACTTGTTGTTTTCTATATATGTACATGTTGATTGTTTATTTTTTGCCAGTGTTGTTTGTTGAGCTGATTAAATGGTTTTATTATTATTATTATTTTAGGGGTATCTATATAGTTTTCTCATCTGGTTGGGCTGTATAAATATATAATTGTAAATGAAAATGATAAACATACATAAATATCAACAAAATAAAATAAATACATAAAAAATATATAAATAAATAAAAACCCAACCAGATGGAAGCCCTCGGCAGGGGAGACCAAACGGCCGAGGGTTAGGGGGAAAGGGAAAGAAACCGGCGCACTATGCGGGCGGTATCGAGGAGCATCGCCTTCTGCATTTGAGCTTGGAGCGGTCCGTAACGGAGTCCCAGTCGCCTCAGATGACCCGAGAGGCTGACTGGGATTAACCCGTTCGCAGAAACGACCACAGGAATAATTTCGGCCGGCAATCCACCCCACATGTCGGTCACCTCGTGAGCCAGGTCCAGATATTTAGTAAGCTTATCTGTTTCGGCTTTCACGAGGTTCTCGTCATAAGGAATGGTAATGTCGACCAAAAATATCCTTGACTGTGCCCGGTCCATCAGCACAATACCAGGCTTATTCGCAAGAATAAGCCTGATATTGTGCTCGCGGAAGTCTGCAGTCTGTGAACACGTACAGGATCGCCCCCGTCACTACATTAGATTTGATAGACCACAAATCCTCGCTAAGGAACACCGATTCCTTCCAAGGATGATTCGCGAGGCTATTGAAATCAAGAAACATCCTAATTTCAATAGAGAAGATGGCTGGGTGCTACCATCTGCTTGGGATCCCATAATTAATAAAATTAAATCCCAACCCAAGCATACAACTGCAAGATTTCATGATACTGTAAGTTCATACTGCGTAGATCGGAACAAAAATTAATAATTTTTAATCTGGAGGTAGCCGTGGTTAACTATGACATTGGGACGTTATACACCTCAGTCCCCCCCGTGACCATGGGTGCTGTAAAGTGCTCGAAACGTCGGGAATGTAAAATAAGTTAATATACGCGATAAAATCCGTAAAATTAGTTTTATTTAAAAGAATAGTCCTGTCTGTGATGATGGCCCGGTCCCAGTAGAGCCTGGCGCGGTCATTTTCGAGCACGGCTTCCGGCAAGTACTTATAATACGGCAGTTTCCGATCCACGAGACCGTATTTCAGAGCGAGCTCCTGGTGTAGAATCCTGGCTACTAAGTTGTGCCTGTGCAAATACTCAGAGTTAGAAAGCGCCGAACAACCGGAGATGACATGCCTAAGTGATTCACCGGGATGGCGACAAGCTCGACAGACGTCAACGGTGCCATCCTTTAGGATGTATCTCCGATAATTGTTGGTCTTAATAACCTGATCTTGTATTGCACAGACAAAACCCTCGGTTTCCCCAAAGAGGTCACCGAAACGTAGCCAGTGGAGGGAGGCGACTGTGTCCACGAAAGGCTCATGTAGAGCCTTGTAGAACCTCCCGTGGAGCTCCTTCTCCTTCTATACGGTCTCCCGATCGGAAATGCTTTGTACTGCCGGGTCTTGCCATTGCTCGTTGGCTAAGGATAGAGGGGTAAGTCCTTTATCACAAGAAATAACGTCCCTATAGTATGGATCATCCGCTCTCGTCAGAAAGTAATTACGGAGGCTGCACACTTCGCGATTATGCATTGTAAGCGCGCTTAAAAAACCGCGCCCACCACGCTTCCGCGGCAAGTACAGCCTCATTACTGACGATCTCGGATGATGCATCCTGTGGGACGTCATTATAGTGCGGACTTTTCTGTCCAGAGCGTTCAGTTCCGTCTGAGTCCACCTGAGCATGCCAAAGGTATACATGAGAACAGGCATGATCCAACCGTTATATGCGTGCGTCTTATTCACACCGGACAAAAGGCTGTTAAGCACTTTGGTCAAGCGTGCATAAAACACATCGCAAATTGACTGTTTCATACCCGCCTCATCTACACCGATGTTCTGTGACCTACCCAGGTATCGGTATGTTTCAGCCTCGGAAAGGGTCCTTATGCTGATGGGCATAGACAAGTCCATGCCCTCAGAGTTAGCAACCCTTCCCCTTTCGACATGGAGGACCGCACACTTATCCGTCCCCAGCTCCATTCTAATAGAATTACTAAAATCACAAGTGATGTTTAGCAATTCCATAAGATGAGAGCGACTGGAAGCGAATAACTTAAGATCATCCATATAGAAAAGGTGGGTCACTTTTGTACCTCCTTTCCGAAGCTGAAATCCCCTCCCGGAACCCTCCTGTAAGGTACTGAGAGGGTTCAGAGAGAGGCAGAACCAGAGTGGACTCAAACAATCGCCCTGGAAGATACCCCTTCTTATCCTTATGTGGCTCTCCGCAGCCGTCATCCGCTCGCCTAGATGACAAAGGATCGTACTCCACTGCCCCATACATTGTCCGAGGAAGTCTCGAACTGTACAGTCGACCTTGTACAGCTCAAGGATCCTCTTAAGCCATGTATGAGACACCGAGTCGAATGCCTTTTTGTAGTCTATCCAGGCGGCGGAGAGGTTCCGACGGTTGCGTTTAACCACCTTGCCAATGACCGCGTCAATGAGGAGTGGTTCCTTGATGCCACGACCACCGCCCCGACATCCATTTTGAGCGCGCGACATCACCTGATTTGAATTCAGGTGTTGAGTGATTCTCGCGCTCAAAATGGATGTTAGTGTCTTGTATATGGTAGGTAGACACGTTATGGGGCGGTATTTGCTCGGGTCTGTGGAATCCCGGGTTTTATGGAACCAAATGAGTGATCCCAGTAGTGAAGAGGCTCGGGAGCGACTTTTCGTCGAGAGCCTCTTGAAACTGTCGGGCGAGCACAGCGTGACACACCACGAACCCCTTCAGCCAGTAGTGATGCAGTCCGTCGAGTCCCGGACTTTTCCAGTTCGGGGCCCTACGGACCGCCTCAGCTACGTCATCCGGCGTTATGATGACGGGGTTCATGGGCGTAACATTCGCACACTGACTCGTCACAACTTCCATCCAAGCGCCCTCGCTGTGGTTTACGGGCTCTGACCACAGGCCGCGCCAGAATGCGATAGTGTCGGCCTGATTCGGTGCTGGGCCCGTTCCACGTACCATTGGTCGCTCCAATGATTCATAGAGCCTCTTCTGATCACTCTGGAAGAGACGATTCTGGTTGAACCGTGTCGACCTCTCGGTATATCGCCGAATCCTCTTCCCCCAAGCAGCGATTCTCTGCTTCAGGTCGTCTATGCGCTCCGTCAGTTTTTGCGTTATGTCCGGCTGGGACAGACTGATATTTGTCCCAGCAAACGCCAACCTGACGGTGCGCACAATTCTCGGCCTATTATTGCCCGACCTGAAGCTTATCAGTCTGCCGATGAGGGCTCTTGCATTTGCCATACGGTCCTCAATTCTTCTTCTCCAGGCTAGGATGGCGCTACTTTGTCTAGTAGCGCGTCCAGCCGTGGGAAGTTTGGCGCCAATAATACGGCAAACTGCCAGTGCAGCGCCAAAAAGAATTGAGTGCGTCTCGCAAAGGTCCCGGCTGGCTTCCAAATAGGTCACCAGCATTGGGTTGAGAGCCCTCACGACAGCCCGATTCCGCTTGCTTAGGGGAATGCGCGGGAGTCGCGGTCGATTTTCGAGAGGCGAACTGCGCGTTTCCACAATCGCCTCCTCCAATTTGCTCCTCATCTGCTCTAATTCTTGGGTGACCATTCCATCATCGCCTGAATCAACCAGAGCGGGAAGATCCATGGCGGCCTCTAAATGTGGCTGCTTGTCTGTGGCCTGAGGAGCCGCATCCCCAGCTATAGCCGGTTCATTCGATGAGGGAATAGCCTCACGTCGTAATCGTTCGAGTTCGGCATCATCAAATATTTTCGAGCGCATGATGTACCGAACTCGATCTGCCAGGTTTTGCTCCGTGACGGGAACAGACGGCTCCAGCTCAGCAAAAAAGCGATGCATTCGAGCCCGATACGCTATTCCTCCAGTTTCTTCCCCCTTCGCCCTATAGTACGCCCGCAATGCGTTTGTGTTCATATTTTTATTCCAACGCATGTGGCGTACTCCACCAGCGGCGGGTGCCGCTTGCCGGGTCCAAGAGGACCCTGCCGACACCAAGGCATCTGGTGGGGATGATGGATGCGAGGGGCTGCTAGGTGGTCGTGCAGCACCTCGCGCTCGGCTGGCGGCCCGCATGCTGCCGCGTCCAGCGCCAGCTCCTGAAGCGCCCCAGCGACCCCCAGGCAGCGGCCCTATCCGCGTTTCTCTTTGTGCCATCACCCATTTTATGGGCGTCAGTTAACGGGAAACGCCCAAACCCGGAGCCGTTTCATGATGGAGCCATATGCACAAACGGGCCTTTGCACCCTCAATTTTGCCGAGGCACGGCGCTAACACCTCTTGGCAAGGTGCTGACTGACTGCGCCGACGTAGCGGTTTTGCCACTTAACTGTTACGTCAGCGGGCGATGGGGTCGTCACTTCCCTACGCCTTATTATTATTATTATTATTACATATGGGACGATATTGGGTAGTGGAAATTCTTTCACCGGCACCACTTGCCTTTTGTTGGACTTTAATTCAAAATGTACAAAATTTCAATAATATCTGAAGAGGCGAGGTAAGTCTACCGATAAAATGAAACAATTTTCTCCAACAATCAGATCGGAAAGTTATAATTTTGACCTTTGGAGAAAAATATTTAATGCCATATACAATTTCCCCGGAAGTTATTTCTTTTTCAACATAATGTTAATCAAATATAAATAGGTAGATACTTAATTAAGTATCTACCTATTTATATTTTATAAAATGTTTTGCTGGTAAAATAAAAAATGAGGACACGGAGTATATAATGGCTGCTTTATTTTTTATATAATTATTACCTTTAATATTTATAAAACAGAATCGGAAAAAGAAACAAAAAAACGAAATCATTTAATCTATACTAATATAATAAAGCGGAAGAGATTCTGTTTGTATTTTTTTTGTTTGTTTAAATACGCTAATCTCTGGAACTACCAGTTCAAATTTAAATTTTTTGTATATAATAGCCAGATTCATGAGGAATAGTATAGGCTATTCAGCATATAGTTATCAGCTAACCTTATATATTGATTTTTGTTAAGCAAGTCGGAAGAAAAGGCGCTCTCTAACTGCTTTATCCACGTGCGCTAGCGTAACATTTAGTATTACATAAATACAATGTTCTACAAAAATATTGGTCTTTGCTCCATCTAAAAAAAAAGTCTGTGATACCATATGCCTGTAGCGGTGCTGTCGGCTGCAAAGTTCCGAAGTTAAAGCAGCATATATAGAATAGCCCCGAACTACCAATCGGAGCGTTGGCCGCTCCCCGGGCAAAACACATTGCCCGGCGGTAGATCTCCCCTTTTCCTTCCACCAGCCACATGCCTATTTCTTATACATAGGTTACAATAAGTTATTTTGTGAAAAAAAAATTGAAAACGGAAAAGTGATTTATGAGCATTATTATTAGTCATGGCATATTAACCCTTATGAACGAAAGTTACTTCATCGTCAAGACAATTTTATGAAGATAAACTTTGCTCTTTATGGCATATTATTTGGACGCATAAGTTAAGAGATAATGAAAAATTAAAATAATGAACACTCTGCTCGAAGCGCGAAAGACCGCATAAACCCTAGCCGCCCGATGAGATTCGAGAGAAACCAGCAGTGAACGCCTATATTGGGTCCGAGAGCTCATGACGCATTTTTTAAGAAGTGTTTGATGCATCATGAAACTTTGTCCATAAAGCTTCTGACCTACCCATTCAGTGTATTCACGTATACTCATTTCATCAAAAGTGAGACATAGTTTTAGATCAGCTCCTTTTTTCTCATTTCTCTAATGGTGTTTAAAGATTCTTGAGTAAAACCAGATTCACAGTCCAGTCTGGCATGCCAGGTACGCAATGTGTTAACGTGTGGAAGACACAAATCAAATTTTTCACGTAAATAATTATATGCTCTTGGACTATAGAAATGTATTGTGACAGCAAATTTTCGTGATTCTTCGTTATATTTGGATGCAGGCACTACTTTACCACATGTTTTATCATTAACCCTGTTACTTAAATTCTGTATCAATTCATTGCTACGTGCCATGGTGATATCGGTATAGTGATCTTTCAATCCTGGTCTTGAATGACTTTCTTCAAGCACGTTTTGCAACGTAACAATTTTTTTAGCCTGTCTTTTAGTTTTCGCTGATAAGCTACGTATTTTCTTTTGTTTTTCTTTCAGCTTTTGTTTTAATTTCTCGATTTTTGATAAAAGCTTTTTTTTTCTTGGTGTAAATTGATCACTTCTTTCTTGTGATTTCAAAGGTGGAGGGGTAATGTCACGAGTGACGTATATATATAAGGCTACTCTTTCTTTCATCTGTCCCTGAAAAATATAAAGTAATAATAAATTTATTATCATTTTAGCTGCATGATTTGAAAAAATATAATGATCTTAACATAGACAAGTCAAATACGCTGGGGACATTAAAGTGCACCAAGTGTCCGAGGATACAGATGCACTCTTCTATTCTCTCAATCGCAGTATGTTAAGAAAACGGTCACCCACCCACACATGGACCGACCGCAGCAAGTGCACCTTTATCTTGCAGATCTATTGATCTACGCAACTGTTACTTAACTACGAGTTCCTCTTCTCTACGAGTAACGTTCTAGGCACACTGTCATCGAGCATCAAGCATGAATCGGACATCAAGCTTTGCGCGTATCAAATACTATGGGATTTATACTATCCTGGTACACTACATCGCGCGCCTCATGGCATCTAGTGGCGCTTCAGGAGCATTACTCAATAACCATACCTAACTACGCTAAAAGTTTTATCATTGTGACTTAGGAATATATTTCAAAGCTCCGCACAACCCCTTGGGGAAAATATATAATAATAGAGATAGAGTTTTATGTTTTATGTATAAAAGTCTATCTCTATTTTTACCTAAAGATTTTGATGTTAAATTTTTATACCAGCGTAAAATAGCAGTTTAACACTGCTGTGTTTCGTATGGTAAGTGTAGAGAAGTGGTAAGTGTAGTTTTTCTTATATATTTCTCAATAAAATGTTTACTACAAAATTGTAGACTTCCTCTTAGGATTCCAACCAACCCGCCCAATTAATGCCAACCATTTTTTTCTAACTAAAGAATCCAGAGGGAATCTGTTTGACAAACGGCAAAATAAAATTTTGTTTTTAGAACGCAAATCGAGCATTTAATTTCATTCTTCTTTTTGTTGTGTACAAAAGTCTATCGATTCTTTATAGACATTAAAGATAAATATCGACATTAATTTTGATATAGTCGAGTCAATCCCTAGCGTGAATGTAAAATATTTTGTTTAAAAATGAATTCACCAAAATCGTACAAATTATCAACAATGTGACTTTTTTCTTTGCAAAATATCAAAATTAATAAAATAATTGTAAATATTACATATTTAAAACAGTATATAACATAAATATTAAGCAAAAATAGACGTGTCTTATTATTGACGACGTCTTACGAATTTACCTGTGAAATGTGTAACCATCAGGATTACTTCTATTGTTGATACCACAGTCAATAACAGAACATGAAACCATTTTGGAAAACTATAAATTATACAAATTAACACTATTATAATCTAAAAACACACAAAATATCTACAAGCTTATTTCTTGCGCGCCGACTTGCGCCGACCTGTCATTCAAAATCGGTTACAGAGTCATGAGATTTGGTATCCTTTTCTATCTTGCATTTTTGCCATAAGGAATTTTCTTCTCCCTTGCACACTGTATTGGTCTATACGTATATCCTAAGTCTATGGTTATATTTGATAAAGTTTTTCTTTGTATTTTCTAAATTAAAATTTGGAATAATATATGAGATAAACTTCGATCGATTTTTAGCCATTTTAATATTATTTTTTACCGTAGTTGTTATATTACATTATGGAGTGTTACAGTTTTTTATAGATGAGGATGCAAACGAGTATGATGGTCTTAAGTGACTACCGCTGCCCATGATGAACTGCAACACCAGTTATGTTGCTACCGGCCTTCCAAAAAGGAGTAAGCTCTTTTCTTGAAGGTCGTGACGTGAAATTTGGAGGCTGGATTTAATCCGAACATTTCCTCAGAGCATTCTACTTTAGAGAAATCTATATTCATAATTATAAAAATATCAGTATTCCTTAAATTCCTAACATTCCTACCAATATACTATTAAAAAAGGTAATCACGGCTACGTAAGAAAATCCACTACCTCGTAATATCCCGTGGGTATCGTGGGAGGCGACAGAATTAAATTAAACTGGAAATTGACAGCAGAAGCAGTCTATGGCTGTGACCTATGTTCAGCAGCGAACTTGTGAGTTGCTGTAATTAATTAATGAATGAAAGAATGTAGGTAATCAATATTAGTTTAGTATTTTTACTTTTCAAAAGATATATAAGATAAAGATAATACTAAATGAATATTGAAAACGTGTTAACAAATAACTGTTGACGAGTAAACAATTCATTTTACAGAATTGAATTGGTTAAATAGTGGAGAATCGCTTATTGCTGAACACGTCGTAAATTATACATATTAGTTTGTGATCGCGTTCTCGAAAACAGCTCTAACGATTTCGATGAAATTTACAATACAGGGTTTACGGGGGGCGAAGAGTCGATCTAGCCAGATTTGTTTTCCGTGAAAATTCGTTTTCTCCGAGTTTTCGCACAGAAAGCAACAAGCTGAGCTTGCCATCGCAATCGGATCGAAGAGAAGTAGCCATAAGCAGGCGTTCCCCTCTGTCAAAGTATAAGTCCACGTGGACCTCAGCGTACAATAAAACTAGTTGCAGCTGCACTGTTCACTACACTAAATCTAGTTGCGCGGCTGAATCGCCGTCCTTTTTTTACATGGGGAAATGCCTACGCATACCTGCCTTGCGGGGGCAAGGACGGGTTATATCGGACTCGCACCGACTAAAACCTCATGGTGTTCCAATTTCGCCGCATATTGGCAGGGCCACGGGAACGCTTTCGCACACATCCGCGGCCTCACCAGCACCGGCCGCCCCATGGCAGCCCCTTCTCGGGGGAGGACCTCTCCTCTTCATTCCCCTTCTCAGGCAAGGCGCCTGAATCGACGTCCTACAAAAATGCCGAGTTGAGTTTTTTTTTACTGCAAAAAGAGATCTGCAAAGTCAAATTTACAAAAAAAATCTACATTACTTTTCCATATTTAAGTAATTTTAAACACATTATTGCTATTTATTTCTTTTTAAATTTAAAATTACAATAATAACGGTCGTATCGTTTCGAATTCGTTTACATGGTAGAACCACACTGTAGATATTATATTATAGTTGTAGCACTAATGGATCAGCTCGACCGGGGTAAGGCCGCACTCTAACGTATGGTGAGTGTAGAGAACCGGAGACCTTTTTTATTTCATTCTTAATCGGGGATAAAAATGTAGATGTCTATGGATCACAGCCTCCACTTACTATCAGGTGGACTGTGTGTTCGTTTGTCATCCCCATTCCATAAACAGTTTAGTGCTCCCAGGCCTGGGCTGACGCATCAACGTCTCGGGATGTAAACACCAGCGCACTTAAAAAGAAGTATAATTCCGCCTCCAGGTCCTTCAAAAGCGTCATTGCCAAGGCAAGGTCTGAGCACATCGGCAGAATTGGCGAGAAGCTAGTTCACCTTCCTTCGGGAACCCGTGCATTCTGGTCTCTCGCCAAGGCTGTCCAAGGGAACTTCTGTCAGCCATCTCTTCCATCTCTGCACAGAGAGGACGACTCACTGGCCTATGCCGCAAAGGAGAATCTCTTGAACAAAGTCAAAAAAACTCATACCACTAATATCAACTAGTGGTTGTATTGCTGGTTCTTCATCATCCATAATTATTGGAAGATTTTCCTGATCTTCTTTTATGAAACCGGATTTTTTGAAGCAGTTGAGAATCTGAGCTGTAACACCCCTAAGGTGTTACAGCTCTCCATGCCTTATCAATCAGTAAAATAGGTGTCAGAACCGTACAAGTTTGAACTTGTCTCAAAATGTACTTACAATCTTTCTGTCGCTTTCTTTATGCAACTTTGAATTGTCGAGTGTTTGACGCCGATGAATTCGAATTAACGCGTCGTTTTGTTACGTAAAAATTATATTTTCGTTCAAATTATCAAGTGCATAAAAATGTATTGATTTAGTTCGAAATATAAAGAGATTTTGTAGGGAACTCCTGATGACTTCGAATTATAGAGAGGTTCGAATTATTGTAGGTTTGAATTAACGAGAGTCGACTGTAAATGTACCTCCATCTATCAGAGGCGTGTAAGCACAGATCTTTACTCCCCCACTCTCTTAGTTCGATACGACGGCAATCCGACACGAACGAAGAGAGATTAGGCGCAGGATCAACGGCTTTACATGCTTTCCCAGGCACGGGGGTGATACACCGCCAACTTTCTGACTCCGGACTGCTACCGAGAATTTCTTCACAGAAAAACTCAATAACTGATTACTAGCCCGACCCGGGATTTGGACCCGTGACCACATGATTATCAGTCGCGATATGACCACTAGATAATCCACAACTATCATCACATTCAAGAGCTGCAGAAGTAAAGATCAAAGTTTTTCCGCTCAATCCGTCCAAACATAGCCTATAAAATTGATTGCTAAGGTTTTGTTCAGTATTTTATACTAAATCAACCTTGAAATATATAGACCAAGGTGCGTGTTGAGACGCACGACAGATAGTTTTCCACTTACAGACTATAATATATTTATTTTCTAAACTTTGGATATTCGGATCTATTGCTATGTTATTTAAGTCAATGGAGGAGGGGGTTGTAAATAATTGCAGCTTGATGTTTTGAAATATAGGCTGGATAGAGCCACGCTGCAGCTATATTATGATTGCAGCACAAATGAATCGGTTCGACCGGGGGAGGGCCACGCTCTCACAGAGCGAGCATACCAGCGTATTATAGCACTTCAATGCTGTTGTATTTTGTATGGTGAGTATAGAGAACCGGAGACACTTTTGACTGGAAATGACGCATTCCATCTCAGTTTTCAGGGGTGTCAACTCATCTACATTTTAATTTCTAGTCGAAGATAGATATAAATGTTCATGGGCTACAGCATCAACTTACTATCAATGCAAGTTTGTCACGCTTCTATAAAATGCTGTTTATGGAACCATTTAATTTATTTGTTTAATCATCACAGCCAATAATGTACATCACAAGTAGCACTGCAGAACATAGGCCTCCACATAGATTGTCACATAGGGAGGGATATTTGCCATCGTTGCTTCGCTTGGCAGGTGCATCGATTGACAATCGCAGTTATTATTATTATTTTTGAGTTATTATCAGTTAATACTGCCCATGTGCAACATTGGTTTCCCTCTGTCGCCCTTAAATACTCAAGGGATGATATGGGATAGTGGATTCCCTTACCTCGCCACCATTCGAAACCATTTTTTAAAATAGATTTTTAATACTTATGGAAATTCGATAAAATGTTTGATTACCTTAAATTAAATATTAGTTTATACTTTTATAATTTCTTATCTTTAAGAGCTCTATCGAAAGAATGTACACATAAGTTTTTCAAAGACTACTACACGTGTATATGGAGCATACACTCATTAGGAGAGACGGATATAATGAAATTATAAGGTTTCCATTTGTGATAACGTAATAATAACATGAAATTTTTGTCTAAAATTACTTTAAATGCACTTCTGTTTGCTACATCAAGAAACATGCTATCGCCAGATTATTTATTTTCACTTTACAGAAAATGTTACAAGTTTGGCATAGAGCTTTGTATGAAGGTTATGCATAAAAGGAAGTGTAAGACCTTACAAAGATAAGCTCCGACTTAGCCATTGTACAAGGTTATATTGACGTTTGCAGTCCGAAAAATATTACATGTTGGTTTGTGCTTTCATGTGGGATACATTCATACATTTTTAGATTAAAATGCAAAATTAAAATATAAATGTAATATATTTGTAATTAATAAAGTGATAGATCCGAATGGAAATAGTAATGAAGAAAATTCTAGTAACCTTGATTGTAGATAAGATAACAAATAATACAGAGGCGGTAACACATATTTTTTTTATAGTATAAGGGTGACAAACGAGCACACAGTCCACCTGATGGTAAGTGGTTGCTGCGGCCTATAGACATCTACATCTATCCTCTATTACAAATCAAAATGTAGATGCGTTGTCACCCGTGAGGACTAAGATGGAATGCCTCATTTCCAGTAAAAAGGGCCTCCGGCCACCTGCACTCACCAAGCGAAACGCAGAGGTAAACCTCTACTTCACGCTGGTTTTCTGTGAGGTCGTGGTACCACCCCGGTTCGAGCCGGCCCATCCGTGCGACAGAAAAAGCTGCCGCGTGGCTCTGTTTAAAAATATTACTAAATGAAGGTCGATTTTCCTCTTCGAGAATAAGGGTGACAAACGAGCACAGAGTCCCCCTGATGGTAAGTAGATGCTGTGGCCCATAGACATCTACATTTATCCCCAATTGAGAATCAAAATGCAGATGCGTTGTTACCTCTGAGGATTGTGGTGGAATGCCTCTTTTCCAGTTAAAAGGGTTTCCCGTTCTATACACTCACCATACGCGACATTAAGATCTCTGCACGGAATTTAGTGTTTTCTTCCTTCAACTGTCGAACTTCGGACGTTTGAGTATTTATGTCGGTTTTCATTTTCTCGAAATGCTTATTGAAAAACGTTGAGGACTCCTCAAGGCTGTTGATATCCGCGTAAATTAAGTTCTATTTCATTTATTATGATACGTATTTCAGAGCGTGAAACACAGTCAATGTGCTCATCCACCTGCGGATGTTCTGCCGGCCTACGCCTCATAGTCACATTAATAGAAATTGACGCCATCCTAGGCGATCCCGGATCGGTGTGTTGGAGTTACAGTACAGCTAATCCATTTTTGATTGTGCAGCCATACCATTCAGTTCAATATCAGAGATATTAACGCATAAGCTGTGGTAAGATTTTTTTTATAGGATAGGGTGACAAACGAGCACACAGGCCACCTGATGATAAGGGATTGATGTGGCCCATAGACATCCACATCTATCCTCGTTTGCGAATCAAAATGCAGATGCGTTGTCACCCGTGAGGACTAAGATGGAATGCCTCGTTTCCAGTTGAAAGGGTCTCCGGTTCTCTACAGCCACAATACGCGACATTAAGCTAACTAAATCTAATAATTTAAATTATCATACAGTCCTGGTCCCCGTGGTATCGTGCCAAGAACGCTGGCTGCGTTTCCTCTCTAAATGGCTATACTTAGCCTTTGAGCGAGTAAAGAACAAGCCCTCTTATCACCAGCAGCAACGACCAGTCGCGTATATATTTCCTTTAGCAACTTTACCGAACATGGCCCCACTAAAATAAAAATAAAATTGTGTGAAATATACATTGATGGTTTTGAGTCTAGTTAAATTACGTTTTTCCCCTTTGACACTAACATCCTTGCCTACCTTTGTATCTATCGTATATGTGTTAGATTGGGTACGGATAAGTTTAGACGAAGAAGTGTACGGACATTTGTAACATTATAATCGATTTCGTAGTCGATAACTTCAACCAGTAGTCAAAAATTGTCGCCACGGTCATAAATAATATACCAGCGTAAAATAGCAGCTTAACACTGCTGTGTTTCGTATGATGAGTGTAGAGAACCAAAGACCGTTTTTACTGGAAAAGAGGCATTCCATCTTCGTCCTCACGGGTGACAACGCATCTGCATTTTGATTTAAAAATGAGGATAGGTGTAGAAGTCTATGAGCCACAGCAACCAGTTTCCATCAGGTAGACTGTGTGCTCGTTTGTCACCCTATCCTATAAAAAAATCGGCCAGTAGGATTTTGTAACCATAAAATAATTAAATAAAAAACTCACTTTCCGTTGCGATATAAGGAAAATGCCTTACGAACTTACGATACAACCCATACGAATCATGTTGTGGATCACTCACGAAATTTCACATGAATACCACGAATACATATCTCTCCAGCATGTCTGGAGTGCAACGGTTATTTGAAAACCACAAGAACGTAAGAATGTCTACAAATTTATTGCACATCTTCATATCTATTATATTTACTATAATAAAACTCTAACACGACGTCTGTCTGAACACGCATCACGTAAAAACCTGTGAACCGATTTGGATGGGACTTTCACTAGCAGATAGCTGATGTTATAAGTAGTTACTTAGGTTTCTTTTACTTTAGGAAAATAACTAGGGTTCCACGTAAAAAAATAAACCTATGAAGTCCAAAATCACAATAAATTCCACGCGGGCGAAGTCACGGGGAACAGCTAGTTTAATATAACAAGTTAAATGATTTCAACTATAATATGCATAGATACAAATGTGCTTCGAAATTGAGTACGGAAACAGTTAATAAAATCTTCATGTCTATTTCGATAATAAGTTCATACTTTCTTATTGATTTTTCTTTGTGAAGTTTTGGATCTCGTATTAGTTTTTAAAATATATTGAATAAATTGTGATATTAGCTAATTTTACTAACTAATTAATGTCACGTTTTGGTATTTAGTTTATATTTCAAGATCCCAGTGGCTATAAATAGAACATAAGAACCTAAGGCTATTTAAGTTTTGTCTGAAACAAAAGCTGCAGACAGTATCACCCACACACTTTGCCAATGCATACTCATACAGTCATGCTAAGATGCAACATCACAAATCGATAATCGGTTCTTTATTGAAAAACGAACGAGTGAGATTGACTACTTAAACACAAAAATGTTAAAAATATAAATTAGTTTAATTATAAGCCATACAGATAAATATGTTTTTTTATTAATTACAATAAATATAAGTTCTCACTTCTATTTGGCACGATCTTGTCACACCACTGTCACTTCCATTGGATGGAAATGGCATGACATGTTTATTGTTGCATTAAGAACACTATTTATTCCATTTTCAATCATCATCATCATCATTACATCCCTTCACAAGCCCACTGTTGAACATAGGCATCTCCCAAGGAACGCCACAAAGCACGGACTCGAGCCACCTGCATCCATTGACTTCCTGTATGTCTTACCATGTCGTCACTCCACCTAGTGAGGGGACGCTCTACACTTCGCCTGCCGGTACGAGGCTGCCACTCGAGAACCTTTCTTCCCCATCTACAATATAACAACAATTTTTCTGATTAACGTCAGTCTAGAACGTCCCTTGACGACTCTGCCGCAATTCTGCCGCATAAATTTACTTTATCACTCCTTCTACATTTATTATTTCTAAGTGTAACCGAAGCATTCCTTTATTAATCCTGGTCACAAAATCTTCTTGCGAACCTCATTTTTCTCTTATCACACAATATCTCACGCTTTTAATCAGAGTCACTCCTAACATACATTTTTATGACCGCATTGCTATAAGTAGCATTAATTTTACTTTCATGCTTCACACCCAACTTTACGCTACATACAAATTTCACAATCATACATGAAGGCAGGGACCTACAAAGCATTGTGTATGGTCAAACGTACATTGTTTGACACATTTTATTGCTTCCTACATTAAACTGAAGAGCCCCATTCACTTACGCCCGGCATCCGCCATTGTACTATGTCGCTGTTACGTATACCATCTCTGCTAAACACACATACACACACACACACGCACAATTCACACAATCCCTGTTATTGTATACTGTTAACCTGCGAGAGTGTGGCAGTATGGTTGCACACAGTTGCATCTTGGCTCTAACAAAACCCAAAAATATTAACGGTATGACAGCATCTAATTTGCGCACACTAACCCATTCGCTCCCTTAGGTAAGTATACAAGCATTCATGATATACTTACTTGAAAAGGCTTATATCCACAAGTGGATAGTATGGTAAAAAAGAAGATAATGCCATAATAATATTTAGTATGTTTATATATTCCAGATCTTTACTGTTCTTACTCCTTTTAGTCATCAGTTGTAAAATAACTTCACTCTTTACGTCAAATATTGAAGTTGAAACCCAAGTTTAATCAGAGTTGGTCTACGAACTTCCAACATAAAGAAGGATATGGAACACAGATGTTAGTTTTGAAATCATAGTTACTCGTTTTGAGAAGTTTTCATTGCATTTAAAAACTAATTGTACATTGAAAATTATTATTTAAGAGATGTCCCGCTGATTCTTTTCAAAAATACAGTTTTATCTAAACCAGTGGGAAAAAACAAGTTTCAATAAGTATTATTAACACATAAACAAGTGGTAAAATGAAACATTTTGTACAACCGACTTCAATCTAAATAAAATAAGAACATCGTCAATGTAGACGAAGTCAAATACGCATTATTTAGTATAACCTTGTACTATTATTTATTCTGTGATAAAACTCAAAATCTACTGGTCAGATCTTGATCAAATTTATGTGGGACCACATGAGAAGGACCAGCTTTCAAATTAAAAAAAGAATCAGCAAAATCGGTTTACCTAGAAAAAAATTCTGAGGCAACACTCTTAAACAATTACAATCGAATTGAAAACCTCCTCCTTTTTTGAAGTCAGTTGACAAAATAATCTATCCCATGCTTTTCCATGTTAACAGCCCATATTGATTTCCAATTTTGATGTTACTAACGCCAAGCTGAGCGATTAAAACATTAAGAAATATTTGGTACAGTAAGGGGAACTATAAGCATCACAGTGGTAAGGTTACCTCCTTATCACTGTGAGCTTAACCCCATTGAACTTGTGTGGGCAGATGTGAAAGGGTACGTTGCACGAATAAATACAACTTTCAAGTTAAAAGATGTTAAAAATTTACTTAAAGATGGTTTAACTCAAATCACGCCAGATAAATGGAAAAACTGTGTTCAGCATGTCCTTAAGGTTGAACAAAAAATGCGTGGCATGGATGATAGAATTGACCAAACTGCAGATCGCTTTATAATTAATGTTACAGATAGTTCATCAAGTGAAGATACGAGTGATGATTGCACCGAATAAAAATAAAGTTCTTATATAATATTAAAAATAAAGTTTTATCTTTTGCATAAGTACGTACTTATTCGGTGTCGTTATCACTCGAATCTTTATATGTGTTATAAATTAATGTTTTTTGTTGTTAAATGAATAAAGTACTTTATAACAATAGATGATTTTTCTTCTACAGCGATCTTTCACATAACTTTTTAATAATAGTTAATAAATATATATTATATCAATCATTATAAAAAAATCATTATAAATAAAGAAAGTACTACATATAAAATGTGCCTATATATTGAAGGTTTGTAACCCCTGGTTAAACGACCGAAAGGTCATTGTCCGTTTTTCTCAATCGATTTGGCACATACTATAGCATTATCAATGCAAAGATATCGGCTCTACGCTCGCCAGGCCGCCTGTACAGCGTAGTGCGTACGGGCTACGCTATTTATGGGCTGAGGCCCATACTATTGTATCGGATATGTGTCTTTATCAAGCTGTGGGATTTAAATAAACTTACACAAATAAAAATATTTTAATTTACTCATGCGCGAATGTGGTTGATTTTTCGTTCAATATTTATTTGTCTATCAATCATTATATTATACCGAATAAACACTTAACTACTGCTTATATTTACTAACTTTGTATTTGGTATTAACTTTTATTAATAAATTAATACGATCATGAAATCTAGAATCCAGTCAAAATTAAATGATGCTGTAAGTACTCTTTTTTTGTACTGTCGCATTATCTTCTAGATTGTATATTATATTTGTCAGGGCAGGTTATTCCGGCATTAAAATGACTGCTTGGAACAGATGCCCGCAAATTTTGTATTTTTTTTTATAAAAGATGGGGCAAACGAACATGCGGCTTCCTTGATGGCAAGTAATTGTACTGTACGTAAACATATGCAAGAATGAAAGAATTGTAATATAGTTTATAGTAATTTGTTGTTATCGCTGGCCTTAAAGCGAACAATTATGAACTTACACCGTAGCTGTCACGAAATGCTGTTCCAATAATGAATCGTTACTTCTTCGTAAAGAATGATGTTAAATAAATGTTTGTATCATTGATGACTAACTATAACATTGGATCGATAACTTAACGCTTTAATTGAAGAAGTCACCGAAACATTTGCAAACATGTGATTGGTTAGCGAACCATTATTATTTGTATTGATGGAACATTGTTTAAAAAATGTAAATACGTATGAAAACGTTATAGCTGAAGTTTCACAAAAGAAATCAAACACTAGGTAATTCTTTGACAAACGTGTGAAACCGGTTCGTTTATAGTCCATAACAATAGGATAAAAATGGAAGCAATACCGTCATGCAACGAGCGCTTAAGTAAGCAAACATATGTAAACAACAAACAGGATGTTGATACATCACGTACAATTCGCTTTAAGTTTACTACATCCATAACTACTTTAATTTTTACACTGCTTTCAAAGTTCTTTACACAATAGTATTTTTCGGAATAAAACGTAAAGGTGATCTATATGTACTATATCTATCAGGGTATATTTCCTGTCCTCTATACAGAGTCATTTTGCAATAACCGGCCAGATTTGGATTGCAGGTTCGGAATATGTTATGTAGGCAAATGGTGAAGAAAAATTAATTAAAGAAAAATCTCAAACATTCTGTACTTTTTATTTTTTAAATTCAAAATGCGTGGTAATGCATTATTTTAACTAATTTTACTGCGCTGTATATATTCCGTAAGGGTCGATCAGTAGCCAAAAACGTTGTTGCCCATAAATCAAATTTAATTTTCAAAATTTCAAATAAATGTAGAAACCTTATATTTATATTTTCAAAAACTGCAATAACAGTACATCATTATTTATATTATTGAACTTACTGATAATAATCTTAAACATGTGTTGGTATACTAATTTTATTTTGAAATTCGATTCATTAAAATGTTATCATCAAAATGTGCGAGGACTTCGCTCTAACTTAACAGATGTAAATAACCAAGTTCTTAATTCAAACTATGATATAATTGTTTTAACTGAGACTTGGTTCAGTGATAGTGTGTATGATACTGAGATCTTCGACGATAGATACCACATATGTAGACGAGATCGCGAAACATCTCCTCTTTTTAGTCATATGAAAATTGGTGTCGGAGTTTTGATAGCAGTAAAAAAGGACGGATTAAACTCGCGCAGACAAATTAGATTGGAAAGTCTCGATGAAGACTTATGGGTCACAATTGAACTTAACACAAGTAATCTAATGGAATGGTTACATGTGTGCGCAGTATATATCCCTCCACCAGTTGATCGTAACACATTAGAAACATTTATTAATAATACTACGGATACCATAAATAATAATAATTTAGGCATGGCTAACAACTCAATTTTGCTGCTTGGTGACTTCAATATGAGTTCTATCACGTGGGCACTTCAACACGTCATTGACGGTCAGTACGCATACCCTACTCTAACTGTCTTCTTAAAAGTAGCTTAATAGATTTTTTCTCTTTGCACGATCTGAGTCAATATAACACTAACTAAAACGCAAGCGGAAAGATACTAGATCTAGTTTTGTCTAATGTAAACCTCAATGTGGTCGAGAGTCAGTATCCTATACGCAATGTAGACATTTTACATCCAACATTAGAATTTTTCTTTAAGATCAACTAATCAATTAATTTCCCCGCAACTAAGAATAAATCTTTCCACAATTTTGAAAGAGCAGATTTTGATTCCATTATAGCATTCTTAAACAATGTTGATTGGCTACAAAATTTAGGCGTACTAAATAATGTAAACGAAATGATATCGAAATTCTACGAAATCCTGCAGGTGGCAATAGACAGATTCGTCCCCAAATCTTGCAAATCTTCAAAACCTTATCCTATCTGGTTCACACCCGCTCTAATTAAACTCATCAAACGGAAACACAAATGTCATAATAAAATTAAACTGTTTAATAATACATTAGATAAAATTGAATTCTCTTACCTGAGGAAGGATTGCAATAAACTTATAAAACAATGTTATTATAATTATATTGAACACATCGAGGAAGCTATTAGCAATAATCCGAGGTATTTTTGGACACATATGAAGAACATGCGTCGTATAGGCTCAAATTATCCTAATAAAACGTCTCTGAATGATCGCGATGCAAATAGTAGGCAAGAAATATGTGATTTGTTTGCTAATCATTTCTCATCAAATTTTATTAAGGATGATATTAATAACACAAACAGTCTCCAAAACAAAAAAATATATAGGCAATATTTACGTATCTAAACGAGAAATTGAGAATAGGCTGAAAAGGTTACATACATCAAAAAGTGCTGGTCCAGACGGTATTCCGCCTATATTTATATATAGGTGTGCAAATTCTTTGGCTGCTCCGTTAACTATATTCAATACCTCCTTTGCTCTGGCATTTTCCCCGAAAAGTGGAAAGAAGCGCGGATTGTACCAATTTCTAAAAGTGAAAATCCTACGAGTGTTACTAATTATAGACCTATACCCATATTATCTACAATGTCAAAGGTCTTTGAGATCTTAGTCTATGAATCATTGTTCAAGAATCTAGGACGACGTATAAACTGCCAGCAACATGGTCTTTTGCCTGGTGGATCTACTGTCACAAATCTGTTCTTATATGTCACCGATTTAATTGAGAACTTTGATAATAAACTACAAGTGGATGCTATATACACAGACTTCTCCAAGGCCTTTGACAAAGTAAATCACGCACTACTTGTCAATAAACTGAGAGCTTTTGGTATTAATGGAACATTATTAAACTGGTATGCATCATGCCTTCAAAGTAGATCTTCGACCGTGGTGATTGATGGGTACTCCTTGCAGCCATATATTGCCTACTCCGGTGTACCGCAAGGTACACCGGAGTAGGCAATATATGGCTTAGGCACAGTTGAACTTAGGTCCAGTACTTTTAAACATCTTTATAAACGACATTGTTTCGATATTTCAACACTCTATGGTCTACTTATTTGCTAATGATCTAAAAATAGTTAAAACTATATATAGCAACTCTGACGTCGAATTGCTACAAGATGTTCTCAACAGCCTTATTCAATGATGTAATAACAACCAAATGTTTATCAATGCCAAAAGATGTCAACTTATTAGGTTTACCAGAAAACACAATTATAAAAAGTTTCAATACTATATCGATACTGAGAAATTAATTGCAGTTCGAGCGATACGTGATTTAGGCGTTATACTAGATAGCGAATTAAAATTTACCAACCATATTGATAACATAATCACCTCAGCTACTAAGTCACTGGGTTTTGTATTGAAGAATTCCAAAGAGTTCAAGCAGCCCTCTACTCCAATCACACTTTACAGTAGTCTGGTTAGAAGTAAATTAGAATACTGCAGTCAAATTTGGAATCCGCACTATAAAATCCATACCATTAGAATCGAAAGAATACAAAAGCGACTGCTGCATCATCTTGCTTACCGTTCGAATAGCTATCAAACTAATGATTCCTACGAAAGACAGTTGGCACAATTTAACATCACATCACTACAATCGCGTAGAAGTATCTCAGACATGATGTTCTTATACAAAACGCTCAATAATAGTATTGATTGTCCAGCAATAGATCAATTATTTAACTTTAAGTTGCCATCAAAAATGCCTAGAAATCCGCACGCCTTTTTCAATGTATCCCTTTATAGCTCTAACTTGGAAAAGTATTCCCCTCTAGCCAGACTGGCTCGCACTTATAACGCACTGTCCTCGAAGATATCTGGTCTCGATATTAATTGCGATCTTATCCACCTTCAAATCAAAATTAATCAATTTCTATGAGTTAACGAATTAACTAATTATTAATTATAACATTGGAATTGTTTATGATTTTTATAGTTTGATTAATATAATATAATATGACTATGAAGATATTTATAATATTGTCAAATAACTCTATTTCTTTTTAAAAATTTGTATTTATTCAATGATGTAATTCAGTTTTTATTCCTTACAAAATAATCAATGCATGTTGTAATTGCCCATAAAAAAAAATACAATTATAATGTGTCGAATTTGTTAAGAAAATGATCTTTGTATAACTGTTGTAATTTCTGTTAGTAATCCTAATAAATAAATAAATAAATAAATAAAATGAATAAATAAATAAATTAAGCTTAAAATTTGGCTACTCCTTGAAAAATAACCTTGTATATAAAAATCAATTGCTGTCCGTTAGTCTCGCTACAACTCGAAACTGGCTCGACCGATTCAGACGAAATATTTTGTGTGAGTATAAATGCATCCTTGAATAGTTTGGATTTACAATAGGACCCGGTAGGTAGCGTTGTTGTTGTGATATAGAAATCACCCGTGCAAAGCCGGGGCGGTTCATTAGTAGGTAATATAAAAATAAGTTTTTCCATAGAGTAATTACAAGTTTTTCGTTCGAGTTACCTGTCAGTCTGACCATAAATAAGGTTATCTCGTATTTGATAAAGCTTTTTCTTTTTATTTTCTAAATTAAAATTTGGAATACTATATGAGATAAACTTCGGTCGATTTTTGGCCATTTCAATATTATTTTTCACCGTAGTTGTTAAATTACATTATGGAGTGTTAAGTTTTTTTATAGATGAGGGGGCAAACGAGTATGATGGTTTAAAGTGACTACCGCTGCCCATGATGAACTGCAAAAGGAGTAAGCTCTTTTCTTGAAGGTCGTGACGTGAAATTTGGAGGCTGGATTTAATCCGAACATTTCCTCAGAGCATTCTACTTTAGAGAAATCTATATTCATAATTAAAAAAATATCAGTATTCCTTAAATTCCTAACATTCCTAATTATCCTTACCAATATACTATTAGGGAAGGTAATCACGGCTACATAAGAAAATCCACTACCTCATAATATCCCGTGGGTGTCGTGGGAGGCGACAGAGGTAAATTAAATTGAAAATTGACAGCAGAAGCAGTCTATGGCTGTGACCTATGTTCAGCAGCGAACTTGTGAGTTGCTGTAATTAATTAATGAATGAAAGAAAGTAGGTAATCAATATTAGTTTAGTATTTTTACTTTTCAAAAGATATGATAATACTAAATGAATATTGAAACCGTGTTAACAAATAACTGTTGACGAGTAAACAATTCATTTTACAGAATTAAATCGGTTAAATAGTGGAGAATCGCTTATTGCTGAACTCGGCGTAAATTATACATATTTGTTTGTGATCGCGTTCTCGAAATAAACTCTAACGATATCGATGAAATTTACAATACAGGGTTTACGGGAGCGAAAAGTCGATCTAGCTAGATCTAATTTCTGTGAAAATTCGTTTTCTCCGAGTTTTCGCACAGAAAGCAACAAGCTGAGCTTGCCATCGCAATCGGGTCGAAGAGAAGTAGCCATAAGCAGGCGTTGCCCTCTGTCAAAGTATAAGTCCACGTGGACCGATGCGTAGAATAAAACTAGTTGCACCTGCACTGTTCACTACACTAAATCTAGTTGCGCGGCTGAATCGCCGTCCTTTATTTTACATGGGGAAATGCCTACTCATACCCACCTCGCGGGGGCAAGGACGGGTTATATCGGACTCGCACGGACTAAAACCTAATGGTGTTCCACCTTAGCCGCATATTGACAGGGCCACGGGAGCGCTTTCGCACACATCCGCGGTCTCACCAGCACCGGCCGCCCCATGGCAGCCCCTTCTCGGAGGAGGACCTCTCCTCTTCATTCCCCTTCTCAGGCAAGGCGCCTGAATCGACGTCCTACAAAAATGCCGAGTTGAGTTTTTTTTTTACTGCAAAAAGAGATCTGCAAAGTCAAATTTACAAAAAAAATCTCCATTACCTTTCCATATATAAGTAATTTTAAACACATTATTGCTATTTATTTCTTATTAAATTTAAAATTACAATAATAACGGTCGTATTGTTTCGAATTCGTTTACATGGTAGAACTACACTGTAGATATTATATTATAGTTGTAGCACTAATGGGTCGGCTCGACAGGGGTAAGGCCACACTCTCACGTATGGTGAGTGTAGAGAACCGGAGACCTTTTTTATTTCATTTTTAATCGGGGATAAATGTAGATGTCTATGGGTCACAGCCTCCACTTACTATCAGGTGGAATGTGTGTTCGTTTGTCATCCCCATCCCATAAACAAAACCGAGCGATACTGTTATACTGTATCTATGTGTGTGTGTGTGTGTGAAATCGTTATTTTAGGTATTGTTATAATTGATACGTGTGAGTTTCGTAGTGACGGACGATGGTTTTTATGCGCGCAGATTTTCACTTGCAAAAAATGACAGACAGTTCTGTATCGGGAGAAACTATTACTCCCCTTCTGTTCGCCGGCGGACCGTGTTGCTCTATGTAGTTGGCTGTGACGTCACACGGCGTGTGAGTATGTACGTACATACTCCCTCTACGGACGTACATATATATTATTTCAATAGGTTAAATGTTTAATAGTGTTTGCAGAAACGGCCATTTTAAATTTATTATTAAGTTCAATAAAGTCATTGATGTCAGTAGTAATCGTTTTTCATTTCGACGAAATGTTGCACTCAGGGAATTAATTTAAATAATATACACGATTTAAATAAAATTATTAACCAAAAATGTGTTGCATAAGTTTTCTATCCGGCTGGATTTTAAACCTTGGGCCACAAAATAAAGAGCAAATTCCTTACATAAACATTTTATTAAAAATTACAAACTGTCATGTACTCATCAGTTCCGTCGGACTCGTAGTCTTTACATTAGTTGAAATGTTGTATAATGTTAATGTAATCACAGTCACAGCTACACTACGCTGTATATTTTCTGAAATCCTTGAGAAACACGAGCGCATTGTTCTGTACCTATAATTTTCCAGGGCTTAATATTTCTCTATCATTGATTTATAAGTACTTCGGGGCTATGCAATATTTTGTTTGCCACATTATCTACTAAAAACCTCATGTGTACGAAAAGGGAAACTGATGGAAAAGCGACATAATTTTTACTTACAGGTACAAAGGAAATCGATTTAGCATAGCTACAAACAATTTATTACTGTAGTGGCACTTGGCAGGTAAATTATTTATTTGATTTCCGAGATCTTGTCCACATAATATAATAACCATTGGCTGTTAGAGAAAATATTGTTTTATAATTAAACAAGGCGTTGTGAACATTTCAAATAGTTTGTGGTATTTTATAACTGAACGAGAAAACGTATTAACGCTCGTGTCTGAAAATTAATGATTCCTACCGATTGAGTTATTTTTTAAGTTGAAAAGTTATCATTTAGCAATTTCGAAAAAAAAAATTCTAAAAATATTTTATATTGATATATCAAGAATGAGTTCTTCGTTGCAGGATACTACCTTAAGTAATGAAAAAAAATTGTAAGTAGACTTCTGTACAGAATTTAATCCTGGGTTCGAATCAGCTATCGAATCAGAAATGAAAAAGAAATAGTTGAAATAATTAAAAAGAATACACAATTAAAGTGTGACATGGCAATGTTACACACAGATTATCTTAATGTATTAAAAGAAAGGGACCAGCTTCAGGGAACGGTCAATGAGTTTGATCAGTGCAGCAAGGAATATGAGGAAGCTCTCAAATTCATTGCTGCATTGCAATTACAATTGAACGAAGCCCAAGAGCAAATTTTACAACTAAACAAAAACTTAGACAACTTAAAAGCCTCCAAAACTCAGAGTCTGTTCCATGAACTTGTAGAATGCACAACGTCTCAAGAATCCTCAAAATTGTTACAAACATCATCAACAGTGGAAACAGTGGATTTGACAGGTGAAGATGTCTTCATAGCGGGAACAGCAGGAAGAATCGCTTGCAGTAACAATAAATTAAAAAATACATTAAAATTAATAAATACATTAATAAATTGCAAAAAAACATAAAAAATTAAATAAGTATTAAAAATCATGTTAAGTTATGTAAAGAAAAACAAGAATTAATTAATAAGGTCAAAATATATTCAATTGAGGTGGATAGCATTAGGAAAAGTTATGAGACTGACATGGAGTATCTTAATTCAGAAATTTCTTCACTTCATAATGCACTACAAGTTATAACAAATAAATATAAATTAGCTCAATATGAAATAAAGGAACATATACTGGCCATGGACGAACTGGTAATATAATGAGGAACGGTTTTGAGTCATTAGTAAAGCATCAGTGTGAGTGTCAGCGCTCATTACCGGTTACTTCAGGGACAGTATGTGTTAATAATATGGAGAAAAATAATCCCTCTCCTACTTATAAACTCCATGACAGTTCCAAAACAAAAAATAATTTGAATAATTTAAATAATTTAAATGTTAGCAAAAATAATATTGTTGTGTACAGTGATGATATAGGTAAAAACTTAGGTTTAGTGTTAAATAGCTGTCTAAAGGAACACCAAATTACTAATTATTGTATGCCTGGAGCAACATTTAGTCAAATTATAAATAAAATTCTAATAAGTAGCCATAGTTCTAATAGTATATTGATACTTCTTATTGGGAGAAGGGGCAATGTGAATAAAAAACAATTATTGGATTATATTGAAATTCTAAATAATTTAAATGTTCACAAGATTGTTCTGTTTACATTGCCTTACTTATGGGGTCTGCCACAAGAAAATAAATTAAGACATGATTTAAATATCCAAATGACTAATTTAATATGCAATAATAATGTAAAACTGACATATAATTGTAATAATTATAAATTTCATTTAACTGATTTAAATAATTTAATTAAGAAGTTTTTGACAAGAGATAGGTATTACCTATCAAAGTATAGTTTAAGACTGGTAGCAAATACGCTATCTTATTATTTATATTTTAACTCAGCCAATGATTTGGCTACCTTGACACCTGCTTCTTTTGAGCAACAAAATAATTTTACATATGATTTGGAACCAGTTCCAAGTAATTTAAATTAGATAATAAGACAATAGAGGTAATCTCTAGCAAAGATAATTTATATAGCTTAGAATGCAACTTACCAATACATAATTATGTAATTTCACAAAATAACAATAATAAAAACTGTATCAACCTGGTGCATCAAAACATACAAGGTATGTTAGGCAAAGAATTAGAAATTGAATTATTTTTAAATAGTAACAGTATCCCAACGGATAGGTCTTAAGATGAACATGGACAAAACAAAGATTATGTTTAATGTCCATGTCACACCTATGCCGGTAGTTGTTGGGAGCACTAAGCTCGAAGTTGTTGACGAGTATGTTTACCTGGGACAAATAGTCCGACTAGGTAAGTCCAACTTCGACCGAGAGGTCAATCGACGGATTCAACTCGGCTGGGCAGCGTTCGGGAAGCTACGACACATCTTCTCAGTCAGAAATACCTCAAAACCTTAAAACAAAATTGTACAACCAGTGCGTGTTGCCAGTGATGACTTACGGAACTGAGACGTGGTCCTTCACTGCTGGCCGTATGAGGAAGCTCAAGGTCGCTCAGCGAGCTATGGAGAGGGCTATACTCGGAGTTTCTCTGCGTGATAAACTTAGGAATAAGGATATCCGCAGTAGAACCAGAGTAACCGACATAGCCCAACGGATTAGTAAGCTGAAGTGTCAGTGGGCCGGCCATATAGCTCGAAGAACTGACAACCGATGGGGAAGAAAGGTTCTCGAGTGGCAGCCTCGTACCGGTAGGCGAAGTGTAGGGCGTCCCCCCACAAGATGGAGTGACGACCTGGTAAGACATGCAGGAAGTCGATGGATGGAGGTGGCTCGGGACCGTGCTTTGTGGCATTCCTTGGGGGAAGCCTATGTTCAGCAGTGGACTTGTGAAGGGCTGTAATGATGATGATAATGATGATGAGTAACAGTATACATATTTTATGTATTACTGAACATTGGTTGAAAGATTATAACTCCATATTTAATTTCAGTAATCACCAGGTGGTCAGTTCGTTCAATAGAGATACTAAGTTACGTGGTGGCTCCTTAATATTAGCTAATAAATCCTTATCATGTAAAGAACGTAAAGACATTGTGAGCCTCTCTGTTGAGCGTACTGTAGAAATGGCATGCGTTGAGCTTGAGCACCTTATTGTTGTCAGTGTTTACAAACCCCCATGTTCAAATTATGATACCTTTGAAAAGGTTATGGAAGAAGTTTTAGTTAAGCTTAATAAACAGAATAAATCTCTTGTAGTGTGTGGAGACTTTAATATCAATCTCCTGGAAAATTTTGCTCTTTGTTTAAATCCTATAATCTTGGTAATTTATTCTTTGACGCTACACGTATTGCAGGGTGTAGTGCAACTTGTATTGATAATATTTTTACAGGTGTTGTACCAATCAACAAATCAATAATTCAAAAACTTAGTTCAGATCACTGTGGACAACTGGTTTCATTACCTTATATGCACAAAAAACAGGTAATTGAGAAAAGTGTGTTTGTTCCTATTAATACAAAACGCCTGGAGAGATTTAGAAGTAATATGATAAAAAACCTTCCATCACTTCCTTATAAGAACAATGCAGACTATTTATATGGACAATTATTTACCCTTATAAGCAATGAATTTAAAATAACATTTACTTCTAAAACATTCTCCAGAAACAGTCGCAAGGCATTTAATGAGTGGGTGACAGTAGGAATTCATAAAAGCAGACGAAGGTTATATGACCTTTACCATGAAAGATCATATAATCTTTCCGATGCTTTTAAAAAATATGTTAAAAATTATTCTAAAATGTTTAAAAGAGTTTTCTCCACAGCCAAATCGTTTACATATTAGCAACAAAATTAAGACGGCTAAGAATAAAATTAAAATGACGTGGAGTATAATTAATAATGAAACCGGTAAAGACAAACCTCGTAACTCAAATTATCAATTAAAAATTAACAATTAATTGACTCAATCAAATCAAGAAGTCGCAGCGGTGTTTGAGAAATATTTCACTGATATTCCTATCTTGACAACCGAGTCATTGAATACTTCTCCAACAGTCGCCGAGTCATTACTCAAACAGAATGTTAACACCTGTTTAAAAGAATTTAGATTTGAAAAAGTATTATCGCAAGATGTTGTAAAATACTTCAAAACCATTGATGTAAAGAAGACCGCAGATTTGTGGAGGATTTCCGTTACAGTTATTGCGTCCATAATAGATTTAATTGCATCTCATCTTGCTATTATTTTTAATACTTGTATCGATTCTGGTGTGTTTCCTGATTTAATGAAGAATAGTAAAGTAATACCTTTATTTAAATCTGGTAGTACATTGGACCCCACTAATTTTAGACCTATTTCTGTACTACCAACTCTCAGTAAAATTTTTGAAAAAATAATTTTGGATCAATTGTTAACTTTTTTTAATACAAATAAATTACTTCATAAAAACCAATTTGGTTTTACAAGGGGTCGCTCGACGTCGGACGCCGGTGTTGAGCTTATGAAATATATTTTTAATGCCTGGGAGAATTCACAAGATGCCTTAGGTATTTTCTGTGATCTTTCCAAGGCTTTCGATTGTGTTCATCATGAGACATTAATCAGGAAACTACAACATTACGGTGTAAAAAATTTAGCGCTTAGACTTATTACTTCATATTTAAGTAACAGAATTCAAAAAGTAGAGATTAATGGTAAAGGTTCCTCCGGATCGGTAGTATCAATGGGTGTTCCTCAGGGCTCGATTCTTGGCCCATTCCTGTTTTTAATCTATATTAATGACTTACCTTATCTTGTAGGGGACAATCACGATATAGTATTATTTGCTGACGATACCTCTTTCATTTTCAAACTCAAACGACAGTTAATTAGTTATGACGATGTAAATAATGCTCTATCGAAATTAGTACATTGGTTTAACGCCAACAATATGCCCTTAAACGGCAATAAGATAAAGTGTATTAAATTTACAATACCTAATGTAAATCATTCGAATACCAATGTGCTGTTAAATGGAGAGGAGTTGAGTCTTGTGGATACCACTGTTTTTCTTGGTATTACTATTGACGCGAAACTTCAATGGGGCCCCCATATATCTAAATTAGCAAGCATACTTAGTTCTGCAGCATATGCTGTAAGAAAGATTAGAAGTCTCACAGATGTTGAGACAGCTAGATTAGTGTATTTTAGTTACTTTCATAGCGTAATGTCTTATGGAATTTTGCTATGGGGTAATGCGACTGATATTGAAGCTATATTTGTTTTGCAAAAGAGAGCCGTACGGGCGATTTATAACCTAAATTGTAAAGAGTCCCTCAGAGAAAAATTTAAAGAAATAAACATATTAACTTTTGCATCGCAATATATTTATGAGAATGTAATGTGTGTGCATAAAAACATAAATAGCTTTAATAAGAATAAGTATGTGCATACTTTAAATACTAGGAACATACATAAGCTTGTAATGCCAGTTACTAGACTCCACAGAATCAGTAATTCATTTAAGTGATTAATGAGCGTTATTATTAGGCATAGCCTATTTAAACTTACGAACGAAAGTTACTTCATCATCAAAACAATTTTATGAAGATAAACTTTGTTCTTTATACCATGTTATTTGGACGCATAGTTTAAGAGATAATGTAAAATTAAAATAATTCAATACTTGGCTGGGCGCGCGAACGACGCCTAAACCCTAGCCGTTATAGAGTGCTTAAACTAGGTCATGTCGCGCACCTCGGACACGTGATGACGCGGGTGAAACCGCGGGCACAGCTAGTAATAACGTATAATTCAATCCGGTTAATTTTGTTTGAGCGTTTCATAGACTCTGCCACAGCTCACTCTGGCATATCGCCATAACCTCCATGTTCTCGAAAATAATGGAATCCATTATTAAGTGCCAGCTCATGCGGAACCTTGAGGGGCTCCAGCAGATTAGTGACCGTCACTACAATTCCCGTCGGGGTTGCTTAGCTGGTGATCTTTTTGTTTACCTAATATATAGATGGGCGCAGGCAACCGGGGTGAAAAACAATCTACCGATTGCCCAAGCTTTTACTATACAACATAAATAAAAGTGCAAAAAGAAAGTCTGCAAAACAAGCTTTGTGTTTTAATTAACGTGTCTGCTTTCAATTGTTTCCACTAACACATCTATGTTGTTGTGTGTTGGTATAGTTGTTACCAATTTAAAATAAATTGGATCTGTTTTTGACAGAAACCGTACTAAAGTGATGGTTTGATGTTAGGTGAAAAGAGAATATATTTCAATATGAATCCCTTCTAGTAGTAATAACATAATACGTACATCATCATCATTACAGCCCTCCACAAGTCCACTGCTGAACATAGACCTCCCCAAAGTAATGCCAAAAATACTGTTCTGAATCATCTGCATCCATCGATTTCCTGCACATCTTAGCAAGTAGTCTCTCCATTTATTTATTTATTTAACCTTGTAATAATGGTTATAATAGGCGGATTTTAATGCCTTAGGGGCCATTCATTAATTACGTAAGAATGATTTTGGCAATTTTTGACCCCACCCCCCCATGTAAAGGTACATAAAATTTCTCGAACTGCCCCCCTCTTCCTCTTCTTAGGTAAGATTCTATCGTCTCGTTTTTCAGATTAATAAAATGTTAATAGAAAAGTATTAATTACACAAAAAATACAGTTTGACATAAATCAAAGATTTTTATTTTTTAACAGATAATTTAGGTTACTCTTTTATTGCTGTGAGATATAGATTTAAGAGAGTGGGGTCAAAGCCGCCAGTTTTTGAACAACATGGAAACTACGCGGGATTTTTATAGTTATGAAATAATGTTAGTTTGAATAAAACAGTATGCTATTGTGAGCGGAATTATGATTGAATAAAAAAAAATTCAATGCTATTGTTCCTTGAAAATAAAAGAAGCATTTTTTATATTCCAAATGATTGAAATAAGTTTAATGCGCGGGAAGAATGTACTATAATTATTATTTATAAATATATCATTTAAAATGTATAAAAATAAACACATTTACTATTTATATTTATTAACTAGATTTGTAATATTAAATTTCGACTTACAAAATATTACGTAAGAACGTGTTATACCCCCCCCCCCCACACTGCTCCCAAGATCAGGGCATGTCCCCCTCTCCCTCGGGGTCCATACGTAACAAATGTATGGAACTTTATGGTACTCTCTACCAGTCAACCCTGGGTGATTTGAAAAACTGTGGCGGGTGTAAACTCACTTCATATATTTAATAAATAAGTAATAAAGATATAAGATACGATAAAATGCAAATCAATAGAATATAGTTAGTAAAAATATACATGTACTTAAATCTACTATATAATATAGAATAACTGTAAAATTGTACCGTGTAATGGCGGTGTAAGAATATCCTAGACACCATAATATCATCCCTTGGGTGTCGCAAAAGGCGACACAGGGAAACAAATCAGGAGATGGGCAGCAGCGGCTCCTTAATAACGACTGAAAATAAAAAACTGCGGTTGTCAACCCGCTTGCCAAGCGTGGCAACTATGGCATATATCCCTCCTCCCTATGTTGCAATTTATGGAGGAGGCCTGTGACCAGCAGTGGGACGTATATAGGTCGTAACGGTAACGGTAATATAGAATAAATTATCTATACATAATATAATAAATCTGTAAAATTATTGTGTGTTCACGATTCACACAAAAACAACCAGACGGGTTTCCATGAAATTTTGTATGTGGGCAGTAAATGACCGTGTATAGTATAGTATAGGCGACTTTTTATCCACTTACGGAGGAGTAAAAAAAAGGGGTTATGTTTTTCCTTGTTTTAAGTTTATTATCATTATGGCTGCTGATGGTTATATTAGTTCTAAAGAAGATTAAGGTGTACATATAATAAATCTATAGAAAGGTGTGTGTGTGAAAATGAACTTCATCACGCCACCAACCAGATAGGACAGAATAACGTCTGCCGAGCCAGCTAGTAAATATATAAAAGGGTACTTAAATACAAAATCTTTAAATAAATAAATTAATACAATACAAAAATAAAATAACACAATACATTTTTTTTTTTTTTTTTTTTTTTAAAAAAAAACGATACCCCTACACTAGGATTTTCTCCTGTATCGCAGAGGCAGTTTACAAACACAAATTGCACAAGGACAAACATCCAGACCCGGAACAATTATTTGTAGGCCATACAAATACTTGTTCCGTGCGGGATTCGAACCCGCGGCCCCCAGCGCAGCAACTCATTGCTAAGCCACTGCGCCACGGAGCTGTCAAAGGAGACGATAGATAGATAGATAGATATTAAAATACATGTACAACATATAACTTATTGAGTGAAAGAGAGAGAAAGAACAATAGTCAAATAAGTCAGGTGGCATTACTCTTATGATAGAATTCTCGAACTAGTCTCTTAAAAAGTATTCTTGTCACTAGTTTCATTCCGGAGCAGTATGGACTGCACAGTAAAATAGGAGGATTAAAGAAGCCACTCCTTTGTGGTTTATTTAATTCCTTTTCTAAAATTAGTTATTTGGTGGGGGCCAGCCTACACTTCGCTTACCGGTACGAGGCTGCCACTCGCAAAACTTTTTCCTCGTATCCGATCGTATGGCCGACCGATGTTGCCACTTCAGCTTACAAATTCGGATTAGTAATACGTGGTAGAGCCATGCTGCAGCTATGTTATAGTTGTAGCACGAATGGGTTGGTTCAACCGGGATAGGGCCACCAGTAGGGAATACCAGCGTAAAATAGCAGCTAATACTGCTGTGTTTCGTATGGTGAATGTAGAGAACCGGATACCCTTTTTACTAGAAACGAGGCATTCCATCTTAGACCTCAGAGATAGCAGTGCATCTGCATTTTTATTCTTAATCGAGGATAGATGTAGATGTCTATAGACCACAGCATCCACTTACCATCATGGGGACTATGTAGTCTTTTGTCACACTTATTCAATAAAAAAACCGTGGTGTCTTATGAGATAAACTTTCGTTATTTCTGACTTATTTTACCTTAATTTTATATTTCAAAAACAAAAAAAATGTGCTAGAGACAACTATACCTTAATTATTTACTTTAACATATAAGGTCATAATACAAAACGTGATTTTAGGTATTAATAGAGGCAGATTTAAACCATCAGTAATCCTTTCACAATTTTCCTAAACCATAGCTTAAGCGCGAAATTATCCATAAAACACGTTTTGTAATAAGAGCGATAAAGTTTACTTATTGACATATAATAACGTACATAAAGATTTTAATTAAGTACCTTATCTGACGGCAACGAGAATAATATTGCAGAAATTTCCATACCCTTCGCCCAAAAGTAGAATATTCTCCACAGGGAGTCGACAACATCGTGAGGATCGAAGCGAGCACCTTGCTTAAATTCCATATAGTTAGTGAGGTTGAACGATCGTGAGCCCGCATCTACCGCCGACTTTCCAGGCATTTGCTCTGCCACCGCGAATAAAACAATTTTAAACATCCAAATCCACGTAAACATCGTTGCACGTTTGTAATATCACACGAATGTTGACGTGCATCATCTTAAATAAAGTGATTTAAGGCATAGATTTTGCACGAAGCCTGGTCATTATTATGAAGTGCCTAAAAGTATCCGATATATTTATTATGATTGTGTAATACGACAAACATTGTATTGCCATAAACAGACATATTATTCTAGTAACCGTTTAAAGCATATGCTTTACATTTAATGTAGATATTCTAACAAAACAAGAAAACATACTATTTTTAAATACCTACTTAACATGGTAAAAGTGATATTTATCAAATACATAATTGGGAGGCGCGTGCAGTTTTAAAGTAAACGATCTCTACCTCTGGGACCGTTTCTATTATAAACGCGCTTTATAAGTGATGTAAAACAGTGACAGTTTAGTTTTCGCGGGAGGAAGGAGATGAATGGCAGTTGTTGCATTTATTTATAATTTACTTTATAAAACTGAAACGACAGAGGACTCTACAGTCAATCTGATGTGAAGTGGCTCCTGCAGTGCACAGAACGCCTGCAGCCAGCATAAAACAAAGATGGCTACAGATGAGTTGTGACGCTAAGCACTAAGATGCAACGCATCGCTCTGGCTCCCTAAGCCCTGCAGACCGTCACACAGTAGTGCAGCCACTGCTATTTGGCGGCAGACATTATGCAGTTTCACATTGAAAACATTTGCCTCGCAAATTAGAAATCATTTGACACGACTCACTGTTCTAAAATAATATCAGCAGTTTAATTATTAATCATAAGTGATTCTATAATAACTAATATTCTACTACGCCACACTACTGTATTGTGCCGTTAGGGGGCAGCGTAAGAGAATTTAGGATCCCATTTTATACTTTAGAGAACGTAATAGTAAAATCGTTAGATACGGTACATGGGAAGGCTACAAGCGAGCACACTGTCCACCTGATGGTAAGTCTTGCTGTGGCCCATAGACATCTACATTTATCCTCGTTTGCGAATGAAAATGCAGATGCGTTGTCAACCGTGAGGACTAAGTTGGAATGCCTCTTTTCCAGTAAAATGACTCTCAGGTTCTGTACACTCACCATACGAAACACAGCAGCATTAAGCTGCTATTTTACGCTGGTATTCTGTGAGAGCGTGGTCCTTCCCCGATTGAGCCGACCCATTCGTGCTACAACTATACTACTAATATAGCTGCAGCATGGCTCTACCACGTATTAAAATTATATACAGTTTCAAAAATGAAAAAATGTAAAATATCCAGTCCCAGGTGCGAGACATCATTTACCACCAATTCACGTACCAATCAAGGCGTTAATGACAAATCATCTTCCAATAGAAGGCAGTTCAGCAATGGGCTGATATGATATAAGAGAAGTAAAACAAATATTTTTTGCTGTAATCAAAGGATATTAATTGAACTCAATAGCACTTCTTTGATGCTGTCTATAATCTTACGTATTGTTTTGACAACTTTGCTTTCGTCTGTTGATATTCTCGGTAGAGAGTAATAGTGTTCTGTGGTTGATATTATTCTCATCATCTAGACTCAGCAAAAGATATTATTCGAAGAGATATGTTCATTTTGAAAACGAAGTGATAAAAATAACTAGCGGTTAAGTAGAGTTTGAAAGTTGACATTTAAAAAATATTCAAACTATATATATTAAATATTACTTACCAATTATTAATTATTTAGTATTTTAAACACTTAAAAACGATACCAATCATAGAGCAAGACGCGCCACCGGCAGACTGGACCGGAGAATAAAATTACTTTCATCCGCAATGTTCACTAGACTAAATCTAGTTGCGCGGCTGAATCGACATCCTACGAAAATACCAAATTATTCAGTTTTTTTTACTGCAAAAGGAGATCCGCCAAGTCAAATTTACAAAGAGATGGCATATCTTTCATTTACAAGTAATTTTTAATAATTTTATTGCTATTAAATTATTTTTAAATTAAAAATTACAATAATAACGGTCTGTTGTTTCAGATTTGTTTACCAATTTAGGCCACCCGCTCTCATATAATATCTAGATCGGTCGAGCGAGTGATCCGAGCCTGTATACCATTTGTCGCTGTCACCGAGTGATAGTGTTATAATACGCGGGTGGCCTGAAAAGTTTCCGACCTAACAAACATACAAGACTGTTTTTCTACAAATTTATTTTTATTTTTCTACATATTCTCTTTGTAACCCTACACTTCTCCCATCGATGCTGCCATCTCTCTAACCCGTCCAAATAGTACTCGGTGTTTTTCTCTGTAAAATAATTGTTCACGAAGGTGATTGCCTCCTCATTTAATGAGCGTCTCTGTCCTCCGAGCGTAATGTTTAGACGAGGGACTAAAAGGAAGTCGCTTGGGGCTAGATCTGGTGAGTAAAGCGGATGGTCAAGCAGTTCAAACTGTAATTCTCTTCGTGGATTGTCTGCAAAGTTGTGAGACGGCTCGTTGTCGTGGTGAAACAGGATTATCAACAAGTTGTTGACAGTTAACGGCGGAATTGTTCCCCGTGTTGCTCTATGATACCAACTTATAAAACTTAAATTTTATTGACAAGACCGCGCGCGCGAGCTGAAGCGCGTTATTCGTTCTTTCGCTTAGGGCACTATTTATAAGTATTTTAAATACTAAGTCGTTGACACCTTTCTATAGTATTCTGGAGTTAAGGTTAGAGTCGGTTCAAATTGGACCTTGAGAAAAACGTAGTGATTATATGCTCTTTTATAGAGAATATAGTATTATATATACTAAAACTAAGAATTGGAAAACATGTTTTCAAATTACGCCCTAAATACAAAGTAAAAAAGACACTGCTCGTAAAAAGTCTCTTTAATCCACTATTATTATAGTCGGGTAAATTTTTTTTACTAAATTGTTGGCCGTCCGCACCGCACTATAGGACTATCGTCGCTATAACTAGGTATTTAATGTAAGCTCCCGACCAACTTGCCTTAATTTATACGCAACGAGGATCTTACAGTATATACTCTAAGACGAGGATTTATATCAGATTGTACATATGTGTCATAATAGGTACGTCTTAACTCAGCCTCTACTGTACGATATAATATGTACAATATGTGTGTAGTGTGTGTAATCAAAAATAACTTTGTTTCAAAATGAAATCTCAGAGGTTTCAATGTACGGTGTACCTAAAGTAATATACGAGTACAGCTTGCAGTCTGTACGGTGAATACTGAACACTTAGAGCACGTGGAAAGAAAACGCTATCTGCAGCATGCGCAGCGCACTGGGATTACATAACCTCCAATCATCATCGTAAATAGTATATATTATTCAATATCTTCCACTAGACAACTCTGTGCACTTAGCGTTTTTCCGAATAAATATTGCAGAGCTATCTTTATATTCAATTTCATTGTTTAAACAAAGAAATTGAATTGGAGTAACGGTAATATGCTGTTAAAATTCACTTGTGATTTCATTTAGATTTTAAGGAAGATGTAAACGATTGTATATTATAATTTACTATAACGTTCAATCGTTTAACAATTGATACACCGGGTTCGGTCCGGCAATATCAGTAACATCCTACTACTAGGAGCAAAAGAAGAAAGGTAGGTCTTTGCTTTTGAGATGTTAAACTTACGTCCGCTACACTGTTCGATTACGGTGTGTTGGACTTTAGTATTTTTTGTGACATGAACTTAGAACTTGAATTTGAAATTAACAATCATAGTAGTGCTGCTCCCGGGACAATCGGAATCTGGTTGTTTGCGTGTTCTAGGACTGTACTTCAAATACATTATGATAAATATATAATACATATACAAATAAATAAAATTGAAGTGTCTGTTTGTAATATCAAACAAAAAAAACAGCTTTTCACTAAATGCATATACAAGTATATGTGGTACTTAAAACAACAAAAAAACATTTGTAAAACTTTTGTCTGTCTGTCTATCCGTTTATTCCGGCTAATCTCCGAAACGGCTGAACTGATTTGGATGGTACTTTCACTGGCAGATAGCTGATATTATTATACACTATTATGGGAACCATAATAAGTGCAAAAAAAATTAAAACTCATTAAATTCAATTGTAATATACTGCATGCGCACGAAGTTGCGGGGAACGGCTAGCTTATGAATATAATACAATAATATTACTAAATACGATGACCGATGAGTTAAGCTACACGCGATTACCTTATCTATTCATGATGTTATATTTATTTATTTTTAAAAGCGATAATGATAAGAATTATCTGTGTGTACACATTATTACGAGCCGTGGTAGTTCAGATGGTTAACGCTCGTTGTAAATTTCACAGTACGCGAGCAATCCGGGTTCGATCCCTGCCGGCACCAATGAAATTGTTAATTGCAATTTTAAGCGCCGATTTTATAAGACGCTGAAGAACATAATTGTGAGGAACTTGCATGTCTGAGAAATACGAAAAAATATTTCAAAGACATGTGAACTTCGCCAACATGCATTGGGGCAGCGCGGCGGACACTTCCTTGCCCTAAAACCCTCTCAGAAATTAGAGGAGGCCTGTGCCTAGCAGTGGGACGTGTATAGGCTGTAACATTAACTTATCTTTAACTTAACACATTATTACATATTTCGTTCATGTCTAAGATTAAGTTGTATGTTCTTACTCTAAGATTTATCTTTGAATTCACAAAGTGTCAGCTTGAGATATCTTAGTGTCATTTATTGCAATAGTAGATAGATAAAGCGAGCGAGATAATAAATATCTTGCGAACTCATAGCGTACCTTGTTGGTAGCTTGTTCCGTCTGAATGTAAATTGTGCTAGAAACAACACAATTGATTTTAAACTTAATTTTGGCACAGGATATGTATAATCATGTTGAACAGTTTTAGCTAAACTGTAACTCGCTCGTACTAAATTCATATTGTATTGCTTCGGATAACTAACCTGGCGGTGGATAGACGTACATAATTGAATTGCGTGAGGCACATATTGTGATAAACAAATAAATAGATATTTCAGTTTTAATAGAAATCGCGCAAATCTAGGTTATGTATAAAATAGTTTTTGAAAAATAAATGGTTCCATAGATTGATATAGATTCTAAAATTACTTTAGACTCTTCTTTTTCTCCATTAGTTCGTAAAAGTCCACGGCTGGCCATGAACCACTCCCATATTAGGAAGGATTTGCCTTAAACGTCTTGCTTAAATGGTGAGTTTTCTTTTTTTTATAGGATAAGGGTGACAAACGAGCACACAGTCCACCTGATGGTAGGTTGCTGCGGCCCATAGACATCTACATCTATCCTCTATTACAAATCAAAATGCGTTTTCAACTGTGAGGACTAGGATGGAATGCCTCATTTCCGGTAAAAAGGGCTTCCGGCCACCTGCACTCACCAAGTGAAACGCAGAGGTTTTTTTTATAGGATAAGGGTGACAAACCAGCACACAGTCCACCTGATGGTAAGTGCTTGCTGCGGCCCATAGCCATCTACATTTATCCTCGTTTACGAATCAAAATGCAGATGCGTTGTCACCCGTGAGGACTAAGATGGAATGCCTCATTTCCAGTAAAAAGGGCCTCCGGCCACCTGCACTCACCAAGCGAAACGCAGAGGTAAACCTCTACTTCACGCTGGTATTCTGTGAGGTCGTGGTACCACCCCGGTTCGAGCCGGCTCATCCGTGCGACAGCAGAAAGCTGCCGCGTGGCTCTACCACTGTTAATATATAACTGTTATAACTGTGGCTAGACCGAGTATTTTGTTTGGTGTCAACAAAATGGTATTACAGTGGACTCTCGTTAATTCGAATCTCGAGGGACTCTTTAAATATTACGAATTATCGAGTGTTTGACATATCAAATGGGTCGAAATTTTTGAGAGAAAATAAATAAAACTTCGAATTATAAAGTGTTGATCAATTAATTATTATTTATTTACTGCTATTCTTTAACAATCACAAAAGTTTAGAGGTACATTCGTGTACATATTCATAATGTCAATTTTAATCTTTCGAAAGAACTCTGTTATACTGGTTGGCTTCAAAGCACATTGTTGCTGCTCAGATTGCTCAATAACTTCTCTTAAGAGAAAAAGTGCCTGAAATGCTTTTCAATCACTGTCGTTTTGTAGACAGAAGCTTTGTAAGGTATCGAATGACGCTCTTGCTCCCTTAACTGCCACCTCTGCCAAAGGTTCTGATGTATCGTCTTCATCTTTATCGTTGCTTTTTTCATTCGTATCTGACTTGTCTTGTCTCTTCTGTCTGTCTACAGATAAAATTTCGGCATCAGTTAGTGAACCTGAAACAGCAATATCTTCATCTAATTGAACAAAGTCAAAAAAACTCATACCGCTAATATTAACTACTGGTTGTATTGCTGGGTCTTCATCATCCATAATTATTGGAAGATTTTCCTGATCTTCTTTTATGAAACCGGATTTTTTGAAGCAGTTGAGAATCTGAGCTGTAATACCCTAAGGTGTTACAGCTCTCCATGCCTTGTCAATCAGTAAAATAGCTGTCAGAACCGTACAAGTTTGAACTTGTCTCAAAATGTACTTACAATCTTTCTGTCGCTTTCTTTATGCAACTTTGAATTGTCGAGTGTTTGACGTCGATGAATTCGAATTAACGCGTCGTTTTGTTACGTAAAAATGATATTTTCGTTCAAATTATCAAGTGCATAAAAATGTATTGATTTAGTTCGAAATATAAAGAGATTTTGTAGGGAACTCCTGATAACTTCGAATTATAGAGAGGTTCGAATTATTGTAGGTTTGAATTAACGAGAGTCGACTGTATATGTACCTCCATCTATCAGAGGCGTGTAAGCACAAATCTTTACCCCCCCCCCCCACTCTCTTAGTTCGATACGACGGCAATCCGACACGAACGGAGAGAGATTAGGCGCAGGATCAACGGCTTTACATGCTTTCCCAGGCACGGGGGTAAAACACCGCCTACTTTCTGACTCCGGGCTGCTACCGAGAATTTCTTCACAGAAAAACTCAATAACTGATTACTAGCCCGACCCGGGATTTGGACCCGTGACCACATGATTATCAGTCGCGATATGACCACTAGATAATCCATAACTATCATCACATTCAAGAGCTGCAGAAGTAAAGATCAAAGTTTTTCCGCTCAATCCGTCCAAACATAGCCTATAAAATTGATTGGTAGGGTTTTGTTCAGTATTTTATACTAAATCAACCTTGAAATATATAGGCCAAGGTGCGTGTTGAGACGCACGACAGATAGTTTTCCACTTACAGACTATAATATATTAATTTTCTAAACTTTGGATATTCGGATCTATTGCTATGTTATTTAAGTCGATGGAGGAGGGGGTTGTTAATAACTGCAGCTTGATGTTTTGATATATATACTGAATAGAGCCACGCTGCAGCTATATTATGATTGTAGCACCAATGAATCGGTCCGACCGGGGAAGGACCACGCTCTCACTGAGCGAGCATACCAGCGTATTATAGCAGCTCAATGCTGTTGTATTTTGTATGGTGAGTATAGAGAACCGGAGACACTTTTGACTGGAAATGACGCATTCCATCTCAGTTTTCAGGGGTGTCAACTCATCTACATTTTAATTTCTAGTCGAAGATAGATATAAATGTTCATGGGCTACAGCATCAACTTACTATCAATGCACGTTTGTCACGCTTCTATAAAATGCTGTTTATGGAACCATTTAATTTATTTGTTTAATCATCACAGCCAATAATGTACATCACAAGTAGCACTGCAGAACATAGGCCTCCACATAGATTGTCACATAGGGAGGGATATTTGCCATCGTTGCTTCGCTTGGCAGGTGCATCGATTGACAATCGCAGTTATTATTATTATTTTTGAGTTTTTATCAGTTAATACTGCCCATGTGCAACATTGGTTTCCCTCTGTCGCCCTTAAATACCCACGGGATGATATGGGATAGTGGATTCCCTTAGGTCGCCACCATTCGAAACCATTTTTTAAAATTGATTTTTAATACTTATGGAAATTCGATAAAATGTTTGACTACCTTTAATTAAATATTAGTTTATACTTTTATAATTTCTTATCTTTGAGAGCTCTATCGAAAAAATGTACACATAAGTTTTTCAAAGACTACTTACTACACGTGTATATGAAGCATAGAGTCATTAGGAGAGACGGATATAATGAAATTATAAGGTTTCCATTTGTGATAACGTAATAATAACATGAAAATTTTGTCTAAAATTATTTTAAATGCACTTCTGTTTGCTACATCAAGAAACATGCTATCGCCAGATTATTTTCACTTTACAGAAAATGTTACAAGTTTGGCAAAGAGCTTTGTATGAAGCTTATGCATAAAAGGAAGTGTAAGACCGTACAATGATAAGCTCCGACTTAGCCATTGTACAAGATTATATTGAGGTTTGCAGTCCGAAAAATATTACATGTTGGTTTGTGCTTTCATGTGGGATACATTCATACATTTTTAGATTAAAATGCAATATATAAATGTAATATATTTGTAAATAATAAAATGATAGATCCGAATAGAAATAATAATGAAAAAAATTCTAGTAACCTTGATTGTAGATGAGATAACAAATAATACAGAGGCGGTAACACATATTACTAAATGAAGGTCGATTTTCCTCTTTGAGAATAAGGGTGACAAACGAGCACAGAGTCCACCTGATGGTAAGTAGATGCTGTGGCCCATAGACATCTACATTTATCCCCAATTAAGAATCAAAATACAGATGCCTTGTCACTTCTGAGGACTGTGATGGAATGTCTCGTTTCCAGTTAAAAGGGTTTCCCATTCTCTACACTCACTATACGCGACATTAAGATCTCTGCACGGAGTTTTGTGTTTTTTTTTCCTTCAACTGACGAAATTCGGACGTTTGAGTATTTATGTCGGTTTTCATTTTCTCGAAATGCTCATTGAAAAACGTTGAGGACTCCTTAAAGCTGTTGATACCCGCGTAAATTAAGTTCTATTTCATTTATTATTATACGTATTTCAGAGCGTGAAACACAGTCAATGTGCTCATCCACCTGCGAATGTTCTGCCGGCCTACGCCTCATAGTCACATTAATAGAAATTGACGCTGTCTAAGGCGATCCCGGATCGGTGTGTTGGAGTTATTACCTCGAGACCGTCTACAGACGCAATCCGGACACAGCCAATCCATTTTTGATTGTGCAGCCATTACATTCAGTTCAATATCAGAGATATTAGCGCATAAGCTGTGGTAATTTTTTTTTATAGGATAGGGTGACAAACGAGCACACAGTCCACCTGATGGTAAGTGGTTGCTGTGGCCCATAGACATCCACATCTATCCTCGTTTGTGAATCAAAACGCAGATGTGTTGTCACCCGTGAGGACTAAGATGGAATGCCTCGTTTCCAGTTGAAAGGGTCTCCGGTTCTCTACACTCACCATACGCGACAAGTTACAGTAATTAACTAAATCTAATAATTGAAATTATCATACAGTCTTGGTCCCCGTGGTATCGTGCCAAGAACGCTGGCTGCGTTTCCTCTCTAAATGGCTATACTTAGCCTTTGAGCGAGGAAAGAACAAGCCCTCTTATCACCAGCAGCAACGACCAGTCGCGTATATATTTCCTTTAGCAACTTTACCGAACATGGCCCCACTAAAATAAAAATAAAATTGTGTGAAATATACATTGGTGGTTTTGAGTCTAGTTAAATTATGTTTTTCCTCTTTGACACTAACATCCTTGGCTACTCCTGTGTTAGATTGGGTACGGAGAAGTTTAGACGAATAAGTGTGCGTACACTTGTAACACTATAATCAATTGCGTAGTCGATAACTTCAACCAGTAGTCGAAAATTGTCGCCACGGTCCTAAATAATATACCAGCGTAAAATAGCAGCTTAACACTGCTGTGTTTCGTACGGTGAGTGTAGAGAACCAAATACCCTTTTTACTGGAAAAGAGGCATTCCATCTTAGTCCTCACGGGTGACAACGCATCTGCATTTTGATTCACAAATGAGGATAGGTGTAGAAGTCTATGAGTCACAGCAACCAGTTTCCATCAGGTGGACTGTGTGCTCGTTTGTCACCCTATCCTTTAAAAAATCGGCCAGTAGGATTTTGTAATCACAAAATAATTAAATAAAAAACTCAGTCTGCGGTGCGATATAAGGAAAATGCCTTACGAACTTACGATACAAATCATACGAATCATGTTGTGGATCACTCACGAAATTTCACATGAATACCATGATTACATGTCTCTGCAGCATCTCTGGAGTGCAACGGATATTTGTAAACCACAAGAACGTAAGAATGTCTAAAAATGTATTGCACATCTTCATATCTATTCTATTTACTATAATAAAACTCTAACATGGCGTCTGTCTGAACAGATTTGAATGGGACATTCACTGGCAGATAGCTGCTGTTATAAGTAGTTACTTAGGTTTATTTTACTTTAGGAAAATAACTAGGGTTCCACGTAAAAAAATAAACCCATGAAATCCAAAATCACAACTAGTTTAATATGCATATCCATGCATATAATAAAATGAATACAAATGTCGCCAGATTCTTCGATCAAACCGCAACTCAAACGTCTCTTACCCCACCACGAAATAATGTCGTACCGACGATTTTACCTTTTACTGATCTATAACAAATGTGTATGTGAATTGAAAAATAGAACTTTTATTTTTTGACATTTAGTATAGCAAAGTATAACATATATATTATAACAACATTCAATGTACTATTAAACATTTCCATGTAGTAACAAAAAATCTAATAATTGTCAAAATTTCCCTTTAATCGCTCTTTAGGTAAATATTAGTTAATTATTAGGTAGATTAAACGAGATGAGAGAGCAAAGCGGCGATGGGTACCGCCACCCGTCACGCACAGCCCGACACGGCGGAAGGTGGAGGACAGAGTGCAGAGTTGGCACGTGGAATGTTAGAGGAGGCATGAGAGATAAGACGAATGAGTTGATCGAAATAATGAAAGAAAGAGAATTAGATGTCGTGTGTATGTCGGAGACCAAACGGAAGGGCAGTGGTACTGAAGAGCTCCCTGGCGGGGCGTTAGCTCTATGGTCCGGAGTCCCGGAGAGCGAGAGCGCCCGCCAGGGAGTGGGGGTGATGCTGTCGTCTCGATTGGTCGATGTTATGACTGAATATAAAGTTGTGAACTCAAGACTTCTCTGGGTTCGCTTTAAATTGGGACTGACGAAGTTATTCCTTTTGGCTGTTTATGCGCCGGTAGCTTCGTCGTCCAGGGCTGAGCTGGAGGAGTTTTGGGAGAATGTAAGAGAAGTTCTAGATTTGGCTAGGGGAAATGAAAGAATTGTTGTATGTGGTGATTTGAATGGATGGGTTGGTACCGCTCGACCAGGGTACGAGTTGGTGCTTGGAAAGTTTGGGGATAAAAGGGTTAATGATGCTGGCAATCTTATACTGGCGGTATGCAAGGAAAAGGGTCTTCTTGTGACAAACACTATGTTTAATCACAAGAAAATCCATATGTATACTAGAGAAAGAAAGAATGAGAGAAGTATGATCGATTTGTTCCTGGTGGATGACCGACTGCGAAAACAGGTGATGGATACGCGAGTGTTCAGGGGTGCTGACCTGGGAACGGATCACTATCTAGTGATTACTAGATTTAGGGGTCTGTTCGCGGGTTGGCGCTACCGGACGGCAGTAACAGAACCACAGTCGGTCTGTCGCATCCGAAGCTGGAAGCTTCAGGAAGCGGATACTAGGGACAAATATCATGCGAGGGTAGCCGAAAAGCTTGACACCATCGATGGCAGAAATGAATGTGTGGAAAGAACATGGCAGAACCTTAGGGATGGAATGGTAAGTGCAGCGGAAGAAGTGTGTGGAAAGATTAAAAGAGGCAGTAGTAAAAGAAGAGATGCATGGTGGAATGATGAAGTGAAAGAAGCTGTAAAGAAGAAGAAGAAAGCATGGTTAGACTACTTGGCCTCTAGTAATGATAAGGATATGAGAGAGAAGATGAAAGAAAGATATAAGCTGCAAAAAGTTCACACGAAAGCATTGATTGAGGAAGTGCGTGAAAGGTGTAGAATGGAAGCGGACGAAAGGTTGTCGCACAACTTTAAGGAGAACTCCAAACTCTTCTGGAAAGAGGTTGGAAGGACTCGAAGTGGTGCGACGGCCTTAAGAATGACCAAAGTGCTTTCGAGAACTAATGACGTCCTCTCAGACAAATCGGACGTCATGCAGCGATGGAGCGAATTTTATAGAGAAATGTATGCGTGTGATGATCTTAGTGAGGGATCCGGGGATGACGCCGAGACTGGTACGCCAGACCCGGACTTCGATGACACTGAGGTCATCAGTATGAAAGAGATTGAACGTGCGATTCGAAGTTTGAAATGTGGTAAGGCTGCGGGACTAGACAGAGTTACTGCTGAAATGGTCAAGTATGGTGGGCCTCGCGTCTGGGACAGCTTTCATCTGCTGTGCAATTTGTGCTGGCGGACGGGGGATGTCCTGGATGATTGGCGATCCGCAGTCATTGTGCCTTTATATAAAGGTAAAGGTTCACATTTTGACTGCGGGTGCTATCGGGCGATCAGCTTGACCAGTTTAGCAAGTAAAGTTTACTCGAAGGTTTTGACACGTAGGATGCAAGAGAAATCGGAAAGATTTCTATGGGAGGCACAATGCGGATTTAGACCTGGAAGAGGATGCACGGATCAAATGTTTTCTCTCCGCATGATCACGGAAAAGCTTCTGGCTGCTAACCAGAGTATTTTCTGTGCTTTTGTGGATCTTGAGAAAGCATTTGATAAGGTTGTAAGGAAGAAAATGTGGGAACTGTTGCCGGGGTACGGTGTGGATGGTTCAAGTGACTGCACAGCCCTTAGCAATCGGCTAAGGGCTGTGCAGTCACTTTACTGTGACTGTAAAGCCTGTGTGCGGGTAGGGCATGACCTGTCACCCATGTTTAGCGTCCAAACGGGCGTGAAACAGGGTTGTGTCATGTCTTCCTGGCTGTTCATACTGTATCTCGACAGCTGTTTACAGAAGCTGAAAGATAGCTGTTTGAGTGTGAAATTGGGTGACATAAAAGTAAATTGTCTGCTGTATGCTGATGATGCAGTGCTTATTGCACCATCAGAGGCAGAACTGCAGGCATTAGTCACGTGTATGAAAGAGGAATGTGAAATTAAAGGTCTCCGTTTGAATGCTAATAAAACTAAGGTTCTGGTATTTGAAAGGGACGAAGAGAGAACGAAGTGTGAAATATGGGTAAATCAGGAATGTCTAGAACAGGTAAATGAAATTTTATACTTGGGGAGTGCTTTTAGCCGGGATGGAAGATGTGATTTAGATGTGGACAGGCGTGTCGCTGCCGGGAACAAAGTCAATGGTGCCCTGACTGCGTTAGTCAAAAGGCAAGGCGTAGTGAAGACTGCACGCCTTGCAATACATAACGCAGTGTTGGTACCGACTTTGTTATATGGCAGCGAAACCTGGGTATGCCAGAAGAATCATAAAAGCATGTTGAATGCAGAGGAGATGCGATCTCTTCGTAAAATGTGCAGCGTTACCATGGCTGACCGGAAGCGAAACGAAGAGATTCGCAATATGGCAGGTTTGAAAGATGACCTTATCACAAAAATTGATAAGGGCGTGCTTCGATGGTTTGGGTACGTTGAGAGAATGAGTGAAGACCGAATGGTGAAGAAAATATATAGCGCGAAAGTTAATATTAAAAGGTGTCGAGGTAGACCGAGACTAACTTTCGAAGACCATGTGAGCAAACTGCTCGAAGAGGGGAGGGTCAAGAGTACTCGGATACCTAGACGTGCATGTATGAAGAAGATAATGAATCTGAAAGAAGCAAAAGAGGTATGTAAGGATCGTGACACTTGGCGATCTGTTCTCTCTGGCTACCCCGTCAGGGATTGTGCGTGACGATAAGTAAGTAAGTAAGTAAGTAATACAAATGTGCTTGGAAATTGAGTACCGAAACAGTTAATAAAATCTTCATGTCTATTTCGATATTAAGCTCATACTTTCTTACTGATGTTTCTCTGCGAAGTTTTGTATTTGTTTTTAAAGAGGTTATAATAAAATGTATTGAATAAATTATGATATTAGCTAATTTTACTAACTAATTAAGGTCACGTTTTGGTATTTAGTTTATATTTCAAGATCCCAGTGGCTATAAATAGAACATAAGAACCTAAGGCTATTATTTAAGTTTTGTCTGAATCAAAAGCTGCAGACAGTATCACCCACACACTTACACACACACACGCCAATGCATACTAATACAATCATGCTAAGATGCAACATCACAAATCGATAATCGGTTCTTTATTGAAAAACGAACGAGTGAGATTGAGTACTTAAACACAAAAATATTAAAAATATAATTTAGTTTAAATATAAGCCATACAGATAAATATGACTTTTTATTAATTACAATAAACATAAATATAAGTTCTCACTTCTATTTGGCACGATCTTGTCACACCACTCTCACTTCCAATGGATGGAAATGGCATGACATGTTTATTGTTGCATTAAGAACACTATTGATTTAGTCCATCTTCAATCATCATCATCATCATTACATCCCTTCACAAGCACACTGTTGAACCTCCCAAGGAACGCCACAAAGCACGGTCTCGAGCCACCTGCATCCATTGACTTCCTGTATGTCTTACCAGGTCGTCACTCAATCTAGAGAGGGGACGCTCTTCACTTCGCCTGCCGGTACGAGACTGCCACTCGAGAACCTTTCTTCCCCATCTACAATATAAAGCCAATTTTTCTGATAAACGTCAGTCTAGAACGTCCCTTGACGACTCTGCCGCAATTCTGCCGCATAAATTTACTTTATCACTCCTACATTTATTATTTCTAAGTGTAACCGAAGCATTCCTTTATTAATCCTGGTCACAAAATCTTTTTGCGAACCTCATTTTTCTCTTATCACACAATATCTCACGCTTTTAATCAGAGTCACTCCTAACATACATTTTTATGACCGCATTGCTATAAGTAGCATTAATTTTACTTTCATGCTTCACACCCAACTTTACGCTACACACAAATTTCACTATCATGCATGATGGCAGGGACCTACAAAGCATTGTGTATGGTCAAACGTACATTTTTTGACACATTTTATTACTTCCTACAATAAACTGAAGAACCCCATTCACTTATGCCCGGCATCCGCCATTGTTCTATGTCGCTGTTGCGTATACCATCTCTGCTAACACACACACACACACACACACACACACACACACACACACACACACACACACACACACACACAATTCACACAATCACTGTTATTGTATACTGTTATCCTGCGAGAGTGTGGCAGTATGGCTGTACACAGTTGCATCTTGGCTCTAACAAAACCCAAAAATATTAACGGTATGACAGCATCTAATTTGCGCACACTAACCCACTCGCTCCCTTAGGTAAGTATACAAGCATTCATGATATACTTACTTGAAAAGGCTTATATCTACAAGTGGATAGTATGGTAAAAAAGAAGATAATGCCATAATAATATTTATTATGTTTATATATTCCAGATCTTTACTGTTCTTACTCCTTTTAGTCATAAGTTGTAAAATAACTTCACTCTTTACGTCAAATATTGAAGTTGAAACCCAACATAAAGAAGGATATGGAACACAGATGTTAGTTTTGAAATCATAGTTACTCGTTTTGAGAAGTTTTCATTGCATTTAAAAACTAATTGTACATTGAAAATTATTATTTAAGAGATGTCCCACTGATTCTTTTCAAAAACATAGTTTTATCAAAACCAGTGGAAAAAACAAGTTTCAATAAGTATTATCAACAAATTTTGTACAACCGAATTCAAACGTCAATATAGACGAAGTCAAATACGCATTATTTAGTATAACCTTGTACTATTATTTATTCTGTGGTAAAACTCAAAAACTACTGGTCAGATTTTGATCAAATTTATGTGGGACCACATGAGAAGGACCAGCTTTCAAATTAAAAAAATAATCAGCAAAATCGGTTTACCTAGAAAAAAGTTCTGAGGCAACACACTTAAACAATTATGATATTAGCTAATTTTACTAACTAATTAAGGTCACGTTTTGGTATTTAGTTTATATTTCAAGATCCCAGTGGCTATAAATAGAACATAAGAACCTAAGGCTATTATTTAAGTTTTGTCTGAATCAAAAGCTGCAGACAGTATCACCCACACACTTACACACACACACGCCAATGCATACTCATACAATCATGCTAAGATGCAACATCACAAATCGATAATCGGTTCTTTATTGAAAAACGAACGAGTGAGATTGAATACTTAAACACAAAAATATTAAAAATATAATTTAGTTTAAATATAAGCCATACAGATAAATATGACTTTTTATTAATTACAATAAACATAAATATAAGTTCTCACTTCTATTTGGCACGATCTTGTCACACCACTCTCACTTCCAATGGATGGAAATGGCATGACATGTTTATTGTTGCATTAAGAACACTATTGATTTAGTCCATCTTCAATCATCATCATCATCATTACATCCCTTCACAAGCACACTGTTGAACCTCCCAAGGAACGCCACAAAGCACGGTCTCGAGCCACCTGCATCCATTGACTTCCTGTATGTCTTACCAGGTCGTCACTCAATATAGAGAGGGGACGCTCTACACTTCGCCTGCCGGTACGAGACTGCCACTCGAGAACCTTTCTTCCCCATCTACAATATAAAGCCAATTTTTCTGATAAACGTCAGTCTAGAACGTCCCTTGACGACTCTGCCGCAATTTTAGGTTTACCTAGAAAAAAGTTCTGAGGCAACACACTTAAACAATTACAATCGAATTGAAAACCTCCTCCTTTTTTGAAGTCGGTTGACAAAATAATCTATCCCATGCTGTAAGGGGTGCAGTAAGGGGAACTAGCATTATCAATACAAAGATATTGGCTCTACGCTCACCAGGCCGCCTGTACAGCGTAGTGCGTACGGGCTACGCTATTTATGGGCTGAGGCCCATACTATTGTCTCGGTTATGTGTCTTTATCAAGCTGTGGGCTTTAAATAAACTTATACAAATAAAAATATTTAAATTTACTCATGCGCGAATGTCGTTGATTTTTCGTTCAATTTTTATTTGTCTATCAATCATTATATTATACCGAATAAACACTTAACTACTGCTTATATTTACTAACTTTGTATTTGGTATTAACTTTTATTAATACATTAATAAAATAAACCGGTACTTGAAGTCCTTCAGAGGCTCTTTAATTCCGTCCTCCATGGTGGCATTACACCGGAGGCGTGGAGCAGAAGTGCGGTGGTCTTGTTCTTCAAGAAAGGTGACAACGCTCTCTTGAAGAACTACAGACCGATTTCCCTTCTGAGCCGCGTCTACGTGCTGTTTTCGAGAGTCATTACGAATCGTCTCGCGCGCAGACTTGACGACTTCCAGCCTCCCGAACAAGCCGGTTTCCGAAAGGGCTTTAGCACCATAGACCACATACATACCCTACGGCAAATTGTACAGAAGTCTGAAGAGTACAATTTGCCACTATGTCTGGCGTATGTGGACTATGAGAAAGCCTTTGATTCCGTCGAAATTTGGGCGGTGCTGCAGTCCCTTCAGCGGTGCCAAGTTGACTGTCGGTATATCGAAGTGCTGAAGTGTTTGTACAGTAGAGCGACGATGGCTATCCGAGTACAGAACCAGAGTACGAAACCTATCCAATTGCAGAGAGGTGTAAGACAGGGTGACGTTATATCCCCGAAACTCTTCACCGCTGCATTGGAAGACGTTTTCAAGCTTCTGGACTGGAAAGGATACGGAATTAACATCAATGGCGAGTACATCACTCACCTTCGATTTGCCGACGATATATTCCTCATGGCAGAATCGCTGGAGGAACTAAGCACTATGCTCAATGACCTCAATAGTGTCTCCCAACGGATAGGTCTTAAGATGAACATGGACAAAACAAAGATTATGTTTAATGTCCATGTCACACCTATGCCGGTTGTTGTTGGGAGCTCTAAGCTCGAAGTTGTTGACGAGTATGTTTACCTGGGACAAATAGTCCGACTAGGTAAGTCCAACTTCGACCGAGAGGTCAATCGATGGATTCAACTCGGCTGGGCAGCGTTCGGGAAGCTACGACACATCTTCTCGTCAGAAATACCTCAAAACCTTAAAACAAAATTGTACAACCAGTGCGTGTTGCCAGTGATGACTTACGGAACTGAGACGTGGTCCTTCACTGCTGGCCGTATGAGGAAGCTCAAGGTCGCTCAGCGAGCTATGGAGAGGGCTATGCTCGGAGTTTCACTGCGTGATAAACTTAGGAATGAGGATATCCGCAGTAGAACCAGAGTAACCGACATAGCCCAACGGATTAGTAAGCTGAAGTGGCAGTGGGCCGGCCATATAGCTCGAAGAACCGACAACCGATGGGGAAGAAAGGTTCTCGAGTGGCAGCCTCGTACCGGTAGGCGAAGTGTAGGGCGTCCCCCCACAATATGGAGTGACGACCTGGTAAGACATGCAGGAAGTCGATGGATGCAGGTGGCTCAGGACCGTGCTTTGTGGCATTCTTTGGGGGAGGCCTATGTTCAGCAGTGGACTTGTGAAGGGCTGTAATGATGATGATGATGATGATGAATACATTAATACGATCATGAAATCTAGAATCCAGTCAAAACCAAAATTAAATGATGCTGTAGGTACTCTTTTTTTGTACTGTCGCATTATCTTCTAGATTGTATATTATATTTGTCAAGGCAGGTCATTCCGGCATTAAAATGACTGCTTGGAACATATGCCCGCAAATTTTGTATTTTTTTTTATAAAAGATGGGGCAAACGAACATGCGGCTTCCTTGATGGTAAGTAATTGTACTGTACGTAAACATATGCAAGAATGAAAGAATTGTAATATAGTTTATAGTAATTTGTTGTTATCGCTGGCCTTAAAGCGAACAATTATGAACTTACACCGTAGTGGTCACGAAATGCTGTTCCAATAATGAACCATTACTTCTTCGTAAAGAATGATGTTAAATAAATGTTTGTATCATTGATGACTAACTATAACATTGGATCGATAATTTAACGCTTTAATTGAAGAAGTCACCGAAACATTTGCAAACATGTGATTGGCCAGCGAACCATTATTATTTGTTTTGATGGAACATTGTTTAAAAAATGTAAATACGTATGAAAACGTTATAACTGAAGTTTCACAAAAGAAATCAAACACTAGGTAATTCTTTGACAAACGTGTGATACCGGTTCGTTTATAGTCCATAACAATAGGATAAAAATGGAAGCAATACCGTCATGCAACGAGCGCTTAAGTAAGCAAACATATGTAAACAACAAACAGGATGTTGATACATCACGTACAATTCGCTTTAAGTTTACTACATCCAAAACTACTTTAATTTTTACGCTGCTTTCAAAGTTCTTTACACAATAGTATTTTTCGGATTAAAACGTAAAGATGATCTATATGCAGTATATCTATCAGGGTATATTTCCTGTCCTCTATATAGGGTATTTTTGCAATGACCGGCCAGATTTGGATTGCAGGTTCGGAATAAGTTATATAGGCAAAAGGTGAAGAAAAATTAATTAAAAAAAATCTCAAACATTCTGTACTTTTTATTTTTTAAATTCAAAATGCGTGGTAATGCATTATTTTAACTAATTTTACTGCGCTGTATATATTCGTAAGGGTCGATCAGTAACCGAAAATGTTATTGCCCATAAATCACATTTAATTTGGGATAATTTCAAATAAATGTAGAAACCTTATTTACTCGTATTTTCAAAAACTTCAATAACGGTACATCATTTTTTATATTATTGAACTTAAGCTTAAAATTTGGCTACTCTTTGAAAAATAAACCTGTATATAAAAATCAATTGCTGTCCGTTAGTCTCGCTAAAACTCGAAACTGGCTCGACCGATTCTGTTGAAATATTTTGTGTGAGTATAAATGGATCCTTGAATAGTTTGGATTTACAATAGGACCCGGTAGGTAGCGTTGTTGTTGTGATATAGAAATCACCCGTGCAAAGCCGGGGCGGTTCATTAGTAGGTAATATAAAAATAAGTATTTCCATAGAGTAATTACAAGTTTTTCGTTCGAGTTACCTGTTAGTCTGACCATAAATAAGGTTATATTTGATAAAGTTTTTTGTTTTTATTTTCTAAATTAAAATTTGGAATAATATATAAGATAAAACTTCGGTCGATTTTTCGCCATCTCAATATTATTCTTCACCGTAGTTATTAAATTACATTATGGAGTGTTACGTTTTTTTATAGATGAGGGGGCAAACGAGTATGATGGTCTTAAGTGACTACCGCTGCCCATGAAGAACTGCAACACCAGCTATGTTGCTACCGGCCTTCTAAAAAGGAGTAAGCTCTTTTCTTGAAGGTCGTGAAGTGTAATTTGGAGGCTGGTTTTAATCCGAACATTTTCCTTTAGAGAAATCTATATTCATAATTAAAAAAAATATCAGTATTTGAATAATACTGTTTTTTACGGATTTTATCGCGTTTATTTTATTATTTTTATTCCCGACGTTTCGAGTGCTTTTCAGCAACCCATGGTCATAATAAAATAAACGCGATAAAATCCGTAAAAAACAGTTTTATTCAATGTGTAGTGTTCGCGTAAATATAAGAAATCATTAAATATCAGTATTCCTTAAATTCCTAACATTCCTAACTGTCGTTACCAATATACTATTAGGGAAGGTAATCACGTCTACGTAAGAAAATCCACTACCACGTAATATCCCGTGGGTGTCGTGGGAGGCGACAGAAGTAAATTAAACTGGAAATTGACAGCAGAAGCAGTCTATGGCTGTGACCTATGTTCAGCAGCGAACTTGTGAGTTGCTGTAATTAATTAATGAATGAAAGAAAGTAGGTAATCAATATTAGTTTAGTATTTTTACTTTTCAAAAGATATTAAAATACTAAATGAATATTGAAAACGTGTTAAGAAATAACTGTTGACAAGTAAACAATTAATTTTACAGAATTAAATCGGTTAAATAGTGGAGAATGGCTTATTCCTGAATAGGTCAAAAATTATACATATTAGTTTGTGATCGCGTTCTCGAAATAAGTTCTAACGATTTCGATGAAACGATTTACGGGGGCGAAGAGTCGATCTAGCTAGATCTAATTTCTGTGAAAATTTGTTTTCTCCGAGTTTTCGCACAGAAAGTTGTTGCTTTCTGAGCTTGCCATCGCAATCGGGTCGAAGAGAAGTAGCCATAAGCAGGCGTTCCCCTCTGTCAAAGTATAAGTCCACGTGGACCTAAGCGTACAATAAAACTAGTTGCAGCTGCACTGTTCGCTACACTAAATCTAGTTGCGCGGCTGAATCGCCGTCCTTTTTTTTACATGGGGAAATGCCTACGCATACCCGCCTCGCGGGGGCAAGGACAGGTTATGTCGGACTCGCACCGACTAAAACCCCATGGTGTTCCACCTTTGCCGCATATTGACAGGGCCACGGGAACGCTTTCGCACACATCCGCGGCCTCACCAGAACCGGCCGCCCCATGGCAGCCCCTTCTCGGGGGAGGACCTCTCCTCTCCATTCTCCTTCTCAGGCAAGGCGCCTGAACTGACGTCCTACAAAAATGCCGAAATGTTGAGTTTTTTTTTACTGCATAAAGAGATCTGCCAAGTCAATTTTACAAAAAAAATCTCCATTACCCTTCAATATATAAGTAATTTTTAAACAGATTATTGTTATTTATTTCTTTTTAAATTTAAAATTACAATAATAACGGTCGTATCGTTTAGAATTCGTTTACATGGTAGAACCACACTGTAGATATTATATTATAGTTGTAGCACTAATGGGTCGGCTCGACCAGGGTAAGGCCACACTCTCACGTATGGTGAGGGTAGAGAACCGGAGACCTTTTTTATTTTATTCTTATTCGGGGATAAATGTAGATGTCTATGGGTCACAGCGTCCACTTACTATCAGGTGGACTGTGTGTTCGTTTGTCATCCCCATTCCATAAACAAAACCTCCACAGGTCGCTCGTCCTTATACTATATCCTAATCGGTCGAACGACAGATCTGAGTATATGTACACAATCATTTGAAGCTTGGCAGTGGTTAAAGGGAATATTAGTAATGTTAATAGCATTGCTGGTATTTGTTTGTATTTTATATTATAGTGGTATCCGAGTTGTCGCTGTTACCAAGCGATACTGTTATACTGTATCTATGTGTGTGTGTGTGTGTGTGTGTGTGTGTGTGTGTGAAATCGTTATTTTAGGTATTGTTATAATTGATACGTGTGAGTTTCGTAGTGACGGACGATGGTTTTTTTGCGCGCAGATTTTCACTCGCGAAAAATGACAGACAGTTCTGTATCGGGAGAAACTATTACTCCCCTCCTGTTCGCCGACGGACCGTGTTGCTCTATGTAGTTGGCTGTGACGTACATACTCCTTCTACGGACGTACATATATTATATTATTTCAATAGGTTAAATGTTTAATAGGTTTTGCAGAAACGGCCATTTTAAATTTAAGTTCAATAAAGTCATTGATGTCAGTAGTAATCGTTTTTCATTTCGACGAAATATTGCACTCAGGGAATTAATTTAAATAATATACACAATTTAAATAAATTTATAAACCAAAAATGTGTTGCACAAGTTTTCAATCCGGCTGGATTTTAAACCTTGGACCACAACATAAAGAGCAAATTCCTTAAGGTTTTAATTTATTTTATTAAAAATTACAAACTGTCATGTACACATCAGTCCCGTCGGACTCGTAGTCTTTACAATAATTGAAATGTTGTATAATGTTAATGTAATCACAGTCACAGCTGCACTACGCTGTATATTTTCTGAAATCCTTGAGAAACTCGAGCGCATTGTTTTGTACCTATAATTTTCCAGGGTTTAATATTTCTCTATCATTGATTTATAAGTACTTCGGGGCTATGCAATATTTTGTTTGCCACATTATTTACTAAAAACCTCATGGGTACGCAAAGGGAAACGGATGGAAAAGCGACATAAGTTTTACTTACAGGTACAAGGGAAATCGATTTAGCATAGCTACAAACAGTTTATTACTTTAGTGGCACTTGGCAGGTAAATTATTTATTTTATTTCCGAGATCTTGTCCACATAATATAATAGCCATTGGCTATTAGAGAAAATATTGTATTATAATTAAACAAGGCGTTGTGAACATTTCAAACAATTTGTGGTATTTTATAACTAAGCGGGAAAGAGCAACATATCGTATAAACTAAGCTGAGGAGTACAATAATCAGTAACATTCGAAGAAACAGACTTTTAAAGAGATCAAGCATTAGCCAAGGCAAACCCAAAATATAAGATGAAAGTAAGATCCCACTTACACCTTTGAGTCCCGCTTGTACTCCAATATTGTATTGCAGATACAATGGTATTTATTTTTTAATGCTAATAGTTATTGTCTTTTAATTCGCATTATAACAGGCACAATTTTATGTTTTTAGTTGCTTTGTGAGTGCTATTTACGTAGTCAATTTTATCTACAACAACATATTTGGATGTTGATAACGAGTAAAATGGAAAAGTTCATTAGCAAAGTATCATGAAAAGCGAGAAAAATTTAAAATATTCTCGGGTTTTATCATTATGAGACAAGTCGTGAAAGTTAGGAGCGGAAATGGCGCGCGGGTAACTGTCTACAGGGAGTAATAATGAGTGCGGCACCTCCATGTTGTTGTTCTTTCTTGACAAGCGCCCGGAAAGCTCCATCGTGACCGCAACTCGTCAACAAAACTTGTACGCCAGGTCGCGGTTCCATCAGTAATGCTGACTTTTCCAGTTAACTTCCAGTTCCGGATTAACTGTTTCCACTATTTCTTTGAGGTCTTGGATTTTCTGCGGGGTGGTAAACGATTAATTAATTTACGAATAATATTTTTAACTAAATATACATGTTTAAAGTTCATATTGACAATTTTTGAACTTATTTTCGACCTAGGAGTCCGTCTGGGTAAAATTACGTGTCACCTAGCGAGGTACGAGCGTGACACTGAAAGTATTTATTAAATCAAAAACTGAACAAACTAGCAAGTTATTAGTTTTATTATATCTTTTCAAAATAGTGTCCATTTACATTAACATATCGCTGCATCCGATGGAACCACTGAGAAAAGCACTTTGCCGACTCGTCCTTACGGGTCTCTTCGACGGCATTTTGAAACTCAGCCACTGCTTCCTCGGTGTCCATAAAACGTTTTCCTCGAAGTTTTTCTTTTATTTTCGGAAATAAATAAAAATAGCAAGGTGCAAGGTCGGGGCTATAGGGCGGGTGACTCAGTAATTCCACGTCTGACGTCACCAAGAAGTGGATTGTTTGCTTGGCGTGTGCGACGAGGCGTTGTCGTAGTGAAGGTCCCCCTTACTAGTAGGATCCCCTACTGCGAGGTCGTTTCTACCGAACTTTTTTCAAGACATGTGGCAAACAAATGTTAGTGTACCACTCTGCAGCAACTGTTTTTCGATTCTCGAAAATAATTATTGCGTAATGACCTGTCCTTCCGAAGAACGAGGACATCATCTTTTTTCCCCACGATTTGATCTCTCTTCACTTTAGTTGGCAACTCTTCGGAATGAAACACCTAGACAGCAGACTGTCTCTTAGTTTCAGGATCATAACAATAAACCCAGCTTTCGTCACCCGTAAGTATGTCGGACACAGCATTTGAGTCACCTCCGTTAAATCTTTGAACCATTTCACGACACCAATCAACACGACGGAGTTTTTGGGCCTCTGTCAAATTATGAGGTATCCACCGGGCACAAAGCTTCCTGACCACTAAATTTTCATGGACGATTTTGTGCACCTGGCTCATCGGTATGCCGATGCCTAAGCTTGTCCGAATCTGTTGATATGTCACTGTTTTGTCAGTCTCTATCATACGCGGCACAACACTGATGTTATCTTCAGTCGTCGCTGTAGAAGGCCTTCCCTCACGCAGATCATCGGTGAGATTAGTGCGACTACGTTTAAACTCATTAAACCAGTTGTAATCAGTGGCATGAGATGGGGCTTCATTGTGAAAGGCCAATCGAAGTCTATCATAACTTTCTTGTTGACTTAAATGACATCGAGAGTCATAAAAAATAATTGTACGAAAAATTTCTAGCGTAAATTCATCTTGACGTAACACAGACAATTTTCAATTTGCTCCCAAATCGTGAACAAATGACAAATTAATAAAATACATACGCAATAATATTGGCAAAGAGTTCCATTTTGAAAATTTCACCTTATTTTTTATTATATCGTTTACAAGTGGCCAGTTCTAAAACTTTCAGTGTCGCCCTCGTATATCGTAATAGGTGATAGAAGGAATGGACAGTAGCATTTTTCTGATAATAACTAAAAAAATTGAAAAGCTGCGGCTGCCAATCTGCTTACCAAGTCTAGAAACTATGACAAATATCTCTACATGAGCCAATCTATGGGGGAGACCTTAATAGGTTGTAATGAAGGAATAAGAAATATTCGCCGTCAAACAACAGTGCACCCACTGCGTTCCGGTTTGAAGGACTTACTGATTTATTACAGACTGAGAGGCATTTGAACTCAGTGTCGAGGCAGCAGCAACGCATCTGTGCCTTTCTTTGTTTAAAAATGCTTGCAAGAGGCCATAAACTGCTATCATTATCAGGTGGACTGTTACTCTAATACTTTTTAAATATATATATATATATATATATATATATATATATATATATATATATATATATATATATATATATATATATATATTTATAATTAAGGGGAATAGTACTGCATGCATAGACAGGCCGCTCATCGAATATTCGTTCCCAGCACCATTGAAATTGACAATCAGAAGTTTTAATGACTGTTATTTTACTTATTCGCAGAAAAGTATGGTAACTCCATTTGTTAGGGTGCCCATTGACGATACGTCTGTTTGGAATGCTTCTAAATGGAATATTTCCTAATGAAAGTCCTCTAAATGAAAGGCACATTGACTATACTTTCATTTGGACGTACGCGCCGTCACTTCGAACGTTGCACGCTGTTCAATTTCACGTACGGATCAAATAATGGCCATTCAGCAGACATCACATGTCCTTCAAATTTGATTTTAACTTCTCAGATTTGCAAGCTTCCTCATGAAGTTTTCATTTACAAAACTGCAATTAACAATTTTAGAGGTACCGGCGGGTTTCGAACACGGTTTATTCTCGTACTTAGAATTAATAATTATTATTATGTATTATTTATTGTATTAAGAATTAATAATATATACTATGTATTATTTATTGTATTACGTATTGTAAGGTGAGCGCTTAATACAAATAAACCAATTACACGATACAAAAGCTGTCTTAGGCTAAGGCTACACGAGCGGATGCCTAAAGTGACCGACCAGCTTCAACATAGGTGTTCTTGTATAAGCATGCATTAAATCTATTGAGCAAATTTTAACAGTGGTAGAGCCACGCTGCAGCTTCTGCTGTAGCATTGATGGGCCGGCTCGAACCGTAGCAGTACCACGACCTCACAGAATACCAACGCAAAGTAGAAGCTTTGCTTCTTCGTTTCTTCTTCGTTAGACGCAGGCCCATCCCCTCTCCCACCATAACAGGGTAGCGGAATACAAAAAGAAAAAACTACCCCAGGAAGGTATCAGGCACCCCTTGTAATAGAGAATCCTTCACTGAGCATTCACGGTCAAGGTACTCTCTTCTTCCTGAGTGTAGGTACTCCAGCTGCCCCGCGTATTCTAACACTGCACGGGGTAAATAGAGCGAAAAAATCATGGTGACCCCTGCCACGCTATCCGTGGGCTTCACTAGAACCTTAAAGCCGTCTACTATTATCTAGAGACGGCGAAGCCGGCCTTGCTCTTTTTGACCGAGATGCAGGTGTCCCCTCCGGTTGATACTTCGTAATGCCGACACAGACCGACTCATCGACCACATACAAATTGCTACAGATTTATTGCTGCAACAGATTCCATCCGTAGAGGTCGTGATTCGTGACGATTTTAACACCCAGCATGCCGAATGGCTCAGTTCACGTTTAGCCAATCATGTGGGGAGATTTGCTTATAACTTCGCCTTTTCATATGGTCTGACACAACTGGTGACTTCGCCTACGGGGATTCCAGATGTAAAGGATCATGTACCTTCCCTGTTGAACCTTCTGCCTCCTCACATCACTTCAGACCTCTCATCCGGACGAATATCAGTTTTCCGTCGATGCCCCTCTCTCTCTCTGCTGCTCTTCGGACCAGTGTCCGATCCGGAGTGTGGTGTCACTAACGCTCTCCTCGCAGCTGCGTTCTGCAGTCTACCACCGTGTTTGGCATTACAGGTCGGCGGATTGGGACGGAATGCAGTCTATCTTTGCGTCTAAGCCATGGTTTGATTTTTCCCGGATGATCCCAGCGATGTTGCTGACTCTATCAGCTGAATGGGCCTATTTATTCCAACGTCTTTGGTACACATTGGAGGCAGATCTCAATCTTGCTTTGGTCGCTTCGGTAAGCTCCGCGATGTTAGCACCTCATGTGTGGAATTTCGATTTACCAATTATATCATCTGAAAGGTCAGAAATTGCTCATAAAAGGTCAGTTGATCCTATTAATTGGTCAGCGTTAGAAACATTTTTATTAAGGGTTAAATTTTTTCAAGGTCATTGAGAAATTTTAGCACCTCATTCGCGAAAAATATTTAAAATACAATTAACCGTCCCAAAGCATGCGCGTTACGACAATGCCAAGTTATTTAATTTTTTTTAATATTAAATTAAACTGACCAAATATTTATATAAGCTGACCAATTATTAGCGAATGCTTCTCGATCGCACATATTTATTATTTTTTTCGCGAATTAGGTGCTTAAATTTCTCAATGACCTTGAAAAACTATAACACTTAATAAAAAAATACTCTAACGCTGACCAATTAATAAGACCGACTGACCTTTTATGACCATTTTCTGACCTTTCAGATGGTATAATTGGTCAATCAAAATTCCGCACATGAGGTGCTAACATCGCAGAACTGCTTCGGTATGACTGCATTACGTAGTAAGCAGGAGTGTTATCAGGCCTGGGCTTAGGCTTCGGCGGATCGGGATGTAAACACCAGCACGCTTAAAAAGAAGTATAACTTCGCCTCCAGGTCTTTCAAAAGAGTTACTGCCAAGGCAAAGTATGAGCACATTGGCAGAATTGGCGGGAAATTAGTTCGCCTCCCGTCGGAGACCCATGCATTATGGTCTCCCGCCAAGGCTGTTCAAGGGAATTTCTGTAAGCCATCACTATCATCTCTGCACAGGGAGGACGAAGAGGTTGCTGCTGCCCATTGACATCTACATCTATCCTCTATTACAAATCAAAATGCAGATGCGTTGTCACCCGTGAGGACTAAGATGGAATGCCTCATTTCCAGTAAAAAGGGCCTCCGGCCACCTGCACTCACCAAGCGAAACGCAGAGGTAAACCGCTACTTCACGCTGGTTTTCTATGAGGTCGTGGTACCACCCCGGTTCGAGCCGGCCCATCCGTGCGACAGCAAAAGCTACCGCGTGGCTCTACCACTATTAAATTTCTTTAATTCCTTTTTTAAAATTAGTTATTTCGTGGGGGCCAGCCAGCACTTCGCTTACCGGTACGAGGCTGCCACCCGCAAACCTTTTTCCTCGTATCCAATCATATGGCCGAACTGTAGCCACTTCAGTTTATTCATTCGGATTAGTAATACGTGGTAGAGCCATGCTGCAGCTATATTATGGTTGTAGTACGAATGGGTTCGCTCCAACGAGGTAGGGCCACGCTCTCACATTATACCAGCGTAAAATAGCAGCTAATACTACTGTTTTTTACAGTGAGTGTAGAGAACCGGAGACCCAGTTTTACTGGAAACGAGGCGTTCCATCTTAGGGGCCGCCTCCACGAGCGAGAGAATCGCGGCGATATTATCGTCGTGCTACGTATTTCTGAACACTCTTAGAAGGCTCCTTAGACCTCGGGTGTAGAAACGCATCTGTATTTTGATTCTTAATCGTTGATAGATGTAGATGTCTATAGATCACAGCATCCACTTACCATCAGGTGGACTGTGTGCTCTTTTCTCACGCTTATTCAATAAAAAAAACCGTGGTTTCTTATGAGATAAGCTTCAGTTATTTCTGACTTATTTTACATTAATTTTATATTTCAAAAAAAAGTGCTAGAGACAAATACATCTTAATTATTTATTTTAACATATACGGTCTTATTACGAAACGCGTTTTAGGTATTATAAGAGTAAATTTTAACTATCAATAATTGTTTCAAAATTTTCCTAAAACTAAAGCTAAAACGCGAGATTATCCATAAAATATGTTTTGTAATAAGAGCGATAAAGTTTACTTATTGACATATAATAACTTACATAAAGATTTTAATTAAGTACCTTATCTGACGGTAACGAGAACAATATTGAAGAAATTTCCATACCCTTCGCCCAAAAGTAGAATATTCTCCACAGGGAGTCGACAACATCGTGAGGATCGAAGCGAGTACCTTGCTCAAATTCTTTACAGCTAGTGAGGTTGAACGCTCGCGAGCCCGCGTCTACCGCCGACTCTCCAGACCTTTGCTCTGCCACCACGAACAAAACAATTTTAAACATCTAAATCCACGTAAACATCGTTGCAAGTTTGTAATACACGAATATTGACGTGCATCATCTTAAATAAGGTGATTTAAGGCATAGATTTTGCACGAAGCCTGGTCATTATTGTGAAGTGCCTAAAATTATCCGATATGTTCAATATGATTGTGTAACGCGACAAATATTGTATTGCCATAAACAGAGTATTACTCTAGTTATCGTTTAAAGCATATGCTTTACATTTAACTTAGATCTTGATAAAAAGTAATTGTGTTCTGTGACTTAGATATTTTAACAAAACAAGAAAACATAAAAATTTTAAATACCTACTTAACATGATGAAAGTGATATTTATCAAATAAATAATTGGGAGGCGCGTACAGTTTTAAATTAAACGAACCTTTGGGGCGGTTTCTATCATAAACGCGCTTTATAAGTGATGTAAAACGGTGCCAGTTCGGTTTTCGCGGCAGGAAGGAGATAACTGGCAGTTGTTGTATTTATTTATAATTCATTTAAAAGCTTTTAGAAACATTTACTTCGCAAATATCCGCGTTATAAAATAAAATGATGTGTCTTACCTAGTATGAAGAGCACCTCCTGCCCTCCCTCAATTGCGTGCACTATCCCCGTCACAACTAATCCCAGCACCGCTTCTCCCAACACCTCTACACTAGGCAAGAAACACCACTGACGACAATACGACACGTGTTTCGCCTCTACACGAGGCATCCTCAGGTGATATAGACTCTACGGTGGCTAACCGCTTCTTAGCGGTTACCGCTTCTTAGCGGTTACCGCTATAGCGGTTAGCGTTATTTTATAACGCAGATATTTGCGAAGTAAATTTTTCTAAAAGCTTTTATAAAATGGATTTCCGCAAGGTAACGCCTGATTCTATTAATTATATAATTCATTTTATAAAACTGAAACGACAAAGGACTCTACAGTCAATCTGATGTTAAGTGTCTCTTGCAGTGCACAGAACGCCTGCAGCCAGCACCAAACAAAGATGGCTACAGTTGTGACACTAAGCACTAAGATGCAATGCATCGCTGTTGCTCCCTAAGCCCTGCAGACCGTCACACAGCAGTGCAGCCACTGCTGTTTGGCGGCAGACATTACACAGCTTCACATTGAAAACATTTGCCTCGCAAATTAGAAATCATTTGACACGACTCACTGTTTTAAAATAATATCAGCAGTTTAATTATTAATCATAAGTGATTCTATAATAACTAATATTCTACTACGCCACACTACTGTATTTTGCCGTTTGGGGGCAGCGTAAGAGAATTTATGATCCCATTTCATACTTTAGAAATCGTAATCGTTAAAACGTAAGATACGATACATACCGTATCTTACGATTCCTCCTTATTAGAGGATTATATACAGTTTCAAAGATAAAAAGATGTAAAATATCCAGTCCAAGGTGCGAGACATCATTTACTGTGATCACTAATTCACTTACCAATCAAGGCGTTAAAGGCAAATCATCATACAATGTATGGAAGTTCAGCAGTGGGCTGATATTAAATAGGAGAAGTAGAATAAACATTTTTTGATTCTTCATTGACAGGACCGCGGGCGCGACCTGAAGCGCGTTATTAGTTTTTTCACTTAGGGCACTATTTATAAGTATTTTATTTACTAAGTCGTTGATAACTTTCTATAGTATTCTGGAGTTAAGGTCAGAGTCACCCAAGTTGAACCTTGAGAAAAACGTAGTGATTATAATATGCTGTTTTATGGAGAATATAGTATTATATATACTAAAACTAAGAAATGGAAAACATGTTTTCAAATTAGGTCCTAAATACAATGTAAAAAAGATACTGCTCGTAAAAAGTCTCTTTAATTCACTATTATTATAATCAGGTATTATAATTGTTGGCCGTCCGCTCCCCACCATTAGACTATCGTAGCTATAACAAGGTATGTAATGTAAGCTCCCGACCAACTTGCCTCAGATCACATCATTCGCATTCCGCCTGTGCCACCGCTCTCGAGCGGTTGTGTCCAGGTTGTCCGCGCTTCCGTCCCCGTACGGTAGTGCTATCTCGCTCTCGCGCCTCCGCTGTCCTGCTCGCGCTGTACAACGCCGACGCCGGGTGAGTTCTTTAACGCTCACTTCAGTTCTTGCCCCCTTGTCTTCGGGCGAGGAGGTTTGACTGTTGGTTTGTGCTTGTTAATTTCTGTTATTGTTATTTTTATTGTTAATTATTTTTAATTTTTGTTTTTGTTATTGATTTATTGTATAACGTGTACGTGTATACTGTTTCTAGGGAGTTACTTGCTCTTTTCAGAGCAAGGTCCTGTTTTTTTTGAGAACAGGGGCACTTACTCCTTGAATTAGAACGTCTCCGTTCTTTTGAGAACGGTGATCCCGCCCTTACTGACTAGGTGCAGAACGTCTCTGTTTACAGAACAGCTTCCTCTCCCAGACCGTATTTATACCATCAAACATCATGTCCACCCAAGAAGAACTTTTTGGGTCCATCATTGCCATCCTAAAGGGGATGGATGCGTCGGCTCTCGCCGCAACCCTGGCCAATTTGGCCACTGCTGCTCAGGCACGTCAACCGCCGGCCCGTTATCGCGGCCTATCTAGAGTCCAAAAACTCTTTCGCCCCCTTGGACATGGAGTGCTCCTACTCCGACTCCGGGTCCTCTGCATCAGCCTCCCGGAAGAGGTTAGGCGGCGGTACGGCCATTTATTACAAGAAGACACTTCACTGGTCTCCCATTTCAACTCCGCAGCTTACCAACATGGAAGCCACGGTATGCAGGCTAGCTATGACTGGACATCAGCCCATCTTCATAGCCTCCTGTTACATCCCTGGAACCCTTCCCCTCAAAAAAGATTTTGAGGCTATTTTATCTTTAGGCAATTCAGTCATTATGTTTGGAGATTTTAACTTCAAGCATACTGAATGGACATGCCGTACTACCTCCCGCAATGGCAGGGAACTGCTCGATATCACGCAATCTCTTGACCTTACCGTCCACAGTCCCTTGGTGCTACTCACTATCCCGATATCACTGACTACCCTCCCGACGTGCTCGATTTCGCACTATTCAAAAGTGTTTCCCTCAACCTCAGGGCAGTCGAGACACTAAACGATCTAGGATCCGACCACCCACCGGTCTCCTTCATTCTTAGCCATCAGCCACCTCCCTCAATACATCCTCCATGAAAATTTTCACTAATTGGAAGGGCTTCAAGGAGTCCCTAGCTAAAGCTCTGGACTCACAGGACTCCCCCATCTCCCTATCGTCGGACTTAGACAGTCCCGAAAATATCGACACTGCGGTCGATTCACCCTCCACCCTTATTAAATCCTCCCTTAAGGAGAATGAAAGGATCATCCCGGTTGCTAATAATAGTGGGCTTCCCCTACATATTAGCAACCTATTAAAAGCCAAGAAAGTTGCTTTCCGGAGAGCAGCAAAATATCCCACCCCTGAATATAGGCGCACGGCCAATCGTCTTCAACGAGAACTCCGTTTCCGCCTCTCTGAATTTCGAGACCTCGAAAAGAGTGAGCTCATGGAGAATATCTCTCCCTCTCATACAGCGTACTATCGGATGGCAAGAGCCATCCGCATAGACGCTATCACCCACACTCCCCCTCTCTCCCGTCCCGACAGTACGGTAGCCTTCGAGGACGAGGAAAAGGCTGAGTGCTTTGCAAACAGCATTGCCGCACAATGCTCTCCTAGCCTTCAACCCATCGACTCCTCACACGTCCAGGCCGTGGAGGATGAGGTCCGCCGCCGGAACTCACCCCCTACAGCCTCCAAACCTATCTCTGTCTCCAATGATGAGATTCTATCCCTCATCAAAGGACTTAAGCCCAAGAAGACTCCGGGCGCGGATGGCATCTCCAACCAAGCCCTAAAACACTTTTCTGAGCAGGTGTTAACCCTTTTAACTATTATCTTCAACTCCTGCTTCAACCTTAGTTACTTTCCCACTACGTGGAAAGAGGCAACTGTGATTGGTAATCCTAAGCCAGGCAAGCCTCTTAACCTCCCCTCCAGTCATCGTCCCATTAGCATCCTCAAGACCATGGGCAAAATCTTCGAAAGAGTCATCCAAACTCGCATGAGGCGCCATCTGTGTCCCACAGACGGTGACCCTCTTATCATTCCCCATCAATTCGTTTTCCGAGCGAAACATTCCTATCCCCAACAAGTTCACCGTATCGTGGAATATATCCTCAGCGATTTTTACCCTAGTCGTCATAAGACCATCTCGGTCTTTTTCGACATAGCCAAAGCATTTGATAGAGTCTGGCATGAAGGTCTTATCTACAAATTATATAAAATAGGTCTCCCCGATCGTCTAGTACGTATCGTGGCTTCTTACTGGTAGCATCTTACCTTTCGTTTTAGACACAAAGGCACGCTCTCTTCCCAGCGCCCCATCAAAGCTGGTGTCCCTCAGGGCTCAGTCCTTGCTCCTCTCCTGTACATTTTGTTCACCAACGACATTCCCATCCCGTCGAATGGTGTTCAGCTCTCTCTCTTCGCAGATGACACTGCCCTCTATTGTAAAGGTACCTCGCTACCTTTCATACGGAACAAGATCCAAAAGTCAGTTAATGACCTAGGAGCTTGGTTCCAAAAATGGTGCATCGATGTGAACCCGAAGAAGAGCTCCGCCATTCACTTCGATTATAGACGACGCCGACTCAAAATCCCTCCACCAATACGTATGCTAGGGACCCCTGTCCCCTGGCATACGTCTGCGAATTATTTAGGCGTCAACCTTGACACAAGGCTCATTTTCAGATCTCACGTCAAAAGAGTAACCCGTCACGCACGTTTTTACATGAGTACGCTCAACAGTATGTTGGGCCGACACAGTAAAATGTCCCTCAGAAACAAGCGTACCCTTTATAAGGTCTGTATACGACCAGTCATGTCCTACGCGGGCCCCATTTTTGCCCACGCTGACCCTAAAATGATTAATGAACTCCAAGTAGTTCAAAACCTTTTCTGTCGTCGAGCAGCAAACGCGCCTTATTACGTTCGTAATGGCGACCTTCATCGGGACTTAGAGCTCCCTACAATCCAACAATTTCTAAAAAAACTCTCTGAGAACTTCTTCAAAGCCTCAGAGTCGCACTCCAATTATTTTAAAAGGCCCCACCCTCCTCTCGCTATCAAGTCCGCAGGCCGAGAAACTCTCGGACCCGCCGAATAAAATTTCAACCGATCAGAACTGCCTCCTGGCGGCTCAGGCCGATTCTTCTTAAATTTGCCTAAGTAGGCTCTCCCTCAGCGGCTCTTTGTGGCCGCCTGCGCCCTCTTCTCCCAAAAGAGGGTCACTTCCGATCCGACAAAGCGGCTTAATCGGCCTATTGTCAGTCCCACAGGCTGTTTTTAGTGGGTATCACATAGGCTCTCGGGTAGGTTAGACACAGTGAGTCCCACATAACCACGACAGACCGGCTGTCGTCGTATGCATAAAGCATAAACCGCCTCCTCGCCTTATCGAGGTAGCCCTTTTCCAACTGCTTCTGGGCGCAAAAAAAAATAAAAAATCAACTTGCTTTCATTTATACGCAACCGATGTATCGCTAATAGGTGGATTGATATCTGATTGTACACGTGTGTCATAGTAGGTAAGTCTTAACTCAGCCTCTACTGTACGATATAACTTGTACAATACTCGTATGTGTGTAGTATGTGTAATCTAAAATAATTTTGTTTCAAAATGAAATCTCAGAGGTTTCAATGTACAGTGTACCTAAAGTAATATACGAGTACAGCTTGCAGTCTGTACGGTGAATACTGAACACTTAGAGCACGTGTAAAGAAAAACGCTATCTGCAGCATGCGCAGCGCACTGGGACTGCATAACCTCCAATCATCATCGTAAATAGTATATATTATTCAATATCTTCCACTAGATAACTCTGTGCACTTACCCTTTTTCCGAATAGATATTGCAGAGCTTTCTCCATATTCAATTTCATTGTTTAAACAAAGAAATTGAATTGAAGAAATGGTAATACGCTGTTAAAGTTCACTTGTGATTTGATTTAGATTTTAAGGAAGATGTAAACAATTGAATATTATTATTTACTATAACATTGAATTCTTTAACAACTGATAACACTGGGTTTGGTCCGGCAATATCCCACTACTGGGAGCAAAAGACGAAAGGTAGGTCTCGTGTTTTGGGAATTTAAACTTACGTACGCCACACTGTTCGATTACGGAGTGTTAGACTTTAGTATTTTTTATTACATGAAATTAGAACTTGAATTTGAAATTAACAATTATAGTAGTGCTGGTCCCGGGACAATCGGAATCGGGTTGTTTGCGTGTTATAAAATAGAATATGGCCGTGAACTACGACCCAGGACGGTACTTCAAGTACATTATGATTAATATGTAATATCCATACAAATAAATAAAATTGCAGTATCTGTTTGTAATATCAAAATAACAGCTTTTCACTAAATGCATATGAAGGTATATGCGGTAATTAGAACAAAAAAAACAATTTTTGAAACTTTTGTCTGTCTGTCCATCCGTTTATTCCGGTTAATCTCCGAAACGGCTGGACCAATTTGGATGGGACTTTCACTGGCAGATAGATAGCTAATGTCATAAGGAGTAACTTAAGCTACTATTATTTTAGAAAAATAATTATGTTACCGTTCAAAAAAAATTTAAACTCTTAAAATTAAATTGTAATAATTTACATGCGGATGAAGTTGCGGGGCACCGCTAGTATATGAACATAATACAATAATGTTACTAAATACCAACCGATGAGTTAAGCCACACGTAATTACCTTATCTATTCGTGTTGTTTTATTTATTTATTTTTGGAAACGGTAATGATTGTTACAATTATTTGTGTGTACGCACATTATTACGAGCCGTGGTAGCTCCGATTGTTAGCGCTAGCTGTAAAGTTCACAGTACGTAAGCAACCCGGCAGTTGCCGGCACAAATGAAATTGTTAATTGCAATTTTAAGTGCTAATTTTATACGGCGGTGAAGGACTCATTGTGAGACAATCAGCATGTCTCAGAAATAAGAAAAAAATATTTCGAAGACATGTGAAGTTCGCCAACATGCATTGGGGCAGCGCGACGGAAACTTCCTAGCCCTAAAACCCTCTCAGAACTGAGAGGAGGCCTGTACCCAGCGGTGGGACGTGTATAGGCTGTAACATCAACTTAACTTTAACTTAACATTTTATTACACATTTCGTTTATGTCTAAGATTAAGTTGTATGTTCTTACTCTAAGATTTATCTTTGAGTTCACAAAGTGTCAGCTTGAGATATCTTAGTGTCATTTATTGCAATAGTAGATAGATAAAGCGAGCGAGATAATAAATATCTTGCGAACTCATAACGTATCTTGTTGGTAGCTTGTTTCGTCTGAATGTAAATTATGCTAGAAACAACACAATTGATTTTAAACTTAATTTTGGCACAGGATAGGTATAATCATGTTGAATAGTTTTAGCTAAACTGTAGCTCGCTCGTACTAAATTCATAGTGTATTGCTTCGGATAACTTATCTGGCGATGGATAGGCGTACATAATTGAATTGCGTGAGGCACATATTGTGATAAACAAATAAATAGATATTTTAGTTTTATTAGAGATTGCGAAACTCTATGTTCTGCATATAAAATAGTTTTTTTTATAAATAAATGGTTCCCTAGATTGATATAAATTCTAAAACTACTTTAGACTGTTCTTGTTCTCCATTAGCTCGTAAAAGTCCACGGCTGGCCATGAACCACTGCCTTTTTAGAAAGGATTTGCCTTAAACGTCGTGCTTAACTGGTGAGTTGACGATCACAATACCAGATGTCTCGCATATTTGATGCTTATAACTGTTATAACTGTCGCTAGACTGAGTATTTTGTTTAAAAGTAAAGTAAAGTTGCAGCCTATTTATGTCTCACTGCTAGACACAGGACTCCTCTCATTTCTTAGGGTTTTAGGGCAAGGAATTGTCCACCGCGATGCCCTAGTACGTGTTGGAGAATTTCACATGTCTTCGAAATATATTTTTTCCTTATTTCTTAGACATGCAGGTTTCCTCACGATGTTTTCCTTCACTGCCGAGCACGTGGTAAATCAGCACTTAAAATTGCAATTAACAATTTCATTGATGCCGGCGGGGATCGAACCCGGGTTGCTCGAGTACTTTGAAGCTTACAGTGATCGCTAACCATCTGAGCTACCACGTATTATGTTTGGTGCCAACAAAAGGGTATCGTATATCAAAGGCGTATACATCTATCAAAGGCGTAAGCACAGGTCTTTACTCCCCACTCTCGTAGTTCGATGCGACGGCAATTCGACACGACCGAAGAGAGATTAGCCGCAGGACCAACGGCTTAACATGCTTTCCGAGGCACGGGGGTGAAACACCGCCAACTTTCTGACTCCGGGCTGCTACCTAGTATTTCTTCACAGAAAAATTCAATTACTGATTTCAGCCTGATCCGGGATTTGAACCCGTGACCACGTGATTATCAGTCGCGACATGACCACTAGATAATCCATAACTATCATTACATTCAAGAGCTGCAGAAGTTAAGATCAAAGTTTCACCGCTTAATCCGTCCAAACATAGCCTATAAAATTGATTGATCAGATTTGGTCCAGTATTTTATACTGAATCGACCTTGAATTACATAGGCTAAGGTGCGTGTTGAGACGCACGACTGGTAGAGTTCCACTTGCAGACTATAATTTATTTATTTTCTAAACTTTGAATGTTCGGATCTATTGCTGTGTTATTTAAGTTGGTGGAGGATGTCGTGAAGCGACAATTAATAAGAAAAATATATAGAACCTAACCTAAGAACAACAAAACAACAAAAGTAGACCAATAAAATAATATATTTAAAGTTTTAGAAAGGTATTTACAATTTTATAAAAAAAATGAAATATGATGATGATGGATGAAGTGAGATTACAATTAGATTTAAAAAAATAAAGGTAGGAGAATAGGAGAATATAGTATTATAGTGGAGTCTAAAGGTTGAAGTGACACGCTGCTTTTGTAGAAGTAGGCACACGCGGAGCTTGAGGTTTCTTAGCGGCGACGGCACGCAGCGCCTGGACTGGGCACACGCAGCGTCCGGAGCCGGCGCACGTAGCGCCTGGGGTAGGTGTGCTCAGCACTTGGAGCAAGCAGTCGCAGCGCCCACAGGTAGCGCAGGCAGTAGGTGCACTCGGCGCCTGGAGCAAGCAGTCGTAGCGCCCGAAGGTAGCGCGGCAGTAGGTGCACTCAGCGCCTGGAGCAAGCAGCCGTAGCGCCCGGAGTAGTGTGGCCCCGCGCTTGAAGTAGACTTCGCCGACGACTTCACGTGTAGATGGAGGCTTGCAGGATTCCGGGGCAATGCGGCCCCGGGATAAGGCCTTTAGTAGATGTTTCTCCTTTGAGAACTGAAGCGAGACTTTTTTTCATTCTCCAATTGTTCGGCTTTTATACCTTTTCAGAGAGAACGAGAAATTATTTAAATTAAAAGGAAATTTATTGTAAATGACCTAGAGCCATAGAGTATTTATGTGAAAATATTAAATTAAGAACATCACACTAGTAACGAATTTGAATAAAAGTTACCATAACAACCATATAAATAATGGTTGTCAAATATAAAATATTTGGTTTTAGGACTGTTATTAAGAAACTACAAGTTTTATGTAAGAAATAAAATATTATTGATATAGGAAAAAAAGTAGCTCGGCAGCGCGCACGAAGCCCGAAATTGCAGAGTTACGGAAAACTCAATAAAAGATAGAAAAAGGTAAGACTCCTTTGACAGCGATTAAGAGATGCTGATAGCGTGAAAATACGAAGTGAAAATGATTTGTTATTGTGTAAAAACGTTACAGGATCCTATGGAAATAAAGGTGATACAAAACATAAATGCAGAAAATCAAAAACAGAATGGAAAAATAATGTAAAATGATATGTAAGTTGCATAACTGAATAGCGTGAAAAGTGATGCAATATATGAATGCAGAAAATCAAAACAGAATGGAAAAATAGTGTACAATGAAATGTAAGTAGCATAACACTACAAGGAGGAGGTTGTAGATAAGGATAAGCATCGCTACTGGAGGCATCTTTTAGAAAGGAGTAAGCTCTTTTCTTGAAGGTAGTGACGTGAAATTTGGCGGCTGGAATTAATCCAAACAATTCCTCAGAGCACTCTTGGTGATAGATGCAATAGAAAATACAAAAAAATTCAACATCATTTTGCAACGCCAGTGAATCGAGCCGATCAGAAAGAACTCGGTCGCCGACGATTCGAGCCGCTCTGCACTAGATGCAGTCAAGTGGAAGGAGTTGGCACTGGGGTGCCCCGGCCCAGAGATGAGAACAGTATTCCATGTGATGCCGAACTTGCGCCTCGTTATGTCGCTAGCGGTGTGCCGGCATGAAATACTGTCCCGCTCCGCTGAGCACGCCAAGCTTTTTAGAGGCCAATATAGCCTTCTCTTCCAAGTGACCACTAAACTGCACATCATTCGATATGTCAACGCCAAGGATTCCTATGCTAGCTGAAGCAGCAAGGTGAGTGCCCTAAAAAGAAGAGGTACAACAAAGGTGTTCTTTTTAGCGGTAAAAGCGCAAACCTGTGTCATCTGAGGGTTAAACTGGAGTAGATTTAGTCGTCCCCAAATTACAGAAACAGAAACAGAATTTTTTTTATTCAATACAGATTATAAATAATACTTATTGAAAGTTACTCTTTTGTTTAATTACCACTGATTCGAAAAAAAACCTCTGTCCTGGGAAGAACCAGCAAGAAACCCAGCGGGACTTTTTTTTTAAATAACAGCTTACAATCATGTATGTTATACAATTAACAACACAACAAATTATAAATAGCTTGGTAGCGATCCCTTTATTTCAAAGGATTATTATCTATCATCCATAAATTATTTAATATTGACAGTGATTGCTTTGCAAATTAGTGGGTATGGAGCTGCCAGATATTTTATAATACGCTAGGCATCAGATTATAAAGACCCTTAAAAATTGTATGTTTTTGTACCGCATTGTCGACAGGTATTCTAAAAATAGATTCGTCAAAAACTATAAATATAGAGAAGATCCTGTGTCCTGTGTGTGGTTTGGTCCTAAAACGGGCTAATAGTGGCGGCGTAAGAATGTCCACTACCCCATATCATCCCGTGAGTGTCTAAAAAGGAAACTAAGTCAAGAGATGGTCAGTAGTGTCTACCCGATAACTACTGGTTAGTAAAAAAAACTCCAGTTACCAGTCCACCTGATTGTGAGTTGCTGTAATTAATTAATGCATGAAAGAAAGTAGGTAATCAATATTAATTTAGTATTTCTTTTTGCAAAACATATGATAATAATAAATGAATATTGAAAACGTGTTAACAAATACCTGTTGACGAGTAAACAATTCAGTTTACAGAATTAAGTCGGTTAAATAGTGGAGAATGGCTTATTGCTGAACACGTCATAAATTATACACATTAAATCGTAAATTATATATAACAGCTCTAACGATTTCGATGAAATTTACAATACAGGGTTTACGGGGGCGAAGAGTCGATCTAGCAAGATCTAATTTCTGAGAAAATTCGTTTTCTCCGAGTTTTCACACACAAAGCAACAAGCTGAGCTTGCCAGCGCAATATGATTGGTAATTTCGTCACAGAGATCATCTTCTCAACAGCCTTGTAGCTAGAGCGTAGGGATACCATGTCGGAGTGCGCGAGTTCGACATACATTTTAGAGGAGTTACGTCCTAAATTTTTATAGCGCTATGCGTAGTAGTCTTCTAACTAAAAATCATTTTTTTATGTATAGTACACAATCAAACCTATAAAACTATATTGAAACTTAACTTACAGCCTAGCCTTTTTACTAAATGGCCTACTGTCACCAATGTTACGAGATAGGTGCAATGCTGTATTAGACGCATCGGCTAAATCGGCTAGGCTATTAACTTAAAGGCTAAATAAGCTAGTTGGCCATAGAACAACATGGGTCACCGACGGATCGAAGAGAAGTAGCCATAAGCAGGCGTTCCCCTCTGTCAAAGTCCACGTGGACCGATGCGTACAATAAAACTAGTTGCAGCTGCACTGCTCACTACACTAAATCTAGTTGCGCGGGTGAGTTGACGTCCTACAAAAATGCCGAATTGCTCAATTTTTTTGCTGTTAAGAAAGGTATGCTACGTCATATTTACAAAAAAAAATTACTATTACATTTCATAATATATAAGTAATTTTAATGACATTATTGTTATTTACTTCTTTTTAAATTTAAAAATTACAATAATTACGGTCGTGTTGTTTCGGATTTCTTTACGTGATAGAGCCTCACTGCAGCTGTATTAAATTTGTAACACAAATAGGTCAATTGGACCGGAGTAAGACCTCGCTTTACCAGGGCACCACTGTAAAATAGCAGCTTAATACAGTCTTTCGTATGGTGAGTGTAGAGACCCGGAGACCCTTTTTAGGATAGGCCTCAGGGGTACCAACGCATCTGCATTTTGATTCTTAATAGAGGAAAGATCTAGATTTCTATAGAAACCCAGCATCCATCCACTAACTATCAGGTGAACTGTGTGCTCTTTTGTCGCACTTATTCTATGAAAAAAGTTATTAAAAATCAAGATAAACTTCAGTTATTTCCGAGTAACTTTACATTTCATATTTTAAAAACAAAAAAAATATGTGCTAGAGACAAATATATCTTTTTGCATGCCTTAAGCGCAAAGCGCGTAGGTATGTTCTACTAGCGCCTTAAAATTAAGATTCCAACGTTTTGTCGCATGAAATCGTATCTAGGAATCATATTATACATATAAATGATATAAAAAGCACATTGTTAGAAACATAAATGATTGTTGAACTTATTAATTTTTTAATCGGTTAATTGCTATTTTTACTTAAAAAGGGGTTTAAGTGGCTTATGGTGTGGATTTATCAAGGCCGCATGGTGCCATAAACACGGTAACTTTTGAAAATATCAATTGTTTAACTCAATTTTTTTTTAATCTCTTCATCTACCATGTGGGAATCCATGGAATGTAAATGGCAGTTTAATTTTGTTTTGTTTCATCATCATCATTCCAGCCTTTCATAAGTCCACTGCTGAACATAGGCCTCCCCCAAGGAATGCCACAAAGCACGGTCCTGAGCCAACTGCATCCATCGACTTCCTGCATGTCTTACCAAGTCGTCACTCCATCTCGTGGGGGGTCACCCTACACTTCGCCTACCAGTACGAGGCTGCCATTCAAGAACCTTTCTTCCCCATCGGTTGTCGGTTCTTCGAGCAATATGGCTGGCCCACTGCCACTTCAGCTTACTAATCCGTTGGGCTATGTCGGTTACTCTGGTTCTAAGTTTATCACGCAGAGAAACTCCGAGCATAGCCCTCTCCATAGCTCGCTGAGCGACCTTGAGCTTCCTCATACGGCCAGCAGTGAAGGACCACGTCTCAGATCCGTAAGTTATCACTGGCAACACGCACTGGTTGTACAATTTCGTTTTAAGGTTTTGAGGTATGTCTGACGAGAAGATGTGTCGTAGCTTCCCGAACGCTGCCCAGCCGAGTTGAATCCGTCGATTGTTTTGTTTAGTTATAATTAATTGTTTTCGGCTAAAAAATGGAGAATTTTCGTTGGTTTGATAGCCTTGTATTAATTTATATTTTACTAAATAGCCCGAAGTCGCACTCCGAGCTACAGCCATAAAGTACTTTACTCCGGCCTCAAATGCCGCTGAAAAATATCGAGTGTGAAATACAAAATATTCCAAAAACCAAATTTGTTACATACTTGACCAAGGTATAATATATATAATCACAGATTTTTTATAACTATATTTTGTTTCGCTAAAAGCACGCAGGATTTATATATAAATAAATATACTTCTACGTCTTGGACTTTATAGACCTGAAGGTGTGTCGGTATCTACTACAGGAACTCCTCGACGAGGAAATCTAGATGGGCCGAGTTTGGCCTCGTTTGGTTAGTTATGATGAGACCTTACCTCCGGGTTTGATAGCGTGACTTTAAAGTTTACTTAGAAGACTGCCACTGGAACTCATCGACGAGAGGAACTAGATGTACCGAGTTTGGGTTCGATTTATTAGTTATAAATAGAACTTACCTCCGGACTTAACGTAGTGACTTGAAAGTGTACTTGATGACTGCTACTGGAACTCATCGAAGAGGAGAACTAGATGTGCCGAGTTTGGGCTCGTTTTGTTAGTTATGATGAGACCTTATCTCCGGACTTGATAGAGTGACTTGAAAGTGTACGTTGATGACTGCTACAGGAACTCCTCAACGAGGAGAACTAGATGTGCCAAGTTTGGCCCCGTTTTGTTAGTTATTATGAGACTTTACCCCCGGACTTGATAGAGTGAGTTGAAAGTGTACTTATAAGACTGCCACTGGAACTCCTCGACGAGAAGAACTAGATGTGCCGAATTTGGCTTCGTTATGTTATTTATGATGAGACTTTACCTCTGGACTTGATAGAGTGACTTGAAAGTGTACTTTGATGACTTTTACTGAAACTGCTCGATGAGGAGAACTAGATGTGCCGAGTTTGGCCTCGTTTTGTTAGTTATGATGAGATCTTACTTAAAAATGTACTTCGGTGACTTCTTCTGGAACTCTTTGACAAATAGAACTACAATTTACATTTTTTTTAAGTTTTCTTTTTAAATTGGAATTTGACTTAAAATTATCGGAAAATTTGAAGTATAGTAATAAATATAGGGTTCTTAGTGAAAACTTGTGTGTAATTAAACTACTTTAAAAAATACGTATAATCATGTTGTAAGTAATTTTTTTAATACGCTTAAGACATGCACAATTGGATTTACCAATATTTTTACTATAACTTATACGGCCTTATTACAAAACGTGGTTAAGGTATTGGTAGAGTCAGATTTAAACCATCAATAATCCTTTCAGAATTTTCCTAAACCATAGCTTAAGCGCGAAATTATGCATAAAACATGTTTTGTAACAACTAAGTCCTCAGGGATGACAACGCATACAGAGGCGTTGCCACCTCTGAGGACTTTGATTCTTAATTGGGGATAAATGTAGATGTCTATGGATCACAGCATCCACTTATCATCAAGTGACTTACGTGTTCGTTTGTCACCCCCATTCCATAAAAAAATACCACAGACAGCTCGTCCTCATATAATATTCAGATCGGTCGAACGACTGGTCTGAGTATTTATATTAGTGTCCAAGTTGTCGCTGTTACCGAGCGATAATGTAATAATGTATCCATGTGTGAAATTGTTAGTTTGTTATGGTTTATTATTATAATTGTTATGTTTGAGTTTCGTAGTGATAGACGGTTGCTTTTGTGCCCACAGATTTCCTCTCGCGAAAATGATAGACAGTTCTGTATTAGGAAAAAGCTATGGCTACTACTATCCGGTCCGCAGGTGGCCCGCGTCTATATATTTTATTAGTGCTTGCTGAAACAACAATGTCAAATTTATTATAAACCTTAAAGTCATTGATGTCAATTGTAATTTCGACGAAATGTTGCACTCGGGTAAATTATTTGAATAATATACATTATTTAAATAAATTTATCAACCAAAAATGTGTTGCATAAATTTTCTATCCAGCTGGATTTTAAACCTAGGATCACCACATAAAGAGCAAATTCCTTGAGTAAACATTAAGGTTTTAATTTATTTTATTAAAAATTACAAACGGTCATGTACTCATCAATCCCGTCGGACTCGTAGCCTTTACATTACTTGAAATATTGTATAATGTTAATATAATCAAAGTCACAGCTGCACTACGCTGTATATTTTCTGAAATCCTTGAGAAACACGAGCGCATTGTTCTGTACCTATAACTTTCCAGGGTTTAATATTTCTCTATCATTGATTTATAAGTACTTCGGGGCTATGCAATATTTTGTTTGCCACATTATTTACTAAAAATCTCATGGGTACGCAAAGGGAAACGGATGGAAAAGCGACATAAGTTTTACTTACAGGTACATAGGAAATCGATTTAGCATAGCTACAAACAATTTATTACTTTAGCGGCACTTTGCAGGTAAGTTATTTATTTTATTTACGAAATCTTGTCCATATAACCATTGGTTGTTAGAGAAAATTTTGTATTATAATTAAACAAGGCGTTGGTAACATTTCAATGAATTAGTGGTATTTTATAACTGCCCGAGAAAACGTATTAATGTTTGAGTTTGAAAATTAATAATTCCTACCATTTGAGTTTAAGTTGAATAGTTAACAATTAGCAATTTTGAAAAAAAAATTACATAAAGTATTATATATTGTCATGTCGAATGAAGTATGGTGTAAGTAAGTGTTACTTATAATTATTAAATTATTAAAAACGAGGTGCAAGTAAAAGATAATTTTATGTTCCCATTAGAATTGTGAATTTATTGCGTATTTCCAATGCTCTCATTACTTGCACGTCGCGCCTTTTTAATGGACAAGGCTCCGATGGCCCAATGTTGGTGAAAAATGCATACAAAACTGCACATTTCAAAATTCACAGATAGTTGATGTGATTCCTGGTCAAGATCTTTACGTGGTAGAGCCACGTTACAGCTATATTATGGTTGCATTACGAATGGGTCGGCGTGTACGTATGAATGTACGTTTCGCCTCTACACGAGGCATCCTCAGGTGAAGTAGACTCTGCGGAAGCTGGCCGCTAAGACTTTGTGTGTCGTATTTTCGAGAGTGGTGTGTCGTGCATATTAGCCGTGTAGTGGCGTTCAAGAATATCCACTACCCCATATCTTCCCGTGGGTGTCGTAAAAGGCGACAAAGGGAAAGAGGCAGGAGATGGGCAGCAGCATCTTCCTGATAGTAGCCAAAATTACAATAAAAACTGCGGTTGCCAACCCGCTCGCCACGCGTGGCAGCCATGGCAAATACCCTATGAAGTGATGAAATATGAAGAGAGTAACAAAGAGACGGCCCATAGTCCCTGGCGGCCCCGCTATTCCTGGCTACGGTGGCGACTATGGTAACAGCGGGGCAGGGAGTGCTTAGAATCTCCGGTGGAAGTTCGATTGCCACCTTAGACGACTCGACCTGGCAACGTACAACGCACGCACCCTGAGGACTGATGAGAAGATCGTGGAGCTGGAAGAGGAGATGGACAACTTACGCTGGCATATTATAGGATTATCCGAAGTCCGAAGAGAGAGGCATGACACGGTAATCCTCGAATCCGGCAACTTGCTCTATCACCGGGAGGGCGACCATCTGTCCCAAGGAGGTGTCGGATTTATCGTCCACAAGTCTCTCGTTAACAACGTTGTAAATATCGGGAGTGTGTCGACGAGGGTTGCGTACCTTATACTCAGAATCACCAAACGGTATTCGCTGAAGGTCATACAGGTTTACGCACCAACCTCGGCACAGGAGGTGGAGGAAATGTATGAGGATATCTCTAAAGACATGCATTCCTCCAAAACCCAATATACGGTGTTAATGGGAGACTTCAATGCAAAACTAGGCACAAGAGAGAACGGTGAGCTGAAAGTAGGGAAATTTGAAATAGGGCAACGGAACCCAAGGGGCCAGCAGCTGGCCGACTTCATGGAGAGAGAGGGACTCTTTATGATGAACTCTTTCTTCCAGAAGCGGTCCCACAGGAAGTGGACCTGGTCGAACCCCGACGGTTCGACAAACAATGAGAATTACTTCATTATGACGACCAGACGACAACTGTTCAGTGATGTCTCCGTGATCGCGAGGGTGAAAACTGGTAGCGATCACCGAATGGTTAGAGGCACACTAAACCTAAACGTTAAGTTGGAGAGGTCTCGTATAATGAAGTCAACGCTCCGTCCCCCTCATGATCTGTTCCAAGGTCCTGAAACCTTACAGCTCGAGTTACAAAACCGTTTTCAGTGCCTAGAAGACTGCAATAAAGTGGACGATATGAATGACAAGCTCGTGGAAACTGTCCATGCGGTCGGAGTTAAGTTTTGCAAGACCCGCCGCAGAAGAACACAAACACTCTCCGATCATACTCTTAATCTCATGGCTGTAAGACGGGAGATTAAGCTACTACTACACTATTCCGAAGATATCCCGGACATCAGTCTGAGCGAGATTAGAATGGCTCTTCAGCATCTTAAAACGGCAAGGCCTCAGGCGAGGATGGAATTACAGCGGAGCTTCTGAAAGCGGGTGGAAAACCGGTACTTGAAGTCCTTCAGAGGTTCTTTAATTCCGTCCTCCATGATGGCATTACACCGGAGGTGTGGAGCAGAATCGTGGTGGTCTTGTTCTTCAAGAAAGGTTCTTCAAAAAAGGACAACGCTCTCTTGAAGAACTACAGACCGATTTCCCTTCTGAGCCGCGTCTACGTGCTATTTTCGAGAGTTATTACGAATCGTCTCGCGCGCAGACTTTACGACTTGCAGCCTCCCGAACAAACCGGTTTCCGAAAGGGCTTTAGCACCATAGACTACATACATACCCTTCGGCAGGTTGTACAGAAGTCCGAGGAGTACAATTTGCCACTATGCCTGGCGTATGTTGACTATGAGAAAGCCTTTGATTCTGTCGAAATTTGGGCGGTGCTGCAGTCCCTTCAGCGGTGCCAAGTTGACTGTTGGTATATCGAAATGCTGAAGTGCTTGTACAGTAGGGCTACGATGGCTATCCGAGTACAGATCCAGAGTACGAAACCTATCCAATTGCAGAGAGGTTTAAGACAGGGTGACGTTATATCCCCGAAACTCTTCACCGCTACATTGGAAGACGTTTTCAAGCTTCTGGACTGGAAAGATACGGTATTAACATCAATGGCGAGTACATCACTCACCTTCGATTTGCCGACGATATAGTCCTTATGGCAGAATCGCTGGAGGATCTAAGCACTATGCTCTATGACCTCAATAGTGTCTCCCAACGGATAAGTCTTAAGATGGACATGGACAAAACAAAGATTATGTTTAATGTCCATGACACACCTATGCCGGTAGTTGTTGGGAGCACTAAGCTCGAAGTTGTTGACGAGTATGTTTACTTGGGACAAATAGTCCGACTAAGTAAGTCCAACTTCGACCGAGAGGTCAATCGACGGATTCAACTCGGCTGGGCAGCGTTCGGAAAACTACGACACATCTTCTCGTCAGATATACCTCAAAACCTTAAAACGAAATTGTACAACCAGTGCGTGTTGCCAGTGATGACTTACGGATCTGAGACGTGGTCCTTCACTGCTGGCCCTATGAGGAAGCTCAAGGTCGCTCAGCGAGCTATGGAGGGGGCTATGCTCGGGATTTCTCTGCGTGATAAACTTAGAAATGAGTATATCCGCAGTAGAACCAGAGTAACCGACATAATCCAACGGATTAGTAAGCTGAAGTGGCAGTGGGCCGGCCATATAGCTCGAGGAACCGATAACCGATGGGGAAGAAAGGTTCTTGAGTGGCAGTCTCGTACCGGTAGGCGAAGTGTAGGGCGACCCCGCACGAGATGGAGTGACTCCTTGGTGAGACACGCAGGAGGTCGATGGATGCAGGTGGCTCAGGACCGTGCTTTGTGGCATTCCTTGGGGGAGGCCTATGTTCAGCAGTGGACTTGTGAAGGACTGTAATGATGATGATGATGATAGTATTATATTATACATATATTACTGACGGTTCTGTGGCGCATTTGCTTAACATTGAGTTGCAAGGCTAAGGACTGCGGGTTCGAATCCCGCACGGAAAAATAAATGGTATTGTAAATTAAACACTTATCTGCGAGCCATTCCTTCGAACTCACTCAGCTTCGAATACATGGTTAAATCTTATCGTTATTTACATTGAATATGTTGATAAGAAAGTTTTTTTTGTGTAGTTCGAAATGCAGCCAATGGTTCTTAAGAAAGAGCTACATATAAACAAAGCTAAGGAGTTCAATCATTAATAACAATGTCATACTAAACTTAATAAAGTCCAAGCATTGGCAGATTTTTAAACAGATTAAGCATTAGCCAAGGAAAATCAAAATATAAAATGAAAGTAAAATCCCACTTATTACTGTGATTCCCGCTTCAACTCCAATATTTTAATGCAGATACAATGTTATTTATGTTTTAATGCTAACAATTATTGTCTTTGAATTCGCATTTTAACAGGCGCACTTTTATGTTTTAAGTTACTTTGTAATTACTATTTACGTAGTTAATTTTATCTACAACATTTATTTAGATGTTGTTAACGAGTAAAATGGAAAAGTTCATTAGCAAAGTATCATGAAAAGCATGAATAATTTAAAATACTCTCGGGTATTATCATTATGAGACAAGTCGTGAAAGTTAGGAGCGGAAATGACGCGCGGGTAACTGTCTATAGGGAGTAATAATGAGTGTGACACCTCCATGTTGCTTTTCTCTCTTGACGAGCGCCCGGAAATCTCCATCGTGACCGCAACTCGTCAACAAAACTTGTACGCCAGGTCGCGGTTGCATCAGTAGTTCTGACTTATTTCAGTTAACTTCCAGTTCCGGATTAACTGTTTTCACTATGTCTTTGAAGCCCTGGATTTTCTGCGGAGTGGTAAACGATTAACTAATTTACAGATAATACTTATGTTTCGAACTAAATACACAATTTTAAAGTTCAGATTGACAATTACTGTACTTATGTTCTACCTAGTAGTCCGTTACGATGGAATTACGTGTTACCTAGCTAGGTATATCGTAAGATACGATAGAGGGCATGGGCAGTAGCATCTTACTCATAACAACTAAAAGAATTAAAACAAACTGCGGCTGCCAATCTTACTAAGTTACTATAGGCTGAGAGGCATTTGAACTTTCTGTCGGGGGCTGTAGTAACGCATCTGTGACTTTCTTTGTTAAAAAATGCTTGCAGGAGGCCAAAATCTAAAATCATTATCAGGTGGACTCTTAGCTTGACTGTTATTCTAATATTTATAAATTATAACATTAGTTACAAGAATTGTTATATTCTGAGATGTGCGAATGTGCGAATTATTATAATGTTAAAAAGCTATCAAAAATTATTTGCTGTTTAATTCATATACAAAATTTAAAAAATAAATAACTGGGTTATTTTTTAGATTACTTAAAATTAATTTTTACATATTATGAGAACTTTGAAACGCGATACAGGGGAAATAAATGTACCTAAGCCGTGCCCAGCAATGTATAGAAGGAATGTAACTTTAATATTTTCTTATTTACGTGTGGTAGTTTTGGTGCAACAAAATTTTATTGAGCCATTGAGAACATTCGGTGGTGCATTGCATGCAGCAAGCCGCTCACCGAATGTTCGATCCCAGCAGCATTCAAGTTGATAATCCGAACTATTAATGACTGTTATTTTATTTGTTCGCAGGAAAGTATGGTAACTACATTCGTTACACCGCACCGCTGGGCGCAGGTCTCCTCTTATATTTGAAAGGGTTCTAGTGCAAGGATTTGTTCTAGTAATAATTAATTTCTATATAAAGTCGTCTAAAATATCATAAAAGTAAAATTTTTTATGTTTATGCTTTTTAATGGATGTGGAGCAAGCGAGAGAGGTATGTCAGGCGCGTACCAAATGGAAGTCCCTAGTCTCTGCCTACTCCTCTGGGTGACAGGCGTGAGTGTTTATGTATGTAATAAGCATAAAGTTAAAATACATTAATTTCAAACATTAAGTATTATAGTAAAGTAAAAGCTGCTTAAAACTTAAAATTGCTTAGAATATTCAAAAGGCATTAAATAATAGAAATATATTGGTAAATCCAATTGAGCATGCCTTCGTATTAAAAATAACGTATAGCATGATTAAACAGATTTTTTTAAAGTAGTTTAAATACATTTCGACAGCACTATCGGCTTCAACACCCTTGAAACCCATGAAAATGACATCCATGATGAAAAAATTTATACCTATTGCAGCCGCCATCTTGGATTTACATTTCGACAGCACTATCGGCTTCAACACCCTCGAAAACCATGAAAATGACAGCCATGATGAAAAACTTTATACCTATTGCAGCCGCCACCTTAGATTTACATTTCGACAGCACTATCGGCTTCATCACCCTCGAAAACCATGAAAATGACACCCATGATGAAAAACTTGATATCTATTGCAGCCGCCATGTTGGATTTACATTTCGACAGCACTATCGGCTGCAACACCCTCGAAAACCATGAAAATGATATCCATGATGAAAAAATTTGATACCTACTTCAGCCGCCATCTTGGATTTACATTTCAACAGCACTATTAGCTTCAGCACCCTCGAAAACCATGAAAATGACACCCATGATGAAAAAATTGATATCTACTGCAGCCGCCATGTTGGATTTACATTTCAACAGCACTATCGGCTGCAACACCCTCGAAAACCATGAAAATGATATCCATGATGAAAAAATTCGGTACCTACTTCAGCCGCCATCTTGGATTTACATTTCGACAGCACTATCGGCTTCAACACCCTCGAAGCCCATAAAAATGACACTCATGATGAAAAAACTGATATTTACTGCAGCCGCCATCTTGGATTTACATTTCAACAGCATTATCGGCTTCAAAACCCTTGCAAACCATGAAAATGACACCCATGATGAAAAAATTGGTACCTACATCAGCCGCCATCTTGGATTTATATTTCGACCGCACTATCGGCTTCAACACCCTCGAAACCCATGAAAATGACACCCATGATGAAAAAATTGTTACTCCTTGCAGCCGCCACCTTAGATTTACATTTCGACAGCACTATCGGCTTTAACACCCTCGAAAACCATGAAAATTACACCCAAGATGAAAAAATTGATATCTATTGCAGCCGCCATCTTGCATTTACATTTCGACAGCACTATCGTCTTCGACACCCTCGAAAACCATGAAAATTACACCCAAGATGAAAAAATTGGTACCTACTTCAGCCGCCATCTTGGATTTACATTTCGACAGCACTGTCGGCTTGAACATTCTCGAAAACTATGAAAAAGACACCCATGATGATAAAATTTATACCTATTGCAGCCGCCACCTTGGATTTACATTTCGACAACACTATTGGCTTCAGCACCCTCGAAAACCATGAAAATGACACTCATATTGAAAAAATTGATACATATTGCGGCCGCCATCTTGGATTTACATTTCGACAACCCTATCGGTTTCAACACCCTCGAAAACCATGAAAATTTCACCCATGACAAAAAATTGGTACTACTTACTTTTAGTACGTAGTATTATTTATTCTGTGCTTTTAAAATATTGTAATAAAAAATCTGTTATTATTATTATAATCAAGTATTTAAGAAATTTGGTTATTCGAATATTGTGTATTTGTACAGCGATCTTTTTGAGCCGCTGCAAACAACCGAAATAATGTCCACTCACGACGGCGACTGACGGCGAACCATAAATAAATATAAATGTAGCAAGCTAATGCGGCGAACTGATATATACAGTAATCTATGGCGATGGCCAATTGAGTTAGTGAGTAAACTACTCTGTGGCTGCAGTTCCCCAGTTACAGAAATAATTCTATACGACGCTACCAACGAAAATTATCAACAGGTAAAGGTACCTGTAAATTATTACAGGTAATCAACGAAAACTGCTGGCCAGCGGACCCTTGCCTCACCCCCGCGCCTATTTTTATTTCTCTAATAACCTTACAAACTAATAAACATAACTCACTATATAATATTCTTACAACTACTTATTAGACTAAGGTGTACATAACAATCTTTCCATTTATTTATAGTGTTAAATTATAATTTTTAGCTGCTTTAGGCGGAGGATTCTTCCCCCCGCCTCAGCACTATAAATATAAAACGTCGTGGCGCGGCGCGCGTGGCTTCATTTGCTCCGCGGCCGCGTCGCGATAACATGCTCTTTGGTCATATTATTTTATGTGCCTAATGGCTTAATATATTTATTTTATAAAAAGGTAATATTTACTACATTTAACAATTATATTTTACATTATAAGTCTATGCTAACTCTCTCTGTTCATATGGTGCCTTTATTTGGAGAGTTATCGCATAGTTACAACTCAACCTTAAACATAGTTATTAAACAACATTATTTTTTATCGTTCAGTATAAGGTTTACAGTTATTTACATAAAGTTATATTTTAAATCCCGCATAAGGCTGCGCCAGTTCTTCCGCACAGCCCCAGCTAGTTGTCGAACCGGAGGCGTGGCCCGATAATTACACCGTCGTCATGCCCACTGCTCTTAGGTTGTTCAACTAGTGCCGGTTACAATGTCTTTCGTTTGTATCACGCTGTTTGCGTCGTGCACATTCTCCCGCCGTCGCCACGCTGCGATCCCTCTGGTAGCACGACGATCTTCTTCGTTGGTCTTCTTAGTACATGCCCACTGCCGGTGGTTACGTCCACTACTCGTACCTCTCCGTCGACGCCAGGATATACATTACTTATTTTCCCTCTGGGCCAGGTGTTGCGTGGTAGATTGGAGTCACAAATGATGACTAGGTCTCCAATCTTCGGCGATATTCCTATGCTGCTGGGCTCCCGCCGGTGTTGGAGTAGGGGCAGGTATTCTTTAACCCATCTTCTCCAAAACACGTCGGCTAGGGCTTGAGCTCGTTTCCACTGCTGGCGGGCCGTCACGTCACTCTCGCTGAAATGCCCCAGCGCAGGTACGTGCGAGTTGGGACCGATGATGATGTGATTCGGCGTGATGGCTTCAGGGTCTCCTGGATCGACTGAGACGTGTGTGATCGCCATTTTCGAGCCGAAAAAAATTAATTATAGCTAAACAAAACAAAATTACACTGCCATTTACAATCAGTGGCTTCCCACATGATAGATGAAGAGATTAATAAATAGATTGAGTTAAACAATTGATATTTACAAAAGTTATAGTGTTTACAAGCCTTGGGGACATGATAAATCCACACCATAAGCCACTAAAACCACTTTTTTTATTTAAAAATAGCAATTAATCGATTTAAAAAAAATATTAATAATTTCAACAATCATTTATCTTTCTAACAATGTGCTTTTTATATAATTTGTATGTGTAATATGATTGCTGGATACGATTTCATGCGTCAAAACGGTGGAATTTTGATTTTTAAGCGTTAGTAGAAAATACCCACGCGCTTTGCGCTCGGCATGCAATACAAGTCATTTTTATATTAATATAATAAAGATTTTTAATTTTAATTGGGAAGTGGATCAACATAGTTAACTAGTTTAGTAACCAAAGTTACTTTATAAAAGTTATATGATAGTAAAGTCTCTGAAATAAAGCAAAAATGTGGAAGCTCTCAAATATATAAAAGCATTATATTGATAGAAATGGGACTAGGAAAGGATTATTATTATAGTAACGTGTAGACTGATTCATCGCGGTAAACGTGGACTACCGTGGCAAACCGATATGTCCTAGACGTATCATATTTGTGCTGGTGATGAGCGGGTTTGTTGTAGCCATACGACTTGGCCGTGGAGATCGCACGCAATTACCGGTTGTGGGCGACGTCTTAGCGCATAGCGTTATGATAGTAAGTGCAACAGGCATAGTCAACTTCATGTCTTAGTGCATTAGCCCTAAGATACATGGATGTTTGGTCACTGGCGTCTTACTAGCGTGCTACTATGATACCTCGGTGCTATTTTTAGTTAACAACATTACCAATTTTGTTGCCAAAGTCGATAGCGACCATGTGAGTGTGTTGTGAGAGGGCGCCATCCGTATGATAGTTGCATTGATGCTTACTACCACTTGCGGTATTACGTCTTGTGATGGAAATGCGCAAGTGTTGCGCCTGATTTGACGCATCTTTTGATGGGGGTGTCTGCTGGGATCGTATAAGGGGCCTTGGGATGGCCTTACTATGGTTGTGTTGATACTTGTTATGTTATGCAGTATTGAATCTCGGCGATGTTTGTTTGATGGATCGCTATTCTCAATGGTGCTCTCTACGTCTTTGTTTGACTCCCACTTAAGTAGCTTTGTCCAAGTTCGGTCCCTTCATGACGGGACTGCAGACTGTCGGACCTCCATGATGTTTAATATAACAACATAATAAATTATCTCTGTAAATTTTCCGCCTCTGAATGTTTGAACACACAACACAAAACAACAAGTTGGGGAGTGAGACAAATATAATCGAAAAACGCATATACTCAACGTCAGTGACACAAACCCTTTCTGGTGGCTGAATTATATAATTATTATTATAGGGTATTTGTATAGTTTTCTCATCTGGTTGGGCTGTATAAATATATAATTGAAAATGAAAATGATAAACTTACATAAATATCAATAAAATAAAATAAGTACATAAAAATTATATAAATATATAAAAACCCAACCAGATGGAAGCCCTCGGTAGGAGAGAACAAACGGCCGAGGGTTAGGGGGAAAGGGAAAGAAACCGGCGGACGATGCGGACGGTATCGAGGAGCACCGCCTTATGCAATTGAGCTTGGAGCGATCCGTCTCGGAGTCCCAGTCGCCTCAGATGACCCGAGAGGCTGACTGGGATTAACCCGTTCGCAGAAACGACCACAGGAATAATTTCGGCCGGCAGACCACCCCACATGTCGGTCACCTCGTGAGCCAGGTCCAGATATTTTGTCAACTTATCTGTTTCGGCTTTCACGAGGTTCTCGTCATAAGGAATGGTAATTTCGACCAAAAATATCCTTGACTGTGCCCGGTCCATCAGCACAATATCAGGCTTATTCGCAAGAATAGTCCTGTCCGTGATGATGGCCCGGTCCCAGTAGAGCCTGGCGCGGTCATTTTCGAGCACGGCTTCCGGCAAGTACTTATAATACGGCAGTTTCCGATCCACGAGACCGTATTTCAGAGCGAGCTCCTGGTGTATAATCCTGGCTACTAGGTTGTGTCTGTGCAAATACTCAGAGTTAGAAAGCGCCGAACAACCGGAGATAACATGCCTAAGTGACTCACCGGGATGGCGACAAGCTCGACAGATGTCGACGGTGCCATCCTTTAGGATGTATCTCCTATAATTGTTATTATTATTATTATATTATTTCGGCCTTTTTGCTATATCTGCCGTTGTGTTGGTTGGTGGAGCATATGTGTCGGTCTCATTAGCTGCGGCCATCACATGTCATGTTGGCCATTAAGTAGACATCACTTGTCCTTCAAATGTAATTTTAACTTCTCAGACTTGCAGGCTTCCTCATGAAGTTTTCATTTCACGCCGAGCTTTGAGCGATGTGGTAAATCAGCGCTTAAAACTGCAATTAACGATTTTAGAGGCGTCGGCAGCTTTCAAACACGGCTAATTCTCGTATTAAGATTTAATAATATTGATTATGTAATATTTATTGTATTACGTATTGTAAGGCTTAAAACAAATAAACCAATTACGCGATACAAAAGCCATCTTAGGCTAAGGCTACACGAGCGGATACCTAAAGTGACAGGCCAGCTTCAATATAGGTGCTCTTGTATAAGCATGCATGAAATCTATTACGCGAATCAGATCGGCCCGTTTTAAGATATGTGACGAGTCATAAAATGCTGATAAGATCACGAGAGGCCCCGCGTGTGTCGAGCCGGGTTATTACTTCGGTTGATCAGTTTCAAGTAAGACACACCACACAAGAAAATGTGTGTAATAGTGCAAAGTACTTTAAATTCGAGCCAAAGAGGATGAAATCATCATCGTTTCGGCAAATAAATGACTTTAATTAAACCATGTTTCTGAGGATGTGATCTTAAATCTTTTTAGAACTGAAAATTACTCCTTCATTAGTCTAGTACATAATAATGGATGAACACAATATTTCGGCATTGATGCATTTTAAGAAGAAGATCACAAGCACATGTTACTTCTATGAAATCCTTATTGTAGTTATCCAACCAGCCGGTAAGAAATCAATCAACGCGCGCTGTAGTTGATCGTCCGGCGAACCAAATGGTCCATGCACGTCCAATTCCACAACTGGCCGATCACAACCGGCCGATGAAGGCTTCCATGCACTCGTATCTTACTACTAGATTTACGTGAGGTGAATTTATCTAATCTACCGATTGCTCAAGTTTTTACTTTACAACATAAATAAAAGTACAAAAGGGAAGTCCGCAAAACAAGTTTTGTGCTTCAACTAACCTGTCTGCTTTTAATTGTTTCCACTAAGACATACCTAGCCACACACGCCACACAGCTTGTACGTGTGTTGGTTCTGGAAATTGGATCTGTTCTATGACAGAAACCGTACTAAAATGATGGTTTGATATTTGGTAACCACCGAATATAAATTTGAATCTCTCCTAGTATTAATAACATAATACGTACATCATGATCATCATCATCCTCATCAGCATAACAGCCCTTTAAAAGTACAATATTTTAATTAAATACCTTATCTGAATGCAACGAGAACAATATTGCGAAAATTTTCATACCCACGCAGAGCCATGTTGCAGCTATATTTGTAGTATAGTTGTAGCACGAATGGGTCGGCTCGATCGGGGAAAGACCACGCTCTCACAGAATACCAGTGTAAAATAGCTGCTTAGCACTGTCGTGTGTCGTATGGTGAGTGTAGAGAACCGAAGACACATTTTACTGGAAAAGAGGCATTCCATCTCAGTCCTCACGGGTGCTAACGCATCTGTATTTTGATTCTTTATTTAGGATAGATGTAGATGTCTATGAGCCACAGCAACCAGTTACCATCAGGTGGAATGTGTGCTCGTTTGTCACCCCATCCTATATATTATAAAAAATACCCCTCGCCCAAAAGTAGAATATTCTCCACAGAGAGTCGACAACATCGTGAGGATCGAAGCAAGCAACTTGCTCAAATTCCTCACAGCTAGTGAGGTTGAACGCTCGCGAGCCCGCGTCTACCGCCGACTCTCCAGGTATTCGCTCTGCCACCGCAAACAAACGAATTTTAAACATCAAAATCCATGTAAACATTATCGTTGCACGTTTGTAATATCACGCGAATGTTGACGTGCATCATCTTAAATAAGGTGATTTAAGGCATAGATTTTACACTTAGCGATGTCATTATTATGAAGTGCCTAAAAGTATACGGTATATTCATTATGATTGTGTAACACAACAGATATTGTATTGGCATAAATGGAGTATTACGTAGACATTCTAACAAAACAAGAAAACATAGCAATTTTAAATACTTACTTATCCTGATAAAATTTAGCAAATAAATACTTGGAAGGCGCGTGCAGTTTTAAATTAAACGAACTCTACCTCTGGGACCGTTTCTATTATAAACGCGCTTTATAAATGATGTAAAATGGTGACAGTTCAGTTTACGCGGCAGGAAGGAGATAAATGGCAGTTGTTGCATTTATTTATAATTTACTTTATAAAACTGAAACGACAGAGGACTCTACAGTCAATCTGATGTTAAGTGTCTCCTGCAGTGCACAGAACGCCTGCAGCCAGCATCAAACAAAGCTGGCTACAGATGAGTTGTGTTGTGACACTAAACATTAAGATGCAACGCATCGCTCTGGCTCCCTAAGCCCTGCAAACAGTCACACAGCAGTGCGGCCATTTTGGAGACCCCAACTTCCGAATGGAATGGTTGCTTCAATGATTGGTTCCATCGTATGGCAAAATGTGTCAAATTTCGCGGAGAATACTTCGAAAAGCAATAAATACATTTTTAAATAGTAATGTTGTGTCACTTCCTTGATTCCCGAAAATTTCAGTGTCGCCTAGAGCCATGCTGCAGCTATATTACTAGTATAGGTGTAGCACGAATGGGTCGGCTCGACCGGAGAAGGACCACGCTCTCACAGAATACCAGCGTAAAATAGCAGCTCAATGCTGCTGTGTTTCGTATGGTAAGTGTAGAGAACCGGAGACCCTTTTTACTGGAAAAGAGGCATTCCTTCTTAGTCCTCACGGGTGACAATGCATCTGCATTTTGATTCGTAATCGAGGATAGATGTAGATGTCTATGGGCCACAGCAACCACTTACCACCAGGTGGACTGTGTGCTCGTTTGTCACCCCTATCTTATAAAAAAAACTATGAATAATTGTTTCAAAATTTTCCTAAACCTAAAGCTTAAGCGCGAGATTATCCATAAAACATGTTTTGTAATAAGAGCGATAAAGTTTACTTATTGACATATAATAACGTACATAAAGATTTTAATTAAGTACCTTATCTGACGGCAACGAGAACAATATTGCAGAAATTTCCATACCCTTCGCCCAAAAGTAGAATATTCTCCACAGGGAGTCGACAACATCGTGAGGATCGAAGCGAGCACCTTGCTCAAATTCCATATAGTTAGTGATGTTGAACGATCGTGAGCCCGCGTCTACCGCCGACTTTCCAGGAATTTGTTCTGCCACCGCGAACAAAACAATTTTAAACATTCAAATCCACGTAAACATCGTTGCAAGTTTGTAATATCACACGAATGTCTGCCTGGTCATTCTTATGAAGTGCCTAAAAGTATCCGATATATTTATTATGATTGTGTAATGCGACAAATATGGTATTGCCATAAACAGAGTATTACTCTAGTTATCGTTTAAAACATATGCTTTACATTTAACTTAGATATTCTAACAAAACAAGAAAACATAAAAAATTTAAATAACTACTTAACATGATAAAAGTGATATTTACCAAATAAATAATTGGGAGGCGCGTGCAGTTTTAAATTAAACGAACTCTACCTCTGGGACCGTTTCTATTATAAACGCGCTTTATAAATGATGTAAAACGGTGACAGTTCAGTTTACGCGGCAGGAAGGAGATAAATGGCAGTTGTTGCATTTATTTATAATTTACTTTATAAAACTGAAACGACAGAGGACTCTACAGTCAATCTGATGTTAAGTGTCTCCTGCAGTGCACAGAACGCCTGCAGCCAGCATCAAACAAAGCTGGCTACAGATGAGTTGTGACACTAAGCACTAAGATGCAACGCATCGCTCTGGCTCCCTAAGCCCTGCAGATCGTCACACAGTAGTGCAGCCACTGCTGTTTGGCGGCAGACATTACACAGCTTCACATTGAAAACATTTGCCTCGCAAATTAGAAATCATTTGACACGACTCACTGTTCTAAAATAATATCAGCAGTTTAATTATTAATCAAAAGTGATTCTATAATAACTAATATTCTACTACGCCACACTACTGTATTTTGCCGTTTGGAGGCAGTGTAAGATAATTTAGAATCCCATTTTATACTTTAGAAATCGTAATCGTAAAATCGGTAGATACGGTACATGGGAACGTTTTAGGATAGAGGATTATATACAGTTTCAAAAATGAAAAGATGTAAAATATCCAGTCCAAGGTGCGAGACATCATTCACTGTGATCACCACTTCACCTACCAATCAAGGCGTTAAAGGAAAGTCATCTTACAATGGAAGGAAGTTCAGCAGTGGGCTGATATTCAATAAGAGAAGTAGAACAAATATTTTTTTATTCTTCATTGACAGGACCGCGGGCGCATTTATAAGTATTTTATGACCTAAGTCGTTTATAACTTTTTAAAGTGTTCTGGAGTTAAGGTCAGAGTCATCCAAAATGAACCTTGAGCAAAACGTAGTGATTATATGCTCTTTTATGGAGAATATAGTATTATATATACTAAAACTAAGAATTGGAAAACATGTTGTCAAATATATAATGTAAAAAGAATAAATACAATGTAAAAAGGACACTGCTCGTAAAAAGTCTCTTTAATCCACTATTATTATAGTCGGGTAATTTTTTTTACTAAATTGTTGGCCGTCCGCACCGCGCTATAGGACTATCGTCGCTATAACTAGGTATTTAATGTAAGCTCCCGACCAACTTGCCTTAATTTATACGTAACCGATGTAACGCTAATAAGTGGATTGATATCAGATTGTACACGTGTGTCATAATAGGTACGTCTGAACTCAGCCTCTACTGTACGATATAATATGTACAATATGTGTGTAACACGTATAATCTAAAATAATTTTGTTTCAAAATGAAATCTCAGAGGTTTCAATGTACGGTGTACCTAAAGTAATATACGAGTACAGCTTGCAATCTGTACGGTGAATACTGAACACTTAGAGCTTAGAGCACGTGTAAAGAAAAACGCTATCTGCAGCATGCGCAGCGCACTGGGACTACATAACCTCCAATCATCATCGTAAATAGTATATATTATTCAATGTCTTCCACTAGATAACTCTGTGCACTTAGCCTTTTTCCGAATAGATATTGCAAAGCTTTCTCTATATTCAATTTCATTGTTTAAACAAAGAAATTGAATTGGAGAAATGGTAATACGCTGTTAAAATTCACTTGTGATTTGATTTAGATTTTAAGGAAGATGTAAACCATTGAATATTGTAATTTACTATAACTTTCAATTGTTTAACAACTGATAAACCGGGTTTGGTCCGGCAATATCGATAACATCCCACTACTGGGAGCAAAAGATGAAGAGTAGATCTCGTCTTTTGAGAAGCAAAACTTGCGTCCGCTACACTATTCGATTACGAAAAGTTGGACTTTAGTGTTTTGTATTCCATGAACTTAAAACATGAATTGAAATGAACAGTCATTGTAGTGCTAGTCCCGGGACAATCGGAATCGGGTTGTTTGCGTGTTATAAAATAGAACATGGCCGTGAACTACGACCCAGGACTGTACTTCAAATACATAATATTTACAACTACAACAAATATAATATAAACCTAGCAAGCTAACAGCATAGCAAAGTGGCGAAGCAATCAGCTTTTATTTTTGCCGTTGAGCAATCAGTTTCAAAATAGGAGGTTCAGATGCCTGGGTGATCAGTAATCGGTTGCTGAAAACAGAATTTGAAAATTCGAGACCGTTCTCGAGATAATCGTGGGACAGACGGACAGACATCGTGAAATCAATAAACCTAGCAAGCTAACAGCATAGCAAAGTGGCGAAGCAATCAGCTTTGTAGCGGTTTCTAACGGTTGCCGTTGAGCAATCAGTTTCAAAATAGGACGTTCAGACGCCTGGGTGGTCAGTAATCGATTGCCGAAAACAGAAAACAGAAAATTCGAAACCGTTCTCGACATAATCGTTGGACAGACGAACAGACGGACAGACGGACAGACATCGTGAAATCAATAAGTGTCTTTGCAAGCTTCGCCACTTAATAAGTGTCTTCGCAAGCTTCGCCACTTAATAACAAATATATAATATTTATACAAATAAATAAAATTGAAGTGTCTGTTTGTAATATGTAAATCAAAGCTTTTTACTAAATGTATATTAAACTATATACGGTACATATAACAAAAAAAAACAATTTTTAATATGTTTGTCTGTCTGTCCGTTTGTTCCGGCCGATTCCAGAAACGGCTCGTCCGATTTAGACGGGACTGTCACTGGCTGCTAGCTGATGTTATAAGAATAATTATGGTTCCGTGCAACAAAATTTAAACCCATAAAGTCCATTCGTAATAAATTCCACGCGGACCAAGTTGCAGGGAACAGCTAGTTTATGAATATAATACAATAATGTTACTAAATACGATGACCGATGAATTAAGCCACACACGATTACCTTATCTATTCGTGCTGTTATATTTATTTATTTTTGAAAATGATTATCATTTACATGTGATATGTGAATGTGTACACATTATTACACATTACGTTTATGTCTAAGAATACGTTTATATGTTTATTTAGTTTTTACTCGAAGATTTATCTTTGAGTTCACAAAGTGTCAGCTGAGATATCTTAGTGCCATTTGTTGCAATAGTAGATAGATAAAGCGAGCGAGATAATAAATATCTTGCGAACTCATAGCGTATCTTGTTGGTAGCTTGTTCCGTCTGATTGTAAATTGTGCTAGAAACAACACAATTGATTTAAAACTTAATTTTGACACGGAATAGGTATAATCATGTTGAACAGTTTTAGCTAAACTGTAGCTCGCTCGTACTAAATTCATATTGTATTGCTTCGGATAACTAACCTGGCGGTGGATAGACGTAATTGAATTGCGTGAGAAACATATTGTGATAAGCAAATAAATAGATATTTCAATTTAATAGAAATTGAGCAAATCTATTTTAGGCATACAAAATAATTTTTGAAAAATAAATGGTTCCATAGATTTATATGGATTCTAAAACTACTTTACTCCTCTTTTTCTCCATTAGTTCGTAAAAGTCCACGGCTGGCCAGGAACCACTCCCATATTAAGAAGGATTTGCCTTAAACGTCAGCTTAACTGGTGAATTGACGATCACAATACCAGACGTCTCGCATATTTGACGCTTATAACTGTTATAACTGTGGTTAGACTGAGTACTTTCTTTGGTGCCAACAAAAGGTTATTATATGTACCTCCATCTATCAGATGAGGTTGCCGCCGTGTTTGGCATTACAGGTTGGCGGATTGGGACGGAATGCGGTCTTTCTTTGCATCCTACCCATGGGGGCGGGTTTGCTTCTCGCCGGATGATCCCAGCGCTGTTGCTGACTCTGTCACTGATGTGGTGCTACAGGGAATGGAACTATTTATTCCATCATCTGTGGTACCCATCGGAGGCAGATCAGCCTTGGTTTGGTCGCTCCTGTAAAACTGCATTACGCAGTAAGCAGGAGTGTTATCAAGCCTGGGCTGCGGCTTCCGCGACTCGGGATGTAAACACCAGCATACTTAAAAAGAAGTATAACTTCGCCTCCAGGTCCTTCAAAAGAGTTATTGCCAAGGCAAAGTCAGAGCACATAGGCAGAATTGGCGAGAAACTAGTTCGCCTTCCTTCGGGAACCCGTGCATTCTGGTCTCTCGCCAAGGCTTTCCAAGGGAATTTCTGTAAGCCATAACTACCATCTCTGCACAGGGAGGACGACTCACTGGCCCATGACGCAAAAGACAAAGCCGACCTTTTAGGCTCCCTTTTTGCGTCCAACTCGTCTCTTGATGACGGGGGGAAAACACCGCCGACCATCCCGTGGTGTGAGTGCTCCATGCCGGATGTGCTGTTCTCACAGCGCTCGGTTCGCAAAGCACTTCTCTCCCTGGACATCCAGAAGTCGAGTTGGCCTGACGGAATCCCCCCAATTGTGCTGAGAACGTGTGCTCCGGAGTTGGCACCGGTCCTAACGCGTCTTTTCCGGTACTCCTACTCCCAAGGCGTAGTCCCGAATTCATGGAAGACAGCTTTTGTCCACCCGATCCCTAAAAAAGGCGACCGCTCAGACCCGTCCAACTATAGGCCTATCGCGATCACCTCCTTGTTCTCCAAAATAATGGAATCCATTATCAACTGCCAGCTCATCCGGTACCTTGAGGATCACCAGCTGATTAGTGACCGCCAATACGGTTTTCGTCGGGGTTGATCAGCTGGTGACCTTCTGGTCTACCTGACCCATAGATGGGCGGAGGCAGTAGAGTCCAAGGGGAAGGCGTTGGCCGTTAGTTTGGACATTGCGAAGGCCTTCGATCGGGTTTGGCACAAAGCGCTTCTTTCGAAGCTCCCTTCCTATGGGCTTCCCGAGAAATTGTGCAATTGGATCACCAGCTTCCTTGCAGATCGGAGCATCAAGGTCGTTGTAGACGGTGCATGTTCTGACTACAAGCCTATTAACGCTGGTGTTCCACAAGGCTGTGTGCTTTCACCAACGCTGTTTCTTCTGCATATCAATGATATGTTGCTAACTGGTAATATTCATTGCTATGCGGATGACAGCACTGGTGATGCTCTATACACCGGGCGTGCTAATATTTCTCGGGAAAACGTCTCCGAGTACCGGAACAAACTTGTGTCTGAAGTCGAGTCTTTGCTGGACAAAGTCTCGAACTGGGGGCGACTAAATCTAGTCCAGTTTAATCCTCAGAAGACACAAGTTTGCGCGTTTACCGCTAAAAAGAACCCCTTTGTCGTATCTCCTCAGTTTCAAGGCACTCCCCTAGTTGCCTCAGCCAGTATCGGAATCCTCGACGTTGACATATCGAGTGACGTGCAGTTTCGTGGTCACTTGGAAGAGAAGGCCAAATTGGCCTCTAAAAAGCTTGGCGTGTTCAGCAGAGCGGGACAGTATTTCATGCCGGCACACCGCCTGCAACTTTACAAGGCGCAGGTTCGGCCTCACATGGAATACTGTTCCCATCTCTGGGCAGGGACTCCCCAGTTTTAGCTCCTTCCACTTGACCGCATCCAGCGCAGAGCGGCTCGAATCGTCGACGACCGAGTCCTTTCCGATCGGCTCGACTCATTGGCGCTGCGAAGAGATGTTGCATCTCTTTGCATTTTCTTTCGCATCTACCATGGGGAGTGCTCTGAGGAATTGTTCGGATTAATCCCAGCCGCCAAATTTCACGAACGCACATCGCGGCAGAACTCCCGATACCATCCACACCATCTGGATGATTGGCGGTCCACCACTGTGCGATTTAGAAGATGTTTTCTTCCTCGCACGACTTCCTTGTGGAATCGATTACCATCAGCGATTTTTCCGGACCGATATGACTTAGGGACCTTCAAGAAAAGAGCGTACTCTTTTTAAAAGGCCGGCAACGCATCTGCAAGTCCCTCCCTGGTGTTGCAGTTGTTCATGGGCGGCGGTAGTTACTTACCATCAGGTGAGCCGCATGCTCGTTTGCCCCCTCTCCTATAAAAAAAAGAGATGAGTTATCAGGTCTTTACTCCCTCACTCTCGTAGTTCTATGCAACGGCAATCCGACACAAACGGAGAGAGATTAGGCGCAGGACCAACGGCTTAACATGCTTTCCCAGGCACGGGGGTGAAACACCGCCAACTTTCTGACTCCGGGCTGCAACCGAGAATTTCATCACAGAAAAACTCAATAACTGATTTTCAGCCCGACCCGGGATTTGAACCCGTGTCCACATGATTATTAGTCGCGATATGACCACTAGATAATCCACAATTATTATTACATTCAAGAACTGCAGAAGTAAAGGTCAAAGTTTTTCCGATCAATCCGTCCAAACATAGCCTATAAAATTGATTGGTGAGATTTGGTACAGTATTTTATACTGAATCGACCTTGAAATATATTGGCCAAGGTGCGTGTTGAGATGCACGACAGATAGTATTCCACTTGCAGACTATAATATATTTATTTTCTAAACTTTGAATTTTCGTATTTATTGCTGTAATATTTAAGTCGATGGAGGAGGGGGTTGTAGATAATTTTGCAGCTTGATGTTTTGAAATATATGCTGAATAGAGCCACGCTGCAGCGATATTATTATTGTAGCACAAATGAATCGGTTCGACCGGGGACGGACCACGCTCTCAAAGAGCGAGCATACCAGCGTATTATAGCAGCTCAATGCTGTTGTATTTTGTGTGGTGAGTGTAGAGAACCGGAAACACTTTTTACTTGAAATGAGGCATTTCATCTTAGTTTTCAGGGGTGTCAACTCATCTTATTTTAATTTCTACTCGAAGATAGATATAGATATTCATGGGATATCTACAACATTGGTTTCCCTTTGTCGCCCTTAAAAACCCACGGGATGATATGGGATAGTGGATTTTCTTACGTCGCCGTCATTCGAAACCATTTTTTTAAATTGATGATACTCTTCTTATTTTGGAAATTCGATAAAATGTTTGACTACCTTAATTAAATATTAGTTTATACTTTTATAATTTCTTATCTTTGAGAGCTTTATTGAAAGAATGTACACATAACTTTTTCAAAGACTACTACACGTGTATATGAAGCATAGACTCATTAGGAGAGACGGATATAATGAAATTATAAGGGTTCCATTTGTGATAACGTAATAATAACATGAAAATTTTGTCTAAAATTACTTTAAAGGCACTTTTGTATGCTACATCAAGGAACATGCTATCGCCAGATTATTTTCACTTTACAGAAAATGTTACAAGTTTGGCAAAGAGCTTTGTATGAAGGTTATGGATAAAAGGAAGTGTAAGACCGTACAAAGATAAGCTCCGACTTAGCCATTGTGCAAGGTTATATTGAGGTTTGCAGTCCGAAAAATATTATATGTTGCTTTGTGCTTTCATGTGGGATACATTCATACATTTTTAGATTTAAATGCAAAATGTAAATGTAATATATTTGGTATTAATGAAAAGATAGATCCGAATGAAAATAATATTGAAGAAGATTCTAGGAATCTTGATTGTAGATGGACAAGAAATAATACAGAGGCGGTATATATTACGATAGAAAGTCGATTTTCCTCTTGAATAAGTATGTGACGGTACCGTAAAAGAGCTGCAACTGTGTGTAAAGCGTTGACAATGTGCCGAGTGGTATTATTTCCATAGCTACGTCGTACGTACTCTACTCTATTGTATGTGATTTTAAAATGAGCTTACTTGTGCATAAACGTTGACCTCCGGTGAATGACCGATAGCAGTTCAAATAATAAAACTCATGTTTCATGTAATTATAGGTAGTAATGTACATTATTATTAATATATGAAGCATTTGCCTTTAAGTTGTCACAAAATAATAGTTTGGTTGTAAAGCATATTGATTATATTAATATTTACCTTTCTTAATGATACTAAAACGATGTTTGTGTAAACTTTATGTACAAATATAATCCAATATAATCTACTTTGATTAACTGTAATTTCGTATTATCTATGCAACTGTTGCCACGCAATACACGTGATGTCCAGCATGTTTTGCAACGTTGCATGACATTATGCTATTTATTACAAGAGTCTCGCTACAACTGTATTATGGTTGTTGTGGTATGCGCAAATGAGTTGGCTCGACAGGGGTAATACCACATGCTCACAGAATACCAGCGTAAAATAGCAACTTAATGCTGCTGTTTCGTATGGTGAGTATAGAGAACTTGAGACGTGTTTTACTGGAAACGCGACATTTGATCTTAGTCCTCAGGGGTGACAACGCTTCTGCCTTTGGATACTTTTTTTTATAGGATAGGGGGCAAACGAGCATGCGGCTCACTTGATGGTAAGTGACTACCGCCGCCTATGAACAGCTGCAACACCAGGGAGGGAATCGCAGATGCGTTGCCGGCCTTTTAAAAAGGAGTACGCTCTTTTCTTTAAAAGTCCCTAAGTCGTAACGGTCCGGAAAAATCGCTGATGGTAATCGATTCCACAAGGAAGTCGTGCGAGGAAGAAAACATCTTCAAATCACACAGTGGTGGACCGCCAATCACCCAGATGGTGTGAATGGTATCGGGAGTTCTGCCGCGATGTGCGTTCGTGAAATTTGGCGGCTGGGATTAATCTGAACAATTCCTCAGAGCACTCCCCGTGGTAGATGCGAAAGAAACTGCTAAGGGATGCAACATCTTTTCGCAGTGCCAATGAATCGAGCCGATCGGAATGGACTCTTTCGTCGACGATTCGAGCCGCTCTGCGCTGGATGCGGTCAAGTGGAAGGAGCTGGCACTGGGGAGCCCCTGCCCAGAGATAGGAAGGAACAGTATTCCATGTGAGGCCGAACTTGCGCCTTGTAAAGTTGTAGGCGGTGTGTCGGCATGAAATCTTGTACCGGTATGCTTAGCACGCCAAGCTTTTTAGAGGCCAATTTGGCCTTCTCTTCCAAGTGACCACTAAACTGCACGTCACTCGATATGTCGACTCCGAGGATTCCGATACTGGCTGAGGCAAGAAGGGGAGTGCCTTGAAACTGAGGAGATACGACAAAGGGGTTCTTTTTAGCGGTAAACGCGCAAACTTGTGTCTTCTGAGGATTAAACTGGACTAGCTTTAGTCGCCCCCAATCCGAGACTTTGTTCAGCAAAGACTCGACTTCAGACACAAGTTTGTTCCGGTACTCGGCAACGTGTTCCCGAGAAATATTGGCACAGCCGGTGTATAGAGCATCACCAGTGCTGTCACCCGCATAGCAATGAATGTTACCAGTTAGCAACATATCATTGATATTGTAACGACCCCCCCCCCCTTTCTCATCTCTTCACTCTTTCTATATATATTTATACCTTTATTTCCTTAGAATCTATTTCTATAAGTTATACAAGTATATCTAACTTACGTGACCAGTATATTAATCATACATTGATCTTTCTAAAGATTCAAATATAGGCCGTTTAATAAATTTATGGCGTGATCGTCTTAGTTAGGACCCTTATTTACGTTGTGTTTGTATAGTAACTTAGTTCTTTTAGGTGTATCTTGGAAGAATGAATATTTGCGAGAGCAATCGAAAGCTGTTGGTAGTGTCTTATAAGTTAAAGAACCCCGTTCACGAAGACAGAGCTCAAATAAAAGTTAAGAACAATAAATTGTCCTTATTCCACTTGTATCAGGTTCACAACAGTCAATTCCTTATAAATTAATCCCTTTCCGCTTGGAAAAGGCTCACAATATTTATATCAAATACCAGATACAAGGGCTTCGCTCTTCCACATTTCAAAAAAATGTGGAGGAGGTACACGGCTCCGCACACGCCGCGCACGGTGAGCGCCAACCATTTTAATGCGCTCCCCCCGAAGGGTACGCAAATTTGGGAACTGGACCGTAGTCCACAGCAAAATAACTGGCGAACCAGTAAAAGAGGACTTGGCCCCTTGATAGTGCGTAAGCACAAACATCGACCGAAGTCGCGCATGTCAATGCGTGTAAACGCCATACAGAATACGATGAAATCCAGCCACAGTGAATGTACGTCACACGGGTTAGGCAACAATAGGCACACTAGCCATAAAAAGCCGTCCGTGAGCGCCACCACCTGCCAGACCGCCGTTCCTGCAGACGTGATGTAAGTGTAAGGCATCACCACCAATTGCATGGTCAGCACGGCCAATTGGCCGCAGAGCGTGTCATGAGTCTACCGCTCACCTCAAGGAAATGGGGTCCCACGTTGCGCGGCTTTCGGCCGCAGCCTTGAGAGCCTCCTCAGATTCTCCCTCCAGCTACCACCCGCATGAGGTCGACACATATGCTCCACCAACCAATACAATGGCAGATATAGCCAATAGGCAGTTATAAGATATTAGTAATAATTCGCCATCAGAAAGGGTTTGTGTCACTGACGTTGAGTATATGCATTTTTCGATCATGTTTGTCTTACCCACCAACAAGTTGCCTTCAATCTTTCAAAGGTGGGAACTTTATAGAGATATATTAATATGTTGTTATATAAAACATCATGGAGGGCAGACAGTCTGCAGCCCCGCTATGAAGGGACCCGACTTGGGTAAAGCTACTTGGGTTGTGAATCAAACCGAGATGCAGAGAGCGCCATTGAGAAGAGCGACCCGCCAAACAACCATCGCAGAGACGCAATGCTGCAGAATGCAACAAGCATCAATACGACTATCGTCAGGCTTACACCATCCCAAGGTCCCCCATACAGTCCCAGTAGACATCACCACCCGCATACCTCCATCGACCAGAACCACAAGATGCGTCGAATCAGGTGCAGCACACCCGCAGATCCATCACAAGATGCAATACTGCAAGTAGCAATAAGCATCAATGCAACTATCATACGGATGGCGCCCCCTCACAACACACCCACATGATCCCTATCGACTTTGGTAACAAAATTGATAATGTTGTTAACTAAAAATACCACCAACGTATCATAGTAGCACGGTACTAAGACGTCAGTAGCCAAAACTCCACGTATCATAGCGCTATTGCACTAAGACATGAAGTTGAGTATGCTTGCTGCACTTAAAAGTACTACCAAACACACTCACCCTAATCCGAAAGATAGCCGACGTATCATAACGCTATGCGTTAAGACGCCGCCCACAAACGGTAGGGTTGTGCGATGTCCACGGGCAAGTCGTATTGCTACAACAAACCCGCTTACCACCGGCACTAAGATGATATGTCAAGGACACATCGGTTAGCGAGTCCAAGTTTACCTCGGTCTCGGATGCTGTGAAACAATCTACACGCCACTATAATAATCCTTTTCAAGTCCCAATTCTTTCAATATAATGCTTTTACATATTTGAGACCTTCAACATATTTGCTTTATTTCATAGACCATACTATTGTATGTCTTATTCATATGGGACTTCAAGTCATAACTCTGCTATCATAATGCTTATGCATCATAAAGACCTTCTATATTAATGCCTTGGTTCGTTAGACCTTACTATCATAAGTCCCTAATATAGGACTAGTCATTGTGCAACACTAGTACTAGCAGTCGGTCAGCCGACCACCCCATATATATGTATAACCTTGGGTATGTGTCTCCGGCAACGCCCTTATTATGGAGACCATTACAAGAACACTTTCATCAACTTAGAAATTTTCCGACTAATACAAGAACACCTTCTTCAACTTAAACAAAAACAAAAATTTTTATCCATTTTGTCTATTATATTACAAATGTTATTTATCTTTATTATTGTAATATAATCGACTTGTATTTATATAATTTAATATATTTTGAATATCTTAAACAAGATTTTAATAAATTTAGAGATTTTTTAGAGACAATTTATGCGTTAACTATACTATAATATTCAATATTCCCAATGAACATATTTGAACTTTATACTTAATTTTAAACATTTTAATTGTTTAAAATATAATTTCTAAGACATTTTTAAATGCCTTTACATTGAATTTAATTATTATTTAATAGTTTTCGTGGGTAGTTGGCTAAACAACACGTTTATATTTTGCTCCTATTTAAATTTTAAAGTTTAATGTTTTCTGTTATATTTGTGTAATTTTCTTGATAAATTATAATGAATAATTAGTACCACCCACCTCATGAGTGTTTTTCCAAGTTCATATACTTGTACATAATAGCATATATCATAACTGGCACAATCTTTTGTTTTCTCTTTATCAGTGTCAATTTATAACGTAAATGGAGTCTTCAATCAAGGAGAGCATGGCCGACCTAATGGAGGTATTCCATAAGAGAATGACTAACTTTGAAGAACAGTTACATAAATCTCCCCATTCAATATCCAACACGGCATCACTTGCTGCAGAGTTCACCTCATTCAAGGCTTTTGTGGTCCAAGCACTGAGCAGTCTACAACAGCAAACGGTGCTCCTGTCTCATACTGTTGATGAGTTGGAAGTAAGGAGTCGCAGGAAAATGCTTTTATTTCATGGTGTACCAGAGATCTCAAAAGAAGATACTGCACTGGTTGTCACAAGAGTTCTTAATGATCAGCTGAAGATACGTGACTGCTCAACCAGTGATATACGAAGGTGCCATCGGATGGGTCGTAAAGCTACCCCAAACAGACCACGACCTATTCTTGTAAAGTTTCAAAACCTGATATTACGTGATAAAATATGGTACTCCAAGACTCAACTTAAGGGATCAGGTGTCACAGTCTCTGAATTTCTTATTAAATCAAGACACGATGCATTCATGGCTGCTCGAGATAAGTTTGGAATTTCGAATTGCTGGACTAAGGATGGATCTGTTTATATTCTCAGGCCTAATGGTTCTCGTCTTCGGGTCCTTACAGTGAGCGAAGTTCATAAGACTGACCAATGCCAAGATGCCTCAGCTAAAGTGATTGAAAAGAAACCAGCATCAACAAAGACCAAGAGAGGGGCCACAGTTAAGAAATGATTGTGATTGTGCTTTATTACTTTATCCCTTTTTTAATGTACTTAGTATATGCAATTTTTATTCTAAACTTTAATTTAAACAAGTATCGCTGCAATTAATTTACACTATTTTAAGCTAGGTAATTTTATTCTGCTTAGCACGTTATTAATTGACTTTTACGTTGACCCGATTACGTGTAGCAATTGTTTCATATATATTATTATTTTGTTTATTAGTTGCTACGCTTAATCTTGTGCGGGTAAAAGTGAATTAATTTTTTGACAATATTAATACATTTTATGTTCACGCATAGCTTACTGTATATCTAGTATACAGTTATTATCTGTGCTGTATATAAACTCGTGTTGGGTGTTGTTTCTATTTTTCCACAGATTATTACACATTATAGCAGCTATTTTTAATTTTTATTCTTTATTTCGTTAGTTTTAGTGTCGCATCGGCTACAAGTCTTTCAGCCAAAATTTTAGTACACTGACTACTTTAATATTTTAAACTTTGTCAACGTAAATTTATTAAAATAGTCATATATAATATTAAAATAGTTTGTAAGTAGTGTATTTGTGTAGCGATATTACCTAAATTGTATTTTTTTTCCTCATCTTGTTATTTTGAAATCTTGTTTTTTTTTTGTTTTTTAGTTCTGTTATAATTTGTAATAACACTCGACTGGTGGGTGGGCATGATTGCCTTGTTGTAAGAAGTACATTTAATTTAGTAGTAATTTAGACTTTTAATTTAAATATATTATAAGTATATATTGTCATGGCTATTAATGATATAAGTGGCGATAGTGAGATGTTTTTCACTGCTGATGACGACAGTTTTTGTTCTATGGTAAGTGATAGTGGAAGTTCTATTTCCACTCCTCTCGCAGAGTTTCTTGATTCGCAGTTTTCTGATGTCCCTAACAACTTCAACGTTGTTCATATTAATGCACAGAGCATTCCGGCCCACTTCCCCGATATGCTGACAACTTTTACCTGTAAAAATATACATGCTGTTCTTATTTCTGAATCGTGGCTGAAGCCCTGTCTTCCCTCTACCTGTTACAATCTTCCTGGCTTCCAATTAATACGAAACGATCGCTCGGTAGGTGGCGGTGGAGGTGTCGCCATTTATCTACGTTCACACATTCCTTTCACTATTGTCGATGTATCTGCACAACCACCTCCGCCTGATGCCGGTGAGCATCTTTTTATTGAAGTCACACTATCTCACTCTAAAGTTCTTCTTGGAGTTTATTACTGCCCTTCTATGCGTATTGACTTCTTCAACTCATTCCAAAATATCTTAGATAAACTTACTCCCTCCTATTCACATACGATTATAATGGGCGACTTTAACACTTGCTTACTTAAACAGGATGCCAGGGCTTCTTCTCTTCAGTCAATTTTATATTCTAGTAATCTCTCTATTTTACCGTTAGATGCCACGCATCATTTTCCAAACTCGACGCCCTCTCTACTTGACCTTATTTTTGTTTCCTCTTGTAACTTTGTCACGAAGCACGGTCAATATACGGCCGATGCATTTTCATTTCATGACCTAATCTTTTTATCTTATAAAACTCGATCTCCCAAATTTAAACCAAAAATGTTACTGCAGCGTAATTTTGGTGGCATGGATATAGACAGTCTTCGTAAGGATGCGTTGCTTTGGGACTGGTCAAATCTTTATAGCGCAGATAATCTGGATAATAAGGTCTCAATCTTTACTTCTGCCCTTATAAAAATCTTTGATGTGCATGCACCTGCACGCGTAGTCAAAATTAAACATCGTTCATCACCTTGGCTTACTGATGATATAAAATCTATAATCAACAAAAAAGCGATAGCTAAGGCTAAGTTTAAACGTAAGCCGAATGCGTTTAATAGGGAAAAATATATTAACATTCGCAATCACTGCAATAAGGTGTGTAGGGATGCTCAACGCCTTCATATTCATAAGTCAGTCGAAAATTGTGATACGGCAAAGGTCTGGAAATTTCTTAAATCATTGGGTGTTGGGAAATCTAAGAATAGTCCAACGACAAAAGATTTAAACGTTAATGGTTTAAATAAACATTTCTCTTCTTCGTCCTGTTTAGATAACACTAGTAAGGCTAATACACTAACATATCTTTCAACTATTCCCACTCCCAATCATTCTTCTTTTGTTTTCAAACCATTCTCTGCTTGTGACGTTAAGAAAAGCGTTCTATCTATTACTTCCAATGCAGTGGGAAGTGACTGTGTCAGTCGTAACATGATTCTTCCCATTCTCGATATTATTCTTCCTATTATTTGTCATATCCTTAACTTCTCCATTTCTACAAGTAGTTTTCCATCATCTTGGAAAATTGCTGAAATAATTCCTATTCCAAAGAAAAGTAATCCTACATCCTTTTCTGAATATCGTCCTATCTCTTTACTGCCCTTCTTATCTAAAGTCCTTGAACGCCTTGTTTACACCCAGTTCAACAGTTTTCTTTGTGCGAATGCTCTTCTTAATCCTTTACAGTCAGGATTTCGACCTGGACACAGTACTACCACAGCATTGGTGAACATCACCGATGATATCCGATTAGGAATGGAAAACGGTGAAGTGACTGTTCTTTGTTTATTAGATTTTAGTAATGCTTTTAATACCGTTGACCATGATGTCCTACTCGGCATAATGCGCTCTCTTAACGTATCTCCAACAGCGATTGGTTGGTTTCAGAGTTACCTGTCTGGTCGCCAGCAACGTATACGTATCGACGATACATTATCATCTTGGTGTAACGTACGTGTTGGTGTACCACAGGGAGGCGTATTATCTCCTTTGCTTTTTGCAGTTTTTATAAACTCAATATCCAATAATTTAACTTCTTCCTACCACCTTTATGCGGATGATCTACAAATATATACAAAAGCTTGTCCCAACGATCTCCCCAATGCTATCAATGTCGTTAATGCAGATCTCAATCGAATTCTTGAGTGGAGTAATGCATACGGCCTTCACGTTAACCCAGCAAAATCGCAAGCCATTATTATGGGCAGCGCGCAAATGTTGGCTAAGTCGAGCCTAGATTACCTGCCTCTAGTATTTGGTAAAACTATTATTCCTTACGCAGATTCAGTAAAGAACTTAGGTATCCACATAGATAAGAATCTGTCGTGGGGACAGCACATTAAAGAAATTAATCGCAAAGTTTATGCCTCGGCAGCCTCCTTGCGTAGATTACGTAACTTTCTTCCCATTTCCACCAAAACTATGCTTACCAAGACCCTTCTCTTCCCTATTTTTGACTACGCAGACGTCAGCTATCTAGATCTCACCGAAGCTCACCTCGATAAACTTGAGCGAATTCAGAATTTTTGCATAAGGTTTATATTCGGATTGCGCAAATATGACCATGTATCCCATTTTCGTACTAAGCTCAAGTGGTTGCCAATACGACTTCATCGGAATGCTCACATACTTCATCTTTATAGTGTTCTCTTTAATCCTTCTTACCCTTCTTACCTCAAAAATCGTTTTGAGTTTCTTCATGATTCCCATTCGCGTAACTTGAGATCAGCAGAGAGTTTGAAGTTGAATTTGCCACTATACACTAGAAAATTTATGAACAAGTCTTTTACTGTACAGGCCGTTCATTTATGGAATGAACTCCCATTGTCAGTAAAACGCGCACCATCCCTACCGGTATTTAAAAAACTAGTTAAGAATCACTACCTCGCACTTTAAATTCTAACTTCACTTCCCCACTAGCCATTAAATAATATATTATATGTATCATATCAATTTCATTTAATTAATTAAATAATTCAATATATATATATATATATATATATATATATATATATATATATATGTGTGTGTGTATGTATGTGTATGTATGTATATATTGTATGTATATATGTTTATAGTATGTGTATGTATAGTATGTATATCTGTTTATTCTTTTTTATCTCTTTTTTTCTCTAACACACCAATTTGCCCTGCCCTTGTCATATTCGTGCAATCCTGTCCATTCATTGGTTGTCTGGAAGAAATTGCTATCAGCAATAAGACCGCCCATTGCATACTTCTTTTATATATATAATTTCTGTAATTTATGTATGGTGTGCAATAAAGAATATTAAATTAAATTAAATTAAATTATTTATTAATAATAATTATGAGGCGTCACAATCCACCCCCAAATTTTATGTTAATGACCCACATAGTGGAGTTGTTAATATAAAATTTAAGTATTTTGAGAGCTTATACTCTACACTCAAATAATTGTTATATATCTGTTCTTTCCTCTTTTAATCTGTTACAATACAGTATATGTTATCAATTTCCCCTTCCCCAGGGAATGGCCGCCACCAACACCCCTTCAACCATATCCATCACAATGTGATAACATCTTAATTCAAGTTATTGTATATCGTGTTGTTAATAAAGTTTCCAGTCAATTGTCGATTTCTCATTTTATTAATTTATCTTTAAATCTTTGAAACATTATTTCAATAGTGTCACACTTTATGTGCATACAATTCAGTTGGATATTTGTTGAGATCAGTTGAGTACCACACAGGATAAATGTGATTGAGCCATTCACCCTGACCCAGCTCCCATATTTATTTAATAAAAATGATTACAAAATTATCTTACGTTCTATATTTACAATTCTTTATTAATTATTAATTACGTTCTTCTATCATATAGCAAATATCTTGCTCATAACTTTAATAATTTTAGTCTATTAATTTAACAATAATTTCATGGGCCACCCACAAGACCCTTTCATGCTACAATATTTATTTAACTATACTAATAATTTATATAAAATAAAATTATTATTTAAAATATATTAATAAGTGAATAGCATTGAAAATTCCTCTAATCTCATTTGTCTCTGGATTTGCTAAGGTATATACATTGTCAAATGGTACGGCTGCTATTACATAAGGCCCTTCATATGCCAAATTGAACTTACTCATAACTTTATTATCGGCATCTGATCTACTAGATCTTGAAATTTTTACTAAGCCGCCAATGTTATATTTTATTAATCTATTACGCCTATCAAATTTTGTGTTCGACTTGCTTCTTTTAAATTTTTACGCACTTGTTGTCTAATTTGCTCGACATTATGTTTGTCTTTACTTTTAGAAATTATTTTGTCAAAAGACATCTCATTAGACTCACCATAAAGTATCTCACAAGGCGTAAAGCCTGTACTATTGTGATAAGAATTATTATACAATTCTTCTAATTTCGGCAATATTAACGCCCAATCTTTGTGGTTAGTATGATAAAGCGTCCTAAATAATCTGCTCAACTCTTTATTTACTCGCTCTGTTGTATTTGGTCTAGGATTTCTAACTGTAGTATATATTGGCTTTATATTTAAATCTCTCATTGATTCTTTCCAGTGATTACTTATAAACTGTTTTCCATTATCTGTCATTATTGCCTTGGGCTTTATAATCTTAACAAAATGCTTTTCTTTTGTTACAACAGACTTTGCTGTTGACTGTTTTAAAGGATATAATTTGATAAATTTACTGAATGAATCTTGTATGACAAATATGAAAGTGTACTCAAAGGTACCTGATGCAAGTGGTCCATATAAGTCTGCCATGACTATATCGCCAATGTTTTCTGTTATTATAGATTTGCATGGACCCACATATGTTATATTGCTTTTCTTAGATAACTGACATACATGACAAACCCTTAATTGATTTTTAATATCTTTTGTTAAGCCTTTCCAAAAGAATCTGTCTCTCACATACTTAATTACCTTATAGGGTCCTTGATGACCCATTTCGACATGTACTTGATTTATAATATCTTGTCTCAATGCTTTAGGTAAATATATTACTTCTTTTAAATTCGTTTTGTAATATAATACATCATTTTTCAAACTATACCGTTTCAATTTATTATTTTGTTGTATTGTGGAAGTATTTAATGTCTTTAACTTTTCAATAATAACCAACGACTCCGAATCTTGTAATTGATATACTGATAAGGATTTTAATTTTTCTATCAGCTCAATATTCGGTTCGCTTTCTGTGTAAGCAATTTCTAAGCTATTATTTTTATCCTCTTGTATTAAATCGCCATCAGGAGGATAACGTGATAGCACATCTGCAACAATATTACATCTACCCGATATATGCTGTAATTCATAATTAAATTGTTCTATATACAAAATCCATCGGGTTACTCTACCATTGAATAACTTCATATTATTAATAAACAATAATGCTTTATGATCAGTTAATATTATTACTTTACTGCCTCTCAAATATGTTTCAAATTTCTTTAGGCAGCTTATTACAGCATAAAACTCTTGTTCAGTAACAGACCAATTTAATTCGGGGCCTTTTAAGGCTTTACTATGATAGCCTAAAATTCTCATTTCATTATTATCATCTATCTGATATAGTACTCCGGCCATACCCACACCGGAACAATCTGTTTGTAAATAATACGGCTTATTAAAGTCAGGATGATGCAATTGTATTGTATTAATAAATTGTTGTTTTATAAAATCAAATGCCTTCTGTTCTTTACCGCTCCATTGGAACTTACGTCCCTTTTTAAGTAATTCACAGAGCGTTATTATGTTCTCGCTATAATTTGGTATAAACCTTCTATAAAAATTGCATAGACCTAAAAAGGCCCTCAATTGTTTAATCTTTTTAGGTGCTGGGAACTCTTGGATCGCCCGAATCTTATCGGAATCTGTCTTTATGCCTTCTGTTGAAATTATAAAACCCAGCATTTTAATTTCTTTACAAATAAATTCACATTTCTGCAAGTTGCACGTTAAGCCAGCTTTGTTCAATTTGCTTAAAACAATATCAATGTGCTCCAAATGTTTATCTAACGTTCCTGTTGTAATAATAGCTAGATCATCTAAATAATTCACACAAAATTCTTGGACTTCTGGTCCTAATATTAAATTCATGGCTCTGCTAAAGCTTCCTACTGATGTTTTTAATCCTTGCGGCAGAACATTATATACATATGACTTTCCATTGAATGTGAATCCAGTATATTTTCTACCATCTTTATTTATCGGAATTTGAAAATATGCATTATTTAAGTCAATGGTAGTAATATAATTCGCTCCGTGGAATGAATTCAAAACATCTAATTGTATAGGTGGTTTCTCTGTTTCTGCAACCATTTTCTTATTTATGCTTCTGGCATCTAGTAGAACTCTAATTGAGCCATCTTTTTTAAGAGTGAATGTCAATGGACTACTGTAAGGCGTTGATGTCCTTGTGATGATACCAGCTTGTTCCATTTCATTTAACTTTTCTTCCATTTTCGCTCTATATGCATATGGAATAGGATAGGACCTAGTAACTAAAGGTTCATCATCGATCATTTCAATTTTATGCTCATAGCAATTGGCTCTTCCCAATTTGCTCGAAAACATATTCTTATGCTTTTCCAAAACCTTACTAAGTTTTGCCTTTTCAGAGACCTCCAATGTAGATCCTATTTTTATATTTGTTAACGGATCATCGGTACATTGTTCGATGCAGTTATTATGTAATACAGATTTATTATTATATTTGAAGGGTATGAAGTAGTCTTTGGTTTTCACTTTAAATTCTATTCCAACAGTAGCATTTCTCAAATCAATCAATATTTTATTTCTCTTGAGCCAGTCAAAGTCTAATATTAAAGGTCTTATTAAATTACCTACAATTAAAGTTTGTGTTTCAAAGACTACCTCATCTATCTTTATAGGCAATATGATCATCTGTTGTATTTTTGTGCTGCGCTGCCCAACAGCACCTTTTATTTGCATTGCTTTAACTGGCATTATTGATATTTTACGATTATTATCTTTAATTTGTAAATATAAACTTTCTGAAATGCATGTAACATCACTCCCAGTGTCGAGTAACGCGTCTATTTCTTTGTCAAATATTGAAACTTTAATTTCAGATCTCATATTCCCTATTAATTCCCTTTGGTATTTATCTTCGTCTTCCTCGAAGACGGTTTGCACGAATAACTCCATTAAGAGCAAGTCCGACCTGGCTTTTAAAGTGTTTAAAATACTATTTACATTGTCATTATAACCAAGGCCTTCTCTGTTAAAATTTGCTTTTAAAGCGATAGGTTTTCGCAACCCTCTATTATTTTTACCCAGTGTTTGACCAGGTCGCCAACCCAGCTTTAATAACATATTTAATGCTTTGTTCCCTTTTACATTGCAAAGGATCGAATCGGGAACTAGTTCGACCTCTACGACTCTAAATTTGGCTCAGGGGCCGTAACATCAGATTGCTCATTGGTGAACTGTATTTCATGTACTTCATTAACCTTCTTTTTTCCCTCTTCGGGTTTACGCCATGTTTTGTATGATTGTTGTATTTCTTTATATTTTTGCTCCGTATTATTATTAAATTTTCTCTTTTTCTCATTATAGTAAGTTTCACGACCTTCATCTTGTTTATCGATGTCATCCAAGTTTCTTAAGAAATCTGTCGTGTCTATTATTGTCTCAATTTTAGCTATTCTCCATAATTGCTGCACAGTTTTAGGATAATGTCTGATAACATCAGTTACTAATTGTTTTTCAGGTATCGGATATGATAATGTTTGTGCCTTTTCAATAACATAAAGAAAATAACTAACCATGGTGGGGTGTGTACTTCTATTCCATTTATTTTGCACAAGGAATCTCTTCACTTTATTTTGTTCTTCTTCACCCCAAAATACTCTTAGAAAGTCAGCTTTAAAATCATCAAAAGTTGTCCAACGCACATTATTAATGCGAGCCCAATACTTGGCTTCACCTACTAAGCACTCTTGTGCTATTGATATTTCGAGACCATTAGATGGAACTTTCTTTAAATAATTGGTGAGATCTTCCAAAAATGTTACTGGATGAGTATTTCCATTTCCAAATTTCGGCTTTTCTATTGTGACATTATGTACATTATATACAATATTTTGTCTAGGATCATTTACATAAGAGGTGCTCGCCCCGGACACCTCTCCTTGATTTATTTTAAATTGGTGATCTTTCGTTTGGTTAATAAATTTTTCCTCTAGATCCCTTATTTTAACCTCAAAGGTTTTCACTGCATTCTTAATTAATTTCTGAAGCATTTTCATTTCATTTTTAGGCTTAGCCTTAATTGAGTTTGAATTTTTCTTGTTTTTAGCCATTCTTTTTTTTTTTTTACACTTTTTGTGTCCTTCACTTAGTTTAATTGAGTCTTTCCACTTATTTCACTTTAAAATATTATCTTGCTCAACTATGCATACACCTTCTATATTAATACTCAATTTTAATATTTAAACCCCACCCCCAGACTCTCAACCACCCCCAGCAAACAACACTCTCCAAGACACCTCTCCATTTCACGGACAACAAATTGTAGGCACATAGCCTACCTCATAATTTTATATTATCGGCCCCCTATTTAAAATTTAACCTCTATCCTGGTCACGGCACCAAATTGTAACGACCCCCCCCCCTTTCTCATCTCTTCACTCTTTCTATATATATTTATACCTTTATTTCCTTAGAATCTATTTCTATAAGTTATACAAGTATATCTAACTTACGTGACCAGTATATTAATCATACATTGATCTTTCTAAAGATTCAAATATAGGCCGTTTAATAAATTTATGGCGTGATCGTCTTAGTTAGGACCCTTATTTACGTTGTGTTTGTATAGTAACTTAGTTCTTTTAGGTGTATCTTGGAAGAATGAATATTTGCGAGAGCAATCGAAAGCTGTTGGTAGTGTCTTATAAGTTAAAGAACCCCGTTCACGAAGACAGAGCTCAAATAAAAGTTAAGAGCAATAAATTGTCCTTATTCCACTTGTATCAGGTTCACAACAGTCAATTCCTTATAAATTAATCCCTTTCCGCTTGGAAAAGGCTCACAATATTTATATCAAATACCAGATACAAGGGCTTCGCTCTTCCACATTAAAAAAAATGTGGAGGAGGTACACGGCTCCGCACACGCCGCGCACGGTGAGCGCCAACCATTTTAATGCGCTCCCCCCGAAGGGTACGCAAATTTGGGAACTGGACCGTAGTCCACAGCAAAATAACTGGCGAACCAGTAAAAGAGGACTTGGCCCCTTGATAGTGCGTAAGCACAAACATCGACCGAAGTCGCGCATGTCAATGCGTGTAAACGCCATACAGAATACGATGAAATCCAGCCACAGTGAATGTACGTCACACGGGTTAGGCAACAATAGGCACACTAGCCATAAAAAGCCGTCCGTGAGCGCCACCACCTGCCAGACCGCCGTTCCTGCAGACGTGATGTAAGTGTAAGGCATCACCACCAATTGCATGGTCAGCACGGCCAATTGGACGCAGAGCGTGTCATGAGTCTACCGCTCACCTCAAGGGAATGGGGTCCCACGTTGCGCGGCTTTCGGCCGCAGCCTTGAGAGCCTCCTCAGATTCTCCCTCCAGCTACCACCCGCATGAAGTCGACACATATGCTCCACCAACCAAATACAATGGCAGATATAGCCAATAGGCAGTTATAAGATATTAGTAATAATTCGCCATCAGAAAGGGTTTGTGTCACTGACGTTGAGTATATGCATTTTTCGATCATGTTTGTCTTACCCACCAACAAGTTGCCTTCAATCTTTCAAAGGTGGGAACTTTATAGAGATATATTAATATGTTGTTATATAAAACATCATGGAGGGCAGACAGTCTGCAGCCCCGCTATGAAGGGACCCGACTTGGGTAAAGCTACTTGGGTTGTGAATCAAACCGAGATGCAGAGAGCGCCATTGAGAAGAGCGACCCGCCAAACAACCATCGCAGAGACGCAATGCTGCAGAATGCAACAAGCATCAATACGACTATCGTCAGGCTTACACCATCCCAAGGTCCCCCATACAGTCCCAGTAGACATCACCACCCGCATACCTCCATCGACCAGAACCACAAGATGCGTCGAATCAGGTGCAGCACACCCGCAGATCCATCACAAGATGCAATACTGCAAGTAGCAATAAGCATCAATGCAACTATCATACGGATGGCGCCCCCTCACAACACACCCACATGATCCCTATCGACTTTGGTAACAAAATTGATAATGTTGTTAACTAAAAATACCACCAACGTATCATAGTAGCACGGTACTAAGACGTCAGTAGCCAAAACTCCACGTATCATAGCGCTATTGCACTAAGACATGAAGTTGAGTATGCTTGCTGCACTTAAAAGTACTACCAAACACACTCACCCTAATCCGAAAGATAGCCGACGTATCATAACGCTATGCGTTAAGACGCCGCCCACAAACGGTAGGGTTGTGCGATGTCCACGGGCAAGTCGTATTGCTACAACAAACCCGCTTACCACCGGCACTAAGATGATATGTCAAGGACACATCGGTTAGCGAGTCCAAGTTTACCTCGGTCTCGGATGCTGTGAAACAATCTACACGCCACTATAATAATCCTTTTCAAGTCCCAATTCTTTCAATATAATGCTTTTACATATTTGAGACCTTCAACATATTTGCTTTATTTCATAGACCATACTATTGTATGTCTTATTCATATGGGACTTCAAGTCATAACTCTGCTATCATAATGCTTATGCATCATAAAGACCTTCTATATTAATGCCTTGGTTCGTTAGACCTTACTATCATAAGTCCCTAATATAGGACTAGTCATTGTGCAACACTAGTACTAGCAGTCGGTCAGCCGACCACCCCATATATATGTATAACCTTGGGTATGTGTCTCCGGCAACGCCCCTTATTATGGAGACCATTACAAGAACACTTTCATCAACTTAGAAATTTTCCGACTAATACAAGAACACCTTCTTCAACTTAAATTTTTTTTATCCATTTTGTCTATTATATTACAAATGTTATTTATCTTTATTATTGTAATATAATCGACTTGTATTTATATAATTTAATATATTTTGAATATCTTAAACAAGATTTTAATAAATTTAGAGATTTTTTAGAGACAATTTATGCGTTAACTATACTATAATATTCAATATTCCCAATGAACATATTTGAACTTTATACTTAATTTTAAACATTTTAATTGTTTAAAATATAATTTCTAAGACATTTTTAAATGCCTTTACATTGAATTTAATTATTATTTATTAATAATAATTATGAGGCGTCACAATATGCAGAAGAAATAGCGTTGGTGATAGCACACAGCCTTGTGGAACACCAGCGTTAATAGGCTTGTAGTCGAAGCATGCACCGTCTACAACGACCTTGTTGCTCCGATCTGCAAGGAAACTGGTGATCCAAACGCACAATTTCTCGGGAAGCCCATAGGAAGGGAGCTTCGAAAAAGCGCTTTGTGCCAAACCCGATCGAAGGCCTTCGCAATGTCCAAACTAACGGCCAACGCCTCCCCCTTGGACTCTACTACCTCCGCCCATCTATGGGTCAGGTAGACCAGAAGATCACCAACTGATCGACCCCGACGAAAACCGTATTGGCGGTCACTAATCAGCTGGTGATCCTCAAGGTACCGCATGAGCTGGCAGTTAATATTTGGTTCCATTATTCTGGTGAACAAGGGGGTTATCGCGATAGGCCTATAGTTGGACGGGTCTGAGCGGTCGCCTTTTATAGGGATCTGGTGGACAAAAGCTGCCTTCCATGAATTCGGGACTACGCCTTGGGAATAGGAGTACCGGAAAAGACGCGTTAGGACCGATGCCAACTCCGCAGCACACGTCCTCAACACAATTGTGGGGATTCTGTCAGGCCCACTCGACTTCTGGATGTCTAGGGAGAGGAGTGCTTTGCGAACCGAGCGCTGTGAGAACAGCACATCCGGCATGGAGCACTCACAACGCGGTATGGTCGGCGGTGTTTTCCCCCGTCATCAAGAGTCGAGTTGGACGCAAAAAGGGAGCCTAAAAGGTCAGCTTTGTCTTTTGCGTCTTGAGCCAGTGAGTCGTCCTCCCTGTGCAGAGATGGTAGTGATGGCTTACAGAAATTCCCTTGGACAGCCTTGGCGAGAGACCAGAATGCACGGGTTCCCGAAGGAAGTGGAACTAGTTTCTCGCCAATTCTGCCAATTTTTAAGTGTGCTGGTGTTTACATCCCGAATTGCCAAAGCCGTAGCCCAGGCTTGATAACACTCCTGCTTACTGCGTAATGCAGTCTTACAGGGGCGACCAAACCAAGGCTGAGATCTGCCTCCGATGGGTACCACAGATGATGGAATAAATAGTTCCATTCCCTGTAGCACCACATCAGTGACAGAGTCAGCAACAGCGCTGGGATCATCCGGCGAGAAGCAAACCTGCCCCCATGGGTAGGATGCAAAGAAAAACCGCATTCCGTCCCAATCCGCCGACCTGTAATGCCAAACACGGCGGCAACCTGCTGAACGCAACCGCGAGGGGAGCGTGAGTGGCACTACACTCCGGATCAGACAATGGTCCGAAGAGCCGAGAGAGACATCGACGGAAACCTGATATCAGTCCGGATGAGAGGTCAGCAGAAGGTCCAACAGAGACGGTGTATGATCTTCCACATCTGGAATACGCGTAGGTGAAGATCCAGTTGTGTCGGACCATATGCCAAAGTTTAACCGATCATGCGGGGAGATGTTTATGACTTTATAAACAGATCTCCCCGCATGATCGGTTAAACGTGAACCGAGCTATTCGGCGTGGGGGGCGTTAAAATCGCCAAGGATCACAATCTCTACGGATGGGACCTGTTGTAGCGAGGAATCTGTAGCCATTTGGACGTGGTCAATGAGTCGGTCGGTTTCGGCATTACCGCTATGGGATCTATAGAGGCACCCGTAGACGCCCGGATGGTCGTCGCCGTCTACGCGTAGCCATAGGATGGACAGGTTCGAACATTCAAGGCTGCCGAGGCGTCGAGAACAGATGTCCTCTCTGACATACACGCAAACTCCAGCCCGAGGCACAAAGGAGTGCTCCAATTTGTATCCCGGGTAGGAGAGATACGAAATATCAGCCGGAGAGGAAACCTGCGGCTCGGTCAGAAAGAGCAAGGCCGGCTTTGCCGTCTCGAGATGGTATTGGACGGCGTTTAGGTTCGAGTGAAGTCCCCTAATGTTGCAGAAATTCACGGATAGCGTGGCAGGGGTCGCCTTGGTCTTGTTGCTCAGTTTGCCCAAAGCAGTTATGTTTTTGAGCGGAATTTGCCCATATGATACATAACGGGGTGTATATTTACATGAATTATTTTGAGTAAAGAGTAAAAGCAAGAAAAAAGTTAAAGGTCATGTTAATTAGATCATTGAAAGGGTAAAAGGTACAACGAGAGGGACGAAGCGTTGACTTTATTAGACGTGACGTCTCCAGCTTAACTTTAAGGTACAGTGTCCCTCTGTTGTTCAGATACATACAGACCAAGCTGCGTATGAAAATGTATATTTTTTTACAGTTTTATAAGAATATAATTTTAAAAACAATAATTGTCATAGTCATTAAACATTTTATTTAAAGGACTTTATAATCAACTTCCCGTTTTATTAATATAGTTAGATAATTTTAAAAACTTCCCGGTATTGTTATTACAAAGAAAAGTATAGGTATACCTACTTGTTGATATTCCAACATGTTTATTATGTTCTCGGTTGCGTTGTTATTCGTGGAAAATTTAAGAAATCTTATTCGTTGGGTAATTGCTATTTATAGACAGCTATTTTTTTCTCTGTCGACAACGTTACATATCCATCTATCCATCAATTATAGCCTATATAGTCCACTGCTGAACATAGATCTCCCCATAGATTGTCACATGGAGGGGGTTTTGCCATAGTTGCCACGCTTGGCAGGCGAGTGGGCAACCGCAATTTTTGTGTAATGTTGAGTTATTATCAGGAAAATGCTGCTGCCCCTCTCCTGTTTCAGTTTCCATCAAATGCCTTTTTAACACCTACGGGATGATATAGGATTATGACTCACCGACAACATTACAAAATATCATCATCATCATTACAGCCCTTCACAAGTCCACTGCTGAACATAGGCCTACCCCAAGGAATGCTACAAAGCAAGGTCCTGAGCCACTATTTTTTGTTATAAAAAAATTGTCATTGGACTTCTGTACAGGATTTGATTCTGGGTTCGAATTAACCATTACCCAGGATTATGAAAAGAAAAAAGTTTCATTTTTATTTCTACGACGTTTTTATTGACTCGCTTTCTTCTCTGTTTGTCAGTTTGGTACATAATAGAACAGAATAATTTTTATTCAACATTGATTTCAAGTAATACTTTCCTATTGAAACTACTTTACGCTTTTACCTCTGGTTCGGAGAAAACCTCTGTACAAGAAACGTCACACAATCATTTTTTTGTTGTTGTCACACAATCATTAGTTGCCACCTGCATCCATTGACTTCCAGCATGTCTTACTAGGTCGCATTTGCATTTGGATTCTTAATTGAGCATAAAATGTAAATGTCTATGGGATACAGCATCTACGTATTATCAGTTGAACTGTGTGGGAGTTTGTCACCGCATTCTATAAAAAAAAGATCACTGCAACGCTTTAAACACCCCAAAGCGATGTAAGTTTTTATGGAAGAGTGAGTTCTTCGTTGCAGTATACTATTATTTAATATAAAAAAAATTGTCATTAGACTTCTGTACAGAATTTGATTCTGGGTTCGAATTAACCATTACCCAGGATTATGAAAAGAAAACAAAAAGAAAAACAGCTTCATTTTTAATTTTACGACGTTTTTATTAACTCGCTTTCTTCTCTGTTTGTCAGTTCGGTACATAATAGAACAGAATAATTTTTATTCAACATTGATTTCAAGTAATACTTTCCTATTGAAACTACTATACGCTTTTACCTCTGGTTCGGAGAAAACCTCTGTACAAGAAACGTCACACAATCATTTTAATGTTTTTTTTTTATGGAATAGGGGGCAAACGAGCATGCGGCTCACCTGATGGTAAGTGACTACTGCCGCCCATGAACAACCGCAACACCAGGGGAATTGCAGATGCGTTGCAGACCTTTTAGAAAGGTGTAAGCTCTTTTCTTGAAGGTTCCTAAGTCGTATCGGTCCGGAAAATTCGCTGGTGGTAATTGATTCCACAAGGAAGTCGTGCGAGGGAGAAAACTTCTTCTAAATCGCACAGTGGTGGACCGCCAATCATCCAAATGGTATGGATGGTAACGCGAATTTTGTCGCGATGTGCGATGGTGAAATTGAGCGGCTGGAATTAGTCCGAACAATTCCTCAGAGCACTCCCCGTGATAGATGCGATAAAATACGCAAAGAGATGCAACATCTCTACGCAGTGCCAGTGTATCGAGCCGATCAGAAAGAACTCGGTCGTCGACGATTCGAACCGCTCTGCGCTGGATGCGGTCAAGTGGAAGGAGCTGGCACTGGGGAGCCCCTGCCCAGAGATAGGAACAGTATTCCATGTGAGGCCGAACTTGCGCCTTGTAAAGTTGTAGGCGGTGTGTCGGCATGAAATACTGTCTCGCTCTGCTGAGCACGCCAAGCTTTTTAGAGGCCAATTTAGCCTTCCCTTCCAAGTGACCACGAAACTACACACTATTCGATATGTCGACGCCAAGGATTCCGATACTAGCTGAGGCAGCAAGGGGAGTGCCTTGAAACTGAGGAGATACGACAAAGGGGTTCTTTTTAGCGGTAAACGCGCAAACTTGTGTCTTCTGGGGATTGAACTGGACTAGATTTAGTCGGCCCCAATCCGAGACTTTGTTAAGCAAAGACTCGACTTCAGACACAAGTTTGTCCCGGTACTCGGCGACGTTTTCCCGAGAAATATTGGCACTGCCGGTATATAAGGCATCACCAGTGCTGTCGTCTGCATAGCAATGAATGCTACCAGTTAACAACATATCATTGATATGCAGGAGAAACAGCGTTGGTGATAGCACGCAGCCTTGTGGAACACCAGCGTTGATAGGCTCGAGATCAGAGCATGCACCGTCTACTACGACCTTGATGCTCCGATCAGCAAGGAAACTGGTGATCCATTTGCACAATTTCTCAGGAAGCCCATACGCAGGAAGCTTCGAAAGAAGCGCTTTGTGCCAGACCCGATCAAAGGCCTTCGCTACGTCCAAACTAACGGCTAATGCCTCCCCCTTGGACTCTACTGCCTCCGCCCATCTATGAGTTAAGTAGACTAGAAGATCACCAGCTGATCGAACCCAACGAAAACCGTACTGGCGGTCACTAATCAGCTGGTGATCCTCAAGGTACCTCATGAGCTGGCAGTTTAAAACGGCTTCCATTATTTTGGAGAACAAGGAGGTGATGGGGATAGGCCTGTAGTTGGACGGGTCTGTGCGGTCGCCTTTTTTAGGGATCGGGTGCACCAAAGCTGTCTTCCATGAGTTTGGGACTACGCCTTGGGAGTAGGAGTACCGGAAAAGACGCGTTAAAACCGGTTCCAACTCCGGAGCACACGACTTCAGCACAATGGGAGGGACTCCATCGGGCCCACTCGACTTGCTGACGTCCAGGTAGAAGAGTGCTTTGCGGACCGAGCGCTGTGTAAATCGCACATCCGGCATGGAGCACTCACATCGCGGGATGGTCGGCGGTGTGTTACCCCCGTCATCTAGAGTCGAGTTGGACGCAAAAAGAGAGCTCAACAGATCGGCTTTCTCCTTTGCGGCATGGGCCAGTGAGTCGTCCTCTCTGTGCAGAGATGGAAGAGATGGCTGACAGAAGTTCCCTTGGACAGCCTTGGCGAGAGATCAGAATGCACGGGTTCCCGAAGGAAGGCGAACTAGCTTCTCGCCAATTCTGCCGATGTGCTCAGACCTTGCCTTGGCAATGACGCTTTTGAAGGAGCTGGAGGCGGAATTATACTTCTTTTTAAGTGCGCTGGTGTTTACATCCCGAGACGTTGATGCGTCAGCCCAGGCCTGGTAGCACTCCTGCTTATAGCGTGATGCTGTTTTACAGGAGCGTCCAAACCATGGCTGGAATCTGCCTCCGATGGGCACCACAGAGGATGGAATAAAAAGTTCCATACCCTGAAGTACCACATCAGCAACAGAATCGGCAACAACGCTGGGATCTTCCAGCGAGAAGCAAACCCGCCCCCAAGGGTAGGATGCAAAAAAAGACCGCATCCCGTCCCAATCAGCTGACCTATAGTGCCAAACACGGCGGCAAGCTGTAGATCGCAACTGCGATTGGAGCGTGAGTGGCACCGTACTCCGGATCAGACAATGGTCCGAAGAGCCCAGAGGGGCATCGACGGAGACCTGATATCCGTCCGGATGAGAGGTCAGCAGAAGGTCCAACAGGGAAGGTACATGGTCTTCCACATCTGGGATCCGCGTAGGCGAAGTAACCAGTTGTGTTAGACTATATGCCAAAGCAAAGTCATAGACAGATCTACCCGCATGATCGGTTAAACGAGAACCAAGCCATTCAGCGTGGTGGGCGTTGAAATCACCGAGTATCACGATCTCTGCGGATGGGACCTGTTGTAGCACGGAGTCTGCAGCCATTTGGACGTGGTCTATGAGTCGGTCTGTGTCGGCATTACCGCTATGGGACCTATATAGGCACCCGTAGACGCGGGGATGGTCGTTGCTGTCTACGCGCAGCCATAGGATGGAGAGGTCCGTACCTTCAAGACTGCCGAGGTGTCGAGAACAGATGTCCTCTCTGACATACACGCAAACTCCAGCCCGGGGCACAAACGTGTGTTCTAGAGCAAGGCCGGCTTAGCTATCTCCAGATGGTAGTGGACGGCGTTAAGGTATGAATGAAGTCCCCTGATATTGCAGAAATCCACGGTAAGCGTGGCAGGGGTTGCCTTTGTTTTCTTGCTCCGCTTGCCCCGAGCAGGTTTCGTCTCGAGCGGAATTTCGCCCCCCCCCCCCCCCCCAGAATACGCGGGGCAGCCTGAGCACCCACGCCCAGGAGTGGAATAGTTTGGTCGTGGATGCTCAGCGAGGGATTCTCCAGGGGTGCTGGTACCCTCCTGGGGTAGTCTTTTATTTAATTCCACTACCATGTTGATGGGGGGGGGGGGGGGAATCGGGCCTCTGGCCACCTGCACTCACCAAGCGCAACGCAGAGGTAAACCTCTACTTCACGCTGGTATTCTGTGAGGTCGTGGTACCACCCCGGTTCGAGCTGGCCCATTCGTGCGACAGCAAAAGCTACCGCTTGGCTCTACCACTGTAGAATTATAAATTAGAATCAATTGTATTATGTTCGATGTACGTGACACTGAATTTGAACTTTCTTTAGATCGCATCTTATAAGCTTTGTGTTTGCAGTACAAGGAAGTAAGTGAAGAAAGTTAAGAGCTTTTTTGTTATAAATGGAACTACGGCGACTCCTTCATAATCTAACACGTGCTTGAACTCGGTCTGGAAGGCATTATTAACACTGAAGTGGATTCTCATTTGCTGGAGTCAGAGTCACTATACTATTGTTTAGTGTATAATTTTAATAATTTCGTAAGCATCAATTATTAACACATGTTTCTAATATGGTTGTCTATATTGATTAAAAAAACTGATGAAGTAAAAAAGAAGGTAGGAGTTTTGAAAGTTCGTCTACAGTATGTAAGTATTTGATGAACAAATAGGATTTTCCGCTCAGTACGTTTAGGTCCAACTGGGTAGCAACTGTCATACACTCTTGTTTTGTTGCTGGACTTCCACCCTTATCAGAGTAAAGGCCGTACAATCGTTGCAATTTATAAAACCCAATTAGCTATTTACTGTCTTCATCCGGACCTTTGCTATTATATATATATATATATATATATATATATATATATATATATATATATATATATATATATATATATGTGACCGTTATGTAATATTTATGTATTATTTATATTTATTAAATTGCACAATTATTATTGACTATAGTATTATATTATACACATATTACTGACGATTCTGTGGCGCAGTTGCTCAGCATTGAGTTGCGGCGCTAAGGACTGCGGGTTCGAATCCCGGACGAAATATTAAGTATTTGTACGGGATAATTGTTCCCGATCTAAATGTATGTCTTTGTGCAATTTATGTATGTAAGCTGCCTCCACGATATAGAAGAAAACTCTAGTATAACGTTTATTAAGGGAAAAACCACTACCCATACACAGTTCCACCGAACTCACTCAGCTTCGAATACATGGTTAGATCTAGGCGTGTGTATCTCTTTACGGAAACGACTCACTGATACGAATCACTGAAGTGACACAAAAGATTGGTTCAGTAACAACGTTTCAAATGTATCATTTGGATCTGGAACAGTGAAACATTACTTTGCTCTTTGCTCATTTCGCGCGACGCGTCGTTTGCTAGGCGACTGAGCCACGAGCGAGAGATACAGACTGAGACAATGATTAACTTAACTATTGACTCACGAGTGGCGAGTGAGCGGGTGAAATAATTATAATCCACACAAGTCAGATAGAGATAACAAATAAGAAGTGTATCACTCAACTCGTACGGATTTTCGCCGACGTTATTTATGCACGTAAAAATTACCACTAAAGCTGAACGCACATATGTCCGCGCCGTACGCGCCGTACGCGCCGAATTTTAGAATTCGTTGTATGAAATCGTATGAAACCTCGCACACTACACCCGCACCGTACGCGCCGAATTTTCTAAAAAGCGGTAGGTATACGATATCGAAGGACGAATGCTGATGACGTCATATAACGCGGCACGTTTGGAGCGTGTGGATACTCAGTGTAGTGTAATGTTGCCAACTTAGTGGATTTTCCACTAAAACTTAATTAATTCGTAATTAATTATACATAATTTGATTTTTTTTACATCGGTTATGAATATGAATACTTAGTGATAAATTATTTACATACTGAACTAAAAAAATGGTTAAATTTAATTCAAAAACCCAATTATACCTGATTACTTAATTATCAATAAAAATACTTACCTCAAACATACAACAAGTCTTTTTTCTGGTTCAATTGGTCTTCTAAATCTTGAGTTTTAAGAAGAAGTTGAAGTTTAAGATATGGTTTTAGTACATGTACCAATTCTTGAAGTACCTTGTATGTTAAATGCAAATATCTGAAAAATCGTTCATCATCACCTAATAAATCTTTAAATAAATTATATCCCCTTCATATTCTCCATACAATTGCCTTTTTAAATTAATATTATGAATCCAGAATCCTCTTTTTCTCCGAATTTTTTTTTCTTCTTCCTATGCCAATAAGCAGGCTATTACTATATTTCTTTCCATAGTGATTTCGAGCGATCAATTTCAATGTACCGTTTCACACCAGTGGTTGGAAAAAACTACAAAAGTTGTTGGTAATACAAAAGATTTGCGGACGGTGCGGACGATGCGTACGGGCATATGTGCGAGGCCATCAGTAAAACTCGGCGCGTACGGCGCGTACGATGCGTACGGTGCGGACATATGTGCGTTCAGCTTAAGGCGCTTATGTGTCAAATACTATACGGTCGTTTTTTGTATGTAATGTTTGCAACAAGTTGTCATTTTACGTTCATGCGGCACTTGTCAAATTGTTTATATTCATTAGCGCCTGTTTACGAAAACATACTGAGTTATGTTTAGGATTTCTTTGCGTAGTTATTATTGTGACTTTACTTTCTTCCTTTTCATCATAAAGTTTAGAATTATGATACTTACAAGAAAATTCAGTGTACATAGACATTGCTGTTTTGTGTAAATGGACATTTTTGTAAATAATGAATTGACATAGTGACATTTTTGTTAAGGTATGAAGGAGAATCGATTTTATATACAATCTTATTACGGTACAGAATAAATAATCTAAGCTTCTAAGCACTTATATTATTCAGCATTGTTGCCACATAACATTTCACGGATCAGTCAGTAATAAACAGTGTTGCCGTTTTGTAAATGAAAAAAATGCTAGACTTTGGCGGTGATAATGCTAAAAAAGTACTAAATCACACTTGAATATGCTAAAAACAATGCCAGCTGCTAAGTCTTGTTTAAATGAATAAGAAAATAAATTGCAAGTAGGTAGTGTAACTAAAAATGCAGTGCTATTTTTAAGTAAATTCAGTCAAAAATCATAATAAATCAAATAATATTTATAGATCATCAATATCAGCTTCGTCGTGTGCTTGTGCTTGTGATGTTGAAGGGCCATCTTCAAAAGCAATAGTCATTGCCATCACAAGCGATTCTTTAATCCCTCTATGTTTTAAAACATGTTCGGGGACATTATAGGAATGACAACATTCAACTGATCTTTTAAGGCCATATCTGATGTGTAGGATCGAGTTCAGTGTATGTAGTGACATACGATTTCTTAATTTTATTTTTAAGAAAAATGCTAATATATTCAATATGCTAAAGCCAATTTTTTCATGCCAACAGGTTTAAAAATATGCCCAATTTAGCATTAAAAATGCCACATCGGCAGCACTGGTAATAAACGCCCGCGACGCAACTTAATGTATTCGGAACATTCTTTCTTTTATATCTTTTGAGTCGATGATGCAAATGAGATAAATGAAACATATCAGTGTTTCGGAACATTTCAATGATCAAGATGCAAATGTTCCAATCGCAAAAATGATACACTTTGCCCACCTCCAGTTAGATCGTTTTGTTATTTACATTGAATATGTTAATTAGAAAGTTTGTGTACCTATTATCAGTTCGAAATGCATCCAATGGTTCTTAATAAGGAGCTACATATAAACAAAGCGAAAGAGTTCAATCATTAATAACAATCTCATACTAAAGTTTTGCAGATTCTTAAAGAGATTAAGCATTAGCCAAGGAAAATCAAAATATAAGATGAAAGTAAGATCCCACTTATAACTGTGATCCCCGCTTCAACTCCAACATTGTAATGCAGATACAATGTTATTTCTGTTTTAATGCTAAAAATTATTGTCTTTGAATTCGTATTTTAACAGGCGCACTTTTATGTTTTAAGTTACTTTGTAAGTACTATTTAGGTAGTTAATTTTATCTACAACAACATTTATTTAGATGTTGTTAACGAGTAAAATGGAAAAGTTCATTAGCAAAGTATCATGAAAAGCGGGAATAATTTAAAATACTCTCGGCTATTATCATTATGAGACAAGTCGTGAAAGTTAGGGGCGGAAATGTCGCGCGGGTAACTGTCTATAGGGAGTAATAATGAGTGCGACATCTCCATGTTCTTTCTTGACGAGCGCCCGGAAATCTCCATCGTGACCGCAACTCGTCAACAAAATTGTACGCCAGGTCGCGGTTGCATCAGTAGTGCTGACTTATTCCAGTTAATTTCCAGTTCCGGATTAACTGTTTTCACTATGTCCTTGAAGCCCTGGATTTTCTGCGGGGTGGTAAACGATTAACTAATTTACGGATAGTATTTATTTTTCAAACTAAATACACAATTTTAAAGTTCATATTGACAATTACTGTACTTATGTTCTACCTAGGAGTCCGTTAGGATGAAATTACGTGTTACCTATCTAGGTACGAGTATTTCGTAAGATACGATAGAGGGCATGGGCAGTTGCATCTTACTCATAACAACTAAAAGAATTAAAACATACTGCGGCTGCACATCTTACTAAGTTACTATAGGCTGAGAGGCATTTGAACTTTCTGTCGGGGGCTGCAGCAACGCACCTGTGGCTTTCTTTGTTTAAAAATGCTTGCAGGAGGCCATAAACTAAAATCATTATCATGTGGACTCTTAGCTTGACTGTTATTATGTTGTTATTTATCATTACAGCCTTTCATAAGTCCACTGCTGAACATAGGCCTCCCCCAAGGAATGCCACAAAGCACGGTCCTGAGCCACTTGTATCCATCGACTTCCTGCATGTCTTACCAGGTCGTCACTCCATCTCGTGGGAGGTCGCCCTACACTTCGCCTACCGGTACGAGACTGCCACTCGAGAACCTTTCTTCCCCATCGGTTGTCGGTTCTTCGAGCTATATGGCCGGCCCACTGCCACTTCAGCTTACTAATCCGTTAGGCTATGTCGGTTACTCTGGTTTTACTGCGGATATCCTCATTCCTAAGTTTATCACGCAGAAAAACTCCGGGCACAGCCCTCTCCATAGCTCGCTGAGCGACCTTGAGCTTCCTCATACGGCCAGCAGTGAAGGACCGCGTCTCAGATCCGTAAGTCATCACTGGCAACACGCAATGGTTGTACAATTTCTTTTTCAGGTTTTGAGGTATGTCTAACGAGAAGATGTGTCGTAGCCTCCCGAACGCTGCCCAGCCAAGTTGAATCCGTCGATTGACCTCTCGGTCGAAGTTGGACTTACCTAGTCGGACTATTTGTCCCAGGTAAACATACTCATCAACAACTTCGAGCTTAGTGCTCCCAACAACTACGGGCATAGGTGTGACATGGACATTAAACATAATCTTTGTTTTGTCCATGTTCATCTTAAGACCTATCCTTTGGGAGACACTATTGGGGTCATTGAGCATAGTGCTTAGGTCCTCCAGCGATTCTGCCATAAGGACTATAGTATATTTTAGATTACTTAATATTATTTTTTACATACTATGAGAACTTTGAAACGTGATACAGGGGAAACAAATGTAAGCCGTGCCCAGCAATGTATAGAAAGACTGTAACTTTAATATTTCCTTATTTATGTGTAGTAGTTTTGGTGCTACAAAATTTTATAGAGCCATTGAGAACATTCGGTGGTGCATTGTATGCAGCAGGCCGCTCACCGAATGTTCGACCCCAGCAGCATTCAAGTTGATAATCCGAACTATTAAGGACATACATATAAAGTATGGTAACTACATTCGTGACACCGCACCGCTGGGCACAGGTCTCCTCTTATATTTGAAAGGGTTCTAGTGCAAGGATTTGTTCTAGTAATAATTAATTTCTATATAAAGTCGTCTAAAATATCATAAAAGTAAAATTATGAACAATTAAAATGCATTAATAAATGTTTATGCTTATTAATGGATGTGGAGTAAGCGAGAGAGGTATGTCAGGAGCGTACCAAATGGAAGTCCCTAGTCTCTGCCTACCCCTCTGAGTGACAGGCGTGAGTGTTTATGTATGTAATAAGCATAAAGTTAAAATACATTAATTTCAAACATTAAGTATTATAATACTTAATGTTTGAAATTAATGTATTTTAATAAAGTAAAAGCTTATTATTTTCTCTAAAAATTTATTAAATTTACTAAAACTGCTTAGAATATTCAAAAGGCATTAAATAATAGAAATACAAGTCATTTTCATATTATTATAATAAAGATTTTTAATTTTAATTGGGATGTGGATCAAAATAGTTAACAAGTATAGTAACTTTAGTAACTTCATGTCTTAGTGCAATAGCCCTACGATACATGGATGTTTGGTTACTGGCGTCTTACTAGCGTGCTACTATGATACCTTGGTGCTATTTTTAGTTAACAACATTACCAATTTTGTTGCCAAAGTCGATACGGACCACGTGAGTGTGTTGTGATTCACAACTTGTGAAGGGGCGCCATCCGTAGGATAGTTGCATTGATGCTTACTACTACTTGCGGTATTATGTTTGTGATAGAAATGCGCGTGTGTTGCGCCTGATTTGACGCATCTTGTGGTGGGGATGTCTGCTGAGATCGTACAAGGAGCCTTGGGATGATCTTACGATGGTTGTATTGATACTTGTTATGTTTTGCAGCATTGAATCTCGGCGATGGTTGTTTGATGGATCGATATTCTCAATGGTGCTCTCAGCGTCTTGGTTTGACTCCCACCCAAGTCGGGTCCGTTCATAACGGGACTGCAGACTGTCGGAACACCATGATGTTTAATATAACAACATAATAAATTATCTCTGTAAATTTACCGCCTCTGAATGATTGAACACAACTTGTTGGGGACAAATATAATCGAAAAACAAATATACTCAACGTCAGTGACACAAACCCTTTCTGGTGTCTGAATTATTATTATTATATTTTTTCGGCCTTTTTGCTATATCTGGCGTTGTTTTGGTCGGTGAAGCATATGTGTCGACCTCATTAGCTGCGGCCATCACATGTTATGTTGGCCATTAAGCAGACATCACATGTCCTTCAAATGTAATTTTAACTTCTCAGACTTGCAGGCTTCCTCATGAAGTTTTCATTTCACGCCGAGCGTTGAGCGATGTGGTAAATCAGCGCATAAAACTGCAATTAACGATTTTAGAGGCACCGGCGGGTTTCAAACACGGTTTATTCTCGTACTAAGAATTAATAATATTGATTATGTAATATTTATTGTATTACGTATTGTAAGGTGAGCGCTTAAAACAAATAAACCAATTACGCGATACAAAAGCCATCTTAGGCTAAGGCTACATACCTACCGGATACTTAAAGTGACAGGCCAAATTCAATATAGGTGCTCTTGGCATGCATGAAATCTATTACGCGGATCAAATCGGCCCGTTTTAAGATATGTGACGAGTCATAAAATGCCGATAAGGTCACGATCGGCCCGACGGCGTTCATCTATAGCTTTGTACGAGAGGCCCCGCGTGTGTCGGACCGGGTTGTTACTTCGGTTGATCAGTTTTAAATAAGCCACATCACACCAGAAAATGCTAATAGTGCAAAGTACTTTAAATTCGAGCCAAAGCGGATGAAATCATCATCATTTCGGCAAATAAATGACTTTAATTAAACCATGTTTCTGAGGATGTGATCTTAAATCTTTTTAGGACTGAAAATTGCTCCTTCATTAGTCTAGTACATAATAATGGATTAACACAATATTTCGGCATTGATGCATTTTAAGAAGAAGATCACAAGCACATGTTACTTCTATGAAATCGTTATTGTACTTATCCAACCAGCCGGTAAGAAATCAATCAACGCGCGCTGTAGTTGATCGTCCGGCGAACCAAATGGTCCATGCACGTCCAATTCCACAACTGGCCGATCACAACCGGCCGATGAAGGCTTCCATGCACTCGTATCTTACTACTAGATTTACGTGAGGTGAATTTATCTAATCTACCGATTGCCCAAGCTTTTACTATACAACATAAATAAAAGTGCAAAAAGGAAGTCTGCAAAACAAGCTTTGTGTTTTAATTAAGGTGTCTGCTTTCAATTGTTTCCACTAACACATCTATGTTGCTGTGTGTTGGTATAGTTGTTACCAATTTAAAATAAATTGGATCTGTTCTTTGACAGAAACCGTACTAAAGTGATGGTTTGATGTTAGGTGAAAAGCGAATATACTTAAATATGAATCTCTCCTAGTAATAATAACATAATACGTACATCATCATCATCAACATTGCAGCCCTTCACAAGTACAATATTTTAATTAAATACCTTATCTGACAGTAACCAGAACAATATTGCGTAAATTTCCATACCCACGTAGAGCCATGTTGCAGCTATATTTGTAGTATAGTTGTAGCACGTATGGGTCGGCTCGACCGGAGAAGGACCACTCTCTCACGTAATACCAGTGTAAAATAGCAGCTTAACACTGCCGTGTATCGTATGGTGAGTGTAGAGAACCGGAGACCTTTTTTACTGGAAAAGAGGTATTTCATCTTAGTCCTCGCGGGTAATAACGCATCTGCATTTTCATTATTTATATGGGACACAGCAACCACTAACCATCAGGTAGATTGTGTGCTCGTTTGTCATCCCATCCTATATACTCGTATTACAAAAAATTCCCTTCGCGCAAAAGTAGAATATTCTCCACAGGGAGTCGACAACATCGTGAGGATCGAAGGGAGCACCTTGCTCGAATTCCTCACAGCTAGTGAGGTTGAACGCTCGCAAGCTCGCGTCTACCGCCGTCTCTCCAGGTATTCGCTCTGCCACCGCGAACAAAACAATTTTAAACATCCAAATCGATGTAAACATTATCGTTGCACGTTTGTAATATCACGTGAATGTTGACGTGCATCATCTTAAATAAGGTGATTTAAGGCATAGATTTTACACGAAGCGTGGTCATTATTATGAAGTGCCTAAAAGTATACGGTATATTCATTATGATTGTGTAACACAGCAGATATTGTATTGCCATAAATAGAGTATTACGTAGACATTCTAACAAAACAAGAAAACGTAGCAATTTTAAATACTTACTTATCCTGATAAAATTTACCAAATAAATACTTGGAAGGCGCGTGCATTTTTAAATTAAACGATCTCTACCTCTGGGACTGTTTCTGTCATAAACGCGCTTTATAAATGATGTAAAACGGTGACAGTTCGGTTTTCGCGGGAGGAAGGAGATAAATGGCAGTTGTTGCATTTATTTATAATTTATTTTATAGAACTGAAACGACAGAGGAACATATAGTCAACTTGATGTGAAGTGGCTCTTGCAGTCCACAGAAGGCCTTGCAGCCAACATCAATCAAAGATGGCTACAATTGAGTTGTGATCACTAATGACTAAGATGAAATGCATCGCTCTGGCTCTCAACCCTACGGTCTGAACCGTAACACAGCAGTGTAGCCACAATAAAAAACAAATAGCAATTTGGCGGCAAACATAATACAGTTATTGAAAATATTTGCCTAGCAAATTAGAAATCATTTAACATGATTCACTTATATCAGCATTTTAATTATTAATCATAAGTGATTCTATAATAACTAATATTGTACTACGACATACTACGTTGCGTATCTTTATACTCAGAATCATCAAACGGTATTCGCTGAAGGTCATACAGGTTTACGCACCAACCTCGGTACACCCCAATGAGGAGGTGGAGGAAATATATGAGGATATCTCTAGAGTCATGCATTCCTCCAAAACCCAATATACGGTGTTAATGGGAGACTTCAATGCAAAACTAGGCACAAGAGAGAACGGTGAGCTGAAAGTGGGGAATTTTGGAATAGGGCATCGGAACCCAAGGGGCCAGCAGCTGGCCGACTTCATGGAGAAAGGGACTCTTTATGATGAACTCTTTCTTCCAGAAGCGGCCCCACAGGAAGTGGACCTGGTCGAGCCCCGACTGTTCGACAAAAAATGAGATTGACTTCATTATGACAACCAGACGACAACTGTTCAGTCATGTCTCCGTGGTCGCGAGGGTGAAAACTGATAGCGATCACCGAATGGTTAGAGGCACACTGAACCTAAACGTTAAGTTGGAGAGAAGTTATAACAGTGGTAGAGCCAGGCGCCAGCTTTTGCTGTCGCACGGATGGGCCGGCTCGAACCGGGGTGGTACCACGACCTCACAGAATACCAGCGTGAAGTAGAGGTTTACCTCTGCGTTTCGCTTGGTGAGTGCAGGTGGCCGGAGGCCCTTTTTACTGGAAATGAGGCATTCCATCGTAGTCCTCACGGGTGACAACGCATCTGCATTTTGATTCGCAAACGAGGATAGATGTAGATGCCTATGGGCCGCAGCAACCACTTACCATCGGGTGGACTGTGTGCTCGTTTGTCACCCTTATACTAAAAAAAAAAAAAACAAAAGGTCTCGTCTAATGAAGTCAACGCTCCGTCCCCCTCATGCTCTGTTCCAAAGTCCCGAAACCTTTCAGCTCGAGTTACATGCATGGGCATGGCTACAGGGAGGCCTATGTTCAGCAGTGGACTTATGAAAGGCTGTAATGATGATGATGATGATGACATACTACTGTATTTTGCCGTTTGGGGGCAGTGTAAGAGAATTTAGGATCCAATTTCTTACTTTAGAAATCGTAATCGTTAAATCGTAAGATACGGTATGTACCGTATCTTACGATTCCTCCTCTATAACTCTCTCCTAAATCCTTCTCTTGTGGGAAGGTTTTAGGAGAGAGGATTATATTATACAGTTTCAAAAATGAAAAGATGTAAAATATCCAGTCCAAGGTGCGAGACATCATTTACTGTGATCACCAATTCACCTACCAATCAAGGCGTTAAAGCCAAGTCATCTTACAATAGAAGTAAGTTCAGCAGTGGGCTGATATTAAATAAGAGAATAAACATTTTTTGCTGTAATCTAAGGAACATTAATTTAACGCAATAACACTTCTTTGATGCTGTCTGTATTCTAACGTATTGTTTTGAAAACTTTGCTTTCGTCTGTTGATATTCTTGGTGTAGAGTAATTGTGTTCTGTGGTTGATATTCTTATCATCCAGACTCAGCAAAATATATTATTCGAAGAGAAATGTTAATTTTGAAATGAACACGCTGTGATAAAAATAACTAGAGAGGTTAAGTAGAGTGTGAAAGTTGACATTTTTAAAAATATTAAAGCTATATTAGATATTACTTACCTGTTATTAATTATTTAGTATTTTAAACAGTTAAAAACGATACCAATCGTAGAGCAACACCGGCCACCGGCAGAACGGAGAGGAGAATAAAACTAGTTGCAGCCGCAATGTTCACTAGACTAAATCTAGCTGCGCGACTGAATCGATATCCTACGAAAATGCCTGCTGCTTTTTTGCTGCAAAAACGAGATCTGTCAAGATGGCGTTATCTTTCATATAAAAGTAATTTTAATTATGTTATTGCTATTTAATTATTTTTAAATTAAAAATTACAATAATAGTGGGTCGTGTTGTTTCGGATTTGTCTATCAATTCAGGCCGACCGCTCTCATAGAATATGTAGATCGGTCGAGCGAGTGATCCGAGCCTGTATCCGACTGTCGCTGTCACCGAGCGGTCGCTTGGGGCTAGATCTGGTGAGTAAAGCGGATGGTCACGCAGTTCAAACCGTAATTCGTTGATTTTCTGCCGAGTTGTGAGATGGCGTGTTGTCATGGTGAAACAGGATTATCAACAATGGTCCTTTTGGACCATTGTTGTTGACAGTAGACGGCGGAATTAATCCCCGTGTTGCTCTATGATACCAACTTATAAAACTTAAAGTTAATTGACAGGACCGGGGGCGCGACCTGTATCGCTTTTTACGTTTTTAGGGTTCCGTATCTTAAATGAAAAAACGAAACCCTTATAGGATCACTTCATTGTCCGTCTGTCTGTCTGTCTGTCAAGACCCTGTTTCTCAGGAACGCATGGAGGTATCAAGCTGACTACTGTCCCTTGGAGCTGTGAAAAAAATCAAACTTCTAAGCCAACGTAATCAAAAGATACAGCCGTTTATGCCGCAAATTTTCGATATTCGCATGGGAATCAAAACCTGCAGGATTCTTCCCGTGAACTCAGAATCCTAAAATTTGGTACGAAGTCACGTATAATAGCACAGATAAAGGAAAGATTGCGAAAAGCATAAATTTTTAGTTACATCATATAATAAAAATATTTTTAATAATTTTAAAATTTATATAAGTTTACGGATTTGTTCGGAACCCACGGAGCGCGAGTCCGACACGCACTTGGCCGGTTTTTTCACTTAGGAAACCATTTATAAGTATTTTATGTAGTCATTGATAACTTTCTATAGTATTCTGTAGTTAAGGTCAGAGTCGTCCAAGTTGAACCTTGAGAAAACCGTAGTGATTATATGCTCTTTTATAGAGAATATAGTATTATATATACTACAACTAAGAATTGGAAAACATGTTTTCAAATTACTTCCTAAATACAATGTAAAAAAGACACTGCTCGTAAAAAGTCTCTTTAATCCACTATTATTATAGTTGGGTAATTTTTTTTTACTAAATTGTTGGCCGTCTGCACCCCACCATAGGACTATCGTCGCTATAACTATATAATGTAAGCTGCCGACCAACTTGCCTAAATTTATACGCAACCGATGTATCGCTAATAGGCGGATTTATATCAGATTGTACACGTGTGTCATAGTAGGTAAGTCTTAACTCAGCCTCTACTGTACGATGTAATATGTATAATATGTGTGTAACATGTATAATCTAAAATAATTTTGTTTCAAAATAAAATCTCAGAGGTTTCAATGTACGGTGTACCTAAAGTAATATACGAGTACAGCTTGCAGTCTGTACGGTGAATACTGAACAGTTATAGCACGTGTAAAGAAAAACGCTATCTGCAGCATGCGCAGCGCACTGGGATTACATAACCTCCAATTATCATCGTAAATAGTATATATTATTCAATATCTTCCACTAGATAACTCTGTGCACTTACCCTTTTTCCGAATAGATATTGCAGAGCTTTCTCTATCTTCAATTTCATTGTTTAAATAATGAAATTGAATTGGAGAAATGGTAATACGCTGTTAAAATTCACTTGTGATTTGATTTAGATTTTAAGGAAGATGTAAACAATAGAATATTATTATTTACTATAATATTGAATTCTTTAACAACTGATAACACTGGGTTTGATCCGGAAATATCAATAACATCCCACTACTGGGAGCAAAAGATGAAAAGTAGGTCTCGTCTTTTGAGAAGCAAAACTTACGTCCGCTACACTATTCGATTACGAAAAGTTGGACTTTAGTGTTTTGTATTCCATGAACTTAAAACTTGAATTTGAAATGAACAATCATAGTAGTGCTGGTCCCGGGACAATCGGAATCGGGTTGTTTGCGTGTTATAAAATAGAACATGGCCGTGAACTACGACCCAGGACTGTACTTCAAATACATTATGATAAATATATAATATTTATACAAATAAATAAAATTGAAGTGTCTGTGTGTAATATCTAAATCAAAGCTTTTTACTAAATGTATATGAAACTATATATGGTACTTATACAAAAAACAATTTTTAAAATGTTTGTCTGTCTGTCTCTGTCCGTTTGTTCCGGCCGATTTCTGAAACGGCTGGATCGATTTAGACGGGAGTTTCACTGGCAGATAGCTGGCGTTATAAGAATAATTATGGTTCCGTGCAAAAAAAATTTAAACCCATAAAGTCCATTCGTAATAAATTCTACACGGACCAAGTTGCGGGGAACAGCTAGTTTATGAATATAATACAATAATGTTACTAAATACGATGACCGATGAGTTAGCCACATATGATTACCTTATCTATTCCTGCTGTTATATTTATTTATTTTTGGAAACGATGATGATTGTTACAATTATCTATGTGTACATATTATTACACATTTCGTTTAAGTCCAAGAGTAAGTTTATTTAGTTTTTACTCTATCTTTCAGATTTATCTTTGAGTTCACAAAGTGTCAGCTTGAGGTATCTTCATGTCATTTGTTGCAATAGTAGATGGATAAAGCGAGCGAGATAATAAATATCTTGCGAACTTATAGCGTATCTTGTTAGTAGCTTGTTCCGTCTGATTGTAAATTGTGCTAGAAACAACAAAATTGATTTTAAACTTAATTTTGACACGGAATAGGTATAATCATGTTGAACAGTTTTAGCTAAACTGTAGCTCGCTCGTACTAAATTCATATTGTATTGCTTCGAATAACTAACCTGGCGGTGAATAGACGTACATAATTGAATTGCGTGAGGCACATATTGTGATAAGCAAATAAATAGATATTTCAATTTTAATAGAAATTGCGCAAATCTATTTTAGGCATACAAAATAATTTTTGAAAAATAAATGGTTCCATAGATTTATATGGGTTCTAAAACTACTTTAGACTCTTCTTTTTCTCCATTAGTTCGTAAAAGTTTACGGCTGGCCATGAACCACTCCCATATTAAGAAGGATTTGCCTTAAACGTCAGCTTAACTTTTTTTTTTTTTATATAGGATAAGGGTGACAAACGAGCACACAGTCCACTTGATGGTAAGTGGTTGCTGCAGCCCATAGACATCTACATCTATCCTCTATTACAATTCAAAATGTAGATGCGTTGTCACCCGTGAGGACTAAGATGGAATGCCTCATTTCCAGTAAAAAGGGCCTCCGGCCACCTGCACTCACCAAGCGAAACGCAGAGGTAAACCCCTACTTCACGCTGGTTTTCTGTGAGGTCGTGGTACCACCCCGGTTCGAGCCGGCCCATCCGTGCGACAGCAAAAGCTGCCGCGTGACTACCACTGTTAAGGTTAACTGGTGAATTGACGATCACAATACCAGACGTCTCGCATATTTGACGCTTAAAACTGTTATAACTGTGGCTAGACTGAGTACTTTCTTTGGTGCCAACAAAAGGGTATTATATGTACCTCCATCTATCAGATGAGTTATCAGGTCGTAACTCCCTCACTCTCGTAGTTCGATGCGACGGCAGTCCGACACGAACGGAGAGAGATTAGGCACAGGACCAACGGCTTAACATGCTTTCCCAGGCCCGGGGGTGAAATACCGCCAACTTTCTGACTCCGGGCTGCTACCGAGAATTTCTTCACAGAAAAACTCAATAAGTGATTTTCAGCCCGACCCGGGATTTGAACTTGTGTCCACATGATTATTAGTCACGATATGACCACTAGATAATCCACAACTATCATTACATTCAAGAACTGCAGAAGTAAAGATCAAAGTTTTTCCGATCAATCCGTCCAAACATAGCCTATAAAATTGATTGGTGAGATTTGGTTCAGTATTTTATACTGAATCGATCTTGAAATATATAGGCCAAGGTGCGTGTTCAGACGCACGACAGTTAGTGTTCCATTTATAGACTACAATATACTTATTTTCTAAACTTTGAATGTTCTTATTTATTGCTGTAACATTTAAGTCGATGGAGGAGTGGGTTGTAGATAATTTTGCAGCTTGATGTTTTGAAATATATGCTGAATAGAGCCACGCTGCAGCGATATTATTATTGTAGCACAAATGAATCGGTCCGACCGGGGAAGGACCACGCTCTTAAAGAGCGAGCATACCAGCGTATTATAGCAGCTCAATGCTGTTGTATTTTGTGTGGTGAGTGTAGAGAACCGGAGACACTTTTTACTTGAAATGAGGCATTTTATCTTAGTTTTCAGGGGTGTCAACTCATCTAATTTTAATTTCTACTCGAAGATAGATATAAATGTTTATGAGCTACAGCATCAACTTACCATCGATGCTCGTTTGTCACGCTTCTTTAAGATGTGGTTTATGGAACCATTTAATTTATTTGTTTAATCATCACAGCCAATAATGTACATCACAAATAGCACTGCACAACATAGGCCTCCACATAGATTGTCACATAGGGAGGGATGTTTGCCATCGTTGCTTCGCTTGGCAGGTGCATCGATTGACAATCGCCGTTTTTATTATTATTTTTGATTTATTATCGGTTGCTGCTGCCTATCTACAACATTGGTTTCCCTCTGTCGCCCTTAGATACCCACGGGATGATATGGGATAGTGGATTTTCTTACGTCGCCATCATTCGAAACCATTTTTAGGGTTCCGTACCTCAAAAGGAAGAAACGGAACCCTTATAGGATCACTTCGTTGTCTGTCTGTCTGTCTGTCTGTCTGTCAAGACCCTTTTCTCAGGAACGGGTAGAGGTATCAAGCTGAAATTAAACATATCAAATACTCAAGTCTACTGTCCCTTGGAGCTGTGAAAAAATCAAACTTCTAAGCCAACGCAATCAAAAGATACAGCCGTTTATGCCGCAAATATTATGCCGCGGGAATCAAAACCTACAGGGTAGTTCCCGTGAACTCAGAATCTTAAAATTTGGTACGAAGCAACGTATTATAGCACAGATAAAGGGAAAATTGCGAAAAGCATAAATTTTTAGTTACATCATGTAATAAAAACATTTTTAATAATTTTAATCTACGGATTTTACACTAGGAAAAACAAAATAGATTTAGAAAGTAACATACACTTTGCTTTAGAGAAAATCATGAATTGGCTAAACATAAATAATTTAAATATAAATTTAGAAAAAACAAAACTTAGGACATTCTATCAAAAACGTAATAAAATAAATAATTTAAATATCAATTATCTAGGACAAAAAATCAATACCATAGATAATATAAAATTTTTGGGTATAAATGTAGATTGCAATTTGAACTGGCAGTCTCACGTGAGCAGTGTATGTATGACATTAAATCGTTTTTCGTATGCGTTATATATGCTTGGAAAAGTTGTAGACACATCCGCCGTAATGGCATCATATCATGCTTATGTTATGTCTACACTTAGATATGGTATTATGTTCTGGGGTAATTGTACGGACAAAGAAACAGTATTTAAAGCTCAAAAGAGATGCTTACGAGCCATTTGTAAAATTAACCAAAGTGAGAGTTGTAAGCCATACTTCATTAATTTAAAATTATTAACAATGCCATGTCTATATATATATATATATATATATATATATATATATATATATATATATATATATATATATATATATGAGGTAGTCTTATTTGTACGTCAAAACTTAAGTTTTTACAAAAAACTAAATGTCCAGCGTCATAAAGATAAATTGAGCCATCCCAATAGTAAGACTATTTTGTTTCAAAAAAGCGTATTCTGTATGGGTCCTCGTCTGTATAACATTTTACCTAAATATATAAGAGATTCTAAGAGCCTTCACATTTTTAAGAAACAACTAAACACATTTTTAACCAAAAATGCGTATTATAATATTGACGATTATCTATATGACAATTTTTAAATTTTAACTATCAAATTTATTGAACGAAACGTTATCTATGTTATTAATTTTGAGACAATAATTTATACCTACTCGTTTTGACATTATTACTTTGACATTACAATTTTAATTATTACATGTATTTTATCATTATTTTGTGAATTATTATTATGTTAGTAGTGCAAATGTACAAATAGGGTTATATTATGTTAATGTAATTATCGGCATTTTCCATTTAATTTTAATTATAAATAAAATCTTATATTTAAGTAGTTTGCACACCGAAAGGTAGAATATGGCTGTATTTTGTTAAATTATTAAGACCTATTGTAACCCATATATCGCAAATGAATAAAATGAATTTGAATTTGGATTTGTTCGGAAACCTCGGTGCGCGAGTCCGACTCGCACTTGGCCGGTTTTTTTTAAATTGATGATACTCTTCTTATTATGGAAATTCGATTAAATGTTGACTACCTTTAATTAAATATTAGTTTATACTTTTATAATTTCTTATCTTTGAGAGCTTTATTGAAAGAATGTACACATAACTTTTTCAAAGACTACTACACGTGTATATGAAGCATAGACTCATTAGGAGAGACGGATATAATGAAATTATAAGGGTTCCATTTGTGATTACGTAATAATATCATGAAAATTTTGTCTAAAATTACTTTAAAGGCACTTTTGTATGCTACATCAAGAAACATGCTATCGCCAGATTTTTTTCACTTTACAGAAAATGTTACAAGTTTGGCAAAGAGCTTTGTATGAAGGTTATGGATAAAAGGAAGTGTAAGACCGTACAAAGATAAGCTCCGACTTAGCCATTGTGCAAGGTTATATTGAGGTTTGCAGTACGAAAAATATTACATGTTGCTTTGTGCTTTCATGTGGGATACATTCATACATTTTTAGATTTAAATGCAAAATATAAATGTAATATATTTGGTATTAATGAAAAGATAGATCCGAATGAAAATAATATTGAAGAAGATTCTAGGAATCTTGATTGTAGATGGACAAGAAATAATACAGAGGCGGTATATATTACGATAGAAAGTCGATTTTCCTCTTGAATAAGTATGTGACGTTACCGTACATAGTAAAAGAGCTGCAACTGTGTGTAAAGCGTTGACAATGTGCCAAGTGGTATTATTTCCATAGCTACGTCGTACGTACTCTACTCTATTGTATGTCATTATAAAATGAGCTTACTTGTGCATAAACGTTAACCTCCGGTGAATGACCGATAGCAGTTCAAATAATAAAACTCATGTTTCATGTAATTATAGGTAGTAATGTACATTATTATTAATATATGAAGCATTTGCCTTTAAATTGTCACAAAATAATAGTTTGGTTGTAAAGCATATTGATCATATTAATATTTACCTTTCTTAATGATACTTAAACGATGTTTGTGTAAACTTTATGTACAAATATAATCAAATATAATCTACTTTGATTAACTGTAATTTCGTATTATCTATGCAACTGTTGCCACGCAATACACGTGATGTCCAGCATGTTTTGCAACGTTGCATGACATTATGCTATTTATTACAAGAGTCTCGCTACAACTGTATTATGGTTATTGTGGTATGCGCAAATGAGTTGGCTCTACAGGGGTAGGACCACACGCTCACAGAATACCAGCGTGAAATAGCAACTTAATGCTGCTGTTTCGTATGGTGAGTATAGAGAACTTGAGACGTGTTTTACTGGAAACGAGACATTCGATCTTAGTCCTCAGGGGTGACAACGCTTCTGCTTTTGGATACTTGTTTTTTATAGGATAGGGGGCAAACGAGCATGCGGCTCACTTGATGGTAAGTGACTACCGCCGCCCATGAACAGCTGCAACACCAGGGAGGGAATCGCAGATGCGTTGCCGGCCTTTTAAAAAGGAGTACGCTCTTTTCTTTACAGGTCCCTAACTCGTAACGGTCCGGAAAAATCGCTGATGGTAATCGATTCCACAAGGAAGTCGTGCGAGGAAGAAAACATTTTCAAATCGCACAGTGGTGGACCGCCAATCACCCAGATAGTGTGGATGATATCGGAGGTTCTGCCGCGATGTGCGTTCGTGAAATTTGGCGGCTGGGATTAATCTGAACAATTCCTCAGAGCACTCCCCGTGGTAGATGCGAAAGAAAATGCAAAGGGATGCAACATCTTTTCGCAGTGCCAATGAATCGAGCCGATCGAAATGGACTCTGTCGTCGACGATTCGAGCCGCTCTACGCTGGATGCGGTCAAGTGGAAGGAGCTGGCACTGGGGAGCCCCTGCCCAGAGATAGGAACAACCCACCACCTCCCATGGCCCCACCGACCCCTCAGGTCATACGGGCCGAATCTCGGGAGATGCGCGCGGTACTTGCACGTGGCTCTTTCCCGCGCACACTTTCTTGACTCCCTACAAATATTTAATCTATTCCTTGTCCCAGTTTAAAGTCATTCTCCCCCTTCTGGGGCTGACGACACATTGACGCCTACGTCGTCGGGCCCTCCTACCAGCCTTCCATCCTGCCTTGTCCTGCGATCGTGCCACCTATGCGCAAACTCGCGCAACAGTCCGTAGTTCGCCACATCGCTGACGAGATCCGAGTAGTAAACTGGTCCCTGAACCGGACAAACTAGTCCATCCATCATTTTCATTCTTAGGTCATCATACAGAGGACATTCCCATAGAACATGGTGAACATCCTCCTCTGACATACCGCACTCACACATACTAATTTCACACAGTTTCATGTCGCTCAGTCTCTTCCGAAAGCATCCATGTCCGGTGAGAATCTGAGAGGTTTGGTAGTCCGGTGAGACCCAGGTATACCTGAGTCTCAACGCCACGTCCGGGAAAAATCGATGTAGCTCACGTCCTTTTGTATCACACGTCCATCTATCCTGCCAGGCGCCGATCACTTCAGTCCAGATATCGCGATTCCGTCTGCTCAACTCCTCTTTGGGCGCGGTCAAACGTGCTATACCCATCCTACCAGCACGGATGACCTCTAGGTCAGCAGGGAGAACGCCAGCCAGCACCGGTAAGGCCGCCGTGCTAGTGGATCGGTACGCCTTGGTTAATAATACAAGTGCGGATCGCTGCGATCTCAGAAGTACGCAACGAACTGTGTACATATTTGCACGCTCGTACCAGCACTCTGCCGCATACGTAAGAGATAGGAACAGTATTCCATGTGAAGACGAACCTGCGCCTTGTAAAATTGCAGGCGGTGTGTCGGCATGAAATACTGTACCGCTCTGCTGAGCACGCCAAGCTTTTTAGAGGCCAATTTGGCCTTCTCTTCCAAGTGACCACGAAACTGCACGTCACTCGATATGTCGACTCCGAGGATTCCGATACTGGCTGAGGCAAGAAGGGGAGTGCCTTGAAACTGAGGAGATACGACAAAGGGGTTCTTTTTAGCGGTAAACGCGCAAACTTGTGTCTTCTGAGGATTAAACTGGACCAGCTTTAGTCGCCCCCAATCCGAGACTTTGTTCAGCAAAGACTCGACTTCAGACACAAGTTTGTTCCGGTACTCGGCGACGTTTTCCCGAGAAATATTGGCACGGCCGGTGTATAGAGCATCACCAGTGCTGTCACCCGCATAGCAATGAATGTTACCAGTTAGCAACATATCATTGATATGCAGAAGATATAGCGTTGGTGATAGCACACAGCCTTGTGGAACACCAGCGTTAATAGGCTTGTAGTCGAAGCATGCACCGTCTACAACGACCTTGTTGCTCCGATCTGCAAGGAAGCTGGTGATCCAAACGCACAATTTCTCGGGAAGCCCATAGGAAGGGAGCTTCGAAAGAAGCGCTTTGTGCCAAACCCGATCGAAGGCCTTCGCAATGTCCAAACTAACGACCAACGCCTCCCCCTTGGACTCTACTACCTCCGCCCATCTATGGGTCAGGTAGACCAGAAGATCACCAACTGATTGACCCCGACGAAAACCGTATTGGCGGTCACTAATCAGCTGGTGATCCTCAAGGTACCGCATGAACTGGCAGTTGATATTTGATTCCATTATTTTGGAGAACAAGGGGGTGATCGCGATAGGCGTATAGTTGGACGGGTCTGAGCGGTCGCCTTTTTTAGGGATCGGGTGGACAAAAGCTGTCTTCCATGAATTCGGGACTACGCCTTGGGAATAGGAGTACCGGAAAAGATGCGTTAGGACCGATGCCAACTCCGCAGCACACGTCCTCAGCACAATTGGGGGGATTCTGTCTGGCCCACTCGACTTCTGGATGTCCAGGGAGAGGAGTGCTTTGCGAACCGAGCGCTGTGAAAACAGCACATCCGGCATAGAGCACTCACAACGCGGGATGCCTAAGCCTAAAAGGTCAGCTTTGTCTTTTGCGTCTTGGGCCAGTGAGTCGTCCTCCCTCTGCAGAGATGTTAGTGATGGCTTACAGAAATTCCCTTGGACAGCCTTGGCGAGAGAACAGAATGCACAGGTTCCCGAAGGAAGGCGAACTAGTTTCTCGCCAATTCTGCCTATGTGCTCTGACTTTGCCTCAGCAATAACTCTTTTGAAAGACCTGGAGGCAAAGTTATACTTTTTTTAAGTGTGCTGGTGTTTACATCTCGAGTCGCCGAAGCCGCAGCCCAGGCTTGATAACACTCCTGCTTACTGCGTAGTGCAGTCTTACAGGGGCGACCAAACCAAGGCTGAGATCTGCCTCCGATGGGTACCACAAATGATGGAATAAATAGTTCCATTCCCTGTAGCACCACATCAGTGACAGAGTCAGCAACAGCGCTGGGATCATCCGGCGAGAAGCAAACCCGCCCCCATGGGTAGGATGCAAAGAAAGACCGCATTCCGTCCCAATCCGCCGACTTGTAATGCCAAATACGTCGGCAACCTGCTGAACGCAACCGCGAGGGGAGCGTGAGTGGCACCACACTCCGGATCAGACAATGGTCCGAAGAGCCGAGAGTGGCATCGACGGAAACCTGATATCCTTCCGGATGAGAGGTCAGCAGAAGGTCCAACAGGGAAGGTATATGATCCTCCACATCTGGAATCCGCGTAGGCGAAGAACCAGTTCTGTCAGACCATATGCCAAAGTTTAACCGATCATGTGGGGAGATGTTTATGACTTTATAAACAGATCTCCCCGCATGATCGGTTAAACGTGAACCGAGCTATTCGGCGTGGTGGGCGTTGAAATCGCCAAGGATCACGATCTCTGCGGATGGGACCTGTTGTAGCAAGGAATCTGTAGCCATTTGGACGTGGTCAATGAGTCGGTCTGTTTCGGCATTACCGCTATGGGACCTATAGAGGCACCTGTAGACGCGCGGATGGTCGTCGCTGTCTACGCGTAGCCATAGGATGGACAGGTCCGAACCTTCAAGACTGCCGAGGCGTCGAGAACAGATGTCCTCTCTGACATACACGCAAACTCCAGCCCGAGGCACAAAGGAGTGCTCCAATTTGTATCCCGGGTAGGAGAGATACGAAATATCAATAGGTGAATGTAGATGTCCATGGGCCACAGCATCCACTTACCATTACCATCAGGTGGACTGTGTGCTCATTTGTTACCCTTATTCTTTAAAAAAATGTTGCCAGATAGCACCGGATAGTGGAACCAAGTAACTTATAACTCTCTATACTATGCATAAAACAAGTAGGGTTTCGTAATTAAACAACAAAGAACCTTTATAGTTTCATCGTGTCATGGATGGATGGACGGACGTCCACCCATACGCGGATAAACTTAGTGACCTGGAGTTTTTGGGAATGTGAAAAGCATGCACGATATAGTAATAAGTAGTATATATAATGAAGTTAAAAGGAAACCTATCACAGCTAAGTAGGCTTAACAAGTTAACAAAAAATTTACGAGTATAAAATGTAATGTAATGTTATTGTAAACTGTAATAAATACATTTTTTTAAGGATTCGACTTATGCTTTATTACTACTACGGCTTTACGTTTGCCTTTTCGCGGTAAACAGAGACGATCGATCGCCAAGAGACCGGTCCTTATATATACAATAAAAGATTTCGCTTATTTTTTTAGTTAGTAGTCTTTGTGTAAAAATGTTGTAAGCAGTGATGATTTACAGAAAGGTTCGTTACAGTCATGTATATCTTAGGGTGCACTTATGGGAACTAATAGATGGATAGGGAAATATGACCATAATGATTTCTTATATTTACGCAAACACTACATATGCATTTAAATAAAACTATTATTGACGGATTTTATCGCGTATATTTACTGATTTTATTTTTCCGACGTTTCGTGCACTTTACAGCATCCATGGTCACGAGGAGGACTGAGCTGTTCGACGTCCCAATGTCTTAGTTAACCACGACTACCTCCAGAGTGAAATTATTAATTTTTGTTCCGATCTGTGCAGTATGAACTTAGAGTATCTTGAAGTCTTGTAGTTGCATGCTTGGGTTGGGATTTAATTTTATTAATTATAGGATCCCAAGCAGATGGTAGCATCCAGTAATCTTCTCTATTAAAATTATAATTATAATTAGGACGATTTTTGATTTCAATAGCCTCGCGAATCATTTTTGGAAGGAATCGATATTCTTTAGCGAGGCTTTGTGGTCTATCAAACCTGATGTCCTGTATGTGTTCACAGACTGCAGATTTCCCGGAGCGTAGATTCTTCTAATCATCTGTGTTCTTTAACGCCGGTTTTTATTGGTCTTTTAGTTTGTCCTATGTAAGAGAGACGACATTCAAAATCAAGCTCATACACTCCTGCATCTTGCAGAGGGACATTATACTTGACTGCTGGTAAAAACTGCCTAATCTTCTTATAAGTATGTCCTAATGGAAGCACGCTTCAAGATGTAGCCAATCTGGTCAATGAAACGTCTGAAATATGGCAGTACAGCAAGCGCACACTTTACTACCAGCTTCACTCGTTCACTGTGACGTAGGCGCGGGACCCGAAGCTTGTTGTCGTGCAAAACTTGATTGAAGTTGTTTACTACCACAGATCCCTCGTGCTCTCTGAAACAAAGATTTACCCACGGTAGCTAATTGTGAAGGATGGTGGTGAGGATCAACGTTTTAAATATTTATCTGTATGGGCATTTTTTCTATACAAAGTCTGGCTCTTAAAAACTGAAAACTGAAAAACTAAAGAATATTTGCCTCTTACTCCATTGTGAATTGAATATTAGAATTTATGAAGTTAAGATGGTCTAAAATGCAGTTACTTTATCTAAACGTAGAATTGTGAAAGTTTCCTCAATGTACTGCTTGTAGAATCTTGGATTTCAAGGAGAAGTGGGCAAAGTTTTCTCCTTAATGTCTACCATAAATATATCGGCGCCAATTGTAAATACAGGTGAGCCCATCGCCACACCATCTACTTGCTTGTACAACTCTTCCTTATCCTTCCACAATAAGTAGCCAGATACAAGGCAGTGTCTGAGCAAATTAAAATTGGGAAGAAATGAGAGTCTTCAACAGGTTGATAGTCAACAGCGACTGCACATCAAAACTGACCATTAGTTTCATTGTCTGTCAGATATAGTTCGTTAATCTCGCTGACAAAATAGTAGGAGTCCTTTGTGTGTGGTCTTGTATGTCCCTTGAGCGGTGAGAGTATTTTCGCTACGACACATAACGGGGTGTATATTTACATGAATTATTTTGAGTGAAGAGTAAAAGCAAGAAAAAAGTTAAAGGTCATGTTAATTAGATCATTGAAAGGGTAAAAGGTACAACGAGAGGGACGAAGCGTTGACTTTATTAGACGTGACGTCTCCAGCTTAACTTTAAGGTACAGTGTCCCTCTGTTGTTCAGATACATACTGACCAAGCTGCGTGTGAAAATTTATATTTTTTTACAGTTTTATAAGAATATAATTTCAAAAACAATAATTGTCGTAGTCATTAAACATTTTATTTAAAGGACTTTATAATCAACTTCCCTTTTTATTAATATAGTTAGATAATTTTAAAAACTTCCCGGTATTGTAATTACAAAGAAAAGTATAGGTATACCTACTTGTAGATATTCCAACATGTTTATTCTATTCTCGGTGGAAAATTTAAGGAATTTTATTCGTTGGGTATTTGCTATTTATAGGCAGCTATTTTTTTCTCTGTCGACAACGTTACATATCCATCTATCCATCAATTATAGCCTATATAGTCCACAGCTGAACATAGATCTCCCCATAGATTGTCACATCGAGGGGGTTTGCCATAGTTGCCACGCTTGGCAGGCGAGTGGGCACCCGCAATTTTTGTGTAATGTTGAGTTATTATCAGGAAAATGCTGCTGCCCCTCTCCTGTTTCAGTTTCCATCAAATGCCTTTTTAACACCTACGGGATGATATAGGGTTATGACTCACTGACAACATTACAAAATATCATCATCATCATCATTACAGCCCTTCACAAGTCCACTGCTGAACATAGGCCTACCCCAAGGAATGCTATAAAGCAAGGTCCTGAGCCACCTGCATCCATTGACTTCCAGCATGTCTTACTAGGTCGCATTTGCATTTGGATTCTTAATTGAGCACAAAATGTAAATGTCTATGGGATACAGCATCTACGTACCATCAGTTGAACTGTGTGGGAGTTTGTCACCGCATTCTATATATATAGGGATAACCATGATATAGTATTATTTGCAGATGACACTTCTTTAATTTTCAAATTAAGTCGACAATTACTAAAATATGACGAAGTAAATAATGCTATATCTAAATTAGTAAATTGGTTCAATGTTAATAATTTGCATTTAAATGGTACTAAAACGAAATGTATGAAATTCATGACTCCAAATGTCATACAATTAAATACTAATGTAATTTTAAATGGGGAGAAACTGAGTCTTGTAGATACCACCATTTTTCTTGGAATCACACTAGACGCGAAGCTTCAATGGAGCCCCCATATATCAAAACTAGCAAGCAGACTTAGTTCTGCAGCATATGCCGTAAAAAAGATTAGAAGTCTAACTAGTGTTGAAACAGCTAGACTAGTTTACTTTAGCTATTTCCATAGCATAATGTCGTATGGTATTTTGCTATGGGGACACGCAGCTGACACTGAAATTATATTTGTTTTACAGAAGAGGGCCATAAGAGCAATTTATGATTTAAAGCCTAAAGAGTCGCTGCGACAAAAATTTAAGGAAATTAATATATTGACTTTGGCCTCTCAATACATTTATGAAAATGTAATGTACGTACACAAAAATAAAAGTAGTTTTACAAAAATAAGTGATATTCATTCTGTAAATACTAGGAACAGACACAAGCTAGTAGTACCAGTTACTCGACTCCATCGAGTCAGTAATTCATTCTTGGGGCGATGTATACGCTTTTACAACAAAATTCCAGAAAATATACAAAATTTGACCTGCTCAAAGTTCAAAAACTTTATTAAACTAAGTTTGTATAAAAAGGGTTATTATAATATTAAGGAATTTATGGATGATAATAACCCCTGGAAATGAGGTGATCGCTACCAAGCTATTTCTAATTTGTTGTGTTGTTAATTTGTGTAACATCATGATTGTAAGCTGTTATTTATAAAAAAAAGTCCCGCTGGGTTTCTTGCTGGTTCTTCCCAGGACAGAGGTTTTTTCCGAACCAGTGGTAATCAAACAAAAGAGTGACTTTCAATAAGTATTATTTATAATCTATATTGAATAAAAAAGTTTCTGTTTCTGTTTCTATAAAAAAAAAATCACTGCAACGCTTTAAACACCCCAAAGCGATGTAAGTTTTTATGGAAGAGTGAGTTCTTCGTTACAGTATACTATTTTTTGTTATAAAAAAAATTGTCATTAGACTTCTGTACAGAATTTGATTCTGGGTTCGAATTAACCATTACCCAGGATTATGAAAAGAAAACAAAAAAAACCAGTTTCATTTTTATTTTTACGACGTTTTTATTAACTCGCTTTCTTCTCTGTTTGTCAGTTTGGTACATAATAGAACAAAATAATTTTTATTCAACATTGATTTCAAGCAATACTTTCCTATTGAAACTACTTTACGCTTTTACCTCTGGTTCGGAGAAAACCTCTGTACAAGAAACGTCACACAATCATTTTAATGTAGAATTATAAATTAGAATCAATTGTATTATGTTCCATGTACGTGACACTGAATTTGAACTTTCTTTAGATCGCATCTCATAAGCTTTGTGTTTGCAGTACAGGGAAGTAAGTGAAGAAAGTTAAGAGCCTCTTTGTTATAAATGGAACTATGGCGAATCCTTCATAATCTACCACGTGCTTGAACTCGGCCTGGAAGGCATTATTAACACTGAAGTGGATTCTCATTTGCTGGAGCCAGAGTCACTATACTATTGTTTAGTGTATAATTTTAATAATTTCGTAAGCATCAATTATTAACACATATTTCTTATATGGTTGTCTATATTGATTAAAAAAACTGATGAAGTAAAAAAGAAGGTAGGAGTTTTAAAAGTTCGTCTACAGTATGTAAGTATTTGATGAACAAATAGGATTTTCCGCTCAGTACGTTTAGGTCCAACTGGGTAGCAGCTGTCATACACTCTTGTTCTGTTGCTGGACTTCCACCCTTATCAGAGTAAAGGCTCTACAATCGTTGCAATTTATAATACCCAATTAGCGATTTACTGTCTTCATGCGGACCTTTGCTATATATATATATATATATATATATATATATATATATATGTGTGTGGTTTCCGCAGCGGCCGTTATGTAATATTTATGTATTATTTATATTTATTAAATTGCACAATTATTATTGGCTATAGTATTATATTATACACATATTACTGACGATTCTGTGGCGCAGTTGCTCAGCATTGGGTTGCGGCGCTAAGGACTGCGGGTTCGAATCCCGGACGAAATATTAAGTATTTGTACGGGATAATTGTTCCTGATCTAAATGTGTGTCTTTGTGCAATTGATGTATGTAAACTGCCTCCACGATATAGAAGAAAACTCTAGTATAACGTTTATTAAGGGAAAAACCGCTACCAATACACAGTTCCACCGAACTCACTTAGCTTCGAATACAAGGTTAGATCGTTTTGTTATTTACATTGAATATGTTAATAAGAAAGTTCGTGTACCCATTACCAGTTCGAAATGCATCCAATAGTTCTTAATAAAGAGCTACATATAACAAAGCGAAAGAGTTCAATCATTAATAACAATCTCATACTAAAGTTTTGCAGGTTTTTAAAGTGATTAAGCATTAGCCAAGGAAAATCAAAATATAAGATGAAAGTAAGATCCCATTTATAACTATGATCCCCGCTTCAACTCCAATATTGTAATGCAGATACGAGTACAATGTTATTTCTGTTTGAATGCTAAAAATTATTGTCTTTGAATTCGTATTTTAACAGGCGCACTTTTATGTTTTAAGTTACTTTGTAAGTACTATTTACGTAGTTAATTTTATCTACAACAACATATTTGGATGTTGATAACGAGTAAAATGGAAAAGTTCATTAGCAAAGTATCATGAAAAGCGAGAAAAATTTAAAATTCTCTCTGCTATTATCATTATGAGACAAGTCGTGAAAGTTAGGAGCGGAAATGACGCGCGGGTATCTGTCTATAGGGAGTAATAATGAGTGCGACATCTCCATGTTGCTGTTCTTTCTTGCCGAGCGCCCGGAAATCTCCATCGTGACCGCAACTCGTCAACAAAACTTGTACGCCAGGTCGCGGTTGCATCAGTAATGCTGACTTATTCCAGTTAACTTTCAGTTCCGGATTAACTGTTTTCGCTATGTCCTTGAAGCCCTGGATTTTCTGCGGAGTGGTAAACGATTAACTAATTTACGGATAATACTTATTTTTCGAACTAAATACACAATTTTAAAGTTCATATTGACAGTTACTGTACTTATGTTCTACCTAGGAGTCCGTTAGGATGAAATTACGTGTTACCTATCTAGGTATATCGTAAGATACGATAGAGGGCATGGGCAGTAGTATCTTACTCATAACAACTAAAAGAATTAAAACATACTGCGGTTGCCAATCTTACTAATTTACGATAGGCTGAGAGGCATTTGAACTTTCTGTCGGGGGCTGCAGCAACGCACCTGTGGCTTTCTTTGTTTAAAAATGCTTGCAGGAGTCCATAAATTAAAATCATTATCAGGTGGACTCTTAGCTTGACTGTTATTCTAATATTTATTACAATAGTTACAAGAATTGTTGTGATCTGAGATGTGTGAATGTGCGAATTATTATAATGTTAAAAAGCTATCAAAAAATTATTTGCTGTTTAATTCAAATTCAAAATTAAAAAAAAATACCTGCGTTACTTTTTAGATTACTTAATATTAACTTTTACATATTATAAGAACTTTGAAACGCGATACAGGGGAAACAAATGTACCTAAGCCGTGCCCAGCAATGTAAAGAAAGACTGTAACTTTAATATTTCCTTATTTATGTGTAGTAGTTTTGGTGCAACAAAATTTTATTTGGCCATTGAGAACATTCGGTGGTGCATTGCATGCAGCAGGCCGGTAAAAAAAAATTTATTTAAAAATTAAGATTCGAATAAAATCGTATCTAGCAATCATATTATACATGTAAATTATATAAAAAGCACATTGTTAGAAAGATAAATGATTGTTCAACTTATTAATATATTTCTTAAATCGATTAATTGCTGTTTTTAAATAAAAAAATGAGTTTTAGTGGCTTATGGTGTGGATTTATCAAGTCCGGAAGGCTTGTAAACACTCTAACTTTTGAAAATATCAATTGTTTAACTCAATCTATTTTTTAATCTCTTCATCTATCATGTGGGAAGCCACTGAATGTAAATGGCAGTGTAATTTTGTTTTGTGTAGCTATAATTAATTTTTTTCGGCTCCAAAATGGCGAAATTTTCGTTGATTTCGTAGCCTTGTATGTAAATTAATTCTGTAAAGGGAGCTAAAGCCACAGAGTAGTTTACTCACTCAGTTCGACGCACAGAGTACTTTTTATATACTGGTCAGTCGCCGTCGTGAGTGGACATTGTTTCGGATGTTTGCAGCGGCTCAAAAAGATCGCTGTACAAATACACAATATTCGAATATCCAAATTTCTTAAATACCTGATTATAATAATAATAAGAGATTTTTTTATTACAATATTTTAAAAGCACAGAATAAATAATGGTGGTACGTACTAAAAGTAAGTAGTATCAATTTTTTTGTCATGGGTGACATTTTCATGGTTTTCGAGTGTTGAAACCGATAGGGTTGCCGAAATGTAAATCCAAAATGGCGGCCGCAATAGGTATAAATTTTTTCTTCATGGGTGTCACTTTCATGGTTTTCGAGGGTGTTGAAGCCGATAGTGCTGTCGAAATGTAAATCCAAGATGGCGGCTGAATTAGGTACCAATTTTTTCTTCATGGGTATCTTTTTCGTGGTTTTTGAGGGTGTTGAAGCCGATAGTGCTGTCGAAATGTAAATCCACGATGGCGGCTGCAATAGATATCAATTTTTTCATCTTGGGTGTCATTTTCATGGTTTTCGTGGGTGTTGAAGCCGATAGTGCTGTCGAAATGTAAATCCAAGATGGCGGCTGCAATAGGTATCAATTTTTCATCATGGGTGTCATTTTCATGGTTTTCGAGAGAGGTGAAGCCGATAGCGCTGTCGAAATGTAAATCCAAGATGGCGGCTGCAATAGGTATCAATTTTTCATCATGGGTGTCATTTTCATGGTTTTCGAGAGAGGTGAAGCCGATATGGTTGTCGAAATGTAAATCCAAGATGGCGGCTGCAATAGGTTTCAATTTTTCATCATGGGTGTCATTTTCATGGTTTTCGAGAGAGGTGAAGCCGATAGTGCTGTCCAAGTGTAAATCCAAGATGGCGGCTGCAATAGGTATCAATTTTTCATCATGGGTGTCATTTTCATGGTTTTCGAGAGAGGTGAAGCCGATATGGTTGTCGAAATGTAAATCCAAGATGGCGGCTGCAATAGGTATCAATTTTTCATCATGGGTGTCATTTTCATGGTTTTCGAGAGAGGTAAAGCCGATAGTGCTGTCAAAGTGTAAATCCAAGATGGCGGCTGCAATAGGTATCATTTTTTCATCATGGGTGTCATTTTCATGGTTTTCGAGAGAGGTGAAGCCGATATGGTTGTCGAAATGTAAATCCAAGACGGCGGGTGCAATAGATATAATTTTTTTCATCATGGGTGTCATTCTCATGGTTTTCGCGGGTGTTGAAGCCGATAGTGCTGTCGAAATGAAAATCCAAGATGGCGGCTGAAGCAGGTACCAATTTTTTTATCATGGGTGTCAATTTCATGGTTTTCGAGGGTGTTGAAGCCCATAGTGCTGTCGAAATGTAAATCCAAGATGGCGGCTGCAATAGATATCAATTTTTTCATCTTGAGTGTCATTTTCATGGTTTTCGAGGGTGTTGAAGCCGATAGTGCTGTCGAAATGTAAATCCAAGATGGCGGCTGCAATAGGTTTCAATTTTTCATCATGGGTGTCATTTTCATGGTTTTCGAGAGAGGTGAAGCCGATAGTGCTGTCGAAGTGTAAATCCAAGATGGCGGCTGCAATAGGTATCAATTTTTCATCATGGGTGTCATTTTCATGGTTTTCGAGAGAGGTGAAGCCGATATGGTTGTCGAAATGTAAATCCAAGATGGCGGCTGCAATAGGTATCAATTTTTCATCATGGGTGTCATTTTCATGGTTTTCGAGAGAGGTAAAGCCGATAGTGCTGTCAAAGTGTAAATCCAAGATGGCGGCTGCAATAGGTATCAATTTTTCATCATGGGTGTCATTTTCATGGTTTTCGAGAGAGGTGAAGCCGATATGGTTGTCGAAATGTAAATCCAAGACGGCGGCTGCAATAGTTATAATTTTTTTCATCATGGGTGTCATTCTCATGGTTTTCGCGGGTGTTGAAGCCGATAGTGCTGTCGAAATGATAATCCAAGATGGCGGCTGAAGCAGGTACCAATTTTTTTATCATGGGTGTCAATTTCATGGTTTTCGAGGGTGTTGAAGCCCATAGTGCTGTCGAAATGTAAATCCAAGATGGCGGCTGCAATAGATATCAATTTTTTCATCTTGAGTGTCATTTTCATGGTTTTCGAGGGTGTTGAAGCCGATTGTGCTGTCGAAATGTAAATCCAAGATAGCGGCTGCAATAGATATCAATTTTTTCATCTTGGGTGTCATTTTCATGGTTTTCGAGGGTGTTGAAGCCGATAGTGCTGTCGAAATGTAAATCCAAGATGGCGGCTGCAATAGGTATCAATTTTTCATCATGGGTGTCATTTTCATGGTTTTCGAGAGAGTTGAAGCCGATAGGGTTGTCGAAATGTAAATCCAAGATGGCGGCTGCAATAGGTATCAATTTTTCATCATGGGTGTCATTCTCATTGTTTGCGCGGGTGTTGAAGCCGGTAGTGCTGTCGAAATGTAAATCCAAGGTGGCGGCTGCAATGGGTATCAATTTTTTTATCATGGGTGTAATTTTCATGGGTTTCGAGGGTGTTGAAGCCGATAGTGCTGTCGAAATGTATTTAAACTACTTTAAAAAATTCTGTATAATCATGTTATACGTATTTTTTTTATGCGCTTAAGGTATGCCTAATTGGATTTACCAATTATTTTTTTACTTGTTCACAGGAAAGTATGGTAACTACATTCGTTACACCACACCGCTGGACATAGGTCTCCTCTGATATTTGAAAGGGTTCTAGTGCAAGGATTTGTTCTAGTAATAATTAATTTCTATATAAAGTCGTCTAAAATATCATAAAAGTAAAATCATGAACAATTAAAATGCATTAATAATCATATTTTTTTATGTTTATGCTTATTAATGGATGTGGAGTAAGCGAGAGAGGTATGTCAGGACCGTACCAAATGGAAGCCCTAGTCTCTTGCTACCCCTCTGGGTGACAGGCGTGAGTGTTTATATATGTAATAAGCATAAATTTAAAATACATTAATTTCAAACATTAAGTATAATACTAGTATGGTAAAAGCTTATTATTTTCTCTAAAAATTCATTAAATTTACTAAAACTGCTTAGAATATTCAAAAGGCATTATATAATAGAAATACAAGGCATTTTTATATTATTATAATAATAATTTTTCATTTTAATTGGGAAGTGGATCAAAATAGTTAACTATTATAGTAACTAAAGTTACTTTATAAAAGTTATATGATAGTAAAGTCTCTGAAATAAAGCAAAAATGTGGAAGCTCTCAAATATGTAAAAGCATTGTAATGATAGAAATGGGACTAGGAAAGGATTATTATAGTAACGTGTAGACTGATTCATCGTGGCCGTGATCGCGGTATACGTGGACTACCGTGGCAAACCGATATGTCCTAGGCATATCATCTTAGTGCTGGTGATGAGCGGGTTTGCTGTAGCCATACGACTTGACCGTGGACATCGCACACCATTACCGGTTGTGGGCGACGTATTAGCGCATAGCGTTATGATAGTAAGTGCAACAAGCATACTCAACTTCATGTCTTAGTGCAATAGCCCTACGATACATGGATGTTTGGTTACTGGCGTCTTAGTAATAATAATAATAATAATAATAATTTAAGCCCGGGACTCGACGGACTGCATCACTACTGGCTGAAGGGGTTCGTGGTGTGTCACGCTGTGCTCGCCCGACAGTTTCAAGAGGCTCTCGACCAAAAGTCGCTCCCGAGCCTCTTCACTACTGGGATCACTCATTTGGTTCCTAAAGACCGGGATTCCACAGACCCGAGCAAATACCGCCCCATAACGTGTCTACCAACCATATACAAGACACTTACATCCATTCTGAGCGCGAGAATCACTCGTCACCTGAACTCAAATCAGGTGATGTCGCGCGCTCAAAATGGATGTCGGGGCGGTGGTCGTGGAACCAAGGAACCACTCCTCATTGACGCGGTCATTGGCAAAGTGGTTAAACGCAACCGTCGGAACCTCTCCGCCGCCTGGATAGACTATAAAAAGGCATTCGGTACTCGGTGCCTCATACATGGCTTAAGAGGGTCCTCGAGCTGTACAGGGTTGACTGTACAGTTCGAGACTTCCTCGGGCAGTGTATGGGGCAGTGGAGTACGATCCTTTGTCATCTAGGTGAGCGGATGATGGCTGCGGAGAACCACATAAGGATAAGAAGGGGTATCTTCCAGGGCGACTGTTTGAGTCCAATATGGTTCTGCCTCTCTCTGAACCCTCTTAGTACATTACTGGAGGGTTCCGGGAGGGGATTTCAGCTTCGGAGAGGAGGTACAAAAGTGACCCACCTTTTCTATATTGATGATCTCAAGTTATTCGCCTCCAGTCGCTCTCATCTTATGGAATTGCTAAACATCACTTGTGATTTTAGCAATTCTATTAGAATGGAGCTGGGGACGGATAAGTGTGTGGTCCTCCATGTTGAAAGGGGAAGGGTTGCTAACTCTGGGGGCATAGACTTATCTATGCCCATCAACATAAGGACCCTTTCCGAGGCTGAAACCTACCGATACCTAGGTATGTCACAAAACATCGGTGTAGATGAGGCGGGTATGAAACAGTCAGTTTGCGATGTGTTTTATGCACGCTTGACCAAAGTGTTTAACAGCCTTTTGTCCGGTGTGAATAAGACGCACGCATATAACGGTTGGGTCATGCCTGTTCTCGTGTATACCTTTGGCATACTCAGGTGGACTCAGACCGAACTGAACGCTCTGGACAGAAAAGTCCGCACTATAATGACGTCCCACAGGATGCATCATCCGAGATCGTCAGTAATGAGGCTGTACTTGCCGCGGAAGCATGGTGGACGCGGCTTTTTAAGCGCGCTTACCATGCATAATCGCGAAGTGTGCAGCCTCCGTAATTACTTTCTGACGAGAGCGGATGATCCATACTATAGGGGCGTTATTTGTTGTGATAAAGGACTTACCCCTCTATCCTTAGCCAACGAGCAATGGCAAGACCCGGCAGTACAGAGCATTTCCGACCGGGAGACCGTATGGAAGGAGAAAGAGCTCCACGGGAGGTTCTACAAAGCTCTACATGAGCCTTTCGTAGACACAGTCGCCTCCCTCCACTGGCTACGTTTCGGTGACCTCTTTGGGGAAACCGAGGGTTTTGTCTGTGCGATACAGGATCAGGTTATTAAGACCAACAATTATCGGAGATACATCCTAAAGGATGGCACTGTTGACGTCTGTCGAGCTTGTCGCCATCCCGGTGAGTCACTTAGGCATGTCATCTCCGGTTGTTCGGCGCTTTCTAACTCTGAGTATTTGCACAGGCACAACTTAGTAGCCAGGATTCTACACCAGGAGCTCGCTCTGAAATACGGTTTCGTGGATCGGAAATTGCCGTATTATAAGTACTTGCCGGAAGCCGTGCTCGAAAATGACCGCGCCAGGCTCTACTGGGACCGGGCCATCATCACAGACAGGACTATTCTTGCGAATAAGCCTGATATTGTGCTGATGGACCGGGCACAGTCAGGGATATTTTTGGTCGACATTACCATTCCTTATGACGAGAACCTCGTGAAAGCCGAAACAGATAAGCTTACTAAATATCTGGACCTGGCTCACGAGGTGACCGACATGTGGGGTGGATTGCCGGCCGAAATTATTCCTGTGGTCGTTTCTGCGAACGGGTTAATCCCAGTCAGCCTCTCGGGTCATCTGAGGCGACTGGGACTCCGTGACGGACCGCTCCAAGCTCAAATGCAGAAGGCGGTGCTCCTCGATACCGCCCGCATAGTCCGCCGGTTTCTTTCCCTTTCCCCCTAACCCTCGGCCGTTTGGTCTCCCCTGCCGAGGGCTTCCATCTGGTTGGGCTTTTATTTATTTATGTATTTTTTATGTATTTATTTTATTTTGTTGATATTTATGTATGTTTATCATTTTCATTTACAATTATATATTTATACAGCCCAACCAGATGAGAAAACTATATAGATACCCCTATAATAATAATTTCTTTATTTGCTTAGAAACACAGTATTATAAGCTAGTACAAGTTTAAACAGAGCGCATATGTTTCGCCATAATGAAAATAGCATGCAAATAACACATTGAGTTTAAAAATATTATAATGAGAATACATGTCAATTCATACTATTAATATAATAATTTTTACCAAATATGTCAACAAATAAAAATTGAATAAAATAAGAATTTAAAACTATATTAATCTATGTTAAGTTTTTGGTAAAGAGAAATGAATCTATGCTATAAAAATTATTCTGACTTAGCCATTTGTACAACCTGTGCTTAAACATATTGGTATTGAGCATTTTAATATCTCTGGGAATCTTGTTATATATTTTGACACCCATACAGAGGCAACTTTTTGCATACTTATCCGACCTTGGAATGTCATTATATATCAATCTGTAAGGATCTCTCAATCTAAAATTATTAACTTTGTTAAATAATTCTGTGTTTTTGTGTACAAAAACCGCAACTTCATAAATATAAAGTGATGGTAGTGGCAATAATTCTAGACTTTTATACAGTGGTTTACAGGACACGTCAGGTAAAACTCCATATATGGCTCTAATGCATTTTTTTTTGAGCTATAAATGCTCTGTTTTTGTCCGTACTGTTGCCCCATAGTAAAATGCCGTAGCGCAATATCGATTCTATGTAGGCGCGATAGGACATAATAGCGGTTTTTTTGTCGGTTACGGTCCTAACACGTTTAAGAGCATATACGAACTGATTAATTCTGTTACACAAATGGTCTATATGTAATTTCCAGTTCAAGTTCTCGTCAATAGTTATACCTAAGAATTTCAATTGTTGTACTTTATTTATCTTTGTCACATTTAGATTAAAATTGTGCTGCTTATGTTTTGATTTATTGAATTGTATATAATATGATTTGTCAAGATTAATATTTAAATTATTTGCTTTAAGCCATTCGATTATTGTGTCAATAGTATTATTAATGTCACATTCATGATTTTGTAAAGAGACATTGTTTTTAGATTTGTTAGATGTAACAATTATGGATATATCGTCAGCATATAAAGTACATTGATGTTTTGTTACTTCTGTTATGTCATTAATGTAAAGTATGAATAGAATGGGTCCTAGTACACTTCCTTGTGGGACACCAGAGTGGCATTCTCTATATTCAGACGAAATAGAACTAATTTCATTATTAAATATTTTTTTGAGGACAACTTTTTGTTTACGCCCACTTAGATAAGACGATATCCATAATAATGGGGGTCCTCTGATTCCGAGAGATTCCAGTTTGCTCAGAAGAGTTTTATGTGCAACGAAGTCAAACGCCTTTGATAAGTCAATAAAGAGTACAGTAGTTAGATAATTTTTATTTAGGCTGGTCAATATTTTATTTATTAGGTTAAATACTGCTAAAGTTGTTGATTTTTCTTTCTGGAAGCCAAATTGTTCCTTTCTTATAATATTATACTTAGAGCAAAAACTCATAAGCCTTTTTAACATGCACTTTTCAAATAACTTTGACAGAATCGGTATCAATGTTATAGGGCGATAGTTTGCTGGATGTTTTTTATCCCCCTTTTTGTACAGTGGTTTGACTAAAGATAGCTTTAACTTATCTGTAAATATACCTGCAGAAAAGGACAAGTTTATGAGATATGTAAGGATATCGACTATTTCAGTGACGCACGTTTTTAATATATTAGTGGATATACTGTCATATCCTTCCGCTTTTGTGTTTTTAAGACTCATCATTTCCTTTTTTACTTCTTCCGCCGTCATTGGTTTTAAGTACATTGAGTTAATTGTTAGCCCCTTATGCTTAAATTTTGGAGTGTTAATTGATACAGTGGCAGTCGTGTTAATAAAGTAGTCGTTAAAGGCAGTAGCTATATCGACAGGATTTTTTATTGTTTCATTTTTTATATTTAATTCAGTAATCTCGTCATCTATTTTTATATTTGTTATTTCATTTTTTATCACTGACCATGTTACTTTACATTTGTTTTTACTACGATTTATAAATTTAATGTTTGCTTTTCTTTGAGAGTTATTAATGCATTTTTTTAATAATTTAGAGTAGGCCATGTACGTTTCTTTATTTACTGATGTTTTATTATTGTAATACTTATAGCGTAGATATCTTTTTGTTTTGCAACTTATTTTTAGACCACGGCACTTTTGTTTTTTAAAATTAATGTTGCTTATTTTGATTTTTATGTTCGGGAAACATAAATTATAAAATAAAAATAACAAATCGTGAAAATTTGAAAAAGCAATGTTCGCGTCAAACTCCTCGTAGACTTCAGACCATGATAAGGTAGCGTGCTACTATGATAGTTGGTGCTATTTTTAATTAACAACATTACCAATTTTGTTGCCAAAGTCGATAGGGATCTGGGACCATCTGGGTGTGTTGTGAGGGGGCGCCATCGGTATGATAGTTGTATTGATGCTTACTACTACTTGCGGTATTATCTCTTGTGATGGAAATTCGCGTGTGTTGCGCCTGATTTGACGCGTCTTGTGGTGGGGATGTCTGCTGAGATCGTACAAGGAGCCTTGGGATGATCTTACGATGGTTGTATTGATACTTGTTATGTTTTGCAGCATTGAATCTCGGCGATGGTTGCTTGATGGATCGCAATAGCGATTACGAATAGACGCAGAGAGCACCATTGAGAATACTCAATGGTGCTCTCTGCGTCTTGGTTTGACTCCCACCTAAGTAGCTTTGCCCAAGTCGGGTCCCTTCATAACGGGACTGCAGACTGTCGGACCTCCATGATGTTTAATATAACAACATAATAAATTATCTCTGTAAATTTCCCGCCTCTAAATGATTGAACACAACTTTTTGGGGACAAATATAATCGAAAAACGCATATACTCAACGTCAGTGACACAAACCCTTTCTGGTGGCTGAATTATTATTATTTTATAATTTTTCGGCCTTTAGGCTATATCTGGCGGTGTTTTGGTCGGTGAAGCATATGTGTCGACCTCATTAGCTGCGGCCATTACATGTTATGTTGGCCATTAAGCAGACATCACATGTCCTTCAAATGGAATTTTACCTTCTCAGACTTGCAGGCTTCCTCATGAAGTTTTCATTTCATGCCAAGCGTTGAGCGATGTGGTAAATCAGCGCTTAAAACTGCAATTAACTATTTTAGAGGCGTCGGCAGCTTTCAAACACGGCTTATTCTCGTACTAAGAATTAATAATATTGATTATGTAATATTTATTGTATTACGTATTGTAAGGTGGGCGCTTAAAACAAATAAACCAATAACGCGATACAAAAGCCATCTTAGGCTAAGGCTACACGAGCGGATACCTAAAGTTACAGGCCAGCTTCAATATAGGTGCTCTTGTATAAGCATGCATGAAATCTATTACGCGAATCAGATCGGCCCGTTTTAAGATATGTGACGAGTCATATAAAATGCCGATAAGGTCACGATCGGCTCGACGGCGTTCATCTATAGCTTTGTACGAGAGGCCCCGCGTGAGTCGGGCCGGGTTGTTACTTCGGTTGATCAGTTTCAAATAAGCCACACCACACCAGAAAATATGTGTAATAGTGCAAAGTACTTTAAATTCGAGCCAAAGAGGATGAAATCATCATCGTTTCAGCAAATAAATGACTTTAATTAAACCATGTTTCTGAGGATGTGATCTTAAATCATTTTAAGACTGAAAATTGTTCCCTCATTAGTTTTGTACATAATAATGGACTTCACTGCTGGCCGTATGAGGAAGCTCAAGGTCGCTCAGCGAGCTATGGAGAGGGCTATGCTCGGGGTTTCTCTACGTGATAAACTTAGAAATGAGTATATCCGCAGTAGAACCAGAGTAAGCGACATAGCCCAACAGATTAGTAAGCTGAAGTGGTAGTGGGCTGGCCATATAGCTCGAAGAACCGACAACCGCTGGGGAAGAAAGGTTCTCGAGTGGCAGCCTCGTACCGGTAGGCGAAGTGTAGGGTGACCCCCCACTAGATGGAGTGGCGACCTGGTAAGACAAGCAGGAAGTCGATGGATGCAGGTGGCTCAGGACCGTGCTTTATGGCATTCCTTGGGGGAGGCCTATGTTCAGCAGTGGACTTATGAAAGGCTGTCATGATGATGATGATGATGATAATAATGGATGCACACAATATTTCGGCATTAATGCATTTTAAGAAGAAGAGCACAAGCACATGTTACTTCTATAAAATCCTTATTGTACTTATCCAACCAGCCGGTAAGAAATCAATCAATGCGTGCTGAAAAGTTGATCGTCCGACGAAACAAATGGTCCATGCAAGTCCAATTCCACAACTGGCCGGTCACAACAGGCCGATGGCTTCCATTCACTCGTATCTTACTACTAGATTTAGGTGAGGTGAATTTATCTAATCTACCGATTGCCCAAGCTTTCACTTTACAAAATAAATAAAAGTACAAAAAGAAGTCTGCAAAACAAGCTTTGTGTTTTAATTAACGTGTCTGCTTTCAATTGTTTCCACTAACACATCTATGTTGTTGTGTGTTGGTATAGTTGTTACCAATTTAAAATAAATTGGATCTGTTCTTTGACAGAAACCGTACTAAAGTGATGGTTTGATTAACATCAAATATATAATATAAAAAATAACCACCGTAGGTAGGCACCGAATATAAATTTGAATCTCTCCTAGTAATAATAACATAATACGTACATCATCGTCATCAACATTGCAGCCCTTCACAAGTACAATATTTTAATTAAATACCTTATCTGACAGTAACCAGAACAATATTGCGTAAATTTCCATACCCACGTAGAGCCATGTTGCAGCTATATTTGTAGTATAGTTGTAGCACGAATGGGTCGGCTCGACCGAAGAAGGACCACTCTCTCACGTAATACCAGTGTAAAATAGCAGCTTAACACTGCCGTGTATCGTATGGTGAGTGTAGAGAACCGGAGACCTTTTTTACTGGAAAAGAGGCATTCCATCTTAGTCCTCGCGGGTAATAACGCATCTGCATTTTCATTCTTTATATGGGACACAGCAACCACTTACCATCAGGTAGATTGTGTGCTCGTTTGTCACCCCATCCTATATATTACAAAAAATTCCCTTCGCCCAAAAGTAGAATATTCTCCACAGGGAGTCGACAACATCGTGAGGATCGAAGCGAGCACCTTGCTCAAATTCCTCACAGCTAGTGCGGTTGAACGCTCGCAAGCTCGCGTCTACCGCCGTCTCTCCAGGTATTCGCTCTGCCACCGCGAACAAAACAATTTTAAACATCCAAATCGATGTAAACATTATCATTGCACGTTTGTAATATCACGTGAATGTTGACGTGCATCATCTTAAATAAGGTGATTTAAGGCATAGATTTTACACGAAGCGTGGTCATTATTATGAAGTGCCTAAAAGTATACGGTATATTCATTATGATTGTGTAACACAACAAATATTGTATTGCCATAAATAAAGTATTACTTAGACATTCTAACAAAACAAGAAAACGTAGCAATTTTAAATACTTACTTATCCTGATAAAATTTACCAAATAAATACTTGGAAGGCGCGTGCAGTTTGAAATTAAACGATCTCTACCTCTGGGACTGTTTCTGTCATAAACACGCTTTATAAATGATGTAAAACGGTGACAGTTCGGTTTTCGCGGCGGGAAGGAGATAAATGGCAGTTATTGCATTTATTTATAATTTATTTTATAAAACTGAAACGACAGAGGAACATACAGTCAACTTGATGTGAAGTGGCTCTTGCAGTCTACAGAGGCCCTTGCAGCCCACATCAGTCAAAGATGGCTACAATTGAGTTGTTATCACTAATGACTAAGATGAAATGCATCGCCCTGGCTCTCTAAACCCTACGGTCTAAACCGTAACACAGCAGTGTAGCCACTGCTATTTGGCGGCAAACATAATACAGTTATTGAAAATAATTGCCTCGCAAATTAGAAATCATTTAACATGATTCACTTATATCAGCATTTTAATTATTAATCATAAGTGATTCTATAATAACTAATATTGTACTACGACATACTACGTTGCGTACCTTTATACTCAGAATCATCAAACGGTATTCGCTGAAGGTCATACAGGTTTACGCACCAACCTCGGTACACCCCAATGAGGAGGTGGAGGAAATATATGAGGATATCTCTAGAGCCATGCATTCCTCCAAAACCCAATATACGGTGTTAATGGGAGACTTCAATGCAAAACTAGGCACAAGAGAGAACGGTGAGCTGAAAGTAGGGAAATTTGGAATAGGGCAACGGAACCCAAGGGGCCAGCAGCTGGCCGACTTCATGGAGAAAGGGACTCTTTATGATGAACTCTTTCTTCCAGAAGCGGCCCCACAGGAAGTGGACCTGGTCGAGCCCCGACGGTTCGACAAAAAATGAGATTGACTTCATTATGACGACCAGACGACAACTGTTCAGTGATATCTCCGTGGTCGCGAGGCTGAAAACTGGTAGCGATCACCGAATGGTTAGAGGCACACTGAACTTAAACGTTAAGTTGGAGAGGTCTCGTTTAATGAAGTCAACGCTCCGTCGCCCTCATGCTCTGTTCCAAAGCCCCGAAACCTTTCAGCTCGAGTTACATGCATGGGCATGGCTATAGGGAGGCCTATGTTCAGCAGTGGACTTATGAAAGGCTGTAATGATGATGATGATGATGATGATATACTACTGTATTTTGCCGTTTGGGGTCAGTGTAAGAGAATTTAGGATCCAATTTCTTACTTAAGAAATCGTAATCGTTAAATCGTAAGATACGATATGTACCGTATCTTACGATTCCTCCTCTAAAACTCGTCCTTTTGGACCATTGTTGTTGACAGTAAACGGCGGAATTGTTCCCCGTGTTGCTTTATGATACCAACTTATAAAACTTAAAGTTAATTGACAGGACCGCGGGCGCGACCTGTATCGCTTATTATGTTTTTAGGGTTCCGTACCTCAAAAAGAAAGAAACGGAACCCTTACAGGATCACTTCGTTGTCCGTCTGTCTGTCTGTCTGTCAAGACCCTGTTTCTCAGGAACGCGTGCAGGTATAAAGCTGACTACTGTCCCTTGGAGCTGTGAAAAAATCAAACTTCTAAGCCAACGCAATCAAAAAATACAGCCGTTTATGCAAATTTTCGACATTCACAAGGGAATCAAAACCTACAGGATACTTCCCGTGAACTCAGAATCCTAAAATTTGGTACGAAGTCACATATTATAGCACAGATAAAGGAAAAATTGCGAAAAGCATAAATTTTTAGTTACATCATATAATAAAAATATTTTTAATAATTTTAAACTTATATACCTACGGATTTGTTCGGAACCCACGGAGCGCGAGTCCGACACGCACTTGGCCGGTTTTTTCGTAAGTCGTTGATAACTTTCTATAGTATTCTGTAGTTCAGGTCAGAGTCGTCCAAGTTGACCCTTGAGAAAACCGTAGTGATTACATGCTCTTTTATAGAGAATATAGTATTATATATACTACAACTAAGAATTGGAAAACATGTTTTCAAATTACATCCTAAATACAATGTAAAAAACGCACTGCTCGTAAAAAGTCTCTTTAATCCACTATTATTACAGTCTGATAATATTTTTTTACTAAATTGTTGGCCATCCGCACCCCACCATAGGACTATCGTCGCTATAACTATATAATGTAAGCTCCCGACCAACTTGCCTTAATTTATACGCAACTGATGTAACGCTAATAGGTGGATTGATACTACTACCACTAAGTCACTGAATTCTTCTCCTGCGGTCGCCGAATCATTACTTAAACAAAATGTAAATGCGTGTACAAAGAATTTTACATTTCACAAATTATCATGAAAAGATATTGTAAAATATTTTTAAACTATTGATGTTAAGAAAACTGCGGATCTGTGGGGGATTTCCGTTTAAGTTATTGCGTCTATTATAGATACATTCGCGCCTCATTTAGGTATTATTTTTAATACTAGTATCGCATCTGGTGTGTTTCCTGATTTAATGAAGTATAGTAAAGTAATACCTTTATTTAAATCTGGTAGTACATTAGACCCCGCCAATTTTAGACCTATTTCTGTACTACCAACACTTAGTAAGATTTTTGAAAAAATTATTCTTGATCAAATGTTAAATTTCTTTAATATAAATAATTTACTTCATAAAAATCAATTTGGTTTCACAAGGGGTCGCTCGACAACTGATGCCGGTGTTGAGCTGATTAAATATATATTTAATGCATGGGAGAATTCACAGGATGCTTTGGGTATATTTTGTGACCTATCCAAAGCCTTCGATTGTGTTCACCATGAAACATTAATCAGGAAACTTCAACACTACGGTGTAATGAGTGATGCTCTTAAATTAATTATTTCATATTTAAGTAAGAGAACGCAAAAAGTTGTCATTAACAGTATGAGTTCTTCCAGGTCGATGATACAGATGGGCGTGCCTCAAGGCTCAATTCTCGGGCCCTTTCTGTTTCTTGTATACATTAATGACTTACCTTACATAGTAGGGCATAACCATGATATAGTATTATTTGCAGATGACACGTCTTTAATTTTTAAATTAAATCGACATTTGTTAAAATATGACGAAGTAAATAATGCTATATCTAAATTAGTAAATTGGTTCAATGTTAATAATTTGCATTTAAATGGCACTAAAACGAAATGTATGAAATTTATGACTCCAAATGTCAAACAATTAAATACTAATGTAATTTTAAATGGGGAGAAACTGAGCCTTGTAGATACCACCATTTTTCTTGGAATCACACTAGACGCGAAGCTTCAATGGAGCCCCCATATATCAAAACTAGCAAGCAGGCTTAGTTCTGCAGCATATGCCGTAAAAAGATTAGAAGTCTAACTAGTGTTGAAACAGCTAAACTAGTTTACTTTAGCTATTTCCATAGCATAATGTCGTATGGTATTTTGCTATGGGGACACGCAGCTGACACTGAAATTATATTTGTTTTACAGAAGAGGGCCATAAGAGCAATTTATGATTTAAAGCCTAAAGAGTCGCTGCGACAAAAATTTAAGGAAATTAATATATTAACTTTGGCCTCTCAATACATTTATGAAAATGTAATGTACGTACACAAAAATAAAAGTAGTTTTACAAAAATAAGTGATATTCATTCTGTAAATACTAGGAACAGACACAAGCTAGTAGTACCAGTTACTCGACTCCATCGAGTCAGTAATTCATTCTTGGGGAGATGTATACTCTTTTACAACAAAATTCCAGAAAATATACAAAATTTGACCTGCTCAAAGTTCAAAAACTTTATTAAACTAAGTTTGTATAAAAAGGGTTATTATAATATTAAAGAATTTATAGATGATAATAACCCCTGGAAATGAGGTGATCGCTACTAAGCTATTTCTAATTTGTTGTGTTGTTAATTTGTGTAACATACATGATTGTAAGCTGTTATTTAAAAAAAAAGTCCCGCTGGGTTTCTTGCTGGTTCTTCCCAGGACAGAGGTTTTTTTTTCGAACCAGTGGTAATTATACAAAAGAGTGACTTTCAATAAGTATTATTTATAATCTATATTGAATAAAAAAGTTTCTGTTTCTGTTTCTGATATCAGATTGTACACATGTGTCATAATAGGTACGTCTGAACTCAGCCTCTATAGTACGATATAATATGTACAATATGTGTGTATAACCTAAAATATCTTTGTTTCAAATTGAAATCTCAGCGGATTCAATGTACGGTGTACCTAAAGTAATATACGAGTACAGCTTGCAGTCCGTACGGTGAATACTGAACACTTAGAGCACGTGTAAAGAAAAACGCTATCTGCAGCATGCGCAGCGCACTGGGATTACATAACCTCCAATCATCATCGTAAATAGTATATATTATTCAATATCTTCCACTAGATAACTCTGTGCACTTACCCTTTTTCCGAATAGAAATTGCAGAGCTTTCTCTATATTCAATTTCCTTGTTTAAACAATGAAATTGAATTGGAGAAATGGTAATACTCTGTTAAAATTCACTTGTGATTTGATTTAGATTTTAACGAAGATGTAAACGATTTAATATTATAATTTAATATAACGTTCAATCGTTTTACAATTGATACACCGGTTTTGGTCCGGCAATATCAATAACATACCACTACTGGCAGCAAAAGACGAAAAGTAGGTCTCGTCTTTTGAGAAGCTAAACTTGCGTCCGCTACACTATTCGATTACGAAGTGTTGGACTTTGTTTTGTATTCCATGAACTTAAAACTAGAATTTGAAATGAACAATCATAGTATTACTGGTTCCGGGACAATAGGAATCGGGTTGTTTACGTGTTATAAAATGGAACGTGGCCGTGAACTACGACCCAGGACTGTACTTCAAATACATTATGATAAACATAATATAATATTTATACAAATAAACAAAAATGAAGTGTCTGTTTGTAATATCTAAATCAAAGCTTTTTACTAAATGTATATGAAACTATATATGGTACTTATACAAAAAAACAATATTTTAAATGTTTGTCTGTCTGTCTGTCTGTCCGTTTGTTCCGGCCGATTTCTGAAACGGCTGGACCGATTTAGACGGGACTTTCACTGGCAGATAGCTGGCGTTATAAGAATAATTAAGGTTCCTTGCTACAAAATTTAAGCCCATTAAATCCATTCGTAATAAATTCCACGCGGACGAAGTTGCGGGGAACAGTTAGTTTATAAATACAATGCAATAATGTTACTAAATACGATGACCGATGAGTTAAGCCACACACGGTTACCTTATCTATTCGTGCTGTTATATTTATTTATTTTTAAAAATGATAACGAATGTTACAATTATCTGTGTGTACACAATAATACACATTCCGTTTATGTCTAAAAGTGAGTTTATAAGTTTATTTAGTTTTTACTCTAGGATTTATCTTTGAGTTCACAAAGTGTCAGCTTGAGGTATCTTAATGTCATTTATTGCAATAGTAGATAGATAAAGCGAGCGAGATAATAAATATCTTGCGAACTCATAGCATATCTTGTTGGTAGCTTGTTTCGTCTGACTGTAAATTGTGCTAGAAACAACAAAATTGATTTTAAACTTAATTTTGACACGGAATAGGTATAATCATGTTGAACAGTTTTAGCTAAACTGTAACTCGCTCGTACTAAATTCATATTGTATTGCTTCGGATAACTAACCTGGCGGTGGATAGACGTAATTGAATCGCGTGAGACACATATTGTAATAAGCAAATAAATAGATATTTCAATTTTAATAGAAATTGCGCAAATCTATTTTAGGCATACAAAATAATTTTTGAAAAATAAGTGGTTCCATAGATTTATATGGATTCTAAAACTACTTTACTCCTCTCTTTCTCCATTAGTTCGTAAAAGTCCACGGCTGGCCAGGAACCACGCCCATATTAAGAAGGATTTGCCTTAAACGTTGTACTTAACTGGTGAGTTGACGATCACAATACCAGACGTCTCGCATATTTGACGCTTATAACTGTTATAACTGTGGCTAGACTGAGTATTTTCTTTGGTGCCAACAAAAGGGTATTATATGTACCTCCATCCATCAGATGAGTTATCAGGTCGTTACTCCCTCACTCTCGTAGTTCGATGCGACGGCAGTCCGACACGAACGGAGAGAGATTAGGCACAGGACCAACGGCTTAACATGTTTTCCCAGGCACGGGGGTGAAACACCGCCAACTTTCTGAATCCGGGCTGCTACCGAGAATTTCTTCACAGAAAAATTTCAATAACTGATTTTCAGCCCGACCCGGGATTTGAACTTGTGTCCACATGATTATTAGTCACGATATGACCACTAGATAATCCACAACTATCATTACATTTAAGAACTGCAGAAGTAAATATCAAAATTTTTCCGATCAATCCGTCCAAACATAGCCTATAAAATTGATTGGTGAGGTTTGATTCAGTATTTTATACTGAATCGACCTTGAAATATATAGGCCAAGGTGCGTGTTCAGACGCACGACAGGTAGTGTTCCATTTATAGACTACAATATACTTATTTTCTAAACTTTGAATGTTCTTCTTTATTGCTGTAATATTAAAGTCGATGGAGGAGTGGGTTGTAGATAATTTTGCAGCTTGATGTTTTGAAATATATGCTGAATAGAGCCACGCTGCAGCGATATTATTATTGTAGCACAAATGAATCGGTTCGACCGGGGAAGGACCACGCTCACAAAGAGCGAGCATACCAGCGTATTATAGCAGCTCAATGCTGTTGTATTTTGTATGGTGAGTATAGAGAACCGGAGACACTTTTTACTTGAAATGAGGCATTTTATCTCAGTTTTCAGGAATGTCAACTCATCTAATTTTAATTTCTACTCGAAGATAGATATAGATGTTTATGAGCTACAGCATCAACTTACCATCGATGCTCGTTTGTCACGCTTCTATAAAATGCTGTTTATGGAAGCATTTAATTTATTTGTTTAATCATCACAGCCAAGAATGTACATCACAAGTAGCACTGCAGAACATAAACTGTCAAATAGGGAGGGATATTTGCCATCATTGCGCCGCTTGGCATGTGCATTCACAATCGCAGTTTTTATTTATTATCGGTTGCTGCTGCCCATCTGCAACATATATACAGAGGGAAACCATCTGTCGCCCTTAGATACCCACGGGATGATATGGGATAGTGGATTTTCTTACGCCGCCACCAAACGGGACCATATTTATTATATTATAAAAAAATTAATGATACTCTTTTTATTACAGAAATTCGATAAAATGTTTGACTACCCTTAATTAAATATTAGTTTAAACTTTTATAATTCCTTATCTTTGAGAGCTCTATCGAAAGAATGTACACATAAATATTTCAAAGACTACAACACGACTATATGGAGTATAGACTCATTAGGACAGACGGATATATAATGAAATTATAAGGGTTCCATTTGTGATAACGTAATAATAACATGAAAATTTTGTCTAAAATTACTTTATATGTACTTCTGTTTCCTAAATCAAGAAACATGCTAACGCCAAATTATTTTCACTTTACAGAAAATGTTACAAGTTTGGCAAAGAGCTTTGTATGAAGGTTATGGATAAAAGGAAGTGTAAGACCGTACAAAGATAAGCTCCGACTTAGCCATTGTACAAGGTTATATTGAGGTTTGCAGTCCGAAAAATATTACATATTGCTTTGTGCTTTCATGTGGGATACATTCATACATTTTTAGGTTTAAATGCAAAATACAAATGTAATATATTTGTAATTAATAAAATGATGGATCCGAATGGTAATAATAATGAAGAAGATTCTAGTAACCTTGATTGTTGATGAGACAACAAATAATACAGAGGCGGTAACACATATTACTAAATGAAGGTCGATTTTCCTCTTGAATAAGTATGTGACGTTACCGTAAAAGAGCTGCAACTGTGTGTAAAGCGTTGACAATGTGCCAAGTGGTATTATTTTCATAGCGACGTCGTACGTACTCTACTCTATATGTGATTTTAAATCGAGTTACTTGTGCATAAACGTCGAACTCCGGTGAATGACCGATAGCACTTGAAATAATAAAACTCATGTTCCATATAATTATAGGTATTAATATACATGTATACATTATTATTAATATATGAAGCATTTGCCTTTAAGTTGTCACAAAACAATGGTTTGGATGTAAGGCATATTGATGGTATCAATATTTACATTTCGTAATTATACTTAAAGGATGTTTGTTTATACTTTATTTGTCTACAAATATAATGTGCTTTGATAAACTGTAAAGTCGTATTCTCTATGCAACTGTCTACGCACTACACGTGATGTCCAGCATGTTTTGCGCCGTCGCATGACAGTATGCTATTTATTACAAGGTAGAGTCACGCTGCAAGTATTATGATTGTTGTGGTATGCACGAATGGGTTGGCTCGATCCGGGTAGAATCACACTCTCACAGAATACCAGCTAAAATAGCAACTTAATGCTGCTGTTTCGTATGGTGAGTGTAGAGAACCGAAGATCTTTTATACTGGAAACGAGGCATTCCATCTTAGTCCACTGGGGTGACAACGCGTCTGCATTTTGATACTTAATTGCGGATAAATGTAGATATTTATGGGCCACATCTCGTTTGTTACCGTTATTCTATAAAAAAAAGATACCAGATAGCACCGGATAGTGGTAACCAAGTGACTTATAACTCTATACTATACATAAAACAAAGAATTCTATTATTAGGGTTTCGTAGTTAAACAACAAGGAACCTTTATAGTCTCACCATGTCATGGACGGATAGACGGACGTCTACCCGTCCACGGTTTTACTTAGTGTCGTGGAGTTTTGGAAATGTGAAAAGCATGCACGATATTCTATACCTTCATTTTTTTTTATAGGATAAGGGTGACAAACGGGTACACAGTCCACCTGATGGTAAGTGGTTGCTGCGGCCCATAGACATCTACATCTATCCTCTATTACAATTCAAAATGCAGATGCGTTGTCACCCGTGAGGACTAAGATGGAATGCCTCATTTCCAGTAAAAAGGGCCTCCGCCACCTGCACTCACCAAGCGAAACGCAGAGGTGAACCTCTACTTCACGCTGGTTTTCTGTGAGGTCGTGGTACCACCCCGGTTCGAGCCGGCCCATCCGTGCGACAGCAAAAGCTGCCGCGTGGCTCTACCACTGTTAAAAATATATTATGTATGTAAACTATACACTATATATTATATATAATCACAGCTAAGTAGGCTTAAAAAGTTAACAAGTAACAGTCGACCAACTAATAAAATGTAAGTGCATTTTATAAGAAAATTACCTTAAACTAGCTGCATTATAACTTTGTAATGTTATTGTAAACTGTAAAAAATATTTTTTTTGAAGAAAAGGACTTATGCATTATTACTACTACCGCTTTACGTTTTCTTTTGCGGGGTAGATAGATAGGATTCCTCATCAAGAGACCGATTCTGATATACAACTTTCGCTTCTTTTTTAGTTAGTAGTCATTGTAGGCCTACAGTTTCATACGTGGTACAAGAGGTTTACGCGGGTGACCCTCAGGATGGTTTAAGGCAGTAGTGGTTTACAGAAAGATTCGTTACGGTCATGTATATCTTACGGTGCACTTCCGGGAACTAATAGATGGATAGGGAAATATGACTATAATGATTTCTTATATTTACGCAAACACTACATACATGTTTAAATGAAACTAGTATTGACGAATTTTGGCCGAATGGCCGGCTCGAACCGGGGTGGTACCACGACCTCACAAAATACTAGCGTGAAGTAGAGGTTTACCTCTGCGTTTCGCTTGGTGAGTTAAGGTGGCCGGAGGCCCTTTTTACTGGAAATGAGGCATTCCATCTTAGTCCTCACGGGTGACAACGCATTTGCATTTTGATTCGCAAACGAGGATAGATGTAGATGTCTATGGGCCGCAGCAACCACTTACCATCAGGTGGACTGTGTGCTCGTTTGTCACCCTTATCCTATAAAAAAAATCGCGTATATTAAGTGATTTTATATTTCTGACGTTTCGAGCACTTTACACCACCCACTGTCACGGGCTGACACTGAGCTGTTCTACGTCCCAATGTCATAGTTAACCACGGCTACCTACAGAGTGAAATTATTAATTTTTGTTCCGATCTTCGCAGTCTGAACTTAGAGTATCTTGAATTCTCATAGTTGTATGCTTGCGTTGGAATTTAATTTTATTGACTATAGGATCCCAAGCAGATGGTAGCACCCATTCGTCTTCTTTATTGAAATTAGGACGTTTATTTAATTTCAATAGCCTCGCGAATCATCCTTGGAAGGAATAGGTGTTTTTTAGCGAAGTTTTGTTTGAGCTCTATCAAACCTGAAGTCCTGTAAGTGTTCACAGACTGCAGATTTTCCGGGGGTTAGATTATTCACATCAGCTATGTGTTCTTTAACGCGGGTTTTTATTGATCTTTTAGTTTGTCCTATGTAAGCGAGACCACATTCAAAATCAAGCTCGTATACTCCTACATCTTGCAGAGGCACATTACACTTGACAGATGGTGAAAACTGACTAATCTTCTTCGGCGTTGTTTTAATGGAAGCACGCTTCAAGATGCAGCCAATCTTGTCTTGAAACGTCTGACATATGGCAGTACAACAAGCGCACACTCGACTATGGCCGGCTTCACTCGTTCACTGTGACGTAGGCGCTGGACCCGCAGCTTGTTGTCGTGCAAAATATTATTGAAGGTGTTTACTGTCACAGATCCCTCGTGCTCCCTGAAACAAAGATTTACCCACAGTAGCTAACTATGAAGGATTGTGGTGAGAATCACCGTTTAAATATTTATCTGTATGGGTTTTGTTTCTATACAATGTGTGGCTCAAGGTGTGAGGTGAGAAACTGAAGAATTCTTTGCCTCTTACTCCATTGTGAATTAAATATTAGAACTTATGAAGTTGAGGTGGTCTAAAATGCAGTTACTTTATCTAAAGGTATAATTGTGAAATTGTCGTCTACGTACCGCTTGTAGAATCTTGGATTTACGGGAGAAATAAGCAGAGCTTTCTCCTCAATGTCTTCTATGAATATATCGGCGGCAATGGGAGATACAGGTGAGTCCATTGCCACACCACCTATTTGCTTGTAGCACTCTTCCTTCCACAATAGGTAGCCAGATGTAAGGCAGTGTCTGAGTAATACTGCATATTCTACGGGCGTGTTGTTTTCTTCCAGACTCCTAGTTATAATTGAGATGAGATGAGAGTCTTCAACAGGTAGGTGGTGAACAGCTACTGCACATCAAAACTGACCAATAGTTTCATTGTCTGCCAGATATACTATCTCGCTGACAAAATAGTAGGAATCCTTTGTGTGTGCTCTTGTATGCCCCTTGAGCGGTGAGAGTATTTTCGCTACGACACCTAACGGGGTGTATACTGTATATTTACATGAATCATTTTGAGTGAACCGTAAACGCAAGAAAAAAGTTAAAGGCCATGTCAATTAGATCGTTGAAAGGGTAAAAGGTACAACGAGAGGGACGAAGCGTGGACTTTATTAGACGTTACGTCTCCAGCTTAACTTTAAGGTACAGGGTGACTCTGCTGTTCAGATACATACAGATCAAGCTAATGCAAAGCGTGTAAAATGTATATTTTTTTACAGTTTTATATGAATATAATTTTGAAAACAATAATTGCCATTGTCATTAAATATTTTATTTAAATGACTTTATAATCAACTTCCCGTTTTCTTAATATAGTAAGATAATTTAAAAATAAACTTCCCGGTATTGTTATTACAAAGAAAAGTATAGGTATACCTACTTGTTGATATTCAACATGTTTATTCTATTCTCGGTTGCGTTGTTATTCGTGGAAAATTTAAGAAATCTTATTCGTTGGGTAATTGCTATTTATAGACAGCTATTTTTTTCTCTGTCGACAACGTTACATATCCATTTATCCATCAATTATAGCCTATATAGTCCACAGCTGAACATAGATCTCCCCATAGATTGTCACATGGAGGGGGTATTGCCATAGTTGCCACGCTTGGCAGGCGAGTGGGCAACCGCAATTTTTGTGTAATGTTGAGTTATTATCAGGAAAATGCTGCTGCCCCTCCCCTGTTTCAGTTTCCATCAAATTCCTTGATACATGACATTAATATAAAATATAATAATTAGGAAATTCTGCTTTCATGTTTTATAATTTCGCAGGCATATTGTAATTCTCAATAAAGTTACTGATCTTGCATCGAGAATAGCATTTTAGTCAGTGCTGATGAGTGCGTTGCTCCACGCTGATAGTGATAACTCTATTATTATCAGTCTCGTCTCTTGAACCGCGTGCCGCTAACCAATAGCTATGAACTGAGATTAGAGTATGCATATACATTGCGTCCTGTTTTCAGAAAGTAAAAACGAACATTTTCTCCATTTCATTTAGACATTAAAATATATGAGTATCTTATAATGATTATTTTATAATAAGATTTACGGTAATAAAGTTAATTTATAAAAAAAATAAATACTAAAATATTATTCAGTTAAGATAATTTATAATAACATATAGTATATGTTATTATAATTTTATAATAACATTTATTTTAGTAGTATTTTCACAAGTAGTATAATTATTTAAAAGTATAGTTATTTAATTAGTTTATTAGTAATTAAATAACTACAGTGGTAGATAAAGTCGGTATGTGATGTTTCTAACGACCAAAGCAGTAAATGTGTGTAAATAAAGCAGATGAGAGATAGAAATAAATAAATTTACATTTTTTTCCAGATAACCGCTATTCAGTCTAGTGTTGTCACGACGCCGTTATAGAAACAACGTGCGATACGCATATTTGAGTGCTTGTTTGTGCACCGTTTTGTAATGATGGCTCTCTAAATTATTCATATCACCATTGACTCTTCTCAGTTCACTAAACAATATTTTCACGGGTGATTTAAATTCGGAACAAAAACCGTAAGTTATCGTCATTGTTATTATTTTTTATTTTTTATGGTGTCAATTAAAAATATGCTTCCGTTCATGGTCACGACAAGGAAGATAACCTTCGCTGTTCACATATGGATTGTAATAATATAATGTTTGTTTTTTTTTCTGTACGCGTAATTAGTCTCCGTACTTGCGCTCTTTTTTAAATTTAGAAACGAATATAAATTTACGCCGCGGGTTTCAGATTGTTAACCTGCATATCGTTATGTTTCTACACCTATTTAACTTTTGAACTTTCTCGAAGTTGTTCGTATGTTAAACTATTATATATATTTTGGTATTATATGCATTTTGGTAACATAGTGATTACATTATCTGCGTGGCGTACGGTACCAATTACTGTAAACATTAAATTAAACTGAGTTTTCTAAAATTTTATTTGGTAATAATGACGAAAATTAGACTTGCAACGGATAGTAAAGGCTGGGCCAAAAATTATTGCACTTTTGAAACATGAATAGAAATAAAACTACAAATGTTATTTTGTTGATAATTTATTTATCGTAATAATCATTTAATGAAATTTATTTTTTAAAAATGACGTCGTCCAAATGTGCGCCGTCTCGTTGTTGGCACTCCTGAAATCGACTACGCAAACTTTGGAAAACTCGCTGACACATGCTGCGGGGGATCGAGGCTATCTCCTCGTGGATGTTTTGTTTTAATTGGGATATTGTCGTCGGTTTATTAAGGTATACTCGACTTTTCAGGTATCCCCACAAGAAAAAATCGCATGGTGTATAGTCCGGGCTTCTGGGAGGCCAAGGGATATCACCTCTGCGAGAAATCAATTTGTTTGGAAACATTTCTTTGACTACCGGTAAACTCACATTTGACGTATGGCATGTTGATCCATTTTGTTGCATCCAGGTCCTGTTGATGTACCCTTGAAATTCATGCAACTGCGGCGTCAAAAAGTCTTGCAACATCTTGACGTGTTCCATTGAATTTACAGTTACATTATTTCCTTGATTATTTTCAAAGAAATACGGACCAATTATGCCCTTTGCTGATATGGCAGCCCATACTGTCGTTTTAGGTGAATGAAGTGGCTTTTGGTGTTTAAGGCGAGGGTTGTCCCTGCTCCAATATCGACAATTGTGCTTATTTACGTGCCCATTGATGTGAAAATGGGCCTCGTCCGTAAACAATACATTCTCAAGGCTAGAGAATCGCTCCAGCATAGAGTCAGCCAATAACTTACGTTGAATGTAATCATTTGGTTTCATCTCCTGTACAATTTGAAGCTTATATGGGTGTAGTTTGAGGTCCAGATGCAAAATCAGCCGTAGACTAGTTCTTGGTATTGCCAGAGCCGCCGAACGCTTACGCGTAGATGATTCTGGATCGTTCCGTACGGATATTTCGACCTCTCGAATGTTCTCATCACTTCTTCTTGAACGTGGCCGCCCTGTTTGTTTAATATTCGTTGTTGATCCCGTTTGCTCGAACTTCTCGACCCAAGCTTTGATCAAATTAACACTTGGACACTCACTTATACGGCGTAATCCAAATTTAATTCTAAACAGGCGTCGTACAGTAACGTAGGAATCATTGTTTTTGTAAAATTGTTTTACACAAAAAGCACGCTGTTGTCCCGTGAAGCGCTCCATATTGACTAAAATTGCATGAAGTGACGCAATTTCCCGCCACCCGCGCGCCCCTTCCTCGAACGGTTTTTCAAAATAATCTAGTGTTGCTATTTGCAAAAATTTTTGGCCCAGCCTGTATATTCGGTCATACGCCAAATGCCGAATATTCTGCCGGCTCCCTGGCCGAATAGCCAAATATTAGGCAAAAGCTGGGATTGTTTACGCGGAGAAAAGGAGTATACTACTGCCTAAAAATGCAGAAAAATTAATCTTTCTGCACCATAATCTTCCACTTCAAAATTTTAATTACAATAATTCAAGTATATACACATTTATTTGATAATTTTTTGTTTATTGTTATAATACGGAAGTGGATAATATACCTATTACTACTTTAATGATAACAAGAAAAATGCGTTATTATAAAATAAATCCAATATTTTCATTTTACCAATTACCTGACTTCAACTAAATATTTTACTAAAAGTATTCGGTATTCGAATAGGATAAAAGCATCCGAATATGCCGAATACCGAATTATAGCCGAAAATTCGTTGCAAGTCTAATGAAAATATTACGACCTTTAAGCATATAAATAAAACCATCTTTGAAAAAATTGAATTATAGTACTAAAATTTAGTTTATTTTTAGTTTAGGGCCATGGTAGCTAGGAGGCTAAGCGCTCCCGGTGAATACATTACACACGCAAACCGGGTTCGATCCCGCCGGTACCAACGAACTAGTTCTAACTGCGGGATCGAACTACTAACTATGTTAAATTTGTCAAGATGCACTGGAGCAGTACGGAGAACTAATTGTTCGACAACTGCTCAGTAATGAGAGGAGGCTTGTGCAGAACATTGGAACGTATATAGGATGTAATTTTCTTTTGACTTCAATTAATGTAGTATACTGATTTCTGGTAGTCCTTAATCTATACTTACATATAAATAAAATTGGAGTGTCTGTCTGTAATATCCAAAAAAGGCCTTTTTATTGAGATAAGCGGGTTATTTGCATGCCATGCCATGTTATTTACGTGAGTAACCATTTTTTTTTTACTTTTGTCTGTCTGTTAGGGCTAATCTTCGAAAAGACTGAGCCGGTTGTAATGAAACTTCACAAACAGATAGAGAAATGCCAGCAATACAGCAATGCAGCAACGCCAACAATGCGGCAATGCCAGTAGTTAGATCACTTCAGGCATTAAACAGTATTTATTGATTATCTCATAAAATCTAAATAACACCACATCAATAATCCCACCTAGGCAAAGCCGCGGCGGGTCGCTAGTAAATATTTTTTATTTTTTTTTGTTGGATAAGGGTGACAAACGAGCACACAGTCTACCTGATGGTAAGTGGTTGCTGCGGCCCATAGACATCTACATCTATCCTCGTTTGCGAAACAAAATGCAGATGCGTTGTCACCCGTGAGGACTAAGATCGAATGCCTCATTTCCAGTAAAACCTGCACTCACCAAGCGAAACGCAGAGGTAAACCTCTACTTCACGCTGGTATTCTGTGAGGTCGTGGTACCACCCCGGTTCGAGCCGGCCCATCCGTGCGACAGCAATTCTGCCGCGTGGCTCTACCACTGTTAAAAAAAATAATAAAATATCCGGAAATAGAAACAACAATACAATAATCCTTTTTGTGTCCTACAACACAATTTGGAAACAGGAGTTATAGGAAAAATTACTTTTGCAAATATACAACCGTCTTTCTAAACACCAACTACTCAAGGAAAGATTTGCCACTCTAACATTATATCTATTTTACTTTTTATTAAACTTTTAACTTTGGTGATCTTTTCCTTTTGACTTGCTCATTAACTAACTACAACTCTACTTCTTGAAAGTGTGTGGCCTTACAAACCATACAATTGGTTTCGATTGCGATTAATATAGATTTTAGAATTAAAAAAAAATTATGCTAAAAGTTTCTATGCTAATTTTATTTCTACTTATTGCTAATTATTTCTACTAATTACCTAAAGTATTAGGAGCGACGCAGCAAATATTATGCCGGCAGCCATAGAGCAACATGGGTCACCGACGGATCGTAGAGAAGTAGCCATAAGCAGGCGTTCCCATCTGTCAAAGTATAAGTCCACGTGGACCGATGCGGACAATAACTGCAGCCGCACTGCTCGCTAGACTAAATCTAGTTGCGCGGCTGAATCGACGTCCTACAAAAATGTCGAATCGTTCCGTTATTTGCAGTAAAAAGAGATCTGCCACTTAAAATTTACAAAAAGACGGCATACTTTCTCCTTTTTAAGCTTAAAAATTACAATAATAACGGTTGTGTTGTTTCGGATTTGTTTACCAACATAGGCTGCACGCCGTTTTACTTAATCCTTAGGAATGATATTTTGATTCTAAATCAAGCTCTAACTTGATTTATCAATGTAATGCAAATAAATTAATCAATGGGAACTTGGTCAAATCCTTACTTAAAGTCTTCCACACACATTTCAATATAGGTACATTCATGCACACATTATACTAAAAACTCTCTTTTAATATGTTTTAATTTTTAAACTTCATCTATGGTTTAAGAAGTCTTTCTAACTAAAGAAATGCCTTATTCCAGTCCCCACAGTTATCGCAAATTTTTACATTTACTGTCAAACTTACATTTTACTTCGCTTACTTTGAGTGGGAATTCGTTCGTAAAAGAAGTTCTAGTTTAAATTTTTTTCTTATAGGATAAGGGTGACAAACGAGCACACATTCCACCTGATGGTAAGAGGTTGCTGCGGCCCATAGACATCTACATCTATCCACCATTACAAATCAAAATGCAGCTGCGTTGTCACCCGTGAGGACTTTTTTTTTATAGGATAAGGGTGACAAACGAGCACACAGTCCCCCTGATGGTAAGTGGCTGCTGCGGCCCATGGACATCCACATCTATCCTCTATTACAAATCAAAATATAGATGCGTTGTCACCCGTGAGGACCAAGATGGAATGCCTCATTTCCAGTAAATAGGGCCTCCGGCCACCTGCACTCACCAAGCGAAACGCAGAGGTAAACCTCTACTTCACGCTGGTTTTCTGTGAGGTCGTGGTACCACCCCGGTTCGAGCCGGCCCATCCGTGCGACAGCAAAAGCTGCCGTGTGGCTCTACCACTGTTAGGACTAGGATGAAATGCCTCATTTCCAGTAAAAAGTGCTTCCGGCCACCTGCACTCACCAAGCGAAACGCAAAGGTAAACCTCTACTTCACGCTGGTATTCTGTGAGTTCGTGGTACCACTCCGGTTCGAGCCGGCCCATCCATGCGATAGCAAAAGCTGCCGCGTGGCTCTACCACTGCTTAAAAATTTGATACTTATTAAGTGGCGAAGCTTGCGAAGTCACTTATTGATTTCACGAAGTCTGTCCGTCTGTCCGTCCGTCTGTCCGTCTGTCTCACGATTATCTCGAGAACGGTTTCGAATTTTCAAATTCTGTTGTCAGCAATCGATTACTGATCACCCAGGCATCTGAACCTCCTATTTTGATTTTTTTTTTCGTTAGAAACCGCTACAAAGCTGATTGCTTCGCCACTTTGTTATGCTGTTAGCTTGCTAGGTTTATTATAAACTACTTTGTGTAATAAGGCAAACTAATGTAAAGATGCTGTTAAGGTGTTCACTATTAACAAGTATTTATTATGGGCCGTATCATTCTCCTATCATCAGGTGGATTGTACGCTCATTTGTCACCTTTTTTTTATAGAATTAGTGTGACAAACGAGCACACAGTCTACCTGATGGTAAATGGTTGCTGTGGCCCTTAGACATCTACATCCATCCTCGATTACAAATCAAAATGCAGATGCGTTGTCACCCGTGAGAACTAAGATGGAATGGCTCGTTTCCAGTAAAAAAGGGTCTCCAGTTCTCTATACTTACCATACGAAACGCAGCAGAGTTATGCTGCTATTTTATACTGGTATTCTGTGAGAGCGTCGTCCTTCCCCGGTCGAGCCGACCCATTCGTGGAACAACTATACCAGCAATATAGCTGCAGCATGGCTCTACCACGTAAAAACCTGTAGCCTAAGGTCTGAATAGAAAGTGTCCCAAGGCGCGTGTGGCGTAGCGGTGTGTGTGTTTTTATATCGTAATAATGCCACGTCCATGTCCGCGCCTCGGCGAACTCTTTCCACTGAGTTCTTAACTATATACATAAATATACTTTGTGATTTAACCCTACTCAAGTAAAAAACATCAATGGCTATGCTTCTTTAATGTTCACTCAGTCGTAAGTTTGCCCAAACGTGAGAGTTAAACCGTTCGAACCATAAACGGGCTCTCCGTATAGACGACGCATAATTAAACCTGGTGAAAAACAAAAGTGGTGGATGTTAACAACATAGTAAAACAATTTTCAACCCTGTTGTGAAAATGTAACGTGATTACGGGATAAACCGTAGTAACGTACATCTAGATATATTTGATAGTATCCTTGTCAGATTTAAAAGAAATTTACGTGTTTCTCTCCATTTTTAATGTATTTTTTTATCTTGTTTATTTATGTTAATCTACTGGAGTTATATTATTATGCTGTGTACACTTTTTTGGATTGTAGTTTAGAACAACACCATCATACTTTTAAATTTAAAACTGTATATAACCACTGTCTTTTTGTATACCCTCTTCAATAAAATAAAAAATAAAAATAAATGAGGTTTGTATAGGACCGGTTTCTACAAGTGCCCACTTGTATGCTTTCTCAAATTTCTTCGATATGGTTTCGATTTACCGCGACTCTTGCTGATTGCCAGGCAAACTCAACCAAACACAGAGTCACCCGTATATTAGGCCATCGAATGTTGGAGAGTTCGTTGGACGATTAGACGATCCACTTAGCCCTGTATCAAACATCACTTACTGATTGGTGATTGCAGTAATCTGCACCTTAGACGCTGTGACCTGTTACCGATTGTGGTACTTACCTATAATTCAGATTTCTGCATATACCTACATAGTAAGTATGCGTAATGTTATAGTTATATAATACGTGACAGAGTTATGCTGCAGCTATATTAGTAGTATAGTCGTAGTACAGATGGATCGGCTCGACCGGGGAAGGACCCCGCTCTCACGGAATACCAGCGTAAAATTCCGTGAGAGCGTGGTCCTTCCCCAGTCGAGCTAACACTGCTGTGTTTCGTATGGTGAGTATAGAGAACCGGAGACCCTTTTTACTAGAATAGAGGCATTCCATCTTACTGCTCACGGGTGACAATGAAATTTTGATTCTTTATTGAGGATAGATGTAGATGTCTATGGGTCACAGCTACCACTTACCATCAGATGGACTGTGTGCTCGTTTGTCACCCTATCCTATATATATATATATATATATAGTGTGAACTTCAGGTTTTCTCACGATGTTTTCCTTCACCGCTGAGCTCGTGGAATATCTGCACTTAAAATTGAAATTAACAATTTCATTGGTGCCGGTGGGTATCAAAACTGCATTGCTCGCGTACTCTAAAATTTACAGCGAGCGTTAAGCCCCTGATGGCTTGAGGTGTGGTAGACCTCACATGTACGATATTTTAATCATGTAGTCTAGTCAAAAAGATTGAATACATGCTAATCCGTCTCGTTATCAGCTAACGATGATCAAAAATAGATCCACATACGAAAATCACTAATTTGCATGTTGCAAAATGTTAATAGTTGTTTTTGTGAATTCGAACTCAAAGACACGAGGCGTGGTCTGCATATTCTGAAAAAATAGTTACATAATTTACAATTTGATGATGATATAAAAATGCACTTCATATTTGTTTCATTGATTCCCGATTGGTCAGTCGGAGATACATTCGTTCCTCGTATGAGTGGGCTTGATCCCAAGCACGTACTGTTGAATTTGGAATGCAACAAAACTCATCTCATATGTCGAATAAACCGCAGTGGAGCAACGTGATAGGAGTAGGGCCGTGTCGTTTCGAGAGTCCGTCTAAGCTCTCAAGTGGGACCTGAGTAGTTTTCGATATTTCGATGAATTCACTTTATTTTTAGTTAAACAAAATAGTAGGTAAGGATGCTTTGTGACTTAGAGGCAAAAGTCACGGGTTCCGGATTCAAAACACCTACCCAAAAATTTCTGTAATAATGTATACACCTGTTTTCGGGACAATATTTTGTGATTGTCACTGATTATATCTTAAACATTCCTCTGTGATTTCACACTATAATCTTAATAACTCCTACGTAGTATATATAACTTCCGATAGTCTGCGAAGATGATCCAAATCAGACAAAAGGGCTTGTTTTTACACGTTCTAACTTCTAACGTAGTACCGCCACGCTGCAGCATGCTATGTTGCAGCACAAATGAATTCACTCGTCTGGGAATAAGGGCCACCATCTCACAAACTATCAGTGTAATGCTATTGTTTTAGAGAGTGAGTCATGATAGTGAATGATGAGGATTGGATAGAAATGTATGAATAGTAACGAGGCATTCCGTCATTGTCTTCAATATGACAACGCATTTGCGTTTTGATTCTTAATCGAGAATACAAGATTACTCGCTTGTCTCCCTTTGTTGTATAAAAAATATGATTATGAACTATTTACGTGTATAACAATACATAGGTTTGTTAGTAGAAATAGGTTATGATGACATAATTTTCGCAATACTTGAAACTGCTGATTTCTGTTTTACGTCTTTGTAACCGGTCTATAACAATGAAGGGTCCGACGCATTGTGCTATGAAGTAGGCACAAGTATAGTATGAAAATGTAGTTCTGAATTCAGGAATTCACTAAATGTGCACCCGGGAAACAAAATAATTACCGGAATTTTTAATACAGCAGAAATAAAACGATCTCGTTATGAGTTTTTTTCAATGTTAGGAAACAATGAAACGCCCTATTTTTTTCTTTACTTTAAACCATAATTACATGAAAATAAAGCTTTTATTTACAGTTTCTCTCATGCAGTTGATATATTTAAACGAAAAGTAGGTATTTGTTCTTTCTCATCAGACCGCAAACAAAAAGAAAAGAGTCACGTTTGGTGATTCAGTACCGAACTATTGATACAGAAACAGAAACTTTTTTTTCAATGTATACTATAAATAATACTTATTGAAAGTCACTCTTTTATTTAATTACCACTGCATCGGAAAAAACTCACTGTCCTGTGAAGAACCAGCTAGAAACCCAGCGCGACTTTAAAAAAACAGCTTACAATCATGTATGTTCCACAATTAACAACACAAAACAAATTAGAAATAGCTTGGTAGCGATCACCTCATTCCCAGGGGTCATTATCATCCATAAATTATTTAATATTATAATAACGCTTTTTTTACTCTTAATATCATGGCTGTTAGACGGAAAATGAGGCTGCAATCTTCAACAGATTTGACAGCATACAGGCAACTGAACAGAGAGATCTCCAAATGCATGCGGCAGGACAGGTATTGAAGAAGCGATCGAGCGGAACCAAGGCCTCAAAGTCTTTGTCAGAGATCTGTCTGCCAGAAAGAGTCAACTTTCAAAGTTGAAGACCGAGTGTGGCAGCATCGTTTCCGGGACACCTGAGATTTTGAGTGATATTGAGAGATTCTATGGGCAGCTGTACACATCATCGTTGGAGCCACACGCAAGTGTGAGTAACGATCCAAGAGCAAGTCTTAGCCGACACTAGATGATATCCAGTAGGTTAGTCTGAGCGGGATTAGAATAGCTCTCCAGCACCTTAAAAACGGCAAAGCCCCAGGCGAGGATGAATTACAGCGGAGCTTCTGGAAGCGGGTGGAAAACCAACTTGAAGTCCTTCAGAAGCTTTTCAATTCCGTCCTCCATGGTGGTACTACTTCCGAGGCGTGGAGCAGAAATAGGGTTGTCTTGTTCTTCAAGAAAGGTGACAACGCTCTCTTGAAGAACTACAGACCGGTTTCCCTTCAGAGCCGCGTCTACGTGCTGTTTTCGAGAGTCATTACGAATCATAATCCTACACGTGATTTAATGTGTAATCCTTTTCAGTTGAGAATAACTGTTTTAAAATTCAGTTGACAGATTTGACCCTAACAAATAATCGTTGCAAGTTAAATAAAAGTTTTAATAAAATACTAAAAAATTAAAATTAAATTAATTAAATGGGTAAGGTAAGGAAACTTTCATAGCAATACTAGCGGCGCTGGCGGCCGTCGGATAACAATATCTAGAGGTCACCACTTTGACCTTTGTTGACTCCAGACTTCACTTATCAGTTTGTTTCGTTCGTTACACAAAACAATGATTTAAAAACGCAAACGCTGCACAATTGCAGTCATTTGGGTACAGTCGCCGACGACGGTGTCACCATATTTTAAAAATTTGGCAAATTTTAAGCAAATTGTAGAAAAAACATGTATTTTATATAACAACTAGTGACTCGCCCGAACTTTGCCTAAGTAGGATCTAGTAATGATTTAAGATAATCAAAAACCATTGTTTGATATTTTTTGAGAATATTCAAGATTTTCGGATTAAATTCAGATTAGACCACGCCTGACATTGGTCTCTATCTGTTTATAGTAGTTTATAGATATATGTACATATAATTGGTTCAGCCATTTCGAAGAATAGACAAACAAAAATTTAATTTTTTGTTGTTGTTTGTTTCAACAGCATTCAATTAACCGCCTGAGCTTAATAGAGGTCAGTTATTTTAATATTACAGACAGATACTTCAACTTTATTTATATGTATAGATGTATCAATATATATTCAGATAACATTTTCAATTTTAATATAACTGGTAGATAAAACAAATTACAAGTGGGTAACCCAACTTGACGAGTATAGTATACTTATTACAAAAAAGTATTATTTGGGGCATTCTTGGGGTGACCTACTTTTATTTTGGAATATATAGGAAATTTGACGAGTTTGACGTACATAATAAAATTAAGTATAAAAACTAGATAATTTGTTATTTAATTCGTCACAGTGGCTAGGCACATTGCTGCGGTGTCGCGGGACCGCGGATTTGTATTCCGCATGGAACACGTGCTTGTATGTCTTACATAAAATTGTTTTGGACATGGATGTTTGTCCAAAGGTCGAACAAAAGAAAACCTAGTAATGTTTAAACTATAACAAAAAAATTAAGAATTATTTTAACAGTACTAGGGAGAAAGAGAAATCATACTTATTATCAATAATTCACATTTAGTTCCTGTCACAAATACACGCATCGCGAGTCAACAGCTGCGATATATGTGTATACTCTAGTACACTATAGTACAATACACTACGTTAGGTTAGTACCAAGCTTTCACTTTCGAAGGGATGCTATCGTATACTCGAACCTCATTATAGTCGATATATATCCGCGATGAACTCCTAAACTACTGAACTGATTTCAATGAAATTTTGCACACTGTGTGCAGTTTGGTCCAACTTGAGAGATGGGATAGTTTTTATCCCGATAAGTGACCCTCAATTTTTTTATTGCTAATCTCAGGAGTTTTTTTTTAGGAAAGCAAATATTCGTCAGAAAGGGCAGAACAACGTCTGCCTGGTCGGCTAGTATTTTTTTTATAGGATAAGGGTGACAAACGAGCACACAGTCCACCTGATGGTAAGTGGCTGCTGCGGCCCATAGACATCTATATCTACCCTCTATTAAAAATCAAAATGCAGATGCGTTGTCACCCGTGAGGACTAAGATGGAATGCCTCATTTCCAGTAAAGAGGGCCTCCGGCCACCTGCACTCACCAAGCGAAACACAGAGGTAAACCTCTACTTCACGCTGGTATTCTGTGAGGTCGTGGTACCACCCCGGTTCGAGCCGGCCCATCCGAGCGACAGCAAAAGCTGCCGCGTGGCTCTACCACTGTCAAAACTGTATATATATATATATATATATATATATATATATATATATATATATATATATATATATATATATATATATATATATATATATATATATAGATAGATATTATTGGATATAGTCCATATATACTGCTACACCAAAACAACTCACTGCTTGTTGTGGCTATCTGTTCTACGTACATCTTCATGTCTTCGCTTATGGCAATTGAAAATGTGAAAGCTGAATCGATTGTTCAATCGAATTATTATTACGAAAACTATTATGGATACATACACATCTTCAAACAAAATAACCATTTTTCGTTGTTAAATAGTGGATAGATGCTAGTAAATGTGAATTCACTCCTGGCAATAAAATTTTGTACAAGTTTAAAGATATAAATGTAAATGTAAGTAAACGTTTAAAGTTATTCAGTAATATTATATGCATAATATTCTCTGGAATTTTTTTCTCTTTATTTATTTAGAGATTTTTATTTCTAACTTCTCTGGATTTATACTTTCAAAATTTTATTTTTCTCCAGGCTTTTATTGTGATTATAGTTTGCTAGCACAGATTGTAAAATATATAACCTTTTTTAAATATGTACCTAGTAGGATGAAGCGTCCATCATAATTTATTTCAACACTCATCGAGCTCAGGTGAAAACAGGGACGCTTAAAATATTGTTGTCACCTAAAACGATATTTCTTCAGCTCCGAAAGTGAGTAAAAGGAGAATGAATACAAGAACATTTTTGCACGCAATGATTTATGTTTAATTACAATGTCCTCGACGTTTTTTCATTTCCATATATACTTTTAAGGCAACGCATAAAATATTGCTAAAATTTTAATCATTTCATTCAGAATAAAAGCGAGAAATTGTAATACATTTTCATTTCAATCCGCATGAAACACAGTAAAAAGAAAACTATTACGAATATAACACGAAACACAGTGAACATAGTAAAAAGAAAACTATTACGAATATAACACAAAGCACATTAACACAGTAAAAATAAACTATTACGAATGTAATGATTTCTTATATTTACGCGAACACTACACATTGAATAAAACTAAGTACTGTTATTATTTATATGATATTATTATATATCTGGTATAGTTGTAGCACGAATGGGTCAGCTCGACCAGGGAAGGATCACGCTCTCACAGAATACCACCGCAAAATAGCAGATTGAAGCTGCTGTGTTTCGTATGGTGAGTGTAGAGAACTACAGACCCTTTTTACTGGAAACGAGGCATTCCATCTTAGTTCTCAGGGGTGACAACGCATCTGCATTTTGACTCTTATTCGAGGAATAGATGTAGAAGTCTACGGGCCACAGCAACCACTTGCCATCAGATGAACTGTGTGCTCGTTTGTCACCCTTATTCTATAAAAAAATTTATTGAAAGTCACTCTTTTCTTTAATTTACCAATGCACTAGTTCGTAAAAAACCTCCGTCTTGGAAAGAACCAGCAAGAAACCCAGCGAGACTTTTTTTAAAAAAGTGGTAACAGTGGTAGAGCCACGCGGCAGCTTTTGCTGTCGCACGGATGGGCAGGCTCGAACTGGGGTGGTACCACGACCTTACAGAATACCAGCGTGAAGTAGAGGTTTACCTCTGCGTTTCGCTTGGTGAGTGCAGGTGGCCGGAGGCCCTTTTTACTGGAAATGAGGCATTCCATCTTAGTCCTCACGGGTGATAACGCATCTGCATTTTGATTCGCAAACGAAGATAGATGTAGATGTCTATGGGCCGCAGCAACCACTTACCATCAGGTGGACTGTGTGCTCGTTTGTCACCCTTATCCTATAAAAAAAATGTGGTGGGGTTAGAATAGCACCACCCTAACTCTTCCTGTGGGTGTCGTTAAAGCCGACTAAGGGACAAATCCAGGAAATGGGCAGCAGCGTTCCTTGTTAATATAACACCTTAGACTACGCTCGCCATCCAGCGTGCCAAGCCTGGCGAGTATGGCATTTAATGGGATAGGCCCATGTCCAGCTGTGGACTGTCGTGGCTGATGTGGTGGTGGTGAATGGAATATAAAACTTCTTTCATAGTAAATAACGCAAGGCTACAGTCAAAATGTATGCTGTCAAATATGATAAATATGTAACTTTCTTAGATTCACTAATATTTTCTTAGACCTAAAAAGACGATCTAATAGTTAAGTTGGTAGCATTTAAATGTTGGTAGCAATCTTCGTTCAGAAGCTAAACTTAGCAAAGTATTGTGTGAAAAAAACATCGATGTTTCTTGAGTATTAAATTTGTTTATAATTAAAATTTATTTTTAGGAATGATACAGATTATGTTATATCTAATATCTATTATTTTTTAGCATTCAAATGGATCATTTACACAAGAACTTTGAGACTAAACCAATGTATGTTATTTATTGTCTGTAAACTTTAAGTAAAGATTTATAATATTTGCTTTGATTGTTAAACATTGTAGTTACTGTTAGGTAATAATTGTTTTCGTGTTTATACGTGACCGATAACAAACAGGGGTCGGATCAAAATGGTCTGACCCCCTGTCCTTTTAAAGTTATTTTGATGATATACAGCACTGTAAATCTAACAATAAGTCTTTTGTGGTCAACAATATTTATTTGGTTAAGATTCTGCTCCATAACTTGTCAATAATATATACATTTCCTACTCAATAGTTTTATCTCCATAATGGTCCATAGGTATTCGCGTAAGTAGATATCAATATATATATATATATATATATATATATATATATATATATATATATATATATATATAAGAAGACTTTTGATCAGCAATGGGCCGCAATTGCTTTATTTTAAGTACATACACATTTATCAGACAAAATCATAATCTTTTATTAAAATAAAAAAGGTAATTCACGGTAATAACTTGGTTGATTTCGAGTGCAGTAACTTAAATAATTTTTGGACTAATATCAAATCCGGCAGGGTATCGAATCTGAGGCAGTCATGACATCAAGACTCTTGATGATGTCGAGTTCTGTTAAGTAAGCGAAACCTAATGCTAATGCAGCTGTTTTAAGATTGAAAGAATATAAATGAAATTATTTGAAGACACAATGAAAATGATAAAAACGATGATGAAAATTGAACTGACAAACAGTTCACCTGACGATAAGTGGGTAATGCAGCCCATGGACACCTGCAACCAACTTTAAACAAAGAACGCTACAGATACGTAGTCACCTCTGAGGACTAGGAATACTTTACAACCTGTAATTACACTTTCTCTGTAATATCCTTCTGACTGTAATACAGGAGTGCACGCACTGCTATTTGGTGTTGTTTCCTATTGATTACTGAAGCGATATACAGCGGACAAGAAACGCTACACATAATTTAGTATCAAAAAACCGTGTTTCTATTATTTTATCTTTATGACTAACACAGGTCAAACATAGGCCGCCCCCAAAACTGGAAAGTATCAAGGCCACCTGCATCCATTACCTCCCCAACATACTTCATCAAGTCCATTGTCACTCCGTAGTGTTGCTCTACACTGCTCTTGCTTGAAACGGAGTGTTACAGTTTGTACAAGTATGAAAATATTTATTTTATGGAGCAATTGACTCGAAACTTACTAAAGGTACTCTATAAATAGAATTAAATCATTAAGATTTAGCAATTTTTCAAACATCCATTACGAGAAATTTAATTAATTTGAATTATTTCAAATTTTTTAATTTAAAAATTGGTGCATATACTCTGGAATTAAAAATAATAACATTCACATTTTTATTTTCCTTTAAAAATCTTCCGTTAGAGTTTTAAAACGAGGAACATAAAAGTCTAAAATTTGGATTTGGATTGGATTACGAATATAATACATATTTTCGGACTTTAAAAAATCTGGCCCTATTCACACGTAACATGTGAATCGATAAAAAATTTATTAAGGCTTGAGATTAAAATCTAAGAAACACGTATTTCAGTATTTTTGAGAAATTTAAGGGGTTAAATGAAAGATGAAATATGGTTTGAAATTCTGCCAGGTATTAATTATATATCTGACAACAGCCTTCGATTAGATACTTAGTAACACGTATTTAAGAATTTTTGTATACTACACCTCTACAGACTAGCTTAAAATCTGCGATCATTATTATTCTGAAATATGTGACAGTTACCATGCGAAGTCTTGAGCTCTCCGTATTATCCAATCTCATAGTAAGCGTGGGTCATGACTGTCTAGAATCTAGTCCGGGTTATAGCATCTAGACGCTAGATGCTATAACCTAGATGCTACCATGCTAGATGTTATAATATAGTTTAATTATATTATATAATATTGTATAATATAGTTTTCGTTTCCTGATTGTCTTTCTCTCTCATTGTCTCTCAAAGCCTTTATCTACGTTTTAAACTAATTACTTTTGTAATCTGAACCACTATTAATTTAAATGCCAGGTCCCAAAATGGCACCTTCACGTTATTTTGCGAGGAATTGATAAATCATTTAATAATAATTTTATTTGTTTCTAATTTAATTCAAATTTATTCAATCACACATATATATCCTCAACCTCAACAAAGAACCATTTCGTCCATAATAAGACCAAGTACGCCGACTAATATAAGCTTAATATACGGCGTTAATTAACTCCAACTCTTCTTTACCACAGACAAGGGGAAAGCGCCATTAGATTAAATGGATTTTCAAAGAGCAGGTAAAGGTTATGAGTTATGACAGGCTCAATTACGTTTAAGTAGGCGTATTATCAATAAATCTCCAAGTTCAAGAGACCATTAAATTGGATAAATTAATTCCCCACATGGCAAATGTTGTAATAAGTGCTGTATTTTTAAATATCTCCACGTTTCCAATATGATGTTACGATAAGGCAGTTTAGCTAATAGTTTAGTAGTAGATTAGTTTAAAAAAAAAAACAAAATCGAATTAACGATTAGTCACCAATGGAGAATTGAAAGTAAGGATAATATACCGAATCGCAACCACATTCATTTCAGATTTGAAGATTTTAATTTTATATCTAAAGTTTTTTCCGAAAATTCTTTCTGCTTTAAATTTAAATTTAATATTATTTATAAAAAGGGACTACAAACTCTTGACTCTTGGGACCGTTTTTTTAGACGTGATTAAGTATTAGGTAAAGTGTAAAAACGGAACAATGAGTGTAAAATGTACAAGCTCTACTTTTACTTTTCATATTAAGCGAGAGTTTCAACTCGGTCAATATTGAACTAAAACAATACACTCACAATTCAATTTACAGTAAAAATGAAACTGTACATATAATTATGAATTATTCTTGTATTTGCTATGTTAATTTTTAAATTTTTTCATGGATAAGTTGTAAATTAAAGAAATGGTTTTGTTGGGTCTGCGTGCAGATAAGTCCATTACAAAAGCTTTTTTTTCTGAAACGTACCACTAATTCAAAAGAATATTTAATGTAGTCAGTTGCCTCATTTCTATAGAGGAAAAATTCTTTTGAAAGACTTACATAGAAGCTTTTAAATATGTATTGTTAATAAGCAGGCAAAAAGCCCACCGGCGTACTTGAAGAAGAGTGATCATGGCCGTCATATTAACCAAGGGATGGAAAACTTTGCATTTACGGTCGACTTGTTGTTGGAGTTTTTCTTTTAGTTTTCAACAAAAATCATTAAAGTGTTTGTATTCCAACTAGGACAATGTAATTTATAAGTAAGTGTCAAATAAAGTTAATTTAATAATTATTTAAGTTATGTTGGTTATTTTTATTAGGCAAAAACGTTAGAAGCTTTCCTTTAATAAATAATATATACGAGTACATACATAAGAGTGGAGTGTTACGCATTATAATAAGTCAAAATAACTTTAAAAAAACATGCCAAGCGTGGCAAATATGGCAAAAATCCCCTATGAGGCAATACATGGAGGAGGCCTATGTTCAGCAGTGAACTTTTATGGACTGTAATGCACGGATGGAAATAATTACAAAATTATTGTACAATTTATAGCCTTAATTACGGCATTAATAACAAAATACTTTACCAGTACCGGCAAAACCTTTGACAGTTTATTTAAGTTTACCCTAAGGCCTAAAATAGATGGACTATTTTACCCTTAGCCTTAGGGTACTAAATTAATAAAATAAAATTATAGCTTTAGTGACCACACTTACAGTCACCATAATTTCACGCATAATTTTTTTATAGGATAGGGTGACAAACGAGCACACAGTCCACCTTATGGTAAGCGGTTGCTGTGGCCCATAGACATCTACATTTATCCTCGTTTGCGAATCAAAATGCAGATGCGTTGTCACCCGTGAGGACTAAGATGGAATGCCTCTTTTCCAGTAAAATGGGTCTCCGGTTCTCTGCACTCACACCATACGAAACACAGCAGTGTAAAGCTGCTATTTTATGCTGGTATTCTGTGAGAGCGTGGTCCTTCCCCGGTCGAGCCGACGTATTCGTGCTACAACTATACTACTAATATAGCTGCAGCATGGCTCTACCACGTAGTAAATTTGTCCACCTTAAGCACAGTCTTTTTTTATTGCAAAAGAAATTGCTATTGGTATACAATTCCTAATGGTATGCGTTGTTTATGGTTACAATTTGGTATTTCTGTAATATACATAATTATTATAGTTTAACATTGAGTTAAAGAAACAGTTTTCGTGATATTTATGATGATTCACATTTTGAGCATGATTCACTGATCAAATTGTTAGTTACTCTGATATACGATATGCTTTTCATTAAATTTACAACGGCAGTTTAAATAGTGCCAATTTATCTGAATTAACTTTATTTTACTTATGTATATTACTGAAACTAAGCTAGAGTTGTTTGAACTACCAACTAACGGATTCATGTCAGGATAGGATGTCAATTTTACCGCCTGCTTTCATTGAGATCTTTCCGATTATTAACAATATGTGTGTATGGACTTTAAAGGAGTCAATGCTGCTTTCCTACTTCATTCATTCATTCATTCATTACAGCCTTTCATAAGTCCACTGCTGAACATAGGCCTCCCCCAAGGAATGCCACAAAGCACGGTCCTGAGCCACCTACTTCTATCGACTTCCTGCATGTCTTACCAGGTAGTCACTCCATCTCGTGGGGGGTCACCCTACACTTCGCCTACCGGTACGAGGCTGCCACTCAAGAACCTTTCTTCCCCATCGGTTGTCAGTTCTTCGAGCTATATGGCCTTCCTACTTACTTCAGACATATCATACCTTAAGCATAGATAACGTCTCAAGACGACCAAATAGCTTGTAATACCAGTAATACCTTAGTTGCAGCACGGCTAGCATGGGCTGGGGACAAAAAATTTATCCCCACTGACAAGAGATAAAATTATCCTGTCCTTATACTAAAGCAAGGCAACGGGGAGAAGTACATCCCCGTTTCACATAACGAGTAGCCAAATGAAAGATAAAAAAAAGTATACCTTTTTGACATTTGAAAGTGACAATTTTATCCTAGTTTATTGGACGTGGGTTAGGTTTATATTGATACAAAAAATCTATCTAAGTCTTAGTCTATCTTCCATTTTATCTACTGTGGACTAATGTCCATATAATATCCACCAGTGTGCCCATGCTCGAAGGTTGGATAAAACTAAGCGAGGAGATAAACATTTTCTCATTTTCCCGGGGATAAAATTGTCTCCTGCCCATGCTAGCCCTGCTGGTTGTTCTTCTTTTTACCCCCTTTCTGGAGACAGTGTTTTGTGGGTTTTGAGAACATCCTCATTACGCGGGCATCATCTCTTGGGGCACGGCTCTCCTAGTCCTGGGTGATGCGTTGCAGCTTGTAGGTTAGGTTGTTGCGTACTTTACGCCATCTAAACGTTCTCGGGACTCTCAGTCGTCCTTGGCTCCCCTCTCGTCGGGCGATGAGCACAGAAGTTCTCGTGGGTGTGGCCGCCCGTCAGGTGGGCGCACATGTAGAGGTGTCAGGTGGACGTGGATGCTGGCCGTTATCTGCGCGGTCGTATAAACATCTCGCAGTGCACAAAGACTTATTATGTCTCGATCTTAAGATCGCTGCTAATCACGTCGTTTCTAACGTAACGGCCGACTCCCACGATCACTCGCAGTGCAAGATTCTGCTGGGCTTGCATCTCCTTGCGCTCAGTGGTTGAAGTCAATGCGTACCAGGTTAGTGCTGCGTATGTCAGCCGCGAGCGGAGTAGGTATTGTAGATCTCAATTTTGGTTCGTGTTTGGTAGTTTCGGTACTGAGTAATTTTGCTCGTGCGACACTGGCCTGCCTCACTAAGTGACCTGAGGGATCATGCGCAGCGAGTGATCTATCTGCCATCCGTACCATAGTACACTTGCACTACTGGTTTCCGGCCTGAAGGGTCTATACCCTTTAGAGCCAGTATTTTACAGAGTGATGTGAGCTTGCAAGCTTAACTCTAAGTGTTGTCAACAGGCCACATTCTACAGCCTTCTGTATTAGTTGGTTGCAGGTGACTATGGGCTGCATGGCAATGGTATGCCATTAGGTGAACTAAAGTCCGCTTGTCACTTCAATTGTATATAGTAATGTTCAATATCACCTACTTGCAGAAGGTTGACTGACTTTAATTATTCCAGACGCATTAAAATCGATGACACCACAATAATTTCAAGCGTATAATAAGGATTAAATTACTCCTTAGTATAATATTTTTTTAAACAATATAGTAAAGGCCTTCCACATTTTGGCCGATTCCCGCGCCTTTATAATCTAATTCTTGTTGCTTGTTTTATCTCGTCTCGTAGGTTTTCTTGCTTTTTTTCCCTTTTTAGTCCAATTATCTTCAGTCATGCGTGCAACGTGGCTAGCCCTTTATTATTTAAGCTTTTACAACGTTTCAGAGCATCTTTGTCATTTTTCCTAAAGGAGAATGGGATTTTTGGGCCTGAAGTTAACTAATTGGTTTATACTTTAAAACATTGGCTATATTTTTCTAAAGTTAAATACAAAAAACTAGCTCATTTTACAATCTAGATTTCGAAAAAACATTAAAATAATAAATAAGTTACAAAATCGATTGTATTGATGCAATCGATTTTATATTTATTCGGATCCTAAAAATTAAATGATAAAGCAGATACATTGATATGATATATTCATTTGAAAATACAGTATACCTATTATTATTCGCATAAGGAAAAAAGAAATAAACATTTTATGGAAATAAATCGATTACCATAAAGAATACACTAGTGAAATTTTCTTTTCTGTACGCTACCTACCACTAGTAATTTCTATTAGTTTGGTTTGACAGTTCAAATTTCAAAACTATTCATTTAAAAGAAAAAAGAAAAAGACCAATTTGCGATTTGATTTGAAACGAGTGCAATATAATCGATTCTCGATTAAATCCAGCATTTTAATATCTATTTTTAAAATTGTTAAATTTAACCGTGATGGCAGCACAAGAGAATCCATCATCAAGTTTCCCATGGATATTGATAATGCCAAAAATATCTCATGGCACTCGATAAATATGCATCTAGTTTACGCATACGTAAAATACTAAGACCACTGATCTCTATACAGGGCTATTTTTCAAAGAGTAGCCAAATTTTAAACTTAAGTTCAAATATATAAATAATGATAGACCGTTATTGCAGATTTTGAAAATACGAGTAAATAAGTCTTCTACTTTTATTTGAAACTAGCTGTGCGCCGCGACTTTGCCCGCGTGTAATTGAGGGTTTTAATTATATTGCGCGGAACCCTAATTCTTTTTCTAAAATAAAAGTATCCTAAGTTACTTCTTAGAACATCGGCTATCTGCCAGTGAAAGTCTCGTCGAAATCGGTCCAGCCGTTTCGGAGATTAGCCGGAACAAAGAGACAGACAGACAGACAGACAGATCGACAGACAGACAAAAATTTAAGAAATTGTGTTTTTGTTATAAGTACCGTATATACATTCATATGCATTGAGTAAAAAGCTGTTATTTTAACATTACAAACAGACACTTCAATTTTATTTATTTGAATAGATGTATAGATTATCCTAAATTGAATGTGATTTATGGGCAACAACGTTTCTGCCTACCGATCGACCATTGAAATGTGTGCGTGCGCAGTAAAATCGGTTAAAATAATGTAAAGTTGTAGCCTATTTACGTCCCACTGCTGGGCACAGGCCTCCTCTCATTTCTGAAAGGGTTTTAGGGCAAGGAAATGTCCGCCGCGCTGCCCCAATGCGTGTTGACGAACTTCACATGTCTTTGAATTTTTTTATATTTCTCATACATGCAGGTTTCCTCACGATATTTTCCTTCACCGCCGAGCACATGGTAAATCAGCACTTAAAATTGCAATTAACAATTTCATTGGTGCCGGCGGGGATCGAACCCGGGTTACTAGCGTACTTGGAAGCTTACAGCGAGCGCTAACGATCTGAGCTACCACGGCTTTAAAATAATGTATTACCAGGCATTTGAAATTTAAAAGATAAAAAAGACAGAATGTTTGAAATTTTTTTTTATTAAATTTTCTTCACCATTTGCCTATACCCATTACTTATTCTAAGCATTCTCTTCAAATTTGGCCGGTCATTGCAAAATAACCCTGTACCTATATACAAGTACGCATCCAGACCGATAAAGGGAACCAGCACCACAAGTGCGAGACGTCTGTCGTACTGGGATCTCCAACCCCCCTGCCTAGCGTGGTGGTTAAGGCAAATTGTCCTTAAAATGAGAGAGGCCAATGTTTAAAGATTGTCTCCGTAACTTTTTTATTGTATTAAGACTACCGTGTAGTGACGCTGTAAGCGCACTAACCGTATAGTGGCACTGTAACCACGCTAACCTGTACACAGTGGCGGTGTAAGAATATCCACTACTCCGTATCGTTCTGAGGGTGTCGTAAGAGTCGGGAAAATTAAACAAAAGATGCGAAAGAGCATCACCATACACATATTGCTCTTGCAAAGCGTATTCTTGTTGAGCAAACTATGAGGGAGGTCTAAGTTCAGAAATGGACTTTTATTGGCAGTAATGTATGGATGGATGATTAAGACTACATTCATTCCATCATAATCACCAAGGGTGACTACGCATCTAGGTACGAGGATAGATAAAAGAAATGGGTAGCGTAGCATGAATTCGTGCTTTCTGGCTAAACCGAAGATCCTCCCCCACCAATTCTCGCAAGTCTGTCGCTCAGCGAGTAAAAAACATAGAAAGATTTTGTTTAACATGAACAAACCTTTTTACCGTGTAATGGCGGTGCAAGAATATCCATAATCCCATTTCATCTAGTGGGTGTCGTAAGAGGCGACAGAGGGAAACAAATCAGGAGATGGGCAGCAGCGTCTTCCTAATAACGACTAAGACCAAAAAAACTGCGGTTATCGACCCACGGCAACTAAGGCAATTATCTCCCATATGAGGCAGTCTATGGGAGAGTCTTATGTTCAGCAGTAGACTTTAATAGGCTGTAACGGTAACGGCAATTTGGAAAAAAACAAAACTTTGTTTTATTTTTTACCTTTTGGGGATTTTTTAGGACAAGTTGTCTTTTTTTATAGGATAGGGTGACAAACGAGCACCCAGTCCACCTGATGGTAAGTGGTTGCTGTGGCCCATAGACATCTACATTTATCCTCGTTTGCGAATCAAAATGCAGATGCGTTGTCACCCGTAAGAACTAAGATGGAATGCCTCTTTTCCACTAAAAAGGGTCTCCGGTTCTCTACACTCACCATACAAAACACAGCAGTGTTAAGCTGCTATTTTACGCTGGTATTCTGTGAGAGCGTGGTCCTTCCCCGGTCGAGCCGACCCATTCGTGCTACAACTATACTACTAATATAGCTGCAGCATGGCTCTACTACGTAAAAAATATGTCTCTAATAAACTTACTATAACTAAATACCGATGTGCACTCCAAATATACGGAAATCGCGTAATTACAAATCGCGCCAGCTGACTTTTGTTTGCATATTTACAAAATCGTTAACGATATCCTCATAATTACACAGAAATACATTGCTTAGCTTTTTTTCATTTCAGATTCATAAGTAATGACGCCGACTGTTGGTGATGGCGTGGAGCCGCCACACATCGTAGTGCTGGATGGAGGGTTTTCTACGCAGCTGTCTTGCCACGTGGGACACATCATAGATGGGGACCCGCTGTGGAGTGCCCGCTTTCTTCACACGCATCCTAACGAGGTGGTGAATACCCACTTAGACTTTCTTAGAGGTACCTACATTTAACCAGTAATTTTTTTTACGATTCCAACGAATTGCCCTGACTTGATTCAACAGTGAGCTACTTATTAAGTTAGTGTAACAGTCCATGGGTATTAAGAAGAAGCGAAAGAGGATAATGAATCAGGAGCTGGGCAGTAGCATCTTCCTGATAACAACTTAAAATAATTAAAAAATGTGGTCGCAAACCCGCTGGCCAAGCGTAGCAACTATGATGCAACTATATTTTGTACGTGGTAGAGCCATGCTGCAGCTATGTTAATAGTATAGTTGTAGCACGAATGCGTCGGCTCGACCGGGGAAGTACCACGCTTTCACAGAATACCAGCGTCAAATAGCAGCTTAACACTGCTGTGTTTCGTATGGTGAGTATAGAGAACCGGAAACCCTTTTTACTGCAAAAAAGGCATTCTATCTTAGTCCTCACGGCTGACAACGCATCTGCATTTAATTCGCAAACGAAGATAGGTGTAGATGTCTGTGGGCCACAGCAACCACTTACCATCAGGTGGACTGTGTGCTCGTTTGTCATCTTTATTCTATAAAAAAGAATCTAGTAGGGGAACCTATGTTCAGCAGTGCACTTTTAATAATATGTAATAAATAAATGAAAGGAAAATTCTTAAAATTATCATATATTAGCGACCTAAGAGTATCTAATGTATCAACGTAATAAATTTCACTCAGTGTGTGTCGTGAAATTCGACTAAGACTTCTGTCCACAGAAGCGTTAGCTTAGAAGCTTCAAAATGCATCGTGTATCTTGTAAAGCTTAGTTTTATAAAGGTTTGTCCTAGAAATGTGCTATTAACACTAACAGTATTTACTCCTATCTATGTTAATATTGATCAACAATAAATGTGTTATTTTTAACCGACTTCAAGAAAGAAGGAAGGTAAACTATATAGCTGATTTTTAATTTACCAATCATGAAACAAAAAGAGTATACTTTGACAGTTTCAAGTAATTTTCAACTAAGTTCAATGATAATTAAAATTGGTTTTCAATACCACCGAGGAAAGATTATATTTCATTCAATCATTCATTACAGCCCTTCACAAGTTCACTGTTGACCATAGGCCTCCCGCAAAGAATGCCACAATGTACGGCCCAGCAACGAACATGCCTGGTGGTGATTATGTTTAAGATAAATTCAAAACAACTAAAGGTGTAAATACCGTACATATAATGCTTAATTTGAAAGCATTTCATACATATTGAAATATCGTATAAGACAGCAAAATATAGAGAAAAATCAGCCCTGCACAAATGACGCCAATACACTTCTACGCTTCGCAGAAATTTAATTAATGAATTTGTGTAAATGTAAGCTTACAACAAAGAAAGAGTGGGAGGCGTCGCAATATTGGCCTGATAAATTAAATTAGAGAGAATCCAACGTTGTTTCTTTAACGTTAAGCTTTAGATAAGATTGAATAATATTTTGATTTGAAGTGCGGTTGCTTGATTATCTGAGTAAGGTTATTAAGCATTTAAATCCTCTCCTGACTGTAAAAAGTTGTTTTTGGATATATAGAATAAAGGTGAAAAACGAGCACAATGTCCACCTGATGGTAAATGTATACTGTGGCCCATAGTCATCTACCTCCATCCTACCCCCTGTGGACTAAGACGGAATGCCTCGTTTCTAGTAAATAGGCTCTGCAGTTCTCTCCACATACGAAACAACAGCTGTTTTAGGATGGTATTTTGTGAGAGCGTAGTCCTTTCCTAGTCGAGCCGCGCCATTTGTGCTACAACCATAATATAGCTGCAACAGGCTCAATCACGTAGATTTTTTTTCATTACAAGATAACCTCGCAGTAATGATGCTGTTGGATGGATTTTTCGCCATTAGTCTGTCGTCAAAGCATTGCCTGTCGTTCGGTGCTTGAAGAATAAGTTGGTATAACATTAAATTTGGTGTGAAATGATTAGGGCACTCCTTTGCCAAAACACCTCCTCTTACAAAATGATGTTGTCATCTAAAATAGATAATGGAATAACGGCCACGTATCGTCAAATACGATCCAAAATATCAGAATGTTGAGGAAGACCAGCATCTAGAATGAAAAAAAATTGGTATTGTAATAATTTTAATTCACATCACCCGTCCGCATGATAAACGTAGTATTTACGGTAAAAACCGATGCTTGCGGATTCCAATTTAACCGTGAAAAAGACACAAACAAACAAGAGGTCATAACGAAGGACAAGGAATAATATAATTTATATGGAGTACAGAATCTTTCTACATAAAATGTGTTTCTTTGTGGATATGTAAAACTACATATAGGTGATGCTACTTTTTTCTTAATTTTCCTTGATCAAAATAATTATTGAAGAAATGTTACGTATTTATAAATTCCAAAAAAAAAATGGCGAGTTCGGTTTAGTGAAAATTATTTTGTATTAACGTTTTAATAACATACGTTTTTCATAAAAGAGACTTTGAGCAGATAGTCTGATCACAAAGGTTGTGTAATAAAGCGGAACTAATAACCAAATATTTGCCAAAGATTTCTTCCAAATTAAGATAATATTGGGAAAAGCAGCCGCTGTAACAATTTCCAAGCGAAACGCTTATTGGACATTTCGGTGCCGATGCAGTTTGGAATAAGATTTTGCTTGTTTTCTTTTGACGTCGAATAAACATAATGAAAATTGTAAAGGTTAAACTAATATTAAAATTGTTTCATGTTGCAATTTTATTAAACGCTAACCTAACGAAAGTCATCTTATTAATTAACATATTTGTCTATACACATAGAGGACAAAGCAATTACCCCATAATATCTATTTCAAAGGAGCGATATGAGTGAGCATGTAGATATAACTAGGCGGATGCTTCATCTAAATACGTAGCAATATGCAAAGCGTCAGTGTTCTCAGTGTTGCACAGAACGGAATTTAGACGTACATACGCGTACGAGTATTCGCGTGTTTTGACGAATTACACGTTAGCTCGCTTTTAGCCTGTCATTTCCTAGCATATGACAGCGAGAGTGCGACCCCGTCTCGTGTCATCGTCCTCTGAAAGCGCTTTTCTTCGCCACAAAACGGACCGTTTCTTTTCATAAGGAAAGCTGAAAAGTGTCTGAATGCAAATATCTCCCTGGAGGGAAAAAGCCTACTGACTTGTTTTGCCGCCTTCTTCAGGGGAAATGATATGAATAAACATAAAAAATGGCTCCATTATGCGAACATTTCCGCTATACATATACATATACATTTCAACATTTTTGTTTGTCTTTTATAGTAAACTAATATGTACACAATTTTTAATTAAGACCTTATGCATTTCTTTTTTATCACTAACTTCCTCTTTCATATTTTATACGTACATTGATATGTAATATATTGTACGGTTATATGTTCATAAAGCACTTGATTCTTGAAATGGCTACAGCAAGTGTTCCCATTAATCACCTTGTCTATCCGAGTAATACGTTACCAGTCGCAGGCTTCGCGCCATCCTCTATTTATTACGTTATTAATTTCTGAAACCCGACAAAGGTTCGTTTCGTCGAACAGTCTTATTGAACTTCACAAACTCTATTGCATTACGAAGTTTTAATAACATTAATTGTTTACTTCTCTTGAGCGCATGCTGTTCCTAGTTAATAATAGTACGAGAAGGCAAGTTCAATATTTATAGATTTAGTTTAGCAATACAAATTTTCAAAGTCCAAGTAATAATAGTTTATAGGAGAGCAATGGGGGCAAAATCTTAAACTGTAGTTTTAACAACTAGGCCTTGTTAAAGTTGGAAAAATTTACATTGCCAATATCCGATCAATAAAATAAACTAATGTGTCTTACCTAGTTTGAAGAGCACCTCCCGCCTTCCCTCAATTTCGTGCACTATCCCCGTCACCACTACTCCCAACACCACTACATTAGGAAAGACACACCACCGACGATAATACGACACATGTTTCGCCTCCACACAAGGCATCTTCAGGTGTAGTAGACTCTACTTAGTCTACTACACCTGAAGGTGCCTACTTAGAGTCTGAAGATGCTACTTAAAGACTTAGATGCTGAAGATGCTACTTAGAGTCTAATACACATGAAGATGCCTCGTGTAGAGGCGAAACACGTGTCGTATTATTGTCGGTGGTGTGTCTTTCCTAGAATAGTGGTGGTGGGAGTTGTGCTGTTGGGAGTAGTAGTGACGGGGATAGTGCACGCAATTGAGAGGGCTGGGGGTGCTCTTCAGACTAGGTAAGACACATCATTTTATTATATTGAGCGGATATTGGCAAAGTAAATCTTTCTAACTTTAATATAATGGATTTCCGAAAAGTAACGCCTGATTCTATTAACTAGACTTTGATTATTTTATCATTACTGAAGAATTGATTGCAATTTTTGTTTATATAACCTCTACTTTTTACAGCGGGAGCTCACCTAATAATAACAAATACGTATCAAGCATCACTTGACGGTTTTGTGGAACATCTTGGCGTAACACCCGAACAAGGTTACGAGCTCATATTGCGTGCTGTAGAGCTAGCCAAGCGCGCACGCACTCTTTATCTGGAAGAATATGAAGACTGCATTCAGGATGGTAATATACCTATTTACGTTTTATTCTTTTATTTATTTTTAAGAGTATCAATACACTAGTAGTAGAACAACTACTTCCGAAAATACGTCTATTTTTTTATACTACTAGATTAAAAAACGAGCTAACAGTCCACCTGATAATAAATGGCTCCTGCATATAGATTTTATATGTGGTAGAGCCATGCTGCAGCTATATTAAATGTATAATAGTAGCACGAATGAGTCGGCTAGACCGGGGAAGGACTACGCTCTCACAGAATACCAGCGTGAAATAGCAGCTTAACACTGCTGTGTTTCATATGGTGAGTGTAGAAAACCGGAGACCCTTTTTACTGGAAAAGAGGCATTCCATCTTAGTCCTCACCGGTGACAACGCATCTGCATTTTGATTGGTAATCGAGGATAGATGTAGATGTCTTTGGACCACAGCAACCACTTACCATCAGGTGCACTGTGTGCTCGCTTGTCAGCCTTATCCTATAAAAAAATATAAATTTCTAAAGCAACTAGCTCAGAAAAAAGACTTCAGATGCATTGTTTTCGCTGTGGAATGAGATGGATTGCTCTTAGCTTATATTTATTCTAGTTCGCTTACCCTTTCAAACCAGAAAACTAGTCGTCTTACTTCAATATACATTGGAAAATGTAAAACGTCAAAATTCGACAGACAGCGACTTTAGACTGTTAACAAACAGAAGCGGAAGGGTGCAAGGGTTGTTGTGTTTCGACTTTCATGTGTCTAATTATATATAAAAGTTTATTAAAAATATGTAAATGTAATAATTTCAAGAATGCTTAAATTTTGTTTTAACAAAATTGCTCGAGTTCATGTATCACAAGGGACGGGTGCAAGCACGTATTAATTACATTTTGGTAGGGCTTAAAGTATTTGTATGAAACCCGTTGAAACAGAGAATTAGGGAAATAAATGACTCTCAGGTCTCAGCAGGTATTATGCTTGTATTCAGATCATGTCCCGTTGGTCGTGGGATCAGTGGGCCCGTATGGAGCTCACCTTCACGATGGATCTGAATACGATGGCAGCTACGCCGATACCACCACTGTTCAGGTAAAAGTTATTATACAGCACATATTAGGCTAAACACTGACGAAAATCTGAGTATATACAATTTACAAGTGAAATAAGCATTATAATATGTTAATCCCATTTTGACTGCCAACTACGCGACACAAAAGAATGTGTTTAACAGCCTCGAGACCAAACACGTGAGCCGATGATTCGATTTTGATGATTCTTATATCAATCGATTTGCCTTAATCTTGTGAAAATCACTAAAGACATGACAGTAATTAAAATTCAATATGACAACAAACCCAGACGCCATATTGTGAAAAAGAAAAAAAAATCACGAACTTTGCCAAGGTCTTCAAAAATCACCTTTAGGTTTTTTTACACGTGGTAGAGCCATGCTGCAGCTATATTAGTAGTAGAGTTGTAGCATGAATGGGTCGGCTCGACCGGGGAAGGACCACGCTCTCACAGAATACCAGCGTAAAATAGCAGCTTAACACTGCTGTGTTTTGTATGGTGAGTGTAGAGAACCGGAAATCTTTTTACTGGAAAAGAGGCATTCCATCTTAGTCCTCACGGGAGACAACGCATCTGCAATTTGATTCGCAAGCGAGAATAAATGTAGATGTCTATGGGCCACAGCAACCACTTACCATCAGGTGGACTGTGTGCTCGTTTGTCACCCTATCCTATAAAAAAATGCTTTTGAACTAAAGCTGATGATTAAGTTAATCTTCAGCAACTTTTTCAAGTTTTTAAATTATTAACACGATTGAAATAACGTTAGTTCATTAAAACCTATCAGCCAATACAGACAAGTTAACAAACCTGTTATGAAATTTCTCAAACAAAATAGAATGTATCTGTCCTGCACCAAAAAATAAGGTTAAACGTCATGGGAGCTTATTGCCAAATACGATACGTAGTATTGTATGCGGTCCATCGAATTGCGGAAAATTATCAGCTTAATGTTACATCAGAATGGACCGCGTTTTCGCAACCTTTATGTATATTCAAAGTCTTTATATCAACCCAAATACTTATTTTTAGAAAAAGTACTGCAGAATGTGGAAGGTATCAGGTGGACTATGTGCTCGTTTGTCACCCTATCCTATAAAAAAAGGTTTCTCTAATCTTTTTTTCATTTTCAATGATCAATTGGGATCTATACCGATTTAAAGTTATATAATATAAAGCTATGATAATATTCTTATATATCTAATCGTATAATAGGTTCTAATAGTATTTACGCAGGCGGGATTTTTTAAAATCATTAAGTAAATAGTTTTTAAAATCAGTATTTAATTAGGATAAAATATTAAAAAATCCCTGAAGAGCTTGTCTTGTGACTTAAAAAAATCGTTGAAAATTACAAACAGTTTGTTTTTCTTAATAGAATAGATTTAACAGTAATAGATTTAAAAAAAACATTGAAATTTTAAATACTTACGTTGAAAAGAAAAATAACACTATTTCACTGGCTGCAACGTGACTCTACCACGTGTAATATAATCTATAACCTATATAACAATATAAATCTATTATAGTTTAAGTTTAAAATTAGATATAACCTATTACTTTATTTTAAGGGAGTGGTGTGAGGCGCTAAGCTCGACCGATTGATTTAAATTAAATGTTTGCTGGACTAGAGGGTGTAAATTCTGAACGGGTGTTTTTATTACTGTACATTACGATGTCGAAGTGCGCGGAGTTCCCTAACTATTTTTGTTTAAAACTAAAATTACTACGTTAATCATTTCTTGTCTTCCATTTAACAAATTAGATTTACAACGTGAAAATAAATGTCAATAAATCTTGACAAATATTAGTTTTATTGTCAATAAGAGTAAATATAATATTAGTTAACTTATTTGTAAATGTTTATAAGCTACGATAGTATGTTTGGGCAAAACGCCAATGTTTTATCACATTAGTAATTTCTCGGTTATAATATCGTAACAAAGACGCTGAAAATAAACTAGAAATTATTAACTGGCCACAGCATTTACAAAGAACACAACATGTAACGCGTGAGATTATTTATACTGAACCCCATTAGATATGAAAACGTAGATGAACAATCTGGTAAAAGTTAAAAGCGCAAGCTAAATCGTAAAACGGGGCCGTAAAGCTGCCGGCAAATTAAAATTTACATCGGCAATATGGAAAAAAACGCTTTGCCATTCCTCGGACTTTTCGCAGAACGAAGTTGTCTGGAGTGGACAGTTAATTAATGGTACCTAGAACAAATGAATATCAAAAAACAAACAGGATTTAAATTAAGGCTGGATGGTTTTTAATTTTATAAATTTCGAATCGCCTTTGTATACAAATATATTTTGTTACCCTTAAGTAATTAATATAGGACGGGTGAAGTCACCAGACGCGTAATTTTTAATAACGAAAAATTCACTATCCATTCGATGTTTTAAAAATTACACCTAGGAATGGCTCATCGCCTTTTCGACGAATAATAATAAATGAAGCGACATTGATGTAGTGCATTTAATACGCCCATAAGTTATAATTTATGTTAAGAGAGTTATTTTTTGAAATTAAAGCAATGTGCAACGTATGTTTGAGTAAAGCACGATTTTTATAATTGTTACGGCTAAAACCCGAAGTGCGGATACATCTAGGTTTAGCCGGCTACTACTAGGTGCAGCCTATGAGGGCATCCACGACTTTTTCTACCACCAGGGCGGCGCCACTTTACAGTGAGGTAAAATATTTGACAGATTTCATAGCGGGGATGATAATTTCTTACGAAAATGTAATTTTTAAGGTTTCTTTCTGTATTATTAGTTATATTTTATATTAATTACATTAGAAATGAATAAACCAAACTATAAAATATAACTAAAAGCCGATTTTTTTAAAAGAGTTATAAAGTGCAAAAAATTAAAAAGCAAACCACTGACGCATTGTGTTGTGTAGTAATATAATATTCCAGATAATGATAAACTATTGTCATAAAACTAATTTCTCAATTAACTGACATTGTGTAACAAAAAACTTTACCTCAGTCGCAACTAGCGACATCTGGTGAGTGGAAGATTATTAGCCGTCATTGCGATTGGTTAAACTTAGGTGTATAATATAATTTATAAATTAGATAAATATCTGCGGTTTTGGCCTCAACCGCACCTTAACCTACTATGCTGATATTACTTGATACGTACATATATCCGTGTTTTTACAAATTAACAGTACACCTAAATTTAACGAACTACTGCTGGCCGGCTAGAACTAGGTGTAAGTTCACTTCGGCTTTTAGCCGTATCATTATCATTTTATCATATTAACCGCACATTTGTGGTACATTTTTTAAGTAGATTGCAGGTGTCCATATATTGCAGTAGCCACTTACCATTAGACTAACTGTAAACTCGTTTGTCGTTCTATTAATAAATAAATAAAATATTCAACAGACAATGCGCGAATGGCATCGACCGCGGATCCAAGCTTTAGTGGAAGCGGGGGTAGACTTACTTGCTTTGGAGACAATACCTTGTCAAGAAGAAGCCGAAATGTTATGTGACCTGCTGCGCGAGTTTCCAAATGTAAAGGCATGGCTTTCTTTCAGTTGTAAGGTTTGTATGAAGTATTTTAATTATCAACGTATGAGATAGTAACAAGACAATATAAAGATTCACCCAACACAAGCATTACTACATGCTTCCTGGACGACTCTGGCCACAAAATAATGCTTATAAACCTAAGTTAAAGAAGTAAACATTTTTTTAATTAACATCTATGAATAACACCTAAAAGTTAAGAAGTATAAGCTAAGGTGACATTAACCTAAAAGCCTTAAAATTAATATTAATGAAAACTTAATTTATATTTTACATTAATTATTATTCACCCCTAAGTTATTGGTTTTAAGTAGCATTGTCCATTTAGGTGATGTCTGACATGTAAGAACTCTAGAGTAATAAAATTAATCAAAAGTGAATGTTTGATCCTAACTATAGGATGACCAAAGTATAGCTCACGGTGAAAGCTTCCAAAAAGTGGCAAAAAAATGTTGGGAAGCGAATCCAGATCAATTAGTGGCGGTGGGAGTGAACTGCTGCGCGCCTTCCTACGTATCCGCTCTATTGAAAGGGATCAACGACGACCGGCCCCACTCTCCCATCCCATTGATTGTTTATCCCAACTCAGGCGAAAAGTACAATCCACAAATAGGGTAAGTTTCAATTAGCCATCTTCTGATATGCCAATATAATATGTGCATATTTTATATAATCTCGTCTTTATTATTAAAAACATTATCAAAAGGCTCCAACAGCTTTTTATTTATAGGATAAGGGTGACAAACGAGCACACAGTCCACCTGATGGTAAGGAGTGAAGATGGAGTGGATGCTGTGCGCCCATAGACAATTGCAATTATCATTCAAATGCATTTCAACCCATATGTCCTGTTTTAATATCCCTACGACGCATTTTTACACCCACGGGATCGTATGGTACCGACGTAATAAGAGGAGTGTTATAAGTTTAACCGCTATGTGTGTTTGTCTGTCTGTGACACCGTAGCTTTTAAACGGTTTTTTTAGGTGCAATTTTTTTTATTTAAAAACAGGTTTTCTAGCGATGGTTCTCAGACATGTTATATCAAAATCGGCCGTTTGAAGATCATCAGCCTTTTTGGTTTCAGGGGTTTTTTAATTTTCAATTTAAGTTATATTTACTCGTATATCACTTTATATGTACTTATTAAAAGGGTTTCATATGTTAATACACCTTAAGTATATTAAGCGAGTAAAAAAATCTTATCCAATAATACTATTAATAGTTTATTTTTTATTTTTTATAGGATGTGGGTGACAAACGAGCACACAGTCCACCTGATGGTAAGTGGTTGCTGTGGCCCATAGACATCTACATCTATCCTCGTTTGCGAATCAAAATGCAGATGTGTTGTCACCCGTGAGGACTAAGATGGAATGCCTCATTTCCAGTAAAAAGGGCCTCCGGCCACCTGCACTCACCAAGCGAAACGCATAGGTAAACCTCTACTTCACGCTGGTATTCTGTGAGGTCGTGGTACCACCCCGGTTCGAGCCGGCCCATCCGTGCGACAGCAAAAGCTGCTGCGTGGCTCTACCACTGTTGAAGATAGTAAAACGAAATCTACTTTATGACCATAAGCCCATAAATAGCACAGCTGGACATGTGCCTCTCCCTTAATAGGCCACTGACTGTAATCGTGGATAGTGATTGCAGTACCGGATGGCACGTTCCGTCGCCGCACCGCCCTGGGTATATTGCACGTAATAAATACGAAATGTTTATACACTATCTGTAAAAGGTCACAAACGTTCTTACATATTTTTTTTTCTTTTATAACACCCACGGTAATGATGGTGTGATGATCTCTTAGCACGGTACAAAAGATTTGTTCTTACTTTATTCATTATAAATTTGTAATCCTTAGTAAACATTTTACGTTTACTTTTGCTTTTCTAAATATTAAAAGTGTATTTAAAATATTTAGGTGTATGTAATCAAAATAACGCAATTACTAGATATAATAAACTCTTTAATGAGTCTAAAACATTTCAACGAAAATGAAGTTATTTAGTATGAATGACAATGTTACTGTTATATGTCAACGACCATGTAATTTAATAAATTCTTGATAGACGAATATACGCATATGAATTTGTAGGTTGTGCCTAGAATACACGTCATTATAATATATGCGCGATTGTCGGTGTTCAACACTGAACGTTGTCGAAATACGCCAAGAAATAAGTTATCTTTGTATCTTGAAGAATTTTCGACCTTAAGTGACGAATAAACTATGGATGCTTATTAATATATATAAGAATATGTAATATTCTTAATAAAATAAATATAGTAAAATATTTATTAATACCAAAAATCCAGTAACAAACCCAATAATATTAAATTGAGATATATGATATATTTAATTAATTTTATAGGTGGATTGATCGAGACAAGTGTGAAGCAGTGGAGGTGTTCATACAGGAGTGGTTAGACTTAGGAGTGCGGTATGTGGGTGGATGCTGTCGCACATACGCGGCAGATGTCTCACGTATCCGCAACCAGGTCAATTGTTGGCGCGACCGTTGGCGCTTCCAAGCCAAATATCAAGCTAATCTCAATTCTAATAATAGTGCCGTCGACTGAAACCACTGAAACAACGGGAGACAATCAAATCGTTAACTTCTATTTTCATCTGTATGATATTTAGTTTAAAAAAATGTTGTTATTGATAATTCCTTTACATTTTATGTAAATTGGTATCATTGGATATAAATTTTGTTAAGAACACTAGCAAACAAATGATGCTTTTTTTTTAATTTCTATAAATACAATTTATCATATTATTATTAAAATAATTTCTTTTAGCCCATAAAATTTTCACGAATTTATTTAAACAGAAAGAATTTAATAAATGTTGTTATGTTCAGTTAAAAGATGGTATATAGGTACGACAAAAATGCAACATCTGCTTTGTTAGGGCCTTACTACTTTACTTGATGCCGCGTACATTTTTGACTTTTCGACATTATTCAACGTGGCTTGCAACGTAATTTTTAATATGATGAGTTTTAGAAATATTGCCGTCAAATAAAGACGAAATAGTGATGTTTACCTACATCTGCTATTACAGGCATTCACACAAAGATAAAGTATTAAATACTACCTACTATTTATTTCTGATAGAAAATATTTTGACAGATGTCGTGCGATAATTGACAATGGGACAAGTAGCTGCAAGGCGGACGGACGTATTGTATAATGTATGTTTTAGACAAATCCAGAACCGATCTAAGTCTTTATTGTTTCGGTTTGGGTAGGGTCTGGGTCGGGCCGGCGTCAGTTATTGGATTTACCTGTAAGAAATTTTCAGTAGCAGCCCAGAGTCAGGAAGCTGGCGGTGTTTCACCCTGTGCCTCAGAAAGCACGTAAAGCCGTTGATCCTGCACCTGATCTCTCTCCGGTCGTGTTAGATTACCGTTCCATCGGACTATGAGAGTGAGGGTATAGAGAGTGCACCTGTGCTTGCGCATACACTCGGGCTCTATAATCCTGTTCTGCACAGATGGCTAGTATCCGTTGAAAGCGGCCGCCGTGAACGGATATTCGGTCTGTAGGACATTAAAATAGTACATCGGTTTGGTACACCAAGCATGTTGCATCAATGTCGTACTGACCAATCAAGAAACGAACTAACAAGTCTTTATCCTTTAATATGCGATCGATATCGGCTCGATATGACGAGCGTTTGTTACATCGTTATCTTACCGACTAATCAAGAAACGGTCTTAATGATACATACGATATTTTAGCTAACTGTCACCACTGTGATGAGAGAAAATATTTGAAGAAAACTTTGCACAATGTATACAAAAGGAACGATAACATTGGTTGTATGACCAGTAACTTAGTTTGTTGACATAAGACGAAGGTTGACATTCGGAAGCTGATGAAATGTTCGTTTCCAATAACTTTTTTTGCGAAATACCAATCTATTAAAAGTACACAAGGAGTTTCGGGAAGTAAATGGAAGCCTTTTAATGAAAATTATTCTTTCGATCTTACATACGGGAAGGTATAGATAAAAGTACATAGTTGAAACGGTAAAACTACGAAGAGGACACAAAATTGAAAATATAATCACATTCTCCGTATAAAAAGCGCCATTTGGCGCAATAATAGCCAATGTGTAAAGATCGATGGCAGTTTTTAACACGTTTTTATTAAGTCACTTTCTTGTTAGTCTGCCGTTCCGAGTGGAATTTAGTAATTGATTTTAAACTTACTTCCCATTGAGCTGGTACCTTGAAATTTTGAATATAGCTCGAATTAGGATGACAATAAAAAACAACATGAAAAAAAAGTCACTTAAAAATTCACTTGTTATTTTTATGTCTGCTAGAAGGTAAATTGAAACACTCAATTGTGCGGTGCCAATTTTTTCAAACAGCATAATATTGCCGAGATGTACATAAAATGGTACGCCTCAACTAGTTGTAGATTTTTATTGGTAACGAGGCACTCCATCTTCTTGTATAATCTTACGATTCTTTGTCCGCAGGGGCGACAACGCATGTACGGTTTAATTCTTAATTGATGATAGATATGTCTGTCACCTTGCCACAGCATAAAAAATATTACTTCTTTAAAAATATATACTTTAAGCTATTGCTTTATGGTAATGTGTTTAGTAACATTAGAAAAAATAAAAATATAAATCTTAATTATTACTGGATTGCTATCAAATTTACACGAGGCCACTGTACTGCTGTGCACAATTGAATATTTGATTGAATCACATCACATAAAAATATTAAAAATAACAATATACTTTTTTTATGAGTCGTTTAAAAATAATGAAAGTAACACTCAAACTTACTTTTTGGTACACTGTATACAAAAATTTCAAGACAAATCGAAACAAAGATAGAACTTCGTTTAAAGCAAAACAATTTTTCGGCAGAGATACAGCTTGATAAGAGAGTTTTAGGCTTACCGCCCAAAGAGACTAGAGCACAGAGAGGATTGATCAAAGAAAGTATTTCTAGGCTACAGTAGAGGCAAACTCAATAAATATTATAATTTTTAACAGTGGTAGAGCCAGGCGGCAGCTTTTGCTATCGCACGGATGGGCCGGCTCAAACCGGGGTGGTACCACGACCTCACAGAAAACCAGCGTGAAGCGTAGAGGTTTACTTCTGCGTTTCGCTTGGTGAGTACAGATGGCCGGAGGCCCTTTTTACTGGAAATGAGGCATTCCATCCTAGTCCTCACGGGTGAAAACGCATCTGCATTTTGATCTGTAATAGAGGATAGATGTGGATGTCTATGGGCCGCAGCAGCCACTTGCCATCAGGTGGACTGTGTGCTCGTTTTTCACCCTTATCCTATAAAAAAAATATTGAATGTAAAAAAAAATCTGGAATACACATTTTAACACATCAAAATCTGTTTATTAAATGACAGCCGCAAGGATAATCTAGACGTCTAACTACACGTTGCAAAATGTGAATATAAATTTAGTTTGAAACATTTTACATCTATACATATAATAAAATTGTCTGTACATTTTATATTTTTGTAATAAAAGTGATTGAGGGGTACTAAAAATAAGTAATTAAATACATTTCTACCATTTTTAGAAATTTCTGTCTGTCTGTCTGTCTGTTTGTTTGTTAACGTATCACGTTTAAAGTACTAATTTATATCATAAGGATTGTTAAGGAAATTATAAAGTGTACCTTCGGGTTACGTTTAGTCTTTATTTCATTAAATCGGTTCATTCCATCAAAAGTTATGATAAATATTCTGAAGTATGGGTAGGGAATCTGCTCAACGGTGGCTTTGTTTGAGTCATCAAGTTGATGTTAGCAGCGCCATCTCTCTTTAAATATATACATATAATAAAAATGATGATAACATGTGTCTCTTTCTGTACATTGTATATATATTTTGGTGACTAAAATCATTATGAGGAACTAAAAATAAGTAATTTTTTATAATTTTTAGAATTGTCTGTCTGTCTGTTTATCTGTTTTTATATGAACGCATCACGTCTAAAGTAAACATCTTTTTTTTTCAAAGAAATCGTTAAGAAAATCATAAAGCGTATCTTCGAGTTACATTTAAGCTTTGTTTTATTAAAATTGTTTAATTCTATCGAAAGTAATCATTAATATTTTGAAATGTAGATTCGAATTTGTTCAATGGCGCCATAAAATCTCAGAAATAGTAATTGTGTGTAAAAAAAAACGTTCCATAATAATTAATTTATACGTAAAACATAAAAAGAGATTTAAAAAAGGATGTTTTCTCACAAAACACAAAGGACGTAATAGATGGAGCTGTACAAATTACAACCTTTTCTGATTTGCTGTGATGAGATTTTTCGCCGATGAATCGTAAGAAGAAATTTGTATCTATCGAAGCCATACAACGGAACCCGACCAAAAATAACAAAATTGCAACGAAATGTCGTGATATTGAATTTATAATATACGCAAAATCAGTACTGCCATTTTAGCGCTTTGGGAATTAGATTTAGCACTTTTTTAGAATGTATAGCGCGCATTTCGAAATTTTAGCACCTAGCACTTCATCCAGCGCTTTTTATCTTTTTTAAACATATTTTTTCCACAAAACAAAGAGCATGGGAGACGAGTCCAAACTAGGATACCCTGTGCTATGGATCTCCCGGCTTCCCCTTTAGGATGATCAACTTGATTTTTTTACCGACGACTAAAACCACTCACACGTCCATGGATACTACGGTATCCAAAATTCCAAAATAAAAGTAGCGTTGTAGTCCTGGATACTATAGTATCCATAGCGTCAAATTTTATAAAACTGACATCTAGGGGCCATATGCGGTTCCTTTTGTGAGTTTTGGTTATGGAATCGATAGCTGACGAACTATTTTACGTATTAAATAAGAGATGGCAGTGTAACAAACTTTGACGAATGAACAAATAATTATCTAACTTCAGTGCTTCAGTCGCTTTTACACTCGGTGTTTTGTGTTTTTGTAGTGTCGTAAGTCATTTAGTTTTATTTAATATTTCTTAGATTATTATACATCATAGTAAACTAGATGATTTGGGCTTTATAATTACGTATACATATCACAGTTCCAAGTGTAAAATCGAATCATATTTTAAATAAAAACTATAACTGTTTAAAAAAATGGCCATTGTGAAGTCGTCAGCCCAATTTTAATTTTGTTTACTTTGTTTTTCAGTATAATTATATTTAAGCAACGAGTGATAATTCGTAATAAATATAATAATGCACTTTAAGCGGGGAAATCCCCTTCATTAAAGTTTTCGTTCATGGTTTTGGCAACGCATTTATTTTGCATTATTCAGTTTCAGTCAGTTGTTTAGAGCACAGCTAAGTTAAAAGTTACTTAGAATAGTACTAACTACTGTTGACAGCAATTGCCATAATTATAAGTCGATGTCCTGCGAAGTATTGATACATCAAAAAATATTGCCAGAAAAAAACTTAATGTTGTTTTCTTTATTATGATTATATTTTCTTGAATTATAAATTATAATAAAAACACAAACTTTGTTTGTAGTTAATTTAGCGCGAAATCTAGGTCTTTTTTAAAGCGCTGTTTTCATGAAATCTAGCGCTTTTTGTGTTGTCCTAGCGCTGAATGAGTTTTTTTGATCTGGCAGCACTGCCAAACAACCCTCCATTAAGAAGTAACTTTCCTTTCAGTTTTAAGCGCGTTCAGTTCCCATTTACAGTCGGCGCCTATTTTTGCACACGCTAACGATAAAATTATTAACGAACTCCAAGTAGTTCAAAACCATTTCTGTCGTCGAGCTACGAACGCACCTTGGTACGTCCGTAATGCCGACCTTCACCGGGATTTAGAAATCCCAACAATCCAGCAATTTCTTAAAAAACTCTCTGAAAACTTCTTTAAAGTATCAGAGTCGCATACTAACACACTTATTCGTGAGGCAGTTACTTATACCGCCCCACTCCCTTCCCGCTATAGCGTCCGCAGGCCGAGAAATACTCTCTCGGACCCGCCAAATAAGTTGTCAAACGACCTGAACTGCCTCCTGGCGGCTCAGGCCAATCCTAATTAAATTTAAAATTAGTTAAAATTAATAATATGCCTTCGTAGGCAGTCCCTAAACGGCACTTAGCCGTCTGCGCCCTCTTTTCCCAAAAGAGGGTCGCTTTAGATAAGGCATATGAAGCTTTAATAAAGCTAGTTGCCAGTCCCCAAAGGCAGTTTTTAGGGGGTATCACTTAGGTTCCCCTTGTAGGCAGTGAGTCCCCCATAACCACTATAGCCTGGCTATAGTGGTATGCGTAATGCATTTTCTGCCTCCCTCTGGGTAGCCCTTTTCCAAATTGCTTCGGGCGCAAAAAAAAAAAAAAAAAAAAACATTTACAGTCAGCGTGTTATGCGATGACCGTAAATAAAGCGCAAGGTCAAAATTTACGCGTTGTAGGAGTGGACCTCAGTACTGACTGTTTTGCACATGGCCAACTCTATGTTGCTTTTTCCCGCGTTAGTAGTCCCGGTAACCTTTTTGTGTACACCCCGGCTAAGTCTACTTCTAACGTCGTTTACACCGAAGCTCTATCATAAACTACTTAGAACTTTGATGATAATGATTTATTTTCTTACCACTTATTGATATAGTAATGATATAAATCGTTTAATATTCTCTTACCTAAACGACAAATTCTTTATGTAAAATCTATATACGCGAGCTACGCCGCGGGCACAGCTAGTAGTTAAATATGTTCGTGCTGATGTTCATTACAGAAATAATTATATTCGATATTTGTCTCCCAGGTTAAGCGTAATGTTGCATTGTGTGTATTAAACTAGAAAGAATATGTCTGTTTTTATCTCGCCAATATTGCTCCGTTGCCCTTTGCTGGACCTACATGTACTGCAAACGCTTCAATGAATAGCCATTGAACCGAACTAGCCGTCACAAGCCGCCATATTTTAGTTTCTATTATAAACGAGCATTTTTAAATAAAGGTTCAGCTACTTTTATTATAAGCATGGAGCAAGATTATGAGTTAAGTTATTTAAGTTACAACCTTTATGCGTCCCCTCTGCTCGACATAAGCCTTCTCTCATTTCAAAAGGATTCATCATCGTCTTCTTCATTGTAGACTATCAGTCCACCGCTAAACATAGACCAACCCCATAGATTAGTTCAAAGGCGCCGTCTAATAGGAGTATATTTGCCATAGTTGCCAACCGCGGCGGGTAAGCAACCACATCATTACAGCCTTTCATAAGTCCACTGCTGAAGATAGGCCTCCCCCAAGGAATGCCACAAAGCACGGTCCTGAGCCACCTGCATCCATTAACTTCCTGCATGTCTTACCAGGTCGTCACTTCATCTAGTGGGGTTACGCTCGACACTTCGCCTACCGGTACGAGGCTGCCACTCGAGAACCTTTCTTCCCCATCGGTTGTCGGTTCCTCGAGCTATATGGCCGGCCCACTGCCACTTCAGCTTACTAATCCGTTGGGCTATGTCGGTTACTCTAGTTCTACTGTGGATATACTCATTTCTAAGTTTATCACACAGAGAAACCCCGAGCATAGCCGTCTCCATAGCTCGTTGAGCGACCTTGAGCTTCCTCATACGGCCAGTAGTGAAGGACCACGTCTCAGATCCGTAAGTCATCACTGGCAACACGCACTGGTTGTACAGTTCCGTTTTCAGGTTTTGAGGTATGTCTAACGAGAAGATATGTCGTAGTTTCCTGAACGCTGCCCAGCCGAGTTGAAACCTCTCAGTCGAAGTTGGACTTACCTAATCGGACTATTTGTCCCAGGTAAATATACTCGTCAACAACTTCGAGCTTAGTGCTCCCAACAACTACCGGCATAGGTGTGACATGGACATTAAACATAATCTTTGTTTTGTACATGTTCATTTTAAGACCTATCCGTTGGGAGACACTATTGAGGTCATTGAGCATAGTGCTTAGGTCCTCCAGCGATTCTGCCATAAGGACTATATCGTCGGCAAATCGAAGGTGAGTGATGTACTCGCCATTGATGTTAATACCGCATCCTTTCCAGTGCAGTAGCTTGAAAACGTCTTCCAATGCAGTGGTGAAGAGTTTCGGGGATATAACGTCACCCTGTCTTACACCTCTCTGCAGTTGGATAGGTTTCGCACTCTGATTCTGTACTCGGAAAGCCATAGTAGCTCTACTGTACAAACACTTCAGCACTTCTATATACCGACAGTCAACTTGGCACCGCTGAAGGGACTGCAGCACCGTCCAAATTTCGACGGAATCAAAGACTTTCTCATAGTCCACATACGCAAGGCAAAGTGGCAGATTATACTCCTTCCTGTCTTCTGTACAATCTACCGCAGGGTATTTATGTGGTCTATGGTACTAAAGCCTTTTCGGAAACCGGCTTGTTCGGGAGGGTGGAAGTCGTCAAGTCTGCGTGCGAGACGATTCGTAATGACTCTCGAAAACAGCACCTAGACGCGGCTCAGAAGGGAAATCGGTCTGTAACTCTGTAGTTCTTCAAGAGAGCATTGTCGCCTTTCTTGAAGAACAAGACCACCGCACTTCTGCTCCACGCCTCCGGAGTTGTGCCACCATGGAGGACGGAATTAAAGAACTTCTGAAGGACTTCAAGTACCGGTTTTCCACCCGCTTTCAAATGCTCCGCTGTAATACCATCCTCGCCCGGGGACTTGCCGTTTTTAAAGTGCTGGAGAGCCATTCTAATCTCGCTCAGACTGACGTCCGGGATATCTTCGGAATAGTGTCGGATAAGACTCGCTCTTGGATCGTTACTAATACTTGCGTCTGGCTCCAACGATGACGTGTACAGCTGCCCATAGAACCTCTCAACCTCAAAATCATGAAGTCGGCCAGCTGCTGGCTCCTTGGGTTCCATTGCCCTACTCCAAATTTCCCTACTTTCAGCTCACCGTTCTCTCTTTTGCCTAGTTTTGAATTGAAGTCTCCCATTAACACCATATAGTGAGTTTTGGAGGAATGCATGGCTCTAGAGATATCCTCATACATTTCCTCCACCTCCTCATCGGAATGTGCCGAGGTTGGTACGTAAACCTGTATGAACTTCAGCGAATACCGTTTGGTGATTCTGAGCACGCAACCCTCGTCGATACACTCTCAATCTTTACAACGTTGTTAACGAGAGACTTGTGGACGATAAATCCGACGCCTCCTTGGGACAGATGGTCGCCCTCCCGGTGATAGAGCAAGTTGCCGGATTCGAGGATTACCGTGTCCTCCTCCTCTCTTCGAACCTCGAATAATCCTTTAATATGCCAGCGTAAATTGTCTATCTCTTCATCCAGCTCCACGATCTTCTCGTCAGTCCTCAGGGTGCGAACCTCCACCGGAGATTCTTAGCACCCCCTGCCCCGCCGTTACCATGGTCGCCACCGTAGCCAGAAATAGTGGGGCTGCCGGGGACTGGGGGCCGTCTCTTTGTTACCTTCATAGGGGGGTATTTGCCATAGTTGCCACGCTTGGCGAGCGGGTTGGCAACCGCAGTTTTTTTTATTGTAATTTTGCTGTTATCAGGAACATGCTGCTGCCCATCTCCTGCCCGTTTCCCTTTGTCGCCTTTTACGACACCCACGGGAAGATATGGGGTAGTGGATATTCTTAACCGCCACTACAAGGCACAGTTTTTTATAATTTTGAGTTGTTATCAGGAAGATGCTGCTGCTCATTTCCTGATCCATTTCCCTCTGTAGCCCCTTTCTACACTACTTTACAATAATACACTAAAGTAAAGGAAGGGTCAATGAGCAATTAGTCCACAGCGCTCCTCCAATGAATATTGGCGAATTTCACATGTCCTCAATAAATTTAACTTTTTAGACATGCAGATTTTCTCATAATGTTCCTTCACTGTCGGGCACATGGTAATCACCACGTAAAATTGCAATTGACAATTCCATTGGTGCCGGCGGGGATCGAATCCGGAGCTAAGTGTTACCATGGCTCTCATGATTATGCGGAGTTTTAATTAAAATAAAAGAAAATGTTTAATTCAAACATTAATTATTAGTACAATATTTACTTCTATGTTAGTACTTACAAATAAAAACCAAAACCAAAATAACATACTGAAGCACTAGATACATAGACATGAGAGTGTATTCAGTGCCTCAATATAGGACAGTCTGTTATCTCATTAACAACTTTTAACATGGTGTTGGTGCTCCAGCTCACAAAGAAAAGCAATCTCTTTGCAGCCCGACCAGTGTAGAACCACGCTCTCACAGAAGAACCTGCGTAAAATAGCAGCTTAAAGCTGCTGTGTTTCGAATGGTGAGTATAGAGAACCGGAGACCCTTTTTACCGGAAACGAGGCATTCCATCTTAGTCCTCAGGGGTTACAACGCATCTGTATTTTGATTCTTAATTGAGATTAAATATAGATATTTATTATGGACCACAGCATCCACTTACCATCAGGTGGACTGTGTGCTTGTTTGTCATGCTTATTCTATAAAAAAAATCAGTGTGCGCGTACGCAAACATAACTGATGCACTAAAGTGTTGGGTCAACCCGAACATCACCGTAAAGACATTATTAAATTTGAAACACTAGAAATTCGCTCGTTTTCACATTGTATAGAAGGTCGTGCTTCTGTGTATAGCTCTCATAAATTTCCAGTAGCTTCCAATGCACACTAAGTGATAGACTCAAGATCAACATGCATGATGGTTACTGTTCACACAATAGTCATCAATCGAGCAGCCGACACCGGCTCTGTCGAGCTCTACAACGAGCTGGTTTATGTATAGATAGAAGAGCGCTGAAGATGTTAGTCCTCCCTGTTGCACACCGCACTTCAATCCATACTCATTAGAAAGCGTATTTCTCCACCTGACCTGGTTAGTCTAGTATTATACCAACATTTGAAATTATTAATCACTTTTTGGTACGCCGGTATCTATTAATTTAGACCATAAGATGTTATACTTAACCAAGTCAAAAGCCTTCGAGAGGTCAAGAAAAAAGCAGCGTAAATAGGAGCACTCCGTATAGTATTTGACGGTAATGTTTGAGCGACAGAATTGCACATTCCGTTGTGTACCCGGTCTAAATTCAAATTGCGCATCGTGAATTCGGAGACGAAATGACGTTCCAACAAATCATCAAACACTTTTGCCATTAACAGTAATTAAAGTGCGGTTTAAAAATTACGAATGTTATAGACATAGGTAAATACAGAAACAAAAAGTAACATAATAACTTCGCCAGTACATTCTTAGTCTATGATAAATACATTGGGGAGAGTGGGGCATAATGGGGACGTTAAGGAAAATACACAGTAAAATAATCAACGCAATGTATTTATTAATTAAAACTAATCACAACATTTTAGTTACTTATTAAACTATCATTTGGCATAGAATTTGGTTATGTAAATAATCATATGACGTTATAATTTTTTAAAACTATAACGTAAACCCCATCGTGCCCCAGGTTTGGGGCAGTATGGGGTACGTATTTATTTTGCGTCACAGTAAAAGCTGATGTGGATTTCTTCTGTATTGTCGTCGTCTACACCAGCACAAGGTGTATGAGCCCACCGTCCACGTAGTTGACAAGCCACCCAACCTTCCGAAGACTTTAAATAAGTGTGGTTCACGTCAATGCAGTACAGGCACATGGTATCCTCGTCGGTATTCTCTACACCAGAGGGAGCTTTTTGGGTCTTCTGTTTCTTAGAGTTCTTCTTTAATTTGGGGTCATTTGGATTAGAACACTTTTTCTTTCTCTTAAGTTGGTACCCCATCGTACCCCCTAGCCATGTAGCCCCGTTATGCCCCAATTCTCACATTATTTAAAATAACAAACCAAATAAAATGACCAACGGTTAGAGTATTTTTGTTCAAAACATATCAATAAGTAATTTATCTGCAAAAGAAAAACAAATACATGATAGCAGTGACATTAACACTTACCTTTTTATATGCTTATTCGTAGTCACTCAAAATTACATAAAATTACGCTGAAAATCGTTCTTTGTTTTAAAAATCAAACGCGCGCACTCTAGTCGCCGGTCACTGTCAGACTAAAGAGAGATACAAAATGGTTACCTATTAGCGAAAACAAAACACATCTAGATCTAGAGCTTATAGTTTTTTGTAAGTGTGGGTGGCCCCGTCATGCCTCGCGTCCCCGTCATGTCCCCCTCTCCCCTACCTAGACAAAAAATTTACATTTATTTATTTATAACTTACCGACTGCGTGAGTGCATCTCAATTCGGCAAATACGCGTACACTGATTGTACAGTAATATCTCTCGCCAATTTTTAGCTTCTGATTATTCAAAAGTTATCGACGAGGCCCAAAAATCAACCACGTTTATTAATATCATTATTAATAGTATTATATCTCATTTCATTTTCGATTCCTGCCAAGGATGATACGTGAGGCTATTGAAATTAAAAAACATGCTAATTTCAATAGAGAGGGAGGCTGGATACTACCACCTGCTTGGGATCCTGTAATTAATAAGATTAAAACTAAACCCAAGCATACCACTGCAAGACTTCAAGATACAGTAAGTTCATTCTGCGTAGATCGGACCAAAATTAATAATTAAAAAAGCTGAAGGTACTCCGGGTTAACTCTGACATCGGGACGTCAATCACCTCAGTCCCCCCGTGACCATGTGTGCTGGCAAGCACCCGAAACGTCGAGAATTAATAAAAATAAGGAAAATAAGTTTATTAAACGCGATAAAATCCGTAAAAGTAGTTTTATTCAATCATTTCATTTTATCATCTTCATATGCGGTTCAAGGAAAAAGTCTTCACGGGAAAATATACTAAACCACAGCGTGGGCATTCTGCAAGGTTTTCTATCGTAGCTTGGCCATGGAGTTAGTCCTTCCATCATGATTTTTTTTAATTATTATACAAATTTTTGTTAACATAAAACTGTTCTCGTTTTTTTTTAAAGTACACGTTTGGCTAAAATCTTGACATTACCAAAGGCTATCTTTGAAAAAAAGATGATAGGCATTGAGTTATATGTACTACGTACTAGAGAAGCCATTGCGAACATAGACTATGTTCAACTGAACTGTAGTGCAATCCATACAAACTAAATATTGCGTAAATTGAAGATTTGTGAATTCCATAAAATAATTATTATTACATTTTATTTAAAAATATAATATGTTTGTTTAGATTAAATTAATATATTTTATATTAAATTCTTATATTTATTTTATATAAATATCTTATTTTATATCAAATTAAAGTCTTCGCCCATGCGCGACTACTACTCCCGCGCATGCGCAAAGACAGAGTAGGACACAATTTTTGTTTGGAATGGCTTCTCTAGTACGTAGTACATACAACTCAATGATGATAGGTAAATAAAGATTGATATTTAGGTCAGTTTGCCTGCAACTCGACGGTTTCAGATTTTCCCATACTGTACAATTTTAAAGAAACTGAATGTACATCTAGGTACATCTTTATTCAACCATTTTAAACAAATTTATAGTGACTATATTCTTTTTGGAATTTAGAATAAGATCACTTCCTCGCACAATTCTTTATTTTAAAGCAAGCATTGCTACTTCATTATTATTATTATTGAAATTGATTTATGTTCCGTCTAGTAAATGCTCGCATCTCCGATTCTGGTAAAAACACAGGTAGTTATTATATGTACAGGTACTCGTGTGTATGGTACATATATAAGTAAACGTAATAAAATTTATCACAGAATAAATAATACGAATTCGTGCAATATGACCGAGTACAGACCACGTGGTAATGATAGTAAAGGTTCGCGCTGTAGATTTCCATGTCAGAGTTTCCGTGCTATCCAATGGAAAATCTCTCTTTCTTTCACGTCTGTCTCTCTGTCTTACGCAAAAACCTTACATCAGATGACGTTCTTCAAACTAATTTCGACCACAGCAAGGTTTTTATTTTTATATATTCGTACTTTTTTAATCATTAAGATAGAATCCCTCCATCTTCTAAGGTCACTAAGGTTTCGGGCCTATTTTACCTGAGGAATACATGAATACTCACAGTTACAGTCTGTTAATAATTTTACATAACAATCTGAAATTTGAAAGTTTATTTAATTACGTTGGATGTAATAATATGACAAATGTGCGAATAAAAGCAGAGGAGACGCTTTTGTTCAAACTTTCCCGAATAGTGCACCATTAACGTGATGTAAGAAAACATTATCATTGAGAGTATTATATTGCATGCCGAGCGCAAAGCGCGTGGGTATGTTCTACTAACGCCTAAAAATCAAAATTTCACCGTTTTGTCGCATGAAATCGTATCCAGCAATCATATTACACATATAAATGATATAAAAAGCACATTGTTAGAAAGATAAATGATTGTTGAACTTATTAATTTTTTTTTAAATCGATTAATTGCTATTTTTAAATAAAAAAAGTGGTTTTAGTGGCTTATGGTGTGGATTTATCATGTCCCCAAGGCTTGTAAACACTATAACTTTTGTAAATATCAATTGTTTAACTCAATCTATTTATTAATCTCTTCATCTATCATGTGGGAAGCCACTGAATGTAAATGGCAGTGTAATTTTGTTTTGTTTAGCTATAATTAATTTTTTTCGGCTCGAAAATGACGAAATTTTCGTTGATTTGGTAGCCTCGTATAGAATTATTTCTGTAAATGAGGAGCTGCAGCCACAGAGTAGTTTACTCACTAACTCAGTTGGCCATCGCCATAGATTACTGTATATATCAGTTCGCCGCATTAGCTTGCTACATTTATATTTATCTATGGTTCGCCGTCAGTCGCCGTCGTGAGTGGACATTGTTTCGGTTGTTTGCAGCGGCTCAAAAAGATCGCTGTACAAATACACAATATTCGAATAACCAAATTTCTTAAATACTTGATTATAATAATAATAACAGATTTTTTTATTACAATATTTTAAAAGCACTGAATAAATAATACTACGTACTAAAAGTAAGTAGTATCAATTTTTTGTCATGGGTGAAATTTTCATGGTTTTCGAGAGTGTTGAAACCGATAGGGTTGTCGAAATGTAAATCCAAGATGGCGGCCGCAATATGTATCAATTTTTTCAATATGGGTGTCATTTTCATGGTTTTCGAGGGTGCTGAAGCCAATGATGTATAAACTTATAGATACGTTGTCCGCACTCTAAAATGGCAACATGAAATGAAGCCAATTGGCCACATCGCGCTTAGTCACGCACCAACCTGTCGCGCGACGCTACGTTTGTTTTTAATTTATTATATCGTGATTCGTGTGTGTAAACCTGTGCAAAACATAAAGAAAACATGCCGTCGTGTGTTTTCAAACGATGTACAAATTATACCCCAAAAGTTAAAGACAAAAATATGTCATTTCATGCGTAAGTTCACAAAACTACCTATTTTCATTTCATTTTATTCGACGACGCCGTCTAATGGCGGCCGGCGCATGCAGCTAGTAGTCAGGTGCCGTTAGGGGAGGTTGGGATACTATAACACTAGTGTTTTTTTTTGATAGAATTTATAATATTGTTTGAATATAATATGTACTTGTTATGTCATGAATATTAATTATCGTTTTCCTTTTTATTTTAGATTGCCTAGAGATGGGCTACTAAAAGAAAAGTGGCTTAACATAATAAGGGTTCAAAGACGTGTAAACGATTGGCTACCAACGCCCTATACTAAAGTTTGCTCAAAGCATTTCTCAGCTAGCGATATATATGTGACGAAGAAAAATTATCGAAGAATAAAAAAGACTGCAGTTCCTATTATTATGGTAAAATTATACGTCATTTTTAAACACATTATTTCAAAGTATTGGTTTTCATGAAATAACCGGATTTTTTTATACTTTTTTTTTAGCAAGAAGAACAAAGTATTATTTCATCACCAACAAGTTTGGAACATGTTCAAGTGTCAGAAGAAAGTTCAATTTTTGAAACGCCAAGGAAAGCTATTTTGAAGAAAAAGATTAGTAAACTTTCCTTAGAAAAACGCAAGTTACAGTTTAAGAATTATAATTTAGAAAAAAAAGGAAAAGGCTAAAAGAAAAATGCAATAACTTAAAACAATAAGTTTCTGAGCTCCAAAAAAAATTTTTTTACTGTTGACCAGATCAATGAACTGAATCTTAAAGCCGAAACAGTAGAATTTATAAAGAGACTGACTCAAAAGAGTAAGATTAAGGGCTATCGTCAAAAATATACCCCAGCGTTAAGAAAATTTGCAGTCACCCTGCACTATTATTCCGTAGCTGCCTACAAATATGTAAGACAGATATTTAATGGATCTTTACCACATCCTCGTGTCATAGGGAAGTGGTACGAAAACAGCTCGGGTGATCCTGGGTTTAATAAACAAGCGTTAGATGTTTTAGAAAAGAAACATAAACATAGTGGCCAGCGAATATTGTGCACGTTAATTGCAGACGAGATGGCTCTTCGTCACCAAACTACAGGGACAGGAAGAAAGACTGCAGGTGTCGTGGACTTTGGTGCTGGATCAGCAAAATCGTATGAAATAGCGACTCAGGCATATGTTTTTATATTAGTATGTATGAACGAAAGTTGGAAAATCCCAGTAGCATATTTTCTTGTTAACGGACTGTCAGCTGAAACTCGGACAAATTTACTGAAAACATGTCTAAGTGAATGCTACCGTGTGGGAGTTGACATTGTAGCCATAACATTTGACGGCTGTGCGTCTAATATAAATGCAGCTAATTTATTAGGTTGTGATCTTAAACAACCATCACAACTTAAAACAACATTCAGACACCCGGAATGTGATTTAGATGTTGCAATTATGTTTGACCCTTGTCACATGATTAAATTAGTAAGAAACTCATTTGAATCTAAAAGACAATTATTTGACGGGAGTGGAAGGACGATTCGCTGGCAGTTATTAGAAAATTTAGTTAAGCTTCAAAAAAATGTTGGACTTAATTTTGCTAACAAAATTACCCCTCGTCACATTTATTTTAGAAATGAAGTGATGAAAGTCAAATTGGCAACACAAATCATGAGCATGAGTGTTGCAAATGCTCTCAAATTGTGTGACGAGATTTTAACATCTTCCCTTTTCGTGGACACTAAAGGGACGGTAAATTTTATAGAAATTTTTAATAATTTATTTGATGTTTTTAACTCTAAATCATCTGATTTGTACGGCATGAAAAAACCACTTTCTCATAAAAACGCCAATGAGATCATAGCTTTTCTAGAAAAAGCGAAACTTTATATATTGAATCTTTACATTTTTATTAAATATAGACGCGAGGTTCGTAAACGAATCACCATAAAAATAATTAAGAAAAAAATTGTTGAATCTAAAAATAAAACAGGCTTTTTAGGCTTTCTCATTTGTATAGAAAGTTTAAAACATCTATACACAACTTTGGTCGAAGGACAACGTTTGCAATACATCGCAACTTACAGGTTGTCTCAAGATCACATTGAAATGTTGTTCGGTGCTATCAGGCGACATGGAGGTTATAACAATAATCCAAACGTTATCCAGTTTAAGGGAATTTTCAAAAAAATCCTTCAACACCTGGAAATGAAATCTTCGTTTTTAGGAAACTGCCTACCATTAGAAGACATAACTGTATTAACGTGTTCGTCTGCAATTCACAACATTAATTCTACAGTAAGTAGAAGAACTATGGATGAGGAGATTGACTCTATCGAGAATGACACTGGGTTAATAAATGCAACTGCTGTAGAAAATGCTATTAACACAAATGTCGAAGTGTTTTCGACAATGTTAAATCAAGAAAGCATTAAAAAACCACTGAACAGATTATCGGTTATATTTCAGGATGGGTATCCAGAAAACTGACTTCAGTATTGAAATGTTCGACATGCACCGATAGTCTGTATTGTAATAACAAATTGTGGTTTCATAAATTGATTATTTTAAAAAATATTGGTGGACTATGTTTCCCGAGTGAGGATGTATTCCAAATCTGTCTGAAGTCAGAATCTATAATTAAAAACCACATTAAAGAAATGGGTCACATTATCCTTCCCGATCACAAAGATATCCAAATTTTAAAAAACCGTATTTTAAAGTCGTTTATCAGCTCCAATGACGTATTTGGTTCTTTACATCAACATTCTTTAGAGCAACATCCCACATTTGATCATAGAGTGCACCTTATTCGCGCGGTCATTGAGAAATTTATCAATGTTCGCCTACATTTCGCACACAAAGGCTCTGAATCAAATTATAAGAGGCAAAAAAGAAATAAATTAAGTTTGTTTGAAGGGATTTAAAATATGTATGCCATCAAAAACATAACTTGTAAAAAAAGCCAAGTCTCGCAACTCAGTTCTTCTACAATAAAAAGCTGTGAGATCCATGTAATACCAAGTCGGTTAATTTATTCAGTCCATAGATTGATACATAGATTAACTTGGCAATCGCATCAAAACACAATATATCTCACAAGTAATACATATTATATTAAATTAGATTGTTTAGTGCGATTGCCAAGTCAATCTATGTATCAATCGTAACGTATTATACGGTATATCAACTATTTTATAAACTCTAGAAAATCGAATGTCCTTTTTTCCCCATATGCCTCTGATAGCTACGTCACTCATGCGCTCGACCAATGAGCAACTGAAGATGTTATTTCTCCCTCTAGCAACAGGCATGCCGCCGTACGGTGTCATATTTTCTTTCTCTTTCTTCACGCGTATAAGTAGTTCTAGTATTTTCGCCTTTTTTAAGCGCCGCGATGTTCGTTCATGACGTGTCTATATATAATACGTCATTGGCTGAAGCCAATAGTGTTGTCGAAATGTAAATCCAAGGTGGCGGCTGCAATAGGTATAATTTTTTTCATCATGGGTGTCTTTTTCATGGTTTTCGAGAATGTTGAAGCCGACAGTGCTGTCGAAATGTAAATCCAAGATGGCGGCTGAAGTAGGTACCAATTTTTTCATCATGGGTGTCATTTTCATGGTTTTCGAGGGTGTCGAAGACGATAGTGCTGGTCGAAATGTAAATCCAAGATGGCGGCTGCAATAGATATCAATTTTTTCATCTTGGGTGTAATTTTCATGGTTTTCGAGGGTGTTAAAGCCGATAGTGCTGTCGAAATGTAAATCTAAGGTGGCGGCTGCAAGGGGTATCAATTTTTTCATCATGAGTGTCATTTTCATGGGTTTCCAGGGTGTTGAAGCCGATAGTGCTGTCGAAATATAAATCCAAGATGGCGGCTGAAGTAGGTACCAATTTTTTCATCATGGGTGTCATTTTCATGGTTTGCAAGGGTGTTGAAGCCGATAGTGCTGTTGAAATGTAAATCCAAGATGGCGGCTGCAATATATATCAATTTTTTCATCGTGGGTGTCATTTTTATGGGCTTCGAGGGTGTTGAAGCCGATAGTGCTGTCGAAATGTAAATCCAAGATGGCGGCTGAAGTAGGTACCAAATTTTTTCATCATGGATATCATTTTCATGGTTTTCGAGGGTGTTGCAGCCGATAGTGCTGTCGAAATGTAAATCCAACATGGCGGCTGCAATAGATATTAATTTTTTCATCATGGGTATCATTTTAATGGTTTTCGAGGGTGCTGAAGCCGATAGTGCTGTCGAAATGTAAATCCAAGATGGCGGCTGAAGTAGGTACCAAATTTTTTCATCATGGATATAATTTTCATGGTTTTCGAGGGTGTTGCAGCCGATAGTGCTGTCGAAATGTAAATCCAACATGGAGGCTGCAATAGATATCAATTTTTTCATCATGGGTGTCATTTTCATGGATTTCGAGGGTGCTGAAGCCGATAGTGCTGTCGAAATGTAAATCTAAGGTGGCGGCTGCAATAGGTATAAACTTTTCATCACTGAAGTAGGTACCAAATTTTTTCATCATGGATATCATTTTCATGGTTTTCGAGGGTGTTGCAGCCGATAGTGCTGTCGAAATGTAAATCCAACATGGCGGCTGCAATAGATATCAATTTTTTCATCATGGGTGTCATTTTCATGGATTTCGAGGGTGCTGAAGCCGATAGTGCTGTCGAAATGTAAATCTAAGGTGGCGGCTGCAATAGGTATAAACTTTTCATCATGGGTGTCATTTTCATGGTTTTCGAGGGTGTTGAAGCCGATAGTGCTGTCGAAATGTAAATCCAAGATGGCGGCTGAAGTAGGTACCAATTTTTTCATCATGGGTGTCATTTTCATGGTTTTCAAGGGTGTTGAAGCCGATAGTGCTGTAGAAATGTAAAGCCAAGATGGCGGCTGCAATAGGTATAAATTTTTTCATCATGGGTGTCATTTTTATGGGTTTCGAGGGTGTTGAAGCCGATAGTGCTGTCGAAATATAAATCCAAGATGGCGGCTGAAGTAGGTACCAATTTTTTCATCATGGGTGTCATTTTCATGGTTTGCAAGGGTGTTGAAGCCGATAGTGCTGTTGAAATGTAAATCCAAGATGGCGGCTGCAATATATATCAATTTTTTCATCATGGGTGTCATTTTTATGGGCTTCGAGGGTGTTGAAGCCGATAGTGCTGTCGAAATGTAAATCCAATATGGCGGCTGAAGTAGGTACCAAATTTTTTCATCATGGATATCATTTTCATGGTTTTCGAGGGTGTTGCAGCCGATAGTGCTGTCGAAATGTAAATCCAACATGGCGGCTGCAATAGATATCAATTTTTTTCATCATGGGTGTCATTTTCATGGTTTTCGAGGGTGCTGAAGCCGATAGTGCTGTCGAAATGTAAATCCAAGATGGCGGCTGAAGTAGGTACCAAATTTTTTCATCATGGATATCATTTTCATGGTTTTCGAGGGTGTTGCAGCCGATAGTGCTGTCGAAATGTAAATCCAACATGGCGGCTGCAATATATATCAATTTTTTCATCATGGGTGTCATTTTCATGGTTTTCGAGGGTGTTGAAGCCGATAGTGCTGTCGAAATGTAAATCTAAGGCGGCGGCTGCAATAGGTATAAACTTTTCATCATGGGTGTCATTTTCATGGTTTTCGAGGGTGTTGAAGCCGATAGTGCTGTCGAAATGTAAATCCAAGATGGCGGCTGAAGTAGGTACCAATTTTTTCATCATGGGTGTCATTTTCATGGTTTTCAAGGGTGTTGAAGCCGATAGTGCTGTAGAAATGTAAAGCCAAGATGGCGGCTGCAATAGGTATAGTTTTTTTCATCATGGGTGTCATTTTCATGGGTTTCGAGGGTGTTGAAGCCGATAGTGCTGTCGAAATGTATTTAGACTACTTTAAAAAAAATCCGTTTAATCATGCTATACGTTATTTTTAATGCGAAGGCATGCTCAATTGGATTTACCAATATATTTAAAATATTACTTTGATATTTTTCTCGACGGGTTATTAGATACGAGAGTTATGTGAAAAGAACTTAAATTTCTATTTTTTTTTTATATAGGATAAGGGGGACAAGCGAGCACAGAGTTCATTACCTGGTGGTAAGTGTGTCAGACCCATATGCCAAGGCAAAATCATGAACAGATCTTCCCGTATGATCGGTTAAACGTGAACCGAGCCATTCGGCATGGTAGGCGTTAAAGTCGCCAAGGATGATCTCTACGGATGGGACCTGTTGTAGCAAGGAGTCAGGGGCCATTTAAACGTGGTCGATAAGTCGGTTTGTTTCGGCATTACCGCTATGGGACCTATAGAGGCACCTGTAGACGCGCGGATGGTCGTCGTTGTCTACATGTAGCCAAAAGATGGACAGGCTGATGTCCTCTCTGAGGTATACGCAAACTCCAGCCCGAGGCAGAGAGACGCGAAGTATCAGCCGGAGAGGACACCTGCGTCTCGGTCAAAAAGAGCAAGACCAACTTCACCGTCTCGAGATGGTACTGGACGGCGTTTAGGTTCGAGTGAAGTCCCTTGATGTTACAAAAATTCACGAATAGCGTGGCAAGGGGTCGTCTTGGTCTTGTGGCTCAGTTTTCCCCGAACAGATAGTTTTGAGCGGAATAATGCCCCCCCCCCCCCCCCCAGAATACGCGGGGCAACCTGAGCGACCACGCTCAGGAGTAGAGTAGCTTGAGTGTATGCTCAGTGAGGGATTCTCCAGGAGTGCTGTTACCCTTCTAGGGTAGTCTTTCATTTAATTCCGCTACCATGTTGATTGGCGGGGGGGGGGGGGGGTTGGGGGGCTCCAGCCACCTGCACTCACCAGACGAAACGCAAAAGCTGAGCTCCCACTGCACGACGGTATTCTGTGAGGTCGTGGTACCAACCCGGCTCGAGCTGACCCATACGTGCAACAGCAAAATCTGCCGCGTGGCTCTACCACCGTTAAAGACTTCAAACAATGACGCTAATTCGTTGGTTTTTAGATAGGGATCAGCTTCCATAATTACTTTTAATTCATCTTTATTGACCATAGCGTCCGGCGTTTCTCGTGATTCACTCGTCAAGTCGTACATTTTCCAAACGCAGCATTGATTTTGCGAGCTGTCTCTGCTGCATTAGAACCACATCTCGTATTCGAAAACTGGGTTCAATTTTTGCGGTTTCCATGTTTTACTCAAATAATTAATGTAAAAATAATTGAAACATGAAACTTTTCAATTTAGAATGTTTTAGTTTTTGGGAAAAATAGTTTTAATCAGGTATCTTGGACCATGCAGTTTTAATTTGTTTCAAAGTGACCACTACATTACAACGGTAACTTCATACTTTGATCCCTATTATCTCACAATTTAATAGGTACGCATAGGGGGTTCTGCGGAAAATAATAAAAATTCTGAATTAATGGCTTCGCTTCGTAGCACAATGGCTTAGGATTTAGTTGTCTCACTGCAGGGACGCGGGTTCGTACCCTCACATAACAAACGATTGATTTGGCCTATAAATAATTGTTCCTAGGACTGAGGTTTGTTTATCAGTGATTTATGTATGTATAAACGCCTTCGAAATAAAGGTAGTATTTTTTAAAAAAAATATCGCTAGACCTTTAATGTAGACTCCTGCGAACTTATTTGCTAAAATAATTAAAAATTTGAGACGATTCGTATGACTCTCGAAAACAGGAAATCGTTTCTCTAGTTCTTCAACGGAGCATTGTCACCTTTTTTGAAGAACATGATACCGCACTTCTGCTGAACGCCTCCGAAATTGCGCCACCAAGGAGGATGGAATTAAAAAGCTTCTGAAGGACTTCAAGTCGGTTTTCCACCCACTTTCAGAAGCTCCGCTGTAATTCCATCCGCGCCCGGAGACTTGTCAATTTTAAGGTGCTAGAGAGACATTCTAATCTCTCATTCTAATCTCAGACTGACGTCCGGGATATCATCGGAATAGTGACGGATAAGACTAGCTCTTTAATCATTTGCGTTTGGCTCCATCAGTGACGTGTAGGTATAGCTGCCCGTAGAAACTAAATATCACTCATAATCTCAGGTGTCCCGGAAACTATGCTATCACATTCCGTCTTTATCTTCGACAGTTGGTTCTTTCTGGCAAAGACTTTGGAGCCATAGTTCCGCTACATTGCTTCTTCAATACGAGCTGTATTGAAGTAACGGAAGTCTCGCCGCGTGCATTTGGAGATCTGTCTGTTCAGTTGCCTGTATGCTATCTGCTGAACACTGCAGCTTCATTTACCATCTAACAGCCATGAGATTCAGACTGTTAAGGGAGTTTTTGGGTTCTTCTGCGACGGGTCTCGCAGAACTAAGTTTCGATCGCATGGATAGTTTTCATGAACTTTTCATTTATATCGTCCACTGCATTGCAATCTTCTAAGCGCTGAAAATGTTTTTTTAGTTTGAGCTGAAAGTTTTCGGGTCTTTATATTAGGGCACAAGGGGGACGGAGCATTGATTTCATTAGACATGACCTATCTAACTTAACATTCAGGTTTAATGTGCCTCTTACCATTCACTGATCACTGATTCAACAGTTGCCGTCTGGTTGTCACAATGAAGTCAATCTCATTTTTTATAGAACCATCGCGACTTGATCAAATGCACTTTCTGTGGGGCCCCTTATGGAAAAAGAGTTCATCATTAATAGTCCCTCCTTCTTTATAAAGTCGGCCAACTGCTGGCTCCTTGGGTTCCGTTACCTAATTTGAATTTCCCTATCTTTAGCTCACCATTCTCTCTTATACCTAGGTTTGTGTTGAAATCTCCCATTAAAACCGTATGGGGGTTTTGGAGAATTTTGTTTTTTTTTACACCGGTTTTATGGAAATGCACGGCTCCATAGATATTCTCATACATTTCCTTCACCTCTTCGTCATCGAGATATACCGAGGTTGGTGCGTAAACCCATGCGTGACCTTCACCAAATACCATTTGGTGATTCTGAGTATAAGATACGCATCACTCGTCGATACACTCCCAATCTTTACAAAGTTGTTAACGAAAGAGATTAGCGTGTACTCCCCCTCTCTTCGTACCTCACATAATCAGAATCAGAATCCTATAATATTCAAGCACAACTTGTCTATGTCTTCTTCCAGCTCCTACATCTTCTCATTAGTCCTCAAGCTACGTGCATTGAATATTGCCAGGTCGAGTCGCCATGGTCATGGTCGGCACCGTAGCCAGGAATAGCGAGGCCACCGGGGGGATGGTTGCTATAGTCACCATGCTTGGCAAGTGGGTTGGCAACCGCAGTTTTTTACTGCAGTTTTTGCTGTTAACAAAAAGATGCTGCTGGCCATCTTCTGTCTGAGTTTTCCTGTCGCCTCTTACGACACTCACGGGAAGTAATGGGGTAGTGGATATTCTTAAGTACTCACTCAAGGGGAAGTAATGGGGTAGTGCTTTTACCCGGTTTAAATAATGGCAAAATGCCCAAAAATTTCAAAATAATTGTCGTTCCCAATCCCATATTTTCATTGAAGCTTGCAATGCAAGAAACTCTACGCTTTTATTTCGAGTAAAGTTGTTAACTCCGTCCTTAGTGCATTTTTCGTATTTGCTTAACGGATATCAAACTAAATAAGTTTTTTTTAAATATGTAATTGTACAGAAACCTGTGTTTTATTTAAAAGGTTTATCTATTTTAAGATAGTAAATAATTAAAATACCTAGTAGTTTTTCTGATGACATTTTGCTTCACAACGGAACATACATATTATTATTTTTAAACTTGATTATTGATAGATCTTCGCGCGCTCAGACGTTCTTGTACAATGCGGCAAGAAATACTACACCGAAATCGGCGTACCCGAGCCAGTCGCGTTACAGGCTTGCAAGTAGGGTTACCATATCTCAGGATTTGTCCTGAGATTTAAGGATTTTTAGACTCTTCTCAGGATTGCGGCTGGATTTTGCAAATTTCATGAAATCTCAGGATTTTTAGTATTTATAATACAATACAGCTTACATTTTAAAGATCTATTTAATAAAAAGTTAAACAAACTAAAAATAATCTTCCTTTTGTAATAATTACACAATTAAAATCAAAACTTATTTCTCCAAGTAGGTACTTAAACAGTTTTATCATACTTAATATGTGAAGATACCTTTTTAAGTAAGTTTTTTTCTCAAACTGTAAAAAATCTCGGGATTTTTCAAGAGAAATCGGGCCATTTCTCCGGACTTTTAATTTTTTCATCTGGTAACCCTACTTGCAAGCGACATGTGATGTGGACGTACTGAATGTTTTATTAAATTTTGATCAGTTTGCGTAGTGAAAGCGTGTAAAAATAATACTCCAAGAAATAAGAAAGACACTGGGATCACATACTATAAGTAAGTATCATACAATTTCGAAATTTCAACATAAAATAACACGAGCCATAAATAAGTAACAAAATACGAATGACACCAGTGTTGCGGCGTATACAAAAATAAAGTTCCCGTGGCTGAGATTTTTATATGTGAATTTATTGTTACTATATTTTATAATATTATTATATTTATTATGTTTAACTTATTATAATATAACCTAATTCTATATTATTTAATGTTTATTTTTGTAGTATTGATCAAATGACCTAATATTTATATATAATATAATATTTATATGTTCTTTTATTAATTGTTATTTTTATTATTAAAACATTATTTCCGTTTATTAGGGTTCCGGACCCAAAGAGTGTCAACGGGACCTAAGTTTCCAGTATCGTTCCGTCTGTCTGTAGCAGGCTGTATTTTATGAACCGTAATATTTAGATACTTGAAATTTTCACAGAATGTGTATTGGCTAATTGTATTGCTGCTATAACACCATATAATAAAAATGAAATAAAATAAAATATTAAAGGACCCCTAAATCACGTTTCTTGTATGAAGGCCATAGAATAAACGTGATTTTTTTCTGTATTGATATGTGTTTTGTTTACAGACTGTGGCGAAACCTGGATTAACACACAATAAAATGATGCTGTGTGTATGGTGGTATTGGAAGCGTATCGTTTATCATGGGTTTTTACCACCTGGTAAAACCATCGATTCTGATCTCTACTGCGAATAAATAATGAGACAAGCAAGAAATAGAAAAATAAAACGACCGGCATTGATCATCAGAAACGGAGTGGTCTTTCATCGTGATAACGCCAGACCACAAGATTAGTTATCTGTTTGAGACTTTCAATACACACTAACATTCCTAAAAATCCAGTATTTGCTTGAGTACTTAAAACTGGTTTAAAACTTTTAATCATTATTTTCTTTTGTTGCTAGTGTTCTTTAAAAGAAAGCTTTTTTTATTATTAAAGTTTTTGATATTGTATATAATTTAATGTAGTAACATTCTATAGTTTAAAGAAAGCTTTCTGAAGGTTTTTCTATTTAAGTATATAATATATTGTTTCGCATGGTCTAAAAAATCAAGAATATTACTTTTATTTTCATTATAAATGCGATGACTAAATCCATGTTGCTTCAAATCTCTGGTATTGAATATATCTAATAAAACTACTTGTCGCATTTTTTTGATCAATATCCCAAGATTTCTACAGCAACGCGATTATGTCACTACCTACAAGATCGCAACAAGTTATTGAACAAAATGAACTCATATATATTATAATTAAATCTAATAAAAACTTTAAAGCAAAAATGTCTTGAATTTGTACATAAAATACAATTTATGTACAATTATGGGATCATCTTCGAAATTTTCAATTTATAGGTACTTGGTAGAGCCATACAGCAGCTATATTACTGGTATAGTTGTAGCACTAATGGGTCGGCTCGATCGGGGAGGACCACGCTCTCACAGAATACCAGTGTAAAATAGCAGCTTAACGCTGCTGTGTTTCCTATGGTGAGTGTAGAGAACTTGAGACCCTTTTTACTGGAAACGAGGTATTCCATCTTAGTCCTCAGGGGTTGCAACGCATCTGCATTTTGATTCTTAACCGAAGATATATGTAGATGTCTATGAGCCACAGCAACCACTTGCGATCAGATGGACTGTGTGCTCGTTTGTCACCCTGATCCTGTAAAAATATCTCAAAATCAGTTATTACATAGAGAATTTCGTACAAACTTGTTGAAAATGTATGGAAGACCTAATTTTTCTTGCGATTTCGAAGATGGATCTGTAGTAACAGTTGTTCATATTGACGCGTTGAATAGAAATAGAAAGCACTATTTTGGTTACACCATGTAATATATTATAACCATTTTTTTAAATAAAATGTGAATATTAGTCAGATATTTTAATATGAAAATTAAACTGATAAAAATGAGGCCTTATCATTTATATGCCATTTATTCAGAAGAAAAACCTATATATATAATATACACAAATATATTGTTACATTCGCTATTAATAAATTATAAATTTTTAAGTATTTCTGGTCTACATTCATAACTATGAACTTAACTACTAAGCCATAGCATAAAATAAATTTTCTCGTTAATCGAGTAATAGTTAAGCTGCTTGCATATACAATTTTTCACACACACTAGCATCCTTGCAATTGTCTTATACACACTACAATATTGAGATGCCGCATTCACGGAGCTGTTATTTTCAGGTAGCACGGTATCTAGTCAGAGTGCGCGATGACCTATTAATAATTTAAATTTTTAAATTGTTTTCTAAATTTATTTTATTACAATATTTTTAAGCAGACCGTACACACAAGCCTTGGTATTTTAATTATAGTTTCGCAATCGTTTCATTTAGGAATATTCATAGGATGAAATAAAAATTTAAAATCAAATTATTGCTGTAGGTTGAATGACTAATACAAATCCATTGAGTAAGGAAAAAAATATCGTAGGTTGAGATGTCATAGGATGAATACGGAATACCCTTAATTGGAAAAATCCTTTTACGAAAGTGGAAAAGAAAATGACGACGAGAATTTACCTACGGTGATTTTTGAGCACTCAACGCTCAACCATTTAATCTGCCCCGCCTGCACTGCAAAAATGCCTCCTCCTGCAGTATTGTCATTTCACAGCGCAATTTAGGGAAATAAGTCTTTTCCAGCTCGATTCTGCTTTCAAAAAACAACGTAGTTTTGCATCTTTTTCACTTGGAATCTTTTAGAAAAGTAAACTTTTTAGTTATGTTAGGTGTTCCCTAATTTCTCAACAAATAATAAGTACTTAGTCATCATTACAGTAGTGCGAGTGAATGAATACCAATAAATTCATTAAAACCATATAATACTTGTTTCCCGGTGGGTGTCATATAATGGCGGTGTAAGAGAACCCACTACACCACATCATGCCGTGGGTGTCATAAGGGGCTACTAAGAGATAATGAAAAATTAAACTTTGAATAAAATGTAAAAACTGATTTCAAAACAAATACAATAATTTCCACATTATGGCTTCTGAAGTCAGTCCATCTATTTATCTAGTATCTACAGCCTATAAATGTCCAGTACTGAACATAGGCTTCCCCATAGATTGCTTCATAGGGGGGATTTTGCCCAAGTTGCCATGATTGGCAGATGGATTACCAATAGTAAATACCGAAATCATGGCACTCGCACTGTTAATGCTCTTCCCCCACAACCTTCCAGAGCTTACTAAAAGTAAGCTAAGTGGCCACGGGGACGATGCAACATGGATGAAAATTGCGTTATTCCTCATTATATTTTTGACTTATAGTAAAATTAAAAAAGTACTTGGGAAAACGTAGGCTATATAATAATTACTTCAGAAATATAATTCAGAATTTCCTATCTTCATATATAAAAATTACGTGTCACGTTGTTTGTCCGCGATGGACTCCTAAACTACTGAACTGATTTCAATGAAATTTTTGCTCAATGTGCAGTTTGGTCCAACTTAAAAGATAAAATAACTTACATCTCAATTTATAGTCGCAATACAATATTATTTTATTGCAAATTATTTGTCTATTATTAGACAGTCACAATCATCTGTTAGCTCCAAACCTTGATAAAGAGTAATTGTGTTCCTCTTGGTAGAGAGTAATTGTGTTCTGTGTTGTGTTCTGTGCTCCAAACGATACTGTCAGATGACGATATCTGTTGACTGGATTGAGTAAATATTCAATAGATGGCGCTATGTTAAAAATACAATTGTTTAATATTACTTGCTAATGCTACAATTTAGAGGTATAACCACCACGTGTTGCTGTAAGTATTCAACAGATGGAACTGATTTCAATGAAATTTTGCAGACTGTGTGCAGTTTGGTCCAACTTGAGAGATAGGATAGTTTTTATCCCGATAAGTGACCCTTAATTTTTTTTATTGCTAATTTCAGGAGTTTTTTGGGAAAGCAAATGGTCGTTCAGAAGGGGCAGAACAATGTCTGTCTGGTCAGCTAGTATATAATATAATGAAACATATAATTCCGCATTCTCTATATTAAAGCGTGGGTGACGAACGAGCACACTTAATGGTAAATGGATGATATGACCTATGGAATCTATCAAATAATCAAAATGCAGATGCGTTGACACCCTTGAGGCTGTGATTGGAATGCCTCAATTGTTTTTAGGATACGAAATAAAGATGCACTATTATTATCTACAAAGCTACAAAGCACGGACCTGCATCCATCGACTTCCTGCATGTCTTACGAGGTCGTCACGGTCTGAATGATTTATGAAAAAACATACGGTCGTATGTTTTTTCATAAATCATTTATAATAATTATAATTATTGGGTATATTCTTTTATTTATCATTTACTCTTTCATTACAGCCCATCATTAGTCCACTGCTGAACATAGGCCTCCCCCAAGGAATGCCACAAAGCACGGTCCTGAGCTACCTGCATACATCGACTTCATGTCTTACCAGGACGTCACTCCATCTAGTGGGGGGTCGCCCTACACTCCGCCTACCGGTACGAGACTGCCACTCGAGAACCTTTCTTCCCCATCGGTTGTCGGTTCTACGAGCTATATGGCCAGCCCATTGCCACTTCAGCTTACTAATCCGTTGGGCTATGTCAGTCACTCTGGTTCTGCTGCAGATATTCTCATTTCTAAGTTTATTATAAATAAATCTGTGTATTTTATGGCAAAAAACAAGTCCAGGGGACTAAATAGAGGGCACTGAAGCCAAATTTGTGGTTTTTAGAATTTTTGTCTGTCTGTCTGTGTATTACCGATTCACGCAAAAACTACTAGACAGATTTCCATGAAATTTTGTGTGTAGGTAGTTAGGAACACGGGGCAACTTATAGGCCATTTTTTATCCGATTGCGAAACTTCAAAAAATGAGGGTTAAGTGTTTTCCTCCCTCAAGATGTTAATTTCTATTTTATTTTATTGATTATTGATGTGTTGTTTAAATAAATTATGTTTAAATAATTTCATTCTTAATAAATTGAAAATAATAATATTCATTTTCAGTTCTTTTGTTATTTCAATTTAGTAGGAATTAATAAAGTTTATAGTAACTAATTACTACTTAAATAGATAATAATGACATCTATCGAAAATCATAAAATGTAAGATGTTTCTGAGTTTGATCTATAAAAAGTTTTGTTTATCTATAAATAAACTGACAAAAACTGTAATTATTGCAAAACTATCTTTATCCGTATAGTTTAAATAAAGAGATTTTTATATGGCCAGATCTTAGAATTAATACTATCATAAAGTGGTCGATTATGGCACGAAATGGTGACATTTAATTAAATTTAACATTGTTTTTGACTATATCATGATATAGCTTAACCTAATCAATGAATAGAGATCGTTTGGCGATATTAACAACTAAACACAATATTGCTATTTCTTTATATTCTTTATATCGTAAAATAATTTCATTACACACCGCTAGCAGCGCTGATCGTATTTTTACAGAAGCAGAATTTTTAATAGAATCTACATCACTTTATGCCTAATTTATGTATTATAAAAATGTTGGCGTGGCGGGTGTCGGCTTTGTTGTGATTTGGCCATCGCAGTCGTACGTCGACTTATTGTCGCTGAATACTAGAGAGTACACTTTTTGTTTTAATAGTTTTAAACTCATAATAGCGCCATCTACTTACTGCTAAATAATGTAATAATAAGTAACTGATGAAATAAAGAGGATTCTATTAATACTTATTGTTCCAGCATCGAAAATTGTCAGACTTAAAATATCCAAACCGGTGTCGGGATGATTCATCTTAATTGTCACTTTTACTGTGTACACAAAACTGTGATTAAGATAGAATGTCTTCAGTTGTTCAGTTGTTCAATGTAAGTATTTTTTACGTGGTAGAGCCATGCTACAGCTATATTAGTAGTAGCATGAATGGGTCAGCTCGACCGGGGAAGGACCACGCTCTCACAGAATACCAGCGTAAAATGGCAGCTTGACACTGCTGTGTTTCGTATGGTGAGTGCAGAGAACCGGAGACCCATTTTACTGGAAAAGAGGCATTCCATCTTAGTCCTCACGGGTGACGACGCATCTGCATTTTGATTCTTTATTGAGGATAAATGTAGATGTTTATGGGTCACAGCAACCACTTACCATCAGGTGGACTGTGTGCTAGTTTGTCACCCTATCCTATAAAAAAATTGAAGATTATGTGGACTGTAAGATTTTCATCTCTAAATTGTGGAATAATTTGATTGACTAATTACTAGGTAGATGGGGTGCACAATAGTACAAAAGCTTCTTTTCAGTTTTTATGAGTTGTATTTAAGCAAATAAAGAAAGCCGTGTGGCGCGCTGTATAATTTCAAAGCACAGGAACAAGAGTGTTCAATTCCCGCGAGGGCTAATGAAACTGGTAAGAAAATTTTATTTGCTGATTTTCCACGTACTCAGTGAAATGGTAAAGAATAACTTGGTGACGAAACCTTGATCTCTAAGTAGTTCCAAAAAATTGTGGACATGTGAAACGACTATTTTGCACATAAGTAATTAGCAGCCCTGTGCACAGTGGTAAGACGTATGTAAGCTGCTTCTTTACTTTCAATGAGACATAAAACAGTTTGTCATATTCATATATTAAGATAGCATTATTTGAGAAGTTAAAAAAATATTTCGGAAATCATTTTTAGGTATATTTACGTGAAGTCGATCAACCCGCGTTGGAGTCAACTCAATCAACGATTTTTTGTCATAAAACTCTCTGCGTCCTGTTCCCAGTAGTGGGAGAGTTACAACACGCGTAATCCCATCAGAGCCCGGATGCAGACGGTGTACACGCGCAAGTCGCCATTGTAAAGGTGGAAGGTTGTCATAGCATACTACCACAATCATGCCTTCACGGACCGGATTTCCACGATTGGTGAACCATTTGCCACGTTGTTGAATTTCATGCAAATACTCTAAGCTCAAAACAAACGTCACCTGAATAATCTACCCGGATTTTCATCCACAAGTGAAACGTCGGGGATAGCTGTTAACGGTTCACCTATCAGAAAGTGAAACGGAGTTAAAGAGAGTGGATCCTGCGCATCGGAGCTCAATACGCATAGCGGACGCGAATTTAGCACTGCCTCTATTTGACATAATAGGGTATGCATCTCATCATAGGTTAGGATACGAGGACCTACTAACCGATGAAAATGGTGTTTAAAACTTTTGACGCCCGCTTCAAAAAGGCCACCAAAATTACTTGCATACGGTGGCTGAAAATGCCATGTTATTCCTTCTTCCAGAGTCTTATTCTGGAGCGCGCCTTGCACAGTGTCATTCTGTAGGAAGGCATACAAGTCCTTTAGGTACCTGTCACAGCCGATGAAATTCCTTGCATAAACCTCGGCGTGACGTGAAGCGTCGTAGTGCCGCTAAGAAACCCTCTGTTGTAAGTTCCGAAACTATTTCGAGGTGTATGGCCTTAACGCACATACATACAAATACACAGGCGTAACATTTTACTATTTTTGCATTTCGCACTTTGTTAGCTCGAACGTAAAAGGGACCAGCGAAATCAACAGCGGTTTTAAGAAAGGGCCGTTCGGGTCGCAAACGTGAGGCAGGCAATGGACCCATGCTGGGCTGCTGGCGCACGGGACGTGCTCGAAAACAACGGAAGCAGCGATGAATACATTGCCGCATGACGTCACGCCCGGATAAGATCCAATATTTTTGTAGAAGTATGTATTGTGTACTTTGCGCACCGGCATGCAAGTGAGACACGTGAGTGTAATTAATAATTAGAATCGTTAACGGATAGTTTTTAGGTAAGATTAATTGGTGTTTTGATTCATATGGTAAAAGGGACTTATGTATCCTCCCACCTACGCGAAAAAAATTTTTTGAGTCAATAAAGGGATTTAAGCGTCTTAATTGATTTGACGGGAGTTTTCCCTTAGAAAGGTTGTAAATGTCATCACGAAAAACGGATTGTTGTACAAGAAATACGAGTCGATTCAAAGTAAAATTAAACTCGGTTACGGAAATGTTTAGAAAGAGAGATTTGAACCTTTTTACATTTTTTATAGAAACGGAATAATAAAGCAGTGACACGAACCAGTTTACCCAGGGATGAATAACGTGATATAATTTCTACGTCTTCGTTGGTGGAAGAAGAAGTACATGGATTGGAAACAATTGCAATGGTACGTTTTTCTTCTTGTGTCTGAGTAGCTTTGAAAACAGGCCAAGTAGCCTCATCCTTTTGTAAAAAGTGAGGACTGCGGAACCATATGATATGATGTAAAAAATTGGCGGGAAGCATTCCGCGTGAAGCCGCGTGTGCCGGATTGTCTGCAGACGGGACATGCCGCCAACGGCAGTACAAAATATTACTTATAATTTCTGTTATGCGATTGGAAACAAAGGTTTTCCACTCATGTGGCGAAGAACGCAACCACGCTAGTACCACAGATGAATCCGACCACGCGACAATCTGATCGCGAGGTATGCGATTCCCATAAATATTTAAGGTAGCTTTCATTAATCTAGATAATAATAGGGCCGCCATGAGCTCTAGACGCGGTATGGACATACGTTTAGTAGGCGCCACGCGTGTTTTAGATAGAAGAAGGTAAGTGTCCACTGCACCCATGTCTCCCCGTACGCGAAGATAGACGCATGCGGCATATGCTTTCTCGGATGCATCTGAGAAGCCATGAAGTTGTACAGAATGAGTGTGGGTAAATACATGTCGCGGAAAAGTAACTTTCGATAAGAGTGGAAGCTCGTTAGTAAAACTGGCCCATGAATTTATTATATCTTGGGGTGGGTGTTCGTCCCAATCTACACGTGCTATCCACAACAACTGGATTAAATGTTTAGCAAAAATAGTGACTGGCGATAAAAGACCAAGTGGGTCATAAATTCTAGCAAATTTCTGAAAGAATCGAACGCTTAGTACATTTGTTAGAGGCAATTTTAACACTAAAAGTAAATGTATCTGAATTTCGGTTCCACTGAAGACCAAGGACTTTAGTTTTCATGTCATTTTCCATCTCCGCAAAAGGTACGTTATGGTGCCGCTCACCATGAGAATTTGTGGGCTGACCCGCAGCGAATAACCCAGGCGAGTTACTGTGCCACTTGTGAAGAGTGAAGCAGGCAGCCTGACATATGCTTATTAACTTCTGTTGTAGAGCAAGAGCTTCTGCCTCCGTATTGTCGCCTGACATTATATCATCTACGAATATGTCACCTTTTATGACTTGAGAAGCACGTGGAAAACGAGTGGCCTCATCAAGCGCAAGCTGTCGCATTGTACGAAGTGCGAGGTAAGGCGAGGAACTAACTCCGAAAGTTACAGTACGAAGGCGATAGTCACGTATAGGTTCGTCAGGAGAAGTGCGCCATACGATGCGCTGAAAATCCCTATCTGTGTCACGGACTAAAATGTTGCGATACATCTGTTTAATGTCAGCTGTGAAGGCAATAGAATGAATTCGAAACTTCAGTAGAACGTCGACTATATCCAGATGAAGTTTGGGTCCTGTAAACAAAACATCGTTCAGGGAGTTCCCATGGGTAGTCTTACAACCTGCATCGTAGACCACTCGCATTTTGGTTGTTTCGCTAGATTTCTTCACCACGCAGTGGTGCGGAATATAATGGGAGCCACCAGATTTAGGTGAAAAGCCATCACAAGGTTACATGTGATTAAGGTCCAAGTACTCCTGGAGGCATGCATGATAGCTATATTTCAGTGGCGGATTGCGTTCGAGCTTGTATTCCAATCTGCGAAATAGAGCGATATCAATGTCACGTGACTCACCAAGGAGCAAGGCGTCAGGCTTGAAAGGCAGAGCGACTACATATCGTCTTCTATCATTACGCGTATACGTGTTTTCGAAAATTGTCTCACACAAAACTTCGTCGGGAGTGAGAGACCTTTGTTCTGTAATTGATTCTATTTCCCAAAAGCGTTGGAGATCAAATTCATCGTTAACCGAGCTGTGAAACACTTGAAGTGGGAATGAAACGGGTGAATGAATATTAACATCAAGCTTGCCTAGCAGTAAATATCCAAAAATACAATTTATTGCTATGGGTGTACCAGGCGCTCCAGTCACCGTATTGTTTAATAGAATTTGGGGAAGTAAGTCCGCTCCAAGTAACATTTCTACGGGTTGTGGTGTGAAGAAGTCGGGATCAGCCAACGTCAATTTTTTAATGTGTGACCATTCCTTATAAGGTAATTGACAAGAGGGCATTTGTGTAGTAATAAGCTTCGGTAAAATTAAGGCATCCATTTGTACCGAAGGTTGTGTTTTATTTTTTGGTGTAATATAGCACGAATCTAAACCCTTTGGATAAACCGGTTTGTTTTCATTAATTCCGTAAACAGGAGGAATATTGACATGTTTTCTCGCTAAGCCAAAACGTTGTACGCACGCCTCACTAATAAAAGAAACCTGGCTTCCCGAATCTATGAGACGACGCACTGTCGATCGCTTATGATTATTTACGTAAACATCGATGAGCGCTGTTGACAGTAACATTGTACTCGTTCGTACTGACGGAGCAGAACTAGATTGCACCCTAACGTCGCAAGTCGTGTGATTTATCGACGTCATAACCAGCTGAGAATCGCTCGAAGTGGCGGGATCGTACGCTGTAGGAGGGAGTGAAGCGGAGCTGTCATGCGGATCAGTTGTCTCGGTAGCACCTACATAAGATTGATTATCAAAATGAATTAGCGTATGATGATGTTTGTTGCACGTCCGGCACATAAAATTTGATCTGCATTGCTTAACGTCGTGTCCAACGTGTAAACAATTAAAGCAAACGTTTTTACCACTAATAAATGTATAGCGCACCTTGGGTGATAAGTTTAAAAACGTCGGACATTTAGTAAGTGTATGCTGGGCGTCACAGCATATACAATGGAGATATTTAACACTCGGAAATATGTTTGGAATATTATATGCAGACTCTGAGACAGGCTGTGATGTGTTGTTTCCTATAAATATACGGCGTGCGCCCGGAGATGCCGTCGTGCGGCTACCGCCGCTGCCTGATGGTGCGTTTGATTTTAATTGACCCTCGTGTTTAGTAATCTGACCAAAATTAGGGTGAGAAATTTCGCTTGCGGACAATTCCCGTTCCAAAAAGGATATTAGTGTGTTGATATCAGGAATTTTTGATGGTGATATTAATGATAACTCAAAACGTTTGCGGATAGATGAGGGATTTTTTCGCAGTAAAATCGTTAATAAGATAAAACTCCATTCGTTTGTAGGAAATTTCATGACTTCAAGTGCTTTAATGTTTTCTTGGTAAATGTTTAGTAAGTTACGTAAGCTGATTGTTGATTTTTCTGAACAAGGTTCAACATCGAGAATTTTGTCGAGATGAGTGGAAGCTATAATTCTTTTGTTCTCATAACGTGAAATTAATACCTGTAAGGCTACAGAATAGTTCGCGTCGGTAATGGGAATTGATTAAATTAAATTATAAGGTTCATTTTTTAAAGTAAGGAGTAAATATCTGAATTTCTCTGCATCCTTGTAGGCATTATTGTTATGTACGAGAGAAATATATAAATCGTAAAATGAATTCCAGTCAGTACTATTACCAGAGAAGCTGGGCAAGGGAATTTTAGACAATTTTGGATTGTGGGATTGTGCAAACGATTCGGAGTTAAAAGACCTACTCATACGCCTGACTTGTTCGTCATCTTGCTTTAATTTGTTCAGATGTGTGACACTAGCGTAGTATGCGTCATCAAAATCGTTACGAATTTTAATTTGTTCATCTTTGTTGAACATTTTTGTCTTTATTAGACATTTTTCAATTTTAGTTTGCAATTTACTAAACTTTCTTTATTGTGCAGTAAGATCTTTAGTTCGCGAACGGAACTATTGTTCAACGGTCGTTGCGAACTGTAATATTCTTTTTAAATCATCTAAAATAATATCGCGTTCGAACATATCCTGCTCGCATGAAACATCACACATGAATTGTTCAACTCGTGCTCGATCCGGCATTTTGCGTTACAAAGATGGCCTATACGACACGTCGGTGAAAATACGTATGTACGTTAAATTTAAAAATTTAAACTGTGTGTGAAACTAAAGATAACACTCTTACTAAGACAGCACGATTTGAAAGGAAAGATTTGGCTCGCAAGGATCAAAAAAAATTATGTTATGTACACATAAGACCTGGCAAACACTCACCTGGGTAATTTCTGAGCTGCTCGCCGTTTACCGGGCCCGGTGTGATGTATCTTCTGGCCAAATATGTCCACTATTGTTCTTTTATCCACAGGTCAGGAATGGAAAACTGCCTCAGTATTCGATGGAGCAGGGGAATGAGATCGTATCTACTGTTGGTAACGAAACGCGCACGTAATGTATACCGTCAAAGGCGTTAGTGCTTGCGTTGACGAAGAAGTTGGCCGTTACTATAGTATGTGCCAAATCGATTGAGAAAAACGGACAATGACCTTTCGGTCGTTTAACCAGGGGTTACAAACCTTCAATATATAGGCACATTTTATATGTAGTACTTTCTTTATTTATAATGATTTTTTTATAATGATTGATATAATATATATTTATTAACTATTATTAAAAAGTTATGTGAAAGATCGCTGTAGAAGAAAAATCATCTATTGTTATAAAGTACTTTATTCATTTAACAACAAAAAACATTAATTTATAACACATATAAAGATTCGAGTGATAACGACACCGAATAAGTACGTACTTATGCAAAAGATAAAACTTTATTTTTAATATTATATAAGAACTTTATTTTTATTCGGTGCAATCATCACTCGTATCTTCACTTGATGAACTATCTGTAACATTAATTATAAAGCGATCTGCAGTTTGGTCAATTCTATCATCCATGCCACGCATTTTTTGTTCAACCTTAAGGACATGCTGAACACAGTTTTTCCATTTATCTGGCGTGATTTGAGTTAAACCATCTTTAAGTAAATTTTTAACATCTTTTAACTTGAAAGTTGTATTTTTTCGTGCAACGTACCCTTTCACATCTGCCCACACAAGTTCAATGGGGTTAAGCTCACAGTGATAAGGAGGTAACCTTACCACTGTGATGCTTTTTTCTTTTGCCATCTCGTCGGTGACGTAACTTCGATAGTTATCTTTAACTGCCTTTATTTTTTCCATTAAGTGGGTCTTTGTGTCCGAGGGCACGTATGCGATCTGTTTAGATTCTAGCCATTCCTGCATATTTTGTTTCCGCCAAGACATTGTTGGGGTTTTTTCTAAACGTCTGGAGTGGTAACTAGCGTTATCCATAACTATGACATCGCCGCTTTGCAGTTTTTCTATTACTTTTCTAAACCAGTCCTCGAAATGGAGAGCGTCCATACTCTCATGGTAGTCACCAGTAGATGATGATTCAAATACCCAATCACATCCCTCCAAAAAGCCATTTTCATTGCCAACGTGTACAACTATTAATCGCTTTCCTTTACCCGAAGGGGCTTTCGCGCCAGTAGAGTAGCCTTCTAACCGTGATTGACGAGAAGATTCAATTGTGGTGTCTTCCCATACCTTTCCCATAGTATGACCTGCGTTAATCCATGTTTCGTCAAGGTAAAAAATGTTACGTCCCTCGTTTCTTAATATTTGTATTTCTCTCAAATATCTGGTACGCCACAGAACTATCTCTGGGCGATCTATTAGACCACTTTTTCTGTTTCTCTTTATATATTTGAATTTTAAATGGCGCAACACACGTCGCAGGGAAGTTTTGCTCAAGTTTGGCAACTGGTCATCTTGATTTATACTGAGCAAAATTTTGTCTAAAGTCGGTAATTCTCCTGCAAGAAAGAACTGATGCACTTTCGCTCTTATAGCCGATTTATCAAAATCGTCCAACTTGTCAATTACAGACTTTTTTCTTTTATTAATTATTCCCTTTTCTGGTATTTTATGGGAATCTCTATACACGCTTAATACGCGATATATAGTGCTCTTGCTGACTCCTGAGATCTCCGAAACCTTTTCTACCATATTAACGTTTGAAGGATACACGTCTTCGGGCTAGGTGTTTTTGACATATTTGTATACATTAATGATAATCTCTTGTTCCCCGACCGACACAAGTGGTAGGTTTTCTCTTTTTTACTGGTGACGTTAAAGGTGCTCCAGAAGATGGGCCTGTAAATAAATGACAAAAATATACTACCATAGTACTACATCACATAAATACATATTGTTTTAGAAAATAAATACCACATGGTCACATAAAAAGAGCGCTTTAAGAAATAGAAAGGCTACGTCGTCGCATTTGTACCTATTTGTACGTACCTGCTACGTTTATTATGGGTCGGCGACGTCTCTTTCCACTTGATGTTGAAGGACCGGGTCCTTCACCAAATTCTCCTGAACTCATGTCTATTTAGTAACGACCGTCACAGTAAAACTAATATAACAGATTCAAAAAACAAAAACTTAACGATATAACAAATTTAACAGTAAAAACTCAACTAAAACAATGCAATGAATGCTATGAATTACCCGAGACGTACACACGCAAGCGCTATCCGAACACGAATGAAAACAAAATGGCGGACCGGCCCAAAAAAGGTGACGCATCTCTGGCTGCCATTGTCACGTTTCTTTTAGAACGAACTGACGTAACGCGCGTTTTGTTTATTTTAAAGGGATGAATTTGCAAAAGCTCAATATGGTGATTATATTGCTTCAAATATTTTTTTAATATGAAACTGTTATTAAATGAATTGCTGCGTTACTTACCATAAATTGAAATATAAAATATAACACATTTTTCGCGATGTACCGTAAGATTTTACTATGTTTATAGGAACCACAGACAATATTATTTAAGAAACAAAAAAACAAAACATATGTGCTGACCTAGAAGTGGGAATAATATCAATATTTAAATATTGTTATCACATCTAAATTGAGATTTTGTAAGTTACGCCTTTTGACACTCGGCTCATATCTGAGGTCATTGTCCGTTTTTCTCAATCGATATGGCACATACTATAGCGGTCGTTGCGGGTGTAGTTGAAAAAAGGGTTGCTCGCTTCAAAGTTAGAGTGCTTGCCAGTAAGAAAAAATATTTATTCGAAATGTTATCCGTAAGACGAAAAATGTTTTCCTTTCAAATTGCACTATTTCTAGTTATAAAATTATACCGAAACATTAATGAAAAAAAAAAGAAATACGGAACAAAAGGTTTTCCAGGGTGATTTGGCTGTATAATGAGTTCTTATATTTATGCGAACACTACACATTTCAATAAAACAAATTTTACGGATTTTATCGCGTATATTAACTTATTTTATATCCCTGGGAGGGACTGAGGTGTATAACGTCCCAATGTCATAGTTAACCACGGCTACCTCTAGATTAAAAATTATTAATTTATGTTCAGATTTACGCAATATGTTGCTACTTATATAAAGGCTTTTTATATAAAACAAAAAATAGTACAAAAGGCTTGTAACTCTGTATAAAAAAGTCACTTACTCTCAATTTCAAAGAAAACACGTAGAAAAACACGTAGTTACCGACTAAAAACAAGTATCCTTCCGTTTGTAACTGATGTTTCATGTCAACTAAACTTAATTAGGTCTAAACAAGTGAAAAAAGCATAAAAAAGAAAATTATTTTTACTGTTCTGTGACGCATGACACGCCAGGCGTGTCGTGTAATATTTGTTCGCCGCCACAGCTAAAAGTCGTCGAAAATCGGTGCCTCAACGAATCGGTTAAAAAGGAGTGGGCTCTTTCTTGAAGGTCCCTAATATCGGTCCGATAATACGACTATCGGTCCGGAAAAATCGCTGGTGGTTATCGATTCCACAAGGAAGTTTAAAAGAAAACTTACCCTAAATCGCACAGTTGTGGACTGCCAATCATGCAAATGGCATGGATGGTATCGCGAGTTTTGTCGCGAAGTGCAATGGTGAAATTGAGCGGCTGCAATTAGTCCGAACAATTCTTCAGAGCACTCTCCGTGGTAGATGCGATAAAATATGCAAAGAGATGCAACATCTCTACGCATTGCTAGCGAGTCAAGCCGATCGGAAAGAACTCGGTCATCGACGATTCGAACCGCTCTGCGCTGGATGCGGTCAAGTGGAAGGAGCTGGCACTGGGGAGCCCCTGCCCAGAGATGGGAACAGTATTCCCTGTGAGGCCGAACCTGCGCATTGTAAAGTTGCAAGCGGTGTGCCGGCATGAAATACAGTCCCGTTCTGCTGAGTACGGCAAGTTTGTCCGCCGCTATGCTTTATTGCGTGCTGGCGGACTTAACATGTCCTTAAAATGTGTTTGCCTCATACAGGTTTACACACCATGTTTTATACCGCCGAAGATATGGTAAGTGAACACTCAAAATATCAACAAGTGTGGAGATTGCACCCAAATTGCTCGTGTATATAGTAATTTACTCAAAGGCTGCCGTTATATCCTATCAAAATCCACAGCTGAACGTAGGCCTCCCCCAGAGATTGCCTCATAAGGGGCATATTTTGCATAGTTGCCACGTTTGGCACTCAGTTTTTTATTTTTAGTTGGTTAATACCAACTATGGTTGGTCAACAACAACAACAATGGCCCGCAGCGTCTTCCTAATGAAAGGCCTACGAGGGCGGCACTGAAAATTTCGGGAATCAAGGAAGTGACACAACATTACTATTTAAAAATGTATTTATTGCTTTTCGAAGTAATCTCCGCCAAATTTGACACATTTTTCCATACGATGGAACCAATCATTGAAGCAACCATTCCATTCGGAAGTTGGGGTCTCCAAAATGGCCGTTTTGTAGGCGTCCACAGCTCCTTCAGGTGATGAAAATCTCTGTCCACGCAATTTATTCTTTATTTTAGGGAAAGTATAGAAATCATTAGGGCTTAGGTCGAGGCTGTACGGCGGATGGTCTAATAATTCTATGTTTTCTTGCTCTAAAAACTCTTTTGTTCTGTGTGCGGTGTGAGAACTCGCATTGTCGTGATGGAGGATGATGCGGCGGTTGCAGTTCTCTTTACGGAGTTCAGAAACGACCTGTGGCAAACAAATGCTAACATACCATTCTGCATTAACTGTTCTTTGTCCCTCAAGAGAAATAGTCGTAACATGGCCGGTTTCGGAGACAAACGTGGCCACCATTTTTTTTGCAACACTCCGTGAACGAACAATTTTTGTTGGCTTTTACTCATTTTCGAACACCCAAACTCGTGACTGGTTTTTTGTTTCAGATTCGTACGCATATATCCAGGATTCGTCACCTGATACGATGTTGTATACAGCATTTGAGGATCCTGCGTGGAATCTTTCGAGAGTTCTGACGCACCAAGTAACGCGAGCCGCTTTTTGCTCTTCACAGAGCGAATGCGGTATCCATCGGGAAAACAACTTTTTAACACCTAATTGTTCATGCAAGATTATTTGTATTTGACTCATGCCAATGTCTAAAGTTGCCTGAATTTCGCGGTATGTCATATGTCGATCTTCCTCAATCAGCTTACGCACAGCATTAACGCTTTCTTGGGTGACTGCAGTTTTTGGACGACCTTGACGGGAATCATCACTGAGCTTGACACGTCCACGTTGAAATTCAGCAAACCAGCGATAAATTGTGGTTTTGGATGGGGCTTCATCACCAAATGCAGAAATCATCCGGTCAACACACTGTTTTTGTGTTAAACCACTTCGAAAGTCCTAATAAATCATCGCTCTTGAATTTTCTCGAGTCAATTCCATTTTCTCAACGACTAAACAAGTTTGACGAAACCTTGTGATAAGACCGAGAATCTTTTTTTAAATAAATAAATGGTATTGGATTTTTAAAACCAACGACTTTTTAATTAAAAAGATTTTAATATGACAGGAACAGTGGAAATATTCCATTCCCAATACTTTTAGTGCAGCCCTCGTATTTCCTGGCTTGTTTCACTCTGTCATCTCCTAGCATTACCACTACCATCTCGAGACGGCGAAGCCGGCCTTGCTCTTTCTGACTGAGACGCAGCTGTCCCTCCGGCTGATACTTCGTATCTCTCCTGCCCGGGGTACAAATTGGAGCACTCCTTTGCGCCTCGGGCTGGAGTTTGCGTATACGTCAGAGAGGACAGCTGTTCTCGACGCCTCGGTAGTCTTGAAGGTTCGGACCTGTCCATCCTTTGGCTACGCGTAGACAGCGACGACCATCCGCGAGTCTACGGGTGCCTGTATAGGTCCCATAGCGGTAATGCCGAAACAGACCGACTCATCGACCACGTCCAAATGGCTACAGATTCCTTTCTACAATAGCTCCCATGCACAAAGATCGTGATCCTTGGCGATTTTAACGCCCACCACGCCGAATGGCGCGGTTCACGTTTAACCGATCATGCGGGGAGATCTGTTTACGACTTTGCCTTGGCATATGGTCTGACACAACTGGTTACATCGCCTACGCGGATTCCAGATGTTGAGGATCATACACCTTCCCTGTCGGACCTTCTGCTGACCTCTCACCCGGACGGATATCAGGTTTCCGTCGATGCCCCTCTTGGCTCTTCGGACTATTGTCTGATCCAGAGTGTGGTGCCACTCACACTCCTCTCGCGGTTGCTTTCTGCAGGTTGCCGCCGTGTTTGGCATTACAGGTCGGCGGATTGGGACGGAATGCGGTCTTTCTTTGCTTCCTACCCATGGGGGCGGGTTTGCTTCTCGCTGGATGATCCCAGCGCTGTTACTGACTCTGTCACTGATGTGGCCCTACAGGGAATGGAACTATTTATTCCATCATCTGTGGTACCCATCGGAGGCAGAACTCAGCCTTGGTTTGGTCGCTCCTGTAAGACTGCATTACGCAGTAAGCAGGAGTGTTAGCAAGCCTAGCGTGCGGCTTCGGCGACTCGGAATGTAAACTCCAGCAAGTATGCTAAAAAAAGAAGTATAACTTCGCCTCCAGGTCCTTCAAAAGAGTTATTGCCAAGGCAAAGTCAAAGCACATAGGCAGAATTGGCGAGAAACTAGTTCGTCTTCCTTCGGGAACCCGTGCATTCTGGTCTCTCGCCAAGGCTGTCCAAGGGAATTTCTGTAAGTCATCACTACCATCTCTGCATAGGGAGGACGACTCACTGGCCCACGCCGCAAAAGAGAAAGCCGACCTTTTAGGCTCCCTTTTTGCGTCCAACTCAACTCATGATGACGGGGGGAACACACCGCCGACCATCCTGCGGTGTGAGTGCTCCATGCCGGATGTGCGGTTCTCACAGCGCTCGGTTCGCAGAGCACTCCTCTCCCTGGACATCCACATGTCGAGTGGGCCTGACGGAATCCCCCCAATTGTGCTGAGGACGTGTGCTCCGGAGTTGGCACTGGTTCTAACGCGTCTTTTCCGGTACTCTCACTGGACATCCACATGTCGAGTGGGTCTGACGGAATCCCCCCAATTGTGCTGAGGACGTGTGCTCCGGAGTTGACACTGGTTCTAACGCGTCTTTTCCGGTACTCCTACTCTCTAGGCGTAGTTCCGAAATCATGGAAGACAGCTTTTGTCCAACCGATCCCTAAAAAAGGCGACCGCTCAGACCCGTCCAACTACAGGCCTATCGCCATCACCCCCTTGTTTTTCCAAAATAATGGAATCCGTTATAAACTGCCACCTCATGCGGTAGCTTGAGGATCACCAGCTGAATAGTGACTGCCAATACGGTTTTCGTCGGGGTCGATCAGCTGGTGATCTTCTGGTCTACTTGACTCATAGATGGGCGGAGGCAGTAGAGTCCAAGGGGGAAGCATTGGCCGTTAATTTGGACATTGCGAAGGCCTTCGATTGGGTTTGGCACAAAGCGCTTCTTTCGAAGCTCCCTTCCTATGGGCTTCCCGAGAAATTATGCAATTGGATCACCAGCTTTCTTGCAGATCGGAGCATCAAGGTCCTTGTAGACGGTGCATGCTCCGACTACAAGCTTATTAACGCTGGTGTTTCACAAGGCTGCGTGCTATCACCAACGCTGTTTCTTCTGCATATCAATGATATGTTGCACACCGGTAGCATTCATTGCTATGCAAATGACAGCACTGGTGATGCTCTATACACCAGCCGTGCCAATAATTCTCAGGAAAACGTCGCCGAGTACCGGAACAAACTTGTGTCTGAAGTCGAGTCTTTGCTGGACAAAGTCTCGGATTGGGGCGACTAAATCTAGTCCAGCTCAATCCTCAGAAGACACAAGTTTGCGCGTTTACCGCTAAAAAGAACCTCTTTGTCGTATCTCCTCAGTTTCAAGGTACTCCCCTTGTTGACTCAGCCAGTATCGGAATCCTCGGCATCGACATATCGAGTGACGTGCAATTTCGTGGTCACTTGGAAGAGAAGGCCAAATTAGCCTCTAAAAAGCTTGGCGTGCTCTGCAGAGCGAGGCAGTATTTCATGCCGGCACACCGCCTGCAACTTTACAAGGCGCAGGTTCGGCCTCACATGGAATACTGTTCCCATCTCTGGGCTGGGGCTCTCCAGTGCCAGCTCCTATTCCACTTGATCGCAACCAGCCAGTGGCGTAGCGTGCCTTAGATGGGCCCTGTATCAAAATTTGTTGGGGGCCCCCAATGAAGAGTAAAGATTTCATAAAAGGAACAAAACACTTGAAGTTAATTAAAATTATTATATATTGATTATAAGTTATTACTCACAATTAATACTCCTAGGAACTAAGCTAGCCATACAATACTAACATAGCTGAAGACGATTCGGCGGCATTCATAGCTGAAGACGTTTCAGGTTTTTTTTTTTAAATCTTTGCTTCTATAGATAATAGTGATACCCTTTCCTGTCCCGTAGAAGTCCTTGGAATTTTTGGTTACACACGTTCGGCACAAATGGACAAAGTTACTAAGAGACGGCCCCCAGTCCCCGGCGGCCCCGCTATTCTTGGCTACGGTGGCAACCATGGTAATGGCGGGGCAGGGGGTGCTAAGAATCTCCGTTGGAGGTTCGGTTGCCACCTACGACGACTCAACCTGGCAACATACAACGCACGCACCCTGAGGACTGACGAGAAGATTGTGGAGCTGGAAAAAGAGATAAACAAGTTACGCTGGCATATTATAGGATTATCCGAAGTCCGAAGAGAGGGGGAGGACACGGTAATCCTCGAATCCGGTAACTTGCTTTATTTTCGGGAGGGCGAACATCTGTCCCAAGGAGGTGTCGGATTTATCGTCCACAAGTCTCTCGTTAACAACGTTGTAAAGATTGAGTGTGTCGACGAGGGTTGCGTACCTTATACTCAGAATCACCAAACGGTATTCGCTGAAGGTCAGACAGGTTTACGCACCAACCTCGGCACACCCCGATGAAGAGGTGGAGGAAATGTTGTAGTGTTATGCTACTTACATATCATTTTACACTATTTTAAATTTATTTTTCCATTCTGTTTTTTATTTTCTGCATTCACTGGATATTTTGCATCACCTATATTTCCATAGGATCCTGTAACGTTTTTAGACCACAAGAACACAATAACAAATCATTTTCACTTCGTATTTTCACGCTACCAGCACTTTTTAAATCGGTGTCGATGGAGTCTACCTTTTTCGATCTTTTATTTAGTTCTCCGTAACTCTGCAATTTCGGCTTTCGTGCGCTCTGTTGCGCTACCTTTTTTTCTATATCAATAATATCTCATTTTTTACTTAAATCTTGCCGTTTCTCTATTACGAGCCTGAAACCAAAATTTAACATGTTTTGACATCGTTGTTTATCTGGTTGTCATGGCAATTTTTATACAAATTCATTACCGGTCTGATGTTTTTACTTCAATACTTCCACAAAAATACTCTTTTCCTCTTGGCCATTTACAAAAATTTGCTTTTAATTTAAATAATTTCCCGTTCTTATCCCAGATCCGTCAACGAGCGCGGAGCTCTCTAAAAAGGTATAAAAGCCGAACAATCGGCCAATAAAGGCAGTCTCGCTTCAGCTTTCAAACTGGAAGCATCTCCTAAAGGCCTTATCTCGGGGCCGCACTGATCCGGGATTCTGCAAGCCTCTGCCTTCACCTGAAGTCGTCGCCTAGCCACGCCTACACCTCCACCTACTAGTGCCCGCGCTATCTTTAGCCGCTGTGCGTGCTTGCTCCAGGCGCTGTGAACGTTTACTCCAGGCGCTGAGAGCGTCTACTCAAGGCGCAGCGTGTGCCTACTCTGGGCGCTGCGTGTGCCTACTCTGGACGCTGCGTGTGACTACTCCAAGCGCTGCGTGTGCCTACTCCAGGCGCTGCGTGTGTCTAGAATAGGCGCTGCGTGCCACAATCGCCATGTGCGGTGTGCCACTTTGATTTTCAGGCTCCGCTTCAGTATTCATCTATCTTTATTTTTTTTTTAAATAATTGTAATCACCCATCACCATCATCATACTTCATTTTTTTTATATAAAATTGTAAATATCTTTTTAAAATTTTAAATAAATTATTTTTTTTGTTCTATTTTTTTTTGTTGTTTCGTTATTGTTAGGTTAGGTTCTTTTGTTTTTTAATTGTCGCTTCACGACAATGTATGAGGATATCTCTAGAGCCATGCATTCCTACAAAATCCAATATACGGTGTTAATGGGAGACTTCAATGCAAAACTAGGCACAAGAGAGAACGGTGAGCTGAAAGTAGGGAAATTTGGAATAGGGCAACGGAACCCAAGGGGCCAGCAGCTGGCCGACTTCATGGAGAAAGAGGGACTCTTTATGATGAACTCTTTCTTCCAGAAGCGGCCCCATAGGAAGTGGACCTGGTCGAGCCCCGACGGTTCGACAAAAATGAGATTGACTTCATTATGACGACCAGACGACAACTGTTCAGTGATGTCTCAGTGATCGCGAGGGTGAAAACCGGCAGCGATCACCGAATGGTTAGAGGCACACTGAACCTAAATGTTAAGTTGGAGAGGCCTCGTCTGATGAAGTCAACGCTACGTCCCCCTGGTGCTCTAATCCAAAGTCCCAAAACCTTTCAGCTCCAGTTACAAAACCGTTTTCAGTGCCTAGAAGACTGCAATGAAGTGGACGATATGAATGACAAGCTCGTGGAAACTGTCCATGCGGTCGGAGCTAAGTTCTGCAAGACCCGCCGCAAAAGAACACAAAAACTCTCCGATCACACTCTTAATCTCATGGCTGTTAGACGGGAGATGAAGCTATATTCTTTAACAGATTTGACAGCATACAGGCAACTGAACAGACAGATCTCCAAATGCATGCGGCGGGACTTACGCAACTTCAATACAGCTCGTATTGAAGAAGCGATCGAGCGGAACCAAGGCTCCAAAGTCTTTGCCAGAGATCTGTCTGCCAGAAAGAGCTAACTGTCAAAGCTGAAGACCGAATGTGGCAGCATCGTTTCCGGGGCACCTTAGATTTTGAGTGAGATTGAGAGGTTCTATGGGCAGCTGTACACGTCATCGTTGGAGCCACACGCAAGTGTGAGTAACGATCCAAGAGTGAGTCTTATCCGACATTATTCCGATGATATCCCGGACGTCAGTCTGAGCGAGATTAGAATGGCTCTCCAGCACCTTAAAAACGGCAAGGCCCCCAGGCGAGGATGGAATTATAGCGGAGCTTCTGAAAGCGGGTGCAAAATCGGTACTTGAAGTCCTTCAGAAGCTCTTTAATTCCGTCCTCCACGGTGGCATTACACCAGAGGCGTGGAGCAGAAGTGCGGTGGTCTTGTTCTTCAAGAAAGGCGACAACACTCTCTTGAAGAACTACAGACCGATTTCCCTTCTTCTTTCTGTCGGTATATCTAAGTGCTGAAGTGCTTGTCCAGTAGGGCTACGATGGCTATCCGAGTACAGAACCAGAGTACGAAACCTATCCAATTGCAGAGAGGTGTAAGACAGGGTGACGTCATATCCCCGAAACTCTTCACCGCTGCATTGGAAGACGTTTTCAAGCTTCTGGACTGGAAAGTATACGGTATCAACATCAATGGCGAGTACATCACTCACTTTCGATTTGCCGACGATATAGTCCTTATGGCAGAATCGCTGGAGGACCTAAGCACTATGCTCAATGACCTCAATAGTTTTTCCCAACGGATAGGTCTTAAGATGAACATGGACAAAACAAAGATTATGTTTAATGTCCATGTCACACCTATGCCGGTAGTTGTTGGGAGCACAAAGCTCGAAGTTGTTGACGAGTATGTTTACCTGGGACAAATAGTCCGACTAGGTAAGTCCAACTTCGACCGAGAGGTCAATCGACGGATTCAACTCGGTTGGGCAGCGTTCGGGAAATTACGGCACATCTTCTCGTCAGGTATACCTCAAAACTTGAAAACGAGGCTATACAACCAGTGCGTGTTTCCAGTGATGACATACGGAACTGAGACGTGGTCCTTCACTGCTGGCCGGATGGGAAAGCTCAAGGTCGCTCAGCGAGCTATGGAGAGGTCTATGCTCGGAGTTTCTCTGCGTGATAAACTAAGAAATGAGGATATCCGCAGTAGAACTAGAGTGACCGACATAGCCCAACGGATTAGTAAGCTGAAGTGGCAATGGTCCGGCCATATAGCTCGAAGAACCGACAACCGATGGGGAAGAAAGGTTCTCGAGTGGCAGCCTCGTACCGGCAGGCGAAGTGTAGGGCGTCCCCCCACTAGATGGAGTGACGACCTGGTAAGATATGCAGGAAGTCGATGGATGCAGGTGACTCAGGACCGTGCTTTGTGGCATTCCTTGGGGGAGGCCTATGTTCAGCAGTGGACTTGTGAAGGGCTGTAATGATGATGATGATGATGAAGTTCGGGGCACGGCCCTACCATAGGGCGAACGGAGCTGCCGCACCAGGCGTCAAGTCCCAGAAGGCGCCTTAGTCAAACTTTTATAATAGCATAGCTAGGTACATAATAGAAAAATACTATCTTTTAGCTTATTTAGGTAACAAGTTTGCACGCTCCTTAGAAGCTTACTCTCTATTCCGTTTCTTTGCTCATGTGCCTGAGTTTATTGATGAAAATTTTCTCGCTTTTCAATATTTCTGTTTCGAACATGTGGCTAGTTGATATATGTGCGTATGGCTTTATTTGTTGAGACGAGCTCGGCATTCTTCAGCGCTTATTTGTATTTTTTACAAACTCAACAAAAAAATGGGAAGTTATTTCTAAACATGTGAAGAGCTTAACTTTAATGAAGGTTTGACACACCTTGATGCGAAAGTAGAGTCAACAGCTAGCAAGCAGTGCGGTATCTATCAGTACGCCGAAGTAAAGAGTGCCTTGGAAGAAGAATCGACATAACTGATCCCGTGGCAAGTTTGGAAGCTAAATCACTTGCAGCCAATTTTAAAAAGTTCAAGTTTTTGCTGTCTTTAGTCATTTGGTACGTTTTATTCCACATTAATCTTGTCAGCACATGCATGCAAGCAGAGCGCATAGATTTATCAGATGCTACAAAACTGATGCACAAAAAGAATATACCTGGAGACGAAGGATTAACAAAGGCTCTCATTGCAGCTAAGATATAGCTAAAAAAGCTGAAATAAACTCTGAGTTTGAAAGAATCTGCGAATGAAAAAAGAAGAAAATGTACTTATAGCCCAGGAGAAATCGGCGCATGAGTACCAAAACTATTCCACCTCAATTTTTTCATGCGATTCTCTTCAAGTTGTCCTGCTGAATGATATATATGCATGTAACCATGGGACAACTCGGTGCCATATTGTTTAAACCGATTTTTTTCAATTGCAAGGAATTGTTATTTTTAAACTGGACAAATTTCTTTTTGTGTTCTTTGATAAAATACAAATAAAAAAGCCCCATGACTTATTACGATAAAGTTAACATTTTCGCTGTTATGAATTTTTAAAGGTTTGAAAGATCCCAAATTCGGATACTTTTGACTCTAAACATATAAAGAAAAAAAAATTTAATATATTCCGGATCAAGAAATGTTATTCAGAACAAATGTCTATCCAATGTTAGACACCGCCATAAACTTAGACATGCTTTACACGACTTTTTACAATTAATGAGACTTGGCATTTATAGCATAGAATAGAGAGTTTCCTCTATGATTTGAATAAGACCGATGAAAATTTTAAAAAAAGTATGCTCAAAGGAGGAATAATGAACGCATGATCTTAACCGCGATTGGAGCTTTCAAGAGAAAGGATGTGTTTGTAAAAGTTTTTACATATCGATAAAGGTCACCCGAAAGCAGTCCTTCAGCTCTTAGTATTAAATAATTGGCAAGATACGTTACCTAATATTAGGTATTTACCTATGAAATTGCCGTTTTTTATGAAAAAGTTAACGTAAGCATTTTTCTATATTTTTTATTTCTATTAATCAATGTAATCACCCATGCAATCAATGCATCTTTGCTAATGCAGTAGCAGTTTATTGATGCCCTTCTTGAAAAAATCAGCTGGACGTGGGAGGCAACAAATTCTTGAAAGGTATTTTGTACTGCCTCTCGGTTATTGAATTTTATTCCCGCCAAAAAATTATTTAAATTCTGGAAAAAGTAGAAGTCTGTTGGCGCAAGATCTGGTGAGTACGGTGGATGACGGGAACTTCTAACCCAGCTCTTGTAACTTGGAGACGATCTGTTGTGCAGTATAAAGTCGCGCGTTGCGGTACAGGAGCAGCGGGGACGAGCGATTGACCAAAGCTGGTTGGAGACGTGTGAGCTTCTCCATCATTGTGTTCAGATATTAACAGTACACATCTGCAGTAATGCTCATCCTGTTTGGTAAGAAGCTGTGATGAATCACACCGGCACTAGAACAACAAACAGTGACCAACACTTTTCTAGGGGTAAGTTTTCGCTTAGGGCTTTATTTAGGTGCTGAATCAGGATCCAACCAACTTGCTGAGTACTTACGATTGTCAAACAGAATCCATTTTTCGTTACATATAACAAAGCGGTTCATAATTCCTTCGTTTGTATGCTTGTAAAGCAGTGCAAAGCACGTCTCGATGCGTACTTCGCGATGGCGATCATTAAGTTCGTGGGGCGCCCATATGTTAAGCTTTTTTACCTTACCAATTTGGCGCAAATGGACCAATATTGTTTTTATGCTAATGTGGAAAGCTTCTGCTAATTCTACCGTACATTGAGTATCATCAGCTTCCAGAATCGCTTTTAATTCGTCATTGTCCTTTAATTCGACCAAAGTTTTCGGACGATCACTGAGTTAATTTTTCAGGTCGAAATTTGCAGAACGGAAGCGGGCAAACCAATAACAGGCGGTGTGTTAGTTTGTAGTATTCGCTCCGAAAACGTCGTTGATGTTGCGTGCCGCTTGTGCCGCGTTGCTGCCACGACGGTATTCATTTTACTTAAGATATTGTCGAGATCTTCCCAGTTTCATGCTTGCATGTGTACGTACAACTGGTATATATTAGGGGTAAGCAAGGGGGGCCATAATTGGGACTCGCTCAATCCTAAAACTTGCCTCAGGCCGGCACTGGTTCGGGACCCCTGTAGCCCGGGGGCCCCGTATCATTTATACGGCGGTAGCTACGCCCCTGCATCCAGCGCAGAGCGGCTCGAATCGTCAACGACCGAGTCCTTTCCGATCGGTTCGACTCATTGGCCGTGAGAAGAGATGTTGCATCTCTTTGCATTTTCTTTCGCATTTACCATGGTGAGTGCTCTGACGAATTGTTCGGATTAATCCCATCCGCCAAATTACACGAACGCACGTCGCGGCAGAACTCCCGATACCATCCACACCATCTGGATTATTGGCGGTCCACCACTGTGCGATTTAGAAGACGTTTTCTTCCTCGCACAACTTCCTTGTGGAATAGTTTACCACCTGCGATTTTTCCGGACCGATACGACTTAGGGACCTTCAAGAAAAGAGCCTACTCCTTTTTAAAATGCCGGCAACGCATCTGCAATACCCCTGGTGTTGCGGTTGTTCATGGGCGGCGGTAGTCACTTACCATCAGGTGAGCCGCATGCTCGTTTGCCCTCTCTCATATAAGAAAAAAACCTACGATACGATATAGGATAGTGGATATCCTTACATCAGCACTACACGGCTCTCACTGCATTAATAATGCTAAACCACTTGTAGTATATTATACACGTATATGATGTTGAGCGCCACTATCTGGGGGCACGGCAGTGCCCCCGCCAAGTCGAGCAAAAAAGCGGCACAGCCGTACCATCCTTTTCTCGAAGCAGTTCAGGCCATTTCCGAAACCCTATAACTTCGTTAAGGATAAAACTAGAAGCCTGAATTTTTACTAACCAAGTAGGCATTGTATAAACTCGGTATATTTCAAATTTTATTAAATTTGAACCAGTAGTTTAAAAATTATAACTAGTCAAAGTTTCTTAATTTTGTCACTCACTGACTGACAGATCATCAAAACTCTAAGGCACTTCTAGCAGACATAGAAACTTCAAATTTGGAATACAATTATTGTTTAATATATAAATCAAGGAAAAATTAAAATATTTTACAATTTCGGTCCAGTTTTCGAGATACACCAACTGCATAAATAACTTTGTAATCCCATATAAAAATATAGTATTACAAGGTTACATTTGCAGTGAATGAATCAGTGTACCTATATATGTATAATGGAATAATAGGTGTAAATAGCTACCTAGATATAACTATCTACAAAAAGAAATGAGATGCCATCAAAAACATAACTTGTAAAAAAAGCCAAGTCTCGCAACTCATTTCTTCTACCGTAAAAAGCTGTGAGATCCATGTACTTAATACCAAGTCGGTTAATTTATTCAGTCCATAGATTGATACATAGATTGACTTGGCAATCGCACTAAACAATCTAATTTAATATAATATGTATTCCTTGTGAGATGTATTGTGTTTTCATGCGATTGCCAAGTCAATCTATGTATCAATCTATGGACTGAATAAATTAACCGACTTGGTATTAAGTACATGGATCTCACAGCTTTTTACGATAGAAGAACTGAGTTGCGAGACTTGGCTTTTTTTACAAGTTATGTTTTTGATGGCATTAATGTCTGTTACATGGCAACACTAGTTCCCACTAGCGCTCTCTAGTATCGAGTAGCAGAACTAGGAGAGTCAAGATCATTTCCATGGAAGATCTTTCTAGAACTGTCGACACCTAGTCAATCAGGACCGATATAATAATATAATATAATATAATATTCCACAACTATCACACAACGCCATCTAGTCCCAAGCTAAGCAGAGCTTGTGTTATGGGTACTAGACAATTGATAAACATACTTATATATTTCTAAATACATAAATATTATAGATAAATTACACCCAGACACAGAACAAATTGATCGTGCTCATCACACAAACATTTGTCCTGGGTGGGAATCGAACCCACGACCTCCGGCATAGCAGTCAGGGTCACTAACCACTAGACCAACAGGCCTGTCGATATGTACTCGAACATTCTAGATGTTTCTACAGTAGAAGGTTCTGGAAACTAACTGAGGTTCTATATATAGCCGGTATAGACCGCGACCGAGTCAGTATTGAATTGGCGATACAAGCGAATACTTTGAAGCGATACAACTGCGAACTAAAGTGATCTGTAGTTTATTTTTTATAGAGGATGGGGCAAACGAGCATGCGGCTCACCTGATGGTAAGTGACTACCGTCGCCCATGAACAACCGCAACACCAGGGGAATTGTTTTGTTATTAGTGTGGTTTTAAGTTGTAATTAGTGTTCTGTAATTAAAATTCAAAGTAATGGTAAATCACTTGGCAGTTTTTAATTGTCTCGAACCCCAAGCTGGTAACAATTGGTGTCAGAAGTGGGATTAAATCATGCCGATTTTACCAAAGAATGACACGGAGGGTATCCGTACCCGAAGTCAACGCCAGCAGGAGACGGACCAGAGACGATTTGGTGGTGCAACGCCGCAGACGTCAGAGGGCCAGCTGCTGACCACGGCCCGCTGGCAGGAGGAGTAGGCCCCTCGACTGGAAGAGCAGATGCAGCGGGGACAGGAGGAACATGTCCGTCGTTTGGAAGAGCAGCCCAAACGCGATAAGGAAGAGCAGACGCTCATCATGAAGAACCTTCACGCTACCTTCGGAAAAGAGATAAGGGAAGTGAAGGATAGGGTTGCTCAACATAACAACCGCCTGTCGGAAGCTGAGAACCAAATCGACCAAGTGAATAATCGGGTTGACAACGTGATGGCTGACGTGAAGAAAAAGCCGGACGACCGCAAACTTGGGGATGGAATTACAGCTTCCCTTGGTAGCTACAACACCTTCGTTACGTGGATTCAAAGTGCCGCCATTCTACGGGACTTCCTCCTGGTGGGTCTAAAAAATCCAGTTTTTTTTTTATAGGATAAGGGTGACAAACGAGCACACAGTCCACCTGATGGTAAGTGGTTGCTGCGGCCCATAGACATCTACATCTATCCTTTATTACAATTCAAAATGTAGATGCGTTGTCACCCGTGAGGACTAAGATGGAATGCCTCATTTCCAGTAAAAAGGGCCTCCGGCCACCTGCACTCACCAAGCGAAACGCAGAGGCAAACCTCTACTTCACGCTGGTATTCTGTGAGGTCGTGGTACCACCCCGGTTCGAGCCGGCCCATCCGTGCGACTGCAAAAGCTGCTGCGTGGCTCTACCACATATTTTAGTTAGTTTAGTATTTTAAGTTTGAGGCTGTCATGAAGGCGAACGGCTGGAATAAAAGTCATTGCATGACTGCTCTTACCCTAGGCTTGCGCGAGCAGGTCTTAACTGTTCTGGAATCTCGCGGTAAGGAAGTGACTTACGAGCAGCTCCTTGAGGCATTGGAGGCGAGATATGGCGACGCTCACCTGGAACACGTCTTAGTGCGCAGCTTAAAGATCGCGTGCAACGCAGCAACGAAAACCTTCAGCAGTGGGCCCTTGAGGTGGAAAAGCTGGTTCGAAAAGCATACCAGTCTGTATCTGCGCTTATTGTAGGGAATCTGGTGCAGACATTTATCGACGGCATCCGCGACCTTGAATTCAGAACTGCTGTGAGGCTCGGGCATCACGAGACGCTTAAGGACGCGTTGGCCCATGCACTGGAGGTGGAAGCCGTGCGGCGGGATCATCGTTTCCATCGCCTCAGGGAGGTTGTAGCAGCTACAGGTCGCGACCGCAATAAATAATACAGCCCAAGGTGCTACGGCTGTAGAGAAAAGGGCCATCATCGATCCAGCTGCCCTAAGCAAACTGTAGAAAAGGAAGGTGATCGATCTCGAGAGAGTAGTGCGGCTAAAAGCACCGTTCAGCAGCAGCAGGAATACGACTTTGTGATCGAACATCGCAGCGGGAAATCTCATGGCAACGCAGATGCATTAATAAGACCTTTTCGTGAAGATTGCAAGCATTCTACTAGGCAAGAGGGTAAGTAAGTGGTATCTGTGAGGATCCTCGGAGCAGACCAGCCCAGCAATGAGTGGGAGGACAGCCCACAACATGCACAGCAAGAAGATTCGGATATCAAGCCGATTCTGAAATGGATGATGGCCAGTGCTCATAAACCCAAGTGGAGCGACGTCTCAGCGATGAGTTCGACCAGGAAAAGCTATCGGGCCCAATGGGACAGTTTGCTGATTCAGGATGGAGTCCTGTGCCGTAAATGGGAAAAATGCTCGAGGAGACATTTGTCATTTGCAAATGGTTGTCCCTAAAGCTAAAGTACCGGATATTCTACAGATATACCATAATGGTTATTCAGGAGGCCACCTGGGAGTTAAACGAACTCTACTGAAGATCCGAGAACGATTTTATTGGGTCCACTATCGTGACAATGTCGATGACTGATGTCGCTAATGTACAAGTTGTGCGGCTGTAAAGGGACCTCAGACTCGTAGTAGAGGTACATTAAAATTGTACAATGTTGGTGCACCATGGGAGAAAATAGCCCTAGACGTTGCGGGGCCGTTTCCGGAAAATGAAAGTGGTAACAAGTATTTTATGGTTGTGAGGGATTACTTCGCTAAGTGGCCAGAAGTCTTCGCCATACCAAGAAGCTTCAACAGTTGCAGATAAACTAGTTCATGAAGTCTTCTGTCGTTTTCGAGTACCTTTATAGATTCACAGCGATCAAGGATGGAATTTTGAGTCTCAAACATTCCAGGAAATTTGCTGAGTGGGTACTAACAAAACAAGAACAACTTCTTACCACCCACAATCTGATGGAATTGTAGAACAATTTAATCAGATATTGGAGAGGTACCTAGCAAAAGCTGTGGAAAATCGGCAACGAGACTGGAACAAGCACATACAACCGTTTTTGTTGTCATATCGAAGCGCTGTTCACGAAGTACAGCTTTTACAAATTTTGGAAGAGAATAAAGGCTGCCTGCGGACCTGATCATCGGAATACCACCTGATGCCCCACGCAGTGTAACCGATTATGCAAATGACTAGCGGAACAAAATGAATGACATTTTATGAGTACGTCAGACAATCGGGCCAGCAAATGTCTGAAAAGATGAAAACCCGGTATGACCGCAAAATGAACAACGAAGGGTTCGACGAAGGTTCACTAGTGTGGTTGCAACAATCCAGTTCGCAGCAAAGGGAAATCTAAGCTTCAAGGTAAATGGGACGGACCGTACCCAATAGTGACAAGGATCAATGACGTAACCTACCGGATACAAAAAGGTGCAAGAGGTACTCCTAAGATCGTGCATGTGGATCGACTGGCGCGTTATTATGGGCCCGATAATGCTCAGGATGAGCATGTCTTAGGAGGGAGCAGTGTTGAGTGCCACTATTAATGTCTGGTACATGGCATTATACGAGGGGTGATCAAAAAGTAATGATAATCGGTTACTTCAGGTCCGCATAAAAATCCAAAAAAAATTTTTTTGCTTGCTTATATACTCACTACGTCAGCCTAAAAAAATCATATAAATAGATCACGATTTCCGGGAGATACATTCATTTGAATACGAACATGGAGAAAAACGAAATTAGAGCTGTCACAAGTACCTCTGTTTGAAAAAAATGTCTTCAAAAGACATACACAGTAACTTAGTGGAAACATTGGGGGACTCTGCTCCTCCATATTCTACAGTTGCACGCTGGGCCAAGGAGTTTAAACTGGGCAGAACATCCACTGAACATGAACATCGCGAAGGACGCCCATCCACGTCCCTTACTGAAGACAACGTGAAAAAAGTCGAAGATGTTGTGTTGGCAGATCGAAGAGTGACCATCAGGCATGTGGCTGAGGTCACAGGGATCTCATATGGCAGCGTTCAAAGAATCCTTGCGAACGAGTTGCATATGAAAAAGGTCTCTGCGCGTTGGGTATCCAGAATGTTAACCGACGAGCAAAAGAAAAATCGAGTTGACATTTCGAAGGTCAATCTCGAAAAGTTCCAAGCAGATCAAGAAAATTTTTTGTTCCGTTTTATGACTATGGACGAGACCTGGATCCACCATTTTGATCCTGAAACGAAACAACAATCGATGACTTGGAAGCGAGCCTCCTCACCGACGCCTAAGAAACTCATAGTTTCAAGTTCGGCGGGAAAGGTTATGGCATCTGTTTTTTGGGACGCTCAAGGCATAATTATGGTGGAATATTTGAAAAAGGGAGCCACTATTACGGGCTCTTACTACGCAGACCAAATAAGAAGATTACGGGAGGCCATTAAGCAAAAAAGGCGCGGTAAACTGCGAGCTGGAGTGCTGTTTCACCAAGACAACGCACCGGCTCACAAAGCCGCAGTTGCGATGGCTGCCATTCAAGAAACGGGATTCGAACTGCTCGAACACCCTCCCTATTCGCCAGATCTAGCTCCTAGTGATTTCTACCTCTTTCCTCGGCTCAAGGAACGCCTCCGAGGCAAGAAATTCGAAGACGATAGCGAAGTAATGGCCGCTGTTGAAGTGTTTTGGGAGGGTCAAGACAAAGAATTTTTTTCAAAGGGAATCCTGGGTTTAGAAAAAAGATGGACTAAATGTATTGATTTGTTAGGAGACTATGTAGAAAAATAAATTATAATTTTAACTTTAATTACCGTGTTTTATTTTCATTATCATTACTTTTGGATCAACCCTCGTACGTGGTAGTCATGCTGCAGCTATATTACTGGTATAGTTGTAGCACGAATGGGTCAGCTCGGCCGGGGAAGGACCACGCTCTCACAGAATACCAGCGTTAAATAGCAGCTTAACACTGCTGTGTTTCGTATGGTGAGTGTAGAGAACCAGAGACCCTTTTTACTGGAAAAAGAGGCATTCCATCTTAGTCCTCACGGGTGACAAAGCATCTGTATTTTGATTCGCAAACGAGGATAAATTTAGATGTCTATGGGCCACAGCAACCACTTACCATCAGGTGGACTGTGTGCTCGTTTGTCACCCTATCCTATAAAAAAATGGCAACACTAATTACCACTAGGGTTCTCTAGTATCGAGTAGCAGAACTAGAAGAGTCAAGATCCTTCTAGAAATTTCCATGGAAGATCTTTCTAGAACTGTCGGCGCCTAGTCAATCAGGACCGCTATGTACTTGAACATTCTAGATGTTTCTACAGTAGAAGGTACTGAAAACCAGGGCTCGGAAACCGGTTCAAATTCTGTACCGGTTTCGGTCAATGACCCCAAAACCGGTTTTTGTGGAATACCAGTTTGCACAAAATTAGGTTTAGGTAGTAAGAATTAACCGGTTCAAACCAAGTTTTGTAATGTCCCCTCTCTCTCCCTTACCTCGCTTACACGCAACTTTGTACGGCTGCCCACTGTCTAATTCACGAGGTTTTTAGACACACGATAATAAGATTCACAACGTGAATCTACCTGTCCTATTCAGCACTGCCTTTACGTTTTACGGAATTAACCAGTTAATTTGGGTGTCAAAACCATTAAGTAACCGGTAACCTTTATCATTTAGTCATTTAGGTTTAATAAAAACCGGTTAATTTTTTAACCGGTAATTGAAGTAACGATAAATTTACCTGTAATTAATCGAAATTAACCGCTCTTTTTAAACCGGTTCCGAGCCCTGCTGGAAACTACCTGAGGTCCTATATATAGCTGGTATAGACCGCGACCGAGTCAGTATTACAGATACAAGCGAATACTTCGAAGCGATACAACTGCGAACTGAAGTAATCTGTAGTACAATTTTATTATTAGTGTGGTTATAAGTTGTAATTAGTGTCAATTTTGATAATTCACACGGCAGTTTTTAATTGTCTCGAACCCCAAGCTCGTAACAATACTTACTATGGAAAAAATAAAGTAAGCCCATACACGTCCCACTGCTTGAACTACCACGGCGCTAGTATGTAGAAATCCTTGCCTCTAATACGACAGTAATATTAGCCATTTATTACTTAATGTAAGAAGTTAGTTCCCATGTAGTGGCGGGTAACAATACCTACTACCCCATATCTTACCGTGGGTGTCTTAAGAGGCGACTGAGCGAAACTGAGGCAGAAGATAGGCAGCAGCATCTGTTTTCGAGAGTCATTTCTGATAAAAGCAAAAAGCAATAAAAAAACTGCGGTTGTCAACCCGCTCACCAAGCGTGGCAACTATGGCAAATATCCTCCCATGACGAAAGTTACGCTGAAACCGCCCCATTTCTGGCGGCCCAAAAAAAACACACGCACCCTGAAGACTGACGAGAAGATCCTGGAGCTGGAAGAAGAGATAGACAAGTTGCGCTGGAATATTATAGGATTATCCGAGGTCCGAAGAGAGTGGGGTAGGACATGGTAATCTTCGAATCCGGCAAGTTGTTCTATCACCATGCGACCATCTGTCTCAAGGAGGTGTCTGATTTATCGTCCACAAATCTCTCGTTAACAACGTTGTAAAGATTGGGAGTGTCGACGAGGGTTGCGTACCTTATACTCATATTGGTTTACGCACCAACCTCGGCACACCCCGATGGGGAGGTGGAGGAAATGTATGAGGATATCTCTAGAGCCATGTATTCCTCCAAAACTCGCTATACAGTGTTAATTGGAGACTTAATGCTAAAGTAGGCACAAGAGAGAACGGTGAGCTGAAAGTAGAGAAATTCGGAATATGGCAACGGAACCCAAGGGGCCAGCAGCTGGCAGACTTCATGGAGAAAGAGGGACTCTTTATGATGAACTCTTTCTTCCAGAAGCGGCCCCACAGGAAGTGGACCTGGTCGAGCCCCGACGGTTCGACAAAAAATGAGATTGACTTCATTATGACGACCAGACGACAACTGTTCAGTGATGTCTCCGTGATCGCGAGAGTGAAAACTGGTAGCGATCACCGAATGGATAGAGGCACACTGAACCTACACGTTAAGTTGGAAAGGTCTTGTTTATGAAGTAAACGCTCCGTCCCCCTCGTGCTCTGTTCCAAAGTCCTGAAACCTTTCAGCTCGAGTTACAAAACCGTTTTCAGTGCCTAGAAGATTGCAATGCAGTGGACGATATGAATGACATGCTCGTGGGAACTGTCCATGCGGTCGGAGCTAAGTTTTGCAAGACCCGGCGCAGAAGAACACAAAAACTCTCCGAACACACTCTTAATCTCATGGCTGTTAGACGGCAAATGAAGCTACAGTCTATAGTAGATTTGATAACATACAGGCAACTGAATAGACAGATCTCCAAATGCATGCGGCGGGTCTTACGCGACTTTTATACTACTCGTATTGAAGCGATCGAGCGGAACCAGGGTTCCAGTCTTTGCCAGAGATCTGTCGGCCAGAAATAGCCAACTGTCGAAGCTGAAGACCGAGTGTGGCAGCGTCGTTTCCGGGACACCTGAGATTTTGGGTGAGATTGAGAGATTCTATGGGCAGCTGTACACATCATCGTTGGAGCCACACATAAGTGTAAGTAACGATCCAAGAGCAAGTCTTATCCGAAAACTATACCGATGATATTCCGGACGTCTGAGCGAGATTAGAATGGCTCTCCAGCATCTTTATAACGGCAACACGGCCCCAGGCGAGGATGGAATAACAGCGGAGCTTCTGAAACCGGGTGGAAAACAGAGTCCTTCAAAAGCTCTTTAATTTCGTCCTCCATGGTGGCACTACACCAGAGGCGTGGAGCAGAAGTACGGTCGTCTTGTTCTTTAAGTAAGGCGACAACGCTCTCTTGAAGAACTACAGACCTATTTCCCTTCTAAGCCGCCTCTATGTGCTGTTTTCGAGAGTCATTACGTATCGTCTCACATGCAGACTCGACGACTTCCAGACTCCCAAACAAGCTGGTTTCCTAAAAAGCTTTAGCACCATAAACTCTTCGGCATATTGTACAGAAGACAGAGAAGCAAATTGTCTGGCGTATGTGGACTATGGGAAAGCCTTTGGTTCCGTCGAAATTTGGGCGGTGCTGGAGTCCCTTCAGCGGTGCTTAATTGACTGTCAGTATATCGAGTGCTGAGGTGTTTGTACAGTAGGGCTGCGATGGCTATCCGAGTACAGAACCAGAGTACGAAACCTATCCAAGTGTAGAGAAGTGTAAGACAGGGTGACAATATATCCCCGAAACTCTTCACCGCTGCATTAGAAGGCGTTTGCAAGCTACTGGACTTGAAAGGATACGGTATTAACATCAACGGCATGTACATCACTAACCTTCGATTTGCCGACGATATAGTCCTTATGGCAGAATCGCTGGAGGACCTAAGCACTATGCTCAATGACCAATAGTGTATCCCAACGGTCAAGTCTTAAATGAACATGGACAAAACGAGGATCATGTATAACGTCCATGTCACACCTATGCCGGTAGTTTTTGGGAGCACTAAGCTCGAAGTTGTTGACGAGTATGTTTACCTGGGACAAATAGTCAGACTAGGTAAGTCCAACTTCGACCTAGAGGTCTATCGACTAACTCACCTCGGCTGGGCAGTATTTGGAAAATTACGACACATCTTCTCGTCGGATATACCTCAAAACTCGAAAACTAAACTGTACAACCAGTGCGTTGCTAGTGATGACCTATGGAACTGATATGTGATCCTTCACTGCTGGCCGTATGAGGAAGCTAAAGGTCGCTCAGCAAGCTATGGAGAGGGCTATACGGGGTTTCTCTGTGTGATAAACTTAGAAATGAGGATATCCGCAGTAGAACCATAGTGACCGACATAGCCCAAAGTATTAGTAAGCTGAAGTAGCAATGGGTCGGCCATATAGCTCGAAGAACCGACAACCGATGGGGAAAAAATGTTCTCGAGTGGCAGCCTCGTACCGGCGCACGAAATGTAGGGTGTCACCCCACTAGATGGTGTGACGTCCTGGTAAGACATGAAGTCAATGTATGCAGGTAGCTCAGGACCGTGCTTTGTGGTATTCCTTGGGGGAGGCCTATGTTCAGCAGTGGACTAATTGTGGGCTGTAATGAAAGAGTAAAAGATAAATAAAAGAATATACCTAATAATTATAATTATTTTAAATGATTTATGAAAAACATATTAACATTTGCTTTCTTTTGCATCCATGAATAAGTTTTTCGCATTGATTGCAGCAATGGCAAGACTTCTATTTTGTTTTTCTTCCTTTAATTGCATTTGTAAGTTCTTAACATCTAACTTAAGGGTCTTCACTTCGTTTTGTAGCCTCATGACAATCGTCCAAAGACTCTGTGAACCGTGGTTAGATGAATGGATTGGTAGCGACGGAGATCTAACTAGGGCTTCTATACACACTGAAGAGTCGTCGTCGCATTCTGAAATTTAAAATGATGTCATATTAAAATTATTTAAATCTTAAGTAGGTGCATAAATATTTGTCTTTTCATTCTGCTGTACCCACCTTGATCAGACGTAAGGGCGGCAATGTTCTAATATAATGCCGTGACCTTAATATTGTGATTTAATTGGATATAATATGTATAATCTCGAAGTTTTTTCATAAAATTTATTTTGTTATATCAATAAGTATATTTATATAATAATACACCTATATAATAGAATTCTTTATAAAAATAAGCATACGTAGTCTATTAGATGATTTTGATTTTTCAATGCACCATAATATGTATCAAATGCTGATACATAAGCGTATCTTGTTTTACGTTATAACTAGCTAGAATACAGAATATATTTACTGCAGTCTATTTCCATCTCCCTGTACTAAAAACCATAAACTATAAATCTCGCAATGTTTTGTTTAAATACAAAAATAATATTAATAACGATACGGTACTCGTTGAAGTTCGTACAGGCTTACGCACCAACCTCGGCACAATGCCGATGTGGAGGTGGAGGGTATGTATACGGATATCTCTAAACCCATGAATTCCTTCAAAAGCCAGTATACGGTGTTAATGTGATACTTCAACGCAAAACTAAGCCCAAGAGATAACAGTGAGCTGAAGGTAAGAAAATTGAGGATAGGGCAACGGAACCCAAGGGGCCAGCAGCTGGCTGGCTTTATGAAGACAGTCCTTCTTTCTCTTTATGATGAACTCTTTCTTCCAGAAGAAAATTATAATTTTATAGCTAAAGTTACTAAGTTAACATTATTTAATTCAATTATGATGAGCTTACTAACGCTACTTGCAGTTACGCACACAATACGCGTGTGCCTATACTCTATACACACCACAACTACAAGTAAGGCTCGCCAACTTCGTGAAATAAAACGTTGTAATAAACACTGATAATTAAAGTAGCGACACTATTTAAGCTTACTTTTAAATCACAACGTCGGAAGAGATAATATTATATGGTTTAATGTTAACGGAATAATCAATAATCGAGCTACAAGGCATTAATAATATCACATTGAAGATTGGTAAATAAATATTAATAGTAGAAGTACAGCATATATATTTACGACCCACTGCTATGTACATATATTTCTGTATACTGTATATTTAAGGGAAAGGGACTGTCCGCCGCATCACCCCAATGCGTGTTGGCAGACATCACATGTCTCCGGAACATTGTTTTTGAAATTTCGCATACATGCAGGTTTCCTTACGATGTTTTCATTCACAAGCGAGTACGTGGTAAATCAGCGCTTACAATTTACTTCATGCCATTTCCGGGGAAATTTACGGTGAGCGCTTTAGCCCATGAGCTGCCATCGACCAATATTAATAAACTGCTAAAATTTCAAAACATTTTATTTACGAATGTTTCGCGACTAATGTTAAACAAAAACTCGTCACTATTCATTAAACAAATTTTGGCATTAAAAAAATAATATATTCAAGAAATACTTAATACGTACATGGAATATATATTCAGCAAATGTAAAACGTACAAAAAATATAAGTTATTTATAATACAGATTGATATTACATATAAGTTATTGTTATATTTTAACGTATTTATAATATCGTTCAGTAAAATACGTTCCTTGCTTCAATTTATTTTACACACGTAGAAAAATCTTATAATAAATAATTCCGATTTATAATACTATTAATATTTATTATTAATATATTAATTAGGTATTATATTATTGTAAGAAGTTTATGAATATATACGTAATAAGTTATCAAATAACTTATTCTGGTCTATTCGAGGATTTAAAGTTATCCAATTTGTAATTTGTAGCCAATGTAAAGCACTAGTTAATAGTAGTGATTAACTTAATCGCCAAAATAGATGCAAAAGAGATTATAATATTTAAAAAGTTTGATTTGAAGTTAAAAGAACTACATGAACTACGTTAATGGTGTTTCTTCTTTAACAAGCTTTCTACATCCACTACTGGTCTCGTTCAGTGGCGTAGCGTGCCTTCGAGGGGCCCTGTATCAAAATTTGTTGGGGGGCCCCAATGAAGAGTAAAGATTTCATAAAAGGAACAAAAACGCTTGCATTGAATTCAAATTATTATATATTGATTTTAAGTTATTCATCATCATCGTTACAGCCCTTCATAAGTCCAAGGAATGAAAAAACGAATAAAGGAATAAAAAACATATACATAAAAATGGTCTTCAGTTCTCTATGTACACATAAATTATCGTCAATTATCACGACAACGGCAAAAGTACTAATTCCACTAGTTCATCATCATCATCATCATCATAACAGCCCTTCATAAGTCCATTAAAGAGCATAGGCCTCACCCAAGGAATGCCACAAAGCACGGTCCTGAACCACCTGCATCCATCGACTTCCTGCATGTCTTACCAGGTCGTCACTCCATATAGTGGGGGGACGCCCTACACTTCATCCGCCGGTACGAGGCCGCCACTCGAGAACCTTTTTCCCTATCGGTTGCCGGTTCTTCGAGCTATATGTCCGGCCCATGGCCACTTCAGCTTACTAATTCGTTGGGCCATGTCGGTGACTCTGGTTCTACTGCGCATATCCTCATTTCTAAGTTTATCACGCAGAGAAACTCCGAGCATAGCCCTCTCCATAGCTCGCTGAGCAACCTTGAGCTTCCTCATCCGGCCAGCAGTGAAGGACCACGTCTCAGTTCCGTATGTCATCACTGGCAACACGCACTGGTTGCACAATTTCGTTTTCAAGTTTTGAGGTATACCTGACTAGAAGATGTGCCGTTATTTCCCGAACGCTACCCAGTCGAGTCGAATCCCTCGATTGACCTCTCGGTCGAAGTTGGACTTACTTAGTCGGACTATTTGTCCCAGGTAAACATAAACGTCAACAACTTCGAGCTTAGAGCTACCAACAACTACCGACATAGGTGTGACATGGACATTAAACATGATCTTTGTTTTGTCCATGTTCATCTTAAGACCTATCCGTTGGGAAAAACTATTGAGGTCATTAAGCATAGTGCTTAGGTCCTCCAGCGATTCTGCCATAAGGACTATATCGTCGGCAAATCGAAGGTGAGTGATGTACTCGCCATTGATGTTAACACCGTATCCTTACCAGTCCAGAAGCTTGAAAACGTCTTCCAATGCAGCGGTGAAGAGTATCGGGGATATAACGTCACCCTGTCTTGCACCTCTCTGCAATTGGATAGGTTTCGTACTCTGGTTCTGTACTCGGATAGCCATCGTAGCCCTACTGTACAAGCACTTCAGCACTTCGATATACCGACAGTCAACTTGGCATCGCTGAAGGGACTGCAGCACCGCCCGAATTTCGACGTAATTTTGATTGAAAGTCTTTGGGCTTTCTCATAGTCCACATACGCCAGAAATAGTGGTAAATTGTACTCCTCGGACTTCTGTACAATTTGCCGAAGGGTATGTATGTGGTATATGGTGCTAAAGCCTTTTTGGAAACCGGCTTGTTCGGGAGTAATGACTCTCGAAAACAGCATGTAGACGCGGCTCAAAAGGGAACTCGGTCTGTAGTTCTTCAAGAGAGCGTTGTCACCTTTCCGGAGTAGTGCCACCATGGAGGACGGAATTAAAGAGCTTCTGAAGGACATCAAGTATCGGTTTTCCACCCGCTTTCAGAAGCTCCACTGTAATTCCATCCAGCCTGGGATCTTGCCGTTTTTAAGATGCTGGAGAGCCATTCTAATCTCGCTCAGACTGACGTCCGAGATATCATCGGAATAGTGTCGGATAAGACTCGCTCTTGGATCGTTACTCACACTTACGTGTGGCTCCAACGATGATGTGTACAGCTGCCAATAGAACCTCTCAATCTCACTCAAAACCTCAGGTGTCCCGGAAACGACGTTGCCATACTCGGTCTTCAGCTTCGACAGTTGGCTCTTTCTGGCAGACAGATCTCTTGCAAAGACTTGGGAGCCCTGGTTCTGCTCGATCTTTTCTTTAATACGAGCAGAATTAAAGTTGCACAAGTCCCGCCGCATGCATTTGGAGATCTGTATGTTCAGTTGCCTGTACGCTGTCAAATCTACTGAAGACTGCAGCTATATACCCCGTCTAAAAGCCATTGAGATTAGAGTGTGATCGGAGACTTTTTGTTTCTTCTGCGGCGGGTCTTGCAAAACTTAGCTCAGACCGCATGGACAGTTTCCACGAGCTTGTCATTCATATCGTCCATTGTATTGCAATCTTCTAGGCACTGAAAACGGTTTCGTAGCTCGAGCTGAAAGGTTTCTGGACTTTGGATTAGAGCACGAGAAGGACGGAGCGTTGACTTCATTAGACGTGACTTCTCCAACTTAACGTTTAGGTTCAGTGTGCCTCTCACCATTCGGTGATCGCTGCCGGTTTTCACCCTCGCGATCACTGAGACATCACTGAATAGTTGTCGTCTGGTCGTCATAATAAAGTTAATCTCATTTTTTGTCGAACCGTCGTGGCTCGACCAGGTCCACTTCCTGTGGGGCCGCTTCTGGAAGAAAGAGTTCATCATAAAGAGTCCTTCTTTCTCCATGAAGTTCGCCAGCTGCTGGCCCTTTGGGTTCCGTTGCCCTATTCCGAATTTCCCTACTTTCAGCTCACCGTTCTCTCTTGTGCCTAGTTTTGCGTTGAAGTCTCCCATTAACACCGTATAGTGGGTTTTGGAGGAATGCATTGTTCTAGAGATATCCTCATACATTTCTTCCACCTCCTCATCGGCGTGTACCGAGGTTGATGCGTAAACCTGTATAACCTTCAGCGATTACCGTTCGGTGATTCTGAGTATAAGGTCCGCAACCCTCGTCGACACACTCCCAATCTTTACAACGTTGTTAACGAGAGACTTGTGGACGATAAATCCGACACCTCCTTGGGACAGATGGTCGCCCTCCTGGTGATAGAACAAATTGCCGGATTCGAGGATTACCGTGACCTCCCCCTCTCTTCAGACTTCGGATAATCCTATGACATTCCAGTGCAACTTGTCTATCTCTTCTTCTAGCTCCAGGACCTTCTCGTCAGTCCTCAGGGTGCGTGCGTTATAAGTTGCCATGTCGAGTCGTCGTAGGTGGCAACAGAACCTCCACCGGAGACTCTTAGCACCCCCTGCCTCGCTGTTACCATGGTCGCCACCTTAGCCAGGAATAGCGGGGCTGCCGGGGACTGGGGGCCATCTCTTCGTTACTTTCATGGGGGTATATTGCCATAGTTGCCACGCTTGGCGAGCGGGTTGGCAAGCGCAGTTTTTTTATTGTTGTTTTGCTGTTATCAGAAAGATGCTGCTGCCCATCCTCTGCCTCAGTTTCCGTCTGTCGCCTTTTACGACACCCACGGGAAGATATGGGGTTGTGAGTATTCTTACCCGCCACTACACGGGCTTATGAGTTATTACTTACAATAAATACTCCTAGGAACTAAGCTAGCCAAACAATTTAATTTTCGTGCCTTTTGTTCGGCGAACATAGCTGAAGACGATTTCAGTTTTACTAAATTCTTTACTTCTTTAGAGAATAGTGATAGCCTTTCCTGTCCCATTAGAAGTCCTTGGAGTTTTTGCTTACACACGTTGGGGGCCCCTGTAGCCCGGGGGCCCCGTATCATTGATACGGCTGATACGGCGGTAGCTACGCCCCTGGTCTCGTTGCAAGAATCGAAACATAAGATTTGCCGCATAAACACCACACTGGACTTACTAACCAGTAGGTTGTAGTGAGCGCAGTACCGACATACGCAACGGTGATGTTTTGTATGACGTATTGTGTGTTATGTATGTATTTGATGATATTGCCCCTCACCTTCGGACCATCGGATTTGGACTAGTTATTTAGCAAGAATGTACCGCAATCAGGTGGCATTGTCAATTGAAAAAAAAGTAGTTAGTTAACTTGCTTTCAATTGAGTTTAATGTACCTGAAGTTCTTGCCTATCGTATTCTTTATTAAATAAATGGCATGGTTCCCTAACTTTTTGTTAATTACGTAATTCAGTAAAATGATTTAATTGAAAAAAAATTATTAAATAAACACTCAATATAAATTCTTCCTCCATTTATATCATCAAGAGATTTACAATAACAAATCAAACTATTGTTGAAGAAGTTTAAGATCCTCAACGTAGTAAGTACGGGGATTCACAAAAGGACAATAAATATTAAGCCCTATCATACTGAATTTTTAGAAAATACAAACATTCTTAATTTGAAAACTAGATGTAAACACAATCTTGTAACACGATACTGGAGCTACTATCAGGTAGTAATTCGAAAGCAATTCCTTTGATATATTGATTAATTAAGGTTAAGAAATTCCCCTAGTATATTTATTGGCCTATTAAACTTACGTTAAACAGTAATAAACCTGCGACAGTATTTCACGTTGTTACAGTTCATGTTAATGTTACATTCACCCTAATTTATGAAAAATAATCTCTGTAAAATAAATATAGGAGAATGTTAAAACATCTTTTGAGGTTTATTGAATATTTCTAAATTACATCCATCTAGAACAAAAAACGAGTTCAAACATGACATCACGACGAGATTGAAAATAGCTATAGTTCATATTTTACGAAATATAGATACATATAAACTGCAAACGTAACATAAAACATTGTTTTCGTTACTAATAACTTGCTTATACAGGTTGTCCCAGTAATGGTGGATAATCTGGTACGTGCGTGATCGGGCGAAGGGGAGGGGGCCTCGGTTCTCTAAAAAAAATTCTATCCCGAACGGTTCGCGGTTTACGCCATGTTTTATAAAATTCCGGAAATTCGTACTTCTGCTCACATTTGTGGTCATCACGTCCGCAGTTTAATGCCTAGATCGGATTTTTTTCTTTCAATGTGTTCCCTGATAATGATGTTCTAAATTACCCTTAAAAGTTTTCAACTACTATGGGTAGTATTTTACAAGACGGCACTAAACATAAGTTTAAATTTTTTACTTTATTTAACTGCTAAGTTTGAGCACCTGTGGTGAAAAAAAAACGTATAGGATCTGTGTGGCCAACCATTTAAAAAGTTTGTTTATATCATAAGGATTCTAAAACATTAGCATACCATGTACTTAATATCATTACTTACTGAGCTATAGCCGTTAATGTGTAAAAGTAGGCATTTCATTACAAAATTACAAAGTTATTGGCAGATAGTTTTTTTTTAACATTGCATGTTACCTGCTCGCCTTGTTAAATATGGTTAGTGCGTATCTCGACCTTCTCGACATCGCATGTGCTCTATTATTTCTAACTTTTGGCTACAAAATACTATTTCGCATTCTACTTGACTCTTGACTTGTGCATTTTGATTGGATTTTGATTGTTTGGTGATAATTGTGACAACTCGGTATTCTACTGAACTCATGATTTGTGCATAATAGGACTGTGTTATGTTACGAGAAATGTACACACCCCAAGAGTATGCTATCATGCATTTTATCTATGGTAAATGTAGCGTGTTTATTAGAGTGCACGGCATTTATTCAGAGGGGAGAGTGCCTGGTGCTGGTATTGTTGGTGCCAGTTGCAGAGGACGATACCTGCCATTGACATTGAAGAAATTGTCCACGATATGGTTGAAAAAGATCCGTCTATTTCGATACGAGATATCGAACGATGCACTGGAGTATCGCACTCTACAGCACATCGGATTCTCAAAAAAATGGAGACTTCACCCTTATCATGTTACACGTATGCAAACGCCCCTAGAATTGCCGGGTAAACTGAATGGGGCCAATTATTTAGAATTTCTGCAAAATGAGCTGCCCCATTTATTAGAAGAGGAGCCATCCGGCGAAGATTGTGGCTCCAAAATGATGGTTGTCCGGCACATTACGCCGTCCAAGTAAGGAGTTACTTAAACGAAGCCAACCGTGACCGGTGGATCGGCCTAATGGGACCGATATTGTGGCCACCAAGATCACCCGATATTAACTCATTAGATTTTTTTTTGTCTCGCTCACACAGCTTAGAATACGTCCAAACAAGGCGAGCAGGTAGTAAAGTAAAATTTTCAAGGACGACAAAGGTACTTACATAATAAAGACATGCCATGTTAAAAAAACTATCTGCCAATAACTTTGTAATTTTGTAATGAAATGCCTACTTTTACACATTAACGGCTATAGCTCAGTAAGTAATGATATTAAGTACATGGTATGCTAATGTTTTAGAATCCTTATGATATAAACAAACTTTTTAAATGGTTGGCCACACAGATCCTATACGTTTTTTTTTTCACCACAGGTGCTCAAACTTAGCAGTTAAATAAAGTAAAAAATTTAAACTTATGTTTAGTGCCGTCTTGTAAAATACTACCCATAGTAGTTGAAAACTTTTAAGGGTAATTTAGAACATCATTATCAGGGAGCACATTGAAAGAAAAAAATCCGATCTAGGCATTAAACTGCCGACGTGATGACCACAAATGTGAGCAGAAGTACAAATTTTCGGAATTTTATAAAATATGGCGTAGACCGCGAACCATTCGGGATAGAATTTTTTTTTACAAAACCGATGCCACCTCCTCCCCGCCCAAACACGTACGTACCAGATTACCCACCATTACTGGGACATCCTGTATATAAAACGATATCTGTTTTCTGAAATATGTTTATTTTGTCAAGTAAATAAAATAAGTTTTAAGAAAAAATGTATAATTTGTGAAAATTAGAAACAAATTTTTTTTTATGTTAAGTTACAAACACAAATAGTAAAATTCATCGTCTGGTGTAAATATTTATAAATAACATAAATGTACTTCGTACTTTGGTACATTTAGGGGGTACATCGCCTATTTTTCCGTCATCGTATAGTAGAATTTCAAATAATCAATGAAAATGTTTGGACGTAAAATAAAACTATATATGATAGCTAACTTCTTAAACTAATTTTTATATAACATTATATAAAAATATATACTATAAGTTAATCTAATAAAACCATTATAATATATGCATATAAATATATACAATTAACAATATTAATGCACCATCAAAATTTTATATTTTATTAAAAAGCAAAACTTAAAATTAAATTTCATTATTTTAATAATACTGCACACGTGCATCAAATAAAGTAAATTAGTCTATGTTGACATAGATAACTAGATATAGTTTTCATTCAAACTTTACTCTAATACAACACTATTATACATATTATGTGATGTTCATGCATCTATCTCTATAATATTTAAAAGCATATTTTATGTCACAGATAACACTTTCTTCTAATACGATCTAAATATATTATCGTAAAGTATTGTAAAACAAACAAAGTTAGACATCAACAGGACGAATTTTAAAATTGATACACCGATGAATGTCAAATGAGCACACTCGGTCGAAATTATGACGTGATAACTCGAGCCACTTGAACCGAAATAAGCAGAGGAGTAAATACAATAAAAAATCATGAGTGTTTGTTAGAAGCATAGTTATTTTATACATATATATATATATATATATATATATATATATATATATATATATATATATATATATATATATATATATATATATACATAATTAGGAATTATGTACACTTCCAGCCGCACAAGAATGGGTTTTGAACGACATTCCTAATTCCGGTGAGAAATTCAGAAACAATCTCGAATTTAAATCAAACTTGACCATGTCAAAAATTGTGTTACATAATCAACGTGGGCATTTGCCTTGTAGTGGCGGTATAAGGGCGACAGAGGGAACTTGAACAGGTGATGGAAAACAGCATCTTTCTGATAACAAATCAAAATAATAAAAAACTACGGGTGCCAACCGGCCTAACAAGCGTGGCAGCACCGGTAGCGAATCTTCCATAGAAGCCGAGAAGTCAGGCTTGCCCTAACAAACTGGCTCAATCAATAATATCAACTAATAAAATAACTCGTAAACTGTTTCAAAGCGCTCCTCTGTTCTACACAGGTCGTGACATCGTAGCCTTATTATGTAACGTCAACACTTGGCAGATTGCTTTATGGCGCGATACTGCTGTCATAAAAAAGGGGTTGAGTTGAGCGATTAGAGGTCTCTCTCGCACACGTGTGGTTCTTACCGGGCTTTCAAGAAGACGATCGCTCCCTTTCTAACCTGTAGCAAAATGTTCTATAATAAAATATAACTACGATTGTTTAAATAGCAATTAGTATGGAGCCAAAAGCCCGACTTTTGGTGTGAAGTTAGTTGACCACGGGGGCGCCCGGGCGATAGTGAAACATTTGCAACTTCACTTCACATTTCAATGTTTACTCTGTGTGTTTACTTGAGTGAATTAATATTGCGAGTTGAAAATTTATCCTTTTTTAAGATTTTTAGTGAAAATGGAGGATAATAGTGTTCCTTGTTTTGAATTAGTGTGTTAAAGTGCTAATCGGCGAGGAAAAGGTAAAATCTTTAAACTTTGTTGAAAAATATATATGCATATGTTTTTACCAACGACGTAATCAAATCTTTCCTTAAGAAAGAGAGACGATTATTTATTGACGACGAAATATTTTATTGTATGTAAATATCTTTTTCTTTCGCTCAAGCAAACCCAAGCGGCTTTTTTCAAGTCATACAATCTATCTAGCAGTAGTACGCCTTCTGTGTGCTTTGTTAAATACATAACGTCCTCGACAGCACTGAATATGAAACTGAATACTGGAGACAGATCAAGATTGGTGTATTTTTATAAAACTGCTAAAAACAACAAAACCATATCTTGGGCTTGCCCTAGTTTGGACCCCTAGCTTCGCCACTGGGCAGCACTAGGGCAAATATGAGGCAATCTTTAGGAGAGACCTTTGTTGAGCAGTGATTTTGATAGGCTATAATGATGATAATGAAGATGATGATGATAAATCGATTTGGGAAGATATATTGCAATATTCGCCAGAGCCAAAAAAAAACTTTTTCAAATTGATAAAACCATCATAATTTCTGAACTATTCGGGATAATGTTACTATTTTTAGAACAAGCTATTTTGACTACAGGCCCTACTTTGCAAATTGACCTTTTTATTCAAATTTACTGTACGTATGAGTATGACTATTTACAGCAGAAAAACCTTGAAATCACTGGCCATAAAGCGATGTAGTCACAGGCAAAGTAACCTTTGGTTGTAATAACATACAGTAAACTAGAAAAAATAACTATAATCGACATTTCAGTCATTGAAACAATATTTTAGAGGCCCAATATGAAAACAAATTGAATAAAAAAAGCTTTTTATGTAAAAAAAGCATGAAACAATTTTTAATTTATCTAAATAACGGTCATTTTAATGCATTTTTCCAAGCTCTTCTACAGAATTCCAGAGGCGAGAATCCATCAGCAAAAGCGTCAAAGTTAAGATACTATAATATACTACACTAAAATACGTTAGTTGTTCTCATCTAACCTAGAATCTCGAGAATCATAAGCCAGAAAAACGCTGTAAGTAGCCTTGATTTTAATACTTAGTCCGTATAAGTATCTGCACAGAGAAAAATACTATACGTAAATGCTATACGTATGTGCTGATTTTGGGTAACGTGACTTTACTTTTTATCCCATATAAAAGTAAAGACAAATAAGATACGAGCGTTTTTAAATGGGTTGACTTTATTTCTATCGTAGAAACAAAACATTCGGTCCAGACAACGCAGCTTTTTTTCCTGAATCTAATGGTTATTAGTTTGCTTCCCCACGTCACTAAATTCAAATTTTTACATTGTAAAGCTTGAATTTAAATTGGAGGTTGTCTCTGAACACCGGTCTAATAGTATGATAAATTCGACTAGAAAATGCACACGGCTTTGTGCATGAGACATTTAGCTACATAACATGCTAGCGAGGAAGGTTACTGTCAATCAAAATGATGTGATTTTGTGAGCTGTTTAACAAAATTGCCGCAACACCAGGTCGAAGTGCGGGCCGAGCGTGCAACAGGAGCGGGCACGGGAGCGGGGGCTACTGAGTGAATCGGAGCTGAAAGACTTGGGTGTGAACCGCTCCGTCGTTCCCGGCTTTCATGTAACCTTCGCCTACGATCTCGCTCTTCCGAACACTCCCACAAATTTGGGTTCGAGCGATTCATCTGGAGCCTCCTATCTGACAGCAGCCAACGGGTTTCCGGTGCACGATACAAATATGCGTCCGCTGCCGACGAACTTTTGTTACGCTTCACTTTAGTCGATCTGTTGCAGCCGACGTAATCGGGCGTTTCACTCCTTAGCATGAACGGCAATTTTGTATTGTTACGGTTAGGGCTGTTAGTAGCGAGTGCATGATATTGTACTTTACCAAGTGAAAAGTGGCCGCAGTCCACTGCAGGTGCGATATAAAGGCAGCCGCATGTAACAAAATAGAAAGGTTCAGCGTACCATTTGGCAACGAACTTCAGTATTAGATTAATAGTTTAGTCAATTTACATTATTAGCTTATTTAGTTATTACTGGACGCAGCTTAAGAGAGCGACTTACAGTCTGCAAGTTATGTGCAAACATAAGCTTGTCATTTTTTCTTGAACTACTTCTAAAATAATTTAATTTTATAATAAAATGACTGAAATTCTTCGACTAAAACTGTTCGAAATATTTCTCTGACTAAGTCTATAGTCTCTACGTAGCAGCTGCAAAATTACACACAACAATACATTAATATTATCTGAGGTATCAAAAATTGTGTGTGCCATTTCATATCACTATAATGACTAGCTAATTTGTACTGTTAACAAATAATAACAGGTTATATTTACCATTAGTACAACTAATTATAATAACAGATGTAATAAGAATAAATTAAAACATGCTTCAGCATCATGCACTAAGCAGTCAGGGAAAACGTCACAACAAACACCGACAATTATGTTATTACTTATTAATAAGTAGTATACCGACATGCAACACACATACACATATATATAGTTAATTATATTTATATTTGTAACATTCATAGCACTAACGACATACTTTAACAACAATATATTATTATGAGGCGCTACTTTATAAAAAATGGTTATATTTGGTATTATTTACGAGACAACAGATCGTTCACTCTAATAACCAACTGATAATACGGTTTCTTGACTTCGCGTGTCTTCTCCGTGTCGACTCGAATATCTCCAGGGGTATATTGGGTACTGCATAATAATTAAAGCTTTGTTAGTAGAAACCTTTTATATTGTGTTACGTGAATATAAAAATATAATATAATAAGAGATACCATTCTTTCAAAAATATCAAAAACGCAGTATATTTTTTAAGCAATGGTAAAAATATTGTATCGGTATACTTTGAGACATTAACCGCAATTTATATATGTATGTATAATATGTATGTAATTCCAATAATATTTTGTCAACTGTTTCAAATGTTTAAGCGTCCTTCCACAATGGCCGAAATCAAAATAAACACAGCTCCACAAAAAAATCACACTTACAAAATGAAAAACGTAGGAACAAAACGAGCACAAACATGGTATCACAATGTTAAAGCTGTGGGGTAGTTTGAGAAAAGTTAGTGTATCTATTTAGATTACTAAAGGTATGACACTCACCGGAACTAACGGCGTTTCTACACCGTGCCGAAGTACAATATGCTTCGATAACCTTCAAAATAAGGGCGTCTTCCTCGTAGGAGTTAGATTTTCGTTGGTGTGGTGCGTAAGGATGCGTGGGCCCGATGTTTTCGTCCGAGCCGACCGTGAATGATTGTGGTCTCAGTGGTGGTGCGGGGCGTAAACATGTAATGCTCCAGCCTTAACAAGTCAAAAGGTTAAATAAAACTAATTTTACGAATTTTATCGCGTTAGATTTTTATTATTTTTAATTAGTCGGGTCGTTTCTGGTAGTAAACATAATAAATTATTAAATTAATTAAAATGAAATGTTTCACCATCTAATGCAATTTCCGTTATTGTTGCCGTTTTTTTTTTTCATTCATTAATCGAGTGTTAATGAATGAATTGAAATGAATAATTATGTATGCTGTCAATTTGTTGAAGGCAAGCTTTATATCCCGTCTAACAGCCAAGAAATTAAGAGTGTGATCGGAGTTTTTGTGTTCTTCTGCGGCGGGTCTTGCAGAACTTAGCTCCGACCGCATGGACAGTTTCTACGGGCTTGTCATTCATACCGTCCACTGCATTGCAATCTTCTAGGCACTGAAAACGGTTTTGTAACTCGAGCTGAAAGGTTTTGGGGCTTTGGATTAGCGCACGAGGGGGACAGAGCGTTGACTTCATTAGACGAGACCTCTCCAATTTAAAGTTTAGATTCAGTGTTCCTCTAACCATTCGATGATTGCTACCAGTTTTCACCCTCGCGATCACTGAGACATCACTGAACAGTTGTCATCTGGTCGTCATAATGAAGTCAATCTCATTTTTTGTCGAACCTTCGGGGCTCGACCAGGTCAATATTCGTCATAAAGAGTCCCTCTTTCTCCATGAAGTCGGCCAGCTGCTGGCCTCTTGGGTTCCGTTGTCCTATTCCAAATTTTCCTACCTTCAGCTCACCATATTCTCTTGTGCCTAGTTTTGCACTGAAGTCTCCCATTAACACCTTATAGTGGGTTTTGGACGAATGCATGGCTTTATAGATATCCTCATACATTTCCTCCACCTCCTTATCGGGATGTAGCTAGGATTGATGCGTAAACCTGTATGACCTTCACCGAATACCGTGTGGTGATTCTGAGTATAAGGTACGCAACCCTAGTCGTCACACTCACAATCTTTACAAGGTTGTTAACGAGAGACTTGTGGACGATAAATCTGACACCTCCTTAGGACAGATGGCCCTCCCAGTGATAGAACTAGTTGCCGGATTCGAAGATTACCGTGTCCTCCCTCTCTCTTCGAACCTCGGATAACTCTTCTTCCAGCTCCAAGATCTTATCGTCAGTCCTCAGCGTGCGTGCGTTGTATGTTGCCAGGTCGATTTGGCTTAGGTGGCAAGCGAACCTCCACCGGAGATTCTTAGTACCCCCTGCCCCGCCGTCAACATGGTCGCCACTGTAGCCAGGAATAGCGGAGCCGCCGGGGACTGGGAGCGGTTTCTTCGTAACTTTTATCATGGGAGGATATTTGACATAGATGCCACGCTTGGTGAACGGGTTGACAACCGTAATTTTTTTTATTGTAATATTGCTGTTATCAGGAAGATACTGCTCCCCATCTCCTGCCTGTTTCCCACTGTCGCCTCTTACTACACCCAAGGGAAGATATGGGGTAGTGGATATTCTTAACCGCCACTACACGGCAAGAATTCAAAGTAAATCCATTACCTCATATCATTCCGTGGGTGTCGTAAGAGCCGACAGAAGGAAACAAACCAGGAGATGGGGCAGCAGCATGTTCTTAATAACGATTAAAAATATCAAACTGCGATTGGCAACCTGCTAGACAAGCGTGGCAACTATGGCAAATGAGTATGAGGTAATCTAAGAGGGAAGCCCATGTTGAGCAGTCGACTTTAATTGGCTGTAACAGTAACCGTAATGAATTGCTCAAAAATAACAATTGTCAAAAATCGTTCGAAAACTTCAATATCACATTAAACTAAAAATAATACAAAGTATAATATTAGTCATAATTACCTTTGTTTATATAAGCAGAGTCAGTTGTGTCAGTAAAGTCAACTGATGAAAATTTCTTTCCTATTGGAGTTTTGTTAGATTTAACAGGTGATTGATCCAAGGAGTCACAGGAGTTCAAGAGCCAGCGACCAGATTGATTCTTGTGCTTGTTTTTTTGCGTTTGTTGCGTATGTTGTGTGTAACTTTGGTGATTGTTAAATGAATGTGATCTTTTGTGGCTGCTGAGGCCTGACGATAATTCGTTATTGCTGTCGCTCATGGCCATCTGCAAAGTAGTCAGTCAATTAATTACATCAAATATACACAAATGTCAATATACTACAACACACAATTAAATTTTCTTCCAATAAAAATTACTGCAATTAGACTGTATTCACACAATTGTTCAAAGCATATGGTTTTAATATAATGGGTTCCTGAACCAATATAGTTTTTGATGTTTCTGGCTTAAAAACACGAGCTAAAACTAATATCTAAGGTGAATTAAAATAATGAATTATTATTATTTAAAAAAAACTATTACGTGGTCCCGGATCCATTGCAAGGTTTATCCACTTTTTGGATAGTCTATATTAAAACTCCTAAAATACAAATAGAATTTTCTCACAAACGTAGGCCACAGTATGTGGTTTCAAGCTTCCCATGCATTTTTTCGAGTTTGTTAGTGTATGACATCTACTTGCAGTGATTTTTAGTTAGTAAGATGAATAAACACAGGCAAGGATGATTGAGTAAAGCACTGCAATATTGGGGGCACTCTAGTGACAGCATTATTCTAGTGGTTACAGAACTGAAAACCGGTGATACACAAAAACAGTATTTCTTTACAAAAAAATAATCCTTGCCTGAGTCGGTGACCACGGTAATGGGTAATTTGGCTTTCATCCACCAGTGAGCATATAAATCGGAGCGGTACACGACAAAGCCTGTCTGAGCCTCCGTCAAAACTTTTTGGGACTTCATTAAATCCTCGCTCAATGATCTCGTCTTACGTACAGTGTCATCTTTTGACCGATTTTCTTTATTAAAAACATCGCAATTACGTAACATATTTTCACGAGATGGTCTACTAGTGGTATTCTCATCTGGTTTTTCTCTATATATGCGCATATGATAATGTAAACTGGGCTTAGTGCGTTCAGTTATGTTCAATGTACTCCACTGGCAAGGGATGGGATGACGAACATTTTTTGGATGTTCCATATGAGTACTAGGCTTTCGATAAATACGTGGAGGTACTTCGGGTTTGATTTTTATTTCAGGTACATATCGTTCTATGTTTCTTCTTATAGAGGTGCGTTTTATTTGAGAAGTTGATACTGGCGGATTACCGACAAAAGTAGATTTAACAAGTGTGTTGGATGAGTCTATAACATCTACATTACTTTCAGATGTTACACTTGTTACACAGGACGTTCTTGCGGTAGAGCCAAACGGTGAAGTACACCTACATTGATCTTCAAACGCAGCCGCCTCTATTTCAGACAAAGTTAACTTTCGATGACCTGTATGGAAATTATCCTGCGTTCCATGACTTTTAGCTTGACTGTCTGAATCGTTACTTCCGCCACCGGTGCCTGTGTATTCATGCATGTTTAATTCAGGGGATGCCAAGTTGCAACTACCTGCAACTCCCGAATCAGATGATCGAGGACTGGGACAAAGAGATCTGTTACAACACTCACATTTCTTAGTTGCTTTACGTGTTTCGGATTGAGAACTCATTCTTTGAAAGTGCAGATCGTTTTTCTTAATATTCTCCGTTTCAACCATTGATTTGGATACGGATCTGCGAATTTTTTTATCAGAATTCAAAGAATGTTTTCGAAATGGTACATTAGTGTTAAGATTGACATTGATTACTTTTAAATCGTCATCATTATTCCGAAACATAGGTGGTGGCTCTATTATAATTGAGCCAACCAGACTCACACGATCATATTTTGGAGATGGCGGCTCTAAATCTTGCAGGAAAGTGCCAACGTCGTTCGAACGTTCTGCGTCTTCACGTTGATAATTCTCCTCAGTAGATTTCCACAACTTTTGACCACATTCATTTTTAGCACTGCAGTGTGGAAAACTACGTCTTGTAGGAATGAAATCAGATGCATCGTTTATGAGAGTTCCAATTTGTCTATTTTGATCTATATTAACTAAATCTTCGCAAGCCATATAAGATCTCACATCGAAATTAGAATTTTCGTTAATATCGGAATGTTGGAAATGCGGATGGAGATCATTGCTATGGAATCCGGGAGGAATTTGTGTATCGATTTTCGGTAGAAATATGTCTTTGGTACAGTCACCCTTAACATATGGCTGTGTTATATCCAGATGCATGTCTGTGGATGCATCAAAGCAACCTACATAGCCAAAGTTATTGCCCCAGCTGCTACATGAAGATGATATTGTTCTTGGACTAGAAGAATCCAGCGCGTTTTGGCGCGTTATTTTGGAGGAATCATTCATTTCAGCATCTGTGCAACTTGAATTTGAATATGTCTCAGTTGTATCCATCTCTCTGTCACTGTCTTCCGAATTCCTATCACTGTCAGAATAGTAAGTTTCAGTGCCTATTGTCCCATCATTCTCAATTCTTAATCTTATATGATTTTTGTGCCTCCGTCTTACTGGTAATCCTGACAACTCAAATGCTTTGGCCCAAGTTCTCTCATGTAGCAATCGCCGCAACATTTGACGTGTGATAACCTTTTTTTTAACTAAACGTGCAAAATACTTCGTTAGGGAATAATACGGCGACGCAGAGGGATAGCTAGGCGGCGGCAATGTCACATGATACAGACTGCGGCGACTGGTGTTGAGGCTAGACAATGCCCCTTCGGAGGGAGATCGGGTCAGCTATATAAGAAATTATAAAATATATTGCAGTATACAAAAGGAAATACTATATTTTATGGAAAAGGGATAAAATTCTCAATATTAATTTTTAAAAAAATATGATACTTACATGCGGCAATGACTGTGGTTGACCAGGTTCATGAGAAGGGCTGCTTGTGTTAGAGTGTTTTTGCAATAAGCTAACCCAGTTGTCCGCTTCAGCCCTAGTCTGACATACTGCTACTATTGTATCTATCATGGGTCCACTTATTTCAAATGCATTCTTTCTAGAGTCTGTATCATCTAATTTGGAGACCGTTATACCTGTTAATGGAAGGCATCCCTAAAACAAAAAACAGTTTATTTGTAACAAACAGACAAGCAAACTATTTATACAATTACCTATAAACTAATTTACCCCTCACTCTTATTTTATATCTGATTAGACCAGTCAGTCACGTGCGTGTTGCCAGTGATGAATTACGGATCTGAGACGTGGTCCTTCACTGCTGGCCGTATGAGGACGCTCAAGGTCGCTCAGCGAGCTATGGAGAGGGCTATGCTCGGAGTTTCTCTGCGTGATAAACTTAGAAATGAGGATATCCGCAGTAGAACCAGAGTAATCGACATAGCCCAACGGATTAGTAAGCTGAAGTGGCAGTGGGCCGGCCATATAGCTCGAAGAACCGACAACCGATGGAGAAAAACGGTTCTCGAGTGGCAGCCTCGTACCGGTAGGCGAAGTGTAGGGGCGACCCCCCACTAGATGGAGTGACGACCTGGTGAGACATGAAGGAAGTCGATGGATGCAGGTGGCTCAGGGCCGTGCTTTGTTGCATTTCTTGGGGGAGGCCTATGTTCAGCAGTGGACTTGTGAAGGGCTGTAATGATGATGATGAGACCAGTCACATCAACTCAATCTAGGAATATTTCAGTTATTGGTGTATTGAAAAGAAACTACTACCCGTGCGGTTAAAGAATGGGATATGCCGCCAAAATTCAGCGTTAACTCTGTGTACTTATCATGAGTGATACGGCGCAACTCGCGTCTGCCCTACTAGCGTCTGGATAATCCTAGGTGCTGTCCAAAGAATCAGGGAAAATTAGCGTATAGTGCCCAACACTCATGAAGGAGTTCCTCCGCGTCACTTTCCACCCTCGTTCGAACAATGAGTCTTTGATCATTTCGATCGGAATCTAATCTGCAGCATTAGACAAGCTAGGCGTGTGTTTAGAGTGAGGCATAGAACAATACATCGTGTGCTGAAAAGGAACAAACTACGTCCTTACAAATACGAGTGCGACACTGAAAGTTTTTATAACTGGCCACTTGTAAACGATATAATACAAAAATAAGTTCAAATTATGAAAATGGAACTCTTTGCCAATATGATTGTGTATGTATTTTATTAATTTGTCATTTGCTTGCGATTTGACGAAAAATTGAAAATTGTCTGTGTCATGTCAGTATGAATTTAACGCGAGAAAATTTTCGTACAATGGTTTTTTTATCTTTCGATGCCACTTAAGTCAACAAGAAAGTGTTTACAACTGGTTTAATAAGTTTAAACGTGGTCGTACTAATCTCACCGATGATCTGCGTGAGGGACGGCCTTCTACGACGACGACTGAAAATAACATCAGCGTTTGCGGCGTATGATAGAGACTGACAAAAAAGTGACTTATCAGCAGATTCGGACAAGCTTAGACATGGGTATGAGTCAAGCGCACAAAATCCTCCATGAATATTTAGCGGTCAGGAAGCTTTGTGCCCGGTGGATACCTCATAATTTGACAGAGGCCCAAAAACTCCGTCGTGTTGATTGGTGTCGTGAAATGGTTCAAAAGATTTAACGGAGGCAAATGCTGTGTTCGACATATTTAGGGGTGACGAAAACTGGATTTATTGTTATGGTCCTGAAACTAAGAAACAGTTTGCTGTCTGGGTGTTTCCTTCCGAGGAGTTGCCAACGAAAGTGAAGAGAGGTCGAAGCGTGGGAAAAATATGGTGGCCTCGTTCTTCGGAAGGACAGGTCATTACGCAACAATTGTTTTAGAGGATCGAAAAACAGTAACTGCAGAGTGGTACACTGACAAATGTTTGCCACTTGTCTTGGAAAAAGTTCGGAAGAAACGACCTCGCACTAGGATCGTCCTTCACCACGACAACGCCTCATCGCACACCGCCAAGCAGATAATCGACTACTTGGCGACGTCAAACGTGGAATTACTGGGTCACCCGCCCTATAGCCCCGACCTTGCGATTTTTAATTATTTCCGAAAATAAAAGAAAAACTTCGAGGTAAACGTTTTATGAACGCCGAGGAAGCAGTGGCTGCGTTTTAAAATGCTGTCGAAGAGACCCCTAAGGCCAAGTCGGCAAAGTGCTTTTCTCAGTGGTTCCATCGGATGCAGCGATGTATTGATGCAAATGGACACTATTTTGAAAAGATATAATAAAACTAATAACTTGTTAGTTTGTTCAGTTTTTGATTTTCTAAGAACTTTTAGTGTCGCCTTCGTACGCTAAGGTGCAGGCGCTGCTGCCCCCGTGATAAGCCGATTAGACACTCTTACACGTTTCCTATCAAATGTATTTTAGACAGATGAAAGCGAAGAATCTCCGGGAGGAAAACCGGCGACGAGGTTCGCCACCCGTCACGTCCTGTCTCCTGGAGGGGCGAAAAGTGGATTGCGGAGGCCCGTCTGGCTACGCTGAATGTATGTGGAGCAATGAATGATAAGATGGATGAAATATGCGAAATGATGAATGATAGAAGAATAGATGTGTTATGTGTGAATGAGACGAAACGAAAGGGAAGAGATGTCACTGCACATGGCATGTATACCGCTTACTGGTCTGGTGTAGACGAGACCGAGCGGGCATGCCAGGGAGTCGGTGTAATCCTTTCAGAAAGAATGGGTCAATGTGTGAAAGAGTATGAATGTGTAAGCCCAAGGCTGCTGTGATACGAATGAAAGTGGGCTTAAAGAAGTTGTTTGTGCTTGGGGTGTACGCCCCAGATATGTCTAAGCCCACTTATATCCGAGAGCAGTTTTGGGACATGGTAAGGCTGGTGTTGACGAAATGCAAGGAAAATGAAAGTATTATTATGTTAGGAGATTTTAATGGAAGGGTTGGAGTGAAGAGGTCTGGTTATGAAAGGATATTAGGAGCGTTTGGCGATGAAAGAATAAATGAGAATGGTGAAGACCTCCTCACCATATGTGTGGAAAAGAATCTTTTTGTGGCGAACACTTTCTTTCGCCATAAGAGGATTCACATGTATACATGGGAAAGAGAGGATGATAGAAGCATGATAGATTTCATAATTGTGGATGGAAGAATGAGGAGCGCAGTGGTAGATACAAGGGTTTACCGGGGGTCCAACGTAGGGACGGATCATTACTTGGTCTTATGCCAAATTAATTGTCTATATTCAAGCGTTGGCGGCATCGGACATCTGTGTCTACCACTGCGTTACAGCGTATAAGAATAGAGAGGCTACAAGATGAAGGTGTGAAAGAGAAGTATAAATTCAGACTGATGGAAAATATAAGTGTGTTGAATGAATTTAGTATAAATGATTTAGACTTGAAGAATGTATTGAATAATGTTAAAAAAGTTTTGGTGGATACAGCCACCGAAGTATGTGGTGTAAGTAAGAGAACGAATGAAAGGAAAAGTAATACGTTGTGGTGGGATGATGAGGTACGGATGGAAGTTGAAGCAAAGAAGAAAGCATGGCTAGATTTACTAGCAACCAAAGCTGGTAATTCTGGCGGTATGAATGATGAGATTGAAAGAAAAAAGGCAGACTTTAGACGTATAAATAAGAGAGTAAAAGAAGTTGTTGAAAGGAAAAAGCAAGAAAGGACAGATAAGAATGATAGAAGAATATCTGATAACTTCCAGGCAAATATTAAAATGTTCTGGAAGCTCGTAAGAACTGCCAGGGGCAATTCAAAACAGCCTAGAATGAATGCTATACGAGACGAGAATGGCTGCATGCTGAATGATGAAGTTTCGAATTTAAAGAGATGGAAGGAATACTTTGAAAGCGTGTTTAAGAGTGCAGAGTCGTCTGAAGTAAGTGAAATAGAAATTCCGGAAGAAGTGGAGAGAGGTAGAGAAATAAGTGTAGATGAAATAGTGAAAGCAATGAAAAGCATGAAAGCAGGTAAGGCAGCCGGATATGATAGAGTATCACTCGAAATGCTAAGGGCTGGAGAGGGTGTGGTTGCAGGCCTGCTGTACACCTTGTTTAATTTATGTTGGGAACTGAAGCGAGTACCGGAAGACTGGTGCAAAGCCGTTATAGTCCCAATATATAAGGGAAAGGGGTCGCAGCAGGACTGTAAAAACTACCGTGGTATCAGCTTGCTTAGCATTGTGGGTAAACTGTATGCTAAGGTGTTAATTGAAAGAGTTATGGAAGAAACTGATGGAAAAATTTGGGATGTGCAAGCTGGATTTAGAAAGGGGATGGGGAGTACGGATCAAGTCTTTTCCATGCGCATGATTGCGGAGAAATTTTTAGCCAAAAACCAGAAAGTTTTTTGTGCGTTCATGGACTTGGAAAAGGCTTATGACAGAGTGGACAGGAACGTGTTATGGCAAACACTGACCTCATTAGGGTTGAGCGCTGGTCTGATACAGGCATTGAAGTCTCTATATAGGGACTCTAGTGCCTGTGTCAGGATCAACGGGGCTTACTCGGACTGGTTTGGCATCCATAAAGGTGTCAGACAGGGCTGTGTGGCTTCCCCGTGGCTGTTCAACCTATTTATGGACAGTTGTTTGGAAAATTTGAAAGTAGAAGAATGCGGGTTAAGAATGGGTGAGTTAACCGTCAAATGCCTTTTGTACGCCGATGATCAAGTCATACTTGCGTCTTCGGCGGCCGAGTTGCAAATGATGGTTACATTAATGAACAGGACATTAAAAGAAAAGGGCATGAAAGTGAACGCAAGTAAGACGAAAGTTATGGTTTTTGAAAGAGAAGAAAGTAAAACGATATGTGAAATAAGAATAGAAGGGGAGTTGGTAGAACAAGTAGATGAGTTTGTCTATTTGGGATGTGTGTTTAGCAAGGATGGTAGATATGATAAGGATATAGAACGACGAGTGAATGCAGGAAATAGAGTGAATGGGGCTCTACACTCTATTGTGAAAAGTCAGAATGTGTCCAAAAAGGCACGTATGGCAATTCACAATGCTGTGTTAGTGCCTACTTTAATGTATGGTAGTGAAAGTTGGGTGTGGCAGAAGAAGCACGAGAGTAGAATAAATGCTGTAGAAATGCGGTCATTAAGGAGTATGTTAGGGATGAATCTGAATGACAGAGTGAGAAATTGTTTAATAAGAGAAGAGTGTGGTTTGCAAGATGATGTTCTGACCAGGATTAAGAAAGGAATGCTTCGGTGGTTTGGTCATGTAGAAAGAATGTATGAAGAAAGAGTGACAAAGCAAATTTATGTTGCAGAGGTGAACGGCAGAATCGGGAAGGGTCGCCCTAGGCGAAAGTTTATCGACCAAATTGGCGATATATTGAAAATGGGCCAAATCAAGAGTACCTTTAACCGACGAGCGTGTATGCGTAGGTATATGAATGTGGAGGAAACGAGAGGGGTCTGTCAGGATCGTGCCAAATGGAAGTCCATAGTCTCACCCCTCTGGGTGACAGGCGTGAGTGTTTATGTATATGTATGTATGTAAGAAAGCACGTTTACTCGAAACGGCATATGGTACCGACAAACCATACGTCACTGGAACCATACGAATCCGCATTTATCTAAAGATTCAGCTCATCAATACCGATTTTCCATTAATGGTTGGGCAGGCATTCACGGAGATCAAATAATCGGCCCTGTTTTTATTTTGCGGAAACCTGGATGCACAGAAGTTTCTCAATATTTTTAACGGCCCAATAACAGAATATTTAGAGGTATTTTCTGTGGTAGCTTACCAGCAGGTATGGTTCTAGTTAGATGGAGCTCCTCCACACTCCGTACTCCTCGCGAGAGAGCGACTTAACACCATGTTCGGCGAACAATGGATAGGGCGCTATGGCCCTCGCAGGTGACCAGCTCGGTCGCCCGACCTCACTCCTCTAGACTTCTTTTTATAGTGCTTTATTAAAAATGAAATATACTCAAAGATCTCCGAAACCGACTATGAACTGCGCAATCGCAATGGCTTCAGAACAAAATTATGCGGCGATGTAACTTGTGCATGCAAGAACTTGGCAGATATTTAGAAAATTTTAAAATTTAGTGTTCCATTAAATTTTGCAACTAATATGCAATAATATTTATTTCGTTCATTTCCATTATAGCGAATTAAAAACGTGGCGGTAAAAATGCCTAAACAGTTTAGTGAGTAAGTTTTTACTCCGTCGCTTATTGTCAAACGAATCAAAGGCCATGCCGACAATAACGCTGCAACAGCCGCCAACCACCGTGCCACCCGCGTGCAACGTTGCCACTCTTCTAAGAGGTTAAGGTACGTAGTCTAAACAGAGTGTCTACTTTTACTGAATTTATTTTAATATTTATTTTGTTTGTAAACTTCACTTTTTTAATTTACGGGTTTTAATTTAATATTTAATTTTACTACACTTCTATGGACTATTATTACTTGTGGTTTCATTTATTACATATATGTGGATTCCTTACTGTATATGCAGATAAAATTAAACAAAAAAATCAAGTATTAATGAAAAAAGGAAATACATATAATTTATTATTATGACGGGAAGTTCAAATAATACTTCTCAGTTGTATTTTAAACGACTGTAAAGATTCTGTAAAGAGTGTGAATGAAAGTGTTGGAAGGGGTAGACCTAGGCGGATGTTTCTAGATCAAATCAGGGACGTCTTGAAAAAAGGCCAGGTCAAGAGTACCCTAAACCGAAGAGCATGTATGAAAGGAATAATGAAAGTGGACAAAGCGAAACAAGTATGTAAGGATCGTAGCAAGTGGAAAGCTCTGCCTAACCCGACGGGAAAGAAGCGTGATTATATGTATGTATGTAAAGATTGCGCTTGCTGTATGTTAAGTGGTAATGAATTCCAAAGTCAGTTTGCTTGTGAAGTAAATGACTTATTATAAAAAGAAGTTAGGGGTATTCAAAGTCAAACTATACACTGAACGACGCAAATTACGGTCATGAAAGTCATGTCGATAGTGAAATTGTTCCTTAAAGTTCCTTGGAGATTTGGGATCAAACAGTACACAAAAAAGTAAAGAAAGTATATGAACATTCCGGCGAAGGTGTATTGGGAGGCACTTGAGTTGATTTCGAAATTGGGATACTTGGTCATATTTTGCATAAACCAAATATGAACCGAATGGATAGATTATAAAGACGCTCAAGTTTAATTGCTTCATGGTAATATCAATGTAGTATATACCAGCATAGTCTAAAATAGGTAACAAAATGGAATGTGTTAACGCAATTACGCAAACATTTTCTAACTTGTCTGTTCATTTTGAGGTGCCCAAGACATTATACTGTCAATTAGAACCCCTAGATTTTTTTTACAACCTTACTGTAAGGAATAGTGGAATTCTCAAAACAAATGAAAGGCACTTGCATGTATGCCAAGTAGTTTTTTGTAGTAGTTTGTTGCTACCTATCACTATTACCTGCGTTTTACTACAGTTAACCTTAATTCTATAAGATAAGTAAAATCCATAATTAATTGCGAGATTACGATTTTCGAACATGTGTTCAAAAATTGTGATTTTATTAAAATCGAAATATTGATAAGTTGAAATAAATGGTCTTTGGTGATTATCTTACGTCTAAATAAAGCCACATTAATAGATGCCATCCAGGCGAAGCCTGAGCGGGTCGCTAGTTATAAATGTTAATTTAAAATTAATGTACCTACTTGCATATCCAATCTCTTCCAATTTAAAACAAATCATCAAATATATACATGTATATTAAAAAATAAAAAAGCATCCACACAAACGTTTTATAGCAAATTTATAAGTGTATTTACTCGACTATTGCAAAAAATTGCTGCATTGCAAAGAAGGTGGCTTGATATACTTTTTTTACGAGATGGAATATTTTAGATTGGTGACTACTTATATTGAATTTGTAACACATAATTTTACACAGTTCCTTTTGTATTAAATAGTTATTCTAAAATATAACAAGCAGATTACATTTTAACTGCCTAATATTTTAAATCACGTCACTATGAACAATCGGAGGAATCTTCAAATAGAGCACTACGGATCTAAAAATATGACGGTTACTTTTATATTAAGGATTAAATTTACATTATAATTTCAATTTTAATTCAATTTTGTATCAGTATTTCAATTAAGCGATAAAAATATTTCTATGGTCAGAATCACAGTCTCTCAAAATCTGTAGTGTGTAGCATAGTCAAATTACTGCTTCTAGCATTAAAAATTACTTATATTATATAATAGGTTAGAATTATACTATTCTCTCCCTCATCCAGCTAAAAGTATATTAGCTAAAATATTAACCAACCTCATAAACAAACGCGGAAACTCGCTTGCTGACTGATAATAGAAGTAGAGCAGATGGGAATAGTACAAGATATCTATCTTGATGTGACGGGCCCACTGCTACACTACCCATATGCAGCACATCCCCAAGAGAGGATAGTTCGCCACCTGGCCAACCCCGTACTTCACCAGTTACCACTTGGAGTTCCAACTCTTTTTGACGCCTCAATGCAGAACAAGCACTCTGTAACAAAATATACATTTAAAGATTAACATTTTGTTAATAACAAAATGTGTGGTCGTGATGTCAAAAAACCATTACACATAAGCTGCAGTGGTAATGTGTCGGCCTATATAGCTCGAGGAACCGATGGGGGAAAAGGCAGTCTCGTACCGATAGGCGAAGTGTAGGGCGACCCACCACTAGATGCAGTGACGACCTGATAAGACATGCAGGAAGTCGATGGATGCAGGTGACTCAGAACCATTCTTTGTGGCATTCCTTGGGGGAGGTCTATGTTCAGCAGTTGGCTTGTGAAGGGCTGTAATGATGATGATGATGATGATGATGATTATGATGATGATGAAGTCAAGCACTATAAAATATCGAACATGTGAACATGTGAGTTGTGATTATCATTTCGAATGAAAAAAATAATATATATAAAGCAGTTGCATTAACTTACTGCAATATCCTTAAAGACAACAGATGCTCTATGTGTATCACCTCTGTCTGGATGTGCTTCATGTACATGCCTTGCTAACTCTTGTAACATGGCAGGGTATTTTCCAAGACGTCGGAATGGTTTTGATAAGCCTGCGGTTAATACAAGTACTCCAGGGCATACCGCACCAGCATTCTCCATCCAAGTGTTTAACTCTTCTCTGTAAAAAGAAAATAATTTTAAAGGTAACATATAATATGTTCTTTTGCTGTTGTTGATGTTACAACATGTTACAATCGTCCGATGATACTATTGTGCAAAATGTTACCTTTGACAGCCAAGATAGCGACGATAATATCCGGTTTAAACTTTTTTTTTTTACATGGGGAAGTGCCTACGCATACCCGCCTCGCGGGGGCAAGGACGGGTTATGTCGGACTCGCACCGACTAAAACCCCATGGTGTTCCACCCTCGTCGCATATTATCCGATTTAAACTTAGTTTAAACTTAGTTTATTTCCAAACACATCCAAAGCTGTAGAAGTGCTTAATGTGTTTGTGTATTTTAATTTAGATGATGACACTATGAATAGTATTTTGTCACATTTACACAATTCTGTTCGCAGTTTTTTATTATCAAACAAAAATAAACTACAATTACAGACTTTTTGCGATAGATATTTAAGTACATAGCATTTTTTTTCGCGACTGTTTATTACCGTATTACCTAAGGCGTGCGTTCAGTTTCCTGAAGCGTCACGTGCGAAAACTTTTTAGTGAATACATATAACGTGTGCACTATACCTTGAGAAAGGCTTATTCACGATAATCACGTGCGCGGCCCTTTTTAATTGCATTAATTTCAGGTATTAGTTCTAGTGAATGCTAAAACAGATTGGGAAATAATTTAAATATGTTTAGTTCGTTACGTTTAGTTCGTTTGAAATTAATTCAATATCTCAATCGGTGGGTGCATTTTTAAAATAATAGCAAGCTTTCTGAATATTAAAAATTGTTATCAATGGTAACTAACTGTTACTTTACCCGTTTAAATTATTTGAAAATTAAATTAGAGGTGGTAAAAGAATTGGAATAGAGAATTCATTGTTTCATGGACAGAAAATAGCGAGACGAGAAATTTTTACTAATGCGTCACTAGATGGTAGGACACCTTTGCGTAGTAACACCCTCTTACCTATTTCGTCGCCATATGTAGTGCACCTCATTCCCAAGGGGTTATTATCATTCATAAATTCCTTATTTATTATAATAACCCTTTTTAAAGAAACTTAGCTTTGAACAGGTCAAATTTTGTTTGTTTTCTGGTATTTTGTTATAAAAGCGTATACATCGCCCCAAGAATTAATTACTGACTCGGTGGAGTCGAGTAACTGGCACTACTAACTTGTGTCTGTTCCTAGTATTTACAGAATGAATATCACTTATTTTGTATAACTACTTTTACTATTGTGTATGTACAGTACATTTTTGTATTGTATTATATTAATTTCCTTAAATTTTTGTCAGAGCGACTCTCTAGGGTTTAAATCATAGATTGCTCTTATGGCCCTCTTCTGTAAAACAAATATAATTTCAGTTTCAGTCGCGTGTCCCCATAGCAAAATACCACCATACGACATTAAAGTATTGAAGTAGCTGAAGTAAACTAGTGAACAGCTATTTCAACACTGGTAAGATTTCTAATCTTTTTTACAGCATATGCTGCAGAACTTAGTCTGCCTGCTAATTTAGATATATAGGGGCCCCATTGAAGCATCGCGTCTAGTATGATTCCAAGAAATATGTACGTTATTACTCTAAAGCCAATGTCCAACACTTCATATCATATCAACATAATCTGTAGTCAGACAGTCGCACAGAAGAGAAATTGCCGACAAAGAATTATAAAATGTTGCCAACACTTAATTATTGACTGTAAATTTGTGTGATTGCAAATGTTACTTTGTGTGTGGAGTGAAAAAAAAGAGAAAAAAGTGCTAAGGGAAAAAGGCGTTCATTTTATATTTTGTATATTATATGTGATTTTAATAAATTTCGGGGAGTAAAATCTCCCCCCCCCCCCCCTCTCCCCCCAAGTTCTGTCTCCCGGAGGGGCGAAAAGTGGATGGTATAGTAAATTTTGTCACAATGTGCGTTGGTAGAATTTGGCGGCTGGAATTAATTCGAGCAATTTCCTGAGCATTCCCAGTGGTAAATGCTCTTTTCTGAAATCTCTTGGCAGCGCCAGTGAACCGAGGCGATCAGAAAGACCTCGATTGTTGTTGGTTGTCAAAGAGACGATTATGAGCCACTCGTCGCTAGATGCGGCCAAGGGGAAGGAGGTATCCCCTAGCCCAGAGATGAGAACAGTAATCCATTTGAGGTCGAACATGCGGCTTGTAAATTTTCATGCGTTATTCTGGCATGAAATACTGTTGAATACTGACAAAGAGGTTCTTATTAGCGGTAAAGCGGTGTCTTTCAGCGTTAAACTAGACTAAATTTAGTCGTCCTCAACCTGATACTTTACGATTTAACAAAGAACAAAAAGACTTCAGACACAATTTGTTCTGGTACTCGAAACTTGTTCCCGAGAAATATTGACACAGCCGGTGCATCACCAGTGCTGTCATCTGCATAGCAATAAATATCACTGGTTTGCACCATAATTTTCTTCATATGCAGAAGAAACAGCGTGTGATAGCACGCACCCTCATGGAACACCAGCATTATAAGGCTTGTAGTCGGAGCATGCACCATCTAATACGACTCAATGGTACGAACTGCAGAAAAACTGCTTTATATATAAACCGATAAATTTAATTAATTACGGTCGAATTTCGACCACTAGGCGACCGCTAGTAAAAAGTAACTGATCTACCAATATTAATTCAATACTTTTATTAGAATGAAATGTTAAACTTAAGTTTTGAATTGGAGTGCTTTACATTCTCAGTTGAGCACTTACTTGTATTTGTCAAGGATGCACACAGCCTTTGGATGACCAGCACAATAAGTCTGATGAACAGCTTTAATCCTAGGTGCCCACTGTAAAAATAATCCCCCCACTCTTTGATCTGGACCTGTTTTTGTTGCACATTCTTCAAGTAGAATAAGGAATTGTTCATGGGTTTGCAGCACTTCAATTATATTACCTGTCAACTGCTTAAATTCATCTTTTGTAAGCCTAAAATAAATTTGAATGTGTTATACAGTATTAAAAAGCCAAATAACATAGAATAATGTATTAAACTTACATTTCACTTGTCTCTAATGGATGCAGAAAGTTGCTTACAAGACCTTGCATTTCAGCCACATGAGCTTTTTCAGAATCTATAATATCTTTTAGCACAACATTTCTAAATGCTTGTATTTCTGATGCTGCTCTTATGGGAGATGTAGTTAATGATCCTGATGTATCTGTAAGTTACATGTAGAACATAATACAAATTAAGCCATCTGATTAAACACTTTTTTAACCTTATCCATCCATCCATTACAGCCCATTAAAGTCCACTGCTGAACAAAGGCTTCCTTTTAAATAAAACTAATTTAACCGATTTTATCGCGTATATTAACTTATTTTATATTACCGACGTTTATACTGCGTAGATCGGAACAAAAATTAATAATTTTTAATCTGGAGGTAGCCGTGGTTAACTATGACATTGGGACGTCATACACCTCAGTCCCCCCGTGACCATGGGTGCTGTAAAATGCTCGAAACGTCAGGAATATAAAATAAGTTAATATACGCGATAAAATCCGTAAAATTAGTTATATTTAAATGTGTAGTATTCGCGTAAATATAAGAAATCATTAAAGGCTTCCCTCATAGATTGTCATATGATGATTTCTTTGTGTTAACTAGGGAGATAAAAAAAATTGCATACATATCTACAAAATAGTAATAAAAAATTCAAAATATTAAAATTCCAACAAGTAACAGTTACAACAACAATGCAAGTAATCAATCTCAGATCGATATCCATAATGTTCACTACACTTAGTTGTTGTTGTTGTTTTAACTTTCATTAATCGTTTGACCATTTCGTTTCATTATTAACCACAGCTTTTTTGGTGATTTTATACTGATCCTACTTTTATATCTTTAAGAAGTTATAGTCAAAAATAGCCTGTTACAGTGGAATAACAGTGAAACGTCATCTGTTACAGTATATGTAATAGATAATCTCACTTTTACTTATTCTACAATAACTCGGCTCCTAGATTGACAAATCTTGCCAGATTTACAGCTATGAATTGTTTATATATACGCTTTGAAATGGTTCTACTTTCATCTTGTTAACACTTGGGCCCAAGAATGTATGGAGACGTCTCCTTCTCCTTTGAAGATATTGCCAGTCGAAAATCGTCAATTAATTCACCCCAATTCAGTGCTTGTTTATTTTATCTCGTATTTAGTGTTTTCTTATTTATTATTTTCTGAAAACATCAGAGTATCGAGAAATATAAATTATCTTTAATATTTGTAGTTTTGTGTTTTCATTTGCATTTGTTGCGTTTTAAGTATAACTTTATTTTACGAAAATTGGGTACCCTCATATTTAAACCAGCACATTACTTCGCTTTTAGCACTCATGTTATATATATAAACTATATGTTATATATGTAATATAATATAAACTTAGGTGAGAAAAACGTTTTTTTTATAGTTTCTTTTTTTGTATAAACTACGTCATTATCCCCATATAACAAAAGAAAACACGAATTAAGTAAAATATTAAACTTTTTTGAGATAGCTGCAATGTAGTTTACTGTTGAGGGGATATTATACAGTGTATCGAAATGAGGGAATCTATGCTTAATTTTATCGACGGAAAAAATATTTAAGAAATCTAAATATTTTTTTATATTTTTTATGGAATTTTTAAAAATTTTGTTTGCTACTGTGTAAACAAAACGGTGTAACTTTTAAACTAAATTATATATTGCGATGAAACAAATATAGGGTGGCCCGCGCGTTCACCCGATTTGACGTCATGTGGACGTCTTATTGAAAAATTTTACGATTATTGTAAAAATTGATGAAAAAAAAAACAGATTTTTGCTAAAAAAAACGTGTTTATTTTCAGGAGAGTGTTTTCTTCCATAATTTTTATTTTATGAGGACGCCTAATTACTTCCAATCATTATGGAGTTTGTTTCATCGTAATAGATCATTTAGTTTAAAAGTTACACCGTTTTGTTTACACTGGGGTCACAGTAGCGAACTAAATTTTTTAAAATTCTATAATAAATATAAAAAAAAATAGTTTTTTAATATTTTTTCCGTCGATAAAATTAAGCATAGATTCCCTCATTTCGATATGTGCACTTTATAAAGATTCACACTGTATTATAGTTGTGAATGTGGGTTATTAAGTAATTATTAACAAATAATATAACATTAGTTAAGTCAACTACTTTGTCATTAGTTTTGCTACCTAGCACAATACACGTATTTACCTAAATTACGCAAACACATTCTAACAATAGCGTTAGGCTATGGTTATTCATCATCATCATCATTACAGCCCTTCACAAGTCCAACGCTGACCATTGGCCTCCCTCAAGCCCCAAGGAATACCACAAAGCACGATCCTGAGCGACCTGCATCCATCAATTTCCTGCATGTCTCACCAGGTCGTCCCTCCATCTACTGGGGGACGCCCTACACTTCGTCCGCCGGTACGAGGCCGCCACTCGAGAACCTTTCTCCCCATCGATTGTCGTTTCTTCAAGCTATATGGCCATCCCATTGCCACTTCAGCTTACTAATCCGTTGGGCTATGTCAGTCACTCTGGTTCTGCTGCAGATATTCTCATTTCTAAGTTTATCACGTAGAGAAACTCCGAGGATAGCCCTCTCCATAGCTCGCTGAGCGACCTTGAGCTTCCTCATCCGGCCAGCAGTGAAGGACATTGTCTCAATTCCATAGGTCATCACTGGCAACACGCACTGGTTGTACAGTCTCGTTTTCAAGTTTTGAGGTATACCTAACGAGAAGATGTGCCGTAATTTCCAGAACGCTGCCCAGCCGAGGTGAATCCGTCGATTAACCTCTCGGTCGAAGTTGAACTTAACCTAGTCGGACTATTTGTTTCATGTAAACATACTCGTCAACAACTTCGAGCTTAGTGCTCCCAACAACTACCGGCATAGCTGTGACATTGGCGTTATACATGATCTTTGTTTTGTTCATGTTCATCTTAAGACCTTTTTTTTTATATAGGATAAGGGTCACAAACGAGCACACAGTTCACCTGATGGTAAGTGATTGCTGCGGCCCATAGACATCTACATCTATCCTCTATTACAAATCAAAATGTAGATGCGTTGTCACCCGTGAGGACTAAGATGGAATGCCTCATTTCCAGTAAAAATGGCCTCCGGCCACCTGCACTCACCAAGCAAAACGCAGAGGTAAACTTCTACTTCACGCTGGTTTTCTGTGAGGTCGTGGTACCCACCCCGGTTCTAGCCGGGCCATCCGTGCGACAGCAAACGCTGCCGCGTGGCTCTACCACTGTTAAAAATTGGCACTATTGAGGTCATTGAGCATAGTGCTTAGATCCCCCAGCGATTCTGCCATAAGGACTATATCGTCGGCAAATCGAAGGTAAGTGATGCACTCGCTGTTGATGTTAATACCGTATCCTTTCCAGTCCAGAAGCTTGAAAACGTCTTCCAATGCATCGGTAAAGAGTTTCGGGGATATAACCTGTCTTACACCTCTCTACAGTTGGATAGGTTACATAATCTGGTTCTGTACTCGGATAGCCATCGTAACCCTACTATACAAACACTTCAGCACTTCCATATACCGACAGTCAACTTGGCACCGCTGGAGGGACTGCAGCACCGCCCAAATTTCAATGGATTCAAAGGCTTTCTCATATTCCACATACGCCAGACATAGTGGCAAATTGTACTCTTCGGACTTCTGTACGATTTACAGAAGGCTGGCAGTCGTCGAGTCTGCATGCGAGACAATTCGTAATGACTCTCGAATACAGCACGTAGACGCGGCTCAGAAGGGAAATCGGTCTGTAGTTCTTCAAGAGAGCGTTGTCGCCTTTCTTGAAGAACAAGACCACCGCACTTTTGCTCCACGCCTCCAGTGTGGTGCCACCATGGAGGACGAAATTAAAGAGCTTCTGAAGGACTTCAAGTACCGGTTTTCCACCCACTTTCGCGCTCGCCTGGGGCCTTGCCATTTTTAAGGTGCTGGAGAGCCACTCTAATCTCGCTCAGACTGACGTCCGGAATATCATCGGAAGAGTCGGATAAGACTTGCTCTTGGATCGTTACTCAAACCTGCGTGTGGCTCCAACGATGATGTGTACAGCTGACCATAGAACCTCTCATTCTCACTCAAAATCTCAGGTGTCCCGGAAACGACACTGCCACACTCAGTCTTCAGCTTCGACAGTTGGCTCTTTCTGGCAGACAGATCTCTAGCAAAGAGAGAGAGAGTTTGGAGCCCTGGTTCCGCTCGATCGCTTCTTCAATACGAGCATTATTTAAAGTTGCGTAAGTCCCGCCGCATCCGACCGATCTGTCTGTTCAGTTGCCTGTATGCTGTCAAATCTACTGAAGACTGTTGCTTCATTTCCCATGTAACAGCCATGAGATTAAGAGTGTGATCGGAGAGTTTTGGTGTTCTTCTGCGGCGGGTCTTGCAAAGCTTAGCTCCGACCGCATGGGCAGTTTCCACAAGCTTGTTATTTATATCGTCCACTGCATTGCAATCTTCTAGGCACTGAAAACGGTGTTGTAGCTCGAGCTGTAAGGTTTAAGGACTTTGGATTAAAGCACGAGGAGGACGGAGCGTTAACTTCATTAGATGTGACCTCTCCAACTTAGTGTTTAGGTTCAGTGTGCCTCTCTCCATTCGGTGATCACTGCCGGTGTTCACCTTCGCGATCACTGAGACATCACTGAACAGTTGTCGTCTGGTCGTCATAATGAAGTCAATCTCATTTTTAGTTGAATGGTTGGGGCTTGAACAGGCCACTTCCTGTGGGGCCACTTCTGGGAGCAAGAGTTCATCATAAAGAGTCCCTCTTTCTCCATGAAGTCGGCCAGCTGCTGGCCCCTTGGGTTCCGTTGCCCTATTCCAAATTTCCCTACCTTCGGCTCGCCATTCTTTCTTGTGCCTAGTTTTGCATTAAAGTCTCCCATAATCTTCGTATAGTGGGTTTTGGAGGAATGCATGGCTCTAGATATATCCTCATACATTTCCCCCACCTCCTCAGCGGGATATGTCGAAATTGGTGAGTAAACTTGTATAACCTTCAGCAAATACCGTTTGGTGATTCTGAGTATAAGGTACGCAACCCTCCTCAACACATTCTCAATCTTTACAACGTTGTTAACGAGAGACTTGTGGACAATAAATCCGACACCTTCTTGGGACATATGGTCGCCCTCCCGATGATAGAACAAGATAGAGATTCGAGGATTACCATGTCCTCCCCCTCTCTTCGGACTTTTGATAATCTGATAATATTCCAGCGCAACTTGTATATCTCTTCTTCCAGCTCCAGGATCTTCTCATCAGTCTTCAGCGTGCGCGCAATATATGTCAAGTCGTCTTAGGTGGCATCCAAACCTCCACCGAAAATTCTTAGCACCCCCCCTTCCCCGCCGTTACCATGGTCACCACTGTAGCCAGGAATAGTGGGGCCACCGGGTACTGCGGGGCCGTTTCTTCGTTCTTTCTTTTTTTAACTTTAATCATGGGGTGTATATTGCCATAGTTGCCACGCTTAGTGAGCGTATTGGTCTGCACTTTTTTTTATTGTTGTTTTGCTGTTATCAGAAAGTTTCCCTATAGTTATTGCTTTGTGGTATTGGGGAAAAGAAAAGAAGAGACTGTAAATGTACTGGAAAAGAAAGCAAAGAAAGTGGGCCTTAAGATATATCATGACAAGTTGGGGAAATGTAATGTTGGTTTAACGATAAAAATCCATATATACATATAAAATACTATCTGTTGCAGTGCAGCTGTACATAGAGATTTCGTGTTCAGGTTTCTCAGCAAGTGCACTAAGAATAATATCTTCAAAATGATGATAAGATCAATACTAATGTACGGCTGTGAAGCATGGAGAGGCCTCTGGGTCAAAGAAGGAAAAATAATACTGCTGGTGATGGAACAAGAGGCTTTACGAAAAATCCTTCAATCAGTATACAGAGAGGATGCAGAACATGGAGGCAAAGAAAAAATTAGGAAATAGAAGAACTGGTCGCTGAGCAGATTAACCTAAGTACCATCTTTTATTATTGAAGGCCAAGACTCAATTTGGACCACAGTGCCACACTAGTTAGTAGTAATTTTTTGTTAATGATTTCTTACTTTGATTAGTGATACAATAATTTTTTTGCCACTAAACCCAATGTTTTAATGTTATTCTTGGAAACTTTAAAATAAAAATTGATATCTATAATTTGTATGTAAAAAGGTCTTATTACTTTACCCTTTAGCACTCATTGTTTTGTTGAGTTAAATAAAATAAATGTAAAAATACATGTTGCTTATTCAGTTGTGGGAAGGTTGGTCTTAATTATTATGCTTACCAGGCAAATTCAAAATTGCAGTGCTAGACCTTTTGTACCTTTGACAATTGTCTTCCTTATAAACAAATAAAAATCATTCAGTCTTTACTGTTTATATTTCTAATAACAATAATTTGAAAAATAAAAAAGCCATAATTTTTAAAATTATATTCAAACATTCAACTGATTCTACTAAAGTATCGATTCAATAAGACAATCATTTGAACAATTAAACCAAGATAAGTTTGTCCACAGACAATTTATTTTATTTTATATATTATTAATGAACAGTATTTGGGTTGTGAAAACATAATTAACATTTTTACAACACAAATACTGCTCATGAAAAATAATTAAAAAAGTGATAAAATGTAGTTGATTTCAAATTCAATCAGTATGCAAGAAAATAATGGTAACTGTGTATTGGGATGAAAATATAAATATGGGTATTAAATCCTAATGCAATTAGTAATTTTAGGTATTGTTTGCACATTTTAATAAATAATAATAAATTATTATAATAATAATAAATTAATAAATAATTATTATTCTATTCTATATGTTTATCCTTGTGAAATTCATGCATTTACTGTTACTGTTACAGCCTATCAAAGTCCACTGCAGAACATAGGCCTCAACTATAGATTACCTCATAGGGTAGATATTTGCCATAGTTGCCATGCTTGGCATGCAGGTCAGCAATCCCTGTTTTTTATTTTGTAGTTGTTATTAGAAAGATGCTGCTGCTCATCTCCTGGTTTGTTTCCCTCCGTCAACTGTTACGACACCCACTGGACGATATGGGGTAATGGATATTCTTGCCACCTCACAATACCGTATGATGATATACTTAAAGAATATATTTCATCGTCTTATTGATTATAAGCTGACTGCTGAACATATAAATCCCATGTACACCACCAAGCTTATGGGATGTAATAATGATGATTTTACACAAAATTAGATAAATAGTTGAAAAAACTTTACTAAAAATTGTTAACTGTAAATACATTTAAAAATTAAATTTATATTAGAGTACCTTTATACTCTGTCACATAGTTACTAGGGAACCATCCTGTAGTTTCACCCAATGTACCTTCCCACCATCCACCCTCCTCCTTTTGAGTAACTGTTATAATGTCACCTTTTTTGAAACATAGTTCGTCATTGTTTTTTCCTTTAAAGGAATAAATTGCTTTCACTAAGCAAGCTTCAGTGGACATCTTATTTGTATTTTAGTACCATGTTTTCTGAAAACCATGTAAATATGGTATTATATATCAATGAAAATAAAACGTTACTAAGTTTTTGAACTATCAAATTAAAGGTATTATTACTACACTTCAGGATTCATACCGAAAAATTTCTAGAAACTCTTCTTCAAATGTAAAGAAGGAAATACATACTTCAACATGAAAACCTAAGGTCGAGAAAAGTATGAGATAATATTATGATAAAATTCCGAACATTACTAGAACAAAATGGTTTGTAAGCTTTTTAACCTTTAAATGCTTGAACTTACTTCGGACAGATTGAAAATTCAGTAAAATTACTACGTCCAAAAAAAATTAATTATATCCGCTTCTCTCACGGTCTTCCAAATCCAAAAATAAATATCACAGAGCACACATTAACATAACTAAACTACGTAAACATAAATATTAATACCAAAGAGTATAGTAATATATATGGAAGATTAATACTCTCTGTACCACAGAATACAATTACTCTCTTCCAAGAGCTAGGGATGTGAAAAATAATCGATTTTCATATTAATCGATTATTTTTTAACTTATAATCGATTTATAAAAGTCGATTTTTTTTTTATAATAAAAATCGATTTTTAATAAATCGATTTTGTAAATTACGCGTTTTAATCGATTTTGTAAACAGCGTCATCTGTGCGATGGATGTAAAAACTTGAAGTTCAATATCACGAACAAGTCGATCAAAAGAACAGCGTCATCTGTGTGTATCTCTATGTATGTAAAACTGTTTCGCCTTTGGTATGTTTTCAGCAGTTTTCTTTCTTTCTTTGGAGAGTGTCAATAATTATTAAACAATAAAAATGTCTTGTAAAACACCTAAAAGTGGATGACGGAAGTATTTTATAATCAAAAAATAATAGCGGTCAACACGTCGATAGGCAAAAATACTGAATGAGGGCATCCACGACTTTTTCTGCCACCAGGGCGGCGCCACTTTCGAGTGAGGTAAAATATTGGACAGATTTCATAGCGGGGACGATAATTTCTTAGGAAAATGTAATTTTTAAGGTTTCTTTCTGTATTATTAGTTATATTTTATATTAATTACATTAGAAATGAATAAACCAAACTATAAATATAACTAAAAGACGACTTTAAAAAAAAAAAGAGTTATAATGTGCAAAAAATTAAAAATCAAACCACTGACGCATTGTGTTATATATTAATATAATACTCTAGACAATGATAATCTATTATTTAAAACTAATTTCTCAATTAAATGACACTGTGTAACAAAAAACTTTACCTCAGTCGCTAGTAGCGACATCTGGTGAGTGGAAGATTATTAGCCCTCATTGGGCCTATATATTGCGGCACCACTATCAAATCTGAAGGCAGATGCCTTCAATATATGGAGAAGCTCTGAAGGAACTTTCCCTAAACTAACCGAATTGGCTCTTAAACACCTCTTTGTGATGGCCAGTTCCGCGCCAGCCGAAGGATTATTTTCGAAAGCGGCAAATATTGTAAGGAAAAAACGAAACTGTATTTTACAAAACAAACGAAGAAGAATGTTGGTAAAATTATTGTTTGTAAACTCTAAATGAAAATTAATTATGTGGGCTCCAACCAGAGATTGCAAAAAAAAGCAATCTTTATTTAAAATATATTTAATTTAAAGTAATAATTACAATTAATTCTTATAACTAAGTGAGGTGACTCTAATTCGATGTTTGAATATAGAATGATTTCACACGGTAAAATATTAGAATCAGGTAATGTAAGACACTAGACACGTTATGCTGACACGGCGCCTCGTGATTGTCGTAAGCCGATGCAACGCAGCAGATTGCCTGGATTAGGGCTGCGTAACACCTCCCCCCGAAGAACAGCGACTATGGAAGACCTTGGTCGTGAATTGAGCTGGGAGTTGATCGGGATTAATCTTCTCAGTGTCTGGAATAGCGTATACCCTTAATGATTTAGGGTGGTCCTCTTCTGTGTTTCTTTGCGTAACTCCAGTTGGCTTCGGCTTGTATTTTCTATATAGTACGCATAGAATCAGTGCACCTGCACTTATTATTAATGCGTGAAATGGTATTGTAGTATGGTATAGACTGTAGTCCTCGTTTCTCCATAGATTTATTGGTGCTTGCTGGGATATTTTAGTGTTCGTTGCATGAAGATGTTGAAGGTTTATTGAATTTAGTTTATATGCCGATGCAGGAGATGGGATGCTGGTGTTTTCCTCAGGTATGTCCATTAGCTTTAAAGCTTGTCCCTTCAATCGATTTTTAGTGTTTGAGATCAAGAATAGTGGCGTTTCTATATAGCATTTCAGAGGGACAATAACGAGATAACTACCTTGAAGTATTTTGTAGAGATCTTGTCCACAGGATAGATGTACTTTCGTTGGTGTGGGGAAAGTGATGGTGTAGTACTTGTCGTCCAGTTCTTCGTAAGCTAAGGTTTATCTAGTGTGACCGTGAACGGGTTACATACTGCATTCGTTTGTTGTTTGGTGATGAGGTGATGGATGCAATCAGGGGATGGTTGACCTCTCAGGCTCCGCTTTTCCTTACAGATGTACCATTTACTGGTCTTCGGGCATTCTGCCTCTATGTACTGAAAATCTTTCTGATAAATGGCTAGGAATGGAAAGGGTGGTGTGAGGATTTCGTGTTTCTTGTTAGGAACAATAGATAACTTATACATATCATATATATGGGGTAATAAAATTGGGAACTTAAACACTATTACTATTTCATTTCCTACATAATATGAACCTAATCTAATAATATCGTAATATCCTCTTATATCTAAATCTCCTACCTTTTTACTTCCATAGAGTTGGGTTGCCCTGTTAATCATTATTCGGATAGATTCTAAATTAACTATAGAGTGGTGCATAGTGTTAGCTTTTATAAATGCTAAGTTATTCTGTAACTTAATTAATTCCTGTGAAATGGAATCAACGTTATCACTAAGGATCATTAGTACTTGTCCAAAATGGGCATATTTAATTAAGTCATAGTCTCTGGTAGCCTCGGATTGATTTATTTTACCTATTAATATTTCTAATTTATTTTGATTATCCACAACTATCTATTATTTTGGAGTACTGATTTGTTAAATCTTTAGTTAAGCTTACATGATTATTAAATTCCGTAACGATTTTATTTTCGTCTTCGCGGATGGATTTTACAGCGCGATTAAAATGATCTGCATCTGTATAATCAAGGTTACCGGTTATACTTTTTATGATGGAACCGAGACCATCTACGAGTCCTCTTTTCTCGCGGTTCGTTTTAAAGCTTCTCAACTGTATGGTGACACTTTCAAGCTTATTTTTAAGGTAATCAATATGAGGTTGAAATAAGGAATTAGTAATGTTGTTAAGGTTAGGGCTAATACTGATTAACTGCGTTTTAACTGAATTTACTTTATCTTCTAATTCTTGGAGATTAACATATTGCAGAAATGCATGGTAGTGGGATAGGATTCGAGCGGGGCCTAATTTGAAGGGTAATATACCAGGTCCATCACTAAGACTTTCAAGTCTTATCTCCTGCATTAGAGCTGGTCTTCAGAAGGAGATGAAGTGCCAGGAGAGTCCTGTAACAATTGGTTCGTTTTAGGTATTCTCTTCAATCGAGTTTTTGCTACGGGACCTCGTTTTTTCTTTGTATAAATGTGAATTGGGAGGTTTGCCATTACTGTGTCGTGTGTGTATCGAGGAGCTAATTTCTGACGGGATGCGAATGGATTTTTTATAAAGATTTGTTGTTCCGGGGAATATTCAGCTTCCTGTTCTCGGTTTTTATTGCGAGTATCAGTCAAGTCTTTACGCATGTCATTACATAGGTCGTGAATAGTTTTATAGGTCTCAGTCATTCTGTCTTTATGGTTTACGACGTACTGTTGAAGTAAGTGGGCGGACAGATCTATGTCAAAAGGATCGCGAGGGTCAAAATGTCCTGTAATTACTTCTATTGGTTTGCATTTTGTGAAGCTATGTATACTATGATTGTAAGCTAATAGAGCATAGGGCAAAAGGTTAATAGCGGATTCATTCTTTTGATTTATCTTTAAAATACGGAGATGTTCTAGTATGGTGGCGTGAAATCGTTCAACGATACCATTTTCGTTGGGTGCATGTGGGGCTACTCTATGGTGCTGAATTTTATGAAGTCTAACGAATTCTGCAATAAGCTGGTTGGTAAACTCAGGGCCGTTATCGGAAACTATGGTAATTGGAATTCCATGATGTGTGCAGAAAATCAGTAAAGCTTGTACTACACTGACAGCAGTGCCGTCTCGCAAATAATACGCCTGAGCATATTTAGAAAAACTATCAACTATTGTCAAATACTTTTCCCCTTGAATTGTTAATAGATCTACGTGAACTAGTTCAAAAGGCTTAGAAGCTGGTGGTACAATTTTAAATTTCTGTTTAACTGGATTGCGGTCGTATTTAGCTTGTCCGCATACTGTACAGTCATTAATAAATTTAGTAACGTGCTCTCTCATTTTCGGCCAGTAATATTTGCGGGACAAAGCCGAGAAACACTCGTTAATGCCTCGATGGTTCGTCTTTCCATCGTGATATTTATGAATGATTTCTTGCTGTCTTAAATACTCCCTAACGTTTTCCAATTCACTTTTTGTTAGAAAAAGATTAAGAGATGAACTTTTAAAAGACTTTTGTATGATTGGTATGACAGTGTACATTGCAGAGTTTGGATTAATGAGTAATCCTGTCCTAATCTTCGGGTGGACGTATTCTTTTATAGCATTAATGATATCCTCTTCTATATTTGATTGAGCTATCTGTATCGTAATGCGTGTGTGTGTTTTGAATGGTTTAGTGATAACTGGTCTAGCTTTTATGTCGCCTACTATATTTAAGATTATCTGCTTAGTGAACTTATTTAGCGGTTCGTCAGAAATGGGAACCTTGAGGATGGGGTTTTCTTTATCTGTATGAACGGTCATAGTTCTGGAATCGTCTGCGGCTTCGGTAGCCGTTATAGTCCTAGAGTCGTCTAAAGTGTGTACCCCTTCGGAGGGATTAGGTAAGATGGAAAGCAGTTCTTCTATTATGGGTCTTAGCTCGTCGTTGTGAAGTTCGATGCGCGATAGTGCGTCGGCATTCGTATTACACTTGCCTTGCTTATATACGACAGTAAAGTCATATTCACTCAACTTAAGGCGCCATCTGGTTAGACGCGAATTGGGCTCTTTTAAGCTCATAATCCATTGTAAGGGTTTATGGTCTGTAATAATTTTGAATTTACGGCTGAATAAATAGGGACGGAAATACTTAGTCGCCCATACGATAGCTAAAAGTTCCTTTTCTATCGTGCTATAGTTACATTCGCTGGAGTTAAGTGTACGAGAAGCATATGCAATGGGTTTGTCTGAACCTACTGTCCCCTGAGATAAAACTGCGCCAATCGCCACGTTTGAGGCATCGGTTGTCAAAATAAAATCTCTACTGAAGTCTGGATACTGTAAAATTGGGTCATTTGTTAAGAGAGTTTTACAGTGTTCAAAGCAGTTAATATAATTTTGATCTAACGTTGTCTTTGAGCCCTTTTTAAGACATTGAGTGAGTGGTTTTGTGAGACGTGCGAAGTCTGGTATAAATTTTCTATAGTATCTTAGAAGTCCTAGAAAACGCTTAATTTCGGTTGTAGTTTTTGGCAGTGGGTATTTTTCGATGGCTTTAATTTTGTCTGGGTTGGGTTTAACCCCGTTTTTACAAATAACATGACCTAGAAACTCGGTTTCCAGCTTCAAAAACCCTGATTTATCCATATGAATTTTGAAGTTGGATTCTCGTAGCCTTTTGAATACTTTTTCCAGATTTGTCATATGTTCTTGTAAGGATGTACTGAAGACAATTATGTCATCTAGATACACTAAACAAATTTCGTTCTGTAAGTTCTTTAATACGTTGTCCATCACCCTTTGGAAGGTTGATGGACTATTTTTCAGGCCCATTGGCATCCTGAGAAATTCATAATGCCCATTCTCTACATTAAAAGCAGTTTTGTGAATATCCGCGGAATCCATTTCTACCTGATAAAATCCACTGGCTAAATCGAGCGTGGTAAAGTACTGACATTTGCCCAGTTTATCTAGCACATCGGTTATATTAGGAATAGGATATTTGTCATCGACTGTCTTTTCGTTCACCTTCCTGAAGTCAACAACAAGACGCCATTTTATTTTGCCGGAAGCGTCCGCCTTTTTGGGTACAATCCAAATAGGAGAGCTCCAAGCAGAATCGGATGGTCTAATTATATTTTGCTCGAGCATCTTATTGATTTGGTCCCGGACTTCCTGTCGGTGGATATACGGGTATCTGTAGCTCTTAGTATGTACGGGGATTTCATCATGTGTTTTAATTCTATGTTTGATCTTGTTGGTGAATGTTAAAGGTTCACCATCAAGGTAAAACACGTCGGCATATGAGGCGCATAACCGTTGTAGGTTTGCTAGCTCTTCAGGATTAAGATGATCGGTGCGAAGACGGGATAAAACATTTTTAGCGCGATCCGATAACGTTTCAGTAAACTGGCACTCGACATTATATATTTCAGCTTCTACCGGACGGTCCATTGAAAAAATTACATCATTTGAGCTGTTATTGGTAGTTTCGACCCAACCACGATTATTAATTACTTTCGTTATACAATCAGAGATTATGCAGTTGCAAATTATTTGATTTTCAACTACTACGTCACCGTCCTTTGAGTTTATAGGCAACCTAACTAATTTTGATGACTGCGCGGGTATAATTTCCTCATATAAATTTGCGTTACGTGAGTCATACATTTCGATTGGAATTTTTGCGTTACGAGTAATAAGTAATTTATTTCTAAGATCGATATTAGAACCCCATATGTCTAGTAAATCAAACCCTATCAGTCCGTCGAAGTAATTATGAAATTTATAAATGAACAAGGTTATATTATCTCGTTCATTAAATTTTAAAGGGCATGGGAGAGTTATAGAATAATTATTTTTACTTGTCGCGTGAACATTGGTGACCTCTAATGGGTCATAATTCGGTGGAATATGGCTAAAATATTTTCTTACAGCTTCGGGACTAATAAATGATTGGTTTGCGTCGGTGTCTATTAAGAATTTCAGTGGGGGATTACTTGTCTGAATGTAACTGAGTTGCCTTTGTATGTGGAAATTGACTTCTATTTTTGTTTTTCTGATTTGGGACACTTCCGAAAATCCTCATTGTTAGTCGGGGTGAAACTAGTGTCTACTTCCTCTACGATAGGAGCTCCCGCGTGGTTATACGGTTGCTCGTATCCATAGTTGGGATATTGTTCGTAAGAAAAATACTCCTGATTATAGTTATAGTCAGGATAGTCATATTCATAGTACGCGTCGGTGCTGTAGTCGTAGTCAAAATCAGTCTCGTTAAAGTTTACCTCCCGTGTCTTAAAGTAATTGCTCGGCGGTGGGTTGCCAAATCGTCTCCAGTCATGTCCAGTCGGTGGTAAGGGTTTTGTAACAAATGGAGTGACACCGCTCATAGGAGAAGGGCGCATGTTATTATTTAAGTTGAAGCCCTGTGGTTGTTGAGGTCTATTAGGAAGCTTAAATATATTGCTCTGGGGGTTATAATTTGGTGAAGGAGCACGCATCATCTGTTGCGTACGAGTGGGACCGCGTGGTTGATGCATCTGGGGTGGTAGATTGGGTCTCCAACCCTGTGCAGCATGCGGTTGCATAGGTGGCTGTCTAAACGAGTTCAGCATATTATTACCCTGTGGTCTAGGTAGCGGCGGCATGTTAAACGTGGTAGGTTTTGGAAGGAAATTATTTAATGGTAGGCTATGTGAAGGTTGAGTCCATTCCTTCTTGTTCTGACTGCCTTCATTTCGTTGTTGGAGGTAAAGGGTGTTTAATTCCTCCTGTACGAATTCAAGTGCTTTCTCCATACTTTCGGGACGCATACATCTTATTCTAGACCTCCTAGGGGTCTTTTAATCCACGTAAATAAGCTTGCAAGGTCAGTTTTTTATAGAGTGCGCGCTTAGCTTCAATTGTCGTACTAATAGTTTCATGTAAAGTGACATAGGTCATTATTGTACTAAATAAACTTTGAACTCGCTCGTAAAATTCTTGCGGGGTACTAGACCCTTGGGTTTGCAATGATAAATCGCTGTATAATGCGGTTTCGTCGCGATGGTCGGCGAAGTTATTTATAAGAGCGCTTTTGATGCCGGCCCAGGTTTCGGGTATTCCATTTGAATTTATTAGCCTAGCCGCGGGCCCAGTTATTTTATTTAAAATTCCGTTAATGAGAGAAAGATTGGCTAGTTCATATCCGGGCTCATTTCTTACGTGAGCTAACACAAGTTGATCGCACAGGTTAATAAAGCGCGTAAGGATGTACGGGTTACCGTCAAATTCGGGCAAAACTCTAAGTGACTTATAAACTAGGTCTATTTCATTTGATTGTGCCATACTATCGGTTTCCAAACCTCTGTTCTCGTCTATAATACTAAGCTTAGAAGTCCTACTACTATCTAACCTAACGTTCCGTGTTCCCCTTGGATGGAAAATTTTGGAAGCTTTATCCTAACACAGTTATATGTAAAACACAGTAAAATACAATAGGATAAAAATGTATATAAAATTAGGATAGAGTAAAAAAAATAATTACGGAACTAGGAAGGGTAAGGATTGAAAGATTCAAGCACTTACAGCATTACTTCTTTTTGCGGAATCGATGCCTGGATTCGCCTCTGGACTGGTGCTCCCGTAGATTCTGTATCTTCTTGGTCACTCTTGAATAACTGACTCTACTTTAGAAGATCCTACCGACTGCGCCAATTATGTGGGCTCCAGCCAGAGATTGCAAAAAAAAGCAATCTTTATTTAAAATATATTTAATTTAAAGTAATAATTACAATTAATTCTTATAACTAAGTGAGGTGACTCTAATTCGATGTTTGAATATAGAATGATTTCACACGGTAAAATATTAGAATCAGGTAATGTAAGACACTAGACACGTTATGCTGACACGGCGCCTCGTGATTGTCGTAAGCCGATGCAACGCAGCAGATTGCCTGGATTAGGGCTGCGTAACAAATTCATGGCAATATTTATTTAACTTTTTTGTTTACACAAGTTAAAAAAAAAGATTTGTCTTGTATTTTAGTTTTGAGACCAAAACGTTGTCGTTTGATTATTTGTAACCAGCTTTTTACCCACGGCTTCGCTCGCGTTGGCTTCAATTTAGTATTCATGATGAACGTGTGAAAGGGACTATATTCATGAACGGGAGTAGAAATATAGAGAAGATGGGCAGCAGCGTCTTTCTGATTACAGCTCAAAATAATAAAAAAAAGATGCAGTTGGCAACCCACCTGCCAAGCGTGGCAACAACGGCTAATATCCAACTTAATTCGTAATCTATGGAAGGAATCGAAATGATGAACGGGAGTTGAATGGAGGAATATATTAGCAATGTAGAGGCAGCGAAATAAAAACCAATACCACATTTCGTCTCGTGGGTGTCGTAAGAGGTGACAGAAGGGAAACTGAAACAGGAGATGGATGACAACATCTTTCTGATAACAGTACAGAGTAATAAAAAACTGCGGATTTTGTATAACTTGCTGAGAAATCAAATTAAGTGATGTTACGGGAAGCATGTTACACAGATTGGCGCTCTAACTGGAGTTGCAGCACGTCTAGTACTTGACTCTACATTAAACAGTCTGTTCAAAGTACCAGTTTGTCGAACTCAGAAAAAACATGTGCCAGCAGCTAGGAGAGACGACATTCACCGTCATTTTTAACGCCTCTTCTTTCAGGAAATTAAGTACATAAGGGTAAGTGCATCAACAGTGGCAAAATGTAGAGTTCTTGTTCGTGAACGAGATATCTTTGGTTCCCTTTGGTAACCCTTTGGCGGCATAAACGTTATGCTCTTGTGCGACCTCATGCAGCTTGCGCCAGGAAGTAAGTATTAGTATTTGTTAACAAGAAAGTCTTTCCTGTTCCAGCGGCCTAATAAAAGCGTGTTAAAATTATTTTGTACATACATACACAGTTTAGTTTTGAACCCAGAAGATTGTCGTTCTGATTTATTTGATTTTTATTCTGATAAATTGTTAATGCGATACTAATCTCGTAGTTTTATTAATATATAGGAAAGCAGGAATTTTTTCGAATAAAATATTTCTTTTCGAAAAAATTTATTATTTCTTCTAATATCAATCGATTTTTTAATAAATCGATTAATATCACTAAGCAAATAATCGATTTTTTAGTTTTCGATATTTTTCACTCAATGTCACATCCGTACCAAGAGCTCTGGACCATGGACTAAACGTCTGGAACAGTGCTGCCACATGACAATAAATAAAAATCGCTAGGGTTTCCAATTTCAGTATATAAAAAGTACTCTGTGGTTTCCAAAAGTCGTCATTCGAGGCATAGTATAAAGCTTTATACTATGTTCGAGGTATAAGTTCGTCTAAAGCCAAAAAGTCTCTGGAAATCGCTAAATATTATTAAAACAAAAATTTTGAAAACAATCTTTTTGTTTTTTGTTAAATAAATATATATAAATAGTAATAAGTGTTTCCAAGTTTCATATATATCATATATAAGAAGTGCTAGCGCAGTCTTTACAGCTCTTCCTGATGACCTAAAGCGAATTAAATTTAAATTAAATGAGGAAAAATGCAAATTAGGTCTAACGGAAATTAATTATTTAGGTCATATAATAACACAGAATTCTGCCCATATTATATATGCCGAAATCACAAAACTAATACGATTTAAAATGGTTTTTAGGATTACTAAGGTCTATTAGTAACTTTATTTCTAATTCGTCGAACAGAACACATAAATTGATCGAATTATTTTATTTTATTCCAAGTGGAACAGCTACATTATATATATATATATTACATACAGATAGTACATGTAACATTAATATACACAATAATGGAGCCCACAGTGCTGTTCACAGATTACCTCTTGAGATAGATGATTAAGGCGCTAAGAGACCTGCAACTGTACAGAACGTATTATATGAGTGTCAAAGTATGTTCAGCAATGGTATTATAATTTGACCGATGTGAAAAATTATTATTTGAAGTGTCTTGTATAAAAAACCTTTCCTATTTCCTATAAGAAACTTTTCCATTGGGCATGTGAAAATATCTATATGCTCAAGGTCACATTATATGTGGCAGCCATACGCCGAATCGGTGAACGAATACCGATATTGGATCGACACAGCCTTACGGCAAACAGTTAACTCGCAAACATCGTCGTCTATGGACAGTTCTGTGGACCGCATAACATAACACATTATTTAACTCAATACAGTCAAACTTGCATCTTACTATATGCAACAATGTCATAGCCTCTAATTGCTTACTTCTAGAGTGGAGGGTTAGAAGTTTGTATCTACTGAGTAACAGTATGGAGTAATAATATAGTAGATAAGATTTATGACATTTATGACGTCGCATTACACGTAGAAACCGGCGTTGAACATTTTCAAATTTTGTGTATATATTTATTACTAGCTTTTTACCCGCAGCTTCGCTCGCGTGCGCTTGAATTTAGGGGCGTCATTAAGGGGCTACTCCATGCGAACGACCTTGAGCGTTTGTGTGCCGGCCGCGCCAACTCCCTACAATATAGGATCGCGTAAAAAATAATATGTAAGACGCCACCTACCATAGTTTTGTATAACTCAATGCCACCTACTGTACGGACGTATTTTTCAACATCAATAAACTATTTTATGGAAATACACACAGCGTACAACGATAAATGTATTTTAATTTTTTTATTCGGTATATGAGTTGCATTATATTAGAATTATGTATTCTCATATATTATCTAATTATGAAATTTTATAATTAATTATATATTAAAAATGAAGCATTGAAAATTGTGAGTTTAAAAGATACCTACTCACTATAGGTAAATAGATAGATAGCTCGCCTTTTGTACAAATATTTGGTGCAATAAAGAATAAACAAATAAATAGGATGTTTCGCAGAGTGAGAGTAATATATAATGAGAGTCGTGGAGGCAGTTTACAAACATAAATTGCACAAGGACAAACATCCAGACCCGGAACGATTATTTGTAGGCCTTACAAATATTTGTTCCGTGCGGGATTCGAACCCGCGGCCCCCAGCGCAACAACTGATTGCTAAGCCACTGCGCCACGGAGCCGTCGCCGGGTTATAGGTAAAGTGACCATACGTCCCGTTGTCCCCAAATAAAGCTCCGGGACACAAAATTGTCCCGTAACTCTTTGGATGGAAGTATTCAAAGCCAACAATCTTCAACATAATTTTTTTAATCGAATATATTTTATGTCTACCTGGTACAAATGCTCCGATAGAAAGAGTATTTTTTTTATTTTGAATAAATTGTGGACGTCTGAAAGAAACACTTACGGTTCCAGTTCTAAAGGCGATGTTGAAAGATAACAATAAAAAAAAATTGAGCAGAATTTTATTCTTATTTAAAATCATCACCAACTTTATTAAAGCAAATTTAATCCTCTGACAAATGTAATTCATAATTTTAAAAAATGTTGCATTTAATAATTACCTATTTTTAAATGCAACATTATTTTTTAATTTATTGTATAAAGTTATACTTTTTAGAGTATAAATAAACCCATGTCCTGTTTTGAGTTAAAAAATAAATGGTCACCTTAGTCTTTTTAGTTAAATTTAGTTTTAAAAATTTTTAGTTTATAGTAAAAAGTAGGTATATTAGTACCTACTTACATACTTTTTACCGAATTATAAGTATAGAACACCTTATGTACTCAATTATTTTTTGAAAAAGAAGAAAAAACAAGCAATGAATAATATACTATATTTTAGCAAAAAACTATAACTTAGTAATACTAATTATAATTATAACTTAGAACATAAATGAAAAACTCATAACCGACCCAGGATTCGAACCCGGGACCTCATGATCAGCAGTCGCACTACTACAACCACTAGACCAACGAGGCAGTACTACACCTGAGAAAATATTGTAGTTGGTTACTACGATTATTTTTAACTGTATACTATACTGATAATATTGAATTAGCCTTTTATAGTGTAAATTATAATATTTGTCGAAATGTTAATTATGGATTCGAACCTTACATGCTAATGGTGCTTCATTTTTTTTATTTGCATTTACTTCAAAGAAAATACACGCAAAAAGCTTCATCGCGCAGTAAAAAACACAACAAATATATGTATAACTAATACGAAAAATTATACCCAAAACAAACAAATAATACTACCTATAAAATAACCTAATAAGTAATAATATTATCGACTGATAAGATCGTGAGCGTGTGCTCTAACGAACGACACAGGCTCCACGTTCGAGAGCTCAACGCTCAATGATCCAGCAAGCCCGTGGGCAGTGAATACGCCCAGATTTTAAAATAATTTCTTAATAAAATCAAATTTTGGTCTTTTGAAAAAAATTTTACTATAGAAATGTTCATTAATAAATTGCCTATCCATTGGTGTAAATCGCAAAATAAAATAATACTTACTTTACGAGGAGATGCATGTTATCAATAATAATTTCACATTTATGTGGTTTCGTTGTAAGGAGATTATATTAATATTTATTCCTTTAAAAAAAAAATTGGATACAGCTCTAATGAAATCAAGATTATGTAGAAATATAATATGTTTTTTATTTGTTGATATATCTTTTAAATAAAAAGTAGATAGCTCCTAAAAACCGCACAAATAACGACTAGCGCGACATTTTGCTCAACCCGCGCCTTAAATGCTGTTACGGGTCAAATCTAGAAAAATTCGATTACTTTTAGAGTCACCTTGGTGTCTATGTCTCTATGCCTGTCAGAGGTTTTTTCATTCTAAAATATTATTAGACGTAGATGATTGGTAACATGCTACAGATACACGTGAATATATTATATTCACGTATTGTATATATCTAGAAACACCTACTATTTTTTATATCGGGCGTGCCTTCCGATTCCGACGTATCCATAAAAAAGGTAAATAGTCTTGAAATCAAAATGTATAATTATTATTATTTACATTTTACTATTTACATTTATTCATAGTTAAATTAAATTTAGTTTTAACAAAGTAATATAATGTTTATTTGAGACATTTTATTTATATCATTGGTCCTATTTCATATTGACTGGCACCATAAAAAAGATATAGATATATTTTTTTACTTCGAGTGGACTTGAAAATTTCATAAATACAGTTCTATAATAATTAATACCACACATGGATTAAAACTAATGTAACGGGGTATTTTACGCATCTTGGATCTTGGATGAAAGTTTCGAGTAAAAGAACAAAACAAACTTCATATCGTTGATGTGAAGCACCGAAGCTCCGGGAAGTCTAAAGTATGTAAACCTGTTTAGCATTGTCCCAACCATTATATACAACAAATCCTTGAAATAGAACACCAAATCCTACCAATGATGATTTGCGAGGCTATTGAAATTAAAAATACCCTAATTTTAATAGGGATGGATGGAAGATGGAAGATGGCTGAGTTCTACTATCTGCTAAGGACCCCATAATTAATAAAATTAAATTCAAAGTACTACTGCATATTTACTATTCTATTTTAACTATGACATCAGGTCGTCAAACATCTCAGTTCTCCCGCCCCTACCGTGACCATGGGTGCTGTAAAGTGCCCAAAACATCCGGAATTAAAAAGTTAAAATTAAACGCGATAAAATCCTTAAAATTAGTTTTATTCCATATAAATTTTATACACAGTGAACGTGAGGAACACTACACTCATAAACAGGGGGAGAAAAATTTTCGCACTGTTGTGGCGGTGAAAGAAAATCCAACACCTCATATCGTCCCGTCGTAAGAGGCGACATAGGAAAAAAAACAGGAGATGGGAAGAGCTGCATCATCTTGACAACAGATCAAAATAATAACAGCTGCGGTTGCCAATCCGCCACTATAGCAAATATCCAGCTACTTAACAATTTATGGGGGAGGCATATTTTCATTTCAGTGGACTTTTGATAGGCTGACGATAATGAGTTCTACTCATCTTTCCAAGCCTTAATATTTACGGTAGAGTGAAAACAACAAGTAACATACCCGAAAACACGAATGAAATAAAAACTGCATATATTGCCCCATGAAAAGTAAAAAATCAGCTTACATACATGTTAATACTGGGCACAGGCCGCAGAGTTGTTGGCCAAAAAAGAGTTCGCAGCACTGATTCCAACGCGGGATGAATGTAATGTAAATGATTGAATTATTTACATCGTATATTCAGTAGCATTGTATTATTTCATTTTATCAATGACTTGCCATTTTAGTTTATTTAGAAGTAAGTAGGTGGCACTAATATCATATGAAATAATGAAAGCCTATACCATCTAGTAATATCAGCAATAGAAACGAAAATTTATTTATTATATCAATAACAGATAAAGTGATGTCAATTCTCTTAAGAGCCCTCTTACATTTCGGCGTTTCGCAAATTTAGGTATTTTACGCACCAAGCGGGCGGTGAACTACGCGACCGATACTTTCTTTCATATCTATTCACTCGCTCGCACTATAATACTGTGAGTATGGCGATTAAACGATCTTGATCTTCCATAATGCAAAGTTTTCTTAGGATGGACTTCAGTGGATGGAATATTTTTTGGTGTGTCATTTTAATTTTATCTTATTAATTTATTATTATATTATTATATAATTTATTATTTATTATTATATACCATTTTGATATATTATTCATTATTTATGAAATTTAGTGTCAAAATAAGTACACATAAATATTTTAATTGTTACGTTGTAATCGAATGTTAATAATTGATTATGTCTACTACCGGTAGAATAGTGGTATAAATAAATAAACGGTTGCAACCTGTTTTAATAAATATAACAACCAAATGTAACTAATATTTTTTTAATCGGTACTTACAGTCAATTACTATAAACAGTGGTAGAGCCACGCGGCAGCTTTTGCTGTCGCACGGATGGGCCGGCTCGAACCGGGGTGGTACCACGACCTCACAGAAAACCAGCGTGAAGTAGAGGTTCACCTCTGCGTTTCGCTTGGTGAGTGCAGGTGGCCGGAGGCCCTTTTTACTTCCATGTGAGGCAAAGGCCAAATGAGGCATTCCATCTTAGTCCTCACGGGTGACAACGCATCTGCATTTTGAATTGTAATAGAGGATAGATGTAGATGTCTATGGGCCGCCTATAAGAAAAATATTTGCTGCGACGGCATTGACCGAACTTTTCTCGATTCGATAATTTCAGGCAGTACACACTTTTCATAAAAAGCTTGTAACTTGGGTAACATATTGAAAATCTAAAATTGGTCGTATTTGTAAATTTTTAGTACTTTTACTGCATTAATCTGGGCCAATACATATTATGGCAAGTATTCAGACATTTTTATTTGCTAAATGAAGCTGGCCTTGGATTTGGTAAAACCAGTCATTATTTTGATTTAATGTTACACTTGAATCACTGAATTTATAACTTTTAACTTCTTTTTTGTCGAAAGGCCGTATCAAAATCTATTCCGAAAGCTGAAATAGGATATTTAACTTCAATAAGACCGTTGCTGTATAAACTATTAGGTGAAGCCCTCAAATAACAATGATCTAGGTCAATGAATAGACCACATTTTTCTATAATAATATTTTTTTGTTTGCTCAATTGTGCACATGCTGCAGACTCGTTGTCCCTACCATGTTTAATGGAAGAGACGTGATCTAAATTATAACCATATAAAATAGTTTTAAACCGATCGATCGAAAATTGCGGTCGTAGTTGACAATGTTCTAGTATGCAGGCAATCGACGCACACTACGATAGTAATCGACGCACACTACGGTAGTATCGAAACCATGCAGCGCCCGAAATAAATGACGCAGGTCCACCCTCGGCAAGCGCTCGCGCGTTAATGATCTCAGATGGCCGACGCAGTTAAATATATAGTACTTTTATTTAATTAATTATAATATAATAGTAACGATTTTAAAAGTAAAAATAATAGCATAGTTTAAGCAAATGTTGATGATTATTTTGGTATAAATTTTACGTCTAAGTGATGTAGAACTTCGGAAATATAGAGGCTTGCATCGAAGCTTTTTTGGTCGTTTTTTGAATTATGTCGAATTTTTTTTCCTATTGTGAAAAGCATATAACGAAAATGTATTCCATTATTATTCAAGTGAAGGATATTTGGGAGATAAAAATATTTTTTTTGATGGTCGATATTCAATAGAATCTACAAATTAGAGCTCCCAAATCATGTCTTCGAGAGTTTTTGCCTAAACATGCATCGGGAGAATGATTATTACTGATTAAATAAATAAGTTATCTAAAATCCATTCCGAGCTTATTTGAGGAGAGAAAACGAACTATTTTTACCAGGTAATTGTTATTTCAAGAAATGAACGATAAACATAAAATTTCAACGAGGAAACCTTGTAATTTCGCGTTTTTTTGTAATACGCCTCTTAAAAGTTCTGTTTCTGTTAAAAAATAAGTTATCAGCGCCGCTAGCGGTGAAAAACTATTTAATGATATCGTCATATGACCATATTATGAAATAGTAACGTTGTGTTTAGTTACTAATATCTTCAAACGATTTCTATTCATTGATTTGGTCAAGCTATATCATGACATGGTCAACAAATAGTGTTAAATATCATGAAATGACCACACCATTTCACGAAATGATAGACTACTTTATGATATATGATCAATTCTACGATCTGGCCACGCCATACATAAAAATCTCTTTAATAAAACTATGATGATAATAAAATTTTTGCAACAATTGCAGACAGGCCAGTTTTTATCACTTTACATATATATTAGTAAATGAAATAAATATATTATCAATTTACATATTTTTGATAGACGTCACTATTATCTATTGAAATTATTACACTTTTAAAATAAAATAACAAAAATACTAAAAACTGAACGTAAGAGTTTTTTAATAATTTTAAAAATCTAATAATTTAATCATATAAATGTAAGTTATTTATATTATTTAATTTATTAGTAACCGAAAGCAAAATGTACTACTTTTTCCATTTGATGATAGATGGCGCTGTTTTGAATACGAAATCGGTGTAGTTTCAAAAGTATTTTACCAAGATTATAATATAACTATATTTTAAACTTTATTTACAAATATGGTATTTATTTGGAAAACACCCGTCATCCCGCCTATAACTAAGATACAACAGAAAATTAATATCTAAAGGAACTAAAATACTTAACCTTCCTTTTATTGAAGTTCCGTAATCGGATAGAAAGTAGCCTATAAGTTGCCCCGGGTTACTGACTACCTACATACAAAATTTCATGTAAATCGGTTCAGTAGTTTTTGCGTGAATCCGGAATACACAGACAGACAGACAGACAGACAGAAAGACAGACAGACAAAAATTCTAATAACCACTAATTTGGCTACAGAACCCTTTATTTAGTCCCCTGGACTTGTTTTTTCAAGAAATTATTAGAATTACAGACACGACTTTTCTACAGATTTATTATATGTATAGATAATAAGGATTCCAAATGCGCATAGCATACTCAAGTTGAAAGCGAACTAGGGTTTTATTTAAACAAAGATATGAAGAGGTCCGTTTGAAATGGCGAGTTGATCTCATAATAAATCCAAATAATTTGTATGCTTTGTTTACCATTAGTTCAATATGTAAATCTAAGCACAGTTTTAAATCAAACAATATACCGAGTTCTCGCAAAGAATCCACTTTAGCCAAAGGAATGTTACACAGTGAGTACGAAAATTTAATAATATTCTTGGTTTTAGTAATACTGCGATATTTACACTTCGGAATACTTAACTGAGGTGTACTTTTGTAACAATAGTCTGTCAGTTTATCTAGATCCTTTTGCAGAAGAATGCAGTCTTGTGTAATATGGATAGATTTATAAACATTAAGATCTGCATATAATAATAATTTAGTGTTGGGAAAACAGTTACTTATGTCATTAATAAACATTACAAATAACAGAGGACTGAGAATAGATCCTTGAGGTACACCGGAGATAACCATCGGAATGTTAGTGGTATCTATTGATTACAACCCTTTGACAACGGTTAGTGATATAAGAAACAAACCATCATAACAAATTACCCCGAATGCTATTGTAAGCTATTTAGTAACATTTCGTGGTCCGCCTCATCGAGGGCCTTTCAAAAGTCTGCATATTATGCTACATACCTGTACGCGTTTATCAACATTTTCAAATAAGTAGCTGGAATATTATAATGGATTAGTGGCTGTTGATCGACGTCGAAACGATGCTGTTGCTGTATAACGATATTATGCGGCATGGGATATATTTCGTTATGCACAAGTCTCTCGAAGAGCTTCGATAAAGTTGACGAAATGAGGGCTAATAATTTACTGCTTACCAGATGTCGCTAGTTGACACTGAGGTATTTGTTACACAATATAATTTAATTGAGAAGTTGTTTTTTAATAAAAGTTTATCAGTTTCTAGAGTATTATATTAATACACAAAACAATGCTTCAGTGGTTTGCTCTTTAATTTTTTGCACATTTTTAACTTTTTTGGAAAACTTTTCTACTTTTATGTATATCTTTGGATTGGTTTATTTATTTTTAATGTTATTAATATAAAATATAGCTTATAGTACAAAAAGAAACAATAACTTTTACATTTTCCGAACAAATTAACTTCCACACTATGAAACCTCTCAAATATTATACCTCAATTTCTAGTGGCGCCGCCCTGGTGGCAGAAAAAGTCGTGGATCATTGATATCGGGCAATATTATTCTACACTAGGTTTAGATCCGCTCTTGTGTACAGGTGTAATGTTAGCATGTTTCCATGCTGTTGGCATAACACCTTCAGTAATGCATTTATTATAGATGATAGGTACATATAAAGGAGGCGGTGTTTCTTAGTAAATAAGCAGATAGGCCATCAGGGCCTGGCCCCTTAGATGGATCCAGGGATTTCAGCTCCCTTTATACCTTTTCTACTTCAAAATGAAGGTCAGTAATTTTGATATCATGGGGTGCTGAATCAGAAGGTGGTTTCCACTGCGATAGTGTAGGTGAGGGCGGTTCATAAACGGAAGAGAAGAATTCAGAAAACATTGTGTATATTGTTTGCCCTGCACTTGCCACATCATCATTATTTTCAACCTTAGCCGGTATTCCAGGTTTGTCATGACGATTAGAGATGTATACCCAGAAATCCTTATACAAATCAGTGGGTCAGGTCAGTAGACAGATCCAATATATTTAGAAAAATATTTATTACACATGTCCTTAAATAACGTTCTATAATGGAAAACATCTCATAGTCTGATATGTTGTTATATTTCTTCCATTTCACCCACGCTTTACGTTTTTCTCTAAATGTGCTAATCAGAGATTTCGAAAACAAGACCGGAAAAGCAGAGGTTCTGGAACCAACAAATGGCGTGCGTTGCTTGATGATTTCGTCAATTATTCCATAAAATGCACTAAGTGCTTCTTCAGATCTCAGGGGAGTAAGTATTTCATCCCAGTCAATGGACTGTATTTTGCGGTTGTTCGTATACAGTAGAGGATGTTTTTGCGATATGTAAGCAGCACTCACGACATGGCGCTTTGAGGATTGTTTACTAGGAACTTCGATGATGACATGTTCGATAAGGTTATGCAATGAAAAATTTACGTGTCAAAAACTCATTTAACTCAGATGATCTGAGTGTACGTAATACCGCAATTAGGACACCACCGACATCTATATATAGTTTATTCGTACTGATACGACCACGTTCGCACTTGTACACGATATAGCATTGATCGAGAAGCTCATTGTTGCTAATTTCCAATATCAGCCAAGCCTCAGTGAGTACGATGATAATATTAAGGAAAATTTTATTGCAAAAGTATTAAATATTTTATTTGACGTGTTGTTTGCATTTTCGGATGAGAGAGCGATAAACATTATTAATAAAAACGTATAATGCAGAATGGCACCTAATGAAAAAGTTAATCGAGATATATGGTAGGGAGGATAATGATACTCGTAATAATGAAAAGTATTGATATTACATACTATATTATATTAGTAGAACCACCACATGGGCTATTATCACCACCTTTAGTACGGCTTTTAACCTTATGAAGGTCATCATCTGTGCGTATAGCAAAAGTACTATGACCATCTCATTCGCGCACCAGAATAGTGGCGTTCCGAACCCAAACATACTTGTATTGGTGCATAATGGTGCAATCTCTGGTTTTACGAAATAATTGTTTTTTTCTTTATTGTAAGGTTCTCGTTTATATATATATATATGATCATTGGCGATCCGGTGAGACCTAGCTGGTCAGTCTTGAGCGTTATCACCTTATAGAAAGCCGCAAGTACGTTGTCCCGAAGGAAGCGTGATCATAGCTCACATTTTTCGGCTTATTTGTTTAATGGTGAGCATGGGGATATCTGTCTGAGAAATTAGAAAGTTAGTTAATAGCCATACTAATTGATCTCATTATGTTCAACAAGTTTTCACTGCGAGTTTCAGGCTGGATTTAGTGCTCGACCGACGGTCAGCACGTATCGAACGCGCTGACGGTCAAGGCCAAGCGTTTAGTGCTTAACTGACGACAAGATTTGTTAAACATGTACAATTACGAAGAAAAATGAATCCATTTGTTAACTCTATAATATGTGCGTACTATTTATGCAAATGATTAGGGCATAAAAGACGTAGAAGATATCATGTGCACCCAATAATTGTAGACCGTTTAATTGAAGGTGAATTTTGTTCATTGTATTCGAAATTGCGAGAACAATTCATGTATCAATCTTCATTATTGTTCGCGATAATGCGTACGCGCTTACGCTCGGTCGCTCTGTCAGCGTAGCATGAACGCACGCATGTACCGCCATAGCGAGCGCGCCAGTCAACCGACGTACGCCGGCCCGACGAGCTCGACCGACGGACCTCGTACGCGCGACGTAGCCGTACGCGCGTAGTACTTCATCAGCGCTGCACTGTAGCCGTTAATAGGTTTTCATTGATATAGCTATGCTCAACCGATATCAGCGCTCACCGTCGGTCGAGCACTAAATCCAGCCTCAGGAATGGTACAGGTTTTGACGTTGAATTATCTGGCTTGTTCCTCGAGGTAATCGATTTTAGTTGCTCTTTATTTATTAAAAAAATATAGCTTGGCATTGGGAAAAAATTATGATAAATGGTTCGAGGATCTCAAATTAAAGGAGAATGCCAGATCGTGCCCCACCTTGTACAAAAACGTAAAACTAAGAAAAATAATCCTATGAATTTTTAAGTTTTTTGTGATTAATCGTTATTTTGTACAACTTGCTGTAAAATATTATTAAAAAAAAGAATTCAACGATTAATATTTATATTTCCAGGCTTTTCTAATAACATCTGCGATTCTTTGTACGAATAAGTACATACGTACGCATAAAGTATCGAACAATACATATTTCTATTAATATATAAGTCATATAAAAATATTACTTATCAATTTTTGTTTTCAATTATTATTATGAGTCGACAATAATCATGAATTGCATTAGATAATTACTGAAAACAATCATTGATTTTCGTGCATTTTGTGAAATGATATAGACACGTCATTGTGTCAATATCGTAAGTATGTATGTCAAACAGATTCGTTGCGGCACAAACTTTCGACAACTTTTAGCTGTGGCGGCGAAATATTTCATGGCACGCCTGGCGTGTCAAGCGCCACAGACGTTTAATTGACATCAAACATCAGTTACAAACGGAAAGATACTTGTTTTTAGTGGGTAACTACGTGTTTTTCTACGTGTTTTCTTTGAAATTGAGAGTAAGTGACTTTTTTATGCAGAGATTACAAACATTTTGTACTATTTTTTGTTTTATAAAAAAATCATTTATATAAGTAGGTACAGCTAAATCACCCTGGAAAACCTTGGTTTTTATTAAATTAAATTTTCACCTAATAATAATATTTGTAAATATCAAACAATCAAGAACCTTCATTTGGAAAAAAAATAAGGTTTATGATTCATTAATATTTACAAATGTTAAATATTATTTAATGTTATACAAATGTAAAAGTAAAGTCGATTTGAAAACGTCTAATTAGTAAGAATAGCAAAACAAGTGTTTTCAAAAGGATACAAATGCCGGCGCTATGCGGCGACGGATTGACACAAGACTATATATTATTCAAACTGTTTCAAGCAAAAATAAACCTTATAGCATATCACAAGAGCACATGGTACTTCGTAGGCCTATTCGGCCATATGATAGTAATAAGACGGCATTTTAACCATTTAAGCAAAATTAAACAATAAGACAAACGCATTTTTTTTAACAGGTGACTTGTTTTCCAGAATTTTTTTTACAACTTGAGTTTGTGAGCGATCGCAATGAGTGCTATTATTTGTTACTTATTTAAAATAAAAAAATTAAAATAGTTTATTTTTCACAACATCATTGAAAACCCACAATGTAAAAAGTACAAGTTAAAAAAGGTTGTCAACCCCTAAAAATTTAAAATTTTCAAAATATCCAGAAATAAATAATGAATATTTTGTTCTGGATAAATTTTCCAAAAACGCAATTTGAGCGAGTTATAAAGATTTTTAAAAAGACACGACTCGTGTGTCATACGCCACACACAAAAGTAATCGATGGTACGCGTGGCGTGCCATCCACACTGAACCGGTTAATTTCGAATATTGATTATGATTATATCACATTTTTGTTTGTGCTGATTCCCGCTTTCTTTACTGTTGCACTTTTTTCTGCTTTTGCTGACGACTTATGCTTTTATTAATATACGGACTCGATCACGCCTACTTATTGACTTACTGTTAATTACTACGGACATTCTGATAATTACATCCACGATGTTGATGTGCACTAATTGTCATCTTTGCGTCGTTAGGATGCAGGGGTATTTTGAGTCCTCTTTTCAATTTACAATCTTAACTCTTCTTTCAGATTGGAGATCTTTGTAACAGATATATTTCGTTTTATAGCTTTTTAATAAAGTTGATAATTTATGGTCCTGCCGTTATCGTAATATTAGTTACTAACAAAGAGATTTAAATATATAGGTATACTATAGAGCGGACATTGGGAACATTTATATACAAAAACTTTGAGCTAGGGCGCGTGTGGCACCCTCTAGTTAAAAATAGCAAAACAACGCTAAGCATTTATTAAGACAACATTTTAGCTATTCCCCAGTAGGTGACGCTAATAAATATAACCTCGTTTTAGAAATGTACCGTTTCGATATCAAAGTATCGATAATGTTTTTGAAGATTCATCATCATCATCATCATTACAGCCTTTCATAAGTCCACTGCTGAACATAGGCCTCCCCCAAGAAATGCCACAAAGCGCGGTCCTGAGCCACCTACATCCATCGACTTCCTGCATGTCTTATCAGGTCGTCACTCCATCTCGTGGGGGGTCACCCTACACTTCGCCTACCGGTACGAGGCTGCCACTCGAGAACCTTTCTTCCCCATCGGTTGTCGGTTCTTCGAGCTATATGGCGGCCCACTGCCACTTCAGCTTACTAATCCGTTGGGCTATGTCGGTTACTCTGGTTCAACTGCGGATATACTCATTTCTAAGTTTATCCCGCAGAGAAACCCCAAGCATAGCCCTCTTCATAGCTCGCTGAGCGACCTTGAGCTTCCTCATACGGCCAGTAGTGAAGGACCACGTCTCAGTTCCATAAGTCATCACTGGCAACACGCACTGGTTGTACAATTTCGTTTTAAGGGTTTGAGGTATGTCTGACGAGAAGATGTGTCGTAGTTTCCCGAACGCTGCCCAGCCGAATCGAATCCGTTGATTGACCTCTCGGTCGAAGTTGGACTTACCTAGTCGGACTATTTTTTTTTTGAAGATTACTAAGTTTGAAATGATTTTCGATATAATAATAGGGTATATACATAATTGTTTTACTGTATAAATTTTTTTATCTTGACTTCCATCACACGAAAAAATTCATATTAATTTTTTACGCCCCTTTAGTGTCATGAAATAAAATATTTAATTTCCAATAACTAAGAATGAATTTAAACAGCAGGTACTTTGTATGCCACCTTGGTGGCATGACGTCACTCGGTCCATTAGCTCCTATAATAATAGCATATGATTGATCGGTCGGCGTTAAAGACACATCGAGAAACGCCAAATCCAAAAAGAGAGCGCCTCACAGAAGTCTAAATAATAAGACAGTGCCTTATTATTTAGATTTCTGTGGAGCGCCTCTATGTTTTTAAATTCATTTCTATTACAAAAATACAATTCGAATCAAAAATATTTTAAGAAAGCCCTATACTTAAAAGCCGTTACACGATTTTTCACGTTTCATCAGCTGCAGTACATAAAGACAATAAATCATCATCAGATGCAAGACAATAAAGCATCAATAAAAATTGTTATTTTAAGTTTTTACCTTATTTTCTAACCCAGACTTAACGTACAACTTCTTGCATCTAATATCTTTAACAGTACAAATTATTTTTAATGTAAGAAATCTATTGCCCTCTCCTATCACTGTAAGCGAGGATCTATAATGGCTTTGTCCTTGAAAACTACCAGACAGTGAAGCACGGTGTAAAACCACTAGATAATGAAGCCCGGTATGTAAAAGAGAAGACTTGCTGTTTTGCTAAACATCAACACAGCAAGTATCCTCAGCATGCTCATAAGCAACATAGAAAATCGCATCAGCATGCCTAAAATCCCACCCTTGCTCCACATAAAGTAGGGTACTTAGCATAGTTGGTATTAGCTACTCATTTTTGTTGGTATCGTTGACTGTTTTACCTCCTTAAATATTGTAATCTTATTACTAGAATTATATATTACATAAATAACCGAATTGATTACCAAAGCTCAGTTAAATTTGACACCACACTACACAAGTTTCTATGGTAATATTTAAGTTGATATAAATTATTCCTTAAAATAACATTTGAAAACGTTTAATTTATGCGAGCGAGTTTGAGAAAGAAACTAAAAAACCCGCTTCACTTTTATTTTTGGTATTCTTCTCAGCAAACCCTTTTATTTGATACGCATATCATGGGAATGCACAAAAAATAACTAGTCCATCTTTAGGAGTCCGCCATATAGGATTTAGAATGACGTCACTTATTTTCATCTAAACTTAACTGTGTACTAAATATCGGGAATTTGTCAATAAAACAAAAAATACAAATTATTCATCTAAATTTATTTTATCGCCTTCAAAGTAGGCCCCATCGCTTGCAATACAACATCTCCAACGCTTCACCCAGTCTTCCATACATTTTTCATAGGCTATTTGCGGTATGGCCTTTAGCTCATTCAACGAATTTTTTGTTATGGCTTCTATCGACTCAAAACATTTTCCTCGAAGTGGTAATTTTAACTTGGGAAATAAAAAAAAAGTCAGACGGAGCCATATCAGGTGAATACGGTGCTTGGTCGAGAACTTTTGTTGAATTTTTCGCTAAAAACTCTTTCACTATAATGGCTGTGTGTGATGGTGCATTATCATGGTGCAGCATCCATGAGTTGTGTTGCCACAAATCTGGACGTTTTCGGCGGATACTCTCACGCAAACGCTTCATGACGCCTAAATAATATTCTTTATTCACTGTTTCTCCCTTTGGAAGGAATTCGGAGTGAACCACACCACGGTAGTAAAAAAAAAACTGTCAGCATCACCTTGATTTTGGAGCGACTTTGCCGCGGTTTTTTGGGTTTCGGCTCGTTTTCGAGACGCCATTCTGAAGACTGTTGGCTTGTTTGCATGTCGTACCCATAAACCCATGTCTCGTCGCCAGTTATTATACGTTTCATAAAGGTCGGATCCGTAGAAGCTCGGGAAACCATGTCTTCAGCGACATGCTTTCGCTGCGCTCTTTGACAAAATTGAGCTCTTTTGGAACTAGTCGAGCGGCGACGCGTTTCATGCCTAAAATGTCAATGAGAATGTTGTGGACGGACTTAAAAGATATGTTCACCTCACTAGCCAACTCTCTCAGACTCATACGTCGATTTTCGAGTACTAGCTTCTTGATTTTGTCGATGTTTTCTTTGGTCGTAGCGGTTGAAGGTCTACCAGAACGAGGCAAGTCTACTACTACTTCTCGGCCTTCTTTAAAAGCCTTATACCATTCATAAGCCCTTGTTTTCGATATACACGATTCGCCGTAGGTATTTCGCAACATTTTTAGTGATTCACCACATGAAATATCATTCGAAACACAAAATTTAAGGCACACTCTTTGTTCAACAATATTTTCCATTGTAAAAATCGCCGAGAACTCAAAACTATGACCAACGAAAAGTGTAGTTTAAAACAAATTAAATGACAGATCCCGCTCAAACTTTGCGCGCTAAATCAGTACAGTGCTACCAACATGCAGTAAAAAAATTAGAACGACCTCCTTTATAGTCCCACCAATTTATCTGTGAACTGACAGCTGCGGCAAAATTGTGAACTACAGCCGCCATTTAATCAAATGTCACTCGATACATCATTGTTTTGAGAGTTTATAGAAAAATAAAAAATGCCGAAAACCATTAAAAGTGATGCCCGTAACATTATTTTAAAAGTATTAAACTTTTGTGAGCAAGAAGCTCGAGGGCAAGCACCGATAATGCCTTTCAATCAGGTCTGTAAAAGAGTATCAGCTGCTACAAGTCAGTATTGGTATGTTTTGTTCCTTCCTTTCGTATTTCCGATAAATGGATTGGTTAATGCAATTAATTTCTTTTTCAGATGTTAGTCAATTATTCATTTCCAAATTAGTTAAAGAACCGGAAACCGCATAAACCACAGGAACGCAAATTACAACGCCCGGTAAAAAAGGCATAAAGGCATATTATTTAATTAAAGTTTAAGTTGTTCAATTATGATATTTTTGTTTCTTCTTTTTCTTGGACATATATCTGTTAAATCTGTGTTCTAGTCTTTTTATTCCGTGACTAATTTATTACCCTAGTACGTCATCTCTATGTAGAAATATAAGACCCTTAGATGGGAATATTCCCGAACTGGCAACACTTCAGCGCAGAAGCGCCAAGCTGTCAGTTCACAGATAAGTTGGTGGCACTATACGCCTATACGCGGGTCTTTTTATTGACATATTCCCGATACTTTTTACACAGAGTAGTATATGCAAAATTTCCGCTCCATCGAAAACCTAAAAGTTGGTCAAATGTAACTTTCAATTTTTTTTTACATAATTATAGATGAAGATATTATATGCGTGTTAGAAATGACTATCTAATGAACACTGATATTTTGTTTATTATAATGAATTTTTCAAAAAAGTTATTTTATAAATATTTATTATAAAGAACGAAATCAAAGGTCGATGGAAACCTTGTAAATCTTTTATTGAGTACCTAGATCTATTTGTAAATTTGGTGTAACAATGGTCCTGCAGTGAGTCAACGCCTTCCATTCGCACATCTTCATCAGAATCCATGCTAAAGTCTTCATCAGAAGACCCGGATGTGTCGCCTGTGACATTAATTATAAATTTATCCATTTCCATATCCATCAGCTTATCGCGGTAGGTAAGGCGGCGAACGGAAAACCTCATGTCCATGTTCATTCAACATTTGTTATTTTTCATACTGTGGGTCTCCTTTGTTTTTTGATTAATTCGTATATTTGCGCTTTTTGTCCAAGAATCATCCATTTCTCGTAATCCACTCTTGAAACTCTGCTTTTGTATTGCCAATTGTAGGCACCTTGTTTATCTGTGTGGTGACGAATTATCCATCACTACAATGAAATTTTTTGGTAGATTTGGCACAAATTCCTGACGATTCTTAGATAATATTGGCATATTGGATAATAGGCTAGAGAAAATATCTTCTTCTTAGAATATATTTTGATCACCAAGTTGCAATATCACTGCGTTCTATCAATACTTTTCGTTTAAACTGGCACCTTTTGTATTTGTAGCCCATAGTCTTTAAGCTACTACTCAACGATGTTCTGCCATATTTAAAATCAATATCAGCTTTCAATTCCAACCATAGTTTATTTACGTCAAACGATTTTTAAATCAATCGTTTGCCTTACATATGAAAATCGTCAAAACCATTTTTTTTCCTTCGGTTCCTAGTTTTTCCCGGCGTCACAATTTTAGAAGATGAAGCTGCTACTATACACTACTGTACACTCTTGAGTTATTTGGGTGACGGTGCGTTCAGAAACACCTAAAACATAATAAAAACAATGCATTATAAATACATGATATTAATGACACGAGGAAACTAAAAACGAACAAGTCGAGAAAATTAGGGAGTTTTATTTGTTATGGCAGCTCTAAAAATTACCTGTGAAATATGAAACGTGGGCTCTAACTTTGGAAAACGGTACTCAAAGAGTATAGTAACTGTCCTAACGGTACTGTAGGCCCGTTATTGTCTCGTTCTTCTTAACAAGCACGTTTGACCTTCAAGATAATATCCCTGCCAACAACTTTAATCACATTCGGCATAATGATGACGATTACTTACTGCAAAAACGAATAAAAACACGACAACTAACACTATGTTTTGACACCTGCCATAAACAGCAAGATGGCGGTACACAATTAGTTCCAATTTTGGCCGCGCGCACAGTTATCTTGCGCGCACTATAGTATGGAGTGTAGAGTAGAAGGAAGACCATCTCTATATATGAAAAGTGTCCCTAAAAACGCGTCCAGTAAGGGTGGCGCTGCAGTATAGTATAGGATAAATTTAAAAAAATGAAAAATTAAACAAAATTAATTAGAATAAGATGGAGAAATAAACAAGGACCGACCAATCCGTTTGGTTTTGTACTACGTAAATAGTCGAGGTTTTGTATACTGGCATTTTACTAACTACTCTAGTCATAAATTTTTTTAAATATTTGAATTCAGCTCACTTCACTCCGTCTACAACAGCTATATTCATATCGCAGTTTTTCAGACGCCAGCGCTATTGTGGTAGGTTTTGGAACCTATTTTTCAGTATATAGTGGAACACTTTTTCAACTTTTGCACCTTATAAGATGGTTCTCCTTCTACTCTACACTCCATAAGCTGTAGCAAACCGTATGTATTCGGTACTGACAGTACTTAGTAGCGGGTGCGCCATCAAGTACCGAGAAATGAAATGTTACACACGAATGCATTTCGTTACTCGCATTTTTCGTAGTATGGGTAACTACACTGTTTCAGTTCACACAAGTACCGTTGATGCGTGTATTGAAACATTTACTGATCGTATGTTTTACGTATGCGTACGCTTATTCGGTGAATTTAAAAATAAAGAGCGATGTTTGTTTATTAAGTAAAGTATAATTTGGTAATTCGTCGTACAAGTTTTTTACTGTTTATTAAAGGTATTGTGTGTGTAGACAAAGTTTTGTTAATATATAAATATGTTTTCTACGAATTATGAATGTTGTGACTTCGCGACGTAATACTGTACGCGTACGCAATACGACTTGTTTCGATGCTCTAACATAACATTGCATGTTATAAGGTATCAGAAGTAACGAGTAACGTAAAGATACGATAGTAACGAGTACTATAATTACTATTATAATTGTTATAGTAACGAATACATATGGGTTCGCTTTTTTTCGTTACTCTTACACCTCTACAGCCCGAAAACGCGTGACTAATTTTGATTTGTCATTGTGTGCGTTAGCTAGTGATGTACATTTTACTTACAAGGAATATCGAAAAATGATTGCTAACATGTTCCCGGGAATAAGTTGAACCTACCTGCCTTTTTTGCATTTTAATTCAAAAGTAAAAAAGTCCTAGGTGACTCTATTGATAAAATTACAAAAATACCCAAGAATCAGATCGGAAAGTTGTATTTTCGAGTCACGATCTTTAGAGAACAATATTTACTGCGATGGACAGTTTCCATGGAATTTATTTTTTAACATATTGTTAATATAAATAGGTAAATAGGTACCTAACTAAGTATATATCTATTTATATTTTATATATTTTATAAAATGATTTGATTTATTTAATGTGTTTATTTTAACATTCGACTTAAATATGAATTTAAACTTAATAATTTAAGTAAGGAAACATATAGCAATAAGATTGCTCTGTTTAACCCCTAAGGTACCGTTGACATGAATTCATGTCGACGTTTTGTGACCGTTGAGTACCGCGGACATGAATTCATGTCCGCATTACGTGCTGCTACTTTCGTGTTAATTGATATAAAAATACAGTATATTTTCAATTGAACACTATTTCATTCGATTCTGAACGAACTAAAGAGTATTCTCAAGTATTAAACTCACTTGGTTACATAGACGAAATAAAAAATAATAGGCATTCACTTTCGCGTTGTTGGTGCTGTTAGTTGCGTAATTGTTTTCTTTTTGTGTTTGTGATTTTTGTTGGATTTTCTTTTAAAAACTGGTAAGAAATGTTAACGATCTTTACTAGATAATGTTTTGAAATGACTTAAGTTACAACAGCAGTAAATTTTTGTGTTTCAATTGATAAAAAAGGAAAAACAAAACACCTTTACGCGAACAATTTATAACGGGTAAGATTTCAAATAAGATCTACCTTCTCAGATATTTAGCCTTTTTATAGATAGTTTATTGCACGTATGTAGATTCATAAAGTCATATTATTCCTTAATATTAGATATAATATGATTGTATAAGAAAAATTAAGGAAGACGCTATAATATTTTCACAAAAAGGTTTTGAAAATGAGGTTACAAAGCGCGCGCAAACTGTCTATTGTCGAATTTTTAGCAAATGTTTGCGAGTGAAAAAGTAGAATTATTATAATGGTGACATGCATAATTTCGGTTTATACAAGGAAGACTATTTTGTATTGATTGTGAAGACATAAAAATAAAATAAAAACTTACGCTTTTTCATTGATAAAACCAAATTTATTGGCAGTAAATACACTTTTTCAAGATCCCTTAGAAACAAAAAGCTGTACAAAACTAATTAAACATCCAAATGTTATTGTTATTATTTCTACTTATCGACAATCTTATCAGATTTAAAGAACTGTAACTCAAGCTTTTTATAACATAAACGAACAGTCGTGAAAAACATAAATGTTGAAACAAGTGCTGCGCGCCGCGATGACGTCGGAAGCCCCCGGTACAAAGCTGTTTTTTGTTATAGTGGGCGCGGTACTGGAAGGGTTAAAGGCCTATATGTTTGTGGGGCTTTATAATGCTTCATGTTTCTATTCTTTCATGTCTCTGACAAGTATAAAGTAATAACAAACCTATTATCATATTAGCTGCATGAACTTTAAAATCATAACGATCTTAACGGAATAAACTGCACCAAGTGTCTAAGGATACAGATGCGACCTCAATCTCGGTATGTTAAGAAAATGGTCACTCATTCATGGACTAACCGTGGCAAGTATAATTTAATCTCGCAGACCTATTGATCCGCGCAGCTATTACTTAACCATGAGTTCCTCTTTTCTACGACTAACGCTGCAGGCGATGAATCACGCGATTTAAGCCCTCGAAACAATGTCTTCGGCCATCAAGCATGAATCGAGCATCGCACGTTGTGAATATCAAATACTATAGAATTTATACTATCGCGTCTCATGTGCGGGCGTCTATAGTGGCGCTTCTGGAGCAATACTAAATATCTATACCTAACTAAGCTAAAAGTTTTATCATTGTGACTTAGGTAATCCCAAGTCGTAATATGAAGCTCCACTCAACCCCTTGGGGAAAGTAGCGTGATGCTATGAATATTGAACTAGTGTGAACGCGAGGCTAAGCGATTGGTTAAGTAAGGTTATACATTTATTTTGGTTGATAAATAGATACTTATAGTAAAATTATTTTGTCCGTACAGTTGGGGTCATAAATCATAGCTCGGCCTCAGCCCGGCTAGAGCAGTGAGCATGTTGCACGGGCGCAACGCCATTATCGATAACAACAAATGAATCATCGAAGGCAGGTACACGGTGGCTATTATTTTTATATTTATATTTATTTTTAATATAACTTGTTACATTGCAATCATTTGTACTTATAATTTTTTTTAAATAACTAGATACCTAATTAATAATTTATTTTAAATCATTATTATTCTTATTTTAATAAATACGTTGTTTATCTAATTTTTTTTTCATTTTTATCACTATCCCACATAATGACAAAACTAAATACACTATCGATAACGCTTATCGACAACAATAATGCGCATCACTATGCTGACCCCTAAGGCCCGTGTGTGGGAGAGAGAGTGAAATACTCCTACGATTTATGAGCCAAACTGCACGGACAAAATAATTCTAGTATAGTTGGGTTCATAATGGCTGAAAGAGGATAATCTCAAGATTTTTTTTATCTTTAATGTACTACACTTTTATAATGTATAAAAATCTATCTCTATTTTTATCTAAAGTTTTCAAAGTTAAATATTTAGTCTTATTATAACAATATTATACTTACTGATTAGTCCAGTAACTTTGTCGCCTGATAGTGTGGGGTAGTATACGTCAAATCCGGTAGCTGATTTTTCGCAGACTTGTTTATGATGTTGGCCTAATGAATTATCCACGTTTGTGACATCGAGAGCCGAAAACAACTTTGTCAAAAATCGAAAAAATCGTTTCTTTTTCAAATTTTAGCGATTATAACCCTAAAGGACTAGTTTGAGAAAAAACTTTTTTAAAGCAGACTTTTGCTACAATATGATACTAAAACTGTCTCTGTAGACCCAATAGTTTCCCATAATAAGCCTTTCAAAAACTTATAATTTTTTTCGAACTTCGCAATTTTTTGCAATATTTTAGATGTCACTTGAACAATTATAGCGGAATGAAGTTCCAATTACCGGGATTCCGTATGTGTGTGGCCGACCCGTTCGGAATTCCGAAACCGAATCCCGAAATGGAATTCCGTTTGTATGTGGCTGGGCTTACAGAGCAAGTAACCATTTTGGGAAAAAAGTTACTTACTAAAAATAACCAATAGTACTCTCTAAAAGATAACAAAATATCTAGGACCTATTTCTTGCGTACCGATATGTGCCGCCTTGTCATTCAAAATCAGTTACAGAGTCACGAGATTTGTTATCCTTTTCTATCTTGCATTTTTGCCATAAGAAATTTTCTTCTCCCTTGCACACTATGTTGGTCTATACGCCAGTATATTCTAAGTCTATGTCGTCCACCATAGTGCTTGTATTATACACTCATAAAGACGTGTTTCCTTTTTTTAGTATGAAGTTGGCGTTCTTCTCTTGGTAGAGAGTTGTGTTCTGTGATCACCCTTCACCACAGAACACAATTACTCTCTACCAAGAGAAGAACGCCAACTTCATACTAAAAAACGGAAACACGTGTTTACGAGTGTACACGAAAAGCGCTACGGTGGACGCCCATATAAAACTTTTTTAGCGGGAATTTCAAACCTTTGTATTCTGTAACTTTAAACTTTTTATTTAAGGCTTATTCGAGTAATTTTGGCTCAAGCCTCACAAACCTATGGGGTAAATTCCCATATTTTTGAGAGGTTGCACCAAAATTACCCGAATATAATTTAGATTAGTATGTGGGATAAAATAAAACTATAAATAAGTATAGTTATGTAATTTTATTTTCTGGAAGACAGATTGTTTTATAAACGACACATTATTATTGATGTTTTTTATTGTTTTTGTACATAATATTTCCACGCTGATTACTGATGTATAACACATGTTATTGTCAGAGAGTTATTCCTCACAGAAAAGTAACGTAAATTTAAATCAGCAAAATTCTCATACAAATACATGATCTGAAACAGATACAATTCGAGTTAATATAGTAATAATCCCTACAAATAACGATCAATACATTTAAAATGCTTAAAGACTTACCACAATATTGTTAAAAGTTTTTCTTCTATTATTGTAGGAAACCTGCAGAAAGTAATTAGATGATTTTGTGCTTTTTGTTTGCACAACGCTTAATTTACTTTCGATTCTGATCATACATCGTGAATAATTTTTTTTAAATAGTCAATATTTCTTAGAGTCAACATCTCACAAAAAATATTTACAGACACCATCGCGAAGAAACGACTACAAACGAAAATGAAGTATTCTATACCGATAATAACTGAATTGCAGCAAAAAGCAATAACAAATATTAAAATCTAAACCTATTAAATAAATTTTAATCAATTTCAGAAAATATTTTCAATATGAAAGACATTGACAAATAAATGTCATTTTTTTCTTCTTTTAATTCATGGCTTCTCTTGATAGAATTCTGCTAATATTAAATAATTTAATTTAAATGAATTAAATTGTGCAAATCTCACAGTAATATGTAAGTAATTATACTTTAAAGAGCAAACCAAAAAAATTTTAACACATAATTAACATTTTTAGTTTCTTTCGATATAATATGAATTTGTGTATCTAATTTTTAAAGTGGCAATCTAAAACAACATGAAGGAAAGAAACTGCGATATTTTTTCTCGCTTTATTTTAACAAGCCCAACACGAACAATGACAAAATCATGATTGTGTGCAGATTTTTCAGCTTTCATACAAAGTTGCCTCACCCTGCCCTTCACCCTTTTTAAAGATATGCCAACTCGGAAAAATCACTACTCGAGTTAATTCGAGTTGAAATTTACGCAACTCGAGTTAGCAGTACAAAACAGAGTAAAATATTTGTTACAAATTACTTTTTAATAAATTTGTTTTGATGTCTAGTTTCTTGCTGGGTTGGGAAAACTATAATTACCAAACTTATTATGTACGATTGAAATAAAAAGGTATATTTAGTTTGTATCACATACTTATGTATTTTTGGTTTTAATCTTAGTTATAGTAAGTACCTGTATTTAACAACAGAACTAGCTGTATAGCCATCTTCACCTAATATAGTCCAGCTATATTAGCTAATATATATTAGTCTAGCTTTAAGATGTATGTACATAAACTAATTAATAGTTTAATTATCACAGTCAAAATATTATTTTTAAATAAATTCAAATTTTTTTAAATTCAAAATATTTATTGTAAGTTAAGTGTTACATTTGGCGTTAATTTAAAATATGATGTATTTTACAGCTTAACTACCCTTTTTGGGTGTTATAATAATAGGTCTGTGACTTACATAACTATATTGATCACGATTGATCATGATTAATCAAAATTATAAAAGAAATTGAATTATATAACTTAGCTATTATAAAATTCTAAATACTACCTTTGAAACACAAAGCGCGTACACAACAAACGAATCGTGTTCTTACTCTTTTGCTGACTCATTTGACCCGTTCAACGATCATGTTCAGCAGCCCAAACTCGAGTTAGTGAGATCCAACTCGAGTTAAATCAAGTAAAGCGCAACTCGAGTAAGCTACTCGAGTTAGCAGTTCGAATTGCGAGTTGACGCATCACTAACCCTGAAACCCTGATCAATACAATACAAATACAATATCAATAACAAGTTATCAAGTACATAACAAGCTAACAACTCGATCACGGCTGGTAATCTTTGAACAAAAATCTTTGACCGTATCAAATGCAGTGAGCAATCCAGAACATGACGTTTCCCTCGTCCCTCCCACCTCTTGCCCCTTCCCGCTGCCGCCATTTTGTCATGTCATGTTATTGTCGCGTAGATGTCAAGTTAGAAGTTTTCTTGGAAATTTTTATTTTGTTTTTCTATGAAGTATGAACTAACTATAAATTATAAATAAAGTTTTATTGGCATTTTACTGCTATTTTACGAAAGGGTATTTATTGTTTAATAGGTTATATATTTCGACGGGACGTTTTCTTTATAGCTTTAGTGTATTTTGTATATAATTTTTAGTTTTAAAATGTATTTTTAAGTGCTTCATTCCCAATAGTGCAAGTAACAGAAAAGAGTCTGACGAAGGCCAAAGAAACAAGTGGTTGGACTTAATAAACTGTGACAAACTTAAAAGTATGCTGCATTCTAGTAACCTTTTCAAGAAACTTGCTTAGTAACAAAATGTTTGAATAAAGGGTTTCATACTGCTAAATCTGACATTAATAAGGGTAAAAAAGGTTGGATAAACTCAACACTATTCGTTGGAGTAAGTTGAGTTAGGTTTATCATCAAAGATGACAAAGGTATGTACATTTAATTATTCCTTAAACATAACTGCTCAGTATATTCAGTATTCATATAAAATTAAAAAAATTGTAATAAAGATGTACGGGAGTATTGTACATTGAATAAAACTACTTAATTCCTGGCATTTCAAGTGATCTCTTTGATAACAACTTAGTAATAATAATAAACTGGTTACCAACTTGTCTGCTAAGTGTTACAACTATGGAAAATGTACACTTTATACGATAACCTATAAAGGCCTATGTTTACCAGTAGCTTTATGATAGTCTGCAATGAATTAATGATGAATGAAACATAATAATAAATTCTTTTAATAATAATTTATTAAAATTTTAAGTTAATGGCTGAAGTATTTTTTATAGAATTCTATTATTTTAAATAATTAATTGTCAACATTATTTTAACCACAATAGCACACCACTAGTCTTAATAATTACAAAATCAAGGTTGTCTGAATGACAATGACAAACAATCTTTTATGGTTTTATTTCAGATGATACAGTTCAAATAAACTTAGTGTGATATTTGATCAGCCATCATAAAGATGTGAGGAATAATTTTGCTGTCAAAACACATAATAACTGATGGAAACGTATCAAAATGGCAAGATGATGTGTACTAAACAGACTGCAAGCATACTCAATTGAGCTTGTTACATAAACTAAATGATGAACATGTGATGCCCAATGAAGTAAGAAAATTAAGGTAATAATCATGTAAAATTTAAATTGCAAAACAATTGCCATTCTAAAACTTTAGTTCAGATAATATTTTTATTAGGATTAGTAATATGTTTATGTTTTTGAGCAAATCTGATCTCTGTCTACGCAACTGAAATAAATGAATTAATGTTAATTCCAATTTTAAGTGCTAATTGCATGTCTTAAGCGAAAGCGCAAGATATGTTCTACTATGGCCTAAAAATAAAGATTCCAACGTTTTATCGAATGAAATTGTATCTAGCAATCATATTATACATATAAATGATATAAAAAGCACATTGTTAGAAAGATAAATGATTGTTGAACTTTAATATTTTTTTAAATCGATTAATTGCTATTTTTAAATAAAAAAGGGGTTTTAGTGGCTTATGGTGTGGATTTATTAAGTCCGCGAGGCTTGTAAACAATGTAAATGGCAGTGTAATTTTGTTTTGTTTAGCCATAATTAATTTTTATCGGCTCCAAAATGGTGAAATTTTCGTTGATTTGGTAGCCTTGTGTTAGATAGATGAAGATGATAGATGAAGATATTAAAAAATAGATTGAGTTAAACAATTGATATTTTCAAAAGTTAGTGTTTACAAGCCTTGCGGACTTGATAAATCCACACCATAAGCCACTAAAACCCCTTTTTTAATGTGAAAATAGTAATTAATCGATTTAAAAAATATTAATAAGTTCAACAATCATTTATCTTTCTGACAATGTGCTTTTTATATCATTTATATGTATAATATGATTGCTAGATACGATTTCATGCGACAAAACATTGGAATATTGATTTTTAGGTGCTAGCAGAACATACCTATGTGCTTTGCGTTCGGCATGCAATACTTGATTATAATAATAATAAGAGATTTTTTTTATTACAATATTTTAAAAGTACAGAATAAATAATAGTAGTACATACTAAAAGTAAGTAGTATAAATTTTTTGGTCATGGGTGACATTTTCATGGTTTTCGAGGGTGTTGAAACCAACAGTGCTGTCGAAATGTACATCCAAGATGGCGGCTGAATTAGGTACCAATTTTTTCATCATGAGTGTCATTTTCATGGTTTTCGAGGGTGTTGAAGCCGATAGGGCTGTCGAAATGTAAATCCAAGATGGCGGCTGCAGTAGATATCAATTTTTTCATCTTGGGTGACATTTTCATGGTTTTCGAGGGTGTTGAAACCAACAGTGCTGTCGAAATGTACATCCAAGATGGCGGCTGAATTAGGTACCAATTTTTTCATCATGAGTGTCATTTTCATGGTTTTCGAGGGTGTTGAAGCCGATAGGGCTGTCGAAATGTAAATCCAAGATGGCGGCTGCAGTAGATATCAATTTTTTCATCTTGGGTGTCATTTTCATGGTTTTCGAAGGTGTTGAAGCCGATAGTGCTGTCGAAATGTAAATCCAAGATGGCGGCTGTAATAGGTATCAATTTTTTCATCATGAGTGTCATTTTCATGGCTTTCGAGAGAGTTGAAGCCGATAGGATTGTCGAAATGTAAATCCAAGATGGCGGTTGCAATAGATATCAATTTTTTCATCATGGGTGTCATTCTCATGGTTTTCACGGGTGTTGAAGCCGATGATGCTGTCGAAATGTAAATCCAAGGTGGCGGCTGTAATAGGTATCAATTTTTCATCATGGGTGTCATTTTTATGGGTTTCGAGGGTGTTGAAGCCGATAGTGCTGTCGAAATGTAAATCCAAGATGGCGGCTGAAGTAGATATCAATTTTTTCATCATGGGTGTCATTTTCATGGTTTTCGAGGGTGTTGAAGCCGATGGTGCTGTCGAAATGTAAATCCAAGGTGGCGGCTGCAATAGGTATCAATTTTTTCATCATGGGTGTCATTTTCATGGGTTTCGAGGGTGTTGAAGCCGATAGTGCTGTCGAAATGTATTTAAACTACTTTAAAAAAATCCGTATAATCATGTTATACGTAATTTTTTTAAGGTGCTTAAGGCATGCCGAATTGGATTTACCAATTTTTTTATCGTGTTCAAGGAATAAAAATATTTTAAAGATGGAGTCTACCAATAAGCACCTTGCCCAACTCATTATTTCATACCCTTCTGAGAAATGAGACAGAGTCTGTGCCCAGCAGTAGAACATGAATGTAGATTCGAATAGATAATTGGCTACTTTACAAATACTTTTATCCTCCCAACCTTCTATCAAAAATTGCTACAGTATACTTAATTATCTTAGGTATGAATGATAATTATGTTCAAAAATTATTGGAAATTTGTGTATAATTGTGAAAGCTTCTTAGATTTATGTGAAAGTAACTTTGTCTGATTACAATGGCCTCTTCTTGTCTTCACATTTTCTATGCAAACATTTATAAACGACAACAATTACAATTAGCGCACATATTCAAACTTGTAATTTATATATTTAAATATTCCTTTTTCCAGCTCAATACACTGGATATCGAATGTATTGAAGAGAACCTTTCCACTGAAAATATTCAAGTGCAAGCAGCAAGAGAGCAATTAAATGTTTACTCTATAGCACATACCACAGATGGGATTCTGAAAGGCACGGACATCACTAGAATCGAAAAGCGTACATTGCCACCAATGCAAAAAAAGCCTTAAACTATTATAAAAAAGGTTAAAGAAATAAATCATATAATAGATAATATATACAATGCATTTTATTTCTACGAATCCTCCTTCTTCATAATAAAATAATAATAAAAATAGTAATTAAAATTATATATACAAAAATATTATATTAGGTATATATATATATATACTAGGCTGAAATAAAATTATTCCTTTGCCTATATCCAATTCATATTTAAAAAAAACGAAATGTCATGTTCTGATTTGCTCTACGGTCCAAATTAAATGTACCAGAGACGTCCGTCTGAACGCGTAGCGTTTCTATATAGTTTGTGAACTCGATTAATTTGTCTAAAAACATAGCTTACAATAAATATATTTTAATTATTCCGCAAATTATTTATTTATTTGGTTTGGTTTTTGAATGGAAACTGGATATTGAAAATATAATAAAACATGTATTTGTAATTTTGTTATGTATATTATTCCTGTCTTGTTTGTACAGTGAATTGCGTAGTAACCTAAATGGAAGGCTTCAGCTACAACGAAGGCGCATTAAATTACTGCCGCCTCATGCTTTCTGTAGTAAGAAAAGGTTATACGAATATGTGACGCTTTCTGATAAATTTAAAAATGGATAGGACCCTTGAAGATACTTTATATCAAGTAGTACTTATTGAAGATCAAGATGCAATTGCTCATCTACTTACTCAAGGTGATCTTATATTATTTACTACTTCTATAGAGCAAATTATTGATTTTAACATGTTCTTATATTCATTTGTCACACAGGGGCCAATCCAAATAAGGTTACTCGTCATGGAAAAACTTGCTTAGGAGAAGCTGCAAAATTAGGCAGCATTAATGTTGTAAAATTGCTGATTGATGCTACCTTAGCAAATAAAGAGCTATCTCAAGACAATACTACAAAGAAACGAAATGTTAAGACTCATAAGAGGAAATTGAAAAGTAATGGTCAAAGTTATGAAACAGTAATCAAATGTAAAAATCTCAATGACAGAACACTCTGGGAACGACATTTAAACCATTCCGAAAGTATTGATTCAGCTGTCCAGGGATGTTCTAGTTTAGACAACAATCAGGGTTACTATGTCTTTATACACAGTGATGGATCTAGCAGTGATGAAAGCAGAATCAGTAGTTTAAGATCACCTGTTACCCCTCCATCTCTTATAACATCCCCACAAATTGATTTAGAATGGGATGAAGAAATAGGAAATGTGGCACCTATAACTAGCGAAGATGAAACATGGTCATCAATGTATAAGTTAGTATTTGAATTTATTGTTTGTTAACATTTAATTGGTAAAGTATTATTATTTCTCCACTTTTATTTAGGTGGTATGCTGCTATTTTGGAATGTACTGGTGCTGCTATTGCATCTGCTTCAGTAGTTTCAAATGGAATTGATCAACAGGACACATTTATGAGAACTGCTTTGCATTATGCAGTAGACCAAGGTCACCCTGGAATTGTTAAATTACTCTTAGACGCTGGTAAGATTTTTACTACTGTATAAAAGTGTACATCTGATTTTAATATATTACTTATAATATCATTTAAACAGGTAAATTATTGTAAACATACACTTAAGACTCTTTTGATTCATATGATTTTTACAGGGTGTAAAGTAGAACTCACTGCTGGTGATGGTCTAACCCCTTTACACATCGCAGTTATAAAAAATCATATAGAAGTAGCTAAATTGCTTATTGCTGCAGGAGGTAATGTCAATTACAAGACACATGAAAAAATGACTGCTTTGCATTTTGCAGCATCACGAGGGTTTATTGAATTGGTATTTTGTTATTATTTATTTGTTTATTTTACATGTATGGTGTTTCAGATTTAAAAATGTAATTTTTTTCTGTAGGTAAAAATTTTGGTGCTTAATGGAGCTTATATAGAAGCAAGAGACACAAGTGAACGCACAGCATTGTATTTAGCAGCAGGAAGGGGACATGTAGATGTTGTAACATTTCTCATTTCAGTTGGTTCTAATGTAAATGGGGAGGAAATACATGGTAAGATTTATATTTTGATAGCATTTTGAAGGTACATTATACATAATTATACCCTCTGGAATTCGATATATTCTAACACAGCTTAAAGGTGAATGCATATTTATTAGCACTGTAAGCGCAGTACGCTCCACATTTACTGATGACCTCGCACATTAGCACATACATTCCATACGCATATGTGTTGTACAAGACATAAGACCAACCACAACAAATTTATAAGTGTGTCAGTTAGACAGTATTTATAGTACACTTTTTGCTGATAAGCATTATATTATCTTCCCTTTTTTGTTTTAATTAATGTTTACATGTACTAATGCTGTCAGTACTATTGATACAAGGAGGAAGATGTGGTTATTTTATGCAAAGCGAGAAAAAAGGCGGCAGACCACGGTCGTGCTGCAGTATTTATATAAAAACATTGTTTAAAGCAGATATATAAACTTGATGCAATTTTTACTTTATAATAATATTATATATATAACTAATATTTTTACTTTTTTAAAGATGTTTGCTTATTTACCTAAGATCTACGTAATAAAATAATATGATGTGCCTTACCTATTTTAACCGGTTCAGTGCGGATGGCACGCCAGGCGTGCCATCGATTACTTTTGTGTGGCATATGACACACGAGTCGTTATAACTCGCTCAAATTGCGTTTTTGGAAAGTTTATCTAGAACAAAATATTCATTATTTCGTTTCTGGATATTTTGAAAATTTGAAATTTTTAACCTTTTTTTTAACTTGTACATGGTACTCTTTTTACTTTGTGGGTTTCCAATCATGTTGTAGAAAAATAGTCTAATAAGTAACAAATAAAAGCACTCATTGCGATCGCTCACAAACTCAAGTTGTAAATAAATTTCTGGAAAACAAGTCTCCTGTTAAAAAAAATGCGTTTTTCTTACTGTTTAATTTTGCTTAAAATGGTTGAACTGCCGTCTTATTACTATCATATGGCCGAATAGACCTACGAAGTACCATGTGCTCTTGTGATATGGTGTAAGGTTTATTTTTGTTTGAAACAGTTTGAAACCTTTCATGCATAAAAAAAGTTCGCTAATGTCTTTTGTCAATCCGCCGCCGTATAGCGCCGGTGTTTGTTTCTTTTTGAAAACACTTGTTTTGCTATTCTTAGACGTTTTCAAATCGACTTTACTTTTACATTTGTATAACATTAAATAATATTTAACATTTGTAAATATTAATGAATCATAAACCTTATTTTTTCCAAATTAAGGTTCTTGATTGTTTTATATTTACAAATATTATGATTAGGTCAAAATTTAATTTAATAAAAACCATGGTTTTCCAGGGTGATTTAGCTGTGCCTACTTATATGAATTATTTTTTTATAAAACAAAAAATAGTACAAAATGTTTGTAATCTTTGAATATAAAAAGTCACTTTCTCTCAATTTCAAAGAAAACACGTAGAAAAATACGTAGTTACCCACAAAAACAAGTATCCTTCTGTTTGTAATTGATGTTTGATGTCAACTAAACTTAATTAGGTCTAAACAAGTAAAGAAGCATAAAAAAGATAATTATTTTTACACATATAATGACACACCAGGCGTGTCATTAAGTATTTGTTCGCCGCCACAGCATAAAGTTGTCGATAGTGTCCGACCGAAACAGGATTTTCGACCGAAACCGAAACCGAAAACGAACCTTCGGTCTGGGTGCCAGTTTCGGCCGAAACCGAAACCGAACCTTATTTAGACATGTTCATTTTTTGATTGTATACTGGAATCTGGTACTTATACATATGGTTTTTGTACATATACAGATAGGTAATGCATGTTAATCAAAAACAGTAACTGTAATAGTCATGCAGCAATATATTTATTTATTTTCAAGTAAAAGTCAACAATTTAACGTTAAGAAATACTTTTTAAGTCAACTTTGTAAAACAATCAACACTTACTCCCATAAAAAGTTGCTCGCTAATTGAGAACATATTTTATTGTGTTCACAATATTGTTAATATTATTCAACGAGAGCATTAACTTAATATATCACACTCACACTCAATATACATTCACACACCTTAACAAAATCCCAGAAAATATACAAAACCTGCTCAAAGTTCAAAAACTTTAATAAACTAAGTTTGTATAAAAAGGGTTATTGTAATATTAAGGATTTTTTTTATAGGAGAGGGGGCAAACGAGCATGCGGCTCACCTGACGGTAAGTGACTACCGCCGCCCATGAACAACTGCAACACTTGGGGAACCAGGAGAATCACAGATGCGTTGCCGGCCTTTTAAAAAGGAGTAGGCTCTTTTCTTGAAGGTCCCTAAGTCGTATCGGTCCGGAAAAATCGCTGATGATAATCGATTCCACAAAGAAGTCGTGCGAGCTAAATCGCACAGTGGTGGACCACCAAGCATCCAGATGGTGTGAATGGTATCGGGAGTTCTGCCGCGATGTGCGTTCGTGAAATTTGGCGGGTGGGATTAATCCGAACAATTCCTCAGAGCACTCTGTGGTAAATGCGAAATAAAATGCAAAGGGACGCAACATCTCTTCGCAGTGCCAATGAATCGAGCCGATCGGAAAGGACTCGGTCGTGGACGATTCGAGCCGCTCTGCGCTGGATGCGTTCAAGTGGAAGGAGCTGGCACTGGGGAACCCCTGCCCAGAGATGGGAACAGTATTCCATGTGAGGCCGAACCTGCGCCTTATAAAGTTGCAGGCGGTGTGCCGGCATGAAATACTGTCCCGCTCTGCTGAGCACGCCAAGCTTTTTAGAGGCCCAACCACGAAACTGCACGTCACTCGATATGTCGACTCTGAGGATTCCGATACTGGCTGAGGCAAGAAAGGGAGTGCATTGAAACTGAGGAGATACGACAAAGGGGTTCTTTTTAGCGGTAAACGCGCAAACTTGTGTCTTCTGAGGATTAAACTAGACTAGATTTAGTCGTCCCCAATCCGAGACTTTGTTCAGCAAAGACTATACTTCAGACACAAGTTTGTTCCGGTACTCGGCGACGTTTTCCCGAGAAATATTGGCACGGCCGGTGTATAGAGCATTATGGATGACAATAACCCGACTATGGTGATCACAACCAAGCTATTTCTAATTTCTTTTTTTGTTGTTAATTGTGTTACATACATGATTGTAAGAGTGGCGTAGCTATGCGTGGGCGAAGTGAGTCCTGGCCCACGGCCTCGCACTTAAAGGGGCCTCGCGAGACCCCTAAAATGCGATGCCCCCAGACTTTACCACAGATGACTAATTAATTTGATCACTTTTACCCTTGAAAAAGTGAAAGTGTGTTTGTTTGGGGCCTCGCAAGAAGCCCTCCTTAAATGCGACTGCGAGGCCTTTGACACTACCTTCAAAGACCGTGATTGTTACATTGACGAAATACGAGGCTTGTCAGGAATTAATAGATATGAGTAGGTACGAGGGTAACACTAAAAGTTCTTAAAAAATCAAAATATGAACAAACTAGCAAGTTATTACTTTTATTTTCGGAAATAAATAAAAATCGCAAGGTGCGATGTTGGTGCTATAGGGCAGTTGACCCAGTAATTCCACGTCTGACTTCGCCAAATAGTCAATTGTTTGCTTGGCGGTGTGCGACGAGGCGTTGTCGTAGTGAAGGAGGATCCTACTGCGAGGTCGTTTCTCCCGAACTTTTTCCAAGACAAATAGCAAACAATTGTTAGTGTAGCACTCTGCAGTAACTGTTTTTCAATCCACTAAAACAATTGTTGCGTAATGAACTGTCCTTCCGAAGAACGAGGCCACCACCTTTTTTCCCCACGCTTCGACTTCTCTTCACTTTAGTTGGCAACTCCTCGGAAGGAAACACCCAGACAGCAGACTGTCTCTTAATTTCTGGATCATAACAATAAATCCAGCTTTCGTCACCTGTAAGTATGTCGAACACAGCATTTGAGTCACCTCCATTACTCCATTAAATGTTTAAACCATTTCACGACACCAATTGACGGAGTTTTTGGGCCTCTGTCAAGTTATGAGGTATCCACCGGGCACAAAGCTTCCTGACTGCTAAATATTCATGGAGGATTTTGTGCACTTGACTCATACCGATGCCTTATCTTTTCCGAATCTGCTGATAAGTCACTCTTTTTGTCAGTTTCTATCACATGCCGCACAACACTGGTGTTATCTTCAGTTTTAACAGTGGTAGAGCCACGCGGCAGCTTTTGCTGTCGCACGGATGGGCCGGCTCGAACCGGGGTGGTACCACAACCTCACAGAATACCAGCGTGAAGTAGAGGTTTACCTCTGCGTTTCGCTTGGTGAGTGCAGGTGGCCGGAGGCCCTTTTTACTGGAAATGAGGCATTCCATCTTAGTCCTCACGGGTGACAACGCATCTGCATTTTGATTCACAAACGAGGATAGATGTAGATGTCTATGGGCCGCAGCAACCACTTACCATCAGGTGGACTGCGTGCTCGTTTGTCACCCTTATCCTATAAAAAAAAGTCGTCGCTGTAGGAGGCCGTCCCCATTGAGTTATACAAGACTAAAGCAATGGCCGTCCCTCACGCAGATCATCGGTGAGATTAGTGCGACCACGTTTAAACTCAATAAACCAGTTATATATAAACAGTGGCACGAGATGGGGCTCCATCGAGAAAGGCCAATCGAAGTCTATCATATCTTTCTTGTTGACTTAAACAACATCGAAATTCATAAAAAATCAGTGTACGAAAATTTTCTCGCGTTAAATTCATGCTTTTACGTGGTAGAACCATGCTGCAGCTATATTAGTAGTATAGTTGTAGCACGAATGGGTCGGCTCGACCGGGGAAGAACCACGCTCTCACAGAATACCAACGTAAAATAGCAGCATAACGCTGCTGTGTTTCATATGGTGAGTGTAGAGAACCGGAGACCCTTTTTACTGGAAATGAGGCATTCTATCTTAGTCCTCAAGGGTAACAATGCATCTGCATTTTGATTTGTAATAGAGGATAGATGTAGATGTCTATGGGCCACAGCAACCACTTACCATCAGGTGGACTGTGTGCTCGTTTGTCATCCTTATCCTATAAAAAAATGCTGATGTGACACATACAATTTTCAATTTGCCGCCAAATCGTAAACAAACGACAAATTAATTAAATACATATACAATAATATTGGCAGAGTACCATTTTCAAAATTTTAACTTATTTTTTTATTATATCGTTTACAAGTGGCCAGTTCTAAAAACTTTCAGTGTCGCCCTCGTATGTCGTCTCAATGCATGTTAGGTGGGATAGATCTATTCGGTAGACCCATGGAACGAAAGAAAAGGGGCCTCGCTGATGCAACTTCGCGCACGTTTATATTAGTCCAGGTTACGCCTCTGATTGTAAGCTGTTATTTAAAAAAAAGTCCCGCTGGGTTTGTTGCTAGTTCCTCCAAGGACAGAGGTTTTTTTCGAACCAGTGGTAATTAAACAAAAGAGTGACTTTCAATAAGTATTATTTATAATCTATATTGAATAAAAAAGTTTCTGTTTCTGTATAATTATGAATAATACACCAGTCACCTAGTCACGAACTCATCCGAACGACGCACGATAATCTACGACCACTGAGTTTCGGCGCCGCCGAAGGTTCGGCAGATTTTTTGCCGAAACCGAAACCGAATCTTCGGTCGGTCACTAGTTGACGAAAATTAGTGCCGCAACGAATCGGTTAAAGAGCACCTTCCGCATTCTCTCCATTGCGTGCCCTATCCACATCATCACTTAACTAGGAAAGACACACAGCCAGTAAACGAGGCATCCCTCAATTGCATGCACTATTCCATGCGATATATCCTCCCGGGTGTGAACTGCACTTTAAACTGGGTAGACACATCGTTTTATTTTATTACGTGATTTTAGGTAATTAATTTTTTTTTAATATATTATAATGGATTTACACAAAGTAACATGTGATTTTATTACATATTTTACTTTTTTATTTTTATCGCATTTTCAGAACACAATAAAGTAAGTTCGATTCAGTCATTTTTATTCAAATTATTGCATACCTTAAGCGGAAGCGCAAGGTGTGTTCTACTATCGCCTAAAAATTAAGATTCCAACATTTTATCGAATAAAATCGTATCTAGCAATCATATTATACATATAAATGATATAAAAAGCACATTGTTAGAAAGATAAATGATTGTTGAACTTATTAATATTTTTTTTAAATCGATTAATTGCTATTTTTAAATAAAAAAAGGGTTTTAGTGGCTTATGGTGTGGATTTATCATGTCCCTGTGGCTTGTAAACACAATAACTTTTGAAAATATTAATTGTTTAACTCAATCTATTTTTTAATCTCTTCATCTATCATGTGGGAAGCCACTGAATGTAAATGGCAGTGTAGTTTTGTTTTGTTTAGCTATAATTAATTTTTTTCGGCTCCAAAATGGCGAAATTTTCGTTGATTTGTTAGCCTCGTATACAAAAATATTTCTCTAAATGGTTGTTGTTGTTGTTTTTATTATTCGCTCGAGAGAGCAGGCAAAGGAACTATGCCATACAGCCTTGTCTTCATGTATAATTTTCCTTCATATTTCACTGCTTCACAATATGTTGATGCGTCACATTGTGCAGCCTTGGGAGATTTTGACGGTAACTTGAGCCAGCAGGCAGCTGACAGTTGGCGATGGTATCTAAAGGCGCCTATGCAAACAAACAGCTTATCTTGAGATTCCATCACCATCAGAGCACTTGTTTCACAGTTTCCATTAATAGTTCACATGCGCAGACACTTAATACACAAAATCGCACTACTTTTACATATCAAAGTCCACTTCAAACCATTATTTAAACAATAATACAGGAGCAGCAAGCCGCCGCCGGTCGAGTTCCCGCCAAAACTCTTTCTCTAAATGGGAAGCTACAGCCACAGAGTAGTAATGAGTAGTTTAGTTTGGCTCACAGAGTACATTATATATAGGGAATAATGTAAAATAAATAAATTATACTAAAAATTTAATTACAAATTTGTTTTGTAACAAAATAGTAAGTTAGCAAGGTTAGATTGTATTTTAAACTATTCATTAATTTGTTTGATTCTTAATTGGCCAAGCATGGCTAAATTTAAAAAAGCGACATCTACTGCAACATGGACAAACTGTCATGACATAATAATACCTCTAAGAAAAATTATAGTATGGACTGTATGCCACTGGTTTGGTAGTGATCCTATATAGTTTGTGCTGGTTTTTTGTTTTTTTTTCTGTGGTTTGGCTTCAGTCGCCTTCGTGAGTGGACATTGTTTCGGTTGTTTGCAGCGGCTCAAAAAGATCGCTGTACAAATACACAATATTCTAATAACCAAATTTCTTAAATATTTAATTATAATAATAATAAGACATTTTTTTATTACAATATTTAAAAGCACAGAATAAATAATAGTAGTACGTACTAAAAGCAAGTAGTATAATTTTTTTTGTCATGGGTGACATTTTCATGGTTTTCGAGTGTTGAAGCCGATAGTGCTGTCGAAATGTAAATCCAAGATGGCGGCCGAAGTAGGTACCAATTTTTTCATCATGGGTGTCATTTTCATGGTTTTCGAGGGTGTTGAAGCTGATAGTGCTGTCGAAATGTAAATACAAGATGGCGGCTGAATTAGGTACCAATTTTTTCATCATGGGTGTCATTTTCATGGTTTCCGAGGGTGTTGAAGCCGATAGTGTTGTCGAAATGTAAATCCAAGATGGCGGCTGCAAAATATATCAATTTTTTCATCTTGGGTGTCATTTTCATGGTTTTCGAGGGTGTTGAAGCCGATAGTGCTGTCGAAATGTAAATCCAAGATGGCGGCTGCAACAGGTATCAATTTTTTCATCATGGGTGTCATTTTCTTGGTTTTCGAGGGTGTTGAAGCCGATAGTGCTGTCGAAATGTAAATCCAAGATGGCGGCTGCAATAGATATAATTTTTTTCATCTTGGGTGTCATTTTCATGGTTTTCGATAGAGTTGAAGCCGATAGTGCTGTCTAAATGTAAATCCAAGATGGCGGCTGCAATAGGTATCAATTTTTTCATCATGGGTGTCATTTTCATGGTTTTCGAGATAATTGAAGCCGATAGGGTTGTCGAAATGTAAATCTAAGGTGGCGGCTGCAATGGGTATTAATTTTTTCATTATGGGTGTCATTTTCATGAGTTTCGAGGATGTTGAAGCCGATAGTGCTGTCGAAATGTAAATCCAAGATGGCAGCTGAAGTAGGTACCAATTTTTTCATCTTGGGTGTCATTTTCATGGTTTTCGAGAGTGTTGAAGCCGATAGTGCTGTCGAAATGTAAATCCAAGATGGCGGCTGAAGTAGGTACCAATTTTTTCATCTTGGGTGTCATTTTCATGGTTTTCGAGAGAGTTGAAGCCGATAGTGCTGTCGAAATGTAAATCCAAGATGGCGGCTGCAATAGGTATCAATTTTTTCATCATGGGTGTCAATTTCATAGTTTTCGAGAGAGTTGACTCCGATAGGGTTGTCGAAATGTAAATCCAAGATGGCGGCTGAAGTGGGTGCCAATTTTTTCATCTTGGGTGTCATTTTCATTGTTTTCGAGAGAGTTGAAGCCGATAGTGCTGTCGAAATGTAAATCCAAGATGGCGGCTGCAATAGGTATCAATTTTTTCATCACGGGTGTCATTTTCATGGTTTTCGAGGATGTTGAAGCCGATAGTGCTGTCGAAATGTATTTAAACTACTTTAAAAATTCCGTATAATCATGTTATACGTAATTTTTTTAATGCGCTTAAGGTATGCCCAATTGGATTTACCAATATTTATTTGTACTTATGCGCTTAAATATAAGAAAACACAATATAAACCCTTGCATCAACAGCCTACCTCAGCGTGGACGGCCTTTTTTCAACGGTGGCGGCGCTGTCGTCGCGCCACAAGCGAAACACATCGAAGCCTAAATCGCGCTTACAAAGTTCCGAAGTTAAAGCAGCATATATAGAATAGCTCCGAACTACCAATCGGAGCGTTGGCCGCTCCCCGGGCAGAACACCTTGCCCGGCCGGAGCTCTCCCCTTTTCCTTCCACCCGCCAAACCAAACAATTTACATGTTGTAATATTATGTAGCTGAGCTGAGTGCTGAAGAAACATGTACTTTGTCGAGTTCATCGTTATAATGTATGGGAGTGTGTTCGTGTGCTCTAGCTTTTTGTTGCTTTTTACTGAGTATCTCTCTCTCATATGATGCTTGATGAGACAGCGTGAATGTTAACCACACTTACCGACGAGGTAGAGTAAATTAATGCAGTGACCTGTAAAATGTTTGCAGCTTATGCTTCACTCCGGAGGCTTAATTACTTTTTATCCATTGCCACCAAAATTACGCTTGCACAATCTTTTCTACTCCCTATCCTCGACTGTGCTGATATTTGTTACCTTGATATCACCGAGGAGCAACTTAACAAGCTTGAGCAACTTCAAAATCTTTGTATACGGTTCATATTTGGGCTTCGCAAATATGACCATGTCTCAGAACCGCATCAAGCTCAAGTGGCTCCCAGTCCGTCTTCCGTCGGAATACTCATATGCTTTCTGCTCTCTACTGCGTCTTATTTAATATATCAAGTCCTTCCTATCTAAAAGAACGTTTTAAATTTCTCAGCTCCTGTCATAATTTTTTGAATTTTTTTTGAAGAGATTGCTATGTATTAATAAGACCGCCCTTTGTATTTCCCTCAATAGTTGTTCATTTTTTTTTGATATTTTTAACTATACTTGGTGTACAATAAAGAGTATTGTATTGTATTGTATTGTATAGAGCTGTCCTTTAGAGGGCTCTTATGGAGGAAACTTGTTTTGTCATCAAATGAGCTAGCAGGATAGTATAAGTTATATTATGTGGTAAGAAGATTGATTATTGAAGAAGTTCCTGTATAGATTTTAAATAACTATTATTTTTGTGGAAAAAGATCCGAGTCCCATACTCAACATTTTGAATTACTAAAGTTTAGCATTTTTTTCTAAGGATACACTCCTTTGTGTGAAGCAGTTTGGAAAAGATATACAGCTGTTGTAGAAGTGTTACTTAAGTCTGGCGCCCGTATAACTCATTCACATAAACTATTACACAATGCCATTATTCAGCGACAGGTAATATTTACACTCAACTTCTTTTTTTACTGAATCCAATTTAAAAAACTATTGTATCGTAATATTAAAATACATATTATATTTAGGAGGAAATTGTGAGAATGCTAACAAGCTTAGGAGGTGGGATCAACTTGCATAATGATAATGGCGATACACCTCTGTTGTTGGCTGCCCGACTTTCTCAGACCAATGTAGCAAGTATTTTACTACGCAGAGGTATTTAAATAAACTAAATAATTTATTTAACCAAACAAAGTATCAAGTGTTGTATATTTACTTCAAGCAGTTCCATTTTGTTATTAATTGCTACGTTTTTTTTAAATTTCAGGAGCAAATGTTAATTGTACTAACAGTATAACGGGGGCAAATGCACTTCATATTGCTGTTGAAAGCATTGAATGTCCTAAAGAATTCGAAGAGATGCTTGTTTGTTTATCACAATATCATATAGACATGGATACTACTGCCCTCACTGGTGATACAGCACTTAACAGGGCGCTACTTTTGCAAAAGTAAATATATTAATTCTATTTATTTATTTAAAAAAAATATTGTTCTAACCAATTAAAAGCTTACAATGGACGGACTTAATGCCAGTTAGCATTCTCTGCCAGTCATCCCATGGCGTGGTGAGAAATTAGTGGCAGGTGACTTAAGTAACTAAATATAATATATATATATATATATATATATATATATATATATATATATATAACACCTATCAAAATAAGGCTTATAAATTACACAAATGCATATGAATACAGACAAATACATAATAATCCATACATAACAATTATCCTTAATACATATACAAATACATATATTCATATAAACACACATAATACATATGTACATACATACATAATAGGTCTGGATAAAGGTAGCAGTATTGGTATTATGATGACGACATTGTTTTTGAGAGATGTTCCCGAACCAATCTTTTGAAGGCTTGTTTCGTCTTTCCTAATGTGTTCAGGTAAGGAGTTCCAGAATAGTGTAGCCTGAACGGTAACAGTTTTACTGGTATTATTAAAATTATTGTTTATTGAAGTGCTTACTTTTAAGTTTGTATGATTTTTCAGAGATTATGCTGCAGTTCTGCTTATAAGATATGGAGCTGATGTAAATGCTTGTGACCTTCATTCCTGCGGTTTGGATAATTTGTCAATAGCAAGTAGAAGAGAGTCTTACCATTTAGCTTCCATGCTAATAAAAGCTGGACATTATATATCCATCCAAGATTCAAGTGATGCTCCACCTATTTTCAGAAGCACAGCAAATTGGTTATTAAAAGCTTGTAAGGAACCTTTGAGTCTTTCAGACCTTTGCAGAATTAAAATTCGACGCACTTGTAATGCAAACTTAGTTTCTTATATATCTCGATTACCATTACCAAAAAGCTTAAAAAGATTCCTTATGATGGAAGATGAATGTTGTGCTTACGTAAATAATCCTATTAATAACCCACCAGCAGGCTGTAGTTATTACTTATGGTAATAGAATAAACAACATTCAAGATAATCGTTTGTGAAAGTCACTATTATTTTGAAATAACAGTTAAATCATTTAGTCAATAGATATCACGATGTTTTAATAGACAGGAAAAAACGTTTTATTGCACAGTGTATTTGTATTATTAATGTAGTTTATGCAAATAAAAACTCAAGTACATATGCTTTACATTTTTAATAAAAGATCAAATACATCAAGATACAGTATATTTAGTATAAAGGTGTACATTAGTGAAAATATAAAACTATGAGAATGGCAATCTATTCTTAGTGATATTTTTATTTTATTAAAATAATGATGTTACTCTATAGTATATTCGTACAGAGGTATCTAATTTGTTAGATCTACAAATATTATATCGATATTATTAACATTCAATCAAATTGTAGTTTCCAACAAATACAAATTCTTGATCTCTGATCTACGTCTTTTACTGTAATTATTTAGTATAAACCCTCAAACTAATATCTAATATAAATGTTGCATAACATGTTTTGTAAAAAAGAACAAACTTAAAATGAATAAAATTATATATTTTATAACAATAGTTACATGATATAACATAATAAACTCTTGCCTTTGGTAACATAAAATTAAACAAAAAATCACAAAGAAAATTAAAATAATCTTTATATGTATTATTATACTAATTATTATTGCATTATACCTACTTAAAGATTATACAAAAAATTAAAATTTCAAAACATACCTGGCACTCATTCAGTTATAACATTTATCTTTTAAAGTTATCTTTAAATAAAAACTAGTACATATAGTGCATAATAATATGTAATGGATATAAATTATTTCACGGGAAATTAAAACACAATACTGATAATTTCTACTTAAATCAACAATAAAACATTTCAATAAAATATAAATTTAAGATAAAGTATAGCAAGTTTGCAAAAGCATAGTTCACATAGTGTTTTCATAATTTTAGTGTAAAAAAGCAGCTTGAAAAGGAATTTTAGAATTTAATAAATTTCAGAGTTTAGTACTTAAATGTAAAAGTCATTTTACCAATACTCTGAAAACCCGCCATAAAAAGAAGTTCCACTTTTACCCACACCTACAATTACCGTAAAAAAGATAAAATAAAAATAGTATGGACCCTCTGGTCTGTAGGTAGAACGAAATGTATTTTTCTTCCATTAATCTATCTTCTGTAAAATTATATCTTAATATATTTTTCTTTGAGATAAAGAATAACACTTCAATATTGTATTACTGATATACAATGAAATAATTTATTTAACATGAAGTTAGTACAGTTTTAAAATTACCATTATATGTTTATGTGACTTAATATTATGGTAACTTTAGAAATTGTGAAACTATGAAATTGCCTCCCACAACATTGCCATTCCTGTAAAGACAAGTCAGCATAAACTACTATAGCATCCAACTTGCCCATAATTAATTTTAGTAGTTTGTTTTACAACCTTAAAATATTTCTTTTTCCATTGATATTTATAAATAATTAATAAAAACCCTCTCAGAAATGAGAGGCCTGTGTCCAGGAGTGGGACATAGTAGGCTGTAACTTTAATTGATATTTAAAAAATTAAATTAAATTACAAAATATTATAATATGTTCTATTTTAATCAGTTGCCAGATTGCCTTTGTAATCTCTTATAGTATCAATTGAGGGACAAACATCAGTCAATATACTCACTAAATCATATCTTTTGTTTTGGATTGCTTTGTGAAGTACTGTCTGACCGTCAATATCTTGTTTGTCGATACAAGCTCCAGATTGAATGAGGAATTTTAGTGTGGTAGCTTTGCCTGAAAATCATACAATGAAATATATTATAATGAAATAGTTACATTGTTTTTCATGTTTTGTATGTTTGCCCATTCTGATTTAACTGAAAATCATTATTTTACACAACTTTCTCATAATGTAGGTTAGAATTACACTCATATGTCATAATCTACATTATACACTAATGTTATAAAAGTGGCAAACATTTGAGGAGGCACATGTTCAGCAGTTGACTTGTGATGGGCTGTAATGATGATGATGACAACTAAGAAGGTTGTAGGCGGAAATCTCATTACATAAAAATTCTTCATGATAGAAAAAACACTATTCCTGAGTGGCACAGGTATTGTGATATAAAATTGTTTTGCGTATGAGATATGAATATTTTAAAAAAAAAACGAGTTTGACATAGAGCTGATTAGTCTTGATAAAAATGAAAATAATGTATTAAAAAGTAAAGGTTAGATCCACCTACAGTAAAAGCTTAGCAGTTTAGGCAGAACACAGAGATTTTGGGCACCAAAACCATGTAAATAAATACTACTGAGATATATTTCTATTCTAAAACCCTTAGTGTGAACTTTGTTATTCTACCACTTAATCTTCTACCAGAAAATAATATAACATCAAACATTGTAAACAGAGACGACAAACAATTATTACATAGGCTGCACTAAAAGTATCGGGAATGGAATATTTCCACTGTTCCTGTCATATTAAAATCTTTTTAATTGAAAACTCCTTGGTTTTAAAAATCGAATACCATTCATTTATTTAAAAAAATATTCTCGGTTTTGTCAAACTTGTTTAGTCGTTGAGAAAATGGAATTGACTCGAGGAAATTCAAGAGCAATGATTTATTATGAATTTCGAAGTGGTTTAACACAAAAACAGTGTGTAGACCGGATGATTTCTGCATTTGGTGATGAAGCCCCATCCAAAAACACAATTTATCGCTGGTTTGCTGAATTTCAACGTGGACGTGTCAAGCTCAGTGATGATCCCCGTCAAGGTCTGAGTTAAAGAGACAATGCGTTAAAGCCAACAAAAACTGTTCGTTCACGGAATGTTGCAAAAAAAATGGTGACCACGTTAGTCTCCAAAACTGGCCATGTTACGACTATTCCTCTTGAGGGACAAAGAACGGTTAATGCAGAATGGTATGCTAGCATTTATTTGCCACAGGTCGTTTCTGAACTCCGTAAAGAGAACTGCAACCGCCGCATCATCCTCCATCACGACAATGCGAGTTCTCACACCGCACACAGATCAAAAGAGTTTTTAGAGCAAGAAAACATAGAATTATTAGACCATCCGCCGTACAGCCCCGACCTAAGCCCTAATGATTCCTATATTTTCCCTAAAATAAAGAATAAATTGCGTGGACAGAGATTTTCATCACCTGAAGAAGCTGTGGACGCCTACAAAACGGCCATTTCGGAGACCCCAACTTCCGAATGGAATGGTTGCTTCAATGATTGGTTCCATCGTATGGAAAAATGTGTCAAATTTCGCGGAGAATACTTCGAAAAGCAATAAATACATTTTTAAAAATAGTAATGTTGTGTCACTTCCCTGATTCCCGAAATTTTCAGTGCCGCCCTCGTATGAGACAAAATAAATTAATGGGAACTTATCACACACTATTAAAAAAAAAGTGGTTTGCCTTATGCTTTAATAGCCCATTGCTGAACAATTGCCTCACTCGGGGCTGATTATCACCACCTTTCTATAAAGGATTGTTAATCATAAGTATAGATATTTCACTCAGGATATGCCTAGTTTATCGAACCTTTACACAGCCATAGATGGAGGGTCTATCCTTGAGGATGGCAATTTGCCAAAGAAAATATTTTTTTTAGAATAAGGGTGACAAACGAGCTTTCAGTCCACCTGATAGTAAGTGGATGATAAGGCCCATAGGCCCTATCCTCATTTAAGAATCAAAATGCAGATGTGTTGTCACTTCTGCAAACTAAGATGGAATGTCTTGTTTCCGGTAAAAAGTAATTCTGGTGTTCTACATTCACCATACAAAATACAGCAGCATTAAGCTGCTATTTTATGCTGGTATTCTGTGAGAGTGTGGTCCTTCCCCGGTGGAACCAATATTTTATAGTAGAGGTATCTCTGATGCAGAAAGGGCAAGAGTCATTTGTAGCTGAGGGTTGATTTCTCATCCATATACAATGTATACACTTCTGGATATTGTTGAAATGTGTATCCTCTGGCATAACAAAATCATTTTCAAGTCACATCTTCAATAAAATATTGTATGGAAAAATGTGTCAAATTTCGCGGAGAATACTTCGAAAAGCAATAAATACATTTTTAAATACATAGTAATGTTGTGTCACTTCCTTGATTCCCGAAATTTTCAGTGCCGCCCTCGTACCTCCACAATACATACAAACAACCCAAGCAAATAATACCTAATTAAAAACCGAAAACAGGTATTGAAAATATAATGCTACATAGAGCAAACTGAAAGTACTGTACTCTTGACTGCTCATAAATGTTTGAATTTCAAGTTATAATTTAAAACATATGAAACTCATAAATCAATTAAAATAAATTTTGGTGGAAAGTAACATGTCAATTGTTTTTTTCACAATTTGAAGTTCCTTTGTTATCTTCAGCACAATTGGTATTAGCCGCGTCCACACCGGGCGCACGGGCTCGCGCGGCAGCCTCGGTGTGCGGCTCGCGAGCTTGGCCTCAAGAGACAGCCACAGTAGTTTGCCCGTAAACACAGAGGCGAGACTCACAAGGCAGACCGAGTCATCAGAGGCCCTTGAGCATCCAAATGGACAGTTATGTAATTTCTGCTGCAGCTATTTTCATAGTAGCGTAAAAAGTCCAAGACGCTTGTGGATTAAAAAAAATTTTTACGAGCGTCGCAATCAATATGGTAATAAATTACTTAAGTATTTGACATAATATGATAAAACCGTACATAATTTTACAGGTTTGCCCCTACAAGAATTTGAAAAGTTATGCTCATTATTGTATGAGAAAATTAAAAAGCGCGATACAAAGGACCATGCCCATATTAGTATGGAGCTAAAAGTCAGCAATGCCATGCAATGCCCAATTTGCAGTTCTATCTCATATGATAACTTTTTAACAATATTTATATGATATCTAGATTTAATGTCATATAAAGCACCGGTTCAAAAGATATTGGACATTAAACATGATAACTTCCTAATACTGGTTTTTATACAGTGAAAGAATGAGCGACAGTCATTTTAGTTTTTTGGAATGTTTTTGACATGGAGTTAAGCCTTTTGAGCCATTACTTCATTAGGTTTTTCCTTTAATTATATTTGTTTATTTGAAGCCTAGATATACTTATACACTACCAGAAAGTACTTTTTTGTACTTTTGTGTGCGTAGAGACATCATTTAGATCTTTATTCAAGTCGTTGATGATTCAAATGTAAAAGAATAATCGATATTGGAATCGATTACTTAGATCAATTGATCAACAAAAAAACGATTCCTTTTTCGAAGATTTTATTTATCATGCCCATTATTTAGCCCCTAACTAAACAAAGCCTAAGATTTTATAATTTAAGAGACTGTCAATGAGGGATAGGTGAACAAACAAAAAGTCCCATAAATGGCGTTGGTAAAAAACCTAGCCTGTCACTGGCTTTTGATAACAAAAATGAATGCTTAACTGGGCCATGTTTTTTTTTCATCTGATGACGTTTATTGTAAAATCATATTTTTATTTGCTTTTGTTGTAAAGCAGTATATTATTATTCGATTATGTTGAGTTTTACATGGGCCAAAGGACAGGATTCCAGACCGTAATAAATAAAGCATAAATTAATGATTGAAACGATGATACGTACTGCAATGTCAACAAACCGTCTTATTTTCTTTAATTTTTTATCCAGTGCTTCATATGATTTAAAATTAACAACATAATTCTAGTTTTTATTTATTAGAGCCATCTTGTAATATACTTTATCTGGGCATTTCTGGGGCACAGATGGGCATTGTCTTTTTAGGGAGATAATCACTGTATGAGAAAGAGTTTTAATTACTTTAAGTTTTTTTTTTAGCGTGCAGAGACTCTTATAGCAAGCTTGCAATACTTATTTCGAGTACATCAATACATCTCTAGGATAGTCTGGCGAGCCAAAATCATGGTCCACACATCAAACGACCAGCGCACACTGAGGCACCTTTGAGCATGTCCAGATAGACGGAGCATTTGGCTAGTGAGGCTGCCGTACTCTTTTGGTTTATTTAAAAATTCCAGACAAGTGTGCAAGAGCTGTGTGAAAGGTTCGAGAGATCTGGTATTGTGCAGTTACACCCTAAAATAGGAATGTCAAGTTGCAGATTGTGGAACAATATATAAATCGTATTAAAACGTTTTGCTATAAAAAAAGAAATGAGTACTCAATAATAATACCAGCTGCAGCAGCTTTATGTAGAGGAGTTGCTTTGCCACTTCTAGTTTCAGCATTAATATCTGCGCCATTTTGTAACAGTATATTACATATATTAACATGGCCACTACGAGCTGCATAGTGAAGTGGAGTGTAGCCTGCATTGTCTGGGCAATTTACAATTTCTTTAGCATTACTTGCTTTGTTGATTAACTTCATAACTTTTTCTTCATCACCAGAAAAGGCTGAAAATTACCAATAATTTTATTAGTTAAAATATTTTACTGAAGATGTGACTTGAAAATGATTTTGTTATGCCAGAGGATACACATTTCAACAATATCCAGAAGTGTATACATGGATGAGAAATCAACCCTCAGCTACAAATGACTCTTGCCCTTTCTGCATCAGAGATACTTCTACTATAAAATATTGGTTACCTACACTCTCACAGAATACCAGCATAAAATAGCAGCTTAATGCTGCTGTGTTTTGTATGGTGAATGTAGAACACCAGAATTACGTTTTACCGGAAACAAGACATTCCATCTTAGTTCGCAGAAGTGACAACACATCTGCATTTTGATTCTTAAATGAGGATAGGGCCTATGGGCCTTATCATCCACTTACTATCAGGTGGACTGAAAGCTCGTTTGATTTTTTTTTATAGGATAAGGGTGACAAACGAGCACACAGTCCACCTGATGGTAAGTGGTTGCTGCGGCCCATAGACATCTACATCTATCCTCGTTTGCGAATCAAAATGCAGATGCGTTGTCACCCGTGAGGACTAAGATGGAATGCCTCATTTCCAGTAAAAAGGGCCTCCGGCCACCTGCACTCACCAAGCGAAACGCAGAGGTAAACCTCTACTTCACGCTGGTATTCTGTGAGGTTGTGGTACCACCCCGGTTCGAGCCGACCCATCCGTGCGACAGCAAAAGCTGCCGCGTGGCTCTACCACTGTTGAAACCTGTTTGTCAACTTATTCTAAAAAACTTTTATTTTCTTTGGCAAATCTTCCATCCTCAAGGATAGAACTCTATCTATGGCTGTGTAAAGGTTCGATAAACTAGGCATATCCTGAGTGAAATATCTATACTTATGATTAACAATCCTTTATAGAAAGGTGGTGATAATGAGCCCCGAGTGAGGCAATTGTTCACCAATGGGCTATTAAAGCATAAGGCAAACTACGTTTTTTTTTAATAGTGTGTGATAAGTTCCCATTGATTCATTTTGTCTCATACGAGGGCGGCACTGAAAATTTCGGAAATCAAGGAAGTGACACAACATTACTATTTTTAAAAATGTATTTATTGCTTTTCGAAGTATTCTCTGCGAAATTTGACACATTTTTCCATACGATGGAACCAATCATTGAACCAACCATTCCATTCGGAAGTTGGGGTCTCCAAAATGGTCATTTTGTAGGCGTCCACAGCTTCTTCAGGTGATTAAAATCTCTGTCCACGCAATATATTCTTTATTTTAGGGAAAGTATAGAAATCATTAGGGCTTAGGTCGGGGCTGTACGGCGGATGGTCTAATAATTCTATGTTTTCTTGCTCTAAAAACTCTTTTGTTCTGTGTGCGGTGTGAGAACTTGTTGTCGTGATGGAGGATGATGCGGCGGTTGCAGTTCTCTTTACGGAGTTCAGAAACGACCTGTGGCAAACAAATGCTAGCATACCATTCTGCATTAACCGTTCTTTGTCCCTCAAGAGGAATAGTCGTAACATGGCCGGTTTTGGAGACAAACGTGGCCACCATTTTTTTTGCAACACTCCGTGAACGAACAATTTTTGTTGGTTTTAACTCATTTTCGAACACCCAAACTCGTGACTGGCTTTTTGTTTCGGGTTCGTACGCGTATATCCAGGATTCGTCACCTGATACGATGTTGTATACAGCATTTGAGGATCCTGCGTAGAATCTTTCGAGAGTTCTGACGCATCTTCACAGAGCGAATGCGGTATCCATCGGGAAAACAACTTCTTTACACCTAATTGTTCATGCAAGATTATTTATTTGTATTTGACTCATGCCAATGTCTAAAGTTGCCTGAATTTCGCGTTATGTCACATGTCGATCTTCCTCAATCAGCTTACGCACAGCATCAACGTTTTCTTGGGTACTGCAGTTTTTGGACGACCTTAACGGGGATCATCACTGAGCTTGACACATCCACGTTGAAATTCAGCAAACCAGCGATAAATTGTGGTTTTGGATGGGGCTTCATCACCAAATGCAGAAATCATCCGGTCTACACACTGTTTTTGTGTTAAACCACTTCGAAAGTCATAATAAATCATCACTCTTGAATTTTCTCGAGTCAATTCCATTTTCTCAACGACTAAACAAGTTTGACAAAACCTTGTGACAAGACCGAGAATCTTTTTTTAAATAAATAAATGGTATTCGATTTTTAAAACCAAGGAGTTTTCAATTAAAAAGATTTTAATATGACAGGAACAGTGGAAATATTCCATTCCCGATACTTTTAGTGCAGCCTATGTAGATGTCTTGAATGTTTTAGCTATCTACCCTTATAATAATTCTGCCAATATCATGTGACAACAAATAATAAAATTTTGTAAAAGTACATACATGTCATTATTATGATATGGGACCCGTATTTCCATAGATATTATACTACTGGACAATGTTCAAAGGAAGGCTACAAAAATGATAAAACAACTGCAAAACATGACATATAAGCAGCAAATGTAAAAGTTTAACCTAATAGCACTAGAATGCCATAGACAGGGAGGCAGTCTAATTGATAAATACAAAATACTGACAAGATATTATAATGTATCTACTCCGCAAAATTTGTAATAAATGAATAGCAACAAACTGCTGAGAGGACATCAATTTAAACTCTGCCATTGGTTTGCAGAGCAGAATCTTATGAAGAATTTTATAACAAATCATGTTGTCACCAATTGGAATAAGCTACTACAAAATGTGTGATCCATCCATCCAATGTGTTTCCAAACATTAAGATGCTTCTACCTGTTAGTGTGTAAATGTAATAATAATATTATTAGTATTAATAATATATTTATATATTTAATGTATATCTATATTTATCATTTTCTTGTATATAATTATGCAGCTATAGAGAGGGCTATGCTCGGGGTTTCTCTGCATGATAAACTTAGAAATGAGGATATCTGCAGTAGAACCAGAGTAACCGACATGGCCCAATGGATAAGTAAGCTGAAGTGGCAATAGGCTGGCCATATAGCTTGAAGAACCGATAACCAATGGGGAAAAAAGGTTCTCGAGTGGTAGCCTCGTATCGGTAGGTGAAGTGTAAGGCGACCCCCCCCTAGATGGAGTAGAGATCTGGTAAGACATGCAGAAAGTCAATGGATGTGGGTGGCTCCGGACCATGCTTTGTGGCATTCCTTGGGGGAGGCCTATGTTCAGCAGTGGACTTGTGATGGGCTGTAATGATGATGATTTATACAGCCCAAACAAATAATAAAATACATTTATACCAACATGAACGACATTTAAGCCAACAAACAATGGCAAGATCCAGTAGTACAGTGCATTTCTGACCGGGGGACTGTATAGAAGGAGGAGCTCCATTTGTCTCAAAAATATCTATATATAATGACAAAAATCCACATTAACATTCACCAAATGGTTTTAATGTTTTAAGCAACTGTTTTTTTTTTCTTTAACTAACTACATACATGCAGATAAGTGACTCTCTAAAACTATTTATTTGAAAGTTTTTGTTAATTACCTGCATTCCACAACCCTCTTTCCCAGTCCATTTCTGAAAGAGTCTGGCATACTGATTTATTAATATTCTTCATAGAACAGCTTGCATGGTTACATTTAGTGTTATGGTCCATTTTTACAGAACTAAAAAAGTTATATTCAACAAAGATAATTTGTAGTCATAAAATAAATTAAATTTCTCGCTGTAAGGTCCAAGTAATTTCTGTTTCTCCAGTGCTTGAAATAATCTTGTAGCCCAATTGGCCTAAGGAGTTAAGTGTCTGCAAAACATTTGTTTTGATCGAGACACCATTGACAACATCCACTCCTAACCCAGGGAACTTTGCAGTTAAAGCTTTCACTTCTTCTTGTCCTAAACCAAACACAAAGCTGTCATTGGCATATAAAGAACCTTTAACAGCAATATAAACAACACCATCCTCAGATGGTATAGTACTCAAGTTATTTGCAGATTGGTTTTGACTGCCTTTCGTGTCCATAGTTCTTATATCAAATAGTTATAATAAACATTGAATAAGCATAAAAAAATATTGTAATTATAATGCAAGCTTAAACCTCAGCGTCTTTATTTGAATGTTGGTAGTTTCCTATATGCATAGCCTCTTTACTGAAGTTAGTAATGTTATCTTGTTCCACAATAATTGATGGTTCTGGTTCCGAAAACTCTTTTCTCATAGTCCACATGTACTCATTATAATCTTGTTTAACAGCTGTTGAACTGGATGCTACAACTTTATAACCTAATACCTGTAAAGACGTAATGATTTATTATTGTCTATTGGCCTATAAACTATACTTTACGGCAGTAGCATAACTCACTTCTAAGGCGCTGAGTATGACGCAAGGATGTTGAAGATAAACGATTGTGGAATCGTCGCAATATCCGCCACAAGCAAACCTTTTTAACTGGTCGATATCTCCAGCTGCATACAAAAACATAATAATTTAATTATCAAAAAAATATAAACAAGTCATATAACGTTAATTTGTATTCAAAAAATTCAATAATAATCAATTCAGTAACAGTTTAATTGTAATGTAATTACAGATACAGTTGAAAAACACAAACAATATTCTTTGTCAACAACTACCTTTTAGGCCGGATACCAATACTCGCCACGGGTTTTTATGCCCATAAGATGCCAGATTACCTCTAATCAAAATGTAGGGCATTGATTACGGATAATTTGCCGTTTACACTAAAGTTTTACAATACCTACCTAGAGAATAATCAAATAAAACACTGAATCAGTGTCACTGTTGTAATGCATAGATAAATAAATATGTAGCAAGCTATAATGTAATGATTTTATTTTAGTGATTCTTCTCTTCTTTTCTTAATAACTGGCTTTAGGGCTCTGGGATATAGCCCTTCTGAGCCTGAAGTTACAATATATTATAATAATTATCCTTCATAGTATACTGCTTCACAATATGTTGATGCCTCACATCGTACAGCCCTTGGAAGATTTTGACGGCAACTTGAGCCAGCAGACAGCTGACGGTTGGCGATGGTATCTCAAGGGGCCTAAGCAGACAGACACCTTATTTTGAGAATCACATTACCATCAGAGCACTTGTTTCACAGTTTCCACTAATAGTTCAGATGCGCAGACACTTAATGCACAAAATCGCACTACTTTTGCATATCAAAGTCCACTTCAAACCATTATTTAAACATTAATACAGGATCAGCAAACCGCCGCCGGTAAAGTTTCCGCCAAAACCCAAAGAGTATAGTAACTGTCCTATACAGGAACCAAAACCCCTCTGATTTTAGTGATGGTATTATGATATCACAGACTAACTACAATAGTTAACTTATAGTAGATTCTACCCATAGACTTAGTATATACTGGCGTATAGACCGACATAGTGTGCAAGGGAGAAGAAAACTCCTTAAGGCGGCTAACCAACCAACTAAAAATAACCACTATTACACTCAAAAAATTACAGAATATCTAAGAACTATTTCTTGCATGCAGAATTGCGCCGACCTGTCATTCAAAATCGATTACAGAGTCATGAGATTTAGTATCCTTTTCTATTTTGCATTTTTGCCATAAAGGCGGCAACTGACATGCCTGCCGCAGCGGCAATCTACGGTGTAAGAGTGGGGATGACCCTTAATTGCCTCCTTAATTGTGACGTGTGTAGGCAATCAGGGGCAATTTTTCAAGTCGGCCCTGTGGCAGAGCGGCAGGAGCGCTAGAACTTCCTTGCTCCCTAGCTCGGCCCTGCCGCTGTCGCGTGTGTAGCGCAATTGGGGCTATCTCAATCAGTTCGTTGCGACTTTTGCGCGGAGCACACTTATGAGTTCAAGTCAGAACCGCAAAAGGAACGTTATTTGGACGTTGTAACTTACAAGTAACATTACTGGGATTTGTTACTTAACTTATCATAAGGGCTAGTATGGGAAAGAAAATATTCCAATAGTATTAAAATTGCTGGAATATAAATAAAATGTCATTAACTAAATATTGAAACAAAAATACAAATTATAGTAATTAAATTTATTAAACTCAGAATTAGAAAACTATCCTAGCTATTTATAACATTAGTTAAATTATAGTTACTAAGCACTAGTTAGTTAAGTTATTTCACAGAATAAATTGGTTATATTAAATTATGACGAGTGAAGTTAGTCATATTTAATTGTCTTTGATAGCCTAAAAATAGCGTGGCAGAGCTATGCTGCTTATAAGTACTATATCATGGTTGTAATTATTAATTAAATAATTGTTTTATTGATAAATGTGGGTGTCTATGTGCCACAGTGTCCACTTACCATCAGGTGGACTGTGCTCATTTGTCACCCTTATTATATTTAAAGAAGAGCCAAGGCTATATATACCAATTTATTGATATTTCGATAAAACTGGCGCCATTCTCAATGCGTGTGTACAGTGAGACGTACACTCTCATACTGAACGGCAGGCATTAGGAGTGGGCGATACAAATTGTATATAGATACAATATCTATATATCAGTACAATATCCAACATCTATATATCCGACGACAAACTAACTATGTATTAGATATTACGATTTTACGATACGGTGTTGATATGAGTCATCGCAGAATATCTAATATCTACTCAAAACCGAAACGTAAAATATCTAAATATATACACTGATTCGGATACCGAACAAACCTTGAGCGCGATAGAAATATAGCTAAAACAGATATTACGACTACTTTACAACGAAAAGGTGATACGCTTACGCTTAATATTTTTAATGTTAATCCTTATTAGAATTTTATTATATAGAATTTAATTTTATTATTAATCCTTATTGAAAATTATGTGTTCTGTAATAAATCGTATGGTAGTACCATACGATTTTGGATTTTGAAATTATGTGTTCTGTAATAAATCGTATGGTAGTACCATACGATTTTGGATTTTGAAATTATGTGTTCTGTAATAAATTTGTTTCATTATTTAGTTAATGACATTTTATTTATATTCCAGCAATTTTAATACTATTGGAATATTTTCTTTCCCATACTAGCCCTTATGATAAGTTAAGTAACAAATCCCAGTAATGTTACTTGTAAGTTACAACGTCCAAATAACGTTCCTTTTGCGGTTCTGACTTGAACTCATAAGTGTGCTCCGCGCAAAAGTCGCAACGAACTGATTGAGATAGCCCCAATTGCGCTACACACGCGACAGCGGCAGGGCCGAGCTAGGGAGCAAGGAAGGTCTAGCGCTCCTGCCGCTCTGCCGCAGGGCCGACTTGAAAAATTGCCCCTGATTGCCTACACACGTCACAATTAAGGGTCATCCCCACTCCTACACCGTAGATTGCCGCTGCGGCAGGCATGTCAGTTGCCGCCTTTATGGCAAAAATGCAAAATAGAAAAGGATACTAAATCTCATGACTCTGTAATCGATTTTGAATGACAGGTCGGCGCAATTCTGCATGCAAGAAATAGTTCTTAGATATTCTGTAATTTTTTGAGTGTAATAGTGGTTATTTTTAGTAATTAACTTTTTTATAAAATGGTTATTTGTTCTGTGAATGACTGTGATATTAATCATAGAAATAATCACATGTAAATTCTCAAGACGTTGTCAATGTTATAACGCGTTTATATTTGGTTAAAATCTATGTTATATTTTGTGTAAAATATAGAATGTTTTCAATTATTTTGTTAATTTTGATATTTCGTAAAGAAAAAAGTCACATTGTTGATAATTTGCATGAATTTGGTAAATACATTTTTATACTAAATATTTTACATGTACGCTAGGGATTGACTCCACTATATCAAAATTAATGTCGATATTTATCTTGCATGTTTATATTGAATCGATAGACTTGCCAACATAACAAGAAAATAAATTCTCGGTTTGCGCTTTATAAATGTAATTTTATTTTGCCGTTTGTCAAACAGATTTCCTCCGAATTCTATAATTAGAAAGAAATGATTAAATCCAAAAAAAAACCTCAACAATTTGCAAAATTTACTCGAAAACTCAACTAAACTTCTACAATGTATTTAATTATTAATTATTAAATGTTTGTAATTATCACAAGTATTATTATATGAAGAGCAGTCAATATATTATACTCCGTGTCCTCGTTTTTTATTTACTCATCAAAACATTTTATAAAATACATAAAATATAAATAGGTATATATTTAGTTAAGTATGTACCTATTTATATTAACAATATGTTAAAAAAGAAATTCCGGGGAAACTGTCCATGGCAGTAAATAATTTTTTCCAAAGATCATAACTCGGAAATACAACTTTCCGATATGATTCTTGGGGAGTTTATCGGTAGAGTCACCTGGGATTTTTTACATTTGAATTAAAATCCAACAAAAGGCAGGTAGGTTCAGTTTATTCCCAGGAACATGTTATGTGAATATTTTTTAATTATTTTAGAACATAGAGGAATATAACCACTAGAGAGCGTATAGGCCGATTTCTTCTTAGCAAACAACTCACTACTGCGGGCCGGGGGACGATGAAGAATGCGCGGCCGCAATTGGTCAGTTCAAGGTATGCCTATCGTTAGGGTTGCTCTACTTCATTAAGGGAAAATAGTGCATATCGATAAAATGGATTTTAACATTATGAAAAATACTCAATTAAAATCATAGAAATAATATTTAATCAAAATCAATCAATTACAAGAAAAACATGTATCCCGTTATTATTGATTTTTAAAATGTCTTAATTTGGAATATGTTTTTCGAATTAAAGTTTTAGGGTCCTGATTGTTCTTCGTAAAAAATGATAAACGCGCGTCTACATATTTCTGAATTATGCATCTTGCTAATTCAATTAAATGATTTGTGAATTCTACTTCAAATTGATGAAAATTAATATCCGGGAATAAATTATACCCAATCAGAGATTTTAAAACCGATCTTATAAAATAATCGGTATTATATTTCGAAGACAGCACTTTCGAACCACTCTCATTGATCGCCCTCTTAATATAAATTTCACAACGCCGACAAATTTCTATTACTGTGGTGGATCCGTACAATAACTTGTCTTTAGTGTCCTTTTGAAATTGTAAGGCGTTTTGATTTGGTACACCAATCAGCGCCCCAATGCAAGTTTGGCGTTTTATTTGCTTTATCAAAGCATGTACAATGTAGCCGGTCATATATTCTACTACTTTTTCACCGAATTCAGAATTAGGTAACAGGCTTTCAAGGCCTGAATAATCCAAGCACTCAGTCTCAAGATCTATTTTTTGGTCTTTGTATCTTGTTGTAATATTGATGCGGTTAACTGCAGAAGTGCATTGCAAAATTGAAATTTGACCAAGAGCGCTGCAATTGCCACTACCACTATTTTTTATTTGTGCATAGGTCAGGAGCTTCTTGTATATGCTTTCAAATACCTTAGCACTAGGATTTTTGTTTGATCCACCGTGGCATCTTATACTTCCAACGAGGTGTTCCATGTGGTCCTGACTTATTTTATGTAGAGGAAGATATTTTAAGGCGCACTCTGAGTTCAGGACCAAGTCTTGGATGAGAGCAATGGCACTTTCTATACACACACAAAATCCTATGAATCCGGTATATCGAGGTGACTTAACGAGTCGAACTTCTTGTTTTACATTTCTTACAACTATGTCTGCGGACATATTTAGTATAGCATCTCTAGCTGTCTTTAATTTAAATAAAACATTCGCAGCATTTTCTGAATTGACTGCTCGTTTTAAATCATATCCATGTATGTGCGAGTCCAGAATATCAAAAAGGTCATTCATCATATCCAGAAACTGTGTTGTGGGTGTGACTTCTTGAAACTCACGTAAATTAAGCTTTTCGTTGCAAAATTGAAAAATGCCATAGTAATATTAGCAGAGCAGCCGTCAAACGTAATGGCTTTGACATTTACACCAGCTTCTTCTACCAAATGGATCGCCTCTGTTAGAAGAGCGGCTTTTTGTTCTGCATTAATGCCATTTATTAAAAAATATCCTATTGGAATTTTCCAGGATGCATTTAGTGGTACCAGCGAGAAAACAAGGGCTTCTTTAGCTTCATCTTGACAGTCCGTTTGTAAGCTGGCGCCAAAACTCTCGTGGCCATAGTACCTTCTGACTTGGGGATGATATTCGACACCGCTTTTGATCGCCATTTCGTCGAATATGATAGTGGCGTAAATTTTGTTCTTAGATTCTCTGGCTTTCATTTTGATAGTATCTATTGCCTCCTTTGTAAATCCTGGTTTACCATCAATGGATTGATACCAACTTCTCAGAGTACTTGTAGCATGTGTTGAAAGTTTGTCTAACGAAATTATACGCTTTTGGGGAATAAAAATGCAATGTTAAGGAGAATGCTCGTAACTCCGGTGAGTATTTGATTTTGGGTATATGTCCTTTTTTAATTTCAATATTTGGCGTTTAACAATTTCTTGGTTTTGTACACCTATGCGACTTAAAATGTCTTGATTTTCTTGAGTGATATAAGATTTTTTTGTCAAAGTATTCAAAATTTGTTTTAGATTTGCATTGTTTAACCAATAATCTATTTTATCTTCAAGCCTCTTAACCTATTTCTTTTTTTTACTAAGGGAATATATAAGATGGTCTATGTGTCGTTTCATTTTGCGTTTACGTGGAGTCAGGTCTTCAATTACTGGGTGTACTATTTCTTTGTTACTTATTGTTGAACTCTGAAAAATAATAATATATGAGAATATAATAAATAAGAAAAGAAAGAGGTAATAAGAAATATTAATTTTGAATTTTGTAGAAATATTATTTGAGAAGAATATAAAAATGAAGCTTACGGGAATTTCATAATCATGGGAAGGCCTGAAAATGTTACTATCATCAAATGTAAAAGAATGCAAAGGAGTTTGGGCTTCAGTTGATGTATGAGCTTCAGAATGCACTTGTTTATTTGATAATGAACTCTGTAATTAAACATGTCGGATATCAATAAAAGCAGTCACATAAAATTATTCCCATGGACTTATCATCGAAACAAATTAACTTACGAGGGCGATATTGTGATGCGAAGGCGCAGGTACATTAGTATAAGTGTCAATCATAATATTTGGTGAATCCTGTAAAGAATGAATGTTTCTTATATTTACAATTTCACTTTTCCTAACAGTATATCAATAAAAATAAAACTTACTAAAATAGGCAAAAACAACGTGGGTATCGCTGAACTAAATAGACGGCGGCGTTGTTTTAAATATTCAAAACAATCGGGGGTGAAGTGCCTTGAACAAACAGCGCTGTATTTTGTTGGATACCAATTTTCCCTATTAACCTTATCTATCCATTTTTCTTTTAGTTCTGGAATCTTCGGAAATCTAAAATAAATACATGTATGTCAAACACACAGACGAAAAAAACCTTTTTACATCACCGCCCTCAAAAATTACATAAAAAATAATTATTGTACAAAACAACCAATAGAACATTATCAAATTCATAGTGCGTTATCAAATTCACTATAATTTTATGACCGTATTCCACGAAATTGTAGCGAATCCAAGTGAAATTTGTACTAATTTGTTATCTGTGGCTTCGTAATAATTGGGTGTGAAATCACCCGACCGCACTGGGACCTATCGGTCCCAGCGGTGTATGAAGCCATTACAATTATCTTGGATCGATCGGTCCCGGTCGGGGACAAAGGGACAAAAAAATCCCGGAACATACATAAAAAAATAGCGACATACTGAGAACCTCCTCCTTTTCGGTTAAAAGAAAATAGATATTTTATGACAGTACGTGAATGAGGGCTAATAATCTTCCACTCACCAGATGTCGCTAGTTGTGACTGAGGTAAAGATTTTTCGTTATATAGTGTCAGTTAATTGAGAAATTAGTTTTAAATAATAGTTTGTCATTATCTAGAGTATTATATTAATATACAACACAATGCGTCAGTGGTTCGATTTTTAATTTTTTGCACTTTATAACTCTTTTTTTAATTTTTCTACTTTAAGCTATATTTATAGTTTGGTTTAATCATTTCTAATGTAATTAATATAAAATATAACTAACAATACGGAAAGAAACCTTAAATATTACATTTTCCTAAGAAATTATCGTCCCCGCTATGAAATCTGTCAAATATTTTACCTCACTTGAAAGTGGCGCCGCCCTGGTGGCAGAAAAAGTTGTGGATGCCCTCATTGAATAAAAAAAATATTAAATTAAATTTACATATTTTCGATATCGACTTTCAGCTATTAAAGGTAACAGCACTATTTTTTTACAATAAACATACAAAGGGAAAGAAAGGGATAGAAGCATTAGAATTGTATAATGAAAGCTCGTGTGCTCGTTTACCAGACCACCATTTTAAATAGTCCCCTGCAGTCGCTCATAATCTGAATAAATCAAAAATAATTTTCATACTGTTTAATTACCGATGAAAAGTTATGCCATCCTTTTTGTAACTAGATGTCTTGGAATGTTTCCCACACCACTTCATCGCGCATGAAGGCGTTTTGATGCGTTATAATTGCATAAAAGTTATAAAAATTTATATTAATTTAGTGTGCACACAGGTCTAACACTTGGACACCACTAAAATGATTACTCGTTCCGTAGCCTATACATAGGCGACAAAATACTAATAGTTTTCGAGCGTCTGGGCACTGTATGCGCAGTCAAGTGGTTATATAGTCATTGTTTTAGAACAATCATGTTAAAAATTCTGTACATTTTTGAAGTTATTCAATTTCGTGTACTAAATAATTTTTTTAAATCTTTTTACCGCTTCCTTAACAATCATTTTTCGATAGTCCTTGTAAGTAAAATGTACATCACTAGGTAACGCATACAATGACAAATTAAAATTAGTCATGCATTTTCAGGCTGTCAGGTCGTCTATAGATACGTATATTCTAAGTGTGATCATGATCTTTGTTTTGTCCATGTTCATCTTAAGACCTATCCATTGGGAAACACTATTGAGGTCATTGAGCATAGTGCTTAGGTCCTCCAGCGATTCTGCCATAAGTACTATATCGTCGGCAAATCGAAGGTGAGTGATGTACTCGCCATTGATGTTGATACCGTATCCTTTCCAGTCCAGAAGCTTGAAAACGTCTTCCAATGCAGCGGTGAAGAGTTTCGGGGATATGACGTCACCCTGTCTTACACCTCTCTGCAATTGGATAGGTTTCGTACTCTGGTTCTGTACTCAGATAGCCATCGTAGCCCTACTGTACAAGCACTTCAACGCTTCGATATACCGACAGACAACTTGGCACCGCTGAAGGGACTGCAGCACCGCCCAAATTTCGACGAAATCAAAGGCTTTCTCATAGTCCACATACGCCAGACATAGTGGCAAATTGTACTCCTCGGACTTCTGTACAATTTGCCGAAGGGTATGTATGTGGTCTATGGCGCTAAAGCCTTTTCGGAAACCGGTTTTCCACCCGCTTTCAGAAGCTCCGCTGTAATTACATTCTCGCCTGGGGCCTTGCCGTTTTTAAGGTGCTGGAGAGCCATTCTAATCTCGCTCAGACTGACGTCCGGGATATCATCGGAATAATGTCGGATAAGACTCGCTCTTGGATCGTTACTCACACTTGCGTGCGGCTCCAACGATGACGTGTACAGCTGCCCATAGAACCTCTCAATCTCATTCAAAATCTCAGGTGCCCCGGAAACGATGCTGCCACACTCGGTCTTCAGCTTTGACAGTTGGCACTTTCTGGCAGACAGATCTTTGACAAAGAATTTAGAGCCTTGGTTCCGCTCGATCTCTTCTTCAATACGAGCTGTATTGAAGTTGAGTAAGTCCCGCCGCATGCATTTGGAGATCTGTCTGTTCAGTCAACAGATTTGACAGCATACAGGCAGTATGCTGTCAAATCTGTTTAAGAATGTAGCTTCATCTCCCGTCTAACAGCCATGAGATTAAGAGTGTGATCGGAGAGTTTTTGTGTTCTTCTGCGGCGGGTCTTGCAGAACTTAACTCCGACCGCATGGACAGTTTCCACGAGCTTGTCATTCAAATCGTCCACTTCATTGCAGTCTTCTAGGCACTGAAAGCGGTTTTGTAACTCGAGCTGAAAGGTTTCGGGACTTTGGATTAGAGCACGAGGGGGACGGAGCGTTGACTTCATTAGACGAGACCTCTCCAACTTAACGTTTAGGTTCAGTGTGCCTCTAACCATTCGGTGATCGCTGCCGGTTTTCACCCTCGCGATCACTGAGACATCACTGAACAGTTGTCTTCTGGTCGTCATAATGAAGTCAATCTCATTTTTTGTCGAACCGTCGGGGCTCAACCAGGTCCACTTCCAGTGGGGCCGCTTCTGGAAGAAAGAGTTCATCATAAAGAGTCCCTCTTTCTCCATGAAGTCAGCCAGCTGCTGGCCCCTTGGGTTCCGTTGCCCTATTCCAAATTTCCCCACTCTCAGCTCACCGTTCTCTCTTGTGCCTAGTTTTGCATTGAAGTCTCCCATTAACACCGTATAGTGGGTTTTGGAGGAATGCATGGCTCTAGAGATATCGTCATACATTTCTTCCACCTCCTCATCGGAGTGTGCCGAGGTTGGTGCGTAAACCTGTATGACCTTCAGCGAATACCGTTTGGTGATTCTGAGTATAAGGTACGCAACCCTCGTCGACACACTTTCAATCTTTACAACGTTGTTAACGAGAGACTTGTGGACGATAAATCCGACACCTCCTTGGGACAGGTGGTCGCCCTCCCGGTAATAGAGCAAGTTGCCGGATTCGAGGATTACCGTGTCTTCCCCCTCTCTTCGGACTTCGGATAATCCTATAATATGCCAGCGTAACTTGTCTATCTCTTCTTCCAGCTCCACAATCTTCTCGTCAGTCCTCAGGGTGCGTGCGTTGCCAGGTCGAGTCGTCGTAGGTGGCAACCGAACCTCCACCGGAGATTCTTAGCACCCCCGCCCTGCCGTTACCATGGTCGCCACCGTAGCCAGGAATAGCGGGGCCGCCGGGGACTGGGGGCCGTCTCTTCGTAACTTTCAACATGGGGAGTATATTGCCATAGTTGCCACGCTTGGGGGTTGGCAACCGCAGTTTTTTTATTGTATTTTTGCCGTTATCAGGAAGATGCTGCTGCCCATCTCTTGCCTGTTTCCCTTTGTCGCCTTTTACGACACCCACGGGAAGATATGGGGTAGTGGATATTCTTAACCGCCACTACACGGCATGGAATATACTGGCGTAATTCTACCCGTAGACAGATTCTACAACTACAAGAAACCCGAATTCAGTGTTGCCAACGGATGAAATAGCAATCCGCCAGACAAGGCTCCTCAAACCACCAGAAAATCACTAACAAAAAGATGTCCCCCTCTGAAAACCACTAAAATTTCCACTAAGATATATGAATATGATTAAAGCAAAAAAAAAGTAAAAGTACGTTTATTATTAAAAATCTCATTGTTGTTAATATAATTTTTTTACTTTTAGTAATTAAAAAAATAAAGTTGCTTAAGATATTATTTACATTAATAAATCGTCTTCAGATGAATCTGCATTTTCATTTTCAGCCTTACTGTTATCCTTATCGGACTGATATGACTCCTTCGTCCCAATTTGTTTTATAAGATTTAAAGGAATTTCATAATTGTTGCAGCACTTTCCCATTAACTGCATACCGCAGCGTATTTTTAGAATTGATTTCAAAAGAGTTAGCTTCATTCTGTTTCGCTGCTTGTTTTTTATAATATTCATGCTACTAAAAAGTCTTTCCACATCGGCATTCGAATGTGGCAATACCAAAAGTGTAATCGCAAATGTTGCTAATTCTTGAAATCGAGCAACACCTTGTGCATCTTTGAATTTCAAGACTTCGCTCCAAAAATTTTTTGTATCTTTTGTTTCATTCCATCTCAGTAAATGAATTTGCTGCCATTGATCGTCAATTTTTGCAATTAATTCTGTACTTGTTACGAACCGAGCCATTATATCAACAAGATTTTCTTTGTTGTGATGCAGGGCTTTTTCGACACTTATACGGGATATTTGTTTCATGAGAGTAATATTTTCCAGCAATCTGTTTTTTATTTCGTCAATGAGACAAACTATAAACTGTATGCACCTATTCCGCAATACTTCTTCCTCTTCCCGGGGAAAACCTTTCTCTTTCATTTCTTGAATATGTTTTTCGAATCGGAATCCCAGGTAGCATCTTTGGTCCAAATAGTCACGAATATTTTGAGTAAAGATATCTATCTTATGTGTAGGCAACGTTACTTTGGTGACAAGCGTATCAATCAAGTTTGTTAATTCACCGCACAATAAGGTGTGGTCCGTATTTTTTGACTCAAACATTTTATTAACTCTGTTTATATCAATCAAAATTGGATAAATAAATGATACATATGCATAGTTTATATCATTCGCATACATAGAGTGCAATAGCTCTGATGTGTGGCACCTTTCGTGCAACTTAGCAATCGAAAAATGAGTTTTAAGCTCCAGCCATTGCGTATAAATTCTCGACACAGCAGACTCTATGGATAACCATCTAGTCTGACAGGCTTGAACAATTTTAAGAGGCTTCTGTCCATCGTTGATGGATTTGTATAGCTCTTTATAGATAACTTGTCTGGAAGACGAGCGAGCAAACCAATCATATGTCTCTCTAATTAAAAATTCAAGATTTCGCGGAAGAAATTCCTTTGCTGCTGCTGAAACAGCCAGTTGCAAGGAGTGGCATATACAACGTACCAAAACTAAGTGCGGTATTTCTTGTTTCAATCGGGAAAAAACTCCATTATTTACGCCAACCATCACCGAAGCATTATCTGTGCCAATACCCATTAAGTTTTCAATTCGCAAGTCGAAATGTTTAAGCGTCCGCTTTATGGCAGAAACAATACCTTCAGCATTACATGCGTCGAGTTCAGCAAGGTCCAAATAAGTTGAAACTATTTTTTCATGTGTAGTGCTGTAATAAATTATAACTAAACCCAAATATTTTTGTACAGCAATATCTGTGGATTCATCTATTAATAAACTGTATGGTTGATCTTTAATGTCGTTTTTTATAAGTTCTGTAAAATGAGATGCTAAAATATTTTTTATTACATACGTGCACTTAGTTCGGTGCATCTGCATTTTATTTATTTCTTTTTCATGGCTATGGTTAATAACTTCTCCTAAATGATCAACTGTTCGTATACTTGTATGCATTGCTGTAAATAAGGCAACTCTGGCTTCATCTTTCTTTTTATTATCAGTAGACTCCTTTTTGAATGTCAGCTTAGGTTGTTTGGTGATAACCTATAAACAAATAATGAAATATATAAGAAAAATTTAAATGCAACCTCATTAATTGACCAAGTTCGAACCGTTATAAATAACAAAGACAAAGCTATAATTTACCTTTCTATTTTGTTGGTGCTTTTTCGAAAGAGCATGTGTTTTTAAATCTCCGTAGTGACTTCTTAATATCGTTCCACAAAACTTGCATTTTGCTACTTGGCCAGTGGTACTTTCAACTGCTTGAAGCCATTCTTTTAAATCGGGATCTTGAAGCCAAGAATCCCTAAATTTTTGGGAATATTGAGGTTTCGGCATGACGTCGTATGAATAATATTTTTATTTAAAAATGTGTAATCGCAAAACGAAACAAAAACAAACAACAACGCACATTGAGGCACTGAATCCGAGTGATCGTGCGTGACCGAGTTCAAAAACATTGGACTAAGTATTGTAAAATGCTGTCAAATAGAATAGAAAGCGGAAATTATATCCCTCTCAACTATTTAGTATTCCGGAGAGCGAGATACAGATAGATCTCGCCCTTGCATTCCATCGTTTTATATTAGTTGCCTTATACTAAATATATTTAACGGGGAACCCCCGTGAATGCTTTCCAATCCAATGTCTATGGAAATGGATTGGTGTTGCCTGCGTAGTAAAATATACTCCTAAAAATATATAGGTTTATATTTGAAAGTATAAAATATGGCTAAATAGACGTTTGAAACGACTATTTATATGAAACGACTCGTTTCTTATAATTTATTATAAAATTCCTAATCCGCTAAAAAAACCACTAGCCACTAAAAGCAAAAATTTGCCACTAAAAGGGGGTTCCAAACCACCAGATTTAGTGGAAAATCCACTAAGGTGGCAACACTGCCCGAATTATGCGTAGAGGGAGTATGTACAAGTTGTTTATTCTCTCTACGGAAATAAGATATGATATGAAATCGCGTCACAGAGTACATTATTTAAAGGGGTCATCGCGCTACCTTTAATCACTATGTTTAATACCTCGGACATACACTTCGCGATAGAATTATTGCGATAAAATTTCGCCTTCGGCCTAGCGTGAAAGTGCCTGGTCATGCGTCATGGTCAAATCTTATAGTGACCATATCAATATCAAAAATCTTATATGTTTTCAATAAATAAATTGACTTGGCAATCGCACTAAACAATCTAATTTAATATAATATGTATTATTTGTGAGATACATTGTGTTTTCATGCGATGGCCAGGTCAATCTATTTATTTAAAATATAAAAGATTTTTAGTATTGATGCGGTCACTATAAGATGTTGTTAGGTTAGCTAATTACGTTATAAATTAAGATAGAAGGACCCTTAAGTAGGGTCTGAATAAATTAACCGACTTGGTACTACATGGATCTCACAACTTTTTACGGTAGAACTGAGTTGCGAGACTTGGCTTTTTTTACAAGTTATGTTTTTGATGGCATCTCATTTCTTTTTGTAGATAGTTATATCTAGGTAACTATCTACACCTATTATTCCATTATATTATACATATATAGGTACACTGATTTATTCACTGCAAATGTAACTTTGTAATCCTATATATTTATATGGGATTACAAAGTTATTCATGCAGTTGGTGTATCTTAAAAACTGGACCGAAATTGCAAAATATTTTAATTTTTCCTTGATTTATATATTAAACAATTATTGTGTTCCAAATTTGAAGCTTCTATTGCCCAATTTCACCAACATCCCCTAAACAATCACATAGTTAGACGACCGCTAAGCTAAAAGTTCCCCTAAACCAACCCACAACTAAAATTTGTTTTCACGAACGTAACAGACCCATAGCATAGATAAATATATATGTAGCAAGCTAACCCATAGCTATACCCCTCCTTATGTGACAGATTTTTTACGATTAGAGTGCTTGATACCCAGTTGTAGTTACCGGTCTTATCGGAAATGATATATATTAATACAAAAAAATACGTATTTACGTATGTATGTATATATATTATTTTAATGAAGAAATTATTTCTTTCATATTTTGACGGATAAATGTTTTCATTTTATGAATATTTTAATAAAAATATCATATTTTAATCTATTTTTGACAAGTCACCGTATTTGACATTCTGTTTTATCTATGCATCGACTGTTTGGCATTTGGCTGTGCAAGTTTTTATGATGTTTTCTAGGCCTTGGCCGTATCGCTTTTTCTAAAATCGTATCTATATCAGAATTTGAATCTCAATATCTGTAATCAAAACTATATACTTATTTCAATATCTAGATATTCTGCGTACGCGTTTATATTTTCTACTCTGATAAGCAGTTGAAACCAACTTCAAAAAAATGAAGCTCTTTTTCAACCCGTATCTATGTACATATTATGAATGTTTGCGATTTTCAAATAAAGTAAGTAAGAGCCATAAAGTAACCTTTTATGCTTTTACCTTTATTTCGTAGCTAGGTATAATAGGTAATAAGTGAAAAGGTAGGACCCACCTATTGAGTTAAATCTTTATATATAAAAAGTACGTGTCACGTTGTTTGTCCGCGATGGACTCCTAAACTACTGAACTGATTTCAATGAAATTTTTGGTCAATGTGCAGTTTGGCCCAACTTAAAAGATAGGATAGCTTACATCTCAATTTATAGTCGCAATACAATATTATTTTATTGAAAATTATTTCTCTATTATTTGACAGTCACAATTATCTGTTAGCTGCAAACGATTCTGTCAGATGACGATATCTGTTGACTGGATTGAGTAAATATTTAATAGATGGCGCTATGTATATATTAATATAAGCTACAATTTATTAGTATAACCACTTCGTGTTGCTGTAAGTATTCAACAGATGGAACCGATTTCAAAAAAAAATTTGCAGACTTTGTGCAGTTTGGTTCAACTTGAGAGATAGGATAGTTTTTATCCCGATAAGTGACCCTCAATTTTTTTATTGCTAATTTCAGGAGTTTTTTTGGGAAAGCAAATGGTCGTTTGGAAAGGGCAGAACAACGTCTGCCTGGTCAACTAGTATTTAATAAACTACAATTTTAATAATACTATGGACTAGACATGGGACGAGTACCGTACTCGGTTTGGATTCGGTACTCGGCGGATTCGGCCTTTTTTTAGGGTTCGGCCGAACACCGAGTATTAACGGCCTTAATTATATTCCAGAGAAAAATAAAGACAACAAGCCAGTTTTTATTATTATTATTATATTAGACACATTAAAACATCAGGAACATGAGAAGTAGCAGAAATATTTAGAGCGTACATAAGAATCTATAATAGAAATTTTTATTACTAATATTTAAAATTTAAGAGAGGAAGATCAATAATTTTTCTAGATGTTTTCCGATAAAACGATTTCTATAAGCAGTAATTTTCGCGCCAGATAACAAAACTATCTATCGAACATGAACTCATGTGGTCTCATTTCACAAGTAATCATTAATCACTCATCAACAGTATCCGTGGGTGTGTGACTGGTCGAGTACCGATACAAGTAATTTTCTTTCGATAGTACTTGGTACTAAGTTTTAAAGTATCGATACCCAAAGTACTTGGTATAAAAAGAAAAGTATCGAGTAACTACTTGTACTTACTCGAATCGTTCCATCTCTAACTCTGTGTAAGGGAAATAATCACACGCCGTCCGCTACCGCATTTTTTAAAGCCGAGTATTCGACCGAGTACTCGGCCCAATCTAGGCCGAGTACCCGGTGGCCGAGTACTCGGCGAATCACTACTCGTTCCATGTCTACTATGGACTATGGTATATACATTAAAATTGATTACCTAAGTAAACAGGTCACCTATTATCAGGAAATTCCAAAAAATGATAAATTTTTTCCAACAAATATATCACTGTTGATTTAGATTCGGAAAAAATTAATTTAATCGAAATCGTTGAAATAATTTAGTCGTTTTCGACATACATATTTTAGGTCTTGGACTACGATTTATATAAAATATAGTATCAGTCGTGTCTAAATTAACAAGAAAATCAAATAGATCACGGTCCATCTTGTCCTCTAGAAGTCGCTTTTGCTTATGTGAAGGTTTATGGGACCAATAATCCATCTCATAAATTTAGGGGATCGTTTAGTCAGTAACGGACACTTTAAAAGTGGTGAAACCACAGAAATATTAAAAAGAGGAGAAGTGGCAAGGGGGCGTGTCTGTGTCCGCACGATATGATCAAAATGCTCAGGTTCTATCCAAATGGCCGTCTTTGCGTATTAGTATACTTTCAACCGTAATCGTGAAACAATATCAGAATGCCGTGTTATTCAGTGGTTTCTTGTAAAAACCGAAGCCAAAACAAAATCTTTGTAGATCATGGAATCACTTACCATATGTAAGAACAAGTATTTTACTATCTTTATCTTTAAAATCATGAAAAACAACAAATCGTAAAATATTTTTTGCTCTTAATGCGTTATTTTTGTTTTCAAATATCACTGCAACGGTACTATTTTGTAGTAAATACATTGCTCCTTAACCACTACTTATGTATATCGCTAAGCGACTGAACAAGCAATGTATATATGACAAAACGATACTTTATTTAAGGGGATGCATCGTGTAGTACGGCCACTGTATCTTGCGATGAGTTAGTGTTGTACTTGCGCAGATCCACTAACGTATGCTATCGACAACAATGTCGATTGGCGAATTGCTATTATAGTTTATTCTTTCAATTTGTCAACCGTTTCAGCCCGGTGGGAAGACTGATGTGACATAATGGTATTTAATTGTTTTGATTATTTTCACCGTTTAGTACACTGAATTCGTAACTAGCGATCATAAAGTAAGTTGCTTAAATAATTAGGTTAATCATCGGTGAAGTAATTTGGGTTGAATTATAGTATATTATGCCTTATCTTCGTGTTAATTACATACTTTTATGTTTTCAAAAGCTTCGAATGCGTTATTATATCTAATTGGCATGGTTCAGAATTCAGATAATATTATAATAGTGACTTTTGCTAAAAATAAGTCAAGGTGATTCTCCTGGCTATTTATTTATTATGCATAAGGGTGTGTTTGTTTTCATATATTAAACAATATCTTTACCAACCAGAGGTTTTTTAACAAAGGCTTGCCAAGTACATGGTGAGGTTAAGAAATTGCGTAGGTAAATGATAAATAAATTATTATCGTACATTTTCAGCTTCCCAAAAGATGCTAATTTAAAAAGTATATTATGCCTAGTAGTATATTATGCCTTATCTTTGTGTTAATTCCATACTTTTATGTTTTCAAAAGCTTCGAATGCGGTATTATACCTAATTGGCATGGTTCAGAATTCAGATTTTTTTTTATAAGATAAGGGTGACAAACGAGCACACAGTCCACCTGATGGTAAGTGGTTGCTGCGGCCCATAGACATGAAATCAATAAGTGACTTCGCAAGCTTCGCCACTTAATAATTTACGTTTAGCTACATATTGTTTATTTTTATTATATAATTACCTGTGCATATCGTTTTTTATTTATTTTATTTTCAATTTTAGTGCAATTTTAGTATAAATGGAAGAGAATCGATAACTTTCCAATTTAGTCAATCACTAATGTATATGTAAAATAAATGGCTTTTGTCTTTAAAATGCACAGCAGAACGAAAGTGACTGATATTTTTGTGTGAGTAAGTAGTACGGTGCATGATAAATACACGCTGTTTCTGTAAGGATACGGTTTATAATTGATTGTGTAGTACGTTCTGATTTATAAAATGCGGGTGTGTGCGCGACTGCGTATCTATTGCTTTTATTGATCTGCAAGTGTAGTAGTAGGCGGGTGGTAGGGGCCAACTGGAGACACCGGGTTGCGATACATTTTCAACTACCGGGCATATCTCCTTCTATTATTATATCTATGGGTGAAACGGAAACTATCCCCTAACTGGTCTCTAAATATGCTAAGAGGTCCCATAAATCTTATGCGTCGTTGGTGAAAGTGGGCATATGTCTGCTAAAAATGCCTTAGAGTTTTGATGATCGGTCAGTCAGTGAGTGACAAAATTAAGAAACTTTGACCAGTTATAATTCCTAAATTACTAGTTCAAATTTAATGAAACTTGAAATATACCGAGTTTATACAATGCCTACTTGGTAAGCGAACGCGTAGTGTTTCTATATAGTTTGTGGTCGCGTTGCAGGTGACATGTGATGTGGACGTACCGAATGTTTTAATAAATTTTGATCATAATCCGAAGTAAAATACCAGCTTGCGTAGTAAAACTGTGTAAAAATAATACTATAAGAAATAAGAAAGATACTGGGATCACATACTATCAGTAAGTATCATACAATTTCGAAATTTCAACATAAAGTAACACGAGCCATAAATAAGTTACAAAATATGATTTTTTTTTCGAGTTCATGGCCTGGTATCTAGACCTTTAGGCCACAAAATATGACTGACGTCATTCAGTGTTGCCGCGTGTACAAAAATAAAGTTCCCCGTGGCTGAGATTTTTATATCTGAATTTATTGTTACTATATTTTATAATCTCCTCCATCTGCATGCGATCTCCAAATGCATGCGGCGGGACTTACGCAACTTCAATACAGCTCGTATTGAACAAGAGATCAAGCGGAACCAAGGCTCCAAAGTCTTTGCCAAGTCTGCCAGAAAGAGCCAACTGTCAAAGCAGAAGACCGAATGTGGCAGCATCGTTTCCGGGGCACCTGAGATTTTGAGTGAGATTGAGAGGTTCTATAGGCAGCTGTACACGTCATCGTTGGAGCCGCACGCAAGTATGAGTAACGATCCAAGAGCGAGTCTTATCCGACATTATTCCGATGATATCACGGACGCCAATCTGAGCGAGATTAGAATGGCTCTCCAGCACCTTAAAAACGGCAAGGCCCCAGGCGAGGATGGAATTACAGCAGAGCTTCTGAAAGCGGGTGGAAAACCGCTACATGAAGTCCTTCAGAAGCTCTTTAATTCCGTCCTCCATGGTGGCCTTACACCGGAGGCGTAGAGCAGACGTGCGGTGGTCTTGTTCTTCAAGAAAGGCGACAACGCTCTTTTGAAGAACTACAGACCGATTTCCCTTCTGAGCCGCGTCTACGTGCTGTTTTCGAGAGTCATTACGAATCGTCTTGTGCGCAGACTTGACGACTTCCAGCCTCCCGAACAAGCCGGTTTCCGAAAAGGCTTTAGCACCATAGACACCCTTTGGCAAATTGTACAGAAGTCCGAGGAGTACAATTTGCCACTATGTCTGGCGTATGTAGACTATGAGAAAGCCTTTGATTTCGGCGAAATTTGGGCGGTGCTGCAGTCCCTTCCGCGGTGCCAAGTTGACTGTCGGTATATCGAAGTGCTGAAGTGCTTGTACAGTAGGGCTACGATGGCTATCCGAGTACAGAACCAGAGTACGAAACCTATCCAATTGCAGAGAGGTGTAAGACAGGGTGACGTCATATCCCCGAAACTCTTCTCCGCTGCATTGGAAGACGTTTTCAAGCTTCTGGACTAGAAAGGATACGGTATCAACACCAATGGCGAGTACACCACTCACCTTCGATTTGCTGACGATATAGTCCTTATGGCAGAATCCCTGGAGGACCTAAGCACTATGCTCAGTGACCTTGACGTGTTTCCCAACGGATAGGTCTTAAGATGAACATGGACAAAACAAAGATCATGTTTAATGTCCATGTCACACCTATGCCGGTAGTTGTTGGGAACACTAAGCTCGAAGTTGTTGACGAGTATGTTTACCTGGAACAAATAGTCCGACTAGGTAAGTCCAACTTCGACCGTGAGGTCAATCGACGGATTCAGCTCGGTTGGGCAGCGTTCGGGAAATTGCGGCACATCTTCTCGTCAGGTATGCCTCAAAACTTGAAAACGAGACTGTACACCCAGTGCGTGTTGCCAGTGATGACATACGGAACTGAGACGTGGTTCTTCACAGCTGGCCAGATGAGGAAGCTCAAGGTCGCTCAGCGAGCTATAGAGAGGGCTATGCTCGGAGTTTCTCTGCGTGATAAACTCAGAAATGAGGATATCCGCAGTAGAACCAGAGTGACCGACATAGCCCAACGGATTAGTAAGCTGAAGTGGCAATGGGCCGACCATATAGCTCGAAGGACCGACAACCGATGGGGAAGAAAGGTTCTCGAGTGGCAGCCTCGTACCGGCAGGCGAAGTGTAGGGCGTCCCCCCACTAGATGGAGTGACGACCTGGTAAGATATGCAGGAAGTCGATGGATGCAGGTGGCTCAGAACCGTGCTTTGTGGCATTCTTTGGGGGAGGCCTATGCTCAGCAGTGGACTTGTGAAGGGCTGTAATGATGATGATATTATATATATTTTATAATATAATATATTTAACTTATTATAATATTACCTAATTCTATATTATTTAATGTTTATTTTTGTAGTGTTGCTCAAATGACCTAATATTTATATGTTGTTTTATTAATTGTTATTTTTATTATTAACCCTTTCGCTGTCCCGTGCACTACATATAGGCCATTGCTATTGTCTTACTATTGTGTTTTAAAACCGGACAGTGAACGTGTTAAAACATTATTTCCGTTTGTTAGGATTCTGTACCCAAAGAGTGTCTACGGGACCTAAGTTTCCAGTATCGTTCCGTCTGTCTGTCAGCAGGCTGTATTTTATGAACCGTAATATATAGATACTTGATATTTTCACAGAATGTGTATTGGCTAATTGTATTGCTGCTATAGCAACATATAATAAAAATAAAATAAAATATTAATGGGTCCCTAAATCACGTTTCTTGTATGAAGGCCATAGAAGAAACGTGATTTTTTCTGTATTGATATGTGTTTTGTTTACAGACTGTAGCGAAATCTGGATTAACACGCAATAAGATGATGCTGTGTGTACGGTGGGATTGGAAGCCTATCGTTTATCATGAGTTTTTCCGTCTAGTAAAACTATCGATTCTGATCTCTACTGCCAACAAATAATGAGACTCAAGCGAGAAATAGAAAAAAAAAACGGCCGGCATTGATCATCAGAAAAGTATTGGTCTTTCATCATGATAATGCCATACCACAATATTAGTTATCTGTTTGAGATTTTGAATACACACAAACATTCCTAAAAATACAGTATTTTGTTGAGTATTTAAAACTGGCTGCGATAAACAAATCCATGTTGCTTCAAATCTCTGGTATTGAATATAACTAATAAAACTACTTGTCGCATTTTTTTGATAAAAAATCCCAAGATTTCTACAGCAACGCGATTATGTCACTACCTACAAGATCGCAACAAGGTATCGAACAAAGTGGACCCGTATATATTATAATTAAATGTATAAAACTTTAAAACAAAAATGTCTTGAATTTGTATGTAAAATACGAACCAACTTTTCCCCGACCTTATATACTAAGTAAAAGTGTAACAAAATAGTACTCAATAACTTAGGTAATGATTCTTCCCGTAAACATAAATTGAGCACTTCATCGAAACCAATGGACCACTACTTCATTGCCGTGCACGTCCAATCGCACCACACCGATAGGAGCAAGTTCGAAAGGAATTCGAAAACATGATCGAGCAAGGAATACGCCGTTCAAGCGAAAGCCCTTGATCATCACCACTTTACGTTGTACCAAAGAAGAATGGAGAATTACGAGTTTGTGGAGTTTACAGAAGCCTGAATTCTATTACAACTCCTGACCACTACCCAATACCGCGAGTCAAGGATTTCACTCATCAACTGTCAGACAAGACTATATTCTCCACCATCGATCTCAACCGAGCTTACCAACAAATAAAAGAACGCGATGAAGTCCTACAAAAGACAGCAATAATTACTCCAATGGGATTATTCGAATTTACAAGAATGACCCCAGGACTGAAGAATGCTGGTCAAACCTTTCAAAGATTCATACACGAAGTACTTCATGGACTGGATTTCGTTTTCGTATTCATTGATGACCTCCTTGTTGCAAGCCCTGATAAAGAAACGCACGAAACCCATCTACGCACCGTGCTACAGCGATTAGAAGACAATGGCATCACAATCAACCCTTCGAAATGCATATTTGGACAACAAGAAGTTCAATTTCTTGGTTTCACCGTCAGCAAGGAAGGAATCAAACCGCCTTTTGAAAAAGTCAGAGCAATCATCGATTATGCGAAACCTAAAATAATCGAAAAACTAAGGCGTTTTCTTGGTATGATTAATTTCTACAGAGAACACATACCTAAAGCCACTGAAATCCAAGCACCACTTCACGCCTATCTTCACAACACGAAGAAAAAAGATAAAACATTAATCGCATGGAACGATGAAGCCACGAAGGCATTTGAAGCTTGTAAAGTTGCAATCCATAATGCAGCTTTGCTCGCTCACCCATCACACGAAGCAACCCTTGCTATCTTCAGCGACGCGTCCGACCTCACAGCGGGAGCTGTACTCCAACAATACATCAATGGGAAATGGCAACCACTTGGCTATTTTTCGAAGAAGTTCTCCGATACTCAACGTAACTACAGTACATTCGACCGAGAGCTACTCGCTATCTACATGGCTATCAAGCACTTCAAAAAAACGTTCGAGGGTCGAAACCTGATCGTTTTTACCGACCACAAGCCATTAACATATGTACTTCAGAAGAAACCATCACCATCGGAAACACCACAACGAGCAAGACAACTAATTTTCATAAGTGAATTCACGACTGACATACGTCACATCAGTGGGAAGGACAACATAGTCGCCGACACACTCAGTCGCATACCATTCGACAGTGTAACATGCCCTACATCAATCGACTATCACAAGATCGCCGAAGCACAAGACAGAGATAGCGAATCTATCGAAGCAAAGTAACTTGTCCATCAAGCAAGTTACAATGCCAATGACGCATCTACCTATCTACTGTGAAGCCTCAACTTCAACCATGCGTCCATACCTACCAGAAGAATGTCGTCGCGAAGTCTTCAATGCACTGCACAACATCAGTCATCCAGGTGTTAGAGCAACGAGAAAACTCATCACCGAAAAATTATTTTGGCCTTCAATACAAGTGGATGTTGGCAACTGGGCGAAGCAATGCATTCAATGCCAAAAATGCAAAGTACAAAGACATACATCAAGCAGCCTAGCTTCATTCCCACCTACGGAGAGATTCGAACACCTGCATGTTGACATCGTTGGACCATTACCTACTTCACCGCAAGGACAGCGTTACCTCGTAACAATGATCGACAGAACAACAAGGTGGCTAGAAGCAATACCTACCGATGATACTTCAGCTGAATCCGTCGCGACGATAATTTATGAAAATTGGATTACTCGTTTCGGATCACCCAAAACCATCACAACAGATCAAGGAAGAAACTTCGAAAGCAACCTATTCCTCAAAATTCTTCAAACTATGGGAATACAGAAGACACGTACAACGGCATACCATCCTCAATCGAACGGAATAGTCGAACGATGGCATCGTACATTGAAGACCGCACTCAAAACTCGTTTATCTCAACATATAAAGTGGATTGATGAGTTACCCACAGTGCTACTTGGACTACGAGCAACACTGCGTGCAGACACTAGTCTTAGCGCCGCTCAGCTAACCTGCGGTTGCAGCATAAGATTACCGTGTGACTTCTTCACTTCAACATCGTCAAACAATTAAGAAATGAATTACGATTTTGTAACTCAACTTCGAGAATCAATCAACAAAGCCTTATCGTCGAAATGCACATCATCACACGGAAATAATAAATCAGTATTCATTCATCAAGATTTGAAAACATGCAAGCAAGTTTTTGTAAGGAACGACGCAGTGAAGAAACAATTTCAACCTACCTACGATGGACCGTATAAAGTATTAGAGCGATATAGCAAGACTTTTAAATTACAAATACCCGGCAGGAAATCTACAATTATATCGATCGACCGACTAAAGCCTGCTTATACTATTAACGAGGATAATTCAGAGGATTCATTATCATCATCATCTCAACCACCAGCGAGAAAGTTTGAAAACCCATCATCTACATCAACCCAGATGAAACCTATTTTAAAAACTACGAGACATGGGCGAGTCGTCAAGCCTCCGGTACGCTCTCGCTAGGGGGAGAGTGATGTAGCAGCCAGGCAATCAACCCTGAACCGTACCATAACACAAAAGGTGAAGGTCTGAAGAAAACATTTATTTCCTAATTACCCCCGGCTACCGAGATACTGCGGGCTGCATATCAATGCAAGATAATTTGAGGTATATATTTAATGTTCTATATAGAAACAAGAAACAACCACAAATATCATCAGCGCCGCACCGTCTTCACACGCCGGCTATCTTCAAGCATCCGTCGACCATTTTCGAGCCGTTTCTTCAACGCCGCAGCTCACTTCTTCTTGCTGTTCCAGAGTTGTGTCCCTCGCCGCCGCCGCTCGCTGATTACGCACGCGCGCCGGTCTGCACCTCTTTTATAGCCCCGTACAGCAACTCAGCGACGAGAAGCTATCGACGAGTCTTACAGCCTGGCCACGGGACATTCGCCATAGCGAAAATTCGCGCGGTGCGAACGGCGAGGCGTCTAGCGACTAAAATAAATGTATAGAAATGTACGGATCAAGCCACGCGCAGCGGCGAGTGGCGAAGCGACCGGCGAAATTTACCGAGCGAATCGCACGGGCGACTGGCGGCGCGGCGGGCGACTGAAACAAAGGCATGAATTAGCACGACGCAAGCCACGGAAACGAGCGGCAGACGCGGCGAAAAATGAATAGTGAAACTTTTATTGCCGAGAAGTATCTCGGCAAGTATGCTAGGCCTGCTAGCAGCTTTGGAAATAGTAGTTATTATTAGCAAGAATATAATCGAAGGTTTCGACACTCATTCTGGTATATTCGAAAAAAATTTCTGGATACATTCTGTACTTCTCGTACTTCTTGTGGAGTTCTCTATCTATCACCCGATTCCTATTCAAATCATATACTCCACAATCTCTTCCAAATATTATGTCTTGAACCAAAAAACGATTACTTTCTAAGCAATATCGAGATAACTTTGATAAAGACATTTCGCTCTTCGCCTATCTGGTCGTGGCGGCGAACCTGACTGCCCGTGGCCCTCAAACCACGCCGCGCGAATTGTCGCCCCGCCTGCCGCTTCGCCGTTCGTGCCGCCGATCCCCGTGGCCAGGCCGTTACGCCGGCAAACGGAGCGCGACATACATATAATAGTTATACATAATATTTTATTGATTAATGTTTATTGGTCAAAATGTATGTATTATAATTGGCTAAGTAAATAAAATATTTTTCTATTGGTAAATTAAGGATGTAGCCGGGCGTATAAATATAGGCAGGGTATAAATACACCATTCGCCTGCACATAGTAAGGCATATCAAGAAATAGTTTCATTTCTCCGCCACTATACCACTCGGAGTCTGTTAATAGTGGACCCCATACGCCACTATTACACTTCTTAGTCGCCTGTGCATTACTTTATACCGCTAAAACAAGTGGGAGATTGCTATTCTACCTTCACTTGTTCATATTTTCTTTTTTTTACACTCATTCCCTACAATATAATATTATATCTTCCAGTATCTGCGCATGAAAACTTTTAAAATCTCTGAATACCGAGGTATGTCCATATTAATAGGCTGAATGTAGGAAGAAAAGAAGAGAATAAGAAGAGCCACATTGATATGCATGAGGATAGTTTTGTGATTTCACATCGTTATCGAAAAAAAATTGTACGTCTTTCAGGTGGCGGTTTGCAAAACACGATTCTACAAAATTCACTCAATAGAAAATAATTGCAAAGTAGCTTCTAAAAATACTTAAATTTTTAACTTTCTGTGATTTAACTAAAGTAATGTTGAGTATTATAAGTACTCGTACAATTATATGTCACATGTTAATAAAGCTATTGTGCTATTTTGATTTTTAATAAAATGATTTTACTTTAGGTTAAATAATTGATTTTGCCCTTCTATGTCAAGAAGCGTTTTTTCTGTCCCTCCTACTGATTTTGACAGTGCTTGCTGAAATTTATCGTCTTTAGACGGATCTGAATCGCGCGCCGACCCGGCTGTTAGATATTGCAAAAATAATCGAAAATATTTATTTTTACTTTCATGCCGAAGACTACCTTGTTTTATTACGGTCAAATAGTATTTAATATGGTTGTAAAGCAAGTATTTACAAATGTTTTTATTATTTTGTTATTCTATTGTTTACAGTTATTATCACATCTTAGCTTACATTAGAAATTCTTGATGGGATGCGATATAACGCGGATACCTTATTTTGGTCAAGAACTATTATATATATATTTGTTTTTTTTACTAGTGGAGTTTCAACACAATCTTAAAAAAGTTCAATTAATAAAAAATGGGCTTAGCTTTCCATTGACTTCCGTTGAGTTGAGGGTTGATACGTATTTTGACAGAAAAGTTATACTATTATATAAGCACACACACTAAGTTACAACATGCGGAAACGCGTAATTTTTGAGAAAAAAGTTATTGAAAATCAATTATTCTTGCATTGTTTATATCTAATCCTACCATAAAACCGACGCCATTTTGTAATGTCATTGTCGTCAGTAGGGATGTCGATTCTTTCCGAAAAAGGTCGATTTTTAAATCGATTCAAATCGTAAGCTGATGTATCGATTCACAGAAAAATCGATTTCTAAAATATCTATATTTTTTGTTTGCATTTATAATCTAAATATAATTCGATTTTATGAAAAACAAGAAAGATACCATAATAAATTATCTCTTATTGAAATTTGTTTTATTTTAACAGTACTAATTAGGGCAGATAACAAATAAAATAGGTTAGGTTCAACTTATGTCAAAGAACTGAATTTATTGACCCCAACTCCACCTGGTACGAGTCTGTCCTACCCCTAGAGTGGTTTTAAAGCGCCGGAGACGTAGCAGTCTCAAAATAGATACAGAAATCCTTCTGAATCAGTCCCCCTAAATTTTATGATGAAGGGAATTTTTTTCTCATAAAATGGATTTATATTTACATTATAAATGCAAACATGAAAAAATATAGATATTTTATAAATCGATTTTTTGGGAATCGATACATCAGCTTACAATTCAAATCTATTTAAAAAATCGATCTTTTTCGGAAAGAATCGACATCCCCACTGACAATAACAATAAAAATGGCGTCAGTTTTATTGTAGGAGTAGACATAAACAATGGAAGAATAATTGATTTTCAATAACTTTTTTCTCAAAAATTACGCGCTTCCGCATGTTGTAACTTTGTGTGTGTGCTTATAATAGTGTAACTTTTCTGTAAAAATACGTGTCAACCCCCAACTCGACGGGAGACAATGGAAAGTCGTACCAAAAAATGTCGATAATTATACGATTTCAAGTCGGTGTGTTACATTTGAAGATTAGTTATAAAGAGCCATTAATGGGACATTTTGCAAAAGCTAAACCTATCCTAGCTAATTTTTACGACGTTTCATCAGCAACATTCTTAGTTTTGGATAAAACAAGCCTTGTCAATTTCAAAGAAACACGACTTATTTCATATTGAAAGAAATGCATGCCATTACAAGGTTTCTATGTAAATAAAAAAAAGGCTACCGATGGGACTTATTATTATTCTTATTTTATTCTGGAATTAATTTGATTAATTCCAGACTAAAATAAATGTGTAGGGGATTTTATCTGCAATAATAATTTTCATCAAAAATAACATAGACTTATAAAAGTCATACACACGGTCAATCATACTGAAGATGAAGATGATGACCCAAGTATCGTCATTAATGTTTGATTGGCACCCTTAAATTTTTATCAGATGGCTAAAGAAACACTATCAGTTGAACCTTCCAGCTTGTTTATTATTTTTATTATAAACACCTATAAATGTATATGACGGAACCAGCACCATTGCACGTGCGGCGCGGTAGCCGTCGGTGCAGTTGGACAGAATTCTTTTAAATAGCACGTGTTCCGCAAACCTGCACCATTGCACCTGCGGTGGCGCCCGTTTTGCTTGTATAAAACGGACGGCTCGGCCGCCGTTAGGACAGTCTTGGCTCTGACGTGAAACGGTACGCTTGTCGTATTCCGTTACTAGTTTATCCTCGAGTCGTTGGATAATTAATTCGTGTAAACGAATTAGTTATTATTCCTAACTACAAAATTAGTCTCTGTACTATACTCAATTACCCTTTCTACATATATATTATTAATAAATAATTCCCATAATATTTTGTATTATTCTTTATTTTGCCCTATCTGAAACGTTCTACGCTCTATAGAAAATGTGGTGTAGGAAATGACTGACAATCTCTAGAACATTTTATCTAGGTACAAAAAAAAGATGTTTTATGTTTTCGTGGCCCCCTTATGATATTTTTGCCAACATTAGGTACTCTTCTGTATCTAAAACGAATATGAATATTGCTACTAAAGTAACAGGCTATACAAGTTCCTCTACTGGGCACAGGACTCTTCTTATTTCTGAGAGGGTTTTAGGGCAAGGAAGTGTCCGCCGTGCTGCCCCAATGCGTGTTGGGGAAAATCGCAATTACAAATATCATTGGTGCTGCCGGGGATCAAACCCGGGCAAAATTTAAAGCAAACGCTTAGACCCAGAGCTACTAATATCACAAAAAATAAATGCGATTCAACAAATATAATAAAAACGCTTATGTACATAAAACTTAAACATTTGATAGCTCGTAGCCGACGTCAACACAGTCTAGCGACTACTTTCTGTATTACTTATAAAAGTGCAAAGATAAATAGATTGTAGAGGTGACAAGTATAAAAGTGATAAACTGCCTATTACGCTTGCGCATCATTGTGAATTATGTCGCGGTTAAGCATCTTCATTACATTTCACGGTGTGCTGCTGTAGCTTCGTCTGGTAGGTAATAAATGCGATTCAACAAATATAATAAAAACGCTTATGTACTTAAAACTTAAACATTTGATAGCTCGTAATGCCTACCAGACGAAGCTCATCGCTTGATCGCGCTCAGTCATCGCTTGATCGCGGTCACGTGCGTATGTGTGGGCAGTGCCTTACGCTACGAATATGTCGTCTTCAAAAAGAGTAAAGTGTGCAAGCTGTAATATAGTCATCTGTGAAGTGTTAGCATTTATCCAAAATAAATTGGACGTTATGGATGAAGAGAGCCTCATCCGTATTTGTGAAAGTGCCTTTAGTGTCGAAGATATTGAAATAGCAAAATCGCTACTTTTTGAATGGCTACAGAAAACCATTAAAACCAGAAAATGTAAGGGTAAAACTCAGCGCAATCTGGATGATATTATAACTTTGTTTAAAGCGAGTGACCCCGAAAAAATACCAATTTTTGTGGCGAAAGATTTGGAGAAACTACCGCCGGTCACATTTGATCATGTAGATGTTACCGCGTTGCTCAAGAAAATCGTACTGTTACAAGATACTATTACAAATATTCAACAAAACGTTGTGACAAAACAAGAATTAAAGGATTATGTATCAGAATGTCTTCAGTCATCTCCTTTTAATAACAAGCGAAACAAAAGCTTAATATGCGGAAGGTATTTAACAAATAAATCGCTACTAGATAGTGGACCGATGGCACTTTCATTGTATTGTAATGAATCGCCTACGAAAGAGGACAACAATATATGCTCATCTCCCTCACACAAAATTGATAATGAACCCGATGCGCGTGCGTCTATTCGTAAACATAAACAAAGTACTCAAATTTTGAAAGAGGAGGAGATATTGCCGCAAGCAGAGCAGGTGTGCGATTCTGAAGAGTGTGCAAAAGAGACAACTGACGTAAATGGCTTTACCAGTAGCACTCGGCCGGCTCAGATCATGTTCAATGAGTCACGTAGTAGTGTGGAGCTTATAAGTACTAGTGAAAATAAACATAAAAACTCTGATAATATTTTGGCGCAAAAACTATCTTTTGCGGAAACGACTAAAGCTGGCAATAAGTGGAAAGAAACGAATAAAGATGAGGAGTGGATTTTAGTCCAGAAAAGAAGGTTAAGAAACAGGTTTATAACAAAAAGTGGGAATGCAGTTGCAGAGGTAAATGGTAGTGAAAAATTTAAGGCGGCAGACGCCAAAATCCCCCTATTTATCTCAAACGTGCATAAAGAGGTGTCTGAACAGGATATTATTGAATATATTCATAAAAAGACAGGAGGAAACGTTTCTTTAGTAAAGATAAATATGAAAATACAAAGAAATTACAATGCATACAAAGTATTTGTTCCTAAATACAAAATAGACGTGTTCTTAGACGATAGATTATGGCCCCATGGAATCGGCTTTAGGCGATTTATTAACTTTAGAGGAAGAAGAGAAAAAATAGAGGAATCGGATTTTGTGGCTAGTAAAAATTTAAATAAATAGATAGATAAATATTACACATATAAATACAATTTTAAGGTATATATACAATAAAATGGATAGCGATAATAAAAATTATTCTCGATTAATAAGTTTTAACTGCAAATCCATCAAGAGGTCATTCGAAGGCGTTAGGGAATTATGTCGCTCAGCCGACGTAATAGCCTTACAGGAGACCTGGCTTCTGCCACACGAGTTACCTTTACTGAGCACAATTGATAGTGATTTTGGTGCTACGGGAACATCGGCAATCAACACCTCTGCTGGCCTACTTACTGGTAGACCGTACGGTGGTGTTGCGTTGTTATGGAGGAAAAGTGTGTTTCAAACGGTGTCCGTGATAAATTGTGATAATGTTCGGACAGCGGCGATTAAAATAACTGTAAGTAATAGATCCGTAGTAATTTTTAGCGTCTACATGCCGACAAACTGCAATGAAAACTTGTGTATATTTACAGAATGCCTTAGTTTAATAAAATCTATTATTGAAGTGGAAGAGAATTGTGGTGTGGAGGCATTTTATTTACTTGGAGACTTTAATGCGCATCCAAAGGAAATATTTTATAATGAATTAATTAATTTCTGTAATGATCACACGTGGTACTGCGCGGATGTTGATATGTTAGGGCTTCAGTCTAACACCTATACGTTTCGTAGTGATGCACATGGGTGTGAGAGATGGTTAGACCACTGTATAGTCACTCAATCTGCACGGACGACGATTAAGAAAGTGTCGGTGAAACATGACGTATATTGGTCGGACCACTCTCCACTCATAATTGAATGTGACCTATACAAATTAAATCAGAAAGTTGAAATTGATGTTCCAATTGGCGAGTCCAAAAAATGTATAATATGGGGAGATAGGCAGTTGGAACAGATAAATAAATATCATGAACTGTGTCATTCTAAATTAAAGAATATCGAATTTCCGCTAGAGTTAGACCAATGCTGTGATTACTCATGTAGTAATAAAAGTCATTACTTAATATTAGACAAATTGTATAGGGAGATTGTTAGTATTTTGTCAGAATCAGCTTCGCAGACCTATGTTAAAAGAAAATGTACAAGAAATAAAGGTTATGTCACTGGGTGGAATAAATACGTTGCTGGCGCGCACAGGGAGGCTAGACTTAAATTTCAGATGTGGTTATTGGCAGGTAAACCAAAAATCGGCAATATTTATAATGAAATGTTAGAAACGCGTAAAAAATTTAAATCAAAGTTAAAATGGTGCCAAGACAGGCAAGAGCAATTACAAATGGATTTACTTGCTTCAAATCATTCGGCTAAAAATTTCAAAAATTTCTGGAAGAACACTAATAAATTGAATGTAAAACCTACGCTTCCTGTGAGTGTCGGCGGCGTCCACGATCATAAGATAATTGCCAATTTATTCAGCGAGCATTTTAGTGTTCAGTCGTCCTCGGATCCAGGTTCTTATAGTGTAAATGATGCTGCGACCATTGTAACGGAACGTAAGGTCTCCTTCTCAGCAAAGCATGTATCGACAGTTATAAAAAACATGACGAGGGGCAAATCGCCCGGTCACGATGGTCTCAGCATTGAACATTTTAAGTATGCTGGGGTGCACCTACCGCGCGTACTCGCGATGTTCTTTAATTTATGTCTATGTCACTCTTACCTACCTGAGGCTTTAATGCGCACTATTGTGGTACCGATCCTTAAAAATAAGACTGGTGACACTTCTGATAAAAATAATTATCGGCCTATCTCACTTGCTACAACAACAGCTAAGGTGCTTGACAGTCTGTTGAATAGCAATCTCGAAAAACATGTGAAGCTGAATGATGCCCAGTTCGGGTTTAGAGCCGGATTATCTACCGAGAGTGCTATTCTGAGCTTGAAACATACAGTAAACTATTATACGAAGAGAAGGACTCCAGTATACGCTTGCTTCCTCGACCTGTCAAAAGCCTTTGATCGCGTAATTTATGACCGTTTATGGGAGAAGTTGGGGTGTGCGGGTGTGCCGATGGAGTGCATCTCCCTCCTCAAATTCTGGTATTCAAACCAGAAAAATCAAGTAAGATGGGCCGGTACGCTTTCGAATGAATATAGATTGCAATGTGGTGTGAGACAGGGGGAGTTGAGCTCGCCTCTATTGTTTAATTTGTATGTCAATCAGCTTATTGAGCGACTCAGTAGTACTCATGTCGGCTGTTATATTGACGATATCTGCTTCAATAATATAAGCTATGCTGACGACATGGTGCTGCTGAGTCCCTCAATCAATGCACTGAGGACTTTATTGTCAATATGTGAGACATATGCGGAGGCACATGGGCTTAAATATAACGCTAACAAAAGTCAACTTCTTATTTTCAAAGCAGGCAAACATCAGCCCTTCCGTGTGCCTCCAGTAGTCCTCGATGGGGTGCCTCTAAAGCTGGTGGATAATTTTAAATATTTGGGACATATTGTGACAGGAGACCTCCGGGATGACGAGGACATAGAAAGGGAGCGCAGGGCGTTGACAGTGAGAGCCAATATGCTTGCTCGCAGGTTCACTAGATGTACAGATACAGTTAAAATAACGCTTTTCAAAGCGTTTTGTCAATCATTTTACTCTAGTGCCCTGTGGGTTACATATACGCGTCGAGCTTACAATGCTCTGCGCGTACAGTATAATAACGCTTTCAGGATGTTGTTGCGGCTGCCGTGGCATTGCAGTGCATCAGGTATGTTTGCACAAGCGCGTACTGACGCTTTTCCAGCGATCATTCGGAAGAAAACAGCCTCACTCTTGCAACGCTTACGAAACAGTAATAACAGCATTCTGAGAGCGATATCTGTAAGATATGACTGTCCCATACAGAATCACTGGGTGGGCGTAGTCATAGGATTAAAATAATGTGTAATTACTTACAATACTAACATAGTTATAAGCCAATATTGTTACTTACATTACTAACAATATATGGACCATGGTCTGAAATAAAATTATTATTATTATTATTATTATTATAATTCACAATGATGCGCAAGCGTAATAGGCAGTTTATCACTTTTTATACTTGTCACCTCTACAATCTATTTATCTTTGCACTTTTATAAGTAATACAGAAAGTAGTCGCTAGACTGTGTTGACGTCGGCTAAAATCTCTACGATCGCCGTTTCGTCAAGGTCATTCAGGCTTCTTAAAGCCATATAACTCCCATTACTACAAATCTTAATTTTTAATTTTTTTATTTTTATTATATACGACCGTAGATAGAGAAGTCTATGTATACGACCAACTAGCTGCGATAAAAAAGGTTATTTACCTTAAAAACGACTGTGGAGTTAACAATCTATTATCTATCTCTTTCCATCTTGTGTATTTGTTGTAATGTCTTGTTTTCCCGGCATAAACATGTCAGGGTATAGACGGGTTCGCCAACATTCGGGAGGTCATTTTAGTAATAATAGTGATTCATTCCGTTTTGGTACGCGCTCGTGGTGATACAAGTTATATGTTAAAATTATTTTTTGTTGTTTATTTAATTATTGCTATTGTGTTTTGTTGATAATTGTTTTTTATTAAGAGTGGTTAACGATGGAGCTACAACCGAAGACGTCGAGAGATAAATCAACAGATTTTACTTCTCCGAAAAAGAAACGTCCAAAGGTATGTATAAGAGTAGGATATATATGAATGTTGTTTAGTAGTTTTAATTAAAACTTCTGGGTTCGGAGTATACTTCAAAATTATCGTAAAAATATTTAAAAAACAGCAAATGTAATAATAAAACTTTTCTTAATTTATTAAAGATGCATGTAAGTAAAGTATGTATATCATTTTAATTTAATTTTGAATTTTAGGTGACTAGTTTTACTGTGAATGAAAAAAAATATGGTTACCCACACAGAAAAGAGATGGCGTAGAAAGCAGCTAGTATTTTAGGTATCGGCGTTGCATATGTATATAGAATCTTATGTTTTATTGTATCCTGTATGTTATTTTCAGGTAACAATGTTAATAAAACTTGGGTTGACACCGAAATAAAATCAAAACGGCAAGCGTTTTTAGAAGTTCAGAGTACAGGTGCGAAGAATCCTACCTCAAAGGGCCGGCGACTAATTGTAGTCCAAATTGGAAATGAGGATGGTTTTGTGGAAGACGGTACCTGTGTGTTTGAATTCAAAAGCACTAGTGATTATCACGAATCAATGGATGCTGCACATTTTGAAAGCTGGTTTGAGAAGATATTGCTGTTATTGATAACGCGTCTTACCACTCAAGGTGACAGGAAAAAATACCCAGCTCAACTAACATTGCAGGCTAACATTCAGCAGTGGCTACGTGACAAAAATATTAGTTTCGATGAAAAGGAAATAAAAATACAATTATTAAATAAAGTAAAGATGGTGAAAAACTAATATTAATTATACGGCAGAGACGAATTAGCAAAGAAATATGGCGTCGAGGTACTAAGACTTCCCCCTTACCATTGTGAATTAAGCCCCTTTGAATTGATTTGGGCTGATGTAAAGGGGCACGTAGCTAGAAACACTACTACGTTTAAATTTGAAAAAGTTAAGGCATTATTAAGTGACGGTATGGCGAAAGTCACGCCTGATCGGTGGAAGAAATGTATGGAGCATGTTTAGAAAGAAGATACGTTTTTCAAGCTTGATTTTATTGTAGATGACGTGACGGATAAATTTATTATATGTGTTACAGACTCTGATTCTGACTCTATAGACTCAGAAGAATCAGTGTCTTACTGAATAAACAATGATTTCCTCAAAAAAAATCATCCTCATTTCCATGAATATAACATAACATATCAACAGTCCTGTATCCCTACCTACCTACCCCTAAGGGGTAGGCAGATATATTAACACCCACTTATTGCCTGATATATTTAAGTCCCTATGTAATAGGGGCAAGCCTGTTACCATACAACGGGCACACAGTTGTTAGGCAAGCGATAATTATTCTAGTTATTAAATTTAAATCTACATTATACAATAATTCAAATTATAACAAAATTTAAAAAACTTCTATTTTTTTGGTTTGCTAGAAATGTTTAAAAACTATATTGTCTATTTAAATATATAATCTAACTATCAAATAATTACGTACCCCTGCTATTCCTAATAACCTTGCATTGGTTTTATTCACATTTGGCATCGCTTCTCGTTTGCCGTATTTTAGTATAATCTAAAAAGTCAAACGCAATCCAGTCCAATAAACGAAGCAAAAAGTGGTAAGTACTAAATTTTTACGAAGGAATACGGAAAGATGCGTAGTAAATGACGGAGTTGGACGAAGCACAAGCGTAACTAGGGTGAGGCAAGTAGGGCAAATTCACTACGGGTGACAGCGCATCTGCATTTTGAGGATAGATGTAGATGTCTATGGGCCACAGCAACTACTTACCATCAGGTGGATCGTGTGCTCGTTTGTCACCCATTCCTACAAAAAACATAGACGTTTTTGTATAGTTAAATTAAAAATCAGCCTTGAACTCTTTTACCTACAGTGATTTTTTCTATTTATAGAATAAGAGTGACAAACGAGCACACAGTCCACCATAAGGTAAGTGAATGCTGTGTGTGTGTATCCTCGATTAATGATCAAAATTCAGATACGTTGCCATCCATAAGGACTAAGGTGGAATGACTCGTTTCCAGTAAAAAGGGTTTCCGGTCTTCTACATTCACCATACGAAATACAGCAGCATTGAGTTTCTCAAATTTAAATACCTATCGTATCGGAATTGGAATCTGAATCATCGCAAAAAACATTTTGAGGATATTTATTTAGTTAAAATCAGCGATCGGTACGTTTATCAACGAAGAAGAAGAACACATGTTAAAATTAAACAACAAACAGCTGTTGCAAGAGCGGTCATTTTAACTTGAAATAATAGTTAAACTCTAAAATTACGGTTCAACTGCCCCTGATTGACCGCTTGAACTTTCTATAATATAATATAAATCAAGGCTAGCTAAACTTAGAATCAATGGATTAAACTATGGTTTGCATTCTAGGTCAAATCTTTCATATCTATACATATCTATGTAAAAGTTAATCTAACGGATGTTACATTTCTAATAAATAAATAAACATCGTATTGAAAGTATTATTATATTTATATTTTTTTTGCGCCCAGATGCAATGGAAAGGGCTACCCCCTCCGGGAAGCGAGTAAGGGAGGTGGTGAATGCTCTAAGCATACCAAGACAACCGGCTGTCGTGGTTATGTGGGACTCACTGCGACTAACCTAAGTGCCTACCCACTAAACACCACCTGTGAGACTGGCATTAGCTTTTGTGGCCTTTCTGCCGAATCGGAAGCGACCACCTTTTAGGGAAAAGGGGAGGAGCCGCTGAGGGGGGAGCCTAAGGCAAATTAAGGGCGGGGAGAAGATTCAGCCTGAGCTGTCAGGAAGCGGTTTAGGTCGGCCGAAAGCTTGTTTGGGAGGTCCGTGAGAGAGTTTCTCGGTCTTTGGACTCGATAGCGAGAAGGGAGTGGAGCTGCATAGGAAGCTGTCTCACGAATGAAATGATTAGGGTGAGACTTTGAGGCTTTGAAGAAGTTCTCAGAGAGTGTGTTTAGAAATTGCTGGACTGTGGGGAGCTTTAATGCTCTATTCGCGATGGAGGTCAGTGTTACGGACGTACCAGGGCGCATTCGTTGCCCGACGGCAAAAATTGTTTTGAACTATTTAAAGTTCGTTAAGGATATTGGGGTTAACGTGAGCAAATATGGGGTATACATACTGGGCGTATACAGATCTTCTAAAGGGTTCGCTTGTTACGGTGGACATTTTACGGTGTCGGCCCACAATACTATCGAGCCTACTCAGATAGAATCGCGCGTTTCGGGTTACTCGCTTGACATGAGGCTCGAAGGTGAGCCTCGTGTCAAGGGTGACACCTAAATATTTGGCGGTCATATGCCAGGGGACAGGGGTCCCTAGCATACGGATTGGTGGAATGGTAGTGAGGCAGCGTCGTTTATGATCGAAGTGAATGGCGGAGCTCTTCTCCGGGTTCATAACGATACGCCATTTTTGGAACCAAGCTCTTAAGTTATTAACTGACTTTTGGATCTTGTTCTGTATGAAAGATAGTGAGATACCTTTACATTTGAGGGCAGTGTCGTCTGCGAAGAGGGAGAGCTGAACGGGATGGGAATGTCGTTGGTGAACATGATAGATAGGAGAGGGGCAAGCACTGAGCCCTGAGGGACACCGGTTATGATGGGACGCTGAGAGCAGAGCGTGCCTTCGTGCCTAAAACGAAAGGTACGATCCTTCAGCTAGGAGGCCACGAGACGAACAAGACGATCAGGGAGGCCTATTTTAAAGAGTTTGTAGATAAGGCCTTCGTACCAGACTCTATCGAATGCCTTTGCTATGTCGAAAAAGACCGCGATGGTCTTATGATGACGAGGATAAAACCGCTGAGGATATATTCCACAATACGGTGAACTTGTTGGGGACAAGAGTGTTTCGCTTGGAAACTAAATTGGTGGGGGATGACAAGAGGGTCGCTGTCTGTGGGAAACATATGGAGCCTCATGCGAGTAAGGATGATTCGTTCAAAGAGTTTGCCCATGGCCTTGAGGAGGCTGATGAGACGATGACTGGAGGGGAGGTTGTGAGGCTTTCCTGGCTTGGGGATACCAATGACAGTTGCCTCTCTCCACGTGGTGGGAAAGTAACTAAGGTTGAAGCAGGCGTTGAAAATAATAGCTAAAAGGGCTAACACTTGCTCAGGAAAATGTTTAAGGGCTTGGTTGGAGATGCCATCCGCGCCCGGAGCCTTTTTGAGCTTCAGTCCTTTGATGATGGATGAGATCTCATCATTGGACACAGTGATAGGGTCAGAGGCTGTGGGGGGTAAGTTCCGGCGGCGGACCTCATCCTCCACTGTCTGGATGTGGGGGGGGGGGGTCGGTGGATTGTGAGCTAGGAGAGCATTGAGTGGCGATACTGTCTGCAAAGCACTCAGCCTTTTCCTCGTCCTCAAAAGCAATAGTACCGTCGGGACAGGAGAGAGGGGGAGTGTGAGTGATAGCGTCTATACGGAAGTCTCTCGCCATCTGATAATGCGCTGTATGAGAGGGAGAGATATTCTCCATGAGATTACTCTTTTCGTGGTCTCGAAGTTTGGAGAGGCGGGAACGGACTTCTCGTTGAAGACGTTGAGGTTGAGGGAAACTCCTTTAACTAGCGCAAAATCTAGCACGTCAGGAGCGTGGTTGGTGTTGTCGGGATAGTGAGTGACACCGAGGGGACTGTGGACGGTAATGTCAAGAGACTGCGTGATATCAATCAGTTTCTTGCCACTTTGAGAAGTAGAAAAGCAAGTCCATTCAGTATGCTTGGAGTTAAATCTCCAAACATAATGACTGAGTTGCCTAATGAAAGGATAGCCTGAAAATCTTTTTTGAGGGGGAGGGTTCCACTAGGGATGTAGCAGGTGGCTATGATGATGGACAGATGTCCAGTCAAGGTTAGCCTGCATAACGTAGCTTCCATGTTAATAAGCTGCGAAGTAGGGATGTGGGAGCAATGAAGTGTCTTCTTGTAGTAAATGGCAGTACCGCCGCCTTTGCGGTCAGGTCTATCGTTACGAAGAAGATACTTTTGGATGGAAAGGCCTTTAATGTCCTTAGTTTTTTCTTGTAGTAAATGGCAGTACCGCCGCCTTTGCGGTCAGGTCTGTCGTTACGAAGAAGAGAATACTTTTGGATGGAAAGGCCTTTGATGTCCTTAGTTTTGAGATTGGTTTCCTGGAGGAGGAGAAGGTCCGCTTCGCAATCTCGAAGAAAGAGCAAAATACTAAAGGACACAAGCGATAAACCCTTAGGCTTAATACAACCGTGAGACTTTGGGAGAGCAGAGTGCTCTGCCATTGTTAAGTTAAGTTAAATTAAATTAACTTAAGTTCCAATGAGCACAAAATGTTGCGGTGTTCAGCAAGAGCAAGGAGACGCATGCCCATAGAATTGGCAGCAGTGGCACTGCGCCGGGTGACCGCGCCTATGTAGGAGCTCAACCCTCACTCTCGACAGGCCGCACACTTTGCATACCTGCCGGAAGATGGCTGTTGCCTCCGGCACGTTTGTGAGAATTGCAAGGGCAAGCGGGAACCTCATGCCCATGCCGCTGTGTATCTTCTGCACAGCCTCCACTGGAAATCCTTGGGACTTAAGGTCCTTAAGGATGTCGTCATTCGAGAGTTTGAAAGGAACTCTGCGGATAACGATCCTCTTGAGATCCTCTTCCAGAAGAGCGTACGTGTGATAGGACACACGCTCGGCTGTGAATAGCCTGGTGAGGCGACGAAAGTCGTCGATGGATTGGAGGATTATTTTGATGGCTTCCCGGAGGTTGGTGGCCTGATCATATTTGATACCTGCGTCGTAGTCGGATTTAGATAGGCGAGTAAACTGAGCCTTGTCTCTGAGAAAGACAGGAGGTGGGACCTGTTTTTTGGCGAGGGTGGGGGCGCAGTGAAATGCTGGCTTTGAAAGTAGGGAGATGTCTAACGACATTAGGGGGACAGAGAAAGCGGGGGGAGGAGGGGCTGCAGTGTTTGAGGCAAGGGCGGGGCCTGCGGGGGTTGAGGCAGTGGCGGGGCCTTCAGAGATGAGGGTGGTGGCGGAAGAGGCTACTGGGACGGGTGGGGATGCGATTTTTCGCAGCGCGTTTACGGCCGCGCCTTGACTTCACTTTCGTGAAGGAACTGTCTCCAGTCATTGTTCCGTCGGAGTCTGTCGACTCCGTGGAACCACTGCTGGACGTATTTTCGGACATATTTTAATTTTTTTTTAGTTTACCTCTTCCGGGAAGTCGACTTCATGGACCCGGAGTCAGAGCATGAGCACTCAATGACGGGGGACGCAGATGAGTCGGTCTGCGGGGCAGCCGTAGGGGCCACCGAGCAGGATGCGCCTGGTGCCGGGGGGGACATGCCTGAGGGGCAAGGGAGGCTTGGACTGCGGCGAGAGCCGTCTCGTCCAGATTTATGCCCAGACCAAGAGATTGGTTCAGTTTGGACATGTAGGGGGGGGGGGGAGGATGAAGTTCTACTCTGAGACAGTAAGGACAAACAAGGAGAACAAGAGACGTTCACAGAAACAGTAATACAAATACAAAAGAAAAATAATGACAACAATTAACAAAAACAGAAAAATAACAAAACAAAAACAATAAGCGGTCAAACCTCCCCGCCAGGAGGCAGGGTGGCAAGAACGGTAAGTAAAGGCATGCAAACTCACCGAGGCGACTGCGCTGCACATCGTGAGCAGGTGAGCGGAGGCGCGAGAGCGAGAGGGCACTCAACATACGGGGACGAGAGAGAGCGCGGTCAACTTAAACGACCTCTCGAGACCGGCGGCGCAATTGGAATATTATAAATATATACACACATATATATACATACACTTGGTTAAGAGTAGCAAATATTTTTTTTCTTGATTTGAATTTTTAATACCCCATACTTGCGCTTATCACGACAGAGGAATCTTGTTCTCTAAGATTTCTTCGGTTAGTGCGGTTTAGCGATTTAAAGTGTCAACTAGTCCGTGTCGACAACAACATAAGTAGTACCACAGAATAAATAATAGCACAAGAAGTAGTGGTTGGCTATAGATATCCAGTACTTGATTTTAATTATGTTATCAGTTTAGGAGGTTTGTTAGGGCTAAGCATAAACCTTTTACACTGTTTTTGAATGTCGGAAATGCGTTTTGGACTTATTACGATAAAATTACGATGATCAAGTCACATTTGCATCGTCGGCGGCCGAATTACAAATGATGGTTACTTTAACGAACTGGTCATTGAAAGAAAGGGGTATGAAAGTGAACGCAAGTAAGATGAAAGTGATGGTTTTTAAAAGAGAAATGTGAAATAAGAATAGAAGGGGAGTTGATTGAGCAAGTGGATGAGTTTGTATATGTTTGTATGTTTTTTCGACGACTTTTTGCTCTGTTTTTGGACTTTTTTGATTGAGAGTTTAGGGAAACCTGGCTTTATAGATAAGATAGGTCGAATCTGTATCAAAACTGAATCAGAACACCCCGAATCCAAGACGTATTCTTGTCTGCCCTACCCCTAGAGTAGTTTTGTAAAGCCGTAGGCGCGAAGGGAGAGCAGCCCCCGCCACTGTAGCAAATCGCAGGCCCCTGAGTGAGCCGTAGTGGCTGAGGCTGGTCGCTGAAGGCGACCAATAAGCCGAAGCTGCGGAGGTGAGCATGGGTGCCTGTGATTTGCTACGCAAGAGGGTAGGGGTTGCACTTCCCGCAGCGCCGAAGCCGTTGCAGAAGTAACTTTGTGTTAATATTCCTGTGCAAAAAAGGGAGGTTATGATTTAACAAAAAAAATATTACTCATAAATTATACATTTCCGCAAGGGGGGAAGGGTAGGGGAGGCCTCCCCTGAACTCTCACCACCTCCCACCCCCACACCCGTACGCAAGTACCGGATGTCTATACTTAATAACCAGATGCAGTAGTGCGTAATGTATGTTTGTACTCAGTAGTATAGTTAGTATGGTACTATTATTTATTCTGTGGTATGCGTGGCACACGGTGCAGATATTGTGATCCGTAAAGTGAAAACTGCTAAAATTAATAAATGTACGATAAAATTAAAGTATGATATTATAAAGTTAATCAATACCCCGTGTAGTAGCGGGTAAGAATACCCACTACCCTATATCTTCCCGTGGGTGTCATAAAAGGCAGCTTAGGGAAACTGGGGCAGAAGATGGGCAGTGGCATCTTTCTGGTAACAGCAAAAAACAATAAAAAAACTGCAGTTGCCGACCCACTCGCCAAGCGTGGCAACTATGCATTTTGATAACCAGCTTTTGTCCACTCGATCCCTAAAAAAGGCAACCGCTCAGACCCGTCTAACTACAGGCCTATCGCCATCACCTTTTTGTTCTCCAAAATAATGGAATCCATTATTAACTGCCAGCTCATGCGGTACCTTGAGGATCGCCAGCTGATTAGTGACCGCCAATACGGTTTTTATAGGGGCCATCACCGGAACAAACTTGTGTCTGAAGTCGAGTCTTTGCTGAACAAAGTCTCGGATTGGGGGCGACTAAATCTAGTCCAGTTTAATCCTCAGAAGACACAAGTTTGCGCGTTTACCGCTAAAAAGAATCCCTTTGTCGTATCTCTTCAGTTTCAAGGCACTCCCCTTCTTGCCTCAGCTAGTATCGGAATCCTCGGAGTCGACATATCGAGTGACGTGCAGTTTCGTGGTCACTTGGAAGAGAAGGCCAAATTGGCCTCTAAAAAGCTTGGCATGCTCATCAGAGCGGGACATTATTTCATGCCGTCACACCGCCTACAACTTTACAAGGCGCAGGTTCAGCCTCACATGGAATACTGTTCCCATCTCTGGGCAGGGGCTCCCCAGTGCCAGCTCCTTCCACTTGACCGCATCCAGCGCAGAGTGGCTTGAATCGTTGACGACCGAGTGCTGTCCGATTGGCTCGATTCATTGGCACTGCGAAGAGATGTTTCATTCCTTTGCATTTTCTTTCGCATTTACCACGGGGAGTGCTCTGCGGAATTGTTCGAATTAATCCCAGCCGCCAAATTTCACGAACGCACATCGCGACAAAACTCCCGATACCATCCACACCATCTGGATGATTAGCGGTCCACCACTGTGTGATTTAGAAGATGTTTTCTTCCTCGCACGATTTCCTTGTGGAATCGATTACATCAGCAATTTTTCCGAACCGATACTACTTAGGGACCTTCAAGAAAAGAGCGTACTCCTTTTTAAAAGGCCGGCAACGCATCTGCAATTCCCCTGGTTCCCCTGGTGTTGCAGTTGTTCATGAGCGGCGGTAGTCACTTACCAGCAGGTGAGCCGCATGCTCGTTTGCCCCCTCTTCAATAAAAAAATATACCCCCCATGAGCTACGACACTAATAAACGGCCTGAAGTCCCAGGCGGCATCGCTATTCCTGGCTACGGTGGCGACCATAGTAACGGCGGAGCACGGGGCGCTAAGAATCTCCGGTGGAGGTTCAGTTGCCACCTACGATGAATCGACCTGGAAACTTATAACGCACGTACCCTGAGGACTGACGAGAAGATCTTGGAGCTGGGAGACGAGATAGACAAGTTGCGCTGGAATATTATACTCGTAGGATTATCCGAAGTCCGAAGAGATGGGAGGACCTGGTAATCCTCGAATCTGGCAACTTGTTCTATCACCGGGAGGGAGACAATCTGTCCCAAGGAGGTGTCGGATTTATCATCTACAAGTCTCTCGTTAACAACTTAGAATCACCAAACGGTATTCGCTGAAGGTCATACAGGTTTACACACCAACCTCGGCACAGACCGATGAGGAGATGGAGAAAATGTATGAGGATATCTCTAGAGCCATGCATTCCTCCAAAACCCACTATACGGTGTTAATGGGAGACTTCAACGCAAAACTAGGCACAAGCGAGAACGGTGAGCTGAAAGTAGGGAAATTCGAAATAGGGGAACGGAATCCAAATGGCCACCAGCTGGCCGACGAAAAAGAAGGACTCTTTATGATGAACTCTTTCTTCCAGAAGCGGCCCCACAGGAAGTGGACCTGGTCGATCGCTGACGGTTCTACAAAACATGAGATTGACTTCAGTACGACGACGAGACGACAACTGTTCAGTGATGTCTTGGTGATCGCGAGGATGAAAACTGGTAGCCATCACCGAATGGTTAGAGGCACACTGAACCTAAACGTTAAGTTGGAGAGGTCTCGTCTAATGAAGTCAACACTCCGTCCCCCTCGTGCTCTATTCCAAAGTCCCGAAACCTTTCAGCTCAAGTTACAAAACCGTTTTCAGTGCCTAGATGATTGCAATGCAGTAGACGATATGAATGACAAGCCCGTGGAAATTGTCCATGCGGTCGGAGCTAAGTTTTGCAAGACCCGCCGCAGAATAACACAAAAACTTTCCGATTACCCTCTTAATCTCATGGCTGTTAGACGGGAAATGAAGCTGCAGCCTTCAGTAGATTTGATAACATACAAGCAACTGAACAGACAGATCTCCAAATGCATGCGGCGGGACTTACGCAACTTTAATACTGCTCGTATTGAAGAAGTGATTGAGCGGAACCAGGGCTCCAAATTCTTTGCCAGAGATCTGTCTGCCATAAAGTGCCAAATGTGAAAGCTGAAGACCGAATGTGGCAGCATTGTTTCCAAGACACCTGAGATTTTGAGTGAGATGGAGAGGTTCACACACAAGTGTGAGTAACGATCCAAAATCAAGCTTTAACCTTCACTTCCGATGATATCCGGGACGTTAGAGCGAAATTAGAATGGCTCTCCAGCATCTTAAAAACGGCAAGTCCCCGGGTGACGATGGAATTACAGCGGAGCTTCTGAAAGCGGGCGGAAAACCGATACTTAAAGTCCTTCAGAAGCTCTTTAAATCCGTCCTTCATGGAGGCACTACACCGGAGGCGTGGAGTAGAAGTGCGGTGGTCTTGTTCTTCAAGAAAGGCGACAACGCTCTCTTGAAGAACTACAGGCCGATTTCCCTTCTGAGTCGCGTCTACGTGCTGTTTTCAAGAGTCATTACGAATAGTCATGGACAAAACAAAAATCATGTTTAACGTCCATGTCTCACCTATGCCGGTAGTTGTTGGGAGCACTAAGCTCGAAGTTTATTTATTTATTTATTTATTTACTAACTCACAATTGTTATTACAGGCGTGGAGCCTAATGCAACAATGTGGCCACTAATTTAAAAAAGACAAATAGTTTAATGTCACCCTCTCGAATTCCGCCAATGTACAATTAAATATGTCTAATCGTTGTGCTACGATGTTAAGCATTCTAGCTGCACGAACTACCGGTGCGTACTTTAAGATATTTGTACGAGCAACTGGTACGTCCAGCAACCCTCCCCTCAGCCCCCGTCGCAGCCTAGAATTAGGCACGAGGAACCGCAGTGATTCCAGAATTTCCGGATTGTTTAATCTACCACGTAATATCAAGTATATGTACTTAAGTAGCGCAAAGTTCCGTCTAACCTCCAACTTATAATATCCAACCATTCCTATTACAAAAAGGGTTGGATACATAAGAGGATAAAAAGGATACACCCCGTATTGCTTTAAATAGAGGTACCGCGTAAACTTATTCTGTATTTTCTCCAGCATGAGGTTATATTTGGTTTCATAAGGACTCCAGATGATAGCACTGGTTTCTAGATTGCTTCTTACTAAAGCATTATATAATGACTTCACGGCGGCAGTGTTGAGGAAGTCATGCGTTTCACGCATTATGAAGCCCAGGTTTTTAAAGGCCTTTTTACACATCTGTACAATATGAGTACGAAACGTCACGTCCTCGGTAAATAAGACGCCAAGATCACGTATACAGACAACGCGATTGATGACATCCCCTTCCATGAGGTAGTTGAAATGTATCGGGGTCCTCGAGCGTGTGAAAGACATCACATTGCATTTCGATATATTAAACAGCAATTTATTCTCCCGACCCCACTCCACCACCCGATCAATATCACATTGTAAGCGGTTGCAGTCCTCGTCGGAAGTAATCCTCAGGAATAATTTGAGATCATCCGCAAAGAGTAAGCAACCCGCGTCTCTCACCACCTCTGGAAGGTCATTTATCATAATGATAAATTCTAACGGACCCAAATTACTCCCTTGACCGACTCCTGTAGGGGTTAGATACGAGTTTGAGGTGTAGCCAGTGTAGTCCACGAATTGCCTTCGGTTCCCTAAATAACTAGAAAAGAACTGCAAAAGGTCTGGAGTAAAACCAGCCATTGCGAATTTCCTCAACAAGACGTCATTGTCCACACTATCGAAAGCCTTCCTATAGTCAAAATAGGCTACATCTAGCTGGGCACCGGCGTCTGAATCGAGAGCTGATGCTAAGTGATTCATGAAGCACATCAAGTTGGAATTTGTGCTGCGACCCGTCCGAAAACCATGCTGTGCATCATTAAATTGTACATTAACCTGCGAGTAAATGCATGAACATAATGCTGACTCGAAGACCTTCGCGAACGCTGACAGCACCGCTATAGGTCTGTATCCACTAACATCTGAGCTCAGAGCACCCTTCGGGACCGGAGTTACTCTAGTCAGCTTCCAACCGTCAGGATACGAGCGATCACGCAAACAAACATTGAACAAATGTAGAAGAGGGCGAGCTAGTACCATCCTACAGTCCTTAACAATATAGGGGGGGATACCGTCTGGACCTACCGATCGTTTGAGTTTAAGTTTCGCCAGGGCCGCACGCACGTCGCTAAGAGACAACTGTCCTACGTGCACCCGTGCTCCGCGTTCAGGCGCTGTTTGCGCGGCGGCGGTTGCATCCAGCTGCGGAGTTGCATCTCCATAAACTGTTTGGAAGTAATTAGCAAACTCCTGTGCGTACTCACTTTCTAACAACGGAACTCCATTTTTAACTATCCGAGTTTTACTTCGCTTCGAGCGCTTGTTATTTATGAAATTCCAAAAGGACCTCGGTTCTTTAACAAATTGCGTTTCAATACTATTTTGGTAGTTACGGTATGCGGTTTTAATTTTATTTTTTACTACTGTGCGATAGTAAGAAAAGTTTTTATAATCATTGCTTGAACCACTTATCTTATAAGCCTTGTGATAGAAAGCTTTTCGGCTTATATCATATATTATATCTAACTTAACTTTAACTATCTTGGCTCTTACTCGGTTTTGAATAATGTGTGAATGCCGCACCATGAGCAGCTGTTGATGGTATGAATGAATTTGATAAATTACCTTTTTTAGTTTGTAAGTTTTCATTGGTTGCTTGGTTGTCATTTTTTGTTTGTTTTTGTTCAAGCTCTTGTATTCTCGAGTTTAATACCGCGATTGTCATCTGCATTGAAGTATTTTGTGTCTGAAGATTCTCTATCATTTTCTTGAACTCCTTATGCTTAACCATACAGTTTTTATGTTGACTGTTTTCAAGGTTGATTGAGTCTTTCACACTCTTCAGTTCAGCTTTAACTGATCGTAATTCCTCACTGACTAAAGCTGTTATGGTGACATTAAGTTTCGTTAAAAGTGTGCTTAACTCATTTTGTATAACATCTTGAACAATGTCTCGAACGTCGTCAGTAGTCAATGAATTACAGCTAGTAGTAGGAAGCGAGCTTAATACTTGCCTTCTTGCTCTTCTCACGGTAACATTAGAGTTAAAACGGACTGGGGCGTTGTCGTCTCTAGGTGGCTTAGGACTTTTGCCGGAGCAGGTTGGGCAAGTCCAATTTTTTGAATTACGTAGCGCTGCTTCACAGTTAGTCATGCAAGCATGATGGAAAGCTTTATTACATGAGATACAGCTAACGTAGTTTTCATTCTCCAATCCGCCAACGCAGTATCCCCATAGCATGTACGCATTTACCTGTTCAGTCATTGCGATGATAACGGTCGTCAATGCCCAGCTATTTAAAATGCTTCCAAAGGTGTATGTCTGTCTTTTAACTTTTCTGTGTATATGTGTATAAGTTTATTTATATTATTTTATATTATTTTTATAGTATATTACACCGAAATTTTAAAATAAATGCAAAAAATCAAAATAAATGCAAAAATAAATGTCAAACACAACTGTCAACTTTTACTTTTACTTTTAGTTGTTGACGAATATTTTTACCTGGGACAAATAGTGCAACTAGATAAGTTCAACTTGTCAATCGACGGATTCAACTTGGCTGTACAGCGTTCGGGAGATTACGACACATCTTCTCGTTAGACATACCGAAAAACCTCAAAACTAGATTGTTCAACCAGTGTGTGTTGCCAGTGATGATCTATGGAACTGAGACGTGGTACTTCACTGCTGGCCGTATGAGGAAGCTCAAAGTCGCTCAGCCAGCTATGGAGAGGGCTATGCTCGGCGTTTCTCTTCGTGATAGACTTAAAAACGAGGATATCCGCAGTAGAACCAGGGTAACCGATATAGCCCAAAGAGTTAAATTGCTGAAGTGGCAATGGGCCGGCCATATAGCTCGAAGAACCGACAACCGATGGAGAAGAAAGGTTTTCGAGTGGCAGCCTCGTACCGGCAGGCGAAGTGTAGGGCGTCCCCCCACTAGATGATAGATGATTCTATAGATAGAATAGAATAGAATAATTTTTATTCAATATTGATTATTACGTAATTCTTATTGAATGTCATTTTTTATTTACCACTGGCTCCGGCTTTTTATTACACCGGAGACGTGGAGCAGAGGTGCGGTGGTCTTGTTCTTCCAGAAAGGTTACAACTTTTTTTTGAAGAACTACAGACCGATTTCCCTTCTGAGCCGCGTCTACGTGCTGTTTTCGAGACTCATTACGAATCATCAACTCCCGAAAAAGCCGGTTTCTGAAAAGGCTTTAGCACCATAGTCCACATACATACATTTTAACAGTGGTAGAGCCACGCGGCAGCTTTTGCTGTCTCACGGATGGGCCGGCTCGAACCGGGGTGGTACCACGACCTCATAGAAAACCAGCGTGAAGTAGAGGTTTACCTCTGCGTTTCGGTTGGTGAGTGCAGGTGGCCGGAGGCCCTTTTTACTGGAAATGAGGCATTCCATCTTAGTCCTCACGGGTGACAACGCATCTACATTTTGATTTGTAATAGAGGATAGATGTAGATGTCTATGGGCCGCAGCAACCACTTACCAATTTTGGAATTCAATTTAAACAATATATTCATCATTGTATTGGATGAACCCTGATCAAGTTCAGGACCCCTTTTTGGTATTAACAACTTCTAAGCGCTAAATAGCCCCTGTAGAATGGACAAGAAATAAAGCGGAACAGTTAAAATAAGGACTTACTCCAGAGGGATCAAATCGCACATAGATTGTTATAGGTATATTTTGAAAGTAGGTAAGCACGTCCAACAGTCGTTGAGCTAGTTATCAAAAGTCCACACAATACGCTTGCAGAACAATTATGAGAGACATGACTCTTTTCTCCTGAGGGAGGTAGGACGGGGCTTCTATTTAACGGATAAAAAGAACGTGAAATAAAGATATAATATAAATCATTACTCATGTTCGTGCAAATAAAGGTTACATTATTTATCCAAACACGGTTTATCCAAATATTCACAACCATTTCTTCGGTTTTGTAATCACACCATAATTATATAATTAAAAAGCTGTAAGAAGAGGGCTAACAAATCAAGGAAATTTTCCAATAAGCCATTTTGTATGAACTTTTACTCGATACTGGTTGTAATAGATCTTAATATAATTTTTATTGCAAAATCACTTTCCAGTTTTAAATAGGTATTCATTATGCTTTAAATTATATTTGGGTTTTTATTATAAAATATTATAATTACCACGATATTACAATTTTTAAGAACTTGGCAATTAATTATGTGTTTGTAACAGAGCCGTCGCAGCTCAGATGGTTAGCGCTCGCTGTAAGCTTCACATTACTCGAGCAATCCGGGTTCGATCCCCGCCGGCACCAATGAAATTGTTAATTGCAATTTTAAGTGCTGATTTACCACGTGCTCGGCGGTGAAGGAAAACATCGTGAGGAAACCTGCATGTCTGAGTAATAAGAAAAAAAATATATTTCGAAGACATGTGAAGTTCGCCAACACGCATTGGGGCAACGCGGCGAACATTTCCTTGCCCTAAAACCCTCTCAGAAATGAGAGGAGGCCTGAGCCCAGCAGTCCTGCATATCTTACCAGGTCGTCACTCCATCTAGTGGGGGGACGCCCTACACTTCATCCGCCGGTACGAGGCCGCCACTCGAGAACCTTTTTTCCCCAACGGTTGTCGGTTCTTCGAGCTATATGGCCGGCCCATCGCCACTTTAGCTTACTAATCCGTTGGGCTATATCGGTCACTCTGGTTCTACTGCGGATATCCTCATTTCTAAGTTTATCACGCAAAGAAACTCCAAGCATAGCCCTCTCCATAGCTCGCTGAGCGAACTTGAGCTTCCTCATCCGGCCAGCAGTGAAGGATCACGTCTCACTACCATAGGCCATCACTGGCAACACGCACTGGTTGTACAGTCTTGTTTTCAAGTTTTGAGGTATACCTGACGAGAAGATGTGCCGTAATTTCCCGAACGCTGCCCACCCGAGTTGAATCCGTCGGTTGACCTCTCGGTCGAAGTTGGACTTACCTTAAGATCAACTCTCGCAATTCAAACTACCAGTTAAGTGTTAATAACAAATTAACCGAATCAGATCAGGACGTTGCAATGATTTTTGAGAAATATTTTACTGATATTCCGATATTAACCACTAAGTCACTGAATTCTTCTCCTGCGGTCGCCGAATCATTACTTAAACAAAATGTAAATGCGTGTACAAAGAATTTCACATTTCATAAAGTATCATCAAAAGATATTGTAAAATATATTAAAACTATTGATGTTAAGAAAACTGCGGATCTGTGGTGGATTTCCGTTAAATTTATTGCGTCTATAATAGATACAATCGCGCCTCATTTAGCTATTATTTTTAATAGTAGTAGTATCGAATCTAGGGTGTTTCCTGATTTAATGAAGTATAGTAAAGTAATACCTTTATTTAAATCTGGTAGTACATTAGACCCCGCCAATTTTAGACCTATTTCTGTACTACCAACACTTAGTAAGATTTTTGAAAAAATTGTTCTTGATCAAATGTTAAATTTCTTTAATATAAATAATTTAATTCATAAAAATAAATATGGTTTCACAAGGGGTCGCTCGACAACTGATGCCGGTGTTGAGCTGATTAAATATATATTTAATGCATGGGAGAATTCATAGGATGCTTTGGGTATATTTTGTGACCTATCCAAAGCCTTCGATTGTGTTCACCATGAAACATTAATCAGGAAACTTCAACACTACGGTGTAAGAAGTGATGCTCTTTAATTAATTATTTCCCTTGATATTACCCTAAACAAACTTAGCATGTATAAAAATATAATCCTAACCAGTGATATAAATATTAACATTATCCCTGGGAAAAAAGATAACCATGCACATAACTACCTAAATATTTGCTCTTTTCATGGACTCTTACCAACACATTACCATCCTACACATCAAAGCGGCTCTTGTTTAGACCATTTTGTGATTAAATCAAATAAACCTTCTTTAACATTAGTTATTAATTCCTCGCTTACTGATCATCAAGCAATTTTACTAACATTACAATTAACCTTACCTAGGAAAAACTGCATACGCAACTACACTAAAGTCCTTATGACGAACCTTGAAAATGACATTCGTAGCTTTAATTTTGACTTTGTTTATTGCTCTGACGATGCAAATACGACCTTGAGTTACTTTATAAATTCTTTACAATACGCAATAATGAATAATACATCAACAATAAAACTGTCACGTATTTTTAGGACCCTTTCTATATAACAAGCTCAACAAGTCACTAAAGGTATATAGTCTAAGCTAAGAACTGTAATATAAGTGTAAGGGAATTTCTAAATAAATTAAATTACGAAGACACAGAGAAGTTGTTAGAAATTCTAAAATAGTTTGCATTAATTGTAAGTAACAAAATTTGTTATTTAGTTATTTTATTTATTATATAATATAGTTTAATTATTTAAATATCTAGTGTCCTACATTATTAAACCGATTAAGTGATGTCTGAAACACTACCTGTGCTCAACCTAGTTCAGGCAGGTAGCTAATATTATAAACTTGACTTTTCTATTTTTCTTTTGTAGATTCTATATTATTAAGCTACTCATAGTTTTAATTTTATCATAGCATGTTATTTTTGTTAGACTTTTATGTTACTTTATTTAATTTTAATCATATTTGTTCCTGTATGTAAACATGTGTAATTGGAAATGAAATAAATATTTATTATTATTATTATTATTATTATTTCATATTTAAGTAAGAGAACGCAAAAAGTTGTCATTAACATTATGAGTTCTTCCGGGTCGATGGTACAGATGGGCGTGCCTCAAGGCTCAATTCTCGGCCCCTTTCTGTTTCTTGTATACATTAATGACTTACCTTACATAGTAGGAGATAACCATGATATAGTATTATTTGCAGATGACACTTCTTTAATTTTCTTAAATTTAAGTAAATAATGCTATATCTAAATTAGTAAATTGGTTCAATGTTAATAATTTGCATTTAAATGGCACTAAAACGAAATGTATAAAATTTATGACTCCAAATGTCAAACAATTAAATATTAATGTAATTTTAAATGGGGAGAAACTGAGTCTTGTAGATACCACGATTTTTCTTGGAATCACACTAGACGCGAAGCTTCAATGGAGCCCCCATATATCAAAACTAGCAAGCAGACTTAGTTCTGCAGCATATGCCGTAAAAAAGATTAGAAGTCTAACTAGTGTTGAAACAGCTAGACTAGTTTACTTTAGCTATTTCCATAGCATAATGTCGTATGGTATTTTGCTATGGGGACACGCAGCTGACACTGAAATTATATTTGTTTTACATAAGAGGGCTATAAGAGCAATTTATGATTTAAAGCCTAAAGAGTCGCTGCGACAAAAGTTTAAGGAAATTTATATATTAACTTTGGCCTCTCAATATATTTATGAAAATGTAATCTACGTACACAAGAATAAAAGTAGTTTTACAAAAATAAGTGATATTCATTCTGTAAATACTAGGAACAGACACAAGCTAGTAGTACCAGTTACTCGACTCCATCGAGTCAGTAATTCATTCTTGGGGCGATGTATACGCTTTTACAACAAAATTCCAGAAAATATACAATATTTGACCTGCTCAAAGTTCAAAAACTTTATTAAACTAAGTTTGTATATAACGGGTTATTATAATATTAAAGAATTTATAGATGATATTAACCCCTGGAAGTGAGGTGATCGCTCCCAAGCTATTTCTAATTTGTTGTGTTGTTAATTTGTGTAACATACATGATTGTAAGCTGTTATTTAAAAAAAAATCTCGCTGGGTTTCTTGCTGATTCTTCCCAGGACAGAGGTTTTTTTCGAACCAGTGGTAATTATACAAAAGAGTGACTTTCAATAAGTATTATTTATAATCTATATTGAATAAAAAAGTTTCTGTTTCTGTTTCCTAGTCGGACTATTTGTCCCAGGTCAACATACTCGTCAACAACTTCGAGCTTAGTGTCCCCAACATCTACCGGCATAGGTGTGACATAGACATTAAACATGATCTTTGTTTTGTCCATGTTCATCTTAAGACCTATCCATTGGGAAACACTATTGAGGTCATTGAGCATAGTGCCTAGGTCCTCCAGCGATTCTGCCATAAGGACTATATCGTCGGCAAATCGAAGGTGAGTGATGTACTCGCCATTGATGTTAATACCATATCCTTTCCAGTCCAGAAGCTGGAAAATGCCTTCCAATGCAGCAGTGAAGAGTTTCGGGATATCACTTCACCCTGTCTTACACCTCTCTGCAATTGGATAGGTTTTGTACTCTGGTTCTGTACTCGGATAGCCATCGTAGCCCTACTGTACAAGCACTTCAGCACTTCGATATACCGACAGTCAACTTGGCATCGCTGAAGGGACTGCAGCACCGCCCAAATTTCGATGGAATCAAAGGCTTTCTCATAGTCCACATACGCCAGACATAGTGGCAAATTGTACTCCTCGGACTTCTGTACAATTTTCCGAAGGATATGTATGTGGTCTATGGTGCTAAAGCCTTTTCGGAAACCAGCTTGTTCGGGAGGCTGGAAGTCGTCAAGTCTGCGCGCGAGAAGATTCGTAATGACTCTCGAAAACAGCACGTAGACGCGGCTCAGAAGGGAAATCGGTCTGTAGTTCTTCAAGAGAGCGTTGTCATCTTTCTTGAAAAACAAGACTACCGCACTTCTGCTCTACGCTTCCGGTGTAGTGCCACCATGGAGGACGGAATTAAAGAGCTTCTGAAGGACTTCAAGTACCGGTTGTCCACCCGCTTTCAGAAGCTCCGCAGTAAATCCATCCTCACCTGGGGCCTTGCCGATTTTAAGGTGCTGGAGAGCCATTCTAATCTCGCTCCGGCTGACGTCCGGGATATCATCAAAATAGTGTCGGATAAGACTCGCTCTTGGATCGTTACTCACACTTGCGTGTGGCTCCAACGATGATGTGTACAGCTGCCCATAGATCCTCTCAATCTCACTCAAAATCTCAGGTGTCCCGGAAACGACGCTGCCACAGTCGGTCTTCAGCTTCGACAGTTGGCTCTTTCTGGCAGACAGATCTCTAGCAAAGACTTTGGAGCCCTGATTCCGCTCGATCGCTTCTTTAATACGAGCAGTATTAAAGTTGCATAAGTCCCACCGCATGCATTTGGAGATCTGTCTGTTCAGTTGCCTGTATGCTGTCAAATCTACTGAAGACCGCAACTTCATACCCCGTCTAACAGTCATGAGATTAAGAGTGTGATCGGAGAGTTTTTATGTTCTTCTGCGGCGGGTCTTGCAGAACTTAGCTCCGACCGCATGGACAGTTTCCACGAGCTTGTCATTAATATCGCCCACTGCATTGCAATCTTCTAGGCACTTAAAACGGTTTTGTAGCTCGAGCTGAAAGGTTTCGGGACTTTGGATTAGAGCACGAGGGGGACGGAGCGTTGACTTCATTAGACGTGACCTCTCCAACTTAACGTTTAGGTTCAGTGTGCCTGTCACCATTCGGTGATCGCTGCCGGTTTTCACTCTCGTGATTACTGAGACATCACTGAACAGTTGTCGTCTGGTCGTCATAATGAAGTCAATCTCATTTTTTGTCGAACCGTCGGGGCTCGACCAGGTCCACTTCCTGTAGGGCCGCTTCTGAAAGAAAGAGTTCATCATAAAGAGTCCCTCTTTCTCCATGAAGTCGGCCAGCTGCTGGCCCCTTGAGTTCCGTTGCCCTATTTCGAAATTCCCTACTTTCAGCTCACCGTTCTCTAATGTGCCTAGTTTTGTGTTGAAGTCTCCCATTAACACCGTATAGTGGGTTTTGGAGGAATGCATGGCTCTAGAGATATCCTCATACATTTCCTCCACCTCCTCATCGGGGTGTGCCGAGGTTGGTGCGTGAACCTGTATGACCTTCAGCGAATACCGTTTGGTGATTCTGAGTGTAAGGTACGCAACCCTCGTCGACACACTCCCAATCTTTACAACGTAACAACGTTGAAAAACAACATGTCATTGGTAACGGTTATATAAAATATTTTTAGTTATTTTTGTACACTGGAAGATAAGCAAGAAGGAATCCTTGAAATTTGTCAGATTATTGAAGTAGGCAGTTCATCAGGAGATGTAATTCCTATGAATTTGGATCGTTTATGGTAAATAATTGGTTTTGCAAACTACTACTAAACTGCTGTTCAAGCCACTGGACTCGAAAGGATGCGGTATTAACATCAATGGCGAGTATATCATTCTCCTTCGATTTGCCGACGATATAGTCCTTATGGCCGAATCGCTGGAGGACCTAACCACAATGCTCAATGACCTTAATATTGCCTCCCAACGGATAGGTCTTAAGATGAACATGGCCAAAACAAAGATCATGTGTAACGTCCATGTCACACCTATGCCAGTAGTTGTTAGGAACACTAAGTTGGAAGTTGTTGACGAGTATGTTTACCTGAGACTAATATTCCGAGGTAAGTCCAACTTCGACCGAGAGGTCAATCGACGGATTCAACTCAGCTGGGCAGCGATTGGGAAATTACGACAAAACTTCTCTTCAGCTATACCTCAAAACTTGACAAAGAGATTGTAGAACCTGTGCTAGTTGCCAATGATGAGTTATGTATCTGAGACGTGGTCCTTCACTACTAGCCCTATGAGGAAGCTCAAGGTCGCTCAGCAAGCTATGGGAAGGGCTACGCTCGGGGTTTCTCTGCGTGATAAACTTTGAAATGAGGCAGAACTAGAGTGACCGACATAGTCCAACAGATTAGGAAGCTGAAGTGGTAATGGGCCGGTCATATAGCTCGAAGATCCGACAACGGAAAAGTCAGATGGTGCCAAATCATTGATGTAAGGAGTGTGATCCAAAAGCTTAACTGGGTCTTATATGCTGTCTAGGAAAACTCTCGTTTTGATTGGAGTGCAGAGTGCATGGGCGCGCTGTCATAGTGAGCCTCGTGTTCAGTCACTCTTGCCCACAGTAGTAAACACTTCTGGTGAGTGATGGTCGTATAAAATTCGGCTTTGATGCTATGTCTATTGTGTGCATCATCTCTTTATCGTGATTCGCTTTATTGGCTTAAATATTTTTTTTTACTGCTGGCACGTTTTCTCTGTAGTATCCACCAAGGGGCGACTCAAAATTATAAGTTCATAAAAGTGTGGAGGGAATATGAAATTGAAACATTCGTATTTTTACTTGCAAATAATAGCATTTTCAAAAGAACTGGCTAGTGTCACATAAAGAAAACTATATTGACAAATCTTTCTGCGTGGTCTGTGGAATAACTCACTTATTATTGTTCTCTATTTATTTATTCAATAACTATTTGATACCAGCGACTTCGTCCGCGTTGTTTGCACGCATCACTTAACACGTAGTGCTTATAAAAATCGTTGTTTCTTAAAACTTTAATAACTTTATATTAAATGAAGATGTCGCAATATTTTTTTTAGATAATGGCCGTGTTTAAGAAATAAAACTTAGTAAACCTAATTAAAATCTATCCAGTAGTCATTCCGTTATACGCGCACAACTGCAAACCTCTATCATTTTATTTATAAGTATCTATAAGATAGCATTAGATATATATTGTACCATGTAACTACATAAGCATAACACGAACGTACGTACATAGATGGTTCTGTGGCGTAGTGGTTTAGCAATGAATTGCTGCGTTGGGGGCGGCAGGTTCGAATCCCGCACGGAACAAGTATTTGTGTAGTCTACAAAAAAATATTCCGGGACTGGATGTTTGTTTTTGTGCAGTTTGTGTTTGTTAATTGCCTCCACGATACAGGAGAAAATACCAGTGTGGGGGTAACGTTTTATTTAAAAAAAGAAAAAGAAAATAACACAGAACGAACATACACATGCACTTTTTCAGTCATAGCAATATGGAATCAAATTAATGGAAGTCTTCCTCTAAAGATATAATGTAGTATGTCTTATTAGGTATGCTTTAGAATTGGATTGCAATAATCTCTTGGATCAGCCGGGTGTTTCTATTGAATTCGTAGATCTATTGAAATTGAATCTCCACCACGAAAGTAAAATGCCTTTTTAATAAGATTTACTTTCTTTTTCTAAGTTTTTACTTTCTGTGACTATATAGACATCGTCTCTCATTTCCCCCAGATATGGAAAGGTGAAACAAGATAAGGTTTTGTCCACGATCCTTGTCCTAATGTTCTGCGTAGTTCGGCATGCTAATACCGTATTGAGGGCGCTATATTCTATCTAAATATTTACAGAACATTCCGTAAAAAATGAGTACCAGTCATTTAATGTTATAGTGAAAAAATAATCACCTAAACGCCCTTAATGTATATGTTGTCTTCACCTCGTTCGCTAAGAAATCAGTACTATCAAAATAGCTATACTCGGTTAACTATTCTTAGTTACCTACCTATCAATGGGGAGTAACGTATATATTCTATTTTATTATAATTTTAAGGCCGGCAACGCATCTGCAATTCCCCTGGTTCCCTTGGTGTTGCAGTTGTTCATGGGCGGCGGTAGTCACTTACCATCAGGTGAGCCGCATGCTCGCTAGCCCCCTCTCCCATAAAAAAAATATTGGATATGACTATTATGAAATCAAGATTATATAGAAGTTTGAAGTTATTTTTATTAGTTGATATCTTTTTAATAAAAAGTAGATAGCTCCTAAAAACCGTACAAATAACGACTAGAGCGACATTTTGCTCAACCATGCGCCTTAACGGTGAATATTGGACGTTATTACTGTAGTATCGCCTGTGATTTAAATTATGATGCAACTGTAAATATTAGATTGCCTGAAAAAAAGTTTGTAGGTATGTTTACTTTATTTTACAAGCCCTTACAACAACATAAACACATGATTTTCTTTATTCTGAAATCTTTTTTTGTTTAGCACATCTTTGGTATTTTGATATAAGATAGGATTTCGAATGATATTGCATTCCTCTCATTTCATAATAAATATCAACAAAATACCAAATATTTTTAATAAAAAGTAAAAGCCGAATTCGAAGAATTTAAAAGAATAAAATATTCACGTTCTGAAGTCGGTGCCAAGATAATCTGTATAGAAAAATTAAAGCTCTGTTTTGTCAAGTCTGCTAAAAAGGGATTTCATTCAAAAATTTTCGATATTTACGTAGGTATAAGCTGCTTCAAGGTATAAGCCGTGGTAGCTCAGATGGTTAGCGCTTGCTGTAAGTTTCACAGTACGCGAGAAACCCTGGTTCGATCCCCGCTGGCACTAATAATGAAATTGTTAATTGCAATTTTAAGTTCTGATTTACCACGTGCTCGGCGGTGAAGGAAAACATCGTGAGGAAACCTGCATGTCTGACAAATAAGAAAAAAAAAGATATATTTCGAAGACATGTGAAGTTCGCCAACACGCATTGGGGCAGCGCGGCGGACCTTTCCTCGCCCTAAAACCCTCTCAGAAATGAGAGGCTGTGGCCTGTGCCCAGCAGTAGGACGTGTATATAGGCTGTAACTTTAACTTTAACTTTAAGCTGCTTCAAATATATACACAAACTTATGATTCGTTCACGGATTAAATGGAATAAATATGAAATGCACATAAAAAAACAACACCAAAATTTTCTAAAAATGAGATTTTATAAGGACGTTGTAGAGCCATGCTGAAGATGGATTGTGGCTGCAGTCTATAGCAGTCGGTTTGACCTTGACTGGAGAAATGACCACGTTTTCGTCATCTTCGTTTAAAGCGGGTGAAAACGCATTAAAAAAAATGAAACAATATTTCTATGTGTGCCACATCATCCAATTTGCATTGAAAGCTTAGATCATATGCGCGATTGTTTAAAACATTTAAATTAAAATGCATCAATATTTAAACTATTATCTTTATCAGCACCATCATCATCACTGGGGTACTGCTGAACATAGTTCGCTCCAGCATGGTCTTTTTAAGTGATTCAAATTATAATAATTTCCTTATGACTATGTATATGCTATTTTCATTATGGCGAAACATATGCGCTCTGTTTAAACTTGTACCAGCTTATAATACTGTGTTTCTAAGCAAATAAAGAAATTATTATTATTATTATTATTCCCTCCAGACAGAGTTTAGGTCAACGGAGACTAACCATCTGCGCAGGACCGGATTATAGCACCCGAGTGTATGCGAAAGCACAGCTGCACTCCGGAACGGAAATCCGCAAGACCTAATGCAATATTAATGACCGTTATATGTTTGTCTTTATGTTTGATATTTGCCGTGTAGTGGCTTGGTGTTAGAATATCCACTACCCCAAACATTTCCGTGATTGTCGTAAGAGGCGACAGAGGGAAACTGAGGCGGAAGATGGGCAGCAGCATCTTTCCAATAACTGTTTTTTTATTTAAAACAAAAGAGTAAAAGTGTCATTGCCAAGGCAAAGTGAGAGCACATCGGCGGAATTGGCGACAAACTAGTTCGCCGCCCTTCGGGAACACGTATTCTGGTCTCTCACCAAGGCTGTCCAAGAGAACTTCTGTCAACCATCTCTGCCATCTCTGCACAGGGTCGATCTGCTAGGCTTTCTTTTTGCTTCCAACTTGACTCTAGATGACGAGGGGAACACACTGCCGACCATCCCGCGGTGTGAGTGCTCCATGCAGGAAGTGCTGTTTACCCAGCGCTCGGTGCGTAAAGCACTCCTCTCCTTGGACATCAACAAGTCGAGTGGGCCTGATGGAGTCCCACCTATTATGCTAAAGACATGTGCTCCGGAGTTAGCACCGGTTTTAATGCGTCTTTACCGGTACTCCTACTTCTTAAGCGTAGTACCGAACTCATGGAAGACATCTTTGGTGCACACGATCCCTAAATTGGCAACTGCTCAGAACCGTCCATCTACAGGCCTATCGCTATCACTACCTTCTTCTCCAAAGTAATGGAAACCATTATTAACTGCCAGCTCATGCAGTAACTTGAGGATCACTAGCTGATTAGTGACCGCCAGTACGGTTTCCGTCAGGGTCGCTCAGCTGGTGATCTTCTAGGTTACCTAACTCCTATGAGTTAGGTAATCTCCTCCTTGGACTCCACTGCCTCCGCCCATCTATATGGGCGGAGGCAGTGGAGTCCAAGGAGGAGGCGTTGGCCATTAGTTTGGACATAGCGAAGGACTTTGATCGGGTTAGGCACAAAGCGCTTCTTTCGAAGCTCCCTTCCTATGGGCTTCCCGAGAAATTGTGCAATTGGATCACCAGTTTTCTTGCAGATCGGAACATCAAGGTCGTAGTAGACGGTGCATGCTATAATTACAAGCCCATTAACCCTGGTGTTCCACAAGGCTGCGTGCTATCACCAACGCTGTTTCTTCTGCATACTGTAGTGTTATGGTACTTACATATCATTTTACACTGTTTTAAATTTATTTTTCCATTCTGTTTTTGATTTTCTTTTTGCATCACCTTTATTTCCATAGGATCCTGTAACGTTTTTAGACCATAACAAATCATTTTCACTTCGTATTTTCACGCTGTCAATGGAGTCTATCTTTTTCGATCTTTTATTTAGTTCTCCGTAACTCTGCAATTTCGGGTTTCGTGCGCGCTGTTGCGCTACCTTTTTTCCTATATCAATAATATCTCATTTCTTACTTAAAACTTGCCGTTTCTTAATAACGAGCCTAAAACCAAAAATTGACATGTTTTGACATCGTTATTTATCTGGTTGTCATGGCAATTTTTATTCAAATTCGTTACCGGTCTGATGTTTTTATTTCAATATTTCCACATAAATTCTCTTTTGCTCTGGGCCATTTACAAAAATTTGCTTTTAATTTAAATAATTTCCCGTTCTCTCTAAAATGGTATAAAAGCCGAATCATCGGTCAATACAGAGAGTCTCGCTTCAGCTTCCAAACTTGAAGCATCTCCTAAAGGCCTTATCCCGGGGCCGCACTGCCCCGGGATCCTGCAAGCCTCGGTCTTCACCTGAAGTCGTCGCCTAGTCTACTCCAAGCGCGGGGCCACACTGCTCCGGGATCCTGCAAGCCTCTGTCTTCACCTGAAGTCGTCGGCGTCGCCTACTCCAAGCACGGGGCCACACTGCTCCGGGATCCTGCAAGCCTCTGTCTTCACCCGAAGTCGTCGCCTAGCCTACTCCAAGTGCGGGGCCGCACTACTCCGGGTTCCTGCAAGCCTTTGCCTTCATCTGGAGTCGTCGCCTGCGCCTCCACCTACTAGTGCCCGTGCTATCTTTAGCCACTGTGCGTGCTTGCTCCAGGCGCTGCGAGACTCCAAGCTCAGCGTGTGCCTACTCCTACTCCAAGCGCAGCGTGTGCCACTTTGACCTTCAGGCTCCGCTTCAATATTCATCTATCTTTATTTTCTATTTAACTGTTATTCACGTCACCCATCACCATCATCATACTTCATTTTTTTTATATAAAATTGTAAATATCTTTTTTTTTTAATTTTAAATATATTATTTTCCTGTTCTATTTTTGTTGTTTCGTTGTTGTTAGGTTAGGTTTTCTTTTTTTTTTATTGTCGCTTCACGACAATATCAATGATATGTTGCAAACCGGTAACATTCATTGCTATGAAGACGGCAGCACTGGTTATGCTTTATACACCGGCCGTGCCAATATTTTACGGGAAAACGTCGCCGAGTACCGGAACAGAAACAGAAACCTTTTTATTCAATTTTTATTATAAATAATACTTATTGAAAGTCACTCTTTTGTTTAATTACCACTGGTTCGAAAAAACCTCTGTCCTGGGAAAAACCAGCAAGAAACCCAGCGTGACTTTTTTTTAAATAACAGCTTTCAATCACGTATTTTACACAATTAACAACACAACAAATTAGAAATAGCTTGGTAACGATCACCTAATTCCTAGGGGTTATTATCATAGATAAATTGCTTAATATTATAGTAACCCTTCTTAAAAAAATAGTTTAATAAAGTTTTTGAACTTTGAGTTGGTCAAATTTCGTATATTTTCTGGAATTTTGTTGAACAAAGTATTAGACTGGGGGCGACTAAATCTAGTCCAGTTCAATCCTCACAAGACACAAGTTTGCGCGTTTACCGCTAAAAAGAACCTCTTTATCGTATTTCCTCAGTTTCAAGCCACTCCCCTTGTTGCCTCAGCCAGTATCGGAATCCTCAGTGTCGACATATCGAGTGACGTGCAGTTTAGTGGTCACGTGGAAGAGAAGGCCAAATGGGCTTTTAAAAAGCTTGGCGTGTTCAGCAGAGCGGGACAGTGTTTCAGGCCGACACACCGCTTGCAAATTTACAAAATGCAGGTTCGGCCTCACATGGAATACTGTTCCAATCTCTGGGCATGGGCTCCCCAGTGCCAGCTCCTTCCACTTGACCGCATCCAGCGCAGAGCGGTTCGAATCGTCGACGACCGAGTTCATTCCGATTGGCTTGACTCACCGGTACTGCGTAGAGATGTTGCACCTCTTTGCGTATTTTATTGCATATATCCCTGGAAGTGCTCGGAAGAATTGTTCGGACTAATTCCAGCCGCTCAATTTTACCATCGCACATCGCAGCAAAACTCGCGATACCATCCATAACATCTGGATGATTGGCGGTTCACCACTGTGCGATTTAGAAGAAGTTTTCTGCCTCGCACAACTTCCTTGTGGAATCGATTACCACCAACGATTTTTCCGGACCGATATGACTTAGGGACTTTCAAGAAAAGAGGCTACTCCTCTTTAAAACGCCGGCAACGCAAAAAAAAAACGGCAAAATGCAATTCCCCTAGTGTTGCAGTTGTTCATCGGCGGCGGTAGTTATTTACCATTAGATGAACCGCATGGTCGTTTGCCTCCTCCCCTATAAAAAAAACAGGCAAAGAGCGAGTCGGACTTGCGCACCGGGGGTCCCGAACAAATCCGTTGATATATAAGTTTAAAATTAATAAAAATATTTTTATTATATGATGTAACTAAAAATTTATTCTTTTCGCAATTTTTCCTTTATCTGTGCTGTAATACGTTGCTTCGTACCAAATTTTAAGATTCTGATTTCACGGTAAGTACCCTGTAGGTTTTGATTCCCTTGCGAATGTCGAAAATTTGCGGCATAAACGGCTGTATCTTTTGATTGCGTTGGCTTAGATGTTTTGTTTATTCACAGCTCCAAGGGACAGTAGACTTGAGCATTTGATATGAATTTCAGCGTGATACCTCCACGAGTTCCTGAGAAAAAGGCTCTTGACAGGCAGACAGACGGACAACAAAGTGATCCTATAAGGGTTCCGTTTTTTCCTTTTGACAGCAGCAAAATAAGAACAAAAAACTGCGATTACCAACCCGCTCGCCAAGCGTGGCGAGCGGGTTGGTAATCGCAACCCCCCATGGCGAGAGTCACAAAGAAACGGCCCCAGTGCCCGGTGGCCCCACTTTTCCTGGCTACGGTGGCAATCATGGTAAAGGCGGGGCAGGGGATGCTAAGAATCTCCGGTGGAGCTTCGGTTGCCACCTAAGACACGCCACTTGGTAACATATAACGCACGCACCCCGAGGACTGACGAGAAGATCTTGGAGCTGGTAGGAAAGATGGACAGCCTGCGCTGTGATATTATAGGATTATCCGAGGTCTATTACTCGAACATTTTTACGACCAGCATCGCTTAATATTGTGATTGACTTGGAAACTCGCAGTAATTGCGCCACTTGATTTTTTATTATTTTTTAATTGAAAATGAGTAAGTGTAGTCATTTTCAATAAAAGTACTAAAGTTTTGACGAAACAATTAATCACTTACTTTGAATTTAAAACAAAACAGTATAATTAGCAAACTTTTGTAGAATAATTAAATTAACACATAACCAGACGAAAACAAATGAAACTGTGATTAACAATCCGTTTGCAAAGCCTGGGAATTGCGGCAAATTGTAAATGTAACAAATGTTTTTATTTGCTTGAAAGTTAAAGTGGGTTAAGCTTTACCATGTTAACACACTACCTATAAAGTATATATATGTCAAACATATCATCATCATCATCATCATCACAGCCCTTCACAAGTCCACTACTGAACATAAACCTTACCCAACAAATGCCACAAAGCACGGTCCCGAGCCACCTGCATCCATCGTCTTCATGTATCTCTTACCAGGTCGTCACCCTATCTAGTGAAGGGTACGCCTTACACTTCACCTACCGGTAAGAGGCTGCTACTCGAGAACCTTTCTTTCCCATCGGTTGTAGGTTCTTAGAACTATATGACCGGCCCATTGCCAGCACAGCTTATTAATTTGTTGGACTATGTCGGTTACTCTGGTTCTACTGCGGATATCCTCATTTTTAAGTCTAGTATCCTAGTAGTAGTCACGCAGATACCCCTAGATCTATGCAGAGGCCATAGCTCGTTGGGCGAACTTGAGTTTCCTCATACGACCAGCAGTGAAGGAACACGTTTCAGTTCCATAAATCATCACTGGCAACAAGCAACTGATTGTACACTTTTGCTTTCAAGTTTTGAGGTATAATAATAATAATATTTTATTTGCATAAAACATAGTATATAATAGATTTTACAGAACGTTTCAGATCAGCATGTTTTGCTACGATTATTCATAGCATGCAATTTTTTTTACATTAATATTTTTGGCTACAAAAATCCTTAACACTATAGAAATTACAATTATTTAGGCACTGATATAGTTTTAATTTAAATGATCTTGTATTTAATGTTTTTAAGTAATTAGGTATCTTATTATATAAGTGAACACACATAAAATAAAATAAAAAATAAAATAAAATAATTTATTTTTCTTCACAAAACTTAAATTATCTAGATAGTTGATTGGGGTCTCCATTTAAGCAAGTAATGTTTGTGTTTGGAAACCCCGCTCTTCCCTATCTAAACATACATTTTAATACTAAATACCAAAAATTAAAAACCAATTACTCTATTTTAACAAACCAAAAACGACAAAAACTAATTTATTCTATTTTTACAACCGAAAATTACAAAAAGTACAAAAGTATATGAGTGCATGTATGCAAGTTTGTGTGTGTGTGTGTGTGTGTGTGTGTGTGTGCGTGTGTGCGTGCGTGTGTGTGTGCGTGCGTGCGTGAGTGCGTGTGTGTGTGTGTGTGTGTGTGTGCGTGCGTGAGTGAGTGCATGCGTGCGTGCGTGCATGCGTGCGTGCATGCGTGCGTGCGTGCGTGCGTGCGTGCGTGCGTGCGCGTGCGTCCGCGTGCGTCCGCGTGCGTGTGCGTGTGCGTGTGTGTGCGTGCGTGCGTGCGTGCGTGCGTGCATGCGTGTGTGCGTGCGTCCGTGCGTGCGTGCTTGCGTGCGCGTGCGTGCGTGCGTGCGTGCGCGTGCGTGCGCGTGCTTCCGCGTGCGTGTGCGTGCGTGAGCGTGCGTGCGCGTGCGTGCGCGTGCGTGCGCGTGCGTGTGCGTGCGTGTACGTGCGTGTGCGTGCGTGTGCGTGCGTGTGCGTGCGTGTGCGTGCGTGTGCGTGCGTGTGCGTGCGTGGGCGTGTGTGTGCGTGCGTGGGCGTGCGTGTGCGTGCGTGTGCGTGCGTGTGCGTGCGTGCGAGCGTGCGCGTGTGCGTGCGTGCGTGTGTGGGTGTGTGTGTGTGTGTAGAGAAAGTATTATTATGTTGTATATCGTAAAGAACAGTGAATTATGAAATGCGTTCCATCAGAAATTCAGTTCCGTCATATATTTTCGACTGCACCCATTTTAGTATAAGGTAAGGCTTTGAGCGTTGTCATAGTAATGTATAATTGTCTAGCTGAGAGTAGACCACTTATTTGATACAGTTTTTCAGTGGAAAAACGTCTTTTTTTTAAATACATGACCTTAAGAAGGATTCGCATAAATAAACAACTTTTATTATATTTTCTTATTCTAGGATTATTGTTTAGTACAAGTCTATAAGGATCTCGACGACTGCGGGGATTTACATCATCTATCGATGTAATCAACGTTTTGTCAATTTTTTTGTAATTCAAAAATATTTAAAAGAGTGTGCTCCACAGCCAAGTCTTTGCATTTGAGCAACAAAATTAAGACGGCTTCTAATAAAATTAAAATGACATGGAGTATAATTAATAGCGAAACTGGTAAGATTAACTCTCGCAATTCAAACTACCAGTTAAGTGTTAATAACAAATTAACCGAATCAGATCAGGACGTTGCAATGGTTTTTGAGAAATATTTTAATGATATTCCGATATTAACCACTAAGTCACTGAATTCTTCTCCTGCGGTCGCCGAATCATTACTTAAACAAAATGTAAATGCGTGTACAAAGAATTTTACATTTCATAAAGTATCATCAAAAGATATTGTAAAATATTTTAAAACTATTGATGTTAAGAAAACTGCGGATCTGTGGGGGATTTCCGTTAAAGTTATTGCGTCTATAATAGTGTATCTATCTATCGCGCCTCATTTAGCTACTATTTTTAATACTAGTATCGAATCTGGTGTGTTTCCTGATTTAATGAAGTATAGTAAAGTAATACCTTTATTTAAATCTGGTAGTACATTAGACCCCGCTAATTTTAGACCTATTTCTGTACTACAAACACTTAGTAAGATTTTTGTAAAAATTATTCTTGATCAAATGTTAAATTTCTTTAATATAAATAATTTACTTCATAAAAATCAATTTGGTTTCACAAGGGGTCGCTCGACAACTGATGCCGGTGTTGAGCTGATTAAATATATATTTAATGCATGGGAGAATTCACAGGATGCTTTGGGTATATTTTGTGACCTATCCAAAGCCTTCGATTGTGTTCACCATGAAACATAATTAATCAGGAAACTTCAACACTACGGCGTAAGAAGTGATGCTCTTAAATTAATTATTTTATATTTAAGTAAGAAATTGTCATTAATAATATGAGCTCTTCCGGGTCGATAGTACATATGGGCGTGCCTCAAGGCTCAATTCTCGGCCCCTTTCTGTTTCTTGTATACATTAATGACTTACCTTACATAGTAGGAGATAACCATGATATAGTATTATTTGCAGATGACACTTCTTTAATTTTCAAAATAAGTCGACAATTGCTAAAATATGACGAAGTAAATAATGCTATATCTAAATTAGTAAATTGGTTCAATGTTAATAATTTGCATTTAAATGGCACTAAAACGAAATGTATAAAATTTATGACTCCAAATGTCAAACAATTAAATACTAATGTAATTTTAAATGGGGAGAAACTGAGTCTTGTAGACCATTTTTCTTGTAATCACACTAGACGCGAAGCTTCAATGGAGCCCCCATATATCAAAACTAGCAAGCAGACTTAGTTCTGCAGCATATGCCGTAAAAAAAATTATAAGTCTAACTAGTGTTGAAACAGCTAGACTAGTTTACTTTAGCTATTTCCATAGCATAATGTCGTATGGTATTTTGCTATGGGGACACGCAGCTGACACTGAAATTATATTTGTTTTACAGAAGAGGGCCATAAGAGCAATTTATGATTTAAAGCCTAAAGAGTCGCTGCGACAAAAATTTAAGGAAATTAATGTATTAACTTTGGCCTCTCAATACATTTATGAAAATGTAATGTACGTACACAAAAATAAAAGTAGTTTTACAAAAATAAGTGATATTCATTCTGTAAATACTAGGAACAGACACAAGCTAGTAGTACCGGTTACTCGACTCCATCGAGTCAGTAATTCATTCTTGGGGCGATGTATACGCTTTTACAACAAAATTCCAGAAAATATACAAAATTTGACCTGCTCAAAGATCAAAAACTTTATTAAACTAAGTTTGTATAAAAAGGGTTATTATAGTATTAAAGAATTTATAGATGATAATAACCCCTGGAAATGAGGTGATCGCTACCAAGCTATTTCTCATTTGTTGTGTTGTTAATTTGTGTAACAAAAATAATTGTAAGCTGTTATTTAAAAAAAAAGTCCCGCTGGGTTTCTTGCTGGTTCTTCCCACTGGTTTGTTTTCGAACCAGTGGTAATTAAACAAAAGAGTGACTTTCAATAAGTATTGTTTATAATCTATATTGAATAAAAAGTTTCTGATTATCTTCTATACAAATCACATTCATTCGATTGTTTTTAGTGTCTTTATGATTAGACCTATTTTTAAAAGGTACTGCGCACTACTGTCTCGCTCAACAACGTTCGCGCGACTGTACTTCGCGCAAGTGTGGCAGGCCACGCAAACATTTGAACACTGTCGACTTTGAACGCTTTGATGTGCGCTAAGAAATCGAGACCGCTTGGCAAAGTGCATTTCTTTGCACACTTATTTGTACATTGATGCACACATTATGTTACACAACATACATGATTGTAAGCTGTTATTTAAAAAAAAAGTCCCGCTGGGTTTCTTGCTGGTTCTTCCCAGGACAGAGGTTTTTTTTTCGAACCAGTGGTAATTATACAAAAGAGTGACTTTTAATAAGCATTATTTATAATCTATATTGAATAAAAAAGTTTCTGTTTCTGTTTCTGTGCTTCTGTACAAACATACATACTTCATAGATATAAAGTAATGGTAGTGGTAATAAGCCAAGTTTTTAAACACTGGTTGACACGATTCATTCGGTTTTAGCCCACATATAGCTCTAATGCATTTTTTTTGCGCGACAATTGCTTTATTTTGATCAGTGCTGTTGCCCCACATTATGAGACCATACCGCAGTAAAGATTCTGCGTATGCATGGTAGGACATGTCAGCGGTTTTTATGTTTGTTATGTTTTTTATTTGTTTGAGTGCATATACGAATTTCTTAATTTTGATAGAGACATCGTTTACATGTGGTTTCCAATTTATATCGTCATCTATAATTAAACCTAAAAATTTAGTATGACTAGCTGCTTTTATTTTGGAATGTTAAGTTTAAGATTATGTTTATTTTTAGTGCATTTATTAAATTGTATATATAAAGATTTGTCTAAATTAATTTTTAAATTATGTATGTCAACCCAATTAATTAAAGTATCTATTGTATTATTTATGTCAGCTTCGTGGTCATTCATATTATTAATTTTTTTATTGGAAGTCACGATTATTGAAATGTCATCAGCAAATAGAATACATTTATGCTTCGTCATATTGACAATGTCATTTAAGTACAACAAAAACAGAATTGGACCGAGAACACTTCCCTGTGGAACGCCATATTTATTGTTTCGGTATTCGGACGAGTACGGTATTATGTCCCCATTTACACCTGCTTTAGTAACAATAACACATTGTTGCCTATTATGAAGATATGATTTTATCCATTGAAGCGTTGGTCCTCTAATTCCAATCTTTTTCAATTTCTGTAACATTCATGTGAAACTAGATCAAAGGCTTTAGATAGGTCAAAAAATAGTCCCGTGGTAAAATTATTATTATTGATGTTTGATAGTATTATTTTTATGAATGAAAAAATCGCCAAAGCTGTAGATTTATCTTTTTGAAAGCCGTACTGATCGTTTTATATAATGTGATATTTATTACAAAATTCAATAAGTCTTTTATACATGCATTTTTCATATATTTTTGATATAATGGATATTAAGGTTATTGGTCGATAATTATTAATATCATATTTTTCTACTTTTTTAAACAGCGGCTTAACTATTGATAGTTTCAATTTATCTGGAAAGATTCCACACGAAAATGAAAAATTTAATTAAATATGTCAAGATTTCAATTAATTCAATTATACATGTTTTTATTATTTTTGTATTTATGTCATCGTAGCCTTCAGAGCTAGTATTTTTTAATAGCATTATTTCCCTTCTAAACTCAGTTGACATTCGCGCTGTTAATGGTTACATTTTTCGCTGTAGTGTGTGTTGTTGATTCACGGGTCAAATCAATAAAATGATTGTTAAAAGCAGTAGCTATTTCTACAGGATTCGTAAGAAATTTATTATTAGCTATAATTTTTTCTATATTTTTCTTGTTGTTAGATATATCTTTTTTGATAATGGTCCATGTTGCTTTACATTTGTTATCATTTTTATTTATAAACTTAATATTAGCATTCTTTTTTAAATTAAAGACACATTTTTTAAGAGCTTAGAATATGACAGGTAACGTATGTTGGCATTACTTTTATATTTATAATATTTAAATCTTAACATTCGTTTTGCTTTACAACTTACTTTGAGGTCTTTGCTTATCCAATTTTGTTTTTTATTTTGTAAATTTATTTTAATTCGTTGTTTTGGAAAACAGAGATAGTAGAAAAGGCAGAATAATTCATGAAATCGGCTGAATGCTGTGTTAGCATCATTTTCCATGTATGCTTCAGACCATGACAACATTTTCAGGCATTCTTTAAACTTCCTAATGTTATCTAAGTTATAGCCTCTCTTGTAAACATAATACATAGCATGTTTTTGTGGCTCATATTTTACAGGAAAGCTTAACAATTGTGCTGTGTCATGATCGGAAAGATACAGTGGTAGCAATGTTGCAGTCGCATTTTGAATGTTACTTAATATATGATCAATACAAGATGACCTACGTGTAGGAACATTGAAATGTATTTTCAAGTTATAATTATAGGACAAATCTTGTAAATAGTTTGTGATTTTGACTTTTCAGTGTGTTTATATTAAAGTCTCCAGCTATAACTATATGTACTTTAGATTTGTATTTTACAGTTAAGTCATGCAAAAGTGTGTTTAACTTAAATAAAAACTGTGTTGGGTCGGATTGGGGGGTCTGTAGAGACAAATAGTAATTAATTTAATATGTATGATTTCTATGCCGCATGCCTCGAACGTATTCTGGGTAGCATAATTTTTTATGAACGATAATTCATTGAACATTATACCCTTTTTAAATAAAATACATGTTCCACCTCTTTGTTTTTCTCTGCAGAAGTTGGCGGCCATGTCATACCCACATATTCTTACGAGGTGTATAACAAAAAAAACGCGAAATTACAAGGTTTCCTCGTTGAAATTGTATGTTTATCGTTCGTTGCTTGAAATAACAATTACTTGGTAAAAATAGTTCGTTTTCTCTCCTCAAATAAGCCCCGAACGGATTTAAGATAACTTATTTATTTAATCAGTAATAATCATTCTCCCGATGCATGTTTAGGCAAAAACTCTCGAAGACATGATTTGGGAGCTCTAATTTGTAGATTATATTGAATATCGACCATCAAAAAAAAATTTTTTATGTCCCAAATATCCTAAACTTTAATAATAGTAGAATAGATTTTCGTTATATGCTTTTCACGCTAGGAAAAAAAATTGACATAATTCAAAAAACGACCAAAAAAGCTTCGATACAAGCCTCTATATTTCCGAAGTTCTACATCATTTAGACGTAAAATTTATACCAAAATAATCATCAACATTTGCTTAAACCATACTATTATTTTTACTTTTTAAATCGTTACTATTATATTTTAATTAATTAAATAAAAGTACTATATATTTCACTGCGCCGGCCATGTGAGATCATTAACGCGCGAGCGCTTGCCGAGGGTGGACCTGCGTCAGTTGATTTTGGACGCTGCATCGTTTCGATACTACAGTAGTGTGCGTCGATTGCCTGCATGCTAAAGCATCGTCAACTACGACCACAATTTTTGATCGATCGGTTTAAAACTATTTTATATAGTTATAATTTAGATCACGTCTCTTCCATTAAACATGGTAGGGACAACGAGTCTGTAGCATTGGCACAATAGAGCAAACAAGAAAATATAATTATAGAAAAATGTGATCTATTCATTGACCCAGATCATTGTTATTTGAGGGCTTCACCTAATGGTTTATACAGCGACGGTCTTATTGAAGTTAAATGTCCTATTTCAGCTTTCGGAATAGATTTTGACACGACCTTTCGACAAAAAAAAAGTTAAAGGTTATTAATTCAGTGATTCAAGTGTAACATTAAATCAAAATAATGACTGGTTTTACCAAATCCAAGGCCAGCTTCATTTAGCAAATAAAAATGTCTGAATACTTGCCATAATATGTATTGGCCCAGATTATGCAGTAAAAGTACTAAAAATTTATAAAGACGACCAATTTTAGATTTTCAATATGTTACCCAAGTTACAAGCTTTTTATGAAAAATGTGTACTGCCTGAAATTATCGACTCGAGAAAAGTTCAGTCAATGCCGTCGCAGCAAATATTTTTCTAATAAAAATTATGGTAATTGACTGTAAGTACCGATTAAAAAAATATTAGTTACATTTGGTTGTTATATTTATTAAAACAGGTTGCAACCGTTTATTTACTTATACCACTATTCTACCGGTAGTAGACATAATCGATTATTAACCGGTTCAGTGCGGGTGACACTCCAGGCGTGCCATCGATTACTTTTGTGTGTGGCGTATGACACGCGAGCCGTGCCTTTTTAGAAATCGTTAACTCGATCAAATTGCTTTTTTGGAAGATTTATCCAAAACAAAAAAAATCATTATTTTGCAAGTAGTTCATGCCTGCAGCTTCGTGTCTGGATATTTTGAAAATTTGAAATTTTTAGGGGTTGACAACCTTTTTTAACGTGTACATGGTACTATTTTTACTTTGTGGGTTTTAAATCATGTTGTGGCAAAATAGTCTAATAAGTAACAAATACTAGCACTCATTGCGATCGCTCACAAACTCAAGTTGTAAATAAATTTCTGGAAAACAAGTCTCCTGTTAAAAGAAAACAATGCGTTTATCTTGTTGTTTAATTTAGCTTAAAATGGTTGAACAGTCGTCTTATTACTATCATATGGCCGAATAGACCTACAAAGCACCATGTGCTCTTGAGATGTGGTATAAGGTTTATTTTTGCTTTAAATAGTTCGAAACCGTTCATGCATAAAAAAAGTTCGCTAATAAATAGTCTTTTGTCAATCCGCCGTTTTTTTCCTTTTGAAAACACTTATTTTACTATTCCTACTAATTAGACGTTTTCAGATCGACTTTACTTTTACATTTGTATAACATTAAATAATATTTAACATCTGTAAATATCGATGAATCATAAACCTTATTTTTCTTCAAATTAAGGTTCTTTATTGTTTGATATTTAGAAATGTTATTATTAGGTGAAAATTTAATTTAATAAAACCAAGGTTTCCAAGGTGATTTAGCTGTATCTACTTATATAAATGATTTTTTTATAAAACAAAAAATTGTACAAAAGGTTTGTAATCTCTTCATAAAAAAAGTCACTTACTCTCAATTTCAAAGAAAACACGTAAAAAAACATGTAGTTACCCACTAAAAACAAGTATTCTTCCATTCGTTCGCCACCACAGCTAAAAGTTTTCGAAACTCGGTGCCGCAACGAATCGGTTAACATTCGATTACGGCGTAGCAATTAAAATATTTATGTGTGCTTATTTTGACACTAAATTTCATAAATAATGAATAATATATCAAAACGGTATATAGTAATAAATAATAAATTATATAATTATATAATAATAAATTAATAAGATAACATTAAAATGACACACCAAAAAATATTCCATCCACTGAAGTCCATCCTAAGAAAACTTTGTATTATGGAAGATCAAGATCGTTTAATCGCCATACTCACAGTAATATAGTGCGAGCGAGTGAATAGATATGAAAGAAAGTATCGGTCGCGTAACTCGCCGCCCGCTCGGTGCGTAAAATACCTAAATTTGTGAAACGCCGAAATGTAAGAGGGCTCTTAAATAACTCTCAAAACCTTTTTTTATGAAAGTTTCGGAAAAACATATTACATCCGGGTCATTATTTTTTGCTCTTAACTCCTCTATAGTTACGTCTATGAAATCTTGCTTTGATAAAACACTAGCAATGTTTTGGTGAAAAATTTGAAAATGATAAGTATAAATTAAATTTTTATGGTCGAAAAAATTTATCGTTCTTTTTTATTACCGGAAAATAATAAGGCATGGTCCCTTTCTTATAAATAACAGGAGGTTTAGAGTGTACGTCAGTTTTTTTTTAAAGTAGAAGGGAATTGTTCCTTTTCTTGGTTTATTTATGGTTTTACTAAATTTAGAACTTGGCTTATTACTTGCTATTCGTTTACTAACTTCACTAGGATTTAAATATTTTTCTGTGTAGTCACTATAGTCAATAGCATAATTTATTGATTTACAAATGTCGAAACGATTCGAATAATTTTTACAATCTACAAACTTACAATTTTTATATCTTTCGCCAATATTTTTGATACAATACTTTAAATTATTGACATTTATGTACCTATTTTTAATAAAATTTTGTACAATTATTGTATATTTACTAAAAGTATCTATTATAGCTTGTAATTGTGACAAAACTTGTTTTATATTATGATCATTTTCTCCTAAACATATGAGTAACTTATCATCCGATTTTAGTTCCATGTTGTAGCAACAATTCAAGAAAGTTAAAGTTACAAGTTAAAAGTTACAAGAATTCTGGCTGGTCACAGAGGCGTCGCCACACTTGCAACAGACGCAGACGCCGTCACGGCCATGCTGACATGCGTGCGTCCTCACACGCGCTCCATCACAATCTTAGTTATCTGTAGACAGAAAAACATGGTTTGATTATCTTGTGACAAAACAGCGTCTGGCCTGGTCTATATTGACCCTTCACACTGGTGGCAATTAGTTTTGGTCCGGCAGTAAGCCCTACAAAATTTTGTAGTTAAAATCATCTTTGTGCTAGACCGGAATGATTATTCCCTGTAGCCATATAATTGTATAGGCACAAGCCCTGCAATGATAAGAAGAACCATTTTTTTCTTACTCTCTTTTTGATGGTTCCGTAGTTACACAACAACCCTTATAGTTTCGCCATGTTCGTCCGTCCGTCTATCCGCGGTTTTGCTCAGAGACCGTACAAATATGGAATTATATGGCATAACTATAGATATTAATCACGCCTAGAAAACTGTAAAATAAAATTTTCAAAAACATTTTATTTTTGGTACTTCCCATACAAATAAATGGAGGATGTTTTTTTTTCTAAAGCTTTAATCCCACTACTGATGTAGAACTATTAGAATGTATAGAGTCACAGAAAAGGCTTTAGACTATAGTATAATCATTATTATTTAATATAGTACTACTACCACTGCTTCGAATAAAGCCCCTGTCTTGGGAAGAACCAGCAAGGAACACAGCGGGACCTTTATTTTAAATAAAATTAATTTACAATAAGAACAGAACTAATTAACTATAAATTGTACTGAGACAAATTTCGTAGTTGAGAATAATAATTAATTGGTTTGCAAGAATTAAGAAACAATGTGTTAAGGATGAGCTAGTAGCGGAATACGAAAAGAGCATCGTGTCACGCCAGAGCCTAAAACCACCTTAACGGCGGCCGCTCCGTCCGTTTTATACAAGCAAAACAAGTAGCTAGCCACACGAGCGCCACTGCAGGTGCAACAGAATTAATTTAATGGACATAAGTAATTGTTTATATATTAACTCAACCAAGGTCTTGGCTACACAGGCATCTGCTTCTATTGAGCATGATTTGGAATTAGTTCCAAGTAAATTAAATTAGAAAATGAGACAATAGAGGTAATCTCTAGCAGTTATAATAATTTAAATAATTTAGAATGTAGCTTAAAAATCCTTAATTGTATGACTCCACAAAGCGATAATAAAAATTGTTTACACCTGGTGCATCAGAATATACAAGGCATGATAGACAAAGAGCTAGAAATTGAATTGTTCCTAAATAGCAACAATATTCATATTTTATGTTTTACTGAACATTGGTTAAAAGCCTATAACTTAATGTTTAACTTCAGTAATCATCAGGTGGTCAGTTCATTCAATGGTTTTAATAGGTGGCTTCTTAATATTAGCTAGTAAATTATTATCGTAACATAATCGTATCGAACGTAAAGATATTGTAAGCCTCTCTGTTGAGCGAACTGTAGAAATGGCATGTGTTGAGTTTGAGCACCTCATTTTTGTGAGCATCTACAGACCCCCATGTTCTATATATTATGATACTTTTGAAAAAATTATGAAGAAAGTTTTTTTTTTTTTATAGGATAAGGGTGACAAACGAGCACACAGTCCATCTGATGGTAAGTGGTTGCTGTCACCCATAGACATCTACATCTATCCTCGTTTGCGAATCAAAATGCAGATGCGTTGCCACCCGTGAGGACTAAGATGGAATGCCTCATTTCCAGTAAAAAGGGCCTCCGGCCACCTGCACTCACCAAGCGAAACGCAGAGGTAAACCTCTACTTCACGATGGTATTCTGTGAGGTCGTGGTACCACCCCGGTTCGAGCCGGCCCATCCGTGCGACAGCAAAAGCTGCCGTGTGGCTCTACCACTGTTGAAAATAATCTTAATAAACAGAAACAATCTGTTGTAATATGCAGAGACTTTAATATCAATCTCCTAGAAGCTTCCTCCACCAGTATTAAATTTAGATTATTGTTTAAATCATATGGCCTTTTAATTTTATTTTTAGGACCATGGCGGTGCCTGTATATAAAGCAATGTAAACAAGATAATTTTATGTATATTTAAAGTATTTAGATAATCAATATATTTTATATTTATATGGATATATATACACATTATTAAATTTATAGATTAATCACCGAAGGAGTGTCGTGGTAATAAGTCCCGCAGAGTACGCGAAAAACCTCAGTTCGACGCTAGCCGAAATAAACGAAATGGCAGTTTTAAAACTTAACTTGCCACATATTCGGTGTTGAAGGAAAATATTTTGAACGTAATTATAAAAATTGAAAGTAAATAAAGAGTTCGTTAACACGTAGTACGACAACGTAATAAGTTCTTCCCTGTTCGAAACAAAAACTTTCTCAACATATAAAGATGCTTATACTCAGCAGTAGGATGTATAAAGGTTGTTAGGTGACCTTATAATTGAAGTAGTTTGCCCTGTAACAGCTTAGTGCTATTTTAGAAAGTGCTTAAAACTTAAATCTTTGATTTGATGGATCTTTTACGGTTATTATTTTTATATTTGCTTTTATTTTTATTGGTTATTCCGCCTATGAGTAATTTATAGATCAGCAGCAATTATGCAGACATATTTACAGGAAAGAAAAATACAACTCGCCTTTTTGCATTCCATTTTTGCACATCACCATCTATCGATGACACTGCTTAACTTTTGTAATTTTTCTAATTATGATGGTATTAAGTAATGTTATACTTTAAGAGAAATAATTTTCTTTTTTTGTTTACTGTCTTATATTTACGCGAATACTAACTGCACACTTCACGGAGCGTCGGTGCTCCACACCAGCTATATATATTGTAGAATGTTGGATTTACAGGAGCAGTAAAAAGGGATTTCTCCTCAAAGTTCCCCATGAATATGTCGGCGACTATGGGAGATATAGGTGAGTAGAGGTGAGGTACTTGCTTGTAGAACTCCTCCTTCCACAATAGATAGCCGCATGTGAGGCAGTGTTTGAGTAATACTGCATATTATGCAGGCATTTTGTTTACTTTTAGTTTTTTAGTTGCAATTAATATGCAGTCTTCAATAGACAGGCATGTAAATAGTGACTGAACATCAAAATAATTGTCCAAAGGTATTTTTTATCAGCGAGAGTATGTCTTTTATCTCATTGACCAAATGGTACGAAGCCTTTGTGTATTCTCTCAGCGGTAACAGTATTTTTGCCAAGTGTTGAGCCAGCTTATAAGTTGGTGAATTGATTTGGCTCACTATGGGACGTAGTGCAGCGTTTAGCTTGTGTATTTTCGGTACTCCATACAATCTCAGTGTTTTTGTGAGTATTTCTTTATTAAATAGCTAGTTGTTAAGCGTATTGTTTTAAGTTGTAGGGTCTGCTTTGATCTTTTTGTATGTACTTTCGGCCAATAAAAGTTGTTGTATTTTAAAATTGTACTCTGACGTATCCATTATTTATCCGCGCGGAGCTGATGAGATCTAAAATAACTTCATTTTTAGATCACCTTAACTGCATAAACTCTAAAATACAATTCACAATGGAGTTAGACGCAAATAATTATTTAGCTTTTCTAGATGTTTTAGTCATCCGAAATCCTGATATAACACTATTAATTACATTGTGTATAGGAATAATTTCCATACTAATCGGTATTTAAATGATGAATCTCACCACCATCTATTCCAGCTATGTATCGTGGGAAAAATCTTTGTTTCAGGGAGCACAAGAGATCTGTGACAGAAAACATCTGGCCGCCGGGCTTCAGCACGTCAAGCAAGTATTGCAAGACAACAAATTTCGGGTTCCACACCTAAGTCTATCATCTCATCTAGTGAAGCAGGCCACAGTCGGGCGTGTGCCTGCTGTACTACCATATGTCAGAAGAGTCACAGACAAGATTGGCTACATCTTGAGTCGAGCTTCCATTAAAATGTCGAAGAAAATTATTAACGTTTTACGATCCGTCAAGTTTAATATCCCTCTACAAGATGCAGGAGTGTACAAGCTTGATTGTAAATGCGGTCTCTCTTAAATAGGAAAAATAATAAGATCTATAAAAACCCGCGTAAAAGAACATATAGCTAAAGTGAAGCACCAATGCTCCGGAAAGTCTGCAGTCTGTGAATATGTTCAAGATCGTCCCCGCCTTTACTAACTACATGATTCGCGGGGCTATTGAAAATAAAATAAAAACATCCTAATATCAATCGAGAAGATATAATATTTATAAATAATTAATAAATTAAATCCATACCCAAGCATACCACAGCAAGACTCCAAGGTACTGTAAGCTCATTCTGCGTAGATCAGACCAAAAATTGATATTATAAACTGAAGGTAGCGGGACATCAAAGACCTCAGTACTCCCATGACCATGGGTGCTGTAAAGCACCCGAAGCGTCGGGAATTAAAAAGTTAAAATTAAACGCGATAAAATCCGTAAAATTAGTTTCATTTACTGTGTTAGGTATAAGTATATCATTATGGAACATGTTTTTTCATAATTTAATTACGATTTGTGAGATTAGTTTAAAATGCACTTACGAGGGCGGCACTGAAAATTTCGGGAATCAAGGAAGTGGCACAACATTACTATTTTAAAATGTATTTATTGCTTTTCGAAGTATTCTCCGCAAAATTTGTCACATTTTTCCATACGATGGAACCAATCATTGAAGCAATCATTGAACCATCCATTCGGAAGTTGGGGTCTCCAAAATGGTCGTTTTGTAGGCGTCCACAGCTTCTTCAGGTGATGAAAATCTCTGTCCACGCAATTTATTCTTTATTTTAGGGAAAGTATAGAAATCATTAGGGCTTAGGTCGGGGCTGTACGGCGGATGGTCTAATAATTCTATGTTTTCTTGCTCTAAAAACTCTTTTTGTTCTGTGTGCGGTGTGAGAACTCGCATTGTCGTGATGGAGGATGATTGGGCGGGTGCAGTTCTCTTTACGGAGCTCAGAAACGACCTGTGGCAGGCAAATGCTAGCATACCATTCTGCATTAACCGTTCTTTGTCCCTCAAGAGGAATAGTCGTAACATGGCCGGATTTGGAGACAAACGTGAGACAAACGTGGCCACCATTTTTTTTGCAACACTCCGTGAACGAACAATTTTTGTTGGCTTTAACTCATTTTCGAACATCCAAACTCGTGACTGGTTTTTTGTTTCGGGTTCGTACGCATATATCCAGAATTCTTCACTTCATACAATGTTGTATACAGCATTTGAGGATCCTGCGTGGAATCTTTCGAGAGTTCTGTCGCACCAAGTAACGCGAGCCGCTTTTTGCTCTTCACAGAGCGAATGCGGTATCCATCGGGAAAACAACTTTTTTTACACCTAATTGTTCATGCAAGATTATTTGTATTTGACTCGTGCCAATGTCTAAAGTTGCCTGACTTTTGCGGTATGTCACATGTCGATTTTCTTCAATCAGCTTACGCACATCATTAACGTTTTCTTGGGTGACTGCAGTTTTTGGACGACCTTGACGGGGATCATCACTGAGCTTGACACGTCCACGTTGAAATTCAGCAAACCAGCGATAAATTGTGGTTTTGGATGGGGCTTCATCACCAAATGCAGAAATCATCCGGTCAACACACTGTTTTTGTGTTAAACCACTTCGAAAGTCATAATAAATCATGGCTCTTGAATTTTCTCAAGTCAATTCCATTTTCTCAACGACTAAACAAGTTTGACAAAACCTTGTGACAAGACTGAGAATCTTTTTTGAAATAAATAAATGATATTCGAATTTTAAAACCAAGGAATTTTCAATTAAAAAGATTTTAATATGACAGGAACAGTGGAAATATTCCATTCCCGATACTTTTAGTGCAGCCTATGTAATGACTCAACGCAACCGCTGAACAATTTTTAGTACATAACCGAATAATAATAATAATAACTTTTGATAGAATTAACTTATTTTAATGAAAGAAAGACTAAATGTCACTCGATTATAAATTTTATGATATTCTTAAAGATTCTTTTGAAAATATGAGTAGGTACGTTAGACGTCATATGTTTATAAACAAAGACATAGACAATTCTATAAATAATGGAAATGTATCTAATTACTTATTTTTAGTCCGTCTCAATCAATTTTGTCACAAAATTATACAATATACAGACATCTATATATTATATAATGATTTCTTATATTTACGCGAACACTACACATTGAATAAAACTGTTTTTACGGATTTTATCGTGTTTATTTTATTATTTTTATTCCCGACGTTTCGAGTGCTTTACAGCAACCGATGGTCACGGGGGGGGGGGGGGGGGACTGAGATGTTTGACGTCCCGATGTCACAGTTAGTACAGTAACCTGAAGTCTTGCAGTGTTATGCTTGGGTTTGGATTTCAAAGTCAGTTGGAGTCAAACCCGCGTGAAAGAACATATAGCTGACGTGAAGCACCGACGCTCTGGGAAGTCTGCAGTCTGTGAACATGTTCAAGATCGTCCCCGCCATTACATCAGATTTGATAGACCACAAATCCTTGCAAAAGAACACCGATTCCTACCAAGGATGATACGCGAGGCTATTGAAATTAAAAAACATCCTAATTTCAATAGAGAAGATGGATGGGTGCTGCCATCTGCTTGGGATCCTATAATTAACAAAATTAAATCGCAAACCCAAGCATAACACTGCAAGACTTCAGGATACTGTAAGTTCATTTGGCTAACTGTGACATCAGGACGTCAAACATCTCAGTCCCCCCTGTGACCATGGGTTGCTGTAAAGCACTTGAAACGTCGAGAATAAAAATAATAAAATAAACGCGATAAAATACGTAAAAAACAGTTTTATTCAATCTATAATTTATATTTTATTATTTATTTATAAATGCTAGATAGATATGTATAGATTATTTATAAGCTATTTATTTGCGTAAGGTAAAGGCACCTTAATCCGAGGGGTTCTAAAATTTGCACCATATTTCAAGGTATTTAGAAAAACTGCGTTCATGAATAGAATAGAATAGAATAATTTTTATTCAATATACATTACATGTGTAATTCTTATTGAAAGTCATTTTTTACTTTACCACTGGTTCGAAAAAATACCCTCTGTCCTGGGAAGAACCAGCAAGAAACCCAGCGGGACATTTTTTTTTAAAATAAATTTTACAATATAAATGATTACGAACTATTTACAAAATTTATTTTAGAAACTGTTTGGAAGCGAACACCTCATTCCCAGGGGTTATTATCAACCATGTATTCATTTATACTATAATAACCCTTTTTATACAGTTTCAGCTTAATAAAACATTTAAACTTGGTATTAGAGAGAACCTGTACACTTTCCGGGACCTTGTTGATCGTTGAGTATGATCGATTTATAAGTTCTTTTTTACTGCAAGATCTCTTATTCCATTGGTAATATAATTTTGCGTAGTCATATCATCAAAGGCCTGGGAGTGATGTGTATAAGTTTTAAAATAATTAGTTAGTTTTGCGTCAGCAGCTAGTCCGAACAAACGGTTCATACATTTTGGACCTTATGCACATGTGTACCATGTTTTTTTTTTTAATATTAATTATTTGGTTAGTTTTGTACCATGTGTGTAATTATTTGAGTTAAACTATGTCAAGGATTATATTTTTAATCATAACCCTTTACTATGCATATTTTTTTTGAATAAAGCTACGTAAAATACGTTTTGATTATACCACGGCATTAGGTGCCAAATATTTGAGCCGGTTCCTTATTCCTATGTATACTGTAGAATATCGATTTCAGATACTTGATTTATTTTTAATTTTTCAGGGTTGTTTTTATGATTAGGCCTTTCACGCTTTGGGTTCGATAACTTAAAAAAAACAACGAATATTAAAATCTATTTCCGAAGTATACTTTTGCGTTTCATTCTCGAATTATTAGCATGTCAAAGGTGATCTATTTAGGTATTTTGTTATTTCATTGTATAGGAAAACTAAGAAAGAAAATTTAAGTTAGACACACATACACAATTTGATATTATTTTTAGCAAGTGTTATATTAAATGTTTGCGCAAAATGCTAAATTTTAAAACAACATAACGGGGCGCCCGTCGGCACGTTCCTCCGATGGTGCCTGTCACGGGCTGGTACGTTTTCTCGCGCGCGCTTCCCCGCTCACGCGCCGGACCTAGGGGAGATCGGCAGTTTTTTTTGCCAGCGGCGGCCCGGTCGGGACAAGCATTACAGTCTGCTCGCTTCGTTGAACAGCGAGGTCGCGTGCAAAAAGCCTCTAACTTGTGTCGTTTTGTTAGTACGTCTACGTAACGACGAGGCGGTTTCTTGAGTTGAGTGATTAACTTAACATTCTAATATAGTACGGAGACAGTTTTCCTTTGTCGATTAAAACGCTAACTTTGTGATCCGAAATGAGATCGCATTCGTATTAGATTATAATTTGTGCTAAGTGACGTTAGACATAAAGGTGATAAAGGTGGTCATAATGGTGAACGCCCACTGGAGTAACAGCACATTCTGGGGCAGAGCAGCGTACCAGGTCTGCTGCTCGATTACCTGGGTGACGTCAGGTTACATATACACACTCTCTCACATGACTTATACGCACATACTTACCGCCTGACCGCGCATTGTGGTTGGCCCTAACTCCGGAATTCGGTAAGTTCCTAATTATTTGTCTAGCCATTACATACTACATATCCATAGGCATTTGGGCCCCCCGTCTTGGTTGCTCGTCGACACTGCCGCTTATGGGCCCCGGTATCGTCGACTTTTGTCGGGGCAACTAAGGGCGTGTACAAACTCTGGTAGCAGAGCGTGGTTAATTGTTTCTCCAATTACTCCCGGCCGTATTATAAAAAAAATATATATTCTTTTTTCTTCTTTTTTTTGTTTTGTTTTGTTTGTTTTTTTTTGTTAGGGCTAGGTACTTACGCGTCAGGTATTTTGGGTAGGTAGATTAAAGTGCCGAAGGGTTGGTCGCCTGAGCGAGGCATCCTGCTGACCGACTGTAGTGTGTACTTGCCGTGTAGTGTAATTGTATTTAATTTAATTTTTAGTAATTGTATCAAGTAGTGATGTCATCGCACAAGCAACCGGCGCTTCGCCTGCGGGCGGAGCTGCGCTGGGCCGCTAACGCTCATCATTTGATAGGGTGACCCGATCGGGTCCATAACTTGAGAAGCGGTTCGAGCAGGTTGCGGCCCGAAGGGCCGTAGTGGAGGAGGCTTACGCTGAGCTCGAGGCCTCAGGTGGAACAGGGAGTCCTAGACTCCGGCCTCGCGGACTACGAGAAATTCTTTTCTCTCACAGACGACTTGATCGAGGCGAGCGCCAAATATGCTGAGGAAGCGCGTGAAGCTCGGCTGCGTGGCCTGCACGAGTCCCCTCGGAAGCAGTCTACTCAGCCGGAGCTGTTGGGATGACTCCCAGCTCTGGACTTGCCAAGTTTCTCCGGAGTCCTCTCCGAATAACTGACCTTTGTTGGTCTTTTTGACAGCCTAGTAGACGCTCGGAGGGACTTGACACCAAGACAGAAGATGGGGTACTTCCTGGCATCATTGGAGGGGGAGACCCTGGGCGTCGTCGGCCATTTGAAATTGTCGGACGACGCCTTCCAGAATGCTCGAGATCTCCTCGCAGGAAGGTACGCCAACGTCTGGCGGATTGCGGACAAATACGTTAGGCAGCTTATAAACCTCCCGCTACTTAAATACCGGACCAGACTACGTCCTGACATCGTAAATCCAGTCGTGGTGGCTTGTAACTCGTTGCGGCGGCTGGATTTACCGGTGGACGAATGGTCCTTCTTGTTGCTCCACGTTGTGCTGTCCCGCCTGCCTCTCGATATTCGGCTCAATTTTGAGGAGAGGTACGGCGGAGACGGCGCCTCCTATATTCCGCCCTTCAGGGACCTGCTGCAGTTCTTGGAGGATTCGTGCCCAGGGAAAGGCGAAATCCGACGGGCAAGCCGTCGCCAACCCGCCTAAGGCCGAGCGGAGCTCCCGCGGGAGGGTGCCGCCCCCTACCCTCTTATAGCGGACTAGCGGCCAGGGAGGCGCCCCCCTGTTCCTATTGTCGAGCATCCGATCACCGGGTGACGTCATGCCCGTAGTTCCTGGGTAAGCCGGTCCCGGCGAGCCGAACCACCGCCAAGGAGCGCCGCTGGTGCTACTCGTGCCTGGAAAAGCACCTTTAACGAGACTGCCCGCACCAGCGGCCCTGTCCGCACTGCCAGGACGTTCACCATGCCGTTTTGTACCTGGATGCGAACGGCGCTCCCTCTTGAATCTCTGCCGGGCCATCAACCACCACGGGCTGGAGCGCTCAGCCACGCCCTCTGTCAGGCAACGCCCGGCGCTCACCTGCCGGCCACCGTGCCCCTGGTCTTGAAGGAGGTCCCCCCCGACCAGTCGGGGGGTCGTTCCCCCCAGGGGCGGGGGGGGGGGTCGTCGCCGCCCTCAGCGTGTCGAGAGGAACTTCACGGCCACTCAGTGGTCAGCTAGACCCTTCTCACCCCCATTAGCTGAGTGGCCGCGACTGGAGCGTCACCCTCCCCCTTTGGTCGGTACCGGTACTACGGGGTTCCTGTGACCTCGAATATATCCCGGGCTTTAAGGCTGAGGTTCCCCGAAGCTCCCCAGGTTGGCCCGTTCGGTGATTTCCAACCACGGGTCATTGAGACGCCGCCGGAATGCCGCTTTCGGGACCCCCGGTTCGAGTGCTGGTCCGATGGAGGCAGCTCTAGATAGGTAGCTGCCGCCCTAGCTCCCACCACAGCCGGCTCCACTGATCCTGTGAGCTGTCAACAGTCCACTTGTCAAACTGTTCCATTGCCGACGGCCTCAGTGAAGGTGTACAACCCGAGTGGCGACTGTTTAACGGTTCGCGTTCTATTGGATTCGGGTCCACAACGCTGTGTGGCCTCCACTTGGTTGGTGGGAAGACTAGGGCTCTCCTGGAGCTCTGAATCACGTCCAATGGTAGGAATCGGAGGTGCCGAGCCTCCTGCTCCTAGGGGACAAGCGGAGTTGGTGTTTGGTCCTGCCAGCGAACACCTTCACATTCTAGTCAAAGTAAATGTCCTCGATGATATTGTAGGTTTTCTCCCTAACGTCGGTATAAATGACAGTGCGGTTCGTTGTGCATCGAGTTTGAGACGGGAGGTCCCAACCTGGGCCTATAGATTTGTTGCTGGGGGCCGACGCGCTGGGGTTCATCTTGTTAGGCAAAATACAGCCCTACAGCCCGATGGCTTGTCAGCCATGTCCACTGTATTTGGGCACAGCTTTTTGGACCGGTTCTGTGGTCTCCACCTCCTCAGACGGCCGACCCGCTCTCTGTTGTGGGCGTGTCCCTTTCGTACGTCGTCAGCGGTTCTGGGTAGTTGAGGAGCCGCCACACGCGACTCGAGTCAACTCTCTGGACCGTGAGTGCGAGTTGTTCTACCAGAACAATACCGGCCGTCGTGTCGATGGTCGTTTTGTCACTCGCTTACCCTTTCTTGACTCACGGCCTCCCTTGGGCCAGTCTCGTACCCTGGCCGAGAAAAGGTTGCTTTCCATGGAGCGCCGTATGCAGCGCGACCCAGCCTTTCGCGACAAATATGTCGATTTCATGCGCGAGTATCAAGAGCTGGGTCACATGTCACCGTCTAACTTCGACTGGCGGTCACAGGAGCACTACTTCCTCCCTCACCATGCGGTCTTGAGGACCCCTCGGAGTAAGATTCGGGTAGTTTTTGACGGCTCCGCCCCCTCGTCAAATGGTGTGTCCCTGAACCAGTGTCTCCACTCTGGTCCTAAATTGATCAAGGACATATCCGAGATTTTGACTCACTTCCGTCGGCACCAAGTGGTTTTTGTAGCCGACATTCGGATGATGTTTCGACATTTGGATGATGTTTCGACAATCATTGGTCCAACGTAATGACTGTCGATATCAGCTGATATTGTTGCGCGAGAAGCCCAGTGATCCGATACAGGTGTTTGAGTTGAACACCACCACCTATGGACTCCGGTCCAGCCCGTATATCGCCATGCGAACCCTCCTTGAACTCGCTGAGAAAGAGCGTCTAAACTACGCTCGGGGGGTTTCTATTTTGGAGACTTCGGTCTACATGGACGACATTTGCACGGGCGCCTCCACCGTCGAGGAGGCTCTTGTATTTCGAGACGAATTGATTGCCATCCTGAAGTCCGGAGGTTATGAGTTGCGCAAATGGTTGTCGAATTCCCCTCATATTTTGAAGGACCTCCCAGGAGAGTATCAACAAGACCCTCATCTATTCGAGCACCCTGAAAATCCTAATTTGTTGACTGTGTTGGGCATTCAATATCAGCCTGTTCAGGATACTTTCACGTATCGAGTCAAACTCGATCCCCCTCCTAAAGCATGGACCAAGCGCTCCGTGCTGTCTACAGTAGCCCGCACCTTTGATCCTAATGGATGGATCACTCCGGTCATTTTTTTGGCTAAGTGCTTTCTTCAAAAGCTCTGGATATCCGGGTTGGGTTGGGACGAGCCTATTAGCGGTGCTCTCTTGCGAGAGTGGCTCTCCATTGTGTCCTCCCTTCCGGACATCAACCGGGTCTTCATGCCAAGGTGCTTCCTCCCTCCAGGGAAATGCAGGGCTACGCTACATGAATTTTGCGACACCTCTGAGAAAGGCTATGCTGCTGTCGTATATTTGCGGACTGTGAGCTCTTCTGGCCATACTTCCGTCCATCTCGTACTTGCTAAAAGCAAGGTTGCTCCCATTAGGTCCCGCTTAACTATCCCTAAATTGGAACTGTCCGGAGCCGCTCTTCTCACGCGACTCCTCAACAACGTTCACTCGTCTTTGAAGTCTGTAATCGACATTACGGACGTCTACGCTTGGTCGGACAGTGAGATAATACTTTGTTGGCTCAGAGCTGCACCTCTCAATCTTGAGGTCTTTGTGGCGAACCGCGTGTCTCAAATCCAGGTTCTGGGACGTCTCTAAACTGGGGACATGTCACAGGGGAGTTGAATCTCGCAGGCTGCGCTTCTCGCGGCTGTGAAGCCCACTCTTTGGTTGACCACCCGCTGTGGTGGGGGCCCAGTTGGTTGACTGAGTCTCAGTCATTCTGGCCCCAGAATAAATACTCCGAACCGATTGAATTGCCTGGCCTACGAGCCCGAGTTGGAGTGGGCAAGGATAAGCCCACTCGGGATTTCTCCCTGCTAGAACGGTACAGCTCTCTCGATAAGCTCTTGGGAGTGACTGTTTGGTTGCGTCGATTTGTCCGCAATTCGAGAGACTCGTCCAACCGAATCTGTGATTCCGTTTTGTCCCCTAGCGAGCGCCGCGAAGCTTTGATGCATTGGACCCATATGATCCAAGCGGAGCATTTTGAGACCGTGATTGAAACCTTGAAGCGGGGCTCCGTTGTCAAGGGCGCTCTGGCCCGTCTGAACCTCTTCCTGGACGACGCTGGGATGCTGCGCGTTGGCGGACGTTTGAAAAATTCTCAACTGCCGTACGGGGCTCGACACCCGTTACTGCTCCCTACGGACGGCGCCTTTGTTCGGTTGCTGGTAACTCACCATCATGTTAAGAATACCCACGCTGGGTGTAACGCTCTTTCGGCTATTTTGCAGTGGGATTTTTGGATCTTGGCTGACCGACGCACCATACGGAGCGTCCTTTTTAAGTGCATACCTTGTTACAAACTGATGGCCACCATCTCGCAGCCTATAATGGGTGACTTACCACCCGACCGCGTCAGGGCCATCCGACCATTCGCTGGAGTCGGAATAGACTTTGCTGGCCCCTTCCTCGTCAAGTCCTCCAACCTTCGGCAGTTAATTAATTATGACGATGTAAATAATGCTCTATCGAAATTAGTACATTGGTTTAACGCCAACAATATGCTCTTAAACGGCAATAAGACAAAGTGTATTAAATTTACAATACCTAATGTAAAACATTCGAATACCAATGTGCTATTAAATGGGGAGGAGTTGAGTCTTGTGGATACCACTGTTTTTCTCGGTATTACTATTGACGCGAAACTTCAATAGGGCACCCATATATCTAAATTAGCAAGCAGACTTAGTACTGCAGCATATGCTGTAAGAAAGATTAGGAGTCTCACAGATGTTGAGACAGCTAGATTAGTGTATTTTAGTTACTTTCATAGCGTAATGTCTTATGGAATTTTGCTATGGGGTAATGCGACTGATATTGAAGCTATATTTGTTTTGCAAAAGAGAGCCGTTCGGGCGATTTATAACCTAAATTGTAAAGAGTCCCTCAGACAAAAATTTAAAGAAATAAACATATTAACTTCTGGCATCGCAATATATTTATGAAAATGTAATATATGTACATAAAAACATAAATAGCTTTAATAAGAATAAGGATGTGCATACTTTAAACACTAGGAACAAACATAAGCTTGTAATACCAGTTACTAGACTCCACAGTATCAGAAATTTATTTATGGGGCAATGCGCTTTTACAACAAAATCCCAGAACATATTCAAAGTTTATCAATAAACAAGTTTAAAAGTTTTATTAAAGAAAAACTGTACAAAAAGGGTTATTATAATATCAAGGAATACGTCAATGAAAATAACCCCTGGGAATAAGGTGATCGCCACCATGCTGTTCTATTAAAAATCATTTAAAAATTGTATAAATGAAATTATTGTTAAGTGAAATATGTTTGAAAAAAAGAAGTCCCGCTGGGTTTCTTGCTGGTTCTTCCCAGGACAGAGGTATTTTCCGAACCAGTAGTAAAGAAAAAAATGACTTTCAATAAGAATTATGTAATAATCAATATTGAATAAAAAATTATTCTATTCTATTCGTAACGCGCGTTCACATAAGGCCTATCTGTGCGTTTTCGTGTGCCTCTCCACTAAGGCCGTTCACTTAGAACTTGTAAGTGCCTCAGCACGGAAGGCTTTGTGCCCACGTTGGGCCGCTTCGAATCGCGTCGCCGTTTGCCGGACCTGATCCGGTCTGATTGCGGAACGAATTATAAGGGCACGGAGAGATATTTGAAAGAGGTCGTCGAATTTCTGTCCAGCAACAGGACTTAGGTACTGCAATGTCCAAGAAGGGCATCCAGTGGAAATTCGACCCTCCGGCTTGCCCACACTGGGGCGGTATTTTGAGGCGGTGGTTAAGGTTGCAAAAACGTATCTCCGTCGCGTTATTGGCGAAACTATTTTGACATTTGAGGAGCTTGCCACTGTATTCTGTAAAATTGAGGCGGTACTCAACTCTCGGCCCCTTTGTACCTTCTCGTCCGATCCGAATGATTTGGAGGTTCTAACCCCGGGCCACTTTCTGATTGGCCAGCCGCTTTACGCCTTGCCCGAGTACCCCTTCAAGGAAATAAACACTTCGCGGTTGACATGACTCAGAGTTTTTGGCACCGATGGTCTCTGGAGTACCTACATCTTTTGCAGCAGCGCGTTAAGTGGTCTGACAAGACGGATCCTCCTCGGGTTGGAGACCTCGTGTTAGTTAAAGAACCCAAAGCTTTGCCTTTGTATTGGCGCTGTGGGCGCATTGTTAAGTTGTCATATGGATCGGATGGGGTGCCTAGAGTGGCCAAGGTTTTGGTTGGAGATTCGGTATTGCAACGTGTCATCGAGACTCTATCTCGCTTGCCAATTTACTCGCGGACATAAGTCCTTATGCCCGGGACGGGGGTTTGTTTACGCCAAATGCTAAATTTTAAAACAACATAAAGGGGCGTCCGTCGGAGCGTTCCTCCGATGGTACCTGTCACCGGCTGGTACGCTTTCTCGCGCGCGCCTCCCCGCTCACGCGCCAGACGTGGGGAAGATCGGCAGTTTTTTTTTGCCAGTAGCGTCCCGGTCGGGACAAGCATTATAGTCTGCTCGGTTCGTTGAACAGCGAGGTCGCGTGCATAAAGCCTCTATTTTGTGTCGTTTTGTTAGTACGTTTACGTAACGACGAGGCGGTTTCTGGAGTTGAGTGATTAACTTAACTTCGTTTGCAACATTCTAATATAGTATGGAGACAGTTTTCCTTTGTCGATTAGAACGCTAACTTTGTGATCCGAAATGAGATCGCGTTCGTATTAGATTATAATTTGTGCTAAGTGACGTTAGACATAAAGGTGATAAAGGTGGTCATAAAGGTGAACCCCCACTGGAGTAACAGCACATTGTGGGGCAGAGCAGCGTACCAGGTTTGCTGCTCGATTACCTGGGTGACGTCAGGTTACATATACACACTCTCTTACACGACTTACACGCACATACTTACCGCCTGACCGCGCCTTGTGGTTGGCCCTTTTTTTTTACATGGGGAAATGCCTACGCATACCCGCCTCGCGGGGGCAAGGACGGGTTATGTCGGACTCGCACCGACTAAAACCCCATGGTGTTCCACCCTCGTCGCATATTGGCAGGGCCACGGGAACGCTTTCGCACACTTCCGCGGCCCCACCTGCGCTGTCCGCCCCATGGCGGCCCCTCCTCGGGAGAGGACCACTCCTCCTCCATCTCCTTCTGCGGTAAGGCGCACCAGAACACATGGCGTGCCCTCCTCCTCGGCCTCCAATTTCACATGCGCAACGGACGCCCCCGTGTCCGATGCGCGAAGGCCATGGGGCCAGGAAAAACTAGCACTCAGGAGCACCAGCCTTCCTGACCCCAGCGGCGGAGCTGGTCTATGGCTTCGCCGCCAACCAAGATTCGGCTGCGGAGGGTAGGGATTGTGGTTCGCCCTAACTCCGGAATTCGGTAAGTTCCTATTTATTTGTCTAGCCATTGCATACTACATATCCATAGGCATATGGGCCCCCCTCTTGGTTGCTCGTCGACACTGCCGCTTATGGGCCCCGGTATGGTCGACTTTTGTCGGGGCAACTAAGGGCGTGTACATTAAATTTACGAAGATTTTAAAATAATTTTGTTGGGATACCAATTCCCAACAAAATTTATTTAATAATTTAAATTTACACAATATCTTGCTTTAGAGAGAACCACGTATTATTTGTACCACTGTTGTAAAAATAAGATAAGTATTAACATATAAATCATAATACAAATCAAGATCTAATTGCCGGAAGTCTATTTCAGGCTGTGGCGGATAGGCAAACTAGGCAAAAAGGGGGCGCGTAGAAGTGAAGCGAAAAAAAATCTCCTTTATTTGATTACTCCTATGTCGCCCACACGCTCTCATCACATTTTTTCATTCACGTCCTCCTGTTAAGGGTATTCGTGTCCTAACTTTTTTGCAACTACAAACAATATTATAAATTATTATATTATAGTTTATTTTCAAAATGGGTAGTTATAATTTTTAATATATGGCCGCTAGAGGGGCGCCAATGAAGGGCTAGCCTAGGGCGCTGTCGATATTTTTAATCTGCCGCTGATTTCAAGAGTAGAAACAATAATGGTTCTGCTAAAAATAGCCAAATCTACAAAATTTTACAATAAATGCTTAATTTTTTTTCGAGTTTTAGTACAAATACCACGGAAATACGTTGCCTTACCTTATATAAATATGTATTATTGAGAGAATGAATGCCTGAAATATAAAACGAGACAATGTTTTAGCCATAAAAGGGCATATTGTTTCGGAGAATTTCATACAATTTAGTCTGAATATTAGTACATTATTTAATTCTTCGTTCGTTCGTTCGAAACTTTCCTTTTTTAGTATATCTCTTGTATCCTTTTTTATTATATATCTCGTGATATTGTGCATTGATAGGTAATCATCATCATCATTACAGCCCTTCACAAGTCCACTGCTGAACATAGTCCTCCTCCAAGGAATGCCACAAAGCACGGTCCTGAGCCACCTGCATCCATTGACTTACTGCATGTCTTACCAGGTCGTCACTCCATCTAGTGGAGGTCACCCTACACTTCGCCTACCGGTATGGGGCTGCCACTCGAGAACCTTCTTTCCTCATCGGTTGTCGGTTCTTCGAGCTATATGGCCGGCCCATTGCCACTTCACCTTACCAATCCGTTGAGTTATATCGGTCACTCTCGGTCTTCTTCTGCAGATATCCTCATTTCTAAGTTTATCACGCAGCGAAACTCCGAGCATAGCCCTCCCCATAGCTCGCTGAGCGACTTTGAGCTTCCTCGTACGGCCAGCAGTGAAGGACCACGTCTCAGTTCCATAAGTCATCAATGGCAACATCAACTGATTGTATAATCTAGTTTTCAGGTTTTGAGGTATACCTGACGAGAAGATGAGTCGTGATTTCGCGAACGATGCCCAGCCAAGTTGAATCCGTCGATTGACCTCTCGGTCGAAGTTGGACTTACCTAGTCGGACTATTTGTCCCAGGTAAACACACTCGTCAACAATTTTGAGCTAGGTGCTCCCAACAACTACTGTCATAGGTGTAACATGGACGTTATACATCTGATGCTATGATTTGATCTTTGTTTTGCATATTCGTCTTAAAACCTATCAGTTGGGAGGCACTATTGAGGTCATTGAGCATAGCGCTTAGGTCCTCCAGCGATTATGCCATAAGGACTATATCGTCGGCAAATCGAAGGTGAGTCAAAGCTTGAAAACGTCTTCCAATGCAGCGGTGAAGAGTTTCGGGGATATAACTTCACCCTGTGTTACACTTCTTTGCAGTTGGATAGGTGTCGTACTCTGGTTCTGTACTCGAATAGCCATCGTTTAGCAGCATCTTTCTTATAACGACAAATTACAATAAAAAAACTGAAGTTGCAAATGGCAATATCAATATGACTACTGACTTTTTCTATCACTGGGAGGGAGAACATAATATGTCCCAAGGAGGTGTCGGATTTATCGTCAAAAATCTCTCGTTAACAACGTTGTAAAAATTGTGAGGGTGTCGACGAGGGCTGCGTACCTTATACTCAGAATCACCAAACGGTATTCGTTGAAGGTCATATAGGTTTACGCACTAGCCTCGGCACATCCCGATGAGGATGTAGAAGAAATGTATGAGGATATCTCTAAAGCCATGCGTTCCTTCAAATCCCACTATACGGTGTTAATGGAGACTTCAACGCAACACTAGGCACAAGAGAGAACGGCGAGCTGGCTGACTTCATGGAGAAAGAGGGACTCTTTACGATGAACTCTTTCTTCCAGAAGTGGCCCCACTGGAAATGTACTATGGCGAACCCGACGGTTCGACACAAAATTACATCGACTTTATTATAACGCCTAGGTGGCAACTGTTCAGTAATATCTCAGTGATCGTGTGGGTAAATACTGGTAGCGATCACCGAATGGTGAGAGGTACACTGAACATTAACGTTAATTTTTAGAGGTGTCGTCTAATGAAGTCTACGCTCCATTCCCCTCGTGCTTTAATCCAAAGTCCCAAAACATTTCAGCTTGAGCTACAAATCCGTGTTCAGTGTCTAGAAGATTGCAATGCAGTGGACGATATGGATAACAAGCTCGTGGAAACTGTCCATGCGGTCGGAGCTAAGTTTTGCAAGACCCGCCGCAGAAAAACTCAAAACTCTCCGATCACACTCTTAATTTTATGGCTGTTAGATGTGAAATAAAGCTATAGTCTTCAGTAGATTTGACAGCATACAGGCAACTGAACAGACAGATCTCCAAATGCATGCGGTTGGACTTAAGCAACTTTAATACTGGTCGTATTGAAGAAGCGATCGAGCGAAACCAGGGCTCTAAAGTTTTTCCAGAGATCTGTCTGCCAGAAAGAGCCGACTGTCAAAGCTGAATACCGAATGTGGCAGCATCGATTCCGGGATACCTGTGAGTTTGAGTGAGATTGTGAGGTTCTATGGGCAGCTGTACACATCATCATTGGAGTCACACGCAAGTGTGAGTAACGATCCAAGAGCAGGTCTCATCCGACACTATTCCGATGATATCCCAGACGTCAGTCTGAGCGAGATTAGAATGGCTCTCCAGCACCTAAAAAACTGCAAGTCCATTAACTACACGAATATATTTTCTATCAACAAAGGGCTTCGGTTTACCTAGGTACCTAGATATAACTATCTACAAAAAGAAATGAGATGCCATCAAATACACAACTTGTAAAAGAAACCAAGTCTCGCAACTCAGTTCTTCTACCGTAAAAAATTGTGAGATCTATGTAATACCTAGTCGGTTAATTTATTCAGTCCCTATTTAAGGGTCCCTCTGTCTCAATTATTACGTAATTAGCTAACCTAACAACATCTTACTTATAGTGACCATATCAATATTAAACATCTTTTATGTTTTAAATAAATAAATTGACTTGGCAATCGCACTAAACAATCTAATTTAATATAATATGTTTTACTTGAGAGATACATTGTGTTTTCATTAGATATTACGTACATACTTGTTGAAACAACCACAATATAGTTTCAACATGTACGAAAAGAAGTTGTTTATAGATTTCTAAACAAGTGGAATGCAAGCAGTAAAGACTGTGTAAGAACCTCCGAAGGAGGCGGAGTTATAGCCGAAATAAGAATTTTAAATTTTTTGCTTTTTGGCCATTTTCACCCCCTAGGAGTGTAATGAAAACTTTTTGCCCCTATTCAACCATGACCCCATGACATCCTCTACATGAAAGGCTATTCAAATTGACTAGGCCTAAAGTTCGAGTCACAACCCCAACTCATTTCTAAAGTCTTTACTTGCAACAAGTGGGATGCGCGAAGTAAATACTGTGTAAGAATCTCCGAAGGAGGCGGAGTTATAGCCGAAATAAGAATTTTGAATTTTTTGGTTTTTGGCCATTTTCATCCCCTAGGAGTGTAATGACAACTTTTTGCCCCTATTCAACTATGACCCCGTGACATCCTCTACATGATAGGCTATTCAAACTGACTAGGCCTAAAGTTCGAGTCGCCCCCAACTCATTTCTAGTCTTTACTTCCAATTACTTCCAATAAAATAAAATCGATGTAGTTTTAATTATCTAAATAAAAATATGTTTTGTTATAATATTTAATGTTGACGATATTTCAAGGCACTCCCCTTCTTGCCTCAGCCAGTATCGGAATCCTCGGAGTCGATATATCGAGTGACGTGCAGTTTCGTGGTCACTTGGAAGAGAAGGCCAAATTGGCCTTTAAAAACATGGCGTGCTCAGTAGAGCGAGACAGTATTTCATGCCGGCACACCGCCTGCAACTTTACAAGGCGCAGGTTCGGCCTCACATGGAATACTGTTCCCATCTCTGGGCAGGGGCTCCCCAGTGCCAGCTCCTTCCACTTGACCGCATCCAGCGCAGAGCGGCTCGAATCGTCGACAACCGAGTCCTTTCCGATCGGCTCGATTCATTGGCTCTGCGAAGAGACGTTGCATCCCTTTGCATTTTATTTCGCATCTACCACGGGGAGTGCTCTGAGGAATTAAGAAAAGAATTAAAAAAGAAAGAGGAATCCCAGCCGCCAAATTTCACGAACGCACATCGTGGCAGTACTTCCGATACCATCCATACCATCTGGATGATTGGCGGTCCACCACTGTGCGATTTAGAAGATGTTTTCTTCCTCGCACGACTTCCTTGTGGAATCGATTACCATCAGCGATTTTTCCGAACCGATACGACTTAGGGACCTTCAAGAAAAGAGCGTACTCCTTTTTAAAAGGCCGGCAACGCATCTGCGATTCCCTCTCTGGTGTTGCAGCTGTTCATGGGCGGCGGTAGTCACTTACCATAACGTGAGCCGCATGCTCGTTTGCCCCCTCTCCTATAAAAAAATACTTTATGTCCCGTCCGTTGGACTCACCTTGCGTAATTATAGTGTTAGAAACTATCCCTCGTTCCTAACAATAGAATATTGAATTTGATATTTCTTATATCTTCGTACCTATAAGTGTCTATGTCTATTTTTAGATGGTTAAAGCTTTATCATATAACTAGCAATCTGCCCCGGATTTGCACGAGTGATTTTTTTTTATAGGATAAGGGTGACAAACGAGCACACAGTCCACCTGATGGTAAGTGGTTGCTGCGGCCCATAGACATCTACATCTATCCTCTATTACAAATCAAAATGTAGATGCGTTGTCACCCGTGAGGAGGCCTCCGGCCACCTGCACTCACCAAGCGAAACGCAGAGGTAAACCTCTACTTCACGCTGGTTTTCTGTGAGGTCGTGGTACCACCCCGGTTCGAGCCGGCCCATCCGTGCGACGGCAAAAGCTGCCGCGTGGCTCTACCACTGTTAAATGATTTCTGGATTTCGTCAACAGTGCCACCTACCGTGTCTATTGGGAATCTAAACCGTCTTCATGCATTTTGTCGTAAGATTCATTTTACAGTAATAATAGCAACATGACATTTATTTATTTATTTATAAGGAGTGGGTATTACATAACACAATCTGTGCTCTGTGAACCTGTAAGACAGGTTTACCTAGCCTAACTTTTCTTACAGGGTTCCAGACCTTCCATATTGTAATAGTAGACATTGGTAAATAATACATTTACAACCAAACTTAAGTTTGAATAATTAACACAGTTAGAAACAAATAGAATATGGAAAAATACACTCAAATCTATATAGTACAAAATATGACAAAAACAATGGACATTTTGACAAAATTTGTTAAAGCTTATTTGTTAGACGTGAGTTATATATGAAGGACAACGTGATTGGTAGGTGGTTAGGAGTTGTTATTTCATGTTTTGAAAGTGTAGATATGTAAGTCTGATGGGATGTATTAAGTAACAGAAATCAGAATTACAGTATTTAATTTTCTCATTTTGCTTATTTTACTGTCGTCAACAAAACTTTCATAAACAAAAAAATGTTATAGTGTTGTTATGTTTGAATTTGAAGCGCATTTTGACGAACGAGTCATTTTTGATCAATGCAGTCGCGTTCTTTGGTTTTGAGTTAATATTGGCAGTGTATATACGAAAATCGAACGATTAATTTTACACACATCGGACTAAGCGGAGATGTAGTGCACTATTGTCACCAAATCAAAAAATCTCGATCCACTCAACTTAAATCACTTCCACCAGCTTTAAATTACACTTATATAATAAAATGTACACCAATAGCATGAAAGTTATATGATTATTTATTTGGATTATTAATAAAAAAAGTTAATTGAAAATAATTTCCCTTGGACATAGAGGACGTTTGGAGTAGTGCGGCTGGGGTGGCTCTTGGGCCACTCTAGAGCCGCGTACATCATAATTATGTAATCGTTAACCATAAATAAATTAAAAATAAAGAAAAAAATACGATTCAACCTGCGCAATGCTCAATAATCTATTTAATTTTTGTTTTTTGGTTTTTATTTTTGGACGTCCAGCCGGGAGTAGCCTAGTCTATTATAGTAGTACTTATTTTTTACTTACTTTAGTAGTCTATATAGTAGTATCTTCAAAGCGGAAAGTTAAAAATAAAAGAATATTATTTATATTATTATCGTATGAATCATTATATTAATTATTATAAATATAACTAATAAGCCAATAATATTTTACTCTATTAAATAAATGTACAAGAAACCTTTCGTAAACATTTAATTGTGTTTCAGTATAAGCTTTCAAAAACGTACGTACGTATCAGTACATACAATGTGTCGGGGATCTTGACTTTGGTACACCCCTGTAGGGTTGCGCTGAAAGCTGAAAGTACTTTTTAGTTTCGGTTTCAGTGTTTGTCCAGACAGGCTGTGGCGCGGTCGTCGCGGACGTAGACTCAATCGAGTGTAACGCGAGTGTTGTCTCGTTTGAAGGAGTAAGACTGAATATAATTTCGTGTATTTTGTTACAAATGAATGATTATAATTATATTATGATAATATGCGAAATATATTAAATTCCTCAAAGTTTTTGACTTAATATAACAAAGTTTTCAAGGTAAGAGCTACCAAAATAATTTGCATAGTTATTTAATTTTTGTAATATTTTTCTGAATGAAAACGATTACATACGGCTAAAGTTTAATTTATAAAATAATAATAAAAATACTTGTAATTGAATATAATATAATTTAATATAATTAAGCCTGGTTTCAAGCAGTGCAAGCTACCACGCTATCAGTGATGAAATAATATGTACCTGAGATGTTTTTCTTCGTGGCTGGTCGTAAGAGGAAGCTAAAGGTCCCTCTGCGAGATATGCAAAGGGCTATGTTCGGAACTTATTTGCGATATAGACTTTGTAATAAGGATATCCGCAGTGGAACCAGAGTAACTGATACAGCTCAACGGATGAGTAAGCTAAAGTGGCAATCAACTACGGATAGGGTAAAAAATTCTCGAGTAGCAGCCTCGTAGCGACAAGCTAAATGTAGAGCGGCCCCCACTGAATGGTGTGACGACCTGGTAAGGTGCAGGAAGTCGATGGATCTGTCTTAGGATTGTGCTTTGTGGAATTTTTTGGGAGAGGCTTCTTTAGAGGACTAGTAATGGGCTGAAATTACGATGATGATGAATCCCAGATAATATTCATTTATTAAAGTCGTAGTAATTTACGATCAGGTATCAAATTTTATGGTAATTTTCATCTAAAACAAATGTGCTGTTAATTATTTGGTTGGTCTGCTTGCAAGAAATAAAAACAACATATATAACAATATAGATATAGGTACTGTAGCTAATATACTAAAGGAAAAACGGATTTCAGATGAAAAATAAGTTTTAGTGCACTGAAATGTACCTATATTGCACCGGCCAAAAATAATCACTACTTATTAAAATATACAACATCAAATTATTTTGTACTAAAAATAAAGAAGAAACAAAAATTTAAAGCTTAGGAAAGTTTTATAATAAAATCGCGAACCATCAAAATATGAAAGTAAATAAGGTTTGGGAAACCCTTTTTTCAAATAAACCAAAAAGTTTACCATAATCATAATAATATGTACTAACTTTATTGTACAACGTATCTATTACTTAAACTGGAAGCAAAAGTAAACAAAGTTTTGTTAAACAAAATTTTAAATATTGCCGTATTTTAAACCGACTTCAAAAAAAGGGGAGGTTTTCAATTCGACTGTATTTTTTGTGTATAGGCTCAGGACTTTTTCCTAGGTAAACCGATTTTGATGATTCTTTCTTCATTTGAAAGCTGGTGCTTCCCATGTAGTTCCATATAAATTTGATCAAGATCTGACCAGAAGTTTTCCTTAAGTATGCGTATTTAATTATTGACTTCGACTACATTGATGATGTTCTCATTTTATTTATATTGTAGTCGGTTGTACAATTTTTTTTTATTTTACCACTTCCACATAGTACTTTACATTTTATATGTGGTAGAACCATGCTGCAGCTATATTAGCAGTATAGTTGTAGCACGAATGGCTCGGCTCGACCGGGGAAGGACCACGCTCTCACAGAATACCAGCGTAAAATAGCGGCTTAATACTGCTGTGTTTCGTATGGTGAGTGTAGAGAACCGGAGACCCTTTTTACTGGAAAAGAGGCATTCCATCTTAGTCCTCACGGGTGATAAAGCATCTGCATTTTGATTCGCAAACGAGGATAGATGTAGATGTCTATGGGCCGCAGCAACCACTTACCATCAGGTGGACTGTGTGCTCGTTTGTCACCCGATCCTACAAAAAAAGTACTTTTAAAATTATGGTCAGCGTACTGTAAGTAAATAAAATAAAGTCCTCGAACGTGTAGACATGAATATTTTATGTTGCATAATGTACACAATATGTTTTATTAGTAGCAAATTAATTTTTATGCAAAAAAAAAAACAAAAAATACGTATTTATTTTTGAGAGCAAAGTGTAACCAGGCACACAGACATGCAGACATGCATCTGAAAGCATTTACAACCAACAATATAGTTTTAGGTGCAAATGTATTCCTCTAGCAGTGAACTTTTACGGGCTGTTCAAGAAAGGAAGAAGAAAATGTGGGCGTGAGTGCGTGTCAAGGAGTTTTTTTATTTTATTTATTCACAAAACTGAGTTGGGAAAAAAAGAGAGTTGGGTCTGTTCCGTGGTTTCCGTCACTTGAAATGTACGCAGCGCTCCCGTCTGTCTTCTTTGTTAATCTGAGTACATATAAGTTTTTTTTTCAAAAAATTACAGGTAAATACTTAATGATTGTTATTTCCAACAATTGTTTTGATAGTGAGAGTCACTATCAAAACAATTGTTGGAAAAGTTTAAAAAAGACATGATATTGACCAATGGGTGTAGAATGATCAGACTATATTATTAGCGCGATTAAATATCTGTTAATTTAGGGCGGTGATGACAGTTCCTGCAAGTATAGCATGCACTAAACTGAATTTTTAAGTTAATTTTTATGAGGATGATTACATTTATTAAAATTATTATTGTTATTAGCAAAAAGTCAGGAATGATTTGTGTGGATTTATTAAAAATGCTGATTTATATTTTTAAAAATACTTTATAATGCTAGCGAGAAAATAAAAAAGGGGTTCAATATTAGAGAAAGATAATACGTTTAATATTTAATACAAATACTGATTTTAAGAATATTGCAAATACTCACAGGATTTAAAATAAAATTAATTTTGATATCAACATAATCTAAGTGCAGTCATGATTCTGCAGTAAAACATTTTAATTTCATTACATTTAACATCTAAGAATGCTGTGAATTAATGATTGAAAGGATAATTTGTTGACAAGGGTTTAGTTAGAGTTTTACTTTTCAGGTGTTGATAATTTAGAATATGAAAATGAAGGGATACAATATGGAAATGAAGGGATACACACATGAAGGGATCACATATGTATAAGCCATGATGAAGGGTTAATTAGTCGTATGAAAGTACTTGTATATAAAAATAAAAACAACGTACGTTATATCACAGACAACGTATACCACAGAATTAATAATAGCACAAGAAGTTATACTTAACATACAATATTTTATTATTAACAAAAACCTTGTAATACTAAGTAGGGTAAACATTGGTTCCAACTGAAAAAAAAAACTCAAAAACTGCGACTCAGCAGTTAGGTATTCTCGTCACTAAGCTTTTGGAACATCACTATCTACTCGTCGTCGTATAATACAATAAAAATGAGAGAGAAGTTTTTAATACAAAACTGTTTGCTGTGTTGCAAACTGTAGGGTAAGAGGTTGAGTAGAAGCCAATAAAATATTTTTTAATTTTAGCCGACGTCATTAAAAGAGGTGGCTCCAATTGGGTAGTGTTGTTTTTTGTACTCGTATGTATCTAACTCGATATTATCTTCGTCAATTGTGAACCGATTTTGATGATTCTTTTTTCTTTAATAGTTTATATACTTTAAGGGCAGTCCCATTTAAAATTTGAGAAAAAAATCCAAACCTAAGTCTGGCAAAATAGGGGATGAAGTTTTTGATTTAACTATTTAGACAATTTTGAGATTGTGATATTCCTGGTCTACTTGAAAAGTAAAAATAAAACATTAATTGCACATTCTAAAGTCGGTAACACTATTCCGATGATATCCCGGACGTCAGTCTGAGCGAGATTAGAATGGCTCTCCAGCACTTTAAAAACGGTAAGGCCCCAGGTGAGAATGGAATTACAGCGGAGCTTCTGAAAACGGGTGGAAAATCAGTACTTGAAGTCCTTCAGAAGCTCTTTAATTCCGTCCTTCATGTTGGCACTACTCCGGAGGCGTGGAGCAGAAGTGTGGTGATCTTGTCTTCAAGAAAAGCGACAACACTCTTTTGAAGAACTACATACCGATTTTTTTTTCTGAGCCGTGTCTACGTGCTGTTTTCGAGAGTCATTACGAATCGTCTCGCACACAGACTCGACGACTTCCAGCCTCTCGAACAAGCCGGTTTCCGAAGAGGCTTTAGTACAATTGACCACATACACACCCTTCGGCAAACTGTACAGAAGATGGAAGAGTACAATCTGCCACTTTGCCTGTGGACTATGAGAAAGCCTTTGATTCCTTCGAAATTTGGGCGATGCTACTGTCCCTTCAGCGGTGTCAAGTTGGCTGTCGGTATATCGTAGTGCTGAAGTGTTTGTACAGTAGGGCTACGATGGCTCTACGAGTACAGATTCAGAGTACGAATTAGAAACCTATCCAACTGCAGAGAGGTGTAATACAGAATGATGTTATATCCCCGAAACTCTTCACCGCTGCATTGGAAGACGTTTTGAAGCTATTGGAGTGGTAAAGATACGATATTAACATCAATGGCGAGTACATCACTCACCGTTGATTTCAAATCAGAATCAGAATCGCTAGAGGACCTAAGCACTATGCTCAATGACCTCTATAGTGTCTCCCAACGGATAGGTCTTAAGATGAACATGGCCAAAACAAAGATCATGTTTAATGTTCATGTTACACCTATGACAGTAGTTGTTGGGAGCACTAAGCTCAAAATTGTTGACGAGTATGTTTGCCTGGGACAAATAGTCCGACTAGGTAAGTCCAACTTCAACCGAGAGGTCAATAGATTCGATCGACACATCTTCTCGTCAGGTGTACCTCAAAACCTGAAAAATAGATTGTACAACCAGTTCGTATTGCCAGTGATGACTTATGGAACTGAGACGTGGTCCTTCACTGCTGGCCGTATGAGGAAGCTCAAAGTCACTCAACGAGCTATGGAGAGGGCTATGCTCGGCGTTTCTCTGCGTGATAGATTTAAAAACGAGGATAACCGCAGTAGAACCAGAGTAATCAACATAGCCCGACGGATTAGTAAGCTGAAGTGGCAATGGGCCGACCATATAGCTCAAAGAACAGACAACCTTTGGGGAAAGAAGGTTCTCGAGTGGCACCCTCGTACCGGTAGGTGAAGTGTAGGGCGACCCCACACTAGATGGAGGGATGACATGGTAAGACATGGAGGAAGTGGATGGATGCAGGTGGCTCAGGATCGTGCTTTGTGGCATTCCTTGGGGGAGTACTATGTTCAGCAGTGGACTTGTGAAGGGCTGTAATGATGATGATGAAAGTCGGTGCCTTAATTTTTCTATGTACTATCTTAGCATACATCTTTAATTGCCGCACTTAAAAATATCGATTGAAATAACAGCTACTAATCGATAGAATCCATGTTTACCTCTTGAGCTTTCTGTGTTATGCTGTCTCATATTATAAGGCTAGTGGCGGAGAAATACATACATTTGGAGGCCCATGGTGACGAATTGTATTTGAATTTCCATTACAACCCATCACAGGTCCACTCCTGAGCATAGGTACAACTTCCCCAACGACTGTCAAGGTCTTGAGTGAAATATTATTACCTGGTTTTTCGGTCTCCATTAAAGGAGGGTCATTTCGTTCCACTTACTAGAAGGCTACCACTCGGGAGCCTTTTTTATCTATAGGTCGGCCCATTGCTCGTTCTTTGCTGATGGACGATACGTTGGACGATGTCGGTAACTCTGGTGCTACTGCGGATATCTTCGAAACGGATTCTGTTACGCAAAGTAACGAGCACAGCCCTCTCCATAGCGTGCAGAACGACGTTAAGCTTTTTAATGTATCAAAAAGTAAAGGACCATGTCTCGGTTCCATACACGTTTACATATTCCATTCAACACGCACTGTTTACACTTGCTTTGAGATTTCATGGTTCATTGGAACTAGTCGAGTTTGATTCGTCGGTCGACCTTGACTTGACTTGGTCGAAGTTGGACTTGCCTAGTGGGATAATTTATAAGATAAGATAAGATAAGATGATTTATTTGTTAGAATATGGTACATTTAAGTTGTTACAGAATAATTGAGATCCTAAATATTCTGCAGTTTCCTGCGTACAAATATTTTCAGACAGATTATGTTAGAATTTAAGAGAATACCAAGACATTAATTATTATAGAATATAAATATACTTACAGCTATACTTAAGGAAACTAAGTAATGTAAGTATGTGTCCCTCGTGTGTCCCGCGTTTACATGATAGCGCTTGTATTAAAATATTTTTTTTTAAATAAATACTAAATTCATTTACAAAATATACACATTTTGCTTTGTTTTCAATGGATGAAGATATCAACGATATTTGTTATATTAAATATACAGGGTGATTGGAAGATGGGTGCAAAGATTTCAAGGGGCGCTAGTATAGACAATTTTGAACCATTTAAGCCATGCTAGTCTTAGATTAAGTCCAAGCATTTTTTTTAAATAAATTTTTATGATTTTTAGCGAAAATGCCAAAATTTTTCTTAATAACTATTATTTATAGCCAAATTAAATAATAAAAAACATGTTTTTTATTTTATTTTTTTATTTTATTCTATTAAAGTCATCTGTAAGCAATCTAATAAGATATGTTTTAAGCACATGTATTTTAAGATAATTTTTTTACAGACGTTTGAAGTTTATGAAAAAAATCTAAAATTTATAAATATACTGTGTTTAGCTCGCATTTAAAAAAAAACTAGGCTAGGTTTTTTCGTTCAAACCTCTTTGAAAACATGCTTGATTATCGCTCTTTGTTTTGAGGTATCATTCATGCCGATATCATAAAAAATGTTGAAATTAGGTCCCGTTAACCAATTTGTGGAAGAAAAATTTTTTCTTTTGATATCTAATTAAAACAAAATTTGAACTGAAATTATTTATTTTTGATGTTTAAAATAACTGCCGTGATTATTGATTACAATCACAGACCCGGTTTTTGCTCTACAAATAGGTACTTCTTTGTTCAAAAATGTAGCGTAGTAAAATTCTAAGAAAAATTTGTGGGGATTCTCTAAACAATAGCTGGTTGCCGGTTGCATGGTATTTCCAGGTAGCTCGCCTAATGAATAGAACTTTAATTTTAAAGCAAAACCGACTTAGTTATTAGGGAAACAGAGTCATTTTTGTTTAGTTTCATTCATTTTTTTTAGTTTCTCCACGTTTGATTTACCTTAGTTGGCCTTAAACTTGGGGGGTGTTAAAATGAAAAAATCGGAAGGATGGTGATTGTAAAATGATCTTCAGCCTGCAGACTCACCTCTCTGTACCTTTAGCCTTTTACACCAATGTTGCAGATATTGTAGTCAGATATGACAGCAGTGTGTGTTTTTCAGTTGCGCAATTACGGCAGGTGTCTTTAGCCCAAAAGTTTGAAGTTCATTCCCTCTTTATCCATAGTTTGTGTATATTCAGGGCTCTTCTTCCGATACATTTTATTAAAGATGAAATAAAAAAATTCCGCAAGAAGCTTCTTCATGTTGAACCTATATCCCCACGCAAACCTATTAAACTACTCCGTTGGAGCCAAGCCAAAAGAATAGTGAAAAAAATACGTTTATTTGTTTTGCTGGCTAGGCTTGTAATCCCTTACTTTGACAATGTCAAAAATCTTGGTATTTATCTGGATAATTCCTTATATTGGATACACCAACTGAATGAGGTAAGTATGGAAACCTTTGTCACTCTTTGTTCACTGCATCGCCTTCGATCATTTCTTCCCATTCCTACAAAAATCTCTTCTTCCGATTCTCGATTATGCTGACGCAAGCTATGTAGACATAACCGAGGACCAGCTAAATAAACTTGAGAGATACTAGTATTCGGTTCATATTTGTATTACGTAAATTTGATCATATTTCCCAATTTCGCTCACATCTCAAGTGTTTCCTTATCCGACTTCGCCGGAACATGGATATTCGTTCTATTCTGTACTGTGTATTATTTCACCTTTCTACTCTTCCCTATCTAATGGAGAAGTTTAATTTTGTAGGGCTTCCTGGGGAACCTCTACGTTCTTCAAGAAAATTAATTTTAAGGGTACCAACTCACAATACATCATTTTTAATAAATCTTTTACTGTCCAGTATGTTAAGCTCTGTAATGCCCTACCTTTGGATATACGTGAAGCACAAACTATTGTAATCTTTAAACGACTACTTAAAGAGCATCGTGAGGGTAATATGGTCATCCGGTTAATATGGTCACTTTCATAAAACTTAAAAACTACAGACTTATTTGCACAGATGGCTTTGTGATTCGATTCATTCAAATAATAAAGGGTCAAAAGAGCGTTGTTTGAACGACGCCATTTTGACAGTTGATATTATAGTAAATATTTTAGTCGATTTTAGTATTGGGGTGTGTTTAGTTTTCTTTAAGTTGATTTTTCGAAGTGTTTCTAATTATTGCCAAGGCTTGTTTGCTATTTTTTTTTCTTAATATATTAGTTATAGTATACGACATTGTGCATTTGTCTCTGTTCTACTCCTAGTTTTGGTTTTATAGGGCGGCAAAGTTTAAGGCGACCATATTACCCTCACGTACCTTACTTGTCTCAATCGTTCAGACACCGATAGGATAAATTATGTGATTATGTATTTATTCTATTTATCGGCATTATATTATTGTTTGAGGAATATATATATATATATATATATATATATATATATATATATATATATATATATATATATATATTAGTATCTTATATGTTTTACTTTATGTTTTATTATGTATTAGTAATTTATATTAATTCAAGTATTAGTTATTTATATGTTATTTTATTGCATGTATTGTGTTATATTATGTATATTTATATTGCACCACCTACCTAGTATTCATTGTTCTATTCTTTTACCCCTTTGATTGCGATAAGGCCGCCAAATTGTACATATAAACTGCTTTTGTTATGTTATTTGTTTGTAGTGTACAATAAAGTATATTAATTAATTCATTCAAAAATAAAAGTCCTGTTGGTTTTCTTGACAATGTTTACCAAAATATAGGTTTTTTCATAACCAGTGGTAAATTAAAAAAAGGGTAACTTTCAATCAGTATTATTTAAAATCTATATTTAATAAAAATCTTTCCGTTTTTGTTTCTGTTTATTCAATATCATATTATCCAGAAGCTCGTAGCTGAAAACCTAAAAGTTCGTTAAAATCGAATTTGGCTTAGTTAGGAAGGTATATAAGCAGAAAGTGCGAAGTTGATTCGTTCAATTTATTGTAAATCCAATTTTATACATTTTCACAAAACTTTTAAAGTTGTAGTAATCTGGGAATATTTTAGTAAAATTCATGAATTCATAACCATGGTGATTAAGAATGTTGATGATGATGATGATTGTACCATCATAACTATTATCACCATGGTTATTATAGACCTTCATAAGTTCACTGTTGAACATAGGCCTGTTCCTATGAATGCACAAAAACTGACCACAAAGCACTGACCGCCCTACGCCACCTGCATTCACTGATTTCCTACATGTCTTACCAGGTCATCACTTCATATAGTGGGAGGCCACCCTACACTTACTCGTACAAGGCTACCACTCCAGAACCTCCCACCGGTTGCCGGTTTATCGGGCTATATGGCCAGCCCACTTCCACTTCAACTTACAATCCATTGGTATATGTCGGTTATGCTGGTTCCACCGCGAATATCCTCAATTTGAATTCTATCATGCAGAAAAACAACGAGAATAAGCCTCTCTATAACTCGCTGAGCGAACTTGGGGAAGCAGCTCCTTCCTGCGTTGACGGATGACAGGTCTTCTGAAACATATGCCATCACTTGTGACACGCACTAGTTATTATAAACTTGTTTTCATGTGTATTTCCCGAGTGTTACCTAACCAAGTTGGATTCCGCAATCCTCGATCTTGGCCTTGATTATATTAAGTCATTCCTACCGCTTAAACACCTCCAGCGCCTCTTCTGCCCCACTACTATAATTCCGGCGGAGGACGCGAATCCAGTCGTACATTCTCGCATACATACCCGTTGGTATGTCTAGAGGTGGAAAGCGAGCCGTGCATAGTTACCCCAGTACGGAGTTGCCCAGAAGTTGTTGTAGAGTTGCATGCGGCGAGACATAAGCAACTTCAATACGAGCTGTCGTAATGAAGAAGAAATTGAGAGGGACTAAGGCTCCAAAGTCTTTTTCAAGAATCTGTCCGGCGGAAAGAGCCGCTTGTCTAAATTGAATACCGACTTTGGCAGCGTCATTTCACCACCTGAGATTTCCAGTAAGATTGAGAAGTTCTGCGGATAGATGTACACATCGTCATTATAGCCACGCACAAGTATGAGTAACGATCCACGAGCGCGTTTCATCCGACGAAAACCAATAGTCCTCTAGAAACTCTTCAATTTCGTCCTCCATGTTGGCGTTACTCTGGAGGCGTGGCGCAGCAGTGGTGGCGTAGACCTTATTCTAAATTGACATTTAATTTTTTCAAATTCTAAGTATTTTAAAGTTATGCTTATAACGTGAAATTTCACTCGACAATGTTGATGTGTGTTTAAAGTAGAAGTGGTAATATAGTAGGTGATTTTCAAAATATTATGTAACGACTCGTTTTTGTTAAAATTGCCGGAGAAATTAGACCTGTGACAGCTTCAATAAAACGTTAAAAATATTTTATGTTGTAGAAAACCTCGGCGGTATTGTGGCAGCGACAGCCCACGCCTTCCGCCAGTATGTCGTAATATTATTGTTGTTAAAATAGTTGCTTTAGGGAAAACAATTACGTGTCTGTAAGAAGTTTAGAATTTACTTTCTTACTTTTTTACGTCGTAGAGTGACGCTGCTGTTTAATTATGGTTGGGGCACGAATGGTTCAACTGGGGAAGGACCACGCTCTCACAGTATACCAGCGTAAAATAGCAGCTCAATGCTGCTGTGTTTCGTATGGTGAGTGTAGAGAACCGGAGATCCTTTTTACCGGACACATTTCGTCACAGTTCTCAGAGGTGGCAACGCATCTGCAATTTAATTCTTAATCGAAGATATATGTGAATATCTATGGGCTACAGCAACCACTTATCATCAGGTGGACTGTGTGCTCGTTTGTCACTCCCATTCAATAAATAGATACTTAAATGTTTTACTTTATCACAGTAAAAACAGTCTTATGTTTAATTGCTGCTCACAATAATTATATATGGATAATATAAGAATAAATGAAATGTGTATGGCTGTCTGTGGAAAGACTAAACAACACAATATCAATTAAGTGAGCGTAGCAATAATCTAATAGTTAAGGATAAGGTCTACGAACTAAAAGTAGCGTATCATCCATTCGAGTCAATCATACGCCTACGAATACCTCCCTCGCGGAGGTACAGGTTGTCGGACTCAAGCCGATTAAAACCCATTGTGTTCCATCTTCACCACATATTGGCACGGTCACGGAAACACGCACACATCAGCAGCCGCACCAGCCCAGCGTCGGTCGTGTGTTTCTTCGCGGCCACCTTGCGCAACGGACACCTAGTGCTATATGTGGAATCAAGGGGTAGCCTCGCCAAGTCTACTCGGAGTGGCCACTTCGGAGCAGTCATGTGGGTATCCGTTTGGGGGTTTAAGGCATAGAGTACTATGTATTATATATATGTATTATAATACTCTATGGTTTTAGCAATAAACAATTCAATATATAGTAATATTAATATCGCTGCCTGTATTTTATTTTCAAATAAGAAATGAGAAATATTCTACGTTTCTATCGTTATTCGAGTGCTTGGTTGCGCAGTTGCTAAACTATTTGCTAGGATCCTGCGGAACGGTTGGTTCAATCCTATACGGAACAAATTTTTACATACATACATATATAATTACTCCTCTTTCCCGTAGGGGTAGGCAGAGAACACTTCCTTCCACTTGCTACGATCCTTACATACTTGTTTCGCTTCGTCCAATTTCATTATTCTTTTCATACATGCTCTACGGTTTAGGGTACTCTTGACCTGACCTTTTTTTCAAGACGTCCCTGATCTGGGTCTTGAAATGTCCGCCTAGGTCTACCCCTTCCAACACTTTCATTCACACTCAAATTTTTGTAGAATATATTACTAATTTATTAGAGTCTGAGTTTATGTTTATGTGTATGAATAACGTCTCCACAATACGGAAGAAAATCCTAGTGTGGGTATTCTTACCTATTTCTGCCGCCAATTAGAAGTGCTTGCACTGCTTTGTTTCAGTGATTCTAGTTCCCATTCTCAAAAATATAGAGGCTGTGAGGCATTCTATCTTAGTTCTCAAAGATGACATCGCATTCTGTAGCCTTTTGTCTTTAAAATTGGCTGCAAATGTCCAGTACATACCATAAGGTGGACTCTAAGTTTACTTGTCACTTCAGTTTCATAGAGAAATATAAGTAATAATTCGTAAGGTCAATGTTTTAAAATAAATCGCAATAATAATTCGCACGAAGCAAATATTATGTTTATGAAGTACAAGACGTTGAATATGTGTAAATTTTAGTTTGTTCGAGAAATAGGTGCATAGTCATTTACATAAGCATTATGTGCCTTATTTATTTATGTCAATAGTGTTCTATTTTGCATTTTCATTGTTGCATGTGATGTCAGAATACTACGTGCAGTTTAAACTGGTGTTATTGTTTCTTAATTACTTCAACGCACTATTTACCGAATTTTATAACTAGAAAAGTTTGAGTGACTGTCTTGTCCATGTTTCTGAATACATTTGGGGTACATTACACACACATTTACATTACACATTATTTTCTCTGTAGCGTTGACAGATTCCCAAAACTTTCTTACTTGTCGCCGTGAGCGAAATTAGTTAAAACAAATCATTATTCATTAAGTGAACTAAACTCTAACTTTAGCTTTAGCTTTAGCGCTTCTCTGTGTTTTAAGCATTTCATTTAAGTCTTATTTATTAAGTGCCAAGGCTCCTTTCTTTACTAACATCCTAGTCGGTTTGGATGGGTTTCATCTTCTTACTTATTTTTACTACCAAACAGCCGGTACACTCAATGTTGCGTTATGTTTTTTTTTATAGATTAAGGGTAACAAACAACTTAATGGTAAGTGAATGATGTGGTGCATAGATTATCAACTCAAGAATAAAATAATTTTCCATTTTACACCTAAAACATATCAATAAATACGAGCCGAATTCGATTTCGTGTAAGTGCACAAGTGCACAAGTCTAAAATAGTCGGATCAAATTCAAAAATCAAAGTGCAATGCATCCAATCCCAATGCAAAAAAATATAGCAGTCGGTTGTACACTTGAAATTTTAAAGTTGTGACTATTCTGGCGCTATTTTACATACAGCACTTACATCTTTCATTATGTGTCCTCTCATTTGCCGTCAACTTTTGGCACTGGTATTATACATACAATGACGTAGGAGAGATAAAAGAGTTCTGGATACACTCCCTAACCGATTTTTAAACGGAGTGTTTTATAATAACGACGATGAGTTTTTTTTATAGAATAGGGGGCAAACGAGCATGCGGCTCACCTGATGGTAAGTGACTACCGCCGTCCATGAACAACCGCAGCACCAGGGAGGGAATTGCAGATGCGTTGCCGGCCTTTTAAAAAGGAGTACGCTCTTTTCTTGTAGGTCCCTAAGTCGTATCGGTCCGGAAAAATCGCTGATGGTAATCGATTCCACAAGGAAGTCGTGCGAGGGAGAAAACTTCTTCTAAATCGCACAGTGGTGGACCGCCAATCATCCAGATGGTATGGATGGTAACACGAGTTTTGTCGCGATGTGCGATGGTGATATTGAGCGGCTGGAATTAGTCCGAACAATTCCTCAGAGCACTCCCCGTGATAGATGCGATAAAATACGCAAAGAGATGCAACATCTCTACGCAGTGCCAGTGTATCGAGCCGATCAGAAAGATCTCGGTCGTCGACGATTCGAACCGCTCTGCGCTGGATGCGGTCAAGTGGAAGGAGCTGGTAGTGGGGTGCCCCGACCCAGAGATGAGAACAGTATTCCATGTGGGGCCGAACTTGCGCTTAGTAAAGTTGCAAGCGATGTGCCAGCATGAAATATTGTCTCGCTCTGCTGAGCAAGCCAAGCTTTTTAGAGGCCAATTTGGCCTTCCCTTCCAAGTGACCACGAAACTGCACACTATTCGATATGTCGACGCCAAGGATTCCGATACTGGCTGAGGCAGCAAGGGGAGTGCCTTGAAACTGAGGAGATACGACAAAGGGGTTCTTTTTAGCGGTAAACGCGCAAACTTGTGTCTTCTGGGGATTGAATTGAACAAGATTTAGTCGGCCCCAATCCGAGACTTTGTTAAGCAAAGACTCGACTTCAGACACAAGGTTGTACCGGTACTCGGCGACGTTTTCCCGAGAAATATTGGCACGGCCGGTATATAAGGCATCACCAGTGCTGTCGTCTGCATAGCAATGAATGCTACCAGTTAGCAACATATCATTGATATGCAGGAGAAACAGCGTTGGTGATAGCACGCAGCCTTGTGGAACACCAGCGTTGATAGGCTTGAAATCAAAGCATGAACCGTCTACGACGACCTTGATGCTCCGATCAGCAAGGAAACTGGTGGTCCATTTGCACAATATCTCGGGAAGCCCATAGGAAGGAAGTTTCTATAGAAGCGCTTTGTGCCAGACCCGATGGAAGGCCTTCGCTATGTTCAAACTAACGGCCAATGCCTCCACCTTGGACTCTACTGCCTCCGCCCATCTATGAGTTAGATAGACTAGAAGATCATCAGCTGATCGACCCCGACGAAAACCGTACTGGCGGTCACTAACCAGCTGGTGATCATCAAGGTACCTCATGAGCTGGCAGTTTATAATGGACTCCATTATTTTGGAGAACAAGGAGGTGATGGCGATAGGCCTGTAGTTGGACGGGTCTGAGCGGTCGCCTTTTTTAGGGATCGGGTGGACCAAAGCTGTCTTCCATGAATTGGATTATGCCTTGGGAGTAGGAGTACCGGAAAAGACGCGTTAAAACCGGTGCCAACTCCGGAGCACACGTCTTCAGCACAATAGGAGGAACTCCATCGGGCCCACTCGACTTGCTGACGTCCAGGGAGAAGAGTGTTTTGCGAAATGAGCTCTGTGTAAATCGCACATCCGGCATGGAGCACTCACATCGCGGGATGGTCGGCGGTGTGTTCCCCCCGTCATCTAGAGTCGAGTTGGACGCAAAAAGAGAGCTCAACAGATCGGCTTTCTCCTTTGCGGCATGGGCCAGTGAGTCGTCCTCTCTGTGCAGAGATGGAAGAGATGGCTGACAGAAGTTCCCTTGGACAGCCTTGGCGAGAGATCAAAATGCACGGGTTCCCGAAGGAAGGCGAACTAGCTTCTCACCAATTCTGCCGATGTGCACAGACCTTGCCTTGGCAATGACGCTTTTGAAGGACCAGGAGGTGGAATTATACTTCTTTTTAAGTGCGTTGGTGCTTACATCCCGAGACGTTGATGCGTCAGCCCGGGACCGGTAGCACTCCTGCTTATAGTGTGATGCTATTTTACAGGAGCGACCAAACCATGGCTGGGATCTGCCTCCGATGAGCACCACAGAGGATGGAATAAAAAGTTCCATACCCTGAAGTACCACATCAGCAACATAACCGGCAACAAAGCTGGGATCTTCCGGCGAGAAGTAAACCCACCCCCAAGGGTAGAATGCAAAAAAAAAGACCGCATCCCGTCCCAATCAGCTGACCTATAGTGCCAAACATGGCGGCAAGCTGCAAATCGCAACTGCGATTGGAGCGTGAGTGGCACCGTACTCCGGATCAGACAATGGTCCGAAGAGCCCAGAGGGGCATCGACGGAGACCTGATATCCGTCCTGATGAGAGGTCAGTAGAAGGTCCAACAGGGAAGGTACATGGTCTTCCACATCTGGGATTCGCGTAGGCGAAGTAACCAGTTGTGTTAAACCATATGCCAAAGCAAAGTCATAGACAGATCTACCCGCATGATCGGTTAAACGAGAACCAAGCCATTCAGCGTAGTGGGCGTTAAAATCACCGAGTATTACGATCTCTGCGGATGGGACCTGTTGTAGCACGGAGTCTGCAGCCATTTGGACATGATCGATCTGTGTCGACATTACCGCTATGGGACCTATAGAGGCACCCGTAGACGCGGGGATGGTCGTCGCTGTCTACGCGCAGCCATAGGATGGACGGGTCCGTACCTTCAAGACTGCCGAAGCGTCGAAAACAGCTCCCACGCTCAGGAGTAAAGTAGTTTGGTCGTGGATGCTCAGCGAGGGATTTTTCAGGGGTGCTGATACCCTCCTGGGGTAGTCTTTTATTTAATTCCACTACCATGTTGATGGGGGGGGGGGGGGAGAATTGGGCCTCCGGCCACCTGCACTCACCAAGCGCAACGCAGAGGTAAGCCTCTACTTCACGCTGGTATTCTGTGAGGTCGTGGTACTACCCCGGTTCGAGCTTGCCCATCCGTGCGACAGCAAATACTACCGCTTGGCTCTACCACTGTTGAGTTAGGGCAAGATAGCAAGAAATTTAATAATTATTTATATCCAAATGCATTCCTTTTCAAATTTTATTCTTATGGTTATATGTCCCTAAAACAGGAGAAATAAATAGTTCTGGATTGGTACACCACCACAGGCACCACGTGCAAATTCCTAATCGCAACTATCGAGTCAGAGCAGGTCAAGCAAAAATCATCCCGTGATTTTTTAAAAACGAACACAAAATCAAAGTTGAAATTTACAACTAAGCAATTGATCTCAATCAATGAAAGAAACTGAAATCAATGAATGTAAGAGGCTTTGGTACGTAAGTTTGATACTAAGGTAAAAGTACCTGGTTACCTGGTACCTGGTACGTTGGAGGTTCGAGATACGAATCCGATTCGAAGCGCATAAAAAAACTGACGGTTTTTGGTTATATTGTGTCTGATTTGTATCTATCAAACTGCATTCTAGTCTAGCTCCAATTTTATCGCAAAGGCATTACATCGTGCTCAATGTAGATTGTCTTGCGAAACATAACCCGTGACGTGATATAGCCATACTGGAGCTGTATCGTAGCCGCAAATAGATTGGCTCGACCAAGGAAGAATGACACTTGCTCAAGAATGAAATTCTGCTACGTATCGTATGATGAGTGCCATCAACCGGAGACTCTTTTTAACATGCTTTTATTAGCTTGGTATGTATCTATGTAACGGAATTTTCGAATGTTATTTTCACCCCTTCATAAGGTCGGATTGATTTGAAACTTCCCACACTTATCAAGGACCGATGACAATGCAATAATTTAAATAGTTTGTCTCATTATTCTTGCCAGGATCCACAGGATTTGCGAATAATTTATAAAACAACTACGATTTCTGCCAGTTCAATCTACTGTAGGCCGCGTAAAACAACTTCGTTCCAAAAAAACACGTTTTTGTAGTAGCACTAAAAAATAGAAAATAAATAATAGTTTAAAAAAAACTGAAAAACCACGCTTTTGTAGATTATATAAATAAAAAGTAGAAAATAATTTTTAATAAGTTTAAATTAAGAAAATAGTGATTAATATAAAAAATTCATTGTATTGTAAAAAAGCGTGGGGTGCTTGATGTCATTTGTTGTAAATATTTTTGTTGATATTTGTGAAATTTACGTCATAATAAAAAAAACATGCGTGAGTATGGTGGAACACTCGGGTGGAATGAAATTCCTTTCCTAGTATTATTATTGATAAACGTATTATTTTATTGATTAACAAATACAAATAAATGAATTTCTAGCGTCATTTTAATAGATGCGTCTTAACGACGCATTTTAATAGCGTCATTTAAAATAATATTTCTTTCATGGCGAGATAAGAAAAAGTGCGAGGGAGATGTATATTATTCCATCTCGCTCGCACTATAGAAAGGGGGCCGTGACGCAAAAATCTTACACTTTTTCTCGCCTAGCCGCCACCGTAGCAGCCGTACCGTGCGATAAGGAACTTCGTTCCAATATCTGAAGAAGCACCCCACTCTTTTTTTAAATAAAATGATTTTTTTATGTTAATCACTATTTTCTACTGACTTCAAACAGGAGGAGGTAATCAGTTCGACTGTATGTTTTTTTTTATCTGTGTTACCTCATAACTTTTTTCTGGGTGAACCAATTTAGATGATTCTTTTTTTATTTGAAAACTGGTGCTTCACATGTGGTCCCATATAAATCTTGATCAAGGTCTGGCCAATAGTGTTTGAGTTATTATTAATAATTTATATTGAAGTCGGTTGTACAAAATTTTGAATTTTAAATTATCTTATTTTAAACTTATTGAAGATTATTTTCTACTTTTTAGTTTGATTATCTACAAAAGCGTGTTTTTTTAGTTTTATTAAACTATTATTTATTAGTAGTAAGAAGGCCCATCTTAGTTCGCAGAGTTTACAACGACTGTATTTTTATTCTTAGTCGTAGGAGTCTATAGGAGGGTATTCAACATCCACTTACAATCACCTGGACGGTGCACTCGTTTGTCACCTGTAATTGTATACGTTACGGCTAAGTCACATGCGGTTAAATTTAGGTGTATTTGATGTGTCCTATTAATTTATAAATATTATGAATATCCACGGCTTTGACTTTTTTTACATGGGGAAATGCCTACGCATACCCGCCTCGCGGGGGTAAGGACGGTTTATGTCCGACCCGCACCGACTAAAACCCCATGGTGTTCCACCTTCGTCGCATATTGGCAGGGCCACGGGAACGCTAGCCGCCCCATGGCAGCTCCTCCTCGGGAGAGGACTACTCCTTCCTCATCTCCTCAGATAAGGCGCACCTTAACACATGGCGAGCCCTCCTCCGCAGCCTCCAACTTCACATGCGCAACGGACGCCCCCGTGTCCGATGCGTGAATGTCACGGGGCCAGGAAATACTAGCACTCAGAAGTACCAGCCTTCCTGACCCCAGCGGCGGATCTGGTCTATAGCTCCGCCGCCAGCCAAGATTCGGCTGCGGAGGGTAGGGAGACCAGCGCCTTGCAATACGAACACTCCCCTCCGCAGCCCTACCACCACCGCATCAATTAACGGTGCGGCCCCATCAGAGTCACGGAGGATAGCGCGAGTGGCGCATCGCCATACCAACACTCCTCTTCCCCCATGACTCTACCTCGGCTGCAGCGGTAAGGGGAGAGGGTACCTCTCTCGCCGCAGCCCACCGATACACATTCGAAATGGGCTCGCCAAGCCCACTCGCAGTGGCCACCGCGTGCCAGCCAAGGGGTTCCTCTTTGTTCACCGCGGGTGACCAAGCCACGGCTACTAAGCCCCCCCACAACGACAAGGCGGGAACCCTTTCGGGGGCCTTTACCTACTGTCAGTGATATTACTTAATAGGTGCTTTGGCATTTTTAATAAATTTAATAGACGTCACAGTCATTTTAAGTATTATTCGGACTTTACTATTTCTGGATTACCCAAAAGCTAACGGCTACACCTAGTTCTAGTTATGAATAGAATACACATATATTTTTTTTATAGAATAAAGTGACAAGCGAGTACACAGTCCACCTGGAGGTAAGTGGATACTGTGACCCATAAAGATCTATTCTCGATTAAGAATCAAAATGCAGTTGGGTTGTTACCACTATACGAAACACAGCAGCTTCTATTTTATACTGCTATTCTGTTAGATAAATTTAACCAATCTCAATCGGCTGCAGCTAGGTCTAACCGGCTAAACTCTATGTGTAACAATTCTCCGGATTTTAGCTGTGACATACAGAAAGTGCGTGATTTGGTATTTGCATGCACCACGTCCCGAATAATCGAAATCTAATAAGGTAATATAAAAGTACAACAATTTTAAAATACGATAAGTCATATTCTTTCAGGTATTATTATTTCCATGAATTCATTACAGCCTATCGCACGTCCACTGTAGAGCTTAAGCACTAAATCACATTAAAAAATGTTTATGCTGCAAAGGTTACAGTTTAAATAAATATTTTGGGGACAAAGGATTATGGAAAGATAACATACATAGATGGTTTTTAGAAGAGAATTGTAAAAGGTCCCTTAGGAAATTACAAGTATGTTTAGTAAACTTTCAAAATTTTGTGTTTTTCTGTTACATCTCAGTGTGTGACGGACTTGAATATGTAATGTTCGCTTAAAGGTCTCTGCTTGCTGTGCCGTTGTGTAGAAGATCCCCCGTCTACGTCCCTTTGACAAACGAAGTTTATTTTCTTACGTCGAAAAAATACAGATATTTAATTTCATTTTCAAGAAACATATCTGCCAAGGGTAGAAATTAAAAAAAATGTTGGTTTGGCAATCGCAGTTCTTTTATTATTATTAAGATGTTATCAGTAAGATGCTATTGCCTATTTCTGTTTCAATTTTCCTGTCGCGTCTATTAGGACACCAATGGGATGATATGGGGTAGTGGGTTGTGTTATCCCACCACTACACGGCGATAAGTACAGTTCAAGAATTCGACATTACTTTGATACATACACCACTGCAATTAAAAAAATCACCGTCTACAAATACAAAAAAGTTGCGAACTGTTCTATAATGTAAAATCAAAAGTAATTTCCTATTGTTTAATATTTCGTCATACGTACTCTTTGTATAATTAAATCGATCGAAACGGAAACGGGCGACGTAGATATGTATCTGACATTCTCAAAGTCTCTCAAGGTCTGTCGTGATCTATATTAAAACGGTAATGCTCACTTTTGAATATGTGTAATGTTTATAATTTGTACTATTTTTTTCTTTATTACAGAAACAGAAAGAGAAACTTTTTTATTCAATATAGATTATAAATAATACTTATTGAAAGTCACTCTTTTGTTTGATTACCACTGGTTCGGAAAAAACCTCTGTCCTGGGAAGAACCAGCAAGAAACCCAGCGGGACTTTTTTTTTATAAATAACAGTTTACAATCATGATGTTATACAAATTAACAACATAAATTAGAAATAGCTTGGTAGCGATCACCTCATTTCCAGGGGTTATTATCATCCATAAATTCCTTAATATTATAATAACCCTTTTTATACAAACTTAGTTTAATAAAGTTTTTGAACTTTGAGCAGGTCAAATTTTGTATATTTTCTGGAATTTTGTTGTAAAAGCGTATACATCGCCCCAAGAATGAATTACTGACTCGATGGAGTCGAGTAACTGGTACTACTAGCTTGTGTCTGTTCCTAGTATTTACAGAATGAATATCACTTATTTTTGTAAAACTACTTTTATTTTTATTTTCACATTACATTTTCATAAATGTATTGAGAGGCCAAAGTTAATATATTAATTTCCTTAAATTTTTGTCGCAGCGACTCTTTAGGCTTTAAATCATAAATTGATCTTATGGCCCTCTTCTGTAAAACAAATATAATTTCAGTGTCAGCTGCGTGTCCCCATAGCAAAATACCATACGACATTATGCTATGGAAATAGCTAAAGTAAACTAGTCTAGCTGTTTCAACACTAGTTAGACTTCTAATCTTTTTTACAGCATATGCTGCAGAACTAAGTCTGCTTGCTAGTTTTGATATATGAGGGCTCCATTGAAGCTTCGCGTCTAGTGTGATTCCAAGAAAAATGGTGGTATCTACAAGACTCAGTTTCTCCCCATTTAAAATTACATTAGTATTTAATTGTTTGACATTTGGAGTCATGAATTTCATACATTTTGTTTTAGTACCATTTAAATGCAAATTATTAACTTTGAACCAATTTACTAATTTAGATATAGCATTATTTACTTCGTCATATTTTAGTAATTGTCGACTTAATTTGAAAATTAAAGAAGTGTCATCTGCAAATAATACTATATCATGGTTATCTCCTACTATGTAAGGTAAGTCATTAATGTACACAAGAAACAGAAAGCGGCCGAGAATCGAGACTTGAGGCACGCCCATTTGTACCATCGACCCGGAAGAGCTCATATTGTTAATGACAACTTTTTGCGTTCTCTTACTTAAATATGAAATAATTAATTTAAGAGCATCACTTCTTACACCGTAGTGTTGAAGTTTCCTGATTAATGTTTCATGGTGAACACAATCGAAGGCCTTGGATAGGTCACAAAATATACCCAAAGCATCCTCTAAATTCTCCCATGCATTAAAGATATATTTAAGCAGCTCAACACCGGCATCAGTTGTCGAGCGACCCCTTGTGAAACCAAATTGATTTTTATGAAGTCAATTATTTATATTAAAAAAAATTAACATTTGATCAAGAACAATTTTTTCAAAAATCTTACTAAGTGTTGGTAGTACAGAAATAGGTCTAAAATTGGCGGGGTCTAATGTACTACCAGATTTAAATAAAGGTTTTACTTTACTATGCTTCATTAAATCAGGAAACACACCAGATTCGATACTAGTATTAAAAATAATAGCTAAATGAGGCGCGATTGTATCTATTATAGACGCAATAACTTTAACGGAAATCCCCCACAGATCCGCAGTTTTCTTAACATCAATAGTTTTAAAATATTATACAATATCTTTTGATGACACTTTATGAAATGTAAAATTCTTTGTACACGCATTTACATTTTGTTTAAGTAATGATTCGGCGACGGTAGGAGAAGAATTCAGTGACTTAGTGGTCAAGACTAACTATTTATAAACCACTGTTGCTCACAGGTCTTTCAGGAATAGTTGATGAGCACAGAAGGATTACTCGTGATACCTCCCTTGCACTTGTAATGTTGATGCCATCTCCAGGCGTTTAAATTAGTTTCTACATTTTTGGATGGATTTTTTGCCATCAGACGGCCGCTTGAACTTTTTCCGATAATCAGCACAATACACAGTGTGCAGTTGAGGCAGGCTTTTGGAGGAAAAGTTGGTGTATTCTCCGTTAGACAAGATAAGCATATAGGATTTGACCAAGGTTCGTAACCATATCAAAAGTTGTGAAACCTAAAATGATCCAGACTTCAAAGTTGACGGCACGATGATAAGCTGATGACAAGATGGTTCTACTACGACGTTAACACACCTCATTTTTCTAATCTTTTACAATGGCATTTGGTTTAATGTTACAACTGTGAATAGCTATTATTTTTTAATATTCTTAGTACTAATTCATTGTGACAAAGGAAACAAATTTCAATTGGCTATAAATTATGTGTGCCTATTGGTAGTTACAATTTCAGACTGCCATAATAGCCAATTTGCCACGAACAATCAAACAATGAGATTAATGGAACTTTATGATATGCTATTTAGTAATCAAATGAAAGTTATAGATTTATCTTTTTATTTTTGTACAATAACTTTATATTGTAGGCTTTTAAACAAAATATCTAATACCGGAAAACTTTTGGGCAATTTTTTATAAATAAATAAATTAAAATAATTTTTTTTTAGTTTAAATATTACTTAATTGTCACTCCTTTATGAATGCTACATTGGCTCGACTGGGAAAGGATCACGCGCAAACAGCACAGAGTAGCAGCGTGAAATAGCAGCAAAATGCTGCTGCGTTTGTAAATGTAGATGACGAGTACCGGAGACCCTTTATAACGGTAACAAGGTATTCTGTCGTAGGGGTGATAACGCATCTGCATTCTTGATCTATATAATATAGTCTGTGGGTCGACTCTACTACTTAACATCGCGTGAACTGGATATTTTTTTATAAAAATGAAATGACAAACAAACTTTTTTTTAATGAGGATGCAAACGAGCATGTGGCTCAGCTGATGGTCAACCATAAACAAGTGAAAGTCCAGGGGAAAAGCCGACAACGCACCTGGCGTTGTCGGCTTTTTAAAAGGAGTAAGCTAGTTCCTTGAAGGTTCCCAAATCGTACCAGTCCGAATATCTCGCCGATGCGGTGGTAAATAATTCCATAAAGAAATCGGGCGAGAAAGCAAACTCCTAGTAAATTGTACAGTGGTGGACCAAGCTGGTATTGTAGACGGTATCGTGAGTTATAGAGAGTTTACTACCTACTTGATTGTAAGTGGCTACATTCGTTCATGGATACCTGCAGTCAACTTCATACAGAGACTACAGATGCTTTGTCACCTCCGGGAACTAAGATGGAATGCCTTACATCCTGTAATTATACTGGCTCTCTACACTCTTGAAACTGGAACACAACAATGTACAAATTGCTATTTGGCGTCCGAAATAGGTAAGAGGGTTGTGTCCCCACAGACGGACACCTAGGCAGAAAAGGAGATTTACCTTACTCATATTTGTTACCACCACATTACCACCTTACTCATATTTGTCAACCTTACGTCTATATAAAAATCACAGCGAACAAAAAGTGGAGAAAAATTACATTTAAGTACAAATAATTACCACTTTCAATATTCTTTTATAGACAAAGAATTGAAAATTTTTGTAAACATTCGAATGAAGCAAGTGATAATTTTCTCTTTAATCTCGAAGGTAAGGATAATTTTCAAGTGCTTTTAGCGCGGAGTGGGAATAAGAACATTTGAATAAAATGCTTTTAGAGAGCTATGAGTAGTAAAGTTATGGAGATGAATTTTCTTTATATATATTGATCTTTATATCCAGATATAGATCATATTTATTTGTGGGATTGAAAATAAAACAAGAATCATTTTATAAATTAAAACATATATTAACCGTATGTTTTAAAGTTTACATGTTAAGTTATATGAAAGTAAAAATAAATGAATTATATTGCATTCCATATTGTCACTCTTCATACGTCCAATGCATTAATTTTTTTAGTTTCCGTTACGCATAGGTACCAATGGTCAGACAGGTAATTAATTAAAAATATGTTAAATATAAGAGCCGTGGTAGCTCAGATGGTTGGCACTTGCGGTAAATTTCACAATACGCGAGCAACCCGGGTTCGATCCCCGCCGGCACCAATGAAATTGTTAATTGCAATTTTAAGTGCTGATTACCACGTGCTCGGCGGTGAAGGAAAACATCGTGAGGAAACCTGCATGTCTGAGAAAAAGAAAGAAATATTTTCGAAGACATGTGAAGTTCGCCAACACGCATTGGAGCAGCACAGCGGACACTTCCTTGCCCTAAAACCCTCTCAGAAATGAGAGGAGGCCTGTGCCCAGCAGTGGGACGTGTACATAGGCTGTAACTTTACTTTACTTTTTTAACTTTATGTTAAATATTAGTACGTAGTACTATTATTTATTCTGTGATTTTAAAATATTGTAATAGAAATCTGTGATTATTAAAATAATCAAGTATATATCAAATTTTGTTTTTCGAATATTTTTTTATATGTACAGCGATATTTTTGAGCCGCTGCAAACAACCGATACAGTATCCACTCACGACGGTGGCTGAGGCCGAAGTGAGTAAACAAGGTAGTCTATTTAGTAAAATAAATTATTACAAGGCTGCTCAAAACACCGAAAATTTCGGCATTTCTACGCCGAAAAAAATAATTATAACTAAACAAAAGAAAATTAAACTACCATTTACATTCCATGACTTCCCACATGATGAAGAGATTAAAAAATAGATTGAGTTAAACAATTAATATTTTCAAAAGTTACCGTGTTTACCACTCCATGCAGACTTGATAAATCTACACCATAAGCCACTAAAACCACTTTTTTATGTAAACAATGTGCTTTTTATATAATTTACGTGTTCAATATGATTGTCAGATACGATTTTAAGCGACAAAACGTTGGAATCTTAATTTTAGGCGCTAGTAGAAATGCAAAATTAATTTAATTTTGTTATGATACCTTTCATTCAATGAAATTTATACTCCCAAAGAAATTTCCTACAAAGTTTGATCTAGCAATGTATTCAGAAATAGAAAGCAAACAAATTTTTACACCGCCACCGCCTGCGTGTTTTTTGTTCGTAAATATCATTGAAATAATTCCCATATTTTTGAGGTTGTTCGTATTTAACTTCCATTCATTTATTTTGATTCTTGCTTAACTTTTGAGAGTTGTTTTGGCATAACCAAAACAAGTCTCAAAAATTATTTGGTTATTATTAACTTTTAAAGAAAAGCAGCATTTCGTTTTTTTGGCATTTACTTTGTTATAACTGAAAAGTTTATATATTTTTAGCATATTATATTTTTAGCATATATTCTATTTTTAGCATATAGTTACAAGGAGTTTTATGTAAATTAAATAACGTTTTATTTTCAAGGTTAAAAGATTTTTACTTTATTCTTGCTATTCGATAATGGCGCACTTAATTAAGACTTTTTCATCGTAAATTATTTTGTTTTAAAGGAGAACCAAAATACAGAAGCATTTGATTATGGAAATATTTTTAAAATTATTATTTTAAATATGGGGAAGCTTTTTTTAAAGTTTACTATGTTGAAGCTTAAGTATCTTAATGCTAGATTTACTACCTTTGAGTGGATTTCCGACCTATAACGAATGTCTTTTCAATCATACGGATTGATCGTTATTGAAAATTAAAAGTACCAAAAATATAAATGACGACGGCTTATTAATGGAATAGCTACTCCTGCATCGTAGGTCTTCTCTCAAAATGATAGTTTATTTGTATCCCCATTGTGTATATACTCGTGTGTCTGACATTCTTAGGTAAGTAAATCGCTAAAGTATAAGTAGTGAACAAAACATCACTTTGACCAGTTTCACTCGGTGAGACTATGACGTAAGTCGGGACCCTAAACTTGTGTAAATATTTGCTTGACTTGCAGGAGCTCGTGCGGCCAGGTTGTTTAATATCAAATGTCCTTTATTCTTTCTGAAACAAACCTTTCCCCATGGTAACTAATAGTAAAGGATGGATATCATCATGATCGATGACAGTTTGTGACCATTTCAATCCCCATTGCCCCAGCTAATTAAAACAAATTTGATCGACAGCAAATTCTCTTAAAATACAGATTTTAGCTAAGGATGATTAGTAAGTCTAATTAAACTAAAAACATACTAATTTTAGTACTAGAGATGGCTTCAGTTTGAAATACAGTGAATAATATAGTTTAATCCAAAGTCAAGCATACTACTACAGATAGTTGCCCCATCGGATGCTTGGCGTTTCACCACTGTTTTCGAGAAGTTTTCTTCTTCCCACGACAACTTTGTTAAATCAGCTGCCACCAGCGGTTTTTACGCATTAAGATTGATTTAGGGACATTCAAAGAAAAGAACCTACACTTTTTAAAATGGCGTAACACACTTGGAATTGTTCTGTACAATGTGGAATTGTTGTCACTTACCAATACTTACCATCAAGTGAGGCGTATTGCTCGTTTGTCCATTTCTATAAAATAAATCTATACCAAATCTCATGAAAATCTTGAATACACAGATAGACGGAGGGACAAACATTCTAGAAACGACTGATTTGGCTTCAGTATATTTTATCTAGTTCCTCCGACTTGTTTCTTTTAGAAAATATAAGAACTACGAACAACTTCTACATATTTATTATTAGAATAGATTAATATAAATTATTCTTTGGCGTTATATTGAATTTTCCCATTTCTCACGAATAAAACATAATATCTTCCACCACATAAACTTTTATCGTATTTTTTCGATCAGTAAGTATTATCAAGTTTCATATTCATACCAAGAAACAATATTGATAGGTACTCATAAAAATAGACCGTATTACGTCTTTGGTAATAAACAGGGATATTGTCCGGGCATCAAAGTCTATTTTCATCATCATTCATTCATTGTAATGAATGAATGATGATGAAAATAGATTTGCCCGTCAAAAATCCACTGTTGAACAACGCCTTCCCCATATTTTGCTTATATATATTGACTTTGCCACAGTAGGCACACTTGGCTGGCAGGTTGGCAACCGCAGTTTTTTATTATTTTAAGCTATCACCAAGAAGAAGTTGCTGCCCACCTCCTGTTTCAGTTTCCCTCTGTCGGTTCTTATGACACCAACGTGATGCTTTGGGGTAGTGGATTCTCTTACACCGCCATTTCACAACGCCTAATATCTATGAATTATTATTAGTTCTGTTGACAAGATTGACTTGACTTTTTCTGCCGAGTCCGTATGAAAGGCAATACCTATTATACACAGCTCTTTTATTACTGTGTTCAGATTTGAAAAGAATGAGAGTCACTTTCAGTACAATTCTTAAGGAATGATAAATCGAAACTGAGTATGGCATACGCAGCTGAAGCTAATAGTCAAGGGTGACAATCGGAGTCGTGAATCCTACACAAGCATTTTGAAGCTTATTCGGGTAGCCACTTAACCGACGTCCACCCCGCGCGAGTGATTCTCGGCTGACCAGTCCGCGCATTAAATGTCCCTATTTTTTTACGACCGCGCGATACTGTCTTAACAAAAACGATTACTACTGAAAAACTACTATAGTTACATTCAAATAAAAAATATTCTTAAAAAACTCAAAGAATTCAAAATTTAATTTTGTTAAAAGAAAATTAGTCTAATTAAAATAAAGTCTGAAAATAAAGCTTAGAAATGGGAATATAAAAAAAAATCATATTTATTTTTTATTTCGAGTTTTACAAGAAAAGTATAATACTTACTGGAGACAATTATTTTATATTATAATAGTACATGATAATATTATAGTACATAATATTCCCTTTAAAATGTTAAGTATATAATGTTTACCCAATATAAATTTGAATAAATACCTAAACAAATAAATAAAAATAAGTTTTAATAATTTCTAGACTCATCTCAACAGATATGTCTCTTATAAATTGCTATCAACGTGTTGATAGTGAATCATTCTTTTATATTTAGCATTCATTTAACACAAACAACTGATTAGAATACATTTTAAGCTTAAAAAAAATCAATAAACGACGGTCGCGTATAGTGATTAAAATTTTGAGCTAAATTATTATAATATGTAAACGTTTTGGAATTTTCGAAATTTAATTTAACTGGATGGAACTCCATCCGCGGCTGGTCGTTGCTGCTGGTGATAAGAGGGCTGGTTCTTTCCTCGCTCAAAGGCTAAGTATAGCCATTCAGCGGGGAAACGCAGCCAGCGTTCTTGGCATGATACCGTGGGACTATATGATATTTAAGTTTCTAGTTTAAGTTTTTTTTTAAATTATTATTATAGTTTTTAGTATTGTAGATAAAAATAAGTATTATGTATTTAATTTAATTTTAACTTGTTTTTCTAAATATTTTGTTACTATTATACAGATAAAATTCACTTTTACAGATGACAAATTTCATATAGCACCATCTATAATTTTTACTATATTAATAACAGCTGTCTTTTGCGCTGTACACGTTTAAACCGAAAGATGTCATTTGGTGACTACAGTCACCATGGACAGGTGAGGCAATCATTGTTTTTAGGGACTGTAGTCACCGTGGACGGTTGAGTAGGTAGTTAATGTTAAAAGGCAGGATTTTTTATGGAATAAGGTGACAAACGAGCATACAGTTGACCTAATATTAAGTGGATGCTGGGACCCTGATTAAGAATAAAAATGCAGATACGTTTTTAGCCCCGAGTACTAACATGAAATGCCTGGTTTCCAACAAAAAGGGTCTTGGGTTCTGTACATTCACCATACGTAACACAGCAGCATTAATCTGCTATTTTACGTTAATATTTTGTGAGAGCCTGGGCATCTCCGCTCGAGCCAACGCATTTGTGCTACAACTGTATAGCTAAAACATTCTACCCAGCACTACAGCATGACTCTAACATGTATAAATTCAGTGAAAAAGGTAAAAATTGGGTTCTAGATTTCGCTTAAAATATTTTTTTAAATTGCATTTATAGTAGCCGCCTTTTAGTGGACTAGTCGAATCTGTCCTTAGATGCGGAATTATTTTCTGGGGTTACTCAACTGACATAGAAGTTGCGTTTAAAAGTCAGAAAAGATGTATCCGCGCTATGTTTATGCTATATTTTATTAAACATAGAATTCTTACACTTCCGTCCTTATAAATATTGAACATGGCTGTTTTTGTCAGGGCCAATCCTAACCTATTTCCACGGTTGTCTGACAAAGAAAAGCGCAACCGTCGTGATGGAAGTAAATTGTGCTTGCAACAAGCAAGAACGGCTCTGCTAAGAAAGTGTAGTATGCATGGCTCCTACAATCTATAATAAAATTCCTCAGATGTATAAATCACTGAACAGCAATATTTTTAAAAATAAATTAAAAACCTTTTAAATGAAAAATGCTACTACACTGTAACTGACTTTCTTAATGATAAATTTTGACATTAGATAATTACCTTATACATACATATACTTTTAATTATAATTGTTGTAAGTAAGAATTTCACTGACTTTGTATATTAATAGACTGCTAATGTTAAATGAAAACTAACAACCTAACACTTTAAATTTTACACACCAAATATCGGTAAGACATGTTGATACTAATAACACTAACACCAAGAATATATATCTGCCCATGCAATGTATATCTCACACATGTTTTAGTAAATAAAATATCTTATCTTATCTTATCGAATGGCTAGTATTTCCATTATTTAATTTTAGATATTACAGATGATTGATTATATCATTTAACAGGCACAATATAATGGATCAAGAAGTATTTCATTTTAAGTACTCTATGATTTATGAATTCTAACTCGGTTTTAATGCGAAAGAAATTAATAAAAATTCGTTTGGTCTTTGAACCATTTAAAGTGCGTATGATCCAATAAGTTCCAATGGTCATGAAGATTTAAGACAAACAAACAAAGAGCAAAGAAGCTTGATGACGACGTTCTGAAAACCTTATTATTTATTTAATGAAAATTTACCATTATTGACTACGAGGGAGATCGAAGATAGGTTTAAGCGTTTACGATTGAAAATCACTTCACAAGCTTGATTTTATCTTGGACTGTATATAACCGAAAATGTGTTTCTTCCACCAAGACAATAGCAGGCCTCACGTAACTTAAGGAAATAGGAGAAACTCCAGATTCTTGCTTATAAAGTTTTATCACATCCACTATAGAATCAATTAGGTCACCTGATTCTCAGGGAATTTTCACAGTTGCCGCATAGTCGTCATGATATGCGATCAAATATGTTTATTACTAAAAAACTTTGCAATAGCATTAGCTAACAAATAGCTATAGTAAATGATTTATGACATTCCTCGCGAAGACCTATATTCAACAGTGCCAATACATAATGGGATGTAATCCAAATGCTGAAGATGATTATGTGCTATGATAAAATTCATAGAAAACAATAAGGAAACAAATAAGCAAAGGAGACTGTATGACGCTCTTTTCACTGTCGTTTCACAGTTAATGCGAAACGTTTTTCGAGTGGAAAGATAACGTTATAATTAATATGAAAATTAGATGAAGCTCAAGGCCGATTGTTAAAAAGTCACAAAATATCATCCACGTGACTGCTTCATTGTATACGTCCTAATGTTTATAAACCATTACAAATTAATGGTTTGTACGTTATAGGCTCAGAGTTATTTCTATTTCCCATTAAATCAGTTTGTTTTTACAATTGCGGTGATTATTCGTTGTGTTCTCGCCAATGGTTTATGTTTAGTGATTACAGTTTTTTTTTGTGGTTGCTTGATTATAGCTTTATATTCAATGTAACAATTTGTTATAATACACCATATTAACATTCAAACTGATAATGATTTCTTATATTTACGCGAACACTATACATTGATTAAAACTAATTTTATGGATTTTATCGCGTTTAATTTGCCTTATTTTAATTCCCGGCGTTTCGGAATTGGACCAATAGTAATAATTAAAAGCTGAAGGTACTCCGGGTTAACTTTGACATCGGGACGTCAATCACCTCAGTCTCCCCCGTGGCCATGGATGCTGCAAAGCACCTGTAACGTCGGGAATTCAGATTAATTTTAGTGATTTAAAGACAGTTTTAACGACATTTGATTTTAAATTAAAAAATCATTTATTTCGGAACTAGTCCATATCACACTTCATAAATACACATCGAAATTAAAATATTAAATCTAAGTTATGATGTCAATTATATATGAATAACATAAAAAAATCATTTAAATTAAATTGTTACAATTACTTAATTTCATATAAACTACAAAAACACAACAAAACAGATATAAGAAAACAGATACACAGCTCTAACGTAATCTAAATTTAGGTTAAGATCCGGAGTGCTCGACATGCATCCTGGTCCAGTGTCGCATTATAAGGCAATCCAGATCCATCCGCCAGGCAAACAGTTACATGTAGCCATTTGAGCCGTCCCGTAAGCGGCTCATCAGGGACGCGACTCGCTTCCGAATGATCGTTGCGAATTCGTCCTCGATAAAATTCGTAAAACAGTTTTATTCAATTCAAACCGATTTTAAATAAGTTTTTTAACATATGTTATCAGATTTCTCGGACACGGCTGAACCAATTTTAATGATTAATTTTGATTACTTCAGGGGTGGTCCCTTATAAATTTGAAGAAAAATTCCATTCTTATGTGTAAAATATAGGAGATGAAGATTTTAATGTAACAATTGAGAAGATATTCCTTAAACCACTCAAAATCTTTTGAAGTCGACGCTTTCAATCTGACACAGCACCGGCTGCTGATGATGATAGCATGATATGCTATTATGAAAAATGTATTGCATACCTTAAGCGAAAGCGCAAGGTGTGTTCTACTATCGCCTAAAAATTAAGATTCCAACATTTTATCGAATAAAATCGTATCTAGCAATCATATTATACATATAAATGATATAAAAAGCACATTGTTAGAAAGATAAATGATTGTTGAACTTATTAATAATTTTTTAAAATCGATTAATTGCTATTTTTAAATAAAAAAAAGGGTTTTAGTGGCTTATGGTGTGGATTTATCATGTCCCCTGTGGCTTGTAAACACAATAACTTTTGAAAATATTAATTGTTTAACTCAATCTATTTTTTAATCTCTTCGTCGATCATGTGGGAAGCCACTGAATGTAAATGGCAGTGTACTTTTGTTTTGTTTAGCTATAATTAATTTTTTTCGGCTCCAAAATGGCGAAATTTTCGTTGATTTGTTAGCCTCGTATACAAATTAATTCTGTAAATGGGAAGCTACAGCCACAGAGTAGTAATGAGTAGTTTAGTTTGGCTCACAGAGTACATTATATATAGGGAATAATGTAAAATAAATAAATTATACTGAAAATTTAATTACAAATTTGTTTTGTAACAAAATAGTAAGTTAGCAAGGTTCGATTGTATTTTAAACTATTCATTAATTTGTTTGATTCTAAATTGGCCTAGCATGGCTAAATTTAAAAAAGCGACATCTACTGCAACATGGACAAACTGTCATGACATAATAATACCTCTAAGAAAAATTATAGTATGGACTGTTATGCCACTGGTTTGGCTTCAGTCTTGCTAGGGGTATATATGTTCTGTGGTCTTGCTGCAGTCACCTTCGTGAGTGGACATTGTATCGGTTGTTTGCAGCGGCTCAAAAAGATCGCTGTACAAATACACAATATTCGAATAACCAAATTTCTTAAATACTTAATTATAATAATAATAAGACATTTTTTATTACAATATTTAAAAGCACAGAATAAATAATAGTAGTACGTACTAAAAGCAAGTAGTATAATTTTTTATGGTCATGGGTGACATTTTCATGGTTTTCGAGGGTGTTGAAACCGATAGGGTTGTCGAAATGTAAATCCAAGATGTCAGCCGCAATAGGTATCAATTTTTTCATCATGGGTGTCATTTTTATGGTTTTCGAGGGTGCTGAAGCCGATAGTGCTGTCGAAATGTAAATCCAAGGTGGTGGCTGCAATAGGTATAAATTTTTTCATCAGGAGTGTCATTTTCATGGTTTTCGAGGGTGTTGAAACTGATAGTGCTGTCGAAATGTAAATACAAGATGGCGGCTGAATTAGGTACCAATTTTTTCATCATGGGTGTCATTTTCATGGTTTTCGAGGGTGTTGAAGCCGATAGTGTTGTCGAAATGTAAATCCAAGATAGTGGCTGCAATATATATATATTTTTTTATCTTGGGTGTCATTTTCATGGTTTTCAAGGGTGTTGAAGCCGATAGTGCTGTCGAAATGTAAATCCAAGATGGCGGCTGCAACAGGTATCAATTTTTTCATCATGGGTGTCATTTCGATGGTTTTCGAGGGTGTTGAAGCCGATAGTGCTGTCGAAATGTAAATCCAAGATGGCGGCTGCAATAGATATAATTTTTTTCATCTTGGGTGTCATTTTCATGGTTTTCGATAGAGTTGAAGCCGATAGTGCTGTCTAAATGTAAATCCAAGATGGCGGCTGCAAAAGGTATCAATTTTTTCATCATGGGTGTCATTTTCATGGTTTTCGAGAGAATTGAAGCCGATAGGGTTGTCGAAATGTATATCCAAGGTGGCGGCTGCAATGGGTACTAATTTTTTCATCATGAGTTTCGAGGGTGTTGAAGCCGATAGTGCTGTCGAAATGTAAATCCAAGATGGCAGCTGAAGTAGGTACCAATTTTTTCATCTTGGGTGTCATTTTCATGGTTTTCGACATTGTTGAAGCCGATAGTGCTGTCGAAATGTAAATCCAAGATGGCGGCTGCAGTAGGTATAAATTTTTTCATCATGGGTGTCATTTTCATGGTTTTCGAGAGAGTTGAAGCCGATAGGGTTGTCGAAATGTAAATCCAAGATGGCGGCTGCAATAGGTATCAATTTTTTCATCACGGGTGTCATTTTCATGGTTTTCGAGGACGTTGAAGCCGATAGTGCTGTCGAAATGTATTTAAACTACTTTAAAAATTCCGTATAATCATGTTATACGTAATTTTTTTAATGCGCTTAAGGTATGCCCAATTGGATTTACCAATATATTTTATTCTTTTTAGTATTTGAAGTCGATTTTTATTTTTTAGTAAGTATAAAGTTTAATTTATATGTAGTTTATACAGGATATCATGTATTTTAATTAAATTAATATGAAATAACTTGAGATCTTGGCTTAATAAAGCTAAGCTAAGATCTAAAGTTATTTAACTCTTAGCTTAACTTTATCTGTTGACCGTGCGGCTACGGTGTAAGAAATTCATTAATAACTTTAGATACAAACTGAACTGGAGCGCTTTACACGTTTTATAGCTGGACCTGTATTAATGTATATATTTATTTGTGTTTGAATGTAATGAAATTTCGAGACTCAGTTTCAGATATCTGAATAATCAATAATTGTACAGATGTACATAATAAGAACAGAACTCAATGCAATAATTTCATAACTGTGAGTAGACAATGTGCTAGAGCCACGCTGCAGCCTTATTATGGTTACAGCATACCCATTCATGTGGCATGACCAGGGAGGGACCGCGTTCTCACAGAATATCGCTGCTGTAATAATGCTTTTGTATCTTGTGTGGTGAGTGTAGAAAAAGGGAGATTCTTTTTACTGGTAACATGGCATTCTATAAGTATGGTGACACCATTAAGATTGACGATCTTTATTTTGATTCTTAATCGAGGGTAGATGTAGGTGTTTATAGACCACAGCATCCAACTACTATCTGTTGGTGGTACCTCAGTTGTGACTTAGTCTACAAAAAAGTAAGTAGTATTCTAACTGGGATCATCACACCGCAATCAATGCGTGTTGCTTAAGTTTGTCGAGTTTAATATAATTATATAGCATCTATTCAAAAATATACCCTGCATTTAATTTCAGATAAAACACTAAAATCAAAATTTATATCTAGTCTGTTAAAACTTTCAATAACTCCTTATGAATATTTAATTTACATTGTGCCAAACTAAAACTCAGTCTGTTCTCTCAGACAATCATTTTATTGTAACTTAAATTTTACATGATGTCTTAAATGTATTAACATAATACTTTATTGTACAAATATTCTATTTTAGGCGTTAAATAAACGAATACTACTCGTTTAGATCGTTGATAAATTAGTTTTCGTTTGTTTAGTATACCGAATTCCCGAGCTTCGGACGCTGGGCGGCACAAGGAAAATATCGGATATTAAAGTTTTATTTTCGTACAAATTCTTAGCGTGATAGAAGGTGCGCGTTCTTTTTAATAGGTTTTTAACTCGATGCGAACCGTGTACCGGATGTTTGCTTTTTAAATGAAATATTGTTCCGCAGGCGAGTACTGGTATGATAAATAATGTTAACGTGTTTATGAATGAAGTGTTAAGGTATATAAAAATATTTACGAGTATATTCTACACAGTCAGGTCATAAGTATTGTCACACAGTAAAAACTTTTCTTTTAGAATGCTGGCCACAAAAAAGTTTATTGAATTCGAATTTCGAATTGTTCATGAAAATAAAACTGTATACTTTTTAGAATTTTACTCATTTTTAAATATGGAGCGGACGCTTAAAGAAGACCGTGTTGCAGTTATTGCGTTGCATCGTTGCGGTTACGCGCCAATTCAAATTTTTGACACACTGAAAAATTTGAATATAACCAATAGATTCGTTTATCGTACCATCAAACGATACAATGAAGACTCTAGTGTAGATGACAGGTCAAGAAGTGGTCGCCCTCGGTCTGTTAGGACTCCAGCAGTGATAAAAGCTGTGAAGGCGCGAATTCAAAGAAATCCCAAACGTAAGCAGAAACTGTTGGCCCTTCAGATGGGGTTAAGCAGAACCACGGTAAAAAGGGTGTTAAATGAAGACTTAGGGCTTCGGGCATATCGAAGAAAAACAGGACATCGTTTGAATGCTCGTCTAATGGACTTGAGACTGAAGAGATGCCGCGCTTTGTTGAAGCGGGAAAAAAATATCGGGAAATTCTTTTTCCGGATGAAAAATTTTTACCGTAGAAGAGAGCTACAACAAACAAAATGATAAGGTGTACGCACACAGTACTGAAGAAGCGAGCAACCGTATTCCGCGTGTCCAACGAGGTCATTTTCCATCCTCGCTCATGGTATGGTTGGGAGTTTCTTATTGGGGCTTAACAGAGGTACATTTTTGTGAGAAAGGTGTAAAAACGAATGCAGTTGTGCATCAAAATACAGTCCTGACGAACCTTGTGGAACCTGTTTCTCATACCATATTCAATAACAGGCACTGGGTATTCCAACAAGATTCGGCGCCAGCTCATAGAGCGAAGGGCACACAAGACTGGCTGGCGGCGCGTGAAATCGACTTCATCCGGCACGAAGACTGGTCCTCCTCCAGTCCAGATTTGAATCCGTTAGATTACAAGATATGGCAACACTTGGAGGAAAAGGCGTGCTCAAAGCCTTATCCCAATTTGGAGTCACTCAAGACATCCTTGATTAAGGCAGCCGCCGATATTGACATGGACCTCGTTCGTGCTGCGATAGACGACTGGCCGCGCAGATTGAAGGCCTGTATTCAAAATCACGGAGGTCATTTTGAATAAATTTTAGTGTCATAAGAATCTATGTTTTGTTAAGTTCATTTTGGTATATAAATAGTTATATAATGAGCAAACTTGTTTCAATTATTTTATATTAAACTTGTGACAGAATTTATTACCTAACTAGGTATAATAAGGGAAACGTTTAATTTTTTGCTACAAAACGTGGATTATTGAATCGATTTTAAACTATGGTTAAAAAATAAGCATTATTGATTTTTAACACAAATTTAATTTAGAATTTATTAGCTTAATTATAGAATTTGTTATCAACTACTTGACTACAGGTCCAACTATCGGATCATAGCTCCTCCTATCCTAGCTATAAACCATCGTCTCGATCAAACGAATATATTATTATGTCAATATAATCTTAGTCGGTTAAGTCGTTCAGAAGCTACACGATCACTAACAGACTCACCAACGATTATACATTCAGAGACATATATTACCTATGTATACTAATGGCCTCTTTACATAAAGTAGTTTATTATTAGTCTCGGGCCACTAGAATAAGGCTAGCTAGAACACTAGAGAAAGAGATTCGTGGAAATACGCGAACTAAAATATAAAGTATGGAATTTGACAGCAAATCCCCAGAAGACACAAGTTTGCGCGTTTACCGCTAAAAAGAACCCCTTTGTCGTATCCCCTCAGTTTCAAGGTACTCCCCTTGTTGCCTCAGCCAGTATCGGAATCCTTGGCGTCGACATATCGAGTGACGTGCACTTTCGTGGTCACTTGGAAGAGAAGGCCAAATTGGCCTCTAAAAATCTTGGCGTGCTCAGCAGAGCGGGACAGTATTTCATGCCGGCACAACGCCTGCAACTTTACAAGGCTCAGGTTCAGCCTCACATGGAATACTGTTCCCATCTCTGGGCAGGGGCTCCCCAGTGCCAGCTCCTTCCACTTGACCGCATCCAGCGCAAAGCAGCTCGAATCGTCGACGACCGAGTCTTTTCCGATCGGCTCGACTCATTGGCGCTGCGAAGAGATGTTGCATCTATTTGCATTTTCTTTCGCATTTACCACGGGGAGTGCTCTGAGTAACTGTTCGGATTAATCCCAGCCGCCAAATTTCACGCACGCACATCGCGGCAGAACTCCGGATACCATCCACACCATCTGGATGATTGGCGGTCCACCACTGTGCGATTTAGAAGATATTTTCTTCCTCGCACGACTTCCTTGTGGAATCGATTACCATCACCGATTTTTCCGGACCGATACGACTTAGGGACCTTCAAGAAAAGAGCCTACTCCTTTTTAAAAGGCCGGCAACGCGTCTGCAATTCCCCTGGTGTTGCGGTTGTTCATGGGCGGCGGTAGTCACTTATCATCAGGTGAGCCGCATGCTTGTTTGCCCCCTCTCCTATAAAAAAAAATATAAAATTTCGCGAATTTGGCGCCGCGGCTGCGACTCTTTAGTTAGAAAGACTCTTCTTAAACCATAACTCAAAATCCGTGACTATTAATAAGCTAGGTTTTATAATAAGACGGATTATATGTAATTTTTTTTACTAAAGAAAATCCTATGCTGTTAACGTTTGTCTCCACTCTCCATGTCTTCCTTGTCTCTTTTCAAGGTGAGACTATTCAGTTATGTGTTGACGGAGCCCATATTGTTTTCTTACTTAAGAGTTTTGCTTGTTTTTGTTAATGCACAGAAAATTTGTTCTTCTTGTTGTCATGTTTATTCTAAGGCATATTATTCTAAAATTAAATTCAGCTTATGTTTTTAAACCAGATTTTTATTGCTGAGCCTTGATTCATGAACTACTAGGTACTACGAGTATGTTTAATAAGTTCACAGATAGGCTCTGATGATATTTGTGATGTTCTAAACGAAAACACAGTTTTATTTCTCCATTTCAATATTTTTTTAATTTTATGAAGTCCATGGATATCCGAATAAATAAAAATTTTAATAATTTTTTGGCATTCATACAGTATAATATTATTAAAAGTACGAAAAATTGTTATTTACTTCTCGTTTGTGGGTTATCATAAAAATAAATGAATAAATCAACACAAATCTTGGAGAAGAACGTTCGAAAAATTATGCAAGATATAGGCTTATCAAATATATAAAAGTAAAAAATAAAAGTAAAAAATGTAGAAGCGTGCTCGTCGCGACCCCTGCCAGCCCTTTTCAGGGCTGCAATTCTACTTAGCTGCGCACCTATGTCAACGAGGGTTAGGGCGTCCCCCCAAGGCGACGCACACCAGCTCGTCCCCGTTGGTGTGGAATGCAGCGCGCAAAGCGGCGATGGGGACCGCCACCCGTCACGCACAGCCCGACACGGCGGAAGGTGGAGGACAGAGTGCAGAGTTGGCACGTGGAATGTTAGAGGAGGCATGAGAGATAAGACGAATGAGTTGATCGAAATAATGAAAGAAAGAGAATTAGATGTCGTGTGTATGTCGGAGACCAAACGGAAGGGCAGTGGTACTGAAGAGCTCCCTGGCGGGGCGTTAGCTCTATGGTCCGGAGTCCCGGAGAGCGAGAGCGCCCGCCAGGGAGTGGGGGTGCTGCTGTCGTCTCGCTTGGTCGATGTTATGACTGAATATAAGGTTGTGAACTCAAGACTTCTCTGGGTTCGCTTTAAATTGGGACTGACGAAGTTATTCCTTTTGGCTGTTTATGCGCCGGTAGCTTCGTCGTCCAGGGCTAAGCTGGAGGAATTTTGGGAGAATGTAAGAGAAGTTCTAGATTTGGCTAGGGGAAACGAAAGAATTGTTGTGTGTGGTGATTTGAATGGATGGGTTGGTACCGCTCGACCAGGGTTCGAGTCGGTGCTTGGAAAGTTTGGCGATAAAAGGGTTAATGATGCTGGCAAGCTTATACTGGCGGTATGCAAGGAAAAGGGTCTTCTTGTGACAAACACTATGTTTAATCACAAGAAGATCCATATGTACACTAGAGAAAGTAAGAATGAGAGAAGTATGATCGATTTGTTCCTGGTGGATGACCAACTGCGAAAACAGGTGATGGATACGCGAGTGTTCAGGGGTGCTGACCTGGGAACGGATCACTATCTAGTGATTACTAGATTTAGGGGTCTGTTCGCGGGTTGGCGCTACCGGACGGCAGTAACAGAACCACAGTCGGTCTGTCGCATCCGAAGCTGGAAGCTTCAGGAAGCGGATACTAGGGACAAATATCATGCGAGGGTAGCCGAGAAGCTTGACAACATCGATGGCAGAAAAGAATGTGTTGAAAGAACCTTAGGGATGGAATGGTAAGTGCAGCGGAAGAAGTGTGTGGAACGATTAAAAGAGGCAGTAGTAAAAGAAGAGATGCATGGTGGAATGATGAAGTGAAAGAAGCTGTAAAGAAGAAGAAGAAAGCATGATTAGACTACTTGGCCTCTAGTAATGATAAGGATATGAGAGAGAAGATGAACGAAAGATATAAGCTGCAGAAAGTTCACACGAAAGCATTGATTGAGGAAGTGCGTGAAAGGTGTAGAATGGAAGCGGACGAAAGGTTGTCGCACAACTTTAAGGAGAACTCTAAACTCTTCTGGAAAGAGGTTGGAAGGACCCGAAGTGGTGCGACGGCCTTAAGAATGAACAAAGTGCTTTCGGGAACTAATGACGTCCTCTCAGAAAAATCGGACGTCATGCAGCGATGGAGCGAATTTTATAGAGAAATGTATGCGTGTGATGATCTTAGTGAGGGATCCGGGGATGACGTCGAGACTGGTACGCCAGACCCGGACCTCGATGACACTGAGGTCATCAGTATGAAAGAGATTGAACGTGCGATTCGAAGTTTGAAATGTGGTAAGGCTGCGGGACTAGACAGAGTTACTGCTGAAATGGTCAAGTATGGTGGGCCTCGCGTCTGGGACAGCTTTCATCTGCTGTGCAATTTGTGCTGGCGGACGGGGGATGTCCCGAATGATTGGCGATCCGCAGTCATTGTGCCTTTATATAAAGGTAAAGGTTCACATTTTGACTGCGGGTGCTATCGGGCGATCAGCTTGACCAGTTTAGCAAGTAAAGTTTACTCGAAGGTTTTGACACGTAGGATGCAAGAGAAATCGGAAAGATTTCTATGGGAGGCACAATGCGGATTTAGACCTGGAAGAGGATGCACGGATCAAATGTTTTCTCTACGCATGATCACGGAGAAGCTTCTGGCTGCTAACCGGAAGATTTTCTGTGCTTTTGTGGATCTTGAGACAGCATTTGATAAGGTTGTAAGGAAGAAAATGTGGGAACTGTTGCCGGGGTATGGTGTGGATGGTCGATTGCTAAGGGCTGTGCAGTCACTTTACTGTGACTGTAAAGCCCGTGTGCGGGTAGGGCATGACCTGTCACCCATGTTTAGCGTCCAAACGGGCGTAAAACAGGGTTGTGTCATGTCTTCCTGGCTGTTCATACTGTATCTCGACAGCTGTTTACAGAAGCTGAAAGATAGCTGTTTGGGTGTGAAATTGGGTGACATTAAAATAAATTGTCTGCTGTATGCTGATGATGCAGTGCTTATTGCACCATCAGAGGCAGAACTGCAGGCATTAGTCACGTGTATGAAAGAGGAATGTGAAATTAAAGGTCTCCGCTTGAATGCTAATAAAACTAAGGTTCTGGTATTTGAAAGGGACGAAGAGAGAACGAAGTGTGAAATATGGGTAAATCAGGAATGTCTAGAACAGGTAAATTAAATTGTATACTTGGGGAGTGCATTTAGCCGGGATGGAAGATGTGATTTAGATGTGGACAGGCGTGTCGCTGCCGGGAACAAAGTCAATGGTGCCCTGACTGCGTTAGTCAAAAGGCAAGGCGTAGTGAAGAGTGCACGCCTTGCAATACATAACGCAGTGTTGGTACCGACTTTGTTATATGGCAGCGAAACCTGGGTATGCCAGAAGAAGCATAAAAGCAAGTTGAATGCAGTGGAGATGCGATCTCTTCGTAAAATGTGCGGCGTCACCATGGCTGACCGAAAGCGAAACGAAGAGATTCGCAATATGGCAGGTTTGAAAGATGACCTTATCACAAAAATTGATAAGGGCGTGCTTCGATGGTTTGGGCACGTTGAGAGAATGAGTGAAGACCGAATGGTGAAGAAAATATATAGCGCGAAAGTTAATATTAAAAGGTGTCGAGGTAGACCGAGACTAACTTTCGAAGACCATGTGAGCAAATTGCTCGAAGAGGGGAGGGTCAAGAGTACTCGGATACCTAGACGTGCGTGTATGAAGAAGATAATGAATCTGAAAGAAGCGAAAGAGGTATGTAAGGATCGTGACACCTGGCGATCTGTTCTCTCTGGCTACCCCGTCAGGGATTGTGCGTGACGATAAGTAAGTAAGTAAGTAAGTAAAAAATAAAACATTTTTTTATACTGCGTGAAAATGGAACAGAAAGGAGAAATGCAATTAAACTATGAGTTAGTGTTTTAAGATTTAAAATACCGACCGAAAAGTTATTTTTTATTATAAATTATAGTTAGTAATTTCATTATTGTTAGTCATTCATAATAAAAACGGATACCGTAGCCGTGTTCATTACTTTTAGTGAACATTTTTGTCATAGTTGAATTTTGCTTTTTAACTTTCTTTTTGGCGGCTATTGATAATTCTATTAGTAGTAATAGGATATTGCTCATAGAATAAAATAAAATAATTTTTATTCAATATATATTACAAGAATACACATTAAAAATCGTTTATACTTTTGCTTCTGGTTCTGAGTAATCCTTTGTAATATATATATATATATATGTATATATGGTTATATTGTTATAAATATAAACTTTATAATTAAAGTTTTAAAATATATTAACGGAGTTAGAAACTAGGGCGACGATGTACGTTGCATGTTTTTATTTAAGTGTCATCTTTTAAGGATTTTGGCTAATTAATTTATAATATTGTGGTGATAATAGCTCCCGCCAACTATCAAAAATATTTTTTTCTATTAATTATAAATCTTAGCCATGTTAACTCGTTGGTTAAGCGTTCGCAGTAAATTTCACAGTATGCCACCACTAAGATTCAATCTCCGCCTGCATTAATGAAATTGTTAATTACAATTTTGAATGCCGATTTGCCACGTGCTCGGCGGCTAAGGAAAACATTGTGAGGAAACCTGCATGTCTAAGGAATATAAAGTTTCGAAGACATGTGAAGTACGGTAATACGCCGTGCAGCAGCGTGACCAAACGAGTAAAGAATTTCTTAACTCATGTGGCGCTGCTCACTGAAAATTCCTAAATTCTTTTAGAAATGAGAGGATTATACGGCGTTATGGCCGTATTGAAAATAATAGTTAAAGCTTAAAATGCTAATTCATACTCTAATTGCATTTTCTGTACTCTGTTCTATTCTTTAACATGTTATCTTTTCGAAAATCTTTCTACTTTATTGTTTCATCATCATCATCATCATTACAGCCTTTCATAAGTCTACTGCTGAACATAGGCCTCCCCCAAGGAATGCCACTTTATTGTTTAACTGAGATCAAAATAGGAGGAGATTCTGTATTCTTCATATGTTTACCGATTTTTCTTCTTCAGGATATAACGTAAGGGAGGAAAAAATAATAAAATAGTAATAAATATACTTCAAGCTACGTTCTAGTGATATCTTGCACTTGGGATATTCGATAATAAAAAAAGAAAAAATTAAAAAATAAGTTAAAATTAAAATGGATTTCAAAAACAATAAAATAATTTCCACATAATTTAATTATTAGATACCCTATATCTTAAAAGTCCTGTTTCCTTGGTTTAATGGTCGTAAACACGAGTGCTGATCATAATCCCCGTGCTTCGGGAAGCACGTAAAGCCGGATTACCTTCCCATCGGACTATGAGAGTTAGGGAAGAGAGAGTGCACTTGTGCTTGCATATATAATCGGGAACTAGTCTCCATTGGGACTGGCCGCCGTGAACGAAATTCGGTCTGGAGGCCACTAAATATTATTATTACATTTTAGGCTGCATTTTCGGTGAACAGGGAGGTGGTAGCGGGACCGCGGAAGCGATACACACTTTAAGTATATTTTGTTTGAACTGTTTTGAGTGGGCAGCGGAAAACAAGGCGGGAGAAGTGGGTATTATGAGCGGATCGCGAAATCGCCAACTTGAATGCGTTTATCGCTCAGAACGAGCGGATATTTTGTTTATTTTCATCTTGTGTTTCAAGGAGATGTCTTTTTCTACCGAAGATTTAATTTCTGGCTTTTAGAAAGACCTGCATTGTGGAAAGCAAACGATCCCGGCTATAGTAACAAAAATGTAATCAACAGACTTTAGGGTGAAATAAAATAATTAAGTGAAATTGATAATGGTAAGCTTGTAATTATTTATGTTCTACCGTCCTTCATATTATTACAAAACTACATCATAAATTCGATTTATTCCACTTTTTCCCACCAAATGTTTCACTGGTGGGACAAAGTGGAATCTTAAAAATGTGTTCGTTTACTTTTCCCCACTAATTGTTTCTTGATGGGACAAATTACACTGTTATAATAAACTTCGTTCACTTTTCCCCACTAGCATAAGCAAATTCTAAGATCTTGAAGTATTTTTCAAGCAAAAAAGAATTAAACAAAATTAGTAATTGCAAGAGCCGTGGTAGCTCAGATGGTTAGCGCTTGCTGTAAGCTTCACAGTACTCAAGCAATCCGGGTTCGATCCTCGCCGGCACCAATGAAATTGTTAATTGCAATTTTAAGTGCTGATTTACCACGTGCTCGGCGGTGAAGTAAAACAGTAGTGAGGGAACACAGTGACATGCATGTGCATGTCTGAGAAATAAGAAAAAAAAATATTTCGAAGACATGTGAAGTTCGCCAACACGCATTAGAGCAGCGCGGTGGACAATTCCTTCCCCTAAAACCCTCTCAGAAATGGGAGGAAGCCTGTGCCCAGCAGTGGGACGTAAATAGGTTGCAACTTTACTTTTATTTGAAATAATTGTAAACAGTATAATTCGTGTCGAATATTGCTGTCTACTTGCTGCACGTGAAGAAATGTTTTACCGTTTTTAACGAAGTAAAATTTGATTTCCATTAGCAAGAACTAATTCTGATTCGTGTGTATTGCTAATGTCGTGTTCTTTGTCTATTATAATATTATGAAGTGAAGTGCTTCAATCAACTTACCATTTCGCAAAAACAATGTTCGATGCTTACCTTACCTATAATTTATGAATTTCAGTAAGTTGATTATGTTGGTTTTGGTGAAAGTAAGTACTTATCGATATCCACTCATACAATTTTGCAAAAATGAGTGTTCTTGCTGTGTAAAATGTAAATGCGTTGCTCTCTAATAAAGAAATTATTTTAATTGATTAAAAAATTTACAACAATGTGATATTAATCTATCTTAATAATTAAACGAACATGTTGTACAGTTGTTTCAATAGTTTTATTTATAGTCCTCCATTTTGCGCATAAAATCCCAAATGCACATTCAATACATTTTCTTGCCTCAGACAATCTTTTATTAAAATATCTTTGATTAGCATTCAATCCTCGTTGTGGGTATGGCCGCATTAAATATTCTTTCAGCGGATAAGCTTCGCCACCAATAAGTACCATTGGTAATTGTGTAGCAGAATGCGGCAAGGTAGTGGCGGCATATTAAATCGATTTGTTGTTAATAATCTATTTAATTTAGAATAATGAAATGTGCCTCCATCACTCTGTTTACTTCGTTCACCAACTACAATAACAAATTATTAGTGTCGGCAACTGCTTGAAGTGCAACCGAGTAAAACTTTTTATAGTTGAAATATTCTGATCCTGATTTAGCAGGATTTTTAATGCGATAATGTTTTCTGTCTATGACACCGACACAATTTGTAAACTGCCACTGATGATATAATCCTTCTGCTACATTCTTTAAATCTTGAATGATGTTCTACATGCGCAACCAAGTACTACCCACTCCAAGCGAGTCAAACATTGGTACAACTGAATTATCGAGCGATGATGATGACGACAAAACTAAAGACAGTTTTCGCTCAACGTCTCAAGTTCTGTCTACAGAAACTGTTAAATTCCTACTCCTTTTGATGTTGTATCTCCTACTCCTTTTGGATCATAGTCTTCGGTCAGTCGAAATAGGAAAACTGCTCACGAACTTTGTGTAAAATATTTAAATATAGAAAGAAGGAAACAGATGATGTATGAACAAAATTAAAGAGAACAGCCTGAAAGAGCTTTACAATGACACAAATTAGTATTTGTTTGCTAGTTAGCTAAGTAATATTATCCACTTAAATAAATAAAAATCTTATCTAAATAGTTCTTTTATTTACTAAACTTAATGTGATCAAAAGCTTTTCTCCGGAGAAATGAAATCCTTCTTAAGTTAGTTTTTATTTTGGTCACGTCATTCTTAATAATCTCCAAAGTATTAATACTCATCCGAGAGTACTCGTAATATTTTGACGGATACTCTCTTAAATCTTCATAAATATTATTTAATTCTCCATAAAACCTAAAAATCTTCGAGACTTCGAAAAATTCGAGTGTTTCAATCATCGAAAACATAATATCCCATGCCAATAGGGTGTTCGTATCTAATATTTTTGAGAAAGCAATTTTTTTTTTCAATAATCATTGCCGTCTGTATTAAATATCGACATGTATACTGGCGACTAGCGAGCGATTCCGTCCGTGCTCCCGCCCTCCGCCCAAAAAAAGGCTAGCGTCCTGCTGCATATTTTTTTCCGCAGCGGAACAGCAAAATAGCAACAGCTATTTTGCTGTGGTTTTGTCCTCATGGTTGGCAAAACATCAACATTTTATTTCTTAATAGCAACAGACAATTATCAACAACAACAGCATCGTCTTGTCAACGGGTGGATCGTGTGCTCGTCAGTCACCATTACTTTTATTAAAAAATTGCGTTCTAAAATAAACGTGGGGCTAAAAATTAACAAATTTATAATATAATAATATAAATATGCTTACTTTTTAAGGCGCAATTTTATGTTTGTTTTGGCAAAAGCGTTTGCTAATTTTAAGAAATAATATTTTTGTAATTATCAATGTTACATTAGTTAGATATGATAATGATACATAGTTTAGATTAGATATAAAAGTTACGATTTAAAACTGTAACATTAATGTTGTTTGGAATTGCTTTGGATAAAATAACAATCGAGATCAAAACTTTAATGTCGGCAGTAAATTAGTGTGCAAACATTAACGACTCAAAAGTCAAGGTTAGCTGGAATCGAAAAAGCTTGAATTCTAACGAGGCCATTTTATTTGATGTAGAATATCATACCATCTCGTGTGGTGATGGAATATACCACCCCATTTCGTTATGGAGGCAGAAGTTTCGTAAGAAGTGACAATGGGAAATTTCACTTAGATCTCATAGCTTGCGATATATACGTCAACCATAAAATATTCAGACTCAGATCAGGGACTGGCAGCAGTCAAAGGTGCGAGACGGCTGGTGCTGTAAACGTCAATTCACCTGCTATTCGTTTTGATAAGGGTAAAATTCTTACGGCAATTGATATTAAATACATAATATTATGTGCTATGTTTAGCACATTTTAAAAAGTACCATCAATAATTAAAATTCAAAATGGAGACCGTTTATATCATGTTTCCTGTAGTTCAAATTTGAAGTCACTGGCTCACCGGGAAGTTAGTTTAAAGTGAATTGTAAATTTGGACTAAACAGACAAACGAACGAACAGACGGAGTAGAAATTGAATTAATATTGCATTGTCATCTAGTTCTGAGCTGTATTTAAAGTGTAAGTCTCTAACTCATCTGGAAGTTAATTTAAAAATTAATTGATTTGTACAACGTATGTAAAAATAATTAAATAGTCGGTGATAAAACAGAGTGAAAAGTGTATAGAAATATTTAAGCCTCAACTTCAAATTATAATTTTTTTTATTTGTTCCGGACTTTTGCTATCCCATCGGACTGTGTGCATTTGTATTTGTGCACTCTCTGGTGCAATATAATTCGGTCCTTGATTGATATAGACTAGATGGCTAGTCTCCGTTGTCGCCGTGAACGAAATTCGGTCTGGACAACATTATAATATTTTTCTAAATATTTACAGAATATTCCGTTAAAAATAGTAGCAGTAACTTAATGATATCGTCAAGAAAATTAATAACCTAAACGTACCTAACGTATGTGTTAACCTTCACCTCGCTCGTCTAGAAAACTATCAAAATATCTATTCTCGACTATTCTTGGTAATTCACCGATGAGAAGCAATGTACATATATATAAACATGTTGGTGAATTTCGACCAAGCGTATGAATACAAAGCTTAAGTGTCAGTTTGCATAAAAAAGGTGTGTGTATGTTCACTTTATTTTACTAGCTCTTACGGTAACATACACACATGCTTTTTCTTTTTTTTTACACATCTATAGCACATCACCTTTGAATGATACATTTCATTCCTCACCTTTCAAAGAAATTCATAAAACATAAGAACTATTTATAAATCTGAAGTCGGTGCTAAGACACAATGTACAGAAGTTAAAGCCCCAACTTCGGAATAAATTTTTAATCGAATTCAAAAAAGGAGGATGTTCTCAATTTGACTGTACTTTTTATATGTTGTAACTTTTTCTAGGTAAACTGATTTTGATGATTCTTTTTTATTTGAAAGCTGGTGCTTCTCATGTGGTTACATATAAAGGACATTGTAAAAACTCGCCTAAGAACCATATTTAACAATTACCAAACTTCTTGTCCTTAATTATGCATTAGATAACATTCAATAGATAGTAACGGACACTTCTGACCCCCCGTTTACACTCTCGCGCGAGCGGCGTGGTGTGTCGCGAGGCGAGCCACGAGGCGCGAGTGTAAACGCTAGCTCGTCGCTTGCCTCGCCACTCGCGGCGCTCGCGTCGGAGGCGGTTTTTTGGGCACGAGGCAAAGGGCCTCGCGAGGGAAGCGAGTGTGGTGTTTACACTCGCGATCTCGTTTCAGTTTGTTTACGGCGCCCTTCCATTATAACATTCGAATTGATTTTGTTTTAAAATTACAATTTTAATAAAATAATATTATTTAATCTTGCACATAAGTACTAGCAATTTATATAAAATTTTGAAACTGAAAAAGTTCTGTTTCGATGAATAGATATCATCCACCATATTCTTCCTCAACGACGTATTTTTTTTAATTTCCTTCTTTTTAAAATGGTCAAGCATTGATAAATACTTATTAAGGCAAGAGTTGATGCCGCTATTATTTCGACGTCTTTCATCGTTGCTGGCTCAACGCAAACTGAACGCATCGCGAGAGTATAAATAGGCACTCGTTACCTCGCAACAACACGCGAGCTGTGAGGCGAGGTACGAGGCGAGGCGCGAGGCGAGAGTCTAAACCCGCTATTACATTAGCAATAAAATAATAATGTTTCATAAAAATAAAACATAACCTCCAAATCTCTATGATAACTGCTAATACTATCTATGTTTTCAGAAGTGTCCGTCAGGAGTAATTGTTCTTACATACTCGTACAATTATGTGTAATTTCGGACTTAAAAAGGTATTTTTTTTCAATGTTGGTTCTAAGACGAACATTGTATGGACGCAGAACAATGTCATTTGGTCAAGACCTGACCAGTAATTTTGAGTTATCCTTAATAATGCGTATTTAATTGACATCGACTATATTGATGATGTTCTCATTTTATTTATATTGAAGTCAGTTGAACAAAATTTTTAATTGTAGCACTTGTCACTAAAAGTTAGCTTTTAAGCTTTTGAGTGGACAAAGGAATATTGCAATGTCACCTAAATAGTTTCATTAAAAACTTCATCCCCTAAATTGCCCCACTTAAGGGTAGAACTTTTTCCATATTATATTATTTATATTAACAGTGGTATCTATATATTCGTACTTTTTTAATCAATAAGATAGAATCCCTCCATCTTCTAAGGTCACTAAGGTGTCGGGCCTATTTTACCTGAGGAATACATGAATACTCACAGTTACAGTCTGTTAATAATTTTACATAACAATCTGAAATTTGAAAAAGTATTTAATTACGTTGGATGTAATATACGAGCCATTACCGCCGACTTAGCGTAACCGACAATAACCAAATTTTACAGGAGAAGGTATTTTTTAAATATTTTTACAACTCATTGCACTATTAAATTGAAATTTAACATATAATCATGATTTTTGAAGCCTTAGGTGTAGCAGTTAAAATTCTCGAAAACACGATAGGTTTAGAGGTTTTTTTGGCGTATACAATATTTTTGCTGTCTCAAACGAACCACTTCTTATGATTCCGGGCGTTTGAGATAACACTTGCGATAAAAAATAACCTGGTTTTAGTTTTAACGTAAGCGACAATAGGTCATTTTAACTACGGATAAATTTTCATAAATAAATGGGTATTTAATAAATTAATGTAAAAAAAACAACTGAAAACATACAGTTAAATATCATATTGCTCATTGTTTTAAGATTTTAGAGAAAACTGAGATCAATGAATGAAACTTAAAATAAAATTATTTAACTTAAAGAATTATCAAGGAAATTAATAGGTTTCGTATTACCTGCATTCGTTTCAGTTAATATTACTCATTAATTTAACATTTAAAAGAACACAGATCAAATAATCCAATTTCAACTAAAATTAAACCTTTAATTCTCCTTATCACTATCATCTGCATCAGTTTCAGGTAACATGTCAGGAACTGCTTCATCATGTTTCATATTCACATACTCTTCATGGTACCTGCATGGTATTATATTTTTATTCCACAGATCCAGAAGATCTTTATACTTTGCAGCCGAAATTTTTAGTTCCGAATGGTATAACTGTACTGGTCCACTAATTATAGTTGCCGTATTGCCTCTTGATCTAATAATTAGATCCATATTCAACTTTTGTTTATTTCTATCTTCGAAAAAACCATATTGGAGTGTAATTACTTGATTGTTCTTTTTAAAATGTACCATTTTTAAAGTTTTGAAGGCTATTTAAAATTTCGCTGGCAATAAAGCTTGAGAGAAAGACTTCCAGTCCATAAAATCAGTATAATTCAAAACATGCACAAAATAACCTGTTGGTTCGGATCTAGAATTAGTGATTATAGTTGGCCACTCAGAAGGAGCCCACACTGTTTTATTACAGATAAAACTTTCAATTGTACTGTGAATGGAGTCAACAGGCATCATAGTATGTCCAGGTAGGAGATAAGTTACTTTTATTGTAGTAATCGTAGTTGCTGTCTTCAAAAAATAAAATAACATGGATATCATTGCACGATTTCTGTTTTGCCCAACACAACTATCTGCATACAGATTTATGACACTATGGGTTCTTTTACTCTAACTATAGGGCAGATGTAGGTAGGTACTTCCCCAGTCGGTTCAGTTATATACAAAACCTTACATCTAACAACAATTAGCTAAGTAGGTAACAGATTAAGTAAGCAATAGGAGGAGAACAGACAGTTGCCTAAAGTTCAGTGGCGGCAACGCTTAACCAAAGTTAAGCACGAAAGGCACGTGGCCACTCTTACGCAGGCAAAGCCACGAATAATCGTCAGTCAAAAATTAATAGCCTTTGGTTATTTATTTACTATTCATTTACTAACAAAATCACAATACTTAAATGTCTTCCTACAGAACTTTGCCGGTGTTGACATTTCGTAGAATTGCAATAAGTAACTGCAGTGATTTACTAAACACTATACAACACTATCGCACCACTTTAAACTTAATAAAACCTAGTTTTATTACGCGATAACCAGGTATTTATATCATCATTATTACAGACTTTCATTAGTCCACTGCTGAGCATAGGCCTCCCCCAAGGAATGCCACAAAGCACGGTCCTAAGCCACCTGCATCGACTTCCTGCATGTCTTATCATGTCGTCACTCCATCTAGTGGGAGGTCGCCCTACACTTCGCCTACCGGTACGAGCCTGCCACTCGAGAACCATTCTTGCCCATCGGTTGTCGGTTCTTCTCTGTCGTCTGACGAGAAGATGTGTCGTAGTTTCCCGAACGCTGCCCAGCCCAGTTGAATCCGTCGATTGACCTCTCGGTCGTAGTTGGACTTACCTAGTCGGACTATTTGTCCCAGGTTAACATACTCATCAACAACTTCGAGCCTAGTGCTCCCAACAACTACCGGCATAGGTGTGACATGGACATTAAACATAATCTTTGTTTTGTCCATGTTCATCTTAAGACCTATCCGTTGGGAGACACTATTGAGGTCATTGAGCATAGTACTTAGGTCCTCCAGCGATTCTGCCATAAGGACTATATCGTCGGCAAATCGAAGGTGAGTTATGTACTCGCCATTGATGTTAATACCGTATCCTTTCCAGTCCAGAAGCTTGAAAACGTCTTCCAATGCAGCGGTGAAGAGTTTCGGGGATATAACATCACCCTGTCTTACACCTCTCTGCAATTGGATAGGTTTCGTACTCTGGTTCTGTACTCGGATAGCCATCGTAGCTCTACTGTACAAACACTTCAGTACTTCGATATACCGACAGTCAAATTGGCACCGCTGAAGGGACTGCAGCACCGCCCAAATTTCGACGGAATCGAAGGCTTTCTCATAGTCCACATACGCAAGGCATATTGGCAGATTATACTCCTCTGTCTTCTGTACAATTCGCCGAAGGGTGTAAATGTGGTCTATGGTACTAAAGCCTTTTCGGAAACCGACTTGTTCGGGAGGCTGGAAGTCGTCAAGTCTGCGTGCGAGACGATTCGTAATGACTCTCGAAAACAGCACGTAAACGTGACTCAGAAGGGAAATCGGTCTGTAGATTTTCAAGAGAGCGTTGTCGCCTTTCTTGAAGAACAAGACCACCGCACTACTGCTCCACGCCTCCGGAGTAGTGCCACCATGGAGGACGGAATTAAAAAACTTCTGAAGGACTTCAAGTACCAGTCTTCCACCCGCTTTCAGAAGCTCCGCTGTAATTCCATCCTCGCCTGGGGCCTTGCCGTTTTTAAGATGCTGGAGAGCCATTCTAATCTCGCTCAGACTGACGTTCGGGATATCTTCAAAATAGTGTCGGGTAAGACTCGCTCTTGGATCGTTACTCACATTTGCGTGTGGCTCCAACGAAGACGTATACAGCTGTCCATAGAACCTCTCAATCTCACTCAAAATCTCAGGTGTCCCGGAAACGACGCTGCCACACTCGGTCTTCAGCTTCGACAGTTGGCTCTTTCTGACAGATAGATCTCTAGCAAAGACTTTGGAGCCTTGGTTCCGCTCGATCGCTTCTTCAATAATTTTTCTGTTCAGTTGCCTGTATGCTGCCAAATCTGTTGACGACTGTAGCTTCATCTTCCGTCTAACAGCCTTGAGATTAAGCGTGTGATCGGAGAATTTTTGTGTTCTTACACTTGTGTTTATTACTAAATAGATGCAGAGAGATAGTTATTGCGTCACAATTTTCACTGGAATGAGCTCATCGCAATACGTTTTTTGCCACCTTGCTTATAGTAAACGACAAAAATTTGATATACTGTGTCGGTTGCGATAACAAGTAGGGTCGCTTACGATGCAATTCTTAGATAATTACACAACTTACGATATATATTGATTATGTCGGTTACCCTAAAATATAGAAAAACGTTGTGCTAACGGTAAACTTAGCATTTGCTATAACTTTCGATTTGATTGTATTTTGGCGGGAAATGTCGACGAACCGAGTCCGTTATAGTTTAAAAAGTGGTTTGCGACAAAAAACGCTGTTTAGGTAAAAATGTCGCTTACGATAATTCGGCGGTAATGGCTGGATATACTTTATAACAGTGGTAGAGCCACGCGGCATCTTTTGCTGTCGCACGGATGGGCCGGCTCGAACCGGGGTGGTACCACGACCCCACGTACTCACAGAATACCAGCGTGAAGTAGAGGTTTATCTCTGCGTTTCGCTTGGTGAGAACAGGTGGCCGGAGGCCCTTTTTACTGAAAATGAAGCATTCCATCTTAGTCCTCGCGGGTGACAAAGCATCTACATTTTGATTTGTAATAGAGGATAGATGTATATGTCTATGGGCCGCAGCAACCACTTACCATCAGGTGGACTGTGTGCTCGTTTGTCACCCTTATCTTATAAAAAAAATATTTTACGAGATTACCCCTGCGGTATAACCTATTTAATAAAAAAATTGGCTCCTAATTGACGAAGATATCGCGTAAGATACATACAAATACATCATCATCGTCATTATCATTACAGTCCTTCACAAGTACCCCTGCTGAACATAGGCCTTCCCCAAGGAATGCCACAAAGCACGGTCCATCGGGATGCAGGCGTCTCAGGACCGTAAAAGGTTTTTGAGTGGCAGCCCCCCACTAGATGGAGTGTAGACCTGGTGAGGCATGCAAGAAGTAGACCTGGTGAGGCATGCAAGAAGTCGATACCACCAGGTCTACACTCCATCTAGTGGGGGGCTGCCACTCGAAAACATTTCTTCCCCTTCGGTTGTAGGTTCTTCGAGCTATATGGCCGGCCCATTGCTACTTCAGCTTACTCATCCGTTGGGCTATGTCGGTTACTCTGATTTTATTGCATTTTGATTTTTCATACGTGGTAGAGCCATGCCATAGTTATTTATGACTAAGGTACGAATGGAACGGCTCAACTGGGGAAGAACCACGTTCCCACAGATTACCAACATAAAATAGCAGCTTATTGCTGCTGTGTTTCGTATGATGAGTGTAGAGAACCGTAGAACTTTATTACTGGAAACGAAGCATTCCATCTAGTCCTCAGGGATAGCGAGGCATCAGCATTTTGATTCATAATTGAAGAGACATGTAGATGTATATGGGCCACAGCATCCACTTACTATCAGACGGACTGTCTGCCCGTTTGTGACACTTATTCTATAAAAAAAATCTAAATATTCTAATGCAGCCATCGTTGCCCTACTGTACAAACACTACAGCATGTCGATATGCTGTAGCACCGCCCAAATTTCGACGGAATCTATGGCTTTCTCATTGTTCACATACGCAAGGCAAAGATACTCGTACATATTGTACTCTTCTGTCTTCTGTACAATTTGCCGAAGGGTGTGGTATGTGGTCTATGTACTAAAGTCTCTTCCGAAACCGGCTTCTTCGGAAGGCTGGAAGTCGTCGAGTCTACATGCGAGACGATTCGTAATGACTCCCACGCGGCCCAGAAGTAGTGCTTCAACAGAGCGTTATCGCCTTTCTTGAAGAACAAGACCGCCGCACTTCTGTTCCACGCCTCCGGAGTAGTGCCACCATGGAAAACAGAATTAAAGGGCTTCTGAATAACTTTAAGTACTGGTTTTCTACCCGCATTAAGAAGCTGCGCTGTAATTCCATCGTCGCCTGTGGCCTTAGTTTAAAGGTCCTGGAAAGCCATTCTAATCTCGCTCACGTCCAGGATTGATATCCACCATCGGAACAGTGTCCGATAAGACTTGCTTTTTGATCGTTACCCACACTTACGTGTGGCTCCAACGATAACGTTCAATCTCACACAAAATCTTATGTGTCCCGGAAACGATGCTACTACAATCGATAATCAGATTCAACAGTCGGCTTTTTTGGCAAACATATCTCTGGCAAATACTTTAGAGCCTTGGTTCCGCTCGATCGCTTCTTCAATACGAGCTACAATAGTCGCATGCATATAGATATCTGTCTGTTCAATTGCCTCTTACCGTTAAATCTTCTAAACACTGCACCTTTATTTCCTGTCTAACAGCCATGACATTAAGAATTTGATCGGATAATTTTTGGGTCCTTCTGCGACGGGTCTTGCAGACTTAACTCCAACCGCATGGACAGTTTCCACGAGCTTGTCTTTCATATCGTCCACTGTATTGCATTCTTCTAGACATTAAAACGATTTTATAACTCGAGCTTTTGGAGCTTTGGATTAGAGCACGAGGGGGACGGAGCGTTGAATTAATTAGACGTGACCTCTTCAACTAAACGTTTATGTTCAGTATGCCTCTCACCGTTCGGTGATTGCTGCCAGTTTTCACCCTGGCAATCACAGAATTTTTTTATTTATAGGATAAGGGTGACAAACGAGCACACAGTCCACCTGATGGTAAGTGGTTCCTGCGGCCCATAGACATCTACATCTATCCTCTATTACAAATCAAAATATAGATGCGTTGTCACCCGTGAGGACTAAGATGGAATGCCTCATTTCCAGTAAAAAGGGCCTCCGGCCACCTGCACTCACCAAGCGAAACGTAGAGGTAAATCTCTACTTCACGCTGGTTTTCTGTGAGGTCGTGGTACCACCCCGGTTCGAGCCGTCCCATCCGTGCGACAGCAAAGCTGCCGCGTGGCTCTACACCGAACAGTTGTCGTCTGATGGTAATAATGAAGTCAATCTAATTTTTTGTCGAATTGTCGGGGCTCGACCGCTTCTGGAAGAAAGAGTTCATCATAGACAGTCACTTTTTATCCATGAAAGTAGCCAGCTGCTGGCTTCTTGGGTTTCGTTGCCCTATTCCGAATTTCCGTAACTTCAGCTCACCGTTCTCTCTTGTGCCTGGTTTTGCGTTGAAGTCTCCCATTAACATCGTGTAGTGGGTTTTGAGGAATGTATGGCTCTAGAGATATCGTCATACATTTCCTCCACCTCCTGATCGGGATATATCGAGGTTGGTGCGTAAACCTGTATAACCGTCAAATAATACTCTTTGGTGATTCTGAGTATAAGATACGCAACTCTTGTCGACACAGTCCCAAACTTTACAAAGTTGTTAACGAGAGTGTAAACTCCTATGGATAGATGGTCTCCCTTCTAGAACAAGTTGCCAGATTCGAGGATTATAGTGTATTCCCCCTCTTTATTGACCTAAGATAATCCTATAATATCCCAGCGCAACTTGTCTATCCCTTCTTTCAATTCTAGAATTTTCTCGTCTGTCCTTATGGTCTGTGCTTTAATATATATCATGTTGGCAGGTCGAGTCGTCTTAGGTGGCGACCGAACCTCCACCGCAGATTCTTAGCACCGTTACTACAGTCATCACCGTAACCAGGGATAGCAGGTCAGCCGGGGACTGGGGGCCGTATCTTTGTGTTGTTGCTCATGAGATGTTGGTCATAGTTGCCAAATTTGGCAAGCGGGTTGGCAACCGCAGATTTTTTTGTTCTATTGCTGTTATCAGAAGATGCTGCTATCCATCTCCTACCTCAGTTTCCATCTGTCACCTCTTACGATACCTACGGCAAGATATGGGTTATCGTATAGTGGCGTGTAGTGTGTACAAAACACTAATACCACCAACAACGAATATTCAAATTATAAACCTCCTCTTTATTTGAAGTTAAAAACGTGGTAAAATAAAGGAATGCTAACCTCGTAAATTTTGCCTCATTGTAGGACAGTTTACTTTGGTACTTTAGTGGTTAAATATTACGAAACCCATGACGCTAATTTCGCTTTGTGAGTATATTCTTTACTTTGTGGTCTCTTTGAGCTAGTTACAAAGCGTTATAGACATTTTTACAAGTCGCATAATATGAATGTTCCATTACAAAACGTGAACATTCATCTTGTGGGTGGGGTCATCGTTTTCGTTTATTGTACATAATTTGTTTAAATATAAATGAAATGAAATAAAACAAGCTGTGTGTGAGGTATTAACAAAATCCTTTTTTTATTTGAAAGGCCCACATGTGCCATGAATGTGTGGAATATGACATCGTTCAAATACCCGCTTCGGCTTCTTATAGTGGCACGGATCCGAGTGGTCCAATTTTCAATGACTCTTCTGCATAGATCCGCCTGAATTTGAGCGATGGCCTGTGTTATGTTCACCTTTAGGGCATCGGTCGATTATGGTTTGTTTGCATAGACCTGCGACTTCGAGAAACCCCACAAGAAAAAATCTAACGGGGTCAAATCGCAAGACTTTGGTGGCCAATTCACATCACCCTTGCGAGTGATAATGTTACCCTAAAATCGTTCATGGTGAATGTCAATCGTGGAGTGCGCTGTGTAGCATGTAGCGCCATTCTGCTGGCACCACATGTCGTTTAGGTCCATATGGTTCAATTTGGTCCATAAGAAATTAGTTATCATCGTTCTGCAGCGCTCGCCGTTGACGGTGACCGCCTCGCCCACTTCGTTCTTAAAAAAGTACAGACCAATAATGCCGCCAGCCCAAAATTCACATCAAACGGTAACTTTTTGAGGATGCATTATCACCTAATGAACCTCGCGTGGATATGTGTCGTCCCATATACAGCAATTCTGCTTGTTAACACAGCCATGCATTCAAAAATGCGCCTCGTCGCTAAAGATGATTTTTCGGCCAAAATTGGGGTCCTCTTCCAAACGATTCGAAGCCCAGTCAGCGAACAAACAGAATTGTCTATGGTCATCAACTTTGAGTTCCTGGGTCAGTTGGATCTTATACGGGTGTAGGCCTGAGTCTCGACGCAAAATTCGCCAAGTTGAAGTCTGCGAAAGGCCGAGTTTTTGTACACGGCGAGGAATCGACTGCCTTGGGTTCTGCTGTACACTTTAACGAACCGCGACGATGTTCTCGGCCGATTTTGCGTTCCTTGAACGTACAGGTGTTAGCTGAATGTTTATCGAACCGGTCGTTTCAAATTTGGCCACCAAACGTTGAAGAGTCAATAGTGAAATGCCATCACGTCTACCGTAAAATGAGCGTAATGCGCGCAACGTTTGTACTAACGAACACTTTTTGATAATAAAGCTTTATCATTTGAACGTGCTGTTCAATCGTGGAAATTGTAATGATTCGGCATAAGTAACTGAATAATAAAAAATAGATTTCATAGTTGTCACCAAAACAAAATGGCCGCCAAGGGCCGCTAAAATCTACTTGCGCCAATTGAAAAACTCTTTATCATATCTTATAAATAAAGATCTCATAGCAATAATTATTTTTCTAGACTTATTCCCTGCACATTAGTAACTTTGGGCTATTATTTATTCTGTGCTTTGGGTCAAACCTATTTTTGCTAACAAACAGCACTATATCCACTTCCATATTTCGATTTGAGGATATATATGAACAAATAGAGGCACACATGAACACAGTGTAGAACTATATTTTAATAAAATTGACTAACTAAAAAAGTACTGGCCACTTTAAAACGATTTTGTGTTGGCGGTAAAAATTGAATGGAACCAGAGGTAACCAATTTTGTACTTATTAGTAATAGTACGAATTTAGTAATTGTTATTTATTTTTGTTGAAAAGCCTTATTTATGAATCTTTTTGATTCAAATTGGGTTGATTGCGATAACACATTTTATTTCACTGCAACGTCGACATTTAACTAGATAAGAGATGTAAAGAGCGGTGGGAAAGCTGCAGGCTGGTGATTTTCAACGTGACGTCACTGCGGTAACAGGTACCAGGCAAAATGTGATTTTGATATTGTAGTCACGCTACATAAATAAATACAAATACAATAATAAATCTCTTGTAGTGTGTGGAGACTTCAATATCAATCTCCTGGAAACTTCTTCCATCAGTATTAAATTTTGCTCTTTGTTCAAATCCTATAATCTTGATAATTTATTCTTTGAAGCTACACGAATTGCAGGGTGTAGTGCAACTTGTATTGATAATATTTTTACAGGTGTTGTACCAATCAACAAATCAATAATTCAAAAACTTAGTTCAGATCACTGTGGACAACTGGTTTCATTACCTTATATGCACAAAAAACAGGAAATTGAGAAAATTGTGTTTGTTCCTATTAATGCAAAACGCCTGGGGAGATTTAGAAGTAATATGGTAAAAAACCTTCTATCGCTTTCTTATAAGAACAATGCAGACTTTTTATATGGAGAATTATTTACCCTTATAAGCAATGAATTTAAAAAAACATTTACTTCTAAAACATTCTCCGGAAACAGTCGCAAGGTATTTAATGAGTGGGCGACAGTGGGAATTCATAAAAGCAGACGAAGGTTATATGACCTTTACCATGAAAGATCATATCACAGATAACTGTATACTAGTCAGAGACAGATGGGACAGTTCTCTAATTGACGGTTAGTTCCAATGAATTCGCAAAGCGCTAGTGTCGTATAGTGATGCAAACTCGCAAACTAGGTCTAATATTGAAGTGTCGATATCGATAGTTTAGTGATGCACAGGTAAAACGTCGATATGCAAGGATTATTTTCTTATTTTAAAATACTTATTTGAAAAGTTCAGCGAATAAATATCTGTTGTATGTATTCAGTCTTAAATTAGAATAAAACGACATTTCAAATTTTATAATTTTTTATTTATTTTCAACCTTTGGATTGAATTTGAATTTGAATGTTGTGTAATTTTGCCAAAACTTTTATTAAATAACAGGTTATGGTTTAGATTTTTAGCAGCATGAAACCTTTCTGAAAATGGCTTTTCAAGCTTATTTTCTTCGACAGCAATATTTTTCATTCTTCTTATGAAGCATATACAGTCTCTGGTCAGTTTATTGGCTGTAAAAGGATAATATAAAATTATACAATTTAGTCCGTAGCTTGCAGGAGCAATTCTAAAGTTTGTATTACTTTACAACCAAAAGATGTCTAAAAATAACTAGAACTATTCTTCTTCATCATGATCAGCCTGTAAAAGTCTACTAAAAAACATGCACCTCTCCCAATGTGAGGGTTATATGCCATAGATGTCACGATTGCCAGGAAGATGTCTGTAAATAAACTACTAACAAAAATTCTATGCGACCGAACTGGCAAAACTAATGATATACACTAATATTATTATATAACTAGCTCTTATGAGGTATCTTTACATAGTATAAAATGAAGTCGCTTCCACTGTCTGTTAGCTTAGATCTTTTAAACTACTCAACGGAATTTAATGATATGTTCAGGATTAGATAGAGTAATTCAAGAAAAAGGTTTACATGTATAATACAAACATATTATAGCACAGAAATGTGAAAAAATAGGTATAAAAATTTGTAATATGTTGTCGTAACAAACATAAATCGCAAACGCTGGCTACACCTTACGAGATAGATCAAATTGATGTACTACGAAATTATATATCTTAAAAAGATAGATAAAACGTCTGCAATGATATATATTTATCTCTTAAGGATAACCCACAGTAACCATTGTTATCTTTTACATATTACAAAAAAAAATTGTGTGATATTCCAAGCTATTTTATACAATACAGTATTATTCCTTATCCAATTAAATACATTACATACGTTGTATATTTCATGTAGATCAAAACTGCCCTTAACAACATTTCATTAAATTGGACATCCTAAAAGATATCAGAGATTTAAAAAGCGGAGCCACAGCGGCTGGCGGGCCGTACTTTTCGTCCCGGTTGGCAGCGGTTGGAGGACGCGAGGTGTGCCGTGGCACGCCCTTTAGCATTGTATAATTCGTAGCGTTCGCACGCGTCTACTGGTGTTTTCCAGCCAGTAAAATAAAAATAAAACGTGTCATATATCATCGGATTTACCGTTTCAATATAAGCGCCTGCAATTTCCGGTAAAGCTATCTTTTGGACGCGTCTACTGGTGTTTTCCAGCCAGTAAAATAAAAATAAAACGTGTCATATATCATCGGATTTACCGTTTCAATATAAGCGCCTGCAATTTCCGGTAAAGTTATCTTTTGGAATGACCATGATAAGTCACAGGGTCAAACATTCAACGTTGCAGGTTTAGATATGAGCGTTGAGTGTTTCTCACACGGCCAATTATATGTCGCGCTTTCGAGAATAATCTCTAAAGAAAACACGTTCGTACTGTCTCATGAAAAATCAGCTGTAAATATTGTATACAAAACATCCTGTAGTATTGACTAATCATAATATTATTAATCTCTCCACACTGCCCCATATAAGTATCTATATTGCACCCGCACGATGCCGGGGCGGGTCACTAGTGTGTTATAAAATACTATACCTCCACTCTGAATTCTTTTTGGTGCGTTTCTTTTTCGATTTTGCTCAACATTGCGAATCATATCTGAAATTAGTAGAAAAATAAATGTCAAGTATTGTCAATTTTTGTCTAATGTCTTTAAATTATTTGCAATTGTTGATTATAAGGTGTCTGTTTATATTAGATTGATAGGTTTTTCTGTCAAGAAATTCCTATTAACAACTCGGAGTCAGGAATGTTGCTGCGTTGACCCGCTTCTGTAAGAATATAAAGCCATTGGTCTTGCGCCTGATCTCTTTCTAATTGTGATCGGACTATGAGATGGCTACTGAGATTAACCACAATAATTACTGAAATTCGGTCTTGAGGAGATTATGAATATATATATTTAAAAAAGGAAATAAAAGACATAAAAATACGTCTTGATTCTGCCTTTGATGATGATATAGAGAAGTTTGCCACAAATTCTGCAGGTTCTGTTATTTGTAGCATGTCAGTCAGTACATGTGTGTCCTAAAAACAGAACAAAATAAATTAGTAAATAAAAGTCATCACATAAGATTTCTTCTGCAAGTTTGTGTGTTACATAGACAAACTCAACTTGGTTTCAAAAACGTTTTGTGAAATATGTTTTGTACTATGGGACATTGACTGCATCAATGGTCTAGTTTTTTTCAATTTTCAGTGTTTGTAAATGGGATTACTGATCATGACGTTTATTATTATTTAAAAGTATTAATGTATATATAAAATTGAATACATAATTCTTGTAACCTACCATCAGTTTTAGAATTTGTGGATTCTTCAATTGGCGGCCCCTTTTCAACATTACATTTCAAAACATAATGATCACTAATGTGATCTTGTGCTGAAAAAAGATTAAATAAACTAAGAATTTATTTTAACAGCGGAAAATTAATTATTAAGCATTGAAAGCGATAGTTTTAAGTAATGTTAGTAAAGTTAGCAGGGATAACCAACCATGTGCAAGACGCTTACCCATACCGTCAAACTGCTGTCTGTCAAAGTGTTTTTGGCACACATATCTGTTTAACAATTGTTCCTTAGACAAACCGCTGAGCTTAATATTAACAGGCACCAAGAAAGACAACCACAATTCCGTAATTTATCGTCCTTTGGAAAGTTAAAAAGGTGATGCGTTTTGTGGTTGGCATGGCAACATAATACAACCAACACTTCCGCAATTTCGACATCGTGTATCGTTCTACGTTAGACACACTCACAATCACTGATTGGGCAAGGATGCAGGTGGACTTTGAGATCTCGACTCAATGTATAAACCGAGCAGAAAACAAAATATACCCGCAGAATTCCACTCACACAATACAAGACTGACATGCACTGACATGTGTAAGCTGTAAGCATCATAATAGTCTGTGAGACTGACTGATTTCTCTGATTATACAGTTATCTGTGGACTGATTGATTAAGATTTGACTGACATTTGAATGACATTGACATTCAAGATGCAACACTAGCGCTTACTAAATGGAATGGAACTAAATCTGTCCTGGGCCTGGATCATATAATCCTTCTGATGCTTTTAAAGAATATGTCAAAAATTATTCTAAAATGTTTAAAAAAGCTTGCTCCACAGCCAAATCGTTACATATTAGCAACAAAATTAAGACGGCTAAGAATAAAATTAAAATGACGTGGAGTATAATTAACAGCGAAACCGGTAATGAAAAACCTCGTAACTCGAACTATCAATTAAAAATTAACAATGAATTGACTAAATCAAATCAAGAAGTCGCAGCGGTGTTTGAGAAATATTTCACTGATATTCCTATTTTGACAACAGAGTCTTTGAATTCTTCTCCAACTGTCGCCGAGTCATTACTCAAACAGAATGTTAATATCTGTTTAAAAGAATTTAGATTTGAAAAAGTATTACCGCAAGATATTGTAAAATACTTCAAAACCATTGATGTAAAGAAAACCGCAGATTTGTGGGGGATTTCCGTGACAGTTATTGCGTCCATAATAGATTTAATTGCACCTCATCTTGCTATTATTTTTAATACTTGTATCGATTCTGGTGTGTTTCCTGATTTAATGAAGTATAGTAAAGTAATACCTTTATTTAAATCTGGTAGTACATTGGACCCCACTAATTTTAGACCTATTTCTGTACTACCAACTCTTCGTAAAATTTTTGAAAAAATTATTTTGGATCAATTGTTAATTTTTTTAATACAAATAAATTACTTCATAAAAACCAATTTGGATTTACAAGGGGTCGCTCGACGTCTGATGCCGGCGTTGAGCTTATGAAATATATTTTTAATGCCTGGGAGAATTCACAGGATGCCTTAGGTGTTTTCTGTGATCTTTCCAAGGCTTTCGATTGTGTTCATCATGAAACATTAATCAGGAAACTACAACATTACGGTGTAAAAATTTGGCGCTTAGACTTATTACTTCATATTTAAGTAACAGAACTCAAAAAGTCGTGATAAATGGTAAAGGTTTCTCCGGATCGGTAGTATCAATGGGCGTTCCTCAGGGCTCGATTCTTGGCCCATTCCTGTTTTTAATCTATATTAATGACTTACCTTATCTTGTAGGGGACAATCACGATATATTATTATTTGCTGACGATACCTCTTTAATTTTCAAACTCAAACGGCAGTTAATTAATTATGACGATGTAAATAATGCTCTATCGAAATTAGTACATTGGTTTAACGCCAACAATATGCTCTTGAACGGCAATAAGACAAAGTGTATTAACTTTACAATACCTAATGTAAAACATTCGAATACCAATGTGCTATTAAATAGGGAGGAGTTGAGTCTTGTGGATACCACTGTTTTTCTCGGTATTACTATTGACGCGAAACTTCAATGGGGCCCCCATATATCTAAATTAGCAAGCAGACTTAGTTCTGCAGCATATGCTGTAAGAAAGATTAGAAGTCTCACAGATGTTGAGACAGCTAGATTAGTGTATTTTAGTTACTTACATAGCGTAATGTCTTATGGAATTTTGCTATGGGGTAATGCGACTGATATTGAAGCTATATTTGTTTTGCAAAAGAGAGCCGTTCGGGCGATTTATAACCTAAATTGTAAAGAGTCTCTCAGACAAAAATTTAAAGAAATAAACATATTAACTTTGGCATCGCTATATATTTATGAAAATCTAATGTATGTACAGAAAAACATAAATAGCTTTAATAAGAGTAAGGATGTGCATTCTTTAAACACTAGGAACAAACATAAGCTTGTAATACCAGTTACTAGACTCCACAGAATCAGTAATTCATTTATGGGGCAATGTATACGCTTTTACAACAAAATCCCAGAACATTTTCAAAGTTTATCAATAAACAAGTTTAAAATTTTTATTAAAGAAAAACTGTACAAAAAGGGTTATTATAATATCAAGGAATACATGAATGAAAATAACCCCTGGGAATAAGGTGATCGCCCCCATGCTGGTTCTATTAAAAATCATTTAAAAATTGTATAAATGAAATTATTGTTAAGTGAAATATGTTTGAAAAAAAAGTCCCGCTGGGTTTCTTGCTGATTCTTCCCAGGACAGAGGTATTTTCCGAACCAGTGGTAAATAAAAAAATGACTTTCAATAAGAATTATGTAATAATCAATATTGAATTATTCTATTCTATTCTATTCAATTCTATCGTGCCACGGGAGACATCTAGAACCAAGCCGTATTACTACACTTAGACCATTTTTTTGCAACGTGCTGCGAGAAGGCAACCGAATGTTGCGGCGATGCATTTGGTCCAAAAGCTACAGTCTGAACGCCAGGTGCTTGTCAGCGATCAAACTGTGAGGAGGAGACTGTACGAAGCCAACCTCCATGCTCGTAGTCCACTTTGGGTTAGAGCTCTTAGAATAGGAAATCGTGGAATAAGACTGCAATGGGCTAGAGAGACCATGTGAACAGGGAACCTCATCAATAATAATCTTTGGTGCCTCTCACCGGTGAATTCTAATTTGGTTTTCGTTTAAGAGTTCCGTCGAGGTTCACAACTCCTTTACGTTACCGATTTAACTTTCGCATAAGTTGACGGTAAAAATTGGAGTCGCAGTTCTGATGAAATTGGAGCACCAGGCTACGCATCAAAGAACTGGGAGAGATTCGATTGGGACAGCTAAAGGAAAGTGTGTTTCATTCCCCTCTATTGCCGGGGGCATTAAGTCTCAGAATGAGACAAAGTGGAGGGTATTCACTCGGGTGCTTCGTGCGTTTCACATGATCAGGTATATATTTTCTGTTGGAGAGTATCGAGTGCCCAAAACTTGCACGTGCTGGTGGAAAATAAAAAACATACGAAGTAATTTACGTTTCTATTATTGCAATCTAGTGGGTGGACGCCCTACACTTCGTCCGCCGGTACGAGGCTGCCACTCGAGAACCTTTTTTCCCCATCGTTCTTCAGCTTACTAATCCGTTGGGCTATGTCGGTCACTCTGGTTCTACTGCGGATATTCTCATTTCTAAGTTTATCACGCAGAGAAACTCCGAGCATAGCCCTCTCCATAGCTCGCTGAGCGACCTGGAGCTTCCTCATCCGGCCAGCAGTGAAGGACCACGTTTCAGTACCATAGGTCATCACTGACAACACGCACTGGTTGTACAGTCTTGTTTTCAAGTTTTGAGGTATACCTGACGAGAATATGTGCCCTAATTTCCCGAACGCTGCCCAACTGAGTTAAATCCGTCGATTGACCTCTCGGTCGAAGTTGGACTTACCTAGTCGGACTGTTTGTCCCAGGTAAACATACTCGTCAACAACTTCGAGCTTAGTGCTCCCAACAACTACCGGCATAGGTGTGAAATGAACATTAAACACGATCTTTGTATTATCCATGTTCATCTTATGACCTATCCGTTGGGAAACACTGATGAGCATAGTGCTTAGGTCCTCCAGCGATTCTGCCATAAGGACTATATCGTCGGCAAATCGAAGGTGAGTGATGTACTCGCCATTGATGTTAATACCGTATCTTTTCCAGTCCAGTAGCTTGAAAACGTCTTCCAATGCAGCGGTGAAGAGTTTCAGGGATATCACGTCACCCTGTCTTACACCTCTCTGCAATTGGATAGGTTTTGTACTCTGATTCTGTACTCGGATAGCCATCGTAGCCCTACTGTACAAGCACTTCAGCACTTCGATATATCGACAGTCAACTTGGCATCGGTGAAGGGACTGAAGCACCGGCCAAATTTCGACGGAATCAAAGGCTTTCTCATAGTCCACATACGCCAGACATAGTGGCAAATTGTACTCCTCGGACTTCTGCACAATTTGCCGAAGGGTAAGTATGTGATCTGTGTGTGTGCCTTTTCAGAAACTGGCTTGTTCGGGAGGCTGGAAGACATCAAGTCTGCGCGCCAGACGATTCGTAATGACTCTCGAAATCACCACGTAGACGCAGCTCAGAAGGGGAATCGGTCTGTAGTTCTTCAAGATAGCGTTGTCGCCTTTCTTGAAGAATAAGACCACCGCACTTCTGCTCCACGCCGCCGGTGTAATGCCACCATGGAGGACGGAATTAAAGAGCTCCTGAAGGACTTCAAGTACCGGTTTTCCCCCCGCTTTCAGAAGCTCCGCAGTGATTCCATCCTCGCCTGGGACCTTGCCGTTTTAAGGTGCTAGAGAGCCATTCTAATCTCGCTCAGACTGACGTCCGGGATATTATCGGAATAGTGTCGGCTAAGACTCGCTCTTGGATCGTTACTCACACCTACATGTGGCTCCAACGATGATGTTTACAGCTGCCCATAGAACCTCTCAATCTCACTCAAAATCTCAGGTGTCCCGGAAACGACGCTGCCACACTCGGTCTTCAGTGTCGACAGTTGGCTCTTTCTGGCAGATAGATCTGTAGCAAAGACTTTGGAGCCCTGATTTCACTCAATCGCTTCTTTAATACGAGCAGTATTAAAGTTGCGCAAGTCCCGCCGCATGCATTTGGAGATCTGTCTGTTCAGTTGCCTGTACGCTGTCAAATCTACTGAAGACTGCAGCTTCATATCCCGTCTAACAGCCATGAGATTAAGAGTGTGACCGGAGAGTTTTTGTTTTCTTCTGCGGCGGGTCTTGCAATACTTAGCTCCGATTGCATGGACAGTTTCCACGAGGTTGTCATTCATATCATCCACTGCATTGCAATCTTCTAGGTACTGAAAATGGTTTCGTAGCTCGAGCTGAAAGGTTTCGGGACTTTGGATTAAAGCACGAGGGGACGGAGCGTTGACTTCATTAGACGTGACCTCTCCAACTTAACGTTTAGGTTCAGTGTGCCTCTTACCATGCGGTGATCACTGCCGGTTTTCACCCTCGCGATCACTAAGACATCACTGAAAAGTTGTCGTCTGATCATCATAATGAAGTCAATCTAATTTTTTGTCGAACCGTCGGGGCTCGACCAAGTCCACTTCCTGTGGGGCCGCTTCTGGAAGAAAGAGTTCATCATAAAGAGGCCCTATTTCTACATGAAGTCGGCCAGCTGCTGGCCCCTTGGGTTCCATTGCCCTATTCCGAAATTCCCTATTTTCAGCTCACCGTTCTCTCTTGTGCCTAGTTTTGCGTTGAAGTCTCCCATTAACATAGTATAATGGGTTTTGGAGGAATGCATGGCTCTAGAGATATCCTCATACATTTCCTTCACCTCATCAGGGTGTGCCGAGGTCGGTGCGTAAACCTGTATGACCTTCAGCGAATACCGTTTGGTGATTTTGAGTATAAGGTACGCAACCCTCGTCGACACACTCACAATCTTTACAACGTTGTTAACAAGAGACTTGTGGACGATAAATCCGACACCTCCTTGGGACAGATGGTCGCCCTCCCGGTGATAAAACAAATTGCCGGATTCGGGGATTACCGTGACCTCCCCCTCTCTTCGGGCTTCGGATAATTTTATGACATTCTAGCGCAACTTGTCTATATCTTCTTCCAGCTCCAGGATTTACTTGTCAGTCCTCAGGGTGCGTGTGTTATAAGTTGCCAGGTCGAGTCATCGTAGGTGGCAACCGAAATTCCACCGAAGATTCTTAGCACCCCCTGGCCCGCCGTTACTATGGTCGCCACCGTAGCCAGGAATAGCGGAGCCGCCGGGGTTTGGGGGCCGTCTCTTCGTTATTTTCATGGGGGTATATTGCCATAGTTGCCACGCTTGGCGAGCGGGTTGGCAACCGCAGTTTATTTTATTGTTGTTTTGCTGTTATCAGGAAGATGCTGCTGCCCATCCTCTGCCTCAGTTTCCCTCTGTCGCCTTTTATGACACCCACCGGAAGATACGGGGTAGTGAGTATTCTTACCCGCCACTACACGGGGCATAAATCATTTCGCAATCAATTAATTACAAGTTCCCAAGGTATATTTTACAAAATTCATGGAAAAAACAATTTTTCACACGAATTAAAGTGCGAAAGCATTATAAAAAACTAAATTTATAGAAATAAACAACTGGTTTATTTAAAAAGCTTACGTGGCTCAATGGCTGACTCGGGTCAGACAATGGCTCATAGGTTTGCCATCTCTGTTTTACCGACTCTGCTACTTACTTCTGCAGCATAAATTTGCTTTGTCACTCTTTCCCTATTTATACTTTTTACGAGTCCAAGCCACCGTAGCATACCTTTCTTCAAAATAGAAGTCACACCATCGTCTCGCAAACCAAACTTTTCTCTTATCATACAATTTGTCATACTATCATTCATAGTTCTACCTATCACACTTCTTAGTGACCGCATTTCTGCATCATTAATGAGATTAGCATCTGACTTCAACTTATTTTTAGGGTTCCGTACCTCAAAAGAAACCAATACCTTTAATCTATATCACTTTGTTGTTCGGCCATTCGTCCGACTGTCAAGATTGTATAACAACTTATTGCGAATTACACCTGAATAATAAATCCAAAATAAATCTTGATAGGAAATTTCAAGGGCAAAATGTAAATTGACAGAAAAAAAAACTTTAAACTGAAACTATGAAAAACAGACAAAATCGTCGAGACTCGATATCAGGGATGGATGGAGGATGGTGTAGCGTGTCGGAACGAAAATATTTTTAATCAAAATTGACGTTTACATAGCACTTTTTCGAAGCCAAAAGGTACATATTATTTTGACTTTGACTTTAAGGTTTTCACATTTTCGGTATCAAGTTCAGTATGCTCTAGTAGTATGAAATTTAAAGTATCATAAATTATAAATAATTACAACATGTATTCATCATCGTCATCACGATGCTTATCATTACATCCTATCAATAGGCTTCCCCGAAAAGCGATACAAATAAACCTGAGCTAATTGCATCCATTCATTTTTATCATGTTGAAAAAATGTGACTAAAGATCGCAGATTTTTAACATGATATTTTAAAGGATTTTTCATAGAATTAGCTAATACTACTAAACTGATTTATGCTCTTACTCATGAATTCAACTTTGTGTTATTTATTTTAGAGCGCAATGTAGTTACCAACAAATCAGAGCATCTGTGTTTAGAAATTCAAAACATTTCTACGAAGTATAAATAGTTTTTATATGCAAAATAATGAAATTAATAGTTATAGCAGAGGTTAAAGCGTGTTTTGTTTACAAAAAGTGAGCGCACGACTCGCGCCCTGTGGATTCCGCATTTAAGTCCAGCAGACAGTTCACATCCCGGAAATTTGGACTCCATGCTATTTTTCTGTTTTCGATACTTCATATTTTAAGTTCTTTTTTACTAACTACTTTGTAACTTCATATTAGTTCTTGTGATTTCCCGTTTAGTTTATTAATTTTGTAGTTATTATTCAGATTTAATGCGCAGTAAGTTGTCATTCAATCTTGACATTCAGACGGAGAGACGAATGCTCCTTTTGAGGTACGAAACCCTGAAAATGAAGTTAATCATTTCGGATGTCAATCTCATCTGCACTCAGTGCGGTCTATTGACAGCAACAGAAGGCGGTAAAAAAATTGTTAATCAATAAATTTCAATAAATGGTGGTCGGCAGTAGTGTTACCCCTGTGACAATATCGGTACCGCACCCACACAGTTCTTAGGTTAGCGGGGTAACTATACGTAAATATTTCATGAAATACACGTCATATAACGAAAAGTACATAATAAATCACTATCTCAAAAATTTATCGGACACTCAGACCATCTGTCACTAAATATATGAGATAAACGACGGTTATCGATAGCATTACAAACTAATCAGTTTTATTGTTAAGTAGACGAATAACCAATCAATAACGAGAATTATTTAGCAAGGCTAAACGAATGCATTGCAGTTAATATTAAATACTATGGAAAAACACCTTGTAATCCTTTAAAGCAAATCTATTTACGAGAGTTTCGACCATGATTATCGACAGAGGTGTGCAAAATAGTTTAATGAAAGTATTTATATTAAAAATGTAATTGCTTGCGTTTTTTATTTCAAATAAAATTACAAAATAGTTTTCATTGAAAGTAAATACAAAATGCAAAATACATATTTTCAAATAAAATACTATATTTCACTGATTTTATCACCAGCATTTGTTCAAAGAGACCATCTTTTATGTTTTTTCTATGTGGTCTCATAATAATTCAACGAAACGAAAATAGTAGTTCAACAGATGCAGAACTTGTTAAGCAAGTATTATTTTATATTATATTTAGGGAAGAGTTTTTTTTACACTTGGATATCTGTTCAAGGATTCTAAAATATTGTATTCATCTTTTGAATATTGTAGTGTTTTCAGGTCTATTGTAGTATTGGAATTATCACTGACTGCTGAAGAATCAAAGTCCTCAAGAAACGTAACATACACAGTGTGTTGGGAGATGAATATGAAATATGAATAAAAATTTTGCATTTAAAAATACTAAATATAGTATTTAAAATAAAATGGAAAATAGATTAAAAAAAGAGAATTTCAAATGCACAATAGAAATAGAGTGAATGGGGTTCTACACGCTATTATGAAGAGTCAGAATGTGTCAAAGTAGGCACGTATGGCAATTTATAATGCTGTGTTAGACCCTACTTTAATGTATGGTAGTGAAAGTTGGGTCTGGTAGAAGAAGCATGAGAGTAGAATAAATGCTGTAGAAATGCGATCATTATGGAATATGCTAGGGCTGAATCTGAATGACAGGGTGAGAAATAGTGTGATAAGAGAAAATTGTGGTTTGCAAGATGACGTTGTGACCAGGATTAAAAAAGGAATGCTTCGGTGGTTTGGTCACGTAGAAAGAATGAACGAGGAAAGAGTGACAAAGCAAATGTATGTTTCAGAAGTAAACGACAGAGTCGGGAAGGGACGCCTTAGACGAAGATTTGTCGACCAACAGTTTAACAGTGGTAGAGCCACGCGGCAGCTTTTGCTGCCGCACGGATGGGCCGGCTCGAACCGGGGTGGTACCACGACCTCACAGAATACCAGCGTGAAGTAGAGGTTTACCTCTGCGTTTCGCTTGGTGAGTGCAGGTGGCCGGAGGCCCTTTTTACTGGAAATGAGGCATACCATCTTAGTCCTCACGGGTGACAACGCATCTGCATTTTAATTCGCAAGCCAGGATAGATGTAGATGTCTATGGGCCGCAGCAGCCACTTACCATCAGGTGGACTGTGTGCTCGTTTGTCACCCTTATCCTATAAAAAAAATCGGCGATACATTGAAAATGGGCCAGATTAGGAGTACCCTAATCCGACGAGCGTGTATGCGTAGATATATGGATGTAAAGGAGGCGACAGAGGTTTGTCAGGATCGCGCCAAATGGAAGTCCGTAGTCTCTGCCTACCCCTCTGGGAGACAGGCGTGAATGTTTGTGTGTGTGAAATATGTGTAATGTGTGTATTTTAAATAATTTACATCTGTGATTATTATCGACCATGATTATCAACCGTGATTATTGAAGAAAATTTAATAGTGAAGAAAAAATATTTGTTTCCAGGTTCAAAGAGAAAATGTAACATTTTGTTTGTTTTCAAAATCCAAGATCCATTTAATTGAATTTGATCATTGTTTGAGAATGTTATTATTAAACTAGCGACCCGCCCCGGCTTCGCCTGGATAAGAGCTATTAATGTAGCCTTATTTAGTATTAAGATAACCAAAACCAAGTTTTTTGAATAAAATATACATATACATAATACACTCTTGGCTGTCACAGACAGATAGACAGCTAGATAATTTTTTTTAAAATGGTTATTAATAAGTAAATGGCATGTAAATGTTATTTATATACATAGATTTTTGTCTGTCGGGCTCTGTGTCTGGCCGGGCTAATCTTCGGAATGGCTGAACCAATTGTGATAAAACTTCACCAACAGATATTTAGAGCAATGTCAGGTGTGATCTAAGCTATATTTTATCCGAAAAAATTTTTTTGTAATACAGAAAAAATTTTTTTTCTTTATTTATATAAAGTAAAGTGTAAAAAAAATTGGTATAAAGGTGGAGTTAATGCCGAAAACGCATTCGCTGTGGGTAACTATGGGTAGAGTCACAACAGAAAAAAAATTAAATGCACATATATATATATATATATATATATATATATATTTTAGTTATTTATATATTATATATATGAATAAAAATACACCTGGACCTGGACAAAAATATTATTAATTAAGTAATTAAAAAAATGCCTCAACCTTACGTTTAAACGTATTTATTGAGTAAGCGTCTTTCATATCTCGTGGAAGGTTATATTTAAACTTCAACCATCCGAAGATTAGCACGGACGGATAGGCCCACAGGCAAACAGACATATATTTAAAAAAATGTTCCTTATGGATAACTCCTTTAGCTCAACCAAAAGCAATTATTTCGATTTCACAGACTTCAGCAATACTTTTATTTTATTTATTAGTTTAGATACTACAGTACCAGGGTGACCGAGCTATGTTCGGCGTTAGAAATATAATTTTCTCTGAAATTACACTTACCTAGATAAACTTGGAAAGTAAAATGTTATCTAAATACAAAATTTCCATTAAAGTCGTTAGAGCCGTTTTCTATGAACCATTTTACTTAAAATACATTTATATTCTTTCTTCTTTATTTTAATTATTCAAAAGATTAATTAATGCCATTCTGTAAAAATACTGTAATCAAACTGTTTTCGACTAAAGCTTTGACCTCACGGTTAATAATTTAAATTAAAAAATTCAAAAAAACCCGAAATAAAAAGAGCTGGTGGTCTTCAAACGGCGGTTTTTATGAAACATAGCTAAGAACACTCTCGATTAAGAAGACACCGTCCAAACGAAAAAACTTAATTCAAATCCGTTCATCCGTTCAAAAGCTATGATGCTGCACAAATACACAGATACACTGACATGCAGATGCACACAGATACACACTATAAACTGGGTGAGGGGTGTTATAACCCCTCTGTTTTCGTCGGGGATAAAACGTACGCATAGCGATTAGCGATACCAATAATAGACGCAATAACTCCGCAAACAAATATTTTGTGTGCGTTTTAATGGATCTCTAGATGGTTTAGATTCACATTTAGAACTGGTAGGTGGCGCTGTTGTCGAGATCCAAAAATCACCCGTGCGAAGCCAGGGCGGATCTTTAGTCATTTTGTAAAAATTTAAAAATTATAAGAGTTGTGTGAAGACAAAACGCGAGCAATGATGATTGAAGTGATAAACGAACTTACATTCTACCTGATGGTAAGTGGATTTTTTTTTATATGATAAGGGTGAAAAACGAACACACAGTCCACCTGATGGTAACTGGTTGCTGCGGCCCTCTATCTACATCTATCCTCTATTACAAATCAAAATGTAAATGCGTTGTCACCCGTGAGGACTAAGATGGAATGCCTCATTTCCAGTAAATAGGGCCTCCGGCCACCTGCACTCACCAAGCGAAACGCAGAGGTAAACCTCTACTTCACGCTGGTATTCTGTGAGGTCGTGGTACCACCCCGGTTCGAGCCGGCCCATCCGTGCGACAGCAAAAGCTGCCGCGTGGCTCTACCACTGTTGACATTGGATACTGCGGTTCATGGACATCTGCAGCCAACTTCAAATAATGAATGGCTACAAATGCGTTGTCACCTCTGAGGACTAAAATGGAATACCTCACAGCCTGTTATTACATTACTATTATAATAATTATTATTATATTGCTATTGAGTACCTTCGAGATATTTCATAATGAAACCGTGTAAAAGTAATATCAAATGATATTACGTCCCTATTCGCAATTCGTTGTAAACAACAGTTCTTTACGCAAAAAAGTCGTCTGCAAGAAATAGCTTCTAGAGCGATAAGACTGTCAGTTTTACCTTCTATACATATTTAATTTTGTTTCGTTTTAATCTGTATTGGTGTACAAGAAAGAATATATTAATTGATTGGTTGATTGATCAAATGAAAAGGCTTATGTTATTAAGTCATATGAACACATTTAAAAGAAATTTTACTTAGTAGAGACATTCGGCAGTTGTATGTTTGCGGCACGAAAGGGCCACACCGGCCTCGGTGGGACTACGTTCTCCAAAATACCAGCATAAAATAGCGACGTAACGCTGCTGTGTCTCGTATGCTGACTGTAGAGTACCAGAGACCCTATTTACGATTAACTACGAAAGAATGCATCTCTTTGTCATGAGGAGTGGCAACGCATCTGCATTTTGATTCTTAATGATGAACAATTTTAAAAATAGTACACAATTTTAATGTATGTCACTTATGTCTAAGAACCACAATAGCCCCTTACCATCAGATAGACTGTGCGCTCGCTTGTCACCCTTATATCTATTAAACAGGAAAGAGTAATGATGTAATCACAGTGTACCCTAATTGTACTAATGAACTGTATGCATTTCAAAGTGGGGGATTTAAATATGCGTTTACGCCCAAAATAGCTTGAAATACCGGATTTATTTAGAGCTAGCTGTACGCTGAACGTAGAGCTGGCTGAGAGAACAGATGATTACACCACACCAGCCACTAACACTCTGTTATCTGGCCTTGCAATTTGTAACATAAACTGACAGTAAGCTGTACTTTTAAAAATCAACGATCGGTCATAGTCAACACCAGCTAAAAAAACAATAGGATTACAAATGGAAATTACTTGAAAAACTGCCTGACAGACGCCGATCAGTGTCTGTCTTCTTCTTTTTTTATAGGATAAGGGTGACAAAAGAGCACAAAGTCCATCTGGTGGTAACTGGGCGTTGTGGTGTGTGCCCAATGGATACCTATAATATTTAGCCTCGATAAATAATAAAAATGTAGATGCGTTGTCACCTCTGAAGACTAAGATAGAAGGCCCCGTTATCAGAAAAAAGGGAAAAAAACGGTTTTCTACACTAGATATTCTACGAAACATAGCAGAATTAAGCTGCTACGCTGTTATTTTGTGACAACCTTCCCTGGTTCAGTCGACCCATTCACGCTACAATGACATATAGCTTACCACATTCAAGTCTTCTATTTACGATTTAATAAAAAAAAATTGATAAAAAACAATAAACTGCATTACACGCAAATTTTAAATAGTACACTATTTTCACTTATGTCCAATCGTTTGGTCAGCGCACGAGGAATCAAGCAGCCGAGTATCTAATGTTTTTTCTTCCGATTCGTGCAAAGGTCACGTCCAACGTGCAAATCACTTTGAAACTAACATATTATTATCTTTTTAATTGTTAACCGATTTATAAGTATATAGAACATAGTATATAGAATAGTTTTAAACAGTGGTAGAGCCTCGCGGCAGCTTTTGCTGTCGCACGGATGGGCCGGCTCGATCCGGGGTGGTACCACGACCTCACAGAATACCAGCGTGAAGTAGAGGTTTACCTCTGCGTTTCGCTTGGTGAGTGCAGGTGGCCGGAGGCCCTTTTTACTGGAAATGAGGCATTCTATCTTAGTCCTCACGGGTGACAACGCATCTGCATTTTGATTCGCAAACGAGGATAGATGTAGATGTCTATGGGCCGCAGCAACCACTTACCATCAGGTGGACTGTGTGCTCGTTTGTCACCCTTATCCTATAAAAAAAATAAAAAAAATAAACACCAAATATTAGCCTAAGCTTATATCTCAATACATCACTAAACCACATTTAAATTGGCTGTAGAGATTAGCGTGCTCAAACACTCAGATAAACAGACGAAAAAATTGTATAAGATTTTATTATAGTACAAAATAAATAAAATGTTTTAATAATAAACAATTTTTATTGCAGGTGATGGACGCTGAGGATGTAATATGTCAATTTAAGTGGTAAAGATTCGTATTTCATTATGAATGGCCTAAACCATATCATAGCATTGAATATTGTGAGGAATGGTTGGGAAGATGAAAACTCAACGAGGAACTACATTGAAGACGATCTGGTAAACTTGACACTAAATGAAAACGAAAATCTTTTGAACAATGACGAATACATTTTTGATAGAACTGATGTTAGAGCTATATTCATCACATTGTACACCATTGTCTTTTGCTGCTGTTTTTTCGGTAAGTATGTAATTGAGTTTAATATTCGTCGTCCACTTCCTTTAGACGAGGAGGGCGATGGCTGCCACTAATCTCATACTTATGAACAGGGGCTACTTGTGAGTTGTGGGGACTGGCTTGCTCGGGTTTATAATATTATTATTTATTATTATTATATAGCTTTATTAGCTTTAATTTTTCATATTTTTTGTTTTGCTGTGTAATTTTATTATCGAACATGTTTTGGTTACCTATGGGTCTGTTATATTTAAAATGAAAGCATTTTTTAGGGATTCGTAATTAAACAAAAACGGACATCCTTCCGTCCGCGGTTTTACCCAGAGACCCTAGGTGCTACCAAGTTATAATTTGGCATAGTTATAGATATTAATAACGCCTACAAAGTTGTGAAATAAAACCTTGAAAAACATTTTTATTTTGGGCATCGTGTATCCCGCACATTTCATCAGAAATATTGCGGGTCCGTTTGCGATATATTTAGCTTATAAATATTTAAAGTGGTATCCCCGCACCTACAAACTAAACAGCTGTTTTTGGAAACATAAAAAGTATGCACGATAGTCCATCCATAGTTCCATCCTAGTCCCCACGGGTGAAAACGCATCTGCATTTTGATTTGTAATAGAGGATAGATGTAGATGTCTATGGACCGCAGCAACCACTTACCATCAGGTGGACTGTGTGCTCGTTTTTCACCCTTATCCTATAAAAAAAATATAATGAAATTAAAAGAAAAATCTATCATAGCGCATTAGTAAAAAAATCTTTACAATTTCATAGAAAATGACCTAAAACTAGCTGCTTTATAATTTTGTAATGTTAATGTAATGGAAAAAATAAACATTTATTCAAATAATTTAAAATTAAAAAATTTGTACAACCGACTTCAATATAAATTACTAAGAAAAACTCGAAAACTACTGACCACATGAAAAACACCAGCTTTCACATTACATTTAATTATATGTGCCATTTTGTTCAATAACTTTTTGTCATCTTGTAAGCCGCGGCATAATCCTGTTGCTGTATAAATCTTGGGATTTTTGATCAAGAAAATGCGGCAAGTAATTTTGACAGTCTTCTCTTGATGTTAACCTAACACTACCCAAAGAATTCTGAAGAGACCGAAACAGGTAAAAATCTGAGGGTGCAAGGTCCGGACAATATGGTTAATGCATTAACATTTCCCAACCAAGCTCTCTCAATTTTTGCTGAGTGGCCAAAGATGTGTGTGGGCTGGCGTTATCATGATGGAAGACCACTCCTTCGATTCCGGCCGATTTTTCTCAATTTCTTGCTTGAGTCTCATTAGTTGTTGGCAGTGGAGATTTGAATCGATGAATTTGACAGGCGGTAAAAGCTCATAATAAACGATGCCCTTCCAATCCACACAGTATCACCTTATTGCTTGTTAATCTGGGTTTTGCTATAGTTTATGGAGCTTAACTACCCTTTGACCATGATCTTTTCGCATGTTCTTATCGTAGGTGATTTATTTTTCATCACCAGTGATCAGTTTTTTCAAAAATGGTTCGGTTTCATTACGTTTCAATAGAGAATCGCAAAGGAGTACACGTTTCATTAGGTTTCTTTTAGAGAGCTCTTGTCAGTAAGACTAACACTGAATTAGGTCCATAAGCGCCACAAATTTTTTTGCAACTTTAGTCGCATTTTCCCTTTCTTGTAATAAAAGTTCAGAATGTATAGAGTTTCTTCGCTATATTCACTCATTTTGGCGGACAGATAACAATTGAAAAATGGCGGGAAAGAGTTTTTATTTTTTATTTTTCTTTTGCTTAATGTTCTATATGTATTGATATTACAACCAGCCAGATACAAACAGTACAACCAAAGAGATTTTTCTTAAATTTTATACAAACAAAATACGAAGAAACATTTTCCTCGACCTATTATTTTTATTTGCTAATGATACTTCGTTGATCTTCCGACTTAAAAGGCAATTATTAAAATATGACGAAGTGAACAATGCTATATCAAAAGTACTATACTGGTTTAACGTCAACGATAATAAAACGAAATGTATCACTATACCTAACGTTAAGCAGGTGAAAAGCAGTGTGCTTTACATGGGGAGGAGCTGAGCCTTGTTGAATCCAATGTTTTTCTTGGAATTACAGTTGACGCGAAGCTTCAATGGGGCAAAAATTCATATATCTATACTAGTTAGCAAACTTAGTTCTGCAGCATATGCTGTAAAAAAGATTAGATGCCTTACATGCGTTGAATACAGCTAGATTAGTTTATTTCAGTTATTTCCACAGCATAATGTCATATAGACTCTTGCTATGGGATAATGTGACTGACATTGAAACTATCTTTGTTTTGCAGAAGAGAGCCATAAGAGCAATTTTTAACCCAGGTTCGAAGGAATCCCTTAGAGAAAAATTTAAATAATTAAAGTTAATAGTTTAATATAAACTATTAACTTTGGCCCCTAAATATAAATATATTTACGAAATACGAAAATTTTATGTATGTACACAAAAACAAAAATAGTTTTATTAAAAACAGTGATGTACATTCTGTAAATACTAAGAACAAACACAAGTTAGTTATACTAGTTACTCGACTCCAAAGAATCAGTAATTCCTTCATGGGGCAATGTATACGCTTTTACAACAAAGTCCCAGAAAATATGCAGACCTTTTCTATCAAAAGGTTTAAAATATTTATTAAACAAAAATTATTTAGTAAGGGTTATTATACTACTAAAGAGGACATGACTGATAATAACCTCTGGGAATGAGCTGATCGCTACCAGGCTGTTTTTAAATGTTTTCATAACAATTCTATAATTATTATTTGTAAGTTATGATTTTTTTTAAAGTCCTGCTGAGTTTTTTGTTGGTTCTTTCCAGGACAGAGGTTTTTTTTCCGAACCAGTGGTAAAAGTGAAAAATTAATTTCAATAAGAATTACATGTGATCAATATTGAAATAAAATGATTCTATTCTGTTTTATTTTATTCTATAAGACTACTTGGAAAATAAGAGCTTCAGTTACTATCATCCTATTTGGGCTCATTTTTAGTTGTTATAGCGGTCAAACCGTGAACTCATTATGCTCTTAGTATCAAGAAGACTTCTTTCACATATTGTGACGGGCATCTACGGCATCCTACCTCTCACATTGTGCGTGTCCCCAACACGCACTTGGCCAGTGTTTACTCAAGAATATTATCTTTTTTTTAAAGTTTCTTTCGCCGTTTCTTATTTAAACAGACGAATCTCATTTTGATTTAACGATAGTACATTGAAAATCCAACACGTTGACGTTTGGCTAACGAAAATATTTATTACATCTAAAAATTTTCGTTTTCATGTCATTTCATTTCACATTTTCAAAGTTCATCACTTGATAACTATTAAAAATATGTTACATTTTTTTTAATTAATTGCCTAGATTCATTGGTTCATTCATTACATACCTCGCCCATAGATTGTCTCAGAGGGGGATATTAGCACGCTTGGCAGCCGGGTTGGCAACCGCAGTTTCTATTCTTTAGAATTGTTATCAGAAAGATACTGCCGCACATCTTCTGTTTGTTTTCCATTCAATGTAACGGAGTATTCATAACAACTAGTATGTCCAAATGCGGCCCTCACTTGTGATTGTTATGTATATAATGGAACAATAACCCAGTTTTTATGATTTAGATTAATCTTTCAAAATTATTTTAAGGAAATAGTAATATTTCTTAACAACAGTTTTATGTTATAAATAGTAAGTAGAGTAAATACAAGATAACAACAAACAAGATGAAATATGCAAACCACAGCAGGTAGCCTCTCCGCAACATTCATCATCATTCATATCATTATACTTCATCACAAGTCCACTGTTGAATATAGACTTCCCCCAATAAAATTCCATAAAAGACCTTCCTGAGCCACGTGCATCCATTAACTTTTTGTATATCTTACCAGGGCAATGACTACCGCCATATGTGACATGGACGATAGACATAAGGTGGCTAGCTCCCGTTTTATGTTTTAGAGGATTTGCTATGATTAAATAAAAATAAATTAGGGTGAAAATAAAGAATATCATATTGTTTTCAATAAAATGCTGTTATGGTATCAGTAGCAATATTCTATTTAAATATAATTTAAAATCAAAAATTTGGTGCAACCGACTTCAATATAAATTATTAAATATAACTCAAAAACTATTGGTCAGGACCTTGGTCAAATTTATATGGGACTACATAAGAAGGACCAGCTTTCAAATAAAAAAAGAATCATCGAAATAGTTTCACCCAGAAAAAAGTTATGAGGTATACACACATAAAAAACATACAGTCGAATTAAGTACCTCTTCCGTTTTGAAGTCGGTAGAAAATGATAGAGGTTTGCAGTTGTGCGCGCATTACGGAAAAACTACTGGATATATTTCAATTAAGCTTTCTAAGTTTTATTTCTTAGACACTTAGTCCTTAACTAAATCTAAATAAAAATAATAACTAGAAACTATTGTGTAATCTTCATTTAATAATAATATAAAATAATCTTCATTTAATTTAATAAAATAAAAATATAATCCCGGTGTACCCGGTGGCCGAGTACTCGGCGAATCACTACTCGTTCCATGCCTACTTGACACCTGCCGAAATATACTAGGAAATTTTTTTTCAATCGTTAATTTAGGAAATTTGACGAGTGATCTAAATATGGCAAAAAATAAATAATTCATTAATCTTTAAGCATTGAAATTTCAATTTGAAAATTTCAAATTGTTATATTTCTTTATCAAAAAAAAGTATATATCTAAAAATTTTATTTTTAGATATATACTTTTTATTGAATTTACTTAAAACCTCCATAATTCGGTTAAATTTGACCGGAGGAAAAAAATCATTTAACACTTTTTATGTAAAATTTGGCACCGCTGAAGGGACTGCAGCACCGCCCAAATTTCGACGGAATCAAAGGCTTTCTCATAGTCCACATACGCCAGACATAGTGGCAAATTGTACTCCTCGGACTTCTGTAGAATTTGCCGAAGGGTATGTATGTGGTCTATGGTGCTAAAGCCTTTTCGGAAACTGGCTTGTTCGGGAGGCTGGAAGTCGTCAAGTCTGCGCGTCAAGTCAGTTGACTGTCGGTATATCGAAGTGTTGAAGTGCTACCTATAGGGCTACGATGGCTATCCGAGTACAGAACCAGAGTAAGAAACCTATCCAATTGCAGAGAGGTGTAAGACAGGGTGACGTCATATCCCCGAAACTCTTCACCGCTGCATTGGAAGACGTTTTCAAGCTTCTGGACTGGAAAGGATACGGTATCAACATCAATGGCGAGTACATCACTCACTTTCGATTTGCCGACGATATAGTCCTTATGGCAGAATCGCTGGAGCACCTAAGCACTATGCTCAATGACCTCAATAGTGTTTCCCAACGGATAGGTCTTAAGATGAACATGGACAAAACAAAGATCATGTTTAATGTCCATGTCACAACTATGCCGGTAGTTGTTGGGAACACTAAGCTCGAAGTTGTTGACGAGTATGTTTACCTGGGACAAATAGTCCGACTAGGTAAGTCCAACTTCGACCGAGAGGTCAATCGACGGATTCAACTCGGTTGGGCAGCGTTCGGGAAATTACGGCACATCTTCTCGTCAGGTATACCTCAAAACTTGAAAACGAGACTATACACCCAGTGCGTGTTGCCAGTGATGACATACGTATCTGAGACGTGGTCCTTCACTGCTGGCCGGATGAGGAAGCTCAAGGTCAATCAGCGAGCTATGGAGAGGACTATGCTCGGAGTTTCTCTGCGTGATAAACTCAGAAATGAGGATATATGCAGTAGAACCAGAGTGACCGACGTAGCCCAACGAATTAGTAAGCTGAAGTGGCAATGGGCCAGCCATATAGCTCGAAGAACCGACAACCGATGGGGAAGAAAGGTTCTCGAGTGGCAGCCTCGTACCGGCAGGCGAAGTGTAGGGCGTCCCCCTACTAGATGGAGTGACGACCTGGTAAAATATGCAGGAAGTCGATGGATGCAGGTGGCTCAGGACCGTGCTTTGTGGCATTCTTTGGGGGAGGCCTATGTTTAGCAGTGGACTTGTGAAGGGCTGTAATGATGATGATGATGATGATGTAAAATTTTAAGCTCTACACATTGTTATAAAAACTTTTTGGCCTAATTTCTACCGTTTTCGAATAATTGTGAAAAAACTTTATGACAATTTTTTTAAAACCTTGCCGGGGGTTCCGGATACGAAAATCTTTACACATTAGTTTTGTATCATTAATACTACATTATATCAACAATGCAAAGTTGAGTATCAACATTTTGATTTCAGACCTTATTTGACTGGACTAGTCACTTCAAAGTGATTTTTGAATTCTTTGACCTCAACTGGCAGAGAGAATGTCGAAAACGCGCTATATTGCCTTGTCCTCTATTAAAGAGCAGAGAGAATTTCGAAAATGCGCTATATTCGTTTGTCCTTTATTAAAGATTTCAAATTAAAGGACGAGATCAATTTTTGTATCTGAAATAGAGGACGTGAAATAGAGGACGTTAAAATAAAGGCCGTCTAGCAACTAGTGTCCGACCGAAACAGGATTTTCAAACGAAACCGAAACCGAAAACGAACCTTCGGTCTGGGTGTCAGTTTCGGCCGAAACCGAAACCGAAACTGAAACTTATTTAGACATGTAATTTTTCTTATTGTATACTGAAATCTGGTATATTTTTTATACACATACAGGTAGATAATGCATGTTAGTGAAAAACAGTCATTGTAGTAGTCATGTAGCAATATAATTATTTATTTAAAAAAAAATCAACAATTTAACGTTAAGAAGTACTTTTTAAGTCATTTTGTAAAAAAAATGGACACTTACACCCATAAAAAGTTTTTGTTTTTTTGAGTTTAATTGAGAACGCATCTGCATTTTGAATTGTAATAGAGGATAGATGTAGATGTCTATGGGCCGCAGCAACCACTTACCATCAGGTGGACTGTGTGCCCGTTTGTCACCATTACCCTATAAAAAAAAACATATTTTATTGTGTTCACAATATTGTTAATATTATTATTCAATGAGAGCATTAACTTAATATATCACACTCACACACTCACAATATACACATAACTTAACGAAATCCCAGAAAATATACAAAACCTGCGCAAAGTACAAAAACTTTAATAAACTAGGTTTCTATAAAAAGGGATTATTATAATATTAAAGAATTTATGGATGATAATAACCCCTGGGAATGAGGTAATCACTACAAAGCTATTTCTAATTTGTTTTGTGTTGTTAACTGTGCTACATACATTATTGTAAGCAGTGGCGTAGCTAGGCGTGGGCGAAGTGGGCTCCCGCCCACGGCCTCGCAATTAAAGGGGGCTCACGAGTCCCTCTAAAATGCGATGCCCTCAGACTTTACCACAGATGACTAATTAATTTGATCACTTTTACGCTCGAAAAAGAAAGTCAAAAATTTAAGCGGGTTTCTTTTTATAGAATAAGGGTGACAAACACACAGTCCACCTGATAGTAAGTGGTTGCTGTAACCCATAGACATCTACATCTATTCTCAATAAAGAATCAAAATGCAGATGCGTTGTCACCCGTGAAGACTAAGATGTAATGCCTCATTTCCAGTAAAAAGGGTCTCCGGTTCTCTACACTCACCGTACGAAACACAGCAGTATTAAGCTGCTATTTTACGCTGGTATTCTGTGAGAGCGTGGTCCTTCCCCGGTCGAGCCGACCCATTCGTACTACAACTATACTATTAATATAGCTGCAGCATGGCTCTACCACGTAAAAACGTGTTTGTTTGGGGTCTCGCAAGAAGCCTCTCTTAAATGCGATTGTGAGGCCGTTGTAACTACCTTCAAAGACCGCAACTATTACATTGACGCAATAGACTTGACAATAAGACTTGTCAGGAATTAATAGTTATGAGTAGGTATGTCGTGTCAAAGCATGTTTGGTAGGATAGATCTATTAGGTAGATCCTTGGAACGAAAGAAAAGGGGCCTCGCAGATGCAACTTCGCCCACGTTTATATTAGTCCACGCTACGAATCTGATTGTAAGCTGTTATTTAAAAAAAAAGTTCCGCTGGGTTCTTCCAAGGACAGAGGTTTTTTTTTCGAACCAGTGGTAACTAAACAAAAGAGTGACTTTCAATAAGTATTATTTATAATCTATATCGAATAAAAAGTTTTTGTTTCTGTATAATTATGAATAATACACCAGTCACGAGCTCATCCTAACGATGCACGATAATCCAGGAACACTGAGTTTCGGCGCCACCGAAGATTCGGCAGATTTTTTGCCGAAACCGAAACTATTACCGAAACTAGATTTTTTTACCGAAACTTGCCGAAACCGAAACCGAACCTTCGGTCGGTCACTAATAGCAACCCTAGTAACTGACCTTCGTTTTGTTTATGTTAATATTATAAGACCAATTTGTTGGGAGATATTATTGAGAACATTGAGCATAGTGTAGGTCCCTCAGAAATTATGCCATAGTGACTATTATATAACCGTCTTTACTTATGTTACGTTGTCTTTACAATAATTCGTGTGCGGTGGCTCGAAGTAGCGCGAACATTAGGTACCTTCACGCTTCCTTCGCGCATTGTTTCTCAATTTTTATTGGTTTTAATGCACGTGGCTCCACTCTATACATCGCTCGGTTATATACTAATATACTAAAAAACATGAATACAACAGAATAAAATATACATTTACTAAGATAAATACGGTAAATTATAATTAAATAGATAAAACCCAACGAGACGAAAACCCAACAGAACGGCCGAGGTTTAGGAGGCAAAATAAGGAAAGGGAAAGAAACCGGCGGTCGATGCGAGCAGTATTGAGGAGCGATAACTTCTGCATTTGAGCCCGGGGCGTTCGTCACGGAGTTCTAGTTGCCTCAGTTGACCCGAAATGCAGACCACCCCACACGTCAGTCACCTGATTAGCTAGTTGTAGATATTGATCGTTTATCTGTTTCGGCTTTCACGAGGTTTTCTCGTCATACGGAATGATAATGTCGATCAAAATTATCCTTAACTGTGCCCGTTTCATCAATACAATATCAGGCTTTTTCACAAGAATTTTGTCTGTCCTGTCTGTGATGATAGATCGGTTACAGTAGAGCCTGGAGCGGTCAGTTTCGAGCACGGCTTTATGCAAGTACTTATAATTCGGTAGTTTCTAACCCACGAGACCCAATTTCAGGGCGAGGTCATTTTGTATAATTCTAGCTACTAGGTTGTACCTGTGCAAATACTCAGATAAAAAGCGCCGAACAACCGGAGATGACATGCCTAAGCAACTCACCGGGATAGCGAGAAGATCGACAGATGTCGGAAGGTGTCATCCTATACGATGTATCTACGATAGTTGTTGGTCTTAATAACCTGATCCTGTATCGCATAGACAAAACTTGTAGGAACTCCCGTGGAGCTCTTTCTCTTTCTATACCGCCTCCCGGTGGGAGACGCTCAGATTTAAAGGCCACCATGCCTTCGCAGCAAGTACAACTTCGCTACTGACTGTGTTCTCGGATAATGCATCCTAATCCAAAAGGGCGTTATGGTATTGCGGTTTTTTCTATCCAGGTCATTCACTTCGTTCCGACTTCACTTTAGCAAGTCAAAGATATACATGAGAGCAGGCATGACCCTACCGTTATATGCGTGTGTTTTATTAACATGAAGAAAACACATAGCAACTGACTGTTTCATATCCGCCTCATTGATACCTATGTTCTGTGCTATACCCAGGTATCGGTGTTTCAACCTCGGAAAGGGTCCTTATATTGAAAGGCAAAGATAAGTCTGTGCCCTTAAAATTCGCAGCCTCACGACATGGAGGAACGCACACTTATCCGTTCCCAGCTCCATTCTCATAGAATTGCTAAATTCACACGGGTTTTTTTAGCAATTTTATAAGATGGGAGCAACTGGAGGCGAATTACTTGTAATCATCAATATGGGAGAGGTGGGCTCATATTATTATTATCTATTCCACCATTATGCCATCTAGGGAAAACAATTTTCTACAATTTTAATAGGCATTAAAATGAGGAGTGTAATATTTTGGTTTCCGTTACCTATAATTTGTAAATTAATTAATGCACACTTAAATATTTTATAAGTTTAAAATGCTTCCATAAGTTTAACTTGTTTTTAAAATTTTGCATTATTTAAAAATTGAATAACACGAAAATCTATCAATAACACGAGATTGAGGATGCTTTTTAGTATATTTACTAATTTAAAGATATACAATTATTATAAACTGATCTGCTTGAGATCATAGCGAAACTCCCATCTTCTTAATAAATAATAAATAATTTGCCCTAATTCTTTTACGAGAAATTTAACAGTCATCAAAAAAGCAAATTATTAAAATTATACGTTTTGGTTTAGATAATAATCTGCCATATCTAAGTCAAAACAACGGAGTTATAATACTACCTATTACTACAGGTTGATGGTAAAAACAAATTATTTTATTGAAAATAGGGGAAAAGTCATGGCATTGTGATTCCTGTGCTCGAATAAATTTATCATCGCAATTAACCGATTGGTAATGATGGACTTTGATGGCTTTGTTAAATCTGAATAACGCCACATTAATCGATCCAGAGCCACCGGGGCGAGTCGATGGTTATTTAATGAAATAAACTAATGTATTATAGAGTAAAAAAATGCAAATCTGATATGTTTCTTTGTAGACTTTGGAGAGATGGTAGGAGACTACAATTTCACACGATTGTTGCGGCATAGTTTTTTTATTATTTTATAATTTTATTTTTTTATTATTTTTTATTAATTTACAATTTAACATAATTCCCTCAAACTTAAAAAGATGAACAGATTATGATGAAATTCAACATAGTAATTAAATTCAAACTCCTTGTTTGGGCGTATGTGTGTTTACTAAATCTATAGGTACGTATGTATTAAATAATTAATTATTGTATATTCATTAAGATGACGTTGAGACAGGTCTGTGCAAGACCTATCGACGTAGTCAATAATCGGTAGAAAGTGACTGGACAAGTAAAATCTTAGTATTGGTGGGAAGAAAGTTTTTTAAACGATATAGAGATTGCAAAGTTCCAGTAGTTTTGCAACTCACTTCCTGTATATGTTTGTTCTGCGTTAGGCAACCATCAACATACATACCAAGGTTCTTTACATGGGAAGAGAATGGTATGACATTATTTTTAAACATTATTGATAGTAGGGCGGGATCATCTAGTTTAGATAATAATCGTGGGCCACTTAAGATTATCGTTTGGCATTTAGACGGGTTCACGTTTAAGCCATACATACACAGTGGACCATTCGGAGATGTATTTCAAGTCATTATTTAATAATGAGATAGCATTAAAGATATTTGAGGGTATTACCTGTAGTAATACGAAGTATTATAACTCCGTTGTTGTCACTTAGTTATGGCAGATTAGTAACTAAACCAAAACGTCTTATTTTAATAATTTGCTTTTTGATAGGCCTAATGGTTGACTGGTAGAGAATGCCCTATGGCATTAAGATCGCCATATGTACAACTTTGCACTCGAAAGGCATTACAGATTTATTGACATTCGTATATAACCAAATATAATATATGCAGGGCCCGATGTAGTATGTTAGTAAGTATACAATGTTTGTCTTTTAAAGAATTTCACAGAAACTACTGAATGGATTGATATATCTTTTTATCGACATACTATAATGTACCTTTCAACTTTATCACCATCAACCTATTGCGACTCACTGCTGCGTATGGACCTCTTTTCCCTTGTGCTATTTTTCCCTGTCTCGGGCTAATATTGTCTATATATAATATTGTATATATAAAGGGAAAATAAACATTTTTCATCCATATCGTTTCAGAAGTTAAAAAGATTAGGACCAAGCTATTTAATTGTTTATTATAGTCAATCGGTTGATATGTATTTAAGTTAAAATATACAAAATATAACCTGCTCATAGTTCAAAAACTTTATTAAACTAAGTTTGTATGAAAAGGGTTATTATAATATTAAGGAATTTATGGATGATAATAACTCCTGGAAATGAGGTGATCGCTACCAAGCTATTTCTAATTTGTTGTGTTGTTAATTTGTGTAACATACATGATTGTAAGCTGTTATTTTTAAAAAAAAGTCCCGCTGTGTTTTTTGCTGGTTCTTCCCAGGACAGAGGTTTTTTTCCGAACCAATGTTAATCAAACAAAAGAGTGACTTTAAATAAGTATTATTTATAATCTATATTGAATAAAAAAGTTTCTGTTTCTGTTAAGTTAAGTTCTGTTAAGGTTCATACGGTATGTATAAAAAAGATACAGCAAAAGATTTGTTTTAAAATTTAATACTGATAAAAAACATTTATGTTACTACAAAATAAATCATTCGTCAGTCATTTTTTAAAATAATGAAATTGTGGAAATTAAACAGTTTTTCGGAGGATATTAAATCCTACCTCGTAATTATAGTAAATTTCTTCGCGTTTTTTATTCTGGAATGAAAAATATTTAATAATTTATACTGTCGCAAGCCTGGTGTTCTATTAAAATCATAGCAAAACATTTTGAGGAAATAAATTACTATTTAAAAACATACAAAGGGCTGACAACTCCTCACAAAGTTCTAATGCATTTATATCGCTTGAGATCTCATGAGTTAAAATAGCCTAGAGGTTCTTACAATGTTCTAATAATTCATCTTTTGGGAGTTCTTTTAAGGCATATATTATACAAAAAATCAAAATGATTACTGTGCTCAGAAATCTGGGAAAATCTTAATTCTAAGGTGTTTATGGCTGTATCCATAATGTGAAAAAATACTTAAATTTTATATTTTTGACGAGGCTCAATAATTGGTTCGTCAACACACTTATAAGTAAATTGCTTTTTGTTGGATCGTGTGCGAGGTTTAGCCATATTTTCAAAGTCTAACACCTCGCAATCAATTTCAGAAGCTAAGGCTTTGGCGTCTTCAAGGACTTGAGTAAAATACTCTTCTCAACGTTCTAAGTAATTTAATGATGGAAACTAAGTCAAAATCTTTACTTTGCATTAATTTACTAGCAGGGTTTATGCGATTTAATGTTTCGTGCCAAATTATAACAGAACATAAAAATTTAAACTGTTTAGTTTAGTTCAACAAACCCGAAGCTTAGTCTCGTGTGGAGGTATGCATACCTGTGTTTTGGTAAACACTAAACAATGCATCGTAAACTTGTCCTATTTGATGTCTTAGTGGTTTTATTGATTCGATTACACTTTCCCATCTCGTGTCACTAAGTAGTTTTAGAGTAAAACCTTTTACATTCTTCAAAAGAATTGACCACCTTAATGTTGAAGTGGAAGAAAAACATACTTTTTGCACAGTATTAAAAAAAATTATGTCCAGTGAGGACAATGTCATGTCGTTTACCACTAAGTTTAAAGAATGACTACTGCAAGGAACGTAAAATGCCCGTGGATAGATGTTTTTAATCCTGGCTTGGACGCCACTTTGAATACCTTTCATATTAGATCCATTATCGTAACCTTGCTCTCTTATGTTTTCTAAAGACAATCCAAGTGCTGATAATTGTTCCACGATAATTTCTGTTAGTGCCAGACCTGTAGATTACTCTATTGGTATAAATCCTAAAAAACTTTCATTTATTACAAGCTCTGACGTTCTTGAATGGTCTTGGGATTGAATAATAAAAATATACCTAATTATCATGGTGCTCAGTTTTGCTAGCGTCTGGAGTACAATCTAAAATAATAGAATAATATTTCGATGTAATGATAGCTTCCATAATATGTTTTTTTGCCGTCTGTAATTGTATTAAGAACTCATTTTGAATTGTTTTACTTAAGTAGGTTGCTTGTTTCTCTTCTTTTTTCAAAACTGCGTACATGTCCTGCATAAGGGGATTAAAATCGACTAACAACTCTACTACTTTTAAAAAATTAACATTGTTATGTTGATACAGATTATCAGAAGTACCTTCAAAAACCAAGCCATTTTAGCTAACATTTTTATAATTGTGGCAATTCGTAACAATACTCTATTCCAGTGTTCTATTTATGATTCAGTTATTCTCTGTGACTCGGCATCTATCGTACGACACGATTTGAGCCTACTTGAAAGTTCCACCCAAGATTTTACAGCTTCTACATGGTTTCGTGATGTCCCATGAGATTTAAGCATATCACCTACATGCTTCCAATTTTTGTAGCCATCTTCAGATAGATCGGAAGTTGTAGTTGTATTGAAAATTATACAGCAAAAACAATACAACGAATTTTTTGCCACAGAATATATGTACAAGCAAATCTCTCAAAATTTCTTCACCGTTATTAAGCTTTCTCTTTCTTTTCTCTAGAAGTAAACCTCCGACCATTGATATCTTGTAGAAATTCAAATTCATACAATGGGTCTGGAGAACCTCTATTTACCAAACATATTGTTTTTGCATCTGTTAATCCATTGGGCCACGTGGCTGAGTCGACATCTAAAATATATGTTGATTCTGTAGAAACACTTGGAGTTGCAATAACACCTTCACCTACAATAGCAGCTTCACCTGCAATAGCACCTTCAACTGCAATAGCAGCTACGCCTGTAATAGCACCTTCACCTTCATTAGCGCTTGACCCTGAAGTAGAAGCACCATGTTAACTTATTACATTGGAATCGGACGTATTTTCTTCTCGAGGTTTAAGCGGAATCTCAGCTATAGCATCTGTTTCTGGTATGGGTGACGATGGTTTGTTTAGCTTATCTTTTTCAAAAAGGACTTTAATGATACTTAATACTGGTATCAAACTAACTAAATTAAATTTTAGACGTATTAAATTGTTGTTACAAAGTAAATTAAAACAACAGTAAAAATTAAATCAGGATTAAAATGTATTAAATCGTTTTTTACTTAGTTGATAATAATAAATCTACTAAATAGGTACCAATCATGAGAAACTGGCAACACACGCTCGCAATATCGGAACAAAAGTATCGTGTCCTACTATTTATTTATTTATTTAACAATTTATGTACACACAAACAATGGAAAGGACACAACATGATGAAGAGTTTGTACAAGGGCGCTACTTATCTCATCATGAAATTTCTTCCAGTAGTCCAGTTAAAAAGATATGTGATAAATAAAAGATAATAAGGTGAGCACTTTGTTATTATATACACATACATACATGTATCCATACAAGATAAAATAAATACATATCGGTATACAACTCAAGTATCGGTACTTTTTACGGATCCCTACTTCTTCTTTCTTTCTTTCGAACTAAAATAATTCAGTTAAGTAAAATACTAAAATATTTCGACTATCCAACCGAAAGTAGGTTGGAAGGTGGCACATAAAATTCTCAACCTGCCAACTTGGGATGGCTAATGATTAGGTTGGAAGATATGAATAATTCAATTTTGACGCTCTGGGCAAATGCCTAGCTTGCCCCCCCCCCCCTCCCAAATAGATCGTTTTTAGATTTTATATTTCATAAAATATCTAAAAAGCTATGAAAATTTTTCTGATATAGAAATTGGAAATTAAATAAAAATGTGAAGTTTTTTAATTGCCGTAGAAAATTAGTATGCTAAAAAAACTTCATTTGTTCTTATTATAATATAAATATTTTAATTAAAATTAAAAAATCTTATAAAATCTATTTATTAATAATCAGTGTTGCCACCTCTTACGTTAATTACACATCGACATTGATTGTTCAGGTGTAAGCTCCAGGGTGGCCCGCGAAATTCAAATTTTCTTACGTTTTTGCAATTTGTAGGTCAGTGTCAGGTTGAATGTTTAATAAATTATGATTCGCGACCGTAACGAGTATGTATTTACAGAATTATAATAATTATAATCATCAATACAACCCCCTAAGTTCGTATAATTCCTTTGAATGAGTTTTTTTCTGGAAATAGCCATACATTGGAATTATACGAACATAGACGGTTGTATTGATGATTATAATTCTGTAAAAACATACTTGTTACGGCCGCGAATCATATTTTGTTAAACATATAATCTGACACTGACCTGCAAATTGCAAAAATCGTAAGAAAATTTGAATTTCACGGGCTAACCTGGCGCTTCCACCTTAAAATTAAATTGTTAATGTCTTGCTGCGGTATGAGGTTCCATGTTCTCTATAAGTAAAGTTGTTGTTCCGTCGTCAAAGGAGATGTATGAAATTGGGTTGTTGACATCGTTCGTAACAGTTATACAAAAATATGTAAGTAATATAACAATAAATTATAAGCATAAATAAATGGTTTTTATTTCTGTAGTCCTTGGGACAATCATAAAAACTTTTTTTTAAACTGAAATAGAAAGCTAATGCTTTTGTTTTAGCAAAAACGAAACGTTTTTAAATATCTTTCTGTTCTGTCTATGGCAATAGATAATGAAGGCTATTTGTATAAAAAAAATAACCTTCTTTACCAAAAAAAAAATCATAATATTCAAACATTGACGCGAATCTGTAGTTATTAATATTGAATAAAATAATATATTTAGAAAACGATTAAATAGGCTATGTCATTAAATTAAAAAACATTTGAATATTATCCTACACGACTGAATAGGCTGTATGTTTATTGATCATTGCATATTCCGAAGGAGACTTGGTAACTTCAAGTTTCAGCTTGTCATGCGGCATGCCCATTTGGCATTGTAGCTGTTTTTTTGGATAGATTTCGTGTTTTTAATGGGGTTGTTATAAACTAATTTGCTTAGTTTCGCGTAAAGAAAGAAAATGATGTGTCCTGCCCAGTTTTAAGGGGACCTCCCACCCTCCCTCAATATACCCGCGCGCATTATACCCGTCACTTAGGCCACTTAGCGGCCAGCCTCCGCAGAGTCTACTTCACCTGAGGATGCCTCGTGTAGAGGCGAAACACGTGTCGTATTTTCGAGAGTGGTGTGTCGTGCCTAGTGTGGTGGTGTTGGAGGTGCTAGTGCTGGGATTGACGGCGACGGGTATAGCGCGCGCGATTGAGGGAGGTCCCCTTAAAACTGGGCAGTCATTTTCACTCATTTTCTTTCTTTACGCGGAACTAATTAAATTAGTTTATAAACCCCATTATAATGGATTTCCGCAAAGTAACGCCTGATTCTATCAATTTCGTGTTTTTACTTTCGTGGATTTATTTAACTGGACTCTTGGATTTTCTCTCGGATCACAGGACAGTAGTGTGTTACGCCCATATAATTAAAATAATGTGATACTTAAGTTTTGAGAGGTATAGAACAGACAATGTACAGCCTCAGGCTGTTCTTTTAGATGATATTTTATTGATATTTGCAGAAAATAGTTAAACAATTAAAAAAGGTTGAGTTGTATTTTACTTTATATAATAATAACTACAAAACTGCATTCTTTTGTGTATTTTCAATTTATTCAAACAACCTATCACAAGAACGAGTGATTTTACTACATAACCTACAAATCATAAAACAACATAAAAACAAAAACCCCAGGCCCGGCAAAAATTTTAAAACAGTAAATTTTAGACAGTGGTAGAGCCACGCGGCAGCTTTTGCTGTCGCACGGATGGGCCGGCTCGAACCAGGGTGGTACCACGATCTCACAGAATACTAGCGTGAAGTAGATGTTTATCTCTGCGTTTCGCTTGGTGAGTGCAGGTGGCCGGAGGCCCTTTTTACTGGAAATGAGGCATTCCATCTTAGTCCTCACGGGTGACAACGCATCTGCATTTTGATTCGCAAACGAGGATAGATGTAGATGTCTATTGGCCGCAGCAACCACTTACCATCAGGTGGACTGTGTGCTCGTTTGTCACCCTTATCCTATAAAAAAATATGATTTTTGGATATAAGTAGCAAATATTTAAATCTTCAAACTAACACATATTTTAAGTTTGTTCACGCCGGGCCCAAGCTTGAATGGAATCAAGTTCATCTCCTTTGGCGGGAAATCTCTCAAAGCTTTTTGTTGTAACATGTCTCAGGCATGCTCTATAGGATTTAAGTCAGGCGACTGTGCAGGCCAATCCAAAAGTTGAATATCGCGGTCTCGGAGAGCGGCCGACACCAACCGTGCCGTATGGGAAGGAGCATTATCGTGCATGAGTAGAAATTCCTGGCTCATTTGCATTCTGTGTGGGACCATAACACTACCTCCTCGTGGTATTTTGTGCAGTCATGCTGCCTTGGATACAAACGAGCTGGGTTCGTCCGCCAAGACGAATTTTTGCCCACACCATGATTGTCCCGCTTTGGTATGAGTGGTCCCCCTGAGCGTGTCGTAGACGGATAACTCTCCCTGAAGTTCTTCAAACGCGTGTTATTTGTGAATTCGAATGAAACCCAAACCGGGACTCATCAGAGAACAGCACCAAAGAACTCGGGAGCATTTACCACTCCATGGTAAATGCTCCCGAGTCTAGGAAAGCCGCCGACCGCGATCGCCACGTCGGAATGCTGGAACACGAAGCGGTCTTCGAGCATGAAGATCAACTTCATGCAACCTCCTTTGCGCGGTTTGGTCGCTTACCAGCAGCTGGTGGTCCTCCTGGAGCCTTTATAGTAGCTGTATCGCTGTGATATTGGGTTGTCATGTGGGCGGTCATTTGGAGAAATCGATCCTGTCTCTGCCTAGTAACACGATATCTACCCCTGTGCCGTTCAGCCATATTCCCAGTACTGCGAACCGTGATATCCAGGTTGTGGTCATGTGACTACAACCTTGATATCACGTTTTGGCTGGTGTGTAGGGCCTCAGCAACGATGCGTTGACTAGCACCATTTTTTAACATGTCCACGCCTCGTAACATTCATCTCGACTCAAACAACGACGTGACAGGACTCTTAAAGCTCACACAGCACGTTAAATTAAAAAAGAAAAACAATATCCTATCCCTTTTCATTAATTAATATCAGTAGAACAATTTTAATTTTCCTTGGCGTAGCGAATTACTAACAATTTGCCGCCGTATTTTGTTTTTTCTTTTTGTTTTTTTTTACATTTTTAAATTTTGAAAATAGAATAAAAGATTTTTCAATCTGTATGTAAACTTTTTATGGAAATTAAAAAGATTTTAAACTATAAAGTCGCAAATAATTTAGGATCAAGGTGTCGACGGAGTTTATCTCCGTGAAATTATCCTTAGATTCTGCTGATGTGGGTATATCCCAGTACTATATAAATATATACCAGACATAATTACAAGCTATGAGGCATTCCATCTTAGTCCTCAAAGTCATCACATCTGTAGCCTTTGTATGTAGTTGGCTGTATGTGTCCATTGACGCCATTAGACACTTTTTCTCAGGTACACTGTACGTTCGTCACATTCATTTTATAAGAAAAAACTGGTCAAGTATGTGGCGCACCACGAACAATGTAGTGGTAGGGTTCCGTAGTTGCCCGTCACAATACGTGGCTTCCTCGATAATGAGCATAATAAGTGAGTTAGCGGTTTGAACACTACAACGTATATAAATGGGCCCAAATAGGAAGATCGTAACAGAAGGAATTATTTTCAAATCAGTTTTATAGGGAGCGGTATTCAAAAAATATAAAACAAATGATTTTGATAGTAATAGCCTACCTATCCCGCAAATGAAAAAATAAAGCTAATACTAGTAATGCATGTAAGTCGTTTCCTTCATAAAATGTTTATTTTAACAGTTTACAATAACAATACAAAGTAATTCATATATAATCCAAGTGCATTTTATAAGTTGGTCGACTATTACTCGTTAACTTCTCAATTATAATTATTTAATAGCTGTGATAGTTTTCCTTTTAACTTCATTATTATGTACTACTATTATGTATACTTTTCACATTTCCGAAGTTAGCGGTTTAGTTGGTAGAAGGGGAGGGGGGGGGGGGGCACATGAATCAAATAAAAATACCAATTTAAAGCTAAATATTTTGAAACAGAAACAGAAACAGAAACTTTTTTATTCAATATAGATTATAAATAATGCTTATTGAAAGTCACTCCTTTGTATAATTACCACTGGTTCGAAAAAAAAACCTCTGTCCTGGGAAGAACCAGCAAGAAACCCAGCGGGACTTTTTTTTTAAAAATAACAGCTTACAATCATGTATGTTACACAAATTAACAACACAACAAATTAGAAATAGCTTGGTAGCGATCACCTCATTTCCAGGGGTTATTATCATCTATAAATTCTTTAATACTATAATAACCCTTTTTATACAAACTTAGTTTAATAAAGTTTTTGAACTTTGAACAGGTCAAATTTTGTATATTTTCTGGAATTTTGTTGTAAAAGCGTATACATCGCCCCAAGAATGAATTACTGACTCGATGGAGTCGAGTAACCGGTACTACTAGCTTGTGTCTGTTCCTAGTATTTACAGAATGAATATCACTTATTTTTGTAAAACTACTTTTATTTTTGTGTACGTACATTACATTTTCATAAATGTATTGAGAGGCCAAAGTTAATATATTAATTTCCTTAAATTTTTGTCGCAGCGACTCTTTAGGCTTTAAATCATAAATTGCTCTTATGGCCCTCTTCTGTAAAACAAATATAATTTCAGTGTCAGCTGCGTGTCCCCATAGCAAAATACCATACGACATTATGCTATGGAAATAGCTAAAGTAAACTAGTCTAGCTGTTTCAACACTAGTTAGACTTCTAATCTTTTTTACAGCATATGCTGCAGAACTAAGTCTGCTTGCTAGTTTTGATATATGGGGGCTCCATTGAAGCTTCGCGTCTAGTGTGATTCCAAGAAAAATGGTGGTATCTACAAGACTCAGTTTCTCCCCATTTAAAATTACATTAGTATTTAATTGTTTGACATTTGGAGTCATAAATTTCATACATTTCGTTTTAGTTCCATTTAAATGCAAATTATTAACATTGAACCAATTTACTAATTTAGATATAGCATTATTTACTTCGTCATATTTTAGCAATTGTCGACTTAATTTGAAAATTAAAGAAGTGTCATCTGCAAATAATACTATATCATGGTTATCTCCTACTATGTAAGGTAAGTCATTAATGTATACAAGAAACAGAAAGGGGCCTAGAATTGAGCCTTGAGGCACGCCCATCTGTACCATCGACCCGGAAGAACTCATACTGTTAATGACAACTTTTTGCGTTCTCTTACTTAAATATGAAATAATTAATTTAAGAGCATCACTTCTTACACCGTAGTGTTTAAGTTTCCTGATTAATGTTTCATGGTGAACACAATCGAAAGCTTTGGATAGGTCACAAAATATACCCAAAGCATCCTGTGAATTCTCCCATGCATTAAATATATATTTAATCAGCTCAACACCGGCATCAGTTGTCGAGCGACCCCTTGTGAAACCAAATTGATTTTTATGAAGTAAATTATTTATATTAAAGAAATTTAACATTTGATGAAGAATAATTTTTTCAAAAATCTTACTCAGTGTTGGTAGTACAGAAATAGGTCTAAAATTAGCGGGGTCTAATGTACTACCAGATTTAAATAAAGGTATTACTTTACTATACTTCATTAAATCAGGAAACATTAAAAATAGTAGCTAAATGAGGCGCGATTGTATCTATTATAGACGCAATAACTTTAACGGAAATCCCCCACAGATCCGCAGTTTTCTTAACATCAATAGTTTTAAAATATTTTACAATATCTTTTGATGATACTTTATGAAATGTAAAATTCTTTGTACACGCATTTACATTTTGTTTAAGTAATGATTCGGCGACCGCAGGAGAAGAATTCAGTGACTTAGTGGTTAATATCGGAATAACAGTAAAATATTTCTCAAAAACCATTGCAACGTCCTGATCTGATTCGGTTAATTTGTTATTAACACTTAACTGGTAGTTTGAATTGCGAGAGTTAATCTTACCAGTTTCGCTATTAATTATACTCCATGTCATTTTAATTTTATTAGAAGCCGTCTTAATTTTGTTGCTCAAATGCAAAGACTTGGCTATGGAGCACACTCTTTTAAATATTTTTGAATATTTTTTTACATATTCCCTAAATTCGACGCTATGATTATATGACCTTTCATGGTAAAGATCATATAACCTATGTCTGCTCTTATGGACTCCTACTGTCGCCCATTCATTAAATGACTTCCGACTGTTCAAGGAGAATGTCTTAGAAGTAAAAGTATTATTAAATTCATTGCAAATAAGCTTAAATAATGTTCCATACAAAAAATTTGGATCATTTTGGTATGTAAGTGATGGAAGTTTTTTCACTATGTTACTTCTGAATTTCTCCAAGTGACGTGCATTTACTGGAACAAACACAACTTTCTTATCTACTTGCTTTTTGTGAACATATGGTAACGAAACTACTTGTCCACAGTGATCAGAACTTAATTTTTGAATTATACATTTATGCAACGGCTTCACATTTGTAAAAATGTTATCTATACATGTTGCACTAGATTGAGCAATACGCGTTGGCTCTAAAAATAAATTAAAAAGACCATATGATTTAAACAATGATCTAAATTTAATATTGATTGAGGAAGCTTCTAGGAGATTGATGTTAAAGTCTCCACATATTACAACAGATTTATTCCGTTTATTAAGCTTAGCAAAAACTTCCTCCATAATTTTTTCAAAAGTATCGTATATAGAACATGGGGGTCTGTAGACGCTCACAACAATGAGGTGCTCAAACTCAACACATGCCATTTCTACAGTTCGCTCAACAGAGAGGCTCACAATATCTTTACGTTCTTTACATGACAATAATTTACTAGCTAATATTAAGGAGCCACCTCTTAAAACCGTTTCTCTATTGAAAGAACTGACCACCTGGTGATTACTGAAGTTAAACATTAAGTTATAAGCTTTTAACCAATGTTCAGTAATACATAAAATATGAATATTGTTGCTATTTAAGAACAACTCAATTTCTAACTCTTTGCCTACCATGCCTTGTATATTTTGATGCACCAGGTGTATACAATTTTCATTATCATTCTGTGGAGTCATACAATTAAAGATTTGTAAGCTACATTCTAAATTATTTAAATTATTACAACTGCTAGAGATTACCTCTATTGTCTCATTTTCTAATTTAAATTACTTGGAACTGATTCCAAATTACATATTAAGTCATTACACTGCTCAAAAGGAGCAGATGTCTGTGTAGCCAAGTCCTTGGCTGAGTTAATATATAAACAATAAGATAGCACATTTGCTATCTGCAAATATATATTTCGCAAACGGACCCCTGAACCGAAAAGAAATCATTCCATACGCCCAGTGTTTTTGAAAGACCTATCCAACGATACCAAACATGATTGAATAGACGGGTAAAAAAAATCATACTCCATTTACTTGTATTATTATTATTTCACAGTATTCTAGGCGTGATTAATATCTATAACTATGCCAAATTACAGAATTGACGCACTGGGTCTCTGAGCAAAACCGCGGACGGAGGGACGGACGGACGGCCAACACTCCGTGTGTTATTTCGGAGTTGTTCTATATATAGCGCGTTATATTCAGAACTTTGATAGCGTGATTTAGGCTTCGGTACGTTTCGCTTACGGTGCGACGACAGTAGTGGCGCCTAAAAACATTATAGAACACGTAATGTAGATATCTACAACAGAATAAAGTAATCGCCATTGACCAATGGTTCAGTGAGCTAAAATAGCAAAAGACATGCAATATAAGTCGGAAAACCGACAACTAGTGGGGAAGAAAGGTCCTCTATTGACAGCTTTATATCACACTGGTTAGTGGACTGGCATCAAGGAGATGGAGTGACAAACTAGTACGACAAGTAAGAAGTCAATGGAAGAAATGGAGTCAGGGAAACCTATTTTCAGTAGTGGACTTGTGAGGAGTTGTAATGATCAGCTATGATGATTAATAGAAGCTATCACGAAGTGGAAAACCGCGGTACCTCTTACCCCTAACCAACAGGGCACAACTTTCTGTCTTTTTGTTATAATATTTATTTTGTGATTGGCCATTTGTCTTGAGGCACTGTGATATCTTCGCAGTAATTAATAGCTACGAAAAGTATTTGGAAGTTGTCGCTGTAAATCATCAGAACACCACAATCATCATCATGAAATGTTAATTTATACATTTAAATAAAACTGAAGCGTATGTCTGCAAAATCGAAACAACTGCCTTATATTGAGTTGAGGATATTTGCATGCCATTAAGAGACGAATCACTTTAAAAAAAAATCTCTGTCGGTCCGGGCTAATCTTCTGAACAGCAGAATTGCAGCAATGCTAGTTATGCTAGGAGTGGTCTAAGCTATATTTTATCCAAAAAATGTATTAAAAATTGTTGTGTGATTATCTAGTAACGCCACATAAATAGATCCTAATCAATCGAAAAAGGGCGGGTCGCCAGTCTTTTTTTTTTTCTATAACGGTCCACGATTTTTTTGCCGGTTCTTATGTTGACTAACTTATTTAACTACTTCATGTAGATATTGACGTTAATGCGTAAACGCTTCTATTAAGCCTATACAAATAAAAATATTTTATTACATTCTATTTATCTATTGAACTTGGCTGAATAGTATTTATAAAACAAATCGAAGTAAGATCATCAATTCGCCTGCCAACCGTGACTATTAAGGCAAATCCTTCCTAAAAAAGGAAAGGCCCATGTCCAGTGGACTTTTACGAGCTGATAAAAAGGAAGACGAAGAAAGAGGCTATACTTTTATTGCCACGTCACACGTCCACGACGTAGTTATTGTAAGCCTAGCTAAAAATATTCTAAAGTGTGTGGATACAAATAATTTAATTTGAAATTAAATTTCAGGAAACCTACTTGTTATTCTTGTTGTGATTTTGTCGAGACGGTTACGATCAATAACAAATTTTTTCTTGGCAAATCTGGCTGTAGCAGATTTATGTGTTGGTGTTTTTTGTGTGTTCCAAAATTTGACAATATATCTTATACCGAGGTGAGCGAGATTGGTACAATTCGAATGTTATGTGCTTATTAAAACTATACCTATACAAATTTTATTCGAAAGTGATTATTGTACGAATTATATATACAACATTTAACATAGTATATTTTGTTGCTAAAATTTAATATCATTTTTTTGCTTCAGTGATTCTTACACTAAAATATTTGCCTATTATAATTCGTTTACCTGTATTAATACTCTTTTCAACTATGTTTAAAATGCTTGTGTTTCACATTTTTCACATGCTTTTAAAAACAAACGAAGCTAATTTAAATTGTGAAACGTACATACTCGTATGTTTTAAGAAAACTGGATTTTTTAATAAGTAACTGTTATTTAGTAGTTTACAGATTGTTTTCGAACTTTGGTGGGTAACAGTAAATTTATTATAGAATATTTTGAATAATAAATCTGTTTGCTGACATAAAATTTATGTTTATAAAACTTTATGTTTTCACTGGATAATTTAACCAATTTTTATTAAACTTTATATTCTGTGGAGGTGTTTTGTTATTCATGCTTCGCATTTATGGCAACATTGCAATTCTATTAAGTTTATTTTCTTTTTCAGTTGGGTATTTGGAGATTTTTTATGCAAGATGTACCAGTTTGTTCACTCGTTGAGTTACACTGCATCAATATTCATTTTAGTCGTCATTTGCACCGAGAGATATTTTGCTATAATTCATCCAATTACTTGCAAGCAAATTTTAACTTCTACTAGATTAAGGGTAAGAAAAGATTTACAAATATTACTAATTTATTTTATGTTTATTTAATGTTCAGAATCTTTAATAACTGATGTTTATTGCTTTAGAAATTACAAGCTAGTGTATAATGACCCGATTTGGATGATTCTTTTATTATTTGAAAGCTGGTGCTTCTCATGTAGTCGCATATAAATTTGATCAAGGTCTGACCAATAGTTTTTAACTTAATCTTAATAATTTATATTGATTTCGGTTGTACAAAATTTTTAATTTTTAATTATTTATTTATGTTCGATTTTTGACGATCACGTGGTCGCAGAGATTAGCCAGCTGCATGGGGCAGGATTATAGTGCCCAAGTGTATACGTAAGCACAGGTGCACTCTATTCAATCACTCTTATAGTCAGATGGTAATTTTTCGAGGCGTGGGGGTGAAACACCGCCAACATCCGGACTGCAGGCCGCTACTCAGAGTTTCTTAACAGAAAAACTCTAACTTTAGCCGAACCTGGGACCTTATGATCAAACATCGCGTTTACTACCACTGGACCTACGAGGCAGCTCATCTCATTTATATGACAGATGTAAATAATTCAGACCATTGACGGAGAAATACGTTCAATGTGCGAGTCTCGTACTGCATATTGGTCATACGTCTGTCAGGCTGCATTAGGGCTTATCCTTCCTGAAACAAGAGTGGGACATGAGCAGTAGTAAATTTTTAGCATTTGATATAGAAGAAGAATCTACGCAATAATAAATAAATTAATTCATTCATTCATACTGTACAAGTTCTCTGATAATCATAGGCCTCGCCCACATATTGTCTCATAGGGGGATATTTGCCATAGTTGCTACTCTTGGTAACCGGATTAGCTACCGCAGTTTTTTAATTATTATTAATTTAACGTTTTTCATCATTTCATTACGTTCCGTAGGTGTCGCAAATGGCGACTATTAGAAAGATTTTTATATCAGGAAGATTTTGCTGCCCGTCTCTTGTTTAAGTTTCCGTCCGTTGCCTCCTACGTCACTGTCAACATGAAGTGGAATATTGGATTGTCTTACACCGCCCACTACACGCTAATTTGCTGTTATAATATTTATTTTCATTGTGAGTTACGTATGTTATTGTTTCAGATGGTAATTATAGGAGTGTGGATTACCAGTGCGGCGTACAGTGCTCCCAAATTCATTTGGGTAGAGACTATAACAAACAATCTTGGTGACGGTCAGATGGAGACAATTTGTATTCAACATCGTATGAAATATAACTCGGAGATATTTGACATGGTTAACTTTGGATTACTGTACGTGATACCACTTTGCGTGATGACAGTAAGTACTAATGTTTTATTTGCGCTATGGATCATTGATACACGAGCAAATATACATATTTCTAAACGTCGTCTTTATTCGTTTGCTTCATTGCTTTTATAGAATGAAAAATGAAATAAACGAAATGATACAATAAATTATTTAAGGGAAATAAATATAACATATTAATATTGTAAATTGCGGTATACAGTGTTATTATGCAATGACCGGCCAAAATTGCAGAGAAGGTTCAGAATAAGTAATGTGGCAAATGGTGAAGAAAACTTAATTTAAAAATGTCAAATAATCTGTGCTACTTATCTTTTAAATTCAAGATGCGTAGTAATGCATTATTTTAACTGATTTTACTGCGCATGACCACATTCGTAAGGGTCAATCGGTAGGCAAATTCGTTGTAGCCCATAAATCACATTCAATTTGCATGGCTAGCATGCTATTTTTGACGATATAAACGTCAATCAACTATAAGGAATATCATGAACAAAAATCATTTTGGATACATTTCTCATTATTATCAGTCAGAATAAAGAAAGAGAACCTATCAACCTCATTTTAGAATGTAGTTGTCTAGCTATAGAGAGCAGCAAACGTTTTCTGTTTCTTATTGCCCTACAAAAGTGACTAAGCATTATGTTCTAAGTAATAGGAAATATTATAATTCAAATTGGAAAACTTTCAGTGGAGGTATACGGTAACGTACAAATAACCGCACGAATTGTGAGCACAACCTTAATTTCCGCAGTTGTCGACTTATATCGACTTATATAGGTATCTTTGGTGAAGTATGAGGCACGGGGCGCGGATGTTAAACATTCCTTGAGGGGTTTGGTCCATTAGTCGATCGATCGTATTTTACGTGTAGATACTCACATGTCATTTCTTTGCTATACATTCGAAGTTTGTATCCGCGAACTTGTCCCCAGTACCGTTACTCCGTGCTCACGACTCGCGGGACTATATTTTTTTTATAGGATGAGGGTGACAAACGAGCACACAGTCCACCTGATGGTAAGTGGTTACTGTGACCCACTGTGCACATCTATCCTCCATTACGAATTAAAATGCAGTTGCGTTGTATACCCGTGATGACTAAGATGGAATGCCTCGTTTCCAGTAAAAAGGGTTTCCGGTCTTCTACATTCGCTATACAAAACACAGCAGCATTAAGATGCTATTTTACGCTGGTATTCTGTGAGAGCGTGGTGCTTCCCCGATCGAGGCGACCCATTCGCACTACAACTATACTACTAATATAGCTGCAGTATGATTCTACCACGTAAAAAATCACTGTGGGATAAAATTTCCAATATGGACCATCGATTTAAATGCCCATATTTTTTTGTAGATAGTACTCACTAAAAGAAAGCGTTTTGCAAAGTTTCAATATGCGGAAACGCGTACTTTTTGAGAAAAAAATTATTGAAAATCAATTATTTTTGCAATATTTACGGTAAAACTGACACTCAACTGACACTATTTTGTATTGTCCATAGAGAAAAGTAATACATCAGAAAGTATTGCCTTTGTCATCGTCGGTAGGGATGTCGATTCTTTCCGAAAAAGATCGATTCGAATCGTAAGCTGTATCGATTCACAATAAAATATATTTCTAAAATATCGATATTTTTTCATGTTTGCATTTATAATGTAAATATAAATCCATTTTATGAAAAACCGGAAAGATACCATAGTAAATAATCTCTTATTGAAATTTGTTTTATTTTAATTTATTTATTTTTATTAGGTCAGATAACAAATAAAATAGGTGAGGTTCAACTTATGTCAAAGAATCGAATTGATTGACCCCGACTCCACCTGGTACGAGTCTGTCCTACCCCTAGAGTGGTTATAAAGAGCCGGAGGCGCGTAGGGGGAGCAGCCTCCGCCTGCTGTAACAAGTCGTAGGCATCGGATGAGCCGGAGCGGCTGAGGCTGGTCGCCGAAGGCGACCAACAAACCGAAGCTGCGGAGGCGAGGAGGGATGCCTGCGATTTGTTACGCAAAGGCGTAGAGGCTGCTCTTCCCGCAGCGCCGGAGACGTTGCAGTCTCAAAATAGATACAGAAACCCCTTTTAATCAGTCCCCCTATTTTATGTCTGATGAAGGGGATTTTGTTCTCATAAAATGGATTTATAATTCCATTATAAATGCAAACATGAAAAAATATCGAAATTTTAGAAATCGATTTTTTTGTGAAATAACTTACTTACGATTTGAATCGATTTATAAAATCGGTCTTTTTCTGATTGAAAATAACTGATTTTCAATAATTTTTTTCTCAAAAAGTACGCATTTCCGCAAATTGAAACTTTGCAAAACGCTTTCTTTTAGTGAGTACTATCTACAAAAAAAATATGGGCATTTAAATCGATGGTCCATATTGGAAATTTTAACCCTTCACAGACAGTAATGCGGCCATGACTTTTCCTGCCACCAGGGCGGCGCCACTAGAAAGTGAGGTATAATATTTGATAGATTTCATAGCGGGGAAGGTAATTTGTTCGGAAAATATAAAAGTTATTGTTTCTTTTTGTACTATTAGCTATATTTTATACTAATAACATTAAAAATAAATAAGCGAAATCACAGATATTCATAAAAGTAGAAAAATGAAAAAAAAAAACAGTTAAAAATACCCAAAAAATTAAAGAGCAAACCACTAACGTATTGTTTTGTGTATTGATATAATACTCTAGAAACTGATAAATTTTTATTAAAAACAACTCAATTAAATTACATTGTGTAACAAACTTTACTTCAATGTCAACTAGCAACATCTGGTGAGCAGAAAATTATTCGCCCTCATTATGCTCGCCCTCTATACAGGAGACCCTTTAGGCTGGTTTCATAGCTGTACGGGAGTTCCATACGGGTAGCCCGTACGGGCTCCCGGAGCGGAGGCAGACGTGAGGCGCTATAACATCGTTTCACAGCGACGCGGATTGTTCCGTACGGGATTCGCTCCGCGTAGAGCCCGTACAACACCACTCGCGTCCCGCACGCGGACCCCCGTACATGCAGACGCGAGCGCACTGTTACTCATTTATCGTTTCACAGCAATGCGGAGCGCCCGTGATCCGTGAGTACAATCGAGATGAATCGATTAATTGACACGGGATTTGTCATAGACATATATATTTCTCATAGATTACCAGCCTTAGACAGGAATGCAGTAATACACTGTTATTTAGCGGCAGGAATAGGTTAGATGCAGGTACTTATTCAAACGGACTCCTCGGAAGAAACAGAGTCCTACTACCAGTGAAAATGTAAAACCGTATTAATTTTTTTTCATTTAATACAGGTTTTATACACAAGAATAGCCGTGGGCCTGTGGCAGAGTTCGCATGGACTGCAGCAGATGGGCCAAATGCAATGTTGCGGCGCTCAGGTAACGCATGTGGATAAAAATGTGCATGCGCTACTCGTATTTCCTGTTCAAGATAATACGGCAATCGTACAACCAAACATCTTCATCAATCGCCAAGTTGAGCAAGAAAGCGGCACGGCCGTATCATCCTTTTCTCGAAGGAGTTCAGGCCATTTCGACCTCCTATAACTTCGTTGTGGATAAAACTAGAAGCCTGAATTCAATAACCAATCATGCATTGTATAAACACGGCATATTTCAAATTTCATTCAATTTGAACTAGCAGTTTAAGAATTAAAACTAGTCAAAGTTTCTTAATTTTGTCACTCACTGACTAACCGATCATCAAAACTCTAAGGCACTTCTAGCTGATGTAGAAGCTTCAAATTCAGAATACAATTACTATTTAGTGTATAAATCTAGGAAAAACTAAAATATTTTGTAATTTCGGTCCAGTTATCTAGATACACTAACTGCATAAATAATTTTGTAATCCTATATAAATATAAAATCTTTTATGTTTTAAATACATAGATTGACTTGGCAATCGCAATAAATAGTCTAATTTAATATAATATGTATTACTTGTGAGATACATTGTGTTTTCATGCGTGGCCAAGTCAATCTATGTACGAGTATTTAAAATATAAAAGATTATTAATATTGATATGGTCACTATAAGATGCTGTTAGGTTAGCTAATTACGTAATAACTTGAGACAGAAGGACCCTTAAGTAGGGACTGAATAAATTAACCGACTTGGTATTACATGGATCTCACAACTTTTTACGGTAGAATAGAAGTTATGTCTTTGATGGCATTTATTTCTACGCCGTACATGCCGCAACACACATTCATAGGCATAGCGGGGTTTAAGGCATGACTGTACTTTAACTTCCAATAATATAATGCCTGACTTTTGGAAATATTTTTTTTAATTTATTATTTTAACATAAATAGCGATATAAGCTTTACATATACGAGTATCATATATGCAAATACAGATAATATATTACGATTGTGCACACAATGCCTGTTGCCATATTTCGTTTTAAAATCGCAACAGTAGTATCTTTTCCTATACCGTGGAGGTAGTTAACATACATAAATTGCATAAGGACTCACATCCAGACCCGGAATAATTATTTTAATACTTATAAACACTTGCTTCGTACGTAATTCTACCCCGCATCTCTGCAGTGCTGAAACAAATGCTTGACCACTGCGCTACAATAGAGTCATCAAAATCATCTTTATAGTCAGAAAATATTGAGATAAAATGTTAAGAAACATACTACGAGTATCATGGTGTCTAGTGCATAGTGTCTAGACGTAAAAATTTATTTAAAAAAAGTTCCGTAACGGACCCATGCGGGTCCATGGGGCCAGGCTCGTCAAGCTCACGGAGTGGCCACCTCGGGGCTAGCCATGTGGGTTTACTCATGTATCCCTGTATCCTAGTCTACCTTAATTTAACCGCGTTCATGTTACTTCGGGTAATTAATAAGAACGAGTAAGCGCCTCAGTACTTGCAATATCTCCTTCAAAAAATCTTAAGCTTTTATTTATTAAGTATATATATGCGGAAATTACTGGACTTTGCAGTTTGTTGAATCAGCAACTCCTTTTCCCTAAACTAAATGAGGTGACCTAATAAGACGTAATAATAATATCATCTTAACAGATTTCGGTTACGGCGTCTATAGCTTCTGCGTCCCAATCATTAGAGATTCGGTGACATGCTCTGATGTGGCTGATGTAGCCAATTTTTCAAGTAAATGTAGGCAAGCGCATACATGTTAGGATACCGTTTACATAGAGATTGTAGATAGAGTTTGTACTCTATGTCAATTGGTAGTCTGCTCTTGATTTCTTCGTGCATGGCATCAAATTCACTTCTCTGTTTATTCTCGAACGCGTGTATGGACTGTTTAACCACATGTTATTCGGTGCGATTCCTTTGCAGTAATTCCCAGCGAGAGGCAATCTTTCATTTCTTCATATGCCTTTTCTTAACCACCGCTCCTACTCTTAGCGTTTTGGAGTTCAGAATGTAAAATGCGCTTCGCCATTCTTTCGTGAGGCATCCATGACAGGTGTCGGACCACCGTACCTACATGAGTATTCCTGATGCGGTCTGACCACTTGATGCTCATAAATCATCTCATAATATTGCCGAGGCATTTTAGTTGAAATCTGCCCAGCGTGCGTATTTGTCGACGATATAAACACCACGTCTCGGATAAGTACAGAATATTTGGCAGAACCATTGCCATGTACATGGAATACCCCGTCACGAAGTTTTCCAAAGGAAGCCGATGCAGCACCGATTCTGCTATTGATCTCCACGTCAATGTCGCCTTTATCTGTAGAAGTTGTGCAGGTGATTTAGTTTAAGGAATTTCAAAAAATACTCTAATTCTAATCGTTTTGATTTTTTTCATGCTGCCTTGACGCCCTTCCTGTATATTTAACGACAAATTTTAGGCAATTTGAAAATCTCCTTTCCATATCCATATGATTAATCGAGTAGCTACAATCCAACTCTCTCGTCAGACTTAAATAAATGGTGGAATTGAAGCGCTGTTTAAATTATTGTATTCAAAAAGAAAGTGTCACCAAATAAAGTTACAACTGAAACTTTAAATGATCACTTATAATATACTTAATAAGTATACATTTTTAGGAGACTTCAAAAAAGGCTTACAATTCTACTGTATATTTTATTTTTTATTTTTACGCGATATCTTCGCCAATTGTGAACCGGTTTTTATTATTCATTTTTTTATCAAATATGTTAAACTTTAGGGGTGTACTATATACATTGAAATTGAATAAAAACTTCCACCCCTAAGGGTGGCAAAACTATGGAATAATTTTTTTTTTTTTGTAAAACTAGATAATATTGAGATTGTTCACTCAACTTCACTCAAAAGGTTTACAATATAAACTTTTAATATAAGCCCCTAAAAACTTCTTTTTAGTTTTTTGATGTCTGTCGACTTTTACTTTTTGTTAACAGTTTATTTTTGGAAAGTTAAATATTATTTTTAAAGATTTACAGCTCACGTTTTCTCTTTCAGCAGAGGAATATAACAGCGGGTTCGAGCAAAAGCGATAGCACGAAGAAACCAGCTGCAAATCAAGAGACACGTAATTGTTATCACCTTAGCCACCTGTCGCAGAATGTGTTACGGGCGCGCCGTGGTGTCGTCCGTATGCTTATAGTCGTCGTGCTAACATTCGCTGTCTGCAATCTACCATTCCATGCGCGTAAAATGTGGCAGTATTGGTCCAGCGGCTACGAAGGAACCAGTGATTTCAGTGCATTATTTACGCCTCTTACATTTCTCATTACCTACTTCAACTCTGGAATTAATCCCCTACTGTATGCCTTTTTATCGAAGAACTTCAGAAAAGGAATGAGGGAGCTCTTATTCTGCAACTTTCATGGGAAAAGAAAAAGCGGCAATTTGATATTGCTGCATCGAGTTGGTATGGGGCTACGGCGTAGCTCTACGCGTTCCACCCGTGCCAATTGCAGCACTGTCACTATGACTCCGAATGCGGAATCATGAGATTTGCGACGGCAGCGGTTCATTTATAAAGTGGAAAATATAGACATTTCTTGACTAACGGAAAGCACGGACGTAGCTACCGACAGTAGTGGTCTTTATACTACGTCTGTCATTTATAAAAGGGACCTCTATGATTAAATTCACGAGTTGTAAAGTATGTATTAGAAGCACAATCGTAAAATATGAGTATACTCTAACAAAAGTTATAGCCGTAGTATAATAAGAAAATCTTGTTAAAAATTAGATAGTAAGAGATTAAAATAATATTGTTTTCACTGACTTGTAATAATAATAATATTGAGTATAATTCGTTCTACATATTCTACCTTAGTGGTGTGCAAATATTAATGGTTAAGTAACCTAAACAACAATACTTATCGAATTCAACAACATATAAATTATTTAATATTATTCAGTCGATTTGATAATTAATTTATTATGCTACAGTGTCAGAAAAATAAAATCAGGTGCAAAATATTTATATAATACATCAAATATGCTTATAAATTACTAACTAAATTCATTTTATGTTTCTATTTTCAAATTCTGTTACATATTTTTATAAAAAAATATATAAATGCAGGGAAATCACCTGTGTAGGTTATGCTTGGAATTTTTACTTATTTTTATTTACGATTATATAACTTAACAGGCTGACGAGGATTCGGGATGTCCAGTTTATAGTTCAAACGCAAGATGTTATAAAATATTTATAATAACTATAAAATAACGAGAAACAGACGGACCGCGTGGTAAGAGTACATGAAAATTATAAATTGAAAAATGTTTATTTGACAACAATATTTTTTGTTGAGTCATAATGTATGGAAGTAAGCCAGGAAACAATGACTTCTACGCCTCGAGCCTTGGCTTTCAGTTCAAACCAAAGCCAACGTTTATTAATTCATAAATAGTCTTCATGTGCTGTTATTTAAATAGATAGATCAGATATGTATATATTTTCTATCTGGGCGGCGAAATAGATGAAAAAATGTTGAAGAACAGGTTTTGATCTATTGCTGATGCGCTGTGCTCGAACGACCGAGAGTAACAAATGTAGCTCGAAAAAAATTGACGGGAGTAAAATCTCGTATTACTACCCTATTTCCTTCTCCAAAAGTGCTTCGACTTTTTTTCAAGAACAATATAAGAAAAGTTGTGGCTATATGTTTTTCTTTTATATATTAAGTTTGTTACATTTGTTCACTGGATGTCTGATAGCGGCGGTATACGAGTAGCTAGGCATTACTGGTAATGTCAGAAGGTTAAAAACACTTAGAAACATAGCAAAGGTAGATATAGATTACATATATCGTAAAGAAATATTTGCTCTTATGGATAGTGATATATATATATATATATATATATGTAGGACAGAATGAATGGGTACCTCTGTGTTTGCACGTACGCTTGCGGTAATTTATATAATTTGTTCTGCATATTTAATAATTTTCGAAAATAATTATTATAACAGTTGTCGTTTTAGTGAAATTGGGACAGAAGCACGTTATTATGACATAACAAACGGTTGACTTAGCATATTATACAAAGTACTCTGTGGACTTAGCAATGCTAAAGTCTAGTGAATAGAATTTATTAGGCTGTGCCCATGCTAACGAGGTATAGCTTCTTACACCAGCGTGTACGTAAGTATATAAATATTTTTATACCATTTTTTTTATATTCTAAATAAAATTCTCAATAACCATTACAGGTTAGTGAGTATTTACTTACTTAACTGAACAAGAATTACTTCATTTAATGTGTTACCTCAAAAATGAAGTTAATTTTTAAACTAATTGGGAAAAAGTAGGATTTAAGCAAATATGTAAATTTATTTTTAAACTGTTTATGTAATGTTTACGGTCAATTCATAACGATTAACAAAAATTAAGTACAACAAACTAAGAGGATTTGTAAAATGAATTAATTCAGGAGTTTTAAATTATATTAGCAAAGCAAGTAAGAACATTAATTAGATGATAAAAATACAATTTTTATTATGTATAAAAGTAAACATATATACGTCCCACCGCTGGGCACAGAGCTCCTCTTATTTACTATTACGTATATTTAACATTTTATAAAAAGAAAGAATGTAACAAATTTTATGTATAATCAATAGAGGACCACATGTACATTTTAACTATGTTTTGAGGAACTACTATTGAACTTGGCATCCGGTCAGTTGCCAACTCTTTTATCGGCGAAGTCGATTAACTCGACCGTCGTTGGTACTGATTTTGGTTCCCTTTTCAAATTATTTTTGATGTATAACTTACCCTTATTAAGTTTCTTAATGTTCCTTTTATATCCCGGTAAGTTAAAGACAAATATAATTGATTATAGAAATATTAACCAATAATCAATGTCGACTTCAGTAGTCTTGTCTTGCTCTTTTTTATTCTAAACAATTAGTTCTTATAATAAAAGTTGGACAAAACTAATTTGAATATTAAATAAATACAGAGGTTGTTAGAAATAATGTATATAAATTAATATATTATTTCTCAAAAAAACATTTTACCTTGCCCTTTTTAAGTAAACTTATAAAAGAAAAGCATAGCTTGAGTTTAAAAGTACAGGAATTTCGTAATGTGTAGCAAAAGAAAATATTTCCATGATACCAACTATGATAGGTTAGTATATCAGGATAGATAGTATCACAGCGTGATGTCCTCATTTTCAGTTTTCATTAAATACAAGAAATCTATTCTTTGAACTACTTTATTATACATAAGTAACGCGTAACTTGTTATGTTTATTGCTTATGACATAATTATGATAATAAAACAATAAAATGCATTAGAAAATATTAATATAGAATGATGTTTGTAAAACATAATAATACATAATATGTTAATCATATATGATTGTATAAACGACGATAGTGTGTTATACATTTTATAACAAAAAGATTGTCTAACTGTTTAAAAACAGTAATTATTGTAAATAACATATCAATAAATTATTTAAGATTTCATATTTGTCGTTTTAATTATTTAATATGCACCTAAATTTTATAATATTCTTCATTACAGCCTTATAAGTCCACTGCTGAACATAGGCCTACCCCAAGGAATGCCACAAAACATGGTCCCAAGCCACCTGAATCCATCGACTTTCTGCATGTCATACCAGATCGTCATTCCATCTACACTTCGCCTACCGGTACGAGGCTGCCACTCGAGAACCTTCTTTCCCCATCGGTTGTCGATTCTTCGAGTTATATGGCCGTCCCATTACCACTTCAGCTTACTAATCCGTTGGGCTATGTCGGTTACTCTGGTTCTATTGCGGGTATCCTCATTTCTAAGTTTATCATGCAGAGAAACCCCGAGCATAGTCGTCTCCATAGCTCGCTGAAAGACCTTGAGCGTCCTCATAAGGCCGGCAGTAAAGGACCACGTGTCAGATCAATAAGTTATCACATGCAGCACGCACTGGTTGTACAATCTCGTTTTAAAGTTTTGAGGTATGCCTGACGAGAAAATATGTCTTAATTTCCCGAACGCTACTCAGCCGAGTTGAATCCGTCGATTGACCTCTCAGTCGAAGCTGGACTTACGTAGTTGGACTATTTGTCCCAGGTAAACATACTCGTCAACAACTTCGAGCTTAGTGCTCCCAACAACTACTGTTATAAGTGTAACATGGACATTAAACATGATCTTGGTTTTGTTCATTTTATCTTAAGACCTATCCGTTGGGAGACACTATTGAGGTCATTGGAGCATAGTGCTTAGGTCCTCCAGTGATTCTGCCATTAGAACTATATGGTCGGCAAATCAAAAGTGAGTGTTGTACTCGCCATGGATGTTAATACCGTATCTATTCCTGTACAGTAGCTTGAAAACGTCTTCCAATGCAGCGTTGAAGAGTTTCGGGGATACAAAGTCACCCTGTCTTACACCTCTCTGCAGTTGGATAGGTTTCGTGCGTACTCTGATTCTGTACTCGCATAGCCATCGCAGCTTTACTGTACAAACACTTCAGCACTTCGATATACCGTCAGTCCACTTGGCACCACTGAATGGACTGCATCACCGCCCAAATTTCGACGGAATCAAAAGCTTTCTTATAGTCCACATGCGCTAGACAAAGTGGCAGATTGTACTCTTCGGTCTTCTGTACAATTTGCCGAAGGATATGTATGTAAACTGTGGTGTGGTAATAAAGCCCTTTCGGAAACCGGTTTGTTTGGGAGGCTGGAAGACGTCAAGTCTGCGCGCGAGATGATTCGTAATGACTCTCGAAAACAGTACGTAGACGCGGCTCAGAAGGGAAATTGGTCTGTAGTTCTTCAAGAGAACGTTGTCGCCTTTCTTGAAGAACAAGACCTCCGCACTTCTACTCCAGGCTTCCGGAGTAGTGCCACCATGGAGGATGGAATTAAAGAACTTCTGATTGACTTTAAGTTTTCCATACATTTTCAGAAGCTGTAATCCTCACCTGGGGCCTGGCCGTTTTTAAGTTGCTAGAGATCTATTCTAATCTTACTCAGATTGACGTTCGGGAAATCATCGGAATAGTGTCGGATAAGACTCGCTCTTGGATCGTTACTCAGACTTGCGTGTAACTCCAACGATGACGTGTACAGCTGCCGATAGAACCTCTCTCTCACTCAAAATCTCAGGTGTCTCAGAAACGATGCCGCCACACTCGGTCTTCAGCTTTGCCATTTGGATCTTTCTGGCAGACAGATCTCTGGCAAAGACTTTGGAGCCTTGGTTCGCTTGATCGCTTTTTCAGTACAAGCTGTATCGAAGTTCCGTAAGTCCCGCCGCATGCATTTGGAGATCTATCTGTTCAGTTGCCTGTATGCTATAAAATCTACTGAAGATTGCAGCTTCATTTCCCGTCTAACAGCCATGAGATAAAGAGTGTGATCGGAGAGTTTTTGTGTTCTTCTGCGATGGGTCTTGCAGAACTTAGTTCCGACCGCATGGATAGTTTCCACGAGCTTATCATTCATATCGTCTACTTATTTGCAGTCTTCTAGGCACTGAAAACGGTTTTGTAACTAGACCTGAAAGGTTTTGGGACTTTGGATTAGAGCACGAGGGGGACGGAGCGTTGACTTCATTATACGAGACCTTTCCAATTTCACGTTTAGGTTCAGTGTGCCTCTAAATATTCGGTGATAGGTAAGAGTTTTCACCCTCGCGATCACTGAGGCATCACTAACCAGTTGTTGTCTGGTCGTCATAATGTAGACAATATCATGAGTTTATCATAAAGAGTCCCTCTTTCTCCATGAAGTCGGCCAGCTGCTGGCCCCTTGGGTTCCGTTGCCCTATTCCAAATTTCCCTACTTTTAGCTCACCGTTCTCTCTTATGTCTAGTTTTGCATTGAAGTCTTCCATTAACACCGTATATTGGGTTTTGGAGGAATGCATGGCTCTAGAGATATCCTTATACATTTCCTTCACCTCTTCATCGGGATAAGCTGAGGACGATGCGCAAACCTGTATGACCTTCAAAGAATACTGTTTGGTGATTTTGTGTATAAGGTACACAGCCCTCGTTGACACACTCACAATATATACCATGTTGTTAACGAGAGACATGTAGACGATAAATCCGGCACCTACTTGGGACAGGTGGTCGCCCTCCCGGTGATAGGACAAGTTGCCAGATTCGAGGATTACTGTACCCTCTTTTCGGACCTGGGATAATCCTATAATATGCCAGTGTAACTTTTCTATCTCTTCTTCCAGCTACAGAATCTTCTCATCAGTCCTCAGGGTGCGTGCGTTGTATGTTGTTGGGTCGAGTCGTCGTAGATGGCAACTTAACCTCCACCGGAGATTTTTAGTACTCCCTGCCACGCCGTTACCATGGTCGCCATCGTAGCTAGGAATAGTGAGCCACCGGGGACTGGGGTTCGCCTCTTCGTAACTTTCATCACGCCACGCTTAGTGAGCGGGTTGGCAACCACAGTTTTATATTGTAATATTGTTGTTATTAGGAAGATGCTGCTGCCCATCTCCTGATTGTTTCCCACTGTCGCCTCTTATGACACCCACGGGGAGATTAGTTGATATTCTTAACCGCCACTACACCGTTGTAATATTTATTATCATTTAAATTTCTTTTTGACTTGACTTGACTTGACGACTTCCAGCCTCCCGAACAAGCTGGTTTCCGAAAGGGCTTTAGCACCATAGACCACATACATACCCTTCGGCAAATTGTACAGAAGTCCGAAGAGTACAATTTGCCACTATGTCTGGCGTATGTGGACTATGGGAAAGCCTTTGATTCCGTCGAAATTTGGGCGGTGCTGCAGTCCCTTCAGCAGTGCCAAGTTGACTGTCGGTATATCGAAGTGCTGAAGTGTTTGTACAGTAGAGCTACGATGGCTATCCGAGTACAGAACCACAGTACGAAACCTATCCAATTGCAGAGAGACGCGGAGACGTTTTCAAGCTTCTGGACTGGAAAGGATACGGTATCAACATCAACGGCGAGTACATCACTCAGCTTCGATTTGCCGACGATATAGTTCTTATGGCAGAATCGCTGGAGGACCTCAACACTATGCTCAATGACCTCAATAGTGTCTCCCAACGGATAGGTCTTAAGATGAACATGGACAAAACAAAGATTATGTTTAATGTCCATGTCACACCTATGCCGGTAGTTGTTGGGAGCAGTAAGCTCGAAGTTGTTGACGAGTATGTTTACCTGGGACAAATAGTCTGACTAGGTAAGTCCAACTTCGACCGAGAGGTCAGTCGACGGATTCAACTCGGCTGGGCAGCGTTCGGGAAGCTACGACACATCTTCTCGTCAGACATACCTCAAAACCTTAAAACGCAATTGTACAACCAGTGCGTGTTTCCAGTGATGACTTACGGAACTGAGACGTGGTCCTTCACAGCTGGCCGTATGAGGAAGCTCAAGCTCGCTCAGCGAGCTATGGAGAGGGCTATGCTCGGAGTTTCTCTGCGTGATAAACTTAGGAATGAAGATATCCGCAGTAAAACTAGAGTAACCGACATAGCCCAACGGATTAGTAAGCTAAAGTGGCAGTGGGCCGGCCATATAGCTTGAAGAACCGACAACCGAAGGGGAAGAAAGGTTCTCGAGTGGCAGCCACGTACCGGTAGGCGAAGTGTAGGGCGACCCCCCACGAGATGGAGTGACGACCTGGTAAGACATGCAGGAAGTCGATGGATGCAGGTGGCTCAGGACCGTGCTTTGTGGCATTCCTTGGGGGAGGCCCATGTTCAGCAGTGGACTTATGAAAGGCTGTAATGATGATGATGATGAAATTTCTTTTTACAATAAGAATAACAACGATAATTTAACAAGGTGTGTTCTGTGGCGTGGAGTATTTTATATAGTTTTTTGTTTTTTAAATTAGTATAGAACTATCTAAAATTTGTCATGTTTCTCTTTAATCTGTTTTATTCAAACACTTATATTATATAAGGTGAAGAAGTTCACCACCATTATGATTTCAGCAAGTGCACTATTAAAACTAGGTCTCCCCCGAAAATTTTAACAAATTACGTCGTCAGTGGATGCAGCTGCCTTGGGTCACTTGGTACAAGCAATATAATTTTTTTAAATTTATTTGCAAAAAGGTTTTTTAATTAAATGTTACTAATGTAAAAGTTTTGTGTAACGCAAATGTATCCGTAGCATTCTGGAGTTTTATGACAAGAGAAAGAAAAGGATCCTCTTACATTATCACAAACTATAATAGTCTGGAACCCTTTTATGCTTAACCCGGCGGTACTCGCTAGGTATTTACAGACACGAATACTCGCTACCGGGTTAAAATGACCACAGTATTAAAATGGAATTGAATCTAGGAGAAAATATTATTTTTCAATCTATGAGGAATTTATAGTTTTATTAATCTTATTTCGAATAAATAAAATCGCAAATTCAAGTTATAGTGTTTAACATAATTATTTTCTCCTTAGGCAACATTCATAATTAAGATCAATATCAAAAATAAACTTAATTTATAAGCAATACAACAAAATGTTAATATTTTTTTAACTTGGATATTGAAGATAACGAGGAAGAAAACTTGTTGGAAGTAGACGATTTAGAAGAGTATTATGAACATGAAATAGATACAGAGCATGAAGCAGATCATGATTCATTTACTAAGGAACCCTCAAATTAGCTAAAGTTTCAATATCAGATGAAGAACTGCAGCCAACAGATGATGAAGGTGTGTCACTGAAATACCCTTGACGAGGAAAGTTTATTGGTAAAAGACAATAGAACTAAGTGGAAGTAAAAAAAACTTGCTTACCGCTGCCCAACGAGGAAGTTCTACCGTTACACCTATTGCTGCTGTGTAACAATTGTTTTTAAGCAATTTAATTCCGGTCAGAAATGTTTTGGGTGCAAAGTTCGCCCAAAATATGAGAGTGGATCACAATGAGAAAGTGTTTTCCGAATGATTTTTGAAACTTGGAGAAACCCATCTGCTTTTTTAAACGACAGGTTGTAGATTCCTGAATGGTCACTAAAAATCTAGTATTCAAACTATTTTCAACCGACTTCGAAAAGGAGGAGGTTCTCAATTCGAGTGTATGTATTTTTTGTTTGTATGTTACGCGATATCTTTGCAGATTGTGAACCAATTTTGATGATTATTATTTTTTATTAAATAGGTTTTACTACAAGGGCTATCGCATATAAATTTGGAGAAAATATTGGAACCCTAAAGGTAGGAAATATATAACTTGAAGTCGGTTTTCACTTTTTGTTAAAAGTTATAATTATTTGGAAACAATCTTGTTTTGAGAGGATAAGATAGAAGAATGATGTTTTTTTATTTGGGGATGAGCACCTTTGTAGACAAGGGTTTACTGGGTTTCTAAAGTAGGGACGCAATACCTGGTTATATACCGAACAATTAGTCTGTTCAGAGGTCGGAGGCATTGCATAATTGTGCCTACTACATTATTACAGCGAGTAAGAATAATTATTACTTTTAACAAAAATAAAAACCGACTTCAAATTGCTAAAAAAGAAGTTATATATTTGCTACCTTTAGGAGTTCAATATTTTCTCCAAATTTATATGCGATGGCCTTTGAAGTATAACCTATATAACAAAATAATAATAATCATCAAAATTGGTTCACGTTCTGGGAACCAACCAAAGACGCTGTTCTCGAATTAAGCTCTTTAATCGTAAAGAATTTAGATGATGGCAAAAACTGTATTACATTATTTTTAGACCTGAAAAAGGCTTTTGAAACTGTCTCTATTCCTGATCTTTTAAATTTTTTGAAACCTATCGTCTTTGGGGATACTTCGCTAAACCTGATGTTCAGCTACCTACATGAGCTCACTCAGCGTGTTCATGTGGACGCTGTGTTCAGTGACGAAGAAAATGTTATTTTCGGCGTCTCTCAGAGAAGCCTCTTAGGGCATACGCTGTTTTTGGTCTATATAAATGAGCTGTGCAAACTTTCTATTCTTCACGGTCACATCTTCTCCTATGCTGACGATACAGCTGTTTCTTTTTCGGGAGACACTTGGGAGGAAGCGAAAATACGTACAGAATTGGGACTTAAAAGGGCAACCTGGTTAAATAACAACCTTCTCTCATTAAACACGCAATAAACAAATTATATTTGTTTCGCTTTGTGCAATTACACTCAACCACCAGCCAACTTCAGCATTAAAATACACACTTGCCAAGACAGCCTACTTTTTAATTGTGACTTTGCTGTAATAATAGAGTAGACAAAATAAAATATTTAGGTGTTATTATTTACCAGAGACTGTCTTGGTATAATCATATTGAATTAATAACTGGCCGCATAAGTTAAGACATGTAACAACCCCCGAATTACTAAATAAAGTATACACAGCACTGGCTCAATCTGTTCTAACTTATTGTATCCCAGTATGGGGAGGAGCTTTAAAAACAAGATTCCTTGAGGTTGAGCGAGCTTAAAGAGTCCTGATTAAGGTCTGCTATTTCAAACCATACCGATTCCCCACTACTGACCTTTATAATTTGTCTGGTGTCTTGTCACTTCGAAAGTTATATATTTTGTTCTTATTGCTTAAAATTCATAAATCTACCAGGTATGAACATGAAAAGACAAACAAAAGAAGAAACGACTTAGTTCTATATACTGATCGCTGTAAAACGACGCTTGTTTCAGTACAATATGAGAAAAGGACAGTATACTTATATAATAAAATAAATGAAATCTTAAGCATATATCCGTTGCATAGCATAGAAGTTAAAAAGAAAACAATAGAATGGTTGAAAACTTTAAATTACAACGAAACCGAAACACTTTTAGAAAAAATTACTTAACTTGTTACTCATAATTAATAATTTACTAAATATACCATACCTCAACATGCACACACCACATACACACACTACACAGTCACACAACTAACACCTACGGATATTTTATTGTAGAAATACTATATAAGTTTCACTATAAGTCAAAAATCTATGTGTCTCCTAACACAAGTTTCCTAACTTAAAAGGAGTGTTCCAATAATGTATTAATTTTAAGTATTACTGGTCTGAAAATAAAGATTTTTTGATTTTTGATTTTTTGAACATACATGCAAAAAAAACATACATAAACAACACAATCAAACACTCCATTTGTCAACCTTTTCCTTTTTGAAGTCGGTTAAAAGAAGGTTACAGACAAATTTATGCAAAAGCAGTTACAAGAAGTAAAACGAAAGAAAAAAATGTAAATGAATGGAATAAAATTTATATTAAAATTCGGATATTTTATAAATTTAACCCCACTTATTGAAGTGTGTGTGGGATAAAGTTAAAACCAGTTTTGTGGATGCAGCTACCGAAGTGTATTGTAATAGTAAGAGAAAGCACAACAGGAATATTAATACGTTATGTTGGGGTAATGAGGTGGTAATGGAGTTGAAGCAAAAAAAAGCATGACTAGATGTAATAGCGACTAAAACTGGTAATTCAGATTGTACCAATTATGAGATTGAAAGAAAAAGGCCATTTACATTTAAATAAATAGAAAAAAAAGTAAAAGAAGTCCAAAGGAATAAAGAAGAAAGGACGGCAAAGAATGATAGAAGATAATTTTCAGACAAATACCAAAATGTTCTGGAATCTCATTGGAATCATCAAAGAACAGTCATAACAGCCTATGCGAAGCGTTTAAGAAAAGGAAAAAATATTTTGAAAACGTGTTTAAATATAAGGAGAAAGAAAGAAGGAAAGTAATAAGGGATAGTGAGATAAGTATGATTGATAAATTTGTATGCATCTTTTTTACTTTATAAAAACCAATAGTCTACTTTAAACTTTAAAAAAAGTTTAAAATAGACTATTCTTTTCAAAGTAAAGACAAACTAATAGCCTAATTTTATTTTTGAGAGGGTTATAAGGGCTAGGGTTTGAGAGGGTTTTATATAGGGCTATAAAATGCCCACCGCGCTGTCACAAATTTATAGATAGTGTGATAATCCAGTGAAACAAAATAATTACTAAACTCGCAGACCACTTCAGGGATGCATGTTATACTATTATAATACGTAAGATGTTCTTGGTGCCGATTAATAAGTCCCATGAAAGGTCTGACTTTCGCAAAATTGGACTTTATCTTTCAGCTCCAGTTTGACACCCAAGCCTGGACTCAAAATATGTATGTATATCGTATACAAAATGTACATATCGTGAAGTATTATAGGTGATTATTTCTATGTGCAGTCTGTTTTTCTTTGCTGGATTACATGGATAGTTTGTTAGTCTTATTTATTTTTTTACGCGGAACTAATTTCTCGCCGCAATCAAAGCGAGAAAAAGGCCACTGGTAGAGCAGGTAACGCAAGAACCCCTTTATTGGATTTTTCCTTTGGATTATTTTTTCTTTTAGATGAAATTCGTGTGATAAGAGAATTTATCACACTGTTCGTAGGTTACAAACCACCCACCACTCCCTCCGCAATTCGCTCTTGTAAAAATTAAAATGAAATTTAAGTGGTCTCGCCAAGCTCACTCGGAGCGGCTACTTCGGGCCAGAAATTTTTATGAATCTTTTTTAATGTAATCTATTAAAGGTTTACAACAATTTGTATTTTATTACAATATCAGTACCGTAATTAATACTTTAAAATTTTAAACTATAAGTTCAGTTTTAGTATAGGATTTGATAGATTATTTTATACCACCATCTCAGCGGTCAAAATTAAATAAAAATATAAAACAATATTAAAATAATTACAGATATTAAGTGAAATTGTGTTCAGTCTTAGACGATAAGAAAATACAATTAAGATTTCTAAAATAAATTAAATTACAAACGCATTAGTACTACAATTCAGTCTTGCCATTTTGCATGATGCACGAGCAAACAGACAGACAGACAGTTAGTCAGAGAGAGAGAGACAGAATGTTTCGGCTTCTAATCTCTCCTAAAAATTCCGTTAACAGAAAATTACTAGTCAAAGAAAAAATGGTCTTGTAAATAGTATAGAAATAAATACATTATGAACATAAATATATTTTAACCTGAAAATATCTATTTATAATTCATATCTAAGACAAGGTTTTTAGAAAATAACAACAGATATAAGGAATGTCGAAATGTATTATCCTGAGTGCTGTTGTCACAAAGCTGTTGCTATTAGCATCTTATAATCTCTTGAAGTGTTTTCCAGAGCACGTACCTCGTTCCTTTCTTATTATCGCTTGTTTATACATTACATAATGTGAATTTTTACTATGCCAATTAATTTTTTCTTAAGAAATAAAAACAACACATGATTGTGAATGATTACAGTAGGACATAAATAATCTACTATCTATAATATCTAAAGATACTTTTAACGCTTACTATCTTTTTTAGAAAAAAAAATTATAATTAAAAAAATTATGAGGCACATATACTTCAAACTGTATGGCGTATATCCGTTTTACCCTTTGAGGTACCCCACATTGTTCGTGCTCGGGATGGTCGGGTACAACCAGCTCAGAGTAAGACGGGAGTTTGCCCTGGCTGCACAAGTAGTGAAGTTGCTTCGTGGCGCCACATGCAACCCGGGGGTGCTGCGCCACCTGCAGCTGTGCGCACCGGACCGGTACGTGTGGAGGCGACGCCGCCCGCCACTGCTCGCGGTGCCCGTGGCCAGGACCAAGTTGCTTAGTAACTCACCTATAGTCCGAACAATCCTTGTAGTGAATAAAGTTCATGAGAGGATTGACATATTTTCGAGTAATCTGAGTGAACTCGCTAAGGTAGTTTTATACATAGTTAGTTATGTAAGTTAGTTGTAATACATAGTATATTTAAGTAAATTAGTGACACTATCGTATTGGGTTTGTTTAGCTTGTAAGGATAGTTGTTAAGTGTGTGTGTGTAAATAAAATAAAAAAAAAAATAAAAAAAAAATTATTATTATTATTATTTAATTATATAATAAAAAGAAATTATTAGTTAAATTTTTAAAGTATTCATTAAGGTACCGATATTGTAATAAAATACAAATTGCAATAAACCGTTTAGGAATTACATTAAAAAGTATTCATAAAAGTTTATAGCCTGAAGTGGCCGCTGCGAGTGAGCTTAGCGAGTCCACTTTAATTAGTGAATTGCGGATTGGTGGATGGTTTCTACACCCAACTGTGACCGAGATGGATTTGCGATGGAAGAAATATTTTTGTAAAACTTTACGCCACTTGCCCGATCCTTTGTGACTCGGGGGGAGCGACACCGCAGATGCGGGGCAATGGTTGCCAAGGATATTAGTCTATAGTTACATTTGATTTGTTCGACAAGTCACCTGTTTTATTTTTTCCACCGGTACCACTATGGTCTTCATTAGATCAGGGGGCAGATTTATGCATGCCTTATATAAGTTGTGTAGAACATACCCAGTAACCGGTGTATATGTGAGCCGGCATACTGTAGATGCTCGATACTGAGACAATCATGACTTGGAGACTTACCCCTGGACATAGATTTTACGATGTTTGCGACCTCTTTCATATTAATTCTGTCCCCTTCTTCATCAGTGACTATCTCAGCATCTTGCACCGATTCACAAGAAGGTGACCCCAGTGTGGACTTCACAGAGAATACATCTCTAAAGAGGTTGACAATATCCTTAGGGTTATTCACCCCGACCACACTCACGGGGAGGCCAAGCCGAGTCCTCATATTATTATTATACCTACTGAAAAATATTGCATTGCTGTGTTCAGGTCTGAAGGATATAGACAGCCAGTATAATTACAGACTGTGAGGCTTACATCTTCGTATTCAGGGGTGATAAGTTATTTGTAGCTTACTTTGTATGAAGTTGATTGGAGTTTGATTGGAGAGTCCATGAATTGCAGTAGCCAATTGCCATCTTGCGGGTGAGACCAAATCTTGGCGTGGCGACGCGTCGCCACGGCACGTGTCGCCACGCTATATGATGGTTTGTATGTATGTACTATGTAGTATGTATATAATTTTGTTATATTATATATTAAATTTTGTATTTAATGAATATAAATGTTTATTAAATAAACAGTCATCTTTTTCTTGAAAATAAACTTATTATTTTATTTTCCATTATTCCATATTTGTTTCCTATCGTAAACTATCCTTTTATGCATATTATCTGTACAAAATAATTTCGATGTTTCACATCTTTCAGGCGTCCCGCGACGTCTCACAATTTTTTGTCACTTTTAAAGTTAAAGTTACAAGCCTATATACGTCCCACTGCTGGGCACAGGCCTCCTCTCATTTCTGAGAGAGTTTTAGGGCCAGGAAATGTGCGCCGCGCTGCCCCAATGCGTATTGGCGAACTTCACACGACTTCGAAATATTTTTTCCCCATTTCTCAGACATGCAGGTTTCCTCATGATTTTTTTTATCACCGCCGAGCACGTGGTAATTTAGCCCTTAAAATAGTAATTAACAATTTGAGTTTCAAGTAAATTAACAGTTTCAGTCAACAAGTTTGTTTCCCTTTGCCTCTAACCATTGGCCGTTTGGCCTCCTCCGCCAAGGGCTTCCATCTTGGTTGGATATACATTTATTTATGTATTTTTTATTTATTTATTTTGCTGTATTTAATGTATATTTATGTATACTTATTATTTTATTTTATATATTTATGCAGCCCAACCAGCTGAGAAAACTTCATTAATACCCCACATAATAATAACTTTATATTAGACCACGAGTACTTTAATTGTAAGTAACAATATTGACTTATAATTATGTTACTGTTGTTAGTAGTTATACATCATTTTAATTCTATGACTACGCTCACCCTGGATTATGACACGGGACAGTCATATCTTACAAATATCGTTCTATGGATACTATTACTGCTGTTTCGTACCTAAGCGTCGCAAAAGTGAGGCTTTTTTCTTGTGGATAATCTCTTGGAAAGTGTCAAACGTACCGGACGCACTGCAGTGCCATGGCAGCTCCAACAACATCCTGAAAGCGTTATTATACTGTAGGCGCAGAGCATTGTAAGGTCGACCCGTATATGTCACCCGCAGACCACTAGAGTAAAATCATTGACAGAATGCTTTAAAAAACTGTATGTACATCTTGTGAACCTGCGAGCGAGCACATTGGCTCTCACTGTCGACGCCCTACGCTCCCTTTCAATGTCCCCGTCATCTCCTGTGAAAATGTGTTCCAAATATTTAAAACTATCCATCAGCTTTAGAGGCACCGCACCGAGGACTACTGGAGGCACATGCTATGGGTGATAATTGCCTGCTTTGAATATAGGGATTGCAATCCGGAAAAACGGATCTAGTAATCCGGCGGATCCGGCAACATTTAACGTTTACCGGATCCGGTACCAATATACCGGATCCGACGACTGGAAATGGTGCTAGCAATTTTTGGTAAAATAATAGAGCTGTTGCATGAATAGGTACTTTAAATACGTGGTAAAAGAAATGCGACCCTTTTAACTGCAGAAACAACTCTAAAATTTGTTTTAGAGAAGTTGTTCACACATGACACTGTGTTAAGTACGGAATTATATGAAGCACTACGTACAAGGATTAAAGAATGTGTGACGCCTCATAATAATTATTAATAAATAATAATTAAATTCATTATAAAGACATTTGAATATGTCATAGAAATTATAATTTAAGCAATTAAATGCAAATAATAAGCATAAACTTCAAATACATTCATTTGGAATATTGAATATTATAGTATTAGTAAACGCATAAATTGTCTCTAAAAATATCTAAATTTACTAAAACTCTGCTTAAAATATTCAAAATTTATCAAATCATATAAATACAAGTCGATTATATTGCAATAATAAAGATAAATAACATTTGTAATATAATAGAAAAAATGGATCAAAATTTTCTTAGTTGATGAACGTGTTCTCGTAATGTTCCCTTATATTAGGGCGTTGCCGGAGACACATACCCAAGGTTATATATATGGGGTGGTCGGCTGATCGACTGCTAGTACTAAGGTTGCACAATGACTAGTCCTATATAGGGACTTATCATAGTAAGGTCTAACGAACCAAAGCATTAATATAGAAGGTCTCTATGATGCATAAGCATTATGATAGCAGAGTTATGACTTGAAGTCCCATATGAATAAGACATACAATAGTATGGTCTATGAAATAAAGCAAATATGTGGAAGGTCTCAAATATGTAAAATTATATTGAAAGAAATGGGACTTGAAAAGGATTATTATAGTGGCGTGTAGGTTGCTTCGCAGCCTGCGAGACCGAGGTAAACTTGGACTCGCTAACCGATGTGTCCTAGACATATCATCTTGTTGCCGGTGGTAAGCGGGTTTGTTGTAGCAATATAACTTGCCCGTGGACATCGCACACCCCTACCGTTTGTGGGCGGCGTCTTAGCGCATAGAGTTATGATACGTCGGCTACCTTTCGGATTAGGGTGAGTGTGTTTGGTAGTACTTTTAAGTGCAGCAAGCATACTCAACTTCATGTCTTAGTGCAATAGCGCTATGATACGTGGAGTTTTGGCTACTGACGTCTTAGTACCGTGCTACTATGATACGTTGGTGGTATTTTTAGTTAACATTATCAATTTTGTTACCAAAGTCGATATCATGTGGGTGTGTTGTGAGGGGGCGCCATCCGTTTGATAGTTGCATTGATGCTTACTGCTACTTGCAGTATTGCGTATTGTGATGGATCTGCGGGTGCGTTTCACCTGAATCGACGCATCTTGTGGTTCTGGTCGATGGAGGTATGCGGGTGGTGATGTCTGCTGGGACTGTATGGGGGGCCTTGGGATGGTGTAAGCCCAACGATAGTCGTATTGATGCTTGTTGCATTCTGCAGCATTGCATCTCTGCGATGGTTGTTTGGCGGGTCGCTATTCTCAATGGCGCTCTCTGCGTCTTGGTTTGACTCACAACCTAAGTAGCTTTGCCCAAGTCGGTTCCCTTCATTGCGGGGCTGCAGACTGTCTGTCTGCAGCCCCGCAATGAAGTTATAGTATAATGTTTTATATAACAACTTAATAATATATCTCTATAAAGTTCCCACCTTTGAAAGATTGAAGGCAACTTGTTGGTGGGTGAGACAAACATGATCGAAAAATGCATATACTCAACGTCAGTGACACAAACCCTTTCTGATGGCGAATTATTACTAATATCTTATAACTGCCTATTGGCTATATCTACCATTGTATTGGTTGGTGGAGCATATGTGTCGACCTCATGCGGGTGGTAGCTGGAGGGTGAATCTGAGGAGGCTCTCAAGGCTGCGGCCGAAAGCTGCGCAACGTGGGACCCCATTCCCTTGAGGTGAGCGGTAGACTCATGACACGCTCTGCGGCCAATGAGGGCTAATAATCTTCCACTCACCAGATGTCGCTAGTTGTGACTGAGGTAAAATTTTTGTTACAGAATGTCAGTTAATTGAGAAATTAGTTTTAAATAATGGTTTATCATTATCTAGAGTATTATATTAATACACAACACAATGCGTCAGTGGTTTCATTTTTAATTTTTTGCACATTATAACTCTTTTTTTTTAAAGTCTTCTTTTAGTTATATTTATAGTTTGGTTTATTCATATCTAATGTAATTAATATAAAATATAACTAATAATACGGAAAGAAACCTTAAAGATTATATTTTCCTTAGAAATTATCATCCCCGCTATGAAATCTGTCAAATATTTTACCTCACTCTAAAGTGGCGCCGCCCTGGTGGCAGAAAAAGTCGTGGATGCCCTCATTGGCCGTGCTGACCATGCAATTGGTGGTGATGCCTTACACTTACATCACGTCTGCAGGAACGGCGGTCTGGCAGGTGGTGGCGCTCACGGACGGCTTTTTATGGCCAGTGTGCCTATTGTTGCCTAACCCGTGTGACATACATTCACTGTGGCTGGATTTGATCTTATTCTGTATGGCGTTTACACGCATTGACATGCGCGACTTCGGTCGATGTTTGTGCTTACGCACTATCAAGGGGCCAAGTCCTCTTTTACTGGTTCGCCAGTTATTTTGCTGTGGACTACGGTCCAGTTCCCAAATTAGCGTACCCTTCGGGGGGAGCGCATTAAAATGGTTGGCGCTCACCGTGCGCGGCGTGTGCGGAGCAGTGTACCTCCTCCACATTTTTTTTAAATGTGGGAGAGCGAAGCCCTTGTATCTGGTATTTGATATAAATATTGTGAACCTTTTCCAAGCGGGAAGGGATTAATTAATAAGGAATAGACTGTTGTGAACCTGATACAAGTGGAATAGGTACAATTTATTTTTCTTAACTTTTTTTGAGCTCTGTCTTCGTGAACGGGGTTCTTTAGCTTATAAGACTCTACCAACAGCTTTCGATTGCTCTCATGAATATTCATTCTTCCAAGATACACCTAAAAGAACTAAGTTACTATACAAACACAACGTAAATAAGGGTCCTAACTAAGACGATCACGCCATAAATTTATTAAACGGCCTATATTTAAACCTTTAGAAAGATCAAGATATACTGGTCTTGTAAATTAGATATATTTATATATCTTATAGATATAGATTATAAAGAAATACAAGTATAAGTATATATAGATGGAAGAGAAGAGAAGAGAAGAGGGGGGGGGGGGTTCGTTACAAATGCTACACTGTAATAACAGGAATAGTAATATACTTACAGAATCCAAAGAAATATAATGAAAATCTAAACCTATCTGATGATATGTTTACTATGCCAAAGAAAAAAGCCATACGATTAGAAATGACAAAAATCTTAGAATGAACTTAGATTCACCATCACTAAAGAAAGATATTACAGGAAGAATTACAATTACAAATCCAGCAAGAAACCACGTGTTATAGCATACATACTAAAAAGAGAAAGATTTTGATAATGTACTTAAAAAGTAAATGACTTTATTTGAAAGTGACGGAGTTCTAGGAGAATACTTGTATGCTTTCATGATTATTTGCTGACAATAAAGCCGACAAGTGTAGAAGCTGAAAGGGCCTTTTCGGCCGCAGGCTATATTTGCAGCTCTATTAGAAGTCGACTAGCAGATGCCACACTACACTGATTAACACTATTTGTTTTCTACGATCCTTTTTTCAAAATCAAAATTGATTTTCTTGTAATATATAATGAATACTAAGACAATTATTACTTAAAATTTTACATAAAATAATTATTTATCGCAAGTTGATTAAAGGAAAAATCAAAAAAGATTTGTAGTTATAATAAAAACTCATTGTATAATATATATATATATATATATATATATATGTGTGTGTGTGTGTATGATAATTGTGCCATTCATTAGAGAGATTCATCAAAACATGATGGTGTCTGTCATAAATATAAGACTTGTTTGTTAGCATTCTCAAATACTTTAATAATTATTGTGGTCTCGTCTCGAATTTGAGGAGGGAGATGTATTCCATCTGCACTCCCGCACACCCCGGCTTATTCCATAAGCGGTCATATTACAGTCTGATAAAAATACTAGTTGACCAGGCAGACTTTGTTCTGCCCTTTCCGACGGCCATGTGTCCTAAAAAAAACCTTAAATTCACAATTAAAAAAAATTGAGGGTCAGGTATCGGGATAAAAACTATCCTATCTCTCAACTTGGGCCAAACTGCACACATTATGAAACATTTAATTGAAATTAGTTCAGTAGTTTAGGAGTTCATCGCGGACAAACAATGTCACTCGTAATTTTTATATATAAACATTAAATGAAAATTACATTCAAACAAAATGTTAAATGTTACAATTATCAAATCAGTTTTTTTTAATAGGATAAGGGTGACAAACGAGCACACAGTCCACCTGATGGTAAGTGGTTGCTGCGGCCCATAGACATCTACATCTATCTTCTATTACAAATCAAAATGTAGATGCGTTGTCACCCGTGAGGACTAAGATGGAATGCCTCATTTCCAGTAAAAAAGGCCTCCGGCCACCTGCACTCATCAAGCGAAACGCAGAGGTAAACCTCTACTTCACGCTGGTTTTCTGTGACGTCGTGGTACCACCCCGGTTCGAGCCGGCCCATCCGTGCGACAGCAAAAGCTGCCGCGTGGCTCTACCAAAGTTGAAAAGTTTAATCCTATAGAATGATTAGACCACAAAGACTTAACGCTGTCGATGTTGTTCTTTTTTCAAACATGACATGAAATTGATAGTATTAAAATATTATTTTAATTTCTTGGAAATTGTCTCAATTAAGATCAAATCATATTAAAATTTAGAATGAAATTTAATGTATTAATTTGAATGCATTCAATCTTCTTCTTTTTCATCATAATTCGGCTAAAATCCACTACTGGACATGGTATCTCCTATTATGGGGGTAGAATGTTTCTCATATCTAAGCATTCCCATAAATCTCTTTATTTGTATGGTTTTTTCAGAACACACTTAAGAAATAAATGTCTTAAATTTAATTTTTGATAGATATTCAAAAATATTTTTATTACTTAGTAAAACGAGTGAACGCAGGAAATAGAGTGAATGGGGCTCTACACGCTATTATGAGGAATCAGAATGTGTCAAATAAGGCACTTATGGCAATTCATAGTGCTGTGTTAGTCCCTACTCTAATGTATGATAGTGAAAGTTGGGTCTGGCAGAAGAAGCATGAGAGTAGAATAAATGCTGTAGAAATGCGGTCCTTAAGGAGTATGCTAGGGCTGAATCTAAATGACAGGGTCAGAAATAGTGTGATAAGAGAAAAGTGTGGTTTGCAAGATGACGTTATGACCAGGATTAAAAAAGGAATGCTTCGGTGGTTTGGTCATGTAGAAAGAATGAAAGAGGAAAGAGTGACAAAGCAAATTTATGTTGCAGAAGTGATCGGCAGGGTCGGGAAGGGACGCTCTAGACGAAAGTTTATCGACCAAATCGGCGATACATTAAAAATGGGCCAGATTAGGAGTACCCTTAACCGACGAGCGTGTATGCGTAGGTATATGGATGTGGAGGAAGCGAGAGAGGTGTGTCAGGATCGTGCCAAATGGAAGTCCGTAGTCTCTGCCTACCCCTCTGGGTGACAGGCGTGAGTGTTTATGTTATGTTTTTACTTAGTAAAACTTGTTTGTCAAATATAAACTTATTTGTTTTGCTAAAATGTAATACAATAGTTATAACAGAATTAGATTACTTTGAAGATTGTTTTGACGATACCCAATTTTCTCCAGATAATTGAGTGCTTTATAAATTGTATTTGAACTATTCATACATACATAAAAAGACTACTACGAGTATCGTTAATGGCATGGACTGGTCCGAGAATATTATATTGAAAATATTAATACCATCTCATTTATTTTATGATTTTTATCTCTCCCTTTTGTTTTATCATGATCAAACGAGCTCACCTGTAAGCGAAGTTCGATTAAGATACTTTTTTTTACTTCATTTGTACCTTACAACCGATAATATGTATTACTTGTATAATTCTTCATCCCATCCCTTGTAATTTTATCCTTGTCCCGGCATCAGGGATTGAAAACGGTTCCAAAATACCGGCATAGAACCGGTATTTAGTGGTTCCGGTACCTATACCGGAACAGGAACCAGAACCTAAATTAGAACCTTTAAGAACCTTTAAGAACCTTTATTTTACCGGTTCCTAAGCAAAGCCAAAGCGAGTCAAAACTTGTTTGAGGTGCGGTCAAGTGGACGGTGTGATGCGGCGTGCGGCTGAGTGTGAGGAGAGGGGAATTTGTAAAATATCACATTTCTATTGGTGGATCTTCTGTTGCATATCAACGCAGTGTTGCGAACTCTACGGATTTTTCTCAAGATATACGGAAAGTCATCATCTACGGAACTACGGAATTTGACATTGCAATCTACGGATTTTTTATAAACTTAACAAGATTTTTTTTATCATGAGTGTGAGCTTGCCGACAATGTCATTCTCTCTCTTCTTCTTCTAATGTTGTCTGTATTAAATTATATTTAACAATTAATTCTATACTATCTATATTAAAATAACACAATTTTTACTCATAAATATCAAGTTTTTGTGAGCTAAAAGTAAAAATTAAAATTGCAGCCTATTTACATCCCACTGCTGGGCAAAGGCTTTGCTTTTACAATTATTAAAAAAATTCTGCCGGATTATTCTTCACTTTTCCTCGATCTTTTTTTTCGAATTTCTCAAAGTTCTTAGTTGTATAGTTTTTCATCATCATCATCATCATTACAGACCTTCACAAGTGCACGGCTGAACATTGGCCTCCCCCAAGGAATGCCACAAAGCACGGTCCTGAGCAATCTGCATCCATCGACTTCCTGCATGTCATACCAGGTCATCACTCCATCTAGTGGGGGGACGCCCTACACTTCGTCCGCCCGTACGAGGCCGCCACTCGAGGATCTTTTTCCCCATCGGTTGTCGGTTCTTCGAACTATATGGCCAGCCCATTACCACTTCAGTTTACTAATCCGTTGGGCTATGTCGGTCACTCTAGTTCTACTGCGGATATCCTCATTTTTAGGTTTATCACGCAGAGAAACTCCGAGCATAGCCCTCTCCATAGCTCTCTGAGCGACTGAGCTTCCTCATCCGGTCAGCAGTGAAGGACACGTCTCAGTTCCATAGGTCATCACTGGCAATACGCACTGGTTGTACAGTCTCGTTTTTAAGTTTTGAGGTATACCTGACGAGAAGATGTGTCGTAATTTCCCGAACGCTGCCCAGACGAGTTGAATCCGTCGCCTGACCTCTCGGTCGAAGTTGGCCTTATCTAGTCGGACTATTCGTCCCAGGTAAACATACTCGTCAAAAACTTCGAGCTTAGTGCTCCTATCTTAAGACCTATCCGCTGGGAGACACTATTGAGGTCATTGAGCATAGTGCTTAGGTCTTCCAGCAATTCTACCATAAGAACTATATCGACGGCAAATCGAAGGTGAGTGATGTACTCGCCATTGGCCTGAACATAGGTTTCCCCCAAGAAATGCCACAAAGCACGGTCCTGAGCCACCTGCTTAGATGTTAATACCGCCTTTCCAGTCGAGAAGCTTGAAAACGTCTTCCAATGCAGCGGTGAAGAGTTTCGGTGATATAACGTCACCCTGTCTTACACCTCTCTGCAATATTTCATACTCTGGTTCTTTACTCGGATAACCATCGTAGCCCTACTGTACAAGCACTTCAGCAAGCTTCGATATACCGACAGTCAACTTGGCACCGTTGAAAGGACTGCAGCACCACCCAAATTTCGATGGAATTAAAGGCTTTTTCATAGTCCACATACGCCAGACATAGTGGCAAATTGTACTCCACGGACTTCTGTACAACTTGCCGAAGGGTATGTATGTGGTCTATGGTGCTAAAGCCCCTTCGGAAACCGGCTTGTTCGGGAGGCTGGAAGTCGTGAAGTCTGCGCTCGAGACGATTCGTAATGACTCTCGAAAACAGCAAGTAGACGCGGTTCAGAAGGGAAATTGGTCTGTAGTTCTAGTAGACCGCCGCACTTCTGCTCCACGCCTCCAATGTAATGCCACCATGGAGGACGGAATTAAAGGGCTTCTGAAGGACTTCAAGTACCGGTTTTCCACCCGCTTTCAGAAGCTCCGCTGTAATTCCACCCTTGCCTGGGTCCTAGCCGTTTTTAAGGTGCTGGAGAGCCGTTCTAATCTCGCTCAGACTGACGTCTGGGATATCATCAGAATAATGTCGCATAAGGCTCGCTCTTGGATCGTTACTCACACTTGCGTGTGGCTCCAACGATGATGTGTACAGCTGCCCATAGAACCTCTCAATCTCACTCAAAATCTCAGGTCTTCAGGAAACGACGCTGCCACACTCGGTCTTCAGCTTCGATAGTGGGCTCTTTCCAGCAGACAGATCTCTAGCAAAGACTTTGGAGCCTTGGTTCCGCTCGATCGCTTCATAAATAAGAGCAGTATTAAAGTTGCGTAAGTCCTGCCACTTGCATTTCGAGCTCTGTCTGTTCAGTTGCCTGTATGCTGTCAAATCTGGTGAAGGCTGCAGCTTCATATCCCGTCTAACAGCCATGAGATTAAGAGTGTGATCGGAGAGTTTTTGTATTCTTCTGCGGCGGGTCTTGCAGAACTTAGCTCCGACCGCATGGATAGTTTCCACGAGCTTGTCATTCACATCGTCCACTTAATCAATCTTCTAGGCACTGAAAACGGTTTTGTAACTCGAGCTGAAAGGTTTCGGGACTTTGGATTAGAGCACGAGGGGGACGGAGCGTTGACTTCATTAGACGTGTCCTCTACAACTTAAAGTTTAGGTTCAGTGTGCCTCTCACCATTCGGTGATCGCTGCCGGTTTCACCCTCGGGATCACTGAGACATCACTGAACAGTTGTCGTCTGGTCGTCATAATGAAGTCAATCTCATTTTTGTTCGAACCGTCGGAGCTCGACCACTTTCTGTGGGGTCGCTTCTGGAAGAAAGAGTTCATCATAAAGAGTCCCTCTTTCTCCATGAAGTCGGCCAGCTGCTGGCCCCTTTGGTTCTATTGCCCTATATGTTGTATGTCTTTTATATTCATATTTCAACGGTCGTAATTTATGATTTTTTTGAATTACGGCTGTAGAGAATTTGCAACTTGTTATTTTTTCCACCTTCATCTCTGGGCGGTAAGCACTTTATACACATTGTCCTTTTATTAGAACACGGGGCGGTAATTATCAAAACATATTTTTTGGCAAGCGCAAGCCTTACGAGGTTAAAATTAATAGCTATTATATAAATTATTACAGCACTGATCTAAAAAAACTATTAGTAAATCCAGTTGTGCATGCCATAAGCGCATTAAAAAAAAATACGTATCACATAATTATACCTAATTTTTAAGTAGTTTAAATACACACAAGTTTTCCGTAATAACCTTATAACTATACTTCCAAGTTTCTGATATCTTTATGTCAAACTTCAATTTAAAAAAACCACCGAAAATTTCGCCATTTTAGAGCCGAAAAAAATTTATTATAACTAAACAAAACAAAATTAAACTGCCATTTACATTCCATGGCTTCCCACATGATAGATGAAGAGTTTTAAAAATAGATTGAGTTGAACAATTGATATTTTCAAAAGTTACCATGTTCACTCCGCCATGCGGACTTGATAAATCCTCACTATAAGCCACTAAAACCCCCTTTTTATGTAAAAATAGTAATTAATCGATTTAACAAAAATATTAATAACTATATACATAGATATTTACATGTCCATAAATGCGCATACAGACACGTTAAATCCCAAAACAAGAATTTAGTCTTAAAATCTTCAAAAAATAATTTCTTAATAACCAATCATAGCGCGAGGAGCTTAGGCATGCTTCGATTAGCTATCTTTCTCGCACTTATGGCTACGCATAAGACGTTTTTCTCGTATTAGTTGGTAAACTTTATTCACGTCTGGGAATTGTTTACAACCGCTAAATTCGTCTGGCGATATGCAGGTGTTATTAAAAATTACTCAATAAATACGTGATTAAAATTTGATATTGCCAAAAGTATATTTTTTGGGAATTAAAAAAAAATATCTTTGGAGAGGTCTGGTAATAGTTTATAACCGACAAAAACGTCTGGGATTATTGTTTTTGAATTATATAAAAACTAAATTAAATGATAAAAAAGAAATCAAGTTGCCAAAAAAACATTTTTTTAGAAATTTTTTTTGCAAATGTTGTATACTGCGCAGTAACAAAATAACCGCAAACGGTCAGCCATACTCGCGGGACTGGATTCGCCAATTGATGAAATTATATTTTATCACAATTTCAACTTGCCCAAAGGACCTACCCAAAATTCGTCGCCAGCTCTCATACTAAAATATTGTCGATCCTCAACGGAACGGATATTTTGAAATAGTATTTACGGAATTGTACAGAATTTTTATACCAATCTACGGATTTGGAGAAATTCGCTTATAGGTTCTCGGAACCGGTATTTAGAACCGGTACATCGGAACCCGACCCGGAAGCGATACCGGAACTGGAACCGTACCGAAAAGAGGAACCTTTATAAGAACCAAAATGAAGAACCAGAACCGAAATTGGTACCGGTATTCAATCCCTGCCCGCCATAGAATTTTTAAAAAAAATTGTATATAATTATCGGTTAAAATATTTATTTACATACTTATTAAACTCTTACACTTATCAACCATAGGGCTAAGCAGAGGTCACGGTGTTTCATAAGGCACGATGCTGACACACCCCTTCCGCTTCTTTCGCATCCATATATTGTATTAGAACATACCAGCTCGTCGGTTATGTACATTCTTAATTTGACCCATCTTTAATATTTCGCCATTGCTTTGTTTGACTGAAAAGCACCCGCGTTCCGGCGAAATAAAATAAAAAAAATGTCACGTCTTGTTTTTCTCCTACTATTACATTTATCTTATTACTATTACAATAAATATACACCGTTACAGCCTATTTTCTGCCGACTTCCTAAAAGGAGACGGTACTCAATTCGACTGTATTTTTTTGTGTGTTACCTCATAATTTTTTACTGGGTGAACCGATTTCGATGATTCTTTTTTTGTTTGAAAGCTGATTTTTCTCATGTGGTCCCTCTTAGATCAAGGTCAGACACATAGTTTTTAAGTTATTCTTAATAACTTACATTGAAGTCGGCTGTACAAAATTTTTAATTTTAAATTATAAGTCCACTGCTAAACATAGGCCTTCCCAACAGGAGGCATATTTGCCATAGCTGCAACTATATGGCTCGAATGTATTTATTTCCGTGGTCGAGTTGACCCATTCGTGGGTGGAGTGGTAGTGAAAGACCACGCTCTCACAGAATACCAGCGTAAAATTGCAGCACTTAACACTGCTGTGTTTCATATGGTGAGTGTAAATAACCGGAGAATCATTTGACTCGAAAAGAGGCTTTCCATATTAGTCCTCACGGGTGACAACGCATCTGCATTTTTATTCTTTATTGAGGATAGATGAGGATGTCTATGGGTCACAGCACCCATTTACCACCAGGTGGACTGTGTGCCCGTTTGTCACCCTATCCTATAAAAATATAACACTGCTGTGTTTCATATGGTGAGTGTAAAGAACCGGAGAACCATTTGACTCGAAAAGAGGCTTTCCATATTAGTCCTCACGGGTGACAACGCATCTGCATTTTTATTCTTTATTGAGGATAGATGAGGATGTCTATGGGTCACACCACCCATTTACCACCAGGTGGACTGTGTGCCCGTTTGTCACCCTATCCTATAAAAATATAACAAGATACGTGTACCGTGTAAAATAACGGTACACCGACTAGTCATGATGATCTGAAATCGATTAATCGATTACTTGTTCAAAAAATATCGATTTTGAAATCGATATTAGCAGTGAATTGATATTTCACCCTAGAAATCGAGATTCGATTTTTTCTGTCTTGATAAGAACCATAAAATTATTAACAATCACTCTTCACAAGTGCACTGCTGAATATAGGCTTCCCCCAAGGAATGCTACAAAGCACGGTCCTGAGCTACCTGCATCCATCAACTTCCTGTGTCTTATCTGGTGGTCACTCCATCTAAAGGGAGGCCGCCAACACCATCCATGTATTTACTAATTACAAAAGTTGGAAATTATTTTTACATAAGCCGTGTGCTAATCAAAAATATAATCAAATCAAGAGACACGTAATTGTTATCACCTTAGCCACCTGTCGCAGAATGTGTTACGGGCGCGCCGTGGTGTCGTCCGTATGCTTATAGTCGTCGTGCTAACATTCGCTGTCTGCAATCTACCATTCCATGCGCGTAAAATGTGGCAGTATTGGTCCAGCGGCTACGAAGGAACCAGTGATTTCAGTGCATTATTTACGCCTCTTACATTTCTCATTACCTACTTCAACTCTGGAATTAATCCCCTACTGTATGCCTTTTTATCGAAGAACTTCAGAAAAGGAATGAGGGAGCTCTTATTCTGCAACTTTCATGGGAAAAGAAAAAGCGGCAATTTGATATTGCTGCATCGAGTTGGTATGGGGCTACGGCGTAGCTCTACGCGTTCCACCCGTGCCAATTGCAGCACTGTCACTATGACTCCGAATGCGGAATCATGAGATTTGCGACGGCAGCGGTTCATTTATAAAGTGGAAAATATAGACATTTCTTGACTAACGGAAAGCACGGACGTAGCTACCGACAGTAGTGGTCTTTATACTACGTCTGTCATTTATAAAAGGGACCTCTATGATTAAATTCACGAGTTGTAAAGTATGTATTAGAAGCACAATCGTAAAATATAAGTATACTCTAACAAAAGTTATAGCCGTAGTATAATAAGAAAATCTTATTACAAATTAGATAGGTAAGAGATTAAAATAATATTATTTCACTGACTTGTAATAATAATAATATTGAGTATAATTCGTTCTACATATTCTACCTTAGTGGTGTGCAAATATTAATGGTTAAATAACCTAAACAACAATACTTATCGAATTCAACAACATATAAATTATTTAATATTATTCAGTCGATTTGATAATTAATTTATTATGCTACAGTGTCAGAAAAATAAAATCAGGTGCAAAATATTTATATAATACATCAAATATGCTTATAAATTACTAACTAAATTCATTTTATGTTTCTATTTTCAAATTCTGTTACATATTTTTATAAAAAAATATATAAATGCAGGGAAATCACCTGTGTAGGTAATGCTTGGAATTTTTACTTTTGCATACCTTAAGCGAAAGCGCAAGGTAATGTTCTACTATCGCCTAAAAATTAAAATTCCAACATTTTATCGAATAAAATCGTATCTAGCAATCATATTATACATATAAATGATATAAAAAGCATATTGTTAGAAAGATAAATGATTGTTGAACTTATTAATAATTTTTTTAAATCGATTAATTGCTATTTATAAATAAAAAAAGGGTTTTAGTGGCTTATGGTGTGGATTTATCATGTCCCTGTGGCTTGTAAACACTATAACTTTTGAAAATATCAATTGTTTAACTCAATCTATTTTTTAATCTCTTCATCTATCATGTGGGAAGCCACTGAATATAAATGGCAGTGTAATTTTGTTTTGTTTAGCTATGATTAATTTTTTTCGGCTCCAAAATGGCGAAATTTTCGTTGATTTGGTTACCTCGTATATAAATTGTTTCTGTAAATGGGGATCTACAGCCACAGAGTAGTTTAGTTCACAGAGTACCTTTGTATTAAGTTTAGTTCGGCTTCAGTCGCCGTCGTGAGTGGATATTGTTTCGGTTGTTTTCAGCGGCTCAAAAAGATCGCTGTACAAATACACAATATTCGAATAACCAAATTTCTTAAATACTTGATTATAATAATAATAAGAGATTTTTTTCATTCTCGATCAAAATTGTGGAGAGGTGCTGCTAAAGGTGGATGTGAAAAACGCTTTCAATTCAGTCGATCGAGGTGCCCTGTTGACACAAGTCAAAGACAAAATTCCGGACCTTTTCAACTTTCTTTGGCAATGCTACGGCAGTCCCACCAAATTAACATACAAAAATAATGTTTTATTATCATCTGTCGGCTGTCAACAGGGTGATCCTTTTGGACCCGCGATTTTCTCCCTGGCCATTCATCCAATTATTCAACGTCTCCAGTCCAAGCTTAATGTTTGGTACTTGGATGACGGAACCTTAGGAGGCGACGTGAGCACTGTGCTCAATGATTTGAAAATTCTCATTGACGAATTCCGTCTGATTGGCTTAGAACTAAATTTTTCAAAATGCGAACTCTTTGTTTGCGATTCTTGTCCAGATAAAGATTCGGTTATCAAAAAATTTAATGATTTGGCTCCCAATATCAAATCAGTAGACAGGAGTTCCCTCCGTCTCCTGGGTTCACCGATATTAGAGGAATCTTTTTCACCTTTCGTTGAGGAAAAAATTCAAAAGTTCATGAATGCTTCCGAAAGATTGCTCAAAATTAACGCCCATATGGCTTTTACAATTATGAAATACTGTTTGTTCGTTCCCAAATTTACTTACACTTTACGATGTAGTCCACTGTGGAAACACGGTGAGCTCCTTTCGAGCCTAGACAATGTCGTTAAAAACGCGCTAGTATCGGTTTTGAATGTTGAGATGGATGACAGGACGTGGTCGCAAGCCTCCCTACCAGTGAGGTTGGGAGGCTTAGGGGTACGCAAAATTTCCAGTGTAGCGCTACCTGCATTCTTGTCCTCCATTCATGGTTCGTATAAATTAATAGAAAAAATCCTTGCACCCTCTTTAGGCCATTCCGATGTAATTGTAGCTCATTCAAGTGAGGCCAAGAATGCCTGGAGGCTGGCTTGTCCAAATACTGATTTTCCCAGGACCTTGTCTTCGCAGAGACTGTGGGATCGGCCGATCTGCGATCTAGCACGGAAATCACTTTTAGATACGTGTCCTAGTATCGCGGATCGTGCCCGTATTCTTGCAGTCTCTGTATGGGAATCTGGGCTTTGGTTACAAGCTATGCCTTCTTTTAACACAGGTAGCCTTTTGGACCCGACTGCATTTCGTCTCGCCGTCAGTTTACGTTTGGGTGCAAGGTGCTTTGAGGCCCATCGCTGCCAGTGTGGTACTGTAGTTGATCAGCTCGGTCACCACGGTCTCTCCTGCTCAAGAAGTGCTGGGCGAATGGGTCGGCACGCTAGCCTGAATGACATCATACGCCGGGCTTTTGCCACCGCCAATGTTGCAGCTATACTCGAACCGAGTGGCCTTGCACGTGACGATGGTAAAAGGCCTGACGGTATGACACTTGTGCCCTGGAAGATGGGACGGCCCCTTGTGTGGGACGCGACTTGCGTTGACACAATGGCACCGTCACATCTTTCAGAGACACGGAGTAAGGCTGGCGCGGCGGCTCATTCAGCGGAACAGCACAAGCGGCGCAAATATGCTAATCTCGGTAGTGGTTACATATTTGAGCCGTTTGGAGTTGAGACGTTGGGTCCTTGGGGACCGGGAGCTCATCTTCTTTTCCAAGACTTATCAGAGCGCCTGGTTGACGCGACGCGTGACCAAAATGCTGGCGTTTATTTGGCGCAACGCATAAGCATTGCCATTCAGCGTGGTAATGCCGCCAGCATGCTGGGTACGCTGCCAACTGGTAGTGGGCTTGAACATTTGGATTATCTTTAGACCTTTAATGGTCTCTAGGTAGTACAAATGTTCTTTTTGTGTAGCAGGCTAAGTAGTTTAGTTAGTTGTATTTTGTGCGTATTTTGTTTTATAACGAAATAAATTATGGTGAAGACTATTAAATTTAAAATATACTGAGTCTAAAAAAAAAAAAAAAAAAGAGATTTTTTTATTACAATATTTAAAAGCACAGAATAATTAATAGTAGTACGTACTAAAAGTAAGTAGTATAATTTTTTTTGTCATGGGTGTCATTTTCATGGTTTTCGAGGGTGCTGAAGCTGATAGTGCTGTCGAAATGTAAATCCAAGGTGGAGGTTGCAATAGGTATAGAATTTTTCATCATAGGTGTCATTTTCATGGTTTTCGAGGGTGTTAAAGCTGATAGTGCTGTCGAAATGTAAATCCAAGATGGCGGCTGAATTAGGTACCAATTTATTCATCATGGGTGTCATTTTCATGGTTTTCGAGGGTGTTGAAGCCGATAGTGCTGACCAAATGTAAATCCAAGATGGCGGCTGCAAAATATATCATTTTTTTCATCTTGGGTGTCATTTTCATCGTTTTCGAGGGTGTTGAAACCGATAGTGCTGTCGAAATGTAAATCCAAGATGGCGGTTGCAATAGGTATCAATTTTTTTAACATGGGTGTCATTTTCATGGTTTTCGAGAGAGTTGAAGCCGATAGGGTTGTCGAAATGTAAATCCAAGGTGACGGCTGCAATGGGTATCAATGTTTTCATCATGGGTGTCATTTTCATGGGTTTCGAGGGTGTTGAAGCCGATAGTGCTGTCGAAATGTAAATCCAAGATGGCGGCTGAAGTTGGTACCAATTTTTTCATCATGGGTGTCATTTTCATGGTTTTCGAGGGTGTTGAATCCGATAGTGCTATCGAAATGTAAATCCAAGATGGCGGCTGAAGTAGGTACCAATTTTTTCATCATGGGTGTCATTTTCATGATTTTCGAGGGTGTTGAATCCGATAGTGCTATCGAAATGTAAATCCAAAATGGCGGCTGCAAAATATATCAATTTTTTCATCTTTGATGTCATTTTCATGGTTTTCGAGGGTGTTGAAATCGATAGTGCTGTCGAAATGTAAATCCAAGATGGCGGCTGCAATAGATATAATTTTTTTCATCATGGGTGTCATTTTCATGGTTTTCGAGAGAGTTGAAGCCGATAGGGTTGTCGAAATGTAAATCCAAGGTGGCGGCTGCAATGGGTATCAATTTTTTCATCATGGGTGTCATTTTCATGGGTTTCGAGGGTGTTGAAGCCGATAGTGCTGTCGAAATGTAAATCCAAGATGGCGGCTGAAGTAGGTACCAATTTTTTCATCACGGGTGTCATTTTCATGGTTTTCGAGGGTGTTGAAGCCGATAGTGCTATCGAAATGTAAATCCAAGATGGCGGCTGCAATAGATATAATTTTTTTCATCATTGGTGTCATTTTCATGGTTTTCGGGGGTGCTGATGATTATACGTAATTTTTTTAATGCGCTTAAGGTATGCCCAATTGGATTTACCAATATTTTTATTTACGATTATATAACTTAACAGGCTGACGAGGATTCAGGATGTCCAGTTTATAGTTCAAACGCAAGATGTTATAAAATATTTATAATAACTATAAAATAACGAGAAACAGACGGACCGCGTGGTAAGAGTACATGAAAATTATAAATTGAAAAATGTTTATTTGACAACAATATTTTTTGTTGAGTCATAATGTATGGAAGTAAGCCAGGAAACAATGACTTCTACGCCTCGAGCCTTGGCTTTCAATTCAAACCAAAGCCAACGTTTATTAATTCATAAATAGTCTTCATGTGCTGTTATTTAAATAGATAGATCAGATATGTATATATTTTCTATCTGGGCGGCGAAATAGATGAAAAAATGTTGAAGAACAGGTTTTGATCTATTGCTGATGCGCTGTGCTCGAACGACCGAGAGTAACAAATGTAGCTCGAAAAAAATTGACGGGAGTAAAATCTCGTATTACTACCCTATTTCCTTCTCCAAAAGTGCTTCGACTTTTTTTCAAGAACAATATAAGAAAAGTTGTGGCTATATGTTTTTCTTTTATATATTAAGTTTGTTACATTTGTTCACTGGATGTCTGATAGCGGCGGTATACGAGTAGCTAGGCATTACTGGTAATGTCAGAAGGTTAAAAACACTTAGAAACATAGCAAAGGTAGATATAGATTACATATATCGTAAAGAAATATTTGCTCTTATGGATAGTGATTCAGGGGAAAAACTACGTTTGTAAAGAGTATTCACCGCCTGGATATCCTCTTATGTCCTCTATGGAGTAAACTCTTAGATCATCTTCTGACCATATTGTACATATACACACATATATATATATATATATATATATATATGTAGGACAGAATGAATGGGTACCTCTGTGTTTGCACGTACGCTTGCGGTAATTTATATAATTTGTTCTGCATATTTAATAATTTTCGAAAATAATTATTATAACAGTTGTCGTTTTAGTGAAATTGGGACAGAAGCACGTTATTATGACATAACAAACGGTTGACTTAGCATATTATACAAAGTACTCTGTGGACTTAGCAATGCTAAAGTCTAGTGAATAGAATTTATTAGGCTGTGCCCATGCTAACGAGGTATAGCTTCTTACACCAGCGTGTACGTAAGTATATAAATATTTTTATACCATTTTTTTTATATTCTAAATAAAATTCTCAATAACCATTACAGGTTAGTGAGTATTTACTTACTTAACTGAACAAGAATTACTTCATTTAATGTGTTACCTCAAAAATGAAGTTAATTTTTAAACTAATTGGGAAAAAGTAGGATTTAAGCAAATATGTAAATTTATTTTTAAACTGTTTATGTAATGTTTACGGTCAATTCATAACGATTAACAAAAATTAAGTACAACAAACTAAGAGGATTTGTAAAATGAATTAATTCAGGAGTTTTAAATTATATTAGCAAAGCAAGTAAGAACATTAATTAGATGATAAAAATACAATTTTTATTATGTATAAAAGTAAACATATATACGTCCCACCGCTGGGCACAGAGCTCCTCTTATTTACTATTACGTATATTTAACATTTTATAAAAAGAAAGAATGTAACAAATTTTATGTATAATCAATAGAGGACCACATGTACATTTTAACTATGTTTTGAGGAACTACTATTGAACTTGGCATCCGGTCAGTTGCCAACTCTTTTATCGGCGAAGTCGATTAACTCGACCGTCGTTGGTACTGATTTTGGTTCCCTTTTCAAATTATTTTTGATGTATAACTTACCCTTATTAAGTTTCTTAATGTTCCTTTTATATCCCGGTAAGTTAAAGACAAATATAATTGATTATAGAAATATTAACCAATAATCAATGTCGACTTCAGTAGTCTTGTCTTGCTCTTTTTTATTCTAAACAATTAGTTCTTATAATAAAAGTTGGACAAAACTAATTTGAATATTAAATAAATACAGAGGTTGTTAGAAATAATGTATATAAATTAATATATTATTTCTCAAAAAAACATTTTACCTTGCCCTTTTTAAGTAAACTTATAAAAGAAAAGCATAGCTTGAGTTTAAAAGTACAGGAATTTCGTAATGTGTAGCAAAAGAAAATATTTCCATGATACCAACTATGATAGGTTAGTATATCAGGATAGATAGTATCACAGCGTGATGTCCTCATTTTCAGTTTTCATTAAATACAAGAAATCTATTCTTTGAACTACTTTATTATACATAAGTAACGCGTAACTTGTTATGTTTATTGCTTATGACATAATTATGATAATAAAACAATAAAATGCATTAGAAAATATTAATATAGAATGATGTTTGTAAAACATAATAATACATAATATGTTAATCATATATGATTGTATAAACGACGATAGTGTGTTATACATTTTATAACAAAAAGATTGTCTAACTGTTTAAAAACAGTAATTATTGTAAATAACATATCAATAAATTATTTAAGATTTCATATTTGTCGTTTTAATTATTTAATATGCACCTAAATTTTATAATATTCTTCATTACAGCCTTATAAGTCCACTGCTGAACATAGGCCTACCCCAAGGAATGCCACAAAACATGGTCCCAAGCCACCTGAATCCATCGACTTTCTGCATGTCATACCAGATCGTCATTCCATCTACACTTCGCCTACCGGTACGAGGCTGCCACTCGAGAACCTTCTTTCCCCATCGGTTGTCGATTCTTCGAGTTATATGGCCGTCCCATTACCACTTCAGCTTACTAATCCGTTGGGCTATGTCGGTTACTCTGGTTCTATTGCGGGTATCCTCATTTCTAAGTTTATCATGCAGAGAAACCCCGAGCATAGTCGTCTCCATAGCTCGCTGAAAGACCTTGAGCGTCCTCATAAGGCCGGCAGTAAAGGACCACGTGTCAGATCAATAAGTTATCACATGCAGCACGCACTGGTTGTACAATCTCGTTTTAAAGTTTTGAGGTATGCCTGACGAGAAAATATGTCTTAATTTCCCGAACGCTACTCAGCCGAGTTGAATCCGTCGATTGACCTCTCAGTCGAAGCTGGACTTACGTAGTTGGACTATTTGTCCCAGGTAAACATACTCGTCAACAACTTCGAGCTTAGTGCTCCCAACAACTACTGTTATAAGTGTAACATGGACATTAAACATGATCTTGGTTTTGTTCATTTTATCTTAAGACCTATCCGTTGGGAGACACTATTGAGGTCATTGGAGCATAGTGCTTAGGTCCTCCAGTGATTCTGCCATTAGAACTATATGGTCGGCAAATCAAAAGTGAGTGTTGTACTCGCCATGGATGTTAATACCGTATCTATTCCTGTACAGTAGCTTGAAAACGTCTTCCAATGCAGCGTTGAAGAGTTTCGGGGATACAAAGTCACCCTGTCTTACACCTCTCTGCAGTTGGATAGGTTTCGTGCGTACTCTGATTCTGTACTCGCATAGCCATCGCAGCTTTACTGTACAAACACTTCAGCACTTCGATATACCGTCAGTCCACTTGGCACCACTGAATGGACTGCATCACCGCCCAAATTTCGACGGAATCAAAAGCTTTCTTATAGTCCACATGCGCTAGACAAAGTGGCAGATTGTACTCTTCGGTCTTCTGTACAATTTGCCGAAGGATATGTATGTAAACTGTGGTGTGGTAATAAAGCCCTTTCGGAAACCGGTTTGTTTGGGAGGCTGGAAGACGTCAAGTCTGCGCGCGAGATGATTCGTAATGACTCTCGAAAACAGTACGTAGACGCGGCTCAGAAGGGAAATTGGTCTGTAGTTCTTCAAGAGAACGTTGTCGCCTTTCTTGAAGAACAAGACCTCCGCACTTCTACTCCAGGCTTCCGGAGTAGTGCCACCATGGAGGATGGAATTAAAGAACTTCTGATTGACTTTAAGTTTTCCATACATTTTCAGAAGCTGTAATCCTCACCTGGGGCCTGGCCGTTTTTAAGTTGCTAGAGATCTATTCTAATCTTACTCAGATTGACGTTCGGGAAATCATCGGAATAGTGTCGGATAAGACTCGCTCTTGGATCGTTACTCAGACTTGCGTGTAACTCCAACGATGACGTGTACAGCTGCCGATAGAACCTCTCTCTCACTCAAAATCTCAGGTGTCTCAGAAACGATGCCGCCACACTCGGTCTTCAGCTTTGCCATTTGGATCTTTCTGGCAGACAGATCTCTGGCAAAGACTTTGGAGCCTTGGTTCGCTTGATCGCTTTTTCAGTACAAGCTGTATCGAAGTTCCGTAAGTCCCGCCGCATGCATTTGGAGATCTATCTGTTCAGTTGCCTGTATGCTATAAAATCTACTGAAGATTGCAGCTTCATTTCCCGTCTAACAGCCATGAGATAAAGAGTGTGATCGGAGAGTTTTTGTGTTCTTCTGCGATGGGTCTTGCAGAACTTAGTTCCGACCGCATGGATAGTTTCCACGAGCTTATCATTCATATCGTCTACTTATTTGCAGTCTTCTAGGCACTGAAAACGGTTTTGTAACTAGACCTGAAAGGTTTTGGGACTTTGGATTAGAGCACGAGGGGGACGGAGCGTTGACTTCATTATACGAGACCTTTCCAATTTCACGTTTAGGTTCAGTGTGCCTCTAAATATTCGGTGATAGGTAAGAGTTTTCACCCTCGCGATCACTGAGGCATCACTAACCAGTTGTTGTCTGGTCGTCATAATGTAGACAATATCATGAGTTTATCATAAAGAGTCCCTCTTTCTCCATGAAGTCGGCCAGCTGCTGGCCCCTTGGGTTCCGTTGCCCTATTCCAAATTTCCCTACTTTTAGCTCACCGTTCTCTCTTATGTCTAGTTTTGCATTGAAGTCTTCCATTAACACCGTATATTGGGTTTTGGAGGAATGCATGGCTCTAGAGATATCCTTATACATTTCCTTCACCTCTTCATCGGGATAAGCTGAGAACGATGCGCAAACCTGTATGACCTTCAAAGAATACTGTTTGGTGATTTTGTGTATAAGGTACACAGCCCTCGTTGACACACTCACAATATATACCATGTTGTTAACGAGAGACATGTAGACGATAAATCCGGCACCTACTTGGGACAGGTGGTCGCCCTCCCGGTGATAGGACAAGTTGCCAGATTCGAGGATTACTGTACCCTCTTTTCGGACCTGGGATAATCCTATAATATGCCAGTGTAACTTTTCTATCTCTTCTTCCAGCTACAGAATCTTCTCATCAGTCCTCAGGGTGCGTGCGTTGTATGTTGTTGGGTCGAGTCGTCGTAGATGGCAACTTAACCTCCACCGGAGATTTTTAGTACTCCCTGCCACGCCGTTACCATGGTCGCCATCGTAGCTAGGAATAGTGAGCCACCGGGGACTGGGGTTCGCCTCTTCGTAACTTTCATCACGCCACGCTTAGTGAGCGGGTTGGCAACCACAGTTTTATATTGTAATATTGTTGTTATTAGGAAGATGCTGCTGCCCATCTCCTGATTGTTTCCCACTGTCGCCTCTTATGACACCCACGGGGAGATTAGTTGATATTCTTAACCGCCACTACACCGTTGTAATATTTATTATCATTTAAATTTCTTTTTGACTTGACTTGACTTGACGACTTCCAGCCTCCCGAACAAGCTGGTTTCCGAAAGGGCTTTAGCACCATAGACCACATACATACCCTTCGGCAAATTGTACAGAAGTCCGAAGAGTACAATTTGCCACTATGTCTGGCGTATGTGGACTATGGGAAAGCCTTTGATTCCGTCGAAATTTGGGCGGTGCTGCAGTCCCTTCAGCGGTGCCAAGTTGACTGTCGGTATATCGAAGTGCTGAAGTGTTTGTACAGTAGAGCTACGATGGCTATCCGAGTACAGAACCACAGTACGAAACCTATCCAATTGCAGAGAGACGCGGAGACGTTTTCAAGCTTCTGGACTGGAAAGGATACGGTATCAACATCAACGGCGAGTACATCACTCAGCTTCGATTTGCCGACGATATAGTTCTTATGGCAGAATCGCTGGAGGACCTAAACACTATGCTCAATGACCTCAATAGTGTCTCCCAACGGATAGGTCTTAAGATGAACATGGACAAAACAAAGATTATGTTTAATGTCCATGTCACACCTATGCCGGTAGTTGTTGGGAGCAGTAAGCTCGAAGTTGTTGACGAGTATGTTTACCTGGGACAAATAGTCTGACTAGGTAAGTCCAACTTCGACCGAGAGGTCAGTCGACGGATTCAACTCGGCTGGGCAGCGTTCGGGAAGCTACGACACATCTTCTCGTCAGACATACCTCAAAACCTTAAAACGCAATTGTACAACCAGTGCGTGTTTCCAGTGATGACTTACGGAACTGAGACGTGGTCCTTCACAGCTGGCCGTATGAGGAAGCTCAAGCTCGCTCAGCGAGCTATGGAGAGGGCTATGCTCGGAGTTTCTCTGCGTGATAAACTTAGGAATGAAGATATCCGCAGTAAAACTAGAGTAACCGACATAGCCCAACGGATTAGTAAGCTAAAGTGGCAGTGGGCCGGCCATATAGCTTGAAGAACCGACAACCGAAGGGGAAGAAAGGTTCTCGAGTGGCAGCCACGTACCGGTAGGCGAAGTGTAGGGCGACCCCCCACGAGATGGAGTGACGACCTGGTAAGACATGCAGGAAGTCGATGGATGCAGGTGGCTCAGGACCGTGCTTTGTGGCATTCCTTGGGGGAGGCCTATGTTCAGCAGTGGACTTATGAAAGGCTGTAATGATGATGATGATGAAATTTCTTTTTACAATAAGAATAACAACGATAATTTAACAAGGTGTGTTCTGTGGCGTGGAGTATTTTATATAGTTTTTTGTTTTTTAAATTAGTATAGAACTATCTAAAATTTGTCATGTTTCTCTTTAATCTGTTTTATTCAAACACTTATATTATATAAGGTGAAGAAGTTCACCACCATTATGATTTCAGCAAGTGCACTATTAAAACTAGGTCTCCCCCGAAAATTTTAACAAATTACGTCGTCAGTGGATGCAGCTGCCTTGGGTCACTTGGTACAAGCAATATAATTTTTTTAAATTTATTTGCAAAAAGGTTTTTTAATTAAATGTTACTAATGTAAAAGTTTTGTGTAACGCAAATGTATCCGTAGCATTCTGGAGTTTTATGACAAGAGAAAGAAAAGGATCCTCTTACATTATCACAAACTATAATAGTCTGGAACCCTTTTATGCTTAACCCGGCGGTACTCGCTAGGTATTTACAGACACGAATACTCGCTACCGGGTTAAAATGACCACAGTATTAAAATGGAATTGAATCTAGGAGAAAATATTATTTTTCAATCTATGAGGAATTTATAGTTTTATTAATCTTATTTCGAATAAATAAAATCGCAAATTCAAGTTATAGTGTTTAACATAATTATTTTCTCCTTAGGCAACATTCATAATTAAGATCAATATCAAAAATAAACTTAATTTATAAGCAATACAACAAAATGTTAATATTTTTTTAACTTGGATATTGAAGATAACGAGGAAGAAAACTTGTTGGAAGTAGACGATTTAGAAGAGTATTATGAACATGAAATAGATACAGAGCATGAAGCAGATCATGATTCATTTACTAAGGAACCCTCAAATTAGCTAAAGTTTCAATATCAGATGAAGAACTGCAGCCAACAGATGATGAAGGTGTGTCACTGAAATACCCTTGACGAGGAAAGTTTATTGGTAAAAGACAATAGAACTAAGTGGAAGTAAAAAAAACTTGCTTACCGCTGCCCAACGAGGAAGTTCTACCGTTACACCTATTGCTGCTGTGTAACAATTGTTTTTAAGCAATTTAATTCCGGTCAGAAATGTTTTGGGTGCAAAGTTCGCCCAAAATATGAGAGTGGATCACAATGAGAAAGTGTTTTCCGAATGATTTTTGAAACTTGGAGAAACCCATCTGCTTTTTTAAACGACAGGTTGTAGATTCCTGAATGGTCACTAAAAATCTAGTATTCAAACTATTTTCAACCGACTTCGAAAAGGAGGAGGTTCTCAATTCGAGTGTATGTATTTTTTGTTTGTATGTTACGCGATATCTTTGCAGATTGTGAACCAATTTTGATGATTATTATTTTTTATTAAATAGGTTTTACTACAAGGGCTATCGCATATAAATTTGGAGAAAATATTGGAACCCTAAAGGTAGGAAATATATAACTTGAAGTCGGTTTTCACTTTTTGTTAAAAGTTATAATTATTTGGAAACAATCTTGTTTTGAGAGGATAAGATAGAAGAATGATGTTTTTTTATTTGGGGATGAGCACCTTTGTAGACAAGGGTTTACTGGGTTTCTAAAGTAGGGACGCAATACCTGGTTATATACCGAACAATTAGTCTGTTCAGAGGTCGGAGGCATTGCATAATTGTGCCTACTACATTATTACAGCGAGTAAGAATAATTATTACTTTTAACAAAAATAAAAACCGACTTCAAATTGCTAAAAAAGAAGTTATATATTTGCTACCTTTAGGAGTTCAATATTTTCTCCAAATTTATATGCGATGGCCTTTGAAGTATAACCTATATAACAAAATAATAATAATCATCAAAATTGGTTCACGTTCTGGGAACCAACCAAAGACGCTGTTCTCGAATTAAGCTCTTTAATCGTAAAGAATTTAGATGATGGCAAAAACTGTATTACATTATTTTTAGACCTGAAAAAGGCTTTTGAAACTGTCTCTATTCCTGATCTTTTAAATTTTTTGAAACCTATCGTCTTTGGGGATACTTCGCTAAACCTGATGTTCAGCTACCTACATGAGCTCACTCAGCGTGTTCATGTGGACGCTGTGTTCAGTGACGAAGAAAATGTTATTTTCGGCGTCTCTCAGAGAAGCCTCTTAGGGCATACGCTGTTTTTGGTCTATATAAATGAGCTGTGCAAACTTTCTATTCTTCACGGTCACATCTTCTCCTATGCTGACGATACAGCTGTTTCTTTTTCGGGAGACACTTGGGAGGAAGCGAAAATACGTACAGAATTGGGACTTAAAAGGGCAACCTGGTTAAATAACAACCTTCTCTCATTAAACACGCAATAAACAAATTATATTTGTTTCGCTTTGTGCAATTACACTCAACCACCAGCCAACTTCAGCATTAAAATACACACTTGCCAAGACAGCCTACTTTTTAATTGTGACTTTGCTGTAATAATAGAGTAGACAAAATAAAATATTTAGGTGTTATTATTTACCAGAGACTGTCTTGGTATAATCATATTGAATTAATAACTGGCCGCATAAGTTAAGACATGTAACAACCCCCGAATTACTAAATAAAGTATACACAGCACTGGCTCAATCTGTTCTAACTTATTGTATCCCAGTATGGGGAGGAGCTTTAAAAACAAGATTCCTTGAGGTTGAGCGAGCTTAAAGAGTCCTGATTAAGGTCTGCTATTTCAAACCATACCGATTCCCCACTACTGACCTTTATAATTTGTCTGGTGTCTTGTCACTTCGAAAGTTATATATTTTGTTCTTATTGCTTAAAATTCATAAATCTACCAGGTATGAACATGAAAAGACAAACAAAAGAAGAAACGACTTAGTTCTATATACTGATCGCTGTAAAACGACGCTTGTTTCAGTACAATATGAGAAAAGGACAGTATACTTATATAATAAAATAAATGAAATCTTAAGCATATATCCGTTGCATAGCATAGAAGTTAAAAAGAAAACAATAGAATGGTTGAAAACTTTAAATTACAACGAAACCGAAACACTTTTAGAAAAAATTACTTAACTTGTTACTCATAATTAATAATTTACTAAATATACCATACCTCAACATGCACACACCACATACACACACTACACAGTCACACAACTAACACCTACGGATATTTTATTGTAAAAATACTATATAAGTTTCACTATAAGTCAAAAATCTATGTGTCTCCTAACACAAGTTTCCTAACTTAAAAGGAGTGTTCCAATAATGTATTAATTTTAAGTATTACTGGTCTGAAAATAAAGATTTTTGATTTTTGATTTTTTGAACATACATGCAAAAAAAACATACATAAACAACACAATCAAACACTCCATTTGTCAACCTTTTCCTTTTTGAAGTCGGTTAAAAGAAGGTTACAGACAAATTTATGCAAAAGCAGTTACAAGAAGTAAAACGAAAGAAAAAAATGTAAATGAATGGAATAAAATTTATATTAAAATTCGGATATTTTATAAATTTAACCCCACTTATTGAAGTGTGTGTGGGATAAAGTTAAAACCAGTTTTGTGGATGCAGCTACCGAAGTGTATTGTAATAGTAAGAGAAAGCACAACAGGAATATTAATACGTTATGTTGGGGTAATGAGGTGGTAATGGAGTTGAAGCAAAAAAAAGCATGACTAGATGTAATAGCGACTAAAACTGGTAATTCAGATTGTACCAATTATGAGATTGAAAGAAAAAGGCCATTTACATTTAAATAAATAGAAAAAAAAGTAAAAGAAGTCCAAAGGAATAAAGAAGAAAGGACGGCAAAGAATGATAGAAGATAATTTTCAGACAAATACCAAAATGTTCTGGAATCTCATTGGAATCATCAAAGAACAGTCATAACAGCCTATGCGAAGCGTTTAAGAAAAGGAAGAAATATTTTGAAAACGTGTTTAAATATAAGGAGAAAGAAAGAAGGAAAGTAATAAGGGATAGTGAGATAAGTATGATTGATAAATTTGTATGCATCTTTTTTACTTTATAAAAACCAATAGTCTACTTTAAACTTTAAAAAAAGTTTAAAATAGACTATTCTTTTCAAAGTAAAGACAAACTAATAGCCTAATTTTATTTTTGAGAGGGTTATAAGGGCTAGGGTTTGAGAGGGTTTTATATAGGGCTATAAAATGCCCACCGCGCTGTCACAAATTTATAGATAGTGTGATAATCCAGTGAAACAAAATAATTACTAAACTCGCAGACCACTTCAGGGATGCATGTTATACTATTATAATACGTAAGATGTTCTTGGTGCCGATTAATAAGTCCCATGAAAGGTCTGACTTTCGCAAAATTGGACTTTATCTTTCAGCTCCAGTTTGACACCCAAGCCTGGACTCAAAATATGTATGTATATCGTATACAAAATGTACATATCGTGAAGTATTATAGGTGATTATTTCTATGTGCAGTCTGTTTTTCTTTGCTGGATTACATGGATAGTTTGTTAGTCTTATTTATTTTTTTACGCGGAACTAATTTCTCGCCGCAATCAAAGCGAGAAAAAGGCCACTGGTAGAGCAGGTAACGCAAGAACCCCTTTATTGGATTTTTCCTTTGGATTATTTTTTCTTTTAGATGAAATTCGTGTGATAAGAGAATTTATCACACTGTTCGTAGGTTACAAACCACCCACCACTCCCTCCGCAATTCGCTCTTGTAAAAATTAAAATGAAATTTAAGTGGTCTCGCCAAGCTCACTCGGAGCGGCTACTTCGGGCCAGAAATTTTTATGAATCTTTTTTAATGTAATCTATTAAAGGTTTACAACAATTTGTATTTTATTACAATATCAGTACCGTAATTAATACTTTAAAATTTTAAACTATAAGTTCAGTTTTAGTATAGGATTTGATAGATTATTTTATACCACCATCTCAGCGGTCAAAATTAAATAAAAATATAAAACAATATTAAAATAATTACAGATATTAAGTGAAATTGTGTTCAGTCTTAGACGATAAGAAAATACAATTAAGATTTCTAAAATAAATTAAATTACAAACGCATTAGTACTACAATTCAGTCTTGCCATTTTGCATGATGCACGAGCAAACAGACAGACAGACAGTTAGTCAGAGAGAGAGAGACAGAATGTTTCGGCTTCTAATCTCTCCTAAAAATTCCGTTAACAGAAAATTACTAGTCAAAGAAAAAATGGTCTTGTAAATAGTATAGAAATAAATACATTATGAACATAAATATATTTTAACCTGAAAATATCTATTTATAATTCATATCTAAGACAAGGTTTTTAGAAAATAACAACAGATATAAGGAATGTCGAAATGTATTATCCTGAGTGCTGTTGTCACAAAGCTGTTGCTATTAGCATCTTATAATCTCTTGAAGTGTTTTCCAGAGCACGTACCTCGTTCCTTTCTTATTATCGCTTGTTTATACATTACATAATGTGAATTTTTACTATGCCAATTAATTTTTTCTTAAGAAATAAAAACAACACATGATTGTGAATGATTACAGTAGGACATAAATAATCTACTATCTATAATATCTAATGATACTTTTAACGCTTACTATCTTTTTTAGAAAAAAAAATTATAATTAAAAAAATTATGAGGCACATATACTTCAAACTGTATGGCGTATATCCGTTTTACCCTTTGAGGTACCCCACATTGTTCGTGCTCGGGATGGTCGGGTACAACCAGCTCAGAGTAAGACGGGAGTTTGCCCTGGCTGCACAAGTAGTGAAGTTGCTTCGTGGCGCCACATGCAACCCGGGGGTGCTGCGCCACCTGCAGCTGTGCGCACCGGACCGGTACGTGTGGAGGCGACGCCGCCCGCCACTGCTCGCGGTGCCCGTGGCCAGGACCAAGTTGCTTAGTAACTCACCTATAGTCCGAACAATCCTTGTAGTGAATAAAGTTCATGAGAGGATTGACATATTTTCGAGTAATCTGAGTGAACTCGCTAAGGTAGTTTTATACATAGTTAGTTATGTAAGTTAGTTGTAATACATAGTATATTTAAGTAAATTAGTGACACTATCGTATTGGGTTTGTTTAGCTTGTAAGGATAGTTGTTAAGTGTGTGTGTGTAAATAAAATAAAAAAAAAAAAAATTATTATTATTATTATTTAATTATATAATAAAAAGAAATTATTAGTTAAATTTTTAAAGTATTCATTAAGGTACCGATATTGTAATAAAATACAAATTGCAATAAACCGTTTAGGAATTACATTAAAAAGTATTCATAAAAGTTTATAGCCTGAAGTGGCCGCTGCGAGTGAGCTTAGCGAGTCCACTTTAATTAGTGAATTGCGGATTGGTGGATGGTTTCTACACCCAACTGTGACCGAGATGGATTTGCGATGGAAGAAATATTTTTGTAAAACTTTACGCCACTTGCCCGATCCTTTGTGACTCGGGGGGAGCGACACCGCAGATGCGGGGCAATGGTTGCCAAGGATATTAGTCTATAGTTACATTTGATTTGTTCGACAAGTCACCTGTTTTATTTTTTCCACCGGTACCACTATGGTCTTCATTAGATCAGGGGGCAGATTTATGCATGCCTTATATAAGTTGTGTAGAACATACCCAGTAACCGGTGTATATGTGAGCCGGCATACTGTAGATGCTCGATACTGAGACAATCATGACTTGGAGACTTACCCCTGGACATAGATTTTACGATGTTTGCGACCTCTTTCATATTAATTCTGTCCCCTTCTTCATCAGTGACTATCTCAGCATCTTGCACCGATTCACAAGAAGGTGACCCCAGTGTGGACTTCACAGAGAATACATCTCTAAAGAGGTTGACAATATCCTTAGGGTTATTCACCCCGACCACACTCACGGGGAGGCCAAGCCGAGTCCTCATATTATTATTATACCTACTGAAAAATATTGCATTGCTGTGTTCAGGTCTGAAGGATATAGACAGCCAGTATAATTACAGACTGTGAGGCTTACATCTTCGTATTCAGGGGTGATAAGTTATTTGTAGCTTACTTTGTATGAAGTTGATTGGAGTTTGATTGGAGAGTCCATGAATTGCAGTAGCCAATTGCCATCTTGCGGGTGAGACCAAATCTTGGCGTGGCGACGCGTCGCCACGGCACGTGTCGCCACGCTATATGATGGTTTGTATGTATGTACTATGTAGTATGTATATAATTTTGTTATATTATATATTAAATTTTGTATTTAATGAATATAAATGTTTATTAAATAAACAGTCATCTTTTTCTTGAAAATAAACTTATTATTTTATTTTCCATTATTCCATATTTGTTTCCTATCGTAAACTATCCTTTTATGCATATTATCTGTACAAAATAATTTCGATGTTTCACATCTTTCAGGCGTCCCGCGACGTCTCACAATTTTTTGTCACTTTTAAAGTTAAAGTTACAAGCCTATATACGTCCCACTGCTGGGCACAGGCCTCCTCTCATTTCTGAGAGAGTTTTAGGGCCAGGAAATGTGCGCCGCGCTGCCCCAATGCGTATTGGCGAACTTCACACGACTTCGAAATATTTTTTCCCCATTTCTCAGACATGCAGGTTTCCTCATGATTTTTTTTATCACCGCCGAGCACGTGGTAATTTAGCCCTTAAAATAGTAATTAACAATTTGAGTTTCAAGTAAATTAACAGTTTCAGTCAACAAGTTTGTTTCCCTTTGCCTCTAACCATTGGCCGTTTGGCCTCCTCCGCCAAGGGCTTCCATCTTGGTTGGATATACATTTATTTATGTATTTTTTATTTATTTATTTTGCTGTATTTAATGTATATTTATGTATACTTATTATTTTATTTTATATATTTATGCAGCCCAACCAGCTGAGAAAACTTCATTAATACCCCACATAATAATAACTTTATATTAGACCACGAGTACTTTAATTGTAAGTAACAATATTGACTTATAATTATGTTACTGTTGTTAGTAGTTATACATCATTTTAATTCTATGACTACGCTCACCCTGGATTATGACACGGGACAGTCATATCTTACAAATATCGTTCTATGGATACTATTACTGCTGTTTCGTACCTAAGCGTCGCAAAAGTGAGGCTTTTTTCTTGTGGATAATCTCTTGGAAAGTGTCAAACGTACCGGACGCACTGCAGTGCCATGGCAGCTCCAACAACATCCTGAAAGCGTTATTATACTGTAGGCGCAGAGCATTGTAAGGTCGACCCGTATATGTCACCCGCAGACCACTAGAGTAAAATCATTGACAGAATGCTTTAAAAAACTGTATGTACATCTTGTGAACCTGCGAGCGAGCACATTGGCTCTCACTGTCGACGCCCTACGCTCCCTTTCAATGTCCCCGTCATCTCCTGTGAAAATGTGTTCCAAATATTTAAAACTATCCATCAGCTTTAGAGGCACCGCACCGAGGACTACTGGAGGCACATGCTATGGGTGATAATTGCCTGCTTTGAATATAGGGATTGCAATCCGGAAAAACGGATCTAGTAATCCGGCGGATCCGGCAACATTTAACGTTTACCGGATCCGGTACCAATATACCGGATCCGACGACTGGAAATGGTGCTAGCAATTTTTGGTAAAATAATAGAGCTGTTGCATGAATAGGTACTTTAAATACGTGGTAAAAGAAATGCGACCCTTTTAACTGCAGAAACAACTCTAAAATTTGTTTTAGAGAAGTTGTTCACACATGACACTGTGTTAAGTACGGAATTATATGAAGCACTACGTACAAGGATTAAAGAATGTGTGACGCCTCATAATAATTATTAATAAATAATAATTAAATTCATTATAAAGACATTTGAATATGTCATAGAAATTATAATTTAAGCAATTAAATGCAAATAATAAGCATAAAGTTCAAATATATTCATTTGGAATATTGAATATTATAGTATTAGTAAACGCATAAATTGTCTCTAAAAATATCTAAGTTTATTAAAACTCTGCTTAAAATATTCAAAATTTATCAAATCATATAAATACAAGTCGATTATATTGCAATAATAAAGATAAATAACATTTGTAATATAATAGAAAAAATGGATCAAAATTTTCTAAGTTGATGAACGTGTTCTCGTAATGTTCCCTTATATTAGGGCGTTGCCGGAGACACATACCCCAGGTTATATATATGGGGTGGTCGGCTGATCGACTGCTAGTACTAAGGTTGCACAATGACTAGTCCTATATAGGGACTTATCATAGTAAGGTCTAACGAACCAAAGCATTAATATAGAAGGTCTCTATGATGCATAAGCATTATGATAGCAGAGTTATGACTTGAAGTCCCATATGAATAAGACATACAATAGTATGGTCTATGAAATAAAGCAAATATGTGGAAGGTCTCAAATATGTAAAAGCATTATATTGAAAGAAATGGGACTTGAAAAGGATTATTATAGTGGCGTGTAGGTTGCTTCGCAGCCTGCGAGACCGAGGTAAACTTGGACTCGCTAACCGATGTGTCCTAGACATATCATCTTGTTGCCGGTGGTAAGCGGGTTTGTTGTAGCAATATGACTTGCCCGTGGACATCGCACACCCCTACCGTTTGTGGGCTGCGTCTTAGCGCATAGCGTTATGATACGTCGGCTATCTTTCGGATTAGGGTGAGTGTGTTTGGTAGTACTTTTAAGTGCAGCAAGCATACTCAACTTCATGTCTTAGTGCAATAGCGCTATGATTCGTGGAGTTTTGGCTACTGACGTCTTAGTACCGTGCTACTATGATACGTTGGTGGTATTTTTAGTTAACAACATTATCAATTTTGTTACCAAAGTCGATATCATGTGGGTGTGTTGTGAGGGGGCGCCATCCGTTTGATAGTTGCATTGATGCTTACTGCTACTTGCAGTATTGCGTCTTGTGATGGATCTGCGGGTGCGTTTCACCTGAATCGACGCATCTTGTGGTTCTGGTCGATGGAGGTATGCGGGTGGTGATGTCTGCTGGGACTGTATGGGGGGCCTTGGGATGGTGTAAGCCCGACGATAATCGTATTGATGCTTGTTGCATTCTGCAGCATTGCATCTCTGCGATGGTTGTTTGGCGGGTCGCTATTCTCAATGGCGCTCTCTGCGTCTTGGTTTGACTCACAACCTAAGTAGCTTTGCCCAAGTCGGGTCCCTTCATTGCGGGGCTGCAGACTGTCTGTCCTCCATAATGTTTTATATAACAACTTAATAATATATCTCTAATATAAAAGTTTATCGACCAAATTGGCGATATATTGAAAATGGGCCAAATTAAGAGTACCTGTAACCGACGAGCGTGTATGCGTAGGTATATGGATGTGGAGGAAGCGAAAGAGGTGTGTCAGGATCGTGCCAAATGGAATTCCATAGTCTCTGCCTACCCCTCTGGGTGACAGGCGTGAGTGTTTATGTTTGTTATGTTATGTAATATATCTCTATAAAGTTCCCACCTTTGAAAGATTGAAGGCAACTTGTTGGTGGGTGAGACAAACATGATCGAAAAATGCATATACTCAACGTCAGTGACACAAACCCTTTCTGATGGCGAATTATTACTAATATCTTATAACTGCCTATTGGCTATATCTGCCATTGTATTGGTTGGTGGAGCATATGTGTCGACCTCATGCGGGTGGTAGCTGGAGGGTGAATCTGAGGAGGCTCTCAAGGCTGCGGCCGAAAGCCGCGCAACGTGGAACCCCATTCCCTTGAGGTGAGCGGTAGACTCATGACACGCTCTGCGGCCAATGAGGGCTAATAATCTTCCACTCACCAGATGTCGCTAGTTGTGACTGAGGTAAAATTTTTGTTACAGAATGTCAGTTAATTGAGAAATTAGTTTTAAATAATGGTTTATCATTATCTAGAGTATTATATTAATACACAACACAATGCGTCAGTGGTTTCAATTTAATTTTTTGCACATTATAACTCTTTTTTTTTAAAGTCTTCTTTTAGTTATATTTATAGTTTGGTTTATTCATATCTAATGTAATTAATATAAAATATAACTAATAATACAGAAAGAAACCTTAAAGATTATATTTTCCTTAGAAATTATCATCCCCGCTATGAAATCTGTCAAATATTTTACCTCACTCTAAAGTGGCGCCGCCCTGGTGGCAGAAAAAGTCGTGGATGCCCTCATTGGCCGTGCTGACCATGCAATTGGTGGTGATGCCTTACACTTACTTCACGTCTGCAGGAACGGCGGTCTGGCAGGTGGTGGCGCTCACGGACGGCTTTTTATGGCCAGTGTGTCTATTGTTGCCTAACCCGTGTGACATACATTCACTGTGGCTGGATTTGATCTTATTCTGTATGGCGTTTACACGCATTGGCATGCGCGACTTCGGTCGATGTTTGTGCTTACGCACTATCAAGGGGCCATGTCCTCTTTTACTGGTTCGCCAGTTATTTTGCTGTGGACTACGGTACAGTTCCCAAATTAGCGTACCCTTCGGGGGAGCGCATTAAAATGGTTGGCGCTCACCGTGCGCGGCGTGTGCGGAGCAGTGTACCTCCTCCACATTTTTTTTAAATGTGGGAGAGCGAAGCCCTTGTATCTGGTATTTGATATAAATATTATGAGCCTTTTCCAAGCGGGAAGGGAATAGATAGTAATAGTTGAATAGACTGTTGTGAACCTGATACAAGTGGAATAGGGACAATTTATTTTTCTTAACTTTTTTTAAGCTCTGTCTTCGTGAACGGGGTTCTTTAGCTTATAAGACTCTACCAACAGCTTTCGATTGCTCTCATGAATATTCATTCTTCCAAGATACACCTAAAAGAACTAAGTTACTATACAAACACAACGTAAATAAGGGTCCTAACTAAGACGATCACGCCATAAATTTATTAAACGGCCTATATTTAAACCTTTAGAAAGATCAAGATATACTGGTCAAGTAAATTAGATATATTTATTTATCTTATAGATATAGATTATAAAGAAATACAAGTATAAGTATATATAGATGGAAGAGAAGAGAAGAGAAGAGGGGGGGGGGGGTTCGTTACAAATGCTACACTGTAATAACAGGAATAGTAATATACTTACAGAATCCAAAGAAATATAATGAAAATCTAAACCTATCTGATGATATGTTTACTATGCCAAAGAAAAAAGCCATACGATTAGAAATGACAAAAATCTTAGAATGAACTTAGATTCACCATCACTAAAGAAAGATATTACAGGAAGAATTACAATTACAAATCCAGCAAGAAACCACGTGTTATAGCATACATACTAAAAAGAGAAAGATTTTGATAATGTACTTAAAAAGTGAATAACTTTATTTGAAAGTGACGGAGTTCGAGGAGAATACTTGTATGCTTTCATGATTATTTGCTGACAATAAAGCCGACAAGTGTAGAAGCTGAAAGGGCCTTTTCGGCCGCAGGCTATATTTGCAGCTCTATTAGAAGTCGCCGAGCAGATGCCACACTACACTGATTAACACTATTTGTTTTCTACGATCCTTTTTTCAAAATCAAAATTGATTTTCTTGTAATATATAATGAATACTAAGACAATTATTACTTAAAATTTTACATAAAATAATTATTTATCGCAAGTTGATTAAAGGAAAAATCAAAAAAGATTTGTAGTTATAATAAAAACTCATTGTATAATATATATATGATAATTGAGCCATTCATTAGAGAGATTCATCAAAACATGATGGTGTCTGTCATAAATATAAAGACTTGTTTGTTAGCATTCTCAAATACTTTAATAATTATTGTGATCTCGTCTCAGTAAATTACGTAACTATAATAAAAAATATGAGGTTTTATAAAGTTACTTACTAAAATAATTGATCTGTTTGTGAAAGGAAAATCTAAGAAGACTGTGCTGCTCGCTACATCGTTAAAATTTTACTAGTTACCTATACTACTAGATTTGAATTGTTTGCTCGTTGTCTAATCTCAACATCGGATTCGAAATAAATTTGATTTTATGTACATGTTTTATTTTTTATAAATTACCTATATTAAGTACATCAAGTGTCATTGATTAACTTACTAATTCTGAACCTAAAATCATCCTGATTTGATCAATCTGGCCGGTCCCGGTCCGATCCGGCCGGATCGACAGGAATCCGGTCGGATCCGGCCGAACAGAAAATGACGCCGGATTGCATCACTATTTGAATATAAGAAGCTAAAGTTAATTAGCATTATATTTTAGCTCATGTGCCTCCGCATATGTCTCATATATTGACAAAACATTCCTCAGTACATTGACTGTGGGAGTCAGTAGCATCATATCACCAGGACAGCATATATTATTATAGCAAAAAATATTGTCTTCTTGTACCTAGATTTACATACTTACTCCGCTCGAGTCCAGTCTGGAAATGTTCGGATATTTTACAAGATATTGATAATAATATTAAAATAGCTATAGAAAAAATTCTAAATTTAACTTTAAATACAACAGCCTGGACTCAAGCTACTTTACCTATAAAATTTGGTGGCATTGGTGTGAGAAATCTTTCTAGCATTGCACTGCCTGCTTTCCTTGCTTCCGTACATAGTGTCAGTGACTTATGTAATATAATTTTAAATAATAAAGCAGACCTATGCTACGGAGGCAGGGCAGACATGGCAAATGCTCTGTCCTGGTGAAAATGTTCCACTGGAAGTTAACCAACAAAAACAGTGGGATATTCCATTGGTACAGGGCGTGCAGAAGGATTTGTTTCATAATCTCCATAGTGACCTAGATAAGGCACGCCTTCTAGCTGTTTCGACTAAGGAATCTAGTCACTGGTTACACGCTTTACCATCAAGTAATCTCGGCACATTACTTCATGCGGAAAGCTTACGCATTGCCGTGGGAATCCGACTAGGAGCGGCGATTTGTCAACCCCATCAGTATCCCTGTGGTAGCAGCGTCGACAAGTTTGGGCTCCACGGACTTTCATGTAAGAAAAGCGCTGGTAGATTTTCACGACACAGTTCTTTGAGCGATGTCATCCGAAGTGCTCTTGTCTCTATAAATGTTCCCTCGGTTTTAGAGCCTTGTGGAATATTTAGATACGATGGCAGGAGACCCGACGGTATGACATTGGTCCCTTGGGAGAGAGGTAAAGCCCTAGTGTGGGATGCTACTTGCGTAGACACTCTGGCGGTCTCTCATCTCAGGGGTACCTCGTTTAGAGCCGGGGCGGCATCAGAGGCAGCTGAACTGAGTAAGTGGCGCAAATATGAGTCTATGAGAGATGACTACATATTTGTGCCATTTGCTGTAGAGACTATAGGTCCGTGGGGTCCACGTGCGGTGAAGTTCCTAAAGGAACTCCATCCGCGGTTGGTCGTTGCTGCTGGTGATAAGAGGGCTGGTTCTTTCCTTGCTCAAAGGCTAAGTATAGCCATTCAGCGGGGAAACGCAGCCAGCGTTCTTGGCTCGATACCGCGGGGAGTAGGACTATATGATATTTAAGTTTCTAGTTTTAGTTTTTTTTTTATTATTATTATAGTTTTTAGTATTGTAGATAAAAATAAGTATATATGTTAATAAAAATTGAAATGACAATAAATAATGTCCTACACCACATTGCCATTTGTACGCATCCCATAACGTACCGGCCCATCTCACTTGATTTTTCTGGTTTGAATACAGGTATTTGAGGAGGGAGATGTATTCCATCTGCACTACCGCACACCCCGGCTTATTCCATAAGCGGTCATATAACAGTCTGATAAAAATACTAGTTGACCAGGCAGACTTTGTTCTGCCCTTTCCGACGGCCATGTGTCCTAAAAAAAACCTTAAATTCACAATTAAAAAAAATTGAGGGTCAGGTATCGGGATAGAAACTATCCTATCTCTCAAGTTGGGCCAAACTGCACACATTATGAAACATTTAATTGAAATTAGTTCAGTAGTTTAGGAGTTCATCGCGGACAAACAATGTCTTTCGTAATTTTTATATAAAAAGATTAAATGAAAATTACATTCAAACAAAATGTTAAATGTTACAATTATCAAATTAGTTTTTTTTTAATAGGATAAGGGTGACAAACGAGCACACAGTCCACCTGATGGTAAGTGGTTGCTGCGGCCCATAGACATCTACATCTATCCTCTATTACAAATCAAAATGTAGATGCGTTGTCACCCGTGAGGACTAAGATGGAATGCCTCATTTCCAGTAAAAAAGGCCTCCGGCCACCTGCACTCATCAAGCGAAACGCAGAGGTAGACCTCTACTTCACGCTGGTTTTCTGTGACGTCGTGGTATCACCCCGGTTCGAGCCGGCCCATCCGTGCGACAGCAAAAGCTGCCGCGTGGCTCTACCAAAGTTGAAAAGTTTAATCCTATAGAATGATTAGACCACAAAGACTTAACGCTGTCGATGCTGTTCTTTTTTCAAACATGACATGAAATTGATAGTATTAAAATATTATTTGAATTTCTTGGAAATTGTCTCAATTAAGATCAAATCATATTAAAATTTAGAATGAAATTTAATGTATTAATTTGAATGCATTCAATCTTCTTCTTTTTCATCATAATTCGGCTAAAATCCACTACTGGACATGGTATCTCCTGTTATGGGGGTAGAATGTTTCTCATATCTAAGCATTCCCATAAATCTCTTTATTTGTAAGGTTTTTTCAGAACACACTTAACAAATAAATGTCGTAAATTTAATTTTTGATAGATATTCAAAAATATTTTTATTACTTAGTAAAACGAGTGAACGCAGGAAATAGAGTGAATGCGGCTCTACACGCTATTATGAGGAATCAGAATGTGTCAAATAAGGCACTTATGGCAATTCATAGTGCTGTGTTAGTCCCTACTGTAATGTATGATAGTGAAAGTTGGGTCTGGCAGAAGAAGCATGAGAGTAGAATAAATGCTGTAGAAATGCGGTCCTTAAGGAGTATGCTAGGGCTGAATCTAAATGACAGGGTCAGAAATAGTGTGATAAGAGAAAAGTGTGGTTTGCAAGATGACGTTATGACCAGGATTAAAAAAGGAATGCTTCGGTGGTTTGGTCATGTAGAAAGAATGAAAGAGGAAAGAGTGACAAAGCAAATTTATGTTGCAGAAGTGAACGGCAGGGTCGGGAAGGGACGCCCTAGACGAAAGTTTAACGACCAAATCGGCGATACATTAAAAATGAGCCAGATTAGGAGTACCCTTAACCGACGAGCGTGTATGCGTAGGTATATGGATGTGGAGGAAGCGAGAGAGGTGTGTCAGGATCGTGCTAAATGGAAGTCCGTAGTCTCTGCCTACCCCTCTGGGTGACAGGCGTGAGTGTTTATGTTATGTTTTTACTTAGTAAAACTTGTTTGTCAAATATAAACTTATTTGTTTTTGCTAAAATGTAATACAATAGTTATAACAGAATTAGATTACTTTGAAGATTGTTTTGACGATACCCAATTTTCTCCAGATAATTGAGTGCTTTATAAATTGTATTTGAACTATTCATACATACATAAAAAGATTACTACGAGTATCGTTAAGGGCATGGACTGGTCCGAGAATATTATATTGAAAATATTAATGCCATCTGATTTATTTGACTATTTTTATCTCTCCCTTTTGTTTTATCATAATCAAACGAGCTCACCTGTAAGCGAAGTTCGATGGAGAATATAGTACAACCTCAACAAAAATAGAAGCATTATACCTTGTTGTCTCTCCAAAGATAATGAAAATAATACGCTGTTAACATCGCTTCTGCTCGATGTCGTCACATAAATTAAAAGTAACTTTAAAATTTCTAAACGCATCCTCTAACTCTAATGGTATTTTTTTTACTTCATTTGTACCTTACAACCGTTATTATGTATTACTTTTATAATTCTTCATCCCATCCCTTGTAATTTTATCCTTGTCCCGGGATAGAGTTTTTAAAAAAAAATTGTATATAATTATCGGTAAAAATATTTATTTACATACTTATTAAACTCATACACTTATCGACCATAGGGCTAAGCAGAGGACACGGTGTTTCATTAGGCACGATGCTGACACACCCCTTCCGCTTCTTTCGCATCCATATATTGTATTAGAACATACAAGCTCGTCGGTTATGTATATTCTTAATTTGACCCATCTTTAATATTTCGCCATTGCTTTGTTTGATTGAAAAGCACCCGCGTTCCGCCGAGATAAAATAAAAAAATGTTCCGTCTTTTTTTTCTCCTACTATTACATTTATCTTATTACTATTACAATAAACATACACCGTTACAGCCTATTTTCTGCCGACTTCCTAAAAGGAGACGGTACTCAATTCGACTGTATTTTTTAAGTTTTTTTTATGTGTGTTACCTCATAACTTTTTACTGGGTGAACCGATTTCGATGATTCTTTTTTTGTTTGAAAGACGATTTTTTTTGGTGTGGTCCCATATAAATTTGATCAATGTCAGACCCATAGTTTTTGAGTTATTCTTAATAACTTACATTGAAGTCGCCTGTACAAAATTTTTAATTTTAAATTATAAGTCCACTGCTAAACATAGGCCTTCCCAGCAGGAGGTATATTTGCCATAGCTGCAACTAGGGTTGAATGTATTTATTTCCGCGGTCGAGTTGACACATTCGTGGGTGGAGTGGTGGTGAAGGACCACGCTCTCACAGAATACCAGCGTAAAATAGCAGCACTTAACACTGCTGTGTTTCATATGTTCAGTGTAAAGAACCGGAGAACCTTTTGACTCGAAAAGAGGCTTTCCATATTAGTCCTCACGGGTGACAACGCATCTGCATTTTGATTCTTTATTGAGGATAGATGTGGCTGTCTATGGGTCACAGCAACCATTTACCACCAGGTAGACTGTGTGCCCGTTTGTCACCCTATCCTATAAAAATATAACAAGGTACGTGTACCGTGTAAAAGAACGGTACACCGATTAGTCATGATGATCTTAAATCTATATGCTAATCAAAGGCATAATTCATAAAAAAAAATATTAAATACTTACAATATTCTTCATCAGCAAGAATTTAATTTATTTTACCTTTTATCTATTTTGGTGAAAAGTTTAAAAGTAGCTTTTATTCTGTGACACAATAGGACAAAAGAACATAACAAAATTATGCGGACTTGTCCTTGTATGACAGCGCAAACCTTATAAGGTGCTCGGAAAGATTTGTAACGTGCTTACGTCTCGTATATTGTATGGTCTTACGATCTAAACAGGTCGGTTTGCCGGTATATTGTGTGTTTGTGAAGTAAGTCCCTGGTTTTTGACAAAAATGGCTTGTGAAACTATTTGAAGGTAATAATATACATATGGTAGAGTTATATTACCACAAATTAATTAAAATTGCAATTAAGAATTTAATTCATACCGGCAGAGTTCGAACTCTGTTTATTCTTTTAGGTATGACATGGACGTTATTCATGACCTATATCTTTTTCATGTCTTGGGAGAGAATATTGAGGACATTGAACATAATGCTAAGGTCCTCTAGCGATTCTGCCATAATGACTATATCGTCGGAAAATCGAAGGTAAGTGAAGTGCTCACTATTGATGTTGATACCATATCCTTTCCAGTCCAGCAGCTTGATAAAGTCTCCCAATGCAGCGGTGAAGAGTTTCGGTAATTCGGTAATATAAGGTTCTTAAATCTCTCTGCCAGTGTGCGGGTAGGGCATGACCTGTCACCCATGTTTAGCGTCCAAACGGGCGTAAAACAGGGTTGTGTCATGTCTTCCTGGCTGTTCATACTGTATCTCGACAGCTGTTTACATAAGCTGAAAGATAACACTTTGGGTGTGAAATAGGGTGACATTAAAGTAAATTGTCTGCTGTATGCTGATGATGCAGTGCTTATTGCACCATCAGAGGCAGAACTGCTGGCATTAGTCACGTGTATGAAAGAGGAATGTGAAATTAAAGGTCTCCGTTTGAATGCTAATAAAACTAAGGTTCTGGTATTTGAAAGGGACGAAGAGAGAACGAAGTGTGAAATATGGGTAAATCAGGAATGTCTAGAACAGGTAAATGAAATTGTATACTTGGGGAGTGCTTTCAGCCGGGATGGAAGAAGTGATTTAGATGTGGACAGGCGTGTCGCTGCCGGGAACAAAGTCAATGGTCCCCTGAACGCGTTAGTCAAAAGGCAAGGCGTAATGAAGAATGCACGCCTTGCAATACATAACGCAGTGTTGGTACCGACTTTGTTATATGGCAGCGAAACCTGGGTATGCCAGAAGAAGCATAATAGCAAGTTGAATGCAGTGGAGATGCGATCTCTTCGTAAAATATGCGGCGTTACCATGGCCGACTGAAAGCGAAACGAAGAGATTCGCAATATGGCAGGTTTAAAAGATGACCTTATCACGAAAATTGATAAGGGCGTGCTTCGATGGTTTGGACACGTTGAGCGAATTAGTGAAGACCGTATTGTGAAGAAAATATATAGCGCGAAAGTTAATATTAAAAGGTGTCGAGGTAGACCGAGACTAACTTTCGAAGACCATGTGAGCAAATTCCTCGAAGAGGGGAGAGTCAAGAGTACTCGGATACCTAGACGTGCATGTATGAAGAAGATAATGAATATGAAAGAAGCGAAAGAGGTATGTAAGGATCGTGACACTTGGCGATCTGTTCTCTCTGGCTACAGGGATTGTGCGTGTGAAAATGAAGCGTCATTTAAAATAAAATAATACTTAATGATTTCTTATATTTACGCGAACACTACACATTTAAATAAAACTAATTTTACGGATTTTATCGCGTATATTCACTTATTTTATATTCCCGACGATTCGAGCATGATGCAACAATTAGAGTATTATCGAAAGGCCTTAATTTTGCTTTAATACCTAAAAGATTACCGTACGAAGAAATTATTTGCAGCGTCGAGGACTGTTTATATAAAAACAATATGCGAAAGGAAGATTTGGAAGCGATACGTCAAGACATTTCGTCTATGTTACGTCGAAGCTCAGCACCAAAACCGAATCTACCTAAAGACGAATTTAAAGCGTTGAATAACCTACGCAATAAACGAGAACTCACGATTCTCCGCGCAGATAAAGGAAACGCCACGGTGGTCATGGATACGTCGGATTATAATTCTAAAATACAAGAACTTTTGTCGGATGCAAGTACTTATAAAAAGGTTAAAAATGACCCAACAAATAACACACTCAAAACAAACTAGTGATCTCATAAAGAAACACTCCGAAAGATTAAATCTAGACGTAAAATCGATAATACCTACGTGTGCCAAACCACCGAAATTGTATGGGTTACCAAAAATACACAAGCCCAATGCTCCACTACGTCCTATAGTGAGCCAAATCGATTCACCAACTTACAAATTGGCTCACCACTTAGCGAATATACTCTCACCGCTCAGGGGCATTCAAGAGCACACACAAAGGATTCCTTCCATTTTGTCAGCGAGATTAAAGACCTACATCTGGCAGACAATGAAACTATGGTCAGTTTTGATGTGCAGTCTCTGTTCACATGCTTACCTGTTGAAGACTGCATCTCGATTGTTACTAGAAGGCTAGAGCAAAACAACATGCCCGTAGAATATGCAGTATTACTTAGACACTGCCTTACATCTGGCTACCTATTGTGGAAGGAAGAGTTCTACAAGCAAGTAGATGGAGTGGCGATGGGCTCACCTGTATCTCCCATTGTTGCCGATGTATTCATGGAGGACTTTGAGGAGAAAGCCCTGCGTACTTCTCCCGTAAACCCAAGATTCTACAAGCGGTACGTAGACGACACTTTCACAATTCTCCCTTTAGATAAAGTAACTGCATTTCTAGACCATCTTAACTCCTTAAATTCTAAAATTCAGTTCACAATGGAGTTAGAGGCAAACAATTCTTTAGCTTTTCTAGATGTGTTAGTAATTCGGAATCCTGATAACACCTTGAGCCACACTGTGTATAGAAAAAAGACCCATACAGATAGATATTTAAACGGTGATTCTCACCACCATCCTTCACAGTTAGCTACCGTGGGTAAATCTTTGTTTCAGAGAGCACGCGGGATCTGTCACAGTAAACACCTGGCCGCCGAGCTCCAACACGTCAAGCAAGTTTTGCACGACAATAAGCTTCGGGTCCCGCGCCTACGTCACAGTGAACGAGTGAAGCCGGCCACAGTCGAGCGAGTGCCTGCTGTACTGCCATATGTCAGAGGTGTCACTGACAAGATTGGCTACATCTTGAAGCGGGCTTCCATTGAAACATATTTCAAGCCGCCGAAGAAGATTAGTCAGTTTTTACCATCAGTCAAGTGTAATATTCCTCTGCAAGATGCAGGAGTGTACAAGCTTGATTGTGAATGTGGTCTCTCTTATATAGGACAAACTAAAAGATCTATAAAAACCCGTGTTAAAGAACACATAGCTGATGTGAAGAATAGACGCTCCGGGAAGTCTGCAGTCTGTGAACACGTACAGGATCGCCCCCGTCACTACATTAGATTTGATAGACCACAAATCCTCGCTAAAGAACATCGATTCCTTCCAAGGATGATTCGCGAGGCTATTGAAATCAAGAAACATCCTAATTTCAATAGAGAAGATGGCTGGGTGCTACCATCTGCTTGGGATCCCATAATTAATAAAATTAAATCCCAACCCAAGCATACAACTGCAAGACTTCATGATACTGTAAGTTCATACTGCGTGGATCGGAACAAAAATTAATAATCTTTAATCTGGAGGTAGCCGTGGTTAACTATGACATTGGGACGTCATACACCTCAGTCCCCCCGTGACCATGGGTGCTGTAAAGTGCTCGAAACGTCGGGAATATAAAATAAGTGAATATACGCGATAAAATCCGTAAAATTAGTTTTATTTAAAATAATACTTCTTTCATGGCAAGATAAGAAAAAGTGCGAGGGAGATGGATATTTAAAGATGGATATTATTCCATCTCACTTCCTTATAGCCGCCAAGGCCGTCTACACTACGTTAAGCCGGCGCCAGATACAGCTTTAAACATTTGAACACTTGTTTGAAGCTATGTGTGCACGGGAATTTGCATCAATGTACAAATAAGTGTGCAAAGAAATGCACTTTGCCAAGCGGTCTCGATTTTTTAGCGCAGATCAAAGCGTTCAAAGTCGACAGTGTTCAAATGTTTGCGTAGCCTGCCACACTTGCGCGAAGTTCAGTCGCGCGAACGTTGTTGAGCGAGACAGTAGTGCGCAGTACCTTTTAAAAATAGGTCTAATCATAAAGACACTAAAAACAATCGAATGAATGTGATTTGTATAGAACAGAATCAGAAACTTTTTATTCAATATAGATTATGGACAATACTTATTGAAAGTCACTCTTTTGTTTAATTACCACTGGTTCGAAAACAAACCTCTGCCCTGGGAAGAACCAGCAAGAAACCCAGCGGGACTTTTTTTTAAATAACAGCTTACAATCATGTATGTTACACAATTTAACAACACAAGAAATTAGAAATAGCTTGGTAGCGATCACCTCATTTCCAGGGGTAATTATCATCTATAAATTCTTTAATAACCCTTTTTATACAAACTTAGTTTATAAAGTTTTTGAACTTTGAGCAGGTCAAATTTTGTATATTTTCTGGAATTTTGTTGTAAAAGCGTATACATCGCCACAAGAATGAATTACTGACTCGATGGAGTCGAGTAACTGGTACTACTAGCTTGTGTCTGTTCCTAGTATTTACAGAATGAATATCACTTATTTTTGTAAAACTACTTTTATTTTTGTGTACGTACATTACATTTTCATAAACGTATTGAGAGGCCAAAGTTAATATATTAATTTCCTTAAATTTTTGTCGCAGCGACTCTTTAGGCTTTAAATCATAAATTGCTCTTATGGCCCTCTTCTGTAAAACAAATATAATTTCAGTGTCAGCTGCGTGCCCCGATAGTAAAATACCATACGACATTATGCTATGGAAATAGCTAAAGTAAACTAGTCTAGCTGTTTCAACACTGGTCAGACTTCTAATCTTTTTTACAGCATATGCTGCAGAACTAAGTCCGCTTGCTAGTTTTAATATATGGGGTTCCATTGAAGCATCGCGTCTAGTGTTATTCCAAAACAAATGTCTATCTACAAGACTCAGTTTCTCCCCATTTAAAATTACATTAGTATTTAATTGTTTGACATTTGAAGTCATGAATATCATACATTTCGTTTTACTGCCATTTAAATGCAAATTATTAACATTGAACCAATTTGCTAATTTAGATATAGCATTATTTACTTCGTCATATTTTAGTAATTGTCTACTTAATTTGAAAATTAAAGAAATGTCATCTGCAAATAATACTACTCGTATATCATGGTTATGCCCTACCATGTAAGGTAAGTCATTAATATATACAAGAAACAGAAAGGAGCCGAGAATTGAGCCTTGAGGCATGCCCGTTTGTACCATCGACCCGGAAGAGCTCTACTGTTATGCTCTGTTATGCTATAATGACAACTTTTTGCGTTCTCTTACTTAAATATGAAATAATTAATTTAAGAGCATCACTTCTTACAAAAAATGAGAAAAAAAAATTTTCAAAGACATGTGAAGTTCGCCAACACGCATTGGGGCAGCGCAGCGGACATTTCCTTGCCCTAAAACCCTCTCAGAAATGAGAGGAGGCCTGTGCCCAGCAGTGGGACGTAAATAGGCTGCAACTTTACTTTTTTTTACTTCTTACACCATAATATGACACATAATATACATCACAATATGGTCAGTTTTTATCTGAAAAGTTAAAACCCTTGGATGAAGATGACAGACTAGTACTTATTAATGAAATAGATATACCTGTATTTAAATATTTTATTCTTTTGTATTTTATTGCACTATTTTTGCACATGTAATGAACAATAACATGCACTTAAATAATACAAGCATACTGCATCCACAAAATCGTAGTCTTGTTTGTCGTTTATCAGCGTACTGTGGAGTGTGTTTGCAAAGCATCTCTGGCAGGTTGCGCCAATAAATGTTCAAAGAAGTGTGCAAAGTCCTTCAAATGAGTGTTCAAATGTTATTTGCAATATCTGGTGCCGGCCTTAGAAGGGGTCGTGACGGAAAAATCTTACACTTTTTCTCATCTACCCCTATTCCGCCAAATTCGTACCATCCAATAAAGAACTTAGTGCCAAAAAACATTTTTAGTATAGGTATGTATATTTTCTTTTATTTGTTTTTACTTTTACTGAAGAACTCTACTTAAGAAACATATTTCCAAGAAATAATGAAACTTTTTCGATATTTCGTTGAAAGAAAAAATATTTTTCTTATTACAATTTTAGCTTTATTGTTTTCTCCACACTAACTCTTAAAAGTAACTTGAAAGTTTAGTCACGCGCGCTAGTCAAGTCAAGAGAAAGAGTGAAAAGAAAATACACCCAAAACGTATCGTTTTCAATTGTAAAGCTTTAGACTTATTCACTTAAGTTTTTCGTTAATTTTATGTTATAAAATTTTGTTTCGCTAAAAGTACGTAGTATTTATATATAAATATACTTATACATCTTGAACTTTACGGAGTAACCTGAAAGTGTACTTTGGTATCTGTTACTGGAATTTCTCGACGAGTAGAACTAGGTGTGGCGAGGTTGTACTCGTTATGTTAGTTATGACAAGACCTTACCCCCGGGCTTGACGGAGTAATCTGAAAGTGTACTTCAGGGAATGCTACTGGAAATACTCGAAGAGTAGAACTAGGTGTGCCGAGTTTGGCCTCGTTTTGTTAGCTAATAAGACCTTACCTCCGAACAGTGGCGGATTAAATTTTTGACGATCTTATGAGTCGTGCAATTTTGGATTTTTCCAAGCTTATTTTAAATTGAAATTTGAAATAAAATTATCGTAAAATTGGAATTATAGTAATAATTATAAGGTTTTTAGAGAAAACTTGTGTATTAAACTACTTTAAAAATGTACGTATAATCATGTTATACGTAATTGTTAATGCACTTAAGGCATGCACAATTGGATTTACCAATAGTTTTTGCAATTATTTTCATATTTTACTACGTACTACCGTAAGTGTTTTAGTTCAAAAAATATTAGACTTTAGATTAATTGTAAAAAAGATTAGAAGTTAGATATTTGTTTTAATACTAAACAATTGTTTAGTATTAAACCTTTTTTTTATATTAAATTAATTAATTAAAACAAATCATAATAAAAAAGTTCACAGCTGAACATGACTGTAAACTTTGCTTTTCGTAAATTTTTCGTTTATGTACTAAGTTATAATTAATAATTATATTTGCTTGTTTTTGTCTTTCTCAAAAAACAATGAAAATATAAAGTGTTATGTATAAAAATGTGACGTGCAATAATTTGTTATAAATTCCTGATAGAAAAGCTGCACTATTATGTCTATAGCTAACCATATTCATGCAAATCATAAACCCTATTATAAGATAAGATAATGTAATGATTTCTTTTTTTCTCTTTATTTATTTAGGGATTTTTATTTGATAACATGTCAATCCTATAACTATATATATTATATAACTTAAAATCTATACATTTACTATTAATCTGCACATACTCAATGCAATATCCGAGGTGGGTGCATGTAGAATGCCTTGCGCAATACCCATATTGTACACATTTATCTTATAGGTCCTTCTAAATAATTCCCTCGGTTCCCCTCACATTCCATTAAAAATGATGTAAGTCTTCTATTACTCCACACGTTTCACAGTTAGGTGAATCAGTTCTTTTCATCAGATAAGAATTTTCTTTGATGGGATGTGACCTGTTCTTATTCTAAACATTATTTTAATAATATTTCTATTTAATTTTGTGTCTATAAACCAGGGTATTCGGGGCGGCTCACTCTGTATCGTTTTGTACCAAATACCTTTCGTTTTGTAGCGTTGATTGAAAAATTCTTTCCATTCGATATGACATGAATTTATAAATTTTGGCAGTACTTCTGAGTTAATGATTTCTTATATTTACGCGAACACTAATCGTGGGTAGGAATCGGTATTCATTTGCGAGGATTTGTGATCTATCAAATCTGATATAATGTCTGGGACGATCTTGAACATGTTCGTGCTGGGCTAACTATGACCTCGGGACGTCAAACATCTGTGTGTAAACATAGTTTTACTCAATAATCTTATTACATCAAAAACGGCTCATGCTGTCTCTATCACTTTAAGTCAAAGTGACTGCGACATCACGAGACTTAATGACATCTTAAAAATCACTTTCACTTAAAATGATAGAGACAGCATGAGTCGTATTTTGGCTTGAAGTCGCGTGTCAATTGTATTTTTTATCACAAATTGATATTCGTCATCCGCGGCAAAAATGGAATTATCGCGAAAATATTTCAGGGCGATGATTTTTATAACTTTTAAAGCCTAGCAAGATTACACTGCTCGTCTTCAAAATGCTTTTAGGAGGTAAGCACCTCGCTTGAGTACTGTAGGACGTTGGTAAGCAGAATTTGACCGTGACCGTATTTTCTTGAAGTTCTACCCTCAACGGCGATCACTGATTTTTTATATTATATTTATATTTAGGGAATGCTCATAGCATACAAAGACAGCCGGCTGCGTGATTATGTGGGACTCACTTTGAAGAAGTGCCTACCCACTAAACACCACCTGTGGGACTGGCAATTGGCCTGTATGACCTTTCTGCCGAATCGGAAACGACCCCATTAAGGGAAAAGGGGGCGCAAAAAAAAGGGGGCGCAATGCGATCACTGAGAAAAATGTGGCAACTTATAGACTAATTTTTATCCGATTACGGAACTTCAAATAAGGAGGTTTAAGGAGTTTCCTTCCTTTTGATATTAATTTCAATCTTAAATGATTCTGTTAGCGAAATGCGAATAATGTAATGTTTTTTTTTAAAGATGCCGTATTTATAAATAAAGCTTAAGATTAGTTTTAACCGTTGTGTAATAATTTGAAAATACGCTAACGATCTACGTTTCACTTTTTAAAATAGCGTCATGTACTCATGTATCATCAATATAGAAAAAGTAGTGTATTTTGCGTTTAGTTAGTTACTAATAAATTATATAACTTATATTATTTTCATTTATATTGTTACTTATTAGATTTATAAAATAATTCAAAATTTCCAATGTAAACTTTTTAGTTTTTTCGTTATTACATTTTAATAGGGTAATAATTTAAGTAAATAGTAATGAAATCTATCAAAATATGAAAATTGAGTTGGTTTTTACCATAATTATTAATAAACTAATAACAATTGGCGTGCGATTATTGCAAAACTTTCATTATTCGTATTGTTTAATTTAAAATATTTTTATATATGATTTTTATTATGTCGTGGCCAAATTTTTGATTGATCATATTGTAACGACTCCCCCCCCCCCCCCTTCTGTATACTTATACTTGTATTTCATTAGAATCTATATCTATAAGATTATATAAATATATCTAATTTACGTGACCAGTATATTAACCTAATATATTAAAATTATTAAAAGGTTTAAATATAGGCCGCTTAATAAATTTATGGCGTGATCGACTTAGTAAGGACCCCTACTAACGTTGTGTTTGCATAGTAACTTAATTCTTTTAGGTGTATCTTGGAATAATTAATATTCACGAGAGCAATCGAAAGCTGTTGGTAGCGTTGTATAAGCTAAAGAACCCCGTTCACGAAGACAGAGCTCAAAAAATTAAGAACAATAAATTGTCCCTATTCCACTTGTATCTGGTTAACAACAATCAATTCCTTATTAATTAATCCCTTCCCGCTTGGAAAAGGCTCACAATATTTATATCAAATACCAGATACAAGGGCTTCGCTCTCCCACATTTAAAAAAATGTGGAGGAGGCAGACGGCTCCGCAAACGCCGTGCATGGTGAGCATCAACCATTTTAATGCGCTCCCCCCGAAGGGAACGCTAAATTGGGCACTGGACCGTAGTCCACAGCAAAATAACTGGCATACCAGTAAAAGAGGACTTGGCCCCTTGATAGTGCGTAAGCACAAACATCGACTGAAGTCGCGCATGTCAATGCGTGTAAACGCCATACAGAATACGATCAAATCCAGCCACAGTGAATGTACGTCACACGGGTTAGGCAACAATAGGCACACTGGCCATAAAAAGCCCTCTGTGAGCGCCACCACCTACCAGACCACCGTTCCTGCAGACGTGTAAGGCATCACCACCAATTGCATGGTCATCACGGCCAATTGGCCGCAGAGCATGTCATAAGTCTACCGCTCACGTCAAGGGGATGAGTTCCCACGTTGCGCGGCTTTCAGCCGCAGCCTTGAAAGCCTCCTCAGATTCTCCCTCCAGCTACCACCTGCATGAGATCGCCACATAAGCTCCACCAACCAATACAATGGCAGATATAGCTACAATAGGCAGTTATAAGATAATAGTAATAATTCGCCTTCAGAAAGGGTTTGTGTCACTGACGTATATGCATTTTTCGATCATGTTTGTCTCACGCACCAACAAGTTGCCTTCAATCTTTCAAAGGTGGGAAACTTTATAGAGATATATTATTATGTTGTTATATAAAACATCATGGAGGTCAAACAGTCTGCAGCCCCGCAATGAAGGGACCCGACTTGGGCAAAGCTACTTAGGTTGTAAGTCAAACAAAGACGCAGGGAGCGCCATTGAGAATAGCGACCCGTCAAGCAACCATCGCAGAGACACAATGCTGCAGAACGCAACAAGCATCAATACGACTATCGTCGGGCTTACACCATCCCAAGGTCCCCCCCCCCCCATACAGTCATAGCAGACATCACCACCCGCATACCTCCATCGACCAGAACCACAAGATGCGTCGAATCAGGTGCCGCAGATCCATCACAAGACACAATACTGCAAGCAGCAGTAAGCATCAACGCAACTATCATACGGATGGCCCCCCCCTCCCCCACATGATCCATATCGACTATGGTAACAAAATTGATAATGTTTTTAACTAAAAATACCACCAACGTATCATACTAGCACGGTACTAAGAAGTGAGTAGAAAGAACTCCCCGTATCATAGCGCTATTGCACTAAAACATGGAGTTAAGTATGCTTGCTGCACTTAAAAGTACTACCAAACACACTCACCCTAATCCGAATGATAGCCGACGTATCATAACGCTATGCACTAAGACGCCACCCACAAACGGCAGGGGTGTGCGATGTCCACGGGCAAGTCGCATTGCTACAACAAACCCGCTTACCACCGGCGCTAAGATGATATGTCTAGGACACATCGGTTAACCACCAACGTATCATAGCAGCACGGTACTAAGACGTCAATAGTCAAAACTCCACGTATTATAGCGCTATTGCACTAAGACATGGAGTTGCGTATGCTTGCTGCACTTAAAAGTACTACCAAACACACTCACCCTAATCCGAAAGATAGCCGACGTATCAATATGCGCTAAGACGCCGCCCACAAACGGCAGAGGTGTGCGATGTCCACGGGCAAGTCGTATTGCTACAACAAACCCGCTTACCACCGGCACTAAGATGATATGTCTAGGACACATCGGTTAGCGAGTCCAAGTTTACCTCGGTCTCGGAGGCTGTGAAGCAACCTACACGCCACTATAATAATCCTTTTCAAGTCCCATTTCTTTCAATATAATGCTTTTACATATTTGAGACCTTCCACATATTTGCTTTATTTCATAGACCATACATTTGTATGTCTTATTCATATGAGACTTCAAGTCATAACTCTGCTATCATAATGCTTATGCAACATAGAGACCTTCTATATTAATGCTTTGGTTCGTTAGATCTTTTTTTTTATAGGATAAGGGTGACGAACGAGCACACAGTCCACCCGATGGCAAGTGGCTGCTGCGGCCCATAGACATCTACATCTATCCTCTATTACAAATCAAAATGTAGATGCGTTGTCACCCGTGAGGACTAAGATAGAATGCCTCATTTCCAGCAAAAAGGGCCTCCGGCCACCTGCACTCACCAAGCGAAACGCATAGCTAAACCTCTACTTCACGCTGGTTTTCTGTGAGGTCGTGGTACCACCCCGGTTCGAGCCGGCCCATCCGTGCAAAAGCAAAGCAAAAGCTGCCGCGTGGCTCTACCACTGTTAAAACTTTCATAAGTCCCTAATATGTCCTATATATGCCTTATATTAGTCATTGTGCAACCTTACTACTAGCAGTCGATCAGCCGACCACCCCATATATATGAAAAACCTTGGATATGTGTCTCCGACAACGCTCCCATATAAGGGAACATTACAAGAACACTTTCATCAACTTCGAAAATTTTGATTCATTTTTCTATTATATTACAAATGTTATTTATCTTTATTATTGCAATATAATCGACTTGTATTTATATGATAATACATTTTGAATATTTAAAACAGAATTTTATTAAATTTAGAGATTTTTAGAGACAAGTTATGCGTTAACTATACTATAATATTCAATATTCCAAATGAACATATTTGAACTTTATACTTAATATTGCATTTTAATTGTTTAAAATATAATTTTTATGACATTTTGAAATGTCTTTACAATGAATTTTATTATTTTTTATTAATTATAATTATGAGGCGTCACAATATCATAAAGTAGTCTATAGTTTCGTGAATTGGTGCCATTGCAAGAAATTTAACACTGTTAACCATGTCATGATAAAACTTGACCAATTCAATGAGTAGAGATTGAAGTAACTGATAAAATTAAATTATAGAATGCTACTGATTACGTGTATTCGTGCAGCATTAAAAATTGTTACGACTTAAAATATCCAGACCAACTGCCATTATCGGGATGATTTATTACAAATACCACGTTTGACAAAATGACTAACGAAACTATTATACTGTATACAGTATACACAAAATTGTGTGTATTGTGATTTTTATCTCTTTGTGATGGAAAATTTCGTGGGATGTGTGTGGCGTGGCACGTGGATGTCTAATTACTGGCAGGTGTCCACATTTGAGCAAAAGTTTCATTTCAATCAGTGTACAATCAATGCCGGTGTACCGCAAGGTAGCGTTTTGTCTCCTCTCTTATTTTCAAATTTCATAATTTCGATTACGCTTCAATTATCTTCTCCCTACCATCTTTATTTAGCCAAATTGGTGAATTTACTGACTATACTACTAACTATAGCCTTATCAAATAAATATTTTGACTTAACTGTGGATTGGAGTAAGTCATATGGCCTTAAAGTAAATCCATCAAAAACAAAAGCAATAATAATAAGCAGTCAAAAATTGGTTACTCTTATACTTAGATTTTCCTGCTCTACTTGGTATTGTTTTGATGGGACACCCGTGTCATATAGTGAAACTGTTAAAAATCTTTGTATTACTTTTGACAAATTTTTATCTTGGGCTCCGCATGTAAGCGATTAGGAGGACTTTTGCGTCAGTTGGATCTCTCCGTAGATTAAGCAATTTCCCACCCACACCAATCAAAATTGGGATTTATTTTGGTAAACATTATACATTTTTTCCCCGTAGCTGACAATACCTGTTAAAATAATAGAGCGCTAAATTTAAAACACGTAAATAAAATATTTTAAAAGTCAGGTATACAATTTATTTTTTCATCAAAATTAAATGAAACTCTCATGAGGCGTGCACTTTTGGATTTTCCAAACTATTTTGCATGCCTTAAGGGCGAAGCGCGCAGATTTGTTCTGCTGGGGCCTAAAAATAAAAATTCCAACGTTTCGTCGGATGAAATCGTATCTAGCAATCATATTATACATATATTTTACTCCTTTCTGCTCTTGTATAATAATAAATATAGAAATAATGTATTTTTATATTTTTGTAATTCAAATGAAATTATTTATTATATTATTATGTATTTATCGAATATATCTTTATGTCGTCTATATTTTCTAATAACATACGTAGGTACATTCTAATCTTTTCTCACAGGCCATTATATCCTCTACAATGTGGTTGCCTGGTAGAGATCGCTTCTAAACGATAAGGCCTCCATTTGTACCTTAAAATAATGTGTTGTTTTATTTCTCATATGGATTTTCTGGTGTTCAATATAGTATACTGCATTCATTAATTCATTAAAAAAAATCTATAACAGTTTGCTTGTGTTATTTTTGCCACTAGTTGATACGCAATGAAGCTCGGCGGATTCTTTTCTACCCAATAAACACTCTGGGTAATGAGGAGCCCTATGCACAGTCGTGAGAAGATTGTAAGCTGTTAATTTACTTTTTTACTTTACACCGATAAAATATTTTTATTTTGTCATGTCAGTGAGAAGAAGTTTCATGGGCGACGGTGATCACTTACCATCAGTTGCACCGCATGCTCGTTTGCCTCCTTTTTCATAAAAAGACATATTAAGATTTTTATGACAGTCCTGGTTTCATATCTCACATGATTAAATGTAAATGAACAGGTCGAAAAAGAACCAAATTAAAATCTATAAGAAAGCTAAATAAGAATTCTAACAAAGCCGAACCGATCCAAACGTAAATTTCATAGTACGTAAGCAACCCAAATTCCAACTACGACACTTATAATATTTTAATTGCAATTTGAAGTGGAGATTTACCACGTCCTCTGCGGTGAAGGAAAATATCGGGAGGAAACCTGCATATCTAAGAAGTTAAAAAAATATTCTTCTTCTTCAGGCCTTGTCCCATTTCTAATTGGGGTCGGCTCTGCTAATCCTTCTTCTCCAGAGATGCCGTTTCTGGGTCGTCAGTGGGTCTATACTATCGGTGGCGAGGTCTTTCTTAATAACTGACATCCATGTTAGTCGGGTTTTTTGGGTCCAAGTCAAACTGTAGCACTTTTTTTGTCATGTGGTCATCAGGTCTTCTCATGACGTGGCTGTACTAACGAAGGCGTGACTCTGTGAACTTGTCTTGTATTGGTCTTATTTTGAAGTTGCCTCGGATGTATTGGTTTTGCACTTTCTTTAGCATTGTGACGCTTGCAGACTACCTGAGCATCCTCATTTTCACGACATGCATTTTATTATCCTGCTGTTTCTTAATAGGCCAGGACTCTACGCCGTAGATCATAGCGGATCTTACTGCGGTTTTATAAACTTTGCCCTTAACGCGGATTGGCATTCGTGTATCGCAAAGCACGCCTATCAGATCTTTCCATTTTTGCCATTCCGTGTTTATACAGTGTGAGATAACGACGTCTAAATCTAAATCGCTTAATAGAATGCTACCGAGGTATTTGAAGTGGTTTGCTGTTCTTAGGGTCGAGCTTTGGAGAATTATTGTGCAGATAGTTGCGGTTAAGTTGGAGAAGTTGCTCGCTTTTCTCTCTACTGATCTTAAGACCAACGTTTTCCAATGATGACCTCTACTTTTCCAATGCTTGCAAGGTGAACGGATTTTCATCAATGAGGACGACGTCATCTGCGTACAAAATGCTTCAGGGAGCAGGTTACTTGATTTCAGCCGTCAGATAGTTCTAAGATGTTAAAAAAATGGATATAGTTCCTTTCTAGGGGCACCTCCTATTTGGAACATTTTTTTTACATGTTTACCAACATAAATGATGAAAAACCCCAAATGGTATTTGGCGCAAATGCCCCTGATATTTTTTATAAAGGTTTGAAGTTATAGATTTTTAAGGCAGTTTTTCATAATAAATCGACTAAAGCTCACTTTTTTACACAGGAATATTGACCCTTCTACAACGGCTTCGGCGCTGCGGTAAGTGCAGCCCCTTTGACCTTGCGTAGCGAATCACGGGCACCAATGCTCACCTTATCAGCTTCGGCTTATTGGTCGCCTTGGGCGAGCAGTCTCAGCCGCTACGGCTCGCATAGGTGCCTGCGACTTGCTACGGCGGGCGGGGCTTCCCTGCCTACGGCTTTACAAAAACACTCTAGTAGTAGGGCAGATAACACTACGTGGAGTCGGGGCGAGCTGATTCAATTTTAGTACAGTTTCAATCAGATCAGATATCTTATCTATAAAGTCAGGTTGCCTATTACAACTGAAAGTATTTTTGAGTATTCAAGTATTTCTGGGCAATTTTAAACAATTCAGAAATAAAACACAGTATATTATAATAGTAAGTAAGTAGTAAGTAACTTTGGGTTAATATTCCTGTGTAAAAAAGTGAAGTTTAGTTGATTTATCATGAAAAACTGTCTTATAAATCTAAAATTTCGAACCCTCGTAAAAAATGTCAGGGGACATTCCTCCATCCATCAGAAGACATTCCTATGTAAAAAGAGGTAAGTGTTGTTAGACGTATTATAAATATGATTTTATTAAGTCACTTTGTTGTTCTTCTGTCATTCCGGGTGAAACTTAGTAATTGATTTTAAACTAACTTCCCGATGAGCTGGAAGCTTGAAATCTATACATATAATAAATCGGTAGAAAAGTTATGTCTGTAATTCTAATATATTTTATATTGTAATTCTAGTGTATTGTAAGTCCAGGGGACTAAGAGGTTACTGAGCCAAATTAGTAGGTTTTTAAAAGTTTTTGTCTGTCTGTCTGTGTATTCAAGATTCACCCAAAAACTACTGGATCGATTTCCATGAAATTTTGTACGTAGGTATTTATTAACTCGAGGCAACCTATAGGCTACTTTTTATCCCATTACAGAACTTTAAAAAAGAAAGTTAAGTATTTTCCTATCTTAAGATATTAATGTTCTATTATATATGATTGTGTTAGTTATAGACGGGATTATGGGTGTTGTTTCAAATAAATACTGCTACGAGCTTGGTGTTCGAGTCAATTAAAAACTGCCGAGTGATTTTAGTTACCAAAATCGACACTTTAATTACTTACTTACACGTAAAACCACACTAATAATAAAACACAATTGTACTACTGATCACTTTAGTTCGCAGTTGTATCGCTTCGAAGTGTTCGCTTGTATCGCCAACTCAACACTGCGCTCTCCTAAGACTTGCTCGTCCTGAGTATTATCGAGCCCATAATAATGCGCCAGTCCATCCACATGGACGATCTTAGGTACCTCTTGCACCTTTTTGTAACCTACCGGAGGTTACATCATTGATCCATGTTACAATCCGGTACGGTCCGTCCCATTTAGCTTGAAGCTTAGGAGATTTCCCTTTGCTGCGAACTGGATTGTGCAACCACACTAGTGATCCTTCGTCGAACCCTTTGTTATTCATTTTGCGGTCATACCGGGTTTTCATCTTTTTGGTGGCCCGATTGTCTCACGTGCTCATAAATGTCGTTTATTTTGTTCCGCAAGTAATTTGCATAATCGATTATACTGCGTGAGGCATCAGGTGGTATTCCAGTGATCAGGTCTGCAGGCAGCCGTAATTCTTTTCCAAAGCTTGCAAAAACTGGTGTCATGATGTACTTTCGTGAACAGCGTTTCAACATGACAACAAAAACGGTTGTATGTGCTTGCCCCAGTCTCGTTGCCGATTTTCCACAACTTTTGCTAGGTACCTCTCCAATGTCTGGTCTACCATTCCATCAGATTGTGGGTGGTAAGAAGTTGTTCTTGTTTTGTTAGTAGCCATAACTCGGCAAATTTCCTGGAATATTTGAGACTCAAAATTCCATCCTTGATCGCCGCGAGTCTCTAAAGGTAATCGAAAACGACAGAAGACTTCATGAACCAGTTTATCTGCAACCGTTGAAGCTTCTTGATTTGGAATGGCGAAGACTTCTGGCCACTTAGTGAAGTAATCCCTCACAACCGTAAAATACTTGTTACCACTTTCATATTCCGGAAACGGCCCCGCAACGTCTAGAGCTATCTTCTTTCATGATGCACCAACATTGTACAATTTCAATGCACCCCTACTACGAGTCTGAGGTCCCTTTACCGCCGTGCGGCTGGTAAACTTGTACATTAGTCATCGACATCGTCACGATAGTGGACCCTGTAAAATCGTTCTCGGATCTTCAGTAGAGTTTGTTTAACTCCCAGATGGCCTCCTGAACAACCATTATAGTACAGCTGTAGAATATCCGGTACTTTAGCTTTAGGGACAACCATTTGCAAATAACAATTGTCTCCTCGAGCATTTTCCCATTTACGGCACAGGACTCCATTCTGAATCAACAAGCTGTTCCGTTGGGCCCAATGGCTTTTCGTGGTCGAACTCATCGCTGAGACGTCGCTCTACTTGGGCTTAGGATCACTGGCCTTTATCCATCCTAGAATCAGCTTGATGTCTGAATCTTCCGCTGTGCATATTGTAGGCTGTCCTTCCATTCTTTGCTGAACTGGTCTGTCCTGAGCATCCTCACAGTTACCACTTCCTTACCCTTTTCTTGACAATGCATCTGCGTTGCCATGAGATTTCCCGGTGCTGTGTTCGATCATATAGTCGTATTCCTGCAGTAGTTCAATCTATCTCGCAACTTGTTGTTAGTTTTAATCGTTGTGCAATAATTTAAAACTACGTCGACTATTTACGTTTTAGTTTTAAAAACAGCGTCATCTATAACCAAATAGAAAAAGTAGTGTATATTGCCTTTTGTTAATTATTTAACTTATATTTATATGTTTAAATAATTTCATTTAAAGTTCTTTAACGTTAATTTTTTTAGTTTTTTGTTATTTCATTTTAAAAGCGTAATAATTCAAATAGATAATAGTGACGTCTATTAAACGTAAGTATTAAAATTTGTATGGTTTTTGTTCAATCTATATGTTAACTGATTAAAACTGGTCTGCCTGCAATTATTGAAAAATTTTCATTATCCTTATAATTTGATAAAAGAGATTTTTACATATCATATCATGGCCAGATCGTAGAATTGATCATATATCCTAAAGTTGTCTATCACTTTGTGAAATGGGGTAATTTCATGATATTTAGCACTGTTTGTTGACCATGTCATGATATAGTTTTGACCAAATCAAAAAATAGAGATGGCTTGACGATATTAATAACTAAACAATATGGCTATTTCATGACATGGTAATATCATCAAATAGTTTTCATCCCTAGCGGCGATGATAGCGTATTTTTAACAGAAGTAGAATTTTTAACAGAATCAACACACTTTGTACCTTATTTGTATAATAAATAAATGTTTGCGACTTTGGGGTGGCTCTTTAGCCATTTGCGTCCCAACCTTCTATCATAGTTTTAATGTAATAATAGCGCCATCTACTTTAAGATAAGTAACTGATAAAATTAAATTTTAGAATGCTACTGAATACTTATTCGTGGAGCATAAAAAATTGTCACACTTAAACAGACTGGTGACCATTATCGGGATGTTTTACCGTAATTGCCACATTTGGCAGTATCCAGTACTGTGCACACAAAACAGATTAAGAGAGAATCTCTTTAGTCGAATATATTGGGTGTCTATCGGCATAGCTTTTATTTCACCAACTTCATTTGTTATCAAGTTATCTGATATAAATAATTGAAAATTAAGTGAGATTTTTAACCCTATTTGATTGAATAGGTCGTGACATCCTTGGATGTCTAATTACTAGGTAGGTGTGGTCAACAATCGTGCAAAATCGTGCTTTGTTTCAGTTTTTATGAATTTTATTCACACAAATACGAGAGTCGTGTATTTCGCTGTAAGATTTCATCATGGCACTGGAGCAAACCGTGTAAGGTCCAATAAATCGGTAAAATAAAGTTGTTATGGGAAATTTTACGTGTTCACTTGCCACGTGTCTCGTGAAGTGGTGAAGAATAACTTCGTGGGGAAACCTAGATGTCTGAGTAGTTAAAAAAGTCGTGGAAGTGGGAAAATCGTTAATACGCACTGAAGTATTGCGGCATACCTACTCTTTTCTGCCCACAAAACACTATACGTAATGAGGGAGCGTATGTAAGCTGCTACAGGTACTTTTACTTTACTTTTTTACCTTTAATGAGAATTATAAATCAGTGCGTCATTTAAGATACGAGTAGCTTTCATATTTTCAGTCAAATTAAGATTTCTGTGACAGTCCTGGTTTCAGAGCTCACATGAGTATATGTAAATAAACAGGCTCTTGCAGAAAAATACTTTGATTATCAAAGATAGCATATTTTACTTAAATTAACGTTTTTTTTTTATTTAACTTGTCATAGGCGGTAATCAAACTGATCCAAGCGTAAAATCCATAGAACATAATATTATTATATATTTTAGCATATATTTTAATTTCAACTTGAAATATCGATTTACCACCTTCTCGGCGGTGAAGGAAAACCGGCATATCCGAGAAGTTCACCAGTTGAGGTGATCCCACGTTGAGGATCAGCGCAGCGAACACTTTTTAGGCCAAAAACTCTATGCAGCCTGTGTCCAGTAGAGACATCTATACAGATTGCTACTTTTTTAGTTTTGATGGGGCAGTTATGCAGTTTTTATTTAATTCATATTTTTGGAGATGTTACCTTTATGTTTTCGCTCTACTGTAAGTAAGGGTAGCAAAGATTCGAAAGTATAGAAGTCATCATAGCAGTAGTATAATTATGTTTGAATTTAAGTTTATTAATTATGAGATGCCAAGCAGATGGAAGCACCCAGATTTCAATAGCCTCGCGAATCATTCGTGGCAGGAATCGGTGTTCTATTGCGAGGATTTGTTGTCTATCAGATCTGATACAACGGTTGGGACGATACTGTACATGATGACATTCTTCAGATTTCCAGAAGCGTTGGTGCTTCACATTAGCGATTTGTTCTTTTACGCGGGTTTTTATGGATGAAATCTCACGGCGAGCTACACGGTCCTCGTATTTGTTTACATACAATTCAAAAAAACAGAAACTAAGCTTTTGCATGATTGTTGACCACATCTACCTGGTAATTATACATCCAACGATGCCACGAACGGGTTTTCAATTATTTACATCGTATATTCAGTAGCATCCTATCATTTAATTTTATCAGTGACTTACCATTTTAATTTATTTAATAGTTAGTAGATGGTGCTATTATTAGATGAAGTAATGAAATCCAAAACTATATTATCTAGTAATAGCAGCGATTGAAGCGAACTTTTATTTATTATACCAATAATGTATAAAGTGTTAAATTTCAATTAGACGTCAAACACCTCTGTCGTTCCGTGACCATGGGTGCTGTAAAGTACTCGAAACGTCGGGAATATAAAATCTATACAAACAATATATCTGTAGAAAAGTCGTGTCTGTAATTCTAATGTATTCTTGAAATAACTAGTCCAGGGGATTAAATAAAGGGTTCTGAAGCCAAATTAGTGGTTTTTAAAACTTTTGTTAGTCTGGCTGTCTGTCTGTGTATTCAAGATTCACGCAAAAACTACTGAACCGATTTACATCAAATTTTTTATGTAGGTAGTTATTAATCCGGGGCAACTTATAGCAGCTTTTTATCTGACTACGGAACTTCAAAAAAGAAGGTTAAGTATTTTCCTTCCTTTAGATATTAATTTTCTATTCTATCTTAGTTATAGGCATGATGACAGGTGTTTTTCAAATAAATATCATATTTATAAATAAAGTTTAAAATATAGTTATAACTTTGGTAAAATAATTTGAAACTACACCGATTTAGTTATCAAAACAGCGCCATCTATCATCAAATGTAAAAAATAGTATCTTTTGCCTTCAGTTACTAATAAATTAAATAATATAAATAAGCCCTTTTTACTGGAAATGAGGCATTCCATCATGGTTCTCAGGGGTGACAACGCATCTACATTTTGATTTGGATAGGTGTAGATGTCTATGGGCCGCAGCAACCACTTACCATCAGGTGGACTGTGTGCTCGTTTGTCACCCTTATCCTATAAAAAAAAAATATGTTTAAATAAATAAATTTTTAAAATTATTTGATAATTTTAACGTTTAGTTTTATAGTAATTTTGTTATTTTATTTTAAAAGTATAATAATTTCAATAGATAATAGTGAAGTCTATCAAAAACATTAAAATTGATAAGTTTTTATTTCAATTACTAATCTATATACAAACTGATTAAAACTGGTCTGTCTGCTGTTATTGCAAAATTTTCATTATCATTATAGTGATATTAAATAGATTTTTATATACGTCGTGGCCAGATCGTAAAATTGATCATATATCATAAAGTAGTCTAATATTTCGTGAAATGGTGTGGTCATTTCATGATATTTAACACTGTTTGTTGATCTTCTCATGATATAGCTTGACCAAAGCAATGAATAGAAATCATTTGAAGATATTAATCACTTAACACAACATTGTTATTTCATAATATGGTCATATGACGATATCATTAAATCGTTTTCCACCGTTTGGTCTTATTTCAGAAAATCTAATTCATTTTATTTTTTAAGGATGAAAAGTGATAATCTGAGATAAATAGGCCATCTTTTGAAGTAACTTGCCTAGGGTAGTACAGTATGTTTTTTTTAATGAAAAGTCAATGATAGGTGATCTTATTTTTTCAACTACTCCTAAAAAAAACTACGTTTATTTTAACTAACCTAGCAACTTTTTTCACTTGATTTGTGGCTGTATATGATTTAATGATGATATGATTTATGGTGTCGATTTTCTTCATTTTCATAAATTTGTCAGTTACTTATAATTGAACTAACTGCTATAGATTTTTTCCCCGGAGCTGACCCCTCTGTCGCCTGTGCCTGCTTGACGTTGAGTTTCGGGACGCTTTGTATAATAGACTGGACTGAGAGCCATGCTGCAGCTATATTAGTAGTATAGTTGTAGCATGAATGGGTCGGCTCGACCGGGGAAGGGCCATGCTCTCACAGAATACAAGCATAAAATACCAGCTTAACGCTGCTGTGTTTCGTATGGTGAGTGTAGAGAACCGGCATTCCATCTTAGTCCTCACGGGTGATAGCGCATATGCATTTTGATTTGTAATCGTAGAGAGATGTATACGTAGGTCACTCAATAAGATTTGAGATACTCGAAATTTAAAAATGGAACGCACCTGTGTTATATGTTTCTAAAAAGCAAATTTATTTAAAAATAGAACTCCATAAGCTAATTGCTCAATATTAAAAAAAAAACAAAGTTCTATTAATTTTCCTACAACGCTCCCCGCGCTTTTCATTTAAAACGATGAATCTTAACCGTGAACATTTGCGCGCTATGTTATATTATGATTTTAAATTTGGTTTGACCTAACAAGTTTACAACGGTTACAATCAGCATTAGGAGACTCAGCTCCATCACGCGCAACAATTTTTAGGTGGTTTGCTGAATTCAAAAGGGGTAAAATTAATTTTAAAGGAGGCCAAAGAACTGGGGCCTCGCAAACAGCAGTAACGGCAGAAAATGTATGAACTACTGAAATGTTGGTGCGAGAAGACCCACGAATCACATATACGGACATTGAGAAGATTGTAGGCATCTTGGAGTGAGGAAGCTTTGTTGTCGATGGATCCCTCGTTTGCTCTCCGAAAGCGAAAAACAGACTCGTGTGGATTAGTGCCAGGAAATGCGTCTACGTTTTGAAAACGGGCCATCTAGGCGTGTTTCAGAATTTGTTACTGGTGACGAGACATGGATCTATCAATATGATCTAGCAAATAAAAGGCAAACATCGGTATGGGTCTACTCAGAAGGACAGTTATCGACAAAACTGCAAAGACCTCGAAACGTCGGCAAAAAAATGGTGGCTAGATTTTTTTCGCGGAGCGGACATTTGTCGACGTCAGTGCTGGAAAATTGTGGGTCAGTCAACCCGGACTGGTATATTACAGTTGCATTACCCAAAGCTTATCAAGCTGTGTGGGAGAGAAGTCTAAAGACCGGGCTAAGGGAAATCATGCTGCATCACGATAACGCCTCTTCATATACCGCCCTTAGAACAAAAGCATTTATTGAGGAATCTGGTGTTGAAACTCTAAATCACCCACCCTACAGCTCTGACTTAGCTCCTTGTGATTTCTTTTTGTTCCCGAGAGTCAAATTATATATTTAACTTGTTCGTTCGGGTGAAATCTTGCAACTCCGTTTTGAAGAAGATATTATCTTCAACTGATTGAGCTGAAATTTTCTATACACGTTTAGTTTGTATGATAATATATGGTTAGCTGTGTGACGTCATTCTAAATTCAACATAGCGGAACACCCAAGATGGCGGAATAGTTATTTTTAATGTACTCCTTTAATTCGGGTATCAAATGAAAGGGCTTGCTGAGAATAACTCGAAAAATAAAGTGACGTCACTCTAAATTTAATATGGCGGACTTTTAAAGATGGCGGACTAAGTTTTGTATGATTTCCTACAATATGGGTATCAAGTGAAAGGACTTGCTGAGAATATTAATGCGAGTTAAAAAAATATGATGGTAATCATAACCTACGTTGCTTCAATCCGTCTGAAAAGAGCTAGACTATTCGCAACTAAATGGCAAATGACCTTTCAATAATGATACGTTGAATGAGATGAATAGACTGAGAAACCTGTCCAGCGATAACTAAAAAGTAAAAATAAATTAAAAGTAAAAAATCTTTTTTAAAAACAAGCTTTTATTTAAATTAATTTAAGCTAAAAAGAATAAATTAAACTTTTCCTTTAAAACTTATACTTATAACGTCATTACACAATTTATATGTTATATTAAGTTTAGTAGGTTTTTATTTATATTAAAATTTAACAGTTAGGTTAAGTATTTATATTAAAAGCTTGTCGCGAGATTACCTGTGTAGATAAAGAAGTAAATTAAATAACTTAATCTCATTGATTTTCATTTTTATAATTTTCAAACTAAGTAAATACGAGTATTTAAATCCCGCGACATGCTTTTGTATCATATAATATGTGTAATGACGTTATAAGTTGATAGTAAAAGTTTTAAAGGAAAAGTATACTTTATTCTCTTTAGAGCATTTAAATAAAACCTTGTTGATAAAAAAGTTTTTTACTTTCAGTTTATTTCGAAATGTTATGGTCACAGATTTTAAGTTAGGACTTAGGCATTTCAAATAGTGAAAACCGCTCTTACAATGTTTCTCTTCGTACTCCACTACATTCATCCTCCTTCTTCAATAACTAATTTTCTGTTACAGCTGTTCATATTCCTCAACATATTCGCCGTGTTCAATCCCTTTTTTTCCTTCAAAAATCTACTCTAAGCTTATTACTTGAAACTCTAATATTTCCCCAACATACTTTCCTTCCTTTCTTGTAATAAGTATATCCTACTTTCCTAAACTGTAATTTTGTTTTTGTTTCAATGTGTATTGATGCACAGTAAAAGTATATTGATTAAAAACTGCATCAAAATAGTTTATAATTTTAGTTTAGCTTTCATCCAAATTTTTCCCTTATGAGTGGAGTATGCAAAAAAATCCTATTATAATAGTTTCTAATCGAAAGCTAATCAAAAGAAGAATTCCAAATTTACCCCTTTAAGGTCAAATTTTCAAAAATACTGAAACACGTGCCTTTATACAAATTAAAACACTCTCTGCCCCCTCCGTAAGCGGTTGTTTTGAAAAATCGCAAAATAAGAATTCATTTATTTTATATAGAGGCTAGTTTCAAGCCAATCACGCCTTAAATAAAAAGTTTCATAAAAACTTTAACATGCTATTTACTCCTCTTAAGGGTTGAATTTTCCAAAATTCTTTCTTAGTGGATGCGTACGTCATGAAATGGAACTATCCAAATTTCATATTTCTACGTCTAGCTTTTTGGGTTATGCGTTACTCTTAACACAATAATTTTATACAAACTTTGCACCCTCGTTTTGAGACCCTAAGGATAGATTTTTGAATAAATTAAGGATGTGAGCTTCATAATTTTTCATGCATCCATTTTCGAAATTAAAAAAAAACCAATAATTAATTTTTCTCCAAACAAATTTGAACAACCTCTGGGACTCTGGTTTGGAGTTGTTTTGCAAAATAGCTAAATCCGAATTCATTTCTTTTTATAGGATAAGGGTGACAAACGAGCACACAGTCCACCTGATGGTAAGTGGTTGCTGCGGCCCATAGACATCTACATCTATCCTCTATTACAAATCAAAATGTAGATGTGTTGTCACCCGTAAGGACTAAGGTGGAATGCCTCATTTCCAGTAAAAAGGGCCTCCGGCCACCTGCACTCACCAAGCGAACCGCAGAGGTAAACCTCTACTTCACGCTGGTTTTCTCTGAGGTCGTGGTACCACCTCGGTTCGAGCCGGCCCATCCGTGCGACAGCAAAAGCTGCCGCGTGGCTCTACCACTGTTAAGAGTGCCTTCAATTGCCCCATAAAGTAAAGTTTCATACAAACTGTAACACCTTATTTCACCCCCTTTAGAGTTTAATTTTCCAGTGTTCCAATTTCTTAATGAATGTCTGCGTCGTAAAAGGCATCTACTATTCAAATATCGTCTAGCGGTTTGGTCTGTGCATTGATAGATGAGTCAGAACATCCTCTTTTATGTGAATAGATAGAAGATTAAAATATATTATTTATTAGATATATTTCTAGTGATTTTTAAATTACAATAATGTGAAAATCATAGCACATAAAATATCTTGTTCTCTTTTTAATATTTATTCTTTTCACGCTTCGCATATTTGCTTTATACATATAATCAAATATTGATTTTCACCAAGATTCGCGATAAACGACACATGGCAGGTTGTACTCTGATAAAATAATCATGTATAAAAGGAAATTCTATCATTGGAATTTATTGACACAATAGTGGTGATGTTTAAAATAATTAAATATTTTAAAAGTTTTTGATGGTTAATCTATACGTATAATAAATCTGTAGAAAATTCGTGTCTGTAATTCCAATATATTCTTGAAATAACTAGTCCAGGGGACTAAATACTCGTAAAGGGCTCTGAAGCCAAATCATTGGTTTTTAGAATTTTTGTTTGTCTGACTGTCTGTCTGTGTATTCCGGATTCACACAAAAACTACTGAACCGATTTACATGAAATTTTGTAAGTAGGTAGTTATTAATACGGGGCAACTTATAGCTACTTTTTATCCGACTACGGAACTTCAAAAAAAGAAGGTTAAGTATTTTTCCTGCCTTTAGATATTCATTTTCTATTATATCTTAGTAATAGGCGTGATGACGGGTGTTTTTGAAATAAATACCATATTTATAAATAAAGTTTAAAATATAATTATAACTTTGGTAAAATAATTTGAAACTACACCGATTTAGTTATCAAAACAGCGCCATCTATCATGAAATGGAAAAAGTAGTATATTTTGGCTTATTAAACTAAAATGGCAAGTCATTGATAAAATGAAATAATACAATGCTACTGAATATACGATGTAAATAATTGAATCATTTACATTACATTCCTCCCGCCTTGGAATCAGTGCAGCGAACACTTTTTTGGCCAAAAACTCTGCGGCTTGTGCCCAGTAGTAACATGTATGTAAGCTGCTACTTTTTTTCTTTTCATGGTTGGCACATGCAGTTTTTATTACTTTAATATTTTCGGGTATGTTAATTTTTTGTTTTCACTTTACTTTACCGTAAATATTAAGGATTGCAACGATGACTAGAACTCATTATCGTCAACCTATTAAAAACCACTGAAATGAACATAGGCCTCCCCCATAAATTGTCAAGTCGCTGGATATTTGCTATAGTTGCCACGGTTGGTAACAGCAACAGAGCAGCAACAGCGAGTTGGCAACAGCAGCTATTATTATTTTGATCTGTTGTCAGGAAGATGATGCTGCCCATCTCCTGTTTGTTTTCATATGTCGCCTCTAACGACGGGACGATATGAAGTGGCGGATTCTCTTTCACCGCCACAACAAGGCGAACATTTTTCCACTCCCGTTCATGAGTGTAATGCTCCTCACGTTCACTGTGAATAAAATTTATAAGAAATAAAACTAATTTTAAGGATTTTATCGCGTTTAATTTTAACTTTTTTCATTCCCAATGTTTTGGGCAATTTACAGCACCTATGGTCAGAGGAGGGGCAGGAGAACAGGTGTTTGACGACCTGATGTCATAGTTAAAATAGAATAGAATAAGAACAGAATAGAATCCAATAAATGCAATAGGATGCTTGGGTTTGAATTTAATTTTATTAATTAAGGGGTCCTAACCAGAGTGCAGCACTCGGCCATCTTCCCTATTAAAATTAGGATATTTTTAATTTTAAAAGCCTCGCGAATCATCATTGGTAAGAATCGGTATTCTATTACAATCTATCAGATCCGATATAATGGCTGGGACGATACTAAACATGTTGACATACTTTAGACTTCCCGGAGCTTCGGTGCTTCTTATCAATGGTATGTTCTTTTACTCAGAACTTTCATCCAAGATGCGTAAAAAACCCGTAACATCAACAGTTTTACGTGGACTGTGGTATTCATTATTATAGAACTGTATTTATGAAATTTTGAAGTCTACTCGAAGTAAAAAATAATCATCATCATCAACATTACAGCTTTTCATAAGTCCACTGCTGAACATAGGCCTCCCCCAAGGAAAGCCACAAGGCACGGTCCTGAGCCACCTGCATCCATCGACTTCCTGCATGTCTTACCAGGTCGTCAATCCATCTAGTGGGGGGTCACCCTACACTTTGCCTACCAGTACGAGGCTGCCACTCGAGAACTTTTCTTCCCCATCGGTTGTCAGTTCTTCGAGCTATATGGCCGGCCCACTGCCACTTCAGCTTACTAATCCGTTGGGCTATGTCGGTTACTCTGGTTCTGCTGCGGATATCCTCATTTCTAAGTTTATCACACAGAGAAACCTCGAGCAAAGCCATCTACATAGCTCGCGACCTTGAGCTTCTTTATACGGCCAGCAGTGAAGGGTTTTGAGGTATGTGTAACGAGAAGATGACGGATCCGTAGCGCAGTGGCTTAGTCAGTTGTTGCGCTGGGGGCCGCGGGTTCGAATCCCGCACAGAACAAGTATTTTTATGGCCTACAAATAATTGTTCCGGGTCTGGATGTTTGTCCTTGTGCAATTTATGTTTGTAAACTGCCTCCATGACACAGGAGAAAATCCTAGTGTGGGGGTAACGTGTTTTTAAAAAAAATAAAGAAAATAAAGAAGATGTGTCGTAGTTTCCCGAACGATGCCCAGCCGAGTTGAATCCGTCGATTGACCTCTCGATCGAAGTTGGACCTACCTAGTCGGACTATTTGTCCCAGGTAAACATACTCGTCAACAACTTCGAGCTTAGTGCTCCCAACAACTACCGGCATAGGTGTGACATGGACGACGATGAAAACAGCACGTAGACGCGGCTCAGAAGGGAAATCGGTCTGTAGTTCTTCAAGAAAGCGTTGTCGCCTTTCTTGAAGAACAAGACCACCGCACTTCTGCTCCACGCCTCCGGTGTAATGCCACCATGGAGGACGGAATTAAAGAGCTTCTGAAGGACTTCAAGTACCGGTTTTGCACCCGCTTGCAAAAGCTCCGCTGTAATTCCATTCTCGCCCGGGGACTTACTTTTTTAAGGTGCTGGAGAGCCATTCTAATCTCGCTCTGACTGACGTCCGGGATATCTGCGGAATAGTATCGGAAAACAGTCGCACTTGGATCGTTACTCACACTCGCACGTGTGACTCCAACGATGACGTGTACAGATGCCCATAGAACCTCTCAATCTCACTCAAAATCTCAGGTGTCCCGGAAACGATGCTGCCACACTCGGTCTTCAGTTTTGACAGTTGGCTCTTTCTGGCAGACAGATCGCTGGCAAAGACTTTGGAGCCTTGGTTCCGCTCGATCGCTTCTTCAATACAAGCTGTATTGAAGTTGCGTAAGTCCCGCCGCATGCATTTGGAGATCTGTCTTTTCAGTTACCTGTATCCTGTCAAATCTGTTTAAGAATGTAGCTTCATCTCCCGTATAACAGCCATGAGATTAAGAGTGTGATCGGAGAGTTTTTGTTTCTTCTGCGGCGGGTCTTGCAGAACTTAGCTCCGACTGCATGGACAGTTTCCACGAGCTTGTCATTCATATCGTCCATTTCATTGAAGTCTTCTAGGCACTGAAAACGGTTTTGTAACTCGAGCTGAAAGGATTCTTTGGAACATAGCACGAGAGGGACGGAGCGTTGACTTCATTAGACGAGACCTCTCCAACTTAACGTTTAGGTTCAGTGTGCCTCTAACCATTCGGTGATCGCTGCCGGTTTTCACCCTCGCGATCACTGAGACATCACTGAACAGTTGTCGTCTGGTCGTCATAATGAAGTCAATCTCATTTTTTGTCGAACCGTCAGGGCTCGACCAGGTCCACTTCCTGTGGGGCCGCTTCTGCAAAAAAGAGTTCATCATAAAGAGTCCCTCTTTCTCCATGAAGTCGGTCAGCTGCTGGCCCCTTGGGTTCCGTTGCTCTATTCCAAATTTCCCTACTTTCAGCTCGCCGTTCTCTTTTGTGCCTAGGTTTGCATTGAAGTCTCCCATTAACACCGTATAGTGGGTTTTGGAGAAATGCATAGCTCTAGTGATATCCTCATACATTTCTTCCACCTCGTCATCGGGATGTGCCGAGGTTGGTGCGTAAACCTGTATGACCTTCAGCGAATACCGTTTGGTGATTCTGTGTATAAGGTACGCAACCCTCGTCGACATACTCAATCTTTACAACGTTGTTAATGAGAGACTTGTGGACGATAAATCCGACACCTCCTTGGGACAGATGGCCCTCCCGGTGATAGAGCAAGTTGCCGGATTCGAGAATTACCGTGTTCTCCCCCTCTCTTCGGACCTCGGATAATCCTATAATATGCCAACGTAACTTGTCTATCTCTTCTTCCAGCTCCACGATATTCTCGTCAGTCCTTAGGGTGCGTGTGTTGTATGTTGCCAGGTCGAGTCATCTTAGGTGGCAACCGAACCTCCACCGGAGATTCTTAGAACCCCCTGCCCCGCCGTTATCATGGTCGCCATTGTAGCCAAGAATAGCGGGGCCGCCGGGGACTGTTGCTCTCATCATTGGTGGATATTTGCCATAGTTGCCACGCTTGGCGAACGGGTTGGTAACCGCAGTTTTTTATTGTAGTTTTGCTGTTGGATCAGGAAGATGCTGCTGCCCATCTCCTGCCTGTTTCCCTTTGTCGCCTTTTACGACACCCATGGGAAGATATGGGGTAGTGGATATTCTTAACCGCCACTACACGGCTGATCAAATAAAAGAATATCTACATCTATTTTATGGTGCCAATCAATATTAAATAGGACCAATGATATGAACATAATATCTCAAATAAACATTATAATATTATTTTGTTAAAATTAAATTAACTTTAATCGCCTTTCTACATCTTATTTGAATATTTGATAATTGTTATCAACTTACAATGTGTACAAAATAAAGGAAGAATAAAGAATAAATAAAAAAAACTAAAATGTAAATAATAATAATACATTTGGATTTTAAGAATATTTACCTTTCTTATGGATACATCGGAAGACACGCCCGATATAAAAAATAGTAGGTGTTTCTAGACATATTATATATTCACGTGTTCCTGTAGCATGATACCAATCATCTACGTCTAATATTCTTTTAGAATGAAAAAAAATCTTTGACAGACACCGAGGTGACTCTAAAAGTGATCGATTTTTTTCTAAATTTGATTTTTGATTTTTGATTTGATTTTTTTCTAAATGATGCTCCTAAATTCAAGCTCACGCGAGCGAAGCTGCGGGTAAAAAGCTAGTACTTAATATGATTTACGTTATATGGTATGAACGTGCACTCTCAAAGTTTATCAATTATTGGGTTATTTCAATCTACACGCGTTGCCTTTATTTCTAATCCATTTAATTCTGTTCTTATTCACTGTTAAACCAATTTCGAATTTGCCTCAGGAGGTGTATGAATATATCATGGTTTCAGATTATAATAAATTGTAACCCCCTCCATATAAGGCCGTCTACTGCTAATATTAAAATTATAAATTTATGTGAACACCAGTGAATATTGATCTATACAAAGGTTAGTTATAGGCTATTTATTAAAATTATTTTATACCTTGATCGTCTCAGTTAGGATCTTTATTACGTTGTGTTTGTTTATTATGGACAGATTATTATTAAATGCTAATGAAGTGGGATTATTATCATAGTAGTACATATACTATGTTTATAATCCCACTTCTGACACCAAGTTGTGTTTGCAATAATACACGTTCGTTAGCGAGACATCAACTGATTTATTACACGGTATAACTACCTACGTTTACAATAACACAAATACCCACGACATCAAGGGTTTTGAAATATTTTACAGTATCTATACTTTTTCAAATCTAAATTCTTTTAAACAGGTATTAACATTCTCTTTGAGTAATTAATCGGCGATAGTTGGAGAACTATACAATGACTTTGTTGTCAATAGGAATTTCAGTAAAATGTTTCTCAAACACCGCTGCGACTTCTTGATTAGATCTAGTCAATTCATTATTAATTTTCAATTGATAATTTGTGTTACGAGGTTTGTCTTTACCGGTTTCGCTATTAATTATACTTCACGTCATTTTTTAGCGGTCTTAATTTTGTTGCTAATATATAAAGATTTAGCTGTGAAGCACACTCTTTTAAATATTTAGAATAATTTTTAACATATTCACTAAAAGTATCGGAAAGATTATAATATGATCATTCTTGGTAAAGTTCATATAATTTTCGTCTGCCTTTATGAATTCCTACTGTCGCCCACTCATTAAATACCTTGCGACAAAGCTTGAAGCAAATGTTTATTAAATTCAGTGCTTATAAGGGTACATAATACTCGGTGTAAAGAACGTAATGATATTTTTATATTGAGTGTAAAAAATCGAAGTGCCATGTATAGAAATGTAGAAAATATTTTTGTTTGTGTATACAACCCCCCTCCATCTTGTAATTGTTCATTATTTGAGTTTGCTATGAAGCATGTTTTAAACGTATCGTATATTAACATTTTAGAACCTTAATCAGACTCAATTACTTTCATTATCTAATTCAAATCGTTCAATTTAGACCACGCCTTCTTTAATCCTAGAAAAGTGACCCCAAAATCGGCTATACGTTTGTATAATATTTTTTGTAATTGTTATGTACTTTAAAGTAGTCAATAATTAACTGTATAAATTCAGACAATTGTAGGCAGCTGGTCTCAAATTGGCACCATCATGGCTTTTTTAATAAAATCTGATATGTAGACGCATTACTAAAAACTTATCAATAATTTTAAAAATAACCCTTCAGTGGGCATGCAACTTAGAACATTATTTAAAGAACAAAATGAATTTTTTGTGCTTCCATTTACAATCTGAAGCGCAGAAATGCCATGAAAGCAATGTGTTTATAAATATTCTTAATTTAGGTAAGTACTTTTTTGATATCCGCATAATTTCCGGCTTTTTATACACTCGAAGAGCCGTAATCTAAGAAATTAAAGGTTCAAGCCATCGTTCTCTTGAATCTTTTGTTCATGATGTCTTCAAGAGAAAATTAATCTGTTAAAAGTCCACTGCTTCACATAGTCGTCCCCCACAGATTGCCTCATAGGAGGATATGTGCCATAGCTGGCACACTTGGCAGGCGACTTGGCAACTGCATTTTATTTATTATTACGATATTTACAGAAAGATGCCGCTGCCCATTTATTGTTTTAGTTTTTCTCTGTCGCCTTTTACAACATTCACGGTTTGTTGGTGATGACGATAGCGAAGTTCAATTGAGATGCAATAACTATCTTTATGTAAAACCTGACTTGGTAAGGTAAGAAATGCTCATAATGTATATGTAAAAAAGTTAAAGCTAGCCCTGGACATAGTATCTGTTACGCCAAATACATTTATAGTTGTTATAAATGTTGAAAGAAAGCCTACAAATGGCAACAGTGGACGGTCCGTCATATGAATTTGTTTTAGTTATTGTTGGACAGCAAATTTCTAAGCGAGATATTCTAATTGAAAGCCATGATAATAAATTACATCGAATAAGTGAAATCCATCGCTCATACTCTTAGAGGATGGATACTCCATTTCTATACCCCAGTGCGATCCTAAGTCCAAACAAGCGGTTGTAAAAGAAATGTTATCTGCTGCAAGATTTTATTCTTACCGTATAAGATCAGGAAAGGAAAAAATAATCATCTGCTATATTTTCATTCACATTCACCCCGTGTAGTGGCGGGAAAGAATACTCATTACCCCATGTCTTCCCGTGGGTGTCGTAAGAGGCGACAGATGGAAACTGAGGCAGAGGATGGGCAGCAGCATCTTTCTGATAATAGCAAAACAGCAATAAAAAACTGCGGTTGCCAACCCGCTCGCTAAGCGTGGCAACTATGGCAATATACCCCCCATGAGAGTAACGAAGAGACGGCCCCTAGTCCCCGGCGGCGCTGCTATTCCTGGCTACGGTGGCGACCATGATAATGGCGGGGCAGGGGGTGCTAAGAATCTCCGGTGGAGATTCGGTTGCCACCTACGACGACTCCACCTGGCAACTTATAACGTGCGTGCGATATAAGTTGCCAGGTCGAGTCGTGAGGACTGACGAGAACATCCTGGAGCTGGAAGAAAAGATGGACAAGTTGCGCTGGAATATCATAGGATTATCCGAGGTCCGAAGAGAGGGAGAGGACACGGTAATCCTCGAATCCGGCAACTTGTTCTACCACCGGGAGGGCGACCATCTTTTTTTTTTACGGGGGGAAATCCTCATGGTCTACCTCCGCCTGGGGAAAGGCGGAGGGGCGTGCCGGACTCTTACCGGCTAAAACCACCCCGGTGTCTCCTAGCACGTGCACGTGGGGCCACGGGCATCCAAATTCTTCCGCAGCCCCACACTAGTGCTGGCCCGGTCAGTCCGAGCCTCGTCTTCTGCACGGGGTAGTGAGGTGTTCAACTACCCCGTGTGTCGCCTCAGGGGCGCGCGCCGACACCCACGCGCGCCTCCGCCTCGGGTCCATCGAAAAGGGGTGGCGGGGGCTTCCCCAAGTTCCTCGCCCCTGGACCCATTCAGGGGGGCCGGAAAAAGGCATTGTCCGCCCTTCTCCTGCGCCCGGTGCGCCTTCTGCGGCCGGGGAAGGGAGTCGAGATCTCCCTTTCCCGTTCCGCAGTTTCCTTCTGCGACATCACGTCCTCGCAGAAAGACACCACCGCGTCCCACGACTCTGCGCTACCGACCATCTTCCGCATTAAGGCCGGCAGCGACAGATCGCCTCCTACTTTATTTTTGAGGACACGGCGCTGCTCCTCCCAAGCTACACACTCAGCGAGCGTGTGTTGCGCCGTGTCCTCCCCGCAATGGACGCAGTGGTGGCACCGAGCGTCCGGCTCCCTGTCTATGCGGCACAGGTACTTGCCGAAGCAGCCATGCCCCGACAGCACCTGCGTCACCCTAAACGACAGGGAGCCGTGCCTTCTCCCGAGCCAGTCGTCGAGTACTGGCCGGATCGCCTCGACGGTAGCGAGGCCGGCGGTAGGGCGCAGAAACCTCTGCCGCCATTCCGCCACCAAGACCTGACGGAGCTCCTCTCGGCGCAGCGCGATCTGCCGCTGCACCGGCCTCGAGCCCCGTGCCCGCTCTTCCTCGCGCCATCGATATAATGACGCGAGTACTTTCGCCTCTAGGTCCCAGGGCGGGAATCCGGCCAGGACGCAAGCCGCCTCGTAGGAAATCGTGCGATACCCGCGGACGACTCTGACGGCCATCGCCCTCTGCGGTTTGCGCAGAATGGCGAGAGTGCTGGCCGTCATGTCCATCGCCCACACAGGGGCCCCATACAGGGCCATGGACCGCATGATTCCCACGTACCTACAGGCGGCGCTCGGGCCCCCCAAGTTGGGAAGTAACGTTGATAGCGAGCCCGCTGCACCCATCAGCTTGGGCGCCAGCCGCCGGAAGTGGGGTCCGAATTCCCATCGACTCGACAGCTATCTGGGCCTCGCTGACCACGATGTGTGATCCCGGCGGCGGCGCGCGTCGAGGGCCGTGGAACACCATGGCCTCCGACTTGTTTAGGGCCACCTTCAGGCCCAGGTGCCGGATGCGGTTCACCACTTGTGACACCGCAGCCGTGGCAACCAACGCTGCTTCACTGTGCGAGCTCCCCCGGGCAGTGACGAGCGTGTCGTCCGCATAACACGTCAAGTCGGCGCCCGACGGGAGTTCACCTCTCAGCACCCAGTCGTAGCCGATGTTCCACAGAAGCGGTCCCAAGACCGATCCCTGCGGAACACCGCACGACATGACGCGCCGACCTGCGCCGTCACGTCTCCGATACAGGGCGACCATCTGTCCCAAGGAGGTGTCGGATTTATCGTCTCTCGTTAACAACGTTGTAAAGATGGAGGACCTAAGCACTATGCTCAATGATCTCAATAATGTTTCCCAACGGATAGGTCTTAAGATGAACATGGACAAAACAAAGATCATGTTTAACGTCCATGTCACACCTATGCCGATAGTTGTTGGGAGCACTAAGCTCGAAGTTGTTGACGAGTATGTATACCTGGGACAAATAGTCCGACTTGGTAAGTCCAACTTCGACCGAGAGGTCAATCGACGGATTCAACTCGGTTGGGCAGCGTTCGGGAAATTACGACACATCTTCTCGTCAGGTATACCTCAAAACTTGAAAACGACACTGTACAACCAGTGCGTGTTGCCAGTGATGACATATGGAACTGAGACGTGGTCCTTCACTGCTGGCCGGATGAGAAGGCTCAAGGTCGCTCAGCGGGTTATGGGGAGAGTTATCCTTGGAGTTTCTCTGCGTGATAAACTTAGAAATGAGGATATCCGCAGTAGAACAACAGTGACCGACATAGCCCAACAGATTAGTAAGCTGAAGTGGCAATGGGCCGGTCATATAGCTCGAAGAACCGACAACCGATGGGGAAAAAAGGTTCTCGAATGGCAGCCTTGTACCGACAGTCGAAGTGTAGGGCGTCCCCCCACTAGATGGAGTGACGACCTGGTAAGATATGCAGGAAGTCGATGGATGCAGGTGGCTCAGGACGTGCTTTGTGTCATTCCTTGGGGGAGGCCTATGTTCAACAGTGGACTTGTGAAGGGCTTTGATGATGATGATGCTGATGATATTTTCATTCGCTGTTTAGCCAGTTTTTAGTTGACATGTTTGCGAAAATCGGGACGGAAAAGTTGAGTTATATCAGGAACAATCAGGCGCAGCTTAGAGCGGACAGTTATATACACTTGCAAGATACGATAGGGAGACAGGACCTTGATGATAATCAGCTGGGTCAAAATGTGGTGCTGCCTTCTTCTTCCACTGGTACCTTGCTGCATGAGCGGATACAAGTTGCCATAACGTATGGGCACTACGGCCGTCCCGATCTCTTTATAACATTTACTTGCAATCTTCGATGGGATGAAATCACGGAGATGCTTTTACCTGGGCAAAAAAGTTATGATAAACATGACATAATAGCCAGGGTTTTTTACCTCAAAGTTTAGAAAATAATGGCACTTCTAACCAAAGGAGAAATATTCGGAGAGGTACGTTGTTTCATGTTCTCTACCGAATGGTAGAAACAGGGTCTGCCTCACATTCACATATTTTTGTGGATGGTTAACCGCATTTCGTCTGACATGGTGGATGAACTTATATGTGTTGACATACCAAATCCAAATGAGGATCCTATCTTATACGACATTATTAAAACAATATGATACACGGTCCATATGGGAACCTTAATAATAATTGTCCCTGCATGAAAGATAATAAATGTAGCAAAAATATCCCAGACAATTGTTGAGAGATACACATAAAGGTGACGAAGATTACCCGCAGTACAGGACACGATCTCCGGCTGACGGTGGCTTTACACTTAAATTAAAAGACATTGATGTAGACAATATGTCTCCTACAATAAGGTTCTGTCACGGACATTTAAGGCACATATTAATGTAGCACTTTGCAATTCTGTTAAATGGTTAAAGTAAATTAAGAACGGCAGTGATCAGGTGGCTTTCGTGCTAGAAAACAAAAAGGACGAAGTCAAATTATATGAGAGTGGGCATTATTTGAGTTATCCGGAGGCAGGTTGGAGGATTTTAGAGATTTCCATACATGAAAGGTTTTCCACAGTCATACATTTAGTTGTCCCCTTGAAAATGTTTTATTTTAATTCTGACAACCTCGCAGACAAAGTTAATAGCCCCCCAAAAACGACACTGTTAGCATTTTTTGATTTATGTCAAACAGATGGTTTTGCCAAAACCAAATTTTTGCTAAGACAAAAAAATAAATTTGTGAAAATGAAAATAGGAAAACCCGTTAATGGCTGACCAGGAATAATGAAAAAACACGCTCTAGGTCACTCTACCTACACGGTCCACCCGAATAACACAGAGTGTTACCAATTTCGCTTACTTCTGCACGAGTTTAGGGGTCCAACATCCTTCAATGACTTGAAAACTGTCAACGATGTCCTCCAACCAACTTTTCAATTAGCTTGCATGAAACTTAGCTTGCTAGAGGACGACAAACATTGGGATTCTGCCCTAGAGGAAGCAGCCTTATGCGAGTCGCCATTTAAAATGCGTGAACTTTTTTCTATAATGCTGGCATTCTGTCAGGTTACAAACGCACTATGTGTTTGGGCAAAATACAGGGATAGCCTATCAGAAGACTACAAACGATAAGTGGAAAGGCTTTCTGGCATTATAGATGAACATCTAGCAGATGAAATCTACAATAAATATCTGATCACAATAGGAGAAGCTGTATTAACATTAGAGCGACAAAACCTACAGCAGTACGGGTTGCCTCAGCCTCAAAAGTCAGAAGGCTTACACAATAACCGGGACTAACTGAAGAAAACAAGTTAAGATGTCAATTTCTTAGCAAAACTGGTGTCAAGTAGTGAAGGCTCTCTAATCAATGACCAAAGACATATCTATTATAAAATACTTTCCAGTATGGACGCAGGTGTAGGTGATATCTTTTTTTTTTGGATGCTCCTGGTGGAACAGGGAAGACTTTTTTCTACTAAATTTACTGTTGGCCAAAGTGAGAAGCAATCGTGATATCGCCTTAGCGGTCACATCGTCCGGATTTGCTGCCACTCTGCTGGAAGGAGGTAAAACTACACACTCCGCATTTAAACTTCCTCTTGATTTGATAGAAAACGTAACCCCACTCTGCAATACACCCAAACAAAGTAATACAAAGTAATATGGCAGAAGTACTCCGCAAAATGAAATTATTTGTTTGGGATGAGAGTACTATGGCTCATAAAGGGGGTTTCGAAGCCCTAAACAGATATTTGCAATATATTAGGAATAACAATTGTCAAATGGGAGGAGTTACTGTATTGTTAGTAGGCGACTTCCGGCAGACTTTACCAGAAGTGCCCACAGGAACGCGAGCGAAGGAAATTAAAGCGTGCGTGAAGCGGTCTCATTTGTGGCCTTCATCTGTCAAAACTGAGCCTTACCAAAGATATGAGAGTCCATCTTAGGGGAGATGTTAGACATAGGACAGTTCTCAGACCTGTTGCTTAAAATAGGAAATGGTGATCCCGGAACTGGACAATAATATAATTCTCCCTACGGAGTTAGGTATAATTGTACCCAATGTAGAACAGCTTATAGCTAAAATTTACCCAAACATTAATAATATTGACGATAAATCTGCAGAATGGTTATGCGAGCGTGCCATCGTAACACCAAAAAACGAACAAGCCTTAGTCATAAATTAAATACTTTTGAGGCAACTATACTGACAGGTTGTTCTCGAGGCCAGTCTGTATTTTTTTATAGGATAGGGTGACAAACGAGCGCACAGTCCACATGATGGTAAGTGATTGCTGTGGCCCATAGACATATACATTTATTCTTTTTTGCGAATCAAAATGCAGATGCGTTGTCACCTGTGAGGACTAAGATGGAATGCCTCTTTTCCAGTAAAAAGGGTCTCCGGTTCTCTACACTCACCATACGAAACACACAAGTGTCAAGCTGCCATTTTACGCTGGTATTCTGTGAGAGCGTGGTCCTTCCCCGGTCGAGCCGACCCATTCGTGCTACAACTATACTACTAATATAGCTGCAGCATGGCTCTACCACGTAGAAAAATTTATTCCTAGGATTCCCCTAGCACCATCAAATTACCCCTTCAAATTCAAGAGAGTGCAGTTTCGTATCAAAGTCTGCTTCACCATTACTATAAAAAAGCTCAAAGTTAAACTCTTAAGGTAGTGGAAGTAGACTTGAGAGAATGCTGCTTAATTGAGTCAGGCGTTACTTTGCGGAAATCCGTTATAAAAAATTACCTAATAATTAATTTTTTATAACGGATTTTTACCAATCTCGATGAAGGATTCTCCCACGGTCAGTTGTATATGGCATGCTCCAAAGTAAGCGCACAGAGTAGCCTGGTGATTCTAGCATCCGAAGGAAAATAAAAAAATATTGCTTACAAATAAATACTGTGGTAGATGTAGTATTTCGATTTCGTTGTAAAAACGATAATACCCCCGTGTAACTTTCACCAGATCAAAGGCCGCGCAACATTTATATCAAAATTTTATTTTATTTTCATGTTTATTTAACCTTTAAATCCCTACACTATGTAATAAAGATTATTATATTTTATAAGTATTCAAATATTGTATCATAATAATTTATATGTTATAACAAAATTAATAACCTAAAAAACCAATTAAAAATCCAATTAGAACTATTTTCTTCTACATGGACGAAGTCGCGGGCAAAAGCTAGTCAATAGTAATATGCTACGAAAGGAACTTCGTTCCAACCAAGCGTTCCACGACGCTCTATTGTACTATAGCTATTATCGAAAAGATGCTGCTGCCCATCTCTTGCCAGTTTCCCACTCTTACGACACCCTCGGGAAGATATGGGATAGTGGATATTCCTAACCGCCACTACACGACTACTAAATTAAATAACGTAAATAAATTATATAAATTTTTACAGTGTGGTAGCGGCGTGATAGAATCAATCGATCTAATTCGTTACGTGGGCATCGTGAAAAGCGAAGAAAGTGTGGATAAAGAATAAAAAAACTCATGAAGCCGACAGGCTTATTATGCTATACGTAAAATACCATAACTTGCCTAACCCGGCGTCGGATATCAGGGTAAAAGGTGTGGGGCGTCTGATACTGCGATCGTAGGCGATTGTCAATTCACCTGCCAAGCGCGATGACTGTGGCAAATCCTTCTTACCATGGGAAAGGCTCATATTCAGTAGTAGAATTTTTACAGGTTCATATACAAGAAAGAAAGAAAGAATTAAAGAAGGACTTTATTTTGTCACATGCCATTGACGCACACAACAATATACAAAACTCTAAATTAAAAATATCATTCAGTATGAGTTGCAATAAAACCACAAAGCTGTAAGAATTTTCTTTAATGACCAAGGCCTTGCAGTCTCGTGGCCAATAAAATAATCTGATAATGATAATGATGGTAAATATTACTGAAAAAAGTATCATGCTTTCTTGCATTTATATTATCTTTGAGATACAATAGCACAGTATGAAAGAGTAAATGTTTATTTTAAAAACCAGATCATATTAAATAAGGCCCGTGGAGAGATAAAGCTACGTGACAGATTGCGTACACAGTTACACCGTATAAAGTAATTCAAAAAACTAGCAAGCAGACAGTGGTTCTTTTCTTTTTCTGCCGACTTCCAAAAAGAAGACGGTACTCAATTCGAGTGTATGTTTTTTTTATGTGTGTTACCTCATAACTTTGTACTGGGCGAACCGATTTCGATGATTTTTTTTTATATGAAAGCTGATAGTTCTCGTGTGGTCCCATATGAATTTGATCAAGGTCAGACCAATGGTTATTGAGTTATTCTTAAATAACCTATATTGAAGTCGCTTATATTGAAGTCGGCTGTACAAAATTTTTAATTTTAAATTATATTGTTTGCATACCTTGTAGATATGTATTAAATATTGTTATGGCTAGCGAAGAAAAACTGACCTTAATATTGTCCACAAAATCCATAGTTGTTGCGATTTACTTTGAGCTACTGTAATACTTATTTTGATCACCGGAGGAGTTACGTAAGCATTTCACCTACTTTTGTGTTCCGTTTATACGAGTATGGAGAACCAATACACAGGGCGTGAGACATTCCATCAATCTTTCTTCACCTTAATCATCGGAGGTTACAACGCATGTGTAGCCTCCATTGTATGAAGTCAGTAACTGATATCTAAAGGCTTTGATTGCAGTCAATTTCCATCATGACAGCTCAGTTCTTACTAAATAATTCCACAAATAAACCGACCAGGCTTAGATATTATTTCGAAATCAATCTGGAACACTAGGTAAACCATTATCAAAAATTCAATGCGCTATCTCTTCTACAAATCATACAGTCTTCCTTTTGAGTGGACTTATTGAAATACCACATATATAGCGCGAAAGTTAATATTAAAAGGTGTCGAGGTAGACCGAGACTAACTTTCGAAGACCATGTGAGCAAACTGCTCGAAGAGGGTAGGGTCAAGAGTACTCGGATACCTAGACGTGCATGTATGAAGAAGATAATGAATCTGAAAGAAGCAAGAGAGGTATGTAAGGATCGTGACACTTGGCGATCTGTTCTCTCTGGCTACCCCGTCAGGGATTGTGCGTGAAGATAAATTATTAAATACCTACTTACTTTGACGAATGCAACCCAGACATTTCTAATTAAACATTTACCAAATACGCTAAATTACCAGAAAATTTGATGATATCCAAAGTGAACTCAAATAACCAACATAGCCCAATGGATAAGCAAGCTGAAGTGGCAATGGTCCAGCCAGAGTAGTAGAGTAAAGGGCGATCTTCTCTAGAGGAGATACAGGAAGTCGATGGATGCAAACTGGCCACCAATGGAGAGGAAAGTTTATAAGGCTACAAAAGTAAAGTAACACTACGTCAACAACCTACTGCTTTGTCCTTTTCTTCATTAGACGAAAGATTTTGCCGCCCTGTTCCAATATCTCTTGGCGGACTTCACATGAACTTTTTTTTAATTTAATATATTTTTTAAATTTACTATATCTCAGACATGTAGGTTTCCTGACGGTGGCTACCATCACCATTACAATCGTGCACGTCAACTTAGGCAGTTGGTTTATTTTCGTACTTACTACTACTACTTACTTCTGCCCGCGTAAAATTTTAACGCGGGCAGAACGCCGTAAACGCCTAAACATGTATTCCAACAAAGACAAAAGATAGATGCAAAAGATCTTTATTCGCACAAACAGACAACAATACGTGATTTTTTGTCTTGACTGCAACATTTCTCATGATTATTAACTAAGATGAAAATGCGGCAACTGGCCTGCACAACTTGAAAAAATTCCTCATACCTTCTACGCTTAGCAGATGAGTCCCGTGATCAAAGAACCCTCTTATTCACTCACATTGGTGAATTAGAAGGGTTTTGATGTATATTATTATAATAAAGGAGAATAGATGCATAATTTTTATATGTATATACATGTTTCGATTTACAAATGTGAAAAGCTAAAATTTGCCAATTATTCCTTCAAATTCAGACATTTTTTATACGTGGTAGAGCCATGCTGCAGCTATATTAGTAGTATAGTTGTAGCACGAATGGGCCGGCTCGACCGTGGAAGGACCACGCTCTCTCAGAATACCAGCGTAAAATAGCAGCTTAACGCTGCTGTGTTTCGTATGGTGAGTGTAGAGAACCGGAGAGCCTTTTAACTGGAAATTAGGGGTGACATCTCATCTGCATTTTGATTTTTAATTGGAGATAAGTATACTCGTAGATGTCTATGGGCGACAACATCCTCTTACCATCAGGTGAACTGTGTGCTCGTTTGTCACCCTTATCCTATCAAAAATCATATTTTCATAATTACCCAAACACTTAAAATAACAGATTATACTTATTGCGTATACTATATAAGCATTACAAATCTAAGTTATTTCTTTAATAGAAAATAATTTCACTTAGTTCCAATACATTACAAAACATGTAATTCATAAAATCACATTTGGTGCGCTATGATGCTAACAACAAACAAGAAAAATGGTCACTGGCAAACCGGCATTTTTAATGCGTTTAGTTGATAACTGAGAGCCGTTCGTGGCGCTCGTGCTTCCGCCGATGTTGCACGACGACGCGCTGCATATCCTCGTCACCCAATAGTCGTGCTCTAATCTGTTTCACAAAGCTACCCGTCAAAAAAAATCACTTAACTAACATATACCTACACCATTTAGTTTGATCAAAGTAGTAACCATTGTAATTAGTAATCTAGTGCATTGAAGAACACCATAAAAAAGAACAAATATAAATTTAGAAAATCTCACCAAACTTCACGAGAGTTGGCGATAACAATTGATACAAGGTACCTATATAGTTTCCTTTATTAGTATAGTAGAAGAGTTCGTTGTACGGTATGACTTATGCATCACTTTGAAAAACAGTTTTCATTCTATTGAATACAAATTCAAGTAGAAATTGTTTTCTTTCAAGGCTTAAAATTGATCTACTATAGGATAATTTAATGTCTTACCTGTATGAATATATATAAAATATTCTGTCATGCAGTGTGTAAAACCCAGCTCGCATAAACCTATAGCCATTTTCATATCTTCTCATAAAGGCATAATTTAGGAAACATTTTGTTTCAGTTAATTCTATCAAATGATATCTATAGACTTTAAATAAGTGTTTATTGTTCGTTTCTATTTAAATCGTATGTTACATTTAACGGCACATAACCACGTCTTATTTGAAACCAAAATAACAATGGGATCTTGAAATGTATTTAATCAAAGCATGGGATTTCGAATTACAAGCAAAATAAGCGTTATAATTTGTTTAGCTAAGAGTAGCGTGAAACAGTAATTTTATTAAAAAACTTGCAACCCGGCCCGGCTTCAACTGAAAAAATCTACCCACTCTTCTGCCTAATCTGCCGACTCCACTCTTGGCAGTTCGTTACATTTCATAATAATTGTTTCGGTGATTGCGAAGATTATTCCGGACAGGCAGAGATAGACAGACATAAATTTTATAAACGGTTATTCATAATAGTATGCAATGAGCTCAAAAAATACAGTTATATTTCGATATAACTTTTTAACAAAAATTAATTTTTAATTAAGGATAAGTAACTTATTGTGGTTTATTGGAAAAACGAACATTAAAAGTTACAGCCTAATAAGTGTCCCACTTCTGGACACAGGCCTCCTCTCACTTCTACTCTTGCATACCAATGCGTGTTAGTGGAGTTCACATGTCTTCGAAATATTTTTTTGATTTCTCAGACATGATGTTTTTCTTCAATCCGACAGCATAGTAAATCAATACTTAATTTTGTAATTAGAAATTTCATTGGTGTCGGCAGGGATCGAACCCGAGTTACTCGCATAGGTATTGTGAAATTTAAAGCGAGCGATTAGCTCCCTGTAAATTTATTCATTAATTAATTAGCCCCCGTACCTTGGGAGAGGCCCATGTTCAGCAGTGGACATGTGGAGCGTTTTAATGGTGATGATAATTATGATGATTACTAGCCCCTGAGTTACCAAGGCTCATCATTACAAGAATCATCATTCATCACGAAAAAAATAGCAATATTCAAAGATAATGTGCTAACGTCGTTCATCAACAATATGCCAATTGTGATATGAAAAAGCTTTGCGTCCATCTTAGGGATAAATCTCTCTCTATCTATATCATTGTTTTTACAAAAATGTATATATATATAATATTTTCTAATGCGGTGACAATTTTACGCAGTTTGAAGAAGAGGGATCTAGTCCAGAAGTTGTTGTTGAATTGTACTTACATTAGATTTTGATTAGATAGTATAATGACAATCGGGACTAGCAATGCAATTATAACTCTTGTGGGAACCGCTTACCTATGGAAAACACTCCACAACAGTTGCGTCTTTCTCCTTCTTCTTCTTGTTCTTCATCATTATCATCATCATAAGCTCAACGAGTCCACAGCTGGACGTCAGCATCTCCTGATGGGTAGAATTTGCTTTATTCACTACGTTTGGCAGTTGCATTATCGATCGTAGGTCGGTCGGTCGTAGATTCTAGCATTTTAAGTGGGACGTAAACTAAATGTATATACCACCATCTTTTTTTCTGGCGTTTCAAATAATCTTATTCCAACACCCATCACACTTACAGACTTTAATACACTACTTCTTACACTTATTTCGTACACTATGTCTTAACAAAGACTTCAGAATGTAAAAAAAAACGAAAGAAAGAATTCATAAGTTTTAGTTCTTTGAAGTCGGCATTTACTTATAATCAAAAGTATTTTTTAATCCCCATAGATTATCATATTATCCCTTACTGCGGTTCTCTTTATTATTTTGTATTACAAAAAGAAAAGTAATATGAATATATATAAATAATTCTAATAAAAGTCATCATCATTCATCATTACAGCCCTTCACAAGTCCACTGCTGAACATAGGCCTCCCCCAAGGAATGCCACAAAGCACGGTTCTGAGCCACCTGCATCCATCGACTTCCTGCATGTCTTACCAGGTCGTCACTCCATCTAGTGGGGGACGCCCTACACTTCGTCCGCCGGTACGAGGCCGCCACTCGAGATACTTTTTTCCCTATCGGTTGTCGGTTCTTCGAGCTATATGGCCGACCCATTGCCACTTCAGCTTACTAATCCGTTGGGCTATGTCGGTCACTCTGGTTCTACTGCGGATATCCTCATTTCTAAGTTTATCACACAGAGAAACTCAGAGCATAGCCCTCTCCATAGCTCGCTGAGTGTACTTGGATCTTCCTCATCCGGCCAGCAGTGAAGGACCAATAAAAGTATGGAGTACTTATTACCTAAATAACTAACATTAAAAAAATTTGCAAATATCCTAACTTTTCATTTCAGTAATGGCGTAAAATTACTCCGTAATAATAACATTACCAGGCAATTCGCTAACAATACATGAAGACGCAGATAAAACAAAAACTTAATTTTAGCTTCGTAAAAAATGTCATTGTTTTATTATTCTAAATTGCAGGATTTTCCTTTAAAGTTTTGTTTAATAAGAAGTATAAACTAAATAAACATTATGCATTATACTATAATACACAATACGTAATATTTAAATATTAAACGTATTGTGCGTAGCCAAAAATTTCATAAAAAGTTATAAATCCTGTCGCATTTAATTTAAACTTATTTAATTATTTCGTTTCGATATTAGTTTCGATTAGCTTGCAGTTTGTAATACTCATTGTTACAGAGGACTGAGCTATTTGACGTCATATTATAGTGAACTCGTGCCATTATTAGGGCTTGGAACTGACCTAAATAGACGCTCAAACTAGGAGGATGATAAAGGCTAAATGAATGGTGGTGGGTATAATAAATTTCAGTGCTTGGCCGATTAGTAGATGGTTTCATGTCAAGCGAAGGTTAATGTTTTATTCATAAAATGTGTATCATACGTTGGCCTGGATAAAGTTGGATGAATTTTAATGCAGCAATTGTACCATCTCACTTTAGAGAAATAAGATTTTGATAATCTGAATATAAAACTAACATTGCTATTATGTATCCCCTGTTAGTTCCTTGCTGGTTCTTTCTAGTACATAAGTAGGGTGGATGCCCCTATTACGAGCCTTTTAGTGCCAATTTTAACTTTAAAATTTCTTGCTATTTTAATTAGCGCCCAATATTTTTATTTTATTTTAATCGATAGGTTATTTATCTAAAAATGTAACAAACATTTATTTACAATAATATTATTTCAAGAAGTATTTTAAAAAAGACGATAAGCAAAAAAAGGCGTTATCGCTCAAATTCCAGCCATCATGTACCGAATGTCGTCCTTTTGTGTACTTAATGCCAGAATAGCATAGGGCTATGCATTTTGATTTTTTGGGTGTAGGTATGTCTTAGGGGCACAGAAATAAATTTGTAACAACTCTTTTTTGAAAATTTCTTTTTTGAATTATGCATGTCACAAGCATAGAATATGTATTAAGACAGACGACAACAATTATTTTATTTTAATGCTTTACTCCTTACCTTCCTATGTTTTAGCTTTAAGCAGTTCCAATTTTCTTTTAACACTAAACAGTTAATTAAAGCAAATTATGGTAAAAAATATGTATACATCGATTTCTTGTAATTTAATCATCCAAGTTTTTGAATCTTCATCATCATTTCAGCCCTTACAAGTCCACTACAGAATATTCTCCTCCATAGACAGCCGCAAAGCATTGTCCTGAACCACTTTCCTTGTTATGACTTTTTCATTTATGTACTTAAGTTATAATAAAATTAATATTACTAAGTTGTAGTTAATTATATTTATTGCTTGCGTTATGTTTTTATATTGTGTTTTTAACATATACCAAATGTCTCATAGAAAAACAAGTACATCTTTTGCTAAGCTTTAAAATCAAAAACCAATTTTAAACTATAAACGAATTGATCATAACTTCCTTAACTATAATGTTCTAATTAATGATGTTTATTCCAGTTTATGATAGCAACAGACAGAAGACAAACGAGCATGCGGCTCACCTGATGGTAAGTGACTACCGCCGCCCATGAACAACTGCAACACCAGGGGAATCGCAGAGGCGTTGCCGGCCTTTTAAAAAGGAGTACGCTCTCTTCTTGAAGGTCCCTAAGTCGTATCGGTCCGAAAAAATATCTGGTGGTAGTCGATTCCACAAGGAAATTGTGCGAGGAAGAAAATTATTGGTTTATATTACGTGGCTGAAATTAGGTACTTCTTATTATGTACGTCAAACCCAACAAACCTGACGGCCGAGATTATGCATATCACATTTCATAGGTATATCTAATTACAGTCCCATTAATTTACACTAAAAGAAAATAAAAAAACTTTTAAATTTTAAGGAAAATAGCTGCATTACTATGTGTATAGTGACATTCATACAAATCAAAAAGCCTAAAGATGAACTAATGTAAAATATGCTTAATTTTATCGGGGCCATAATTAGTCAAAAAATTAGGAAAAGGAGTTTTTCCATTGCGTGCGTGTTTTGATTTTTAATTTAACACTCTTAGATTTATAACTGTGTGGTAATATTTGAAATAGACTTTCCTCTAGTTACGAACAATTTTTCAGCCGACAATATTTCTAGTTAAGACTACTTGAAACCTTATTTACGAAGTAGTAGTAGTAGTAGGAGCGTGGCTGGTATTAGGCGCATCCACCCTATTTTCCGGATATTACATACTATCTTCTATGTTAACATAAAATAGTAAAAATATTATTAGGTACATATTTTTAAAAATATAATATAATATGCCGATAAGAATGTTTGTCTACCACTACATGATATCCAACTTATATGTAAACAAATTAATATTGACCCAAGTAAATTTGGCTTTTATTCGATTGGAGGCTTTATATACTACTCGACATTAGACAAAATTACATTTAAGGGTATAATGAAGTTTTTAGTTTGTTATAATCATCATCATTATTTCAGCCTTCAACAAGTCCACTGCTGAACATAGGTCTCCTCCATAGACTGTGTCATATTTTCATAGTTTCCTCACATGACAGGAGAATCGGCATCTTCAGTTTTTTATTATTTTGAGTTGCTATCAGGAAGATACTACTGCCCATCTGCTCCTCCCTCTGTCACCTCTCACTACACCCACGGGACGACATAGGCCACTATTTTTAATAAAATACAATAACCCTTTTTATATTTAATCTATAACTTTAAGTGGATTGTACATTTTATTTTACTTTAATTTACCTATATTTATTAAATCCGTATTTTAGTGCGATAAAATTTTTTTTTCAGAATATTACTCTTCCCGTAAATCCTAACAGTAAGCAAAATAGTATCTAAGTAGGAAATAAGCTTTCTTTTTGATCCATAGTTATCTATCTATATATAATCGAAATACCAGTGAGTGACTGACTCATCACGAGATCTCTAAAACTATACACCCGATTGACTTGAAATTTAGAATAGTCCCATCAAAAAAAAACTTAATAGGTCCCGCAATAAAATATTATCGTGCACCCAGCGAAGCGAGCGGGGGTATCAGCTAGTGAATTAATATAACTATAGTATGTGCCAAATCGATTGAGAAAAACGGACAATGACCTTTCGGTCGTTTAACCAGGGGTTACAAACCTTCAATATATAGGCACATTTTATATGTAGTACTTTCTTTATTTATAATGATTTTTTTATAATGATTGATATAATATATATTTATTAACTATTATTAAAAAGTTATGTGAAAGATCGCTGTAGAAGAAAAATCATCTATTGTTATAAAGTACTTTATTCATTTAACAACAAAAAACATTAATTTATAACACATATAAAGATTCGAGTGATAACGACACCGAATAAGTACGTACTTATGCAAAAGATAAAACTTTATTTTTAATATTATATAAGAACTTTATTTTTATTCGGTGCAATCATCACTCGTATCTTCACTTGATGAACTATCTGTAACATTAATTATAAAGCGATCTGCAGTTTGGTCAATTCTATCATCCATGCCACGCATTTTTTGTTCAACCTTAAGGACATGCTGAACACAGTTTTTCCATTTATCTGGCGTGATTTGAGTTAAACCATCTTTAAGTAAATTTTTAACATCTTTTAACTTGAAAGTTGTATTTTTTCGTGCAACGTACCCTTTCACATCTGCCCACACAAGTTCAATGGGGTTAAGCTCACAGTGATAAGGAGGTAACCTTACCACTGTGATGCTTTTTTCTTTTGCCATCTCGTCGGTGACGTAACTTCGATAGTTATCTTTAACTGCCTTTATTTTTTCCATTAAGTGGGTCTTTGTGTCCGAGGGCACGTATGCGATCTGTTTAGATTCTAGCCATTCCTGCATATTTTGTTTCCGCCAAGACATTGTTGGGGTTTTTTCTAAACGTCTGGAGTGGTAACTAGCGTTATCCATAACTATGACATCGCCGCTTTGCAGTTTTTCTATTACTTTTCTAAACCAGTCCTCGAAATGGAGAGCGTCCATACTCTCATGGTAGTCACCAGTAGATGATGATTCAAATACCCAATCACATCCCTCCAAAAAGCCATTTTCATTGCCAACGTGTACAACTATTAATCGCTTTCCTTTACCCGAAGGGGCTTTCGCGCCAGTAGAGTAGCCTTCTAACCGTGATTGACGAGAAGATTCAATTGTGGTGTCTTCCCATACCTTTCCCATAGTATGACCTGCGTTAATCCATGTTTCGTCAAGGTAAAAAATGTTACGTCCCTCGTTTCTTAATATTTGTATTTCTCTCAAATATCTGGTACGCCACAGAACTATCTCTGGGCGATCTATTAGACCACTTTTTCTGTTTCTCTTTATATATTTGAATTTTAAATGGCGCAACACACGTCGCAGGGAAGTTTTGCTCAAGTTTGGCAACTGGTCATCTTGATTTATACTGAGCAAAATTTTGTCTAAAGTCGGTAATTCTCCTGCAAGAAAGAACTGATGCACTTTCGCTCTTATAGCCGATTTATCAAAATCGTCCAACTTGTCAATTACAGACTTTTTTCTTTTATTAATTATTCCCTTTTCTGGTATTTTATGGGAATCTCTATACACGCTTAATACGCGATATATAGTGCTCTTGCTGACTCCTGAGATCTCCGAAACCTTTTCTACCATATTAACGTTTGAAGGATACACGTCTTCGGGCCAGGTGTTTTTGACATATTTGTATACATTAATGATAATCTCTTGTTCCCCGACCGACAAAGTGGTAGGTTTTCTCTTTTTTACTGGTGACGTTAAAGGTGCTCCAGAAGATGGGCCTGTAAATAAATGACAAAAATATACTACCATAGTACTACATCACATAAATACATATTGTTTTAGAAAATAAATACCACATGGTCACATAAAAAGAGCGCTTTAAGAAATAGAAAGGCTACGTCGTCGCATTTGTACCTATTTGTACGTACCTGCTACGTTTATTATGGGTCGGCGACGTCTCTTTCCACTTGATGTTGAAGGACCGGGTCCTTCACCAAATTCTCCTGAACTCATGTCGATTTAGTAACGACCGTCACAGTAAAACTAATATAACAGATTCAAAAAACAAAAACTTAACGATATAACAAATTTAACAGTAAAAACTCAACTAAAACAATGCAATGAATGCTATGAATTACCCGAGACGTACACACGCAAGCGCTATCCGAACACGAATGAAAACAAAATGGCGGACCGGCCCAAAAAAGGTGACGCATCTCTGGCTGCCATTGTCACGTTTCTTTTAGAACGAACTGACGTAACGCGCGTTTTGTTTATTTTAAAGGGATGAATTTGCAAAAGCTCAATATGGTGATTATATTGCTTCAAATATTTTTTTAATATGAAACTGTTATTAAATGAATTGCTGCGTTACTTACCATAAATTGAAATATAAAATATAACACATTTTTCGCGATGTACCGTAAGATTTTACTATGTTTATAGGAACCACAGACAATATTATTTAAGAAACAAAAAAACAAAACATATGTGCTGACCTAGAAGTGGGAATAATATCAATATTTAAATATTGTTATCACATCTAAATTGAGATTTTGTAAGTTACGCCTTTTGACACTCGGCTCATATCTGAGGTCATTGTCCGTTTTTCTCAATCGATATGGCACATACTATAGTGTCAGTAGTGTCATATTTGATTTCATCATCGTTATAAAACTTAGTAGTACTTTAAAAGCCTAGCCTAGTTATAGGTAAACGTTTACGTTATGAATATTTAGCACATGAAAGGAGTGGTGAAGTGATACAATATGTAAAATTAAATGCAATAAGAATCAATGTTAATTACAGTACAAGTACTAATGAAAACCGAACACATTCTTATAAGATCATGAATAGAACGGTTCAAAAGTCCAATTAGGAACTGTGAGCTTGCTAATAAGACATGGCGGGTATCTATTTTATAAAGGCTTTTTAAGGCCTTTTCAAAATTAGTTTTCATTATAATTAGTACATTTACATTTACGTAGGTACTTTCCGTACTTGTCAAAATTATGTTTACTTACATATTACATTGCTGGGGTTGTGTTTCACCACAGATTTATATAAAAATCTTACGGTGAAATAATTTTTTGTTTGATTTCAAATTTAAAATATTGATTCAGTTTTTATTGCACTACCCTGATAATATTAAATTATTTTATAAAATATGTAGTATCTATATACGATTCCTGGGGAGTGCCATAAAGAAAATCATCATCTCAGCTCGTTTCGTGAGTCGTAAGAGTTAAAAAACATTATTATGGCCTACAACAGGTGGGGGTATATCTCGAATTTGTATTTTATAAAATAAGAGTGACAAACGAGCCCACAGTCCACCTGATGGTAAGTGGATGCTGTCGCCCATAGACATCTACGAGTATATTTATCCTCAATTAAAAATCAAAATGCAGATGAAATGTCACCCCTTTTTTTTGCGGATGGAAAATCATCAAATGACGCCTTTCGCTCTGGGTGGAGCGGAAGGGAGTGTCAGACTTTTACTGACTAAAAACCATCCGTGTTCCTTCAGTGCCCTTACGTTCCGGAGCCGCGGTATCTCTTTCGAACAGCCCGCAGCCCCGGCAGGCGTCGGCCCTTGCGGGCCCCTTCACGATGCTGACAGCTCTTTGAGGCGCGCGTGGAACAAAACGCGCCGTCGACACGGCCTGTCGTCGTTAGACGGACGGACGGCGAGCTACCCATTGCTCGCCATCCACAGGCCCGCGCCTACGGTGGCCGGGGGCCACGACGTAGCCCCCGACGCCCGGGGCGTCTCCCGCGGCGGCCGGGAAGGAAAGCTGCTGCTCTCTCCTTCTCCCGCTCCGCCACCTCCTTCGCTAGCATCACTGCTTCGCAGAAGGTGGTGACGGCATCCCATTCCGTCTCGCTCCGGACCATGGCTTCGACCAGGGCCGGACGCGAGAGGTCGCCGCCGCCTATCGCCGCTACGAGGACACGGCGGTGCTCCGCCCAAGCAGGGCACACCTCCACGGTGTGCTCCACCGTGTCCTCCGGTCGATCCTCGCAGTGGGAGCACCCGGGCGTTTCCTCCCGCCCGATTCGGTGCAGGAACCTCCCGAACACACCGTGTCCGGTGAGGACCTGCGTCAGGCGGAAGGTGAGGACGCCGTGGCGTCTCTCAAGCCACTCCTCAAAGAGGGGTCTTATCGCCGCTATAGTGGCGTGCCCAGCACGGGGTTGCGACAGTCGCTCTCTCCATGTCGCCATGAGATCACGCCGGAAGTCTGTCCGCTGCACGACAACTTGCCGCGGCAGCGGAGTGTCCCCCCGGCATAGTGCCTCCGTGCGCCATTCGTGCAGGCGCGCGAGGACTATCGCCTCCAGATCCCATGGCGGCAATCCGGCAAGGAGGCACGCCGCCTCGCGGGAGATCGTGCGGTAGCCGCGAACCATTCTCACGGCGACCACCCTTTGGGGCGCGTTCAGGTGGTGGACGGCAAGCCGCGCCAAACCACGCGCCCACACCGGGGCCCCGTAAAGGGCCATGGACCGCACAATCCCCGCGTAGAGCCTCCGGCAGGAGGCGTTTGGCCCCCCCAGGTTCGGCAGGAGCCGCCTGAAGGCAGCCCCGGTCCGTTCCAGTTTGGGAGCCAAACGTCGGAAGTGCTCAACGAAGTTCCATCGGCCGTCGAGGACGAGTCCTAGGTACTTCAACGTCAACTCGACGCCGACGGATACCCCTCCTACCATCACTGAGGATCCCGGTGGTGGCCTGTTCCGAGGACCATGGAAGTGCATGGCCTCGGACTTGTGCAGAGCCACCTCAAGACCCAGCTGCCGGATCCTCTCAACGACTATCGCAACCCCGCGTGTCATATTTTCCGCCGCCGCCTCGTACGACCCCCCCTGTGCCAGTACCAGCGTGTCGTCAGCGTAGCAAACTACGCTGACGCCGGTAGGGAGGTCGGCGCGCAGCACCCAGTCGTAACCGATGTTCCACAGGGGCGGCCCCAGAACCGAACCCTGTGGGACACCGCACGACATCTCTCGCCGGTTCCACTCACCGTTGCGACCGGGGTAGATGACGGCCCTGTCCGTCAGATAGTCCCCGACTATACGACGGAGATAGGTCGGCACCCGGTGATACCGGAGTGCCTCCCTAATGCAGCTCCAGGGCATGGAGTTGAAGGCGTTGGCGATGTCGAGAGACACCGCCAAAACAACCCCCCCCCCCCCCTGGCCACTGCATCCCCCGTCGTGAGGGCTCTCACGCGCATGATGGCGTCCACCGTAGAGCGCCTCTTGCGGAAACCAAACTGGTGTTCCGCAAGATCCGGCCCCGTCCCCGCAAGGTGCTCGGCGAGGCGGTTTGCAATGACTCTTTCAAAGAGCTTGCCCACCTCGTCGAGCAGCACCACGGGCCGGTATGCGGACGGAGAGTCCGCAGGGCGCCCCGGATGAAATGTCACCCCTGAGAACTAATTTCCAGTAAAAATGGTCTCCGGTTCTCTGCACTCACCAAACGAAACACAGCAGCATTAAGCTGATATTTTACGCTGGTATTCTGTGAGAGTGTGGTCTTACCCCTGTCGAGCCGACCCATTCGTGCTACAATCATAATATAGCTGCAGTATGGCTCTATCACGTATATTATCTTATATATTGTATATATTATGTCAGATATATATAGTATCTAGACCAGCTCGGCAAACAGAAACAGTTTCGAAAGTCCACGAACTTGGGCATTGTGATTGCTAGTGCGCCTGCCATGCGCAACAATTATCGAAAATTTTCCCAACTATGGGAGAGGCTCATGTCCAGCAGAAGATAGATGCAGTAGATAAAAGATAAATCCCTTATTCTTCCTATGTTTGATTATGCTGATGTGGGTTACTGTTTACATCTAAACAATTACTTACTCAATAAATTGGATCGACTTCTCGACAACTATATCCGTTTTGTTTTCGGTCACACGAAAGTATGACCACGTCTCTTACATATCATATCACACAACGCAGGAATTTTAGAATTCTTAGCACTCTTTTCACCATCCTTAACGATCCATTGGCTCCAGAGTATTTGAAATGTAAGCTTCCATACCTTTGTTCTTCCCATGATTGCAATCTTCAGTCTCTAAATTCCCTCTCACCGTAATGATTTTCTCTCAAACTCCTTCGTAAAAATAAATTAATAAAAATATTAAATATATAATCTACGTATTTAATTACGTATGATCTAGATGCTTGTGTGTGTGTAGGTGTGTGTGTGTGTGTGTATGTGTGTGTGTTAAATTTATCAATAATAGATGTTCCACGCTAGCCCACTGCAATTACACACTTCTCCCACTAACAACAACAACAACAACAAGTACACACTTCCCCCACTAACTTTGGCATGATGTCCATACTTTTATTAAAAAAGTGTTGAAATAAATAAATAAATAAATAAAAATTGTTTACGGGTGAAATAGCAGAAGCAGAGTGTAGGTCTATTAGTAATATTCCATGGTTATATACATTTAAGCACATTTTGTCATGTGGCAGTACGTACCTACTACTACAGAATAAATAATATATTGGTAAATCCAATTGGGCATACCTTAAGCGCATTAAAAAAATTACGTATAACATGATTATAAGGAATTTTTAAAGTAGTTTAAATACATTTCGACAGCACTATCGGCTTCAACATCCTCGAAAACCATGAAAATGACACCCGTGATGAAAAAATTGATACCTATTGCAGCCGCCATCTTGGATTTACATTTCGACAACCCTATCGGCTTCAACACCCTCGAAGCCCATGAAAATGACACCCATGATGAAAAAATTTGGTACCTACTTCAGCTGCCATCTTGGATTTACATTTCGACAGCACTATCGGCTTCAACACTCTCGAAAACCATGAAAATGACACCCAAGATGAAAAAATTGGTACCTACTTCAGCTGTCATCTTGGATTTATATTTCGACAGCACTATCGGCTTCAACACCCTCGAAAACCATGAAAATTACACCCAAGATGAAAAAATTGATATATTTTGCAGCCGCCATCTTGGATTTACATTTCGACAACACTATCGGCTTCAACACCCTCGAAAACCATGAAAATGACACCCACGATGAAAAAATTGGTACCTAATTCAGCCGCCATCTTGTTTTTACATTTCGACAGCACTATCAGCTTCAACACCCTCGAAAACCATGAAAATGACACCCATGATGAAAAAATTTATACCTATTGCAGCCACCACCTTGGATTTACATTTCGACAGCACTATCGGCTTCAGCACCCTCGAAAACCATAAAAACGACACCCATGATGAAAAAATTGATACCTATTGCGGCCGCCATCTTGGATTTACATTTCGACAACCCTATCGGTTTCAACCAAGGAGGTTATAACATATGAGTAAAGAAACCCATGACAAAAAAAAATTATACTACTTGCTTTTAGTACGTACTACTATTATTTATTCTGTGCTTTTAAATATTGTAATAAAAAAAGTCTTATTATTATTATAATTAAGTATTTAAGAAATAATAACGGCGATGGGGACCGCCACCCGTCACGCACAGCCCGACACGGCGGAAGGTGGAGGACAGAGTGCAGAGTTGGCACGTGGAATGTTAGAGGAGGCATGAGAGATAAGACGAATGAGTTGATCGAAATAATGAAAGAAAGAGAATTAGATGTCGTGTGTATGTCGGAGACCAAACGGAAGGGCAGTGGTACTGAAGAGCTCCCTGGCGGGGCGTTAGCTCTATGGTCCGGAGTCCCGGAGAGCGAGAGCGCCCGCCAGGGAGTGGGGGTGCTGCTGTCGTCTCGGTTGGTCGATGTTATGACTGAATATAAGGTTGTGAACTCAAGACTTCTCTGGGTTCGCTTTAAATTGGGACTGACGAAGTTATTCCTTTTGGCTGTTTATGCGCCAGTAGCTTCGTCGTCCAGGGCTGAGCTGGAGGAGTTTTGGGAGAATGTAAGAGAAGTTCTAGATTTGGCTAGGGGAAACGAAAGAATTGTTGTATGTGGTGATTTGAATGGATGGGTTGGTACCGCTCGACCAGGGTACGAGTCGGTGCTTGGAAATTTTGGGGATAAAAGGGTTAATGATGCTGGCAAGCTTATACTGGCGGTATGCAAGGAAAAGGGTCTTCTTGTGACAAACACTATGTTTAATCACAAGAAAATCCATATGTATACTAGAGAAAGAAAGAATGAGAGAAGTATGATCGATTTGTTCCTGGTGGATGAGCGACTGCGAAAACAGGTGATGGATACGCGAGTGTTCAGGGGTGCTGACCTGGGAACGGATCACTATCTAGTGATTACTAGATTTAGGGGTCTGTTCGCGGGTTGGCGCTACCGGACGGCAGTAACAGAACCACAGTCGGTCCGTCGCATCCGAAGCTGGAAGCTTCAGGAAGCGGATACTAGGGACAAATATCATGCGAGGGTAGCCGAAAAGTTTGACACCATCGATGGCAGAAATGAATGTGTGGAAAGAACATGGCAGAACCTTAGGGATGGAATGGTAAGTGCAGCGGAAGAAGTGTGTGGAACGATTAAAAGAGGCAGTAGTAAAAGAAGAGATGCATGGTGGAATGATGAAGTGAAAGAAGCTGTAAAGAAGAAGAAGAAAGCATGGTTAGACTACTTGGCCTCTAGTAATGATAAGGATATGAGAGAGAAGATGGAAGAAAGATATAAGCTGCAAAAAGTTCACACGAAAGCATTGATTGAGGAAGTGCGTGAAAGGTGTAGAATGGAAGCGGACGAAAGGTTGTCGCACAACTTTAAGGAGAACTCCAAACTCTTCTGGAAAGAGGTTGGAAGGACCCGAAGTGGTGCGACGGCCTTAAGAATGAACAAAGTGCTTTCGAGAACTAATGACGTCCTCTCAGACAAATCGGACGTCATGCAGCGATGGAGCGAATTTTATAGAGAAATGTATGCGTGTGATGATCTTAGTGAGGGATCCGGGGATGACGCCGAGACTGGTACGCCAGACCCGGACCTCGATGACACTGAGGTCATCAGTATGAAAGAGATTGAACGTGCGATTCGAAGTTTGAAATGTGGTAAGGCTGCGGGACTAGACAGAGTTACTGCTGAAATGGTCAAGTATGGTGGGCCTCGCGTCTGGGACAGCTTTCATCTGCTGTGCAATTTGTGCTGGCGGACGGGGGATGTCCCGGATGATTGGCGATCCGCAGTCATTGTGCTTTTATATAAAGGTAAAGGTTCACATTTTGACTGCGGGTGCTATCGGGCGATCAGCTTGACCAGCTTAGCAAGTAAAGTTTACTCGAAGGTTTTGACACGTAGGATGCAAGAGAAATCGGAAAGATTTCTATGGGAGGCACAATGCGGATTTAGACCTGAAAGAGGATGCACGGATCAAATGTTTTCTCTCCGCATGATCACGGAAAAGCTTCTGGCTGCTAACCAGAGGATTTTCTGTGCTTTTGTGGATCTTGAGAAAGCATTTGATAAGGTTGTAAGGAAGAAAATGTGGGAACTGTTGCCGGGGTATGGTGTGGATGGTCGATTGCTAAGGGCTGTGCAGTCACTTTACTGTGACTGTAAAGCCTGTGTGCGGGTAGGGCATGACCTGTCACACATGTTTAGCGTCCAAACGGGCGTAAAACAGGGTTGTGTCATGTCTTCCTGGCTGTTCATACTGTATCTCGACAGCTGTTTACAGAAGCTGAAAGATAGCTGTTTGGGTGTGAAATTGGGTGACATTAAAGTAAATTGTCTGCTGTATGCTGATGATGCAGTGCTCATTGCACCATCAGAGGCAGAACTGCAGGCATTAGTCACGTGTATGAAAGAGGAATGTGAAATTAAAGGTCTCCGCTTGAATGCTAATAAAACTAAGGTTCTGGTATTTGAAAGGGACGAAGAGAGAACGAAGTGTGAAATATGGGTAAATCAGGAATGTCTAGAACAGGTAAATGAAATTGTATACTTGGGGAGTGCTTTTAGCCGGGATGGAAGATGTGATTTAGATGTGGACAGGCGTGTCGCTGCCTGGAACAAAGTCAATGGTGCCCTGACTGCGTTAGTCAAAAGGCAAGGCGTAGTGAAGAGTGCACGCCTTGCAATACATAACGCAGTGTTGGTACCGACTTTGTTATATGGCAGCGAAACCTGGGTATGCCAGAAGAAGCATAAAAGCAAGTTGAATGCAGTGGAGATGCGATCTCTTCGTAAAATGTGCGGCGTTACCATGGCCGACCGGAAGCGAAACGAACAGATTCGCAATATGGCAGGTTTGAAAGATGACCTTATCACAAAAATTGATAAGGGCGTGCTTCGATGGTTTGGGCACGTTGAGCGAATGAGTGAAGACCGAATGGTGAAGAAAATATATAGCGCGAAAGTTAATATTAAAAGGTGTCGAGGTAGACCGAGACTAACTTTCGAAGACCATGTGAGCAAATTGCTCGAAGAGGGGAGGGTCAAGAGTACTCGGATACCTAGACGTGCATGTATGAAGAAGATAATGAATCTGAAAGAAGCGAAAGAGGTATGTAAGGATCGTGACACTTGGCGATCTGTTCTCTCTGACTACCCCGTCAGGGATTGTGCGTGACGATAAGTAAGTAAGTAAGTATTTAAGAAATTTGGTTATTCGAATATTGTGTATTTGTACAGCGATATTTTTGAGCCGCTGCAAACAACCGAAACAATGTCCACTCACGAAGGCGACTGAAGCCAAACCATAGATAAATATATATGTAAGCCAAACCAGTGGCATTACAGTTTAACAGTCCATACTATAATTTTTCTTAGAGGTATTATTATGTCATGACAGTTTGTCCATGTTGCAGTAGATGTCGCTTTTTTAAATTTAGCCATGCTAGGCCAATTAAGAATCAAACAAATTAATGAATAGTTTAAAATACAATCGAACCTTGCTAACTTACTATTTTGTTACAAAACAAATTTGTAATAAAATTTTTAGTATAATTTATTTATTTTACATTATTCCCTATATATAATGTACTCTGTGAGCCAAACTAAACTACTCATTACTACTCTCTGGCTGTAGCTTCCCATTTACAGAAATAATTTGTATACGAGGCTACCAAATCAACGAAAATTTCGCCATTTTGGAGCCGAAAAAAATTAATTTTAGCTAAAGAAAACAAAACTACACTGCCATTTACATTCATTGGCTTCCCACATGATAGATGAAGAGATTAAAAAATAGATTGAGTTAAACAATTAATATTTTCAAAAGTTATTGTGTTTACAAGCCACAGGGACATGATAAATCCACACCATAAGCCACTAAAACCCTTTTTTTTATTTAAAAATAGCAATTAATCGATTTAAAAAAATTATTAATAAGTTCAACAATCATTTATCTTTCTAACAATGTGCTTTTTATATCATTTATATGTATAATATGATTGCTAGATACGATTTTATTCGATAAAATGTTGGAATCTTAATTTTTAGGCGATAGTAGAACATACCTTGCGCTTTCGCTTAAGGTATGCAATAGTTACTACATCATTGAGTTATATGTACTACGTACTAGAGATGCCATTCCGAACATTGACTATGTTCAACTGAACTGTAGTGCAATCCATACAAACTAAATATTGCGTAAATTGAAGATTTGTGAATTCCATAAAATAATTATTATTACATTTTATTTAGAAATATGTTTGTTTAGATTAAATTAAGATATTTTATATTAAATTCTTATATTTATTTTATATTAATATCTTATTTTATATCAAAGTCTTCGCGCATACGCGACTACTACTCCCGCGCATGCGCGAATACATAGAGTAGGACACAATTTTCGTTTGGAATGGCTTCTCTAGTACGTAGTACATATAACTCAATGTACTACGTAATATGGCGGCGCAGCGCGGTGGCGTAAGGGATCCATCACTCCATTTCGTTCCGTCGGTAAGTGTCATAAGAGACGACTATGGAAAATACCATAAATACACATCACTTACGATACCTATATAGATATATGGTATTAAATAAGCCACCACATTAGTACCGATCCCCAATTTGTCTGTCAAGTTATTAGAATTTTCCCTATAACATGCTCATGCCCGGTGTACACAGACAGTGTACGGGTTAAAGAGAAAAAGAAAATAACGTAGTAGTAATATTTATCTAATAGTTTTACGTTACTAATTTGGGTCGTTATTAAGCACTTTGATCTATAAACCAAATCTTAGCTTACCGTAACTATTTAAGGTTTCATCGTATTTTGGAGATTAATAACATAAATCAAAAGGAATTACGCTTCTGCTTATTATAAAGGCAGAACCGCGTGGGCTTGTTAAATTAATTGGCTACTATACTTGTCCTTGAGTATACTGTGTACGAATCAAAAGGAAAGCAAAAATTTGTACAAGAATTTATAATCTTATAGCTTCATGCCTGGATGACTGTCCTCGTGCCTTTAACGCCGATATGCGATGTTATCGTATAACATATCTCATGATTATATCAGATAGGGGTAGGTTAAAATGTAACGGTAGCTAGTTCCTGTATGTTCCTGCTGTTCCTGTGCGTAGACAGATCAGTAAAGTAACGTAACAGCCTAAAATACATCCCACTACTGAGCACAGGACTCCCACTTATTACTGAGAGGTTTTTAGTACCAGGAAGAGCTAATCGCGCCTTGCGCGATGCCAGACCTCACCTCCCAGAAATATTTCTCAATTTCTTAGATGTGCAGGTTTCCTCGCTTCACTGTGGAGCACTACTAATCTGCACATTAAATTGCAATTAACTATTTTATTGTAAGTTTTAATGTTATAACTTTAAAAAAAGGGATTTGAAAACCTTTGATTGTAAGGTGCAACCGAAATAGAAATAAACTAAAGAGAAGATTACATGAAAACAAATACTTTTAAATACTTTAAACACTTATAGCAGACATCGCAATTGTTGTTATACCTACTCTAAAAAAATACTTAATAGACAATACAAATTACCACTTACCAAATCCAAATATAACAGCAGAAAAATATAAAAACAATCTCAATCTAATAAAAAAATGGGAACATGCAGAATTACTTTAACTGAGATAATCACCATCAATCACACCTATCTACGTTAATAATTTTCATCAGTACAGGTAAATTACTATTCGATGAAATAACTCCCTTCATAAGCCCTAATGATATAATTACAAATAACTATTTATCTTCGCTACACAAATAAATTCAACTGGAATAAAATAATAGAACCTGGAGAGATGTAAGCAAAATCTCTATTTTATATTCTATTATTTAAATCGCTGCTAGATGGGACAATCTCTTTCCTGCCCACAAAACTCAAGTAATTAGGCGATCTGTGTACTGTTATTTATAACCTAAAATGTAAAGAGTCCCTCAAAGAAAAATTTAAGGAAATAAACATATTAACTTTGGCATCGCAATATATTCATTAAAATGTAATGTATGTACATAAAAACATAAATAGTTTTAATAAGAATAAGGATGTTCATACCTTAAACACTAGGAACAAATATACGCTTGTAATGCCAGTTACTAAACTCCACAGAATTAGTAACTCATTTATGGGGCAATGTATACGCTTTTACAACAAAATCCCAGAACATATTCAGTTAGTCAATAAAGAAGTTTAAAAGTTTTATTAAAGAAAAACTGTACAAAAAGGGTTATTATATGTAATATCAAGGAATACATGAACGAAAATAACCCCTGGGAATAATGTGATCGCCACCATGCTGGTTCTATGAAAATTAATTTAAAAATGTATAAACAACATTATTGTTAAGTGAAATTATGTTTAAAAAAAGTCCCGCTGGGTTTCTTGCTGGTTCTTCCCAGGACAGAGGTATTTTCCGAACTAGTGGTAAATAAAAAATGACTTTCAATAAATATTATGTAATAATCAATATTGAATAAAAATCATTCTATTCTATTCTATTCTATACTGTACACGTGACACATATGTTTTTTATAGAATAGGGTGACAAACGAGCACACAGTCCATCTGATGGTAGGTGGTTGCTGTGACCCATAGACAACTACATTTATCCTCCGTAATGAATCAAAATGCAGATGCGTTGTCACCCATGAGCACTAAAATAGAATGCCTCCTTTCCAGTAAAATGGGTCTCCGGTTCTCTACACTCACCTTACGAAACACAGCAGTGTCAAGCTGCCATTTTGCAATGGTTTTCTGTGAGAGCGTGGTCCTTCCCCGGTCGACCCGACCCATTCGTGCTACAACTATACTACTAATATAGCTGCAGCATGGCTCTACCACGTATGTAGGCTGCTACTTTACTTTCTTACTTTTAATGATTATATCCTGCTGATGAACAGTTTGTCAATTATTAAGATAGCTTTCGTATTACACATAAATAAATTTTACTGTGAGAAACCCGGATTCCTCGCTCACATGAGTACCTATATACAAGCATTTGAGAAGTACCATGAATATTAAACAAACCAAAGCAGACAATTTATTTTTGTATGGTGAATGGTCCCACCATTAATTGTGGTGTAACTTAATGAAATAAATGTCGATTTATTACCATAGAATCTATACATTATTATAGTAATATTAGTTTTACCGTATCTAACGGGAATACTGAGAAATTAACAATTAAAATATGAATTTCACAATAACTTAAAAACAAAACTAAAAGCGATTGTCTAGTAGTTTTCACCGGTATTTTTTTAATAATCTCTTTTATTTCATTAAGCATTTAACAATTTGCATAAATAAGGTAGGGAGCGTCCTTGTGTCAGAGATTCCCGCTCTTCCATTGGCTTACAAAACTTTCTAGGACGTTATCTTCATTATTTTTATTATATGATTACATATTAATATTATACAAAAAAAATGTTTAAAATTATTCAAAATTAAATATGTGCGTGTGCGTGTGCGTGTGTGTGCGTTCGTGCGCGGTATTATAAGTTAAAACTAGCTGTTCCCCGCGACTTCGCCCGCGTGTTATTTGGGGTTTTAATATTTTTGCGCGGAAACCTAATTCTTTTTCTAAAATAAAAGTAGCCTAAGTTACTTCTTGTGACATCAGCTATCTGCCAGTGAAAATCCCGTCAAAATCGATCAAGCCGTTTCGGAGATTAGCCGGAACAAACAGACAGACAAACGGACAGACAGACAGACAAAAACTTTTAAAAAAAATATTTTTGTTATTAGTACCGTATCTACTTTCATATGTATTTAATAAAAAGCTGTAATTTTGAAATTACAAACAGACACTTCAATTTTATTTATTTGTATAGATATTGCACTGGTCAATTATTAATAGTATTAAACAAAGTTGTAGGTACATTCAGCATTTATAGATACTTTAAGAGTGATAGAAAATCCTTTTAGTAGTTCATTCTTCGGTACACGCATTTTTTTCATATTACATTAGCTTTATTTTTTTTTCAGATTCCCGTTAGATTTTTATAAAATCTTTAGGCCGTTTACTATGATAAATTGGTATCTTTTTTTATGTGTTATAAAATTAAGTTCCGTTAAAATTTCTATTGGGCCCAAAAACGATAATCTCCTTTTACTGCGTTGATAGAATTCTGAAAGTTACTTTTCGAATTCCGTAATTGAACCGATCTATAAATTCCAGTAAATTCGTAGTAGACGTACGTAAGCCACCCAAATTCGATCCCCGCCGACGTTACTCAAATTATAATTGCGATTTTATGTGTCGAACTATTCTTTTTCCTTTTTAGAAGTCCGTCCGTCATCCTACGTTGAGTCAAGCCGGGAGAAATTCTTCATGCCCCAAAATCCATTGCGGCCTGTACCTAATCGTGGGATGAATGTAGCCTACAACTTCTTACTTTAATGGGGCTATTAAACAGTTTTAACTTCAATCATATTTCTGGAAATATTACATTTTTGTTTTAATTTACAATTAATAATAGTAGCACGATAAGTCCCCCGCTGAATAAAAGATGGCCTCATAGGCAACCAAAGTATTTTATTCTTTTGAGCTGTCAGGAAGGTGCTGCTGCTCATCTTCTGTTTCACTATTCATCTGTCGCCTCTTACGACACCCACGGGACGATATGGGGAAGTGGATTCTCTTTCGACGCCACGGTTGAATGTATTTCTACTAACGTTCATGAATGTACTAGTTCTTCTCACGTTCTCCGTAAGTGCAACTACATATTAGAACAAATTTTGAAATTTACTCATTGTATAAAAATATCAGTAACAATCTGTTTTATGGCCAATATATAATGATTAATATAATTAGCCAACATAACATTCACCCATTGAATTCATACACAATGTGCATCAAATATCGTATATTTCGTAAAAAAAAAATTAATTCAACATTATTTTAGTAAAACTGAATTAATTTTCATTTTAAATAAATGTAAAGAGTAAAAAATATAACGCAGTTCTGATTTCTAGACAATTTACCTTTCATAAAGGTACACTCGCAGCGGCAGACATGTCCGACATAAAAGTAATAGTTGTTGCTAGACGTACTCCTAAAATTCACAGGAATTCACACTCGAAAGATTAATTCTACTAATGCATAACTCAATTCTACATATTGATGCAATTCTGTAAATCTCATTTCTGTAGTCCTGTGGCACATTTTAACTATGCCAAATTACAATTACCTACGTCAAATAGTCTCTGAGAAATTCATGAGAGGGACACAAACACTGAGGTGACAAGTGATCCGATTTGATAATTTTGCGACGAAACAGTGATGGTGTTCGTAAATTGAAGCCCACGCGAGTGGAGCCCCGGGTAAAAATTCGGATTTATTTTATTAAAAAGACAATCAGTTTAACACTAATATATACATTCATCTAATCACCCTACCGCCCATTCCCCCGAGTCCGATGCGTGGAGGCCATGGGGCCAAAAAAACAAGCGCTCTGAAGCACTACTTGACCCCAGCAGCTGATCTGGTCTATGACCAAAGACCAAGTTTCGATCGCGGAGGGTAGGGAAAGCGGTGTTGTGCAATACCGATACTCCTATACCCCCGTGGTTTAACCATCACCACAACAGCGACGTGGCTCTGCCAAAGTTGCGGTAGATAGGGCGAGTGGTGCATCGACTCCACTTCGGTCGCGACCGGCTGGAGAAGAGAAAACGTCCCGCCCGCACAGTGATATATCCGGGATAACCGTAACTAAGCAACTTTAATTTAAAAAAAATTGTCGATAAACGTTGAAGTTGCTGCCCATCGCCTGTCTGGATATTTTACATCTGACGTCAACGATATGGTTAAACCCATTAAACCGCCATCTATCGAAATCTATACGACTTTTCTGGCATTTCACATAGTTAATCTTACGACACCTACGGGACTAAATAGGGTGATGAGCTATTCTCTTACACCGCCATCACACCGCCATCACACCGCCATCACACCGCCATCACACGGCATAGTAAATAATTACAGCATGTATTTTTTGTTGGTTCTTTACATTGATATTACTTTGGAAAAAAAAATTTACTCAAACTTCATGCCAGCGAAACCGCGCGTGTTCGTTAGTAGATGTAGCTGATATTTCTGAACATAATATGAGAGTCACTAGTCATTAGTCAAATTATCTCATTAGTCACTAGGTATGCAAGCAATTACGTAAAAATAAGTCGTTATCATGGAAGATTTTTGAATCTGTTGTGCTGTGAGCATTACTAATTAACTCATTAGCTGCGATATCTTTGTTTCAGCAACGTAACTAAATAAGGCCATTAATTTAACGTAAGTATTATAAATATATCTATCCTATAATATTCTATACTAAATAAATTAATAAATATTCTATTACTATAATAAAACTCTAGCACGACGATTTCTGTACATTGATTTTTTTTTTTTTAATTTGAATTTGGCTATCCTATATTATCGATACAGATACCAAAACAATTTTTTTGAAACATAGTCAATCTGTCTGTCTGCACATGCATCACGCAAAAGCCTGTGAACGGATTTGGATGGGACCTTCACAGAATAAATAATAGTACAAGAACAGAAGGATCACTCTCTGATAGCAAACTTGCGAGTTTAAACTTGTTACAACGTTGCTAATGTTTATAATACTTTGCACGCCTCGGAAGTGTACTTCGTGAAATTAGCCTACTGTTTATATCGTCGAAAAAGAAATTATGCGGCGCGCGTATCTAATCAAAATGCACCTTATGTCCGCGTGCGAGTGTCTGTACTTACCCCGTTACGCGCCTTTGTCACTCGTAATACCGCTTCTACTGTAGGGTTAGATGTGGGTTGTGAGAAAACAAATTGAATCCTTTGATGTTAGTTGGTACATAGTAGAATACACCGATGTTTTATGCAATGTATTAGTATTTCTTTTTTTGTTTTAAACAACAAAGTCCCCCTCCCCCGCACTAGGATTTTCTCCTGTATCGTGGAGGCAGAATCCATCAATTTGCTATAATAAAAACTTTATTTTTCATTGTGAGGAAGGTTAATATGCAACATCGAGGAAAATTAAGATTATAAATAACAACGTGAACGTCTTCGAAACTCAGATAATATACCTACTTACCATTTTAATCGACTTCAAAAAGGAGGAGGTACTCAATTCGACTTTATTATAATGTAGTAAATAAGTAGCAAATAGTAAATAATGCGCATTAATATTGAAGTCTGTTGTATAAAATTTTTAATTTCATTAGCTGTCTCTCTTCCTCTCTTTTTAAAAAAACGTTACCTACACACTAGGATTTTCTCCTGTATCCCAGGGACAATTTACAAACATAGAACAGACCCAGAATAAGTATTTGTAAGCTTCACAAATACTTGTTCCGTCCAAGATATGAACCCGCGGCCCTTAGCGCTGCAACTCATTACTAAGCCACTGCGCCACGGAGCCATCACTTGTCTATTTCACATTTTTTGCTATTTACAAACACGCTACACGCAACTTCATTATTAATGAAAGAGTGGCAATGAGAAGTGCTGCTACTTTCAATCTCTTTCTTTTATCGACCAAGTGTTAAAAACCAGTATATGCTGATCGTGCATTAGTAGGCAGTCACTAGTACTGGGAGGTCTACTTACACTAAAATTATTTTTAAGCTCATTGGCATTTTACGTGAAAAAATCGAAATCTGCGAAGCTGTGGTCGGGTCACTAATCAAGTAATAAATCTGTAACTATCGCGTCAGTAACTAAATACCTAATTAACTAGATCTACCTATAAATAATAATAGATTACCTTTCGGAAGCTTAGGAACAGTAAAGAATGAAAAGTCGACATTACTATTGTTATTTAAGCACTCATAATATGATTTGCAGTACCTTTTGGCTTTTTGAGAGGCCATACTTGATCTTGAATAAAAATTAAAAAATAAATATCAAAAGTGCTTAAATAGTAGAGAAAAATAATTTTTATGTTAACGTAAGGCGCTGGCGTCAGCTCGAGCGCGCGCGTGACAACTTCACGGAATTAGCCCCCCATACTGGGCCGCGCAGCGTAGGTGTATTTTCATGCCTAAAGCGCGGAGTGAGACAGGTGCCTTCACTACAGTGTTACGTAGGGGTTGAACCGAGTATGTATCATCACGCTCTTAATCAAAGACGCTGGGCAGTAGGCATAATCTTCCCTTTTGCAGCTACAATTTTTTTATTTGCGGCACTAGTGATCTGCGGTCGGGCGACATTTCGTCTGCCGCTCCGGCAAACGACGTGTCGCTAGCTACGGAAGGTATTTCATAGAACTACAGAGAAACCAGTCGTATCGCGACGACAGATCGCCTGCTGCTGCTGCGTGCGGTCGGCTACGGAATTGTACCTTTATTTTATGCTATGGCTTAGTAGTAAAGTTCATAGTTATAAATGTATTCCAGAAATACTTATAAATGAATAGTTTAATAATAAGGAATGTATTAATATATTTGTGTATGTTATGGATAGGTTTTTCTTCTTAATAAATGACATATAAATGATAAGGCCTTGTTTTTATCAGTTTAATTTTTTTATTTACATGTCTAACTATTATTCACAAATTATTTAAAAAAAATGTTATATATATGGTCATCACCAAAATAGTGCTTTCTATTTCTATTCTACGCGTCAATATGAACAACTTTTACTACAGATCTATCTTCGAAATCGCAAGAAAATCAGGTCTTCCATACATTTTGAGCATGTTTTTACGAAATTTTGTATGGAATAACAGACTTTGAGATTTTTTTATAGGATCAGTGTGACAAACGAGCACAAAGTCCACCTGATGGTAAGTGGTTGCTGTGGCCCATAGACATCTACATCTATCCTCGATTAAGAATCAAAATGCAGATGCGTTTCAATCCCTGAGGACTAAGATGGAATGCCTCGTTTCCAGTAAAAAGGGTCTCCGGTTCTCTACACTCATCATACGAAACACAGCAGCAATTAAGCTGCTATTTTACACTAGTATTCTGTGAGAGCGTGGTCCTTCCCCAGTCGAGTTGACCCATTCGTGCCACAAATATACCAGTAATATAGCTGCAGCATGGCTCTACCACGTATAAATTGAAAATATCGAAGATGATCCCATAATAAAAATTATTCATGTTGACGGGTAGAATCATTCCCTAAGTTATTGAGTACTAGTTTGTTACACCTTTAGGTACTTAGTATTTAAGATTGGGGAAAAAGTTCCTTCGTATTTTGTATACACATTCTGTGAAAATTTCAAGTATTTACATATTACGGTTCATAAGATACAGCCTGCTGACAGACAGACGATACGATAGTGGAGACTTGGGTCCCGTTGATACTCTTTGGGTACGGAACCCTAATAAATGGAAATTAGGTCATTTGAGTAATACTACAGAAATAAACATTAAATAATATAGAATTAGGTTATATTATAATAAGTTAAACATATAATATTATAAAATACAGTAACAATAAATTCGCAAATGAAAATCTCAGCTACGGGGAACTTTATTTTTGTATACGCGGCAACACTGAACGGCGTCATTCATATTTTGTGACTTATTTATGGCTCTTGTTATTTTATGTTGAAATTTCGAAATTGTATGATACTTACTGGTACTATGTGATCCCAGTGTCTTTCTTATTTTTTGTAGTATTATTTTTACACAGTTTCACTACGCAAACTGGTACTTCGGATTATGATCAAAATTTAATAAAACATTCGGTACGTCCACCTCACACGTTGCCTGCAACGCGACTGGCACGTGTACGCCGATTTCGGCGTAGTATTTGTTGCCGCATTTTACAAGAGCGCCGGCGGTATCTAGTCAGAGCGCGCAATGACTTATGTATGTAGTAATCTAAACATAGTTAATTATTTTAATTTAATAATCAACTAATTACTTAAATTTTACCTATATGGCGCTGTAGGTATTTTAAAGCACGGTATGGTTTTATTATACGCGAGTTATGATATATTTAGTTTGATATCGTAGTGTTTTCATCAAGGTCAAGTTAACATCACTAAACGTAGTGAGATTATATTCACTTTGGTTAATACTACTGAGTATTTAGTATTTACTCATTGAATCATTGTTCAATATTCATAGTCATAGGCGATTTAGCTCTTATACGTATACCAATGTTAACTTTTTTAATATATTATCGGAATATGCCAAGAAACTGTCTTTACAGTTTGGCGAAGTTATAAAATAATGTTATTTTTTTGTAAATGTTGGTAAATAAATAAAAAAATAGCAAAAAAAATAAAGAGTTCAATTAAAAACTAAAGACATGGCCGACGGCTATGTGTAGATATTTTCATATTTTTGAGAGGCTTTTCTTGGAGCGGGGAAGAGTCCATCGCGCTGCCTTTGACGCGCAGTCTTGACGCATATATCTATGTATGTATTCTCTTTACTTAAATTTTAAAATTTGGATTTACTATTTAAGTGCATGTTATTAATATATTATATTATTTGCTAAGGATATTTTTAAAACTAGACGAAATCTTTATTTTATTACAGAAATATTTTTTATTTCGTTTAGAAATAGTGTTTACCAAAATTCACTTTGTTTGAACATACTTAAATCAAATATAGAATAGAATTTAATTAGCCGTAGATTTCGTTTTTTTATTTACCGACAGGTATCACTGTCCACTGTTTGTCTACTACTTATCGTTTTTAGATACTTATAAATGATGTTCTGAGTGACTGACTCATCTATCAATGCATAGCCTAAACCGCTTGACCGAAATCGGAAATTTGGACAATAGCTAACTTTTATGACGTATACATCCACTAAGAAAGTATTTAAAAAAATCGAGCCTTATGAGGTGAGGGTTACGATACGTATATATCGATTTTAATACAACCCCGTACCTGGGCAGAGGATGTTCAATTTTCTATGGGGAAATACATACATACATATAATCACGCCTCTTTCCCGTAGGGGTAGGCAGAGACCACTTCTTTCCACTTGCTACGATCCTTACATACTTGTTTCGCTTCGTCCACTTTCATTATTCCCTTCATAAATGCTCTACGGTTTAGGGTACTCTTAACCTGGCCTTTTTTCAAGACGTCCCTAATTTGGTCTAGAAATGTCCGCCTAGGTCTACCCCTTCCAACACTTTCATTCACACTCGCCTTATACACTTTTTTCGTCAATCGTTCTTCATTCATTCTCTCGACGTGGCCAAACCATCTCAGCATACCTTTCTCAATTTTTGTCACTACATCTTCTTTCAGACCACAACGTTTCCTTATCTCACTATTTCTTATCCTGTCACTCAGTTTAACTCCTATCATACTTCTTAATGCTCTCATCTCAACTGCATTTATTCTGCTTTCATGTTTCTTCTGCCATACCCAACTTTCACTTCCGTACATGAGTGTCGGAACCAAATAATAATTTAAAATAATAAAATTACCCTTACCGTTTTAAAATGGCGCAAATTTTATAGAAGAATTTTGTATTTAGAAGCACAGCTGAATTTTCTGGACGTAAAAGCGTGAAATTGGGACAATAACTTTTTTTATTACGACGGTAAGAAAAGATTTTGGAAAATTTAAACCCTTATAGAGTGAAATATGTTGTTCCAGTTTTCAAAAGTTTTTTACGGGTCGATTTCATGTCTGTATGGAGAAACATAAAAAATTATTTCTGTTTTTTAAAAACTAGTACGCCCATTATTAGATTAAAGTAATGAAATACGTAATTTTTTCCGAAAGTCTTACCTTAAAGAGTTAAGACGATGGTTCAAGTTTGCGTGAAGTAATGGTTTTTAATTGCATCGTGGTGGAGAAATTCGTGAAACGAAATTATGATAGTTATGAATAACACATATTTTAGAACTTTACAAAAATATGTCCTATTTATCCCTTAAAAGGTGGAAAATTGTTAAAGAAAACCGTAGAGTTGTCTATTTATCATTATTTACAGGTTAGTATTATTGCATTTGCAACTATAAAAAACAGGGTAGTTAGCGATAGCGCTGAATTAAAAGGTTTTGTTGCCACCGTAGGTTATATTAAAAAAAAATCCTCCATTTTAAATGTAGGGAAATTATGTATATATATGAAATGTAAATATTTCAGTATTTGAGTATTTAAATGTTAATTAAATATATAATAACGCTTGATTTTTTTTTCTTACTACCAAATTAGCCATTAACATAAAAGGACATTCTTTTTGGCCGAACTTCGGTCGTGGCGGTATGTCTCAACGGAGACTCGCCATTATAATATTATAGAATGGACGGAGAATACCCAGCGACGAATGTGTGCGCAAGCTCAGGTGCATTTTCTATTCCCTCACTCTCATAGTCCGATGGAATGATAATCCGACATAAATATAAATAGAGAAATCGGACGCAGAACCAACTGCTTTACGTGCTTTCTAAAGCACAAGGATGAACCCCTGCTAAAATCCTGACTCCGGGCTGCTTCTGAGAATCTTTTGATAGAAAATCCAACTAATTTTGGACTCCATCACACCTATTAACTACGAGGTTAAGGACTGTCCTTGGTTAAGTGAAATTTTATTATTCATTTGTTTGCAGGTAGAGACATTATAGTATAGATAGACTTACGTACTTTTCCTCATTTAGTTGTGTAATAAAGTACCTAATTTTAGTTAGGCATTGGATTGTAATTTTTATTTCAAATATTTTTTTAATAGTAGGCAATTGGTACACTACAGTGAGGCAATAAGGTGCCTCACTGTAGTGTACCAATTGGTGATGTAGCTTGCTAATTTAGGGCAATCTCTTATCTGTTGCATGGGAACCAATTATTAAGAAACCAATTGTTGCTAAAAAAATTCGGGAGCAAATGCGTATTCGCGGAGTGAATTACGTTATTGTGGACATTTTATTGTTTTTTTTTTACAAATAAATTACAACCGTATAGTTAGACCAATTCGTTTCCTGGTCCGTTTGTGGGTCCGTATATTTAGTTCGTTTGTAATCTCGTCTAATTGTTCGTTCGTTATTGTCCAAGTTTTCGCACCTAATGTTTACATACAACATGTAACAAAAACCCTGTGGTTCCCATTAAGTACGTTATCAGGATTAGTATTCAAACCTATAGAAATAACTTTTTTTAAAAACTCGAACATATTTTTTTTTATTTTATGTGGTTTTATTACCACTTACAGACACAAGTCGATGCTAAATCTAAGTAAAGTGGGGTCTTTGACAAAACTCTTACTCCCCAGACAATGCAGAGGTAATAAAACCACACACAAACTAACAGTGCAAACTAACAGTACAAATTAACAGTGGTAGAGCCACGCGGCAGCTTTTGCTGTCGCGCGGATGGGCCGGCTCGAACCGGGGTGGTACCACGACCTCACAGAATACCAGCGTGAAGTAGAGGTTTACCTCTGCGTTTCGCTTGGTGAGTGCAGGTGGCCAGAGGCCCTTTTTACTCGAAACGAGGCATTCCATCTTAGTCCTCACGGGTGACAACGCATCTACACTTTGATTTGTAATAGAGGATAGATGTAGATGTCTATGGGCCGCAGCAACCACTTACCATCAGGTGGACTGTGTGCTCGTTTGTCACCCTTATCATATATAAAAAAGAAAGAATTCATAAGTTTTAGTTCTTTGAAGTCGGCATTTACTTATAATCAAAAGTATTTTTTAATCCCCATAAATTATCATATTATCGCTTACTCCGGTTCTCTTTATTATTTTGTATTACAAAAAGAAAAGTAATGTGAGTATATATAAATAATTCTAGTAAAAGAGATGTAGATGTAGATGTCTATGGGCCGCAGCAACCACTTACCATCAGGTGGACTGTGTGCTCGTTTGTCACCCTTAACCTATAAAAAAAAACTATTTGCATACAATTATTTCTTAAATTAAATAAAAAAATATTGTTCGAGTTTTAAAAAAGTTATTTCTATACGTTTGAATAATGATCCTGATAACGTACTTAACGGGAACCACAGGGTTTTGTTACATATTGTATAATAATATATTCGCAAATGAAATTTAGAATAGTAATTTCTTTATATAATTCCTTTAATGAACCACGAGAGCACTAATTCTAATTATCGCGCACTGCTCTTTTTTGAAAAATAAAAAAAATACTATCGTCGGCTGCATGTCTCCACAACAAAACCCATAAGAAATTACTAAAGTAAATTATTTATAGTAAACTAGCAGTGGCTTTCTAACAGCATTTTGTGGTGGTTCAAGGAATATTAAAAGTTTAAGATAACAATTATAATTCCGTCTTAATAGGTATAAAAAATAAAAAACTTCACCTCTATTTTTCCAGCTTTATTGATGATTTTTTTTTCTTTATATTTATATCGAAGTCAAAGTCAAATATTTTTATTAAAAACTAGATTTAACAAAGCACTAAAAGTCAAAACCTACGCCATCGATTCAACAAATCCCTACTGAGGAGTGGAGAGAAATCGTTAGTAGAAGCCGCAACTTTACAAGTAGACAATTTAACCCCATTAAAATAATAAATAAATAAAAAGAGTCTAAAGAAGCTCATTATGTTCACCTATTCTTATCTTTTAAGTAGTCATCTAATTTATCAAGTCATCTATTTCTATTTAACAATAAAAAGAATCGTTTAAATTACTTCACAATTTACGAAGACTTAAACAGAAACATAGAACAATGATTCGAATCGGGAACCTCCTACTTTTTAGAAGAATGTAATTTGAGAAATTGTATGTAATATATTACATATATATATATATATATATATATAATATATATATAAATAAATATATAAATTATTAATAAAAAGTTAAAAAAGTTACCTAGCAGTGGCTTTCTAACAGCATTTTTATTTTATTATTATTTAGAAAATCCTACTTACTACTCCTACTTTTTAGAAGAATGTAATTTGAGAAATTGTATGTAATATAATGTATTAGAAATATATAATGTATTAGATTTTAAAAAAGTGGGTTACGTAAAAAGTACAGTCTTCGATATACTCCGATGTCCATGTATTATCTTGTCGACCGAATCTAAAAATATACAATAAGCTATTTTTCGAACAGTAGATTCTACGCCATGCCTGTTGCCGTTTACGACCGTTTAAACGGTTATCGCTCTAAACAAAGAACAAAGTAAACTAAATACAAATTATGAATGAATCCAGGAATAATTTCTTTTAAAGATTGTACAGAAATTAAACGTATCTGCTTTACTATCAACAGAAGAAAAAATATTTTCAATGTAAATTGACTTTTTACGAGTAGATTTACGATATAAAAGTCGCTTAGATCAAACAAAAAATCCCATGTAAGCGATCTTTTGTAGCTTGTAGTTTAGTGATAACATTTTAAAAGTATTCTACTTATTGTGTTATTGAATTTTTCTAATAGGGTGGATGCCCCTAATACCAGCCATGCCCCTAATTCCAGCTTTTTCGCCTTTTTACTTCGTAAATAAGATTTCTAGTAGTCTTAACTACAAATATTGTCACGTAAAAAAATCTTCGTAACTAGAGGAAAGTATATTTCAAATATTACCTCACAGTTTTAAACCTAACAGTGTTAAATTAAAAATCAAAACACGTACGCGACGAAAACCCCTCATTTTCCTAATTTTTTGACAAGTTATGATCTCAGTAAAATTATGTTTACTTTACATTATCTCATATAGGCTTTTTGATTTGTATGAATATGACTATAGACATAGTAATGCAGTTATTTTTATTAACATTTACAAGTTATTTATTTTCTTTTAGTGGAAATTAATGGGGCTGTAATGAGATATATGCGAAATGTATAGAGTGCATAATGTTAGCCATCCGGCTGTTATTTGGTTTGATGTACCTAATAAGAAGTACCTAATTTAAATTTAATTTAAATCAGTAAAAAAATAACACGTAATTTAAATCAGTAAAATACCATTAATTAGATCATAGCTTATTTTATAGCTAAGGGAGTTATGATCAATTCGTCTCTTTTTTAATTTTAGTTTTAGATTTTAAAGTTTAGCAAAAGATGTACTAGCTTTTCTGACATTCGGCGTATATTAAGGACACCTTATGTATTCAATTATTTTTCGAGGAAGAAGAAAAAACAATCGATAAATATAGTATATATAAGCAAAAACTATAACTTGTAGTACTAATTACAACTTCTAAACATAATTGACAATGACAGCTGAGTAGCTGAGATGCAACTTTTGGACTTTGGACTTTTTGCTTATTATTTTATATCAATCTAAAGGTCTTTGACCAGTGATTTTAAAGATAACATGTCCTGAGTGGGCTTAGCCTACGTAACTGGCCTTTTACTTGTACAACATAAATGACAAACGCATGACAAGGAAAGTGGTTTAGGACCAGGCTTTGCGGCAGTCTATGTTCCGTAGTGGACTTGTGTAAGGTTGTAATGACGATGATGATTTGAAAACTTGGATGATTAAATTATTATAAATCGATATACTACATAATATTTTATCATAATTTGCTTTAATTTATTGAACAGCTTTAAACTAAAACACAGTAAGTTAAGTAGTAAAACATTAAAATAAAATAATGTTGTCGTCTGCCTTAATACATATCCCATGCTTGTCACATGCAGATTCAAAATTAAAAGTTGTTACGAATTATTACTGTACTTCTAAAACTTACCTGCAATAGGTACTTACCAAAAACTCAAAAGGCACAACCCTATGCTATGCTGGCATTAAGTACACAAAAGGACGACATTCAGTACAGGGTGGCTGTAATTTGAGCCATAACGCCTTTTTCTGCTTATCGTCGTTTTTAAAATTGTTCTTGAAATAATATGATTGTAAATAAATGTTCATTATATTTTAAGATAAATAAACTATCTATTAAAAGAAATACGTAAAAATATTGCGCCCTAATTAAAATAGCAGGAATTTTTAAAATTGAAATTGACGTTAAAAGGTTGGTAATAGGCGCATCCACCCTAACAATACTTTTTAACCACCACAAAAAGGGTTATTCGTGCCATATAATAGAAATAAAATATTTTATAACAATAGATTTTATACAAAGCACTGAAATTTTTAATAAAACTAAAATGTATTTTCAATAATAGGTTCGTTTTAGGGTTTTATCGGGAACTTGACCGACAGTGAATTTTTTCTTTCGGTTTTAAGGCTTAAAATGGTTTTTGATACGTAAAAGCGATGCGATTTTCGCTATTAAATAACTGCGCATGTGAACTAATAGTGAAAACGGTGAAACAAGTGCTCCGATGTTGATTTAAACCTTACATTATTTGTTCGCTTAGGCGATTTAAGAACTTGAGATATTGTTGTCATCGTCAGCTTGTTTAAGTTTTCCTCAAAATCTCCTCCGGAATGTGATGCATGCAACATATTGTGGGGAAGTTTTTGAACAAAATATTTTAAAGGACGATTACCTATTACATGACATTGGCAAAAATACGACCGTACGAGTCCATTACAAAAGAAAAAATAGTAAATAACATAATTATACTTAATAATTAAATTTTATTTGAGATAACTTACAAGAATTGTTAAGAACGTATATATATATCTTGCATTTGGAACGCTTTCCTTCACATTATTTACTGACTTTCTTGAATTTTGTTTTAGGGCACCTTTTCTGGCTATAGATCCGACGGAGTAGATCTAATCTCTTGTATACTTCCCGTTAAATCGCAGCAATCAAACGTCTGTATGATTTTTTTTTAATAAGACCTTTTTTATCTGGTAAACAATCACCACCAATTAGAAACATCCGCAAACTTATGCTGTAGCAAAAGTTAGTCGTTATTCGAAGCTAACACCATTTAAACTGCCTCTGGGTTTGAATCAAGGATCGATCCAAATTAAATTATTAGGTTTTTTGTCAAGAAATACTCAATAGCAGCTGCCAGAAATTAGGAAATTAGTATTTTAACTCCGTGCTTCGGAAAGCACGTAACGCCGTTGGTCCTGCGCCTGATCTCTCTGGTTATGGAATGACGGGCCATGAAAGTGAGGGAATAGAGATTATACCTGTTCTAGTGCACGCACTTGCACAATAATATATATATGTATGAGTATGTATATATATATATATGTATATGTATATATGTATGTATATGTGTGTGTATGTGTATATATGTATATATTTATTGTATTTATTAATGTATATGTATGTAAATCAATAGAAATAAGAAAATCAATTATACTTATATTTTATACACTTATATGTTAATTGTTAATTGTAACTTATAGCCAATTTTCTTTCTATTAAGTAATGTTATGTTAATTATTAAGTACGCACGCTGCTACCTACTTACTTTATATATAAAACTATTTCTCTTTCCCAATAGGTTTGCTGGAAGAGAACTCTTATTAGGGTTAAGCTCGCCTTTGTACATTTTATTTAAATATTTAATAATTGTTACCAACCTATAGTGTGTACAATAAAGAATAAAGAAAGAATAAAGAATAATCCTCTTTTTCGTAGATGGCTAATCTCTGTTGAGATTGGCCGCCGTGATGTAATATAGCTCGAAGAACCGACAACCGATGGGAAGAAAGGTTCTTGAGTGGCAGCCTCGTACCGGCAGGCGAAGTGTAGGGCGTCCCCCCACTAGGTTGTCGTGAAGCGACAATTAAAAGAGAAAGAAAAATATAACCTAACCTAAGAACAGCAAAACAACAAGAGTAGACCAAGAAAATAATATATTTAAAGTTTTAGAAGAGAAGTATTTACAATTTTATAAAAAAAAATGAAATATGAAGATGATGGATGAAATGATAATACAATTAGGTTTTAAAAAAAATAAAGGTAGGAGAATAGGACAATATAGTTTTATAGTGGAGCCTGGAGCCTCGCTGCTTTTGTAGAAATAGGCACACGCAGAGCTTGAGGTTTCTCAGCGGCGACGGCACGCAGCGCCTGGACTGGGCACACGCAGCGTCCGGAGCCGGCGCACGTAGCGCCTGGGGTAGGTGCGCTCAGTACTTGGAGAAGTAGTCGCCGCGCCCAGAGGTAGCGCGGGCAATAGGTGCACACGGTGCCTGGAGCAAGCAGTCGTAGCGTGCCCGAAGGTAGCGCGGGCAGTAGGTACACTCGGCGCCTGGAGCAAGCAGTCGTAGCGCGCCCGAGGGTAGTGTGGCCCCGCGCTTGAAGCAGACTGCCGACGACTTCACGTGTAGATGGAGGCTTGCAGGATCCCGGGGCAAAGCGGCCCCGGGATAAGGCCTTTAGTAGATGTTTCTCGTTTGAGAACTGAAGCGAGACTGTCCCGTATTCTCCAATTGTTCGGCTTTTATACCTTTTTAGAGAGAACCAGAAATTATTTAAATTAAAAGGAAATTTATTGTAAATGACCTACAGCCAAAGAGTTGTCGTGAAGCGACAATTAAAAGAGAAAGAACCTAACCTAAGAACAGCAAAACAACAAAATAGACCAAGAAAATAATATATTATAATTTTTTAAAAGGTATTTACAATCTTATAAAAAAAATGAAATATGAAGGAGATGGATGAAATGAGATTACAATTAGGTTTAAAAAAAATTAAGGTTGGAGAATAGGACAATATAGTTTTATAGTGGAGCCTGGAGCCTCGCTGCTTTTGTAGAAGTAGGCACATGCAGAGCTTGAGGTTTCTCAGCGGCGACGGCACGCAGCGCCTGGACTGGGCACACGCAGCGTCCGGAGCCGGCGCACGTAGCGCCTGGGGTAGGTGCGCTCAGTTCTTGGAGAAGTAGTCGCCGCGCCCAGAGGTAGCGCGGGCAGTAGGGACGCAGCGCCTGGAGCCAGCAATCGAAGCGCGCCTGAAGGTAGCGCGGGCAGTAGGCTGCACTCAGCGCCTGGATCAAGCAGTCGTAGCGCGCGGAGTAGTGTGGCCCCGCACTTGAATTAGAACTCACCGACGACTTCACGTGTAGATGGAGGCTTGCAGGATCCCGGGGCAAAGCGGCCCCGGGATAAGGCCTTTAGTAGATGTTTCTCGTTTGAGAACCGAAGCGAGACTGTCCTGTATTCTCCAATTGTTTGGCTTTTATACCTTTTTAGAGAGAACGAGAAATTATTTAAATTAAAACGAAATTTATTGTAAATGACCTACAGCTAAAAAGTATTTATGTAGAAAGAACATCATACCAGAGACGAATTTAAATAAAAGTTACCATAACAACCACAAAAACAATGGTTGTCAAATTGAGGAATTTTTAGTTTTAGGACTGTTATTAAGAAACTATTACATTTAAGTAAGAAACGAGATAAAAATCACATAGGAAAAACTAATGCACGACAACGTACACTAAGCCTGAAATTGTAGAGTTATAGAGAATTCAATAAAAGACCAAAAAAAAGGTAAGACTTCGTTGACAGCTAGTTTAAAAGTACTAAATAGTGTGAAAATACGCAGTAAAATGATATGTTATTGTGTAAAAACGTTACAGGATCCTATATAAGTAAAGGTGATGCAAAATATAAATGCAGAGAATCAAAAACAGAATGAAAAAAATAGTATAAAGTGATTCAAAACATGAATGCAGAATATCAAAGCAGAATGGAGAATTAGTGTACAATGAAATGTAAGTTGCATAACACTACAGAGTATTTATGTAGAAAGATCATCATACCAGAGACGAATTTGAATAAAAGTTACCATAACAACGAAATAAATAACGGCTGTCAAATATAAAATTTTTGGTTTTTAGGAATATAATTGGAAAATCATTACATTTAAGTAAGAAATGAGATATTATTCACATAGGAAAAACCAATGCACGGCAGCGTACACGAAGCCTGAAATTGTAGAGTTACAGAGAATTCAATAAAAGACCGAAAAAGGTAAGACTTCATTGACAGCTATTTATTATAGCTATTTATATATTTTTAAAAGTACTAAATAGTGTGAAAATATGCAGTAAAATGATATGTTATTGTGTAAAAACGTTACAGGATCCTATGTAAATAAAGGTGATGCTAAATATAAATGCAGAAAATCAAAAACAGAATGGAAAAATAGTATAAAGTGATGCAAAACATGAATGCAGAAAATCAAGAACAGAATAGAGAAATAGTGTACAATGAAATGTAAGTAGTATAACACTACAAGGTGGAGTGACGACCTGGTAAGACATGCAGGAAGTCAATGGATGAAGGTGGCTCAGGACCGTGCTTTGTGGCATTCCTTGGGGGAGGTCTATGTTCAGCAGTGAACTTATGAAAGGTTGTAATGATGATTATGATGATGATGTAAATTCGGTCTTGATGACATTATTGCTTGTATAAAAAATAAACGATCCGGTTTAAAAGTAACTAGTATGCGTTTAAATTAGAAAGCTCAGTAAAAGACACACACTTGATAGACATTTCGCCTAAAAACGCCATAACATAATTTATTGATTACGAGTATCTTCGCACAAATAATGACCCTCAATTCGCATTTCCAACGAAACTAAGTGTGAACCCAACCCATGATTGTGTAGGCGAATACATTGACAGAGCCTCGCGTTATTTATTATGAGTATGACTTCACGATGCGCCTTGCGACATCACGATGAGTTTCGCGGCAATGCGCGAATCCACTGGCCTCTTCAAGCATCGTCGCGTCGCGCCGCGTCTCTGTGTGAACTGACTATTACAAGCAAACTACTAACGCTGTTAAATGTTTCATTTCGTGTTATTTGCCCTTTCTAAATATCATCATCATCATCATAATCATAACAGTCCTTCATAAGTCCACTGCTAAACATAGGCCTCCCCCAAGAAATGACACAAAGCACGGTCCTAAGCCACCTGAATCCATTGACTTCCTGCATGTCTTACCAGGTCGTCACTCTATCTAGTGGAGTGTCGCCCTACACTTTGCCTACCGGTACGAGGTGGCCACTGGAGAACCTTTTTTCCCCATCGGTTGTCGGTTCTTCGAGCTATATGGCCGGCCCATTGCCACTTCAGCTTACTAATCCGTTGAGCTACGTCGGTCACTCTGGATCTACTGCGAATATCCTCATTTCTAAATTTAGCACGCAGAGAAACCCCGAGCATAGCCCTCTCCATAGCTCGCTGAGCAACCTTGGGCTTTCTCATACGGCCAGCAGTGAAGGACCACGCCTCAATTCCATAAGTCATCACTGACAACACGCACTGTTGTACAGTCTCGTTTTCAAGTTTATACCTGACGAGAAGATCAATTTCCCGAACGCTGCCCAGACGACTTAAATCTGTCGAGTGACCTATCAATCGACGTTGGACTTACCTAGTCGGAATATTTGTCCCAGGTAAACATACTCGTCAACAAGTTCGATCTTAGTGCTCCCAACAACTATCTGCATAGGTGTGACATGGACGTTATACATGATCTTTGTTTTGTCCATGTTCATCTTAAGACCTACCCTTGGGAGGCACTATTGAGGTCATTGGGCATAGTGATGATTTCTTATATTTGCGCGAACACTACACATTGAATAAAACTACTTTTACGGATTTTATCGCGTTCAATTATCTTGTTTTTTAAAATCTGTAAAAGTAGTTTTATTCAATTGAGCATAGTTCTTAGGGCCTTCAGCGAATTTGTCATAAGGGCTATATCGTCGGCAAATCGAAGGTGGGTGATGTACTCGCCATTGACTATAATACCGTAATCTTTCCAGTCCAGTAGCTTGACGACGTCTTCCAATGCAGCGGTGACGAGTTTCGGTGATATTACCTCATCCTGTTGTACACCTCTCTGCAGTTGGATAGGTTTCGTACTCTGGTTTTATACTCAGATACAGCCATCGTAGCCCTACTGTACAAACGCTTCAGCACCTCGATATACCGACAGTGAACTAGGCACTGCTGAAGAGAGTGCAGCACTACCTTTCTCAAAGGCTTTCTCATAGTCCACAAAAGCAAGACATAGTAGCAAATTGTACTCCTCGGACTTCTGTACAATTTGCCGAAGGGTATGTATGTGGTCTTTGTTGTTAAATCCTTTTCGGTAACCGGCTTGTTCGGGAGGCTGGAAGTCGTCCAGTCTGCATGCGAGACGATTAGTAATGACTCTCGAAAACAGCACGTAGACGCGGCTCAGAAGAGAAATCGGTCTGTAGTTATTCAAGAGAGCGTTGTCGCCTTTCTTGAAGAACAAGTGATTCCATCCTTACCGGACTTCATTCTTCATTCACGGGACTTGCCGTTTTTAAAGTGCTGGAGAGCCATTCTAAACTCGTTCCGACTGACGTCCGGGATATCGGAATAGTATCAAATAAGACTTGCTCTTGGATCGTTACTCGCACTTGAGTGTGGTTCCAAAGATGACGTGTACAGCTGCCCATAAGACCTTTCAATCTCACTCAAAATCTCAGGTGTCCCGGTAACGATGCTGCCACATTCTAAATAAATGGGAATAAAATGACTATTTAATACTATAATGAATACTTTTCACATAATTACCCGTTACCATTGACTTAAGCAAAAAAGTCTTCGAAATATTTCTATTCCTCGAACATATAGTTTTGCTGATGGTGGTTTCTTTTGTCACCCCGTACGGCAACGCTTAAAATTGCAATTAATAATTTAATTTATGAACATTTTTATATTTTGTGGTCTCATATCTTAAAATTGCAAAAAAATATAGAAGTTTATTTCATACAAAATGAGTAACTTTGAGACTTGAATGGTCTAAGCTTAAATCTTAAAGAAAGTCTATCAATAAGTCATCAATTTGAGAAATAATTGACTTTTACTGTAATAAGTCAGAAGAAATTGTGCCATTAAGAAACAAAATATTTGTTTGTTAATATTATAAAAGCATGCAAATTTTAACTTAGCAAAAAGATTTATAACTTAAAGCCTAGCCCACCTTAAAATCATATTTTATTAAAATAATTTAAACATTTTAAACAATAAATTTTTTCACATTTGGTTCACTTATTTAAGCATGTATTAAATAGATAATGCATGTTACATTTTGTTACACGGCAAAGTACGCTTAGTTATAATTTTTGAAGTTTCGATTGCTTTAATTCACTTTTGCGTTCAGTGCGTTTCTGATTCTTCGATATAGTTTTAACGTATAGTACTTGATTTTTTCTTTTTTTTGGAACTAGTTCTACCTAATCTACCTTCGAGTGAATCAATCAAACTCGGTGCTTTAAGCATTTTAGAGCTATCAAACGTATTTTCTACAACGTTGTTAATTTCAGACAGTGATAGCGGATATAATAGGATATATTGGGATTTAATAGTTCTCACACGAGAAATCGGACATATAATGTAGAAGCCTATTTTCAGACTTATCAATTTATAAATGTAATAATTAGATCATCTGCTAATTTGCTTTGCTCAAGATAATATTGATATAGCGTTATAATATCATTAACACTATTCCAATTTGACTCAAAATCTAGACTGTTAATACGAGGGTGGATTGAAAAGTACTCGGCCTAACACAGATCCATTCAATTCTAAAAATCAAATCTACCCACATTATTTAGTTCAGTTCAGACTAGTTCATTGTGTGAAGTTCGAAACGTGTGCGATAATTAGTTGTGATTTTATAAATTTATTAACAAAGTAATCGGACATAATTTCCGCGAATAGAGCAAATCGAGCAGCGTGCCGTCATTAAGTACCTCCATAAGAAGGGGCTATCATCAAAAGCCATCCATGATGACATGGTCAGTACATTAGGCGATTGTGCTCTGTCATATTCATCCGTCAAAAAATGGATAGCAGAATTTAAGCGTGGTAGAGAGAGTGTGAAAGATGAACGAACTCAAAACATCATTGTCAACGAGTTGGGTTTCCACAAGGTGTCTGCGAGGTGGGTTCCGCGACTGCTTTCAGTTGAACAAAAAAGGACGCGATTGACTATTTCACGCGACTGTTTGGAGTTATTTGAAGCCGATGCAGATAATTTTTTGAATCGTTTTGTTACTATAGACGAAACATGGGTTCATTACTGTACATCGGAAACAAAACAACAATCAAAACAGTGGAGAAGACCTGGTTCACCACCCCCTAAAAAGGCTAAGTCGATTTTGTCGGCAAATAAAGTGATGGCTTCAGTATTCTGGGACTCGAAAGGTGTGATTATGATTGATTATCTTGAAAGGGGTCAGACTATAAACTCTGATTACTACTGCACCTTACTACGTCGTTTACGAGAGGAAATAAAAGAAAAACGTCGAGGAATGCTCAGAAGAAAAGTCCTGTTTCATCAAGATAACGCCCGTGTTCACACGTCAGTACAGTCAATGACTGAAATTCACAACTGTGGCTTTGAACTGTTACCGCATCCGCCGTATTCACCTGATCTGGTACCATCAGACTTCTTTCTGTTCCCTAACCTAAAAAAGCACTTGGGAGGTCAAAGATTTTCGACAAACGACGAGGTCAAAGCAGTTGTAGACGCATATTTTGACTCTAAGGAAGAATCATTTTTTTCAACGGTCTAAATGCTTGGAAGGGGAGGTGGCAAAAGTGTATTGAACTTGATGGTGATTATGTAGAAAAATAAAAATATAACTGATTTAGTATGTGTTTATTTTCTTGGTTAGGCCGAGTACTTTTCAATCCACCCTCGTATTTAGGGGAATTAGAGTTTTTTATTTAAAATACATTTGGTTAAAGTCCACGTTTTCACCACTCAGTTGCTCGTGCTGAGGCCCGAAAAGAATGCGCCTACCAGGCATTGGTTTTAGCTCGCGATCGCAAAGTTAGTGTAGTTTACGTGGTAGAGCCATGCTGCAGCTATATTAGTAGTATAGTTGTGGTACGAATGGGTCGGCTCGACCGGGGAAGGACCACGCTCTCACAGAATACCAACGTAAAATAGCAGCTTAAGTCTGCTGTGTTTCGCATGGTGAGTGTAGAGAACCGGAGACCCATTTTACTGGAAATGAGGCATTCATAGAAAAGAGGAGCTTATAATTCTGCTGCAAAGTCCTACAAGGGGGTCCTCCGCAGGGCACGATTCGACCATGTTAGTCGTATAGGGGCCAGATTTGCTTCCTACCCTGCTGGTAGTAAGCAATTTGTGTCTCTGTCGGAGGCTGTCGGATCGAATTCTGCTGTCTCTCATTCAGAAACCAGAATTCCACTCAAGCAGAAACCTGATGGAACACTAGTTCACTTCGCTACTTGAAATTTATTTGCATCTCTGTTTGCGAGTAATTCTCATCTAGACACTGGCTCTAAACAATCACCACCCCAACCTCGATGTGATTCTTCGATGCCGAAGATCCATACAATAGAGGTACGTATAGCTTTGCAAAACCTAGACGTGAACAAGACCTGTGGACCTGATGGTATTCCTTTAAAGGTATTAAACACTGTGCGCCTGAGTTGTCTCCTATTTTGACGCGCCTTTACCGCCTCTCTTTCAAAACTCAAACGGTGTCCAAATCTTGGAAGCTTGCCAATATGCAACCAGTACCCAAGAATGGTAATCGAGCTGATCTCTGAAATTATGGACCAATCGCCATCATTTCCATACTTTGTAAAGTTATAGAAAGGGTACTGAATAGTTGGGTGTGAGCTGTGAGCAAGCTGCTGATATTCCTTGGTGCAAAAGACCTCTTGAGTGACCATCAATATGGCTTCCGTCGGGCACAGTTCTTGGGGGTTCATCTTTTTGTGTACGTCACGCACTACCGAAGCCATCAAGATAAACAGTGAAGCTCCAGCAGTTTCACTCGATATCTCGAAGGCTTTTGACAAGGTTTGGCATCCCTGCCGTGTTTTGCAACGATCAGGAACGAGTGAACGGTCGATCAGGATAGTAATAAATTGCTGCTCTTATGAGATGGAGTTTCTTTGCGGTCTCTGCGACACTTTTCCTGCTGCACATCAATGACCTACTTCTACCAAGTATAGTTCGGTATGCAGATGACAGCACAGTCCCAGATAGATTAATGTCCAGTGCAAAAGACGGAGGGCTAGTAATACGTTCATTCAAAGAGGCCATGGTGGAGCGGATAAATGCGAACTTAAGTCTTGTCTCCCAATAGGGTGACGACGGTCTGGTCACTTTCAACGCCGCCAAAACGCAGGCCTATCTTTTCTTCGCAAAACGAAATCTGTTTGGTCTGACTCCTACTTTCCGAGGTGTATCTGTAGATGCTACTGATCATCTCGAACTTTTCGGAATATAGTTGAGTGCTAACCTCAACTTTGGGATGGCTCAGCAAAATATCAACTTGCTGCACACGACTCAGTGGAAAGCAGAGCCAAGAAGCTTATCGGCAACTAAAAGCTGGTGGTAACTAAGCTTGTTACACAACTCACCACCGCCAAGTTGCTTGTTTGTCGGTCTTCTACAGAATGTACTTCGGGGAGTAGGCCTATGAGCTACATAGTCTCATACCGCCATCTCCATTCTCCTATCGGAGTACGAAGTACGCCAAGGAGTGGAATGCTCTGCCTCTGTCTGTTTTTCCGAGTGCGTATAACCTGAACTTCTTCTAGGTGCGTGTTAACTGCGCAAACTCACTCCAGAGTATACTTCATCTTTGCTTTCGGGCCAGATGGAGGTCAAGAGTGAGCCTATTTAAAAAAACTTATTTTTTTCCAAAAGAGTTAATACCGACTTCAAAACTTTGCCTAAACTACTAAAAAGTTAAAAATAATATTTTTTGGTTGCTAAGAAAAGAAAAAGTTTATAAGGAAAATCACAATTATTTTTATTTAAATATTTACAATACCTATAGGTATAATAGTAATTTTTGGAAAACTACCGCGATTTTTAGAAGTTTTGAATTATTAATAATTACTAAAATTGACATATATATTAAATGAATATTGCCTACATAATAAACTACGAATCCAAATAATTTATTTGGCATTTGGTCCTCTGAAACCCGGGTTTGTACGTAAATAATAAATAAGTCATGTACGGCTACATTCATTATACGTACAAAATAAGATCACTAATCATTAAATTAGATTTTTCCGAACAGCTTGCGACAGCCGACTTCAAAGAACTAAAAAAATAAATTGTGAATAATCCATGATCTTATTGTGTGAAGTACCATCACCCCATTTCATTAGAGAGTATTGTATTATTTGTATTATTGTATTATTAAAAAAAAATGTTATCCCCACACTAGGATTTTCTCCTGTGTCGTGGAGGCAGTTTACAAACATAAACTGCACAAGGACAAACATCCAGACTCGGAACAATTATTTGTAGGCCATACAAATACTTGTTCCGTGCGGGATTCGAACCCGCGGCCCCCAGCACAACAACTGATTGCTAAGCCACTGCGCTACGGAGCCGTCATTAGAGAGTAAAGTCGTCAAAGGCAAGTGATCTGATATTACGATTGCCAATCCATTACCAAGCGTGACAACCAACACAACTAACGGCAAACCCTTTCTACTTAAAAGAGATATGTGTCTGAATTTATTATTACAATTTCATTGGTGTCGAATACATATTATATACAAAGGCCGCGACATGGATCCTGGGGAATAATCCCAGCCTGAATAAACATTCAAAATTAACAAACAGAAGTAAAAATAAATGTACGCTACTGCGAGATCTGTCTTTTATTGTCTTAACTTCACCAAATATATTTTGATATACACGTAGTGTAAAGGGGGCATTAGATAATGATTTCACCTCATTTCTTCCTTCGAGTGTCGTAAGAGGCGACTAAAGATAAGGTTTGATATACACGTAGAGTGATGGGTTAATAGATGCGTAAGAGAATTATATTACCTCATTTCGTCCTTCGAGTGTCGTAAGAGGCGACTAAAGATAAGGTTTGATGTACACGTAGAGTGATCGGTTAATGGGTGCGTAAGAGAACTATACCTATCACCTCCTTTCGTCCTTCGAGTGTCGTAAGAGGCGTCTAGAGATAAGGATTGATATACACGTAGAGTGATGGGTTAATAGATGCGTAAGAGAACTATGTCACCTCCTTTCGTCCTTCGAGTTTCGTAAGAGGCGACTAGAGATAAGTTTTGATATGCACGTAGAGTGATCGGTTAATGGGTGCGTAAGAGAATTATATCACCTCCTTTCGTTCTTCGAGTTTCGTAAGAGGCGACTAGAGATAAGGTTTAATATACACGTAGAGTGATGGGTTAATGGGTGCGTAAGAGAACTATATCACCTCATTTCGTCCTTCGAGTATCGTAAGAGGCGACTAAAAATGAGGTTTGATATACACGTAGACTGATGGGTTAATGGATGCGTGAGGTCAGTAAACTTTATGGCCTCTGATAGACGGCATACACCAGCCAAACGTGGCTATTAAGGCATATTTTTCCTACAACGGAAGACACCCATGTCCAGCTGTTGACTGTTAGCGGCTAATATGGAAGAAGAAGGTACGAGTAGATAACATGCTAAAGCTTTCAAAATTCACAGATTTGTTTTACGTATTCTATGTACACAAAATCAACACCACTTCACACACTTCTGTACATTTATAGAAAATATTACCATAAAATTGTTAAGTACCGTAATAATTTCTTCCGGGGTACTGAGGTGTTTGTCGTCCCGATGTCACAGTTAACCCGGCTACCTTCACAAAAAAGAAGATGCAAAAAGATCTATAAAAACCCGCGTACATATAACTGACGTGAAGCACTGACGCTCTAAGAAGTCTGCAGTCTGTGAACATGTTCAAGTTTGTCCCCGGCATTACACCAAATTTGATAGACCACAAATCGTCGCCAAAGAACACCAATTCCTATCAAGGATGATTCGTGAGGCTATTTAAATTTAAATAAAAAACATCCTAATTTCAATAGAGAAGATGAATGGGTGCTACCATCTGCTTAGGATCATATAGTTAATAATATCAAATTCAACCCAAGCATATCACTGCAAGACTTCAAGATACTGTAAGCTCATACTGCGTATATCGGACTAAAAATTAATATTCAAAAACTGAAGGTAGTCGGGCTAACTATGACATCGGGACATCAAACACCTCAATCTCCCCCGTGACAAAAGGTTTTTTTATAGAATTAGGGTGACAAACGAGCACTCAGTCCACCTGATGGTAAGTGGATGCTGTGGCACATAGACATCTACATCTATCCTCGATTACGAATCAAAATCCAGATGTGTTATCACTCGTGAGGACTAAGATGGAATGCCTCGTTTCCAGTAAAAAAAGTTCTCCGGTTCTCTACACTCACCGTACGAAATACAGCAGCGTTAAGCTGCTATTTTACGCTGGTATTCTGTGAGAGTGTGTTCCTTGCCCGGTCGAGCCGACCCATTCGTGCTACAACCATAATATAGCTGCAGCATGGCTCTACCACGTACAAAAAAAAATAGGTGTTGTAAAGTATAAATAACATACTATGTAGGGCATTGTAAAGCACCCGAAACTCGAGAATTCGAAAGTTAAAACGCGATAAAGTCCGTAAAATTAGTTATATTTTATGTGATGTACCACTTAAAAACCTTTGTATAATAATCATTTTAAAACTTTGGAATTGGTTGAAAAGCTATACTTGCGGACTTGTACTTTATTTCGCATCCATTTCGAAAGACGAATTTGACCTTTTTATTAAACGTAATATATTGACAAATATGCAGCAAACGCAAATAAAAATAGGTGACTTATGTAAAGATACAACCCGCCCGCCTACATACGACCCGTTACTGGGTACATTCCTGAGAGGAATCCACCTTCGAACAATTTTACTATTGTCTGCACTCCCTTTGCCCGCCATGCAATTCAATGTAAGCATTTACCCCTTTGCTAATACGGCATAATAAGAACGCGCTAGAAATTTTAAAAGAGAGCCGAATATTCTCTTCAAAAACAAAAATGCTTTGTTAAAAATGGATTTCTCAAATTAAGAGAATCACTGGGAGAGAACGCCAAAAGGCATCAGTCCGCCCTTTTTAATCATTTTATTAAGGTGTACAATAAAGTGTAAATAAATAAATATTCAAATTAATACAATCATCATGATTTCATGGATAAAGGTTTATATGGGACATAGGAAAAGAATTGATAGACGATTGTCACCAAATATCATCAACAGAAATCTGCGATCGATCTGGATGTTTCTATGTAACTGTTACAACTATTAAAACCAATAACATTATCTGAACTACTCTCTAAGTTCGTTTATCGTCAGGAATTATCAATATCAAGATACTTAAGGAAACATTGTGTCGCCCACAAAGGAAGCATTAAAAACAAATTAAGCATTCAGTTTATTCAGAAATAGCTCCAACTAGGTAGGAATTAAAAAAATTTAGTGACAAAAGCATTTCGAGTGTTATAAACTTAAATTACTCGTGTATTTAAAACCTTTTGTATTTTAAGTGTATGCTGTGACAAGATACAAGTATTTAATATCATCGATTAAAAATCAAAATTCAGATGCGTTGTTACCCCTCAGGACTAAGATGGAATGCTTTGATTTGCTTTGATACCAGTAAAAGGATATTGAAATGAAACCTATACACTACAATCGTATTCTTTTTCACTTAAATACATTAATTGATTGTGTAAGTGTGTTATCCCACTCATTAGTTAATCAATTCAAGAGCACTTACCTGGTCTTAAGATTCAGCTAAGATAAAATAAACATTACGCGTAAGACAAGAATAGAAAACAGGTACCATGTCAGTGTTACAATATTTCATAGTATATTCAATCAAGTAATATTTCAGTGTGTTTTGAATTACGACTTTATATCTAAGGTTTTAAGGAGCTATTTGTAATAAATACGCCATACGTGCTTCAACGGCTATAAAGATGACAAGAGTTTTGTCGTGCTCTGGCTCCAATGGGTGCATTATTTAAGTATTACCTAATTAGCATGAGACATGATGTAAACATTTATTATTCTAAGAAGGCATCTACAATCCATTGTTCCTAAAAAGTATACCTTTATCCATGAAACCATGGATTGCGTAAATACTTAAATAAGTTTCTAATGTTTTTTTTTTATTTACATACCTATATTTTTACGGTTGGTGTAAACCGTGTAAGTACTAAAATCCTGTGTTTGTTAACGAAAATTAACCATTGATTAAATATATAAAATCAATTTGTTCATTGATCGTTCATTTTCAAATTACATTGGTGATATACGCATTAATTAATATTTAATAATTAACCTTAATCATCGTACTTTTGAAATTAAAAAAGAATTAAAACCACAAGCGGCTTTTAACCTTTCTGTGTAAAGTTTGTTTTATTATTCGAAAGAGATAAAAACGCTGTGTTGCCATTAGTACCTACCGTAACTTTCTTATCGATGATACGTATTTGTGTATCACCATGATGCATATAAAATACAAAAGCCCTTGACCCATTAACAGCTTCCAATACGTTACATTCAACTGATAGTGTAATGTACACTTTAAAAGAATGTCAAATTGAGTGAGTAATTTATGACAGTGGATTCTTTATTAATAACACGCCATACATTGAGTGCCCATTAATAACTCGAAATACGTTGCTTTTCAATAATAGTGTTATGTATTTTCAAGGAAGTTGAATTCTACGAATATAGATAACCTTTTACAACATTTTCGTTCCTTCTTAATATTAAAAATTAGAATATAGAAATTAGTGGGTATTCCTACCGTTGGTGCACGATTCAACACTTATGTCGTTAATATTCCCCGTATACATATTAAGCTATTTGTATTATCAAAATATGATTTTTTTTATAAGATAGGGTGACAAACGAGCACACAGTCTACCTGATGGTAAGTGGTTGCTGTGACCCGTAGACATCTATATTTATCCTCAATAAAAATCAAAATGCAGATGCGTCGTCCCCCGTGAGGACTAAGATGGAATGCCTCATTCCATTAAAAAGAGTCTCCGGTTCTCTACACTCACCATACGAAACACAGCAGCGTTAAGCTGCTATTTTACGCTGGTATTCTGTGAGAGCGCGGTCCTTCCCCGTTCGAGCCGACCCATTCGTGCTTCAACTATACTTCTGATATAGCTGCAGCATGGCTCAAACAGTACGCGTAACAAAAGATTTTTTACCTTTTTACTGGCGTTAATCTTCCAATACTAAGATATATCGTGAACTTGCCAGAAACTAACTTAAATAAAAAGATTAAACATGCCTTCTTATTGGTTTAAGATACATAGGTTTAGAGTCTAAACTTTAGACTCTTTTAAAGAGCATCAACTCAATCTGCTGCAAACTTCTGTATTAATTAAATTAAAAAGTACAATATTATAATAGCTGTGGTATTGAAGGCGATTATTAAACCTCTTGTTACGGACTTGCTTTTGAAGTCTTTGTTATTATTGGAGTCTTTGTAAATCCATCATAATACATTAAGTTTTAAAAAAGTAACCTTTGCTTTGTCACTACTTTTTAACTAATTTCAAAAAAGGAGGAGGCTTGCAATTCAACTTTAGGTTATTTTGTATGAACATATGTTACGCGATATCTTTTTGATAAATCTTTTTTTATTAAATAAGTTATCCTTCAGATGTGGTCCTAAATAGTTGTGGAGAAAATATTTCACCCATAAGGGTGGCAAAACAGCAGATGTAGTTTTTAATGTAACTATTTAAACAATATTGAGATTGGGATATTCCTCAGTCCACTCAAAGAATTAAAAAATAGTTTTAACTAAAAGTTTGACTTTTTTACTTTTTCTTAATAGTTAATTTTTTCATTGGGTAGGATGGAGCTTTGAGGCAATTTAAGAGGTTGCTATATGTGCAGAATTGAACTTAAGCACGAGCTGTGACGACGATTTATTTAAAACGAATTTCAAATGCCTTACATAAAAGAATAAAGTCTTAAAATAAAACATATACTATGTACTTCCTGTCATTATTTCTTCAATATCAGCAAGGTAAGTAATGTTAAAGTTTAAATAAAACCGGATAAGTGCTAGCAGGACTCGCGCCCTGAGAATTTCTATAAACTTAATTATGTATGTAGATAGTTCATCCATTAATACGTGATTTTAAAGTGACGAGGCATTTTACTTTGTTCTTCAAGGGTGATAACGCATCTGCATTTTTAATGTAAATCGAGGATTTATCTTTGTAGATGTCTATGGGCCTCAGCATCCACTTACCATTAGGTGGGCCGTGTGCTCGTTTGTCACCCGTATTCGATAAAAATCCATGATAAGTTAAGCACCAAATAACTCTAACGAAAAGGCACATCGGATTGAAAAGACAAACTTAACTTTGCAGTGGAAATATATATGCTCCCATATATCATTTAGGGGGACGAGGCTGCTCGCGTCCGTAGGATATACTTGAAATCTGACACCCTACACGTATCCCCCGGGTAGTGCTAAACGAACCAATTCCGGTGGTAGGTTTGGGCCGCTGGCTTTTCAGTTAGCACCCACCAATGCAAAGTCTTGTCGCCAAATGACGTTATCGTGTTCCGGCATGATGCTTGGTGAAGCCATAAGGAGAATGGATCTGAACAGTAGCGTTGTGTATGTAAACCGGGTACGAAGCGTCAGTTGTTGCTGTGTCGGGTGCTTGGTCGTGGAGGGTAGCGGGATCTGAAGCACCGTATTCCGCTGGCCGACCGCAAGTAGTTGGGGGCCCAATTAGTGAATTAGCTACTCATGAAAGGCTGCCCCGCCAACTAGCGAAAAATCCCAGTGAGGCCCCATCGCGCCGGTTAGGCGACCGGGCGAGAGGACCCGATTGTGATCTCTGGGGGGATCTTCGGGCGTCCCCGCAGTCTCCAGATCAAGTCCCCATGGGCACAGTAACTATGATAGTATCGTTTGGTTGCTAATGCAACGCCTCGTTCAACTGCCACTCTCCATCCTTATTCACACTCAACACTTAATATGTACATTAAAAAGAAAAGTAGTATTAAACAGATGTTGCACGTCCTCTCACTAAAAGTGCACCTCACTAATATTCGAGGATTGTACTCTAATCTTAGCGCAGTCCATCACCATCTTGAGACTGAGAAGCCGCACCTACTTTTCTTCACGGGGACGCAAATTAAATGTCCATTAAATGCGGTGTACCTTGACTATCTTGGATTCTCCCTGAAGCACAAATTCCATCCATGTGCCGGAGTATGTGTGTACGCCGACAATGACATCTGCTGCCAGCGTCTCTGTCACCTTGAAGACCCCACTTTCTCGACAATCTGGGTGATGATAGATATAGGTATTGATAAAATCCTTTATGCCTGTGTCTGTCGATCGCACAGCGGTGACCAGGAGACAACAAGATTATTTGATCACCTTAGTGAGGCTGCTGACGTGGCCCTAAATCGGTATCCTACTGCACAGTTGGTCTTTCTGAGGGACTTTAACGCTTGTGACCAAGACTGTTCCCAACCAGAAGACCCACCATGCTGGAAAAGAAGCATGGAGTTTTGTTTTGACGCTAGGTCTTTCTCAGATGATAAAGATAGCGACTAGGGTACCCAATATAGACGGTCACCACAAAATTGCTTGGACCTTCTCCTTACTATCGAATCAGACAAATACGAGTATTAAGTACAGTACAGTACCTTTGGGTACATCTGACCACTGTCTGGTGAAATCTGTATCGTTATATTCTCCACCAGATTACGAGTTCCAAGGTGTTCGACGAATATGGCGGTATAAGTCAGCTCATTGGGATGAGATGCGACACTTTTCCTTGGCGAGTCTTGGGAGGTCTGTTTCTCTTCAACGGATCCGTCGAACTGCGCGGTTGTGATAACAGAAGTGTTGCGTCAAGCTATGGAGTATTTTATCCCTTTCTCTGACACTCCCACCGGTAGCAAATCACGCCCATGGCGTCACGCTAAATGTGCCCAAGCTGAAAAGCGCAAGCATTTAGTCTCGATCGCATTAAACATATTGGCGCAAAACTCTCTGGCAGACCATCCGGCATTAGAGCTTTTTGTTCTCTCGCCAAAGCGGTCGCCGAGTGCGCTCGTGCTGAAAAGCACAAGCATATGGCGTACTTATTCTGGGTCGATGCTCGAGACCGTAAAGCTCCGGATGATAGTCTTAAGAAAAGAGCCTTTAACTAAGCCGCCAAGTCCTGCAAAAAGGCATTACGCCAAGCCAGTTTCGACCGCATTAAACGCATCGGCACAAGAGAGAAAAAAAAGAAAAGTGGGGAAGCACTTGCTGTGAAGATATATCGAAGGTCTTTGACAGAGTTTGACACACTAGCCTTTTTGGGTAAGCTTCAAACGTACGGCTTATCCCCTGGTCTGATTGAATGGATAGAGGCCTTTCTGAGTGAACGGTCTCTCCGGGTCGTCGTCAATGGCTGCTCATTCGATCCTATGGCGAATAACACCGGTGTTCCTCGGGGGTCCGTTCTCTCCGCAACTCTGCTGCATATTAATGGTCTGCTTATGCTCGAAATCTATGGGTATGCAGACGATAGCACAGTTATGGAGAGATACCAACCAAGTCCTCGGGCCAGTCGAGATCAAATCCAGACCGAAATAGAAGTTACGGTAGAGCGTGTGAATGTCACACTACAGGCTGTCTCTAAATGGGGTGATGCCAATCTTGTGAAATTTAACGCCTCCAAAACACAATTGTGTCTCTTCACCGCAAAAAGGAGCCAGCTCACCTTGGCTCCTTCTTTTCGAGATGTATCACTGGAATATACCAACCGCCTTCAGCTATTAGAGTTTGAGATATCCTCAAATCTGAACTTCCGGCGGCAAGGCCAAAGCAGCTGCATGGAAGCTGAGCGTCCTTGCAAAGGTGTGGCGATACTGCACGCCGAGACAGTTGCTTACTTTATTTAAAGCGCAAGTTCATTCGTACATGGAGTATTGCTGCCATATATGGGCTGGTGCTGCAAAATACCACTTAGCAGCTTTAGACTCTATGGAAAGGCGTGCTAAGAGGCTTATTGGTGACCCGAATTTGCTTAAAACCAATCATACCAGCCTCGAACACAGACGCAACGTAGCCTTTCGGTTTTCTATAGGATAGATTTCAAAGAGTGGACGCAGGAATTGCTTAATTTAATTCTTCCCTCTCCCTTCGACCATCGGACAACCAGACGTTCGTCCAGTCTCCACCCTTTCGTTGTTGACTTACCACGCATTCGAACCAAACGATTCGCTATGTCGTTCATCATGCGTTCAGCAAAGGAATAGAATAAGTTGCCAGCATGTGTCTTTCCATCCGATTACAATGTGGGTCTCTTCAAGGCAAGAGTGAATAGGCTTTTTCGAAGTCACTGCGCTTCACCATCTTAGGCTACATCACCACTTACCATCAGCTGGGATCGTAGATAAGCGCTGACATAGTAAAATATAAAAAAAGTATCAGTCTACGTCAATTATCGATGCAAATGCCAACTGCATTTGTAAGTTGGTTATCGTAAAAAAAAATTGTTTAATGTTTTTTTTCTTTAACCGTGCTGTTAGACATTGCTTCCCGCAAAATTTCATGATTTCAGGTCAACAGGAAACACCCTAAAGGTTTTGATAAGTGAGTTTATAAATATCAAAAAATACTCTTTTAGTAGATACCTATTTTAACGCTTTTTGTATTTTTTCCATTGCTTGTGCTGTGAGACCTTGCTTCTTACAGAATTGCATGATTCTACATTAACGTAAAGTATACCCTATAAGCTTTTGATGAGTGAGACTATAAATAAGTAATCAAAATATAAAAATTTATAAAAATACATACAAAATAATACATATCATATCAAAATATTCAACATAAATGGCTGTATCTTTGGATTGCGTTGATTTAGAAGTTTGAATTTTATATACCTTGAAGGGGCTATAGAAATTAATATTTAATACAAGCTGTTCCCCGCGACTTCGCCCGCATGTAATTTTGGGTTTTAATGTTTTAAGCTCAGAACCCTAATTATTTTCCTAAAATTAAAGTAGCCTAAGTTTCTTCTTATCTAGCTCTCTGTCAGTGAAAGTCCCATCGAAATCGGTCCAGCCATTTCGGAGATTAGCCGGTACAAACAGACAGACAGACAGACAAAAAATTTAAAAATTGTGTTTTTGTTATATGTACCGTATATACTTTCATAGCATTTAGTAAAAAGCTGTTATTTTGACATTACAAACAGACACTACAATTTTATTTATTTGTATGTATAGATTAATTTTAACCATAAATCTCTACTCGTTCCTAAGAAAAAGGGTCTTGATATGACATGAATAACACAACAAAGTATTCCTATAAGGGTTTCGTTTTCGTTCGTGCGGAATTTTAGATTATTGAAATGTCTAGACGTAGATGAAAATTGAATTCTATTACATTCATACATTGTTTTACATACATACATGTCAAACTAATATAACGTGCGTGTTGATAAAAAAGACGTACATGTGATATTACACTTATTACAAATCTTTATTTATATATTTATTAAGATGGTAAACCGTATATCAGCTTGTAAAGAAACATAATTTTATTTTTAAAGTACCTCGAGAGTGATATACGTCGGGACAAAATCCAATTAGGAACTCTTGTTGGATTGGTTTTTGGCGATTTATGCATAAGGCCGCCAGTGACCCGATAAAAATTTTATGCGCCGGTAAGTTTAATTTTTGGAAGAAAATAAATAACAACGTAACATTAAAATATGTATTTTATTCTATCAGTGCCGTTACTTGCGTAAACAATATTTTGTTTATCGTAAAGAAACACAATTTTAGTGGTGTGTTAATTGCAATAGTCATTGACTAAAATAAACATTTTTTTATTAAAACGATGATGTCATACGATTTCCGATGACAATTTGCGATTAAGCGGAAATGGGCATTAACGCAGAAGGTGTCCTAAATGTCCGTGCATACACTCGTCCTAACCTACCTAAGTCTAATGTAGAAGATAACGCATCGGTATGCAATAATAGTAATAGTTATGTGTTACGATACAATCTCATAAACAAGGAAAATTACAGCAATTGTCTTTCAACAAATGTTAATATAATATATACAATTAAACTTAATATGCTTTTTAACAGGAAAATTTCGTCTTTCGGCGAAACTGAAATTTTGAAGCATATTTTTCTCTCGGAAAATTTTAAACAACTTGATTTGATTGAAGTTTTTTTTTTAAATAGAAGTTTAAAGAGCTTACATCCTACACAATGAGCTCGCAAAAAATAAATCCTAACTTCCCATTTAGCTACCTTAAAGTACCTTTTAAGGCGAATGTTCCAAATTAAAAACTATTTTTTATTGCGGAAATCTGCATTAAAAAACTATGCCGGATTTACAGTATAGAATAAAGAAATAGTATCTTTTATAGAAAAACTTCTCTGACATACAGACACCCAAAGTAATTCAATAAGTATTCCATTTTTAATTATACGTCAACTAACTTTAACTTCTAAATAAAAGTGAGACATTAAACAAATTAAATCAAAGTATTACTTCTAAATCATTACTTTATATCATTTGATAACTTAAAGAGCTATCGATGATAACTGATAAGAGATAACTCAGTACGTGAAAAATAACGTTTATGGATAACTAACCACAAAACTCAAGAGCGAAATAAATGAAATAATTTAATGATATACTAGCTCTTCCCGGCATGCGTTGCAATTCCTCTTTTTGTCAAAAACGGCGGGTGGCTGCACGATAATTCATCAAAGTTCCACCGTATTCAGATGAATGGTAAAGCAACGCACAGATGACGAACAAACAAACAAAGTATTATTTTTTATAATTAGAAGATTAACTATAATTTATTTCAGTATGGAACATTTTATCTTACTTCAGTATAATATGATTCACATTTACAATGTCCAGAATTCCATATCAATTCCAGAACGTGGCTTTAACTACATATATGTTATAACTGATATCCGTATTGTGCGTACCGTAATGGCAGAGAGTAGAGGTGTAAAAGCACATCAATATACGTGGTAGAGCCATGCTGCAGCTATATTAATAGTATTGTTGTAGCACGAATGGGTCGGCTCGACCGGGGAAGGACCACGCTCTCACAGAATACCAGCGTAAAATAGCAGCTTAATTCTGCTGTATTTCGTACGGTGAGTGTAGAGAACCGGAGACCCATTTTACTGGAAAAGAGGCATTCTATCTTAGTCCTCACGGCTGACAACGCATCTGCATGTTAATTCACAAACGAAGATAGATGTAGATGTCTATGGGCCACAGCAACTACTTACCATCAGATGGACTGTGTGCTCGTTTGTCACCCTTATCGTATAAAAAAAATCAAGATAAAGCTTACCACAGACCATAATAGGTTCCGTGAAGTTTAAAAATTACACTGGAATTCATATTCATAGACGCAGCGTAAACAGTTCTACCTCCACAATCCAACATTCAGTAGTTACTACTTTGAATCAATGTTACGTGTAAATAATCACTCAAGAATTCCTAGTCCCCTCTCAGCATGCAAACATGCAACATTCTCCATTATTTGATAATATGTTTTGCTTGAAAATTCATAGTGCATGTCACTTTGATAGTTGATAAAAATAGTTTGGAAAATCAAGTGCACGCCTCATGAGTATTTCATTTAATTTTTGATGAAAAAAAAATGTATTCCTGAGTTTTAATATATATTATTTTACCTAAATAAATCGATTACGCAAAGTATAAAATAAAAAGGGGCTACAAAAATATGAAAGTGCCTTTAAATTTTTCGCTTTGCGTTATGAGACGTGCAATTATGTTGCAACTTCGTAAAAATTGTAATTCTATTCATGCTTGTCACCCTTGGGGACTAAGATGGAATTCCTCGTTTCCAGTAGAAAAGGTATCCGGTTCTCTACACTACCCATACCAAACGCAGCAGTATTAAGCTACTATTTTACGTTGGTATTGTGTGAGGGCATGGTCCTACCCCGGTCGGGCCAACCCATTCGTACTACCGTTATAATAGTATAGGAGTAGCTACGGCATTGTTCTACCACGTACAAAAATCATCCGCCTTTCGGCCACATGTACGAATCCTGCATGACAAGATCATTTGCTTTGATTTTAAATAATTTAGCCGTGTCTGGATGTTTATGTGCAATTTATGTATCTTAAATGCCTGCGTCATGTCTGCGATAATAGAGAAATTTATAGTTTGACAGTAACTTTATGCAAAAATAATTCAAAATCTTTCAAAAGATCAACTATACTATGCAATTAGCAATTAGCAATCCGCCCCGACTTCGCTTGAATCTATTAATGTGGCGTTGCAGTTATTCATGGGTGGCGGTAGTACTACTTACTTCTTACCATCAGGTGAGCCGCATGCTCGTTCGCCCCCTCTTATATAAAAAAATGTGGCATTATATAGATGTACGATAATCAAAGACCATTTATTTTATAATTTTTTTTGTTATTGAAAAAAATCTCCACGTTTTTCAGAGAAAATATAGCTTAGATCCCTCCTGGCATTGCCCTCTATCTATTCGTAAAGTTTCATCACAATTGGTTCTGCTATTTTGAAGATTAGCCCAGACAGACAGACAGAAGAAATTTTTATAAGTAGTTATTTATGTCTTAATACCATACAAATAACCCCCTGAGCATAATCGACGCCAAATATTTCAATATTTGATAGTCGTGGTAGCTCAGATGGTTAGCGCTCGCTGTAAGTTTCACAGTACGCAATCAACCTGGGTTCGATCCCCGCCGGCACCAATGAAATTATTAATTGCAATTTTAAGTGCCGATTTACCACGTGCTCGGCGGTGAAGGAAAACATCGTGAAGAAACCTGCATGTCTGGGAAATAAAAAATATATCTCGAAGACATGTGAAATTCGCCAACACGCATTGGGGCAGCGCGGCGAATATTTTCTTGCCCTGAAACCCTCTCAGAAATGAGAGGAGGCTTGTGACCAGCAGTGGGACGTATATAGGCTGCAACTTTACTTTACTTTATTTCAATATTACAAACAGACACTTCAATTTTATTTATATGCACATACAAATAATTTTTAAAAAGGTATTTCACGAATAAAATCCTATAACAACAGTATAAATATCAGTATAAAATCCTATAGTTACAGTGACTCATGACCTTAAGATGAACAATCTGGTACAATTTCCTCAACCTACGTTCTGATTGAGTATTCTGTTGACATCGCTCTTATCAAAATAACATTGAATGCTTGAATTAACATTGCTGACATAGTGATCGCCATGGCCATTGACTCGATCGAGTTAAACGCTGCCTGCTTAGCATTTTTATTAGCAATCCAGATAACACTGAACTCTTTAAACTAGCTATGAGTAGAACGCGTTCGGCGGGGCGTGGAGCGTAGCGGCGCTTCCGGCATACTTTTTGAGCGGCCGTCACTCAACAGTGAGCATCTTGAAGCAATATTTGCATCATGGTGAGCACTGAGCCACTGAGCACTGCGCTTTTCCCACACGCCGAACACCCGCCACGTTGGACGCTTCTAGCTTGCATACAGTTTGTAGATTAATTCTTCGTTTTTACCACGTTTTTTTCACTCGCTTTCGTGTATGTCTCTTCGGGTCGAATTTAGTAATTGATTTTAAACTAACTTCCTGAAGAGCCGTGGTAGCTCAGATGGTTAGCGCTCGCTGTAAGCTTCACAGTACTCGAGCAACCTGGGTTCTATCCCCGCCGGCACCAATGAAATTGTTAATTGCAATTTTAAGTGCTGATTTACCACGTGCTCGGCGGTGAAGGAAAACATCGTGAGGAAACCTGCATGTCTGAGAAAAAGAAAAAAATATTTTCGAAGACATGTGAAGTTCGCCAACACGCATTGGGGCAGCGCGGCGGACAGTTCCTTGCTCTAAAACCCTCTCAGAAATGAGAGGAGGCCTGTGCCCAGCAGTGGGATGTATATAAGCTGTAACTTTTGTATAAAAAGGGTTATTATAATATAAATGAATACATGGTTCATAACAACCCCTGGCAATGAGGTGGTCGCTTCTAAGCTGTTTCTAAAATAAATTTTTAAATAGTTTGTAATCATTTATATTCACACTATTCCTCACCCTGCCATTCAGATTCAGCCCTAGCATACACCTTAAGGACCGCATTTCTACAGCATATATTCTACTCTCATCCTTTTTCTGCCAGGCCCAACTTTCACTACCATACATTAAAGTAGGGACTAACACAGCATTATGAATTGTCATATGTGCCTTATTTGACATATTCTGACTCTTCATAATAGCGTGTAGAGCCCCATTCACTCTATTTCCTGTGTTCACTCGTCGTTCTATATCCTTATCATATCTACCATCCCTGCTAAACACACATCCCAAATATACAAACACATCCACTTGCTCAAACTCCCCTTCTATTCTTATTTCACATAACGTTTTACTTTCTTCTCTTTCAAAAACCAACACTTTTGTCTTACTTGCGTTCACTTTCATACCCCTTTTTTTCAATGACCAGTTCATTAAAGTAACCATCATTTGCAACTCGGCCGCCAACGATGCAAATATGACTTGATCGTGGGCGTACAAAAGGCATTTTACGGTTAACTCACCCATTCTCAACCCACATTATTCAACTTTCAAAGTTTGCAAACAACTGTCCATAAATAGGTTAAACAGCCACGGGGAAGTCACACATCCCTCTCTGACACCTTTATGAATGCCAAACCAGTCCGAGTAGACCCCGTCGATCCTGACACAAGTACTAGAGTCCCTATAAAGAGACCTTAATGCCTGTATCAAGCCAGCGCTCAACCCAAATGAGTTCAGTGTTTGCCATAACACATTCCTGTCCACTCTGTCATAAGCTCTTTCCAAGTCCATGAACGCACAAAAAACTTTCTGGTTTTTGGCTAAAAACTTCTCCGCAATCATGCGCATGGAAAAGATTTGATCCGTACACCCCATCTCCTTTCTAAATCCAATCTATTTATCAATCTATCAACTAATTTATTGACCAAATCGGCGATACATTAAAAATGGGCCAGATTAGGAGTACCCTTAACCGACGAGCGTGTATGCGTAGATATATGGATGTAAAGGAGGCGAGAGAGAGGTGTGTCAGGATCGCGCCAAATGGAAATCCGTAGTCTCTGCCTACCCCTCTGGGTGACAGGCGTGAGTGTTTATGTGTGTGTGTGTGTGTGTGTGTGTGTGTGTCATTTATATTGTAAAATTTATTTTTAAAAAAAGTCCCGCTGGGTTTCTTTCTGGTTCTTCCCAGGCCAGAGGATTTTTTTCGAACCAGTGGTAAAGTAAAAAAATGACTTTCAATAACAATTATTTGTAATCAATATTGAATAAAAATTATTCTATTCTATTCTATTCTACGAGCACCGGATTATTTGGTTCACATCCTAGGACCATCAGCATTTATGCAAATATTGATGATTTCCAAGTGATTTAAATATACAATCAATTGAATTTCCACCAGATCCGATGACAAGTTAAGGCGATTATTACTTTTATTTTTTTAAATAATTCAATCATACATGATAACATTTGCTGTACTAACACATAAAAAAACAACTGTTTTATTACGAAGTCATTATAAAAGACCTTACACATATGAAATTAACGTTTTATATAAAAAGCAAAATCAAAAAAATTATATTAAATAAATCAAAGTATTACCGTACCCGTACCGTTGTTATTTATCTATGCACTTGCGCCATTTTATAGGTAGTTCATTGATTTCTTTGCTGAAAAAATTGTGGGAACGGGAATCAATAAAATCTTAGGAGGCGGTTTTGACTGCCTCATCGGAATTGAATTTTTTTTGCAAGAAGTTTTCCAAATGCCGGAAAAAGTGGTAATCTGCTGGAGCAAGGAACTTTTATTCGTAAATAACGCGATATTTTAAGTTTTCCATATTGTGAACAGAACGATTTCAAAATCAAAAAATCAAATAGCGCGAAAATAAATGATTCACAAATTTGAAACACAGTAATTACGCAAGCCTAAATCTCTATATATAGAAATCACTTGCTGTCCTTTAGTCTTAAAAAAAACTCGAAAATAGCTGGACAGATTTGGACCAATTTTTTGTGTATATTTGAGTAGGTGCCTGGATGGTTTAGATTCACAGTTAGAAGTTTTCGAAATCCATAAATCACCAGCGCGAAGCCTGGGCCGAACGCTAAAGTAAAGTTACAGCCTAAATACGTCCCACTGCTGGGCACAGGTCTCCCCTCATTTCTGAGAGGGTTTAAAGGCAAGAAAGTGTCCGAGAGGTCAATCGACGGATTCAACTCGGCTGCGCAGCGTTCGGGAAATTACGACACATCTTCTCGTTAGACATACCGAAAAACCTCAAAACTAGATTGTTCAACCAGTGTGTGTTGCCAGTGATGACCTATGGAACTGAGACGTGGTACTTCACTGCTGGCCGTATAAGGAAGCTCAAAGTTACTCAGCCAGCTAGAACTATCCGCAGTAGAACCAGAGTAACCGACATAGCCCAAAGAATTAGTAAGCTGAAGTGGCAATCGGCCGGTCATATAGCTCGAAGAACCGACAACCGATATGAGCTATATGGCCGACCCATTGCCAATTCAGCTTACAAATCCGTTGGGCTATGCCGGTCACGCTAGTTCTATTGCGGATATCCTCGTATTTAAGTCTATCACGCAGAGAAACCCCGAGCATAGCCCACTCTATAGCTCGCAGAGCGACATTTTTATTTATTTTTTTTATTTATTTATTCTTTATTGCATTCCTTAAAACAAAAGAATACAAAGGGCGGACTTAATGCCTTGAGGCATTCTCTACCAGTCAACCCATGGAGTGGTGAGAATTTGACGTAGGTGCGGCAATATAGAATAAAATAACACTAAACAAAATTATAATTAACTACATAATACATACATTTTACTAATAAATAAACTATACACATATGATGGATACATACATACACATATACATCTACATACATATACACATACACATACATATATATATATATATATATATATATATATACAAATGGAGATATAAATACATGCATATACATAAAAATATACATATTTAAATACACTTAATATATATAATTAGTACATACAAATACCTATGAATATATGCGTGTGTTTAGCAATACACATTAAATGGATGATTCATGTAAAATGCGTTGTCTTCAATAGATGATTACGGATCAATTTTTTAAAAGCGTACTTATTGGGTGCTTTGACATTGAGCTTCCTCATACGGCCAGCTCTAAAGGACCACGTCTGAGATCAATATGTCTTCACTGGCAACACGCACTGATTGTACACTTCTTTTTTTAAGTTTTGAGGTAGACTTGACGACATGATGTGTCACGTAATCTCCCGAGACTACCTTTAAAGAAAAATTAAAGCTAATTTGTAACATTAGATACGCGAAATTAGATTGATGGCTGAACTTGTTCTCGGTGTCCGTTCCATATAATTGTTCATAACACTTTTATTATACAGTTTTATTGTCTCAATACTCTATAGGTCTATACGACCATGATTCGATTCGTCGCGTCACCGGTTATGAGATCCCGGGTTGAGCCAAGTAGCAAACAAGTAGCCCGGAGTCAGGAAGTTGGCAGTGTTTCACCCTCGTGCCTCAGAAAGCACTGTTGGTCTCACACCTGATCTCTCTCCAATCGTGTCAATTTGTCATCCCATCGGACTATGAAAGTCAGAGTATAGAAGGTGGACCTGAAACAGAAACAAAAACTTTTTTATTCGATATAGATTATATATAATACTTATTGAAAGTCACTCTTTTGTCACTGGTTCGAAAAAAACCTCTGTCCTGGGAAGAACCAGCAAGAAACCCAGCGGGACTTTTTTTTTAAATAACAGCTTACAATCATGTATGTTACACAATTAACCACACAAAACAAATTCAAAATAGCTTCGTAGCGATCTCCTCATTCCCAGGGGTTATTATCATTATTAATATTATAATAACCCTTTTTACACAAACTTTGTTTAATAAAGTTTATGAACTTTGAGCAGATCAAATTTTGTATATTTTCTGGGATTTTGTTGTAAAATTGTATACATCGCCCCAAGAATGAATGAATGAATGTACTTCTAGCTTGTGTCTGTTCCTAGTATTTATAGAATGAATATAACTTACTTTTGTATAACTACTTTTATTTTTGTGTACGTACATTCCATTTTCATAAATGTATTGAGATGCCAAAGATAATATTTTAGTTTCCTTTTTGTCGGAGAGACTCTTTAGGCTTTAAATCATAGATTGCTCTTATGACCCTCTTCTGTAAAACAAATATAATTCCAGTTTCAGTCGCGTGTCCTCATCGCAAAATACCTTACGACATTATGCTATGGAAATAGCTAAAGTAAACTATTCTTGCTGTTTCAACACTGGTACGATTTCTAATCTTTTTTACAGCATATGCTGCAGAACTAAGTCTGCTTGCTAATTTGAATATATGGGGGCTCCATTAAAGCTTCGCGTGTAGTGTTAATCCAAGAAAAATGGTGGTATCGACAAGACTCAGTTACTCCCCATTTAAAATTACATTACTATTTAATTGTTTACGCATTCACTCGAGCACTACAATCCTGTCCTGCAGAGCAGGACTGTAGTGCCCGAGTTACGAGGGACAGGCAAATAGTTGGTTTCCGTTGAGAATGGCCGTCATGAACGATAATCCGATCTGAAGAACATTATTATATGCACATACACTTTAAAAATTAATCGAGTCTGACTACTCACAATAACTTTGATTTTTAATTACAGCAAATTTACACGTAGTAACACCGCAATTATATTTTTGCTGCAGCATGTATGTCTAGATCAGCTCGGCCGAGGAAGGATCACGCTCTCGAAAAATATCATTAATAGCAACTTCCTATAACTGGAACTTGAACTCGAAAAGGTATTGAATAATAATAAAAAGTAGTATTACCTGAATACTTCATAATCTTTACTTAAAAAGTTAGTATAGGACCTATCTCTGCCTAGGAAATTGTTTAGGTAGATCACCTCTTCCGTATTTTTACCGTTAAGAAGCAGTACCTATATATACCGTGTAGGATTCCGTTTTTAAGGGCAAAAAAATCTGTAATCATTGGCTGAAATTGGCTATCGCAAATATTAATCGTGACTTACAACGTATATCACACTGGTCACAGCACTTTAGTATAACGGTAAATTCCAGTAAATGACAGGCTATCGTCATTGGTAGTCGTCGATTGGTGTCACAACTTAACATATCTGAATTACCATCCATTCACTATGAAAACTGCGTAATACCCTTCAGAACTAGTGTCAAGGATCTGGGTTTAATTATCGACCCGTGTCTTAGTTGGATACGACAAATCTCGGACACCTGTGATAGGTGTCCGACATTTGTCGTAAAGTCACAGGCATACTTCGTTCCATCTATCCTTCTTCTTTTCTAAATTATTTCTGCCTCTTTCAACTAAACGTCTTCTGGTCCAATCTCTAATTCTTCCATTATTTGACTATGCCGATGTTTCACTCACTAATATTTCTCAGGAGTTGCTCAACAGATTGGACGCGTTACTTAACAACTGTGTATGACTCATCTTTGGCCTGCGCAAATATGATCACGTTTCAAAATTTCGCTCTCAGTTAAAGTGCCTGACTAATGACTAGCCAGCGCAGAGATTTCCGAATCCTGTCCACTCTGTTTTCAATTCTTAATGATTCTTCCTCACCCCTTTATCTAAAAGGAAGATTTCAATTCCGTAGTGACACTCATTCTCTCAATCTCCGTTCTTCACACATTTTATTTCTGTCTACTCCTCTCCACCATTCTGAGTGTATGTCAAATTTCTTCACAGTTACTTCCATCTCCCTCTGGAACAAATTGCCTGTTGACTTGCGAAAAATTCCTGTCAAAAATGTTTTTAAACGAAAATTATACGAGCATATTCGTAGCCTATAAGCTTGAGTCTAATTATATGTTTATAGTTATTTATATACACACTTATTGAGCTAAATATGTAGAAATGTGTGTATTTATTTATATATGTGTATCAATTATATATATATTTTATTTATATGTATATATTTTATGTATGACTCGCATGTATATATTTTAATTGAATTTGATCATAACAAGTTAACTGCCCAAAACTCACTTTCTGTTCTACCCAAGGTTAGCTGGTAGAGAATGCCATATAGCATTAAGCTCGCCTTTGTACAAATATTTTGTGCAATGAAGAATAAAATAAATAAATAAAATAATGGACTGTAAGGCAAGGGTTATAACATAAACGGAGAACTCTAAATGTACCCAATCTACCCGAACCAGGAGTGGGAAATATTTTATTTCTCCAATAGTAGTGTATTTGCAGAAATTTTTTGAATTTTTTAGAAGACCAGCATTTGTCTTCTTTTTAAGAACAGAATTTTAATTACACCTTTTCGTGGCCTTTCGCTTTCCTATATCCGGAAGCTACGCATAACGTTCATTTATTTACTAGCTGGTACCCGGCGAGTTGCAGCCGCAATAATGAGGGCATCCACGACTTTTTCTGCCACCAGGGCGGCGCCACTTTATAGTGAGGTAAAATATTTGACAGATTTCATAGCGGGGACGATAATTTCTTAGGAAAATGTAAGTTTTAACGATTCTTTCTGTATTATTAATTATATTTTATATTAATTACATTACAAATGAATAAACCAAACTATAAATAAAACTAAAAGCCGATTTTTTAAAAACGAGTTATAAAGTGCATAAAATTAAAAATCAAACCACTGATGCATTGTGTTGTGTATTAATACAATACTCTAGATAATGATAAACTATAATTTAAAATTAATTTCTCAATTAACTGACACTGTGTAACAAAAAACTTTACCTCAGTCGCTACTAGCGACATCTGGTGAGTGGAAGATTATTAGCCCTCATTGTAGAAATATCGTTTTAAATTCGGAAAATTTATATTGTTTAATTGGGAATGAATACGTTCATTGAAGTTGAATGATATAATATAACTTTCAAATTATATCGGTACGATCCGCGCGCCACCTTCTGTAAGTTAATTGTACTGTGCCTTTAGACATAGACATAGACATAGACATAGACATATGTTTATTAGCATCAATACACACACAAAATATACCTACATTTAGAAATAATGAGACATAAAAACATACAAAGTAGTTGAAAAACATAAATAAAAATAAAATAAATCTCAGCAAGAGTGAGTGATGTGATGCCAAAAGGATTCCGTCTCAGCATATGCTACCACAGATACTGCAGCAGCGCTGATTTTCAGCGGAGCCCTGATAAATATTGATTCCGTATTGCGCCCGCGACTATATCGGTAACAACATAAACGAAAAATAATGAATCTACCATTCACTGAAAGTAAATATTTCCAAGTATAAACATAAAAGTATTGTAAATTATATTAAAATTAAACATACACATATATCTACACATATACATATGTACACACATATATATACATATACATACATACACACATACATATATCCACATACATATATATATACACACATACAAACATATGTTTGTGTGTGTGTTATATTAAATACAACTTAAAAAATACACATACGCAAATGTACCTATACACACACACACAAAACACATGTATAATATATTTTATTATATATTATATACACATTAACTATCCCTATAATATGTTTGCTAAATCGTATCTATGAAATAACCTGCCACTACACGTGAAATAATGACTTTTGAGATGCTAAAAGGTGTATTTTTAATTTAGCTTTAAAACCGTTTACAGATTTAGTTTCCCGTATAGGTGGTGGTATATTGTTCCAACATTTAGTGGCCATGTATCTAAAACTGCCACGAAACGCGGCTGTTCGATGATATGGGGTTGCCAGTATCGGGGTGACCGTTCTGATGCTACGACCATCTTCTGCTCTTCTCCATTTTAATTTTTGAAATAGGTATTCCGGTCTTTCTGATTTTATGCATCCGAAAAGAAGTGTAGCTAAATGTAAATCTCGCCTCAATGACATCCTTAATATGTCCGATTTATTAAGATACGGATGTACATGATGATATCGAAGTATATGAAAGATGTACCTTGCACATGCGTTTTGGACCCTTTGTATTGACCTATTTGTTTTAGCAAATAACCTAGGACCATATACAGTATCTGCGTACCCAAGCCTTGAAAGTACGAGTGACTCACATAGGCGCAGGCGAACACTCTCACTGAGATAATCACGCACTTGGTACAGTACTTTGAGTCTGTAAAAACAGTTGCGTGTTATTTCAAGTATATGATTCTCAAAGCGAAGACCCTGGTCCATCAGCAATCCTAGATTACGAGTCTCACTTACGCGTTCCACCGGTTCTCCACGAATGCTTATAACAAATTTCGTTTTCATTATAGAGTCGACCTGCCCCTTTGACCCTAACACCATGAATTTGGATTTGCATGGGTTAAGCACAAGTGTATTTGCTTCTGACCATAATGAGATGTGATGCAAATCCTCATTTATCTTTGCTACTGCACTTTCTACGTCGCTAGGGAAAAATGGCAGATAAATCTGTATATCGTCAGCGTATAGGTGAAACTTGCAGTGCCTTATATGGCGACATACGTCCGCTGTATATAAAATAAAAATAAGTGGACCAAGTATAGAACCTTGAGGCACTCCCCTAGTTACACGGCATGGAGACGAGCGCAGCTGAGTACCATTGTCCTTGTTAATTGCTACTATCTGTGTCCGATTAGATAAATAGCTGTCGAACCATCGAACAGCGGGCAATTCAAAACCATAATAGCTCATTTTGGATAGCAATAAGGGAATGTTTATGGCATCAAATGCCCGGGAAAAATCAAGTAAGACCAGTAACGTGCCTTGTCCAATGTCTTGTGATGTCAAGATATTATCAACTACGTCCATTAAGGCTGTTGATGTACTACGTGCCTTTCTGAACCCAGATTGAAAGACAGGTAATATACTATTAGACTCTAAAAAAGCTGAAAGTTGCATACACACGATTTTCTCCAGTACTTTAGATAAACAAGGTAGAATACTAATTGGCCGTAAGTCCTTTATATCTGACACATTATTTTTTTTTGGGCAGAGGCTTAACTATAGCCGTTTCCCAGGTATCGGGAAAAGTAGATGTACGAAGTGACGCGTTTATAATAGCTGTAATAACTTTGAGTGTACGTGGAAGTGTCAGTAGCAACATTTCAAGAGAAATTCCATCACTGCCCAGCGCATTGGATTTTAGTGAATGTATGACTTTTGAAACTGTGGTTTCATCAGTGGGCTTTAACTCAAAAGATGCGTTTCCAAAACGATGAAATTCGCAATAAGTAAGGTTCGACATTGGTGTTACTGTTTCTCCGGGTACCGTACAAAAATGAGAGTTCAGTCTGTCTGGGCTTTGTAAATGCTCAGGGATTTCAGTAACACGGTGTTTGCCGGCTAAATTAGAATAACGTTTCAGGTTCTTCCAGAGAGCTTTTGAGTTATTCAAGTTACGGTTTATATAGTGATTGAAATACGCACGCTTTTCATTTTGTAATGCTGTAATTACATAACTCTTCAGCTCCTTGTAATAATCTTTATGCTTGCTCAGGCCAGACGAACGATAACGCTTATACGCTTCATTGCGTAATTTCATCATTTTACGGATAGTATATGTGATCCAGGGATATGTATTTTCCTTAATACGGGTACTCTTGATGGGTGCGTGGCAATCAAAAAGAAAAATTATGGCTTTGTTAAACTGAAGCACCATCTCATTTACATCTGCTACGTTTGAGATTGCCTCCCAGTCAATAGCGTCAGTGTCATTATCAAAAACATTTATATCGATGTTTTTTAGTGAGCGATATGTGATTTTACGGTGAGGTAGTTTTGGTTTTGTTATTTGGAGTTCTGCGTCTATGAAAGCATGACTGCTTAGATTCGGTATAAAATCTACTTTTACATTTGTGACTGCAAGGTCACTACAAATTATGTCAATTAATGTTGAGCTATGTTCTGTGAAATGTGTAGGCTGTGTTACATATTGCGTTAAATTAAAATATTTTATGAAGTCATTGAATTTCTCTGAGTTACGATCATGATTTAATAAATTGATGTTGAAGTCACCTAGTACTATTATATAGTCATAAAAGTTTTATAAATATAAATAACCTTCACGCAAGTGGAAGCAATAAGTTGAGAAAGTTTTAGCGCAATCTGATGAACGGTATGGGTGCGCATAAAATACGAACAACATTAATTTTTATATATAAGAATTGTAATTTTTCAATTTTCTCAATTTTAAAAATTAATAATTATCCACGGCAATTTGAAATTTGCACACATAAATACAACAACTGAGTAGGCTGCGGTAGCTCGGGGGCTACTCGCTCGATGTAAATTTCACAGTATGCAAGCAAGCCGGCACTAATGAGATTATTAATTAATTGATCAAAGTAACACACCTGGAAGTGTCCTTCGATCAAAATTATATTCGTTGACGCCTCCTCTGTGTTTCTATACTATGTAGTCATGAATTGACGGACTGAATCACACGAATTTTTAACCTTCCGGGGTAAAAATAAGATGTTTACTGGTATGCCAGCCTATGTACTCGTATATCAGTTCCACTACACTATACACCTCATGTCATTGTGAATTTATATCCTCTAGAATTAGGAAAAAATAATTAAAATGCAAGCAATCACTAAGAGTGGGTAATAATATACAGCAGGGTAGGGTTGTACACAAAGGAGGCGTCAACTTCGTATAATTAATTATATTCGTTGACGCCTCCTCTGTGTTTGTATATTATGTAGATGTTTAAAGATTTGATTGCTTCATTTTAATTATTTATTGTCATAAGTGATCATTTTTAAACAAGTTATAACTAAACAAACAATAATCAATATAATATATAATCAATTTCCATTATGAATTATTCTTCATTTATTTTAAAGTTAAAGTTACAGTCTATATACGTCCCGCTGCTGGGCACAGGCCTCCTCTCATTTCTGAGAGCGTTTTAGGGCGAGGAAAGGTCCGCCGCGCTGCCCCAATGCGTGTTGGCAAACTTCACACGTCTTCGAAATATTTTTTTTTCTTATTTGTCAGGCATGCAGGTTTCCTCACGATGTTTTCCTTCACCGCTGAGTACGTGGTAAATCAGCACTTAAAATTGCAATTAACAATTTCATTGGTGCCGGCGGGGATCGAACCCGGGTTTCTCGCGTACTGTGAAACTTACAGCGAGCGCTAACCATCTGAGCTATGCTTATAAAAATGGAAAAAAGCTTATAAAAGCTTAGCTTAAAAAATGGAAAAAGTTGGTCTTTCGAAAATTTTCAATACTAATACCACTACTTTTAGGACGAGAAGGGAATGAATGCCTGGTTTTTTTTTATATAGAATAGAGGTGAAAAACGAGCACACAGTCCACCTGATGGTAAGTGGCTGCTGCGGCCCATAGACATCTACATCTATCTTCTGTTACGGATCAAAATGCAGATGCGTTTTCACCCATGAGGACTAGGATGGAATGCCTCATTTCCAGTAAAAAGGGCCTCCGGCCACCTGCACTCACCAAGCGAAACGCAGAGGTAAACCTCTACTTCACGCTGGTATTCTGTGAGGTCGTGGTACCACCCCGGTTCGAGCCGGCCCATCCATGCGACAGCAAAAGCTGCCGCCTGGCTCTACCACTGTTAAATGGTGTTATGTACAGTAAAAATTAATTTATTCTCCTAATATTTAATATTCATAAATATTTTACCTATCTAGCCGTCTGACTCTGATATATATATATATATATATATATATATATATATATATATATATATATATATATATATATATATATCAGATTTTTTGTTTGTGTTAAGATTGTGAAGAATAGTACATAAATGAAAATGAAAAAATGAAACCCCATGAATTTTATGCATTTATATTTTTTCTAATAGAAAATACCATGGATATAATAATAGAAGGAGATATGTCCCGTAGTTAAAAATGTATCGAAACCCGGTGTCTCCAGTTGGCCCCTACCACACGCCTACTACTACACTTGCAGATCAGTAAAAGCAATAGATACGCAGTCGCGCACACACCCGCATTTTATAAATCAGAACGTTCTACACAATCAATTATAAACCGTATCTCTACAGAAACAGCGTGCATTTACCATGCACCGTACTACTTACTCACACAAAGATATCAGTTGCTATCGTTGTGCTGTGCATTTTAAAAACAAAAGCCATTTATTTTACATATACATTAGTGATTGACTAAATTGGAAAGTTATCGATTCTCTTCCATTTATACTAAAATTGCACTAAAATTGAAAATAAAATAAAATAAAAACGATATGCACACGAAATAATATAATAAAAATAAACAGTATGTAGTAAATTATTAAGTACCTAACCTACCTAACAAATACAATAAAAAAATCATATAGTAGTCATAGCGTATTGAAAAAGTAGGTATTTTGGCATATGGTACTAGTTTTTGTAGGGAACTAGTTTGGTGGCCTTCCTGTGGCATCAATTCATTTCTTTTTTAAATTAGCATCTTTTGGGAAGCTGAAAATGTACGATAATAATTTATTTATTATTTACATATATCCTACACAATTTCTTAACCTCACCATGTACCTGGCAAGCCTTTGTTAAAAAACCCCTGGTTGGTTAAGATATTGTTAAATATATGAAAACAAACACACACTTATGCATAACAAATAAATAGCCAGGAGAATTATGTTGACTTATTTTTAGCAAAAGTCACTATATTAATATTATCTGAATTCTGAATTTCTGAACCATGCCAACTAGGTATAATAACACATTCAAAGCTTTTGAAAACATAAAAGTATGGAATTAATACGAAGATAAGGCATAATATACTATAATACAACCCAAAACACTTCACCGATGATTAACCTAATTATTTAAGCAACTTACTTTATGATCGCTAGTTACGAATTCAGTGTAGTAAACGGTGAAAATAATCAAAATAATTAAATACCATTATGTCACATCAGTCTTCCCCCCGGGCGGAAACGGTTGACAAATTGAAAGAATAAACTATAATAGCAATTCGCCAATCGACATTGTTGTCGATAGCACAACACTAACTTATCGCAAGACACAGTGGCCGTACTACACGATGCATCCCCATAAATAAAGTATCGTTTTGTCATATTTACATTGCTTGTTCAGTCGCTTAGCGATATACATAAGTAGTGGTTAAGAAGCAATGTATTTACTACAAAATAGTACTGTTGCAGTGATATTTGAAAACAAAAATAACGCATTAAGAGCAAAAAATATTTTAAGATTTGTTGTTTTTCATGATTATATAGATAAAGATAGTAAAATACTGGTTCTTACATATGGTAAGTGATTCCATGATCTACAAAGATTTTGATTTGGCTTCGGTCTTTACACGAAACCACTGAATAACACGGCATTCTGATATTGTTTCACGATTACGGTTGAAAGTATACTAATACGCAAAGACGGCCATTTCAATAGAACCTGAGCATTTTTATCATATCGTGCGGACACAGACACGCCCCCTTGCCACTTCTCCTCTATTTAATATTTCTATGGAAAATACATTTAGACATTCGACAATTATCGTAAAGGTTTAGGAATTTGATTTCCATTTTATCTCCTTATTTATTTTCCTGGATTCTTTTCATACGAGAGAATTACCTTCAGATGTTATTTATAAGGCAAAAAGAAATACATATATTTTACAAGATCAATTTTACAAGCTATGTCACTTGATGTGGTTACATGCATATGGTTTATGTCTGTAGGTTATAACAAATTTTAGCTATCGGGATTTTAGCAAAATATTATAATTCAAAGTAAAGAAATGTAGTAAACGCCTATTATTTAAAAATAATAATTGTGCTGTTATACTAAAATATCCCCACGAGATAGATGGAAAAACAGATATTAATTTTTCTGTTAAAGTATCAAACGTTCTACATCATTGTAGTGGATTATAATTAATAATTTACTTAATTCATGTAAAATATTTGTGTTTTACTTCAGGTATGAAAATTTTATAATTTTACAAGTAAAGATCAAATAATTTATATTTACTTCTAAGGTATTGTTTTTTTATTTACAATTTAACCCTATATACTTTACAACCCAAATAATAGCAAATTATATAGAAATTTTACGCTGTAAGCAATGATATTATTACTTTTATTTATATTTTATATTATTATATACTATTGTCACCAAATCAAAAAATCACGATACACTCAACTTAGATAACTTCCACCAGCTTTATATTGCACTTATAGAATAAAAAAGTACACCATAGCAAAAGATTTCAATTAATACTTCTGCCGCAGTTTTAAGATTACTTATTTGAATTATTATTAAAAAAAAAGTTAATTGAAAATAATTTTACTTGGACGTGAGTGGTCAGTATGGCTGTGAACAAGATATCTTTCAAAAAGCTGAACTTATAGTTTTGATATTTTTTTATTAGCTTTAGATTTTAATCCTTAGGAGGCCCTTTGAATTTCACTATTATAAGCCGTTCCGTTCATTTTTTTTATCATTTGACAATTTTTGACGGTAACAAAATACGAATCACCGTTATCAAGCAATCAAAAAAAATATTTCGTCTTAATTAAACAAAAACAATTTTTTGGTTAAAATTTCCAATATGGACCATCGATTTAAATGCCCATATTAAAATGTAAATATAAATAGATTTATATTTACATTATAAATGCAAACATGAAAAAATATCGATATTTTAGAAATAGATGTTTTTGTGAATCGATACATCAGCTTACGATTCGAATCGATTTAAAAATCGATATTTTTCGGAAAGAATCGACATCCCTACCGACGATGACAATGACAATGACAATACAAAATAGTGTCAGTTTTACCATAGGAATTGACATAAATATTGCAAAAATACAATTATTTTAACGCGTACTTTTTGAGAAAAAAATTATTGAATATCAATATATTCAATAATTTTTTTCTCAAAAAGTACGCGTTTCTGCATATTGAAACTTTGCAAAACGCTTTCTTTTAGTGAGTACTATCTACAAAAAATGGGCATTTAAATGGATGGTCCATATTGGAAAGTTTATCCAATTTTTTTGTAGCTTTAAACGAATAATGTGTTTCGGTAATTAACAAAAGTAAATTGATTATTCAAAATATTACATGAGCTTATGAGATGTGCACTTTGGATTTTCCAAATTTTTTGTATATAATATCAGTGACTGCAAAAGATAAGATTTTTAATAAATTAATTAACTTAAAAATCAATATACATATTTATTTGATTGAAACAGTCTGTACAGACGCTCGTTCTGTCTCATGATATAGATTTCACATTTCGCGCCTTTATTAATTTACCCTACAAGTTATTTAAATGCAAAAGTTACATGCATTGGAATCATCCAAAACGTTTATGAATGTTTCAATCAGTTTTCTCATTTTTCTTATAATACAATACAAAAATTCACTTAAAAACCCAATTTCAAACTTTTTAATTTTTAGACGCGACTCGCTGATTCGTCACGAAATATTCACAATGACATGAGGCTTATTGTGTTGCCAGTGGGAGCTGATATAGGCTGATATAGGGGAAATTTTTCCTCCGGAAGGTTAAAATTTGTGTGATTCGGTCCGTCAATTCATGACTACATGGTATACAAACACAGAAATGCTGATTTACTACGTGCTCGGCCATGAAGAGGAAATAATAAAAATCTTTCGAAGACATGTTAAGTCCGCCAACACATATTGGGAGTCACTTGATTGCACAAAAACTCTCAAAAATTCAAGGAGGCCTGTGTCTCGGAGTGGATGATATCGAATCCGTATATTAGCTAAAACTTTACTTTTTTTAAATAAAACAAATCTTCAATCATGTTAAGACATAATGTAACAAAATACTTACAGACAAAACGTAACTTCCATAAATTTCAAAGACATGAAAATGAAATAGTCTCCAAATTATTTTATTTCACAGTTACTGTTATAATTCAGAACAAAAAAAAATAAAAATAGAAAAATATAATACGGGTAAAATTCATGATTATTTTTACAGTTGACTTGGCTAAACATAGACATTGTGGATTTTCACGGTGCCAATTTGACTATGTATCTATTAAAAAATAAACAGCAAATCTCATGTACATATTTATTTTTTCAGATAGGGCCATTAACTGATTTAAGATGGCAATCGGGTGGGAAGAAAACTCAAGAGGGCAACAACATAGCAATACATGTCACTCCACCCGATGGCGAAGAAGATGATGAGATCGTACCTCCGCTGAGGCCGCGCAGGAAGCTGAGCAGTCCACTTAGCAGTTTGCCCAGCGCTGCCGAAGGCATTATTGGTGGATCTGGTATTTAGCTACATTATTGCTAAATCGTGCATGCAATGAAAACTGTACATTAGGATTAAGATATAAATTAATAAAAAATAATCTGATACAAATTCTTAATTTAGTTTTACGGAATATTACCAAAAATATTTAATAGCTAATTAATTAGTCAGACTATAAATTAATAGTGTGCTCAGCTCGTGTGTGCTGCGACACAAGTTGTAAAGTATAAAACTCTATGGTAGACGTCACCACTTGATTGCAAACCGAACGATTCATCATCATCATCATTACAGACCTTCACAAGTCCACTGCTTAACATAGGCCTCCCCCAAGGAATGCCACAAAGCACGGTCCCGAGCCACCTGCATCCATCGACATCCTGCATGTCTTACCAGGTCGTCACTCCATCTAGTGGGAGGACGCCCTATGCTTCGCCTGCCAGTACGAGGTTGTCGGTAATTTGAGCTATATGGCCGACCCATTGCCACTTCAGCTTACAAATCCCGACACACTGGTTCTACTGAGGATATCCTCGTATTTAAGTCTATCACGCAGAGAAACCCCGAGCATAGCCCACTCTATAGCTCGCTGAGCGACCTTGAGCTTCCTTATAGGGCCAGCAAAGTAAAGGACCACGTCTCAGATCCATAGGTCATCACTGGCAACATGCACTGGTTGTATAATCTTGCTTTGAGGTTTTGAGGTATGCCTGATGTATCGTAATCTCTCGAACTCTGCCTAGCCGAGTTGAATCCGTCGATTGACCGCTCCGGCGAAGTCTGACTTACCTAGTCGGACTATTTGTCCCAGGTAAACATACTCATTACCAACTTTGAACTTAGTGCTCCGAACAACTACCGGCATACACCTCTCTGCAGTTGGATAGGTTTCAGATATAACTATCGTAGCCCTACTGTATAAATACTTCAGCACTTCGATATACCGACAGTCAACTTGGCACCGCTGAAAGGACTGCAGCGCCTAAATTTCGTCGGAATCATAGTCCACATACGCAATACATAAGGACCAATTGTACTCCTCGGTCTTCTGTACAATTTGCGAAAAAGTATGTATGTTGTCTATGGTGTTAAAACCTTTTCGGAAACCAGCTTGTTCAGGAGGCTGGAAGTCGCCGAGTCTACATGCGAGACGATTCGTAATGACTCTCAAAAACAGCCCGTAGACGCGGCTCTGAAGGGAAATTGGTCTGTATTTCTTCAAGAGAGCAGTTTCGCCTTTCTCGAAGAACAAGACCACCGCACTTCTGCTCCACGGCTGCGGAGTAGTGCCACCATAGAAGACGCTGATGAAAGAGCTTCTGAAGGACTTCAAGTACCGGTTTTCCGCTGTAATTCCATCCTCGCCCGGGGCCTTGCCATTTTTAAGGTGGTGGAGAGCCATTCTAATGTCACTCAGACACTATTTCGTTGACGTCCGGGACATCAAAGAAAAATTGTTGGATAAGACTTGCTCTTGGTACTTTACTCACACTTGTGTACGGCTCCAACAATGTGTACAGCTGCACATAGAACCTTTCAATCTCATTGAAAATCTCAGGTGTATCGGAAACTATCCTGCCACATTCAATCTTCAGCTTCGACTGTTGGCTCTTTCTGGCAGACAGATCTCTTGCAAGGACTTTGCAGGTCCCGTTGCATACATTTGGAGATTTGTCTGTTCAGTTGTCCGTATGCTGTCAAATCTGCTGAAGACTGCAGTTTTACCTCCCGTGTAACAGTCATGACATTAAGAGCGTGATCGGAGAGTTTTGTCTTCTTCTGCGACAGGCCTTGCAGAACTTAGCTCCAACCGCATAGACAGTTTCCACAAGCTTGTAATTCATATCGTCCACTTCATTGCAGTCTTCTAGGCACTGGAAACGCTTTCGTAACTCAAGCTGAAAGTTTTCGGGGCTTTGGATTCGAGTACGAAGATGAAGGAGCGTTGACTTCATTAGACGTGATCTCTTTAACTTAACGTTTAGGTTTAGTGTGAACACTGAACAGTTGTCGTCTGGTCGTCATAATGAAGTCAATCTCATTTTTTGTCGAACCGTCGGGGCTCGACCAGGTCCACTTCCTGTGGGGCCGCTTCTTGAAGAAAGAGTTCATCATAAAGAGTCCCTCTTTCTCCATGAAGTCGGCCAGCTGTGGGCCCCTTGGGTTCCGTTGCCCTATTCCAAATTTCCCTACTTTCAGCTCACCGTTCTCTCTTGTGCCTAGTTTTGCATTGAAGTCTCCCATTAACACCGTATATTGGGTTTTGGAGGAATGCGTGGCTCTAGAATTTTCCTCATACATTTCCTCCACCTCCTCATCGGGGTGTGCCGAGGTTGGTGCGTAAACCTGTATGACCTTCAGCGAATACCGTTTGGTGATTCTGAGTATAAGGTACGCAACCCTCATCGACACACTCCCGATCTTTACAACGTTGTTAATGAGAGACTTGTGGACGATAAATCCGACACCTCCTTGGGACAGATGGTCGCCCACCCGGTGATAGAGCAGGTTGCCGGATTCGAGGATTACCGTGTCCTCCCTTCGTGACTTCGGATAATCCTATAATATGCCAGCGCAACTTGTCTATCTCTTCTTCCAGCACCACGATCTTCTCGTCAGTCCTCAGGGTGCGTGCGTTGTACGTTGCCAGGTCGAGTCGTCGTAGGTGGCAACCGAACCTCCATCGGAGATTCTTAGCACCCCTGCCCCGCCGTTACCATGGTCGCCTCTGTAGCCAGGAATAGCGGGGCCGCCGGGGACTGGGGGCCGTCTCTTTGTTACTCTCGTCATTGGGGGGCATTTGCCATAGTTGCCACGCTTGGCGAGCGGGTTGGCAACCGCAGATTTTTTATTGTAATTTTGGCTATTATCAGGAAGATGCTGCTGCCCATCTCCCGCCTGTTTCCCTTTGTCACCTTTTACGACACCCACGGGAGGATATGGGGTAGTGGATATTCTTGGCCCATGTCTAGCAAAGTACTTTTACGAGCCGCTGATGAAAAAGATAGAGAAAAATTAAAAACCATGTCGTTAATAAGTAGTGAGAGTATTTTTCACAAAATAAGTAAATTTTGGTCCTATTAATATTTAGCCTTTAATCGTTAACTTCAGCATCACGTTCACTGTCGCCTTTGGACCGCACAAAACGGCGCTTCAGTACTATGGTATCAAGTGCTGCCGCGGCTGCTGTATCCCGCCGTCTATCCGCTACAATTGGCTGGTGTCTTGCTTCGCCTACGCAAGTCAAACCGCAAATTGTTAGGCAAGGTCGTGCCCTTTGCTTGCAATACATTAAAAGCCAAATTCGAAGATCATCAATGTGCCCAAAAAAGGTTCATATAATATATTTTATTCTTTATTCTAAGTTCAATAAGCTATTCTACTATAAAATTGTAAAGACACAAATTTGAAATCTAATCGAGGTGTTTGTATTTAATTACATATTTCAATTTTTTTCAGCAAATTGTAATGAAGCGCTTGCAGCAAATGGTTGAAACCGAATGTGGTGAGGAAGCAATATCTAATACAGAAAACGGTGTGCTGGCCGCACTACGTACACTCTGCGCAGCTCTAGAAAGGAAAAGACCAGATGCTTTCCGACATGTAGCCCGGCAAGCGACTCGGGCACCTTCGACGATGTTGCGATCTGATACCGCCCTGGCGGAGCTTGCCCTTGCCCTTGCAAGACGTATTACACGAGAAAACATCACCTGGTCAAAGGTACTTTACTAATTATAGTTTGGCGATTTGGTATTTGAATATTATTAAGTGTATTATCGTAATTTAACCAAATTTATTAAAATGGTCTAAAGAGGACCTACACTAAGTTGTTAGAAATGTTTCCAAATTTGCAGTCTGCTAAATTTGTACTCGTATAATAATAGATCGCAGCAGTATACTGTGTATGTGGAGCTTTGGCTCGTGAAGCTGCAGACGCATCAGAGGGCGAACCGGCCCTCGAGTTAGTGGCCGCACCTGCAGCTGCAATTGCTGATTTGCTTCATGAAGAACCTGGATCTTGGATAGCAGGGCACGGTGGTTGGGTGAGTTTTTCTGTGACATTAGATAGCTTTTGGTATAAATATATAATACGAACACATTGATATGCTGGTCAGTCCTAGATTCTACTTTATCAATGTCAGCATCAATTTATCACTAATGGCATTTATCGATTGCCGCACGCAAAACTCTACCTTATCGCGTAACAATTGATAGCAATTTTTTATAGTATAAAATATAAAAATCTAGTAATATTTATATTTAATGATTTCTTATATTTACGGACACTACACATTGAATAAAACTATTTTTTACGGATTTTATCGCGTTTTTTTTTTTATAGGATAAGGGTGACAAACGAGCACACAGTCCACCTGATGGTAAGTGGTTGCTGCGGCCCGTAGACATCTACATCTATCCTCTATTACAATTCAAAATGTAGATGCGTTGTCACCCGTGTGGACTAAGATGGAATGCCTCATTTCCAGTAAAAAGGGCCTCCGGCCACCTGCACTCACCAAGCGAAACGCAGAGGTAAATCTCTACTTCACGCTGGTTTTCTGTGAGGTCGTGGTACCACCCCGGTTCGAGCCGGCCCATCCGTGCGACAGCAAAAGCTGCCGCGTGGCTCTACCACTGTTAAAATTTAATTTTACTAAAAAATAGTTTTATTCAATATTTATATTTAATTATATAATTCTTGTTCAAAACTTCTCGGTACTTTTTAAAGAAATTACTGGAATTAGCAGTTGAATTTTCGAAATATTTACCATTTATTTATTATTCAGGACCGACTCAATTATGAATAAAACTTGTTAATAATTAAAATGTTTTATATAGTTAATTTGAGTTCTATAATATAATATGTGCTATAAATTCTCATAAAATAGTACAAAACTACAAAAATTTTTTTGGTAAAAGTCTTCGTTTAAAAATTGCTCTCTTTTTTGTTCTTCTTCGTTGCAAAAACGTTATTTTAATACAATGTAGGTAAATGAATTGCTAAATAAATAGGAGCAGTTAACTGGTTTGTACATTGTTGTTTGTAAATTATTTTTATCATATCGTGGATTTTTACGGCTCCGTGGCGCAGTGGCTTAGCAATGAGTTGCAGCGCTAAGGGTCGCGTCTACAAATCCCCCACGGAACAAGTATTTCTATGGCCTATAAGTAATTGTTCCGGGTCTGGATATTTGTCCTTGTGAAATTTATGTAGGTATTTAAAATGCCTCCACGATACAGGAGAAAATCCTAGTGACTTTTTTAACCATTTAACAAATCTCGTACTTTTACGAGAATACTTTAAGGATAAAGGTACTAAACAAAATAAAAATTAGATAATGTTCTTAATGCCTATATTTTTTGATATTTTTCAGAACGGACTCATCGAACGTTTACGTGTTAGCGAACGTGATCAACGATCCGAGAAAACCCTTCGTGTTATGGTGTGGTTCTTCGTAATGGCATGTTTCGTATTACTCCTGCTAAGATGGGTTATTCAAGGACACCCTGCATATTATTCCTAAAATTTCTTATGAACTTTAAAAAGGCACTTTTGGAGATTAAGTTAGGGTTTGATAAGATATATAAGAACATTATACTGTTACAATGTATACATTTGATATAGAAGTAAAACAGATGTTATTTAAAAAAAAACAGTAAATACAGTTTTAAAATAAAACAATTTCATTCATAAATAATAAGATATTTTTTATTTATTTTTCCGAAGGAACCCCAATTGCAGAACAAACATTTTGATTTAAAGCGTTTCCCTGACCAAATAACCTTGAGAATGCAGTGCACTGCCGACCCCACTCTGCGTACGCCCATTTATCATAGAATTCACAGAATTTTTGGAATTAATTTTAATTAAAAAAGCGAACTTTGAAAATTAAGCAATATGTGAATAATATAGATTTTTAAAGTATCTATCCATTAGTGTAATCCTCAAATGATTAGAGCGTTGCCTTTAGCAACAGATGCACGTAATTAATAATTTTAGTCATTTTTTAAAAGTATATTTTAAATGTATTTATAACACATAAAAACAAATTAGAACGTGGAATGTGATGATAGGATATCGAACATTAGTAATGTGCTTTTAGATGTAGTTTATTTCTCATAACTAATGAGATAATAGTCTCTGAATAACGAAGAAAAACGCAATAACGCAAGTTTTTGGTTTTTTTTATAGGATAAGGATGACAAGCGAGCACACAGTCCACCTGATGGTAAGTGGTTGCTGCGGCCCATAGACATCTACATCTATTCGGTATTACAATTCAAAATGCAGATGCGTTGTTACCCGTGAGGACTAAGATGGAATGCCTCTTATCCAGTAAAAAGGGTCTACGGTTCTCTACACTCACCAAACGACACACAGCAGTGTTAAGCTGCTATTTTACGCTGGTATTCTGTGAGAGCGTGATCCTTTCCCGGTCGAGCCGACCCATTCGTGCTATAACTATACTACTAATATATCTGCAGCATGGCTCTACCACGTACATATTGGTCGGGGTATTGCCTTTTTTTTATAGGATAGGGTGACAAACGAGCACACAGTCCACTTGATGATAAGTGGTTGCTGTAGCCCATAGACATCTACATTTATCCTCGTTTGCGAATCAAAATGAAGATGCGTTGTCACCCGTGAGGATTAAGATGGAATGCCTCTTTTCCAGTAAAAAGGGTCTACGGTTCTCTACACTCACCAAACGAAACACAGCAGTGTTAAGCAGCTATTTTACGCTGGTATTCTGTGAGAGCGTGATCCTTTCCCGGTCGAGCCGACCCATTCGTGCTATAACTATACTACTAATATATCTGCAGCATGGCTCTACCACGTATAATCGCCTTATAAAAAGTAGGAAGACATTTCAACCGCATATTTTTTTCTTCTTTTACTTATTAACTGCAAGGTTATTTAATTCTTCTTCCACGGGTGATGCCAAATAAATTTAAACATAATTGACAAGTGAAGCTGGCTGCCTGGATCGCTCGCTAAGACGAGACTAGGCCGAAACGCATATAATATCTTATTTACTTTTAGTATTTGTACTGATTTTAATGATAACATGTGCGGAATTGTGAGCAAAAAGTAACAGTATTTGCGCATAACATTTTCCAGGCAATATACTGCAGACAAAATGACACGTGAACTAACTTGAAATATCTTTTTTCTATAAGGTGACCCAAGGTTATTGTACCGTTACACCGTTATAACCTAAAGTCCACTACTGAACTGTAGGGATATTTTCCACAGATGCCACGCTTGGCAAGCGGGTTGGCAACCAGTTTATTTTTATTTTTAGTCGTTATTAGAAACACGCTGTTTTTCCCCTCTGTCGCTTCTTACAACGTTCACGGGATGATATGGAGTAGTTAATATTCTTACACCGCCACTACACGATAACGAGATTATTGTAACTAAATATGGTCATTTGAGACGGCATCCAATCGCCTTTGACTTAGCGAATCGCCCGATGGTGTTAGGTGTCACGCGCGTCGCAGGGAAGGGGCAGCGGTATGCAGCTTCCCAGCGTTCGGTACTGGTGGGCGAGAAGTAGTAGTAGCTTGAGAGCAGCGGTGCGGTCAATTAGCGTATTTTGGTGACCACTGCATATATTTCGCGTGACCAGTTTTTTTGGTTTATGGTCTACATTTTTAGAATTTGTGCGCGTTACTTCGCTACTGAATTGTGGTTTCGTGAAGACCACCTCGGATTAGATTGTCTAAGTTGTAAGTTCGTGACAAGAGGCTTGTATTGTATTTGACTGATTAAAGTAATTTCGTTTGAAAGTAATTGCGTCAATTATATAGCATTGCAGTGAGCCTACTCGGACCGCATGTTCACGTACATAATAACCTCTGATTGTGTCGATTTTGTTAGCAATTTTATGCAACGACGAGGAGTTGTGGAGTCTTGAAAATTAGACGCCGGGTCGATTAATTGTTTGGAAGTTAATGTTTAATTGTACCGTCGCCTTAAGTGCCGTAGAAGGTCGCGTTCGGTTCTAGAAATAATTTGTTGCTGAGTGAAACGGAAGTGAACTTTGACGCACCGTTCATCAGTCGTGCCACGTGTTACGTTTTTGATTATAATTAACGGAGATTTAGTTGAGTTTGAAGTTAGTTAAATGTACAATTAAGTTGATAGCCTGACATAGTGAATTGAAAAAAGAAATTGACTATTGGTGACGCCGCTGGAGAATACCACACCGTGGGGCGGTGCCGGAGTCAGGGTTGCTGCCGACTAAAAGGGTTAAGTCAGACCCCACATTTTTACACACCACCAAACACCACTTACATGCACTACACCTAACGCCTGACCGAACCTTGTGGCCAGTCTCCGCTTCTGACCCAGGTAAGTCGTATTAATTTACGTAGCCTTATCTCGATCGTGTAAGGCAATTGTCCATAAGGCACTTTGAGCCCGAACCCTCGGCTGCCCGTCGAGGAGGCTACTATGGGCCCTAGCCAAGGCGACCTTTGCAGGGGCAGCTGGGGGCCGTAACAATGGCAATTGTAACTAATGCAGTTATCTTCCTTTTGTCGGTTTTTGATGAAAATGCCATAAGTTTAGTCAATTAGAATTTAGAAATCAATAGCAGAACGTGTTAAAGATCTTAATAAATCAATTATCTAAGATCCGCGTAATAAAAGAAAATGGTGAGGGGAAATGACTTACGCAGTAACTTTGAAAAAAAAATCAAGATTTTATTTCACAACTTTTTCGGTGTGATTAATATCTATAACAAAGCTAAATTACAGTACTTCATTCTGTTTTATGGTAATGAGACTAATTCATGCATAATTTAACCCCGCTTAAATTGTAAAATGAGGCTAATATAGCAAAAAAAATAGTAACAATAACACCCCCGTAACTTTAGTACGGAGTTGAAAATTATTTATGTTAATGTTTAAATCTTATCTATAAGCGAAATTTTTTTATAGGAAAGGCTGACAAACGAGGACACAGTCCACCTGATGATAAGTGGTCGCTGTGACCCATAGACATCTACATCTATCCTCGATAAAGAATCAAAATGCAGATGCGTTGTCACCCCTGAGGACTAAGATGGAATGCCTCTTTTCCAGTAAAAAGGGTCTCCGGTTCTCTACACTCACCATACGAAACACAGCAGTGTTAAGCTGCTATTTTACGCTGGTATTCTGTGAGAGCGTGGTCCTTCCCCAGTCAAGCCGACCCATTCCTGCCACAACTATACTACTAATATAGCTGCAGCATGGCTCTACCGTAAAACTAGTTTCGTTCATAAGTATTTTATCTTTTAAAATTAATTTTGCATCTTTTTTCTATTTTGAAATAGGTTATAACATCATTTTATGTGAACGTAAAGTAAATTGAATTTTCGTAACAAAACTGTTTTCGCTCCTTAAAATGTCTTATAGTAACGACGTGCCATAAATTAAACTCATTTCGTTTATTATACTGTTATAATACATTCTCATTTATCATCATTTTTCATTCTTGACAATAAAAATACAACAATACAAGAAAACACAAGAGACGTATAATTGTACCAATGCTGATGGATCATCATCATTATCATTATTACGGCCTATCACGAGCCCGCTGCTGAACAAAGACCTCCCCCAAGGAATGGCACAAAGTACTAGCCTGAGCCACCTGCATCCATCGAATTTCTGTATGTCTATCAGGTCGTCATGGGAGGCCGTCCTACACTTCGCTTACCCGTACGGGAAGAGAATCTTTCTTCCCCGTAGGTTGTTTTTAAAGCTATATAACCGTTCTTTGACCACTTATTTACAGCTTACTCATTCATTGAGCTCTGTCGGTTGCTATGGTTCTGCTATATACTGCGTATATTCTATTCTGCTATATACTGCATATATTCTCTTTACGATATGTATCATACAGAAACTAGACGAGCAAAAGAAGCTTCCTTGAGCTTCCTCATACGGCCCACAGTGAAAGACTATGTCTCAGATCCATATGTCATCACTGGTTATTAAGACCAACAATTATCGGAGATACATCCTAAAGGATGGCACCGTTGACGTCTGTCGAGCTTGTCGCCATCCCGGTGAATCACTTAGGCATGTCATCTCCGGTTGTTCGGCGCTTTCTAACTCTGAGTATTTGCACAGGCACAACTTAGTAGCCAGGATTCTACACCAGGATCTCGCTCTGAAATACGTTCTCGTGGATCGCAAACTGCCGTATTATAAGTACTTGCCGGAAGCCGTGCTAGAAAATGACCGCGCCAGGCTCTACTGGGACCGGGCCATCATCATAGATAGGACTATTCTTGCGAATAAGCCTGATATTGTGCTGATGGCCCGAGCACAGTCAAGGATATTTTTGGTCGACATTACCATTCCTTATGACGAGAACCTCGTGAAAGCCGAAACAGATAAGTTTACTAAATATCTGGACCTGGCTCACGAGGTGACCGATATGTGGGGTGGATTGCCGGCCGAAATTATTCCTGTGGTCGTTTCTGCGAACGGGTTAATCCCAGTCAGACTCTCGGGTCATCTGAGGCGACTGGGACTCCGTGACGGACCGCTCCAAGCTCAAATGCAGAAGGCGGTGCTCCTCGATACCGCCCGCATGGTCCGCCGGTTTCTTTCCCTTTCCCCCTAACCCTCGGCCGTTTGGTCTCCCCTGCCGAGGGCTTCCATCTGGTTGGGTTTTTATTTATTTACGTATTTTTTATGTAATTATTTTATTTTGTTGATATTTATGTATGTTTATCATTTTCATTTACAATTATATATTTATACAGCCCAACCAGATGAGAAAAATAAATAGTTGTTATTATTTTAGGGGTATCTATATAGATACCCCTAAAATAATAATAATAATACTTTATTTCGACCTTCAATAGTCACAGATTGTTAGTAAAACTTACTTAGCCTAATGTTAGTAGAATAAGATAGAAGTTGATATTAAAATGTTAGTCAGAATAGTACTTATCCTATATTAGTAGCTTAACCTACCCCCAGTCTCACATAGCGAACTCCAGGTGGGATTCTCCTGGTGCTGGTGTGTTCACCATTCCAAGCCCTCCAGACAATCCAAGGCTATCCAGATTCACAGCCAATGCGCCGAGAAGGGTGTTTGAGCTCCTCACTAGCCTGCTCATCATGGACGCGGCACGCCTGCGCATGATCGCGTAGAAGTCGTCCACACGAGCATCCGCAAACATAGCCGACGCACTGCAGTGTGGAGGCTTCCTCAACATCACCCTCAGCACATTGTTGTACTGAACACGCAGAGCACTGTAGGCCCGCCGCGTATAGTCAGTCCAGAGACTGCACGTGTAAAAGGTTTGGCAATACGCCTTGAACAAAGTTAACTTGACTTGAGTCGTACTACGTGCAAATCTACGAGCCAACATATTGCCCCGGACCGACAGCGCTCGGCGCTCTCGTTCAAGGTCACTGTCATCATCCAGGCGTTCAGTTACAATATGTACGAGGTACCGAAACTCAGCCACTTGTCTCAGAGGAATCCCACATAGCTGGATACGTGGCTTGAAATCAAGTGGTTGGTTTTTGCCTCTAAAACAATAAATTCACTCTTTTTTGAGTTGTAACTGAGTCCAGTCTCCTCGGCATATGCTTCACAAATTTTCAAGAGCTTTCGAAGCCCGCTCAAAAAAAAACAAAAATGGCTAAGGGGCTCAACAGAGCCATGTCGTCTGCGTAACTAAAATTATTCATGGATACACCGTCTATTGAGCAGCCGACACCTGCTCTGCTGAGCCTCTCAATCAGTCTGTTAACATAAAGATTAAACAGCCTGGGTGACGTCAGCCCTCCCTGCCTCACTCCACACCCTAGTTTGTAGGGATCACTTAAGGCGTTACCCCATTTAACTATGTTAGTCTGGTTACCGTACCAATATTCCAACAGTGAAACCAACTCTGGTCTCAAGCTACTTTCCCGTTTTAATTTTTGCCATAGGATTTTATAAGACACTCGGTCGAAGGCTTTAGACAAATCCAGGAAACGCATAAACCTGAGTCTTTCTGTCCGTGTAGTACCGCACAGTCTGCTTGAGACACAATATTGCGCTCTCCGTTGATAGTTCAGGCCTAAACCCGAACTGAGCATCATGTAACTTAACTGCCTTACTTAACTGTGTATCAAGCAGACTGTCCAGAGCCTTAGCCGAGATGGTCGCCAAGGATATCGGCCTGTAGCTGGTTTCATCCGCTGCATCACCCGTCATATTCTTAAGGATAGGCACGACCACTGTCATCATCATTGTATCGGGTAAGTAACCATGACCAACACATAGGTTGTAGAGTAACCTGAGGACTTTGTGAAGGTGCACCACCCGCATATCTGAGATGTTCGACGCTGAGGCCATCGTGACCTGGTGATTTCCCACGCTTCATATTGTTAATTGCTGTTTTAACTTCATCGATTGTGAAGCGCAGCGGACTACCCCCCATATTCACACTGTCCCCAGCGTCACCATCATTTACCATAGAATTAAGCTTGCACGGTTCCACCTTAAACTGCGACTTGAACAAGTTCGCTATATTTCGACACCCACTCACGCCCCCCACTTGAGCTGAGAGACTCGACCTTGTATACAATCTGTTCGTATGCTGCCAGAACTTACCAAATTGCTTAGCCTCACACGAAGATGCCAGGATATCCATTTTAATTTGTTCTTCATTATCCTGGCACCACTTGAGTTTGCTTTTAAAAGCTTTACGCGACTCTTTCATATCCTCGTATACTGCTCCACACGTTGGCCTTCCAACACATATCCATGACCGAAAACAAAGACGAGCTCTGGCGTGAGCCGGCCTCACATCCCTATTCCATCCCACTATCTATCGCTTTTTGTTACGCTGTACATTCTTATGACTATAAATTGCAGCATCCTGCAATATAGTATGATATTTTCGTACAATTTATTTATGATTAATTTATGTTCAGATTTATCACAGAATTTATCACAACAATTATTTAACTCTACAGGAAAATCTACTAATCTTAATCTATTATTACAATATTCTGTATAAAGTTTAATCTGTTCACTATCTCTGTGCCCCCAAATTACCCTATTTGTAGTTTTAGACTGGATGGGTTGGACCTGCGAGAAACCTAAACTAATTTTACAGTCCACTTCCAAGGGATAGTGATCGGACCACGTAACATCGTTTCTTACGTGTATGCTTTCAATATATTTCCTAGCCATACTCATTACAAGGCAATGATCCAACCATCGTGATCGTGAGAGTGAGAGAGATTACTTGGTCAATAAATTGGATCGACTTCTCAACAACTGTGTCCGTTTTATTTACGGTCTTGGAAAGTATGACCACATCTCTTTCTATCGCTCTCAACATAAATGGTTGAATATCCCACAACGCAGGAACCTTAGAATTCTTAGCACTCTTTTCACTATTCTTAACGATCCATTAGCCCAGAGTCCTTATATATGTTCAAATACGTTTGATATACATGTATGTGTATGTGTGTATGTGTTTGTGTGTATGTGTTTGTATGTATGTGTAAGTGTATGTGTGAAATTTATCAATTTTAGGTTTTCATCCTAGCCCACTGCAGTACACACATGTCTCACTAACTTTCCGGTTGGCTGGTAGAAAATGCCATAAGGCATTAAGTGTGTGGTCTGTCCAGGTTGCTGGGAATCTACGAGCGCTACGCGTTGGATCACGGGTTGCTTTATAACGCAAAGAAGAGTGATTGCATAGTCTTTCGGACCAGGGGGCGGGGCTGCCCGGAGATTGTTCCACCTATTAGACTGAACGGTGTCGAGTTAAAAAGAGTCGAACAGTTTAAATATCTCGGGCATATCGTAACCCACGACCTGAGGAACGGTGCGGATATCGATAAGGAGCGGAGGGCGTTGTGTGCGAGGCCCAATATGGTCGCCCCCAGGTATGCTCGTTGCTCTGGGGCCGTCAAAATAACTCTTTTCTGGGCATTTTGTACGTCCCTGTAGACGGTCATCCTGTGGGTGTCATATACCCAGAAGCCGTACAACGCACTCCGTGTGCAATATAATAATGCGTTCAGGGTGCTGTTGGGGCTGCCTGGGTACTGCAGCGCGTCAGGGATGTTCGCCGACGCCCGTGTCGACTGTTTCTACACAACGATGCGAAAACGGTGCACATCTCTGGGACGCAGGCTCCGCACCACCTCTACCTCCATCTTGAGCGTATTTGCGAACAGGTTTGATTGTCAGTACATTAAATATTGTTATATGGTTGGTGGTAGGACAAACAAAGAAATGACTCAGAGGCAGTCATATTATTGATTTTTACATTTAATGATGTTAATGTGGTTTTAATTTTAAGTCTGGTTAATAATTTAATATTATTTTATTTTATGTTAATTTAATTCATATGTAATTCAAAATTTAAATTTCATTTCAAATGTCCTAGTGTAACTATGATCTGATGGATTGAAATAAATGATCATTATTATTATTAAGTCCGCCGTTTGTACCTTTAGTACAATAAAGTGTAATAATAAATAAATTAATTAATAGAAGCCAGTTATTTCAATACTACAGACAGACTCTTTGATTTATATGTATGTATGTATAGATCTCTGCACAGTATAAAACAAAGTCACATCCCGCCGTCTGTAAGCTTATATCTTTTAACATGCAGTTTTCATCAATAAACAGAATGATTCAAGAGGAAAGTTTATATGTTTAATACATGCATATTTTATATTATACAAATCTTCAGTCCGTGTGTATGTAACTAAACTCCTCCTATACGGCTGGACCGATTTTGATGAAATTTTAATAATAAACTTTAAGTGTGATTAAGTTGATTCGGGAGTAGTTAAGATTCACAATTGGACCCAACAAGTGACCCTGTTGTCAAGATCCAAAAAACAGCCGTGCCAACCCGGGGCGGATCACTACTAAATAGATAAATGATAAAATACACAAGCTATTGCATACCTTAAGCGGAAGCGCAAGGTGTGTTCTACTATCGCCTAAAAATTAAGATTCCAACATTTTATCGAATAAAATCGTATCTAGCAATCATATTATACATATAAATGATATAAAAAGCACATTGTTAGAAAGATAAATGATTGTTGAACTTATTAATATTTTTTTTAAACCGATTAATTGCTATTTTTAAATAAAAAAAAGGGTTTTAGTGGCTTATGGTGTGGATTTATCATGTCCCTGTGGCTTGTAAACACAATAACTTTTGAAAATATTAATTGTTTAACTCAATCTATTTTTTAATCTCTTCATCTATCATGTGGGAAGCCACTGAATGTAAATGGCAGTGTAGTTTTGTTTTGTTTAGCTATAATTAATTTTTTTCGGCTCCAAAATGGCGAAATTTTCGTTGATTTGTTAGCCTCGTATACAAAAATATTGGTAAATCCAATTGGGCATACCTTAAGCGCATTAAAAAAATTACGTATAACATGATTACGGAATTTTTAAAGTAGTTTAAATACATTTCGACAGCACTATCGGCTTCAACATCCTCGAAAACCATGAAAATGACACCCGTGATGAAAAAATTGATACCTATTGCAGCCGCCATCTTGGATTTACATTTCGACAGCACTATCGGCTTCAACTCTCTCGAAAACAATGAAAATGACACCCAAGATGAAAAAATTGGCACCCACTTCAGCCGCCATCTTGGATTTACATTTCGACAACCCTATCGGCTTCATCTCTCTCGAAAACTATGTAAATGACACCCATGATGAAAAAATTGATAACTATTGCAGCCGCCATCTTGGATTTACATTTCGACAGCACTATCGGCTTCAACTCTCTCGAAAACCATGAAAATGACACCCAAGATGAAAAAATTGGTACCTACTTCAGCCGCCATCTTGGATTTACATTTCGACAGCACTATCGGCTTCAACACTCTCGAAAACCATGAAAATGACACCCAAGATGAAAAAATTGGTACCTACTTCAGCTGCCATCTTGGATTTACATTTCGACAGCACTATCGGCTTCAACATCCTCGAAACTCATGAAAATGACACCCATAATGAAAAAATTAATACCCATTGCAGCCGCCACCTTAGATTTACATTTCGACAACCCTATCGGCTTCAATTCTCTCGAAAACCATGAAAATGACACCCATGATGAAAAAATTGATACCTATTGCAGCCGCCATCTTGGATTTACATTTAGACAGCACTATCGGCTTCAACTCTATCGAAAACCATGAAAATGACACCCAAGATGAAAAAATTTATATCTATTGCAGCCGCCATCTTGGATTTACATTTCGACAGCACTATCGGCTTCAACACCCTCGAAAACCATGAAAATGACACCCATGATGAAAAAATTGATACCTGTTGCAGCCGCCATCTTGGATTTACATTTCGACAGCACTATCGGCTTCAACACCCTCGGAAACCATGAAAATGACACCCAAGATGAAAAAATTGATATATTTTGCAGCCGCCATCTTGGACTTACATTTCGACAACACTATCGGCTTCAACACCCTCGGAAACCATGAAAATGACACCCATGATGAAAAAATTGGTACCTAATTCAGCCGCCATCTTGTATTTACATTTCGACAGCACTATCAGCTTCAACACCCTCGAAAACCATGAAAATGAAACCCATGATGAAAAAATTTATACCTATTGCAGCCACCACCTTGGATTTACATTTCGACAGCACTATCGGCTTCAGCACCCTCGAAAACCATAAAAATGACACCCATGATGAAATAATTGATACTTATTGCGGCCGCCATCTTGGATTTACATTTCGACAACCCTATCGGTTTCAACACCCTCGAAAACCATGAAAATGTCACCCATGACAAAAAAAATTATACTACTTGCTTTTAGTACGTACTACTATTATTTATTCTGTGCTTTTAAATATTGTAATAAAAAAATGTCTTATTATTATTATAATTAAGTATTTAAGAAATTTGTTTATTCGAATATTGTGTATTTGTACAGCGATCTTTTTGAGCCGCTGCAAACAACCGAAACAATATCCACTTACGAAGGCGACTGAAGCCAAACCACAGAAAAAAAAACAAAAAACCAGCACAAACTATATAGAAACACTACCAAACCAGTGGCATACAGTCCATACTATAATTTTTCTTAGAGGTATTATTATGTCATGACAGTTTGTCCATGTTGCAGTAGATGTCGCTTTTTTAAATTTAGCCATGCTTGGCCAATTAAGAATCAAACAAATTAATGAATAGTTTAAAATACAATCGAACCTTGCTAACTTACTATTTTGTTACAAAACAAATTTGTAATTAAATTTTTAGTATAATTTATTTATTTTACATTATTCCCTATATATAATGTACTCTGTGAGCCAAACTAAACTACTCATTACTACTCTGTGGCTGTAGCTTCCCATTTAGAGGCGGCGGCTTGCTGCTCCTGAATTATTGTTTAAATAATGGTTTGAAGTGGACTTTGATATGTAAAAGTAGTGCGATTTTGTGTATTAAGTGTCTGCGCATGTGAACTATTAATGGAAACTGTGAAACAAGTGCTCTGATGGTGATGGAATCTCAAGATAAGCTGTTTGTTTGCATAGGCGCCTTTAGATACCATCGCCAACTGTCAGCTGCCTGCTGGCTCAAGTTACCGTCAAAATCTCCCAAGGCTGCACAATGTGACGCATCAACATATTGTGAAGCAGTGAAATATGAAGGAAAATTATACATGAAGACAAGGCTGTATGGCATAGTTCCTTTGCCTGCTCTCTCGAGCGAATAATAAAAACAACAACAACAACCATTTAGAGAAATATTTTTGTATACGAGGCTAACAAATCAACGAAAATTTCGCCATTTTGGAGCCGAAAAAAATTAATTATAGCTAAACAAAACAAAACTACACTGCCATTTACATTCAGTGGCTTCCCACATGATAGATGAAGAGATTAAAAAATAGATTGAGTTAAACAATTAATATTTTCAAAAGTTATTGTGTTTACAAGCCACAGGGACATGATAAATCCACACCATAAGCCACTAAAACCCTTTTTTTTATTTAAAAATAGCAATTAATCGATTTAAAAAAAATATTAATAAGTTCAACAATCATTTATCTTTCTAACAATGTGCTTTTTATATCATTTATATGTATAATATGATTGCTAGATACGATTTTATTCGATAAAATGTTGGAATCTTAATTTTTAGGCGATAGTAGAACATACCTTGCGCTTCCGCTTAAGGTATGCAATATTTCTCTAAATGGTTGTTGTTGTTGTTTTTATTATTCGCTCGAGAGAGCAGGCAAAGGAACTATGCCATACAGCCTTGTCTTCATGTATAATTTTCCTTCATATTTCACTGCTTCACAATATGTTGATGCGTCACATTGTGCAGCCTTGGGAGATTTTGACGGTAACTTGAGCCAGCAGGCAGCTGACAGTTGGCGATGGTATCTAAAGGCGCCTATGCAAACAAACAGCTTATCTTGAGATTCCATCACCATCAGAGCACTTGTTTCACAGTTTCCATTAATAGTTCACATGCGCAGACACTTAATACACAAAATCGCACTACTTTTACATATCAAAGTCCACTTCAAACCATTATTTAAACAATAATACAGGAGCAGCAAGCCGCCGCCGGTCGAGTTCCCGCCAAAACTCTTTCTCTAAATGGGAAGCTACAGCCACAGAGTAGTAATGAGTAGTTTAGTTTGGCTCACAGAGTACATTATATATAGGGAATAATGTAAAATAAATAAATTATACTAAAAATTTAATTACAAATTTGTTTTGTAACAAAATAGTAAGTTAGAAAGGTTCGATTGTATTTTAAACTATTCATTAATTTGTTTGATTCTTAATTGGCCAAGCATGGCTAAATTTAAAAAAGCGACATCTACTGCAACATGGACAAACTGTCATGACATAATAATACCTCTAAGAAAAATTATAGTATGGACTGTATGCCACTGGTTTGGTAGTGTTTCTATATAGTTTGTGCTGGTTTTTTGTTTTTTTTTTCTGTGTTTTGGCTTCAGTCGCCTTCGTGAGTGGACATTGTTTCGGTTGTTTGCAGCGGCTCAAAAAGATCGCTGTACAAATACACAATATTCTAATAACCAAATTTCTTAAATATTTAATTATAATAATAATAAGACATTTTTTTATTACAATATTTAAAAGCACAGAATAAATAATAGTAGTACGTACTAAAAGCAAGTAGTATAATTTTTTTTGTCATGGGTGACATTTTCATGGTTTTCGAGTGTTGAAGCCGATAGTGCTGTCGAAATGTAAATCCAAGATGGCGGCCGAAGTAGGTACCAATTTTTTCATCATGGGTGTCATTTTCATGGTTTTCGAGAGTGTTGAAGCTGATAGTGCTGTCGAAATGTAAATACAAGATGGCGGCTGAATTAGGTACCAATTTTTTCATCATGGGTGTCATTTTCATGGTTTCCGAGGGTGTTGAAGCCGATAGTGTTGTCGAAATGTAAATCCAAGATGGCGGCTGCAAAATATATAAATTTTTTCATCTTGGGTGTCATTTTCATGGTTTTCGAGGGTGTTGAAGCCGATAGTGCTGTCGAAATGTAAATCCAAGATGGCGGCTGCAACAGGTATCAATTTTTTCATCATGGGTGTCATTTTCATGGTTTTCGAGGGTGTTGAAGCCGATAGTGCTGTCGAAATGTAAATCCAAGTTGGCGGCTGCAATAGATATAAAATTTTTCATCTTGGGTGTCATTTTCATGGTTTTCGATAGAGTTGAAGCCGATAGTGCTGTCTAAATGTAAATCCAAGATGGCGGCTGCAATAGGTATCAATTTTTTCATCATGGGTGTCATTTTCATGGTTTTCGAGAGAATTGAAGCCGATAGGGTTGTCGAAATGTAAATCTAAGGTGGCGGCTGCAATGGGTATTAATTTTTTCATTATGGGTGTCATTTTCATGAGTTTCGAGGATGTTGAAGCCGATAGTGCTGTCGAAATGTAAATCCAAGATGGCAGCTGAAGAAGGTACCAATTTTTTCATCTTGGGTGTCATTTTCATGGTTTTCGAGAGTGTTGAAGCCGATAGTGCTGTCGAAATGTAAATCCAAGATGGCGGCTGAAGTAGGTACCAATTTTTTCATCTTGGGTGTCATTTTCATGGTTTTCGAGAGAGTTGAAGCCGATAGTGCTGTCGAAATGTAAATCCAAGATGGCGGCTGCAATAGGTATCAATTTTTTCATCATGGGTGTCAATTTCATAGTTTTCGAGAGAGTTGACTCCGATAGGGTTGTCGAAATGTAAATCCAAGATGGCGGCTGAAGTGGGTGCCAATTTTTTCATCTTGGGTGTCATTTTCATGGTTTTCGAGAGTGTTGAAGCCGATAGTGCTGTCGAAATGTAAATCCAAGATGGCGGCTGAAGTAGGTACCAATTTTTTCATCTTCGGTGTCATATTCATGGTTTTCGAGAGAGTTGAAGCCGATAGTGCTGTCGAAATGTAAATCCAAGATGGCGGCTGCAATAGGTATCAATTTTTTCATCATGGGTGACATTTTCATGGTTTTCGAGTGTTGAAGCCGATAGTGCTGTCGAAATGTAAATCCAAGATGGCGGCCGAAGTAGGTACCAATTTTTTCATCATGGGTGTCATTTTCATGGTTTTCGAGAGTGTTGAAGCTGATAGTGCTGTCGAAATGTAAATACAAGATGGCGGCTGAATTAGGTACCAATTTTTTCATCATGGGTGTCATTTTCATGGTTTCCGAGGGTGTTGAAGCCGATAGTGTTGTCGAAATGTAAATCCAAGATGGCGGCTGCAAAATATATAAATTTTTTCATCTTGGGTGTCATTTTCATGGTTTTCGAGGGTGTTGAAGCCGATAGTGCTGTCGAAATGTAAATCCAAGATGGCGGCTGCAACAGGTATCAATTTTTTCATCATGGGTGTCATTTTCATGGTTTTCGAGGGTGTTGAAGCCGATAGTGCTGTCGAAATGTAAATCCAAGTTGGCGGCTGCAATAGATATAAAATTTTTCATCTTGGGTGTCATTTTCATGGTTTTCGATAGAGTTGAAGCCGATAGTGCTGTCTAAATGTAAATCCAAGATGGCGGCTGCAATAGGTATCAATTTTTTCATCATGGGTGTCATTTTCATGGTTTTCGAGAGAATTGAAGCCGATAGGGTTGTCGAAATGTAAATCTAAGGTGGCGGCTGCAATGGGTATTAATTTTTTCATTATGGGTGTCATTTTCATGAGTTTCGAGGATGTTGAAGCCGATAGTGCTGTCGAAATGTAAATCCAAGATGGCAGCTGAAGAAGGTACCAATTTTTTCATCTTGGGTGTCATTTTCATGGTTTTCGAGAGTGTTGAAGCCGATAGTGCTGTCGAAATGTAAATCCAAGATGGCGGCTGAAGTAGGTACCAATTTTTTCATCTTGGGTGTCATTTTCATGGTTTTCGAGAGAGTTGAAGCCGATAGTGCTGTCGAAATGTAAATCCAAGATGGCGGCTGCAATAGGTATCAATTTTTTCATCATGGGTGTCAATTTCATAGTTTTCGAGAGAGTTGACTCCGATAGGGTTGTCGAAATGTAAATCCAAGATGGCGGCTGAAGTGGGTGCCAATTTTTTCATCTTGGGTGTCATTTTCATGGTTTTCGAGAGTGTTGAAGCCGATAGTGCTGTCGAAATGTAAATCCAAGATGGCGGCTGAAGTAGGTACCAATTTTTTCATCTTCGGTGTCATATTCATGGTTTTCGAGAGAGTTGAAGCCGATAGTGCTGTCGAAATGTAAATCCAAGATGGCGGCTGCAATAGGTATCAATTTTTTCATCATGGGTGTCAATTTCATAGTTTTCGAGAGAGTTGACTCCGATAGGGTTGTCGAAATGTAAATCTAAGGTGGCGGCTGCAATGGGTATTAATTTTTTCATTATGGGTGTCATTTTCATGAGTTTCGAGGATGTTGAAGCCGATAGTGCTGTCGAAATGTAAATCCAAGATGGCAGCTGAAGTAGGTGCCAATTTTTTCATCTTGGGTGTCATTTTCATGGTTTTCGAGAGAGTTGAAGCCGATAGTGCTGTCGAAATGTAAATCCAAGATGGCGGCTGCAATAGGTATCAATTTTTTCATCATGGGTGTCATTTTCATTGTTTTCGAGAGAGTTGAAGCCGATAGTGCTGTCGAAATGTAAATCCAAGATGGCGGCTGCAATAGGTATCAATTTTTTCATCACGGGTGTCATTTTCATGGTTTTCGAGGATGTTGAAGCCGATAGTGCTGTCGAAATGTATTTAAACTACTTTAAAAATTCCGTATAATCATGTTATACGTAGTTTTTTTAATGCGCTTAAGGTATGCCCAATTGGATTTACCAATATATTTTGTTCTGTGGTGCCTCTAGCACATGTGCCGCCTGTAAATATTAAACTAGATAAAATATTGTGACCTTTCCAAAGCGTACGCGACAAGCGCGACACGGGTAACAAATTTAAATTAGAATCAATTCAGTTGCAGTGCTACGGAAACGAAGAATCTACGTTACATATTGAGTTCGATAGCTAGGATACAAGTGTTTTTCATCAATCTATTCCTTCTTCTGGCCCTCTAAATACTAGGTACCTTACCTACCGTAAAGTAATAACACAAGTTTGATATTAAATAACAATAGTAAACAGAAAATATTTTTTTATAGGATAAGGGTGACAAACAAGCACACAGTCCACCTGTTGGTAAGTGGTTGCTGCGGCCCATAGACATCTACATCTATCCTCTATTACAAATCAAAATGCAGATGCGTTGTCACCCGCGAGGACTAAGATGGAATGCCTCATTTCCAGTAAAAAGGGCCTCCGGCCACCTGCACTCACCAAGCGAAACGCAGAGGTAAACCTCTACTTCACGCTGGTATTCTGTGAGGTCGTGGTACCACCCCGGTTCGTGCCGGCCCATCCGTGCGTCAGTAAAAGCTGCCGCGTGGCTCTACCATTGTTAGATTTTATTATTTTTAACAAAACAACCCAAGACGAAGCAAACGCTTTAATTATCCTCTAAATTGGAGTCCAAGTAAAGTCAAAGGGCGGATACAGGGCAAAGGGAAGGAAGGCCGGGGCGCCATGCGCTCCCCCCCCCCCTCCCCAACTGTAAAGGGGGATTGGCCTTAGACCTGGCTTAGATAAATTTGTTTATTTATCGCTTTTATTCAGATTAAGTAATTCTATTTAATATTATAAATTATAGGAACGAAGTTCCTTATCGGACGGTACGAATTTGACGGATGGGGCTAGGCGAGTAAAAGTATAAAATTTTTCCGTCACGACCCCTTCTGACGTAGACGGTTTTGGCGGCTATAAGGATGCGAGATGGAATAATATCCATCTCCCTCGCTATTTTTCTTATCTTGCCAACAAAGAAATATTATTTTATTTTAAACTAGCTGTTCTTCACGACTTCGCCCGCGTGCTATTTGGGGTTTTAATTTTTTTTCCGCGGTACCCTTATTTCTTTTTCTAAAATAAAAGTAGTCTAAATTACTCCTTGTAACATCAGCCATCTGCCAGTGAAAATTCCGTCAAAATCAGTCCAGCCGTTTCGGAGATTAGCCGGAACAATCAGACAGACAGACGGACAGACAGACAGATAAAAATTTTAAAAATTGTATTTTTGTTATTAGAACCGTATGTATATCTACCTTCACTTCTTCTAGACACTTCAATTTTATTTATTTGTATAGATGATGCTTCATTTTCATAGACACTCGTGATTCATTTATTTGTATTTGTTAATCAATAATACAATACGTTTATCAATAATAATATACTACGAAAGGAACTTTGATCCAACCGAGTGTTCCACCACAACACCCAAGCATGCTTTTTTTGTATTTTAATATTAATAATTTCAAAAAATATTTTATTTGAATAATAAAAAGTAAGTAGTTTATTTTCAATTTTTGACCCTACAACAAATTAATTTAAATCAGATCCGATTTAATGGTTGGGACGATACTAACTTTTAACAGTGGTAGAGCCAGGCGGCAGCTTTTGCTGTCGCATGGATGGTCCGGCTCGAACCGGGGTGGTACCACGACCTCACAGAAAACCAGCGTGAAGTAGAGGTTCACCTCTGCGTTTCGCTTGGTGAGTGCAGGTGGCCGGAGGCCCTTTTTACCGAAAATGAGGCATTCCATCCTAGTCCTCACGGGTGAAAACGCATCTGCATTTTGATCTGTAACAAAGGATAGATGTAGATGTCTATGGGCCACAGCAACCACTTACCATCAGGTGGACTGTGTGCTCGTTTTTCACCCTTATTCTATAAAAAAAAACCAATGAAAACGACGGAAAAGGCGCCGTCGTCGAGTTTTCGACGCGCGCGTTACCGAGACTAACCACTCTTTCCTCGTAGCTTTAAGGAGAATGATACCTAACAATTATTAATAGTAACTTTTAATCAGTGAATAAAGAGTTGTGAAATTATAATAAACATGTCGCAATAAACTGTGTGATGACATTATTTATTATATGACACGAAAATTCCAAGTTTACGCCGAAGAACCCTACTGAAACGTAAACACACACATTACAAATGGCACCCAACGTGGGGCGTAAAAGTGAAGAATATTCATGCACTCACTAATCATAAAAACGTATCCATCAACATGCCCAGTGTATGCCGCAGCGTAGACAACGCTAACCCTGATGAAGAACCTGGTCATGGCCAACCCAGCACCGAAGTGCTGGTCTCCCTGCAGCTTCTGCTCGAGACATTCGCAGATTGTCTAACACCGCCTGCAACTACGCCGGTTCCTACTACCAGTACCACCGAACGTGGAGAAAATTTTGCTAATCGCAAAGTATATTTCAGCGGCGCACCTAACAAGTCATTGGAAGAATTTCTCGATACTGTTGAAACGTACAAAGACTGTGTAAATATGTAAGATGTCAACGCCCTTCGCGGTTTCTCGATGCTGCTGTATCATAAAGCAGCTACCTAGTGGCAAGGTATAAATCCCTAGGTCACCGACTGGCATGACGCTGTCCATAACATTAGATGTGCATTTGGATACCGGCGTCCACCACATAAGATTTATCGAGAGTTATTCTCTCAGACACAACAAGACAATGAAAAGACTGATTTATTTGTATCAAAGGCTCGAGTGCTTCTAGCGAAATTACGTCACGGTGATCTCACCAAAAAAGTTCAATTAGATATGCTGTTAAATACAACCATTAAAAAGCGCATCCGACGAGAAGAAATTTGCTCCTTCCTAGAACTACTAGAACGTGCCCGCCAAATAGAAGATTCTATGGACACACAGACTCGCTATGTCACGGGTCCAGCCGTGTGCCGAACACGCCCCGTACCGTTTTCTGGTCATCATGCGCAGAACAATAGCACCTCGGAGCACACAAAGCAGCGCAACACACGAACTACTCGTGTCACAAACACAAATATGTCTTCGATCTTCCCAGTGGAACCCAAACCACCTATGATCGAAAACCCGAACGAAAATAAGCAATTCAAAGTCTCAAGAAAGTATTGCGTTTATTGTAAAAACTATGGACATAGACGTGAGCAATGTCGTAAATTGAAAAAAACAAGAATGTAATATGAACATTGTTTCGTCTACGGCTAATATAATATGTTACGGTTGCGGAGAGAAAGGAGTGATTCGTTCAGAATGTGCAAAATATAACTCTGAATTCAACTCTGTAGAGGTAAACTATTTCTCCCACAACGATAATCAGCTGTCATTACAATGTACAAGTAAGCCACAAACTCATGAGTGAGTCATTGTGATCTTAATTTTATAGCATTGATTGTCCGTTACATGTATCTACACCGTATATCCTTTCCTATCCAAGTTATAATTAGGATATAAAATGGCAGTCATATGTTAAAAAGATGAATAAAAATAATGATAATAATAACAATACTGTGTATAACCGAAGAGTTAAATTACGTAATTTTGAGACTGTCTATCCTATCTGTGCTCCCATGATTTGCTCCGCAATCCGACCGAATCAGGTCTGCAAACAGCGACGCGACACGAAGCGGCCCAGAGTGACCTCCTAAGCTTCAGTGCAGAGAGCACCCACAAATTCCACATGAACGTCGTCTGTCGAGAGCCAAACGAACGCACAAATAGTCCCTAGTATGAATTTTCAAACAAGTAGGCATAACCAAGCCATCCACCATATAATCATTTAGTAAATAGTGCGACAGCTGATTTCCATCTGATAATCTACAAACTAGCTAGCCCTTCAGGCAGGTAGTGCTATGCTCATATTTCAACTAATTTTTCAAAAGCATCATAGACTGAGAACTGGCGACGAATTTTGGGAAGATCAGCCACTGTAAGATGGTAGGAAGCGACGCCCACCCGCGGGGCTACGATAGGCCTGGGGGAGGGGGTGGTTGACGACGACTTGCCCAAGCGGATTCCGCCTTTCACTGGGCACGGCTCGTAAGTCGTCAACGGTGCCCGCCGCGTTCTCAATCTGCCGGCACTGCTCCTCCAAAAACCGCAACAGGTCATCGAAGGGCGGAATATAGGAGGCCCCGTCCCCGCCGTACCTCTCCTCAAAATGTATTCGAAGGTCGAGAGGTAGACGGGACAGCACGATGCGGAGCAACAAAAATGCCCATTCGCCCACTGGTAAATCCAGCCGCCTCAACGTATTACAGGCCACCAAGACTGGATTCACCAGGTCAGGACGTAGTCGGGCCCAGTCACCAAGCAGCGGGAGGCTTAGTAGCTGCTTAACATGTTCGTCTGCAATTCGCCGGACGTTGGCGTATCTTCTGGCTAGGAGGTCCCGAGCAGTCTGGTAGGCGTCGTCCGACAATCCCAAGTGGCCGATGACGCCCAGGGCCTCCCCCTCCAGTGAGGCCAGGAGGTACGCCATCTTCTGGCTCGGGGTCAAGTTACTCCGGGCGTCCACTAGGCTGTCGAGAAGACCAACGAAGGTCAGTCATTCGGAAAAGACCCCGGAGAACCTTGGCAGGTCCAGAGTTGGGAGTCGTCCCAACAGCTCCGGCTGAGCCTGCTTCCGAGAGGACTCGGGCAGGCCACTCATCCGAGCTTCACGCGCCTCCTCGGCATACCTGCCTTCAGCCTCGATCAACTCGTCCGTGAGCGAAAAGAAATGCTCGTAGTCCGCGAAGCAGGAGTCCAGGACTCCCTTTTCCATATCCGAATCCTCGAGCTCAGCGTAAGCCTCCTCCACTGTGGCCCTTCGATCATCGACCTGCTCGAGCCGCTTCCTCAAGTTATAGACCCTATCCGGTCGACCTATCAAAGCATGGGCGCTGGTGGCCCAGATAACTCAGTCCGCAGGCAACGGATTAGTAGCTTGGGCGATGGCATCACTACTAAATACAAATTACGACGCAGCTCGAGCACAAATTACAAAAATAACAAATACAAAAAAAATTAACAGTTAACAAATGCAGTTCCTATTAAATCGAGTTGAATAGAAATTACACAAATACGAATTATTACTTATCAAACCAAATACAAGTTAGCACAAAAGAAAAGACATAAATCAAATTAACAAATAACAAATACTAGTGCGATCAAATCAAGTTAAATTCAAATTGCGCAAATACAAATTACAATACAAATAAGATACACATCACGGTCGATCAACAAAAAATGCCCCGCTCGGAAATCGACCCTTCGATAAGTAATCCACTACAACTATCCTTAACTTAACTTATCTTCACGCACAATCCCTGACGGGGTAGCCAGAGAGAACAGATCGCCAAGTGTCACGATCCTTACATACCTCTTTCGCTTCTTTCAGATTCATCATCTTCTTCATACATGCACGTCTAGGTATCCGAGTACTCTTGACCCTCCCCTCTTCGAGCAATTTGCTCACATGGTCTTCGAAAGTTAGTCTCGGTCTACCTCGACACCTTATAATATTAACTTTCGCGCTATATATTTTCTTCACCATTCGGTCTTCACTCATTCGCTCAACGTGCCCAAACCATCGAAGCACGCCCTTATCAATTTTTGTGATAAGGTCATCTTTCAAACCTGCCATATTGCGAATCTCTTCGTTTCGCTTTCGGTCAGCCATGGTGACGCAGCACATTTTACGAAGAGATCGCATCTCCACTGCATTCAACTTGCTTTTATGCTTCTTCTGGCATACCCAGGTTTCGCTGCCATATAACAAAGTCGGTACCAACACTGCGTTATGTATTGCAAGGCGTGCACTCTTCACTACGCCTTGCCTTTTGACTAACGCAGTCAGGGCACCATTGACTTTGTTCCCGGCAGCAACACGCCTGTCCACATCTAAATCACATCTTCCATCCCGGCTAAAAGCACTCCCCAAGTATACAATTTCATTTACCTGTTCTAGACATTCCTGATTTACCCATATTTCACACTTCGTTCTCTCTTCGTCCCTTTCAAATACCAGAACCTTAGTTTTATTAGCATTCAAGCGGAGACCTTTAATTTCACATTCCTCTTTCATACACGTGACTAATGCCTGCAGTTCTGCCTCTGATGGTGCAATAAGCACTGCATCATCAGCATACAGCAGACAATTTACTTTAATGTCACCCAATTTCACACCCAAACAGCTATCTTTCAGTTTCTGTAAACAGCTGTCGAGATACAGTATGAACAGGAAGACATGACACAACCCTGTTTTACGCCCGTTTGGACGCTAAACATGGGTGACAGGTCATGCCCTACCCGCACACAGGCTTTACAGTCACAGTAAAGTGACTGCACAGCCCTTAGCAATCGACCATCCACACCATACCCCGGCAACAGTTCCCACATTTTCTTCCTTACAACCTTATCAAATGCTTTCTCAAGATCCACAAAAGCACAGAAAATCTTCTGGTTAGCAGCCAGAAGCTTTTCCGTGATCATGCGGAGAGAAAACATTTGATCCGTGCATCCTCTTCCAGGTCCAAATCCGCATTGTGCCTCCCATAGAAATCTTTCCGATTTCTCTTGCATCCTACGTGTCAAAACCTTCGAGTAAACTTTACTTGCTAAACTGGTCAAGCTGATCGCCCGATAGCACCCGCAGTCAAACTGTGAAACTTTACCTTTATATAAAGGCACAATGACTGCGGATCGCCAATCATCCGGGACATCCCCCGTCCGCCAGCACAAATTGCACAGCAGATGAAAGCTGTCCCAGACGCGAGGCCCACCATACTTGACCATTTCAGCAGTAACTCTGTCTAGTCCCGCAGCCTTACCACATTTCAAACTTCGAATCGCACGTTCAATCTCTTTCATACTGATGACCTCAGTGTCATCGAGGTCCGGGTCTGGCGTACCAGTCTCGGCGTCATCCCCGGATCCCTCACTAAGATCATCACACGCATAGATTTCTCTATAAAATTCGCTCCATCGCTGCATGACGTCCGATTTTTCTGAGAGGACGTCATTAGTTCTCGAAAGCACTTTGTTCATTCTTAAGGCCGTCGCACCACTTCGGGTCCTTCCAACCTCTTTCCAGAAGAGTTTGGAGTTCTCCTTAAAGTTGTGCGACAACCTTTCGTCCGCTTCCATTCTACACCTTTCACGCACTTCCACAATCAATGCTTTCGTGTGAACTTTCTGCAGCTTATATCTTTCTTACATCTTCTCTCTCATATCCTTATCATTACTAGAGGCCAAGTAGTCTAACCATGCTTTCTTCTTCTTCTTTACAGCTTCTTTCACTTCATCATTCCACCATGCATCTCTTCTTTTACTACTGCCTCTTTTAATCGTTCCACACACTTCTTCCGCTGCACTTACCATTCCATCCCTAAGGTTCTGCCATGTTCTTTCAACACATTCTTTTCTGCCATTGATGTTGTCAAGCTTTTCGGCTACCCTCGCATAATATTTGTCCCTAGTATCCGCTTCCTGAAGCTTCCAGCTTCGGATGCGACAGACCGACTGTGGTTCTGTTACTGCCGTCCGGTAGCGCCAACCCGCGAACAGACCCCTAAATCTAGTAATCACTAGATAGTGATCCGTTCCCAGGTCAGCACCCCTGAACACTCGCGTATCCATCACCTGTTTTCGCAGTCGGTCATCCACCAGGAACAAATCGATCATACTTCTCTCATTCTTACTTTCTCTAGTATACATATGGATCTTCTTGTGATTAAACATAGTGTTTGTCACAAGAAGACCCTTTTCCTTGCATACCGCCAGTATAAGCTTGCCAGCATCATTAACCCTTTTATCGCCAAACTTTCCAAGCACCGACTCGTACCCTGGTCGAGCGGTACCAACCCATCCATTCAAATCACCACATACAACAATTCTTTCGTTTCCCCTAGCCAAATCTAGAACTTCTCTTACATTCTCCCAAAACTCCTCCAGCTCAGCCCTGGACGACGAAGCTACCGGCGCATAAACAGCCAAAAGGAATAACTTCGTCAGTCCCAATTTAAAGCGAACCCAGAGAAGTCTTGAGTTCACAACCTTATATTCAGTCATAACATCGACCAACCGAGACGACAGCAGCACCCCCACTCCCTGGCGGGCGCACTCGCTCTCCGGGACTCCGGACCATAGAGCTAACGCCCCGCCAGGGAGCTCTTCAGTACCACTGCCCTTCCGTTTGGTCTCCGACATACACACGACATCTAATTCTCTTTCTTTCATTATTTCGATCAACTCATTCGTCTTATCTCTCATGCCTCCTCTAACATTCCACGTGCCAACTCTGCACTCTGTCCTCCACCTTCCGCCGTGTCGGGCTGTGCGTGACGGGTGGCGGTCCCCATCGCCGCTTTGCGCGCTGCATTCCACGCCAACGGGGACGAGCTGGTGTGCGTCGCCTTGGGGGGACGCCCTAACCCTCGTTGACATGGGTGCGCAGCTAAGTAGAATTGCAGCCCTGAAAAGGGCTGGCAGGGGTCGCGACGAGCACGCTTCTACAGTGACCTACAACTATCCGACAACGATAATTATCCGATTACGTGATGATAACCATCTACCTACACAACGCATCTCTCTAGAAAAACTCCCGCTTGCGCAATCTACGGGCGTGGCATTAGCAAATACCCGCCAATAACAAAAAAGCAAGCCACAAGGTAACAAAGGAAAGAATTTTATTTTTACGTATTACGGACGGGCGTGATTGTAGACACAAAATTAAACCAATCAAACCAACGCTTCCTGTCACCAAAATTGTTTAATTTTTATCAAACACTACGGTCGTGATCGACCGGGGAATCGAACCTGGAACCACGCTCTGCTACCAGAATGTTACGGCCTGCAGCTGCCTATCTAACAGCAGGATCTTCCGGGCCCATAAGCGGAAGACCTTACAAGCAGATGCAGGTCGGGCCTCCTAAGGCCAAAGTGGAAATGTTTCTAATTACAATAAACTATAAGGGGGAGCGTTCTATCCTACTACAATTCAACAAGGAGAATATTAAAACCGAGCTTACTTACCTATATCCAAGGCGACTGCTTTCTCAGGGTTCGGTCAGGCCGCATGTGGTTGGAGGGTGCATGGAAGTAAGGGTTAGTGATGTGTATCTGTGTGTGACTGATTGTGGTAGACCTGATTAGACCGTTGCCGTCGGCAGCAGCTCGGACTTCAGCACCGCTCCAAATTGTGGTAATCTTCCGCGGAGTCGCCCACAGTCACTTTCTTCGTTCGTCACGAGGACAGTCCATTAACTCTATCGTACGATTAACTAACTTCCAGAAGCCACTAACTCTCGTTTGTTATAACGCTTAACACACAAAACGAACACAGAATGTCCGGATCAAATGTCACTACCGTTTCGCGTGGCAACAGTTATTTCTAGAATATCAAATGCCGCACTAGTAGTTAATATGGTCGAATGACCTTAGATACAGATTCAGAGTTAAACACAACTAAGTTCCGGAAGAAGCTCTCAAACAAGGAATGCGCGTCACGAATCCTAGGCAGTATATTTACTCGACACGCCTGCACTATTCCGCGTTCCCGAACCAGTTAACAGCGTGCTATCGATAGCACAGCAGGCAAACGACTCCTATTTGCGCTCGCGCGCTCTCGCCACACACCCCGCTCGACCGAACGTCAAAACCGGTATCGCGCTGAGCCGAGCGCCCTCTGGCGTCGATTCTTGACATTAGCGCTTGGCGCGAACATATATTATTGGTTTGCGTATAGACAATCTTCATAAAATAATATCACTAACAACTATATGACATTGCGTAAAGCTAATGCTATTAATAATTTAACTATAACGAATTATACTTAATCAGCTTATTGATATTACATAATATATCAGTAAATTGCTCGAATTAGTAAGTTGAGTTCACTACTAAATTGTAGACAGACACTGCATTGACCGTAAGATAAAGATGCGACTCGAGTAGAATTTTGTGGCTCGAGTCACTCGGGTTTTATCATTTCACTCTAGTTGTAACCGAGTTTTTGAGTTATTCGAATTAACTATTTACAGTCCCTGCATCGATTGAAGTTTATCACTCGAATTGAGAATAGCGAGTATCTTAGTTAAAGCATTTTTAAATATGGACCTTTATTAAATAAGTAATATGCGACAATATCGACGGCTCTGTGGTGCAGTGGCTTAGCAATGAGTTGTTGCGCTGGAGGCCGCGGGTTCGAATTCCGCACGGAACAAGTATTTGTATGGCCTACAAATAATTGTTCCGCGTCTGGATGTTTGTCCTCGTGCAATTTATGTTGTAAACTGCCTCCACGACACATGAGAAAATCCTAGTGTGGGGGTAACGTTTTTAAAAAAAAATGGAGAAAAAATCATATATGAAATAAAATACAAATTATTATTATTTATCTATTTGTAGTATTTCCGTGTTTTTATTTACTGCAGACATATGTAGTATTTCAAAATCTATAAACTGCTTTTCGCATATCTTACAAATCGCTTCAATTTTCGAAATAATGCCGCACTGACGATTTTTGTTTTGTTGTTGCATTGTTATCATTCATACTTTAAACAAACAATCACCTTTCATGTTATCACTACTTATACGAAGTAACAAAGAATAAACAACAATGATAGCATGATGTAATAAATCAAACTATGTTCATATTCGACTACAACATGCCAGGTGCAAGTTTAATTTGGATGTTACCAGTGACGTCACCCGCGGCGGCTTATACTATAAGTGAATTGCTGAACTGACATCTATCTAGCGCTCTCCGAATCTACACGGTGCGGTAAGCCGAGTTAACTCGGTAACTCGAGTGCAAGCGAACTCGAATAAAATTTATTTTCACCCGAGTACCGAGTTACACAAATTCACTCGATAGAATCGAATGAAAACAGAGTTTGAGTTACATCACTACTATATTTTAAAATAATTTTTGGTAGCAAATTTAGTTAATAGCAAAAAAGTGTAAACTTGTTTGTTTACAAGACAATAAAATAAATATAATCTCATCGATCCACAAGTGTTTAACATAATATGGATTTTAGACTTTATTTCCTTTTTTTTATGGTCGTATGGTAAAATTATCAATGACATTCGAAATTGGAAAAGAAAAATTGATGAGTTTAGTTAATTAATATAAGAGTATGTATGTAATACAAGAGTTTACTTTTACACCTAGTATTTTGAAAAATCTATAAGATATTTATAATGAATTAGGTACCTGAAACAAATGACAAACACAGGTCTTAGGACCTTATTAGTGAGTTAAAAGTGACAAAGTATTAAAGTTTTATGTTATTAGTAAAATCTAAATTAAATAATAGATAGAGAAAATACACAAAAGAAGTTTTTGTGTATGTTAAAAGAAAATTAGCACGCTTCGCATTAGAAAGCTTCTCTATTTGATGTAGCTTCACCGGTTTAGAAGAGCGGTTCATTTAACTGCATTTAGATATAAATTAATATAAATAACCTTATGTATTCAGCAAGTTGTTCCATAAACTTGACAATACCAAATGTCATCAAACATGGATCCTGAATTTATGCCAGTCATAGTAGATAGATAGTACATATATTTATGTGTAAATAAGTAGTTCTTACTTTAAGCTACTAGTAGGTAGTACTAGTAGGCAGCCCTCTGTTATCCAGTAACGTCACTATTTATTTACCAAATGAGTTACATATTGACAACGTTTATCGATTGGTGTTACCGATGAAAAATATTATACAGGATGCCGATTTAATCATCTACAATATTTGAGGAGGTGAAATAGTAAACGATACTGTACCCATACCAATAAAGAAATCGGATGGGCCTGAGTCGGGCCGCATGACCATTGGTTTTACCGTGAAACGTCTATGTCAGCCAGTACAACCAATATAACTAGTCAACAAGATAGCCTTCTTTTTAAATATATGAATACGACTCTACAACACTAGAAGCATTGCAGATGCGTTGCCGGTCTTTTAAAAAGGAGTAAGCTCGTTTCTTGAAGGTCCTTAAGTCATATCGGTCCGTAAAAATCGCCGATGGTAAACAGTTCCAAAAAGTATTCGTGTGAAGAAGAAAACTCCTAATAAATCGCACGATAGTGGACCGCTAAGCATCCAAATAATGTGGATGATAACGTAAGTTTTGTTGTGAAATTTGGTGGTCCGAACAATTCCTCAGCTCTCTCCCCGTAGTAAAAACTCTCTATGCAGCGCCAGTAAACCGAGCCAACCAAAGAGAATTCGGCCGTCGACGATTCGAGCGGCTCTGCGCTCTATGTGGTCAAGCTTTCACTGGGCAGCCCCGGCCCAGAGATGAGAACAGTATTCCATATGAGGCCGAAACTGCACCTTGTAAAGTTGCAAACGATTTGCTGGCATGAAATACTGTCCCGCTCTACTGAGTACGCCAAGCTTTTTAGAAGCCAATTTAGCTCTCTCTTCCAAGTGAACACGACACTGCAGGTCATTCGTTATTTATTGCGTTATAATGGGGTCTATAATGCTCGGGACGTGCATGTCTTAAGAGGGGGCAGTGTTGCGCATCACAATTAAAGCATGATACATGGCGACACTAGTTACCACTAGCGTCTTCTAGTATCGAGTAGCAGAACTAACAGAGTCAAGATCCTTCTTGAAATTTCCAATGGAAGAACTTTTTAGAACTATTGGCACCAAGTCAGTCGGGACCGGTATGTACCCGAACATTCTAGAGGTTTCTACAGTAGAGGGTTCTGGAAATTATCTGAGGCCCTATATAAGGCCGGTATAGATCGCGATCCAGTCAGTATTGAATTGGTGATACAAGCGAATACTTCGAAACGATACAACTGCGAACTAAAGTGATCAGTAGTACAATTGTATTTTGTTATTATAGTATGTGCCAAATCGATTGAGAAAAACGGACAATGACCTTTCGGTCGTTTAACCAGGGGTTACAAACCTTCAATATATAGGCACATTTTATATGTAGTACTTTCTTTATTTATAATGATTTTTTTATAATGATTGATATAATATATATTTATTAACTATTATTAAAAAGTTATGTGAAAGATCGCTGTAGAAGAAAAATCATCTATTGTTATAAAGTACTTTATTCATTTAACAACAAAAAACATTAATTTATAACACATATAAAGATTCGAGTGATAACGACACCGAATAAGTACGTACTTATGCAAAAGATAAAACTTTATTTTTAATATTATATAAGAACTTTATTTTTATTCGGTGCAATCATCACTCGTATCTTCACTTGATGAACTATCTGTAACATTAATTATAAAGCGATCTGCAGTTTGGTCAATTCTATCATCCATGCCACGCATTTTTTGTTCAACCTTAAGGACATGCTGAACACAGTTTTTCCATTTATCTGGCGTGATTTGAGTTAAACCATCTTTAAGTAAATTTTTAACATCTTTTAACTTGAAAGTTGTATTTTTTCGTGCAACGTACCCTTTCACATCTGCCCACACAAGTTCAATGGGGTTAAGCTCACAGTGATAAGGAGGTAACCTTACCACTGTGATGCTTTTTTCTTTTGCCATCTCGTCGGTGACGTAACTTCGATAGTTATCTTTAACTGCCTTTATTTTTTCCATTAAGTGGGTCTTTGTGTCCGAGGGCACGTATGCGATCTGTTTAGATTCTAGCCATTCCTGCATATTTTGTTTCCGCCAAGACATTGTTGGGGTTTTTTCTAAACGTCTGGGGTGGTAACTAGCGTTATCCATAACTATGACATCGCCGCTTTGCAGTTTTTCTATTACTTTTCTAAACCAGTCCTCGAAATGGAGAGCGTCCATACTCTCATGGTAGTCACCAGTAGATGATGATTCAAATACCCAATCACATCCCTCCAAAAAGCCATTTTCATTGCCAACGTGTACAACTATTAATCGCTTTCCTTTACCCGAAGGGGCTTTCGCGCCAGTAGAGTAGCCTTCTAACCGTGATTGACGAGAAGATTCAATTGTGGTGTCTTCCCATACCTTTCCCATAGTATGACCTGCGTTAATCCATGTTTCGTCAAGGTAAAAAATGTTACGTCCCTCGTTTCTTAATATTTGTATTTCTCTCAAATATCTGGTACGCCACAGAACTATCTCTGGGCGATCTATTAGACCACTTTTTCTGTTTCTCTTTATATATTTGAATTTTAAATGGCGCAACACACGTCGCAGGGAAGTTTTGCTCAAGTTTGGCAACTGGTCATCTTGATTTATACTGAGCAAAATTTTGTCTAAAGTCGGTAATTCTCCTGCAAGAAAGAACTGATGCACTTTCGCTCTTATAGCCGATTTATCAAAATCGTCCAACTTGTCAATTACAGACTTTTTTCTTTTATTAATTATTCCCTTTTCTGGTATTTTATGGGAATCTCTATACACGCTTAATACGCGATATATAGTGCTCTTGCTGACTCCTGAGATCTCCGAAACCTTTTCTACCATATTAACGTTTGAAGGATACACGTCTTCGGGCCAGGTGTTTTTGACATATTTGTATACATTAATGATAATCTCTTGTTCCCCGACCGACAAAGTGGTAGGTTTTCTCTTTTTTACTGGTGACGTTAAAGGTGCTCCAGAAGATGGGCCTGTAAATAAATGACAAAAATATACTACCATAGTACTACATCACATAAATACATATTGTTTTAGAAAATAAATACCACATGGTCACATAAAAAGAGCGCTTTAAGAAATAGAAAGGCTACGTCGTCGCATTTGTACCTATTTGTACGTACCTGCTACGTTTATTATGGGTCGGCGACGTCTCTTTCCACTTGATGTTGAAGGACCGGGTCCTTCACCAAATTCTCCTGAACTCATGTCGATTTAGTAACGACCGTCACAGTAAAACTAATATAACAGATTCAAAAAACAAAAACTTAACGATATAACAAATTTAACAGTAAAAACTCAACTAAAACAATGCAATGAATGCTATGAATTACCCGAGACGTACACACGCAAGCGCTATCCGAACACGAATGAAAACAAAATGGCGGACCGGCCCAAAAAAGGTGACGCATCTCTGGCTGCCATTGTCACGTTTCTTTTAGAACGAACTGACGTAACGCGCGTTTTGTTTATTTTAAAGGGATGAATTTGCAAAAGCTCAATATGGTGATTATATTGCTTCAAATATTTTTTTAATATGAAACTGTTATTAAATGAATTGCTGCGTTACTTACCATAAATTGAAATATAAAATATAACACATTTTTCGCGATGTACCGTAAGATTTTACTATGTTTATAGGAACCACAGACAATATTATTTAAGAAACAAAAAAACAAAACATATGTGCTGACCTAGAAGTGGGAATAATATCAATATTTAAATATTGTTATCACATCTAAATTGAGATTTTGTAAGTTACGCCTTTTGACACTCGGCTCATATCTGAGGTCATTGTCCGTTTTTCTCAATCGATATGGCACATACTATAGTGTGGTTTTAAGTTGTAATTAGTGTTCTGTAATTAAAGTGTAAATTTTGGTAATTCAATCAGTAGTTTTTAATTGTCTCGAACCCCAAGCTCGTAACATTATAACTCTCATCACACCAAAAAAATCATATAAAACTTTTTACGTCGTTTTAGTGTCATTAAATAAAATATTTAATTTCCAATAACTAAGGATCAATTCAAACAGCAGTCATATTGGTGGCATCTTGGACGACGTTACTCGGTCCATTAGACGCTGTACTAATAGCATATTACTGGTCGGTCGGCGTCGAACGATCATCAAGAAATGTCAAATCGTCAAAATTTTAGTTAAGCACTGAACTTAAAAGTCGTTACACGATAAATCTTTATACAAAATATTCACAAGTTTGCGCGTTTACCGCTAAAAAGCTCTTTGTCGTATCTCCTCAATTTTAGGGCACTTCCCTTGTTGCCGCAGCCAGTTTAGGAATTTTCAGCGTCGACTTATCGAATGACCTGCAAAGTTGTGTTCACTTGGAAGAGAGAGCTAAATTGGCTTCTAAAAAGCTTGGCGTACTCAGTAGAGCGGGACAGTACTTCATGCCGGCACATCGTTTGCAACTTTACAAGGTACAGGTTCGGCCTCATATGGAATACTGTTCTCATCTCTGGGCCGGGGCTGCCCAGTGCAAGCTTCTTCCACTTGACCACATAGAGCGCAGAGCGGCTCGAATCGTCGACGACCGAATTCTCTTTGGTTGGCTCGGTTTACTGGCGCTGCGTAGAGAATTTTTACTACGGGGAGAGAGCTGAGGAATTGTTCGGCCCACCAAATTTCACAACGAAACTTACGTTATTATCCACATCATTTGGATGCTTAGCGGTCCACTATCGTGCGATTTATTAGGAGTTTTCTTCTTCACACGAATACTTTTTGGAACTGTTTACCATCGGCGATTTTTACGGACCGATATGACTTAAGGACCTTCAAGAAATGAGCTTACTCCTTTTTAAAAGACCGGCAACGCATCTGCAATGCTTCTAGTGTTGTAGAGTCTAAAGTCGTATTCAAATATTTAAAAAGAAGGCTATCTTGTTGACTAGTTATACTGGTTGTACTGGCTGACATAGACGTTTCACGGTAAAACCAATGGTCATGTGGGCCGACTCAGGCCCATCCGATTTCTTTATAGGTATGGGTACAGTATTGTTTACTATTTCACCTCCTCAAATATTATAGATGATTCAATCGGCATCCTGTATAATATTTTTCATCGGTAACACCAATCGATAAACGTTGTCAATATGTAACTCATTTGGTAAATAAAAAGTGACGTTACTGGATAACACAGGCCTGCCTATTACAATAATGATTAATGTTCTAAAAGTGGCAGAGCCACGCGGCAGCTTTTACTGTCGCACGGATGGGCCGGCTCGAACCGGGGTGGTACCATGACCTCACAGAAAACCAGCGTGAAGTAGAGGTTTACCCCTGCGTTTCGCTTGGTGAGTGCAGGTGGCCGGAGGCCATATTTACTGGAAATGAGGCATTCCATCTTAGTTCTCACGGGTGACAACGCACCTACATTTTGATTTGTAATAGAGGATAGATGTAGATGTCTGTGGGCCGCAGCAACCACTTACCATCAGGTGGACTGTATGCTCGTTTGTCACCCTTATCCTATAAAAAAATGTCTGAGAACAATTTACTAGAAATAATAAAATTTAAAACTTATTGGGTAAATATACAATATACTTGCAGTAATAAACGAAATCACATTCAGTATTTGTTCCATAACGGGAAAATTCTTTAACCGATTCGTTGCGGCACCTATTTTCGACAACTTTTAGCTGTGGCGGCGAACAAATATTTCATGACACACCTGGCGTGTCAATCGCAAAGTTGATGACACGCCTATTGTCCCATCAGCCATGTGTAAAAGTAATGTTCTTTTTTATGCTTTTTTCGCTTGTTTAGACCTAATTAAGTTTAGTTGACATCAAACATCAGTTACAAGGAAGGATACTTGTTTTTAGTGGGTAACTACGTGTTTTCTTTGAAATTGAGAGTAAGTGACTTTTTTATGCAGAGATTACAAACCTTTTGTACTATTTGTTGTTTTATAAAAAAAACATTTTTTATAGGAGAGGGGGCAAACGAGCATGCAGCTCACCTGATGATAAGTGACTACCACCGCCCATGAACAACCGCAACACCAGGGAGGGAATTGCAGACGCGTTGCCGGCCTTTTAAAAAGGAGTAGCCTCCTTTCTTGACGGTCCCTAAGTCGTATCGGTCCGGAAAAATCGCTGATGGTAATCGATTCCACAAGGAAGTCGTGCGAGGTAGGAAACATCTTCTAAATCGCACAGTGGTGGACCCCCAATCATCCAGACGGTGTGGATGGTATCGGGAGTTCTGCTGCGATGTGCGTTCGTGAAATTTGACGGCTGTGATTAATCCGAACAATTCCTCAGAGCACTCCCCGTGGTAGATGCGAAAGAAAAAGCAAAGGGATGCAACATCTCTTCGCAATGCCAATGAATCGAGCTGATCGGAAAGGACTCGGTCGTCGACGATTCGAGTCGCTCTACGCTGGATGCGGGCAAGTGGAAGGAGCTGGCACTGGAGAGCCATTGCCCAGATATGAGAACAGTATTCCATGTGGGGCCGAACCTGCGCCTTGTAAAGTTGCAGGCGGTGTGCTGGCATGAAATACTGGCCCGCTCTACTGAGCACGCCAAGCTTTTTGGAGGCCAATTTGGCCTTCTCTTCCAAGTGACCACGAAACTGTACGTCACTCGATATGTCGACTCTGAGGATTCCGATACTGGCTGAGGCAAGAAGGGGAGTGCCTTGAAACTGAGGAGATACGACAAAGAGGTTCTTTTTAGCAGTAAACGCGCAAACTTGTATCTTCTGAGGATTAAACTGGACTAGATTTAGTCGCCCCCAATCCAAGACTTTGTTCAGCAAAGACTCGACTTCAGACACAAGTTTGTTCCGGTACTCGGCGACGTTTTCCCGAGATATATTGGCACGGCCAGTGTATAGAGCATCACCAGTACTGTCATCCGCATAGCAATGAATATTACCAATTAGCAACATATCATTGATATGCGGAAGAAACAGCGTTGGTGATAGCACACAGCCTTGTGGAACACCAGCGTTAATAGGCTTGTAGTCCGAGCATGCACCGTCTACAACGATCTTGAAGCTCCGATCTGCAAGGAAGCTGGTGATCTAATTGCACAATTTCTCCGGAAGCCCATAGGAAGGGAGCTTCAAAAGAAGCGCTTTGTGCCAAACCCGATCGAAGGCCTTCGCAATGTCCAAACTAACGGCCAACGCCTCCCCCTTGGACTCTACTGCCTCCGCCCATCTATGGGTCAGGTAGACCAGAAGATCACCAGCTGATCGACCCCGACGAAAACCGTATTGGCGCTAATCAGCTGGTGATCCTCAAGGTATCGCATGAGCTGGCAGTTAATAACGGATTTCATTATTTTGAAGAACAAGGAGATGATGGCGATAGGCCTATAGTTGGACGAGTCTGAGCGGTCGCCTTTTTTAGGGATCGGGTGGACAAAAGCTGTCTTCCATGTATTCGGGACTACGCCTTGGGATTAGGAGTACCGGAAAGGACGCGTTATGACCGGTGCTCACTCCCGAGCACACGTCCTCAGCACAATTGGGGGGATTCCGTCAGGCCCACTTGACTTCTGGATGTCCAGGGAGAGGAGTGCTTTGCGAACCGAGCGCTGTGAGAACAGCACATCCAGCATGGAGTACTCACACCGCAGGATGGTTGGCGGTGTTTTCCCCACGTCATCAAAAGTAGAGTTGGACGCAAAAAGGGAGCCTAAAAGTTCGGCTTTGTCTTTTGCGGCTTGAGTCAGTGAGTCTTCCTCCCTGTGCAGAGATGGTAGTGATGGCTTATAGAAATTCCCTTGGACAGCCTTGGCGAGAGACCAGAATGCACGGGTTCCCGAAGGAAGGCAAACTAGTTTCTCGCCAATTCTGCCTATGTGCTCTGACTTTGCTTTGGCAATAACTCTTAAAGGACCTGGAGGCGAAGTTATACTTCTTTTTAAGTGTGCTGGTGTTTGCATCCCGAGTCGCCAAAGCCGCAGCCCAGGCTTGATAACATTCCTGCTTACTGCGTAATGCAGTCTTACAGGAGCGACCAAACCAAGGCTGAGATCTGCCTCCGATGGGTACCACAGATGATGGAATAAATATTCCATTCCCTGTAGCACCACATCAGTGACAGAGTCAGCAACAGCGCTGGGATCATCCGGCGAGAAGCATACCCGCCCCCATGGGTAGGATGCAAAGAAAGACTGCATTCCGTCCCAATACGCCGACCTGTAATGCCAAATACGACGGCAACCTGCAGAACGCAACCGCGAGGGGAGTGTGAGTGGCACCACACCCCAGATCAGACAATGGTTCGAAGAGCCGAGAGGGGCATCGACGAAAACCTGATATCCATCCGGATGAGAGGTCAGCAGAAGGTCCAACAGGGAAGGTGTATGATCCTCCACATCTGGAATCCGCGTAGGCGAAGTAACCATTTCTTTCAGACCATATGCCAAGGCAAAGTCATAAACAGATCTCCCCGCTTGATCGATTAAACGTGAACCGAGCCATTCGGCGTGGTGGGCGTTAAAATCGCCAAGGATCACGAACTCTGCGTGTGGGACCTGTTGTAGCAAGGAATCTGTAGCCATTTGGACGTGGTCGATGAGTCGGTCTGTTTCGGCATTACCGCTATAGGAACTATACAGGCACCCGTAGACGCGCGGATGGTCGTCGCTGAACAGGTCCAAACCTTCAAGACTGCCGATGCGTCGAGAACAGATGTCTTCTCTGACATACACGCAAACTCCAGCCCGAGGCACAAAGGAGTGTTCCAATTTGTACCCCGGGCAGGAGAGATACGCAGTATCAGCCGGAGAGGACACCTGCGTCTCGGTCAGAAAGAGCAAGGCCGGCTTCGCCGTCTCGAGATGGTAGTGGACGGCGTTTAGGTTCGAGTGAAGTCCCCTGATGTTGCAGAAATTCACGGACAGCGTGGCAGGGGTCGCCTTAGTATTTTTGCTCAGTTTGCCCCGAGCAGTTACGTTTTTGTGCAGAATTTTGCGCCAACCCCTCCTAGAATACGCGATGCAACCTGAGCACCCACGCTCAGGAGTGGAATAACGTGGTCATGGATTCTCAGCGAGGGATTCTCTAGGGGTGCTGGTACCCTGCTGGGGTAGTCTTTCGTGTAATTCCGCTACCATGTTGATGTGGGGAGGATTGGGCATCCGGCCACCTGCACTCACCAGACGAAACGCAGAAGCAGAGCTTCAGGTACTTCACACCGGTATTCTGTGATACCAACCCGGCTCGAGCCTACCCATACGTGCAACAGCAAAAACTGCCGCATGGCTCTACCACCGTTAGAATCATTTAAATAAGTAGGTACAGCTAAATCACCCTGGAAAACCTTGGTTTTTATTAAATTAAATTTTCACCTAATAAAAACATTTGTAAATATCAAACAATGAAGAACCTTAATTTGGAAAAAAATAAAGTTTATGATTCATTGATATTTACAAATGTTGAATATTATTTAATGTTATACAAATGTAACAGTAAAGTCGATCTGAAAACGTCTAATTAGTAAGAATAGCAAAACAAGTGTTTTCAAAAGGAAGAAAACGCTGGCGCTATACGGTGGCGGATTGACAAAAGACTATTTATTAGCGAACTTTTTATGCATGAACGGTTTCGAACTGTTTCAAACAAGAACCCACAAAGTAAAAAGAGTACGTACCATGTAGAAGTTAAAAAAAGGTTGTCAACCCCTAAAAATTCAAATTTCAAAATATCCAGAAACGAAGCTGCAGGCATGAACTACTTGCAAAATAATGAATATTTTGTTCTGGATAAATCTTCCAAAAAAGCAATTTGAGCGAGTTATAACGATTTTTTAAAAAAACACGACTCGCGTGTCATACGCCACACACAAAAATAATCGATGACATGCCTGGAGTGGCCGCACTGAACCGGTTAATGCACAATCAGGCATATTATCGTTGAAAAAATTAAAATTGGGAAACGAATACGTCTTGACCTTTTGATGATGCCATTAAGACCAAATGACATAAATCCGAAAATATATATAAACTAAAATATAAAAATATATAGGACAAAAGTAACAGATAACCATTTTGTTGCTGATTTCCGATCTATGACTACTACTTAAATGTCTTTGGTCAGATACAAAGAGATTTAAATATATATATTACTTATACATATATTTTGGTTCGCTATAAACGAAATTTCATAAGCGATATTTTTAAAAGAATAATATATAAATGTAATTTATGTCTACTTTTAAGAATTCATTTAGCAAATATAAATAAACAGGTAACAATATCCTAAGTAACTTCAAAAAGTATAACACAAAGAAAAAACTTTTCAGAAATTCCGAAGTACTTGATACTTTGATATTTTGCAAAGAAAAAAGTCACGTTGTTGATAATTTGCATGAATTTGGTAAATACATTTTTAGACCAAATATTTTACATGTAGGCTAGGCATTGACACAACTATATCAAAATTACTGTCGATATTTATCTTTAATGTTTATAATGAATCGCTTCTAAATCGCTTAAAAATCTGGTAAAGAGTCTACACAGCAGCGACCCCGATACATTGCTGCGGCACGACACGCAACTCAGCAGAACGTGAGCATTGACGTCGACGGATACAGTCGGAGCTCTGCAATACACCTTTACTTTATTTTCAACGTAATATTTAAGATTCATTCTAGATCTAGCATCGATCTGATTCACTTTTATTTTAGTTGTAGTAATGATATTGTAATTTTTATATTATAATAATAAAGTATTTTAAATTAGTTTCGGTTTTCCTTTGGTCCTTCGGCTGCAGTTAACGTAATTGGCGCAGTCGGTAGGATACTCAAAAGTTAGTTCGGCTATCTTAGCTTTCAAGCTTTAAACGAGTATTCGAATCTACTACGAACCAACTGCAAGCCAAGAGGATACATCAAGACATCGATCCCGAGAAAACCGAGATAAAATTTATCTAGGTACACCAGAACTTTATTTAGTGTTGCTTCCCTTTTCCTAGTGTAAATCTTTCCTGTCAAAATTTTACATCCAAGGAAATAATCCCACTGTGACCCTACATCGCGTAGGCAGTCACGTAGACAAAGTTTAGGCTATAATAGAGATTAAAGTTGTTATTTAGAGTTAGATATAATTACCAAGGAATCAAAAATGGCTCACGACCCTGACACTATTTTCGAAGTTTTACGCCCAGTGCCAGAGTTTGACGGTAACCCTAATGTACTAAATTTATAAAATTATGTAACCAAATATGCGCTGCATATCTAAGTAATGATGAATTATGCCTGTTTAACGGTATATTAAATAAAATACTACTGCAACTATTTTAAATTCTGCTGAAAGCTGGCATGGCATTCGTACAGTTTTAATCAATAACTTTTCGGAACAAAGAGAAGAAACGGCGCTCTGTAATGACCTCTCGTTAGCTACTCAGGGAAACAGCTCTCCCCAAAAATTTTTGCACGATGTCAGACACTGTACAGCACTATCATGACGTATGTTACGCTTCATGAAACCTTGCCTACTACAATAGAAGCCAAACGTATATTATATAAAAATCTAACGAAGCAAGGTTTCGTACGCGGTTTAAAGGAGCCACTTGGCTCACGAATACGTTGCATGCGTCCTGATACCGTTGAAAAAGACTTAGAGTTTATACAGGAAGAACTGATTGTTATGTACTTGCAACAACGCGGTGAACATTTCGCTGAGAGGAAACCTGAAGCACCTAAGCCTGCCCAACCTAGCCATATGACCTTACCTCTGCAAAAACCATTCACTTTCCTTGCACCGATGCCAATGACCAATTTACAGCGACCTTTACATGTATCGCAACAACAAGGTTTTAGGCCTAACGTGCCACACAGTATAATATGCCTACGTGACCTCAACAAATGTTCCGCGCTTTGCTACCTAATTATACACGTTTAAATTACCAAATAGGAATCCACCCCATGACTCAGGTCCGAAGCCTATAAATGGCGTTAGCCATTACGTACCCAAACCATTGCCTCCGACAGGTCTGACCGGTCACGATTAGCGCAAATACGGTAACACGCCGCCTTTAAATTACTTCAAAAGTAGGCAAATGAATTTTAACGAATGTGTAGATTACGATAATTACTATTATCCTGAACACCAATACGACTATTACGACTATAATGATAATGACGACTATACTAATACTGTGACCTATGGCTATGACGACACACAGCATTACCAATACCATGACGCAACTGAGATAAACGATCAAGATAACGAAGACTACCAACCTTCTACTAACAGTTCTACTCAGGATTTTCAAAAGACTCGTTCTTCAAAAAAGCCAAAATAGAAGTAAACTTACATACGCAGAGACAGCTTCCATACAATATGTATTTCTAACCCTCCGTTAAAATTTCTATTCGATACCGGGGCAAATCAGTCCTTCATTAATCCAGAAGCTATACAAAAGTATTTTTCACATATACCTTTAAATTATGATTCGTTCGAGGTAACCAATGTGCATGCTACAACTAAGAATAACTATTCGATAACTATTCCATGCTTTTCCGAATTCCAAGAGCCTGATCGTATTTAATTATATATTTATACATTTCACAATTACTTCGATGGCTGTATTGGTCTCGGTCTATTAGAGAAATGGGAAGCTAGAATAGATATCTAAAGGATAGATTACTTGTAATACGATTAGCTAACAACCCTATCTTAATGTATAACTCTAGGAATGTTAATTTTTACGAGGACGTGATACCATCCCAATCTTCAAAATTGATAAAACTACCTATTAATGTCCATGATAGAGAAGTCTTAGTTAGCGAACAGTATATCTCTAATTGCGTCATAAACGAATGTCTAACATTAGTGTCAAATAACCGCGGTATTATAGAGTCATTTAACCCGATTCCGCACGAAATAATTTTCTCCCTAGATCCAATATGTGCCGAGACGTATAACATCGAGTCCTGTCACAGCCTTCAACCACTCCCGCGTTACAAAGAAGTATTATCACGTTTACGCACCGACCGTTCCTAAAAAAGTTGATGCTTCTGGCAAGACTAAATGGCGACTAGTAGTCGATTTTAGGAAGCTAAATGAAAAAACCATTAATGATAAATACCCATACCGAATATATCGAATGTACTAGATAAGTTAGGAAATTGCCAAAATACTTCACAACCTTGGATTTAGCAAGTGGATTTTATCAGGTCGAAATGAGCCCTAGTGACATCCCGAAAACCACATTCAACGTTGAACATGGGCATTCCAAGTTCTGACGGATGCCCATGGGCTTAAAAAACTCGCCATCCACGTTTCAGCGTGTCATGGATAACGTGCTCCGTGACCTCCAAAATACAGTTTGTCTCGTGTAATTAGATGATATTATTGTGTTCTGTACTTCCTTGCACATGCACATGGTAAATCTTGAGAAAATATTTCAGAAATTACGGGCATCCAACTTTAAAATACAAATGGATAAATCGGAGTTTCTTAAATTGAAAACCGCTTATTTAGGACATATAATTAGTAAAGATGGCAATAAGCCAAATTCTAGTAAAATATCTGCCATAGAAAAGTATCCATTACCCAAAACCGCAAAAGAAATTAAACAGTTTTTAGGCCTTATAGGTTATTATCGAAAGTTTATCCCAGACTTTGTTCGAATTACTAAACCTCTGACACAATGTCTAAAAAAGGGACGAAAAATAACTCTTTACACAGACTATATTAAGTGCTTATATATCCTAACTTCAACAAAGAATTCATCCTAACCAATGACGGATCCAATGTAGCGATAGGAGTCATCCTATCTCAGGGACCTATAGGATCAGACAAACATGTATGTTATGTTTCTAGAACTCTAAATAAGAGCGAAGTGAACTACATCACTATAGAGAAAGAACTCCTTGCCATTATGTGCGCAACCAAGTATTTAGACCTTACCTATTTGGTCGTACTTAACTGATCATAGGCCCCTTCAGTCGGTAATGAACCTTAAGGAACTAAACTCGCGACTTACTAGGTGAAAATTAAAATGAAGCGAATAATTTTTTTCTGTCATATACAAATAAGGGAAAAATAACACCAATGCCGATGCGCTTTCCCGGGTGGAAAAACATAACGAAGAATAATGTTCTATGTTAGCTAACCCATCAGTAAAAATAGCCCCTAGCACTGGCTGGACTACTCAAACGGCCCACACAAGCCAAGAAAATCCGATCCTCGAAATTCCCATTACCGACGAACCTCTTAATAAATTCCCCAGACAGCTAATATTAATAATTGTAGACGACATAAAAAGACGACCAATAGTGACCAAACTCTTTGATACACATACTTGAACAGCTGTACAGATAAGACAACCGGAAATGGAACTAAACCTTGTCAACGCCATAAAATAATACGTTAACCCAAAAGTCACAACCGGATTATTAATAAACCCCCTCTTTGCATATATGACGTCATTCCAAACTTACAAGATAAATATAGAAGCTCGTTTATGAAACTTGTCTTAACTAAAGTTGAAGTCTAAAATCTAAAAGAATATTTGCAACAACAAGAAATAATAAAGAACTACCACGAAGATAAAACCAATCAATCAAACCATCGGGGTATCAATGAGAGTTTCCTGGCCCTGTCCAAACGATATTATTGGCCTAATATGAAAGAGCACATTACGAAATAAATTAATGAACGCACCATACGAGTGTAGTCAGGCTAAGTACGATAGGAAACCTATAAAACCTCAATTCAATATCGTTCCCCCCGCTACAACCTTTGGAGATTATTCATATGGACATGTTCACAGTACATAATGAAAAGTATCACATTTATAGACGTATTCTCCAAATGTGCTCAAGCGTATCATTTAAGAGATGGAACAACATTGAGCATTTTGGAAAGCCTACTTACCTTCTGTACACATCATGGTCTTCCTCTTACTATTGTCACGGACAATGGGACCGAATTTACGAACCAGCTATTTACTGAGTTCGTACAATTACACAAAATTAACCATCATAGAACGTTAATCAACTGTCCTAATGACAACGGTAACATAGAGCGGTTCCACTCGACTGTACTGGAACATCTGCGAATCCTAAAACTTTAAAAGAAAGACGAGCATGTAGTAAACCTTATGCCCTATGCTATCTTAGGATACAATAGTTCTGTACACAGTTTCACTAAACGTAGGCTTTAAGATATTGTTAACGGACATTTCAACCCAAGAGAGCCAATCGACATCGACATGACAAACCATTTACTGCAGCAATACATACTAACACACCGAGATCAAATGAAAACAGTGTATGAAATAATTAACGAACATTCCTTATCCGAACGTTCAACATTAATAAATAATCGGAATAAATCGCGGGAACCAGAGGTTGATTAACAACCAAACTAACAAGTTTTCATTTCTAACCCCCCCCCGCTAACCGACAAAAATTGGCCTCACGTTACACCCACGACCATGTTCTAGCTGACTTACCAATACACATTTACACGTCTAGGAAACGCGGTCCGATAGGGAAGTCCAGACTAAAACGTGTACCTATACTGCCGATTTGTTATAGGACTCTAAAATTACTGACTATACTGACCGTGCTGACGATCGAAGCTCAGGAAATAAAACTTGAAAATCTTGAAGACGGACCAGGCCTACTACCATCTAGACTTTGACCAACGACTCTCATAACTCACTATCATACATTTCTTCAATATGTAAAACTTGACGACATCAGAGACAAAGTAACCTTATTGAAGGTACAGCTACATAACTACAAGAACAGACTTGATCATGACACAAACCTACTGTACGAATTGCAAATGACTACCTTTCTAGCAAATTAGATAAAGTATTAATACAACTAAATAGCTTAGAGCCTAGTGGCACTAAGAGATATCTAGTAGTCGGATTAGGCTCAATGATCAAAAGCGTAACCGATAATCTAGATAATTTAGATGCCGAGAAATATAATAAAGCTATAAAAGTTTTGAAGGATAACCAAGAATGGATCGAATCAGAATTCAATAGTCACATTAGCATTAGTAAGGAATGGTTGTTGCAACTTAATAGTGTAGTATCCCAGATAATTGAAAATGAAAACATAATTAATTCAACACTTATCCAATTATTAGATAGAGCCGCTTATAGAGATAGTAGCCTCATCAAGTATGCTAAGTTTGCTCAACTCCTAACAATTTTAACAGAAAATATCGATGACATGCTCAATGAGCTTAATAGGATAGGAAATATATTAGCATTTAGTCGTGCATCGAGCACTCACAATTGCACGTTAAGTGTTAAGTTAATTAAGTCAGTGTTAGTAACATTAAAACAAATTTATGATAAGGAACATGTATTAAATTTAGAGACTAGAGAATATTACGATATCATTAAGTCAGGTTATTATTTCACAGAAAATTAAATAGTAATTGTTCTAAAATTCCCTGTTATTTCCAAAGACACCTTCTACCTATTCCACTTATCCATTGCACCTAACAAAAACCACCAATCTTTAATTCTACCCTATCCCTTAATAGCAACTAATAAAGAAAAATTCGTGTACATGGAGACAGAACGTCCGAAGTTGAGTAATCGGTATCTATGCGAAAAGGAAACGAACACCCAAATTCGAACACAATCCGACTGTATCCAGAACCTCATCATCAATCAGTTTATAGCAAAATCTTGTAAGATAACCGACATTGCACTATAAAAAGAAACCATGGAACGTCTTGACGACAAGCACTACACCATCGCCTTCCCTCAACCAACTAAGATCCATACAGTATGCGGGTGGGACGATATTACAGTTTAACAGTGGTAGAGCCACACGGCAGCTTTTGCTGTCGCACGGATGGGCCGGCTCAAACCGGGGTGGTACCACGACCTCACAGAAAACCAGCGTGAAGTAGAGGTTTACCCCTGCGTTTCGCTTGGTGAGTGCAGGTGGCCGGAGGCCCTTTTTACTGGAAATGAGGCGTTCCATCTTTGTCCTCACGGGTGACAACGCATCTGCATTTTGATTCGTAATCGAGGTAAGATGTAGATGTCTAGGGCCGCAGCAACCACTTACCATCAGGTGGACTGTGTGCTCGTTTGTCACCCTTATCTTATAAAAAAAAAATTACTACATTACAGGGTAGTTACTTAGCCACAATACCAATTAATTGCTTCCTACGAACACAAAAATCACTAATATTAACGATCAAGTAGAAGGCCATCCCCTGAAACTAATGAAAATACCAATGAATATAAACGCAAAAGGCACCCCAGCGGTACCACGAATCAGCCTTAACACAATCAACCTGAAAGGAATCCATGCAGCCCAGGACCAACTCATGATGCAATCACCACTTCATCTGAGAGAGATGGATCACCTAACTTTATATTACACTACTATTCCCTTTTACACAGTGTTATCAAGCGTAGTAGTATTCGCTATCATAATCTCAGTTCGTTACTATCTATTACAAGACTAAGAAGCAAGGACAGATCCAGAATAACACCCAACATAACTACGAAAAGCCCGAAGAATCTAAATTCGAAAAGGCATTACCGGCAACTTTTTCTCTCAAAGTTCTAAAATGGTTGCAGGAGGGTGAAGGAGTTATAACATAGCCTTATAGGTAAAGAACCTACACAGCAGCGACCCCGATATATTGCAGCGGCACGAGGCGCAACTCAGCAGAACGTGAGCATTGATGTCAACGGATGCAATCGGAACTCTGCAATATACCTTTATTTTTAATGTAATAATTAAAATTCATTCTAGATCTAGCATCGATTTGATTCACTTTTGTTTTAGTTGTAGTAATTATATTGTAATTTTATATTATTATAAAGTATTTTAAATTAGTTTCGGTTTTTTTGGGTCCTTCGGCTGCAGTTAACGTAATTACTTGCCCACACAACAAGGAGAGGAATGTAAATAAATGCTCAATTTGCGTTCTAAAAACGTAATTGCATACCTTAAGCGCTTAAGAAAGCGCAAGGTATGTTCTACTATCGCCTAAAAATTAAGATTCCAACGTTTTATCGAATAAAATCGTATCTAGCAATCATATTATACATATAAATGATATAAAAAGCACATTGTTAGAAAGATAAATGATTGTTGAACTTATTAATATATTTTTTAAATCGATTAATTGCTATTTTTAAATAAAAAAAGGGTTTTAGTGGCTTATGGTGTGGATTTATCATGTCCCCAAGGCTTGTAAACACTATAACTTTTGAAAATATCAATTGTTTAACTCAATCTATTTTTTAATCTCTTCATCTATCATGTGGGAAGCCACTGAATGTAAATGGCAATGTAATTTTGTTTTGTTTAGCTATAATTAATTTTTTTCGGCTCCAAAATGGCGAAATTTTCGTTGATTAGGTAGCCTTGTATGTAAATTAATTCTGTAAAGGGAGCTAAAGCCACAGAGTAGTATACTCACTCACTCAGTTCGACGCACAGAGTACTTTTTATATACTGGTCAGTCGCCGTCCTGAGTGGACATCGTTTCGTATGTTTGCAGCGGCTCAAAAAGATTGCTGTACAAATACACAATATTCGAATATCCAAATTTCTTAAATACCTGATTATAATAATAATAAGAGATTTTTTTATTACAATATTTTAAAAGCACAGAATAAATAATAGTAGTACGTACTAAAAGTAAGTAGTATCAATTTTTTTGTCATGGGTGACATTTCATGGTTTTCGAGTGTAGGGTTGTCGAAATATAAATCCAAGATGGCGGACGCAATAGGTATAAATGTTTTCATCATGGGTGTCATTTTCATTGTTTCGAGAGAGTTGAAGCCGATAGGGTTGTCGAAATGTAAATCCAAGATGGCGGCTGCAATAGATATCTTTTTTTTCATCATGGGTGTCATTCTCATGGTTTTCGCGGGTGTTGAAGCCGATAGTGCTGTCGAAATGTAAATCCAAGGTGGCGGCTGCAATGGGTATCAATTTTTTTATCATGGGTGTCATTTTCATGGGTTTCGAGGGTGTTGAAGCTGATAATGTTGTCGAAATGTAAATCCAAGATGGCGGCTGAAGCAGGTACCAATTTTTTTATCATGGGTGTCATTTTCATGGTTTTCGAGGGTCTTGAAGCCGATAGTGCTGTCGAAATGTAAATCCAAGATGGCGGCTGCAATAGGTATCAATTTTTTCATCATGGGTGTCATTTTCATGGGGTTCGAGGGTGTTGAAGCCGATAGTGCTGTCGAAATGTAAATCCAAGATGGCGGCTGAAGCAGGTACCAATTTTTTATCATGTGTGTCATTTTCATGGTTTTCGAGGGTGTTGAGGCCGATAGTGCTGTCGAAATGTAAATTCAAGATGGCGGCTGCAATAGATATCAATTTTTTCATCTTGGGTGTCATATTCATGGTTATCGAGGGTGTTGAAGGGAATAGTGTTGTCGAAATGTAAATCCAATATGGCGGCTGCAATAGGTATAATTTTTTTCATCATGGGTGTCATTTTCATGGTTTTCGAGAGAGTTGAAGCCGATAGGGTTGTCGAAATGTAAATCCAAGATGGCGGCTGCAATAGATATCTTTTTTTTCATCATGGGTGTCATTTTCATGGGTTTCGAGGGTGTTGAAGCCGATAGTGCTGTCGAAATGTAAATCCAAGGTGGCGGCTGCAATGGGTATCAATTTTTCATCATGGGTGTCATTTTCATTGTTTCGAGAGAGTTGAAGCCGATAGGGTTGTCGAAATGTAAATCCAAGATGGCGGCTGCAATAGATATCTTTTTTTTCATCATGGGTGTCATTCTCATGGTTTTCGCGGGTGTTGAAGCCGATAGTGCTGTCGAAATGTAAATCCAAGGTGGCGGCTGCAATGGGTATCAATTTTTTTATCATGGGTGTCATTTTCATGGGTTTCGAGGGTGTTGAAGCTGATAATGTTGTCGAAATGTAAATCCAAGATGGCGGCTGCAATAGGTATAATTTTTTTCATCATGGGTGTCATTTTCATGGTTTTCGAGAGAGTTGAAGCCGATAGTGCTGTCGAAATGTAAATCCAAGATGGCGGCTGCAATAGGTATCAATTTTTTCATCATGGGTGTCATTTTCATGGGGTTCGAGGGTGTTGAAGCCGATAGTGCTGTCGAAATGTAAATCCAAGATGGCGGCTGAAGCAGGTACCAATTTTTTATCATGTGTGTCATTTTCATGGTTTTCGAGGGTGTTGAGGCCGATAGTGCTGTCGAAATGTAAATTCAAGATGGCGGCTGCAATAGATATCAATTTTTTCATCTTGGGTGTCATATTCATGGTTATCGAGGGTGTTGAAGGGAATAGTGTTGTCGAAATGTAAATCCAAGATGGCGGCTGCAATAGGTATAATTTTTTTCATCATGGGTGTCATTTTCATGGTTTTCGAGAGAGTTGAAGCCGATAGGGTTGTCGAAATGTAAATCCAAGATGGCGGCTGCAATAGATATCTTTTTTTTCATCATGGGTGTCATTTTCATGGGTTTCGAGGGTGTTGAAGCCGATAGTGCTGTCGAAATGTAAATCTAAGGTGGCGGCTGCAATGGGTATCAATTTTTTATCATGGGTGTCATTTTCATGGGTTTCGAGGGTGTTGAAGCCGATAGTGCTGTCGAAATGTAAATCCAAGATGGCGGCTGAAGCAGGTACCAATTTTTTTATCATGGGTGTCATTTTCTTGATTTTCGAGGGTGTTGAAGCCGATAGTCCTGTCGAAATGTAAATCCAAGATGGCGGCTGCAATAGATATCAATTTATTCATCATGGGTGTCATTCTCATGGTTTTCGCGTGTGTTGAAGCCGATAGTGCTGTCGAAATGTAAATTCAAGGTGGCAGCTGCAATGGTTATCAATTTTTTCATGATGGGTATCATTTTCATGGGTTTCGAGGGTGTTGAAGCCGATAGTGCTGTCGAAATGTATTTAAACTACTTTAAAAATTCCGTATAATCATGTTATACGTATTTTTTTATGCGCTTAAGGTATGCCCAATTGGTTTTACCAATTATATATTATTTTATTATTGGTTGGAATCCAAAGATGAACTCAACAATTTGCAGAAACATTTTCTTGAGAAATATAAAAGACTAGCTTTTCACCCGCGGCTTTGCTCGCGTGCGCTTGAATTTAGGAACATCATTAAATGCTGTTCCGTGCCAAATTTAGAAAAATTCGATCAATTTTAGTCACCTTGGTGTCTATGTCTCTGTGTCTGTCAAATATTTTTTCATTCTAAAATACTACTAGACGTAGGTAATTGGTAACATGCTACAGAAACACGTGAATATATACACATGTTTAGAAACACCTATTATTTTTTATATCGGGCGTGTCTTCCGATTGCAATGTATCCATAAGAAAGGTAAAGTCTTGAAATCAAAATGTATTATTATTATTTACATTTTACTCTTTACATTTATTCATAGTTAAACTTAATTTAGTTTTAACAAAGTAATATAATGTTTATTTGAGACATTTTATTCAAATCATTGGTGCTATTTAATATTGATTGGCACCATAAAATAGATGTAGATATTTTTTAACTTGGAGTAGACTTGAAAATTTCATAAATACAGTTCTGTAATAATGAATACTACACATGGATCAAAACTAATGTTACGGGTGTTTTTAGGCATCTTAGATGAAAGTGCCGAGTAAAAGAACATATCGTTGATGTGAAGCACCGAAGTTCCGGGAAGTCTAAAGTATGTCAACATGTTTAGTATCGTCCCAACCATTATATCGGATCTGATAGACAACAAATCCTTGCAATAAAACACCGAATCCTATCAATGACGATTCACGAGGCTATTGAAATTATAAATATCCTAATTTTAATAAGAAAGATGGCTGAGTTGAATTTTATTAATTATGGGGTAATCAGCAGATGGTAGCCATCTGCTGTGGACCCCATAATTAATAAAATTAAATTCAAACTACTACTGCATTTATTCTATTCTATTTGAACGATGACATCAGGTCGTCAAACACACCAGTTCTCCAGCCCCTCCCGTAACCATGGGTGCTGTAAAGTGCCCAAAACATCGGGAATTTGAAAAGTTAAAATTAAACGCGATAAAATCCTTAAAATTAGTTTTATTCCTTATAAATTTAATTCAAAGTGAACGTGAGGAGCACTAAACACATGAACGGGAGTAGAAAAATGTTCACCCTGTTATGGCGGTGAAAGAAAATCTACCACCTCATATCGTCCCGTCGTAAGAGGCGACATAGGAAAACAAACTGGAGATGGGATGGGCTGCATCATCTTCTTGACTACAGATCAAAATAATAATAGCTGCGGTTGCCAACCCACCTACCAAGCGTGGCAACTATAGCAAATATCCACCTACTTGACAATTTATGGGGGAGGTCTATGTTCATTTCAGTGGACTTTTGATAGGCTGACGATAATGAGTTCTACTCATCCTTGCAAGCCGTAATGTTTACGGCAGAGTGAAAACAAAAAGCAACATACTCGAGAACACGAATGAAATAAAAACTGCATATATTCCCCATGAAAAGTAAACAAAGTAGCAGCTTACATACATGTTACTACTGGGCACAGGCCGCAGAGTTTTTAGCCAAAAAAGTGTTCGCTGCGCAGATTACAGCACGGGATGAATGTAATGTAAATGATTCAATTATTTACATCGTATATTCAGTAGCATTGCATTATTTCATTTTATCGATGACTTGCCATTTTAGTTTATTTAGAAGTAAGTAGGTGGCGCTAATAATAGATGAAATAATGAAAACCAAAATTATACCATCTAGTAATATCAGCAATAGAAGCGAACATTTATTTATTATATCGATAAGGGATAAAGTGATGTCAATGCTTTTAAAAGTTCTCTTTCTGTTAAAAAATACGCTATCAGCATAGTACGAGTATAAAGACAGGGAAGTACGTTATCTTGATACAAACGCACTGCGCGCGGCTTGTATGTGTGCGCCATAGTATCTGTTACGGCCGGCAGCTGCCTATCCCAGGAGTAGAATCCTTCGCGGCCCATAGACGAAGAAGCTACAGGCAGATGCTGGTCGGGCGTCCTCACGCCACGGGTTAAAAGTCTAATTACACTAAACAATCCGGGGGGAGCGTTACAATTATTGAACAGAGCTTACTTACCTCTATTCAAGGCGACTGGTCCCTCAGGATTCGGTCAGGTCTCGTGTGGATGTATTGTGCTAGAAAGTAAAGGTCAAGGATGTGTATTTGGGTGTGGCTGGTAGTGTTATTGACCTTATTTGACCGTTCCCCCTGCAGCAGTTCGGCCCTCAGCTCCTCTCCAAGCTAAGGTCGCCTTCCGCAGTCACTTTCTTCCTTTGTTACGATTGACTCGCGAAAATGAACACAGAACGTACGGGTCAAAGGTCACCGTTATTTCTAGAATATTAACTACCGCACTAGTAACTAATACAGTCGAATCCACTTATACAGATTCTGCGTTAAACCTAAAGTCCCGGGTAAACTCTCAACACGCGCTACCATTCCCAGTGGTATATTTACTATACGCGCCTAACATAAAATTAGATCTAAGAGCTCCCAAACAAAACGGACTGCCTTCTCTTTCGACGCGAAGAAGACATCTAATTTTTTCGCTCTCGACTCCCACCGTTCAGTAAGCTCGGACGTTCAACACGCACGAACGTCATCCCGTATCAGCCGAGCCGAGCGCCATCTAACGTCGATGCCTGACACCAACGCTTTTGCGTAAACAAACCCCCGTCCCGGACATAAGGATTTAGGTCCGCGAGCAAACCGGTCAGCGGGACAGGGTCGCGACGGCAAGTTGCAAGATCGAATCTACAACCAAACTAGGCCACCCTACGCACCCAATCAGATCTTGCAACCCTGACCAACGCCTCAAAATTACAGCCCCAACGTGGGCTAGCCGGAGAGTTGAACTGGATGCCCTTCCTGGTCATCGCAGCACATAAATAAGTCCTATTCCTAGACAGAGGTCAGACGACCTCCTTCAAACACCTATCTGCGCTCCTATGATTAGTTCCGCAACTCGACCGGATCAGGTCTGCAAACAGCGACGCGACACGAAGCGGCCCAGAGGGACCTTCAAGCTTCAGTGCAGAGAGCACCCCCAAATTCCCCATGAACGTCGTCTGTGGAGAGCTGAACGAAACGCACAGATGGTCCCTAGCAGGTGATCCTATGCTCATATTTCAACTAATTTTTCAAAAGCATCAATGTTCAATTACAGAATTAATTAAAACAAGTAATCACCGATGCACATAGGTCAACTTGGCAAAGTAAACAAAAATAAACGTAAGAGACAGCCTATTTCTTATTTCAAATAAATATCTTAGACAGCGCCAACAAAATCTAAACCAAAGAGAATTTACTCTTATTTTTTTTTTTTTTTTTTATAGGATAAGGGTGACAAACGAGCACACAGTCCACCTGATGGTAAGTGGTTGCTGCGGCCCATAGACATCTACATCTATCCTCTATTACAAATCAAAATGTAGATGCGTTGTCACCCATGAGGACTAAGATGGAATGCCTCATTTCCAGTAAAAAGGGCCTCCGGCCACCTGCACTCACCAAGCGAAACGCAGAGGTAAACCTCTACTTCACGCTGGTATTCTGTGAGGTCGTGGTACCACCCCGGTTCGAGCCGGCCCATCCGTGCGACAGCAAAAGTTGCCGCGTGGCTCTACCACTGTTAACCTTTGGCAACCACAGGGTTATCTAATTTCAACCTTCCTTATCACAAAGCAAAATGATTAAACACTATCACAAACATATACATAATTTTCAAAATAGCGCCCCATTCAAATTTCAAATGAATCCAAACTTCCCTTCAGCACAGGCGCGACAATCAAATACAATTACAAGCATACGCACAAGCATTAAAAAAGGGCACACAATTTAATCTCAATTTTCCGTGCCACAACAAACGCAGTGATCAAATGTATTTACAAAACATATGCAGCAGCATTTAAAGGAGTATTTTAAATTCAATTCTTTAAATCACAACCGCTACAATATTAATTTCGCGGAAAACTCAAAGCATTTTAATTTTAATTCAAAGAATTCTTAACTAAGTGCTCGACCAAACCAAATCCAATACCCCTTGAGAGCGTGATTCAACTCTCCAGGGGGCCCTAATCTTCCCACCACCAAGTGGAGGCCACACCGCGTGAACCCGATACTAACAGAGCGCAACCGCTAACAGTCGCCACTCGGGTTGTACGCCCTCACTGAGGCCGTCGGCAACAGAACAGCTTGACAAGTGGACTGTTGACGGCTTAAGGCTCAGTAGAGGCAGCCATGGTGGGAGCTAAGGCGGCAGCTAGCTAGGGCCGCCTCCATCAAATGGGGTACAGTGGTCCACCAGTCGCGGCCACTCAGCTAAAGGGAGTGAAAAGGGTCCAGCGGACTGATGAGTGGCCGTGAAGTTCCTCTCCGCACGCTGAGGGGGTGTGATGACACCCCCGCCCCTGGGGGAATTACCCCCCGACTGGTCGGGGGAGGGACCCCTTTCAAACCTAGGGGCCTGGTGGCTAGCCGGCGGGAGCCGAGCGTCGCCCGTCAAAGGGCATGGCGGAGCGCCCCCGCCCGTGGGGGTCGAGGGCCTGGCAGCGCCCCGAGAGGAGACGCCGTTCGCACCCAGGCACAGTACGACATTGTGATTGCCCTGGCAATGCAGACAGGGCCGCTGGTGCGGACAGTCTCGCTGGAGGTGCCCTTCCAAACAGGAGTAGCACCAGCGGCGCTCCTTGACGATAGTTCGCCTCGCCGGAACCGGCTTACTTAATAATTTTGGGCAAGACGTTACCCGGTGATCAGATGCTCGACAATAGGAGCAGAGGGGGGTTGACGACGACTTGCCCGGCGGATTTCGCCTCTCACTGGGCACGGCTCGTAAGTCGTCGACGGTGCCCGCCGCGTGCTCGATCTGTCGGCACTGCTCCTCCAAAAACCGCAGCAGGTCATAGAAGGGCGGAATATAGGAGGCCTCGTCCCCGCCGTTACTCTCCTCAAAATGCATTTGAAGGTCGAGAGGTAGACGGGACAGCACGATGCGGAGCAACAAGAAGGCCCATTCGCCTACTGGTAAATCCAGCCGCCTCAACGTATTACAGGCCACCAAGACTGGATCCAACAGGTCCGGACGTAGTCGGGCCCGGTCACTAAGCAGCGGGAGGCTCAGAAGCTGCTTAACATGTTCGTCCGCAATTTGCCGGACGTTGGCGTATCTTCTGGCTAGGAGGTCCCGAGCAGTCTGGTAGGCGTCGTCCGACAAGCTCAAATGGCTGACAACGCCCAGGGCCTCCCCTTCCAGTGAGGCCAGGAGGTACGCCATCTTCTGGCTCGCGGTCAAGTCACTCCGGGCGTCCACTAGGCCGTCGAAAAGACCAATGAATGTCAGCCATTCGGAAAGGACCCCAGAGAACCTTGGCAAGTCCAGAGTTGGGAGTCGTCCTAACAGCTCCGGCTGAGGCTGCTTCTGAAAGGACTCGGGCAGGCCACTCGTCCGAGCTTCACGCGCCTCCTCGGCATACCTGCCTTCAGCCTCGATCAACTCGTCCGTGAGCCACAAGAACTGCTCGTAGTCTGCGAAGCAGGAGTCCAGGACTCCCTTTTCCACATCCGAGTCCTCGAGCTCAGCGTAAGCCTCCTCCACTGCAGCCCTTCGAGCATCGACCTGCTCGAACCGCTTCATCAAATTATGGACCCTATCCGGTCGACCTATCAAAGCATGGGCGCTGGTGGCCCAGCGTAACTCAGTCCGCAGGCAACGGATTAGCATCTTGGGCGAGGACATCACTACTAAATACAAATTACGACGCTGCTCGAGCACAATTACAAAAATAACAAATAAAAAATACAAAAAAAATTAACAGCTAACCAATGCAGTTCCTATCAAATCGAGTTGAATAGAAATTACACAAATAAGAACCGCTATTTATTAAATCAAACACAAGTTAGTACAAAAGAAAAGGCAAATCAAATTAACAATAACAAATACTAGTGCGATCAAATCAAGTTAAATTCAAATTACGTAAATACAAATTACCACTCTTTAGTTCAAATACAAATTACAATACGAAAGATACATAACGAAGATACACATCAACAAAAAATGCCTTGCTCGGAAATCGACCCTTCGATAAGTAATACACCACAACTATCCGCAACGATAATTAACCGATTACGCAAAAATAACCATCTACCTACATGACGCAATCTCCCGCTTGCGCGCTAAACGGGCGCGGTTTTTTAAATTTACCCGCAAATAACAAAGCAAGCTAACAAAGAAAGGAATTTTATTATTACGTATATAATAAAAAAAAATATTTTTACGTATTACGGACGGGCGTGATTGTAGACACAAAATTAAACCAATCAACCCAACGCTCCCTGCCACCAAAATTATTTAATTTTTATCAAATACTATGGTCGGTGGATCGACCGGGAATCGATCCCAGCACCGCGTTCTGCTACCAAATTTTACGGCCGGCAGGTGCCTATCCCAGGAGTAGAATCTTTCGCGGCCCATAGACGAAGAAGCTACAGGCAGATGCTGGTCGGGCGTCCTCACGCCACGGGTTAAAAGTCTAATTACACTAAACAATCCGGGGGGAGCGTTACAATTATTGAACAGAACTTACTTACCTCTATTCAAGGCGACTGGTCCCTCAGGATTCGGTCAGGTCTCGTGTGGATGTATTGTGCTAGAAAGTAAAGGTCAGTGATGTGTATTTGGGTGTGGCTGGTAGTGTTATTGACCTTATTTGACCGTTCCCCCTGCAGCAGTTCGGCCCTCAGCTCCTCTCCAAGCTAAGGTCGCCTTCCGCAGTCACTTTTTTCCTTTGTTACGATTGACTCGCGAAAATGAACACAGAACGTACGGGTCAAAGGTCACCGTTATTTCTAGAATATTAACTACCGCACTAGTAACTAATACAGTCGAATCCACTTATACAGATTCTGCGTTAAACCTAAAGTCCCGGGTAAACTCTCAACACGCGCTACCATTCCCAGTGGTATATTTACTATACGCGCCTATCATAAAATTAAGAGCTCCCGACCAAAAAACGGACTGCCTTCTCCTTCGACGCGAAGAAGACATCTAATCTTTCGCTCTCGACTCCCACCGTTCAGTAAGCTCGGACGTTCAACACGCGCGAACGTCATCCCGTATCAGCCGAGCCGAGAGCCATCTAACGTCGATGCCTGACACCAACGCTTTTGCGTAAACAAACCCCCGTCCCGGACATAAGGATTTAGGTCCGCGAGCAAACCGGTCAGCGGGACAGGGTCGCGACGGCAAGTTGCAAGATCGAATCTACAACCAAACTAGGCCACCCTACGCACCCAATCAGATCTTGCAACCCTGACCAACGCCTCAAAATTACAGCCCCAACGTGGGCTAGCCGGAAAGTTGAACTGGATGCCCTTCCTGGTCATCGCAGCACATAAATAAGTCCTATTTCTAGACAGAAGTCAGACGACCTCCTTCAAACACCTATCTGCGCTCCTATGATTAGTTCCGCAACTCGACCGGATCAGGTCTGCAAACAGCGACGCGACACGAAGCGGCCCAGAGGGACCTTCAAGCTTCAGTGCAGAGAGCACCCCCAAATTCCCCATGAACGTCGTCTGTGGAGAGCTGAACGAAACGCACAGATGGTCCCTAGCAGGTGATCCTATGCTCATATTTCAACTAATTTTTAAAAAGCATCAATGTTCAATTACAGAATTAATTAAAACAAGTAATCACCGATGCACATAGGTCAACTTGGCAAAGTAAACAAAACAATAAACGTAAGGGACAGCCCTATTTCTTATTTCAAATAAATATCTTAGACAGTGCCAACAAAATCTAAACCAAAAGAGAATTGACTCCTATTTCCTTCGGCAACCACAGGGTTATCTAATTTCAACCTTCCTTATCACAAAGCAAAATGATTAAACACTATCACAAACATATACATAATTTTCAAAATAGAGCGCCATTCAAATTTCAAATGAATTCAAACTTCCCTTCAGCACAGGCGCGACAATCAAATACAATTACAAGCATACGCACAAGCACTCAAAAAGGGCACACAATTTAATCTCCATTTTCCGTGCAACAGCAAACGCAGTGATCAAATGTATTTACAAAACATATGCAGCAGCATTTAAAGGAGTATTTTAAATTCAATTCTTTTAATCACAACCGCTACAATATGAATTTCGCGGAAAACTCAAAGCATTTTAATTTAAATTTAAAGAATTTTTAGCTAAGTGCTCGACCAAACCAAATCTAATACCCCTTGAGAGCGTGATTCAACGCTCCAGGGGGCCCTAATCTTCCCACCACCAAGTGGAGGCCACACCGCGTGAACCCGATACTGACAGAGCGCAACCGCTAACGGTCGCCACTCGGGTTGTACGCCCTCACTGAGGCCGTCGGCAACAGAACAGCTTGACAAGTGGACTGTTGACGGCTTAAGGCTCAGTAGAGGCAGCCATGGTGGGAGCTAAGACGGCAGCTAGCTAGGGCCGCCTCCATCAAATGGGGTACAGTGGTACACCAGTCGCGGCCACTCAGCTAACGGGAGTGGGAAGGGTCCAGCGGACCGATGAGTGGCCGTGAAGTTCCTCTCCGCACGCTGAGGGGGTGTGATGACACCCCCGCCCCTGGGGGAATTACCCCCCGACTGGTCCGGGGAGGGACCCCTTTCAAACCTAGGGGCCTGGTGGCTAGCCGGCGGGCGCCGAGCGTCGCCCGTCAGAGGGAGTGGCGGAGCGCCCCCGCCCGTGGGGGTCGAGGGCCTGGCAGTGCCCCGAGAGGAGACGCCGTTTGCACCCAGGCACAGTACGGCATGGTGATTGCCCTGGCAATGCAGACAGAGCCGCTGGTGCGGACAGTCTCGCTGAAGGTGCCCTTCCAAACAGGAGTAGCACCAGCGGCGCTCCTTGACGATAGTTCGCCTCGCCGGAACCGGCTTACTTAATAATTTTGGGCAAGACGTTACCCGGTGATCAGATGCTCGACAATAGGAGCAGAGGGGGGTTGACGACGACTTGCCCGGCGGATTTCGCCTCTCACTGGGCACGGCTCGTAAGTCGTCGACGGTGCCCGCCGCGTGCTCGATCTGTCGGCACTGCTCCTCCAAAAACCGCAGCAGGTCATAGAAGGGCGGAATATAGGAGGCCTCGTCCCCGCCGTACCTCTCCTCAAAATGCATTTGAAGGTCGAGAGGTAGACGGGACAGCACGATGCGGAGCAACAAGAGGGCCCATTCGCCCACTGGTAAATCCAGCCGCCTCAACATATTACAGGCCACCAAGACTGGATCCAACAGGTCCGGACGTAGTCTGGCCCGGTCACTCAGCAGCGGGAGGCTCAGAAGCTGCTTAACATGTTCGTCCGCAATTCGCCGGACGTTGGCGTATCTTCTGGCTAGGAGGTCCCGAGCAGTTTGGTAGGCGTCGTCCGACAAGCTCAAATGGCTGACAACGCCCAGGGCCTCCCCCTCCAGTGAGGCCAAGAGGTACGCCATCTTCTGGCTCGGAGTCAAGTCACTCCGGGCGTCCACTAGGCCGTCGAAAAGACCAACGAAGGTCAGCCACTCGGAAAGGACACCGGAGAACTTTGGCAAGTCCAGAGTTGGGAGTCGTCCCAACAGCTCCGGCTGAGGCTGCTTCCGAACGGACTCGGGCAGGCCACTCGTCCGAGCTTCACGCGCCTCTTCGGCATACCTGCCTTCAGCCTCGATCAACTCGTCCGTGAGCCACAAGAACTGCTCGTAGTCTGCGAAGCAGGAGTCCAGGACTCCCTTTTCCACATCCGAATCCTCGAGCTCAGCGTAAGCCTCCTCCACTGCAGCCCTTCGAGCATCGACCTGCTCGAACCGCTTCATCAAATTATGGACCCTATCCGGTCGACCTATCAAAGCATGGGCGCTGGTGGCCCAGCGTAACTCAGTCCGCAGGCAACGGATTAGCATCTTGGGCGAGGACATCACTACTAAATACAAATTACGACGCCGCTCGAGCACAATTACAAAAATAACAAATAAAAAATACAAAAAAATTAACAGCTAAGCAATGCAGTTCCTATCAAATCGAGTTGAATAGAAATTACACAAATAAGAACCGCTATTTATTAAATCAAACACAAGTTAGTACAAAAGAAAAGGCAAATCAAATTAACAATAACAAATACAAGTGCGATCAAATCAAGTTAAATTCAAATTACGTAAATACAAATTACCACTCTTTAGTTCAAATACAAATTACAATACGAAAGATACATAACGAAGATACACATCAACAAAAAATGCCTTGCTCGGAAATCGACCCTTCGATAAGTAACACACTACAACCATCCGACAACGATAATTAACCGATTACGCAAAAATAACCATCTACCTACATGACGCAATCTCCCGCTTGCGCGCTAAACCGGGCGTGGCTTTTCAAATTTACCCGCAAACAACAAAGCAAGCTAACAAAGAAAGGAATTTTATTATTACGTATATAATAAAAAAAAATATTTTTACGTATTACGGACGGGCGTGATTGTAGACACAAAATTAAACCAATCAACCCAACGCTCCCTGCCACCAAAATTATTTAATTTTTATCAAATACTATGGTCGATGGATCGACCGGGAATCGATCCCAGCACCGCGTTCTGCTACCAAATGTTACGGCCGGCAGCTGCCTTTCCCAGGAGTAGAATCCTTCGCGGCCCATAGACGAAGAAGCTACAGGCAGATGCCGGTCGGGCGTCCTCACGCCACGGGTTAAAAGTCTAATTACAATAAACAATCCGGGGGGAGCGTTACAATTATTGAACAGAGCTTACTTACCTCTATTCAAGGCGACTGGTCCCTCAGGATTCGGTCAGGTCTCGTGTGGATGTATTGTGCTAGAAAGTAAAGGTCAGTGATGTGTATTTGGGTGTGGCTGGTAGTGTTATTGACCTTATTTGACCGTTCCCCCTGCAGCAGTTCGGCCCTCAGCTCCTCTCCAAGCTAAGGTCGCCTTCCGCAGTCACTTTCTTCCTTTGTTACGATTGACTCGCGAAAATGAACACAGAACGTACGGGTCAGAGGTCACCGTTATTTCTAGAATATTAACTACCGCACTAGTAACTAATACAGTCGAATCCACTTATACAGGTTCTGCGTTAAACCTAAAGTCCCGGGTAAACTCTCAACACGCGCTACCATTCCCAGTGGTATATTTACTATACGCGCCTATCATAAAATTAAGAGCTCCCGACCAAAAAACGGACTGCCTTCTCCTTCGACGCGAAGAAGACATCTAATCTTTCGCTCTCGACTCCCACCGTTCAGTAAGCTCGGACGTTCAACACGCGCGAACGTCATCCCGTATCAGCCGAGCCGAGAGCCATCTAACGTCGATGCCTGACACCAACGCTTTTGCGTAAACACTTACCTTCCTCTCGATTCACCGCAGACTTACAAGGCAATTCTCTGGCACTTGCAAATTTATCGACATCCAGACTGCACTATCGACCTCCGGTCTGAGCAGGGGGGTGATGTGGCGGCGCTGTCGTCGCGCCACAAGTAAAACACATCGAAGCCTAAATCGCATTAACAAAGTTCCGAAGTTAAAGCAGCATATATAGAATAGCTCCGAACTACCAATCGGAGCGGTGGCCGCTGCCCGGGTAGCATATCTTGCACGGCGGGAGATTTCCCCTTTTCCTTCCACCTGCCACACTAGTATAATATTTATAGTATCATGCTATTTTCCCCAAGGGGTTGAGCAGAGCTATGGATTATATTCCCAAGTCACAATGATAAAACTTTTAGCGTAATTAGGTATAGATATTTAGTAATGCTCCTGAAACGCCACTAGACGCCCGCGCATGAGATGCGATGATATAAATTCCACAGTATTTAATACTCACAACGCTCGATGCCCGATTTATGCTTGATTGCCGACGGCATTATGTCGAGGGCTTAAATAGCGTAGCTCATCGCCTACAGCATTAGTGGTAGAGAAGAGGAACTCGAGGTTAAGTAATAGCTGCGCAAATCAATAGATCTGAGAGATTAAGTTGCACTTGCCGCGGTAAGTCCAATGTTAAGATCGTTATGTTTTTAAAATTCATGCAGCTAAAAATGATAATAAGTTTATTATTTTATACTTTTCTGGAATAGATGAAAGAATATAAACATGAAGCATGATGAAGCCTCATAAACATATTGGTCTTTAAGCAGAGCAATCTTATTGAACTGATTCCTACAAGTTTCCTTACTTAAATTATTAAGTTTACATTCATATTTAAGCCGAATGTTTAAATAAACTTCTATAATGTATTGAATTATTAATTATTAAATGTTTGTAATTATCAAAAGTATTGGTTATATGAAAAATAAAGCAGCCATTATGTACTCCGTGTCTTCGTTTTTTATTTCCCCATCTTAACATTTTATAAAATATATAAAACATAAACAGGTATATACTTGGTTAAGTATTTGCCTATTTATATTAAAATATGTTAAAAAAGAAGTTCCGAAGAAACTGTCCATGGCAGTAAATATTTTCCTCCAAAGATCATAGCTCGAAAATACATCTTTCCAGTCTAATTCTTGGGGAGTTTATTTTTTAAGTTTATCGGTAGTCACCTCGGATTTTATACATTTGTATTAAAATCCAATAAAAAAGCAGGTAGGTTCAGCTTATTCCCAGGAACATGTTATATGAATATTTTGTAATTATTTTAGAACTATCATGGTAAAAATTCAGTTAATTTTTGAAGTTATTTAATTTCGTGTACTAATTAATTTTTTTATATATTTTTACCGCTTCCTTAACAATCATTTTTCGATAGTCCTTGTAAGTAATATGTACATCACTAGCTAACGCACACAATGACCAATCAAAATTAGTTACGCGTTTTCGGGCTGTCAAGTCGTCTATATGCCAGTGTATTCTAAGGGAAAATCTGCGCTACGCACACTTTCTCAGGCTCCCACACAAAAATAATCGTCTGTCAGATTCTATTTATTAGTTTGTGGTCATTACGAAACTCACATATAATAATTAAAACAATACACTGACAATATCACATCCATAGATACAGTTTAGGCCAAACAATAACATTTGAAATTTGGCTCCACACTCGTTTCCGCCCGCTGACTTGTATAGGTCACCTTGGCCACCCTCCCGTGCGTCATCGGGTAGAGGGCGCGAAGGCAGAACGTGGGTGCAACAGAGTTGCTAGAATACAGTGCTATCGACAACACGTAGTGAAGTCGCTCGGGATAACCTCAATTTTTTAGAGTCGGTTTTGATAGCAATTTGTGTACGACGAGGAATTGTAGTCTAGAATTAGACGCCGGGTTGACAAATTGTTAGGAAGTTAACATTGATTGCGATCAACGTCTGAATTGTGTGTTATGCGCGCCTAATTTACCGCGAATTTAGTTATTCTAAATTGATAGCGTATATAAGTGCATTTGACAATATTAATTTGCTCGTGCGGCCTTTGATATAGTTCGGATACGTTTTCGGTATTAGTGGTGTGTTACGCTTTAGTTTAGTGTTAGTGGCATCTGGAAGTATAGTTAATAGACTGTGAAGAAGGAAAAAAGTGATTGTGGGTGACGCCGCTAGAGATTACCACAATTTGGAGCGGCGCCGAAGTCCGGGCTGCTGCCGACTTCAAAGGTCCCGTCAGGTCTATCACCACCAACACCACAAAAACACCACTATACTCAACACCTACACACTTCCGGCCTGACCGAGCCCTGAAACAGCAGTCGCCTCGTATACAGGTAAGTAATAACTATTTGACTAGCCTCCCCAATTAAATTGTAGTAGGATAAAACATTTTCTATATAGCTTAGTATTATAGGAAATTCTTCCATTTAGCCACTCGGGCTCGAACCTGCGGCTGCTTGTTGAATCTCCGGTCAAGGGCCCCGGAGATTGAACCTTTGTAGGAGCAGCTGTAGGCCGTAACATTTCTGGTAGCAGAGCGTCACGCCCGGCCTAATACGTAAAAATGAAATTCTTTTCTTTTCTTGCTTTGGCTTGCTTGCCTTTTTGTTTGTTAGCGGGTAGAATGCGAACGCCACGCCCATAGGCTGAGCAAGCGGGAGTTTTGTTAAGGCTAAGTACTTACCGTAGTTTGTTAAGGCGAGGTACCTTGACTAGGTGGATAAGGTTGTCAAGTAATCGGATAATTTGTTGATCGTACTAGGGTTTGTTACTTGTTAATTAGATTTGGGTTTTTTTGTGCTAACTTGTATTTAATTTAATAAATATGTAGTAATCGTATTTGTGTAATTTCTATTTAATTTGATTTGATAGCAACTGTATTTGTTATTTCTTAATTTGATTTATATTTGAGCCGCGTATTAATTGTATTTAGTAGTGATGCCATCGCACAAGCTACTGATCCGTTGCTTGCGGACTGAGCTGCGCTGGGCCACCAGCGCACATGATTTGGTAGGTCGACCGGATAGGGTCTATAACTTGAGGAAGCGGCTCGAGCAGGTCGATGCTCGAAGGGCCGCAGTGGAGGAGGCTTACGCTGAGCTCGAGGATTCGGATGTGGAAAAGGGAGTCCTGGACTCCTGCTTCGCGGACTACGAGCAGTACGAGGACTACGAGCTTTTCGCTCACGGACGAGCTGATCGAGGCTGAAGGCAGGTATGCTGAGGAGGCGCGTGAAGCTCGGATGAGTGGCCCGCCCGAGTCCTCTCGGAAGCAGCCTCAACCGGAGCTGTTGGGACGACTCCCAACTCTGGATCTGCCAAGGTTCTCCGGGGTCCTTTCCGAATGGCTGACCTTCGTTGGTCTTTTCGACAGCCTAGTGGACGCCCGGAGGGACTTGGCCCCGAGCCAGAAGATGGCGTACCTCCTGGCCTCACTGGAGGGGGAGGCCTTGGGCGTCGTCGGTCACTTGAGATTATCGGACGACGCCTACCAGACTGCTCGGGACCTCCTAACCAGAAGATACGCCAACGTTCGGCGAATTGCGGACGAACATGTTAAGCAGCTTCTAAGCCTCCCGCTGCTTATTGACCGGGCCAGACTACGTCCGGATCTGGTGAATTCAGTCTTGGTGGCCTGTAATTCGTTGAGGCGGCTGGATTTACCAGTGGACGAATGGTCCTTTTTGTTGCTCCACATCGTGCTGTCCCGTCTACCTCTCGACCTTCGAATACAATTTGAGGAGAGGTACCGCGGGGACGGGGCCTCCTATATTCCGCCCTTCAATGACCTGCTGCGGTTTTTGGAGGAGCAGTGCCGGCAGATTGTGAACGCGGCGGGCACCGTTGACGACTTACGAGTCGTGCCCAATGAGAGGCGGAATCCGCCGGGCAAGTCGTCGTCAACCCCCCCGAGGCCGACCGGAGCTCCCGCGGACGGGCGTCGCTCCCTGCCCTCTTACAGTGGCCTAGCGGCCAGGGAGGCGCCCCCCCTGCTCTTATTGTCGAGCATCCGATCACCGGGTGACATCGTGCCCGAAATTATTAAGTAAGCCGGTTCCGGCGAGGCGAACTATCGCCAAGGCGCGCCGCTGGTGCTACTCGTGTTTGGAAGGGCACCTCCAGCGAGACTGCCCGCACCGGCGGCCCTGTCCGCATTGCCAGGGCAATCACCATGCAGTTTTGTGTACGGGTGCGAACGGCGTCTCCTCTCGGGGCTCTGCCAGGCCCTCGACCCCCACGGGCGGGGGCGCGCAGCCACGCCCTCTGACGACGCTCGGCGCCCGCCGGCCAGCCACCAGGCCCCTAGGTTTGAAAGGGGTCCCTCCCCCGACCAGTCGGGGGGTAATTCCTCCAGGGGCGGGGGTGTCATCGCCCCCCCTCAGCGTGTGGAGAGGAACTTCACGGCCACTCATCAGTCCGTTAGACCCTTCTCACCCCCGTTAGCTGAGTGGCCGCGACTGGTGTACCACCGTTCCCCATTTGATGGAGGCAGCCCTAGCTAGCTGCCGCCTTAGCTCCCACCACGGCCGCCTCCCCTGAGCCTTGAGCCGTCAACAGTCCACTTTTAAACTGTTCTGTTGCTGACGGCGTCAGAGAAGGCGTACAACCCGAGTGGTGACTGTTGGCGGTTTGCGCTCTATTAGTCTCGGGTTCACGCGGTGTGGCCTCCACTTGGTGGTGGGAAGATTAGGGCTCCCCTGGAGCGTTGAATTACGCTGTCAAGGAGTATTAGATTTGGTTTTGGTCGAGCACTTGGTTAAAAATTCTTTAAATTAAAAATAAAAATGCTTTTGGGTTTTCCGCGAAATTTTCATATTTGTGGCGGTTGAGATTAAAAAGGTTGAATTTAATATACTTCTTGAATACGTATGCATATGTTTTTGTGGATGTGTTTGATCATTGGGTTTGCTTTGTTGAAAAGAAAATTGAAATTAAGTAACACTGTTTGTGCCGAAGGAGATAATAATCCATCTTCTCTTTGTTTTCATATTTTGTTGGCATTGTCGAAGATATTATTTAAAAAAAAACTTTTTGGCTATCTCCTATGTTTGTCGTTTGCTTAGTTTGTCTGTTTTGACCTATGTGCATCGGTGATTAATTTGTTTGAATTAATTCTGTAGTTGAACATTGACGCTTTTGAAAATTAGTTCAAATATGAGCATAGTCCTACTACCTGTCTAAAGGCTAGCTAGTCTGGAGATTATCAGATTGAAATCAGCTACTGCACAATTAAGTGAATAGTTATATAGTAGATAGCTTGATTATGCCTACTGTTTGAAAATCTATACTAAGAACTATCTGTGCATTTCGTTTGGCTCTCCACAGACGACGTTCATGTGGAATTTGTGGGTGCGCTCTGCACTGAAGCTTAGGAGGCCGCGCTGGGCCGCTTCGTATCGCGTCGCTGTTTGCGGACCTGATCCGGTCGGATTGCGGAGCGAATCATAGGGGCGCAGATAGGTGTTTGAAAGAGGTCGTCGGACTTCTGTCCAGGAATAGCACTTATTTATGTACTGCGATGTCCAGTAAGGGCATCCAGTTGAGGCTCAACCCTTCGCTTTGCCCACATTGGGGCGGTATTTTTGAGGCAGTGGTTGGGGTTGCAAGATCTGATGGGGTGCCTAAGGTGGCCTAGTTTGGTTGTAGATTCGGTCTTGCAACTTGCCGTCGCGACCCTGTCCCGCTGGCCGGTTTGCTTGCGGACATAAATCCTTATGTCCGGGACGGGGGTTTGTTTAGGCCAAAAAATTTACATTTGAAATTTGCATCCACACTCGTTTCCGCCCGCTGACTTGTAAAGGTCACCTTGGCCCCCCTCCCGTGGGTCGTCGGGTAGAGGGCGCGAAGGCAGAAACTTGGGTGCAACAGAGTTGCTAGAATACAGTGCTATCGACAGCACGTAGTGAAGTCGCTCGGGATAACCTCAATTTTTTAGAGTCGGTTTTGATAGCAATTTGTGCACGACGAAGAATTGTAGTCTAGAATTAGACGCCGGGTTGACAAATTGTTAGGAAGTTAACATTGATTGCGATCAACGTCTGAATTGTGTGTTATGCGCGCCTAATTTACCGCGAATTTGGTTATTCTAATTTGATAGCGTATATAAGTGCATTTGACAATATTAATTTGCTCGTGCGGCCTTTGATATACTTCGGATACGTTTTCGGTATTAGTGGTGTGTTACGCTTTAGTTTAGTGTTAGTGGCGTCTGGAAGTATAGTTAATAGACTGTGAAGAAGGAAAAAAGTGACTGTGGGTGAAGCCGCTGGAGATTACCACAATTTGGAGTGGCGCCGAAGTCCGGGCTGCTGCCGACTTCAAAGTTCCCGTCAGGTCTATCACCACCAACACCACAAAAACACCACTATACCCAACACCTACACACTTCCGGCCTGACCGAGCCCTGAGACAGCAGTCGCCTCGTATACAGGTAAGTAATAACTATTTGACTAGCCTCCCCAATTAAATTGTAGTAGGATAAAACATTTTCTATGTAGCTTAGTATTATAGGAAATTCTTCCATTTAGCCACTTGGGCTCGAACCTGCGGCTGCTTGTTGAATCTCCGCTCAAGGGCCCCGGAGATTGAACCTTTGTAGGAGCAGCTGTAGGCCGTAACAGATACATTCTGTGTGATAACAGTGTAATCACGGAGCAAATACAAAGAGGAGACGGCCTTAGCCACTGTGCACTGTGATTCTAACTAGGCCCTGACGTCATCAAAATGGGTGTGGATTTAGTTAGGATGCTGTCAGCGTTAGTCCTGTGCGCTTAAGTGTCGAAAATCGCAAATCGGTGTATTTTCGTAGTATTAAGAAGAAAGGACGAAGTGTTGTGTTTTATAGTGTAAAAACTACTCAGATAAACGTTCTGGTGCTATGGATGGCATCATATTTCATTTGTAAGTAATTTTATACCTAATTTATTAATATAGTTCTAAAAAAATCTCTGCGTCGGCTTTCAAATATAATTAAATATATTCGACACTAGATGGCGACACTTTGTGTCATGGGAACTAAAAATATAAAGGGACGTAGACAGTATTGGTAAAATAATCATACAATGGTGCTGATATTTGTTTTGCATTCAGTCCGAAAGAGTTTTTAATCGCCATAATATTTTTTTTATTTTTCAACACGCCCTCAAGACAGTAGCGTAGCTATGTAATTAAGGGCCCCGGGGCAAAAATGAAATTGGGGCCCTATTTAAACTAAACTACATACTTTAAAAGTGCAAAACTACTTCATCATCAGCTCCTTGTCGCGCACTGCAAGGCATAATAAAGCAAAGATGCTTACTACTAAGTATTATGTGTAAGGCATTAACAATGACGAAGTAGATTACAGTTAATAATATAGGCAGACAACAATACAGATAACAGTGGAAGAGCCACGCGGCAGCTTTTGCTGTCGCACGGGTGGAACAGACTAAATCGAGTGACGACCTGCTAAAACATGAAATGAAGAGCTGTAATGAATGGGTGGACCGGCCCGAACTAAGGAGGTACCACAACCATACAGACAAACAACGTGAAGTAGAAGTTTACTTCGCCTGGTAAGTGCAGGTCGTCGAAGGCCTAACCCCTCTTCTCCTTAAAATAATAGTGTAATCGTAATTAAATAAGAAACCATCCCGGGGGGGGGGGGGGGTACCAGCATCCCTGGTATTGGAGAATCCCTGGCTGAGCATCCACGCCCAAGCTTCCCTACTATTCCTTAGTGCGGGTGCTCAGGCTGTCACGCGTATCCGGAAGAGGGAGGGGGGCAAAATTCCACACAAGACTGATACTGCTCGTGACAAGAAGAGTAATAAGATAAAGGTAACCCCTGCCACGCTATCGGTGAATTTCTGCAACATCAGGGGATTTCATTCGAACGATAACAAAGTCCACTAGGCACCATCTGAAGACGGCGAAGCCGATCTTGCTCTTCTAATCGAGACACAGATGTCCTCTCCGTTTGATACTTCCCTCCTATCTGCTGGAGTTTGCGTATACGTCAGAGAGGACGTCTGTTCTCGACGCCTCTGCAATCTTGAAGGTCAGCGATAACCATCCTCGTGTCTACGGGTGCCTCTATAGGTAATACCGACACAGACCAACTCATCGACCACGTCCAAATCGCTGCAGACTCCGTGCTACAACAGGTCTCATCTGCAGAGATCGTGATCCTTGGTGATTTTAACGGCCACCACGCTGAATGGCTTAGTTCTCGTTTAACCGATCATGCGAGATCTGTTTATGACTTTGCCTTAGCATATGGTCCGACAGAAATGGTTATTTAGTCTACGAGGATTCTAGATATGGAGGATCTTGAACCTTCCCTGTTGGATCTTCCGCTGATTTCTCATCCGAAGGGATATCAGGTCTCGGTCGACGCCCCTCTTGACTCATTGGACCATTGTCTGATCCGGACCATGATGCCACTCACACTCCCATCACAGTTGCATTCTGCAGATCGCCGCCGTGCTTGGCATTATAGGTCGGCCGATTGGGACAGGATGCGGTCTTTTTTTGCATACTTCCTTTGAAAACAGGGGCGGGTATGCTTCTCTCCGGATGATCTCAACGTGATTCTGTCGCTAATGTGGTACTTCAGGGAGTTGAACTCTTTATTTTATCATCTCTGGTGGCTGGTTTGGTCGCTCTTAAAAATAGCATCGCGCTATAATAGGAGTGCTTCACCAGCGCTGTTAAAAATAAGCATAATTTTGCCTTCAGGTCGGTACGACACGGTTTACACAGCGCTCGGTGCGCATAGCACTACTCTCTCTAGACGTCAAGTCGAGTGGGCATGATTGGAGTTCCTCCCATTGTGCTGAACCGTTGGTACCGGTCGTAACGTCTTTTCTAAAACTCTTTCTCACTAGGCGTAGTCCCGAACTCAAAGAAGACAGCTTTAGTGCACCAGATCTCTAAAAAATAACCGAAAATCGACCGCCTAGACCTATCCAACTTGTTCTCCGGAACAATGAAAACCATTGTGAACTGCCAGCTCATGAGGTTGAGGATCACCTACTGTAAAGTGACCCCCAGTACGATTTCCCTCGGGGTTGCTCAGCTGGTGATCTCTTGGCTTAACTCAATCATAAATCAGGGGAGGCGGAGAGGGATAACCTGGCCGTTAGATTGGACGTAGTGAAGGCCGGGAAAGTTCAATCGGGTTTGGCACAAAGCTCTCTTCCTATGTCGAATTCGATTGAATGTCGGCTTCAAGAGAATTTGTGCAACTGGATCAGTAGTTTTCTTGCAGATTGGAGCAACAAAGCCGTAGTAGAAGGCGCATGCTCCCTTATAAGCCTATTTATGCTGGTGTTCTACAAGGCTACGAACTATCACCTACACTGTTTCTTCTGCTTATCAATAATATCTTTCAAACCAGTAACTTGCACTGGTGATGCTTTATACAACGGCTGTGGCTATATTTCTCGGCAAAACGTCGCCGAGTACCGGAACAAACTTGTGACTGAAGTCGAGCCTTTGCCAGAGAAGGTCTCAGATTGGAGCGTCTAAATATAATTAAGTTCAATGTCCAGAAGACACAAGTTTGCGCGTTTACCACTAAAAAGAACACCTTTGTCGTACCTCCTAATTTCAGGGCACTCCACTTGTTACCTCAGCTAGTATCGGAATCTTCGGCGTTGACATATCAAATAACATGCAGTTTCGTGGTCACTTGGAAGAGAAAGCTGTATTGGCCTCTAAAAAAAGCTTTTTACTTGTCTCTGTACTGTCCTCTGCTGAGTACGCCAAGCGCCAAGGACAATATTTTACGGCGGCACACTGCTTGCAACTTTACAATAAGCAGGTTCGGCCTTACTGTTCTCATCCCTGGCCCGGGGCTCCCTAGTATCAGCTCTTTCCACTTAATCGCATCCAGAGAAGAGTGGCTCGAATAGTCGACGACCGACGAAGACGAAAGACAAGACAAAGAGATGTTGCATCCCTTTGCATTGTGTATCGCTTTTACCACGAGGAGTGTTCAGAGGAATTGTTCGGATTAATTCCAGCCACAAAATTTCATCAACGCGTTTCTCAAATCCACATCATTGGGATGTTTCGGTCCGACAGTAATCGGTCCGAGAGTAGTAGACCGCCGTCTACTACTAACGGACCGATACGACTTAGAGACCTTCAAGAAGCGAACTTACTCCTTTTTTAAAAACCCGCAACACGCCTGCAATTCCCCTAGTGTTGTATTTGTTAATAGGCGGTGGTCGACACTTGGCATCAGATGAGCCGCATGTTCGTTTGGCCCCCTCTTCTATATAAAAATGACAATAAAACGAAGTAGACAATTATCTTTAACAACGTTATATTTAAATTCTGAAGAAGAAGTGGGAATAATTTTTATGATTTCAGTTCGAGCTGTTCGCGGTCAACGGCCAAATAGTTAAAACTCGAAAATTCTTTATACAAATAGGATAGAACATAATTTTTCGGACGTCGTTCTTGGAGGCTGAGGGGCCTCTTAGCTTGGGGGCCCCGGGGCACTGCCCCGCCTAGCCCCTGGGTAGCTACGCCACTGCCTCAAGGTAGATAAACTATAATGCAACATCGATATGGAACGATCCGAGTAGTTTAACTATTTATCGGTACATGGAAAACAGTTAAGTGGGTGGGACTTAACACCCACTCACCCCGCAAATTGTCACTATGTATGGTGAAATCGAAATACAACACCTCCTCTTTATATTTGCTCTGTGAGTGTAATGAAGTGACACGACTACATTGACGAGTTGCATACAGCCGTCACTGTAACAACTGTGGATACGCATTATCGATAAATTCGAGAACTCAAATTAGTGAAATCAGGTTTAACCCTTTATAGGGCAGAATTTTTCGTTGAATTTGAATTTATAGTATTGGGATAGTTTTAGGGGTGTATAGGGACTGGAATTAGTGTAATATTCACTAGATAATTTATTCGCGTTTGGCGGTAAGGTGTGATTCCATATGAAACCAAGACTATTTAAGGAAAAAATTTGGTGGTTTTGTTTGAAACTGTGATCGTTTAGGGAAAAAATTCTAAATAAAATCAAGTCATAATTAAATGGTTTTTATTTGAAATAACAATTTTTTGGTCATCATCATCATTCTCTAAACCATTTCCCATTATCTGGGGTCGGCGCAGTAAATCTTTTTGTTCCATTCCTCTCTATCAGCCGTCATTTCCATACTTACTCCTTTCATTCTCATATCACTCTTCACACAATCGATCCATCTTTTATTCGGCCTTTCTCTGCCCGTGTGTCCCTCCACATTCATATTCAACACTCGTTTTGTGACATGACTTTCATTCCTCCGCATCACATGCCCAAACCATGCCAATCTGCTTCCTCTCACCTTTTCTACCACTGGCGCTACTTTCAGGCTTCCTCTTATATACTCATTCCTTATCTTATCCATCCTTGTCACACCACACATCCATCGTAACATTCTCATTTCATTCGCATGCAGTCTATTTTCATCCTTCTTCTTGACGGCCCAGCATTCACTTCCATACATGACGACAGGTCGGATGATCGATTTGTAAATATTCCCCTTCAGCCTTATTGGCAATCGGGGATCGCACGTTGTGGCTGTGACCTGTCGCCATTTCATCCACCCTGCGTTAATCCTATGCTGCACAGCTCTATCTATTCCGCCGTCGCCTTGAATGAGGGAACCGAGGTACTTGACATCTGAGCAGATAGGCAGTATAGCGCCATCCAACGACATGGGTACAGGACTGGAAAGACCGCCGAAATCACAGCACAGATATTCGGTTTTGGATCTGCTGATCTTCAAGCCAACACTTTCCAGCCTCCGTTGCCACCCCGTCAGTCTGCTCTGTACCTCGATGCCTTCTTCCCCGACAAGCACGATGTCATCGGCAAAGAGCATGCACCAGGGTGCCTCATCCTGCTGGTCCGACGTCAAAGCGTCCATAATCAGTAGGAAGAGGTAAGGGCTCAATGCCGACCCTTGGTGCAGCCCTACCGCCACATCGATACTGCCCGTAGTTCCCGCGGCAGATCGTACACATGTATGGGATGCTCTGTACATAGCACGGACTAACCTCACATACTTCCCAGGCATACCTTTCATCTTTAACGCCCACCACAAAACCTCACGGGGAACCCGATCATACGCCTTTTCAAGGTCGACAAAAACCATGTGCAGATCTTTATGCACGCGCTTGTACTTTTCGCACAATTGGCGTAATGCGAAAATGGCATCTGTCGTACCTCGACCGGGCATGAATCCGAACTGGTTTTGTGTTATCTCACACTCTTCTCTCATTCTTCTCTCTATTATTCTTTCCCAGACTTTCATCGTATGTGACATGAGTTTTATTCCCCGGTAACTGCTGCAGTTTTGGACGTCTCCTTTGTTTTTAAAAATGGGGACCAGTATACTACTGCACGATTCCTCAGGTATTTGTTCTTCCTGCAACAATTTACCGAAAAATAAACTCAACCACTTCCATCCATCCGCCCTCAGCAACTTCCACACTTCTACTGGTATTCCATCTGGGCCGACCGCCTTCCCATTCTTCATATTCCTAACAGCCATTTTTACTTCTTCCACACTAATTTCTCTCACTAAGCCCATATTCACTGGTGGGTTTTCAAGCATACCATTCCATTCATTCTCCTCATTCATCAATTTCTCAAAATACTCCTTCCATCGCTTCTTTATACTTTCATCGTCAGTCAAAATCCTTCCAGAATCATCTTTTATACATTTTACATGTGAAACATCTCTTCCATTCCTTTCTCTCGCTCTTGCAATTTGAAAAAGTCGTTTTTGACCTTCGGGGCTTTCAAGGGACCGATATAATTTATCTTGCGCCTCTGCCCTACAAATAGCAACTTCCTTCTTCGCTCTCTTCTTACATTCTTTATACGCCCCTCTCTTACTTTCTTTTATGGATTCATTCTGGTCTTCTACGCTCTGCCATTCTTTAAAGGCATTTTTCTTTTCTCTCAAAACTTCTCTAATACTTTCACTCCACCACCACCCATCCTTATCTATCATACGCTTCCCTTTTGTTTCTCCTAACACCTTCCTTGCCACACTTCGGATACAATCAGCCATTTCCTTCCAGCACTCATTCACACTCATTCCTTCTGTTCGAGCAATATTGTAATGCGTGTGTGTAGTATGTAAGATGAACAGTATGCAAGTGTGAGTGAGGTCTTTAATAAGGTAAACGTAATTGAAATGTTCAGTAGCAAATAAATCACCGTATCATTGACACCTTGTTTCTGTAATCAGTCCCAGTAAAAATAGTGAACCTTAATACCAAAACATATGGTCGATAATCGAGCCGGATCTAACGACGAGTCTCTTGTGACGTTATAACTATCAAGTGCTAAACAAAAGACGAACCGGGCGGTCGAGGCGAGAACAAAAGAACCTTTTTTACCTGAGTGTGACTGGTGCAAGTTATAAGACATTTTACGAACGTTTGAATAATTACATATTTGAGTTATCGAAGTAAAACTAGTTTGTTTATAATACATTTGTGGAACTTTTTATACATTTGTGGAACGTTTTATACATTTGTGGAACGTTTATATAAATATGGCCACTACACCGGAACAAATATTATCTTTACTGGAAAATACTGCGGCATTATTACAAAAGGCTCAGAACAACCTAAAAAAATGTCCTAAGCAGCGACTTACAAAAGGATACATTGAAACTCGACTGCAAATGATAGAAGAGTATTGGAATTCTTTTAAAAACTCACATCAAGATCTTGTAAAATGTGTTCCCAAAGAAAAGAAGCAAAATATACCTTATTTCGCAAACGAAGACTATTTTATTTATGAGGATCTATATTTATGTTTACAAGCCGACCTAAGAGATTTATTGTCAACATTAACACAGCCGATATCAATGCATCATAGTGTACCTACCAACCCTATTACATCCAATGAAGGAATAGTCAAGTTACCACGAATACAACTGCCTTCTTTCGCCGGTATTTACGAAGAATGGCCTGCATTCCAAGATTTATTTATGTCGTTAGTACACAACAACTCATCTCTTAGTAAAGTACAAAAACTTCACTATTTAAAGAGTAGCCTTAGTGGTGAAGCCGAAACTCTATTGAAGCATATTCAAGTAACAGAAGATAATTATGATCAGTCATGGGTGATGCTTAAAACTCGTTACGGAAATAAACGTGTAATAGTCAATTCTCTATTGAAAAGATTATTTATGCAGAGGAAAATCCCCGCCCAAACTGCAAACTATGTAAAGGCACTTCTCGATACCACTACAGAATGCATTAATAGCTTAAAAAATCTCACAATTTCAACCGACTCTTGGGATCCATTAATTATATTTCTCGTCGTGCAGAAGTTGGACCCGGAGACGCACAGAGAATGGGAGGAGTTTGCTTACCGGGAAAATTCTGATAATTTACCTTCCTGGGCGGATCTCTGTAAGTTTCTTCAATCGAAATTTCGTACATTAGAGTTAATCACACCTTCACCAAAGGATAAGATATAAAGAAAATACACTCCATGTTGCTACTACGGCTACGTCTAAATTAAGAAGTTGCCTAATGTGTAAAGAAAATCATACACTGTGTCACTGTAGGGAATTTACTAAGATGGAACCAACAGAAAGGTGTCAATATCTAAAGAACCACAATCTGTGTTATAATTGTCTGGCCCCAGGACACTCTGCAAAGAAATGTCGCCTAAACATGTCCTGTCGTATATGTCATAAACGTCACCACTCTTTAGTGCACCAAAACATGGTGACGTCACCAAATCAACCAGACAATCACCAAGCGCACGAAGCGAAGAATAATGATCAAGGAAGCTCAAATCCAACAATATCAAATGTTCAGTTATCATCACACTTTGCTACTAGTACCACCACAGCATTATTAGCTACAGCACTCATAGTTGTCAAGGATCAACTGGGCCATACAGCTGTACTACGTGCCTTAATAGACCATGGCTCACAAGCCACATTTATAAGTGAAAGAGCTGCTCAGACACTTAAACTGAAACGCACTGCTATTAAAGGCACAGTTACAGGCATGGGATGCAGCACAACAATTTTGAAGCAAGCTGCTGAAATACAGCTTTTATCAAGATACGAAGCAAACTTTAACCTCAATATCAAAGTTTACATAATGCCAACTCGTCTTACATGTCAATTACCAACTCGAACCATTTGCCTGAAGAACTGTTCACACCTCCAAGGCCTCGTTTTAGCAGATCCAGGCTTCAATCAACCAGGACGGATAGATATGTTATTAGATGTGGACGTATGTGCCCAAATTATGAAAGGTGAAGTAATCAAGGGTCCTCCAGGCACTCCATGTGCTCAGAATACCAGCCTGGGATGGATTCTGTTTGGCCACATACAAAGCAACAGAGAAAATTATGATGTCAGTGTCATGCATCTTAATTTGAATTTAGATGACATGCTGAGGAATATGTGGGAGCAAGGTACAGACGAAAAAAGGGCATTAACAGCAGAAGAAAAAACATGTGAAGAAATATATCAAGCTACAACGCACAGAACATCAGAAGGACGTTATATTGTAAAACTTCCAACAAAACAAAAGACACTTTTATCACTTTCAGGAAGAACAAGAGATATAGCACTAAGAAAATTGTATCAATTAGAAAAGACATTAGAAAAGGACCAAAGCTTAGAACGTGAATATACAAAGGTGATGCAAGAATATATAGAATTAAATCATTTAGAAAGGGTACCAGAAAATGAAGTTAACAAGCCAGCAGTATACCTTCCTCATCATGCCGTTGTAAGGCAAGATAAAGAAACAAGTAAAGTGAGAACAGTTTTTAATGCTTCGCAAAAGGGAAACAATAATATTTCCCTCAATGAAGAGCTACTGGTAGGACCACAGTTGCAAGACGACATGAGAAGCTTAATCATGAGATGGCGAATGAAAAAGATCTGTTTTGTTGCTGACATCCAAAAAATGTACCGCCAAATTTTAGTCTCAAAGGAAGATAGAGATTTACAAAGAATATTATGGAGAAGTTGCAAAATCCAACCAGTACAAGATTATCGTCTCCTGAGAGTTACGTTTGGAACTGCTTCTGCTCCATATTTAGCAGTAAGAACCTTACATCAAGTTGCGGAAGACGAAGGTCGAGATTACTCTGATGCTGCCAGAATTATAAAGGAAGACTTTTACATGGATGATCTGATGTCAGGCAAGGACACACTTCAAGATGCAATCAAAGTAGCGAAAGAGATTGGGTTTATTTTGCAGAAGGGAGGTTTCACTCTTCAGAAGTGGTGCTCAAACAACGCAGAGTTCTTAAAACAATTTGAACCCTCTGAAAGAAGTTCTCAAGTACACTTAGATATAAAGATAGATGGAACAATACGGGCACTAGGCTTACAATGGGACATGGGAAAGGATGTATTTAAATATAGTGTTAACTTACCTTCTATGGCTGCTACTGTAACCAAGAGAACAATTCTAGCCGACATTCAAAGATTATTTGATCCACTTGGCTGGTTAGCACCTTCTATATTGCCTGCAAAATTACTCATCCAACATTTATGGACACAAGGAATTTCATGGGATGAAGAAGTTAACCACTTAATTGCAGAAAAATGGAGAAAACTGAGAGAAAGCTACCAATACTTACCTGAGGTAGAGATCAACCGGTGGCTGCATACATCTGAAAATGTAATGAATAATGTTACCGTTCATGGTTTCTGTGACGCATCTACTCAAGCATACGCTGCAGTTGCTTACTTAAGAGTTCAAACTAAAGATGGATTGGTTAAGACAGAAATAATTGCCGCGAAAACACGTTTAGCTCCTATCAAACCTCAATCCTTACCTCGTTTGGAGCTTAACGGGGCTGTACTCCTGGCTGGACTCCTGAAAAAAATAAAGGAAGCTATGAAAATACCGACCTGTCAAATATTCGCGTGGACGGATTCCACCATAGTACTCTCTTGGCTCGTTGGAGATTCTGCAAGGTGGAATACATTTGTGAGAAACAGAGTTGTCGAGATATTAGACAGCATTGGCAACCAGAACTGGTATCACGTTCAATCACAAGACAACCCTGCTGATGCCGCTTCTAGAGGGAAGCACGTGCTAGACCTGAAAGATGATAAAATGTGGTGGAACGGTCCTGAATGGCTTAGCACAAGTAATATTAAATACAGCAGACCAGCAAACATAACAACAAACCTAGAAAGAAAGATCATATCAGTACAAGTGAATCTAAACCAAACAAACGAAAGTTCTAGTATAGCTACTAAGTTTAACAGATTTGATAATTTAACAGAACTATTAAAAGTTATAACATATTGCAAAAGATTCTTAAAGGGATTGGAATTGGAAAATAAGGGAACTACCATAACTACAAAAGAATTAGAAGAAGCTTTAAAAACATGTATAAAAATTGTACAAAGGGACACATTTGAAGAAGACATACAAAACCTAAAATCAATAAAAAGGGTAAAAAATTATAGTAAAATTAAGTCTCTTTTACCTTACCTGGATGATGAAGGTATCCTCAGGGTGGGCGGCCGATTACGTCACTCTGACCTTGATGAAAATTGCAAACATCCTATTATATTAGACAGCGAAAATCACTTGAGTGCACTTATAGTATCTGATGCTCACCTGAAGACACTACATGGTGGAACACAATTGATGCTTGGATATTTAAGATTAAAATACTGGATACTGAAATCAAAGAAGTTGGTAAAAATTAAAATTCGCAAGTGCCTCATATGTGCCAAGCAGAACGCTGTAACTAAATCACAATTAATGGGAGACTTACCTCGTGTAAGAATTACACCTGCTCGACCATTTCTACACAGTGGAGTAGACTTTGCTGGCCCTTACCAAATCCTGAGATCTAAAGGTAGAGGATTTAATACAACTAAGGCTTACATAGCAATTTTTGTTTGCATGTCAACAAAGGCCATACACCTAGAATTGGTTGGAGACCTTACCTCTGAGGCCTTTATTGGAGCTTTCAGAAGATTTGTAGCAAGAAGGGGCAGATGTGCACATCTCTGGAGCGACCAGGGAAGAAACTTCGTAGGTGCGAACAAGGAACTTGTAGCAGCTTGGGCAGACGCAAAGATGAAGTTTGAGGGTTATATTTCTGAAATGTTAGCATTAGATGGCACACAATGGCATTTCATACCTGCCTATAGTCCTCACATGGGCGGATTATGGGAAGCAGGTGTCAAATCAATGAAATACCACATGAAAAGAATATTGACTTGCAACCTAACCTATGAAGAGATGACGACCTTACTGTGTCAAATAGAAGCATGCCTTAACTCGCGCCCTCTTAGCCCTATTGACGACTCAGACGCGGACAACATACTGCCACTTACCCCAGGGCACTTCTTAATAGGCGAAGCTCCAATCAACGTACCCCACTCTGATCTAAAGAACATTCCTGTCAGTCACTTGTCACGATGGCAACATCAACAGAAGCTTTTATCAGATTTTTGGCGAAGATGGCAACAAGAGTACTTGACCAGGTTACAGCAGAGACCTAAGTGGCAAGACAAAGTGAAGGAGTTTGAAATAGGACGCATTGTTCTTATAAAATGTGACAATCTCCCTCCTGGTAAATGGCTGCTGGGTCGTGTGGTGGATAAGCACCCAGGTGATGATGGAGTGACTAGGGTGTATAGTGTTAAAAGTGGTGAAAGTGTAGTGCATAGACCAATGAACAAATTGTGTCCTTTACCTATAGATATAGACTGATGTTTTATACTAAATCATTTATGGTTAAATTTTACTTTATGCATGTATTAAATGTTCTAGTACAGTTCACATTTTAGTTATAATAGTTCAGTTCACATTTACATGAAAATTGTATCAAATTGTTATTTTAACCATTTTGATTAGCATGTGTCCATTACTTACAAAGCTTAATGAATTTATGTTGTTACCTTTATCAAAAATGTATGTACTCATGTATATTGTATAACAAATGTCATGTAAAATTGTTATATTTAAGACTATGTATGAAATGTAACATGTTAAATAATAAAGGACTTTATGAGTCCTTTGGTGGGCGGCATGTTCGAGCAATATTGTAATGCGTGTGTGTAGTATGTAAGATGAACAGTATGCAAGTGTGAGTGAGGTCTTTAATAAGGTAAACGTAATTGAAATGTTCAGTAGCAAATAAATCACCGTATCATTGACACCTTGTTTCTGTAATCAGTCCCAGTAAAAATAGTGAACCTTAATACCAAAACACCTTCCATATCACCCATCTCTATCATCTTGTTTACAACTAGCTCTCTAAATTCACTTGCATACCCCTCCTTATGCAACAAAAGCCACTTTATTTTGGGTGGGGGACGATCCTTATGTTTGTTGAGGCGAACAGTTAAGCAGATGTCAGCCAGCAGAATTCGGTGCTGGGATACTAAGTCTTCACCTGGAAGCACTTTGCAGTTTTTTACACTCTTGATTTGGTTCCGTCTTATCAGAAGATAGTCGATCTGTGTCGCGTAGTGGCCACTTTTATAAGTAACAAGATGCTGATCTCGTTTTTGGAACCACGTGTTTACTACAGCCAGGTCGAAAGCACATGCTGCTTGCAGAAGAACTTCCCCCTCACGGTTCCGCATTCCGTACCCCCATCCACCGTGTACTCTTTCATACCCGTCATTCACTCTCCCTACATGTCCATTAAAATCTCCTCCCATATAAACATCCTCACGCTCAGGTATTCCCATCATCATACAATCAAATTCCTCCCAAAACTTCTCTTTCACACTCTCTTCACAGCCTGTTTGCGGAGCATACACACTTACAACATTCACTACTTTGTTTTCAATCATTAATTTAACAACTATCATTCTGTCATTTACTCTTTTCACATCTGTCACTCGTTCTTTCATTCCACTATCTAACACAACTCCTACTCCATTTCGCTTCCCATCACTTCCACAATAATAAAACTTGTATCCCTCCCCAATCTCTCTTGCTTTATTGCCCTTCCATTTTGTTTCCTGCAAACAGGCAACATTCACTCTTCGTCGTTTCAAAACATCTGCTAACTCTCTTCCTCTTCAAGTCATCGTACCTATATTCCAGCTTGCAAACCTCACTCTGACATTCTTCTCTCTCCGGGCTCGCCTCTTACGTCGCACCCGCTCCGTAAGGTGCGACAACCCTTGCCCACTTCCCACAGGAGCCGGGTGCTGCCCCTGCGCGTCGCCTGCGGGGTACGCCCTAGCCCTGTCATATATCCCACAACTCGTACTATTCATTTACTGCATGGGATTTGGCAGAAGTTTTACAGTCGGCCGCCTGCCTGACACCAACCCTCTTTGGGTATGCTATTGTTGGTAGAGGAAGCTACCATTTTGGGAAAAGGAAAAAGAAGTTTGGGGGTAGGAGCATAGGTGTAAGGATACTGTTATCTCGGCAGGAAAGGTATGAGAATAACAGTAGCTCGGGGAGCCGGGGTCGCGTACCCGTATTCCATAACAGGATCACCGGAAAGGTAGACCAGCATGGAAACCCCCTGACTATTGGTATTTTTTAATATTAAATAATCATAAATTCTTAACAAAAATGACTCCTTTATGTCATAAAACTAAAAAAAATCTAAATAATAAATAATTCTAAATAATATAGCATAAAAAACTTCTCTAAAGATCTACTTCTATGAAAAATTACAACTATTTGTATGTAACTTTCATAGAATATCTATTATTATAATATATTTCTTACCAACAACCTTAGGAAATTAGCAGCCTTAGGACTCTAGTCTCGGAAAGTTTAATTTTTAGGAATCGAAAATCTTATAAATCAATAGCCTTTTTTTTTGCGGATGGAAAATCATCTAATGACGCCTTTCGCTCTGGGTGGAGCGGAAGGGAGTGTCAGACTTTTACTGACTAAAAACCATCCGTGTTCCTTCAGTGCCCTTACGTTCCGGAGCCGCGGTATCTCTTTCGAACAGCCCGCAGCCCCGGCAGGCGTCGGCCCTTGCGGGCCCCTTCACGCTGCTGACAGCTCTTTGAGGCGCGCGTGGAACAAAACGCGCCGTCGACACGGCCTGTCGTCGTTAGACGGACGGACGGCGAGCTACCCATTGCTCGCTGTCCACAGGCCCGTGCCTACGGTGGCCGGGGGCCACGACATAGCCCCCGACGCCCGGGGCGTCTCCCGCGGCGGCCGGGAAGGAAAGCTGCTGCTCTCTCCTTCTCCCGCTCTACCACCTCCTTCGCTAGCATCACTGCTTCGCAGAAGGTGGTGACGGCATCCCATTCCGTATCGCTCCGGACCATGGCTTCGACCAGGGCCGGACGCGAGAGGTCGCCGCCGCCTATCGCCGCTACGAGGACACGGCGGTGCTCCGCCCATGCAGGGCACACCTCCACGGTGTACTCCACCGTGTCCTCCGGTCGATCCTCGCAGTGGGAGCACCCGAGCGTTTCCTCCCGCCCGATTCGGTGCAGGAACCTCCCGAACACACCGTGTCCGGTGAGGACCTGCGTCAGGCGGAAGATGAGGACGCCGTGGCGTCTCTCAAGCCACTCCTCGAAGAGGGGTCTTATCGCCGCTATAGTGGCGTGCCCAGCACGGGGTTGCGACAGTCGCTCTCTCCATGTCGCCATGAGATCATGCCGGAGGTCTGTCCGCTGCGCGACAACTTGCCGCGGCAGCGGGGTTTACCCCGCCATAGTGCCTCCGCGCGCCATTCGTGCAGGCGCGCGAGGACTATCGCCTCCAGATCCCATGGCGGCAATCCGGCAAGGAGGCTCGCCGCCTCGCGGGAGATCGTGCGGTAGGAACCAAATTTACGGCAACCACCCTTTGGGGCGCGTTCAGGTGGTGGACGGCAAGCCGCGCCAAACCACGCGCCCACACCGGGGCCCCGTAAAGGGCCATGGACCTCACGACCCCCGTGTAGAGCCTCCGGCAGGAGGCGTTTGGCCCCCCCAGGTTCGGCAGGAGCCGCCTGAAGGCAGCCCCGGTCCGTTCCAGTTTGGGAGCCAAACGTCGGAAGTGCTCAACGAAGTTCCATCGGCCGTCGAGGACGAGTCCTAGGTACTTCAACGTCGAGTCGACGCCGATGGATACCCCTCCTACCATCACTGAGGATCCCGGTGGTGGCCTGTTCCGAGGACCATGGAAGTGCATGGCCTCGGACTTGTGCAGAGCCACCTCGAGACCTAGTTGCCGGATCCTCTCAACGACTATCGCAACCCCGCGTGTCATAGTTTCCGCCGCCGCCTCGTACGACCCCCCTTGTACCAGTACCAGCGTGTCGTCAGCGTAGCAAACTACGCTGACGCCGGTAGGGAGGTCGGCGCGCAGCACCCAGTCGTAACCGATGTTCCACAGGGGTGGCCCAAGAACCGAACCCTGTGGGACACCGCACGACATCTCTCGCCGGTTCCACTCATAAATCAATAGCCTTAGGATTGAAAATCTCTCAACTCAACAATCTTGCCAACTAACAGTCTTAGTTTGATAAATCTATAACAGCATAATCAGTCCTTCAGTTGCAAGTTTCCCTGACATAAAGTTCAAAGGTAGACCCACATGCTCCGGATCTGAGTCTCCTCCAATATTTGAATTTTTGGCCTAGACGTCATTTATACCCTCCATCAACGGTCGAAGTAACGGTCTAGCGGATTGTAGGGCATGTTTTCTACATCTAATAGTGGTATAAACATCTATAAAAAACAGAAAATACACAACTGTAACGATTCATTTAGGTTGCACCTAACACACAAACATCATCGGTCTCCATACCTACACTTTGACACCTAATATTATCTTTGTGCAAAATATCTAAATAAACGAACTGTTTTCTGACATAAAGTGATAATTCTGCTATGCAATAGTTTACTGTAATAGCCCCAAATAAATAAAAAGAAAGAAATGAGAATCCGAAATCCGTTTTTACTACCTGTTGAGTTCAATTCGTTATTGTACTTTATAAATACCAGTTGAGATTAAGATTTATATATCAAATTGAAGGAAAATAACTAAGTTATTCATTAACTTACCTTTAAATGCGTTAATACCACATTTAACCACAATTTTTTTAATAATATGCGAGACACGGTCACTTCCCCAGGTCGTAAACACTTACGAGACAGAAACAGAAGGCACAAACATAACCACCAATATGTTGCACGTTACCAAGGCAATGTGACTAACTTCACTTTGATGGTTTGGCTTGTTCTATGGAGTGTAGAGTACAAATAGAACCATCTTATAAGGGGCGAATGTTGAAAAAGTGCCCTACTATTTACTGAAAATAGAGGTTCCAAAACCTACCACAATAGCGCGGGTGTCTGAAAAACTACGATATAAAGATAGCCGTTGTGAACGGAGTGAAGTCAGCTGAATTCAAATATTTGAAAAAATTCATGACTATAGTAGTTAGTAAAATGCCAGCTCAAATCTCAACTATTTACGTAGTACAAAACCAAGTGGATTGGTCGGTCCTTGTTTATTTCTCCATCTTATTCTAATTACTTTTGGCGCTTTTTTAAATTTATCCTATGCTACTGCAGCGCCACCCTTATTGGACGCGTTTTTAGGGACGCTTTTCTCGTATATAGAGACGGTCCTCCTTGTACTCTACACTCCATAGCTTGTTCCTTACGCCCGTTCAGGGAATACTCATTAAGGCCGGCCACATACATACGGAATTCCGATTCGATATTCCGATTCGGAATTCCGTTTCCATATTCCGATTAGGAATTCCGAACGCAGCAAGTCCATATAATATCTATGACCCGCCACACGTACGGTACACGTACGTACGGTAATTTTCTGTACGGGATATTCTCCGATTCAAGATTCCGTATGACCCCCTGTGCGTTCGGATCCCGAACGGAAAAAGCCGCTCCGAACGCAAGTCTTCCATAGATTTTATGTAATTTTACGTTTTGTGTAGTTTTGTGTGTATTTGGCGTTTGCGGCCAACACTCGCCGACAAGCCGTATAGTGTCGGTTTTCCGTGCACAAATCAAAGAAATTTGGCGCAATTCGCAAATAGCGATCACACGTTGGCCGAGTGTTCATTTCATAGTTACGCTTTACGGCTTAATAAAATTATTTCACGAACATGGCGACATGGCCTAATGAGGAAATATTTAGGTTCATTGATTCTTACCACAATGAATCAGTTATATGGAACCCCAAACATGAGCAACATAAAAATAAGGCCGCGATCACTAACGTCCATCATCATCTAGCTACCAACGTAGAATGAAGCACGCCAACGTGTGAACGGCACCACAAAAATTTGCCGAGCGGGCTCGCCAAGCGCGCTCGACCAACGTGTACTGGAGCCTTGACACACATTCGTTTATTCCGTATGGAAGGCGCTCAGTGTTCGTCGCACGACCGAAGCGAGTAGGTGTGTTTATGTATGTTTTAGCTTTTCGTAACCTTTCATCTTATTTCATTTAATAATTCGTCGAAAGAGTTTAGAAACATCAGATGTACATAATAAGAATAATACAGCAACAATGAAATCGCAAAACTAATTATTTTTCTTTTTCGGTAATAACTTCGACTTGTTAAAAACCTGTTTTTCTTATCAGTTCAGTCTCGATCTGTATCCTGTCCAGAGTTCTTTTTGTGTTAATTTAATTAGTTCAAACAAGAATGAGTGATGAACGTAAAGAAGATCGATCTACGCCAGGTACATCATAAAAGAAATTAGCTAAAAGAGTAGAGCTTTCTGGATCAAAGCAAGACAAACACAGGGTACAGAAGTATCGTTCTGATTTGGGAAAAATTAGATTTGCTTAAGGACTGGTTAAGGGCCTGATAAAAACCAATTCAAAGCAAAGTGCACTGTTTGTGACGTCGACCTGGTTTCAGAATATGGAGTTCTAAAAACGCACCCTTCTAGGAAAAAGCATATAAAAGCCATATCTGCAATACCAAGCAAATCAAAACAGCGTAATATCATGTCTGCATTTGTTACAAAAGGAGCAATGCTGAAAAATAAAGTTATTTCAATTACTGAAATCAAGTTGGCGGGTTTTCTAGCTGAGAATAATATTGCGTTCCAATCTGCAGATCATATGTCAGATTTAATAAATAGCATATTGGGAGATTTCGGAGTGGAGCATAAAATTTCTATTAAAAGAACAAAAGCTACAGCTGTAATCACTCAAGTTATTGGTGAAAGTGAAAAATCGTCTCTGGTCAAAAAACTGAAAGCTGAAAAATTCACTGCTATGTCTGATGAATTAACAGATGTCAACACTCACAAGGCAAGTTGTATAATTGTTCGATATTATGACACTGAAGATAATAAAATTGTGAGTAAGTTTTGGGATCTTTGATTTTTCGTTGCAACGTGATGATGGGTGGGAACAACTCTGTGGCGAGCAGATTCATGGAAAATTTGCCAGGAATATTTGTTATGAAATGTGTTTGCCACTCGGCACACCTTTGCGCATCTGAATCGTACAAACAACTACAAGGCGCTGCAAAGATTTGACGAGAGAGAGATATATAGTTTTTTTAAACAGTTCCAAAAGACAATTTCGAGTCAATTCAAAGAATTTAAGAGTAGGTACTTCGCCTTATAAGATGTTGCATCCATCACAAACACGTTGGTTGTCATTCGTGGCGTTAGTCGATCGAATATTAGAACAATGGGATGCATTAAAATTGTACTTCACTGAATGTTGGTTGAATGAATGTCTTATTTCAACAGAACTGATATTTAATAGCTTAAATGATCCATTCATGCAGCTTTATTACATGTTCCTATCTTGGATTTTACCCAAATTTACCACCTTTAGTAAAATAAAATTACCATGCTAGAACGATAATCTTACATTTTTTATCACTAATCATAGTTGGGATATTCCATATTGTATTTCATTAGGCATATTATTAAGACGTAACATGAAGAAAACACTAAAACATGAATGTTCTTTCCCTAAATCTAGGGGGTGCATTTTACGCTATAGATGACAACACTATTTTAAAGTTTGACGTTGTGAAATAATGGATATATTGTTTTTTTTTTAATAGGATAGGATGACAAACGAGCACTCAGTCCACCGGATTGTAAGTGATTGCTGTAGCTCATAGACATCTACATCTATCCTCGTTTGCGAATCAAAATTCAGATGCGTTGTCACCCGTGAGGATTAAGATGGAATGCCTTTTTTCTAGTAAAAAGGGTCTCCAGTTCTCTACACTCACCATACGAAACACATCAGTGTTGAGCTGCTATTTTACACAGTTATTCTGTGAGTGCGTGGTCCTTCCCCGGTCGAGCCGACCCATTTGTACAACTATACTACTAATATAGCTGCAGCATGGCTCTACTACGTAGAAAACGCCTTGTGCTAATCATTCGCTAAATCTATGTGGAGTGCACTCACTTAGGGAGCGTTAATTCAAGTTTAACTTTTTTTCGGAACAGTAGAAAGAGTTTACAGGTTCTTTTCATCATCCACACGCCAATGGGAAACTGAAAAGTGTAGGCGTATCCGTCAAAAGACACTCAGAGACAAGATGGATTGTTCACGACGCTGTTAAACCACTGCAGAATAATTTGAAAAAACTAGTATAAACATACGAAGATATTTATGATCTCAGCACCAACAGAGAAAACGTCGACACAAGAGAAGCAGTATCTACACCAAAGTACTCTGTGATCTACACTCTTACCAACTTTGTGTAACTTCAGTTTTTTATGCTATCTTTCCTTTTGGTGTAAAATCCTAAAAGAAGTTAGTGAAACACAAAAGTAAATACTAAATAATAAAATAATTGTTCTATCTTTAGCGAATAGATGGTGTAAATTAAATGCCCAGATATTTAATAAATTAATATAATTCAAAACAAAGGATGTGAATTGCACAAAGATCGTAGGTCAAGTGACATGAGTAGACAGATTTGCACGAAGAATCTTCAAGCGCCTGATGCGGTTCCCGCGATGGTGTTTTGGCGTAATATTTGCGCAGGCGTTAAGTCTGAACATCCTCCCGGCCGTTGAAAGATCACTTTCAACCTTGAAGTTCCTCGGCTGTCGGCTTACTAGAGATCGGCGCACACAGCCTTTATTAGTGGTGATGTCTGCCACTCTCGCTGTTCCATCGGATCCCGTGATGAGGCGTAGTACTCTCCCGAGCTTCCAAGAGAGTGGAGAAGCATTTTCATCTGCCAAGAGTACCATATCTCCTATGTCCAGCTTGGATGTACTGCCTTTCCATTTTGTTCTCTGCTGCATCTCAGACAGATATTCACGCTGCCGCCTTTGCCAGAAGTGTTGCTGAATTTTATCTAAGCGTTCATAGCGTTGATGTTTACTTTCCTTAGAGTCACCCAGATGTTGCGACGGCGGAGCAGTTAACGCTCTCCCGATCAGGAAGCGTCTTGGGGAAAGGGAAAGGAGGTCATTAGGAGAGGATGATAGGGGGCACAAGGGACGGCTGTTCAAAATCGCCTCCACTTGTGTAAACAAAGTATTAAGTTCCTCAAAAGTGAGGTGGCTATTGCCGACGACGCGTTCTAAGTGGAATTTTGCCGATTTAACGCCAGCTTCCCATATACCACCAAAATGAGGAGAGTAAGCCGGAATGAACTTAAACTGGATAGAATTTTGACTTGCAAAATCAAATAGAGGGATCAAATATTTTGAAAGAATTTGGCATTATAAAACGTTTCGTTATAGGTATATTTGGTTCCTGTGTCACCCTTATAGGAAAATGTAAAGTGTCGCTAGAGGGTTTCCATCCAAGACCAAGAGTACTCGAAGACTCGCTGATAGTTAGACTGTCTTGCTTATTTATGTCAAGGTTATCAAATACATACGGATGATTGCTCTTATATTTTCAAAGATTAAAACAACCTAATTTTAATGCATTGCATACTGACTTTTGTATGTAAATTAATTGCTGAAGATCATCAGCTACTGTTATTAAATCATCCACATAAAAATCATTTTGGATGATGTTTTTGATAAGTTCATCATCTTGTTCCTGTCCTAGCTGCCACAAACACCGTGTACTGACGTAACTTGCGCTTGCTGTGCCAAAAGTTAAGGTATTTAAGACTAACGTTTGGATGGGGCGTGACTCGTCCTCTCTCCACAAAATTAGCTGCAAGTTCCTATCACTTTCGTTTACAAGCACCTGCCTATACATTTTTTCCACATCTCCAGTGAGTAGGTACTTGTATTGCCTTGCCCGAATTAAGATGGAAAAGAGGGTGTCTTGGACATTGGGGTCTACCACCAAAATGTCATTCAATGAGTAACCTGATGTAGAAGAGGCTGAGCCGTCGAATACTACGCGGAGCTTGGTAGAGTCGCTCTCTTGACGTATGACCGCATGATGACACAAGTAGTACGCTGGGCGAGCGACAGGTGAACTATTATAGTTAAAAACAGAGAGATGCCCTAATTCTGCATATTCTCTTATGAATTCTGTGTATTCAGATTTAAGGTTTGGATTACGCTTGAACCGTTTTTCTAAATTAATGAATCGTTTTTTCGCAAGATTGTAGCTATCACCTAAACAATCTACTGATTCTTTCAAATGAAATTTGACACAAAACCTACCTTCTTCATCTCTTATGGTATTAGCGAAAAAGTGCCTTTCTCACTCTCTTTTTTTTTTTTTTTTTTATATAGAATAGGGGGCAAACGAGCATGCGGCTCACCTGGTGGTAAGTGACTACCGCCGCCCATGAACAACCGCAACACCAGGGGAATTGCAGATGCGTTGCCGACCTTTTAGAAAGGTGTAAGCTCTTTTCTTGAAGGTTCCTAAGTCGTATCGGTCCGGAAAATTCGCTGGTGGTAATTGATTCCACAAGGAAGTCGTGCGAGGGAGAAAACTTCTTCTAAATCGCACAGTCATGGACCGCCAATCATCCAGATGGTATGGATGGTAACGCAAGTTTTGTCGCGATGTGCGATGGTGAAATTGAGCGGCTGGAATTAGTCCGAACAATTCCTCAGAGCACTCCCCGTGATAAATGCGATAAAATACGCAAAGAGATGCAACATCTCTACGCAGTGCCAGTGTATCGAGCCGATCAGAAATAACTCGGTCGTCGACGATTCGAACCGCCCTGCGCTGGATGCGGTCAAGGGGAAGGAGCTGGCACTGGGGTGCCCCGGCCCAGAGATGAGAACAGTATTCCATGTGGGGCCGAACTTGCGCTTTGTAAAGTTGCAAGCGATGTGCCGGCATGAAATACTGTCTCGCTCTGCTGAGCACGCCAAGCTTTTTAGAGGCCAATTTGGCCTTCCCTTCCAAGTGACCACGAAACTGCACACTATTCGATATGTCGACGCCAAGGATTCCGATACTGGCTGAGGCAGTAAGGGGAGTGCCTTGAAACTGAGGAGATACGACAAAGGGGTTCTTTTTAGCGGTAAACGCGCAAACTTGTGTCTTCTGGGGATTGAACTGGACTAGATTTAGTCGGCCCCAATCCGAGACTTTGTTAAGCAAAGACTCGACTTCAGACACAAGTTTGTCCCGGTACTCGGCGACGTTTTCCCGAGAAATATTGGCACGGCCGGTATATAAGGCATCACCAGTGCTGTCGTCCGCATAGCCATGAATGCTGTCAGTTAGCAACATATCATTGATATGCAGGAGAAACAGCGTTGGTGATAGCACGCAGCCTTGTGGAACACCAGCGTTGATAGGCTTGAAATCAGAGCATTCACCGTCTACTACGACCTTGATGCTCCGATCAGCAAGGAAACTGGTGATCCATTTGCACAATTTCTCGGGAAGCCCATAGGAAGGAAGCTTCGAAAGAAGCGCTTTGTGCCAGACCCGATCAAAGGCCTTCGCTACGTCCAAACTAACGGCTAATGCCTCCCCCTTGGACTCTACTGCCTCCGCCCATCTATGAGTTAAGTAGACTAGAAGATCACCAGCTGATCGACCCCGACGAAAACCGTACTGGCGGTCACTAATCAGCTGGTGATCCTCAAGGTACCTCATGAGCTGGCAGTTTATAATGGCTTCCATTATTTTGGAGAACAAGGAGGTGATGGCGATAGGCCTGTAGTTGGACGGGTCTGAGCGGTCGCCTTTTTTAGGGATCGGGTGCACCAAAGCTGTCTTCCATGAGTTCGGGACTACGCCTTGGGAGTAGGAGTACCGGAAAAGACGCGTTAAAACCGGTGCCAACTCCGGAGCACACGTCTTCAGCACAATGGGAGGGACTCCATCGGGCCCACTCGACTTGTTGACGTCCAGGGAGAAGAGTGCTTTGCGGACCGAGCGCTGTGTAAATCGCACATCCGGCATGGAGCACTCACATCGCGGGATGGTCGGCGGTGTGTTCCCCCCGTCATCTAGAGTCGAGTTGGACGCAAAAAGAGAGCTCAACAGATCGGCTTTCTTCTTTGCGGCATGGGCCAGTGAGTCGTCCTCTCTGTGCAGAGATGGAAGAGATGGCTGACAGAAGTTCCCTTGGACAGCCTTGGCGAGAGACCAGAATGCACGGGTTCCCGAAGGAAGGCGAACTAGCTTCTCGCCAATTCTGCCGATGTGCTCAGACCTTGCCTTGGCAATGACGCTTTTGAAGGACCTGGAGGCGGAATTATACTTCTTTTTAATGCGCTGGTGTTTACATCCCGAGACGTTGATGCGTCAGCCCAGGCCTGGTAGCACTCCTGCTTATAGCGTGATGCTATTTTACAGGAGCGACCAAACCATGGCTGGGATCTGCCTCCGATGGGCACCACAGAGGATGGAATAAAAAGTTCCATACCCTGAAGTACCACATCAGCAACAGAATCGGCAACAACGCTGGGATCTTCCGGCGAGAAGCAAACCCGCCCCCAAGGGTAGGATGCAAAAAAAGACCGCATCCCGTCCCAATCAGCTGACCTATAGTGCCAAACACGGCGGCAAGCTGTAGATCGCAACTGCGATTGGAGCGTGAGTGGCACCGTACTCCGGATCAGACAATGGTCCGAAGAGCCCAGAGGGGCATCGACGGAGACCTGATATCCGTCCGGATGAGAGGTCAGCAGAAGGTCCAACAGGGAAGGTACATGGTCTTCCACATCTGGGATCCGCGTAGGCGAAGTAACCAGTTGTGTTAGACCATATGCCAAAGCAAAGTCATAGACAGATCTACCCGCATGATCGGTTAAACGAGAACCAAGCCATTCAGCGTGGTGGGCGTTGAAATCACCGAGTATCACGATCTCTGCGGATGGGACCTGTTGTAGCACGGAGTCTGCAGCCATTTGGACGTGGTCGATGAGTCGGTCTGTGTCGGCATTACCGCTATGGGACCTATAGAGGCACCCGTAGACGCGGGGATGGTCGTCGCTGTCTACGCGCAGCCATAGGATGGACAGGTCCGTACCTTCAAGGCTGCCGAGGCGTCGAAAACAGATGTCCTCTCTGACATACACGCAAACTCCAGCCCGGGGCACAAACGAGTGTTCTAATTTGTACCCCGGGTAGGAGAGATACGAAGTGTCAGCCGGAGAGGACACCTGTGTCTCGGTAAGAAAGAGCAAGGCCGGCTTAGCTATCTCCAGATGGTAGTGGACGGCGTTAAGGTTTGAATGAAGTCCCCTGATATTGCAGAAATCCACGGTAAGCGTGGCAGGGGTTGCCTTTGTCTTCTTGCTCCGCTTGCCCCGAGCAGGTTTCGTCTTGAGCGGAATTTCGCCCCCCCCCAGAATACGCGGGGCAGCCTGAGCACCCACGCCCAGGAGTGGAGTAGTTTGGTCGTGGATGCTCAGCGAGGGATTCTCCAGGGGTGCTGGTACCCTCCTGGGGTAGTCTTTTATTTAATTCCACTACCATGTTGATGGGGGGGGGGGGGAATTGGGCCTCCGGCCACCTGCACTCACCAAGCGCAACGCAGAGGTAAACCTCTACTTCACGCTGGTATTCTGTGAGGTCGTGGTACCACCCCGGTTCGAGCTGGCCCATCCGTGCGACAGCAAAAGCCACCGCTTAGCTCTACCACTGTTAAATATCTCTTTCATCTTCACTTATGATTGACCTTTTTGGAACTTCTTCTAACTCCCAAAATTTAGAAACTAACTGTTCTATATTTTCATTTTGCGATGAAGAGACAATGGCGTGATTAGTGTATCCTATTGCTCGATACTGCTGAATTTATAGGGCCAGAGATTATCCAACCTAACTGTGAACTCCTTAACTTAGGATTGTTTGGTCCTAGAGAACGTTGTTGGTTGCCTAGAATGTCACAAAAGAGATCAGCACCTATTAGTACATCTATGGGAGCTGGCTGATCAAAACATGGGGTCAGCCAACTGAATATTTTCTGATAATTTAATTGACTTGATGTCAACCGGTGTCTTTGGTAAACGACCGGTGAGCTCATTTAACACAAAACACGATAACATTGCACTGAAATTACTATTGGTTGCTTTCAATTGAATATCACAACTTTCAAGTACATTCATTGAAGAAGTGTTGCCTATACCAATGACCTTTAGTGTGTCAATGTGGCGAGACTTTAATGACAGACTGGTCTTTAGGGACTCAGATATAAATGAGGATTGGCTTCCGCAATCTAAAAGAGCACGAACCTTGACCTTTTGATGATCAACTGGATTCGATACTTCAATGATAGCAGTAGATAATAACACCTGATTTGTATTGTGATTAGAATAGTTAACGATGATTTCATTTTTATCTTGTTCATCAATGAGAGCGAGGTGGCATGAGGAGAATGATGGGCGATGGAGCAGACTATTGTGACGCTCGGTGCAGCCGCGTTCACGGCATGGACCCATGCGACACTCGCTTTCGGGGTGACCTTGTCTCAAACAATTAACACACAATTTATATTTCGTCACGTCCATCATTTGCTCGTCAACCCCCTTAGCCTTAAACGTTGGACAATCATATATCCTATGACGCTCATTGCAAATAATACACATAAATGTAGTATTTGGTTTCTTGCTATAATTATTGCTGGTGTTCGCAAATGATTTTACGACATTGTTTTCATTTTGACCTTGCCTTTGAATATAATTATTATTATCTATAGAACGCACAGGGGCACTGGTCACCTTTGACACACTAGTAACGTCAGACCGATTATTACGATTTAATGACTCGAGCACATCAGCACGGTCTATCATAAATTTATAAAATTGTTCGAGGGTAGGTACGTCGCCTTCCAAATTGTTGCGATATTCCTCCCATTTTAACAACGTATTGATATCTAAGTTAGATGATAACATAAATATTGTTAGTACATCCCATTTGTCAATGGGTTGTCGTAGGCTTGTTAAGGCGCGCAAATTTTTGGTCACGTGGTCAACCAAAAATCGTAGAGATCGCTCTGATTCCCGTGGAAGCTGCTTAATATTAAATAATGATGTTAAATGATGATTAATCAATATTCTTTTGTTGTCGTATCTATTGCAAATTATCTTCCACGCTTCAGCATAATTGTTGGTTGACACCTCCAAATTTGAAATGATCCTGGCCGCGTCGCATTGCAAATAAGATACGAGGCAATGGAATTTATGGATGTCTGATGTGCGATCATTCTTATGTATCAGATTTTCAAAAGTATCCCGAAACTCCAACCAACGGAAATATGCGCCATCAAATTTGGCTATTTGAATTTGAGGGAGTTTCAACCCTAATTCGTGGGGGTGATTAGGATCATCTATGCAATATGACGCGTGGTGACCTGAATTGCGCCTTTTTTCGCATTCTAATTTTTTGGAGAATTATTCGACTAAAGTTTTGGCCTTTGCTATATTCATAATTATATCTTGCTCAATTTTATCGCGTTGCTCAATTTCAGCCGAAATATTTTCATAATTTAAAACCTCTATTTCACTCTGCAAATCATCAACCTTCATAGACAAAGCTTCAAATTTAGTGAGTTTTAAATTTAACTCCGTTAATTGAACGTTATTTAGTTCCATTAAACAGGCAATGCTATTTAAATAATTTTTAAATTTTGTAATTTGTCCCTCGGCGGACGTTCTTCTAGTGATTAAATCACGTAAACTTTGTTTATTCATTTCTTCTGTCATTAAATATGACACTTACGAACAAACAACAACAAAACCATATAATTTAAACTTTCCTTTTTTGGTAGTCAGTTAACTAAATATTGATTCTCTTTATTTAAATAGCAATGAAATTTATGCGTAATTCAATTGAAATGGCTCACGTTCCTCGTTCTGGTGGTACTTGCCGCTAAGAAAACCCGGCTGCGCCCGCTCAACAGTTCGCTCCCGGCCGGTGCAGGAGCCGCGGCCGGCCAAAGTAATCCAACGGGATGAGTATGCACTTGCAAACGGCGCACGGCGATGACAAATATTAGCCTGGAATATTCGGCAAATACGCTAAATAGTGTATGTATAAACAATACGAAACGAGAAAACCAAAAATACGAAACCAACGTTACTTCGTAAAATAATTTAACTTTATATCAATTGAGTGACCTTTTATTGCTTACTATACTTCCATTGACTTATTTTACAGAATAGTGAACATACAATTGAATGATTTATGTATTAATTTAGATAATATTGCGATAAATAACTAAAAGTTAATTCCTTTGTTCACTTTTTATACATACGGGTAGGTTAAAAAAAAATGATGCAATTTTGCACTAAATAACAAATTTACGTGCATAAAACGCTGTAAAGCTTGTCTAAAAACACTTAATTTACACAAATGACGAACGATTTTGAATATTATTTTGTTAGTTATTAGGTTTTTTAAGAATTAGTTAAGGAAGGACACTTATCTTAGCGGACGAGCGCGTAACTGCTCGATGTGAAACTTTAGCTGATTCACTGCTCGAATCTTCTTTGTTTTTCTGTTTTCCAATACAGCCCGTGATTTTAGAAATATCCACTGCAAAGCTCCATCCACAGGAATGATTTGATGTGATGTTGAAGATCGTTAGGTCGCTGCGCTAACCGGTGTATCGTCGTATTTACGTATTAATTGTTATTATTTCGCGGATTCTTCTTTGTTCCCCTCATGGGCCACCATGTTCTATCTTTAGCGAATAGATGGTGTAAATTAAATTCCCAGATACTTAATAAATTAATATAATTCAAAACAAAGGATGTGAATTGCACAAAGATCGTAGGCCAAGTGACATGAGTAGACAGATTTGCATGAAGAATCTTCAAGCGCCTGATGCGGGTGACGGCAATGTTCCCGCGGTGGTGTTTTGGCGTAATTTTTGCGCAGGCATTAAGTCTGAACAATAATAATCTAGATTATCACTGGAAAAGTACGTGATAAAAATCAAAGCCCAAAAATTTTTCTTCAAAGCCAACGTATTCAACTAGTGAAAAAATATATTTCCTACGTAACAAAAAATGTGAGAATGTGGATATTTCAATTGAAGGAAGAAGAGGAATGAGGAGATTTCGAAAACGTGTACCAGGAGAAATGACCCTATATACTGGACTAACATTGCCAGAGGAGCTGCAGAGAGCTATGTTAGAATGTTTATACTGATTTTACGAGGAACTAGACCATCGCTACAGAGCAATATTCTCGTAACATTTAGTGTTGTTCAACTTTATACTTTGCTAACGTCACCAGATGAAGATCTTCGTGTAATAGTTCAAAATCTGATAAAACTCTAGGATGATTTTTCTGCAGTATATATAATTTTGGAGACTTTACGACTTGAAAGCTGCCAGAATTTCTTCCCAAGAAGCGGTCCAATTTAATTCATTGGAGCTTTTCTCGTAAAATTGGGCTATTCTGAATCTGTTCCGAATCTAGCGCTGTGTCTAAGATTTTTTTTTTCTATTAAGTTTCATGTGAAGGAAACTTTTCAAAACTCAAGTTAATAAAATCTAACTTAAGGTACACAGTGAGCCAAGCGGGACTAACCAATCTTTTCATTTTATCTATCGAAAATGACAAGAAAGTAAATTTTGAATATATATTAGAATATTTACTAATTACCGTAATATTTGGTACTGTAACGAAGCAATCATGTAATCAAAATATTAAACGGAGTTTAATTATAACACTATTCAGCACTTTCCATATTGAAAACAAAATACGCATTTCGTTTTTCGTAATGCTGTATATACTATTAATATCCTCAAAATATTGTATCATGGACACTATTAGAAAGAAATGGGACGCTTAACTCGGTGCCTTTCAAGGTCACTGATTTAGGAACGTTTCTCTAATATGAAGTGCGTACTTCTTATATTTTATAATCTCCTTGAAGCTTTCTGCTATTGACATTCAACGTCAAGAGAAATGGTTAAAAAACAAAATGTATTTGGGAATTCCAGTGATGCATAAAATTACACAGCCTGAATTGCGTAGTTATTTCATCGCTGTCGGCATTTTCTAATAAAAAGCGCTAAAGAAATAAAAAAAAAAAGATATTACCTAGATGATCCTATTTTATCAAAAATTTATTATGTTGAACCTACCATTGCTGCTTACAGTAATAGGGTATTTTACATCATGTAAAAAAAATCAAAAAATATATTTTTATGATAGATTATGTAAAAAATAAACGAGAAATATTACTTTCTATTTATAAAAATGCATTATAAATTTTATATTTCAATTTTAAGAATATTTTTTATCTGTGCCTTAAATCAGCAAAACGCTGTCTGCCATATTAGATACCGTCGTGACGTCACTGTTTAAGTTAACCCTTTCCTTCCTTACGGTACTATTAAGCACCGGCTGCTTTTTCGTCAAATACATTGAATACGCAAACACTTCGTGTTTAAACTCACTGGCGATCCTTTAGAGAACGATTGGTATGAGCCAATAAGAGCACACAATTCGGTATATCACCAGAATTGACCAATCAATTTTATCTGCAAGTAACAATTTGTCAGGCACTCATTGAGTTGGCCTTGAGGCGTTTTTGTTATAGTTGTAAAAATATAATATCATAGGTAAGTTCAAATTTTTTAGATTATATAGTAAGTTTACATTATCAATTAGATTTATTAATACTTACATAATGTATTATTACCTTATTTCATGTGTATAATTTTTAAAAACCGACGAGGACTAAAAAGTACCTACTGTCAGAAACTTTTGGTCTTATAATTTACTGAATTTTATGATAATTATACACGATGAATGGGATTTGGTTTCGTTATATACCAATATTTATCTTATTATTGTTTCATTGTTGCTATAGATGTACAGTAATGGATATTTCTAAGGAAACTGCCCACATTGAAGCTCTGTGGTTAGAGAATCTTCCAGACTGTAGTGAAGATTCTGATAGGTGTTTCCGATGAAGATGTCGAAAAAGTTTTTCAAGTACCCTCTTTGCGAGGCTTTTTTTTTCTTTTTTTTTTTGCGGATGGAAAATCATCTAATGACGCCTTTCGCTGTGGGTGGAGCGGAAGGGAGTGTCAGACTTTTACTGACTAAAAACCATCCGTGTTCCTTCAGTGCCCTAACGTTCCGGAGCCGCGGTATCTCTTTCGAACAGTCCGCAGCCCCGGCAGGCGTCGGCCCTTGCGGGCCCCTTCACGCTGCTGTCAGCTCTTTCAGGCGCGCGTGGAACAAAACGCGCCGTCGACACGGCCTGTCGTCGTTAGACGGACGGACGGCGAGCTACCCATTGCTCGCCGTCCACAGGCCCGCGCCTACGGTGGCCGGGGGCCACGACGTAGCCCCCGACACCCAGGGCGTCTCCCGCGGCGGCCGGGAAGGAAAGCTGCTGCTCTTTCCTTCTCCCGCTCCGCCACCTCCTTCGCTAGCATCACTGCTTCGCAGAAGGTGGTGACGGCATCCCATTCCGTCTCGCTCCGGACCATGGCTTCGACCAGGGCCGGACGCGAGAGGTCGCCGCCGCCTATCGCCGCTGCGAGGACACGGCGGTGCTCCGCCCAAGCAGGGCACACCTCCACGGTGTACTCCACCGTGTCCTCCGGTCGATCCTCGCAGTGGGAGCACCCGGGCATTTCCTCCCGCCCGATTCGGTGCAGGAACCTCCCGAACACACCGTGTCCGGTGAGGACCTGCGTCAGGCGGAAGGTGAGGACGCCGTGGCGTCTCTCAAGCCACTCCTCAAAGAGGGGTCTTATCGCCGCTATAGTGGCGTGCCCAGCACGTCGCCATGAGATCATGCCGGAAGTCTGTCCGCTGCGCGACAACTTGCCGCGGCAGCGAGGTTTCCCCCCGGCATAGTGCCTCCGCGCGCCATTTGTGCAGGTGCGCGAGGACTATCGCCTCCAGATCCCATGGCGGCAATCCGGCAAGGAGGTTCGCCGCCTCGCGGGAGATCGTGCGGTAGCCGCGAACCATTTTTACGGCAACCACCCTTTGGGGCGCGTTTAGGTGGTGGACGGCAAGCCGCGCCAAACCACGCGCCCCCACCGGGGCCCCGTAAAGGGCCATGGACCTCACGATCCCCGCGTAGAGCCTCCGGCAGAAGGCGTTTGGCCCCCCCAGGTTAGGCAGGAGTCGCCTGAAGGCAGCCCCGGTCCGTTCCAGTTTGGGAGCCAAACGTCGGAAGTGCTTAACGAAGTTCCATCGGCCGTCGAAGACGAGTCCTAGGTACTTCAACGTCGACTCGACGCCGATGGATACCCCTCCTACCATCACTGAAGATCCCGGTGGTGGCCTGTTCCGAGGACCATGGAAGTGCATGGCCTCGGACTTGTGCAGAGCCACCTCGAGACCCAGTTGCCGGATCCTCTCAACGACTATCGTAACCCCGCGTGTCATAGTTTCCGCCGCCGCCTCGTACGACCCCTCTTGTGCCAGTACCAGCGTGTCGTCAGCGTAGCAAACTACGCTGACGCCGGTAGGGAGGTCGGCGCGCAGCACCCAGTTGTAACCGATGTTCCACAGGGGCGGCCCCAGAACCGAACCCTGTGGGACAACGCACGACATCTCTCGCCGGTTCCACTCACCGTTGCGACCGGGGTAGATGACGGCCCTGTCCGTCAGATAGTCCCCGACTATACGACGGAGATAGGTCGGCACCCGGTGATACCGGATTGCCTCCCTAATGCAGCTCCAGGGCATGGAGTTGAAGGCGTTGGCGATGTCGAGAGACACCGCCAAGACAACCCCCCCCCCCCTGGCCACTGCATCCCCCGTCGTGAGGGCTCTCACGCGCATGATGGCGTCCACCGTAGAGCGCCTCGCGGAACACCAGTTTGGTTTCCGCAAGATCCGGCCCCGTCCCCGCAAGGTGCTCGACGAGGCGGTTTGCAATTACTCTTTCAAAGAGCTTGCCCACCTCGTCGAGCAGCACCACGGGCCGGTATGTGGACGAAGAGTCCGCAGGGCGCCCCGGCTTCCGAATGAGGACCAGCTTCCCCGTCTTCCAACGAAGCGGGAATTGGCCTCTCTCCAAGCATGCGCTTAGGAGCCCCTCCAGTCGGGGCCCGAGAGCCTCCGAGGCCAGGACCCAGGCTTTGCCAGGCAAGCCATCGGGTCCTGGGGCGGTATTCCTGGCCTTGAGCCTACGTACCGCCACTCTCAGGTCTACCCCGGTCCCTTCCGGGATGTCGTCGTCGTCGTCCTGGTGGTCCGCTTCCGGCACCGCAGGTGGCGGAGCCATAGGCAGGGGCGGATGTTCCCCTCGCGCAGGGAACAGAGCGCTCACTACGTTCTCCACGAGCTGAGGCCGGAGACTCTGCGTCAGCGGGGGGGCCCAGGTGCGGAGTTTATCCCGCACTATCTTGTAAGGGCGCCCCCACGGATCTCTATCGAGAGTCTCCAGCATCTCCTCACGGGCCCGATCCCGGGCCCGCAGGACAGCCTCCCGGAGGGCGGTCTTCGCCGCTCTGTATCCCTCGTACAGCTCCGCCTCAATGGCTGCCGCATTCGGTGGACGAATGCGGAGCCTGCGATGCCTGGCGTACAAGTGCCGCGCGGCGACACACGCCTCGCGCAGAGACGTCAGCTCACGCGACCACCAATACACCTGACGCCGGGCGCTTCCTGGCCGGACGCGGGGCATTGCCACGTCACATATCTCGGACATGGCCTCCTGGAACCACCCTGCCTCATCATTGACGTCGGCAGGCCTGTCCGGTGATGACACCCAGGCCTGCACGATCGAGGCTTCCAGGAGGAGCTCCCGGTCCAGCTGCTTCAGCGCCCAACGCGGACCACTCGGGGCCTGTTGGACTGGCGCGCTCGAGGGCTGGGTGGAGACGTCAAACCGGATGTACCGGTGGTCGGAGTAGGTCTCCACCACCTCCATGACACGCCAGTCAATGGCACGCGGCGACAGAGCGGGGCTAGCGAACGAAATGTCCACCACCGACTCGCCCCGCATCCGCACACACGTGGGGACAGAACCCCGATTTAGGACGACCAGGCCTGTCTCCAGAGCCCAGTCTTCCACCATCCTACCCCGCACATCTGTACGACGAGAACCCCAAGCCAAGTTCTTGGCATTGAAGTCCCCGAGGACAAGTACGGGGAGGGGATAACTTCCGACGACGACTGCTCTCAGCTCTGCAAGAGAGTTGTGGAACTCGGCGAGAGATCGGTGCACCCCCCGGACCTGGCGACGGCGGCCACCAACTCCTCCTCCGATACCGAGTCGTCCAGACCCATGATGCGCAGGTCTGCGCATCTGACGGGCCTGGACACTCGGGCCTCGTCCGCGTCCAGGGACGCTCTGAGCTTCGCAGCCAGAACGTCCGCGGTCGCGCCACTGGATTCCCCGGCGATCTCAAGCATACGGGCCCCCGTCTGGGTGACTTTGAGCCGGAGGCCCCCGGTGATCCCGAGCTCCCCGAGATCCACCGCCTCTTTCGCCTTCGCGAGCAGATCGCGGTAGGTAACGCCCTTCTTTTCCACATCCGGCTGTAGTGTAATCACTACAGCTGCGGTCTTCGGGGCGCGGAGCCTAGCCGCGATCTTGCGCGCCCTGAACTGGCGCTGCCGCTCCTGCTCTTTGGCCCAGCACGGAGAACCGGTGCTGGAAGGCAGCCAGCTCCTGCCGGACCAGGTTCAGAACCTGGTTCTCCACCGGCACGGGCTGGCTTGGGCGCTGCGTCTTGGGCGCCGCGCGAGAGGCAGGTTCACGTAGACTGGCCAGGTCTGCGCGGAGCTTCTCGTTCTCCTTCTGGAGAGTCTCCATGGCGGACGTCAGGCGGGCCACGTCCGCCCGCAGCTTCGCTACCTCGTTCGCATTAGGCTCGGCCCCAACAAAGTTGGCCTCCGCAGCCGCCATGATGGAGGCGGAGGCCGCGGGAATGGCCTTTAACTTTGAGGAGGCCTTTTGTTTGTGGGCCACGACCTTGATCGCGGCCTCCACCTCCTTTACGAATCTGGCCTTACGCTCCCCCTCGGAGCCACCAGTCGCATCCGTCTCTTCGCCTGATACCCGAGCCGTATCGCCCGGGTGGCGCCCCTCCTCGGCATGCTTTGCCGCTTGTTCGGCCCTCTGATTGTCAGAGGGCCCCCTCCCCTTGCCTCTCAGCCCGCCCCGCCTGTTGGTGGGGATTTTCCGGGCCGAAGCATCCTCTTCACCGGCTGACGATCCCTGGTCGCCATCCCGCCTGGACCGCTTGCGGAAGAGCTTACTGGTCTCCGCGGTCCCAGGCTCCACGCGTCGGGAGCTCTCTGAGCCTCCCACGCTGCTCGATGCGGCGTCGGACTCTGTCCCCGCATCGTTCCTCCTCTCCTCTACGTTGCCGTTGCCGGCGGTTTTGGTTTTTTGTTTTTCTTTTTCTTTATTTTCCATTTTTGTACCCACGAGTATGGGGGAATTAAAGGTCCACCTTGGCAGAGACCCCTTTACCAAGGTAAGCAGATTTAGAGGATTTATTACTCGCCAGGGAGTCTGCAGGTACCCTGGCGAGGAGCGCACTAGCGACTGATTTGTTCATAGAACCCCGTCAGCCATCCATCCCCTCGCGGTGCGTCGCCGCTTGAGATTCGGGGTAACTTTTTATAGAGGTTTTCTCCCTCGCGGTCCGGGCGGTTAAGCCAAGACCCTCGGTCCCTATCAAAGCCGCGAGACATGATCCACGACACTTCGATGGGATTACGAGACCGGCGGTGACAGCAAAGGATGAATCCTTCACTGTCTGCCCGGAGGCAGGGTAAGTGCACACCGAGCCCGCCCTCACTCCTCTGCTATGCCCTCTGCTGATCAGAGGGTCACGCAGAGGAACGCACCGTTGGTCCGAGACGGACCCCACCCATGTCAGAATAATTAGCCGCGGCAGTAACATTCCCCAAGGAATGAGAATTTCTTCTCATTTCTCGAGGAAGATTACTGCCGCGCCCAGGGTGCACCGGCCCAGTAGCTGCTCTTCCCTCCAGACGTATCGAGAGGGACCCGCAACTACCTGGCACACGTAGAGGACTTCTGACTTCGCACCCCACCCTCTTTGAGAGGCTGCGACGTCTATTTTGAGAAGGCTATTACGAGGCTCTTAGCAAAAAATTCCTTCATCGCTGACAAATGAAGAAGTGCCATGAGGTCGTCCTGTTGATTAGGTATCTACATCTCCAATCCCTAGCCCCAGCCCCCAAATTGCTCTTCTTTCAACAAATACGTCCATGCCTAGAGCTACCCGAGCAAAAGTAGTCGAACCAAACCGTAAATGGAAGAAACGAAACTTAGAGACAAATATATCGGAATATAATGTAGTACTAAAGTAGTAGTACTAAACTAAAGTAGTACGAGAAGGTTTTGCTCACTGTACTAATCCAATTGTTGTATTTTTTGTATTGATTGATGATATATTAGATAGAATTATATACCAAAGTAACCATTACCTATGCTACACAGAAAGGCAAGGTATTGAATCTAAAAAAAGGAGGAAAGCATTTATTGGCATGAATTTCTATATGGGCTACAATACTCGAACGGCTTGGACAGATCATTACTATTCCGCATCCGATCTGAACAATCCACTTATATGCAACAACATGCCAAGACACAGATTTGCTATATTATTTTTAACACATTTATACTGCAATGATAATGTTCAAATCTCCAAAAAACTGCAAAGATAAGCTATATAAAATCAGACCTGTTGTTGATGCACTCAATAAAAATTTTCAAGAGTGCTATCACGGGACCCATGAAAGAGTGGGAGCGTGGATGAATCGATGATCAAATTCAAGGGTAGGGTCTGTACTAAAACGCAACTCGAATTATTCTCTGAGATATATATGTTTAGGTAACAGATGTATGATTGACAACAGAGACATTGATCTACATGTTCAGAAAAGAGAGGAAGGTGTGAGGTTTGCAACTTCAAGAAGATTCAGTCTAAACCTTATACTAAATGTTCTCACTGCAATGTATTTTTGTGGTTTCATGATAAAAAAGAACTGTTTTGTAGAATATCACGAGGTTGACGTTTGATTTCATTATTTTTATTTATTCATATTTTCTATCAAAGTTCCTAAATTGTGACACATAAAGTAACTGACGGTAGAAATTAGTCTAGGTCATAGAAATAGTACTTCTAGTTTTAATAAAAATCTAAAAAAAATCCTGTTGTTTATTTTTACCTACCCTAGTAATAGAATAAAGTTAAATTTGGAAAACTCTTTAAAAATCTATAGTCCCGTAGGAAAGGGTTAACTATAACTATATTATAGCTAAGCCAAAGATGTTTTATAGGTCCAGATACCGTGTTGCTAACACACCGCAACGTTCATAGTGAAGACAGTCTTTGATTCATGTATACGTGAGTACCACGTGACGCGCATATCTTAAGCTAGGGTCCCACGGCCTGCCAGGCGACAGGCCGCACCAGGCGTTGTCCCGCCTGTATGGGCCTGTCGCGGCCCGTACTGAGCGTTCCCACGGCGTGTGCCGGCCTGGTGCGGCCTGTCGACTGACATTCCAACATGTTAAGTGATACGGAGCGCATGGCTGTGTGTGCAGCCGCTGTGGTTTTATTCAGTGGTGAACGTTTGATAAACCAAGCAAAAAGAAAGCTGAGGAAACGACTCTGGTGGGTGTCGTCATTCAACAAAAGCCGTTCTTGTTTTTATGTTGAGGCGACGAAATATTCCAAAGCGCTGGTTCATTTTCATAAAGAGTTAAAAACTCGAATATAAGCTCGTTCGTCCATTCCATCATGAACATGTACGCGCAAGTGCCACCGCAGTTGAAATGAACGATTGCAACCGACGCCGACGCGCCCGTACAGGCCGCGACAGGCGCCATCGCGCCGCGCCGCGCCGCGCCTTTGATCTTACCGACTCCCGATGGATCGGACGGGCGCCAACAGGCCACCACAGGCCTCATCGGATGCGATGGTTCCCACGGCCTGTTGTCCGGCCTGGCGCGGTCTGACCTGTGACAAAACAGGCCGTGGGACCCTAGCTTTACGCACCATGGCTGCATTAATGTGCGTGACCCCAAAAAATGTGGGAGATTTTATATTTCATTCATATTGACGTACCTATTGATTCTAAGAGTATAAAATGTGTGTGCGTGGCGTGTGCATTTGTGTGCGTGTGTGTATGGGAATATGGTTGCTTATGTGTGTTTTATGTAGGTACGAACATCGCACTAAAATATTGAAGATATGTAATAAAACCTATAATTAATGTAACAGTTAAAATAAATAAAAAAGAACAGTAGATATTTATGTATGTAAGTGTAACATATATTTATAATCTATTATGACTAAATATATACAGAGTACTACACTTTTGTACTGTAGAACACAAAATATTGTCGCTTTTTACGAAGACATTAAATTATTTTTCAATCCTAAGTAAAATGACGAATTAAAGTAAGTTTGGTTAAGCGTAATCTTCGGCCAAGAGATAGCAAAATGTTTGATTTTTTTAAATTGCTCCGTTCCGTTGCTGCGTAAAGGAAGGACAAAAACAATTAAACAAAAAATCACACTTTCACGTTTATAATATTATATTAGTATGGATTGTCAAGAATGATAGATAAACATTTAAAACCGGTTTACAATCGGCTTTTTTAGGGTGGAACTATACACTCGCGCTCTCTTTCTCGCTCTACTAAATAACGGTTCTGAATGACCAAAAAGGATAGAAGCACAGGAAAGTGCAATTTAATGCTGCCAGATGTAGTTCAACCCTAACCCTTAAAACGGTTAAACTCTATAGGTTGGGTAAAATCTGTAAAATTAGACTGTTTAAAACCCCTATACAGATAACCTTTGCCGTTGATCGTGACATTAAGAAATGGTAAAAACATTTTATAGACTAGGCAACACTCGAATATTATTGCGCAGTATTATAACTTGTATTGACATTTAGCTTTCGTATTCTTTTACAAAGAAATACACCATAAAATTGAATAGTTACTTATGAAAAGTGATGTTCTTATCCTTATCTTTTTTCCAAGAGTAATTTTTAAATGATTTCACAGCACAAACAGTCATTTTGCGAAATTAAAAACACCGGTGCGTGATGTATGTTCACAGTGAACGTCGCTGGCGTAATGGTGGTGCGATCGAACGAATACGCCAATATTGGCGGCTTTGAAATGGAAGCGTTTTAGGCGCGCGTACACGGTATCTGGACCTATAAAACATCTTTGAGCTAAGCTAAGTGCTGTGTGTTATTTCGAAATTTTCCAAGTTACAATCATAATAATTGCTAACTGTTATTCTGTATTTTATTGAAATGACATCATGGAAGACGGATTCGTAAAAGCAGAAAGTACTAATCTACTAAGAATAAATACATTGACGGTGGCAAAATTTTATGCATGCAATCTCGATTTTTGTTCTGCTGAGTTGAGGAATATTAAAACATCAATTTTTGTTTATATATTAACACAATACCAGGCCAGAAGGTATTTTGATAATACATAGTTAAGTTTATTTATGATTACAATCATTAGCAATCATTAGTTGTAATATATAAGATAACGTAATCTATTACAAAATTTGAGTTGTAATACCTATCACCTCATGGTATTTTGTTTTGTATAAACGATAGTTAAATATAAGTCATACTTACATCAAAATAATCTTCACAAAAGTATAGTCTAGTTTTGTAGACAATGTATTTGGGTAGGGTAAAATAACCAGTAGTCAGCCTTTTAGTGAGAACTAAAATTTGATTCAACTGTATTTTAAAAATTAAGCATTATGAATGAAAACAATAATTATTCCCAGTAAGGTTGTTTATTAAATTTACTAAATAAATTAACAAAACATTGTATTTATAATAGAATTATATAAAAAAAAATCAACATTAAACAAATAATGGTACTTTTCACCAGTAGTCAGCCTCATTTCTCCACAAGTCAGCCATGTCTTACCCTGTAGTCAGCCTCTCACTTATTCTTGCATATTTGGCATAGAAATTCTTTATTATGTATATTTTCAAATACCATCATCATCATCATCATTACAGCCCTTCACAAGTGCACTGCTGAGTGTTCAGAAGGCCTATGTAGGCCTTCCCCAAGGAATGCCACAAAGCACGGTCCCGAGCTACCTGCATCCATTGACTTCCTGCATGTCTTACCACGTCGTCCCTTCATCTAGTGCCACTTGAGAAACTTTCTTCCACATCGATTGTCGGTTCTTCGAGCCATATGGTCGGCCTATTGTCACTTCAGCTTACTAATGCTTTGCGGATTCTACTGGGGATATACTCGTTTTTTATTCTATCACACAGAAAAACGCCGAGCATAGTCCTCTCTATAGCTCGCTGAGCGACTTTGAGCATCCTCATACGACTAGCAGTGAAGGACCATGTATCAAATCCATAGGTTATCACTGACAACACGCACTGGTTGTACAATCTAGTTTTGAGGTTTTGAGGTATGTCTGACGAGAAGATGTGTCGTAATCTCCCGAACACTGCCGAACAGAGTTGAATCCGTCGATTGACCTCTTGGACGAAATTGGACTTCGATTTGCCGACAATATAGTCCTTATGGTAGAATCGCTGGAGGATCTAAGCACTATGCTCAATGACCTTAATAGATAGGTCCCAGCGGATTGGTCTTAAGATGAACATGGACAAAATAAAAGTCATATTTAACGTCCATGTCACACCCATGCCGGTAGTTGTTGGGAGCACTAAGCTCGAAGTTATTGACGAATAAGTTTTACCTGGGACAAATAGTCCGACTAGGTAAATCCAATTTTCATATATGTCCCCAGCGAATTCAGTACATTTCAAATGTACCATGCAAGGCAAGTGTCACATCCAATATTCTAATAATTATAATAAGTCAAAAATTTCTATGTCGCTAGTCAAATCCTCTTCACAGTTTTTGCATCTTACTTTGTTTATTGTACATATAGTATTTTTCTTCCTCGTTTTGCTATTTTTGGAAGTCAACAGCTTTTGGCTTTCATGTTTTGTAATTCTTCTTTCTTTTTTTGACTTTCATCTTCTTTCTTTGTTTTAGCTTCAAATCTCTTAATTGTTTTAATCAATATATCGTTCTTTTTCTGTTACTTCACTTCTTCTTTTTGTTTCTGAAATCGTCTCCACTCTTTGAAAGAAATAGCTCCTATTCTTTTTATCCAATTTCTAATCGCCGCCATAGCTTATGTTAATTGCTCTTCTTTGTATTGATGGATGAATTTTTGACATGATAGAATTCTAAAACAAATGATTTTCATGTTAAAATAACCGTGCATAGATTTAACCCTTATTGAAAAGGTTTTAAGGCACTTATATTGTACAATAGGACTAACGGCTGACTACTGGATTTGTAGACCCATTGGTCGGCCCCTGACATACAATGACATTTGTACACGGCTGACTACTGGTAAAATACACTTTTCGCCCTATAAGAGTTAATTCCAAAGTAATGAACAAAATTGGTACTATTCGCTCCGTTAATTTCAACTAGATATAAGAAAATCACGAAAAAACCAGTAGTCAGCCACTTATGGCTGAATACTGGATCTACCTTAAAAATTCGAAACCCATTAGTCGGCCACCTAAATTACAACATATTAAACAAATGAAATGCATGTAATAGTTAATTTTATCACAAAATAAACATTTTATTGTAACACAGTATATCTATATATTTAACCACCACAAATTACAGCAAATACACACAAAAATTTATGGAAAACTCAAGCACGTTTCCTTAAGAAAAAAATTGCAACAGCGTCGGATCTAGTCATGTCTTTGGCAGCAGTGCAAATTAACGAGTGTAGCTTGTCAACCTGACATGATATTGGTTCGTAAGTGTGCGCATTTGTCAATAAGGAGACACAGAATCAATTAAACGTTATTTTAAAGGTGTAGACAAATTTCTTCACTATTTATATGGAAATAATGTCTCTAAAGGCTGATTACTGGTGCGGGGCTGACTACTGAGTGGTTTACCCTATCTTCTTGCCAGTTTTAATCAAGTATTTCTCATATTTAAATCAGTTGGCATTGGAATCCATAACTTCCTCGGCGTTCTTATGCTCGTATTTTTGTATGCACAACACAAGAATGATATCGATGATAACTCATTATCAAACATCGAAAAGTATCTTATTCTTTTGCAAAATCGGCAAAATTCTATGGCAGTGATGTCAAGAGTTGAACAGCATGGCGGCTAGCGTTTTCACGTGAAAATTCAAAACGATAGATTAAAAGCAATTTTTATGGCATTATTCGGTTTTCAAAAATGTATATAAAAATTATTGTGGCCCACTTCAATATCACTGTAGGATTCATTTAAAACACTTTTTGAAAATGGGTGTAATACCCTATTACAGAAATAAAGTACCTTCCTTACAACCACTCATGATACTTGTTCCAAGAAAAGTAAAACCTGACGACATTCAAACAATGCACGCAATAGATGACGAATGGCGCAGTTTTCCCAACATTTTAGATAAAATTTACTTAACTTTAAATACCGACGAGTTTTGGAGGCGTCACCAAAAAACTATTTGAAAATTATAAAACATTGGCTCAATTCGCTTTGAAGTTGTTATGTTTGCCCTATTCTAGTGCCGATTGTGGACGAGCATTTAGCGAAATTAATTTAATTAAAACAAAACTTAGAAAAAGTTTATCCAATGAAACACTGAATGGAACATTATTAGATAAGCAACTGATAAGAAGACACAAAAATTGTACGAAGCTTAAGCCAACAGAAGAAATGTTGAAAACGATGACCTCATCAAATTTGTATAACTATAATAAGTAGTTTTAATATATTTTTGATCATTGCTTAACAAATTAAAAATTATACGTGGTAGAGCCGTGCTGCAGCTATATTAATAGTATAATTGTAGCACGAATGGGTCGGCTCGACCGGGACAGGACCACGCTCTCACAGAATACCAGCGTAAAATAGCAGCTTAATGCTGCTGTGTTTCGTATGGTGAGTGTAGAGAACCGGAGACCCTTTTTACTGGAAAGGAGGCATTCTATCTTAATCCTCACGGCTGACAACGCATCTGCATTTTAATTCACAAACGAACATAGATGTAGATGTCTATGGGCCACAGCAACCACTTACCATCAGGTGGCCGGTGTGCTCGTTTGTCACCCTCATTCTATAAAAAAAAATTTTGTTAGTTTGAATAAAAGCTGTTTACTTTTAGATTATAAGATCTTTTCATTTCAAAATCTCCCTGACATGCGCCTTTTTTATAGTTCGCCTACGATCACGCGTTTTCCATCTGGCAGCCCTGTCGCCTACTAATGCAAAAAATAATGAATTATGAGTCTTAAAGTTTCTGTGCTTAAAATCAACCTCGTCGGGTGGTTATAGTCGCCATACTAATTTCGCTTCTGCCCTATAAAGTACTACGTTGCCTGCAAGTGAATTGGGAACTAACTGTAACCTAAATATTATTTTGGTACATATTCCTCATGATTCATGCAATATACCATCGCAATTAAATGAAGTAAACAAGTTTGTTACATCATTAACTGAGCGGTACCCAGAAGACACATGCCTATTGATGGGTGACTTTAATCTTCCGTGCTTTAAATGGCAGAATGGTCATCACGAATTACTTCATAATATGAGTATGGATATTCAGGATGCAGCACTATTGCTTGTGGAGGGTATGACTTTCTTGGGCTTAAATCAATTTAATAGTATTTTAAATGGTAACGGACGTACACTGGACTTAGTATTCTGCAACCTAAACACAGAAGTTCTAAGATGTTGTTCCCCTCTTTTGACAGAGGACAAACATCACCCTTCTTTGTATATTGACATCACTGATCTATTTGTGTCCCCTTTCAAAGAGGTCATCACACCGCGACGTGATTTTTACAAATGTGATTATGTTGCAAGTAATAACTTCTTTATACAAACTGATTGGGATGGTACGCTGCAGAATAAATAGATAGATGAGGCTACGACATTATTTTACATTAAATTGGAAGAATTTTTTGATCAATTTGTACCTTTAAAAAATAAAACTAGCACTATATAATATTATCCCATTTGGTATAACGCTGCTTCAATAAAAGTCATACGTGAAAAGAGTAATATACATAACAAATGGAAACACTTTGGGAATCCCCGAGATTACGATGAGTTTGCTTTGCTACGTTCTCGTGAAAAACTACTTCAGCAACAATGTTTCAATAAGTATAGCAACTGCATGGAGGATAGGATTCATCTCACTCCCGAGGCTTTTTGGTCATATGTTAAATACAAGTGTGGTGGTTCTAGATTCCTCAAGCAATTAAGTTATCAAGGTAAGTCCATTACTGTTGGCCATGCTATATGTACTGAATTTAATAGTTACTTTAAGACTATGTTTTCTGGTTCTTGCCCTCAGTATGCTAGATCTGTAAATAGTGACGGTGAATGCTGCACCATTGACACAATATCTGGTCTAACCGTAACAAAGGATGACGTTTTTAATATGCTTAAGACGCTAGATGTTTCTAAAGGCCCTGGGTGTGATGGAGTAGCACCCATATTTTTACGCAACTGTACTGAGTCATTAACATATCCTATATATTTATTATTTAAGACATCCTTAAACCAATGCGTCTTTCCTACATTGTGGAAAAAAGCATTTATTATACCGATTCATAAGAAGGATTCAAAAGTGGAAATAAGTAATTACCGTCCAATTTCTATTTTAAACACAATTAGTAAAATGATGGAAAAGGTTGTTTATAACAACATTTATTCTGTAATTATAAAAGGCATTTCACATCATCAGCATGGCTTTTTAAAACGAAAGTCTACCATTTCTAACTTGGCAGAATTTTGTGACTGTTATTTGTGGGATGGAAGACTGTGGACAGGTTGATGTGACCTACACGGATTTTGAAAAAGCTTTCGACCGTGTGGATCACAGCATCCTCTTAGACAAATTGTACAGGCTTGGAATTCATGGTGACTTACTAAGATGGACTACCTCTTATCTCTCTAATCGTTCTCAAGCTTTTGTCATTGTCGATTTCAAGTCTGATTTCATACAAATTCCATCAGGTGTTCCTCAGGGATCACACCTTGGTCCACTTTTCTATTCTGCATACATTTATGCAATGTTTTGAATTTTCAAATCATCTACTTTACGCTGATGACAAAAAGGTGTTCATGAAAATTAACTCGATTAAAGATTGTGAACTAATTCAACGTGACTTGGATAACTTACATTCATATTATGTCCGAAACAATATAACAGTAAATATAAGTAAATGTCAATGTATCCGTTTTAGCCGAAAGAAAAATAAAATTGTTTTTCCATATCACTTTAAAGACGAAAGCATAAAACCGACTGAGATAGTAAAGGATTTAGGAGTTTTCCTTGATTCTAAAATGATGTTTTCCGAGCATGTCAACCATATCGTAAATAGATCATATCGCCATCTTGGGTTCATTGTGAGGACTTGTAAACCTTTTAAAAACATAAACAGTCTTAGATCTATCTACTACGCATATTGTCGCAGTATTATAGAATATGGTAGCTCCATATGGTCGCCGCAATATGCTTTGTATATAAACAGATTGGAAAGAATACAAAAACTCTTCATAAAGCACCTCAATTACAAAACCGGCATGCGGTGTTGTGAAACTTATAATGAGGAGTGCCTTAAATACGGTCTCTTGTCGCTGGAATCTAGACGAGAATTACTTGATATGTGTTTTTTGCATGATATCTTTCACAGTAACATTTACAGTCCTAATCTTCTCGCAGGTATCCAGTTCTGCACTCCTAAGTACCGTACTAGAAAGACCCCACTTTTCAATGTACCTAAAAATCGTACCAAATACGGTATGAACGCTGTCATGACTCAACTACCCAAAATTTATAATAGTAAATATAGTATGTTGATATTTTCAATTTTTCTAAGTCTAACTTTAAACGCAAACTTATCCTGAAGCTGTCTAAAACTAAGAAGCAGTAACTGTCACATAATGTACATCTACTCTATAACTCCATCTGTATTATCACAATTCTGTGAAAATATCAATTTGGAAATCATGTCGTTATAATAGTTATAATAGAACTATAAGGTATACAAAATAACATGTAACATATCTACTTTATTTATTTATATTATTTATTCTATTTTATTCAGTGAATATCATTTTGTTTTTGTTATTTTATTAATTTTATTAAAAGCTGTCAATCTAAATCTAAATATAAATGTATACAAATCACAAAATATAGAACCATATACTGCAATCGTGTGTAAAATATTATGTATTTAGATAATATTAAGTTACAATTTTACCTCTCTGCTTTGTAAGTGTTATTCAGCATGTTGTGAAACTCTGTTATTGGCTAAGTGTGTTAATATGTATTTTAAGGATGTTTGTTAAAAATATGCTGTTGAGTTTCCTAATAAAAAAAATATTTTAATAAAGATAGGACTTTATTTTTTATTTTAATTACGTATTACTACTATAATTACGTATCATTTAACAAATAAACTTAATACTTATATAATTTTAAAAATAGATTAATTTTCTATTTAAATAACGAATACAACATTTTTGTGGGTTTGCTTTTTTAATCATTTATTTTGTAGGTAATATAGGTTTTTTTAATAACCTATGCTAAGTATGCTCTATGGATTAAATATTTTCGGTTTTTATCTGTGAACTGTGAATGAAATGTATTACCTACAGTGAAAGAATTGAAAGAAATAACAGACATGCAAAAGTGGATAAATAATTAATATACGCTGAAAAATTAACTGTGAACTATTTAAACTGAAAGTGTACTGCATAGTTTATATATAATATGTAAGTTGCATTGTTAGTGAATTTATTTTAAAGGATTACCATTAAAATTAAATCGAAAAATAAACGTCATAATATGAAGTGGCGCTGATGCTCTATGCTTTAACATAAGAGCGACAGAGAGATCCTGATATTTTATTTGTCACTATTCACATTCTCCATTTCTCCATCCATTCTTATTTTTTGACAGTCCACAATCCACCTAATAAAAGATTATTCGCAAATTATAAAAGATTTCGATGTTTGTTCAATCATTACAACAATCTCTCACTATGTAATGACACATCTACTGTTAGTAGAAGTAAATAGATACATTCTTCCCTATGTTATTGTGAGAAATATATAAACTTACCTACATTTTTGTTTGCAGATGTGAGAGTAACAATGAAGTATAATTGTAACTGTAAATAAAAAAATAAAGAAAAATCGAATTATCTAGCTTAAAAGTTTATAAAGTTCGAAGCCGCAATGATGAAGAGTACGTTACCGAAGGATAAACCAGGCAAAATGAGAATTAGGGCTTTCCCTGTAAGTACCATTTATGCTTACTTTATCTATAGTGGTTAATAACAGAGATTTTTATGATTTTAACTTCATTTAATTAATGTATATTAAGTTTATTTTGAAGTGGGTACACTAATTATAAATTATGCCTTTTTTTAAATGTGGCAGTAAATTGTTTGGTTTTTAAATTTTATTAAATTTTTAATATTAAAACTTGAACATCGAGAATGTTTTTTTTAATGTGATATATGTTGGGCCATTGGTCTCGACTTTCCTTAAAATGTGTCATCAAATAAATAGAAATCAGAGATAAATAAAACATCAAGAATATACATACATACATACATACAATCACGCCTCTTTCCCGTAGTGGTAGGCAGAGACCACTTCTTTCCACTTGCTACGATCCTTACATACTTGTTTCGCTTCGTTCACTTTCATTATTCCCTTCATACATGCTCTACGGTTTAGGGTACTCTTGACCTGGATCTGATATTTAATTATTATTGAAAGTGAATAATTTTTATTCCATAATTGATAATTGTATTACAAGATATAAAGCAAAAGTTTACTTTCATTAATAAAACTTGGTACTTTCTTTAAGGTACAATGCATAGAAATCAACTTGAGACACCTGGATAAATTTTTACCTTCTATTGCCTTGTGCTACCTGCTGCTTACACCCTCATTGTCTCAATATGGACTGTTAATATACTCTAACATCGTTTAAGAAATATCCCAAGTTAATTTCTCTGCATACCTAGTAAAACTTGTGACTAATACAATTTTAAATAAATAAAATAACTTCAAAAATATTATACTCATATTATTTTAAGATCTTGGTTTTAAAACTGTTTCAATAAACTTTTAATATCTCTGGCAATATGTTTGACATTTATTCAAAAATGGAATACAAATAGTTTCAACTTACAACTAAATTTTTGTGTTCATAATGTCACAATCATAATTATTTTTGACAACTGTGGAATTTTAAACCTTCTCAAAATATAAATAATTTGTAGTATCAATGTTTTACCTATCAATTTATACCTTATACAATTTTGTATAACTAATAGTCAGTAAGCAACACAATGACTAGAAAATTTCAAGTATGGAACTATTCTGAACCATATTATCAAATGTATCCAGACACATGGGTTAGTGTTTTCTTTTAAGAACTCCTTAAAGGAAGAGTCTAGTCTGCCACCAGGGGTTGTTAAATAATAAGGAACATCCAGCCGCTAGTGGGTAAATTAAAAAATAATGCTATTCTGCCACTGTGGGTAAAACAAAACAGAAAACCTTTTTATTCATTAAATAATGAAAGCATGATATAAGTGGAAAGAATGTAACATAAATAATTGCCATAAAATGAAAGTAATCCTATAATATTTTAATTGTTATATGCAAATTTTTATTTTAAAGAATACAGCTTTCATCTTTTCTATTGTTTGATTATCCTGCTGCCATAATTGCATAGTTTCCAGTTTTATACTTACATATTGATCAAAAAGTTCTAAAGATGTGAATTCTGGACTCATATACTGTCTTACAATCAGATGCTTATTAGTTACAGTAAATAAAAAAAAAACTTTGTAATCTAGTAATAACAAGTAAAGTATGACACATTCCAATAAGTATTAACTTTTTTGTGGTATAGCTTTTTCTGTTAGTCTAGTGCTATAGTAACTGTACTCACGCTTCCATACATATATTAAAAATTGAACCTTGTCAGTTTGCATTAATGAAAAAAGTCTAATACTTGCAACAGAATAGCTTTATTTTATAACTTAGGTACCACTATTGACAGGATATTTCTTTTTATTTAACCACTGGTGGCATTAATTTTTTTAACATCTTTACAATTCTATATTCATTAAGTATGTATGTGCATGTCAATTACATGCCTTAAGTGCAAAGCACGCTATAATGTTCTGGATTCCAACGTTTTTTTTAATATTTAAATGAAATAAATCATAAAAAGTGTTGCTGCAGATTTCTTAGACATTATTAAATAGTAGACTTGCAATGAATATTTGTTTATTATTAAGTATTTGGCCTAATCAACTATTTTTATCCTATTTGGTTGAATACTGAATACCTAGGTACTATTCGGCTGAATATCAAATACACATGTAAGAAGTTTTTTGTAGGCAGATAATTGGTAAAATGATTTCTTTATTTTATAATACGTTTTTTTCTTGTAATCATTAAATTAGTCATAGGTACATTTTTTTTTTTTTATAGGAAAAGGGTGACAAACGAGCACACAGTCCACCTGATGGTAAGTGGTTGCTGCGGCCCATAGACATCTACATCTATCCTCTATTACAAATCAAAATGTAGATGCGTTGTCACCCGTGAGGACTAAGATGGAATGCCTCATTTCCAGTAAAAAGGGCCTCCGGCCACCTGCACTCACCAAGCGAAACGCAGAGGTAAATCTCTACTTCACACTGGTTTTCTGTGAGGTCGTGGTACCACCCCGGTTCGAGCCGGCCCATCCGTGCGACAGCAAAAGCTGCCGCGTGGCTCTACATATTATAAACATATTATAATCAACTACCATATTATAAAATTTTAAAAAGTACAATGAGAAATTCTATGCATTTAAATTATCGTAATTAAAGTGGAAGTATGATAAAGGCGCAGAAAGGCTAATTTTTCTTCATGTTCAGGCAGTAGTTTACTCCTTTTCTTCTCATAGACAATCCCAGCTTCAGATAATATACGCTCTGAAGAATAAACACTACTTCCTTTCCTTTGAATACTTTTGCCTATTCGAATTTAATAGAATATTATTTGAATATATTCGGCCAGGAAGTCTGCAGGATATTCAGTATTCGGCGTGTGGCCGAATATATTTTTCGTTGCAAGTCTATTATATCATCATTGGCTTAACATGTTTAAATTTTATTTATCATAAACATGACAATATTATGGTTCAAAATTTTTAATATATTCATTCCAATTTTTGTGATTTTTTATTGTCCTTTAGATGACTATGGATGAAAAATATGTGGAAAGTATATGGAGTTTATTAAAGAATGCAATACAAGAAATACAAAAGAAAAATAATTCTGGACTTTCTTTTGAAGAATTGTATCGTAATGCATATACTATGGTTCTCCATAAACATGGAGAAAGACTTTATACAGGTTTAAAAGAAGTTGTAACACATCATCTTGAAACTAAGGTATTTATATTTTGTCACAAAAGATGTTGAAACAAAAGTTAGTGTAAATTTGTCATCAAAACAACTCATTTTGAGTAATTTGAATTTTTATGTGAATAGGCTAATTAATATGGCATTGTTTACTTTTGGATTCCTTTTTTAATATCATCATTAATCCTTTAGATTTTGCATAAATTTTACCACCACATAATAATGTTTTCAGGTACGGGAAGATGTTCTCCATTCTCTTCATAATGGGTTTTTGCAAACCCTGAACTATGCATGGACTGACCATCAAACAAGTATGGTAATGATTCGTGACATACTTATGTACATGGACAGGGTATATGTACAACAAAATGATGTTGACAATGTGTACAATCTGGGTCTTATAATTTTTCGAGATCAGGTAATTAAGGTTTAATAATTTTTTAACAAATTGGTCTTGACAGTAACCATATAGTATAACTAGTGCACATGGCTACTGATGACTTATGAAACTGAAACATGGTATGTGCTGGCCGTATGAGAAAGCTCAAAGTCACTCAACATGAACAATTATCGTATTTTCAACAAAATCTATAACAAAATATCGTCACAAGAACAAGACTAACTACCATAGTCCTTAAGAATAGTAAGCTGAAATAGTAATGGACCAGCCATAAGCTCAAATAATTGACAACCAATGTAAAGAAAGGTTCACGAGTGGCAGCTTGACTTAGGCAAGTGTAGTATTAGGTGACTTAATGGAATGACCACTTAATGAAAGAATGCAGGCGCCTTAGGACTGTACTTTGTGGCAATCTATAGGAGAAGCCTATATGCAGCAATGGAGTTATGGTCTCAATCCTGTATGGTAGAGGCAGTTTACAAATATAAATTGCACAACCCGAAAGAATTATTTGTAGGCTATACAAACACTTGTTCTGTGCGAGATTTGGCACTGTAACTCAATGCTATGCCACTGTGCCATGAGGCAGTCATATACTATAGTATAAATACTACAATATTTTTTTACTTAAAAAGATCCCATTGCACAAATAATTTCTCACATCTGCTTATGGTTCTTAGTATCTGAACATTCTGATGATTGTGAGAACTATCAGCCTTTTTTACAACACTTTTTATATACTCATACAAATATAATTTATATTAACATCTAGCTTATATTTTTAACAACCAGGTAGTACGTTATGGCTGTATTCGAGACCATCTGAGACAAACTCTTCTGGAGTTGGTGGCAAGGGAGCGCCGTGGTGAAGTTGTAGACCGCCTGGCAATTCGAAATGCCTGTCAAATGCTTATGGTATTAGGAATCAACTCACGAGCCGTTTATGAAGAGGATTTTGAAAAACCTTTCTTGCATCAATCTTCAGAATTTTATAGGGTAAGAATTATTTTCAAAAGTTTATCTGTTTTTCTTATTATAAAAGACTTGTGCATACAAATCAACTGATATTATGTGGATTGCGTGATACATAGACTTATTAAAAAATAAAATGCAAATGCAATTGAGCCCGTACGAATAAGGTAGGAAAAAGAGATAATCTCATTACCAGAAAAGAAAACTGCACGTTTTCACAACTCATCATATGAAAGGTTAATGCTACCTGGTATTTTAAGAGGGATTGATCCTTTCCTGGTCCCATATGTTCTATTAATTCTGGAGCTACGTTAAAAAAAACTAACAACATTGCAATTTCATGTAAAGGCTAAGCACTTATATGAATGCCGGCAATTGGCTTATGCGCTAGCCGTCCAGTTAACTGATTAAACCATCTGTCTGTGAGATATACATAATGACAGTCATCATAATTTCTTGTCTTCCAGATGGAATCTCAAAAATTTCTAGCGGAGAACAGTGCCGCGGTATACATTGCACGCGTTGAGGCACGTATTGGGGAAGAGGCGGAGCGTGCAAGGCACTACCTGGACGAGACCACAGAACCACGCGTCGTCGCTGTTCTAGAGCATGAACTCATCGAGCGCCATATGAAAACTATAGTGGAGGTAAAGTTTTATTTATTTTTATAAAATATATTTTGAGTATTATAATTTAAGCTAATTTTAGTAAAGGCCATTTGGAGATTTCAAAAAATCTGCTTCCTTACACATTTGCAAACTTTTGTCATAACTAAGATAACTTTGTCTACATGTTTAGTATAGAATAGGAAGTTAACAATTTTATCCAAAGTAAGATGTTCTACACAAGGCTGTATAAAATAAAATCATTTTTAATCAATGTAGATTACAAGGAAACTTCTTGAAAGTCATTTGTGACTTTACCACTGCTGGTTCAAATAAAATCTTCTGCCCTGGGAAGAACCAACAAGAAACAAAGCAGGACTATTTTATCAAAGAATTATTATAGTACTATAGATTACATGATTGTTAATAACCCCTGGGAATGAGGTGATCGCTATCATGCATAATCATATATATGTTTTCATGCTTAATTGTATAAAATATTATATTGTAAATTATTATAAAAAGTCCCATTGAGTTTCTTGCATATCAGGACAAAGGATTTTTTCCGAACCAGTGGTAAAACTTAAATGACTTTCAATAAGTATTCTTGTAATCTTTATTGATTATATATTCTATTCTATACTAACCACTTAACCGTCCACCCCGCGCGAGTGATTCTCGTCTCACCTGAATTTCTTACACTTTAAAAGTCCACAAACAAAAATGGCAAAATATTATTTTTACTTTTTTTTTTCTAAATATTTTATTACTATTATACAGATAAAATTCACTCTCACAGATGACAAATTTCAAATAGCACTATCTATATTTTTTACTGTATTAATAACAGCTGTCTTTTGCACTGTACATGTTTAAAACGAAAGATGTCGTTTGGTGACTACAGTCACAATGGACAGGTGAGGCAACAATTGTTTTGGGGATTGTAGTCACCGTGGACGGTTGAGTAGCTATGCAGAAAATCAATGGATCCAGGTGGTTCCGCGCCATTCTTTATAGTATTCTTGTGTTTTATTATGATTGGTGTGGAGAAATTATTTCAATTACTTAGCTTAACTTTTTTATCAGTTCTTTATAACACGTAATATTTTTTTATACAAGAGTGTATGGCCACAGTTCACCTGGTGGAAAATTGATACTATGGCCCAAAGATATGTACAGATGTAAAGGATAGATATCCTTAGTAAAGAATCAAAATGCAGATTTGTTATGGTCTCTGAGCTAAGAATGTCTTATTACCAGTAAAAAAGATCTCATTAATAACTTAAATACAAAAAGGGTGTCAAGTTCCGTTATGCAGCTTGGCACCACCGCGATAACGGATGTCGTTTGTATCCCTAGGGATATCATACATTTTTTAAATTATTTAATCTTTTATTAATCGAAGTAAATAGACAACCTTCAACATTTTTGTCTTGCGTTCATTCATTTTTTTTTATTTTAAATTTAAGGCTATAATTAAACGTCAACAAAGTTATTCATGTGGATAGTTTCAAACACTGAACTAACCGCACCAATCTGTCGACACCGAACCAGCTTTTCCTTGATGTCAAATTTCAAGTTTCTAGGTAACCTTGAAATTGTCTAGGTTTTTGATAATCAGTGAATCAGTAAGTGACAAAAATGGCACTTTCCAGACTTTTATAAATCAAGAACAAGAGATTCATAAAATAAATGAACTAATATAATATCTTTTAAAAGATATCTTTAGTCAACAATTTATATTAATCTTTATTATTAGAACCTATTAGAACAACTGCTAATTTATTTAATTAACCATTCTAGAACCCATATCAATGTTTTAATAAATATAACAAATCTTTACAAAAGATTTTCTTTTACAAAAGTAAGACGAACAACCTTAACGGTCCAATAGACTGTAGGTAATCTTGAAAAGAGGGACTGGTTGAGATACGGTGATATCGAAAAGAGGGAGTGAGATACTGTGTTAGTTATACCAACTGTTTTATTACGATAAGGAAAAAATAGGGTGCAATAGGTAAACAATATAGCAGCCTATGGCATAGATATTTTTAAAGTTAATTGTTATTTCATTAACTTTTTCATAATCAAATTTTTTTATCAATAAATACTACTAATTAAAGTATACTTTTTATTTAATGGCCGGTTTAAGGTTTAGTGGGTTACAGATTATTTATTTTTTGAATTGTGTTATTTAGTTCGCTTTAGATTTAAAAAAAAACTGTTTTACGTGGTAGAGCCATGCTGCAGCTATATTAGTAGTGTAGTTGTAGCACGAATGGGTCGGCTCGACCGGGGAAGGACCACGCTTTCACAGAATACCAGTGTAAAATAGCAGCTTAACACTGCTGTGTTTCGTATAGTGAGTGTGGAGAACCGGAGATACTTTTTACTGGAAAAGAGGCATTCCATCTTAGTCCTTACGGGTGATAACGCATCTGCATTTTAATTCGCAAACGAGGATAAATGTCTATGGGCCACAGCAACCACTTCCCGTTAGGTGGACTGTGCGTTCGTTTGTCACCCTATCTTATAAAAAAAACTTTTTTTTTTCTTAACGGTAAAAAGTGAGCCGGTACATTTCCCGCGGCGATTTGTTTTATTTGGCGGACTAGCGTAGCGTGATTGTGGTGCGAGTGGTGGTTCTGCGCAGATGGAGAACTCGGGCGTGGTGCACATGCTGCTGCACACGCGCACGGCGGAGCTGGCGTGCGTGTACAAGCTGCTGTCGCGCGTGCCCGAGGGGCTGCGCACCGTGGCCGACGCCGTGTCGGCGCACCTGCGCGAGCAGGGCCGCGCGCTCGTCACCGACACGCACCACAACACCAACGCGATCGCCTTCGTGCAGGTGCCACTCGCACTTACAAATATTAAACGTTACAATCTCATACAAGCAACCACTACCTCATACAAATATTAACCATTTAAATCTCATACAAGCACTATTCCATGGAAAAATTAACCATTACAATCTCATGCACACTACCCCATTCAAATATTAACCTTTACAATCTCATATTTGCACTATCCCACTGATATATTAACCATTACAATCTCATACGCACACAATCCCACAGAAATATTAACATTACAATCTCATTCGCGCACTATCCTATAGAAACATTAACTATTACAATATCATATAGCCTGTATCAAATACCCCTACAAACCTAGGAAAGGTTAAGTGTAATTAAAAAATTGATTTCAATTATTTTACTTTATTTCATTCATTTCAGCCTACCGACTTAACGTCGATAAAGTCCACTGCTGAACATAGGCCTGCCCTGTACAGACACGCTGAGCAAACGGGTTGACAACCACAGTTTTTAATTATTTAATTACTATTTGAAAAACGATGCTGTCCATCTAGTTTGTTTCCCTCTGTCGCCTATTACAACACCCACGTAATAATATGGGGTAGTGGTGGTACTTACACCGTCACTACACGGTCAACAAAGCCTAACCTCTCACTACCCGCTAATGTACACGATATTACACTTACAAATATATCATCGCAAGCACATTAATGCATATTATTCGTACAGGGCAACGACATCCTTTTATAACCATGCAGTTTTATCTCGAAAATAGTTTCGTATATTATATAACCGTCGCACGAAATTTTTGTTGAAACATTTTTAAGGCGAACATGCTTCAGAAACCTATTTGATCAAACGATTTCCATTTCATAAAAACATTTTAAACTCCATTAAACTAAAAGCTTAACCCAGAGTTTTTTAAAATTAAAACCTCCAGTGATTTGGAAGAAATTTAGAATAAAGATGATTGTTTTATATAAGAGCTAGATCATTAGACTTACAGTTAAAAAGTTAAACTTACAGACTATATACGTCCCACTGCTGGACACAAGCCTCCTCTCATTTCTAAGAGGGATTTAGGACAAGGAAGTATCGTATCCGCCGCGCTGCTCCAATGCGTGTTGGCGAACTTCACGTCTTCGAATTTTTTTTTCTTATTTCTCAGACATGCAAGTTTCCTCACGATGCTTTCCTTCACCGCCGAGCATGTGGTAAATCAGCACTTAAAATTGCAATTAACAATTTCATTGTTGCCTGCGGGGAACGAACCCACTCGGGCTCTAGTTTTTAATTATAGATAAACCTAGCAAGCTAACAGCATAGCAAAGTGGCGAAGCAATCAGCTTTGTAGCGGTTACTAACGGAAAAAAAAGTTTTCAAAATAGGAGGTTCAGATGCCTGGATGATCAGTAATCGATTGCTGAAAACAGAATTTGAAAATTCGAAACCGTTATCGAGATAATCGTGGGACAGACGGACAGACATCGTGAAATCAATAAGTGACTTCGCAAGCTTCGCCACTTAATAAATGATGATTTTTCTTTTTTATACAGGTTTAGTTGTTTTATGCAAATATTATAAAATTTCAGAATTTGCTGGATCTGAAGGATAGATTTGACCATTTCCTTCACAACTCCTTTAACAACGACAAAATATTCAAACATATGATTGCTTCCGATTTTGAATATTTCCTTAACTTAAATAATAAGTCTCCAGAGTTTCTATCGCTGTTTATTGATGGAAAATTGAAGAAGGGAGAAAAAGGAGTAAGTTTACTTTGCAACTTTTGTTAATATATTATTAATTAAGATAAAAGTTATATTTGATAATCAAAGTTTTACTCAATCTAATTTTTCATTCAGTAAATGAAATGAAACATTTTATAATGTTATATTTTTTTAAATTTTACATGGTATAGTCATACTGCAGCAGACGCACAAATTGGTGGGCTCGACCAGGGAGGGAATACAAAATAGCAACTTAATGGTGCTGTGTTTCATATGGTGAGTGTATGGAAGCGGTGACCCTTTTACTGGAAACGAGGCATTCCATTTTAGTCCTCAGGGTGAACATAGTATCTGCATTTTGATACTTAATTGAGGATAGAACACGAGGCATGCCACAGCATCCACTAACTATCAGATGCACTGTGCTTGTTTTGTGTCACAGTTATTCTATAAAAGTAAATATTATTTGTCAGATGAGTGAACAGGAGATAGAAGCAGTATTAGACAAAACAATGGTCCTGTTTCGTTTCCTCCAAGAAAAGGATGTTTTTGAACGCTATTATAAGCAACATCTTGCTAAGCGCTTATTGCTCAACAAATCCGTCTCTGATGATAGTGAGAAGAATATGATCTCTAAATTGAAGGTAAGTTAATTATGTATAGTCTATATAAATAAAATGATACAGGTTTTCAGTTGTGTGCTAGGTTTTCGTAGTTTTATTTCTTAGACACATATTTAAAAAAAAAATATTGTGATATCTCAATTTAGTGTAAAGTTATTAAAATTTTTAGAAACAACGATTTTTATAAGGTGTTCAGTGCTGTGTGTTTTCTTGATATATCAAGCAACGCGGACAAAGCAGCGGGTTTGTCATTATCATCATCATCAGCTAGTTACTATATATTACTCCTTCATAATTCCTAATAGTGTTTTAAGTTTTATAACATTTTAACATTTTATTTTATTAATATCATAAAGCCAGTAGCTGAATATTTAAATATTATTTACGTCATCACTGTCACCGAGTCCAATGCTGAACATGGATCTCTTCCATAGTGGAGAGGCTTGTCATAATCCCAACACTATAGGCGGAATGGCAATCGCAGTACCAAGTGCCTTGTAGCCATCTGATATTGAGATGGATACCGCTATCTGTCAAAGACTACAAGATTATTTTAGGCATTCCTTTTAGTCGCTTCGTAAAGCAACCGTGGGATGAGAAAAAGGTGGGATAACATTCACACTTAAAACCACAGTATAACATAAATTATAGACAACTTCTGCAATAAGTGTTTTATAGTAGTCTAAATCAGTCTTAAGAATAGCATTCATTATCAGGCCTAAAACTGTGGGTTTTACTTTTATTTTAATTATTTTTCCCAGAAAGACGGTTTATTAAAAGATATGGAGCCTCGGGTGTTTCATTGTATAATTGGCGATGTCTCGCACATAGAAAATTCCAATGATTAACAGCAAACCTGTTTTTTGACTAAACCATTCCTGCATTCCTCCCCTGCTCTCATTATTCTGCAAAATTCTTTACAAATTTCTAAGAAATATTAAGTTCGTAAGTTTCTTGCGTTTTCTTAAAAATGATTTACTAGTAGAGATAAATATTGAGTAAAATCCTGCTTAAAGTCTACTTAAAATCTCTTACATTTTCCTTTATTTTGTTCAATTCATTAACTGTAAAGAATTTTGCAGATGAAATTTTTAATTGAGAGACTTTAAGCAAGATGGCGTAAATGATTTATTCCAATAATAGTTAGAATTAGAATTTTACCTAGTTCGTATTGTAACAACAATGCAAGAAGATTGGTATTATAAGTACTGTAGAAATAATTATTATTAATGAATGATAGCAAAAACATTAAATTCAAATATTCTATACTTTAGAGAACAATTATTGTATAATATGTGTTTATGTAACTCGTTTCTTGGAAACAACACTAATAATATGGATGAAGGTTTATGTTTAGATGTTTTACATACATCCCTAAGAAAAAAATTCTAACCCCGAACAAAGCTCGGGGTACCTTACCACATAAATTAGTTTCTATTTGAAACTAATGCAATGAATAATAATGTATTAATTTCATGTAACAAAAATATCACAATATATTAAGAAGTTTTAACAGTGGTACAGCCACGCGGCAGCTTTTGCTGTCGCACGGATGGGCCGGTTCGAACCGGGGTGGTACCACGACCTCACAGAAAACCAGCGTGAAGTAGAGGTTTACCTCTGCGTTTCGCTTGGTGAGTGCAGGTGGCCGGAGGCCCTTTTTACTGGAAATGAGGCATTCCATCTTAGTCCTCACGGGTGACAACGCATCTACATTTTGATTTGTAATAGAGGATAGATGTAGATGTCTATGGGCCGCAGCAACCACTTACCATCAGGTGGACTGTGTGATCGTTTGTCACCCTTATCATATAAAAAAAAGGTTCCACTAGGCCACAGGTTTTGTTTGATCATCACACAATTACAGGCTGTGAGAAATTCTATCTTATGTTCAGAGGTAACAATGCACCCTTACCCTATACCCTTCTTTGTTTGAAGTTGGCTGCAGATGTCCATGGACTGTAGTGTCCACTTACCACCAGGTGGACTGTATGTAGTACTCTATTATTCCAATTAGATAATTCATAACGCATTTCTTTTTTTTTTATTTGTATTGTCTTGCATAAGACTCGGGGTCTGCAAAAGTAGAAATATATCCAATTTAATTATTTTTTAAGAATGCATTTATTATGAAAGAGTGTACTTAGAGCTCATTAATATGCTGGCACAACACAGTAGTACAACTCTAAAATTTTGCCTAAACCTGAGCCAACTTGTTTGATTCAAAAAACTAAAACAATATTACACTGACGCGCATATCTGAAATGTCTCACACCATTAACCTAACATATTTAAAGAGATGTAATACCTACCAACACGATTTGACGTGAATGAAGTTTTGTTTTAATTTCATAATAAACATTTTAATTACTTTTGTATTCAATTTAAAATATTTTTTATAAATTAAAGTCATGAGATTTTAAGTTTCGGTTATTAAAATAAGTAAAAACAGCGGTCGTTTTTTTTTTAAATGCAAACAGAATGATACCCACACTAAAACCCCATTATACTTAATTTACAAAATTATATTTTCTGTAACATATTTTGTATTTTTTCCAGACTGAATGTGGTTGTCAGTTTACATCGAAGCTAGAAGGAATGTTCAAAGATATGACTGTTTCGAATACCATTATGGAAGAATTTAAAGAGCATGTGCTTTCTTCAGGGGTATATTTTTATTTACTAAATCTTACCATATAGCATTATATTAAAGTATTTTTAATTTATTAATTTTGTTACTACGATCTAGTAAGATATTGTTAAAGTTAATAATTATTAATTGCAGACCAATCTTCATGGTGTTGATCTATCGGTTCGCGTTTTGACCACCGGGTTTTGGCCGACCCAAAGTGCTACACCCAAATGCAATATACCCACAGCCCCGAGAAACGCATTTGAAGTTTTTAGGAGGTAAGGATAGTTTGGGTTATTATTAGTAGTTTGGTCGTAAACAATTTGATGTTGATTACAAAGATTTCTATTTATACTAGTTCAGAATAAAAAAAAAATCTAGTTTTTAGTAATATGATGCTCAACAAACAATGGGGAGAGACCCTTTTTACTGGAAACGAGGCATTCCATCTTAGTCCTCATGGGTGACAACGCATCTGCATTTTGATTCGTAATCGAAGATAGATGTAGATGTCTATGGGCCACAGCAACCACTTACCATCAGGTTGACTGTGCTCGCTTGTCACCCTTATCCTATAAAAAAATGGGGAAGGTTGGCCGGATCTTTTACTACCATAAAACTGTCAGAAATGACAGAGGGGATGTATAATCATAGTATGAAGATGAATGTTATCTTACATTTATTTTGAAAGAAATTATTTGAAAAATAATATAGAAAAATTGATATCTTACCTGAAAAACAAAATATAAAATCATTTGTGCATATTTAAAATATTTAGAACAATTTAATTGTTCTTATGTTCTGTTTAAATTTAATTGTATTAAAAAATAATATAAAGAGCAATGGCAGACTTTCATACATAAAATTAGTTGAGAAGAAATGGTAGCGTCTATATACCAAAAATATCTTAAAATGTTAAACGTCAGTCCCTTAATAACTCTGTCAAAGAATTTTGTACTGAGAAGGCGTCAAAAAAAAGATATTTACATTTGAACCTTTTTACGTTATGTCCTATGTCACTTGGAAAGAGTCATGCTTCCTGTGGTTGTTTGATGTTAGCTTGATAAATAATACATAATTGAGAGTTTTTAGATTATTGTATCTCTATTATATATTTGCATACCATGAATGTATATTTCTGGCCTGGCTCCAAGGCTTTTGTATCATAGTGACATTCTCAGAAGGGCTAGAACCCAGAGCCGTGAAGCCAGTAAAAAAACAGTGACTTTTTATTTTAGCTAGTGTTTGCATAACATTAAATGGAATTGTTACATAGTACTATGACTGAGATAATTTATTATTGTAGGAAATTCTTTGTAAGAGACTTATTCTCAGCCATATCACTTTTATTGTTATTACGAGGGTGGATTGAAAAGTACTCGGCCTAACACAGATCCATTCAATTCTAAAAATCAAATCTACCCACATTATTTAGTTCAGTTCAGACTAGTTCATTGTGTGAAGTTCAAAACGTGTGCGATAATTAGTTGTGATTTTATAAATTTATTAACAAAGTAATCGGACATAATTTCCGCGAATGGAGCAAATCGAGCAGCGTGCCGTCATTAAGTACCTCCATAAGAAGGGGCTATCATCAAAAGCCATCCATGATGACATGGTCAGTACATTAGGCGATTGTGCTCTGTCATATTCATCCGTCAAAAAATGGATAGCAGAATTTAAGCGTGGTAGAGAGAGTGTGAAAGATGAACCCCGCTCTGGAAGGCCTTCGACGTCAACTACTGACGAAAATATTAAAAAAGTACTTGATTTAATAATGGGAGACCACAGATTAAAAATTAGAGAGATAGCCGAGATTATAGGCATCTCTTATGAACGAACTCAAAACATCATTGTCAACGAGTTGGGTTTCCACAAGGTGTCTGCAAGGTGGGTTCCGCGACTGCTTTCAGTTGAACAAAAAAGGACGCGATTGACTATTTCCGACTGTTTGGAGTTATTTGAAGCCGATGCAGATGATTTTTTGAATCGTTTTGTTACTATAGACGAAACATGGGTTCATTACTGTACACCGGAAACAAAACAACAATCAAAACAGTGGAGAAGACCTGGTTCACCACCCCCTAAAAAGGCTAAGTCGATTTTGTCGGCAAATAAGGTGATGGCTTCAGTATTCTGGGACTCGAAAGGTGTGATTATGATTGATTATCTTGAAAGGGGTCAGACTATAAACTCTGATTACTACTGCACCTTACTACGTCGTTTACGAGAGGAAATAAAAGAAAAACGTCGAGGAATGCTCAGAAGAAAAGTCCTGTTTCATCAAGATAACGCCCGTGTTCACACGTCAGTACAGTCAATGGCTGAAATTCACAACTGTGGCTTTGAACTGTTACCGCATCCGCCGTATTCACCTAATCTGGCACCATCAGACTTCTTTCTGTTCCCTAACCTAAAAAAGCACTTGGGAGGTCAAAGATTTTCGACAAACGACGAGGTCAAAGCAGCTGTAGACGCATATTTTGACTCTAAGGAAGAATCATTTTTTTTCAATGGTCTAAATGCTTGGAAGGGGAGGTGGCAAAAGTGTATTGAACTTGATGGTGATTATGTAGAAAAATAAAAATATAACTGATTTAGTATGTGTTTATTTTCTTGGTTAGGCCGAGTACTTTTCAATCCACCCTCGTATTACTGATATTACAGTTATTACTTATAATAACTTAATATAAAAATATTTTGTGTGTTGTGTTGGTAGTGTTACAAAGTGTATACGAAAATAGTATGAATATACTAAATGGCAACATTTGTATAGATTAAAATGATTTAAGTCATTTGATATTCCCAAAAATGTTTGTTTTTTTCTGTGGCTTTAATTAAAATACATTTTTATTTGAAAAATCATAGAAAAATTATAAAACTCATTTTATATATAACTTATTTCTAGACGCTATAATTTTTCTCAACTATTTTTTGCCATTGCTCTTTTATTGTATAGTTTATCGACCGCAACTTACGCAGGTTTGTCTGTTAACCAGAGTAACACTTCTCTTGCATGCTTGCAAGCAACTAATGAAATTCTGTATCTCTCGTCTGGACGCCAATATCTTAATAAAGATAATTAAAAAATTCCATCGTCAGTATAAGCAAAATAGATTAGAAATATTCGAATATAATTGATAAACTTTATAAGATTTTTACGTAAAATTGATAGATCTTCAATTTTCATTTTAGACGTTTTGCCATATCTCACTTAATTTTTAGTAAAAAATGAGTTTTAAAGTGTTTTTTTTTCGATAATTAAACTACTTATCGAAAAATATAAGGTCCGTGCGTTTTGTCTTGACCGGACTGAAGTTAGTCATGAGTGACTGCATAGAGATATAGCCTTTAGAAACAAAATGGTTACAAGAAGTGCGGACTGTAACTAAGACTAGATATGTGAATATTGCGCGTTAGCAATTACGTAAATACTCGATTGTCGTCATTATCGATTATGGATCGATTACTAGATATGTGAATATTGCGCGTTAGCAATTACGTAAATACTCGATTGTCGTCATTATCGATTATGGATCGATTACTAGATATGTGAATATTGCGCGTTAGCAATTACGTAAATACTCGATTGTCGTCATTATCGATTATGGATCGATTACTAGATATGTGAATATTGCGCGTTAGCAATTACGTAAATACTCGATTGTCGTCATTGTCGATTATGGATCGATTACTAGATATGTGAATATTGCGCGTTAGCAATTACGTAAATACTCGATTGTCGTCATTATCGATTATGGATCGATTACTAGATATGTGAATATTGCGCGTTAGCAATTACGTAAATACTCGATTGTCGTCATTATCGATTATGGATCGATTACTAGATATGTGAATATTGCGCGTTAGCAATTACGTAAATACTCGATTGTCGTCATTATCGATTATGGATCGATTTTTTTATATTTCTAATAGTTAATTGCTATGCTCTTTCTTCATTAGAGTGTAAATGCAACATGTTTTAATACAATGATTATGATGATGTACATTAAAGATTTATTGAAAAATTGCTTAATAAGTTATTTTAGGGTTACTGAAATAAATTGTTGTCCCTGTCAATATTGTGTATTTACTTTATATACAAACGTACTTCGTTGTATCCCTTGGTGGAGGCTTATGTTCAGCAGTGGACTTGTGAAGGGCTGTAATGATGATGATGAATAAGATTTTTTGTAACCTTTATTCCACAATAGATGTATTGTGATTTGATATGAAAGCTAAAACATATCTTCAACTACTAAAAGTACACAAATCGAAACAATGATATTTGCATCATCCATTGAAATATTTTTTATTTTATCGTTATTTTTCACACGTAGATTAAAAATAAAAGAGTAGAGTTGTATGTTAAGAAAGTTTGTGATAAAGTTAGGCAACAATAATATTTTAACTTAACCTAGTATGAAAGAGACTGTAAGCTGATATGTATCCTCGTAACAATTAAGAAATACTGTTGTCATAATTTATTTTAATGTAATAAATAATCTAATAAAGAATATATCCGCTTCAGTGCTATCACTCATTGAATTAAAAAGTCTGCAAGTATGAATGAGGTATGTATTTTGCTAATAGTTTATACGTACCGATTGAACATGTAATCGAAGTTTACTTTTGGTATTAGTGCAGTGTGTTCCGCACTGCACTAATACCAAAAGTAAACTAGCTAGTTTAAAGTGTTTTAGAAGTTCATGCGAATCTACGAGTACTGATTTTTATGATTTTATGTTATGTCGGCAACGTTCCTTCGAATTCGTAAGGGAGGTAAGTGATGTCTTATGCAACGCGCCTTATGTGTACTATCATTAATTTGTGTTTATAATCTAAATATTTTAAAAATTTATTTTTAATTGACTCTAGACGTTTTATATATATATATATATCGAGTACTGTGGAGAAAGTTGTTTCTTTTTTAAAATCCTTCGAGCATGACCATATAAGAAAACTTAAATCTAGAAGTCCCCCCACTCGCAATAAAGTCAAATATGGTCATCAAATAAAAGTTTATTAGAATAACTAGCCCCCATGTGCTAAATTCGAACCGCCCGATAAGGTAATTCGTTCCAAAAATATTAAGGAACAAATTTGTGTTGCAGCTTCTACCTGGCGAAGCACTCGGGGCGGCAGCTGTCGCTGCAGCCGCAGCTGGGCAGCGCCGACCTGCACGCCACGTTCCGCGCGCCGGGCGCAGCCGCGGCCGCCTCGCCGCCGCGCTCCCCCCCGCACCCGCACCCGCACGCCGCCCCCTCCTCCGCCGCGCCCGCACCCTCCCCCTCCCCCTCCCCCGCGCCCTCGTCCACCTCCGCGACCGCACTTGCGCCCGTCGCCGCCGCGCCCGCTGCCGCCGCGCCCCGCAAGCACATCATACAAGTGTCCACCTTCCAGATGTGCGTTTTGTTGCTGTTCAACAAGCGCGAGCGGCTCACTTATGAGGTACGCTCAATTTACGGATACAAATATAAATCATGAGTCATGGCTTGAATAATAAAAATTAAACGATTTTAGAAATTATAACATGGCGTTTAAAAAAATTCAAATACACTACACTTTTTTGCCTATTCTTCTCTGAAAATGTTATATTTTTACGATCCAATATAGATTTAACGTTCATAAGAACTTTAAAAAGCCTAAATTGAATAAAAAGTTTCTAACTTAAAGTAAAATAATATAATCAGGTGTTACTTTACGGAAATCCATTATATTAAAGTTGGTAAAAATGATTTTGCCTACATATGCTCAATGAAATAAAATAATGTGTCTTACCTAGTTTGAAGAGCACCTCCCGCCCTCCCTCAATTGTGTGCACTATCCCCGTCACCACTACTCCCACCACCACTACTCTCATTCCCGCTACACTAGAAAAGACATACCACCGATGACAATACAACACATATTTCGCCTCTACACAAAGCATTCACCTGAGGTGAAGTAGACTCGGTGTACTCGGAGGCTGACCGCCAAGATCAGCCACTGCAGATAATCTTCATCATCCTCATTTTATTTAATTGAGTGGATGTAGGCAAAATAAAATTTTCTCAACTTTAATTAAAGTAATATTTTCTTTTCAAAACTTGTATTTATTATTCTTTTGTGTAATATGATTTCAACCGACCTAAGAGTATATCTATTTAGTAGATGCAATATTATAATATGTTTTGGGCCTGCTAATTTCATAATATTAATATAACTAATTAAGAGAAACAGGAAATAAAAAAAAACTTTATTTTTATTCACAGAATACCAGCGTAAAATCAGCTTAACTCTACTGTGTTTCGTTTAGTGAGTGTAGAGAACCGGAGACCCTTTTTACTAAAAAAGAGGCATTCCATCTTAGTCCTCACGGCTGACAACCCATCTGCATTTTATTCGCAAACGAGGATAGATGTAGATGTCTATGGGCCACAGCAACCACTTACCATAAAGTGTACTGTGTGCTCGCTTGTCACTAGGCTTGCCAACTCCAAAAAAGGCATTTCCGGGACTACCCAGCTCGACATCCGGGACTTGGGTATATTACGCGGGACACAACACACCACATACAAATTGGTTAAGCAAACAAACATATTGGTTATAAAATTCACTGCATTTTTGATCAAAATTAATGTCAATTTGTAGTTCAACCTTGACGTGTTCAACAAATAGCTTATTTCTGCTGTCTGTCCATGCATTTCCACAGAGAGAAAACACTCTCTCTGCTGATGCATTTGAAAGTAGTATCGAAGCTACGGCTAAGGTGTAGTTGGTACGAGATAGATACTAATATCATATAATCACCGATTTCCGGGACAAAAGGCGTCCCGCAAGGGGTTAAAGCGGGACGGTCCAAAATTTACCCAGAAGCGGGACGTCCCGGAAAATCCGGGACGGTTGGCAAGCCTACTTGTCACCCTGGTCCTATAAAACAAAAAAAAAACATTTTCTCCAAATATCAACCTCAGCAGGCAACCTGATAATTGTATAGATGAAAAAAAAATATTTTTCTTTGAAATAAATCAAAAATGTGTCAGTTACATATAATATACTGAACATAGAACACAAATATCCATGTTGGAGAAACTTAGCACTTATTCTGTATATACTGTAACAAACTATTCCACTTCTGATGGTAGAAATTATTTCCCAACATACAACTAAATATGGAAATTCGGAATAACTTCATTAGTTACAGCTTAATAAATTAAGCAACTTACAAACCTCTCCATTTTGAAAAGTAAAAGCTATTGTAGTTAAAAGCATTTGTATCAAACAATTGTATATGAACTATAAACACAGTCTTTATTTTTAGGAAATACTCAACGAGACTGACATTCCCGAAAAAGACCTTGTACGTGCCTTGCAGTCTTTAGCCATGGGAAAACCGACACAACGAGTGCTTATCAAGCATCCCAAGACTAAGGAGATAGAACCTTCTCACCAGTTTTATGTTAATGATGCCTTCACTTCTAAGTTACATAGGTATGTGAATATTGAACCAAAGAATGTACTGTAGTGTATTGCGCTAAGCCGTGTGGTTACGCCGCAAGAGAACCGTCACCGCATTTCTTCCCGCGGGTGTCATAAAAGACGATCACAAGAAAGCTAAAAAGATGTCATGATTTCCAATTGATGACGGTATAAATAGCAGCTTAATGCTGCTTTTTCGTATGGTGAGAGTAGTGAACAGAAGGCCCGTGTACTGGAAACGAGGCATCCCTTCTCTCTCAGGGGTTACAGCGCATCTGCATTTTGATACTTAATTGAGGACAAAATGTAGATGTCTATTGCCTACAACGTCCACTTACCATCAGCTGGACTATGTGCTCGTTTGTCATCCTTATCCTATAAAAAAAAGAAAAAACAAATATATAGTTTTATGCCAGATAGTAAAATACCCATACGAGCAAGGTGGAGCAGCATCAAAGGTGCGACACGTTTAGTGACGCGATCGCCAATCCTACTGCCAAACGTAATGATTAACCCATTGACCGCCAACGATGCATTAAAACGTGATTCAAAATTATGTTCGAGACGCCAATGACGTCTTAAAACGTTTAAAAATGCTGTTTGATTACCATTGAAAAAAAATGTTATGACTATGTTCATTAGAGTTTATTTTTGACCCAATATCTTGCCATGACTGCGCTGAAGATATATTTACCAGAGAACGTAGGAAAAACTATCTAATCAATTGCATAAACATTTAAAATGAATGCCCAAGAACTGAAGCATTAAAGTTATGTACCGGACGCCAGTGACGTGTTTACGCGTCGCGTAGTGATGTTTGTCTACCCACTAAAAATAAATAATGATGTAGGTAGATTGAAAGAGAATTATAACGATCTAATTCGGTACTAAATAGCGGTCGTGTATCAACTTAGCAAGACTTTTCCAAATTGGAAATGATGAAATATAGAGGTATGTTTTGAATCGTTATTTTTGTTTTGTGAAAATAGGCGATAAAATGATCTTAAATAAAATTATTTTCTTTTATTATTTAAACTTTAACTTTGGATAAAATAAATCCCAACTCATTGTTATATCTAAAAGGAAATTTTTGTTTTGTATCTGTACGGCCACGAAAGCCTCCTTTGCCGTGATTTCCTAAATGAAAGATACAACATTATAATAATAAATAGCTTTTTATTTCCGAAAATCGAGTTTATGCAAATGCAACTATGTTTATGCAAATGTCAGTAGTCTCCATCATCAATTTTTGTCATTGTTTTTGTTTATGTACTCTTATAAATCACAAAATAAAAGTCGATAACTAAATCGACTTCACTATCTATGACATATTTTTATGTTCCGCGCACGCCATCGACGACTTAAAGCGCCCGCTTATGAGGTCACAAGCGCTTCAGCGGATATTGGTAGTGATGGGATTTGAAGATAGAATGAAATATATTTTTATAAATTTACTCTACAAACAGATAATATTATTGTAGTAAATGACTGTTTAGAAATTAGCTGTGTCTTGCCAGCAACGCGAAGTCAGGAATTTGCGTTTAGAATAACCCAAAATTAGGGGATTTTAGGTGCCAAGTTTAAAAATTAGTTGGTCTAAAATTTTCACCGCAACGAACTCTTAAAATTTGCGCAGCTAGCAAAACAAATCGTTAGCAACGCAATGACGATGATAGATATACGATAAATATTAATATCAAGGAATTAAGTGCTAATTAGGTGCTGCAATTATAGGCAATGACAAGGCGTCCCTAATAAAAATAAAGTCGTTATTAAGAACAAAGCAGATGCAAAACTCAGGTTTTCTGAAAATCAGAATAGAATCAAAATTGCTTTTAGAAAAAGTCGAAATTAGGGGCATTTTAGGTGCTATTTGTTAATGTATATTATAAAGTATATTATTACATCGATAAAGTCACTTACATCACTATAAATGTAGGAAATATCTGTTAAAAATACACGTTGAAGTCGCCAGTGACGCTTTAATGCGTCAACTAGTTGCGCTAAAACTCTTGATCCCTATCTTACATTCTAAAAGCATTTTGGTGTTAAATCTTTATTGATGGTGAAATAACATTCATATTAATGTATTATTGCTTATTTTGATCAGAAACTTTTCTGTACTTCTTCGTAATATTGCCAAACTTACAAGTTTAATCACTTTTATTATAAAAGTTTTGCATAGCGTGGTACATCACTACCGAAATGAATAGTAATTTTAAGTAAAAATGCACGTGGCGTCCGGGGAAAAAATATTGATATTAGGTCTGGCGGTCAAAAGGTTAAGGCAAATCTTTCCTATAATATGCATATTTCTATAATATTTGTCTTTTAGCTGATATGGCCGTGTAGTGGCGGCGTAAAAGAAACGACTAGCCCGTCTCGTCCCATGCGTGTTGTTAACCCTTAAGTGCATAGTTTATCAAAAATGATAACAGACTTATTCATGCGTATAACTTCCAAACAAAATATATTTAAATAACGTAACGTTTTTGAACGTTTCTTTACGCGTTATTCATATAATCTATGAACATGACAAAACACTATCTGGGCTGTGATTGGTTGAATTTTACATTAGAAACTGAAAGGTCGTAATACTTGAATAGGTACGAATTTGAATATTTTAGCAGTTCATATCAAATATAAAATAAGTGTTATTTTTTTCAAAAAAAATACTTCCTGAAAGGTAAGAATCTATATTTTGTTATGATGTGTTTATTTTACAAAAAATATTTGTGGCATGGTACTAATTTTGCTTTGGAATGTTGTTATCAAAAATGATAATCTATGCATTACCGGTATCATTTTTTCTTACTATGAATGTTTATGAATATTTTTTCTATGCTGTTTTTCAAGCAAGTTATATATGTTTTGGTGTTGGGTTGCATGGTTTTATTATGGTTTTAGGTCGCTATTGATACGACACAAAACATGGATGACAGAAATATTGAAACACTGTTATGGCAACTTGAAAATGGCGACATCTCTGAAGATGAAGCAGATATCGATGAAGATGTTATTGATTACTATGACGGTGTGAATGAGTTGATCGAAGACCATGAAGATGTAGAACAGGAAGTAGAAGAAGAACAAACGGACTCAAATGGTAATCTAGACTGTGATCCCCCATTGGTAACTGGCGATCTTCCTGAAAATGAATCAAGGTCCACTAATTATACTCAAGTAAGAAATTTAGTTTGGAAAAGAAAAAATATGCCTGTGGTTGATCAAGCTTTTAACTTTCTTGGCGTCACAGACTACCCTCAACATATTTTAGATTTATCCAGTCCTTACCAATTTTTTACCTATTTTTTTGATCAAAACCTACAAGAATTAATCGTTGCTGAGACGAATAAATATGCTGTACAAATAAATCCCAATTTCACCGACCCCATCAACTCATTGGAACTTCGAAAGTACCTTGGCATCTTGATATATACTTCAGTATACCATTACCCCAGCATCAGATCTTATTGGGCAAGACCTGTACAATTCCATCCAATTTCAGACACAATGACAGTAAACAGATTCGAAAAGATTCGCCAAGTAATACACTTCAACGACAATAGCAACCACCTACCTCCTGACCATCCTAAGCACGATCGATTACATAAAATACGTACAGTAGTAGACCATTTCAATGACAAATTCATGTCAGTCCCGTTTGACCATCGCCTATCACTAGACGAACAGATGTGCTCGACAAAGATTGGTCATTTTATGAAGCAATATTTGCCGAAAAAGCCACACAAATGGGGATTCAAATTATATGTGCTTTGCTGCCCCATGGGCTACGCTTATACTTTTTAAGTTTATTCAGGGACTCATAATATTCAAAGGCTACCAAATGAACCCGACTTAGGAGTAGTTTCAAACACAGTCATACGTTTGCTTCGACCAGTACCGAGGAATGTAAATCATATAATATTTTTTGATAACTTCTATACGAATTTGTCACTATTCCATTACTTATTCAAAGAAGGAATTTACTGCTTGGGGACAGTACAGAAAAATCGACTGGGGAAAACATGCAAACTACCAGATAAGAAAGACATTCTCAAACCATCACTGCCGAGAGGATCGTACGATGAAAATGTTACTACATTTGATGGGGTTGAATTTTCTGCCACCAGCTGGAAGGACAATAAACAGGTGTTATTACTCTCCACGTATGTGGGCTCAGAACCTGTGGATACAATAAAAAGATACGACAAAAAGCTAAGGAAAAGCGTTGCCATATCCTGTCCTAAAGCTATACGCGAATATAACGCGAATATGGGCGGTGTTGACACAATGGACAGTTATTTAGGTAGATACAGAATTAAAATGAAATCCAAAAAATGGACAAATAGACTCTTTTATCACATGTTGGATATGGCAGTAATCAATAGTTGGATTTTGTACAAAAAAGTTTTACAGAAGAAGAACACGAATCCTAAAAATATTTTGAAACTGGCTGATTACAGAACTGAACTTGCGGAAACTTTATGTAAATATGGCAGCACAACGTCGGAACATAAAAGAGGCCGCCCATGTTTAAATAAAACTGAAGTCCCTGCAATCAAGCAGAAAAGACCAAAGCTGGGTTACCAAACATTACCCCCTGATGACGTACGTTTTGACGGTGTTGGGCATGAAAAATCTTATGGTTCCAAAAGGAACCAGTGTAAATATGCTCAATGTAAAAAACTTACGTCAGTCATGTGTGAGAAATGCCGTGTATCACTGTGATAACCGAAATAATAACTGTTTTAGGGTTTTCCACACTATATAATTTTCTTAATTTTCTATGAGCTTACTGCATAATTTATCAAAAATGATAACAACCTTTTTTTCCATAAAAAAATATTTTAAACATTTCAATTATTTTTTTTATTATTTTTCCCGTATTTTAGAGATCTCATTTTATAATATATATTTTTTTTACGAAAATATAAAAAATCATGCACCTAAGGGTTAAGAGGCGACGTGGGAAGAGTAGAATGGGATATGGGCAGTAGAATTAGGCTTAGCAATTAATTGTTGCGCTGGAGCCCGCTAGTTCGAATCCCGCACGGAACTAGTATTTGTATGGTCTACAAATAATTGTTATCGGTCTGGATGTTTGTCCTCGTGCAATCTATGTTTGTAAACTGCCTCCACAATACAGAAGAAAATCCTAGTGTGGGGGTATCGTTTTATTTTATAAATAAGTAAATAAATATAAATAAAAAAACCGTGGATGCCAACCAAGACAAAAACCCCTCGTAGGAGGCAATCTATGAAGGAGGCCTATGTGCACCAGAGGAATATGGACAGGCTGTAATGAAGGAATGAATGGGGTACAACAGTGGATATTTACAGGCAGGTGAAGCAGTAGAAATGTATTACGCTGTAATAACTCTCGGTCAGTAACTAATACTAAAAACAATTTTCACTTAACAAGACTAAGACTCGCTGTAAACACAGTACGCGAACGACCCGGGTCGTTCCCCGCCGGCACCAATGAAGTTGTTAATTGCAATTTTAAGTGCTGATTTACCACGTACTCGGCGGTGAAGGTTGTGAGGAAACCGAAAAAAATATTTCGAAGACATGTGAAGCAACACGCATTGGGACAGCGCGGCGGACATTTCCTTGCCCTAAAAACATCTCAGAAATGAGAGGAGGCCTGTGCCCAGTAGTGGGACGTACATATATATGCCGTAATTCTAAAACTAAGACTTATTAGCAGTGTATGCGGGTTTGCGTTTATTTTATTTGGTTCTTTTATTTATTACTTTGTTATACATTTGGGATGTACACTCAATAATTTGTAAAAATTTAACCGATGAAGTTATAGTATACTCACAGCAAGTGCTAAATCGTGTACTGTACTTGATAATGCATGTGAATGGTAGCGCTCATAACGTACCAATAACTATATATAACATAATGTCAAAACACCAATACCAATCTGTTTTATTTAATAAAGGCACATATACACATACACATCACAAGTACAGTTGGATACCAAAATAACATTCTGGAATTCTTGACTGCAAAAGGGAATATGGCTTTTCTGTCATATTGTTATGCATCATATGGTCTTGCATGATACACTTTATTGACTTACAAAGGAGGCTCTGGTCAGTAAATCAATTAGTTAAGTCGCAATTACTGGCTGATGGCAAAAGATCCAATTTTAAAATGCACAACCAAAATCTCACAGAGTAGCTTTTTGAAAGCATTGTATTAGTAGGTCTGTTTCTGTAGCTGTGTTTGAAAAATCACCTACTACACAAAGAATGTTAAGGTCCAGCAATAGATCTTAAAAGACTGATGATGATTATTGTAGTTATAGTCGCACAATAAAACATACTATTTATTTTTGTCAAGCTGGTTTTGTTAAAGGAATCTATTTTTTTTATATTTTCATTACAGAGTTAAGATCCAAACAGTAGCAGCTAAGGGTGAATCGGAGCCGGAGCGACGGGAGACTCGCAACAAAGTAGACGAAGATCGTAAGCATGAAATTGAAGCTGCCATCGTTCGTATTATGAAGGCTCGGAAGAGGATGGCGGTATGTGAAATAATTAGAATTTTAATAACTTACACAAACCATAACTTGTACCGACCAAAACTTGTCTTTATAAATTTCTCAAAGGAATTGCGGCAATAACAATATTTTTTTGTTTGCAATTTTTATCCGGTTACTTCAGGCCATCTAATATTGGTTCAGCCTCGTAATTAAATTTGAAAATTTTGTTGTTACTCCAATGTAACTCTGATATACTTAATTAACCGACTGAAGTGTGGTCGCGCAAGTACAGATCATCGCAATACAATCCTTTAATGTGAGAAAGTTTACCGATAGCGAAATGCAGCAGCATGGTGAAGTTTTCGCTAACGGCTACATACATCACGGAACACCAATATTCGCCTTATCGTGATGAGTGCGGCTTAGGAATGAGTGCTATATTCATACACAAAATACATTTAAAGTTTCGTACTTGGTCCTACGCTTAGAGGGCTCAAAATGATTTGTATGTATACAGAGTACCGTGTAGTGGCATGTTAAGAATATTCAATACCCCATGTTGTCCCGTGGGTGTTATATGATGTGACGGAGAAAAACAAACTAGGAGATCGATAGCAGTCTTCCAAATAACTAGAAAATAAAAACTGTAGTTGCTAACTCGCCAGTCAAGCTAAGGCAAGTATCCTCCTTATGAGACAATCTATGGGGAGACCAATGTTCAGCAATAGATTGATAGATTGTGATGATGAATGGTATGGTATATATAATAGGTTCTTAAGTGGCAGCCTCGTACTGGTAGGCGAAGTGTAGGGCGATGGAGTGACGATCTGGTAAGACATGCAGGAAATCGGTGAAATGCAGGTGGCTCTGAACCCTGCTTTGTGGCATTCCTCGGGGGAGTACTATGTTCAGGAGTAGACTTGTGAAGGGCTGTAATGATGGTGAATGATGATTAATAAAAATATGTCGGTTGTTGGTCGGTTGGTGCGTGGCGGTGGGCGGTGGCGGTGGCGGTGGGCGCTGCAGCACACGCTGCTGGTGGCCGAGGTGACGGAGCAGCTGCGCGCGCGCTTCCTGCCGTCGCCGGTCGTCATCAAGAAGCGCATCGAGGGCCTCATCGAGCGCGAGTACCTGGCGCGCACGCCCGACGACCGCAAGGTCTACACCTACGTCGCATAGGTGCGTCACCGACACCGACACCACGCCACACCACAACACAACACACACGACACACAATCCGCTTTGGTTATTCACACACATTCGACTAAAACTAATGTTTTTTGTTAAGAAATAATATTTTAATTATTATTAAAGTACAGATTGAAATAATCTATGTAAAAATATTGTATATATATACAAAAGCGGCTTTAGTCTCATCCTTTTAATGTATCATAAAAGTGTTCCTCATAATTTCTTAGAATAGTTACATTGGATTAAATATTTCTTTTATAATAAAATGTTTTATTGCAATTATTACAACCTGTATAAGAAGATAGAATAATGTTGATGACATAAATATGTGAAAAACCTAAAATGGGTTTTATTTTCAGGCCATCAGCATCGAGACCCAAGTCCATGATGGGTGGATGCAAAGTTAAAGTGATAGAAGTTAACAAAAATATTTAAATTATTTCAAAATAAAAATTATTGGTTATATTCGACAGTTATTTTATTTGGCGAACAGTACAATGATACATAAATAGTTGATAAACAATATATTTGGCTTATATGAATGACATTCTTTATTCGAGGGAAAAGGAAAAAAGAAATTCTTTGGTAAATTGAGATTCAAATGCGGAGGTCCAGCACACTCTTGCTGCATCCTATTATTTACATTAATAAAGTTAATATCAACTGTAATCACAGTCGATAGTTCATGTGAGTGAGTACTAAATGTTACATTACTCGCAGAACCATCTACTTTAGCACTTAATAATTTATTTTCCTCTTGACCAATACTTCTACTTAAAACAGCATAAGTGAAAATAAAAGCAACCCGCGTCTGCAAGTTGTAACATTGTATTTTGGAACTTTTAGAATATAATTGGCCATAAATATACTGGTTTTCCAGTTTAATAGGCAACCAATCGTCATCTTTAACATTGTTTGGGTTGCCATACGGTGATACATACACTTTATTTTGGACACTTAACATCTTGTTGATATGAGTCTGTACATTCAAGCACGCTTCTGTGGCATTTGACGAAGAAATATATCGTATAGAAATTTTGCATTTCATTCTTTTGTTTAAACCAAACAATAAATCTTTATTCGTAATTTTCGTTTTAACACATAAACCGTCCTTGTTGTCAGGATATGTCAAATAATTATTTTGGTGATCGCTATTAAAGAACTGATTAGTATGATTGCTTTCCGTAAATGACGTTATTATAGGCAAACCGGTAATATAACCTGGAGTTCCACTTAATTTTATTATTCTCTCTGCTGAAGTATTGCCCATGTAAAATTGAACACTTATTTTTTGCGTTATGTATTGTATGGCGATTGGTATATTTTTAGCAAATAATTTTACAGTCGCGTTGATAATTTTCGAGTCGTAAACATAGAAAGCATATTGTATTCTAAAGGCAATATTTTTGCAAAAGCTTGCTGTACACATTGGCTCGTGCAAGGTTTTATTGAAATCCAAACAATCATCTTCGTCACAATAAATTACTGTCCAGTTCGTGCACTGAAGATTGGAGCAATTCTGCAAACGAAATTGTATTGTTTTACAACAAAATATTCAGTAACAATATAGTAAGAATATAATAGTAGATTATACCATTGCAGTACTGTTCAAAGAATTATTTGCGACAGTTATAACTTTCGATTCATCTATAGTTTTTAAAATACGAAATATTTCCAGTTCCATTAATTTCACTACACATTCTGTTTCTTCATTCTGTAAAAATTTTATTGGACGTCTGATACTGCAATAGTTGTTTACAAAAGAAGCTGGAAAATCTGTAAAGTTACATGAGATTATCAAAATAGTTTGTTATCACAACTACGGATAGACAAGATCCAAATTGATCCAGTCCGACCAGGAAAATAGAAAATACGTGAATTACGTTTAATTACTTGAGGCTCTAAACAAATGGCATCCGTTATTATCCCTCAGGACTACGTGGGGTACACTGAAAGTTTTGCGTAACTCCTAAACAACTGATTTTCAAAATATTCTCCGTTTTATGCACTTCTTCATTCATTGAAACCTCTTCTTAGATTTTTGAGAAATTAAAGAGCTCGTACATGATGAATTCACACACACGGGAAGGGGTTTAGATTAACTATAGTATGTTTCTAGAGCAGGCGGAAAAACGTACATTGACCTGTGACGATATCATCTGGGTAGCCAACCTTTTCTTACGTTTTATTTTTTATCCTTGTATCATTACATACATCTTGCTGGTTCTTCCCAGGACAGAGGGTATTTTTTCGAACCAGTGGTAAAGTAAAAAATTACTTTCAATAAGAATTACACATGTAATGTATATTGAATAAAAATTATTCTATTCTATTCTATTCATCATCAGAGTGAAAGATAAGAGTGCCAAATGCGGAGTTCTTCGCAGGCCCTGTGTCTATTATTATATTATGAAGAAAGAAGATTATCCTATATTTATATGAATTAAAAAGCAAATTAACATTAGTTTATATTTATTATTTAAATCATAGGAGTTATTACAATTTTCATTATTACGTTAATAGTAGGTAGATATGTAGATAGTTGTACAAAACATAACCACTTCTTGGCAGTCGGGTAAAAAGGTGAACTTTTAATGCTAAGCATTCTTTAGCAGTCAACCTTGAAGCATGCATAAAACTTCTCATAATAGATTGTTGAGACACTTGACAGACTATTCTTCTGTATCTATTTCAGAATCATTTTCTGATGGTGACGACGTGGAAGAGTCCGCCAAATTGATAATAAAACTATATAGGATATACGTCACTAGACCACGTTTTTTTTACATATTTATAAACGTTTATAATCATTATTTTTTCGGTTTCCGAAACATGCGACACTTTCCACTTCTTTAGTGGTGACGAAAAATCTTTATAAGATTTTGATGTCGATTTACTCGATTATATACCGGTGATAATATATAAAACGTCACAAAACAATAACAAAAACTTTAATACAAAACGTAACAATACAACAAACAAAACAAACTTAATAAAAATGAAAACAACAACTATAATCAAAAATTTTAAATCTCAAACTATGACGAGTCTCTCGCAAATACGTAAGACGTGAGACCGCGAACCGTGTAAACAGGTTTGTTATCTCTGAAGGACCACTTCCTTCGCCCAACCCCGTACCACGAGACACGCTTAGCGCATAACGACACGTAATCGATAATGAAGTATGGAAGCAATTCCTGTCGATTTGTTTCGATGCTAACATAATACTTTAGGTCAATGTACGTTTTCCCGCCTGTCGTAGGAACATACTATATATTGAAATGGGAGGAGGGTAGGGGGAGAAATGGGGACCGAGGAGGGGCAGACATTCCCTGTCATATCCCCCGACCTCAGATTTTTATACGTTTTTGAAAATTTTGTAATTAAATAGCAATTTAAAGCATTTTAGTACAATTTTTTAACAGAAGGGGACAGGGGAAAGAGCACCCTTTGCCGTAATCCTCCCTCATTGTTACCAAACCCGATTTTAGAGAAAATTTGTTTTTCCTTGACAGGCCCAAGCGCCACCTCAGCCGCAACTCAACCTACTGTCACTTATATTACTTTTCCGAACATCCTGTTCGGAAAAGTAATATAAGTGACAGTAGGTTTACAAGTACATGTCTCTGATCTAGTTATGCTAACTTGTAAAAAACTAGTAGCTAGCCAAAAGCTAAAGCATTGTCTTGGTCATAATTACTTTTAACCAATATACGAGGCGCTGCTAATAAGTCCACGACCCGAGGTACTTAGCAATGACCCATGATCTCACTTGTCTTGGCTTTAATAGCGACACTCCTTGGTAGTATAAATATAACCTTAGATAAATTATTTTATACGAGTATTAGTGATAAGTAGAATCTGTCGAAGGACAAACGTCATCATGGCAGCTGATTCGTCAAACTCCGTAATATTGAACACCGCGCTGTAATAAACTACTTCGGAAAGGAAGTTAAAACGCCGAAAGAAATTTTCAAGGACATGTCGTCAATTCTACAGGAATCTGCGCTTTCGTATACCATGGTCAAAAATGGACTCGTTTATTTCAACAAGGACGAGAGAGCTGTGGAGATGACCCTAGCCCAGGGCATCCTGTGACGGTGGTTACGGAGGAAAATGTTCGAAAAGTCGAAAAATTAGTTCCTACTGGCCGACACGGAGAACAAAATTATGGTAGGTAGCTGAAGAGTTGCAGATTAGCAAAGAATGGGTAGGCGCTGCGAAGTGGCGCGGTATCCTTTCTATAATTGTCATTTACGGTCATTTACCCAATCTGGATTTCCATCATCATCATCATCAACAACTGTCGCATTAACTTGGTTGCCACAGCGTCGGTAGTAAATTGAAAAGGTGCACAGCATGCTGGTAAGAGGCTTATACTTAGAGAAAACATTTGGATAAAATACAAAGCTATCTATTATTTTAAATACTATGTTAAAATAGCGAATAGTTTCTATTAATTGCCACAATGTATTTACGTACCAATATAATAAATTGATGTGTTCTTGAGTAGCCAAACAGGGTCGCCATTTCTATACAAGTTTTTTGTAAACTTATAAGACTCTACATCTGTATTATGATTATTATTATGCCATACAAACGTGTCATTAATTACTCTTTCAAAAAACTGAAACTATACATAAAAACCTATTAAAAATTAATTAGGTATTTCAATAATATTTATTAAAAGTAATCTCGGTGTTGTAAATTTCAAATAATTACGATTGAAAGTTCGAAGCATTTATTGTAAGTATCCATATGTATGTATTTTTAACAACATTGTCGATGACTACACTGCCATAATACTCATATAATACGAAATTGAAGAAGGAATATATTCATAATATTTTGCTTGTTTATACTGAAAGAAGAAATTTTTGAATTCAGTTCTCGCTTTTTAATCTAGCCGATTGATTATGTCACGGTATAGTTCGTCTTCAACCTAGGTGATGGTCGATAGAACACAAAATGGAGTAAGCGATGTGGCCGCTCTTAAAGAGATATACATTTTTTTTAAACTGAAGCGACGAACTTGCTGTGCACCTCAGTAAGTGGCTACTTCAGTCTATGGACATCTGTTACCAACTATAAAAAGAAGAGGGCTTCAGATGTATTGTCACCTCTGAGGATTAAGGTGGAATGTATCACACTCATAATTATACTGGCTCTCTAAATTCTTTATACCGGAACACGTCACACATGGCAGCGGGTGATACCTACCCAGATGGACTCCCAGGAAGAAGACGAGTCCTACCACCTAGTACTAAGTAATTTAACTTAAATCACTATAGGCTTTAGTTTATTAGTTTTCGTTCATCTATTTTGTTTTGCACAAGTTTTAATCGTGGTAGTGTAGCGCGCATAGCTCCTCGATCTATTATTTCTCTTACTGGAAGGTCTACTCTTGTGCCGAGCCGATACATTAATACCGCTTAAAATCGATTGGCGCTGTTGGTGGAAGCAACAATTCGTGGGTTTTTGGTTTTTACCTCCCATACACTCTTGTCTATGGTTATTATTGATGCGCAGTTAATCAAGCATAAGTGAATACAAAATGTCGGAACTTGCAATTAACCGTAATTTGTTATAATTATTTAAGCTTAGAAAATAAATGGATACTATTCCAATTATAAAGAACCTATTTGTGACATTTTTCCTTTGCTGTTTCAAATTTTGTACAATAAAACCACAGAGTAAGGACCAGAGGGGGAGCTTTCTAACAACGTCGAATATCTATACCTATTCTGATAGGGTTATCACCACCTAACGCATGTGAAAATTTTAAAGAAAAAATAAAAATATTATAAAGCATAAAATAACATGCTGTGTATTCATTGTAACTTAAGTTAATATAATAACAAGTCTGATATTTGTAATTAAAATTGAAACTGCATAAATTGTATATTTTGCTTATTTTGATGCTTAGCTTCACATTACATATAAGTATCTATATTTCTATCAATATAATTTTCGTAAGACAACGTATTCATGAGTACAAAAAATCAGATGGTTATTACTAATGACTGTGATGATGGTAGTGGGCAGTGGCGGTGTTGATACACCACCACCACCAATGTTATTACCAGGATGATGGTGGCGGTAGTAAGGGATGTGGTGATGATGCTGGTCGTGGTGGTGCTGCTAGTGGTGGTCCACCATCCACCACCATCACCAATGATACTACCAGCACAACCACAATCACTGTCACCATTACCAGCACGTACAGCACCACCGTCCACCATCACCATCACCAGCACTACTACCACTAACACTAACTGCACTACTGTCTGGCTAATGTATTATTTTCTCCCGAATTTTTCATACATACTGGTACAACTTAGACAATTAGCTTATACGAACACTAATTATCTAATATAAATATATACTTATAAATCGATAATGTCTTATTTATAGTACATAATCTCTAAACTTAACTTAAATTGTAAAAAAAATAATAGATTTAATGACCTATAAAATCACGAAATATTTATTTGTCTATTTATTTCAATGCGCGTGACCAACAGCAACAACTCTTTCATCACACTCTGACTGAGCCGGCGCAAACCGGTTTGTACCCCGACGGAGCGTCGGTGAACCTGTCGGTGAGAGCTCACGCACACATCGCTGCGCTATGTATGGGTGTACTCGTAGCGAGCCGTTTGTATGTAGCTTCCCCTCTGGTCGGTTTCTTTACTCATGTGATAAAACATTCGTTCTATTATTTTGTGGTGTTTGTGTTTTTTATTTTAAAGAACACCGCTACCAATTTATATACATATTAAATAAATGAAAACAACATCATCCATCCATTACACTCTGTAACACTCCATTACTGAACATACCCATAGATTGCCTCATAGAGGGGAGGATTTTGCCACCGCAGTTTTACATTATTTTGAAATGTTATCAAGAAGATACTGCTGCCCGTCTCCCGTTTCGGTTTCCCTCTGTCGCCTTTTACTGCACCCACTGGACGAGGACGATAATATGATGTGGTAGTGGATATTCTTATACCGCCACTGTACGGAAAAATATGTTTCATGGATGATAAAAGGTAAAATATGAGGATACCCCGTCTGTGGTTGATATTCCCATAGCCGATTCCGATTGCGCCGACATCAAGCGTTCTCGCAGAACATTATTTATTTCACTACGTATTCACGCTAACGTGTAGGCAAACATCTAAGTTTGTGCCATAAGCTAGCATCAGTCAATCTCAACTACGGTCGGCAATAAAAAGGGGTCTCCTGTTCACGTAATTCGCGACTCGCGGCATTATTACGTTTCTTAAAGGTACTTTACGTTTACTTATATTAAAATTATCAGTCTACCTTTTGTGGAACCGCAGCTCGTTTGTCAGGTAAGTTTGTTTTCGCAATGCAAAATAAATTTCCGAATATTCCACTGGCATCATTTTCACCGCATGTTAATAAATTTCGTGGCCATTGATTTCTAATGCTTGCAAACAAATGAGTTCTGCATCTTCCAAATAATTTTTTTTCTTCTTCTGAACAATCGTCATCACAGCAACAATTAATATCACATTGCTTATACTGTCACAATGAAGGAAAATAAATTGTTGGATGTATATTTTTAAATAAAGCTGTATCAACGCAAATAGCATAACTAATTTTGTTTTTTTCTTTTTCAATCTACAACAGGATAGAAGTAATGCATGCACAACGTAAAAAAATAGTACAATAACTCATCACGCTGGAAGGCGGGTTAGTCTGCACTGAGCCGATACCATCGTACTAATGTTTTTTCCCATCACGAACGCAGGATTAGTTTAACATTTTCGAGTGGGTATACCCCGCCTTGTCACTAGAATTTCGTTCGTAAACGCAATATAGATTTATATTCTGTTTGCTTTTTAGTTAGTTAATAGATATAGAAACAGTGTTCTAGTGGTCGTAAGCGTAAGACCGCTGATCACGAGGTCCCGGGTTCGAATACCGGGTCGGGTCGGGTTTATCAACCCCGTGCCTCAGGAAGCACGTTAAGCCGTTGGCCCTGCGCCTGATCTCTTTCCGGTCATGTCGGATTGCCGTCCTATCGGACTGTGAGTGCACTTCTAAAAAACAAGTGCACCATAATCCCATCCTGCACAGATCACTAGTTTCCGTTGAGATTGGCCGCTGTCACCGAAATTCGGTCTGGAGGGCAATATAAATAGATATATTTCTTAGATCCCTATACAATAATGAAATGTACTTACCATAAAATTACAATAACATAATGTGTCAACGTTTCTTGTTTTCTTTTCAATCATTTCAGGCTTGGTAGTCGTGGAAGTATTTTCGAACAAAGTGATCTCAGTAACATTATCTAACTCAGTGCTCGTAAAGAATGTTTCTGTTGTTGAAACTCCGTCTGTTACGGAAATGTTCTCGTCATATAATATGTCATAAACAGTAAATGAAGGGTCTGTTGTAGTTAAGAATGGATGGAGCAGCAGAGAAGAGTTACTGTATTTTGTTCTAGATACATTTTTCATTTGCCCAGCGTTTAAGCGATAATATAAAGCATGGGCATTATGCGTGTAATCTTTTAATATCCCAATTGAATTTTGTTTCCCTTTATTTGTTTCGTTCAGATAAACTGCATTTTCTTCATGTTCAATTTTTTCTTGGATAAAATCCATAACACAAAATTGTATAACAACTGACAGTAATGTAAAAGCAAAATAAGTAAGCAGTCTCATATTTTCATTTATATTCTACACCAAATCTATTAAAATTCCTTAAAATAATATCAATTTTCAAATCTATGCTTCCTTTTGATTGAGTAGTTAACTTAAACCTAAAACAATGAAATTTGCCTTTCACTTTTTTACAACAACCAGGGTAAAAATTAAATTATATGTATATTAATATAATTATTTTTCTTACAAACCTATCCACGCCAAAATTAATAACATCACTTTGTGCAAGTTGATGTGACCCACCAAGGAAATATTGACGAAGTTTATCTGTAACAGTTGTAGCTTGGGGCACCCAACAAGGTACTTTTATGACATGATGTCCTGGCACTGTAGGTAAACTACAACATCCATATCCTACTATCCAAGTTCGTCCTATCGAATCAAGACAACTAACTTGAAAATTAATCTTAGGCCACCCTAAAATTATTCAACATTTATTAAGTTATTCGTAACACTATCATAGCGTAATTTCTACTGTTAAAATAAGACCGAGAATTAAGTTAACTGTAGAAAAGCAACCAGTTGTTATTCAAAATTTAAAAATAGCATATTACCTGGAATTCCTTTTGTTAAGTAGTGGATGTCGATGGGATGAGACCAAAATGTATAATTATTATAGTTTGGCTTGCCCGATGTAGTTTGTCCTTCTGAGCATCCAGAAATGAGAGTCCAGTTCGGACCTTGTGTAGAAATAAAAGTTAAGTGAATTTGTTACCCGAGCTAACTAACACACATCGGAATAATTAAGGATAGAACTAAAATATTTCATTCCATTTTACTTCGGAGTTTATGCAACTTTCATATTTACGAGTATATGCATTTCTTTAATTTTACATAAACAAACCAAAATATAGGAAATAAAAATTAATATATTCTATGTCAGGTAAGTATTAAATAGAAGTTAATTGCCTAATTATTCTCGAAGAGACGTTTCAGTCTATTGATGTACAAAATAATAAATGAAAAGTAAAAACATTTATTTACCCGACTGAATTGAATATCGACAAAATAACGAAGATGAATGTTCAAAATTTGTCACTCCCAATATTTGGCCAAGTATATGCAATTCCGCCATGAGACCATATCACTGATTTACACCATTATTTACTTAAATAAAGCTTATAAGATAATGCAAAGCAAGAGAATCAAAGAGAATATAACCACTACGTTTAAAGAGAATATTATCTAATCGGTATGTCGATTGATAGTATTTAATTATATGATACAATGTCTAAATTGGCATCAATGTTTGTGACATAGTTGCCATGGTAACAGACTAACGGAACAATTTTCTAATTTTATCATAAATAATAGACATGGTTACCTGGATAACAAAAAGGAAAGTAATAAATTAACTAAATACGAAATTTCGAGCATGCGGCTCACCTGATGGTAAGTGCTTAGCGCCGCCCATGAACAACTGCAACACCAGAGGAATTGCAGATGCGCTGCCGGCCTTGTTTTAATATATATGTGTAGCGGGTGGAAAGAAAAGGGGAGATCAGGTGGAGGGGAGGCAAGGTGTACTGCCCGGGGAGCGGCCAACGCTCCGAGTGGTTTTTTTTCCTGAAAGTGTATGCTGTTGGCCCTGCGGCCTTGACAGCTTCATCTAATTAGACTCGTAAGTGAGGACCTACGAACTATTGAGTGCAACGATTCTGCCGGCGGCGCGAGGCGCCGCTTCGCCGACTGCAGTCCCGAAGCACCCCGACCCCTGCTTTCGGAGTGAGGCTCCTCGAGCTAGGGGGGGGGGGGGGGGGAGGGGCTCGATGCAATTCAAGGGCCCCTCAGAAGGAGGTACGAACCTCGGCTTGAATCACTATCGCAATTTTGCTTACGAGTCGCAAGATTAGAAACGCCCCGTATCACGGGTGTTGAACCTCGTGTACGGGGTGTGTCTGTGACCACGCGTTCGCCGGCGAACGCGGTGTGCCCTAATGTTCTGTACTAGACTAGTGTCTGAGTGTGAATGTGTTAACTGAACTGGCTCCCTCTCCTGTGCAGGGGGAGGGGGACGGGATCGACCTATTCATAGAAGCTCAGAGTGGTAGTTTTTATTTTTTGTGCCCGAAGCAATTGGAAAAGGGCTACCCCGTAGGGAGGCGGAAAATGCATTACGCATACCACGATAGCCGGTCTATCGTGGTTATGGGGGACTCACTGCCTACAAGGGGAACCTAAGTGATACCCCCTAAAAACCGCCTTTGGGGACTGGCAACTAGCTGTTTAAAGCTTCTTATGCCGTATCTAAAGCGACTCTCTTTTGGGAAAAGAGGGCACAGGCGGCTACAAGCCGCTTAGGGAGTGCCTACGAAGGCAAATTAATTTTGAATAATTTAATTTAATTAGAATTGGCTTGAGCCGCCAGGAGGCAGTTCAGGTCGTTTGACAATTTATTAGGCGGGTCCGAGAGAGTGTTTCTCGGCCTGCGGACGCGATAGCGGGAGGGGAGTGGGGCTGCATAAGTAGCTGCCTCACGAATGAGTGTGTTAGTATGCGACTCTGAGACTTTGAAGAAGTTTTCAGAGAGTTTTTTAGAGTGGTAGTTCGGAGCTATTCTATATATACTGCTTTATCTTCGGAACTTTGTTAGCGCGATTTAGGCTTCGATGTGTTCCGCTTGTGGTGCGACGACAGCGCCGCCACATCACCCCCGTGCTCAGACCGGAAGTCGATAGTGCAGTCCGATTGCCGGTGTGTCCTTAATGCCGGTGGGGAATGCATGCTGTGTGTGTAAGGGCAAGTGACGCCGGTGCGAACGATATGCCGGTGTATAATGCATGAAACAGAAACTTTTTTATTCAATATAGATTATAAATAATACCTACTGAAAGTCACTCTTTTGTATAATCACCACTGGTTCGAAAAAAAGCCTCTGTACTGGGCCAGCAAGAAACCCAACTGGACTTTTTTTTTAAATAACAGCTTACAATCATGTATGTTACACAAATTAACAACACAACAAATTAGATATAGCTTGGTAGCGATCAGCTCATTTCCAGGGGTTATTATCATCCATAAATTCTTTAATATTATAATAACCCTTTTTATACAAACTTAGTTTAATAAAGTTTTTGAACTTTGAGCAAGTCAAATTTTGTATATTTTCTGGAGTTTTGTTGTAAAAGCGTATACATCGCCCCAAGAATGAATTACTGACTCGATGGAGTCGAGTAACAGGGACTACTAGCTTGTGTCTGTTCCTAGTATTTACAGAATGAATATCACTTACTTTTGTAAAACTACTTTTATTTTTGTGTACGTACATTACATTTTCATAAATGTATTGAGAGGCCAAAGTTAATATATTAATTTCCTTAAATTTTTGTCGCAGCGACTCTTTAGGCTTTAAATCATAAATTGCTCTTATGGCCCTCTTCTGTAAAACAAATATAATTTCAGTGTCAGCTGCGTGTCCCCGCAGTAAAATACCATACGACATTATGCTATGGAAATAGCTAAAGTAAACTAGTCTAGCTGTTTCAATACTACTTAGACTTCTAATCTTTTTTACAGCATATGCTGCAGAACTAAGTCTGCTTGCTAGTTTTGATATATATGGGGGCTCCATTGAAGCTTCGCGTCTAGTGTGATTCCAAGAAAAATGGTGGTATCTAGAAGACTCAGTTTCTTCCCATTTAAAATTACATTAGTATTTAATTTTTTGACATTTGGAGTCATGAATTTCATACATTTCGTTTTAGTGCCATTTAAATGCAAATTATTAACATTGAACCAATTTACTAATTAAGATATAGCATTATTTACTTCGTAATATTTTAACAATTGTCGACTTAATTTGAAAATTAAAGAAGTGTCATCTGCAAATAATACTTAGTCAGGTCATAAGTTCTGTCAAAAACTTTTTATAAAATTAATGATACACTTTTAGTTAATTATATAAAAATTATATATGAAATGAAAGGTAATTTAATTTAGAATATAATTTTATTTACATTATTCAAAATGCCCTCCCCTATTTTGAATACATGCCCTTAATCGACGCGGCCAATCATCAATCGCAGCACGCACCACATTCATATATATTTCTGCCGCTGCTTTAGGCAAAGATGCTCGGAGAGATTCCAAATTCTGATGAGGTTTAGCGCAGACTTTCTCCTCCAAATGTTGCCATATCTTGTAATCCAGTGGGTTTAAATATGGATTAGAAGAGGGCCAGTCTTTATGTCCGATAAAGTCAATTTATCGATCGGTCAACTAGTGTTGCGTGCTTCGTGCCCTATGAGCTAGTGCAGAGTCCTGTTGGAATATCCAATGTCTATTTTTGAACATTGTTTGAGAAAGAGATTCCACTATGTTTGTTAGTACGGTATTTTGGTACACCTTTTTTACAGAAAGACACCTCAGTTAAGATATGAGACTCCAAGCCAAACCTTGAGTGACAAAGGATAATGTCCTCGTTGAACCCTCGGAATACGCGTGCTGGCTTCTTCACTGCTGTAGGCATACACCTTATCATTTTGTTTATTATAACTTTCTTCGATGTTAAAAAATTTTTCATCCGAAAACAAAATTTCGCGGCATTTTTTTCCCGCGTACCGCCGTAACAAAGCGCGGGTTCTATCCGGCCTAATTTTTTTCAAACGCTCGTTCAAAAATGTCCGGTCTTCTTACGATAAACTCGTAGTCCTAGGTCTTCATTGATCACTCTTTTGACCGTGGTTCTGCTTAAGCCCATCTAAAAAACTAAGATTTTTTTTGTTTACAAACAGAATTTTTTTTGGATTCGCGCCTTCACTGCTTTGATGATCGCGGGTGTCCTAACTGTACGAGGTCGGTCGGTCCTCTTACGATCTTCGAAGCTTGAATCTTCAGTGCATCATTTGATAGTGCGATGAACAAATCGTAGGGTTATTTTCAATTTTTGTAGAATATTGAAAATCTCTTTTGGCGCCTAACCACAACGCTCTAACCGCTACTCTATCTTCTTTCTTCGACCACTCCATATGTGAAAATTAATGAAAACTAATGTCTTTTTTATTTTCGGTTAGGGCAAACGTTATATTTTTAAAATTGGTGAAGTTCATCTAGCCAGTATTCAAAAATTTTAAATAACAAGGTTTTGACAGAACTTATGACCCGACTAAGTACTATATCATGGTTATCTCATACTATTTAAGGTAAGTCATTAATGTATACAAGAAACAGAAAGGGGCCGAGAATCGAGCCTTGAGGCACGCCCACTTGTACCATCGACCCGAAAGAACTCATACTGTTAATGACAACCTTTTGCGTTCTCTTACTTAAATATGAAATAATTAATTTAAGAGCATCACTTCTTACACCGTAGTGTTGAAGTTTCCTGATTAATGTTTCATGGTGAACACAATCGAAGGCTTTGGATAGGTCACTAAATATACCCAAAGCATCCTGCGAATTCTCCCATGCATTAAATATATATTTAATCAGCTAAACACTGGCATCAGTTGTCGAGCGACCCCTTGTGAAAACAAATTGATTTTTATGAAGTAAATTATTTATATTAAAGAAATTTAACATTTGATCAAGAATAATTTTTTCAAAAATCTTACTAAATGTTGGTAGTACAGAAATAGGTCTAAAATTGGCGGAGTCTTATGTACTAACAGATTTAAATAAAGGTAGCTAAGGTAGGTAGTAACAGTGGTAGAGCCAAGCGGCAGCTTTTGCTGTCGCACGGATGGGCCAGCTCGAACCGGGGTGGTACCACGACCGCGGAACGCAGAGGTTTACCTCTGCGTTCCGCTTGGTGAGTGCAGGTGGCCGGAGGCCCAATCCCCCCCCCCCATCAACATGGTAGTGGAATTGAACAGAAGACTACCCCAGGAGGGTACCAGCACCCTTGGAGAATCCCTCGCTGAGCATCCACGACCAAACCACTCCACTCCTGGGCGTGGGTGCTCAGGCTGCCCCGCGTATTCTCGGGGGGGCAAAGTTCCGCTCGCGACTAATACTGCTCGGGGCAAGCTGAGCAATAAGACCAAGGCGACCCCAAGCAGCTGCGATTCCCCTGGTGTTGCAGTTGTTCATGGGCGACGGTAGTCACTTACCATCAGGTGAGCCGCATGCTCGTTTGCCCCCTCTCCTTTTAAAAAAAAAGGTATTACTTCACTATACTTCATTAAATCAGGAGTACGCCGTACACATTTAAATGCCGTACTACGCACTTGAAAGTGATGCCGGTGAGAACGATGAGCCGGAGCAAGTGCCAGGGATTGCCTTGTAGTCCAACGCAGCTGCGATTCCCCTGGTGTTGCAGTTGTTCATGGGCGACGGTAGTCACTTACCATCAGGTGAGCCGCATGCTCGTTTGCCCCCTCTCCCTTTAAAAAAAAAGGTATTACTTCACTATACTTCATTAAATCAGGAGTACGCCGTACACATTTAAATGCCGTACTACGCACTTGAAAGTGATGCCGGTGAGAACGATGAGCCGGAGCAAGTGCCAGGGATTGCCTTGTAGTCTACGGTGAATCGAGAAGAAGGCAAGTAATCTGCGAGAGTGCCGTGAAGCAGAGGCGAGCAGTAACGCTCAGAGCCGAACACTGTAGCGCAGAGTAGCTTGAAGAAACAGTAAGCATTATTATTCCAGTGCTGCGATGAACCTTTGTAAAGCTAGATGGCTTGCAGAATGTGAAAACTGCATACAATATCTGCTTGGGAGCGAATGAATGGGGTACTTGAGGACGATGACGAAGGTTTGAAGTTGTAGTTTCCGAAGGTTGTTGGTTGCGTGTGTTCACATCACGTCGGGTGTTCACCAATGTGGCGGGTGGAAGGAAAAGGGGAGATCTCCCGCCGAGCAAGGTGTTCTGTCCGGGGATCGGCTAACGCTCCAAGTTGTAGTTTGGTGCTATTCTATATATACTGCTTAAACTTCGGAACTTTGTTAGCGCGATTTAGGCTTCGATGTGTTTCCACCCCAACGATCCCCGAGCAGAACACCTTGCCCGGCGGGAGATCTCCCCTTTTCCTTCCACCCGCCACATATGTAAATGTATGTATAATATTATATGTTACTAGTACTTTTATTTTAGTTTATTTAACCCTTAGGTGCATGATTTTTTTATATTTTCGTAAAAAAAATATATATTATAAAATGAGATCTCTAAAATACGGGAAAAATAATAAAAAAAATAATTGAAATGTTTAAAATATTTTTTATGGAAAAAAAGGTTGTTATCATTTTTGATAAATTATGCAGTAAGCTCATAGAAAATTAAGAAAATTATATAGTGTGGAAAACCCTAAAACAGTTATTATTTCGGTTATCACAGAGTGATACACGGCATTTCTCACACATGACTGACGTAAGTTTTTTACATTGAGCATATTTACACTGGTTCCTTTTGGAACCATAAGATTTTTCATGCCCAACACCGTCAAAACGTACGTCATCAGGGGGTAATGTTTGGTAACCCAGCTTTGGTCTTTTCTGCTTGATTGCAGGGACTTCAGTTTTATTTACACTTGGGCGGCCTCTTTTATGTTCCGACGTTGTGCTGCCATATTTACATAAAGTTTCCGCAAGTTCAGTTCTGTAATCAGCCAGTTTCAAAATATTTTTAGGATTCGTGTTCTTCTTCTGTAAAACTTTTTTGTACAAAATCCAACTATTGATTACTGGCATATCCAACATGTGATAAAAGAGTCTATTTGTCCATTTTTTGGATTTCATTTTAATTCTGTATCTACCTAAATAACTGTCCATTGTGTCAACACCGCCCATATTCGCGTTATATTCGCGTATAGCTTTAGGACAGGATATGGCAACGCTTTTCCTTAGCTTTTTGTCGTATCTTTTTATTGTATCCACAGGTTCTGAGCCCACATACGTGGAGAGTAATAACACCTGTTTATTGTCCTTCCAGCTGGTGGCAGAAAATTCAACCCCATCAAATGTAGTAACATTTTCATCGTACGATCCTCTCGGCAGTGATGGTTTGAGAATGTCTTTCTTATCTGGTAGTTTGCATGTTTTCCCCAGTCGATTTTTCTGTACTGTCCCCAAGCAGTAAATTCCTTCTTTGAATAAGTAATGGAATAGTGACAAATTCGTATAGAAGTTATCAAAAAATATTATATGATTTACATTCCTCGGTACTGGTCGAAGCAAACGTATGACTGTGTTTGAAACTACTCCTAAGTCGGGTTCATTTGGTAGCCTTTGAATATTATGAGTCCCTGAATAAACTTCAAAAGTATAAGCGTAGCCCATGGGGCAGCAAAGCACATATAATTTGAATCCCCATTTGTGTGGCTTTTTCGGCAAATATTGCTTCATAAAATGACCAATCTTTGTCGAGCACATCTGTTCGTCTAGTGATAGGCGATGGTCAAACGGGACTGACATGAATTTGTCATTGAAATGGTCTACTACTGTACGTATTTTATGTAATCGATCGTGCTTAGGATGGTCAGGAGGTAGGTGGTTGCTATTGTCGTTGAAGTGTATTACTTGGCGAATCTTTTCGAATCTGTTTACTGTCATTGTGTCTGAAATTGGATGGAATTGTACAGGTCTTGCCCAATAAGATCTGATGCTGGGGTAATGGTATACTGAAGTATATATCAAGATGCCAAGGTACTTTCGAAGTTCCAATGAGTTGATGGGGTCGGTGAAATTGGGATTTATTTGTACAGCATATTTATTCGTCTCAGCAACGATTAATTCTTGTAGGTTTTGATCAAAAAAATAGGTAAAAAATTGGTAAGGACTGGATAAATCTAAAATATGTTGAGGGTAGTCTGTGACGCCAAGAAAGTTAAAAGCTTGATCAACCACAGGCATATTTTTTCTTTTCCAAACTAAATTTCTTACTTGAGTATAATTAGTGGACCTTGATTCATTTTCAGGAAAATCGCCAGTTACCAATGGGGGATCACAGTCTAGATTACCATTTGAGTCCGTTTGTTCTTCTTCTACTTCCTGTTCTACATCTTCATGGTCTTCGATCAACTCATTCACACCGTCATAGTAATCAATAACATCTTCATCGATATCTGCTTCATCTTCAGAGATGTCGCCATTTTCAAGTTGCCATAACAGTGTTTCAATATTTCTGTCATCCATGTTTTGTGTCGTATCAATAGCGACCTAAAACCATAATAAAACCATGCAACCCAACACCAAAACATATATAACTTGCTTGAAAAACAGCATAGAAAAAATATTCATAAACATTCATAGTAAGAAAAAATGATACCGGTAATGCATAGATTATCATTTTTGATAACAACATTCCAAAGCAAAATTAGTACCATGCCACAAATATTTTTTGTAAAATAAACACATCATAACAAAATATAGATTCTTACCTTTCAGGAAGTACTTTTTTTTGAGAAAAATAACACTTATTTTAAATTTGATATGAACTGCTGAAATATTCAAATTCGTACCTATTCAAGTATTACGACCTTTCAGTTTCTAATGTCAAATTCAACCAATCACAGCCCAGATAGTGTTTTGTCATGTTCACAGATTATATGAATAACGCGTAAAGAAACGTTCAAAAACGTTACGTTATTTAAATATATTTTGTTCGGAAGTTATACGCATGAATAAGTCTGTTATCATTTTTGATAAACTATGCACTTAAGAGCGTAGTCGGTCTGCGCGGGAATTGAGAAATAGGTATTTGAAGAAACTATTGCCGTCGCACTGCGCCCGAGCAACCGAGGTATCAATATGTGAGTGAATAATCTGTATTTGTGTGCGTAGCTCAGTACCCCGCATCTTCCGCGCGCACCATGTTTACGGACTTGATTCTTTGCTTCACTGTTTTGACTCGGCTTGTGGATTGGATTTGAATACCTATTTATTTTGTTCTAACGACTAGAGTAAAATCGTGAGTATTATTTTATTTGTAAATAAATTTTATCATTTTACCCTTCAAATCGACAAAAGAAATTCAATAATTTAACAAAATACTGCTTGTAAGGTACAAGTAGTGTTTTGTTAAATTATTGAATTTTGTTTGATAAAATGTCAACTTACAAATATAATCATATCATAATAATTTTTGTTTCAGGTAAACCCTTTTTCGTTAATAATGGGTCGAAGAAAAGGGAATAAAACGCGTCTATTCTTGAGTCCTAAGAGAAAAAACCTTAATTTACGTATTTTACGATGATTTACGTATATAACGGAAGATTCATTTTGAACTGTGTACAGTGCCATCCAATTAATTAAAATTTCATAGCTATTATGGTCAAAGGAGCGTGAGGTAGTCAATTTTGAATGGCATGGCTGGATTCTACTCGAGATGGTCCTTGTCATAAGGCAATAACTATATAAAAACAGCAACAATAATGCTTAGTATCTTTGTTTCGCACGTGGTTTATCCCATCTCGGCCTAAGATGTTTTTATTTTTAATACGTATTTGATCTCAGCGGATAAAATACCACCTGTTGCAGACGCTCGTAATATGCATTCATGTCAAATTACAATATGCATTTAAGTAGGTATATATTGCCTATCTCTATGGCAATCAAATATAAAACTGTATAATTGAAATTCACCTTCCGACTGGGGCTGCCATCGCTTATAGGGCTTTTACTTGTTTTATAATTTTTAACTGACTTTCAAAAAAGGAGGGGTTATATGTTCCACTGTATGTATTTTTTATGTATGTTCACCGATTTCTCCGTCAATTGTGGACTGATTTTCAATTTTTTTTTATTCGAAAGCTTACTCTTGAGATGGTCCCGTTGCCATCAAGTCAGAATATGATCCCAGGGAAATCGAGGGCAACCCTCAAATTTTATAGACACATTTAATGTTTTTTATATACTTTTTAACGCATACATTTGTGCCTGGTAATCTTCATCTCATGTTGCTTAGATGATGATGGAAGGTATAAGTTAGGATGGATGGGATTCCAAGAAAATTAAGGGCAATATACACATTTTATGGGCATTGTTTTAACAACATACTTCTCATGTGATCCGATGGTCATCATGTCAAGATCTAATGAAGGGATCATTGAGAAATCGAAGGAACTCTCCAATTTTATAGACACATATAGGCATTATACCTGGTAATCATCATATCAAGTTGCTGAGCTGATGATTAAAGTTATAAGTCAGGATCTGATGATGGGATCCCAGGACAATCAAGAGAAACCCTCAAATTGCATAGGCACTTAAATGTTTTTTTTCATGCAACTTTCAGAGAGAGTCGAGAACCTTTTGAAGAAAACGCAAGCTTTTTTTTGGTCGGGGTTGATCAGATGGTGATCTTATGGTCTACATGACTCATAGATGGGCGGAGGTAGTAGAGTCCAAGGGGGAGGGATCCTCGGCGTCGACATATCGAGTGACGTGCAGTTTCGTGGTCACTTGGAAGAGAAGGCCAAATTGGCCTCTAAAAAGCTTGGCGTGCTCAGCAGAGCGGAACAGTATTTCATGCCGGCACACTACTTGCAACTTTACAAGGCGCAGGTTCGGCCTCACATGGAATACTGTTCCCATCTCTGGGCTGGGGCTCCCCAGTGCCAACTCCTTCCACTTGACCGCATCCAGCGCAGAGCAGCTCGAATCGTCGACGACCGAGTCCTTTCTTGATTCATTGGCGCTCTGAAGAGATGTTGCATCCCTTTGCATTTTCTTTCGCATTTACCACGGGGAGTGCTCTGAAGAACTGTTCGGATTAATCCCAGCCGCCTTTCACGAACGCACATCTGGATTATTGGCGGTCCACCACTGTGTGATTTAGAAGATGTTTTCTTCCTCGCACAACTTCCTTGTGGAATCGATTACCATCAGCGATTTTTCCAGACCGATAAGACTTAGGCACCTTCAAGAAAAGAGTCTACTCCTTTTTAAAAGGCCGGCAACGCCTTTTTTTCACGAATTTTTTCCACGAATTTTTTCCACGAATGCCTTCTCCCTGAAATAATTGACGGTCGGATACCACGAAATTTACCTGTAAGAGAAAGGATGGAAAGGACGACAGAATAAATGTACATATTAATTATTATATGAATTATTATATTATCTTTATATATAAAAAGTACGTGTCACGTTGTTTGTCCGCGATGGACTCCTAAACTACTGAACTGATTTCAATGAAATTTTTGGTCAATGTGCAGTTTGGTTCAACTTAAAAGATAGGATAGCTTACATCTCAATTTATAGTCGCAATATAATATTATTTTATTGCAAATTATTTGTCTATTATTTGACAGTCACAATTATCTGTTAGCTCCAAACGATTCTGTCAGATGACGATATCTGTTGACTGGATTGAGTAAATATTTAATAGATGGCGCTATGTTAAAAATACAAACGTTTAATATACGCTACAATTTAGTAGTATAACCACCACGGGTTGCTGTAAGTATTCAACAGATAGAACCAATTTCAAAAAATTTTGCAGACTGTGTGCAGTTTGGTCCAACTTGAGAGATAGGATAGTTTTATCCCGATAAGTGACGGTCAATTTTATTGTTGCTAATTTCATTAGTTTTTTGGGAAAGCAAATGGTCATTCGGAAAGGGCAGAATAACGTCTGCCTGGTCAGCTAGTATTATATTAAATTATTCTTAACTTATGTAAATGGAAGAAGAAAATGAAGAGGTGCTTGTGGGTAACAAGCACCTCTTCTGCCACATGCATATTAAGAATTTACTTGATAAGAGCAATCATTATTTTATAAATTAAAGTAAGTAGAAAAAAAGTAAGTAAGCCACAGTAAAGCTGGCAAATCAAGTAAGCAGAATTATTCACCAAGCAGTAGAATGCGAACATTAGTTACGTATTATTTCACTAAATTTCGCTAAAGGTCTTTTCAAATAATACTAAACGTAAACTCGCTGAATTGTTACTTCGTTGTCTTAATAATTTCACTGTTCTGTGCCGCCTGTAAATCAGTATAGTACGATACGTCGTTACGTCGATATCGACTGACATCACTATGATATCGATAAAAACAACTTCGACAGTTGTTACTTTCCTAATTCTTTAGACTAATAAGTACTTATTAGTCTAACCACCCCTCACCTCTGGTCTCCCCCCGTAGAGTGCGATAGGGACAACTGCAGCTCAGAACGATTTCACCTACAAAAACCATGACCGATCGACATTTCGTATTCTCCTGTTTTCTCCTCGAAAACTAAGCAGATTAAATTATTTTTGGTATCAAAATTTAAAGGAAGAATAGATCTATGCTCCTATCATTTTCTTTTATCTTAAAAACGTTTCAAATTTGTTTGGTAGTCGTCTGATTACGGAGGTAAAAACGGGACATTTTTTTGGTTTTTGGAAAGTCATATTTATTTTTGTAATAATTTTTTGGAAAAAAATAAATGATAGGGGCATGCCTTCAATAGACCTAGATTTTTATAAACAAAACCGATTACTCTAGAGGCATTATCCAGGAAGAAAATAGGGGAATACATTTGTATGGAAAAAGTGCAGCCCGTCTACGCTCTTAAGGGTTAATTCCTTCGCCTACGTTGTATCCTCACTACTTCATGGGTGTCTGGTAGAGTATTCTATAGGCATTAAATCTGCCCTACGTATTATTTCTAATAGGATAAGCAAGAAAGATTAAAAATAAATAAATAAATAACATTACGGTGGAACGCGGAGCTAGGATGCGCGTTAAAGATTAATTTGTTCTTTTCTTTTCTAAAATAGCGCCATCTAAGATAAAATAATCAGGAGTTACTTTGAGGAAATCATTTATATAAACAGTGTAAAAATTTATTAGTTAAAAGGTGTGTCTTTCCTAGTGTAGTGGTGTTGAGATTAGTGGTGACGGCGCGGCGGTAGTGCACGCAATTGAGGGAAAGAAGGTGCTCTGTAAACGCCAAAGCCAATCAATCTTAACATCACTGGATATTCTAACAATTACAAAGGTAGTGCACAACAAACAAATGTTCCTAGCTCACTACTCCTTAACTTCTTTAAAATACATTCTTGCAATGTGGTCGCTTACTATTCTCACTGTGGCGAACGATTAACTGCGTAGTTGGAGTAAGGTTTGTTTCGAGACAGTTTATGTGGAGGACATATATACTAACTCGCTGACGCAACCAGTGCTTCAACGAGTTTGTATATATTATGGACAACTGGGTTAGCTCACCGCTCACTTAGCAATTAGCACGTAGTAATTTATACTTACATTTTAGCTACCGCGTAGTCTATTTGTCACGGTGATGCTTCGTTTTGAGGCAAAAAAACGTATCGTATTATCGACGATGTTGTGCTTCATAGCATAGTATTGTTGTGTTTATTAGTTGCAGTTATAGGTAAGTAGAAAGAGGCTGCTCTTCAAACTCTAGTAAAATAAACTATTTTATTTTTCACGCGGATCATTATCATAACAGCCCTTCACGAGTCCACTGCTGAACAAAGGCTTCCCCCAAGTAATGCCACAAAGCACGGCCCTAAGCCACCTGCATCTATCGACTTACTGCATATCTTACCAGGTCGTCACTCCATCTAGTGGGGGCCGCCTTGCTTCGCCTACCAGTACAAGGCTGCCAATCGAAAACAAACCGACAACCGATGGGGAAGAAAGCTTCCCCATCGGTTGTCGGTTCTTCGAGCTCATTCTTCTGCAACGCGGATCTTAGCAGATTACATAAATAACACATGTTTTTATGTATTTTTGTAATTATGTTATTAACCACCTGATTTTACTATACTGGGTGGCGATTAGGTTATCACATTAAATAACAGAGCGGTATATACAATTTCATATACGTCGATTAAAATAATAAAATAAACAATTCTACCAGAAATAAAAAATGCATCTTTCAAACATAATAAATAGTGTAAAAATTGACACGAAATAAATCACCTTGATAATATTAGTTTACTAACCAGAAGTGACATGTAAAAGCGGAAACGGTGCGGCAGGTACGCAGTACTCACGCGGCATTGACATAGGTAATTATTTACCTACACTTTGCCATTCATAAGTAATGAGGTAAACGCTATTGCGACTAGAATGTTAATTGATATATATTTTTTTAGTTGTGTATGCTCAAAGAACGTTATATAGGATAAGTCTTTTCATTTAATGTTATAACTTTATCGCCAGCCCGTATATTTAAGAGAGTCCCAAAAATGAAGAGGATTTTTATCTTGAACTTATATTCCTTAGTTCAATCAATAGGGTAAAAAAATAATTTAAATTGAGTTCAAAACTAAAAATAAAATAATTTACACAAGAGCTTCTAAACACGCCGCTATAATTCTCTTAGCTCAGGATTATTTTCAAAATTAACGATTTTCACGATTAACATCAGTATCATTTACAATATGCACTAATTTTGTTTTTTTTTTTTATTTCAATAAAAAAATATCTATACATATTTTCAATTATTTATTCATTAATATCACGAAATTGACAATGGCACATGTAATATAATAATATGTTTGTTATGATAAACTATTTAATTGTTATCAATTAACAAGATTCTTTGTATTCATTAAATACAGAAATGTTTGTTTTGATCGGAGAAACAAAATTGTGAATACGAAACTTTAATCTTCTCTATCTCTATACATAAAAATCAATTACTGTCCGTTAGTCTCTCAATAACTCGAAAACGGCGGGACCGATTTTGATGATTTTATTCTGTGTATGTTTGAGCCTTCCCTGTTTTGTGTTTGAACCCTGCATGGTTTAAACACATTTCAATTGGACCCGGTAGGTGGCGCTGTTGTCGAGATCCAGAAATCACCCGTGCGGAACTGGGGCTGATCGCTAATTATTAATACATATTAATAATTAAAGCTTCGTATTCAGTTTTTTTTTTTACACAGAAAGATTAACGATGCATTTTACAACAAGAAATTTTTAACGATTACTTATTTAAAGTTTAAAGACCGTACAAAAGTTAAAAAAGTTAAATTCAATTACAGCTTAAAACATTTTGCTAGCTTGTGTTAGCTGAAACCATTCATTCATGGGTTTTATGAGCAAATTTATAGTTTATATCAGTCGGCATGAACGTTGAATGCTGGCGACTTTTTGATAAGGCCCGTCTGCGCAGATAGTATAGGTAACTAATTTTATATGAAGGAGATCACGCTTAAACTAAAAACGAACCAATCTGTAGCGAAATGGGTGACGCCGCCTTTAGCTTCATTTCAAATGCCTAATGACTTAAAAATATTTTCGGCAATAAGTGGGCAAAACGCCTTTAATGCGCTATGTTAATTTTTTGTCATACTTTTAATGAAAAGATTTTATATGAAATGATTTTCTATTCCAATGCTTAAACCTTATACGCTCTCGTTGCTGAGGCTGAGCTTTGGAAAAAGCATGATGTGCTTGTAGTTCAACGTTATCGTTTTATTTACATAAACTTGGATAATTCGGTAACAATAAATTAGCTCAGAAATTTAAATAGCAAAAGTGCTTTTCATTTTCCATGTGCCTTGAAAATGTCCGTTTTATAAAATACTTATCGTCTTATAAAGCGTTCGTAATACGTGACGCTTGCCATAAGCCCCGCGTATATAGCAGCTGCAATAAGGTTACTGAGATGAAAGTATTTGGAAATGGTGATTATATTTATGTATGTGTATTGTATAAGATTTATAAAAAATGTTGTAAACTTTATGTTTATCTTTTGTACTATTACTGAGTCAACTATGTACCAAACTAATGATATCATGTTTTTTTTTGTTTCTTTGTTTGTTTTCTGTATTAAAAATAACAGTAAAACATGCACTTTAAATACTTATTTAAGTTCGAAGATAAATTATTTAACATACAATATTTTTGAAAAGCTTTTTTGTACAATGAATACGCCGCGTCGGAATGAGTAGAAGACATGAATTACGAGCCGAGAAATATAAGTGGAGTAACCAGCGGCAGTGAAGAGTGGCTTGCGCTCACAAGTAGGGCTGCCAGCCGGGGAAGAGGCGCGCGAGGTTGGCGGGGTCGGTGGCGGCGAGCAGCAGGCGCGCCACCTGGCCGCCCGCCGACACGGCGCCCGCGCCGCCCTCCGCGCCGCACAGCTTGCCGCGCACCGCCAGCAGCGCGCGCGCCGCCAGCCCCGACCCCGCGCCCGCCGCACTCCCCGCGCCCGCCGCACCCGCACCCACCTCCTTGCCCCCGCACCCGCTCCCGCGCACCGCTGCACAGTTGCAGCACACGATCACTCAATGTCTTTATATTTATTAATAAGTGAAGGGAAAGCATTGTAACTCACGCACGGAGGAGTGTGATATTTGACATAATTAAAGTTTATATGGAGAAGAGATAACAAAAACAAAAAATTACGTATTACATTGGTAACTTCTACATTGGAAGAGATTTTCGCAAAAGTATTTTCAAATGTTGCCAAATAAATAATTACTGACAGATTGACTGAATGCTAGGCTATGAATTATGTGTAATTTCTAATGTTTTTTTTCGATAGCGTGAAGAGTTTATGTCAAAGCAAAAAAGCGTTTGTTTTATAATAATTAAATTAAATAATTTGTTTGAACTGTACATTAACATGTTATAAATGTACAGAAAATAAAGCATAAAGAAATTTAATGAATTACGATTGAATTTCGACCACTGGATGACCACTAGTATTATTAATTGTACACAAATATATGTAAATAGCGGCACGAGTCGTAAGCAACAAGTGACAGTATTGGCGCTTATAGACTTTACAGCCAATATACTGCATGCGAATGTCACGTGAATATCACATTAAACAATTACCCCAAAGAAATTTCACCGTACCCACCCAGCGCCTTTGTATGTCACCAAAACGACCTATAAATCGACTTTTGCGCATATCAACGCTGTACTCACGACTTGTGCCGCTACGAGTAGGCCTACACGTTGAAACAAAAACTTCATTTAAAAATAAATCACCTTCATCCTACATGTCCATTTTTTTAAATGTGATAGAGCTACTTTCTGCCTCGAACTAGTTGCTAGTGCCCAGCATCGCTAGACTGCTGGGTTCCCTGTTATTATTGTTACGAGCTTGGGGTTCGAGACAATTAAAAACTGCCGACTGAATTACCTAAATTGACACTTTAATTACAGAACACTAATAACAATTTAAAACCACACTAATAATAAAACACAATTGTACTACTGATCACTTTAGTTCGCAGTTATTTCGCTTCGAAGTATTCGCTTGTATCACCACTTCAATACTGTCTCGGTCGTGGTCTATACCGGCTTTATATAGGGCCTCAGATAGTTTCTAGAACCTTCTACTGTAGAAACATCTAGAATGTTCGAGTACATATCGGTCCCGAAATTTCTAGAATGATCTTGACTCTCCTAGTTCTGCTACTCGACACTAGAGGGAGCTAGTGGTAACCAGTGTTGCCATATACAAGACATTAATAGTGGCACGCAAAATTATTTTAAATTGTTATCAGGAAGATGCTGCTACCCATTTTCTGTTTCAGTTTCCCTCTGTCGTCTCTTACAACACCTACGGAATGATTACGCCCCCCCACTACACGACGCTATATGGCTATACGTGCGTAATAATAAACCCTTCCAATTGCAATGTTTATTGTATGCGGTTATATTCAAATGATGCAGAATTCAAAGTATTTCAGATACTCAACTAGTTTCGAAGTGACTTAAATTACGAAATCGTTGTATTTATAAGTGAAGTTATTCTAATTAATTTTGACATTAATTAAAAGTGTAAAATATACTATATACATGGGGTCCGGAATGAATCCTATACATTTAGTAAGTTTTTTTTCTTTCGACAGTAGTCGATAAAAAAACTAGCTAACTTATATGACTTTTGTAATGTGTTCTCCCCACTTCATCAGTCGGTAATCCTATAAACCGTCTACTTCCTATACATCTTCCATAGGCAATATTCTTTACAATCACCGTGCTTGACAGGCGCTACTCATTCTCGAAAAGAGAACCAAAACATCTATTTAACATTTTATTTGGCCAATTCTGCCGACAGCCACGGATGATGGGGTGAAAAATTCTCTAATGCGACACCACACCGGTCTCTAGTGTAAACTATAATGAAAATTTATACAAAACTTACAGTGCACATTTGATTTTTTCAGAGTAACTGTCCATGAATACAAGGGATCATATAACAACACCTCCAAAATTGTTAACAAAGTTTCCTGATTATCCCTTAACAATTGCATTGTTTTTTCGCAGCACCTGCAAATTAATTTTCAGGGTTTACAAACTATTCTCACTCTCTTCGAGGCTTCCTCGTTATTTTAAACATAAACTCTTACACCTGTCTCCCAGTGTGGTCAGCAAGGACTAGGGACTTCCATTTGGCACGCTACTGTCACATCTTACTTACTTCTTCTTTCACAATACATACTAATTACATAATGCAGAAAAATAAATTATTTAATTTCGTAATAATATTGTTTCTATGAAACCTGACCAAAATGTAAAGTAATCATTAACATTGCAACGTTTTTAATTATATTAAAATGTAAGGACAATAAGCATACCTTCTGAATATTCCTTCCACACCACAACATCCGAATCCAGCAATTATGTCTTGAGTTAAACGAAATGGAATAGTTTCCGGAGTTGGCAAAGCTTTTCCTTGATCAAATGCAATACCTAAAATATTTATCATATTAACTTTGGACACTACAATCATAGAACTATAAGAAAAAAATATGATAAAAATTGTAAGCCGAAATAAACCATTTTTTTTCTCCAAGTGCCTACTTCACTTGAGCGACCTGTTAACCAGCTATGCTCTTGCGACCGACTAATGACGGAAACTCATCGAAATTTGGCAAGTCAGGACAACCAGATGCCTTGCAATTTTTCTATACTCGAGGCAATTTGAAATCGCAGGCGTAGCACAGAAGCAATAGTAGAGGCACTAAAGCGTCAGACTGCATTCAGCCCACCGCCTCGGCTTAGCGCTCAGGCTTTGCTGCAAGTCTTTCCTAAACCTGTCACCTGCCCACCACAATGCGGCGTGGGGAAATCTTGTAAGAATCGTGTAATTTGTGCATATAGATTCTAAGAATAACTGCAAACGATAATAAAAAATACCCGAAAGAAAATACAAATGTAGAGGAACTTTAAAAAATACTTATGAAAAATTAACATGCGTCAGAAATAGTACAAGTCTATAGACTTATTAGATTATAGATCTATTAGATTTAAGCGTTCAAAGTTACCTCTACACTTAACCACTAAACAAAAACCTTAAACGTTTAATGTTTGTCAACGTCAGCTCTCACTGTTCGAGTTGTTTGCAATTTGTTATTTTAATGTTTAAGATAATTATAAGATAATAATTATATTAAAATACTTTACCAAAGTCGATGTGGACAAACTCAGCAGTTTTCTTGTCTATTAAAATGTTTTGAACGTGTCTGTCGCCTAAGCCCAAAATATGACCAACCATCGAGGAAGTTGCGACGCTAAAAAGAAATAACATTATCAGGTACCTCAAGAGATTGATTGTCAAATAACATTTTTATATATTTTTTTTTATAGGATAAGGGTGACAAACGAGCACACAGTCCACCTGATGGTAAGTGGTTGCTGCGGCCCATAGACATCTACATCTATCCTCAATTACAAGTCAAAATGTAGATGCGTTTTCACCCGTGAGGACTAAGATGGAATGCCTCATTTCCAGTAAAAAGGGCCTCCGGCCACCTGCACTCACCAAGCGAAACGCAGAGGTAAACCTCTACTTCACGCTGGTATTCTGTGAGGTCGTGGTACCACCCCGGTTCGAGCCGGCCCATCCGTGCGACAGCAAAAGCTGCCGCGTGGCTCTACCACTGTTGAAAAATATGATGTAACTACGGCGATACGGCGATTTGATTTAATTCTAACTAACCATTAAAACCAATTTTACTTTACTTCAACTTGATAATATTTAGCTTTTTGCTTAATTCTGCTAAACCCCAAATCTACTGTTTCCATTTAGGATATGATACGGACGATTTACTTGTAGCTGAATAATTTTATACCAACAAATTCTCATTTTTAAGTTTAAACAAAATGAAAATCTCTGGCATAAACTGAGTGCATAAATTAAATCCGAACAAAATCTAATAATAAAAATGGCTACCTTCTGGTATAAGCTAATCGCCGTTCGTACCACGTGATCGGATCGTGGTAGTGCTCGGTAAAGAAATTATGGAAAACCGGCTTGAAGTTCGCAAGTATCTCCATGAAAACCCTCACTTTTTCTTTATTTAATTTTCTACTGTCGTGGCACGCTTTAAGTTTAGTGCGAGCAGCAGCCGGCGTAATATCCTAAAAATGAAATATAAACAAACAAAATGCAATAATATTTTGTACAAAATATTATTTATTTTTCTTTTTTTTTACTTTATATAAAATGTCTCTGGTGGTGGTTGGTCAGGCGGATTAGTCAGTGTAGCCAGATATAAATTATAATTAAATAATGTTTACTTACTTGCGGCCGATATCGCGTATGAGCGTCAAGTAAGTAAGCACCTAGGGGCATTGTGCCTTCACACCATTCTAAAACACCGGAACGTCGAGACATGGGAACTACCTGGAATTTTTAAGATTCATGAATGCAGTTTTTCATTATATGAGCCATAACTTTTAACTGTGCTTATTTATTTCACAAACTTTTAATAAAGCTATTCGATATTTACCTTATATGTGCGTATTAAAAGTTTGTTTTTATTAGTTATAGGATTTTCTTCTAACAATGTGTTAACTATGTTAAACACTTGCTGCATAACGGCATCCTGCCTAAGATCGTCTTCACCCTAAAACATGTTTACAATTGCTCAAAATTCATGAACAGAAATATCAGGTATTATTAGTTAGTCATAACCCATGAAAAATACCTTTATTAACAGAATTCTGCATTTGCCGTCTGAACTGCGGCATATTACCTTTTTTGGATAATTGATACCTCCTACTAGCTCAAAATAATTTTCAAATGCTGTTAAAGCTGAAAAAATTATCAATTTAATTTTTTTTAATTTGCTTAAGTATATTAAAATAAATTCTTTTTTAAATAATGACGATTAAGTTGTTACTACTATAATAAATTATAAATAATAGTCATTTGTTTATAATCTGATAGAAGATATAAAAATGTTGGTGGTTAAAACGTGGAACTAAGCAACTTCTTCTTTCACTTACAACTTAATAAAATCTTACTTGCTAAATTTGAATAGACCCCGTCCTTCTTAATCGGAACAGTCACAGTAGGAATAGGTAGTGAATTCAAATTCCGTAACTTAGAAATCGGTTCGGCTGAAGGTATCGGCTGCATCTTCATATTGTTTACTTTCGGTACGAAATAGGCGAAACTTATAATTGCTGAAAATAAACATTCATGCTATATTGAATAGCATCTATATCATATTTAAATTCAACAAACAAGTTCCAGAACTACGCTGTAAAACAGAATACTAGATATACCAAAAAAATATAGATTTTTTTTTTATTGGGTAAGGGTGACAAACGAGCACACAGTCCACCTGATGGTAAGTGGTTGCTGCGGCCCATAGACATCTACATCTATCCTCTATTACAAATCAAAATGTAGATGCGTTGTCACCCGTGAGGACTAAGATGGAATGCCTCATTTCCAGTAAAAAGGGCCTCCGGCCACCCGCACTCACCAAGCGAAACGCAGAGGTAAACCTCTACTTCACGCGGGTTTTCTGTGAGGTCGTGGTACCACCCCGGTTCGAGCCGGCCCATCCGTGCGACAGCAAAAGCTGCCGCGTGGCTCTACCACTGTTAATTGATAATCATAGAATAGTTTATTTATATGATAAACATACAAATAAAAGTAGAACGTGAAATTCACTTCACGCCCTTTTACTCTCACTTACGATTTATACTGAATGTTATTGTGCATTTTATACAATGTTATTATGTAATCTGTCATTTTCGAAAAACCAATTAAACCGAGATACTTAAATAAATTTCATAAATTAACCTAGATAATACAGGAATCATTAATTATTTAGCCCAAAATAATTTACTTAAAATGAAATAGGTATAGATAAATCAGAATGAAATCTCACCGTCACAAATCTGTTCCATTTGTGATATAATACAAGTTAAATCTTCCCGCTGTGCCAGTTCGCGGACGAGCGCATCTGCAGCCGCTACGCGTGGCTCGGACTTGGCTAAAGTACGTCCCGAACTTGAACCTCTGCCTTTACTCGCATTCAGTATACAGTTGTCTTTGTCAGAATTCTTTAGATTAAATAAAATGGGCAACGTGTGGTGTGGATGTTCCACAGCACATCTTTCTGGGAAAATAAAGTTCACATAAGGTTCTTATTAGCAAATAGTGTGAATACGGAGTTAATATCTATTTTTTAGCTGTGTAAGTTATCTTATTCCTCTGTAGTGCATCGCTGTTACATACAGCGTTATTCTGCAATAACCGGCCAAATTTGCAGAGAACGTTCAGCATATAAGTAATACAGGCAAAGGTCAAGAAAAATTATTTTTAATTCAAACGTTCATGTTATTTTTTAAATTAAAAATGCGTGGTAAAAATGTATTATATTAACTGATTTTAATTCGCACGCACACATTCGTAAGGGTCGATCGGTAAGCAAAAACGTTGTTGCCCATAAATCACATTCAGTTTGTGATAATTTCTAATAAAAGCAGAAGCCTTATTTACACGTTTTTCAAATACTGCAATAACGGTATATCGTTATTTATATATTTGAATTTATGATTAAAATTTGGCTACTCTTTGAAAACTAACCCTGTATCTCGCACCTTTAACGTTACTTTCCGTCGTCAGTTTCGGGTATTTTTACATGATATGGAACATTGATTTATATGTTACACTAGATAAGTAATTGCCGCGCCAAAGCGTTGCCACTTCACATATGGCCACAGCCATATGCCCAGCGAACGTCGGTTCAGAGTGCCTAGTGCGAGATGTTGATTTACGCGCTCGATAGCGAGAAAGTTAACTACAATTTGTATGGAATAAAATCAGCGCCAACTAGTGGCAATAATCGGAATCACTATCGAGCTTTGACTCTCATTCGTCAGTGAGAACGTTAACGCACGTGATTGGTTGGAGCGGCAATTTCGATCATTCGTGACGTAAAATTTTACGCGGTCGATATCGAAAAAGTTTTCACCTAAAATTTTACAGTGAGATAGAATAGTGAGAATAATTGTTGAAGAGTTAATTTTATTTCATTTTGTGAGAACGATATATAATTTAGGCAGGCCGTTTTTTTTTTCGTTAGGAGGATGTTTGCAGCCACAAAGACATTAATAACTAATAATAATAGATGACTACTATTATAAAGCCAGTGCTGAAGCAAGAGCTTGTGCATATATTAGTCCGTTGTTACACCCCAAAGGTAGGTAATTTAAGGATAGATATCGCCTTTTCCAAGAAAGTATTCAAGTTTTTGTGTAAATAGCGTTTGATAAATCCAAGTTCCTAACATCAATATTTAATAATTAAATCAGTAGTAAGTATCATAAGTTCACTTAACACTAAGTAACTAAATTACATTTACTGCTCCATAAATGTCAACATAAAATCATATTAGAATGAAAACACCTTCATGTTTTTTGCTTTCAATTTAATACTTTCAATAATTAACATTAAAATAAAATGGCTAATTCTCAATCTCATAATACTAACACAAACTGACGAAACCTTGATCAAATTACGAAACATAAACAAATAGCTAATAATGAATTGTGATTCCGATTATTGCCACTAGTTGGCGCTAATTTTATTCTATACAAATCGTAGTTAAGCCCGCTTTTCACTACGGGATATAATATAATATATTTTACATCTCAAGGTATAAATTAATATCGCTCACATTCATTTTATATGGAACCGTTTACACTGTGCTATAATATATATTACATCTCAAGCTATAAATATTTTTTCGATCGACCGAGCGATATTTTCATTTTATATTTCTCCCCCTGTACCCCGCACACCGTTCCGTGCCCCCGCAGACGGTGTACGGGGTAAAGGGTGGTAATCCAATGACCAATGACGAATGCACACTGGTTAAAAGATATATCTCACAGTGTGAAAGCCAATCACGGGATATAATTTATATTTCGGGATATAATATATATTATATCCCATAGTGAAAAGCCAGCTTTAACGTTCTCGCTATCGAGCGCGTAAATCAACATCTCGCACTAGGCACACAGTGTTCAATGTGACGCCGTCAGAGTTAAGCCGATCGATTCACGACAAAAAATGGGTAAATGCGTAGTGAAAGAATGCGATTCAAGGTCACAAAAACATAATAAATCAAGCGGAATTACTTTCCACACGTAAGTTTTAATTAATATATTCATATTAACGTTCAAAACACTAAAAAATAAAATAAAATATCGAATGTTGCAATGTAGCTTCAATGTTGCCACTTTTCCGCCTTGGGAGACTATATAATTTATGGAATAAGTTCATTTTGTTTTAAAATATACAAGTAAAATTGTTTGTTTAAAAATAAAAACTATGTTTCAACCTTTATACAAAATAATTAATTATTCTTATTTTAGTTTATTCATGAATGGTCTATTAATTATATTTTATTATTTTATTTTATATTAATAAATTTGCATTGCAAACCTTAGAAACTAAGTCTTTGTCTACTAAATTTAGTTTTATGACATTAGCTACAAAAACATTAAAAGAGTTTCAAGGAAATAAATTATTAAAAGAATTTGCAATACACCCGGGAGATCATTTATCTTCAATACAAGTTGGTCATTCCCTTTTATTGATTAGTGCCATTCTATATAAATATTTAAAAATAAGATTGTACCACGAAAGTAAATTATACACTCAAACACACAAAAAAGAATCCAAAAGGCAATTATATAACAAACTGATGCTTCATAGCGGAGTTTGAGAGCATGGACTATTATGAATATTTAAGCGGATTAGTATTACAGATTTAACCATTTATATTATCTTAGAAATATACTTCGGCAGAGTCACGCCTCAATCCATTAACTATCCTCAGTATTGTTGCAAAAAAAAAATATAAAAACTTTTTAAAGTTGTTAAGTAGTATGGAAATTCTATAAACAAGAAAATCAACGAAATTTATTGATAACCAAAATTTTTGTAGCTAATGTCATGAGACTAAATTTAAGAGACAAAAACTTGCTGATGATTTCACACCTTATACATATTCAACACAGATCTCGCTTAAGAAACCTTAAATTGTTTTTTATTTGCTTTATTCTTTGTTTGATTTATTAGTACAATAAAAATAATATATAAAAACATCTTTTATTTCATTAGTTATGCTTACTTCTGTTCATCTTATAAGAAAATATACAAATTTAAAATAAAAACAATTTACTGCAACTTTAAAAAAAAACTCCTTTATATTGCTCATTTTGGGTAAAATTTCATAAAGTATGCAACACCAACCCGTCACTGCATGTTTGTGTGTCTATCTTTATCTAATCTTAGGGACGATATTGTTTTCCGCGACTTGTGTAAGTGAGACAGATATATGTTTACTTTAAAATTTTAATGATTTCAAAGCTACGTCGTCGCGTTTGGTTAGTGGTTACACTTTTTTCGACGCGCGGCAATGTGGTTTGCTTCTCTAGTTTTGTATAACTCAATGATATAGAATATACAAGATGATTCCATCAAACGCCCTGAAATTTTTCTAACGATTACCACAATCACCTCTTACGCCACTCATGGAACGATAGGGAACATGGATTATCATATATCAAAGCACAAGGTAAACATAAAAATTGTTACCCAAAATTTTCCTGAGATATTCCGCAAAATCAGTCTCATCTGTGGTGAGCCGCGGCGCCAATTGTGGAAGAACTGTTATGAATTTCCAAGAAGGTATTGTATTTAGAAGCTCTTGCAGATTTGTTTCCGATTTATCTTCAAATTCAAAGGACGGATTGTCTAACCAAAGGGATATTACTCTGAATATCGACAATCTTGTCTCTTCGCAATACTTCAATGACAGGAGATAATATCTACGATCAAATAATATCAATTATATGATATGATCATAGTAATAAGATTAAAATAAGTCATTATATTGTAATAACGTTGTTAGTTTAAAATAGATGTTATGCTAAGGAAATTGGGTTCATAAAAAACTATTCATAGAACGTATAACTTATTACACTTTGCACATTTTAATGTTTAAAGTGTTGATGCAGCTTCTATTTAATAATTTTATAATACCTCATGGCTAAATTAAGAAAAGTGTCTTTTTCAGCTCTTGTATTCACGACTTCAGCTTCATCTAATTCTCTAAACCGATCATTGGTCAATAAAGCTCTCCTTTCATCCCTGAAATGTATCATACATCGCATATAAAGTACAAAACATTAAAAGAAAAAGAACCTTTTTATAATTTAAAAACTAATTTTTATACTGACTTTGTTAAGGATTGTTGTGATACTTTCAGAGAAGCTGCTGTTCCTTTCATATTCTCTATGCATTTGACTTTATTTTCGAACACCGTAGAGTTCATATATGCTACTACCTAAGAAAAAAGTAAGTGACTCAGAATATTTTCTATTAACTATTGATATTCGGTTATTTTAATGCTGTTAGCCAGTGTTTTACAGTTTAGTCGGAAAGATTCATATTATATTATACAAACGTATCAAAAAGGATAAAAATATCAATATTCGCTGGGCCCAGTTAAGAATTTAAAATTTTTTCGTTACAACATTTATATTTTTCAATTAGGTTTTGGGGTTCCATACGCAAAGAGTAACCAACGGGACCCTATTACTAAGCCTCCAGTGCCCGTCCGTCCGTCTGTCGCTGCTGGTTATTAACAAATTACAAAGAAAAACAATAAAATCGGACTATAGGAAAAGGTTGCCAAAGAAGGATATTAAATAAAGGTCGGCCAAGTGCGAGTCGGACTCGCGCATGAAGGGTTCCGTACCATCGTAATACACGTTTCTAGTAGGGGAGCCCCTTTTAATTTTAATTTTATTTTTTATCATTTGTTGTTATAGCGGCAACAGAAATACACATTCTGTGAATATTTAACTGTGTACTTATTAAAAATCATGAGATATAGTCCGCTGCAAGACACATTTGGACGTACGGACGGATGGACAGCGGAGGCTTAGTCTTAGGGTCCCGTTGGTTACTTTTTGGCTACGGAACCCTAAAAAGGAGACCCCTTACTATAACTTCCAAGTGAGAAGTTAAAAATAACATGTGTTTATGTTAACTATAGTTCTTGTACTATTATTTATTCTGTGACTATAGCATACAATATATGTAAAATATAATAACCTGTTTATATTCCGCATCAGCAAATTTTGCAATATCCTGGTATACCTTAAATCTGGTGTCTGTATGGTCTTTTTTATTTAGTACTTCGAGACTCTTCTCCAAATATTTACTTATTATGTCCCTCGCGTTTTCACGTCTACATTCTGCCATCCACAATCCGTATTGTCTAAAAAATTAAATAGTTTATTACTATTTTAAATTACCTAAATTAATTGTATAGTAACAGTGTAAAAGCTTTAATTACACAATTTCTTCAAGAAGTTTTCGCCTTTTTCTAAAGGAAATGCCAAAAATGCAAATGCAATCAAGCGGCTGTCCCAATAACATCTCAAGCACGCCAAACAGATTAATTTCGTATCTGCAGTTGGCGCTTAAATAAATTGGATATCTTTTCGAAATTATCCGGATTTTCCATGGTCGCAGCACAGCGATATCAAAGAAAAAACGGACGAAATGAAAAACAGATTTTAATAGCAATGTCAAAAGTTTATGTTACGAAAAACTTCAAGCTACATGAGAAAGATATTGAACTTGAAAAACCAATTAAGGCGCATGTTTGAGCAAAATGTCGCGCTAGTCGTTATTTGTGCGGTTTTTAGGAGCTATCTACTTTTTATTTAAAAGATATATCAACAAATAAAAAACACATTATATTTCTACATAATCTTGATTCCATAAGAGTCATATCCAATTTTTTTTAAGAGGATCATAATTTATTTTTCAAAAGACCAGAATTTGATTTTATTAAGAAATTATTTTAAAAACTGGGCGTATTCACTGCCCACGGGGTTGCTGGAGTCAGTGAGCGCTAAGCTCTTGAAGGTGAAACCCGTGCCGTTCGTCACGGCGTCGTCGGTCAGTGCACATGCTCGCTCACGTCATCTTATCAGTCGATAACATTATTATTACTTATTAGGTTATTTATAGGTAGTATTATTTGTTTATTTTGGGTATAATTTTTCGTATTAGTTATACCATACATTTGTTGTGTTTCTTACTGCGCGATGAAGCTTTTTGCGTGTATTTTCTTTGAAGTAAATTCAAATATAAAAATGAAACACCATTAGCATGTAAGGTTCGAATCCATAATTAACATTTCGACAAATATTATAATTTACACTATAAAAAGCTAATTCAATATTATCAGTATAGTATACAGTTAAAAATAATCCTAATACCCAAATACAATATCATAGTAGGTATAGTAATTCGGTAAAAGTATCTAAGTAGGTATTATATTATACCTACCCAGTATAACTTATCACAATAGGTACCTATGTAAGTATTATGATTAGATAAAAGGTACTTATCTAAATAGTTACCTACTTTTACTAAGTAATACCTACCCGGGCATCATTTAATTACAACCCAAAAATCTCTATAACTAAACTGACCATTTATTTTTTAACTCAAAACGGGACATGGGTTTATTTATACTCTAAAAACTATAACTTTATACAATTAGTGTTCACTATAAAATTATATTCGGTATAGATGGTGATTATTAAATGCAACATATTTTTTTAATTATTAATTACATTTGTCAGTGGTACAAATTTGCTTTAATAAAGTTGGAGATGATTTTAAATAAGAATAAAATTTTGGGCAAGTTTTCTTTATTGTTACCTTTGTTAACAACATCGCCTTTAGAACTGGAACCGTAAGTGTTTTCTTCAGACGTCCACAATTTATTCAAAATAGAAAAATACCCTTTCTACGGGAGCATTTGTACCAGGTAGACATAAAATATATTCGATTAAAAAAAATTATGTTAAGGATTGTTGGTGCGAAAGACTTTGAATACTTCCATCCAACGAGTTACGGGACAATTTTGTGTCCCGGAGCTTTGTTTGGGGACAATGGGACAGGTAACCGAGAAAAGGGACAGTCCCGTTCAAAACGGGACGTCACTTTACCTATAACCCTTATACTTCTTGTTGATTTTTTTATTACCTTTATTAAAGTTACCCTTATGTATAAATAAATATAATAACGTATGTAGAAATAAAATTGAGTAAAAATAAAAACAAACATGTTTTTTTTCATCATCATCAATCATTGGGGTGAGGATAATGTCAGCCAGCATAAGTAATAAGCAGGCTAAGTTACAAGGTGCTCAGTTCAAAAATTTGTAGGTAGGTATGTTACCTTTCAATACGTGACACGTAAAAATTAACAACAATCAAAAACACATTTGCAATACATTCTATTTATTTATTTATTCTTTATCTTTATTGGACCAAATATTTGTAGAAAAGGCGAGCTATCTATCTATTTACCTATAGTGAGTAGGTATCTTTTAAACTCACAATTTTCAATGCTTCATTTTTAATATATAATTAATTATAAAATAAAATTTCATAATTAGATAATACCTATATGAGAATACATAATTCTAATATAATGCAACTAATATACCGAATAAAAAATTTAAAATACATTTATCGTTGTACGCCGTGTGTATTTCCATATAATAGTTCATTGATGTTGAAAAAAATAATACTACGTTCGTACAGTAGGTGGCGTCTTGCATATTTCTTACGCGATATATTGTAGCGAGTCGGCGTACCGAATGCTCGTTCGCTAGGAGTAGCCCCTTAATACGACATAACTTGTTCCTGACCCTCGAGGTTATGCGTTATGAGCATTTCCCTATGGAAAAAAAAGGTGGCGCCTGTAATCCTAATTCAGTTCTTGTTGACTACTAACGCATTATTATTATCAAAGAATATTTTTGTACTTACAAGCGAGTGCTTGACTATATTCGCTCCTGATGGTGAGTGGTTATATAGTCCTGGATGGTAAATCGCACTCGCTTCATTATTATCATCATTACGACTCTTAACAAGTCCTCTGCTGAATATAGGAGTCCCCCAAGGAATACCACAAAGCACAATGCAGCCACCGGCATTCATGCACTTCCTGCATCTCTTACCAGATCGTCACTGGATCTAGTGGGGAGCCGCGAGTCTACCACTTCAGAACCTTTCTTCGCCATTGATTGTCGGTTCTTCGAGCTATAGGGCTAGCCCATTGTTACTTTAGCTTATTGATACGTAGGATTATGCAGAAAACAATATTAATTTAATTTAATAGAAACATTTAATTTGAGTTTAAAATCAAACCTTAAGGACATGGCAGCAAGCTTGACGTCAGGCGAATGATCGGTCACGATATCATGCAGAAGTGAAAGAGCAATATCTTTGTGTCCCTTGGCCCATGCTATTTGACTTTCTACCAAAGCTACTTTATCTGTTGTCTGCAACTTTTTTACGGTTTCTAATAGGCGCTGGGCCATTTGTACCCTTTCATTAGACAGCCCCATCTCTGTAAACAGAATCACAAAATAAAAAAATAAAACTAAAAGTTTTGTAGAGCGTTGTTCACACCGCTATGATGTATTGGCCCTGGCTTGTCAGTTGTATGTTGTACAAGTTTATTTTGGTTTAGTTGTATCCACTACAAAACAAAACAAATGTCAAATCTGTATTTTATATAGGTGTTTTATTAATTTCAAATAGGTAACTTTATTGCTTAAAATAAAGTAACAAAAGGCGTGCTTAATGCCAGTCGGCTTTCCAGTTTTACAGTTCTAGATTCATAACCTATCTTTATAAAACACAAAAGATGCCAATATATACAATTAATGACTATTGTAGGTGATAGCTAAATCCTTTTATTTTAACATTATTTATTACTCGGTACGAAAGGACATTGCTCTGCTCCCATACATTGTTCGCCCTGGAACCAAGAGCATCGGAAAATTATGTGTTTTATTGTCGATCAGTAGTAAATTCATATATGATCTTATTTTTATAGCGGACTAGCTGTATTAAAGATATATTTCAAAAAAAGTATCAGATTTTGAGGTTATAATCGAACCACGAATATTACGATTTTTCATAGCTTCGAGTGATTTTTAACAAACTGAAAAACGATATCTTAAAACATTTAGCTATTTTTAGTACCTATCTAGACAATTAGGTATGCATTTTTTGTTCTAAAGCCTAAGTGTATGTAAGTGCAACGTATAAATGCATAGAATCTAGTTATGAGTACTAGAATCAAAAACAGCAATGTCCATCAATGGTTGCTGATTCAATAGACAAAATAACGTGTCCTACAATATTAATTTTGAATCAAAAACCGCTTATTCCTATATAAATCCCCATGAGAATATGTTATGCCCCTGCTATTTGCAAATATTAAGTTTATTGCCAGTGAATTGTAGCTACCCGCAATAATAAAATGATGTATTGTTGCAACTTTGCAATAGCGGACATTGCTGTTTTTGATTCTAGTAGACTCAGTTAACAAACCTGCTTTCTTAGAATTGGTTTCGAAATGAAAGATAATGTTTGTGTGTATTAATGTAAAAATAAAAATGTATCTATATAATGGCTGTTAGCATTTAGATGTTGTCATTAGCATATACGGTACGGTAAGATACCTAGTACCTAAATGTATAGGATTTAGGCTGGTTCCAGTCACGCCGCTAGACATGCCGTCGAACAGCGTGAATATTATCGACTACTATCTAGTGCATTTGCAAGCGTGTGCGTCTGGACGGCGCTGTTCAAACGCGTGACTATGAAACCAGCCTTACCGACTTAGCACCTAATTGGTAGTATAAGTTGTTTTTACAACTACATTAATTTATTATGTTTGAATTAGAAATAAAACACAGATTAATTTCATGTATATTGTTCATCTTCTTAATTGGAAATTAGAATATTGTCTAAAAACTGTGCAGGGATGTCAATATTATTTTGATGTCTCGTAAAGCTCAAGTACCATATGATGGTCATAACATGGGCGCAGGAACCGATGGTTCTGCGTACAACGATGCAATTACATCAATATTGCACGATTGCTTCTCTGTTCATTTTTTAACAATATTGAGCCACCAGCAGAGCCGCAATTTACACTAAATACACTCTCCATTGCGTGTGCGTAAGTCCGTTTATGAATGCTAGTTTATCGTTTGAGTAGTACGAGTACACAGTTCTGAAAATTACAGCAAGGTAAGTCGTTCTTGAAAGCAATCAGAGTCCGTTAAAATAGCCAAGTCGTAATGTTCAATATATAGTCCTGAAAGTCACCAAAACACCGATACAAACGATGCAAACGACGCAAACCAATGTAATTTTGACAGAGTGAAATATGACAGTATAAAGTAGGCATGTCAATTTTAAATCGTTTAACCGATTGTTTATAATAAAATAATCGATTTTCCAGATCGATATAGATCTGAAGAATCCTTATCCGATGTCCTAATATCGACTTAGAACACTCCATCGATTCAATGAATCGATCCAAAAACCTCTCGAATTGGAGTTATTCAAGAATATTTCAAACGATTCAAGGATTAATTTTGCATAGTTGGAACATCTGTTCCTTGCGACAGACAGAAAAACTGTTCTGTTCTGGGTTCAATCCCAGGGTCCGACAATTTATTATTGGGTTTTCTGCCGACTTCCAAAAAGGAGACGGTACTCAATTCGAGTGTATGTTTTTTTTTATGTGTGTTACCTCATAACTTTGTACTGGGCGAACCGATTTCGATGATTCTTTTTTTATATGAAAGCTCATAGATCTCGTGTGGTCCCATATAAATTTTATCAAGGTCAGACCAATGGTTATTGAGTTATTCTTAAATAACCTATATTGAAGTCGCTTATTTTGGAGTCGGCTGTACAAAATTTTTAATTTTAAATTATTATAACTTGATGTTCCTAGTAGTAGCACGGAGTCTGGATTTGTCTCCGGTGTTTGGCAATACGCGCACCCTCTATTAAATGGGACGTATAACATAACAGTACTACACACCTCTACCTACTCCTTCTGAGAAATACAACGTGATGTTATGTTTATTAATTTAATAATGCTTCTATACAATTATTTGTATTTACGGTAAATTATCGTCAATAATGTTCTGTGTCTATATTAGGCATGTTTGAAAATGTCGCGATTGATAAAAATTGATCTGTTAATGCTTAATTTAATCGAGATTCGATTCTAGTATGTTCGATTCGAATCGATTTTGAGATACTGACAAGTGACCATTTAGTGACATCAAAAATAGGAGTGCCAAATACGATACGAATTGTGATTATTTCCTAAGTTTTATTATAGCCATATGTTACAAACACACATCATATCGTACATCATATTTTGTCATACGATAATATTAATAATATAACAAGTATGACAATATCCTACTTTACTTATAATAACACGTACGTCTTCTATATATATAGAATGATATTTTTTAAATATTAATTCTTGTAAACTCGTAAGTTATCGTTTAGTACGACGTAAAATACAATCCTTTCTAAATGGTCGTTAGAAAATCCTGAATAATTATTTTTACGAATATTTTTATTTAGTTTATTCTAACTACCTATTCAAAATCGAGTATGACCTCATTCATTAGATATAGTAGGTTTTTTAAATTACACTTTTAGGGAATAATATAAAAGAATATAAAGAAATGGTAATTTTATGTTTTTACTGTAGCTTCTTTTTGAAACTTTATTCGAAATAAATTCAAAATGTATTTCATTAAATTCAAAAATCGATTACAATCGATTGGGCATCCCTAATCATTTTTCGACACCACATGATGTTTGGCGAAGATGGCGGCGATTATGTTATTAGTCGAGTAGAATACTTTTTTATGTTCATTTTTGCATGCAGCTAGTCCGTGTTATAAAAGTATTTACAACTAATATAATAAAATAGAAAATTAATTATCGTGTATGTCCGATGCTTTTATTACACAGGGCGATTTTGGACATTGTCCTTTACATACATATATTATTAATTCTGTTGTCATATAAAGATATTTTATGTAAGAAATATAACAACCAAACACAGTTAAATTTTGCAAACATTTGCTTACCAACATACTGCAACTGCAAATCGATAATATCCGGTAAAAAACTTTCATAATGCCTGGCAGCATATTCGAGTATTAAGCTGCGCTGCGACAACAACGTCTCAAGATGTCGAAAATCTTTAAAAGATGGTAAGTTTTCTACTTTCCACTCGTTTACTAGTTCTTGTACGGACGACTGCCCGCATCTGACGGAGCTGTAGTCTTCAATATCACGCAGCAGGTGCAAGTTCGCGACAACTTTGTAAACGTTTTGACAGTTTTCCATATTTAAAATGTGGCATAAATTCGAAGAAGCCAGTTTAGCCCCATTCAACGACTGACCGAGTCTGGCTTCGAAATCACTATTGAGTTGTGCATTCAGACATTCTTTCAAGCAAGCATATCGGTATGATTTGATAATTGTGTCGGGGTTCCAATCTGTCTGCTTTGTTTTTTCTTCTAATTCCTTAATGTCTACAATCTCGCTCCAATCACCTTTAAAAGTAATGTAACAGTAGATAATTTTAAGTCGAACACAAGTTAACCATATTAAACTAAATTAAACTTTATATTAGTTTCTAATTTATATTAGTTTTACGATATATTTTTATACTATTGAAGTAACAAATCAACTTAACGTCCACGTAATGCCCATGGAAAAAGGTGAGAAATGAGGTTGTTATAGACGAATTTGCTTGTTTCCGCGTAAAGAAAGAAAATGATGTGTCCTGCGCAGTTTTAAGGGGATCTCCCACCCTCCCTCAATCGCGGCTGGCCAGCCTCCGCAGAGTCTACTTCATCTGAGGATGCCTCGTGTAAAGGCGAAACACGTGTCGTATTTTCGAGAGTGGTGTGTCGTGCCTAGAGTGGTGGTGTTGGGGATGGTAGGGCTGGAAATGGTAGTGCTGGGATTGACGGCGACGGGTATAGTGCGCGCGAATTATAGTCTACAACAACCACATTATAATAGATTTCGGCAAAGTAACGCCTGATTCTATTAATTATCTTAAGAAGGTGAGTAGCTTTAAATAAAGAATACAACAAATGCGTTATCACCACTGATGACTAGATGAACAAATTTCATACAATGCTGTACCTACCCAAACGGACTCCTAGACAGAAAAGGAGTCTTAAAACCTGGTTAATAAGACTTATTTTGCAGTGTCGCCGCTACCATTATAGGAGAAAGCTATGTTCAGTGATGGCTAATAATGATTCAAATGCAACAGCTTACGTGGACGAAATTCCAAAAACAAATTGTATTAAATAAAAGAGTAAAGTGAACTGGACATACCTAGATACGATAAGCAGTCGAACTTGACATCGTTAAGGTCGTTATTTTCAGGAAATGATTTAATGTATTGTAAGGCTAAATGATGCATGCCAGATTTATGTAAGGATATAACGACACCGTACTGGAGGCGATTATCTACTTGATTTCCACACGAGAGAGCGATATCATGAAGTAGAAGAGCGTCAGCATATTGACCCGTGTGCAGTAGATGCTTACGTTTCTCTTCTTCACTAGTCAAGTGTGCGGTGCCACAGCCATCTAAAGCATCTATTTCTCCTATTGATACGAAACACTGAAATTATACAAACGGACAAAGGATTTTTATTTAGTTTATGCGTGCCCTTAATGAACTTATACTCATGGACACCTGAATCTAACTTCAAAGAAGAAAGCTTCTGATACATTATCAACTTTGAGGATTAAAATGAAATGCCTCACAGCCTGTTACTATACTGGCTGTATATACTAGGCTTGGGAAAAAAATATCGATATTAATTTTAGAGTATCGAATTCGTATCAATTTCGATTATATTTTAAAATGTTGTATTAATTGTCAAAACATGAAACAATAAAAGCCTACAAAAGCATACATGTCTGATTGTCGTTTTTTTTCGTTGTCCAACCGTCACTAATATTAAAATTTGGGCCTTATCCTTACATCATGCAAATGATGCCGATATATCAATATTTATCACGCGATATGTTTCTATACTGTTTAAAAATATCGATTCGATATATTATATCGATATATTTTTACCTTGCCCATTCCTAGTATATACCCTTTAGACCGAAATACAGCAGTGCAAGCAGTGGCGTAGCTGCCTTGGGGCTAGGCGGGGCAGTGCCCCGGGGCCCCAAGCTCAAGGGGCTCCTCAGCCTCCATGAACGACACCCGAAAAAGTTATACATATAATATCCTAGTTGAATAAAAAAATCGCTTTTTACTTTTTGACCCCTGACCAACAAACCTCAAACGGTTCGAATTAAAATCAAAAATATTTCAATTTATATGCGGTGTAATTTATGTTTAAAAAACACTGTTCAATCGATTTAGTTTGTCGCTTTGGTATTTGATAATTCGTTGTTACGAAAAATGCGCTAAGTAAGAAAATATGTGCATTATTATCGTGAAACATAGATTCATGTTTCTCCACGGCTTACAGATTTAATAACTTTGGGTAATTTAGCTGTTAATGTCAAAGTTTTATCATTACTGCCAGTTATTACAGTTATTACAATACGAACAGATTTTGTCTGTAAATGAGGCGCGGAAGGGCTACATATAGCTGTTCCTTAGGAAAACACTCAACGCTCTGGTCTAAGCCCGCAACGTTGAATGTATTTGACCTTGTGATTTGTTGATCGTCACTGAAAATGATGATGGTTATATTGGGATACACTTTAATTACCAGTTCTTGAAGGTCATTTTCTAAAACGCAAGGATTTTCGATGTCAAGATTAATTCTTCCATTGCCTTGTTGCATATGCCCACAACAACAACTCTAAAAAACTCTTTGAGCAAAAACTCTACAAAATGCTGGTTATCATGAGCTGAAAACGAAGGAGGCCGCGGCGAAGGTACACGCCTCCGTGCCAGCCGTGCTTTTTTTTCTTTCACGTAATTTCGAGTCTGTGATATATTCTACAGTAGGTATTTATTTAAATGATATAATTTAAAATTAACAATTTAATGCCCAAGTTAAGTAACATCTTTATTAAGATAAATATCAATACTGAATTAGAGAAAAGTTTAATCTTCGCAAATAAACAAATATTTTAATTAATATTTCAAAGATAAAAATGGTTACTGTGAATCAAACTTAGGAGATAGACATATTATTATGCTAGCACGGACTTTTGGTCCAGACTTTTTGAAGAACTACGATTGTTTATTAACGTTTAGCCAGCGAAGTAAGCGCCACAATATCGATTTTTTGACGGCTTAATTACAAAATATTGAACTTTTCCTACTATTCTAACTTAATTAGAATGTAATGTACATGCTAATTGCTAACATTCCGTAAAAATATCTTTAAATGACAGTGAAATACGTATCAAAATCCATTGCGTAGTTGAGTAGTTTAAAAGAAATAAATAGATAAGGAGTTGTTTTGAAAAATTGAAAAATACATATTCCTTTATTTTATCAACAGAGTACTCAATAATCACTCGCCCCGTAAAATAAAGTTTCATACGTACTGTAACACACGTTTCCTTCCCTTGGAGGTTGAATTTTCTTAAATCCTTTCTTAGTGGATGCCTACGTTATAAAAGACAATTTTCAGATTTCTACGTACGGCGGTTTGGCCTGCGCCGTAGATAAGTCAGTCACTCAAGATATTCTTTCTACTCTTTTATATATTATATAGGTTAGGAAGTACGATTAAATACAATCTGTTGCGATACTCATACTACATAGTGCCCTTCAGTGGGCGGTACGGAGCTGATGATGAAGTAGTTTTTGCATCTTTAAAAATATTTAGTTTAATTCAAATAGGACCCTAATTTCATTTTTGCACCGGGGCCCTTGGTTGCATAGCTATACCACTGAGTGCAAGTACCCAGACGAACTCCTAGAAAATACCTCCCAGAAGAGCCCAGACGAACACCTAGAAAATATATATTTGGCCGAGTAAGTATAGTAGAGATGTCGCGTCGGGCAAGTGGTTCAGTCCGGGGAGCGGCAGCATTCTGTGTGGATATATTATATCGGGGTTGTTCGATTTAAGTTTCGGTTTGTAACGCGACGACGGCGCCGCCACAATATGGATAGTTTATGGCTTAAGAACTTTATTTTCTCATTAAGAAATAACAATAATCCTCTTACTATCTACGTTAAATATTTATATTTTTTTTTATAGGATAAGGGTGACAAACGAGCACACAGTCCACCTGATGGTAAGTGGTTGCTGCGGCCCATAGACATCTACATCTATCCTCGTTTGCGAATCAAAATGCAGATGCGTTGTCACCCGTGAGGACTAAGATGGAATGCCTCATTTCCAGTAAAAAGGGCCTCCGGCCACCTGCACTCACCAAGCGAAACGCAGAGGTAAAACTCTACTTCACGCTGGTTTTCTGTGAGGTCGTGGTACCACCCCGGTTCGAGCCGGCCCATCCGTGTGACAGCAAAAGCTGCCGCGTGGCTCTACCACTGTTTAATAAAAATAAGTGGGAAATCATAAAAACTTACATAGACTGCACTAAAAGTATCGGGAATGGAATATTTCCACTGTTCCTGTCATATTAAAATCTTTTTAATTGAAAACTCCTTGGTTTTAAAAATCGAATACCATTTATTTATTTAAAAAAAGATTCTCGGTCTTGTCACAAGGTTTTGTCAAACTTGTTTAGTCGTTGAAAAAATGAAATTGACTCAAGAAAATTCATGAGCGATGATTTATTATGACTTTCGAAGTGGTTTAACACAAAAACAGTGTGTTGACCGGATGATTTCTGCATTTGGTGATGAAGCCCCATCCAAAATCACAATTTATCGTTAGTTAGCTGAATTTCAACGTGGACGTGTCAAGCTCAGTGATCATCCCCGTCAAGGTCGTCCAAAACTGCAGTCACCCAAGAAAACGTTGATGCTGTGCGTAAGCTGATTGAGGAAGATCGACATGTGACATACCGCGAAATTCAGGCAACTTTAGACATTGGCATGAGTCAAATACAAATAATCTTGCATGAACAATTAGGTGTAAAAAAGTTGTTTTCCCGATGGATACCGCATTCGCTCTGTGAAGAACCAAAAGCGGCTCGCGTTACTTGGTGCGTCAGAACTCTCGAAAGATTCCACGCAGGATCCTCAAATGCTGTATACAACATCGTATCAGGTGACGAATCCTGGATATACGCGTACGAACCCGAAACAAAAAACCAGTCACGAGTTTGGGTGTTCGAAAATGAGTTAAAGCCAACAAAAATTGTTCGTTCACGGAATGTTGCAAAGAAAATGGTGGCCACGTTTGTCTCCAAAACCGGCCATGTTACGACTATTCCTCTTAAGGGACAAAGAACGGTTAATGCAGAATGGTATGCTAGCATTTGTTTGCCACAGGTCGTTTCTGAACTCCGTAAAGAGAACTGCAACCGCCGCATCATCCTCCATCACGACAATGCGAGTTCTCACACCGCACACAGAACAAAAGAGTTTTTAGAGCAAGAAGACAGAATTATTAGACCATCCGCCGTACAGCCCCGACCTAAGCCCTAATGATTTCTATACTTTCCCTAAAATAAAGAATAAATCGCGTGGACAGAGATTTTCATCACCTGAAAAAGCTGTGGACGCCTACAAAACGGCCATTTTGGAGATGCCAACTTCCGAATGGAATGGTTGCTTCAATGATTGGTTCCATCGTATGGAAAAATGTGTCAAATTTCGCGGAGAATACTTCGAAAAGTAATAAATACATTTTTAAATAGTAATGTTGTGTCACTTTCTTGATTTCCTAAATTTTCAGTGCCGCCCTCGTAATAACACCATCCGAACAAACATGGATTAAGATTTAAAAAATATGGTGTATATGGTATGTGGTGGAATATGGAATATGTGCTAAAAAATAACATGTTATTTTTTTAAAGGAAATATATAATTTTTAAAGCTATAGAATCTATTAGATAAATAAAGGAAGAAGACACCTACTTTTCGAAGAATTTTTTGCACATTTTCGCCGCCATCTAGTAGAGCGGTAGTTTCCGGAGATGAAGGAGGCACATCGTCATTTTGTGCTACTGCCCAAAGTTCACCGTAATAAATAGCGGCTATGTTTTGATCCACGAGAGTAGCTGCCCATGCCAATTTATCGTATTCCAACCTCATATTTCTTAACGCATCTGCGTGACGGAACTTTCTAAACAAATGTGAAATAAAAGGAAAAATTAAGCATAATAAATAAATCCCTAAATTTTGTAATTTTGAGTACAGAAGAAAAATAATTTTATATTGTAGAGGCAAAACCATATTTTGTCTATTTGCAAAATTATATTTTTCAAAATAATAACATTAATGTAGTAATAAGTTTGGTAAGTTCTAAACAAAATACTTGCCGTATTTTTAAATTATTTCTCTGCAAACGTATCGTGTTCACTATATCTAGCAGATAATGCACAATCATTTTATGATCATGATCCAAAATGTTGGATATTTTAGAAATAGTACTATCCTCGCTGTTCATAGCGCTATCGTTAAAACTTCTTTCCCAAATGTAACTGAATACTTGATTTATCTGTTGGCCAATAACTTGAATATGTTCTTCCGATGAATGCTCAAGTAGTAATCCCACCAGCGACGGTAAAATTCTTTGACATATACTGGGCTGAAAAGTTTAATCAAGATTAAAATAACGGTACGGGCGGATAATATATTTATATTAAAAAAATATTTTTTTACCTTTGTGTGACATAATGTGCATAGTGATGTTAGATAATTAGACGGTGACGCTAGCGTATCCAAGAGAGATGCTGTGATTCTTTTAATCCATTGGAAATGATCTTCGTTATTAATAGGAATCCACTGAGTAGATGCATCACAAACCGTAAATTCGGCAAATGATTCACACATTGGTGAAGTGAGGCACTTTATAATTTGCTGATCAACTACTGAATCTGCTATAAAGTAAAAAATTAATATTTTAGCTATGTAGTATAAGCCAGTGCTTAACTAAAATCGCACCTGTGGTAAGTTAAAAAAAAAATTAAACCGCCATTTATCGATATCGTTTCGATTTTTCCGCCATTTTATCATTCCGGCGTTTCGATTTGCTTGCGCGTTGTTAAACTTCGTTGGTGACATCGGACTCACCATGACAAAATTTTCTCATCCTTGAATAATATACGAGGGCGGCACTGAAAATTTCGGGAATCAAGGAAGTGACACAACATTACTATTTAAAAATGTATTTATTGCTTTTCGAAGTATTCTCCGCGAAATTTGACATATTTTCCATACGATAGAACCAATCATTGAAGCAACCATTCCATTCGGAAGTTGGGGTCTCCAAAATGGCCGTTTTGTAAGCGTCCACGGCTTCTTCAGGTGATGAAAATCTCTGTCCACGCAATTTATTCTTTATTTTAGGGAAAGTATAGAAATCATTAGGGCTTAGGTCGGGCTGTACGGCGGATGGTCTAATAATTCTATGTTTTCTTGCTCTAAAAACTCTTTTGTTCTGTGTGCAGTGTGAGAACTCGCATTGTCGTGATGGAGGATGATGCGGCGGTTGCAGTTCTCTTTACGGAGTTCAGAAACGACCTGTGGCAAACAAATGCTAGCATACCATTCTGGATTAACCGTTCTTTGTCCCTTAAGAGGAATAGTCGTAACATGGCCGGTTTTGGAGACAAACGTGGCCACCATTTTCTTTGCAACACTCCGTGAACGAACAATTTTTGTTGGCTTTAACTCATTTTCGAACACCCAAACTCGTGACCGGTTTTTTGTTTCGGGTTCGTACGCGTATATCCAGGATTCGTCACCTGATACGATGTTGTATACAGCATTTGAGGATCCTACGTGGAATCTTTCGAGAGTTCTGACGCACCAAGTAACGCGAGCCGCTTTTTGTTCTTCACAGAGCGAATGCGGTATCCATCGGGAAACAACTTTTTTACACCTAATTGTTCATGCAAGATTACTTGTATTTGACTCATGCCAATGTCTAAAGTTGCCTGAATTTCGCGGTATGTCACATGTCGATCTTCCTCAATCAGCTTACGCACAGCATCAACGTTTTCTTGGGTGACTGCAGTTTTGGACGACCTTGACGGGGATCATCACTGAGCTTGACACGTCCACGTTGAAATTCAGCAAACTAACGATAAATTGTGATTTTGGATGGGGCTTCATCACCAAATGCAGAAATCATCCGGTCAACACACTGTTTTTGTGTTAAACCACTTCGAAAGTCATAATAAATCATCGCTCTTGAATTTTCTTGAGTCAATTCCATTTTCTCAACGACTAAACAAGTTTGATAAAACCTTGTGACAAGATCGAGAATCTTTTTTTAAATAAATAAATGGTATTCGATTTTTAAAACCACAAACTTTTCAATTAAAAAGATTTTAATATGACAGGAACAGTGGAAATATTCCATTCTCGATACTTTTAGTGCAGCCCTCGTATCCACGTTTTCCATTAGATAATGTCTTAGATTCGCACTGTACTGGTATGTGTTCACTCTCACACGTAGGGTTATCACTTGGTAACAATATGGTTGGGATTTTGCACAGGAGGAACTCAGAGCATATAGAGTTACAATCACTTAAACTATCTAAATTAAGGAAGTCTGAGTCATAAGTATGTTCCCAAAATTTTATTCTGGTATAAATAAGCGATTCTGAGTGCAAGATGGATGCAATTAGCTCACAACCAATGTACTTGTGATAGGTCGTAATTACAGTGACAATAATAAAGTGACCTTCGACTAAAGACTTAATAAACTATGCAGGACGTCACTAGATGCAGGTAGCCTTAGCAGTAGAACTTAGCCTCCCACTTAAGTTTCTGAGCTACCTGTTCACACATGCAATTTTATTCGATTGTAAATAATTACATATTAGACAATACTAAATTCACGAAGTAAAAGTACAAACGGCTTAATTTAATAAAAAATAAAATTACATTTGTACATTACCTATGTCAATGAATGAACCATCCTTAAATTTCAACAGATGATATAAAGCCTTCGTGACTTCATGACTTACGGTCGGGTTCTCATCAAAAATAATTTCAAAAAGTGATTTTACCACAGTAATTGCAAAATATTGCGTGGGTTTAATATTAATTATTATTTTTGTGCCATTCGGCGGCACAGTGACTAATGTCTTCAAGTCGTATGTTCCAACTTCAGTTAGACAATTACTTGCCTCAACCTTCATCTAAAGATAAAAATATAAATTAAATAGAGCTAACTTGCTACTTTTTATTCATTGTACTTAAGATATTATTCCACCGGTGTAAGAATATACTACCTCGTATCATCCCGTGAGTGTCGTGAGAGGCGGTGGGAAACAAACCAGGAGATAGGCAGCAGTGTCCTCCTAATAAAAAAACTGATGGACAACCCGCATGTCAAGCCTGACAACCGGGACCGGGATGTGAGGCAAGAGAATCAACATCAAATTTACTTTTAAAAGTGACACATTTAAAAATAGTTGCAATGAATAACGCTTATCATGAGATTTAATAATTCAGAAGGATGTATTTGAAATTTTGCTAACACAAGTGGACAAGTTTCGCTAACTTGTAATAACACAGTGGCTAAACATTTGACTTAGGCGCAGCGAGGCCGCGGGTTCGATTCCCGTACGGAACAAATATTATATGGCCCACAAATATTTTTCCGAATATGGATGTCTATCCATGTGCAATTTTACGAAGAAAATCCAAGTGTTAGAGGTACTTTATGCTATATTAAATACTTATGAGGTTAGGTTTATGAGGAATATTATCATTTGCTATAGTGTCAAGCAGACTAATGTCTTAAACGACTAGAACAAATAATGTGTTCAGCAAAAACATTGTATATTTTTCTATTTCGATCTTAGTGAATTCATGTTAGTATTTCTATGTTTTAATTTTTTGTATAAAATTTACCTTGTCATCAGTTAAATTCTTCAAGATGTTGCTTAAGGCTACAATAGTCTTATGTATAATACTGTTTTCGTAATCTTCAGAGAAACCTTTTTCAATCATTTTATTATAAACAGTGGTTATAAATCTCTTGTGGGCCTTAAGAAATTTTCTCATTTTTGAAAGTGTTGTGGAACTTAAATGAAAAACAGTAACATAAAATATATAATAAATTATATAACAAAATAAGAAATAATAATTTCGTCACAAACCACTTACCTCGCATACGGTAAGATATATTCATATTTTTGCAATGTTCGTAAAAAATTCATTTCTGTGAAACATGTTTCAATACCTACTTCTACCATATCAGTATACAAGTTTTTAATATCCTTGTCGAAATCTTTAAAATTTTTAACAATAAATTTAAAAACCTTCTCACATTCAGGATTATCACCTTTTTTAATTAACAAAATTGACAAAATTTCGGATAAGGTCGCCTTGTGTAAAGCTTTCGCTTTATGAGAATTAAATCTCACCATAACAAGTAAAAGAGCTTTAGAATATACACTCAATTCTTCTTCACTACACGTCTTCTTTATCACTTTTGAGAAACTTAAACATACAAAGTTACATAAAATTGCGTCCAATGGAAAATCTAAGGGAACATTTTCGACAAATGTTACAAAAGTATGCAAAAATATCACTTTAAATCCAAAAACATTTTCAGAAAGTACATTGTCCCATAACGTAAAAAGAACTTTGAGTATAGCCAAGGGTTGATTTTCGCAAAGATATTCCATGATATTTCCGTCAATGAGCTCCTGAAATAAAAAGTTACTGTTAAGGCGCGGGTTGAGCAAAATGTCGCGCTAGTCGTTTTTTGTGCGGTTTTTAGGAGCTATCTACTTTTTATTTAAAAGATATATCAACAAATAAAAAACACATTATATTTCTACATAATCTTGATTCCATAAGAGCTGTATCCAATTTTTTTTAAAGGTATAAATATTTATATAATCTCCTTACAACGAAACCATATAAATGTAAAATAATTATGGATAACATGCATCTCCTCGTAAAGTAAGTATTATTTTATTTTGCGATTTACACCAATGGATAGGCAATTTATTAATGAACATTTCTATAGTAAATTTTTTTTAAAGACAAAAATGGATTTTATAAAGAAATTATTTCAAAATTTGGGCGTATTCACTGCCCGCGCGATAGCAGACCTCAGTGAGCGGCTAGCTCTGGCGTGTGAAACTCGTGTCGTTTGTCACCGCATCGGCCAGCGCATATGTTTCGTCAATTCATCTTATCAGTTGATAATAGTGTTACTTGCTAGTTTATATAGTTATTATTATTTAGTATTATTTGTTTGTGTGTGGTGGTTTTTTGTGTTTGTTATATACTTGTGGTTTTTACTGCACAAAGAAGCTTTTTGAACTACTGAGTTTTGCGAAAAGACGCTACTGTTGGTGTTATTTATACGGCACACAAAATGCCAAAATACAAGAAAGTTTTGCGACAAAAACGTGCACATGCAGCAAAATTGTACGAAATTCGGTAAGCTGTTATAATTATATTCTCAATAATAGTGAAATTATTAGTTTATTATCGTATATTTTTAATTATAACGTCCTCCAGACCGAATTTCGGTCACGGCGGCCAGTCTCAACGGAGACTAGCCATCGGCGCAGGAGAGGATTATAGTGCCCAAGTGTATGCGCAAGCACAGGTGCATGTTCTATTCCCTCACTCTCAAAGTCCGATGGGACGGTAAACCGACACAACTGGAGAGAGATCAGGCGCAGGACCAACGGATTTACGTGCTTTCCGAGGCACGGGGGGTGAGACACTGCCAACTTCCTGACTCTGGGGAGCTACTAAGAATTTCTTGACGGAAAAACTCAATAACTGATTTTTTTTGGCCCGACTCGGATTCGAACCCGGGACATCATGATTAGCAGTCGCACTACTACAACCACTAGACCAACGAGGCAGTCATATAGTTTTAATTATTACGTATACAAAACTATGCAATATATTTGACGGGACCAGCACCATTGCACGTGCGGCGCGGTAGCCGTCGGTGCAGTTAGACAGAATTCTTGTAAATAACACGTGTTCCGCACACCTGCACCATTGCACCTGCAGTGGCGCTCGTTTTGCTTGTATAAAACGGACGGCGCGGCCGCTGTTAGGACAGTCTTGACTCTGGCGTGGAACGGTACGCTTGTCGTATTCCGTTATTAGTTTATCCTAGACTCGTTGGATAATTAATTCGTGTAAACGAATTAATTATTATTCCTAACTACAAAATTAGTCTCTGTACTATACTCAATTACCCTTTCTACATCAGAAGTAGGATAAAGTCCCCATTTTTGCCCACATATAATCTTCGAATAGTATGAGGATTATTACATTTGTGGAAGACTGTAATGCATTCCGCATTCATGAATCTGTTTTTATGTTAAATACCGTAATGAAATTTGCTATGCTACTTACGATATTTTCGTATCATTAAAGTGAAATTATTTAAGCCAATTTTTTTTAATTTGTTCGATTTGTATTAAATGTACCCCGCAAGTATTTTCATTATTTCTTGATGTACCTAAATATGTTGACAAATGTCGAAAGAAGTTGGAGGCTTTCTAAATAACTTATTCAAGTTATGTTGTAATTTTATAGTTCACGCGAAACATGATTATCATTTGCTATATTTTGAAGTTCAAAACGTTTAAGGGATGTACCAAAATAAAGGATTAACTTTAACACGCTCTGAATTGAAAATAATAAGTGACATTTTTGTGTTCTAATGTGTTGATCAGTGTTGCAGTTTGCTCCGAATATTGTGTCGTCGACAAGATTGGGGTTTGATGTCGAGGGATTCGTAAAAGTCTCTACAACAATAATCAATGAGGAAGATGTTGTGACGGCTAATCGAACATGGTCAGGTACGGCCGAGCGCTGGTAAGATTGAGCCTACACCGCTACAGTCGGTAACTCATCGGCTGATCTTACGGCAGGGCAATTTAAGCGGCCGCTGAAGAAATGGTGCTTTGGCGCTGTAAATGGACGTCTGAGGTCGGCTTTCGTAGATTTTGCGCAGTTGCCTCCTTCCCTTTGAAATGTTGTGGTATTTGCCTCTACACATAGTTTCTGTTATTTTTTGCAATGTTTTTAAATGTCATACTGTTGCCGTTTCTTAAGAGAATATGTGATGAATTTTGGAAGCTCGGAATTCCATGGTTCGCAATACATTAATCTCGATTTCTTTTAATTTTACAAAGCAGTGCAACGATTCGCTAGCGCTAGTACGGCTACGGCGCGACGGCTCGCTGGCGCGATTGTGGCAGGAACGCAGCAGAACGAAAAGCTGGAGTGCGTTTGCCTGAAGGTAGCCATATCGGCACGTTCATGACTTAAATGAAGTCTGGGATGGTCGACCGTTGTAATATTTAACAAGAGTTAATATCTGTTAGCAGGTGGTGATAACTGATAGACCGTATGCTGTTCACTGTCAACCGCATGAGGACGTGCGACAGTCAGAGGTAGCCGTGTCTGTGCATCTAGAAAATACTAGAGACGTTTGCAACACTCTATCGAAGTAATTATTCTTGTGCAGGAAAGGAACATGGAGTTGCAGGAAGGCTGGTCTATGCTGCACTGGGATGTGACGTGTTGCTGTTGGTTTACATACTTAGGTGTTATCATGTCACTACGTCCCTCACGATACACTTTTGTGTGATTGTGACAGGTACATGTTTGCGGTATGGTTGGTCTGTACCTGTTCTATATTGAATTGAAAAAATGAGAGTAAGAAAAAAAATTGGTTCTTACTATCATTGCAGGGCGTTTGCCGGTCCAATGATATAGCTACAGGGAATAGTGATTCTGGACTAGCAAATAGTACTTGAAAAAAAAAGGAGTAAGAAAAAAAATAGTTGTTACTACGAGTATCATTGCAGGGCTTTGTGCCGGTCCAATGATATGGCTATAGGGAATAGTGATTCCGGACTAGCGACAACAGTACTTGAAATAAAAAAGAGAAAATAGAAAAGCTACAGACTAATCATTCCGATCTCGCATAAAGTTGATTAAAGTTTTGTGGGGCTTACTGCCGGAACAAAACTGATTGTCACCCAAGTCTGAAGGGTCAATATAGACTGGACCAGACGCTGTTATGTCAGGATAGTCGAACGATGTTTTTTTTGTCTACAGATAACTAAAATTGTGATGGAGCGCGTGCGAGGACGCACGCATGGCCGTGACGGGACCAGCACCATTGCACGTGCGGCGCGGTAGCCGTCGGTGCAGTTAGACAGAATTCTTGTAAATAACACGTGTTCCGCACACCTGCACCATTGCACTTGCAGTGGTGCTCGTTTTGCTTGTATAAAACGGACGGCGCGGCCGCTGTTAGGACAGTCTTGGCTCTGACGTGGAACTCCGTGGTATTCCGTTATTAGTTTATCCTAGACTCGTTGGATAATTAATTCGTGTAAACGAATTAATTATTATTCCTAACTACGAAATTAGTCTCTGTACTATACTCAATTACCTTTTCTACATATTTATAAATCTGTTTATTTATTTATAGCTGGGGTCGGAAAGGACAAAATATTTATGACGGAGTAACAACATCTGAACATTCTCAACAAAATTATGTTGATAACGGGTATGTACCTAATAATACCTACTAAACCTATTATAAATCTACTAAAAACTAGTCTAAGATGTCAGTAGTTAGTAAAGTGATAACATCTCATCATTTTCATATAATATTATTTTATCGATAAATAAAATTGATTCTTCGTACAAATCAAACTACACATATGAACAATATTCAGTACCTAGGTACTTAGCTCAGTGCTTGTCATGAATTTATTTTTGTGTGTGTAAATATTTGAAATTGTATAAATAAATAATCTTTTTTAGGATAAAAGATAACCAAAGTGATGCACAGCCTCCTCTAATAGAAATTTCTAATACGCAACCGATGGAAATAAGCAATAATGAGTAAGTATTAGATATAATCTTTTTCTCAGTTACGTAACGTTCACAGGGTAAATTACATTTAGGTAGTCTTTAGCATGCTAAATGTTATCACATTAGTAAAGAAACTGAACAGAGTCGGTTTCATTTCATAAAACCGCGCTATGCTACTACGCTGAGATACGCGGAATAGGCATGTGTCAATCGTGAATGTGTTTATCATTTGACCCGCATAAAACATAGACTACTAATATATGGCATCTTTCGAGCACATGTATATGAGATACAAAAGCATTTCATTTAGTTAGTAAATATTTATTAGTCGCGTTTACGACCACAAGACTGAAGTCGCAGTCTAAAAGTCGGGTTCGAATCCCGGGTCGGGTCAAAATCAGTTATTGAGTTTTTCTGGCAAGTATAGATTATTTACGAATGATTAGCAAATTATTTCATTACTAATCACTCGAACCTAAAATAATTCAGGAGGAATCAGTGAATGAGTACCGAAAACTATTCCACCTATATTTTTTATGCGATTCTCTTCCTATTGTTGATATAAAAAAAAAAAACATTTTTTTATACATTTTTTTTTTATAGGATAGGGTGACAAACGGGCACATAGTCCACCTGATGGTAAGTGGGAGCTGTGGCCCATAGACATCTACATCTATCCTCGTTTGCGAATCAAAATGCAGATGCGATGTCACCCGTGAGGACTAAGATGGAATGCCTCTTTTCCAGTAAAAAGGGCCTCCAGCCACCTGCACTCACCCAACGAAACGCAGAGGTAAACCTCTACTTCAAGCTGGTTTTCTGTGAGGTCGTGGTACCACCCCGGTTTGAGCCGGCCCATCCGTGCGACAGCAAAAGCTGCCGCGTGGCTCTACCACTGTCAAAACTACATTTTAATCAGCCAAAAGTAACCGAATTTGGTTCCGAATTCGAAAAAACTGAATAACTTTGTCATAAACAATCATAATGCCTGTTTTATTCGTATTTCATCAACAAATATAGAAAATAATTTTTTTATGTTTTATTCTTTTTCTTTATATATTTTTAATGGTTCAAAAATATCCGAATCGAGATTTTTCAAACTTTTAAAAATTCATAACCCCGAAAATATTTACTTTTTCTTTAAATGTCGTACGACGTTATTTATTTGTACTTCTTCAAAAAATATTAAAAAAATTTGTCCGATTAGAAAATAACAATTACTTGCAATTGAAAAAAAAATCGGTTTAAATAATATGGCACCAAGTTTCGACATGGCAAAAAATTAAGGTGGAATAGTTTTGGGTACTCATGCACCGATTCCTTCTGGACTCAGTTATTATTATGCAAAATATTTTTCTTTTGCAGTTTACGAAAGGACTATACAGAAAACTTGACGGAAAATGAGAATGCTGAAGTAACCAACGAAGACATTCCAGAAATCACTGAAGACATTGAAGAAGTAAGTTTCTCATACCTTCCACGTGTGTTTTAAACTTGATGGCGGCTGTACACGCTCGTCGAGACACCACGAGACAGGCCGAGTACGAGTGTGTACACGGTGCCCTCGTCGCGTCGCGTCGCGTCTCACGGTCCTCGTTCGCTCTCGGAAGCGTGTCGGTTTTTTGCGCTCGAGTCAAAGGGTCTCGTGAGTCTCGCGATGAAAACGAGAGCGCGTCTGTACACACTCGTTCGTTTTCAGATAATTATAAAAATTATCCAAAAAAAAAATGGTTCAATATTGTCAAATACAATATAGGAACTTACATGGTTCTATTACAGTGAATAGAAACCATCCACCATGGCTTATTAATTTTCTTTTTATTGGAAATATGAAAAAAATTATAATAAAAAATAGCAAAGGCAAAACACAGCAACAGTTTCTTCTAAATTTTAAAAATTTTCTTTAAGTTTATTAAGAATGTCTATTGGCATATCTGGTTTCGTGCAATCTTGACCATAACTATGGTCCTATTTTGGTTTTTCTAAAAACAAGGTTCGTTTTTTGGTTTCCTGTTTAGCTTATTTTTTAAATTTTTATTTATTCTTTGGTTTTCTAGGCGTTTTATTTTGCCTTGAGGACTGTTTCCTTTATTAGTAGATTTATATAGACGAGAAATTGTTTTCTTTTCATTAAAAGCTACAGCAGCGGCATGACATCTAGTTTGATAAGAATTTTTTAAAGAAAAATTTATTCTTTTGCCACCAACTAACTTAGCCACCACGCTATTATACCTTTCAGCCACGTTGCTGTCAACGTCATATAATAAACTACGAGCATGTCCAGCAACATTTTGAATTACAAAACATATTTTTGCCACAAAGGGCTTAAAATGAAATCATTTGGTAGGTCCGTTTTGCCGATATTTTCACAAAAATATGATCGGCACTTAGTGTGGTCCCCGAAGCCATGGAGGTGGGTAATTAATAAGTCGTCAAACAGAAGTTGAACATCTGAATTGGATTTATGCTTTTTAATTGATTTGCAAATGGCAGATCTTGTTCGTAACATGGCTCTTTTTGTTATTAATTTTCGGTATTTTATGTTATATTTAGTGTCTGTGGCGAGTGCTTGTAATTTATTGCAGAGATTCCTTAGAATGTGGTTTCGGCACTCTATTTTTTCAACAGTAATGTCAGAATACGGGCCTGTAATATTTTGGAGTAGGTACTAGCATCACCATCGGATATGAGTTTTCCGTAAATTAAATTATGCATTCTTATGGATTCTTTGAATCCTTCTACAATTATTTCACTCTCCATGTTTTTGGAAGAACCATTGTAATTTTTAAAACATATGTGTTCTAGCGGATCAACACTTTTGTTTTTTGCACGGGCACAGATAACGCAGTATTTATATATATATATAGTAATGCCTAAAAATACAATTTCTACAGTATATTTGCCTATTATGGCCGCTTCGCCCGAAAGAGCATTATAATTATTTTTATAACTACGCTTGGACCAGCAACCATCAGCAATGACGTCTATTATGGGGATTCCATCTTTGCTCACCCTGCCATTAGAAATTGCGAATTGTTTTTCTCTTTCTGCAGGGTGATTCATGGAATCTACTAAAACATCCTCCCATTTCCTACTGATAATTTCATGGTTCTCTAAATACGTCTTTTTAGATAACAACGGGAGGTTGATTGCTGCCATAAGTGCATCGAGCTGTGAATGCCCCCCACCTATTGCAATAGGGCCTGCGACAGCTAACATCCATTTATGACAATCTTTTGATTACAAAGCCGACGTAATGTAAAATTTTTACTCTAGTACTCTGCACTGTGAATAACTGAACACAATGTGGATGGAGAAGCTTGCACGTTTCCAACCAGCTCTCGTCAATCGCTCGTCCCCTGCGACAACGCGTGACCTCATACTGACGTTGGCCGTACTCACCAACCTTGCGCCTATTGACTTCTCCTTTTCCCAGATTTTGAATAACTTTTTGGCGAGTACAAATAGCTTTTTAAGCCTTTGAGGCAGTACAAAATGCCTTTGAATATTTCTTCAAGAACGGTATCAATAAACTGCCACTGCGCTGGCAAAGATGCATGGCATGAGTGTTTAATTTGATTAATAAAAATAAAACATATAGAAAAAAAAATACGTTAATTATTTCATAAATAATTTATAATTAAAAATTTTGTACAGCCGACTTCAATATAAGTTATTAAGTCTGACCTTGATCAAATTCATATGGGACCACACGAGAAGTATCAGCGTTCATATAAAAAAAGAATCATCGAAATCAGTCCACCCAGTAAAAAGTTATGAGGTAACACACATAAAAAAAAACATACACGTCGAATTGAGTACCGTCTCCTTTTTGGAAGTCGGCAGAAAACGAAAATTGCATAGATAAAGACCTAAAGTTAAAATTACATTTTATGATCAGTGATTGAAGTCAACTAGTAAGCAGTAGTATACCTATAAAGAAAACAATAAATGTAATAAAACATGACTAGTATCTTACCATCAGTCTCATGTGCATGTTGTATATGTGTAGTGTGTGAGTTTATATTGAGTGTGGATGTATGTATGTGTATATGTTCATTTGATAGCTGTATTGTAATAATGTCTCTATTTGTTCATAATTTAAGGAAGATAAAAAAATTGTAATCGTATTCTTACATTCAAGATAATAAAATTGACTTTATATTTTATTTTGTTCTATTTATTAATACCAACCCAGTATTCATAATCACAAATAATCACAATATCTCATAAGGTATTGTAATTGGATAATATCTAATTAGTTACTAATACCTACCCAGTAAATATTAAAATAATAAATGGGAATAAAAAGTGAAATGAATAAAACGAGTAGTGGCATTGTAAACGGCAAATCCGTAAACGGCAATACTAATATTGTTACTAAATAAGGAATAGCAGATAAAAGATTTGTAATAACTTGCCTCTCAAAATGATATTTGACCTCAAAGTAAAACATATCCTATAAATTCTGGTAGCATGTAAGGTTCGAATCCATAATAAACATTTTGACAAACATTATAATTTACACTATAAAAATCTAATTCAATATTAGCAATATAGTATATAGTTAAAAATAATCCAATTACCTAACCACAATATTTTTATTTATAGGATAGGGATAGGGTGACAAACGAGCACACAGTCCACCTGATGGTAAGTAGGAGCTGTGACCCATAGACATCTACATTTATCCTCAATAAAGCATCAAAATAAAGATGCGTCGTCACCCGTGAGGTCTAAGATGGAATGCCTCTTTTACAGTAAAATGGGTCTCCGGTTCTCTACATTTACCATACGAAACACAGCAACGTAAAGCTGCCATTTTACGCTGGTATTCTATAAGAACGTGGTCCTTCCCCGGTCGAGCCGACCCATTAGTGGTACAACTATACTACTGATATAGCTGCAGCATGGCTCTACCATGTATATATCTTAGTGGGTATAGTAACTAGATAAAAAGTATCTAAGTAGGTATTAATATAGATACGTACGCAGTATAACTAATAACAATAGGTACCTATGTATTATGATTAGATAAAAGGTACTTATCTAAATAGTTATCTACTTTTACTAAGTAGGTACTAATACCTACCCAGGCATCGTGTAATTATAAGTTATAATTTATAACCGACAAACCCCTACAACCTTTATACTTCTTGTTGATTTTTTTATATTACTTTTATTATAACCCTTATGTATAAATAAATATAGTTACGTAAAAGTAAAGTTGCAGCCTATTTACGTCCCACTGCTGGGCACAGGCCTCTTCTCATTTCTGAGAGGGTTTTAGGGCAAGGAAATGTCCGCCGCGCTGCTGCCCCAATGCGTGTTGGCGAACTTCACATGTCTTCGAAATATTTTTTTTCTTATTTCTCAGACATGCAGGTTTCCTCGCGATGTTTTCCTTCACCACCGAGCACGTGGTAAATCAGCACTTAAAATTGCAATTAACAATTTCATTGGTGCCGGCGGGGATTGAACCCGGATTGCTCGAGTACTGTGAAGCTTACAGCGAGCGCTAACCATCTGAGCTACCATGGCTCTAGTTACGTAAGTAGAAATAAAATTGAATAAAAATAAAAAGAAACATGTTTTTTTCATTTTCATCAATCATTGGGGTGAGGATATTATTAGCCAGCATAAGTAATAAGCAGACTATGTTACAAGGTGCTCAGTTCAAAAATGAGGTAGGTATGCTACTTTTCAATACGTGACACGTAAAAATTAACAATAATCAAAAAACACATCTGCGAAACATCTAAATATAATATAACTACCTATATACCTATTTACCTGTAGTGCGTAGGTATCTTTTACTCATTATTTTCAATGCTTCATTTTCTCATATTAGATAGGTACCTTCCCGGGCGTTCGAAATGAATGGTTTCATTTTTATAAAATATGAGAATACATAATTCTAATATAATGAACTAATATAACAAATAAAAAAATTTAAATTCATTTATCATTGTCCGCCGTGTCTATTTCCATAAAATTGTTTATTGATGTTGAAAAATAATACTACGTTCTTACAGTAGATGGCGTCTTGCATATTTCTTTCGTAATAATATATTGTAGCGCGTCGACGCAGCGACCAATTGCTCAAAGTCGTTCGCATGGAGTAGCCCCTTAATGTTGTCCATTATATTTATGAGAGGGGATTATATTTATACTAGGTCGCCTGGCAAACGTTGTGCTGCCCGTTCTGACTAATTTTGAGTTTTATTTACACACACAAACTCACTTTTCTGTATTTTCTTACGCGTATTATTAAACACATAGAGGTAAATCCTTTTTATTACTGATAGAACCATCAGCAGCCATTATGACAATAAACTCACAAAAAAAAGGAAAACATAACACTTCTTTTCTAATTTTCCGTAAGCGGATAAAAAATTGCATATATTTTATACGCAATAATTCATTGTGTATAAAATATATTTAATTAAGGGTACCCTCAACCGTTATACCGTATAGATAGATGTATGGATGTCAAAGAAGAGACAGTGTCAGGATCGTGCCAAATGGAAATGTATGCCTATCCCATCCGGGTAGCAGACGTAACAGAGAGAGTCTATGTAGTATGTAAGTTTTTAATAAATATGAAAAACTCACCCCAAAATATTTCAAAATCGCACAAAAAACATCTTTCGGGTAACTGTAAGCTTCAATGTTTCGTGGAACTTTTACAGCAAAAACGTTTTGAGCGTCCACATAATCTCTTAGATGAAGTGCAGTCAGTAACACAAGTTGGCCCATATTTTCCACAAACAAGTTGCTCCACTTTTCATTTTTAAGTATTTGTCGCGTCTGTTGAAACATCCTATACGCCGCGTCTAACGATGCTTTGCAATTGAGTTCTCTATTGCTATTTAAATTATACTTTTCATTAACAATGTATGGCAAACTAAGTATTATTATATTGCAAAAGCTTTTCTAAAACAAGAACAATAATATATAAAAATAATTGGATATAAATGATTACGTAATTAATTTTAATAATTCTGGGAATTATCACCTCTAAAACAAATTCTTCTGTATGGTTTTCTCTGAGTTTCCTTAGCATATTACTATTTTGTATATTACCAAGATGACGCCATCTTATGTCGACAGAAACTAACCACTTCATGTACTTTTTTAAGAACACATTGAAATTCTCACATCCAAATAAATATGTGGGCAAATCTTCCAATAAATACTTTTTCTCCAGCCAACATTGTAATATAAGCAAAATGTGTTGATCGAGATACACATCAATACCCTTTTGCGTAATATTTGTTGTGATAATATTTAACACTTTATTTACTAAATGTTTATCCATTCTTTTTTGTTGCAGAAGACATACAATTGCTATAACTACATGACGCGCCCAAGAAGGTTTATAGAGAGCCAAACCAGAATAACTATGAAGCAATGTCGCCGTTCGATTTTTTAATTCATCCTTCAATATTATTTCTTTATCATCAGGCACCTAAAAATTTAAAAAATAATTTTTACTTGAATTTACGTCAGAAAAATTCATCTCCCTAATAACTGTTTGTCAAAAGGACATTGGAGAAATAGAAAAGCTACCATGTTACAGTTATCATTCGATCTATTATACGATAAATAAAAAAACCTATCCGATCCCTGAGGTTCTTGTAGGTATCGTGATATGAGTCTGTATGTAATCCTTTTCAAGAGCCGTGTAGCGGCGATGTAATAATATCCCTGCCATATATAGTTCCGTATATATCGTAAGAGGCGACAGAGGAAAATAAAATAGGAAATATGCAGCAATGTATTCCTAATTAAAAAAAAAACAGAGGCAGCTATTAGAACTGCCGACAGAAGTGAAAACTCATTGATATAACCCAAAAGTTCCAAAAAAAAAACATTAAAGTCAAATGTTTGAAAATAATTATGATATGCATATTAGATGTAACTTACAACTACTGTAAAAATATCTTTCAAATTTGTTAGATAGGATTCAATTTCTTCATCAGAAAACGCTTCCGATATATCTTTAATCAAATAGCTGCAATAAAGTCGTATACTGTAGATGTTCCCCTTTATCTTTTCTATCAAAATATCTTTAAATTTGATATCTATAAATTTTTCTTTATTATTTAGTAATATTATCTTCGCTGCACATTCATATATAAGCGCAGCAACTTCAGGAGGATAGAACAAGTTTTCGCACCTATGCAAGTAGCTTTTGACCATAATCAAACAATTATGGCGCAAATTATCATTATGCAACCAAACTTTATCAATTATCTGTAACAGAATTTGAATAATGCCTAAAGTTGCTTTGGAATTTCTAAATAAATCTTTGCACATTGACTGCATGAGACCGAAAATTAATTCTGTAAAGGAAACATGAATTGCATTAATATAACTGCTATAGCTTAAATTATATATTATGGTAAAATGTAATAAATTGTACCTGTAGGAGGATCTGCAACATCAGGTTGATTTAATAATTTAATACATTTAAACGCAGATTCTATGTCCCACTGGCAGCAGAAATTATATAATTTTGGATTCAGAATCAGTTCAAGAAGTTCATCTCTAAAATTATTTTGCTTTTTGGAGTATACAGCTAAGAAGTAAACGCAGTTATGTTTTAATGCGTTGAAACTCATATCCATATCGCTATCATCATCATCATCTGCGGGAATATCGCTATTAATAATACCATTCAGGCAATGAAAAAAATCTTCATTGATATTCAATCTCAGTTCAGTGTTTAGCAACGAATCGTATTCCCCGAGAAACATAGACTGTAGATTTTGGAGCAGTATGTTCTTGTCGCGAATTAGAATATCATTTTTTAATGTAGCTGTCGACATTGTGTACATTGTTTTTAAAATGAATTTAAACGTGCAAAACAATTTTGTAGATTTGATTTCCTCTTGATTAACAATCTTGTATTTTAATAAAATATCAAAGTAAACTATACTTATGTTTAATATTCGAACGCATTCTAAGATTTCGGCGTCCTTTCTTTGCAATCCCAAGCTGTACTCGGACAATTTTCCTTGCAAATACTTACTAAGGTTTTCATTTACCTCATCATTGATTTCAAATGTTTCTAAAATACTTTTGTCTTTAGGTTTTACTTTCGTAATATCTAGTGCAAAGTCACTGTATAAAATACTTTTGTCAATGGATTTAAATAAAATATTATAAAAGTCATTATGTTCTGAATTTTCGGATTGATAATAATGACCGACATTTTCATTTGACAATAACGTTAAAAATAGATCTCTCACCATAACCACGTCGATATTTGTTATTTGACCGTTTATAAGCCATGTAAAACATTTGATTCGATCTATATTATGACAACACTTGGTAAAGAATTTATGAAATATCATGTTCAAAGTTTTTACACTGCTGTCAAAGACTGGCATTCCTTTTTCAAAGTAGAGGATGAGCAATGGCTTAACATTCTCATAAAGTAAAATATTTAGAGATAATATTGTCTGCATCACACCATGTATTGATTTTTGAGCAGCAGTGACACTCGTAGAATTTCTGGAAAACAAATAATCTAATCATTTATTTGACTTGATTGACTAAATATTTATATATTATATCTAACAATGCCAATAAATAAACCAATCCTATTATATAATTTTATATGAATATTAAATGGACCTTACAATATTTAAAAATGTCTCAAGTAACAATTAAATGATCACTTAAAATTGCAATTATGAACGAAATTCTTAATTGCAATTTTAAATGCTGATTTATCAAGTGCTGTAAGTGTTCCATAAACCAACCTTCATTCTTCAGTGATTATTTTTGTAGATGGTCATAAGGGGTACACCTATCTTGAGCTGGCGTAACTTTGCCCAAGTCTCAGCATAATACTCATAGCCCTTAAGCTGAATGCAACGCTACTATTGCAACCAGCTGATATCACTGCATTTCGGCCCATCAAAACTATGTGGCGTAAACCTGTCTTCGAATGACCGACAAAAAGTTACTAAAACATGTGGGCTTACATTGGTAACACTTGAACTACCGAATTGAAATAAATCGACGTTATGAAATGGTTTAGAAAAACAATGAAAAAATTGGGCACAAATGGAATTACCGGAATTAAATTATTCAGCCAAATATAGAAACAAACTCACAAACAAAACAGGACGGACAAAGTCAAAAACTCTGACATTATAAAACTCTCGAAATTTTTATTCTAACCAATCAGTGGTATTTGAATTCAGAAAAGGTTGAAAGAACTACTAAAGTAGAAAAAATTTAAGTGACTTTATGTACCATCCACCTACAAAACAGGACGAACAGAGACTGCAGGCTTTATTTACAAAATATCCAAAGAATATTTTACTAAAACCGAAGAATTTACAGAAAAAATTGATTCAACATATAATGGAACAGGAAAAAGCAAAATAAAGGTCTTTTTCTACAAAATATCAAGAAGACACGAAAGGTTTTACCAAAAACGGCACATCAACAAATGTAACCGAAGAAAGAAAGAAGAGGAAGATCTAAGAAAAATATTTGAAGAAGATTTGTTAAAAATAAATTTTATAACAATAAGATGAAGCTTAGATAGATCTTTTGAGACTTCCAATAGTGTTAATTTATTTTTAGTTAGTTAATTTATTTTACTTACATTTACTATGCTTTATTTACATTTACTATGCTAAAGTGCCAATAATTGTAACATTCTCTAGAAGAAAGTTTGATTATTAATTAAAATTTGATTTTTAAATTAATTGAACATTTCTTTTTAAACGTAATGCGTTATTTTATTTATGGCTATGTAAATTAAAATCAATCAAAGCAATCAAAAATATACCTAATTTGTTCATTTACGAGAATTAACCACTTACAAGTAGAAGTCAGCTTAAAGTTCATTCTACTGTTTACCTGTGTACATAACCTTTGGCATATCAGATTTTACAGAAGATTAATAAGTACAACCTGCTGTATTTTGCTGAAATATGTGGCTATGAGAAGGTCTTTTCATCGGTGCCAGGTTGTTTTACCAACAATCAAACTGTCACTGCTGAATATAGTAACTACCAAGAGTATGATACTGATTCAACTGCAGAAAGATGTAAGGCAAGGTGACTTTATATAAGTTTAAGTATGGAAAAAAGAAATAATTAAAATAAAATATTTACCTTACACATGAATTCCACAAAGATGTTATAAGTTCTTTATGTTTATGTGATTTACCACCATCATGTGATATTATTTTGCTTAAAACTAAACAAACAAGACTTTCAAAAATGTCCCAGTTTTGGATATGATTGATGTTATTTAACAGTTCTTCCAAAATCTGCACCATAATTTGGTAATTGTCTGTAGATATGGAAGACCCAAATATTTTTACATATATCTGTAAAATGCCTAGCCTAAAACAAATTTATGACAAATATATTTAGATATTATATTCTTAAAACGTACAAAACGAAATACCAAAACAAATAATAAAAAATACAGCGTATGACAATTTAATATAAAAAAATCCATACCATGCAATATGATTCTTTTGAAACTCTTGTAAAAGATCATTGAAATTTTTGCTCTTATTTATTGTGATTCTAGGTTTTTTTGCGGAATTTTCTACAGCATCTGTTTCAATTTCTTGCTTTGACATTTTAAACATCTGCAAATTATATACCAACCAATAATATTTATTTAAAGTGAAGGGAAAAACATATTAATATATATTTTTATTATGAATCTTGTGAAAAAAATTAGATCACGCAAAAAATAAAATTCAGAAAAAATATTATTAATTTGTAACGTGTTTTATCTATAAATTGTCTGCTGTGGCCGTAGTCGTTACCGCTGATTATACGGCTGGATTCGTAACCCTGGTCGGCACTAAATCGGGTTTTTCTTGTAAAAGTTACTAGATTTTTATGCTAAAATGTTTTAAGCCGTTAGTTAATATATTAAGCCGTTGATCCTGCGTCAGATCGCTTTCCGGTCGCGTCTGATTGCCGTGACATCGGGATAGGAGAGTGCACTTGCGCTTGCGCGCTATAATCCTATCCTACAGATGGCTAGTATCTGTTGAGACTTACTGCCATCGGATTGAATTTCGATAAGGACATTATTATAAAATTGCCGTTATAAAATATAGAAAAATTCAAAACATTTTCATGGCAAATATTGATAGAAACGAGGCATTCTAAGTCCCCAGGGATGACAACGCATCTATATTTTGATTCTTAATCAAGGACAGGTGGACTGTGTGCATTACTCTTTTTCAGGTGGACTGTGTAATTACTGTGTGTTTGTCACTCTTATTTTTATTTAGAAAAATTTAGGTGGCATCGCCATCGTACGAATTGGTTATATTACCACCATATTATAATTTAAATTAACACTGCATTAAAAGGAGGGTTGACACTGCAATCTAATCTGCAGATCATAGATACGAATATTAGTAAAAATTAATAAATGTTCACATCATAAATTATTTATTTCCTGGACGAATTGTGTTTTTTTTTATATCTCTAAATGTAACTGCAGTCAAGCCCAACGTCCGATCTTTTCACATAACCCTTATTTACAGATGAGTAGTATAAAATAAGTGCCTCATAAAATTACGCATATCCTTCCTTCTCTGTAATTTGATCTATCTATACAGTAAGAAATGCTGTAAGTAGACAAAAAATTATTATTACTCTGGTTTGGTCAGCCAGGAGTATAAATAAGAACTCCTTATTTTTTTTAAATAATCAATATCAATATTTACTATCAATATTTAAAATATAAGTCTCTCATGACCAACAACTCAAAAACTACTCAATTTTAATGCTTCTCCTACACTACTCGCGAATTAACTTCGACGAAGTGCTCGCCGAAATCGATCGCAGTCCGAAGAACGTGACCACACACTCGTGCTACTTCGCGAAATGCTCAGTCGTCTTGAGTTTCCCGAACCCTTAAGGGGCGTATTACAAAAAAACGCGAAATTACAAGGTTTCCTCGTTGAAATTTTATGTTTATCGTTCATTGCTTGAGATAACAATTACTTGGTAAAAATAGTTCGTTTTCTCTCCTCAAATAAGCTCGGAATGGATTTTAGATAACTTATTTATTTAATCAGTAATAATCATTCTCCCAAAGCATGTTTAGGCAAAAACTCTCGAAGACATGATTTGGGAGCTCTAATTTGTAGATTCTATTGAATATCGACCATCAAAAAAAATATTTTTATCTCCCAAATATCCTACACTTTAATAATAATGGAATACATTTTCGTTGTATGCTTTTCACGCTAGGAAAAAAAATCGACATAATTCAAAAAACGACCAAAAAAGCTTCGATACAAGCCCCTATATTTGCGAAGTTCTACATCATTTAGAAGTAAAATTTATACCAAAATAATCATCAACATTTGCTTACACTATGCTATTATTTTTACTTTTTAAATCGTTACTATTATATTTTAATTAATTAAATAAAAGTACTATATATTTCACTGTGCCGGCCATCTGCGATCATTAACGCGCGAGCGCTTGCCGAGGGTGGATCTGCGTCAGTTAATTTCGGGCGCTGCATCGTTTCGATACTACCGTAGTGTGCGTCGATTGCTATCGTAGTGTACGTCGATTACCTGCATACTAAAAAATCGTCAACTACGACCGCAATTTTTGATCGATCGGTTTAAAACTATTTTATATAGTTATAATTTAGATTACGTCTCTTCAAAAATGTGGTCTATTCATTGACTTAGATCATTGTTATTTGAGGGCTTCACCTAATGGTTTATACAGCAACGGTCTTATTGAAGTTAAATGTCCTATTTCAGCTTTCCGAATAGATTTTGATACGACCTTTCGACAAAAAAAAGTTAAAGGTATTCAGTGATTCAAGTGTAACATTAAATCAAAATAATGACTGGTTTTACCAAATCGAAGTCCAGCTTCATTTAGCAAATAAAAATGTCTGAATACTTGCCATAATATGTATTGGCCCAGATTAATGCATTAAAAGTAGTAAAAATTTACAAATACGACCAATTTTAGATTTTCAATATGTTACCCAAGTTACAAGCTTTTTATGAAAAGTGTGTACTGCCTGAAATTATCGAATCGAGAAAAGTTCGGTCAATGCCGTCGCAGCAAATATTTTTCTTATAAAAAATATAGTAATTGACTGTAAGTACCGATTAAAAAATATTAGTTACATTTGGTTGTTATATTTATTAAAACAGGTTGCAACCGTTTATTCATTTATACCACTATTCTACCGGTAGTAGACATAATCGATTATTAACATTCGATTACAGCGTAACAATTAAAATATTTATGTGTACTTATTTTGACACTAAATTTCATAAATAATGAATAATATATCAAAATGGTATATAATAATAAATAATAAATTATATAATAATAAATTAATAAGATAACATTAAAATGACACACCAAAAAATATTCCATCCACTGAAGTCCATCCTAAGAAAACTTTGTATTATGGAAGATCAAGATCGTTTAGTCGCCATACTCACAGTATTATAGTGCGAGCGAGTGAATAGATATGAAAGAAAGTATCGGTCGCGTAACTTGCCGCCCGCTCGGTGCGTAAAATACCTAAATTTGCGAAACGCCGAAATGTAAGAGGGCTCTTAACATGAATGACGTTCAAGAGGCAGCTGGTAAAGGTAACTAATTGTGTGAACAGTACGACGTCAATGCGTTAACTAAATAAATTATTATGTAAAAAGTTACATATTTAATATTTATATATATAAAAAAAAATATTCATAACTGGCGTACACCGAGTAGTGTAGTGAGACGCTTCGTGAGGCGAAGCGAGGTTAGACGAAGTGAATCAAAGTATCTCTACACTATTCGCCTCGTCCAACTTCGATCTACTTCGCGAGTAGAATAGAATATAATAGAATAATTAGTTAGTAGAGGAAGCATAAGATGTCGTTAAGTCTCATGGTGTCGCAGTCACTTTGACCTAAAATGATAGAGACAGCACGATACTTAACAGCATCTTAAAATTGAGTAGCGTTTGAGTATTTGGGCATCAATGACCCTGCCATGTTGGATTATTGAAACCACAAAAAAAACTTCAGATCCCATTAATCGATTTCTCTTTAGCACAAAATTCGCCATCAGGTTACTCAGTAATCGTCACCGTAGTTACTACAAAATATTTTTTTTTTTTATAGTATAAGGGTGACAAACGAGCACACAGTCCACCTGATGGTAAGTGGTTGCTGCGGCCCATAGGCATCTACATCTATCCTCTATTCCAAATCAAAATGTAGATGCGTTGTCACCCGTGAGGACTAAGATGGAATGCCTCATTTCCAGTACAAAGGGCCTCCGGCCACCTGCACTCACCAAGCGAAACGCAGAGGTAAACCTCTACTTCACGCTGGTTTTCTGTGAGGTCGTAGTACCACCCCGGTTCGAGCCGGATAATATTTATTTTGTAATGATTCAAAATGCCAAATGCCAACATTGTAATCTGCAAAGCCATTCGTCTTCATACTATCGAGACCGTTCTAAGCTAATCCTATACATTCGAAAGTCACAAGACATCCAGTCGAAAATATTATGTATTGCTCGAATACTGAGTTTCGTTGGTATACACTTAGTCACATCCTAGCCTAAATACCTACCAGGAAATATGAATATGCAGCAACTTCATAGAAAAATGGGCAGCCTTGTACAGCATGTTGGTTTTGTTTCTGGCATTTTTGTATGTAAGTTATTTCAAGGCAAATTATATCCATAATATTTTGTAGGCATTTGTTCCAAGCATCCCAGTTACTGGCTAAAGAAGATTCTTCATTTTGTAATTGTCCTAATGGATGATGTATCATTATAGATATATAAAATAATTTAAACAGCTGGCTCTAAAAAGAAACAGTTGAATTATAATTAATATTGAAAAGTTGTTTTAATTCTCAGAACCCTAATTCTTTTTTTCAAATATAAGTAGCCTAAGTTACTCCTTAGAACATCGGCTATCTGCCAGTGAAAGTCCCGTCGAAATCGGTCCAACCGTTTCGGAGATTAGCCGGAACAAACAGACAGACAGACAGACAAAAATTTAAAAAATGTGTTTTTGTTATAAGTACCGTATATATATTCATATGCATTGAGTAAAAAGCTGTTATTTTGACATTATGAACAGACACTTCAATTTTATTTATTTGTTTAGATAATTGAAGTAGCCTAGCACCATGTGTTAGTTTAATGAATAATAACATGGTCTACTACGTAACTACTAAGTACGCAACACAATAAATGAAACAAATATGTGATTATGAGAATTAACAATGAGATTATGAACTATGATTAGATACTAGAATTACTAGATAATAGTAAAGTTATTAAGAATTAGTATGATTTTTAACTAAGTACGTTTCATAACTATAACATATAATATATGTTATAGTTATGAAACATACTTAGTTAAAAATCATACTAATTCTTATCATATATTTTATATAAAATATAAAAGATTTAACTGTTTCGAAGTGCATCTGTATGTGACTAAAAGAAACAAACAAAGCAATTATTAAGACTGAACTTAACGTTAAAGTTATTTAATTTTCTGTTTAATTGTTTAATAAATGTTGATTTTACAAAAAATTGCCTCTTTTTAATACGTTTCACCAGAAATTAACTCAATTAAAATTCTTCAAAAAAGGCTTACCTACCCATCTTAAAAAAAAACAAACAAGTTTTTTCTTAAAATTCTCATAGTCCCGGGAATTCCCGGGACTTTGGTTATAGGCTGACCCGTGTCCCGGAACTTTGAAATTGTCGGAAATTCTCAAACTATATTGTCAGCAGTTCATAGTATAATGTGATTAATATTTAATTCACTTATAAAATAAATATAAACGAAATAAAGATTAAAATGTATGAGCGTTATTATTAGTTCACGTGTGCGTCACCCGTTGCAGGAAGGATTTGTCACAATAGCAGCTTAGCAATGCCATGCATATGCATGCTGGTGCATTTTCTGTCTACTGCAGCGACGACTCGCACCCTACGAAACTACTCTCTGCCGTCGCTCTGGATACATATGTAGTAAGTCTTGCTCTAGGCTTGCTTGAGTTTAACATGTCAGAATACATACTTTCGTTTTTAACTTTTTAGATTTTTTTTTGGCCAATCAAATAAAATAAATAAAATTGGTGTGTCTGTTTGTAATGTTAAAATAACAGCTTTTTATTCAATGCATATTAATATATACATACGGTACTTATAACAAAAACACAATTTTTTTAAATTTTTGTCTGTCTGTCGGTCGGTCTGTCTGTCTGTCTGTCTGTTTGTTCCAGCTAATCGCCGAAACGGTTGGACCGATTTTGACGAGACTTTTACTGGTAGATAGCCGATATTCTAAGGAGTAACTTAGGCTACTTATATTTGAGAAAAAGAATTAGGGTTCTGAGCAATATAATTAAAACCCTAAATTACACGCGGGCGAAGTCGCGGCGCACAGCTAGTAATAAATATAATTTGTTTCCATCGTTAATTTGCAAATAATAGTTTTAATATAGATAGAACATTTGAAATAAAAAATAAATTTTGGCTAATTTAATAGTAACTGATTGAACATAATTAATTACAAATTAAATAAAAACATAACATATAATGTATTTTTTAAATAAAATAAAAGTAAGAATTCACTTTAATAGATTTTCGCAACGCTCTATATTACCTTCTTTTTTACATCCAAGGTTTGCTCATAAAACTGAAATATTAGTGGTAAATTATTTTCTGCAAACTTGCATACACTTAATCGGCTCTCGAAATAAAGCTGAAATAAAGAATACAACAATGTAATATCCAACAATGTAAGTTCTTTTACAGACTCAAAGGAATGCGATGAAATGTTTAAATAAGAAATAAATCTGAAATGTTTAAATAAGAAATAAATCATCTTAATTTGTAATTTAGTTTTGCCGCTAAGAATAAAATATAAGGTTAGTTATATTCGATTGGAGGTGGTGGCAGAAAATTTTAAATTTCATCATTTGGTAGTTTGATAAATATAAAGATTAAAAAAACTAAACAATTTTTGCCACTTTTTTATTTGTTTTTAGAGAGCTTATAAAAGATGTTTAGAAAAATATAAGGGCTGTATCAGTTTGTTTTTATTTGAATGGTATAAAAGCAAAAATACAGTGAGTGTGCGGTTGACGGCTCGGTAGCTCAGTGACTAAGAGTTGGATGACGAGCTGACCTTTACTTGTAAGAGTATGCGAAATAAAATGCCAGATTGCGTCATAGGGGGATTTTGCCATAGTTAACACACTGACAGGCGGGTTGGCAACTGTTTTTTAATTATTATTATTTTTAGTTGTTATTAGGAAGATGCTGCGGCTCATCTCCTGTTTCAGTTTCCCTCTGTCGCCTCTTACGACACCTATAGGACGATATGGCGCAGTATTTACACTGCCACTACACAGTGGAAGCTGTTGAATAGATCTACCACCAAATATAGGTATGAGACAGACTTATTCAATATTTCTGCGTGACTAAACCACTGAAGAATTTCTTTCTTAATTCTGGTCACAATATTTTATTGCAAACCACATTTTTATCACAAACTTTCTCACTTTTTTAGTCGAAGTGACATACTTCTAATGACCGGATTTCAAATAAAGGAATTTACTTTTGGTAAAGTTAACTGTAATAATTTTATGGATATTTAATTAACAAAAGAATAATACCTTGATACGGGTTGACTGACAGAGACTGCCGATAGGCGTTAAGATTTCCCATTGTTACTTTAGTTTTATTACGTAACAATAAAGAATTAATAATTTGGAATACAACATGCTCAATGTCATGTTTAAGCAAATATCACAAAAGATATGCATATCGTATAAAAGATTTCCTAAACACCTAACATTTGAATAGGTATTTGAACATATAATATGTACACATAATATCTAAGGTCAACTTAAGAATATCGATTCGAATTTATACAAATAAATAAATAAATGTAAAATAAATAAAGAAATTATGTTCAACACTTACCATTTCTAATATGGTAATCATTAAATCAATAACAATATCTAGCACTTTCTTGTTATTAATAACCTTTTGAAAATATTTGGATATTTTAAACAAATTATCTCGCATCGAAAATGCGAACTGGCAACATTCTCCAGCATTTTTTATAACAAGCCAGAGAAGTTTTAATTTTATGTAATCATCCAATTTGGAAACATTTGAAAAGCATGATGTAATGCACACATCAAGTAAATCTGAAAGTAAAGGAACACAGTAATAAACAGCATACTATATTAGTTATAGGGTGATGACCTCTTGGCCAAGAGATCAAAGTATCTTCATACTATGCTACAGGTACTGAGTTTAAATCCTAGCCAGAGTCAACATTTATGCAATAACAATAATTATCGGTTTTAAAGCTTAATTGTGTTCTGATAGGACCCTTTTTCAACCCCACCCCCACCCCGACCCCCCATGAACGGGTTCCCGCCTTGTCGTGGTGGGGCGCGTAATAGCCGAGGCTTGGTCACCCATGGTAAACGAAGAGAAATCTACATGGCTGGCCTGAGGTGAAGGGCTTGGCAAGCCCACTTCGGAAGTGTGGTGGTGGTCTGTGGTGAGAGAGGTGTCCTTTAACCCTACCGCGCAACCGAAGTGGAGTCGTGGGGGAAGAGGTATGGCGATGCATCACTCGCCCTATCCTCAGCGACCCTAGCGGGGCCGCACCGTTGATGCGGTAGTGGTGGGGTTGAGGGGAGAGAAGTGTCGGTATAGCGAGGAACCGCTCTCCCTACTCTCCGCGGACGAAACTTGGTTGGCAGCGGCGCCACCAGATCCGCCGCTGGTGTGAGAAATGCTGGTGCTTTCGAGTGTTCGTTTTTTCCTGCCACCATGGCCACCGCGTAACGAGCTCCGAGTTTGAACCAAACACGGCGTACCGAGCCGCCAAAATATTTTCACAGTTGGCTATACATAAGATGCGAAATAATATTTAAAAAAAACTATTTTTTTACACTTACCCTCCCATGTGCTAGGTGTTATGTAATTAGAATAATTCTCACTACATAATACATATTTGTACAATAGACTTAGATACGCATCTCCAAATGCAATTGTTAATCGCTTGTCTCTTAACACTAGTAGACATGCTTCCATAATTTTCTCACATTTTATGTATGTCTTTCCTTAAAAGCACATTAAAAAGTATAGAAATTTTACCAGTGAAGAAAACATTTTCTTACATTTCAATATTTAATAGTTTGGGAATCATAGCTAAACAAAATGGTTAATAATTGATAGAAAATCGAAAAACAAAAACTATTTAAGTTACCAATACCTATCTATACAAATAAATAAAATTGAAGTCTGTTTGTAATGTCAAAATACCAGCTTTTTATTAAATGCATATGAAAGTATATACGGTACTTATAACAAAGACACAATTTTTAAAATTTTAGTCTGTCTGTCAGTCTGTCTGTCTATCTGACTGTTTGTTCCGGCTAATCTCCGAAACGGCTGGATCGATTTCGACGGGACTTTCACTGGCAGATAGCTGATGTTATAAGGAGTAACTTAGAATACTTATATTTTAGAAAAAAATTAGGGTTCCGCGCAACATAATTAAAACCCTAAATTACACGCGGGCAAAGACGCGGAGAACAGCTAGTTTATTATAATGTTACTAGTAGGTTACAAAAAGTTAAAAATGTACAATTAATACTTAAAAACTATATTTCAAATTCTCCATAAAGCAAATTTAAATCAAAAACATTTAAATATTAAATAATTGTAGAAACATCTGTTATTTACCCTTGTTTGAGCCAGCTACACATAAATGAAGGATGCTTGTACATAATGGATATGTAGTAGTACTAAAGGTTTTGGAAGATTCAAATTTTTCTGTTTCCTGAAAATAATAATATTTTGTGCAATCACTTTATTCAAAAAGTACACTGATCTGCTGATTATAGATCTCCCCATAGATTGTCTCATTGTCATAGTTAGGGAAGAGTTGGTAACCACATTTTTTTAAATATTTTGAGTTGATATTAGAATAATGCGGGCACTGCTCCTTTCCTCAGTCACCTTCTACATGGCATTTGTATAATAAAAGTTCAGAATTATAATAAATGTTCAGAAGCTAATAGGTAATTTAGTAAAGTATTAAAGAGCCTTATAATAGCAATGAGAGAGACTTCTTTACACTAATATAATAAAATGTCAGGAAATTTTTCATAGCTTCAGCCTTATGGATACCAAAAACACTACAGTATGACAAGATGCATATGGAATTGAAATCCAACCCAGAGAGCAGCACTTAATGCTAAAGTGGACTCCATATTTAAATGAAACTCTTAAGGGTCCTAAAATGGTCAATTGCGATTGTCAATGGCCTTAACACGTGGGCTTTGGAGCACAGGAAACATTGCACACCACTCCGACACATGCTATAAGTTAATAACAATAATATAATTTATTTAGTTTGAAATATAAATTAACATAACACAAAATAATTTAGGAACTAAAAAGGTGTCGCTCAGCACAAATGATAAAGAAACCACATAGCAGTACCTACAAAATATTTGCTTTCTTTACATTTCTACCATATTAATGGAAGATCAGTTATGCCTTTACGCTAGAACTCTGGAGATCTGGACTTTATAATGTCCTTGAAAGCATTTTGAGCAGTGATAAGTTTTACATTATCATGGAGAAATAATAGAGGGGCTTCTTCACTAAAAGTTTCCTCATCATTGTTTGCAGTTCTTCACAATAGACATCTGCTGTTATTGGTACATCAGACCTCAAAAAGCTATAGTAAATAAATACCTTAAAGTGACCGCCTAACAGTTATTATTACTATTCTAAGAGTGACCTGTGCTTAAGAGCATTGTTGCAGTATTCAACCATAGCAATTTTTGCATGTAATTATCATAGAGAATCCACATGTCATCACACATCACAATTCTGTCTAAGATCCCTTAATTTCCGCACTTATTAAATCAAGGCAACTTCAATACATGCTTTTCTATGCATATCAGTCAATTTATGTGGCACTCAGTTTTTTTATTTTACTCATTTGGTGTCAATTGTGATGATAATTCCTTGGTCATTTGGTCAGGATCAGCTTCCACCATTTGTTGTAATTTGTTATTTATCTTAGTGTCTTGACTTCCTTGTGGTTCATACAATAAATATTACCTATATCCAATTCTGGTTTGTAATATTGCCAAATTTCATAAAATACATTCAGTAGTATTTGAGTGATTGAGCCATAAACATACAATCATCCAAACAAATTTTCATATTTGTAATATTAGTAGGATCAGAAGGATATTATTAAGATAGTAGGATTTGTTTATAGTTGCAGTACCAGTTAATGTGATCAAGGGAACTAATCCAGCTATTTTTTTAAAGTCACATATCTCCCATATTTACTTTAAAATATTTTTCAATATTTTTTTCGGTGAGGCCATAGCTCCTCCTGCAAGTACCTGTTGGGTCTATCATCAATTTATAGGACAATCTTAATATATATATATATATATACTAGCTGGCCAGGCAGATGTTGTTCTGTCCTTTCCGACGATACTTTCTATGAAAAAATCCTTAAATAAATAAAGAAATATTGAGGGTCACTTATCGGGATAAAAAGTATCCTATCTCTCAAGTTGGACCAAACTGCACAAAATGTACAAAATTTCATTGAAGTCAGTTCAATAGTTTAGGAGTTCATCACGGACATACAATGTGACACGTAATTTTTATATATATATATATATATATATATACTAGCTGAACAGGCAGATGTTGTTCGGCCCTTTCCGACGACCATGTGTCCTAAAAAAATCATTAAATTCACAATAAAAAAAATTGAGGGTCACTTATCGTGATAAAAACTATCCTATCTCTCAAGTTGGACCAAACTGCACACATTGTGAAACATTTCAATGAAATCAGTTTAGTAGTTTAGGAGTTCATCACGGACAAACAATGTGACACATAATTTTTATATATAAAGATGGTCTAAGGACAATTGCATATCAGTGGATTTAAAGCTATTTAAGGAATTGAAAGCTAATGTATCATAAACTGAGGATATCCAAATATAATAAATTTAATAATAAATTTATTTATTGAATAAAACCATATTGACACTACAGAGTTGAAGCCCTGACTCCCGAACTAGCAATAGCTGTGTGTCGGGATTCAGTTCCTTCCCATATTCACAAAGTTACAATTACAAAATGGCTTATCAGCTTATCACAAATCAGAACAAAGTAACAAAATACATAAAGATTTTACAAATTAAAGAAAAATAAAAATTAAAAATAAAAGTTAAAAATATGCATGCGTATGAGTTGCATCTATGATGCGTATATGTTGTACGAGTGTAACAAGGTAACAAAATAAAAAAAATTTACAAATTAAAAAAAATATAAAAAATAAAAATATGCATCTGTACGTTTGTTGCATCTATGATGCGTACATGTTTTGCGTGTGTTGGTGTACATAAGTGTGTGAGTGTGTGTGCGTGTGTTTGTGTGTTTGTGTGTGTGTGTATGTGTTTGTGTGTGTGTGTGTGTGTGTGTGTGTGTGTGTGTGTGTGTGTGTGTGTGTGTGTGTGTGTGTGTGTGTGTGTATGTGTGCATGTGTGTGTTTGTATGTGCGGGTGAGTGTGTGTGTGTTTTTATTTTACTCGATAAGAAATGACTCGTACTATTGAGTTATTTTTAATAGATTTTCCGTCTCGTTGTATGTCAACTTACGCAACCATAATAAAACTTTGGATTTTAGTTGGTACATAGATAGGTTTCTCACTTCATTATTTATACTAAAGTAATTGTAAAGTCTTGGTGCCTGAAATTGATAATGCTGTCGAGCAATCTTACATCTCACTCGCTTAACTGTGAAACGTTCTCGTCTTTTTCCAGTGGAGGGAAGATATGGTACCGTAAATTTATGGTATTTTTTTATACAATTAAAGATATATAGTTAGCGCACAGAAAGTACGTTTGCCGTTTTGAATAATGCAGCAGTTGGATAAAAATATAGATAAATATAAATATAGATTGAGTACATGTCACACAGCACATGGTAGTACATTGGGTTTGCTTGCATTTTTGATAATAAATAAATGATTTATGTTATCATTGACTCATCATTATTACAGCCCTTCACAGATCTACTGCAGTATATAGACCCCAAAACATGGCCCTAAGTGAACTGCATCTAGTTTGTGTAGGTCTTACCAAGTCATAACGCCATCTAGCAGGGGGCCACCTTACATTTCACTTACCAATACACAGCTCCTACTTGAGAAACTTTCTATATTATATATATAACCTCAATGGCCATCGGTTCTTCAAGCGATATGGCCGGCTCATTGCCACTTCGGCTTTCTGATCTGAATGCAGTGTTGGTTACTCTGGTTGTACTATGGATAACCTCATTACAAATTTTGTCATGCAGAGAAACCCCAAGTATAGCCCATTCCATAACTTGTTTACCTTAAGCTTCTCATACAGCCATCATTCAAGGACCACATCTCAGATCCATATGTCATTACTGACAAAACACTCCGGTACCCTTATTTTCGTGATTAGATGTGTCATAATCTCTCGAAAGCTGCCCAACAGATTCTCTCTCAGTCAAAATAGGACTTACCTAATAGTTAGCTATAGCTTACTTACCTAGGACTATTTGTCCTAGGTAAACAAACTCATCACCACTTTCAAGCATAGTGTTTCCAACAACTACTGGCATAATTGTAACATAGATATGACCTTTGTCTTGTCCCTATGTATCTTAAAACTTGTTTGAGAACAATATTGAAGTCATTAAATGTAATGTGAATCTGGCATAGTGAATATATCTTCAGAAAATTGTGAGTGATGTACTCTCTGTTATAAAACATTTTGGACTTGTTTACACTATAATACAGTCTATATTCAAACCACCAATAATGCATAAGGTTGATTGTGTGATGTTTGTAAAGACCATTAAACCATCTCATTAATGCCAGATGTAATGTTTGCACACCAGCGAAAAAAGTAGAGTTGAAGGTGCATGCTATCTAGTGCAATAATCACTAATTCAGCTGCCAAACATGGTAATTATTGCAAATACAAGTCTAGTGTACAAGAGAACTATGTCCAGCTGTGGACTGTGGATGAGCTAACAAAAATTAAGGAATTTTTTAGATTTTTTTAAGTAATAAAATGTTTACCTTTAATATATATTCATTAACATCGTCAAATAAATCATTCCAAGTGAAGCCAACCTTCTTTCGAGTATTAACAGAAAGCATATCAGGAACAGCATTTCGTGTAAGAAAATCTTTCAATTTTTCGGCACTTTTCTTTCTTTCAGAAACTTTATTTGACTTCAGAGTCTCACATATCTCTTTAATAGATATTTCCAAAGACATATCAGATACCTCAATTTGCCTCAATTTAAAAAGTATTGTGAAAAATTGGTAAAAAATGTTTTGTTCATATAGCAACGCGTAGTGTTTCTATATAGTTTGTGTTGTGTCACAGAGTATCTTTTTTGGTTTGTGTTCATATTATAGTTCTCTTTTACTTTTTTGACCTTGTTTACCTTAGAATTGAATACTCTAAGTTGTTTACTTTATTGGTTTTAGTATAAAGAGTAATTGTGTTCTGTGGTTTTAGTACATATTATGTACAATAATCTACATTCTACAGTTAAGATGTTGTTGTTGTTGTTTTTTTTTGGAGTTTATGGCCTGGTATCTAGACCTTTAGGCCAAGTTTTGAGTATTTTTATCATTGAGTTATATGTACTACATACTAGAGAAGCTATTCCAAACAAAAAATGTGCGCTACTCTATGTCTTCGCGCATGCGCGGTAAATAGTAGAGTCCAGAGTCCCGCCTAAGGGTACTAGTGTTCTGTGGTAGAGTCGCGCATGCGCGGTTTTTGTCATCATAGATTATACGTAGGTAGAATGATCAGTATGTAATAAGTAATTTTTTATTTAGATTGTATTGTAAATTATATCGAGTACAATTTTTTTTGTTATTTATTTTGCATTTATGTGTTAATTTAATATAATATAACATAATATTATGACAGAATTATGTATATTTTAATGATATTTTATTTAATACTTTAAAAGGTAAATATGTAAAATATAAAAAAATGATTTATTTTCAAAGATAATTATTGTTACTTTTCTAGAATTCTCTAACGTATTTATACGCAGCTGGTGAATAATAGTGTAAAATCAATGCGAATTTACGGTAAGGTGCATGCAGTGTATTAATAAATAATGCATGCTCTGTTTATTCTTTTTCATTAAAGATTCATGTAACTCCACAACTTCTGCTTTAGCCATTAAATCAATCTCAGCATTTAATTTGAGACCGAATTTATGTTTAAAATTGTGTCCAAGAAGCGCATTTTTTCTTTCGATAAATATTTTGGCTTTGTATTTTCTTAAATTTTTTAGTAAGTTTCTTTGTAGCTGCAAATTCCTTGCTATTAAATACAAACAATATTACAACGATGTCATATTTTTTTTTTATTTTTATTTTTTTATAATGACCTATAATTATTGATTCCGTTACTATATTTAAAAACTTAGGCTTCATATACATCACTCAAATTAGGCTTAGGAGACATCACTTGCGTAATTTATTTGTAAGTACAATTTTGTTCGGACTATCAAAAATTTAATTTGAACTACTTATTGATTCAGATACTTCGTAAGTTATGATACTTCCTGTTCACCATATTTTGTTGGCTGAAAAAAAGATACTAATTATTTGGGAAGCCTGTAAAACTTCTAGTGTTACAGTATTAAAAAATCGCCATATACTAGTGTGACTCGCGCGCCGAGGGTTCCTCCTCTCTTAAGTCCCGTAAATATACTGAACATTACAAAAATTTCGTTCCTCGTCTAATCATAAAATAAAACTAAAATCCCAGCAATGTTATACAATAATATATTTACGTTATCGCGTGGTACTGCTGATTTCTGAATTACATTTAAATGATATTTTTATTTGAATATTTTAAAAGGTAACTATGTAAAATATAAAAAAAATATACTTAATGTATTTGTAACTAAACTTATTGATATAACATATAATTTACAAATATATTTATTTACATTAGAATAAGAGTCGTTCAGAAATGCTGGGCACGCGAGAGTTAAAAAATTGATGAATTTAGTCCATTTTTCCCTGTTTTCATGGCTTGGACGTAGAAACCTAAAAATAAAATAAAAGAATAACCAGCAAATTTAAATATCAGAAATTTAGCCTAATTATGAATACTTCCATTTGTTTCGACAAAAAAAGACAACATATTATATTATGCATAATTATTCTCAGACTTAAGTACATACAGAAACGTCGCATCTGAACAAATTAATTTCATAATCTATATTTCATGACCCGATATGGCGTCTTTTGAATAATTTGTTTGATTAATTATTAATCTATAATACTTTTTATTAAGTATTTTACTCACCGATGAAAAGTTATTCCTTGGTATTTGCTTACATTTCTTGAATTATTTGTGCAATTTCTAAAACACACCATGGCGTATTTTATCACGAATTTTTTTTATATAATTAATACAGCATGTGCATGTCTCTTGGTAGAGAGTAATTGTGTTCTGTGAGCATGTGTCAACTCACTAGCGCCTAGCGAGCGACTGAGTAAAGTGCGGCAATATCACCGCAATTGAATGGAACAGCGTAACATAATGCAGTGTCGCCTCTAGTACGTAGTACATAATAGCTCAATGATTTTTATTCGGTTTATTACAATTTCTTCATAGTTCACTGCTTCCCAATATGTTGATGCGTCACATTGTGCAGCCTTTGGGAGATTTTGACGGCAACTTGAGCCAGCAGGCAGCTGACAGTTGGCGATGGTATCTAAAGGCGCCTACGCAAACAAACAGCTATCTTGAGAATCCATCACCATCAGAGCACTTGTTTCACAGTTTCCACTAATAGTTCACATGCGCTGACACTTAATACACAAAATCGCACCACTTTTATATATCAAAGTCCACTTCAAACCATTATTTAAACAATAATACAGGAGCAACAAACCGCCGCAGGTCAAGTTCCCGCCAAAACTCCTGTAGTTGTTGTTGGTTGTTAATGCTCACAGACTAATATGTTGCTGCTAGTGTATGGAGTGTAGAGTGGAAGGAGAACCATCTTATAAGGTGCGAAAGTTGAAAAAGTGTCCCACTATATACTGAAAATAGAGGTTCCAAAACCTACCACAACAGCGCTGGCGTCTGAAAAACTACGATATGAATATAGCTGTTGTAGACGGAGTGAAGTCAGCTGAATTCAAATATTTGAAAAATTTTATGACTAGAGTAGTTAGTAAAATGCCAGTATACAAAACCTCACCTATTTACGTAGTACAAAACCAAGTGGATTGGTCGGTTCTTGTTTATTTCTCCATCTTATTCTAATTAATTTTGGCGCCTTTTTTTAAATTTATCCTATGCTACTGCAGCGCCACCCTTATTGGACGCGTTTTTAGGGACACTTTTCATATAAGGAGATGGTCCTCCTTCTACTCTACACTCCATATGCTAGTGCTAGCTGTTATTGATAATCGCATTTATAAGTACTCTGTGGACACCAAAGAGTATAGTAACTGTCCTATACAGGAAAAAGTGGTGGACACTGAACCAGTATATACAAAGGTACTCTGTGCACTGAACACAATGAGTATGGAGTGTAGAGTATAAGGAGAACCATCTTACAAGGGGCGAAAGTTGAAAAAGTGTCCTACTATTTACTGAAAATAGAGGTTCCAAAGCCTACCACAATAGCGCTGGCGTCTGAAAAACTACGATATGAAGATGGCTGTTGTGAACAGAGTGAAGTCAGCTGAATTCAAATATTTAAAAAAATTTCATGTCTAGAGTAGTTAGTAAAATGGCAATATCCAAAATCTCAACTATTTACGTAGTACAAAATCAAGCGGATTGGTCGGTCCTTGTTTATTTCTCCATCTTATTCTAATTACTTTTGCCGCTTTTTTTTAAATTTGTCCTATGCTACTGCAGCGCCACCCTTATTGGACACGTTTTTAGGGACACTTTTCATATATAGAGATGGTCCTCCTTCTACCCTACACTCCATAACAATGAGGGCATCCCATCATCCCATAGATATAAGAAATTTTTCTTATATCCACAAACTAGTAATAAGTGCCAGCGCACTTATATCAATGGGGCATCCAAGACTTTTTCTGCCACCAGGGCGGCGCCCAGTTAATATACTCTTTGGCGGCGCCTCTTAAAAGTGAGATAATATTTGACAGATTTCATAGCGGGGAAGTTAATTAGTTCGGTAAATGTAAAGGTTAATGTTTGTTTCTGTACTTTTAGCTATATTTTATATTAATATGATTAAAAATAAATAAACCAAACCACAGATATTCATGAAAGTGGAAAAATAAAAAAGTTAAATATGTGCAAAAAATTAAAGACCAAACCACTGAGGCATTGTTTTGTGTATTAATATAATACTTTAGAAACTGATAAACTTTTCTTTAAAACTTATTACTCATATAAATGACATTGTGTAACATAAAAACTTTACCTCAGTGTCACGTAGCGACATCTGGTGGGTGGAATAGTATTAGCCCTCATTACTCTCTAGTGGATTTTTGGCGGAAACTTGACCGGCGACGGATTGCTGCAGCTCCTATATTATTGTTTAAATAATGGATGGAAGTGGAATTTGATATGTAAAAGTGGTGTGATTTTGTGTATTAAATGTCTGCGCATGTGAACTATTAGTGGAAACGGTGAAACAAGTACTCTAATGGTGATGTAATTCTTAAGATAAGGTGTCTGTCTGCTTAAGCGCCTCGAGATACCATCGCCAACTGTCAGCTGTCTGCTGGCTCAAGTTGCCATCAAAATCTCCCAAGGGCTGCACAATGTGACGCATCAACATATTGTGAAGCAGTGCACTATGAACTTAGAGTATTAAACTAACAGGAGACGACATTTGAGAGCGTTCCCCGCTGTCAAAAGTACGAGAGCGCGGATTATTCCCGTTATATAAAACTAGTTGCGCCGCGTACGGCGTCAGCATAGAACACAATTACTCTTTATCAAGAAAAGAACGCAAACTTCATACTAAAAAACGGAAACACGTGTTTAAATGTGTATATGAAAAGCGCTACGGTGGACGCCCATATAAAACTTTTTGGCGGGAATTTCAAACATTTGTATTCTGTAACTTTAAACATTTTATTTAAGGCTTATTCGAGTAATTTTGGCTCAAGCGTCACAAACCTATGGGGTAAATTCCCATACATTTGAGAGGTTGCACCAAAATTACTAGAATATAATTTAGATTAGTATGTGGGATAAAATAAAACTATAAATAATTATAGTTACGTAATTTTATTTTCTGGAAGACAGATTGTTTTATAAACTACACATTATTATTAATGTTTCTTATTGCTTTTGCACGTAATATTTCCACGCACGTTACTAATATATAACACATGTTATTGTCAGAGAATTATTCTTCATAGAACATTAACGTAAATTTAAATCAGCAAAATTCTCATGTATTTATCATATCTCATGCTTTACTCAGCCCAAATACGTGATCTGAAACAGATACAATTCGAGTCAATATAGTAATAAACCCTACAAATAACGGCCAATAAATTCGAAATGTCTATAGCCTTACCACAATATTGTCATAAGTTTTTTTATTCCTATCATAGGAAACTTGCAGAAAGTGATCAGATGATTTTGTGCTTTTTTTTTACACAACACTTAACTTACTTTTGATGATGATCACAAATCGTGCATAAAACTTTGAAATAATGAATTCATTTATATTCAATATCTTATACAAAATTAACATCTCACAAAAAATCTTTACTGTACATTCATGACGATATTATGACGGTATATTTGCGTACATACGAAAATGAAGTCCATCGAATTGAATTTAAGCAAAAATAAATAATAAATATTAAAAACTAAACCTATGAAATAAATTTCAGAAAATATTTTCAATATGAAAGTCGTTGACAAATAAATGTCATTTTTCTTCTTCTATTAATTCATGGCTTCTTTTGATAAAATTCTGCTAATATTTAATAATTTTATTTAAATCAATTAATAGGTAAACTAATTGTGCGAATCTCAGAGTAATATGTATGTAATTATACTTTAAAGAGCAAACCAATAAAAGTTTAACACCGAATTAACATTTTTATTTTCTTCCCATATAATATGAATTAGTTTATCTAATTTTTAAAATGGCAATCTAAAACAAAATTAAAGAAAGAGACAGCGATATTTTATCTCGCTTTATTTTAATAAGCCCAACACGCATATTGACAAAATCAGGATTGTGTGCAGATTTTTCAGCTTTCATACAAAGTTGCTTCACCCTGGGTGTCAGTTACCAAGTAGTCGTAAGCGTGAGTTGACCTCCAGAAAAATGCCGAGTTGCAGTGTGTTTTCTTGTAAAAAAAGATCACAGACCTCAAATTTACAAAAAGACGGCGTTACCTTTCATCTTTAAGTATTTATTTTGATTTAAATAATTAATATAAGCATTAAATCACGAAAATTCTGATTAATATAGCTGAGCAGGTAGTGTTGCCAACTTAAAGTATTAATACTATAGTAAGGACTTTTGCACCACTAGGACATAATTACATTTTTCTTAATTGTAGACAGATGTCGTTTCTTTTTGTTCTAATTACACAAGACAAAATCGTGTTATTGAATAGTCTTAAATTTATCAATATTATTGTGATCTATTTGCAAAACTATATTGTTTCAAACAACATTAATAACCTTTAATTGTTTTTAACGTAATGAAAACATGAATTTACATTGTTTTATTGTATATAAAACATTTAAAATATATATTTTCATTTCATTATGTTACGTTATGAAACCAAAATTAGGGGAAATTTCGAGTATAGAAAATGGTATCATCAAGACAATAATAGTGATGTTCACTGTAATATTTAGTGTCGATGTTTATATTTGACTATAATTAATACCTTAATATATAATACCAAGGTGTTATTTAAAATTCTTTTTTGTACAATGTTTAAAAAGGATCTTTGGTTTTACAGTTTTCCAAAAGATCCTTACAGGCGCCAAGTTTGGATAAAAGCATGTGGCAATCATATAACCTTGGTACCTAAACGAACAAGCACTATTTGTTCCGAGCATTTTGACCAATCGGTTTTCGTAATCCAATCAAATAATAATAGGAAACTAAATGAAACTGCTGTACTGACTTTGAAATTATTGGAAGTAAGTTTATTATTTTGCTACAGGTTTATTTTACATTATGAAGGATAAAATTTAAAATATGTAACAAATCGAAATGGAAGGTTTAGTGAACGATATTTATTAATTTTAAAATGTTATATACATGTTAATCGCCTTAGATGGTGTCAACCAAATTGTTGTTTTCAGATGAGACACGAATTAATAGCGCTTAAATAAATAAATAAGGACAAACAAATAATCTTAGTATCATGTTTATAATCTATTATTATTAAATATATATAGAGTACTACACTTTTGTACTGTAGAACACAAAATATTACCGCTTTTTACGAAGAAATTAATAATTTTTCAATCCTAAGTAAAATGACGAAAAAAAGTATGTTTGGTTAAGCGTAAACTTCGGCCAAGAGATAGCAAATGTTTAATTTTTTTAATTGCTCCATTCCGTTGCTGCGTAAAGGAAGGACAAAACAAATAAACAAAAAATCACACTTTCACATTTATAATATTATATTAGTATGGATTGTCAAGAATGATAGATAAACTTTTGAAACCGGTTTACAATCGGCTTTTTGAGGGTGGAACTATACACTCCCGCTCTCTTTCTAGCTCTAGTAAATAACGTTTCTGTGTGACCAAAAAGGATAGAAGCACAGGAAAGTGCGATTCCGTGCTGCCAGATGTAGTCCAACCCTAAGCCATAAAACGGTTTAACTCTATAGGTTGGGTAAAATCTGTAAAATTAGACCATTTAAAACCCCTATACAGATAACCTTTCCGGTTGATCGTGACATTAAAAAATGGTAAAAACATTTCATAGACTAGGCATATTACATATTTTTAAGCATACAGGAACATTATTTGGATAATAATTACGTTCCACACTACATTGAACTGGCGAACTTGGAGATGGAAAAATATGCAGGCACTAGAATTAGCTACCTCGCAAAAAAAAAGTGATCCCAAAAAGTGTATTCGTCACATATATACCAAACTTATTCACTTTAAAAACCAGTTAAAATATAATATAATACTTTTTCAATTTCTTTTAATTTAGGTAATTTTGTATTATTATTTTGTACCTTATGTATTTTTTTTAATTTACTTTTAATGTAATATTACACATTAAACATTTGTTCATTTTTATTTTATTTTATTTGCTAATGTAACTTGCATAAAATTTCATCGACATATCCATATCGACAAGGCCCTCGCACTAGTTATTTATGTCTTATGCACTGTAACGATGAGACATTTATGAGAGATTTTCAAGGTTGTTTGCGTTTTGCTTAATCGTGTGCTCATATTATGCTGTGTGCGGTGCGTAACGACGTGGCCCAATGTTTACGATTTGCTTAGTGTACATTACCTCGCCTCCCGCTAGAAGTGACAGACTTTTTTGTTTGGAACTTTATGCGCATGGCGTCTCCTGTTAGTTGAATACTCTAAGACTATGAAGGATAATTATACATTGTAACTTCAGGCTCAGAAAGGCTAGAACCTAGAGCCGTAAAAACAGTTATAAAAAAAATATCTCTAGTAGTGTCCACTTTGAAAATACATCGATGTTTTTTTCGATGTAATGCATCGAAATTGTGCATCGATGTATTCCGATGCATCGGTTAGAAACATCGATGTTTTTTCAAAATCGAGTACTTTTGCTGACTTTACATTACAAACCAATAGTCAACGTCCTGACACCCCATTCAAACAAACGACAATTTTGAATGATCTACTACTCTTTCATCAGCATTGTCTTTGTCGCACGCCTTTTGTGAGTGTGTATGTGATCAAAGATGTTAGATAAATAGATATTCTTTATTGCACAAAACACAAAGTATTTCAAGAACTAATCAACGCTTAAATGAATCTTTTGACACGTCAAGTATTAAAAGTTGAAAAGTAGGAGGACGTGCTCAGTGCAGCACGTGCACGTAGATTTATTTATGATTTTTTTTGAAGTGAAAATTTTTACGGGAGGCCTTTGAAGTTCTGATCCGCAACCTTTTTGTGTGACGAAAAGTGGTGCCGGTAAAACTATGTACCGCGACATTTAGGTCGATCATTCAAATCACGAACGCAGGCCATTACATACCATAAAGTATATAGTAATACAATTACAAGATTATAACGGTCTTTCGTACGTAGAGAGAGAATAAACTATAGAGGCGTCACTAAAATGACAGGAAATGCGTGAGAGAAACACACTTATCTGTGTTACGTTAAGAGAGAGCGAGTCAAACAATTTTTTTTGTTTCTTTCACCGTATGCGGTTTCCTTTGTTTGGAACAAAAGTACTATGTTCCAAACAAACGGCTTTCGTGAACTGTTTTAGTGGTTTTATGTGATTATTTGCTAAATTATTGACGTTTGAGTTACGTGACGTTACGTTTTTTGCTTTAGACAGAGTTTATGTGAAATTATGGTGCGTTGTTGTGTGTTAGGTTGTAAAAACCGACCAGAACGAAAATTACCAAACATTTTTCCAACAAATTTTCCTTTCATAAAAACAAATAAATTACTAAAATAACCTACAAACATTGAATTATATGTACTACGTACTAGAGAAGCCATTCCAAACAAAAATTGTGTCCTACTCTATGTCTTCGCGCATGCGCGGGAGTAGTAGTCGCGCATTCTCGAAGACTTTAATTTGATATAAAATTAATATAAGAATTTAATATAAAATATCTTAATTTAATCTAAACAAACATATTTCTAAATAAAATGTAATAATTATATTTTATGGAATTCACAAATCTTCAATTTACGCAATATTTAGTTTGTACGGATTGCAGTACAGTGCAGTTGCACATAGTCAATGTTCGGAATGGCTTCTCTAGTACGTAGTATATATAACTCAATGCCTACAACATTTTTTCGTTTTGTACAACTAAATTAAAAAGCGTTCTTTTATTTAAAGGTATATATTATAAAATTTGGTGGCATTGGTGTGAGAAATCTTTCTAGCGTTGCATTGCCTGCTTTCCTTGCTTCCGTACATAGTGTCAGTGACTTATGTAATATAATTTTAAATAATAAAGTAGACCTACATTTTGCTACGGAGGCAGAGCAGACATGGCAAACGCTCTGTCCTGGTGAAAATATTCCACTGGAAGTTAACCAACAAAAACAGTGGGATATTCCGTTGGTACAGGGCGTGCAGAAGGATTTGTTTCATAATTTCCATAGTGACCAAGATAAGGCACGCCTTCTAGCTGTTTCGACTAAGGAATCTAGTCACTGGTTACACGCTTTACCATCAAGTAATCTCGGCACATTACTTGATGCGGAAAGCTTACGCATTGCCGTAGGAATCCGACTAGGAGCGGCGATTTGTCAACCCCATCAGTGTCCCTGTGGTAGCAGCGTCGACAAGTTTGGGATCCACGGACTTTCATGTAAGAAAAGCGCTGGTAGGTTTTCACGACACAGTTCTTTAAACGATGTCATCCGAAGGGCTCTTGTCATTATAAATGTTCCCTCGGTTTTAGAGCCTTGTGGAATATTTAGAGACGATGGCAGGAGACCCGACGTTATGACATTGGTCCCTTGGGAGAGAGGTAAAGCCCTAGTGTGGGATGCTACTTGCGTAGACACTCTGGCGGTCTCTCATCTCAGGGGTACCTCGTTTAGAGCCGGGGCGGCATCAGAGGCAACTGAACTGAGTAAGTGGCGCAAATATGTCTCTGAGAGATGACTATATATTTGTGCCATTTGCTGTAGAGACTACGTTTGTACGTGCTAGAGCCATGCTGCAGCTATATTAGTAGTGTAGTTGTAGCACGAATGGGTCGGCTCGACCGGGGAAGGACCACGCTCTCACAGAATACCAGCGTCAAATAGCAGCTTAACACTGCTGTGTTTCGTATGGTGAGTGTAGAGAACCGGAGACCCTTTTTACTGGAAAAGAGGCATTCCATCTTAGACCTCACGGGTGTCAACGCATTTGCATTTTGATTCGCAAACGAGGATAAATGTAGATGTCTATGGGCCACAGCAACCACTTACCATTGGGTGGACTGTGTGCTCGTTTGTCACCCAATCCTATAAAAAAAAAAAGACTACCGGTCCGTGGGGTCCACGTGCGGTGAGGTTCCTAAAGGAACTCCATCCGCGGCTGGTCGTTGCTGCTGGTGATAAGAGGGCTGGTTCTTTCCTCGCTCAAAGGCTAAGTATAGCCATTCAGCGGGGAAATGCAGCCAGCGTTTTTGGCACGATACCGCGGGGAGTAGGACTATATGATATTTAAATTTCTAATTTTAGCTTTTTTTTTAATTATTATTATAACTTTTAATATTGTAGATAAAAAAGTAATATGTAATTTTAAAGGTCGCCATTTATATTTTGTCGTTTCAAATTTGCTATATAATCACTACAGGGATACCAGTGCTTGGCAAAAAAGTTCCTTAATTTCTTAACGACTCTGAACAATTTCTTTTACCCTAAATTTAATCACCAATATAATTTATTTATTTTAGATTTTCTAAAGAAGCAAACATTATTAATATTAGGAGAAAGGAATGGCAACCTGAGAAGAATGACCAAATATGTTCGAAAGATTTTGAGCGCGTTATTTTCGTAAAACACACAAGAGAACATATTTGTTGTCGAATGCGATTCCAACACTTTTTATTCCAGTGAGTAACCTATTTTGATTTTGAATTTGTGTTGTTAACTATTGATCTAATTTTTAATTTTATAGGGATATTTTTTCTACATGCTCAATATTGTTTATGTTTGTAAAAATTATAAATTCGTACATGCTTACATGATTGTATTTTCACTATGTTGAGAAAGTGGAATTGCTACGTCTTCGTGTCTCTGTGATATGAAAGAAGCATTATTCCTCTTTCTGACACGACGGTATTACCATATGTGTTGTACTGTTTTGCAGAAAGTAAACAGAATTAAATGCTATATATATATATATATATATATATATATATATATATATATATATTATTGTTCAGAAATCGTATTATCTTAACTAAACCTATGGTTTCATATTATTACAGCTGCAACATTATTTCACTTTACTTTGAACTAGGTGGTAGCTAGCAGGCGCGTTTGTGTTTACAAAAACAGGTAAACATTTTATTAAATGAGTTTTATATCTCTTTGAGTTTTATATCTTTTTGAGAAACATTCAATAACTATGCTAAAAACGTATGTAGTCTTATATCTTAATTAAAAGCTACAGCTGTAAAAATGAATATAGTACCTCGTAAATTGTAAAATCACCCCCATTTTTAGCTTAAATATGTACTACCCTCCCACCCCTTTCTGTCGCCAAGCGGTCATGATTCCAGTGTTATTTTTCAGTTTGAAGGAAGAGACAGTAGATATAATTACATGTGTACATACGCGTATTTCATCTTCATTCTTTCTCAGAGACGACAATGCACAAGAATTTCCTTTTGTTTGTACTTGGTTGCAGTAACTTTTTACCATGCGAGCTCGTTTGTCACTTTAATCTATATATATATAAATCAATTGCTGTCCGTTAGTCTCGTTAAAACTTGAAAACGGCTGGAACGATTTTGATGAATTTTTTGTGTGCGTTTGAGTGAGTCCCTGGATGATTTAGAAGAGAAACACAATTGGACCCGGCAGCCGGCGCTGTTGTCGAGATCCAGAAATCACCCGTGCGAAGCCGGGGTGGATCGCTAGTATTATACAAATTAGTTTTTTTTTACATTGGCTATTTAAAAATTTTCTCTTTATTCTCAGGTAAGAAGCAATAAATAATGTCGTGTCCGTCTAAACACCGTTTCAAGAAACAGACGTGGTACAAATGTCTCATATGTAAAAGGCTCCCGGTGACAAAATGGCTGCCCGATTATAATTCTGAAAAGGCTGTTGCTGAACCCGAAATTATACTTATTTTTAACAGCGCTGGTGAAGCACTCCTATTATAGTGCGATGCAGTTTTACAGTAGCGACCAAACCAGGCACCACAAATGATAGAGTAAATAGTTCCATTCCCTGAAGTACCACATCAGCGACAGAATTTCGTTGGGATCATTCAGTGAGAAGAATACCTGCCCCTATCCTCAAGGAAACGATGCAAAAAAGACCGCATCCTGTCCCAATCGGCTGAGCTATAGTGCCAAACATGGCGGCGATCTGCAGAACGCAACCGCGATGGGAGTGTGAGTAGCAACATATCCCGGATCAGATAATGGTCTAATGAGCCAAGAGGGACTTCGACGGAGACCTGATAATGGGGTTGTTATAAATTAATTTGCTTAATTCCGCGTAAAGAAAGAAAATGATGTGTCCTGCCCAGCTTTCCTCCCTCCCTCAATCGCACGCACTATACCCGTCGCCGTCAATTCCAGCACTACCATCCTCAGCACCACCACACTAGGCAGGACACACCACTCTAGAAAATACGACACGTGTTTCGCCTCTACACGAGGCATCCTCAGGTGAAGTAGACTCTGCGGAGGCTGGCCGCTAAGTGAGCGGCGAGCCGAAACTACTGCTATTTATACTAATAAACCGTCTGTAACCAGCGTGGGACCGCCAAGATAAACGCGAGTACAACTCTGCGTGCTGTAGGGCCAACCATACAACTCTACATCTCCCGTTTGGACAAAAGTACGTCGGGAGAAGACGTCCTGCGTTTCGTGGAAGAACGAAGCCGATGCCGCATTGAGGATCCGATCTCTTTACATTTGCAGCGTCTGGAGTCTAATAGGTCAACGAACTTCAAATCCTACGTACTCCAGGTTCCTGCAAAACATAAAGAGACATTCCTCGCTCCCGATTTCTGGCCCTCTGGGGTAGTGTTTCGCCGATACAGGGACGCGCCAAAGAAAAAAGTTCCCTAGATAGTGTTAAGTTATGTCTATATTTTATATATACTTTTAGGTTAAGGTATATATTGCTATGGGCCAATGTTCTTAATTTTTAAGTCCTTGATGCCTGAAATAAAGTTATTGTATTGTATTGTATTGTATTGTAAATTCAGCGGTGGACTTATGAAAGGCTGTAATGATGATGATGACGATGTTGGTTACTCTGGTTATAAGGTAAAGCCCTAGTGTGGGATGCTACTTGCGTAGACACTCTGGCGGTCTCTCATCTCAGGGGTATCTCGTTTAGAGCCGGGGCGGCATCAGAGGCAACTGAACTGAGTAAGTGGCGCAAATATGTCTCTGAGAGATGACTATATATTTGTGCCATTTGCTGTAGAGACTACGTTTGTACGTGCTAGAGCCATGCTGCAGCTATATTAGTAGTGTAGTTGTAGCACGAATGGGTCGGCTCGACCGGGGAAGGACCACGCTCTCACAGAATACCAGCGTCAAATAGCAGCTTAACACTGCTGTGTTTCGTATGGTTAGTGTAGAGAACCGGAGACCCTTTTTACTGGAAAAGAGGCATTCCATCATAGACCTCACGGGTGTCAACGCATTTGCATTTTGATTCGCAAACGAGGATAAATGTAGATGTCTATGGGCCACAGCAACCACTTACCATTGGGTGGACTGTGTGCTCGTTTGTCACCCAATCCTATAAAAAAAAAAAGACTACCGGTCCGTGGGGTCCACGTGCGGTGAGGTTCCTAAAGGAACTCCATCCGCGGCTGGTCGTTGCTGCTGGTGATAAGAGGGCTGGTTCTTTCCTCGCTCAAAGGCTAAGTATAGCCATTCAGCGGGGAAATGCAGCCAGCGTTTTTGGCACGATACCGCGGGGAGTAGGACTATATGATATTTAAATTTCTAATTTTAGCTTTTTTTTAATTATTATTATATTATTGTTAAACCTAAACCGACATAGTCCAATGGATTAGTAAGCTGAAGTGGCAGTGAGCCGGCCATATAGCTCGAAGAACCGACAACCGATGGGTAAGAAAGGTTCTTGAGTGGCCGCTTCGTACCGGTAGGCAAAGTGTAGGGCGACCCCCCACGAGATGGAGTGACGACCTGGTAAGACATGCAGGAAGTCGATGGATGCAGGTAGCTCAGGACCGTGCTTTGTGGCATTCCTTGGGGAAGGCCTATATTCAGCAGTAGACTTATGAAAGTCTGTAATGATGATGAAATAAATAAATGATATACACAATCGATGCTATTCAAAAGTCATGATGAATAATTGAAATGTTTCCTTGTAATACAAAAGTTTCACTTCTCTCGTGTGTCTTCACGACACACACTGCTTTTTTTTAAATGGGAGCTCGCTGGTCGAAGAGTGTACTGTGACCACAGACTAACTAGTCTGTGACTTTATTTCCCTCTCCTTGGCATGGATGAAACCTACAGCACCCAACAGATTAAAACAAAAGTCATTATCATGAAGTCTGACATTCAAAATTAAAGAGTTTTAGATGTTCTTGAAGCCAATATTCAGCCATCTACCTGAGCATCATCGCAAACTAATAGAGTAGGTCACTGCTATGATTGTGGAAGATCGCACAATAAAATTACGCGCCGATCGTGCACTGTTTTTCGCAAATTCTTTTATCCGGATCATCACAAGTGCATGTGTGAGTAAGTGAAATAAATATGTAAACTAATTTTTTCACTTTTAAATAAATATGCCATTTTCATATATTAATATGTAAAAGTTTTTTTTATTATTATTAATTGAATATAAAAGGAGGTATAAATGTTTTGTTTATTTAATATGATTAACCGTTGACTAAATGTTACCTTGTTTTATTTCAAATAGAGTATTTATTAGTTTAAGTCTAAAATAAGAAGAAAGCCGTAAAATATCATTACGGCTTTCTTCTTATTTTAGATTGGATTAGATATGAAAGCCACGTGACCTCCATATAAGGCGCGACAACTGCAGGGTTAAGAAATAGTCTCGTTACACCTATTTAGCTGTCATGTTATTCGTCTATTCAAATTTCGACCTTAGCTGTATGAATTGTTGGTTAAAATTGCTGTACAAAAATAAAATAATCTCTTATGCTCGGGCCACAGTAACGAGAAACGTCAATGCCCAAAAACGCAACAATTATTGCCTTAATTTTAACGCGATAAACTGAGTGGCCACACTTGGAACGGTCGACGTCATTTGCCGTTGAACGGCGTTAAAGTAAACTGACCATTTATTTATTAACTCAAAACGGGACATGGGTTTATTTATAGATACTCCCCAGTTAGCAGGTTAACAATAAAAAGAAATTATTATTTATTTAAAAAACTGTAACTTTATACAATTAGTGTTCACTATAATTATAATCACATTAATTATAATTATTTATATTTTAATAAATTGTGAAAAATAAAAATTAATCACCAGTTCACCAGCTTCATTAAAGCAAAGCTCCTCAGACAGTAATTATTAAATGCAACAATTTTTTTAATTATATTTATATTTGTCAGTGGAACAAATTTGCTTTAATAAAGTTGGTGATGATTTTAAATAAGGGCAAGTTTTTTTTACATTGATGTTTGTTATCAACATCGCCTTTAGAACTGAAACCTGTAAGTGATTTTTTTTCAGACGTCCACAATTTATTCATAATAGAAAAATACTTTTTCTACTGGAGCATTTGTACCAGGTATACATAAAATATATTCGATTAAAATGGAAGAGAATTTATGTTGAGAATGTTGGTGAGAAATGTTTGAATCACCCAACGAATTTCTGCGAAAACTTTGAAATTATCCCATTCGCTTATTTTTGGATCGGTCCCGCTCTCGCACCGTTCGTGTCGGACGAACTTCATAGTTTTAAATTTTCTCGCGGTTTAGGATAACGAGACTATTTTGCGTCCCGGAGCTTTGTTTGGGGACAACGGGACAGGTGACCGAGAAAAGGGACAGTCCTCTTCAAAACGGGACGTATGGTCACTTTACGTTAATATTCCTTGAATTTCAAGCAAGATGAACGTTGACGCTGCTACTTTATATTTGATGAGTGTAAATTTTTATTATATGAATATATTTTAGCATTGCCTAAGCATGGCTCTGTTTGCAGAATCTCAAGAAAAGTAATAACTTTTTCATTATTCCACTCTATCGCAGCCATACGTGCGACTCCGTTGCGCTCACCGTGCACAATGAGACACGTAGTGTGGCCGCTTCAACGCGTTAATTCCTGCGTTAATCTCTTTGATGTACCGCCACTCGAGTTATCGCCCAACGGGAAACGGCGTTGTTCTTGCCGTTGTAGAATTATCGCGTTAAGTGGTGGCCACACCCCCATCAACGCGATAATTAACGGCATTTCTCGTGTAGCCCGAGCATTAAAGAGTAACTTACATGTTCAAATTTAAACCTAATTTGTAGCGATGGTTGTAACGAAGGTTGAAATTGTTAAATAAAAAACAAATATAAGGGGAGCGCTTGTCACATTGAAATTATCACTACGATTTTTATGAAATATTACGTACTCGATTAATTACCTAATGAAAAAAGCATGTATCACAGTAAAATACGTAAGAAATATAATTCCATCTTTTTATAAATTTTTAAGTATTTGAATGCTTTATGCACACCTTAACCGCACAGATCGGTATTTTTCAAATTTTTCAAAACACCTATTTCAGTGAAAATGATCCTTGTAATGATAAAATCAAAGACATTTAAGTAGTAGTAGCATATATATATATTAAATCTCTTTGGATAAAATCGATTCCGTAAACAGTTTTTATAAACGCACAAGATTTTGAAATCCAATGCCTTGGCAGAGGGGAATAATCATGCAAGGCGAGTCCATTGGGTTAAATGGTCTATGACCGAGACAGACCAGACGAAGATTTTTTAATTCTCTTTAGCATAGTTTTGCCAACCAGCCAATTTCAATTTCTTGATTACGCTTACGGTGGAAGCTCCAGGGTAGCCCGCGAAATTCAAATTTTCTTACGTTTTTTGCAATTTGTAGGTCAGTGTCCAGTTGTATGTTTAATAAAATATGATTCGCGACCGTGACGAGTATGTATTTATAGAATTATAATCATCAATACAACCCCCTAAGTTCGTATAATCCTATTATATGGGTATTTACAGAAAAACTCATTCAAAGGAATTATATGAACTTGGAGGGTTGTATTGGTGATTTTAATGATAATAATTCTGTAAACACATACTCGTTACGGTCGCGAATCATATTTTGTTAAACATTCAACCTGACCCTGACCTGCAAAGTCCAAAAAACGTAAGAAAATTTGAATTTCGCGGGCCACCCTGGCGCTTTCACCTTAAGGGACTGACAGCTACCAACTAGCACCACCAACAGGTTTAATATTATAACTTCTAAATCAGAGCATGTTTTAGTTTTTCTGATTTAGAAGTTATAATATTAATAGTGTTAGGTAAGTATACCATTTTACCATTGACTGGTTATCATTGATTCGATGTTTTATGAGAATACATCGGGTATATCAATAACTTTACAAAACATCGGACCGATTCGATGCATCGATGTATATTGAAAATCCCTACTCTCTAGAGGAAAACTGCAGCAAACCAAGGTTTTAAAATTTTACTCATGTCTATAAACGTGCCCAAAGTTTAGTCCCGCAATATTTCTCTGTCCTCCACTTATTATAAACGATTCATAGTCAAAATTCTCCATTATTTTTACATTCATATAATTTGTATTTTGAATAAATAAATAGAAAACTGTAATTTATTGTTCTTTTATTCAGCGCTGGGATAGGCAACCCAAAAAAATACCTCAAATATCCCCCCCCAAAAAAAAAGAGCAACGTTCAAATTTTCCCGCCACGAAAATATTGCAGGTGGGCCGACTATAGATGGAGCTAGTGGGCGTATTCATTTTATTTTATATGAAGTTGGCATTATTCTCCGTAGGAGTAATAGTGTTCTGTGGTAACAACGCATCTACATTTTGATTCTTAATCGCATTCCTAATCGTGGATAGATATAGGTGTCTATGGGCTAGAGTATTCCCTTAACTTTAGAGTTGTAGTTAAGAAAAATGGTAAAAAATATAAAATGTATGTATAGAAAATAATTAAAATTAATATATATATATATATATATATATATATATATATATTAAAAAAAAATTTAATACATATTTTAATAGGTCAATTCCTATTCAACCTCAAAGCCTATTCAACAACTATTGTATTTCGAGCGCTTGCGTACAAAAGTCTCACAGAATCACAGTAGCCTATATTGCGACGAGAACTAACTACAAGTACATATGGATCGCCCGCCCGTACTAAGCGCTTAATTTTACAATAATCAAGAGCTACTCGTATGCGGTTTTCCATTTCTAAGGTCCAAGTTGACTTAGAATCTTCAAAATAATGCATTGTGCGCACACCCTTATAAAACCGAAGCTGTCTGGAAGTACGACAATTTCTAGTTACTGCAACAACGGGACAGGCTGGTTTTGCATGTGAAAGTAATTTAGCAACGCGACCAGAGTTTGTTAGACAAATTATCACAACTGCTTGAGAACGTAAAGCTAATTCAACAGCACCAACGCAGATTGCTTTACTTGGCTCTTCTAAAGGACTTTGCATTAATTCTAAGTTACCATAAATTCGGGGCTGCCAAGTAATTCTTTCTGCATGCCGGCAGATAACAGCAGCAGCAGCTAAACAATGTTCAGCCATACGTACTGCGTCGTAAGTAGGTGCCAACTTCGTTAATGGAGAATCATAATGCAATTCTAATGAAATAACATCAACGCCATCTAGCACTAAGTTTGCTATATCCGAAACACATAAAGTCGGAATTTGTTCATTAATTACTGCTTTGCATATGCATGGCTTCCCGAGATAGTTGCATTTAGCCATAATTATTTTCTGTGCTATAAATATTTTTTCTACTGGTAAATCAGTGCTCAATGCACATCTATCCAAAAATATTCCATCTGCCTCAAGCAGCAATTTATCAATGTTATCAAATCCCATAGTAGTATCAATACAAGCAAAAATTAGAATATGATTTCCTTGGGTAGAGAGAATACTTCTTATATGCCGAATATCATTAATAGTCTGCACGTTTGGTAGTAAAATAGCATCTACATCAGAATTCACTGCCCACATTATCTGATCTTCTAAAAGTTCAAAAGTTTGACGAGAAGCATCACTATTTGCTATCGATTCCATGCTTCCATATCCATTTTTATGTGTATTGTTATTTTCTTGGGGCACTTGAGTAATTCGTATTGCCATTTTAGGGCCAATGCTACCTCCAATAGCTACTGAGCATTCAACTGAGTCATCTCCAACTTCAGAAACAACAAGTTTTATTTTATTATGAGTTAAACTATCTATATAGACTATATCACCAGGCTGTAAATCAGTAAGATGATCGTAGCCAACGTATAAACATTCAGATGTACCGCTTTCTCTCCATGTTGCATCGGTCGTTAGTCTGATCGTTTCATTTTCCTCAATTTCTACAGTCGTTTGAGGTCCCCCTTTTAACTCTCCAGTAATAATATCTGGTCCTCTGACGTCTATTATAATTGCTAAAGGATATACATATTGCAATTCAGTGCTATAGTTATAAACTGCTTGTCTAATGCTTTGAATTATTTTACCACATGAATCCGGCTCTAGATCTCTAATATTTAGGTGAGCCACAGTCATCCCTGAAGCAATCAGCCTTTGTATTGTAATTGGCTCTCGGTTGTTAATATTAATATCACACATTAATCCAATTTGAAGTTCTTCGCTAGGGTTATCATGAATGTTTAATCCACAGTAATGTTTCAACAAAGATGACTTTACAAAATCCTTTTTAGGTTTATGAATTGACTCTAGAGGAATATGCCAAGGCAATGCCATTATAATTATTAATAAACAATCCCAAATAACAAATTCTAGTAAGTTTTTAATATTTTCTAACAAATATAACACATAAAATACAGTCTAAAGAGTAAGAATAATTTTATCACATTTAAAAATTGTCATTTCATTACTTTTTAGTCGTCACAACGACAAAAAGGCGATAAGAGAAAATTCATAAGCTATGGTTTTAAATCGATGCTTCGAAACGTGTAAAATTTGGAACGAGTATGGAGCGCTGCTTTATTTTGGTGGGGTAGTTTCATTCAGTAGATTTATTTTTCGATAGACTACTCGATAGTGTACTTCGAAGTCATTTGGCGATTGCACTAATAATTAGTAATTACTAAATATACAACTACTTATATACTAATAGTTTACAACGTCGCAAGAGCGCACAACAACACGTCACATATCGATGCTTATGTGTTGTTTGCATGCATCTATGTGTGCTAGGAAAGCCCACTTGGAGCACCCACCTTGGGCCTGCCCTACACCTTGGACCAGCCAAGAGGACCCTACTCTTTGTTTACCGTGGGTAACCAAGCCACGGCTTTTAATCCCTCCCGCCACGATAAGGCGGGAACCCGTTCGGGGGGAGGGAGGGGAGAGATATGACATTCCTAACCTAAGTAAGTTACCGGTATGGCAACAGGCTCAACAAATGTCATCAAGGTGCCATCCTTTAGAAAGTATCTCCGACGTCTGCTTCACAGACAAAACCCCCGGGTTCCGAAAGAGGTTACCAATTCTTAGTTTGTGGTGGGAGGCACTGTGCCTCCTGTAGAGCTTTGTAGAATCTCCCGAGGAGTTCTTTCTCCTTCCATACGACCTCATGTTTAGAAATGCCATGTATTTCCGGGTACTGCCCTTACTCGTTGGCTAAGGATATACATTGTGAGGGCGCTTAAGAAGCCCTGTCCATCATGTATTCGTAGCAAGCACAGTCTCATTACCGACGATCTCGGATGATACATCCTGTAGGACGACGACAGTACAGACTATTCTGTCCAGGGCATTTAATACGGTTTGAGTCCATCTGTCAAAGGTACACATCGATATCACACACTAATTATTTTACACTCATCTCATCGATAGGTGAGGCTCAAAAAATTTGTACCATAACACTTTAGAAAGAGTAACACACAAAATCGTAAGCCACACACTGGAAGTTACGTAACACGCTAGAACTCTGTAAAGGCAGGACTATAATATTATACCAGAACTTATTAAAAATCTTAACATATTTTAGAGTACAAATAATATTATTATAAATATTAGCATTAATTCTTAGTTGTTTTTGTTCTGACTCATACCCAAATGGAAATAAACATCACTCAAATTGTAACGTTTTATTAAACCCAAAGAGGAACTTTGTTTCCATATTAATGTTAGAAATTATTAAGTTACATCAAAATAGGGAATATGACGTATTTCTCCATTAAGACTATGGAGTGTAGAGTAGAAGGAGAACCATCTTATAAGGTGCGAAAGTTGAAAAAGTGTCCCACTATATACTGAAAATAGAGGTTCCAAAACTTACCACAACAGCGCTGGCGTCTGAAAAACTACGATATGAATATAGCTGTTGTAGACGGAGTGAAGTCAACTGAATTCAAATATTTAAAAAACTTTATGACTAGAGTAGTTAGTAAAATGCCAGTATACAAAACCTCAACTATTTACGTAGTACAAAACCAAGCGGATTGGTCGGTTCTTGTTTATTTCTCCATCTTATTCTAATTAATTTCGGCGCCTTTTTTAAAATTTATCCTATGCTACTGCAGCGCCACCCTTATTGGACGCGTTTTTAGGGACACTTTTCATATAAGGAGATGGTCCTCCTTCTACTCTACACTCCATAATTAAGACTAATGTTTTTTTTTTGGTGACATCACTATAAACTATATTCTTGGGCACCTTTTTTTTAGTTTTCAAGTGTTCTTCAAGGAAAATGTTTGAAAGCAAAAGATTTTGCGAGAATTTCAGACATAATACTATAAATTAATTCCTATTCTTACAATGAAGGTTAAAAGAAAAACTATAAAGGCGTAGTTAAAAAAATACAATTAAATCTATAGAATTATTACCCAATCAATAAACAAAACAATTAATATAAAATAGTTGCGTTAAAATGGCGTCGAGGATCGCGATCAGATGATCACTCCGTATTAGTTTTAAATATAGGCACCCATTGTTAATATTATGTTAATACTTAGAGAAGTAGGTATCTATATATAAACATTTGAGTTTTACACAGAGCGTTACGATTAAACGTTTTATACACATATAGAAAACAAATATTTTTAAAAGAAAATTGTGATTTTTTCCCCACAACTAGCAACATTTGTATTATGATAGCTTAGGTAAGTATTTTTTTTTAGTTTTACGTACTTATAATGAATTATATATATGAACTTATATGTAAAATGTAATATCGTAACTTTTTTATGTTTATCATCGCTGTTGTGACAATATTTTACAACACAAACGGTCAATTTTACAATTTTTCGCGAGCTCTTCTCCGTAAGACGTGACGTTGCGCCAGTACGTTCCTGTATAGGACAGTTACTAGAGATGAAGCGTATATACTAGAACAGATCTAAGCACTAGGTATTAAAAGAGACTAGGTTGCACCTGTTCCAGCTTTTAAAATACTTGCATATTGCATATAAAATACACAATGCGGCGGCCCGCTTGAATCGAACAAGTAGAAGTACTGGCGCGGCAAAGTGAGATAGTATTTTGTTGCCATAGTTACTAACTAGTCTGCTTTGCCGCTCAAAAGACAAAATCGGATTAGTCTTAAATAAACAAATGAATTGAAATCTTTTAAATACCCAACAATCTAGAATGTAGATAAATCTTAACGGTTACCAGTCATAGCCTGTGTAAAGTATGAATGGACGATTGATTACTATTCATTACCTTCACGTATCGGGATCGGCTGTACGTAAAGACTAAGCGTACTTTAAGGTGGAAGCTCCAGGGTGGCCCGCGAAATTCGAATTTTCTTGCGTTTTTTGGAATTTGCAGGTCAGGGTTAGGTTGTATATTTAACAAAATGTAGCGCTTTGAATGAGTTTTTTCAGAAAAATATGAACTTATGGCTAATATAAACTTACAGGGTTGTATTGGTGATTTTAATGATAATAATTCTGTAAACACAAAACGCTACGGTCGTGAATCATATTTTGTTAAATATACAATCTAACCCTGACCTGCAAATTCCAAAAACCGCAAGAAAATTTGAATTTCGCGGGCCACCCTGGAGCTTCCACCTTAAAGTTTATATTATTCCAACAATATCAAACTACTTGCGTACTTCATGGACTAGGTGGAACAGGTATTTGGATCGAGTATTTGTACGGAATTGGACTAAGTGCACCTAGTACATAATTAACTTAGTACGACTCATCTCTAATAGTTACTATCATAGATAATACACTATATACCAGGCACTATATACTCTTTGCGTTGCGCACTGACGCGTCGCTGAGTGAAGTTACGTGGTTTCGCGTTAGTTTTACTTGCTTCACTTTTGGTGCACGTACTAGTATTCTATACGTAATAATTCTATGCCTGGGACATTAGTTTTAAATAATAGTTTATCATTATCTAGAGTAATATATTAATATATAACACAATGCGTCAGTGGTTAGAGTTTTAATTTTTTGCACATTATTACTCTTTTTTTGTTAAAAAGTTGTCTTAGTTATATTTATAGTTTGGTTTGTTCATTTCCAATGTAATTAATATAAAATATAACTAATAATACAGAAAGAAACCTTAAAGATTACATTTTCCTAAGAAATTATCGTCCCCGCTATGAAATCTGTCAAATATTTTACCTCACTCTAAAGTGGTGCCGCCCTGGTGGCAGAAAAAGTCGTGGATGCCCTCATTATTAGAGATTGTAAAAGTATATCTTTATATCTTTATATATAAAAAGTACGTGTCACGTTGTTTGTCCGCGATGGACTCCTAAACCACTGAACTGATTTCAATGAAATTTTTGGTCAATGTGCAGTTTGGTCCAACTTAAAAGATAGGATAACTTACATCTCAATTTATAGTCACAATACAATATTATTTTATTGAAAATTATTTGTCTATTATTTGACAGTCACAATTATCTGTTAGCTCCAAACGATTCTGTCAGATGACGATATCTGTTGACTGGATTGAGTAAATATTTAATAGATGGCGCTATGTTAAAAATACAAACGTTTAATATAAGCTACAATTTAGTAGTATAACCACCACGTGTTGCTGTAAGTATTCAACAGATAGAACCGATTTCAAAAAAATGTTGCAGACTGTGTGCAGTTTGGTCCAACTTGAGAGATAGGATAGTTTTTATCCCGATAAGTGAGCCTCAATTTTTTTATTGCTAATTTCAAGAGTTTTTTGGGAAAGCAAATGGTCGTTCGGATAGGGCAGAACAACGTCTGCCTGGTCAGCTAGTATATATATATATATATATATATATACACTGGGTGGCGCCCAGGTTATCACGTTAAATAGCACAGCAGTTAATACAAGTTGATAAATGTCTGTTAAAATAATAAAATAAACAATAATAAAAGAAAATAAAAAATGCATTTTTCAAACAAAATAAATAGGGTAAAATATTGACAAGAAATAAATCAGCCTTGATATATAGGTTACTGACCTGAAGTGACTTACAAAACGTCGCACGCGCCAGAAAAATAATAATTTATATTTACACCCGATTCCATTTCTTGTCACTTTGCGCGTAGAGAATTATGCCTTAACTTCATTATTTTAAGTAAATTTTTCGCTTGACTTTGTTTTCACACGCCTGCAGCGTGCGTTCCCTTTGTTTTTAATTTCGCGCATAAAATTATGCCTTAAATTGTTAGCCGTAAGTGCAGTTTTTGTTTGATTTTTTCTTTATTTGAGTAGTTAGGTTTGATAACCTTTAAACTACCTATATTCGCCTTGAAATGGCATGGGTCTTTGACCTTCTAGAATTCATCAGGCGATATCTGTATGCATTTACATGATGTTATTTAATATTAAAACGAAAAAATGCTACCGCGGCTAATGTATTAATTGTTATATATTTTTTTAGTTGTGTATGTTTAAAGAAATTTATGTAGCATACGTCTTTTCATTTTATGTGATAACTTTTTCGTCACTCGGTATATATATATATATATATATATATATATATATATATATATATATAAGAAAGACCCTTTTTTCTTAGTTCATTGATACCTTAAAATCTACTCTTCTTTGATATTTCTCTGTCTCAAAACTTTGAAACATATGTTACACGTTTTTTTATTATATATGCTAATAGACTTACTTAATAAGAGAGAGAATTATATAGCCAAAAATCGCCCTTGCGTTTTCCCGAAGTAACCTAAATTGCGACCAGTCGCCAATCGCAATTTTCGGTCGCCCCGACATCCTTTAAGGTAGCCTAAAAGGCGAAAAATCGCCTAACTTGGCATCACTGCTGTGCCTACGCGTCGCACGGCACAATGCGGCGGCCCGCTTGAATCATGAAGCATATACAAAGGGAGGTGTTGTAATTAGATTTCACTATGTAACAACGCGTGACAATTTGCGGAGTGAGGGGATGTTAAGCCCCGCCCACTTTACACTATCTACATCTACCGATAAATATTTTAAACAGTGGTAGAGCCATGCGGCAGCTTTTGCTGTCGCACGGATGGGCCGGCTCGAACCGGGGGGGTACCACGACCTCACAGAATACCAGCGTGAAGTAGAGGTTTACCTCTGCATTACGCTTGGTGAGTGCAGGTGGCCGGAGGCCCTTTTTACTTGAAATGAGGCATTCCATCTTAGTCCTCACGGGTGACAACGCATCTGCATTTTGATTTGTAATAGAGGATAGATGTAGATGTCTATGGGCCGCAGCAACCACTTATCATCAGGTAGACTGTGTGCTCGTTTATCACCCTTATCCTATAAAAAAAATAGTAAAACTACTCGAATCGTTTTATATCGATGTCGTAATGTAGTTTAGGTACCTTGACGATAGATGGCGGCCTGTCGCCATCTAGTGTCGAATATATTTAATTATATTTGAAAGCCAACGCAAAGAGATTTTTCTAGAACTATTTTAATAAGTATTTAATTTAAGTATTAATAAGTAATAGTATTTTAATAAATTAGGTGTAAAATTACTTACAAATGAAACGTGATAGCATAGCATAGCATCAGAGCGTCTATCTGAGTAGTTTTTACACGATAAAACACAACACATTATCCTTTTCTTCGTAATACTACGAAAATACACCAATTTGCGATTTTCAACGCATAAGTACACAGGACGAATGCTGACTCTATACTAATTAAAGCCACGCCCACTATGGTGACGTCAGGACCTACTTGGAATCACAGTGCACAGTTGCTTATGCCGTCTCCTCTTTGTATTTGCTTCATGGCTTGAATCGAAGAAGTAGACGTACCGGCGCGGCAAAGGGAGATAGTATTTTGTTGCCATAGTTACTAACTAGTCTGTCAGTCAGTTATTTGAATTTGAACTATATTTCAATGTGCATAAAAGTAACACGACGCGCATTCGTGTTGTGAAATAATATATTCTGTCCTTTTTTAACTACACTATTCCGCAGTCTTTCTATCTTTGTCAGTCAATACTCGAGAGTAGTCGGTACTAGTCCCGGGGATTTCAACCAAATACTAGGTAGATTTTATAGACTAGGTACTAGTAAATACTCGATGCGAATGGAGACCATATGATGCAGTCGAGTGTCAAGTACGGACTCATGCGAATGTGATCTCGGCACCGTATTGAATAATTTCGAAGTTTTGTTATGTGGTTAAGGAACTATCATTTTTTTTATTAGACATTGAAGTCTTTATTGATAAAAAAAAATTGCAGCAGTGTCGCTTGGGGTCATTTTACGGACAAATGCCAACAAATGTCTGAGTGTAACATTTGTTAAATATAATTTAGTTTTAAAAACTCTTAAGACTGATTTTTCGCACGTATGTAAAAACCAATAATTGTAGATAGGTAATTAAAAAACGAAACAAAAATAATTAAAAAGAAATAACGGAAAAAAAAGACCTTCAGCCGTGTTAGCTCAGATGGTTAGCGCTCGCCGGCACCAATGAAACTGTTAATTGCAATTTTAAGTTCTGATTTACCACGTGCTCGGCGGCGAAGGAAAAAAAATCGTGGGAAAACCTGCATGTCTGAGAAATAAGAAAAAAATATTTCGAAGACATGTGTAGTTCGCCAATACGCATTGGGGCAGCGTGATGGACACTTACTAGCCCTAAAACCCTCTTAGAAATGAGAGGAGGTCTGTGCCCAGCAGTGAGACGTAAATAGGCTGCAACTTCGCTTTACCTTCACGTATCAGGATCGGCTGTACGTAAAGACTAAGTGTACTTTAAAGTGTATACTATTCCAACAATACCAAACTATGCGTACTTCATGGACTAGGTGGAACAGATATGTGGATCGAGTATTTGTACGGAATTGGATTAAGTACACCTAGTACATAATTTACCTAGTACGACTCATCTCTAACAGACGAACTACCACAAATGAACGTCATCCTAAAATGGCGTCATGCTTCAAGGTGGAGCTTGGTGAAATTATGAAAACTGTCAACAGAAAATTGAAGTCTAAGATATGTACTTATCATTTTTTACATTTGAAAATCATAACGTGTGAGAATGAGATATTTTTGTTGGCAAGGTTCATGTTTGCATGATATTTGTATAACCAAAAACTATATATGCAATTTACTGCTTATCCTCTATTTTTCTTATATCAATGGTGACTAATTTTAATTTGTCATTGAATGCGTTAGCTAGTGATGTACTTACAAGGACTATCGAAAAATGTTTGTTAAGAAAGCGGTAAAAAGATTTAAAAAAATATTAAGAATAGAATCGAACAATTTTTATTCAATATAAATTACATGTGTATTTCTTATTGAAAGTCATTTTTTACTTTACCACTGGTTCAAAAAAAACCCTCTGTCCTGTGAAGAACCAGCAAGAAACCCAGCGGGACTTTTTTTTTTAAATAAATTTTACATTATAAATGATTACGAACTATTTACAAATTTATTTTAAAAACTGCTTGGAAGCGACCACCTCATTCCCAGGGGTTATTATCAACCATGTATTCATTTATACTATAATAACCCTTTTTATACAGTTTCAGCTTAATAAAACATTTAAACTTGGTAATAGAGAGAATCTGTACACTTTCCGGGACCTTGTTGTAATAGCGTATACATTGCCCCAAGAATGAATTACTAACTCTGTGGAGTCGAGAAACTGGTATCACTAGCTTGTGTTTGTTCCTAGTGTTTACAGAATGTACATCACTTTTTTTACTAAAACTACCTTTGTTTTTGTGAACATACATTAAATTTTCGTAAATATACTGAGAGGCCAAAGTTAATATATTTATTTCTTTAAATTTATCTCAAAGAGACTCTCTTGGTTTTAGGTTGTAAATAGCTTTAATGGCCTTCTTCTGTAAAATAAAATTAGTTTCTGAATCAGCCGCATTTCCCCATAGCAAAATCCCATAAGACATTATGCTAAGGAAATAACTGAAATAAACTAATCTAGCTGTCTCGACACTAGTGAAACCTCTAATCTTTTTTACAGCATATGCTGCAGAACTTAGTCTGCTTGCTAATTATGGGGGCCCCACTGAAGCTTTGCGTCAAGAGTGATGCCAAGAAAAACAGTGGATACAACAGGGCTCAATTCCTCCCCATTTAAAAACACATTGGTATTCAGATTTTTAACATTCGTTGTTGTAAATTTAACAGAATTAGTTTTATTTCCGTTCAAATGCAGATTATTAACGTTAAACCAATGCACTAATTTTGATATAGCATTATTCACTTCGTCACATTTAAATGATTGACTTTTAAGTTTAAAAATCAAGGAAGTATCATCAGCAAATAATACTGTATCATGACTATCCCCTACAAGGTGAGGTAAGTCATTAATATACACCAGAAACAGGAATGGGCCGAGAATCGAGCCCTGAGGAACACCCATTAGTACAGGTGACCCGGAAGAACTTTTACCATTAATAATAACCTTCTGCTTTCTACTACTTAAATATGAAATAATAAGTTTAAGCGATGTGTTCTTGACACCATAGTACTGTAGCTTCCAGATTAATGTCTCATGGTGAACACAGTCGAAGGCTTTGGAAAGGTCACAAAATATACCCAAAGCATCCTCCGAATTCTCCCATGCACAAAAAATATGTTTAATAAGCTCAACTCCAGCGTCAGTTGTCGAGCGACCCCTTGTAAAACCGAATTGATTTTTATGTAGCAATTTATTAATATTAAAGAAACTTAATAAATTCTGATCTAAAATAATTTTTTCAAAATTTTTACTTAATGTTGGTAGTACGGAAATTGGTCTAAAATGAGGGCATCCACGACTTTTTCTGCCACCAGGGCGGCGTCACTTTACAGTGAGGTAAAATATTTGACAGATTTCATAGCGGGGATGATAATTTCTTAGGAAAATGTAATATTTAAGGTTTCTTTCTGTATTATTAGTTATATTTTATATTAATTACATTAGAAATGAATAAACCAAATTATAAAATATAACTAAAAGCCGATTTTTAAAAAAAAAGAGTTATAAAGTGCAAAAAATTAAAAATCAAACCACTGACGCATTGTGTTGTGTATTATTATAATACTCTAGATAATTATAAACTATTATTTAAAACTAATTTCTCAATTAACTGACACTGTGTTACAAAAAACTTTACCTCAGTCGCTACTAGCGACATCTGGTGAGTGGAAGATTATTAGCCCTCATTGGCGGGGTCTAATGTACTACCAGATTTAAATATAGGTATGACTTTACTATGTTTCATTAAATGTGGAAACACACCAGATTCGACGCTTATATTAAATATAGTGGCTAAATAAGGTGCTAATATATCTATTATAGATAAAATAACTTTAACGGAAATCCCCCATAAGTCTGCCGTTTTCTTAACATCAATAGTTTTAAAATATTTAACGATATCTTTTGGCAGTACTCTATGGAATTTAAAAGTATTTGAACAAGCCTTTACATTTTGTTTGAGCAATGATTCGGCGACAGTAGGAGAAGAATTTAATGATTTTGTTGTTAAAAAAGGAACATCAGTAAAATGTTTCTCAAAAGCCATTACAACTTGTTGATCAAATCGCGTTAAATTATTGTTAATATTCAATTGAAAATCCGAGTTGCGCGGTTTGACCTTGCCCGTTTCACTATTTATTATTCTCCAGGTCATTTTAATTTTGTCGGATGCAGTTTTAATTTTGTTACTTAAATGTAAAGCCTTAGCTGTGGCGCACCCTTTTTTAAATATTTTAGAATATGTTTTTACATAATCTCTAAATATAACACTACTATTATATGATCTTTCATTATAAAGCTCGTATAACTTTCGCCTACTCTTATAAATTCCTACTGTCGCCCATTCATTAAATGATTTAGTACACGAAATTGAATAACTTCAAAAATTTACAGAATTTTTACCATGATAGTTCCAAAATAATTAAAAAATATTCATATAACATGTTCTTGGGAATAAACTGAACCTCCCTGCCTTTTGTTGGATTTTAATTCAAATGTGAAAAATTCCAGGTGACTCGACCGATAATCTCCCCAAGAGTCAGATCGGAAAGTTGTATTTCCGAGTTATGATCTTTGGAGAAAATTATTTACTGCCATGGACAGTTTCCCCGGAATTTCTTTTGTAACATATTGTTAATATAAATAGGTAGATACTTAACTAAGTATATACCTACCTATTTATATTTTTTAAAGGTTTTGATGGGTAAATAAAAACGGGTACACGGAGTATATAATGGCTGCTCTATTTTTCATATAATAATACTTTTGATAATTACAAACATTTAATAATTAATAATTAAATACATTATAGAAGTTTATTTTAAAATTTGACTTAAATATGAATGTAAACTTAATAATTTAAGTAAGGAAATGAATGAATGAATGAATATACTTTTATTGTACGTAGTACATAGCGATCTCTTCCAGGCAACCAAAGGTGTAAAGGAATAAAACAATGAATAAAACTAGGAAAGTGCACTCTCTATTCTCTCAATCTCGGTGTGTTAAGAAAATAGTCACTCATTCATGGAATGACCGCGGCAAGTGCAACTTAATCTCGCAAATCTTTTGATCCGCACAGCTATTACTTAACCGCTAGTTAATCTTCTCTATGACTAACGCTGTAGGCGATGAACCACGCTATTTAAGCCTTAGACACAATGTCGCCGGCCATCAAGCATATATAGGGCATCGAGCGTTGTGAGTAATAAATACTATGGAATTTATACTATCCAGGCTCATTGAACCGCGCGTCTCATGCGCAGGAGTTTAGAGGCGCTTCAAGAGCATTACTAAAGATATTATATCTAACTACGCTAAAATATTTATCATTGTGGAAAATAGCCTGATGCTATGAATATTGCACTAATGTAGCCATGAGATGCGGGTGGTAAAGTAAGGTTATACATTTTTTGGGTGATAAATAGATAGTTGGGTTCATAATGGCTTAAATAGGATAATCACCTAATAAAAAATAAAAAATAAATATATAAAAATAAATAACCAGTACGGTGTAAAGGAGTGAGCAACTTAAGATTAGCCGAAGAACGGAGAGAACGATTATGAGAAACTCCCAGGTATTTAATTTGGATTTAAAATACTCGAGAGCACATGCATCCTTCAGAATTGTGAAAAGGGTGCAGAGTATTCTAACATATTTGCGCTGCCGGATAGGCAGCCAATTTAGCTGAGCACGAATAGAATAGAATAGAATGGAATATTTTTTTATTCAAAATTGATTATTACATAATACTTATTGAAAGTATTTTTTTATTTACCACTGGTTCTGAAAATGCCTCTGTCCTGGGAAAAACCAGCAAGAAACCCAGCGGGGTTCAATTTCATCAACTCTATCGATTCAATATAAACATGTAAGATAAATATCGACATTAATTTTGATATAGTTGAGTCAATCCCTAGCGTACATGTAAAATATTTAGTATAAAAATGTATTTACCAAATTCATGCAAATTATCAACAACGTGATTTTTTTCTATGCGAAATATCAAAATTAACAAAATAATTGAAAACAAATATTTTAAACAGTATATAACATAAATTTTAACCAAAAATAAACGCGTCATAACATTGACGATGTCTTGAGAATTTACCTGTGAAATGTGCAATTATCAGGATTATTTCTATGATTAACATCACAGTCATTCACAGCACAAATAAACATTTTTTCTAAAAAATTTAATTATTAAAAATAACCGCTATTACACTCAAAAAATTACAAAATATCTAGGAGCTATTTCTTACATACATACATACATATAATCACGCCTCTTTCCCATAGGGGTAGGCAGAGACCACTTTTTTCCACTTGCTACGATCCTTACATACTTGTTTCTCTTCGTCCACTTTCATTATTCTCTTCATACATGCTCTACGGTTTAGGGTGCTCTTGACCTGGCCTTTTTTCAAGACGTCCCTGATTTGGTCTTGAAATGTCTAGGTCTACCCCTTCCAGCACTTTCATTCACACTCGCCTTATACACTTTTTTCGTCAATCGTTCTTCATTTATTCTCTCGACATGGCCAAACCATCTCAGCATACCCTTCTCAATTTTTGTCACTACATCTTCTTTCAGACCACAACGTTTCCTTATCTCACTATTTCATATCCTGTCACTCAGTTTTACTCCTATCATACTTCTTAACGCTCTCATCTGAACTGCATTTATTCTGCTTTCGTGTTTCTTCTGCAATACCCAACTTTCACTTCCGTACATGAGTGTCGGAACCAACACCCCCTCATGCACAGCCAAACGAGTTTCCTGCATTCACTCTTCTTTCGATATCACTCTCACACTTTCCATCTCTTGTAAACTTTGAACCCAGATACACAAACTCTTTCACCTGTTCATTTTGTTCATCTCCAATCACGATATTGCAGTCTTTCACTGCCTCATCTCTTTCAAACACCATCACTTTCGTCTTCCTTACACTCATCTCCATTCCCTTCCTAACAAAAGCTCCACTCATAGTAGTTACCATCTCCTGCAACTCCTCGGCCGAAGACGCAAGTAATATTTGATCATCAGCATAGAGAAAACATTTGACGAGTAACTCATTCATTCTCAACCTGCTTTTATTCTCTTTTAAATCTGTCAAGCAATTGTCCATGAACAGAATAAACAGCCACGGTGACGCTACACATCCCTGTCTAACACCTTTTTTGATATTAAACTATTCAGTGTATGCCCCGTTTATCCTTACACAAGCACTAGAATCACTATAAAGAGATTGCTATGCTCGTACGAGGATACTGCACCGTTCACAGACAGTGCTGACCACAATTCATTCCTCACCAGTCTATCATAGGCCTTTTCTAGGTCCACGAACGCGCAATAAACCTTCTTGTTTTAAGCTAAACACTTTTCGGCTATGCACCGCAAGGAAAAGACCTGATCCGTACATCCCATTCCCTTTCTAAATCCCGCTTGTGCATCCCATACTTTTTCGTCTGTTTCATTCACAACCCTTTCAATCAACACTTTCGCATACAATCTACCGACGACGCTGAGAAGGCTTATACCGCGGTAATTTATGCAGTCCTGCCGTGACCCTTTTCCCTTATATAAATGCACGATTACGGCTTTGCACCAGTCTTCTGGTGCTTGCCCATTTCACCAGCACAAATTGAAAAGGCGGTACAGCTGATTAGCTACTATGCCCTGTCCAGCCCTCAGCATCTCGACGGTAATCCTGTCATACCATGTAACCTTACCTACTCTCATACTTTTCAACGCTTTCACTATTTCATCCATGCTTATCTCACTTTCATCAACATTTATATTAGTTTCTATGGAAGGTGCCGGATGCTGTACCTGCATTTCCTCTCTTTCAAACAAACTTTCAAAATACTCTTTGCATCTCTTTAATACACATTCTTCTCCTTTTATAATGCACCCATCTTGACTCCAGATTGTACTCAGCTCCGAGGTAGAAGTTTTTCCTCTGGCTGTTTTGATGGATTTCCAGAAAAACTTAATGTTTGACTGGAAATCTTCAGTGAGCCTCCTATCGAAATCATCCTTTCTTTCTTCTTTCTTTCCAGACACAACTTCTTTCGCTGCTGTTTTCAATATTTTATACTTCGCTCATGGTTCCTTTATCTCGTCATCCGTTGCCTTTTGAACTTTTTGGTTAGCTTTTGTTACTAACCAATCCAACCACGCTTTCTTCTTTCCTTGTACAACCCTTTGTACATCTTTATCCATCCACACGTTTAGGATCTTTCTTCCTTTCTTTCTTTTAGCTACCCCGCATACCACAATAGCAACATTCACGACCCCTTTCTTAAATGTCTCCCACAAATCTTCAATCACACCTATCTCTTCTATGCCTTTAAAACTTTCTTTCAGTTTCTCTACATACTCATCTTTCTTTTCTTTTTTTTTTGTAGATTTTCTACTTTTACTCTGTCCTCAACACTCGTAGGCTCGGCCCCGAGAAACTCCCCTTAAAGAGCTATGACCAGGAAGTGGTCTGTGTCGAGGCCTACACCTCGGTATGCTCCAGTATCTAGCACTTTCTTGCTCAGTCTTTCATCCACAATTACAAAATCAATCATACTTCTAGACTCACTTTTAGCTATTTCTTGCGTGCCGAATTGCGCCGACTTGTCATTCAAAATGGGTTTGGTATCCTTTTCTATCTTGCAATTTTTGCCATAAGAAATTTTCTTCTCCCTCGCACACTATGTTGGTCTACACGCCAGTATATTCTAAGTCTATGATTGAATCCCTTGATATCGACGTAACGAATCGGATTTTTTTTAAGAACAACGTTTCTTTCAGTGACTGACTAGGACCCCATTTTTTCCTGGGAGTGCGTATGGGTAGGTATTACCCTCTTACTTAGTGCCGATATGAATACAGCTATGAGGTATTCTATCTCAGTCCGTAGAGGTAGCCTATGGAGTGTAGAGTACAAGGAGAACCATCTTATAAGGGGCGAAAGTTGAAAAAGTCTCCTACTATTTACTGAAAATAGATGTTCCAAAACCTACCACAATAGCGCTGGCGTCTGAAAAACTACGATGTGAACATAGCTGTTGTAGACGGAGTGAAGTCAGCTGAATTCAAATATTTGAAAAATTTCATTGTAGTACAAAACCAAGTGGATTCGTCGGTCCTTGTATATTTCTCCATCTTATTCTAATTAATTTTGGCGCTTTTTTTAATTTATCCTATGCTACTGCAGCGCCGACCTTATTGGACGCGTTTTTAGGGACACTTTTCATATAAGGAGATGATCCTCCTTGTACTCTACACTCCATAAGGTAGCCTTCTGTGGTTGAAGTAAGCTGTCAATTTCCATAGACTGCAGTTCCTTCAGTTTTATAAAAAAAAAACAATAAATACTAATATACTTAACTTTTTTATAACACGTATTTTCGGAATGTTAAGAGTTTTCTGAATTGAATCTTTTATTGGAAACCCCGACACTATATTTCAATATTTATTTTATTTTCAGGAATATTTAATTTTTTTTATAGGATAAGGGTGACAAACGAGCACACAGTCCACCTGATCGTAAGTGGTTGCTGCGGCCCATAGACATCTACATCTATCCTCGTTTGCGAATCAAAATGTAGATGCTTTGTCACCCGTGAGGACTAAGTTGGAATGCCTCATTTCTAGTGAAAAGGGCCTCTGGCCACCTGCACTCACCAAGCGAAACGCAGAGGTAAACCTCTACTTCACGCTGGTATTCTGTGAGGTCGTGGTACCACCCTGGTTCGAGCCGGCCCATGCGTGCGTCAGCAAAAGCTGCCGCGTGGCTCTACCACTGTTAGAAATGATTGACTGACTGACTGTTAGAATTTATGCCAGCAATTAGCCGCCATGTTACTTTTTATGTGACTTCTTGCAGCCTAAAACGCGCGAAAGGGTACAATGCTTATAAAAATATCTAATTTGTCAAAATACGATAAATAGTTTAAAAGTTCTGAGGGAACAGATGAACATACATACATACATACTTATACTTCTAAAATCGTAATTATCCTTTTGGCATTGCCGTAGTCGGTTAAAAATATTCATTTGGATCATCTGTGTCAAATCAGAAGACATGAAAATATTAAAATCAATATCGAGAATTAGTACTTTTGTTTTTACTTTAATTTAAAATAATAAAATAATTGAAATTCAGGCATGTATGGTGCAGCGCTATTTGTTTCCCACACATGTACATTACACGCCTACTGGTGTATTTTGATTTTGCTCTCACCCTAATCACTGGGACCTGGGAATAGGGTGATCGCCACCATGCTGGTTCTATGAAAATATCATTTAAAAATTGTATAAAACAAATTATTGTTAAGTGAAATTGTTTTAAAAAAAAGTCCCGCTGGGTTTCTTGCTGGTTCTTCCCAGGACTGAGGTATTTTCCGAACCAGTGGTAAATAAAAAATTACTTTCAATAAGTATTATGTAATAGTCAGTATTGAATAAAAAATTATTCTATTCTATTCTACACTATCGCCAATCTAGTGTATACCTACCATAGCTATGCTTCGTCCAGTATGAGTTTACAATTTATCCAAGCTCCATCCATTATGATGATTTATACAAAGATTATATACTCTTTGTAAGGAGGTGTGAACATCAATAGACTTGGGATATACGTGAAGACGTGAAAAACATCAGTTGAAATTTAATTCGACGCATCGATACCATACAATCGAATGTTTCTTCGATGTATATTCGTTCGTCAATCCCTAGCAGTTTTGCTTGCTTGACTGATTGACTGCGTGTCACGTTTGGTCTTTGGCAGAATAATAAAGCGCTTTAGTTTATTTTCTTATGTTAAAATGGATAGTGGTTGTGCTGTGAAATGTATTTCTATTTTTGATGAGTGTTTCTTTTAGAGTACATTGTACTGGCCTTCCAACTTCTAATCTAGTAAAGCGAGCCACAATTTCTTAAGCCTTGTTGCATTTGTTCTGTGCGACCATGAAGGTTGAGAATGTTACGTCATTTTTCCTCTAGTGTCTCTTAGAAATCATTTTTATTTTAGTTTGTTTGGTGATTAAGTGTTTTTTGAGAAATAATAAGTTGAACTGGTGAAAATTAACGCAAGTGCAATACGTTTTTATGAATTTTGGCGCTTATACACCGGCTGCGACAAGATGCCGCCATGTTATTCAGTTTTGCTGTCAACCACTGATCGCGGTTAGCCTGCATTAGTATTTACTTTTTGAAGATTTACCTTTATTTGGAATAATGTAAGTAACCCTCTGGTTTACATTTACTTTTAAAAGCCTTGGTATTAGACCGTTTTACCGATCATTAAATATTATGATGTTGTTTACTGTAAATTATTGACTGTCAATGTATTTTATGACGTCATTGTGCGACTTAACTTGGAGTACCATACACCTAAATCTAAATGGATGCTCTGCTTATGCTGTGCTATTATTACGTCCAATATTGTTTACTTTATTTTATATCTGCCTTTGTTACAATTTGGCTCTCATTTTCTAATAATTTCATTCTCTTATTACAATGTATGTGTAAACATTTTGTTACATATTTAATTTTTTTAATAATGTTCTTTTAAGGCATGTTTAATTATTATGAAAATTAAATGTAAGAAAAATAATATAATGTATATAAAAAAATTAACCATTTTAGCTGCTTTGAGTAACATAAATGGTCAAAGCTATTTAAATAAAAAAAAAAATTCAAATCCCCCGAGAATCAAGTACTTATATGGCCTACAAATTAATATTCTGGACTTGGATGTTTGTACTTGTGCAATTAGTGTGTAAACTGACTCAACGATACCAATGTTTAAAAAATGTATTGATCCTAATAAAGCTATTTATATATAACTCTTGCTACTTGCTTAGCATTTTATGTTTTGACTCACTGGAGTGTTTTCTAATCTTTTTTACTGTTTTAATCTTCAGCACCAAAGCAAATTGGGCAAATATAATCAAATGCTGTTGTATTGCATTTTAAACAAAATACCCTTGTGTGAGACATTTCATTTTCTCTTGACAAGTAACATTAACTTGAGTAGTTGCCATTGGTATTTATCTGAGAAATTGGAAAAAAATATAGAATAAGAAAATAGATTGACCCTGAAAGCAAATTTGTGTGCTTGTACTTTCACAGACACCCATTAGTCAAGTGTAACTTAATGCTAGATCTAGCTTTACAATTTTACATTCCATTTATATAAAACATTCCTTAGTGGACAAATGACTGCATTGTTCTATTTGAACCACTGTTTTTTATGATATAAATTAGATATTTGCTTAAATTTTACAAATAATCAAAAACTGTTTCAGAATATATTTAGTAACACAAAGTAATAATAAAAATGTTCTTATCTGAGAAAATGCAGTTACTTGGTGGAATTATATTTTCACACACCTTACAGATAGTATTTTGTAACAAACTGTATAAAAAGGTTTAAAAGGTGCAAGAACTGTACAGTTCCTATGGTCACTGTGGGACTGAGGTGTTTGACTTTCTGATATCATAGTTAGCCGGCTTCCTTCAGTTTTTAAATATTAATTTTTGGTCCAATCTATGTTGAAAGAGCTTACAGTATCTTAAAGTTTTGTAGTGGTATGCTTGGGTTTGGATTTAATTTTATTAATTATCAGATTTTAACAGTGGTAGAGCCACGCGGCAGAATTGCTGTCGCACGGATGGGCCGGCTCGAACCGGGGTGGTACCACGACCTCACAGAATACCAGCGTGAAGTAGAGGTTTACCTTTGCGTTTCGCTTGGTGAGTGCAGGTGGCCGGAGGCCCTTTTTACTGGAAATGAGGCATTCCATCTTAGTCCTCACGGGTGACAACGCATCTGCATTTTGATTTGTAATAGAGGATAGATGTAGATGTCTATGGGCCGCAGCAACCACTTACCATCAGGTGGACTGTGTGCTCGTTTGTCACCCTTATCCTATAAAAAAAAAAAAAGATCCATAGGTAGCACCTATCTATCTTTTCTATTGAAATTTGGATGATTTTTAATTTCACTAGCCTTGTAGATCTTCCTTAGTAGAAATCCGTGCTCTTATGCGAGCTATTGTCTGTGACTCGTCTGTCATATGGTAGTACGGCAGACACACCTTCTACTGTGGCCAGTTTTACTCTGTCACTTTGATGTAGGTACAGGACTCGAAGCTTGTTGTCTTGCAATACTTGCTTAATGTTATTTAGTTTATGACGGGCTGTTTTCCTCAAGTCCATGTCTAAGCGCATATTTTGAGTGTGGGCAGGAATAATGTTATTATTCGAGCCATGAAATCTCCTTGAAAAAGTGCAACAGTCCTTTGATGTTAGAAACAACTTTGGGTAGTGATCCCGGCTTGCCGAGATGTTTAGCCCTGTACGCAATGACCTCCGGACATGTCAGCAACACATGGGCTGCCGTTTCTTCTTCTTCCATACATGCCCTGCACAAGGAACTATCTGTAACACCTTTGGTAAATAAATGTTAGTTATATTAGCCATGTCCTGTGATAGCACTTGTTACTATCCTGATCTGTGGTTTGTGTAGTCTCATTTGAACCTTGGTTAAACGACTGTTTATTTCAGGCAGGATCACCCTAGCTTGTCTACTATATTTTTCTAAAGCTGAGCGTGTTGATTACTGAAGTTTCTACGTAATAGTGAGCGAATGTTACCAAAGGGGATTGGTATGATTGATTCTGGCCCTATAGTGGCCAGTTCATCTGCTGCATTGTTACCTCTGGATCCACTGTGTCCTTTTATGCATTGCAGGTTCACATTGTTGTGTTTACATACCTCATTTAATTGTTGATGGCATTTCATATATTAGTTCACTACATTGCAACTCAGAACTTGTAGTTCTGCCATACTGTCTGTTATTATTCTGATGGAGAAATCTTTTACCTTCCTAGCATCTATTGCTATGACAACTTGGATGATACCCATATGTGGTAGAGTCCTGCTGCAGCTATATTTCTGGTATAGTTGTAACACAAATGGGTCGGCTCTACCGGGAACGGACCACACTCACAGAATACCAGCGTAAAATAGCAGCTTAATGCTGCTGTTTCTTATGGTGAGAGTAGAGAACCAGAGACCCTTTTTGCTGGAAATGAGGCATTCCATCTTAGTCCTCACGGGTGACAACGCATCTGCATTTTGATTCATAATCGAGGATAAATGTAGATGTCTACGGGCCACAGCAACCACTTACCTACTTATCAGGTGGACTGTGTGCTCGTTTGTCACCCTTATTCTATAAAAAATAATGCCACCTGAAAGACTGTTGTGGATATCCAGCACTGTACATATGTGGATATTGAGGTCTTCAGAGAAAGTACCAGATCCTACACCTTCATTTGTTTTAGAACCTGTTTGGCTGATTTCATTTAATTGTATCTTGTACTTCTTATCGAATAGAAATTGTTTGAATAAATTGTATCAATTATACCTGTATGAGGGACTCTATGCTTACTCCAAAGATTTAGGGTCTTGAGTCTATTGGCAGCTAAAGTCGCTTCTTATTGTATGTGTAGATGAAGTTGCCAATCATGTTTCTGCAAGAAAGTTATACTAGCTTTGTTGATTTTGTTTTCTATGTGTTCATTCCAATTGAGTTTGGCTCCAGCTGAATTGAGTCCAAGGTAAGACCTAAGTATTTTACCTCAGAGGATGCTGGTGTTTTGTGCTGAAAAGACTGGAGATGATAGTTATTCAGTATTTGTTTTTGTGTGAATATAACTAGGACCACTTTATTTGGTTTAATGTTTAAAGTGTGGTACGTATGTATAGTTGTTCTTACCTATTTTGGGTATTAATGTGACTTTCACTTCCCTTCATCCCCTAGGAACATATTTAAGAGCCAGACATGCTCTCATTATGGCAACAAGTCTGATTATTAGGGCATACTGTAGGAGTGCCGGGAATATGCCGTCAGTTCCTGCCGTTTTATAGGGGAGGAAACAGAATGTCCCAATGGATATTATCCATTGTTACTACTCTCTGTGCTAAATTCCAGTCTTCTGCTGTTTTACCCCCCTGAGTTACGCAGCAAGCTGGAAAGTGTGTTTCAATTAGGATGTATTGGGTTTCACCCGGCGATCTCTCTCTCTCTCTTCCTGGCTATGTGTCCCACATAGTGGTGGAGTCAGCCTTTCTTGTCTTACGCCTCCACTTCGCTCTATCCTCGACTTCGTTTTCGGAGACTTCGCACTCTCTCATGTCATTTACCACTACATCTTTCCATTGTGTTTTGGGTCTGCCCCTGGATCTTCGACCTGGGATGGAAAGTTGTAGTGCCAAGTTCCCTACGTAGTCGGGTGGCCTCCTCTTCACGTGCCCATACCATCGCAGCCTACTTTCCTGCATCTTGTCAGCGATGTCGCGCACGCCCAAGCTTCCTCGCACGTGCTCGTTGCGGATTTTGTCGAGCTTGGTAACGCCGCACATCCACCTCAGCATCTTCATCTCGGCAACTTGCATGGTATGCACATTCTTTTGAGTTACGGCCCATGTTTCACTGCCATACAAGAGGACTGGTCTGATGATGGTCTTATAGATTAAACCTTTAAGTTTGACCGGCATTCTCCTATCGCACATGACACCAGTCACTTCTCGCCACTTTAGCCACGCTGCGGCTATTCGGTGCTGAATGTTAATTTCCAAGTCCCCAGAACTGCTCATCATACTACCCAGATACTTGTATTGATCACACAAGTTGACCAATTGTCCATCGATGGAAATCGGACTGTTGTTTGTATCTGGGTCGTTGAAGGACATGAACTGAGTCTTTGCCACACTCAGCACTAGGCCACCGGTCTGTAACTGATGTTTCCACGACACGAGTGCCTCTTGCAAGTGAGCGCGGCTGTCTGTGCAGATGGCTACGTCGTCAGCGTATATAAATGTCCACGTTGCTGAGTTCTGTGCCGCTTCAGTGAGTGAGTCCAGAACCAAACAAAACAGAAAAGGGCTCAATACAGAACCTTGGTGCACTCCTTCTGTGACCGCTATCGACCTGGTCTCACCCACCACCGTCCGAACCATTGATCTCGCATCTCTGTACATGTCGGCAATGATGTTAACGTAGTGTTCGGGGCCATTTGTCTTACGAAGGCTCCACCAGATCGTATCCCTTGGGACACGATCAAACGCCTTTTCCATGTCCAAAAATGCGACATATAATGGTCGGTTTTTCGCGCGATACTCTTCGACAATCGTGTTAAGAGCAAACATCGGATCCGTGGTAGACAATCCAGGTACGAAGCCATAGTGGTTCTTAGACAGCTCGCACTCGGATCTTATGCGGCTGTCAATTACCCTCTCATAGAGCTTCATGGTGTGACTGAGGAGCTTGATTCTGCGGTAGTTGTTGCACTCGTACTTACTACCTTTTCCCTTGTAGATGGGAACTATAGTGCTCAATCTCCACGCCTTTGGCATTTTTAAAGAGAACAACATACAGTTAAAGAAATCGGTTAGCAGTACGAGTCCGCGTGGACCTAAGCATTTAAGCATTAAGCTTCCACAGGTATTCCGTCAGGTCCAATGGCTTTCTTGTTGGACATTTTGTGTAGGGCTTTCTTTACCTCATCAGGGTGTATTGGAGGTATAAGTCCTGCATTCACTTCCAATCCAGGAAGTTGTGTGGCAGCTAGATGGGGTAGGGATAGTAGCTGTTCGTAGTAATGATGCCAAGCTGTTATGACATTGTGGTCTTTATATAACAAGTCGCCATTTGGACCTTTGACAGTTTTACACCTGGCAGGATCCTTTGTGCTTTGACAATGCTGTTTTGCTAGCTTATATATACACTTTTGGCCTTCTTTTGTGTTTAACTTACTATAAAGCGTTTTCTGGGACTGCGCACGTTCTATGGCTATAACTTTCTTGGTAACTTTTTTAACTTCTTTGTACTTTTCCCGTATTGCATCTTGCACCTTCTCTGTCCACCACCACGTCTCTCTGTCGGATTTTTTACCGCTTTTTGTACGGCCAAGAATGTTGTTTGCAGTAGTTATAATGGACTTACGTAAATGTTCCCATATGGTGTCAATATCTGATTTAACATCAACCTTTAAATCAGCAAGACGTTCACAGAACTCGGGAATTTTCTCACCTTTTAGGTTCCACCATTTGGTGAGTTCAGGAATTTGAGTTGGTTTTTCCTTGGGATGTTGTTTGAATAGCACGTCCATTACAACAATACGGTGTTGGGGTGCGACGCATTCTCCCGGAATAACCTTACAGTTTGTTACACGGCCAATGTGAGCTCGGTTGATTAGTATGTAGTCAATCTGTGAAGATGTTTGGCTGCTTTTATACGTGATCAGATGTTCGATCTTTTTAGCGAAGAAGGAATTGGCAATAGCAAGATCGAAGGCTGCTGCCGTGGAGAGAATGACTTTACCAGCATCGTTTAGTGTTCCGTATGCGTAACCTCCGTGCACCCTTTTGAAAGCGCTGTTTGCTTCTCCGATGTGGCCGTTTAAATCACCTCCCAGTAAAGTAGTTTCTTTAGGAGATATTGATTGAAGAGTGTATTCTAGGGAAGTCCAAAAATTGTCTATCTCTGCTTGGCTACAACCCACTTGGGGAGCATATGCAGCTACAATATTTAGTACCTCACCTTCCACCAGTACCTTTATTGACATGAGTCTGTCGTTAATACGGTTGACCTCCAGGATGTTTTCAAGATGATCTTCTTTGACAGCAATTGCTACGCCATTCCTACCATGCTTTGCACCTACGTACATAAGTTTGTAGCCCTCTCCGATATTACGGGCTTTGGATCCAGTCCATCGAGTCCCTTGCAGACATATAAAATCTACACTTCTGCGCTTGAAAAGAGAGGCAAGTTCCTTAGTCTTCCCCGTTAATATTCTTACATTTAAGGTAGCGAAGCGGACTTTTAGGTTACGATTTGGGACTAACGTCGTTAGCCGAGCCCGTCCTTGACTCGGTAGCCCTAGCATACTATTCGCAGATTTAGGGCGATGTGTCTGCGCGTCGTTTCGCGGCGACGCCCTATCCGTGAAACTCAATGCATTACGTAACCTTTCCATGTTTCTTTTCTAAAGATTTGGCTTTTGGGGTTTATTAGTCTATTGCCGATTGCCATCTGACGCAAAAACACCTACCCGCTCAAGGTAGGGAAACCCGTTATGGAGGTGTTGTATCCAGTATACAGGGTATTTCTACCTGTATGAAGCGTTGTCTGGTTATCCCGCCAGACGTCGGTCGCCAGAGCCCCGTCCGTATGTCAGCAGAGTGTACCACGTGCAGGTGGGGTTGGCGTTTGGGCTGGTAAAGGTGTTGTTTCCAGCCCCTTACACTCCCTTCACCCGGCGATGTTAAGTAGTTTCTGTAGGGTTTCTTTAGAGAGATGGCATGTTCTGTTTAGCTAGGATTTTCCTTATCCGATTCGCTTGTTCACAGGTTTCTATGTTACTGCAGAATTTACACCTCCCTGTTGAGCGAAGATACCTGATACTTTTTATTGTATTCAGACTTAGCTTTCTTGTATAGTAGCCAGTTTTCATCCAGAATGTAGAATGCTTCGCAGAAATTCACCAGCCTGACGAGGTCATGAGGGGGAGGAGGAGTGTTTTCCTCCGGCATGTAGACCGAGGCGACGACTAATCTTTCCTTCCCTTTTATATATTTTGTATTACCACGGCATACATGTATCTGGAACAGAAATCTGTTACTGGTTATGCACAGATATCTTTAGCAGTATAAATACATGCTCTAGGCTTGTCGTGCTCAGAGTTGTAGAATAACTTACCTTTTAGGTTGTTCAAGCCTTTGATTTTACCAGCCCCAACCCACAGCTCCTGGATTAAGACTATAGCTGTCTTTTAGGCCTTCAGACACTGTGTAATTGAGCCGACGCAGTTTTGCTGTGACGGAGATTGGCCTGCACTAGGCTAGTTCTGGATGAGGTGTACGCCATCATTGATCGCGTCCTCCCTGTCTCCGCCCAAAAATAAACCTACCAGCAGATGTCGGGTTTCATTGTCAGCTACCGAGTCGGAAGTGCTTGGTAAAATGCAGTCCTCTTCGTCAATCAGCGAGCTGCCGCTGGACGATCTCTACTCGGGGCTTCGGTTCCGTTCTTCAGGCCGTGTTTTCACTGGACTTGGCATCCAGTGATTCCGTTGTGCTGGTAAACATGGTCCCAGTATCGATGACTTCCAGGTTGTTATCTGTCTCATTTCTTGGTGGAGTTTCAAAGAATTTATCTCCACCACCCTGGAATTTTACGTATATCGCCCCACGAACACATGCGAGATGGCGTCCGGCTTTCATTAGGGTCGGGATATGATCCTCTGGCACCGAAACAACGAGGAACTACCCGTCCTTCTGCTTATCAGCCTTGAGTAGCAGCCAGTCTCTGATGTTTACTGACCCTGGTTTACGCCAGCACATGACCAATGTCGCATGAGTATGAGTCAACGTGGTAGAACCATGCTGCAGCTATATTAGTAGTATAGTTGTAGCATGAATGGGTCGGCTCGACCAAGGAAGAAGGATCATGCTCTCACAGAATACCAGCGTAAAATAGCAGTTTAACACTGCTGTGTTTCGTATGGTGAGTGTAGAGGACCGGAAACCCTTTTTTACTGGAAAAGGGACATTCCAACTTAGTCTTCACGGATGACAACGCATCTGCATTGTGATTCACAAACGAGGATAAATGTGCATGTCTATGGGTCACAGCAACCACTTAGCATCAGGTGGACTGTGTGCTCGTTTGTCACCCTATTCCTATTAAAAAAAAGTCTTTTCATGCTCCCTGGGCATTAGGGATAAGGATACCATACTTGATTCTTTTGATTGAGTGGTATCTCTGACTGTTTCTTTATGATCAGTGAGGTGATCGATTTAAGGTTGAGGGTAGCAATCTTCCCTTTCAACCAATCCCGAGCCTTCTGATCATCGCATTACAGATTCAGGACACCCTCCGTGTAAACAGGTTTACCTCTAAAAACTAGGCCTGACGCGTCAGGGTCCTGGAGGTCTCGCTGATCATCTTCCTCCATATTGCCACGAGGGTGTCATCAGCTACTTTCTTTGTTATGTGACCTGAACGCGCACACGTTAAGGCTACACCCAAATCTGCTTTAGCAGCAAAAGTGTAGCTGGTTCTTGGAGCCTTTGGTTGCTGTGCGATTCGCACTTTTTTGTGCTCGCCTCTCGGCGAGGTGGACCCTTCCAGCGTCCTTGTGGCTGCTCTTTCCTTCTTACCAAGACGATTAGCCGTTTTCTGCTTCCTGGCAGATATACAGCAGTTCCCTGCGGCTGCACCTTCCACTTGGGCTGGATTTTTATCCTTCCCAGTTTCAGTTGTGGCTACTGGTTCCAGCCCCAAGCATCACAGTGGCAGCAGCTTGCCCTTGTAGCATCCTTGGTGCTGCTCTTAGTAACAGCCAGGGCGGCCTTTTCTCTACGGCCTTTTTGTTGCTGCCTCTTATCCTTTTTCTTGGCTTTGCACCACTGCTTGCTCGGATAGAACCACCTGATTATCCGTCAGGTCGGCAAATCACCTTTTGGGTGCCTAGACCTTCCCCTTACGACCCACCACTTGCCAGGCAGCAGAGAAAAGGTTGTCCGTTCTCTGGGGCTCTGCAGGAGTTTTACTACTCGCGGTCCCTTGCTCCTTTCTCGCGTCCAGCTCCTGAGGTTTGGAACTAGTTTTGGGAACATCCAGCGCGGAAATTGCCCCCTTGGTGGGACAACCTACACTGGATGGTGCAGTCCGAGGAAACGTCAGTTTAATGGCGGTTCCTCCTTATCCATTGGTGTCTATGGTAAGCATCTCTGACACCTCTCCCTCTTTCTTAATGGGTCTTAGATTGTGTTTAAAATTCGTCCCTCCGACTTCCCACCCTCCATGGAGGACCACCTCTGGGAATGCCATACTTTAAAACAAAAAGAATTTCATGCGTTAGGATTGCTGGGGGAATATAGGGACGCGAAGTTGGCTCACTGCGCGACATCGGGAGCTCGATCCAGCTGGCAGATAGGGCTAAAAAGGTCCATCTCCACTTACACCCGAATAGACTGTCACTTGCTCAAACAGCGTGGCCTTTACCACCACCTAGCCCTTTTCAGGGAAACTAGGCAGCCCCCAAATCCCTCGCCTGTGACCCTCTGACGTGACATTTGAACATTTCCCTATCTGTGGCTAGCCGATAGGGCCACCGTTTAGCTTGAAATCCGGACCAAAGAGGGCGTGTTGTCTCTCGCCACTATATACCCCAGTGACGATCGGCTCAACGCTCCAGGACTCTTTCATCCCCGCGTACGGCACTCGAATGTGCAGGTGGGTGTGTTAGTCCACCGGATACACCCACTCTCTCCGGTGGAACCATCCCTCCTTTTTTATCCGGGCTTCGGACCGGCTGCACCAAAAAGCATGGACAGAGTTACTTGCTTGACAAGCTGAAGCTCGGTTGCAAGATGTTTTCAGTCACAGATCCCTCATGCTTTCTGAAACAAAGATTTTTCCACAGTAGCTAACTGTGATGGATGGTGATGAGATTCACCATTTAAATATGGGTTGGTATGGGTCTTTTTCTTATACACAGGTGACCAATACTGTTATCAGAATTTTGGATGTCTAAAATATCTGGAAAAACTAAAGAATTATTTGCTTCTAACTCTTTTTTTCCTAGCAATTTATTTTTATTTTGAGGTTTGAGTTTGGTAGAAAATAAGAATGCAAAAAGAACATTACTTTGTTTATTTTTCTGTTTCTCTATTTCTGAAAAAAATTCTTTGGTTTCTATATGACCATTGCCCATTGCACAAAAATAATGTTATCTGTATGTTACCAGTGTCCGGTAAGTAATCTGAACAGCTATTAAGGGTTGGACTACATTATTGTGAAGTATTCACTGACATTTAGATTTTTTTAATATTATTGATGATAATTGTGCTGCACCAAGCGGAACTTGACATATTTTGCACATTATTTTAGATCTCTGGTTTTTATTTTGTATTGTAGTATATGCATTGTGTTCTGGTGCCCTCGCATGGCATATGAAGACTAACATTATTGAGTTTAATGTAATTTGTAATTGAAATATAGGTGAAGAATTTTCCATTACATTTTGTAAGTCATGTTTTGTAAGCCTTGTTGATGTTGTTAGGTGAATATGGTTAGTGATATGCCCGAAGCCCTAAGTCTTTATTTAACACCCTTTTCACCGTGGTTCTGCTTAACCCCATCTGAAGGGCCAACAGTTTCTGCTTACGTTTGAGATTTCTTTGAATTCGCGCCTTCACAGCTTTTATCACTGCTGGAGTCCTAACAGACCAAGGGCGACCACTTCTTGACCTGTCATCTACACTAGAGTTTTCGTTGTATCGTTTGATGGTACGATAAACGAATCTTTTGGTTATATTCAAAATTTTCAGTATGTCAAAAATTTTAATTGGCGCGTAACCGCAACGATGCAACGCAATAACTGCAACACGGTCTTCTTTAAGCGTCCACTCCATATTTAAAAATGAGTAAAATTCTAAAAAGTATATAGTTTTATTTTCATGAACAATTCGAGATTCGAATTCAATAAACTTTTTGTGGCCAGCATTCTAAAAGAAAAGTTTTTACTTTGTGACAATACTTATGACCTGACTGTGTATTACCTTAAGTATCCAAAACATGATTGACCTAATGTTTCACTTTCTATATTTCATAGGACTGTTAACCTTTGTTATAACATTATCTAGGCTTTATTTGTCCGTCAAGGCTCAAGGTATACTCTGACATGCTGAGGACCTGTTATATGAAAATATTTGTATGTCGGAAACGGCAGAATATTTGGGATGCGAATTCTTTTGTAACAACTGTAATGTACCATATTATAACAAATAAATTATATTATCTATGATTGTACCCTAACACTTCAGCAGCCCAGATAGACAAATAATACCTGAACAGAAATTAGTATTCAGGATTATTCTGTTTATCCACCTTTAAACAGCCACTCTAAGGTAAAATAAGTTGAATATGTTCTTTATTATTAGTGCAATAAAGTAGTATCTCAGGGTGGGTTTTTTAGGGTAGAGAAACGGAGTTACCCGCTATTCACATATAATCTCGGCTTTGAGCTATCTGGCAAAAAATTTTTGTAAAAACTAACAAAACACCTAGGCCTCATTTCCCCATGTAAAATAAAAAAAGTCTTGGATGCCCCTGGCCAGGGTTGGCATGAATAAATAATTTTGATTTAAATCAAATGATGTTTTCAATAAAATTCAATGATTTAATCAAAATTGTATCCAATATTTCATGCTGAACTTGTGGTTGAAAATTATCATATTAAATAAATTATTTGCCATTAAATCTTTTGAAGTGTTATTTTTATTAAACCGTACAAAATGATATTTTTAACACATAGAAGTAACGCTATTGGTTGAATCCAATGGTTGATGTTAATTTTATGTACTTTGTTGTTACGCTATTGGCTTAAATATTGGTTGGTATTAATTTAAACGAAGCGCGTCAGTTTAATATTATTTTGTTAAGTTTACATTTTCATCAAAATATTACAAGGAATCTATATAAAAAGTTCGAGAAAAAATACTAGGGAAGTTAATTAATATTTTTTTGTTTTTTTTTATTATTTAGTGTGGTGTACAATTATAAGATTTTTGTTAAGAGTTTAATTTTCACCTTTTATGATGCCGAGACGTAACACAGCTGTGGGACCATTTTGAAAAATGTGCCAGAAGCGTAAAAATTGGAAAATGTAATTATTGTAAAAATACTTTATCATACAATAAGTGTAAATACCTAATAATCATCAACATTTTATTGTAAATTATATTATAGTGTAAATATTGCATTAATAAACGTTTAAATACGCTTAACTCTTAATATATTTAAGACTTTTTAATGCTAGAGAGTCCTGTTCTTATTAAAGTATGAAGAAATATTTATTGAATTAAAATTTCATGCGCAAAATTTAAACAATAAAATTAACATCAACTGATAAAAATAAAAATTCAATGCGAAAGTAACTAATATTTTTAACTGTTAATTTTATCTATATATATATAAAATCTATATAAAATTAACAAGTAACTTTTAAAAAATAAATAAATTTAACCATTAACATCATATCTAATTCACTTGTTAGACAAAAGGGAAATCCCCGCGCTGTCTTCGCGCAATCCCTTGAGGGCGCGTTCCGTTTTGCGAAACATATAGGTAAATTAAATAATAAAATGAAAAAAAATCGTGATTAATTACGATTTTTTTTAAATCTTGCTTTATTCGATTTTTTTTAAAAAATCATGATTTCTCCAACCCTGCCCCTGGCATTGAAATGTGCATTAGTACACACTTATGAATGCAATGAAATAATTTTGTGCGTAGGCACCGTTGATTTATCTCAACAATCTTCTTGTCTGGAATTAGGTAGTATTTTTTACATTTGTTTTTTTTATAGGATAAGGGTGACAAACGAGCACACAGTCCACCTGATGGTAAGTGGTTGCTGCGGCCCATAGACATCTACATCTATCCTCTATTCCAAATCAAAATGTAGATGCGTTGTCACCCGTGAGGACTAAGATGGAATGCCTCATTTCCAGTAAAAAGGGCCTCCGGCCACCCGCACTCACCAAGCGAAACGCAGAGGTAAACCTCTACTTCACGCTGGTATTCTGTGAGGTCGTGGTACCACCCCGGTTCGAGCCGGCCCATCCATGCGACAGCAAAAGCTGCCGCGTGGCTCTACCACTGTTAAATTCTCTTAAATTTTATCCTGAACTTCATTTATGATATGCAAATATCAACAAGAACGTTAGTTGTCTTAGTACCAAAAAGCACGTACACAATCTATAATACACTTTATTCGTGTTTTGATAAAAAAATACAACTTTTTTGCCCTACTTTCCTACTAGTTTCGAGACATTTTAGCTATTTTACATAATAAATCTACCTGATAGGTTATAGGTGATATGAGTATATCTCAGAGATGACAGCTAACATCAAATCAAAACGACATCAATCCGCCATCAGTGTTGCATTTTTTTTGGTGAGAATAAAATATTAATTCCACTGAAATTAAGGCAAATTCGTGGATTTTAATGATCAAAAGTGGTTTGATATTCTATTTTAATTTAGTTCCATACTAGTACAAAACTAGGCCTAAATTTTGGACCGTCTCTTTTATACATATATAAATAATATTGAAGTGTTTGTTTCTTAAAAATATGCAAGGGTTGTCTCAAAAACATTTCCTTAAATAATAATATCATATCATTATATTATATCAGTTATTCCTCGTAATCATTTATTTTTCTGTACAAAGATACAAACTATTTTCTACTTTACAAAACTAGTCACGCTGCGCAGCTTCAGCTTATTCGTCGTGATGGAAACAAAGGCTTGTGTTGGTAGGTACCTACCTAATTTTACTATATTTTACCTGTATATACCAGTATCTCAGATATTCCGCTTAAAATATATGATAGGAGGATAGAATAAATAAAACAGGTTAAAATTATATGTTGGTTCTGTTTATTCTACCGCCTCGTTACAGATGTGCAACCGACAAATATTTACATTTATTATTGGGTTTTTTAATTGACTTTTGTTGAATTTAAAATTTTCATCCTTACATATAACTGAATTAAAATCGTGATGAAAGCAATCACATGGTTAATTAGAATTCAATTTTACTTAAAGCGTCATATTATTATATGTATTCCCAATATTTCAAATTAATATCGAGTAATATCATGTTGCTGGGTGAACACCAAAAGCGTGCAACTGATTTCGAGTACGTGACACTCCTAAACGGTCGTACCGGTACACAAGCGAAGCCGACCGGTACTACCGCAGACGTCGTGGGCAGGAGGAGGATTCCGCTCTCCTTCATACCGCGCCCCATCGTTGTTCTTATTGATCTATTTCATTACGAGGGTGGATTGATAAGTTTCCGGCCTGACCAAGAGATGGCGCCACTAGGCCTACCTTAAGGTGACATTCTATAGTACCATCCTTGGATAGCTTGTAGCTATAGTTTCAGCCCGATCGCCTTGCTAGTGTAGGTTTGAAAGCACGCTGAACAAGACGCCTCTGTGTTTTTCGTAAAAATGGAAAAGCAGGAAAATCGTGCTGTCATCAAATACTTTTATTTGAAGGGGTTAACGCCGAAGGAAATTAAAGAAGAGGTGGACTCAACACTGGGTACATCCTCCCCGTCATATTCAACCGTTAAGCAGTGGGTTTCCGAGTTTAAAAAGGGTCGTGTGAGCACCTCTGATGAGCCTCGCTCAGGATGCCCCGTTGAGGTCACAACTCCAGATATGATCGAAAAAATTCATCAAATAGTGCTGGGAGACCGCAGATTGAAAGTGCGTGAGATAGCTGAGACCTGTAAGATGTCATATGAACGTGTGCAACATATTTTGCACCAACATTTGCATATGGAAAAGCTCTGTGCAAGATGGGTGCCGCGTTTGCTAACAGTCGCCCAAAAATTGATTCGAAAAAACATTTCTACCGCAAATTTGTCATTGTATAAGCGTAATCCAAGTGAATTTTTGCGTCGATTCGTAACCGTTGACGAAACTTGGGTCCACCACTACACTCCTGAAACCAAAGAACAGTCTTAAACAGTGGATTGGACCAGGGGAACCAACTCCAAAGAAGGAAAAAACAATTTTTTCGACTAACAAGGTTATGGCTACTGTTTTTTGGGATGCAAGAGGTATAATATACATTGATTACCTTAAAAAGGGTAAAACTATCACTGGTCAATACTACGCAGACTTATTGCAACGTTTGAGCTACGAGGTGAAAATTAAACGACCTCATCTGGCGAAGAAAAAAATCTTGTTTCATCACGATAACGCACCAACGCACACGTCAATCGTTGCGACGGCTAAAATCAACGATCTAAAGTTTGAATTGATGCCGCACCCTCCTTAATCTCCAGACTTAGGCCCCGAGTGACTATTTTCTGTTCCCTAACCTCAAAAAATGGCTTGGCGGTAAGAGATTTGCGGACAATGAAGAAGTAATCGAAGCTGTAAATGGTTATTTTGAGGAGCTTGACGAATCAGTCTATAAAGATGGCATTAATAGATTGGAACACCGCTATGAGAAATGTATCAGCCTTGGAGGAGATTATGTTGAGAAATAAAAAAGAAATTTAAATAACCTTGTTTTTCTTAGTCAGGCCGGAAACTTATCAATCCACCCTCGTATATATATCCATTGTTATTGACCTATTTATCGAAATCAGAAACCTGGACTCCTAGATATTTACTTTTAAAAGCAATCGAAGTAGAATCAAGAATTTTGAGTATGCTATGGAGAACAAATTCGTATTCGTAGACAATGCGGATTCTCAAATAATAATTTTGGAAGTAACTAATAAAGTAAGCCCCATGTAGTGGCGGGTAAGAATACCCACTACTTCATATGTTCTCGTGTGTGTCGTAAGAAGCGACAGGGAAACTGAGGCAGAAGATCTTTCTGATAACAGCAAAAAAACTTAAAAAACTGCTGTTACCAACCCGTTCGTCAAGCGTGGCAACTATGGCAATATAACCCCCATGACGAGAGTTACAAAAGGATAGTCCACAGTCGTCGGGGACCCGTTATTCCTGACTACGGTGGTGACCGTGGTAACGGCGGGGCAGAAGGGGGTGCTAAGAACCTCCGGTGGAGGTTCGGTAGCCACCTAAGACGACTTGACCTGGCAATATATAACACACGCACCTTGAGCACGGATGGGAAGATCCCGGAGCTGGAAGGAGAGATAGACAAGTTGTGCCGGGATATTATAGGATTATCTGTGGTTCGAAGAAAGAAGGACGACACGGTAATCCTCGAATCCGGCAACTTGTTCTATCACCGGGAGGTGGACCATCTGTCCGAAAGAGGTGTCTGGTTTATTATCCACAAATCTGTCGTTAACAGCACTATAATGATTGGGAGTGTGTCGACGAAGGTTGTGTACCTTATACTCAATACGGCTTACGCACCAACCTCGGCACATTCGGATGAGGAGGTGGAGGGAATGTATGAAGATTTCTCTATAGTTCTGCATTCCTCCAAACCCCACAATACGGTGTTAATGGGAGACTTCAACGTAAAACTAGGCACAAGTGAGAGCAGTGAGCTGAAAGTAGGGACATTCGGGATAGGACAACGGAAAGTAAGGGGCCAGCAGCTGGCAGATTTTATGGAGAAAGAGGGACTCTTTATGATGAACTCTTTCTTGCACAGAAGCGGCCTCACAGAAAGTGGACCTGGTCGAGCTCCCACGGTTCGACAAAAAATGAGATTGACTTCATTATGACGGCCCAACTTACAAAGCGATTTATTTAATATAATAATTAATTTTCGATTATTTAAAATTGCATTATCTGCGGACTGTAAACAGATGTTTATGCAAATAGACTTGTCGGAGTATGACCGTGAATTTCATCGCATTTTGTATAGGTTTGATGTAAATAAACCAATACAAGCATACCGCTTCAACCGCGTATGCTTTGGCCTAAAGTCCAGTCCATATCATGCTTTGCGCGTAATTCAACAGCTTTTGACTGACGAAGGTGACAAATATCCCGCTGCAGCGTCCGCTGCCTCTTCCGCTCTGTATATGGATGATTTGGCCATAAGTGTGATGACATCATCCCAAGCGGTAGAGATTTCAAAAGAACTTATTCATCTCTTCAAGCTAGGGCAATTCGATCTTGTAAAATGGACAAGTAATTATAACGATATTCTCGCGCATATACCTGATGATCACAAAATCGTTTTCAGTATCTAGAAGACTGCAATGAAGTGGACGAATCAGAGCTAAGTTTTACAAGACCCGTCGCAGAAGAACACAAAAACTCTCCGATCACACTCTTAATCACATGGCTGTTAGACGGGAGATGAAGCTGCAGTCTTCAGCAGATTTGACAGCATACAGGCAACAGAACAAACAGATCTCCAAATGCATGCGGCAAGGCACTTACGCAACTTAATACAGCTCGTATTGAAAAAGCTATCGAGCGGAACTTGGGTTCCAAAATCTTTGCCAGAGATCTCTCTGCCAGACGAGAGTCAAATGCCGAAGCCTGGGATTTTGAGTAAGATTGAGAGGTTCTACAGACAGCTGTACACATCACTGTAGGAACCAGACACAAGTGTGAGTAACGATCCAAGAGCAAGTCTTATCCCACACTATTTCAATGATATCCCGAACGTCAGTCTGAGCGAGATTAGAGTGGCTCTTCAGCACCTTAAAAAAGCAAGGCAAACGGCAAGGTGAGGATGGAATTACAGCGGAGCTTCTGAAAGCGGGTAGAAAACCAGTACTTGAAATCCTTCAGAAGTTCTTTAATTCCTTCCTCCATGCGTGCATCGGAATTGCGTTGATCTTGGTCTTCAAGAAAGGCGACAACGCTCTCTTGAAGAACTACTGATTGATTTCTCTTTTGAGCCGCGTCTAGGTGCTGTTTTCGACAATCATTTGTTACGAATCGTCTCGCACGCAGACTCGACTACTTTCAGCCTCCCGAACAAGCCGCTTTATGAAAGAATTATAGCACCATAGACCACATACATACCCTTCGATAAATTGTACAGAAGACCGAAAAGTTCAATCTGCCACTTTGCCTTGAGTATGTGGATTATGAGAAAGCATTTGATTCCGTCGAAATTTGGGCGGTGCTGCAGTCCCTTTATCGGTGCCAAGTTGACTATCGGTATATCGAAGTGCTCAAGTGTTTGTACAGTAGGGTTACAATGGCTCTCTGAGTACAGAATCAGAGTACGAAATCTATTCAACTGCAGAGAGGTGTAAGACAGAGTAACGTAATATCCCCGAAACTTCACCGCTGCGTTGGAAGACGTTTTCAAGCTACTGGACTGGAAAGGATACGGTATTAACGTCAATGGCGAGTATATCACTCACCTTCGATTTGCCGACGATATAGTCCTTACGGCAGAATCGCTGGAGGATCTGCAATAATCGATTACATCAATTAATTTAAAACAAATCAGCACACAGTCCAAAAAAAATTAACCATAAAAGGACATCTTTCATCAACATCAGTACATACACTTTATGGTAGTTGTTCTAGTATTAAATAAATCGTTTGAATAGAACATTTTTTATGCATGCAGGTTTGACCATGAGCAACGAGTATAGTCTGGAGGACATCTTTGATATGAGAAGAGTATAATTGTTTACTCTTTGTTTGTGATTTAAAATTTATTCGTTTTTGGCTAATCATTGTTTTAAGTGTAAATGTAAAAAATTGTTGGAACAATTTAATATTTAAAAAAATATTGCAAAATAGTTAATCATCCTTAAGTTTTCAACCTAAAGGATGGAACTCAAATGGGACCACTATTGTAGTAAAATCGGTTCACATATGATGAAATTGAGAACCTCCACCAGTTTTGATTAAATAATTTTCAAAATTCATCCAGTAGTTGCATAGCTGGCTCAAACTTAAATTCTTTTGTTTGCCATATTTGGGTAATTAGGTATTTTTTCCTGTGGCTTTGCTTGCATTAATTTACTGTTTATTTGCTGTTCTAGATTATAGTATCATATTTTAATAGTCTAGAATAAACAGGAGAGAAAAAAGTAGAAGGTCCTCTTCTTCTCCCTTGAAGTATTTTAGAGATTTCTTCTAAGTGCAACAGTGCATTTACTGATTTATTTTAGGTTGAGGGGTATGAGACCAGTTGTTATAATTATATTGTATGATTTAAGAGAGATAAATGCTAAACAATATAATTGATATTTATATATTATTGATATAATAAAACTTTATTCATGTTTTATAATTCTACTAGCTCGCCAGGCAGACGTTGTTCTGCCCTTTCCAACGACCCTTCTTACAAAAATCCTTAAATTCGCAATAAAAAAATTTGAGGGTCATTTAGCGGGATAAAAAGTATCCTATCTCTCAAGTTGGACCAAAACGCACACAGTGTGCAAAATTTCATTGAAATCAGTTCAGTAGTTTAGGATTCCATCGCGGACAAACAACGTGACACGTAATTTTTATATATAAGGATAAACATACCATATTAAGACGAATAAATGTGTAGTAAATGTTTTGCTCTATATCAGATTATTTATTTGCTGTTATTCCATTATTCATGAATAATGTGAGAATGTAATAAGAATTTGAAAACTACAGAAAACGACAAATCACTGAATCTAAATTTTGAATATTAAATGTATAATGCGATGTATCTAGACTCAAGAGGCTAGAGTACTAATGAATTGTTATACATCATATAACAGTAGTAAAAATGAATATTATGTATTTATATTGCATCTAAGATAAACAGGGACAAGAGAAAAATCATGTCTAACCTATACTGGTAGTTGTTGGAAACACTACGCTTCAAGTTGTTGACAAGTGTGTGATTTATAAGTTTTAAGACAAACATGTGGTGGGTCTTTAGGACTCCCTGACATTTTTTTATAACATTGCAAATTTTTTAACGTATGGTCCAACATTCACTAAATTATCAATTATTTTTAGGGTTTCATTTACTATTATCATGATCTACAGACAAAATTATTACTGCACAAGAACAATAGAAACTTTCTCATATTTGCTGATGATAATGATCGCTAATATTTTTAGTTAGATGAAGAAGTTAGCCTTTCTAATAGTGTAAATCGCTCTAACAATCTTTCTCTTTGTACTCCAGAACGTTCATCCTCCATCAATAAATCAATATCTGTTTCAGCTGTACGGTTGTAGAACTCATTGCTTCTAACATAATATACGCCGTGCTCAATCCCTTTTTTCTTCAAAGGTCTACTTAAAGCTTGGAATTCTAATATTTTCTCTTTACTTGGAACTCTAATATTTTCCATCATACTTCCCGTCATTTCTTGTATCTATCTTTCTTTCCTAACTGTCACCATCTTGTGATTTTTTTTTAACTAAACTGTATAATACACACATTCCTCCAAACCATTTGTTGTGAACAATTATTTGCGTAAAAGGGTTGTCTCGAAGAAATTGAAGAAAAGTAACCGAATGACTGAAAGACAAAGAACAACCAAAACTTGTGAGCTAGATTTGAAATTTGGAGTAAACATTGCTTCAGTAGCGTAAAAATGTATAAGGGGGGAATTTTGGGAAATTCCCAAAGGCATGTGATCAATGCAGGTTAGAACAGTATTACGTAGCAGTGACATTAAACTATGCTTCACCACACATTAGCGACTCGTGAAAAAATACTTTCAATGAGGATCCACGACTTTTCTGCCATCAGGGCTCCCTGTATCGAGTTATTGTGCCATGAACACAAGTCTTCGATAACTTCAATTGTAAAGCAATCTCACGTTCGGATTTGCCTTCATTATGTAAAACAACGAGGGCAGAAGGCACTTCACTGCTAATTTCGCCTGCTTTTCCATTTTAAGACGTCTTCACTGTAGAAACCACAAGTTTAGACTAATTGAGATTGTTTGTGAACAAAACCATGTAAACTCTGGTAATAATAAGTCGGGAACGCGTATTTTTAGAAGCTAAATATTCCTAATTATTGACTAATGAGAAACAAAATCAAAGCAATTAGTTATTATCCCATCATAAATATATTATTACGACTCTACCACCTGGCTATAACGCAGCGTTTGCCGGTGTTTGAAAACAATACATGTTTAATGTCCAATAACTTGAAAGTAAATAAAAGAATGACTTCTTTAGATATTCGATATTAACAGTAGAATATGCAGGTGTACATTTCTTTTATTTATCGTATGGGATTTCGTTACAATTTATACATAATTATGTTGTTTAAGTGTGGTCTTAAACTTTTAGCCGGCAGTGTAGATAGCGAATTCCTTAACCAAATTTAATTTTAAGCAATAAATTTAAATTTACATATCATATAAATAGTCATATTGTTGTACTAGACAATACATAAACAGTATAACAAGCATTTTTATAAGCACACAATAGTGCATGCACATGCCAGGTTATAAACACTTTTTAAATAATAATTATTCTATTTTTTTTAAACGTTACCCCTGCATTAAGATTTTCTCTTGTATCGTGGAGGTCGTTTACGAATATAAATTGCATAAGGACAAACATCCATATCCAGAATAATTATTTGTAGGTCATACAAATACTTGTTCCGTACGGGATTCGAACCCGCGGCTCTTAGCGCCGCAACTCAATGCTAAGCCACTGCACCACGAGGCCGTCAAATAAATAATAAAGAATTGTAATATACAATTGATATTATGTGCATGCTCTAACTTGCAGTCCCGTATGCTGATGTCTACGCTTGGCACACGCTACGTGGTCATTATTCGTAAAGACTTCGGTTTTTGGCTGTTTATTAAAATTTTCGGCCGTATTCGTTGGTGCTTTTTCGGTCGTAGGTGGCCGAAGACACTAACTTTGACTTTGTTTTATAAGTCTTGACTGGGTGCCTTTTCATTTTATTGATTTTTCAATTTCTTGTTACAGAATAATATTACGAAAACTGCTGATACCATAATATCGTCACGGAGCATCTGGATAAGGCGCTGCTCGGCGGTGCCAAGCACTTCAATGAAACATATATGCAAGTTCTGTCTGTTGAAAATGCAAAGTAAGCTGACATTTAGCTATTATTTATAAATCGTATACTGTAGGTTGCCTTAACATTCTTCTTATTATGCATTAACCGAGTTCATAAAAATATTTGACGAGTATGTTTTTAATTTTTGTTCCGATTTCTCGAAAACTGTTTAGTAGGCTATACTTCAGGACTAATCCCATGTGAATATTAAGAAAAAGTTCCATCCATGAGGGCGGAAAAATAGGGATTGAAGATTTTAATGTCTCTATTATCTATATAATTAATACACTAGTTGTTAACTTGAATTTGTGATTGTCCTTAGACCACTGAAAAGGGTTAAACTTCTTTTAATAAAAAGTGAAACAGACTTCAACAATAAAAAGAGTAATTTCTACATAATTCCTGGACCAATGGAGTGGCTTGAATGTCATTAACCAACTCATTTTATTACTTATTAACGGCCCGCCCTGGCTTTGCCCAGGTTTAACAATTATTTATATTAAATATTAGGTAAAAAGTTAGTTACAGCCCATATACGTGCCACTGCTGGGCACTGTCCTCCTCTCATTTCTAAGAGGGTTTTAGGGCAAGGAAATATACGCCACTCTGCCCCAATGCGTGTTGGCAATATTAGGTAGGTAGGTAAAATTTATTTACAACTTCACGGTATACTACTTCATTTTTTGTTCCGTTTTTTTTAAGTATTAAAATAAATAAATTCTCCTCATTCCCTGACCCACAGAGTTCAACATATAATTACCCATGAGTAAAGCAATCTTCTCTAAAGTCAAATCCAATATATTTGTATGTTTGACCTTGAGATTTGTTGATGGTGGTGGCGAAAGCAATTTTTATTGGAAACTGTAATCGCAATACTCTTTCGATTATCTGCGGTGTATCCTTAATTTATGGTATCATTTGATAATGGCATACCGCCACCGTAATTCTGCTATCTGTGCAATAAATCAATGGTATCTCAAGGTCCACAAAATAACAAAATTGTCATGTCATGTTCGTCGTCCTCAATTAAGCAGAGTTTGCAGGCTGCTTGGTAGATGGCATGACCTGTCTTGATAACTGTCAAAAAAAATGGAAATATGTTGGACCGCGAACATGTTGTAAAAGATTCCTTAAATGAAAGCATACAGATTGGCCATGATGAACACTGTACATTCTTCCAAGAACAGAATTTATCGTAATCCCGGGATGCCGTTCTCGATTTCTTTGCGATTTGTTCTTTGCACATGTGTAGTACTGAGAGACTCGAGGTATAACAGTCTTCGCGAAATTGTCTGTACTACTACAAAAATAAAAGAAGCCGTAAGTATTGTTGCAGGAGGGCTTTTAATTCTTTATTGGAGATTGTTTTCTGTGAAATACACTTTCTGCAGTTTTCTAGGTGCACCGCTAAATGGGTTACTGTTGGATGCATCTCATGAACTTAAGAATTTTTCAAACAGCTAATATAAAGGCTATTTAAATAAGTTTTGATCTCATTTTGTTTGTTTTCTACACAGACAAGTGGACTGGTCGGATCTTTTGTTGATACTTTTTTTAACGTATTATATAGCTTGACCACAAGGTGGACCACCTGGTGGTATTTTTTTATAGGATAGGGTGACAAATGAACACACAGTCCACTTGATGGCAAGTGGTTGCTGTGACCCATAGACATCCATATTTATCCTCAATAAAGAATCAAAATGCAGATGCGTCGTCACCCGTGAGGACTAAAATGGAATGCCTCTTTTCCAGTAAAATGGGTCTCCGGTTCTCTACACTCACCATACGAAACACAGCAGCGTTAAGCTGCTATTTTACGGTGGTTTTCTGTGAGAGTGTGGTCCTTTCTAGGTCGAGCCGATCCATTCGTGCTACAATTATACTACTAATATAGTTACAGCATGGCTCTACCAAGTGTAAAAAAGTGTAAGTAAAAGTGGTAAGTAGTGATGTAGCCCTAGATGGTAAATAGCACTGTCCTAGCGCAACAAAAGCCTATTTACTTTTGCCTTGAAGACACCCAAATTGTATTCGGAAATAGAAACACCGGCAAATTATTCCACTCCTTTGCTGTACGCATTACAAAAGATGAAGCAAACTTTGGTTCTTAATGCGTGGAATATCGTCAACAAAGGGGTGAAGACTCGCCGATTGTCTAATTGTCCGATGGCGGAAATGAGAGGAAGGAATAAAGCATGTAATTTCTGTGCACACTCCGATATGCATCCTATAGAATATCGAGAGGCTGGCTACTCTGAGCCTGTGCTCGAGGGTTACAAGATTGGTTTCAACCAAATGAAGGTTACCAATGAGCCTCTTAGCACATCTCTTCATTGATATATATTTAATCGCTTAGACTGATTGACAGTACTCAATATTAATGTGTGCTTTAAAGGTTGTGGTCTATACCAGTCTATACAGAGGAATATGGAACTACCCATTTATTATTAACAGCCACCATGATTATGTTATCGCGCGAAAGTTTAAATATAAAAATAGTTCTGTGAGTTATTCTTAGAAGTTAGACATATTATGCTGTCGCGGATTTTTTTAGAACTTCTCAAGGAGGAACAATTCAGCCATAGATTATTTTCGTGCAATTTTAACTATTGACGAAGTGCACGCCATAGAAGTAGAAGCTCCAAATAGGCACGAATTTTTCGGACTTAATTGATGAATATCATTGTAACTTTCAGTCATAATATACATATAAACATCGCCTATGTCCATTTGAAATAGCGCACCTTTGAAATGGTGAAAGAAATTTTCGAATAGTTGCAGTGGTTCCCACTTAAGATTACCCTCCACGTATTTGTATAGATTCCCATTTATGAAAGAAAAGTAATATTTTCAAAACACATATTTTGATTTTTGTGATTTGTATTCTTAGAATTTTAAAAATAAAATTTTTATCAAAACAGTCGTTGATAAGACGATGGTTCATAGGTTCATAACTATGCTAGGATCTGAAAGGTGGCGGTGTATTCAGGTTATTCTATATGTGTGCACCTGGATGATTCATATTCACATAATAACATATATTGTGAATATGTATATAATATATAACACAATATGATACATAACAACATATGTTATTTTTGAATATGAATCATGTGGTTTAGTGTCAAATAAATACAAAACCTGAAGGTGGCGCTGTTTGTATGTATATAAATACGGAATAAACCAGTATCGAAACCGGACTAAATGCGGAGTTTTTAACCATAACAATAATGTACATATATTCTCCTGCTCCATTAAGTAAGTATCACACAATTCACTTTTTCTCAGTTTTATACAAGACCCTAAATATAATTGAGGAATCAAATTCATCGCCTATCATCGACCTATATATTGTAATAATAAAAAAAAAAATATTCTTTTGTTCATAGATAAACATAAGTTATAGCATAATTCCCACGTGGGTTGACAACCGCAGTTTTTTTATATTTAGTCGTTATTAGGAAGATGCTTCTGCCCATCTCCTTATTTGCCGCCACTACACGGTATATATAGTTCATTGCTCAGCTATTATCGGAATCTTCGTGGACATATTTTAAAAATAGTAAAACATGCCAAATTTCCAGCTCTGTGAACTTGGAACCCGAATTCAAAAAATGCTTCTTCACAATTTAAGACTTATGATAGAATAATTGTGTTATTACAATCATCTACAAACGATGCTGAATGCAATCATGTTTCATGGAAAATTACAACTTTTAGTAATTATCAGAAAATTTTTAGGACTACAAACGAATAAACGGTATTACAATCATCTGCGTCATTTGTAGTTTATTCGGGTGATAGATTTTTTTTATAATAATATCTTTCAAGATTCAGGTCTGATAATAAAAAAAAAATTAGCATTACAATCATCTACAAATGATTCTTAACGCATTGGTAATCAAGATTTTTCAAAAATTATCATATTTCATGAAAAATTACAACTTTTAGTAATTATCAGAAGATTTTAGGACTACAAACAAATAAACGGTATTACAAACATCTGTGTCATTTGTAGATCATTCGGGTGATAGATTTTTTAAATAATAATATCTTTCAGATTCAGGTCCGGTAATAAAATTTTTTTTAGTATTACAATCATCTACAAACGATCCTTAACCCATTGGTAATTGGAAATTGGTTCAGAAATTATCATATTTCATGAAAATTTACAACCTTTACTGATTTTTAGAAGATTTTCCAGGACTACAAACGAATGAAGGTTATTACAATCATCTGCGTTGTTTGTAGAATATGTATCAATTATTTTATTTTGTATTTCTTTTAGTTCGGGTTCGAAGTTCACAGAGCTCAAATTTCCTTCTAAATATCTTGGTATGCTAAGATTGGGACATAATTTCATGCCTACTCATCGCTTGCAACTTTTCAGCTTGTCGTTTTTAAGATGCTGGGTTGGTCTTCCTATCTCGCTCAGACTAACGTCCGGGATATTACCGAAATAGTATCGAATGAGACTACTTGATGATGTATGAGTTCCGTTGCCTGTACGCCGTCATATCAGTTGATGACTGCAGTTTCTGATTGATTGGAAAGTGTTTGAGTTCTTCTTGTGTTGTGTGTATTACAGTGTCGACTGAATCCTCCAAGGATGCAGTCGGTATAATGTGTTCGAATATGTGTATCAACAAAAAAAAAACAAGAAGTGGTCCAAACTATCAACAGTTATATTATTAGCCGTATTTCTTACAACATAAGAAACAAAAAAAACCCTGTTGTCTCGGCGAGATTTTATCTAAACATAATTGACAAGTGAAGCTGGCTGCCTGAATCGCTCGCTAAGACGAGACTAGGCCGAAACGCATATAATATCTTATTTACTTTTAGTATTTGTACTGATTTTAAAGATAACATGTGTGGAGTGGGCTAAGCCCACGCTGGCCTTTTTATACTTGTCATGAAATAAGAGACCATCTCATGGAGCCCTGGCTATGTCAGCAATTACAAGCGGTGACACTAAAGCGTGATATCAGGACCATGATACAGGATATTCTTGGGGATTCTTCATATATAGATGCTCTTGTTCATTCTACGTTGGGTGTGCGTAAAATGTTATTATCTATGTTCGTCGAAAGCTCGTATGATCATGTAATACCGTTGCATGAAATGCAGGAATGCAATTTGTGGCACCCATTATATTGACATAATTATGTAATAAGTGTTTGTATTAATGTTTGACTTAATATTTTATTTTTGATTAGTTCCTGCTTAACCTAACTTTAGTGCTATGTAACAAGCTTCTAATTTTATTAGATTATTTTGGTGATATTAATGTTTTTAATGCGTAGATCGCTCGACGAATTTTTAGTTATATTGTAACTGTAAAATCAGTTTCGTTATCTAGGGTTAAAATAATGAAATAATAAACGATTGTCGAATGGACGACGTCGATGCATAGCGCGACTGGACAGGCGGCGGGAGAAAAACGAGATATCATGTGTCTCGCCAACACTACGCGCAAATTTTAAAACTTTTATATTGACTATTTAGTCCGGGTAGGTGAGAAAATGTTAAGCAAATCTTACAGATGTATTCATTTTTGCTGTCATAATTATTAATCAAAGTACAGACAGTCCCAATCGAGGGTGAATCGGGACGTGTCACCAGGCCTCTGAAAATCGGGACACGTATCAAGAAGTTCAATTATCGTAAATTGAAATTAATGCAATATTTTATATACAAATAAACTGCTCTAATTTTATTATAATTCATATAGTAACTACAAAAGCCCTTAAGAAAATTAGTATTATGAACTAGGTTAGATAATTTCTAATTCATTACTGTAATCAAACTCCATTGAATCGGGTTGGTTATCTTGGCGACACAGTGACGGCAGAAGCGGTTGGCGGTCTCCATGACGACACCGGTGGATCTGTGTATATCTTCGCGGAGCAGCTAACACGCGATCAATCCCAGGCGAAGGAAACCCGCACCCACCTCCGCCGCCTCTGCCATGGTCGCGCAGTTCTCTTGCGCAGTTGGCCCCAGAGAATTCATAAATAATTGAATGTTATCTTCAGTACAACTTCATTGTACAAGGAAATGTTGTTAAACAAAAGAAATTATATAGTCATTACATTTCCATACCTAATATAAATAATTCTGGAAAATTAAAACGTTTACTTGAATAATAACAAGATATGGTTAACTTTAGGAGGATATACGGGCTGCAAGAAATTAAGAGAATATTTTAAATTACCTATCCCTGTCGCGCTTTGCCCGAATGACTGAGCTAGATAACCGAAAGAGATAATCGCAGCTAGGACTGATTGTACCTAGGAAAAAATGACGCAATCATTCGTTTCCACCTCAAACACTGGACAAATTTTCTTTTCAAGAAAAATATATGGGTTGTTCTATGTATGTATGTTTATCTTTTATTTTAAAATTTGTTTACTGAATGTTATAAAGCGCCGGTATAACTTGTCAGTTTTAGTAATTAAAGAATGCTCCTAGTTTTTAATGGAAATAAAAACGAATGTAATATAAAAATTCTCGTGTCGCGGTGTTTGTTACCAAACTCCTCCGAAACGGCTGAACCGATTTGTATGAAATTTCGTGTGCATATCGGGTAGGTCTGAGAATCGGCCAACATCTATTTTTCAAACCCCTAGATGATAAGGGTTTCACCCCTACCTCTAAATATTTTTTTTATTTATTGACAATTTTTTTTATTTTTATTTTATTATGATTTAGCATTGAAAAATACATAAAACTTCAAATGCTCACCCTTCTACGATCAACCCCTGTTTTTTAATCGCGATTTTTAAAACTAAAAAATATTTCCTAGAAATAATGTATATGAGAAATCAACGTTTGCCGGGTCAGCTAGTAATCTAATATATAAATATTAATATTTGATTTTTCGTATTTATGCGCAGGCATACCGTTCATAAGATTTGCGGTAAAACTTTGTCACCTTATTGCTTGCACTTGCGCGAAGGTTATTGGAATAATAATATAATTAACGTACAGTAGATGGCGCGCGTATCGTACCGACAAATTTATTTGAAAGTGAGAGTATCATTCAATTTCAATGAATGTATTATTATTCCTAATTAAACAATATAAAACTTCCTAATTTAAAACGATATTTCCACGATTGTTTCTTCTGCGGCAGCAACGCGCCGGGTACCAGCTAGTATAAAATAAAATAAATTTCCACATAACAGTGTATAGGAGAATGAAAACACCGACTTCTGGAGCTATAATGTGGATATTATATTATTGTTTGTAGTTCCTTGTAGTCGGTCTTTACTTTTTATTAAATTTTAAGTTTTAGGCCATATTGAGTGGACGAAGGAGGAATATTACAAGCTCAAGGTACAAAATGTCGCCTTACATAACACATTACATTAAAAACTGCACCCCTATTTTCCACTTGCACTTGCTGTGCACTTGCTGTTATATTGTGAGTTTACATGGGGAGTTCTTAAATTACTGTTAGAGATTGTGATACGTGAAATATTTCTACTTCAATTCGGATTATTGTTAATTTTTAGTTATATTTATAGAACGTGTATTTACATAGTGGTTTAAATAATAATTTGTATCCATTATTTTAACGGAAAAGCATTTGACCTTGACCCCTCGGAGCATAGGCCTAACCTGCCCCAAAAGACTTCAGTTGAAAATAAGTGGTCGATATTAGCGAGGATCGAGTTCGCGTCTGCGCTCCATCAACTTTCCACCTAATCGATCTGCCCGCCCACGTGAAGCAACGCATTTGCGGGGATTCTTTGCGAGTTCATATTATAGCATCACTTACCATCTCATGCTATTTGATCTTGAATAAAAGTGGTAGCTACCTAATACTTCATTAAAACATATTTACAACCATCTCTACTTTATAAAGTAGGCAGGAAAACCTGCGCCACGCCTCGAATCTCATTTATTCAAAATTTGTCATATGAGCAACAAAATATTTTTGTAATATTCCGTACTCCAATTATTGCATTCAAATTTGCTAAAAGTGAAATAATAAGTAAATTATTGCAAAAAAATTATATAGTCCGTAACTCGTACGTGTTTTTACTAGAATGCAGTTCATGTAAAAGTGGACAATTTATTTCAGCAACCTATTTATTAAGACCAGAAATTATTATTTGTTAAAATACAGACAGGTCTAGCATTTACAACTTAGCTATAATATTAGCAGGACATATGGCCAAATACACAAACGCTATTGAATTTTATGATGTCGTTAAGTCTCGTGGTGTCATAGTCACTTTGACTTAAAGTGATACTTTTAACTCTAAATTGAGCAGCATTTCAATATTTGGGCAATAGAAATGGACATCATTAAGTATCTAGCCAAAAATATTATGCGCGCATTACCCGCGAAGAAGAGTACCAGTGTATCGTAGCATTCATACTTATTTATGTTGACTGAGATGAAAATATAATTAATGCCAATTTTAGGCATACTATTTTAATTCTCATGCATGAATGAATTAAATTGATTGACCGGCTAACAACGGCCTGTCGTACAAAAAGAGCTGTAGTTGTAACACCATCGGCTGATCGCGATCGCATCGAAATTTTGTGTCTCATCACACATTTTAAAACTGGCCAATTTAATGAGCGTCTTTATACATAAAAGCGTCGCTTATACATAAAACACTCATGTTGTTGTAGCTCGTCGATAGTTCAGCCGGCCGATGACTTTAGCTTCCATGCGCGCGTAACCTAAGTATGTCGCAGTTTTATGGTAAAATCAGGTTTTTGATCCAAAACCTAGGCTTTTGATCAAGAACCGGAAGAATTTTCTCATATACATTATTATTACTTAATCTTATCATTAACCTGAAAAAAATCATGTTTTTTGATCAAAAACCTGAACTTGTTTAGATTTATGATTAAATTTAAGGTTAGGTTGATTTTATCATAAAACTAATTTAGTCTAGGTTAGTTTTTGTCAGGACTGGACTGGATTTTCTCTGGTTTATGATAACATAAAGTAGTAATTTTGTTTTGTTCCGGTTCTTGATTAAAAAACTAGGTTTTATCATAAACCTGCGACATATACATGAATATAGTAATAGTCTACATATGGATATAGTAAGTAAAAGTAATAATAGAATATATTATATACTATTGTAATAGTATATAAATCTGCTAGCTGGCCCGCCAGATGTCCCACTCTTCTGGTAGCCTTCTGGCGCCTTGAGATTCACTGCGAATAGGGTATTTTGCACAATGTGAAAAAATATAAAAATACTTATTTATAATGTTGAATTCTATTCATTAAAATACGTTATAAATTTTACAATTATATTTTAAGAATATTTTTTAATCTGTGCCTAAAAACGTCCAAAACGCTATACACCATATAGATTCCGTCGTGACGTCACTTGTATAATAAAAAAGCTAATGTGCTGTGTTATTTCGAAACTTTTCAAGTTCACGTTCACGTTCTGTTGCTGATGTAGTACTTCAGGTTATGTAACTTTTTATTCCTTCCTCCGTGGTTCCCATCGGAGGCAGATCTAAGTCATGGTTTAGTCGCTCCCGTAAAATAGCATCACGCTACAAGCAGGAGTGCTACCGAAACTGGACTGACGCATCAATGTCCCGGGATGTAAACACCAGCGCCCTTAAGAAAAGTACAATTCCGCCGCCAGGTCCTTCAAAACAGTCATTGCCAAAGCAAATTCATGCCATTTCAGGCCCATGCCGCAAAGGAGAAAACCGATCTGCTAGACTCTTTCTTTGCATCCAACTCGAATCTCGATGACGGGGGGAACACACCGTCGACTATACCGCGGTGTGAGTGCTACATGCCGGATGTGCGGTTCTCACAGCGCTCGGTCCGCAAATCACTCCTCTCCCTGGACATCCACAAGGCGAGTGGGCCTGACGGAATCCCTCAATTGTGCTGAAGACGTGTGCTCCGGAATTGGCATCGGTTCTAACGCGTCTTTTCCAGTACTCGTACTCCCTAGGCGTAGTCCCGAAATCATGAAAGATGACTTTTGTCCACCCGATCCCTAAAAAAAGCGACCGCTTAGAACCGTCTAACTACAGGTCTATCGCCACCACCTCCTTGTTCTCCAAAATAATGGAATCCATTATAAACTGCCAGCTCATACGGTACCTTGAGGATAACTAACTGATTAGTGACCGCCAATACGGATTTCGTCGGGGTCGATCAGCTGGTGATTTTCTGGTCTACCCCACTCATAGATGGGCGGAGGCTGTCGAGTCCAAGGGGAAGGCATTGGCCGTTAGTTTGGACATTGCGAAGGCCTTCGATCGAATTTGGCTCAAAGCGCTTCTTTCGAAGCTCCCTTCTTTTCGGCTTCCCGAGAAATTGTGCAATTGGATCACCAGCTTTCTTGCAGATCGGAGCATCAAGGTCGTTGTGTCGGTGTTCCGCAAGGCTGCATGCTGTCACCAACGCTGTTTCTTCTGCATATCAATGATATATAGCAAACCGGTAACATTCATTGCTATGCGGATGACAGCACTGGTGATGCTCTATTTGAGTTGCCTCAGCCAGTATCAAAATTCTTGGCGTCGACATATCGAGTGACGTGTAGTTTCGTGGTCACTTGAAAGAGAAGGCCAAATCGGCCTCTTAAAAACTTGGCGTGCTCAGCCGAGCGGGACAGTATTTCGTGCCGGCACACCGTCTGCAACTTTACAAGGCGCAGGTTCGGTATCACACGGAATACTGTTCCCATCTCTGGGCTGGCGCTCCCCAGTGCCAGTGCAGCTCCTTCCACTTGACCGCATCCAGCGCAGAGCAGCTCGAATCGTCGACGACTGAGTTTTTTCAGTCGCTAAATTTTAACGAATGCACATCGCAGCAAAGCTCCCGATACCATCCACGCCATCTGAATGCTTGGCAGTCCACCACTGTACGTTTCACTAGGAGTTTTCTTCCGCGTACGACCTCTCTGTGGAATAGCTTACCACCGGCGATTTTTCCGGACCTATACGACTTAGGGACCTTTAATAAAAGAGCTTACTCCTTTTTAAAAGGCCGGCAACGCATCTGCAATTCCCTTGGTGTTGCAGTTGTTCATGGGCGGCAGTAGTCACTTACCATCAGGTGAGCCGTATGCCCGTTTGCCCCGTCTCCTATATAAAAAAAGTCAATCATCCCCATAAAATGAAATAGTTTCATACAAACTGTAACACCCAATTTCACTCCCTTAGAGGGTTGAATTTTTCAAAATCATTTTTTAGTGGATGACTACGCTAAATAAAAGGCAGCTTACGCCAAATTTTAGATTTCTAAGTCTAGCTGTTTTTGGGCTGTGCGTTGATAGATGAGTCAGTCACTCAGGACATAGATAGACTATAGATTAACTAGCTTTTCGCCTTGCGGTGTTGTTCAATAAATTATTTTCTGGTACAGGTATACACTTGTGGAAATCCTTGCCTCTACTTATTCGCAATCCCTATTTTCTAAAAAAATCTACTAAAAACTTTATTACTTGAAACTCTAATATTTAACATTATACTTGCTATCCTTTCTTGTATTTCTATTTTACTTTCCTCAACTGTCATCATCTAGTTTTTATTTTAATTTAATTTTTTTATGTTAATTGTATAATATCTAGCCATTAAACGGCTGTTTTCATCCAAAGTCTATCAGTGTTTCGAGTCAATCGCCCAGTAAATTAAAAGGTTTCATAAAACTGTTAATTGCATGTTATATTAAATTAGATTGTTTAGTGCGATTGCCAAGTTAATCTATTTATTTATAACATAAAAGGTTTTTAAAATTGATATTGTCACTATAAGATGTTAGGTTAGCTACGTACGTAATAACTTGAGACAGAAGGACCCTTAAGTAGTGACTGAATAAATTAACATGGATCTCACTACTTTTTACGGTGAAAGAACTCAGTTGCGAGACTTAGTTTTTTTTTTTACATGTTTTTGATGCCATTTCACTTTACCTTTCGGGTCAAGATTTTGACATTGTAGGGTTTGAGTTTAAAAATATATATTTTCTCTATTTAAGAAATAAGTGTCATACTATTTTGGAATCCAGAATAACATAGGATTTTTAAGTTAAGTGTTGTTTAATTTTAGACTGTAATTTACAGAGGGGTTATACAGGGTCAAAAAAATTAAGCATAGTAAAGATTTATAATCGAAACGAAAGATCATCATAGGTTATCAGTTTTCTGCCTATATATTTTTTAAAGTGCATGACTAAGTTTTTTTTTAATTTTTCTGATATCTTTTGGCACCTAGTTACCCGTTTCGCTTGACGTTAATTTTTGGGGTATTATATAAAAATATTATATAAGTAGGTACTATAAAAAAGCAAAATCGGTTTAGTGAAATTCACTTTGAGGTTATTGTTTCCATGACATAGATAAAATATACAAATTATCTTAATTCAGTGAGTTAGGTTCGGTCTTGGTGATGGCGCGAATGAAAACTGGTAGTGATCACTGAATAGTGATAGGCACACTGAACTGCAGCGTTAAGTTGGGGAGTTTGTGTCTTATGAACTCATTGCTCCGTTCCCCTCGTGCTCCATCCAAAGTTCTGAATACCGACAGCTCGATTTATATAATCGTTTTGAGTCCCTAGAAGATTACAGTGGACGATATAATAGACAAGCTCATGGAAATTGTCTGTGTACTGTCTGATCCACGAAATCTCATCACATGCTTAATCTCAAGGTTGTTAGAACTGAAACTGCAGTCTTAGTTAAATATGACATCTATCCCGGACGTCATTGTCAACGAGATTAAAATTAGTCTCCAGCACGTTAAAATGTTAGATAATGACCGCATTTCTACAGCATTTGTTCTATTCTCATGCTTCTTCTGCCACACCCAACTTTCACACCATACATTAAGTTAGGGACTAACATAGCATTGTCAATTGCCATACGTGCCTTTTTTGACACTGTTTCGGCACATGCTGACTACTCACTATAGATTGAAGAGAGCCCCATTTACTTTGTGTCCTAAATTTACTAGCCTTTATATATCCCTATTTTGTCTACCATTCCTGCTAAACACACATCCTTAATACAGGAACTCATCCACTTGCTCAACAAATTCCCCTTCTACTCATATCATTTTACTTATCTCCCTTTCAAAAACCGTCACTTTCGTTTTACTGGAATGAAAATGTACAGAAAATTTTAATGCCCTTTTCTATTTATGACCTGTTCATTAATGTAACGCAAAAATTAATTGATAGTCGGCGTAGTAAAGGCATTTGACGGTTAACTCACCCATTCTTAACCCACATTCTTCAGTTTTCAAAGTCCAACGGTCTCTATTTAACTGCCTTAAATATATTGAACTGCCACGGGGAAACTTCCACCTTGTCTTACTCTTTTATGGATGCCAAACTTGTTTGAGTGGGCCCCAGCGCTTACCTTAAACAAGTCCAGTTTTTCATAAATCAACCCTGACCAGTCTATCATAAGCTTTTTTTAAGTTTATAAATTCACAGAAAATTTTGTACACCCCATCCCCACCCCCTTTCTAAATCCAGTTTACTCATCCCAAAATTTTCCGTAATTTTTTTTCAAGTCCTGATGCGTCTTACAGATTTATTAATAGTTACTACGTAACTATAACGGATTTGCACCAGTCTCCCGATACTCTCTTAAGTTCCCGGCATAAATTATATAAAGTGTATAGCAGCAGCAGGCCTGTTGCTAGTCCCTCTCTAGCCCTCAGTATTTCTAGTTATACTCTATCATATACAGCTGCTTAACATGTTTTCATGCTTTTCATTGCTTTCATTATTTAATCTATTCTTACGTCACTACCTTGTTCCTCTTCTTTCGGAGTTTCTAGTTCATTTAATTCAGATGTCCCCTTACACTTAAACACGCTTTCAAAATTTCGTTATTTAAAATACAGCCATTCTCGTCTCGTATGGCATACATTCTAGTCTGTTTTGAGTTTCCTCTGACAGTTTTTACGAGTTTCCAGAACATTTTAATATTTATTTGGAAGCTGTTAGATATTCTTTTGGCTGATGGACAAAGCAAAGGTCATGTAACGTTCATTACTCACCTATGCAAGTAGACCTAAAACAAATTGTCCGACTAGTTAAGTACAACTTTGATTAAAATCGAGAGGTCAATCGACGGAACGAGCTCGATTGGGCAGCGTTCGGGAGATTATGTCACATATTCTCGTCAAGTATATCTTAAAACTTAAAAATAAGTGTGTACAATTAGTGAGTGTTGCCAGTGATAACATACATGTTATAGATCTGAGATTTGACCCTTAACTGCTTTACGTCTTCACTTCTTTAATGAGAAAGTTTAAGACCGCTATGTTATGGAGGGATTCTGTCTGGCGGCTTATGTTTAAGAAAACCGCATAGTATTTACTTTTAAGATCAAATGGCATTTATTACTATCATACAATTACTTTGTTTTATTAATTTAAATACCTAATTCATATAATTAAAATTCACCTTAATCTGCGACCATGTTCATTAAAGATGTTCTTGTAATGAGACGCAAACCTCCCGGCCCCAAACCAATATTATACACCATTTATATTCTCATAATTTATTTCATTTTATTAGATTACTTATGATCTCATGAGAATAAACCGCTACAAATTCTTATCGATATCAAGTTTTTGAAGTACGTTTCGTTAGTTAATACAGCCTAAAATTATGCTTAAATAAATGTATGGTAATAAGACTTTTATTATTATTTTCACATGGGCAATGAAACGAAAGTATACAAATCAACTTTTAGCCGTGGTAACTCATTGTGGCTAAGCGTTCGCTTACCGCCTACCAGCACTAATGTAATTATTAATAACAATTTTAAATGCTGATGAATGAATGCCTCACATTTCCTATATTCCCCAGATCGCTCCTCACACCTCACTCTTTATCCATCAGATCGGATCAACAAAAGTGCAAGCTATTTGGTGGCAAAAATAGTTAATAGGGTGGTACCTACCCTGACGAATTACGGGCAGAAAAGAAGTCCTTGCGTCTAGTATAAAACAAAATGTGATTAATGTGACATTATTGGTCGATGAATGTAAAATGTAAGAAATTGTAAGAGAAGATAAAATGTGAGACGTGAGACTAAGCCTTCAGGAGTAACATAATGTCCATGGAAGATATTCGACCAGATTCATAAAATATTTAAATTTGTATATTAAGGGGCGGTATTTCACTTTCAATTTTTTTTTATAAAATTAGGGTGACAAACGTCCGCCTGATGATAAGTGGTTGCTGTGGCCCATAGACATCTGCCTCTATCTTCCTTTGCGAATTAAAATGCAGATGCGTTGTCAGCCGTGAGGACTAAGATAGAATGCCTCTTTTCCAGTAAAAAGGGTCGCCGGTTTTCTACACTCACCATACGAAACACATCAGCATTAAGCTGCTATTTTACGCTGGTATTCTGTGAGAGCGTGGTCCTTCCCCGGTCGAGCCGACCCATTCGTGCTACAATTATACTATTAATATAGCTGCCGCATGGCTCTACCACGTAAATTGCACTTTAAAAGAAATATCTTGTATACAAATACAAAATATAAAATAAATGCTTTTTGTCTCGACATATACTCCACAGACTTTTTTTTTATTTGAAATCGCACCAAATTCACAGCGCTAAATAGTTATCTGTAAATAATTATTTGTTGGCAACAGTTTAAATTCCTTGGCGACAATCTCTACGCTATACTAAAACGTAGTGATTATATTATACTATCTACTCTGTGCGACTGTTTGACCATAGACTATTATATGTTTGACAACTAGATGGAAGTCTACGGTATGACATTGGCACTATAAAAGTAAACAATCAACAGATTAATAAGTGTTTGATATTGGCAGTATGAACTTAAACAGTGAATATTTTATTTTATTTCATGTATTTGTAACACATAGTAATATGTATACGTTCTGCACTCCTTCTCCATGAAAACTTGAAATATGCCAAATCTCACAATCCTTCGTGTGCGCAATACAAGGGTTACAAAGTTTTCTCTTCACTTATTAATACATAGATTATCCGCAATGTCCATCAATGCAGAAGAGGACCGCTTTTGTATAAACCATATTATATTATTCAACTTTAATTATGTTGGCCAAACATTATAATGAATGTTAAATCTTTAATATTCATTACAATGTTAAAGATACCATCTGTGTGAATACCATCTGGTCATGGTCACGGGGAAAGAGGTGTTTGACTTCCTGATGCCATAATTCATGCGGACCTTCAGATTTTAATTATATTTGAGTACTAGCTGTTCACTGCGACTTCGCCCGCGTGTAATTTAGGGTTTTAATTATGTTGAGCGGAACCCTAATTGTTTTTCTAAAATATAAGTAGCCTAAGTTACTCCTTATAACATAAGCTATCTACCAGTGAAAGTCCCGTCGAAATCGGTCCAGCCGTTTCGGTTTCGGAGATCGGATTCGGTGACAGACAAAATTCTTAAACATTGTGTTTTTGTTATAAGCACCGGATATACTTTCATATGCATTTAGTAAAAAGCTGTTATTATGATATTACAAACAGACACTTCAATTTTATTTATTTGTATAGATAGAAGATTTTAGTTGATATTATGATTTTGCTAATTTTAATATCTTCTCGAAAGATCTTTGACAGATATTTTTTTAAATAGGTTAAGGGTGACAAGCGAGCACACAGTCCACCTGATGTTAAGTGGCTGCTGTGGCCCATAGACATCTGCATCCTATCCTCATTTGCAAATCAAAATATAGACGCGTTGTCACCCGTGAGGACTAAGATGGAATGCCGCTTTTCCAGTAATAAGGGTCTCCGGTTCTATACACTCACCATACGAAACAGCAGCATTAAGTTGCTATTCTGTGAAAGCGTAGTCCTTCCCCGGTCGAGCCGTCCCATTCGTGCTACAACTATACAAGTAATATAACTGCAGCACGACTCTGCCACGTTTTAGTTATTGGTGTTATGCATTATCTTGTAGAAGCTAGTAATGGTGTTGGAATCAAAATTATTGTTGTCAGAAATAGTTTTATTTATTAATAAGCATTTATTTCAACGGACTTGGCGCATTATTCAAAGAAAGGCAGTCAAATATTTCGCAACTTGAAGAACTCGTTATTGTGTATCGGACTAAAAAAAATTACGAGAGAAAATAATTTGAATTAAAATTCATTTTGCATACATACTAAAAGAAAACAATCTGTTTATGTTTATGATTATGTCAAATACTTTCGTCTTTTAATTCATAAAATTCTTGTATTGTTATTGATTTTTGTTAATGCAGCAGTAACTGAAGCGATAAATTATCTAAATAAAACTAATTTTACGGATTTTATCGCGTATATTAACTTATTTTATATTCCCGATGTTTCGGGCACTTTTCAGCACCCATGGTCACGGGGGGGGGGGAGGTACTGAGGTGTATGACGTCCCAATCTCATAGTTAACCACGGCTACCTTCAGTTTTGAATATTAATTTTTGGTCCGATCTACGCACAATGAGCTTACATTATCTTGAAGTCTTGCAGTGGTATGCTTGGGTTTGGATTTAATTGTATTACTTATAGGATCCCAAGCAAATGGCAGTACCCATTCATCTTTTCTATTGAAATTAGGATGCTTTTTAATTTCAATAGCCTCGCGAATCATCCTTAGTAGGAATCGGTGTTCTTTAGCGAGGATTTGTGGTCTATCAAATCTAATGTAGTGACGGGGGCGATCCTGTACGTGTTCACAGACTGCAGACTTCCCGGAACGTCGATTCTTCACATCAGCTATGTGTTCCTTAACGCGGGTTTTTATGGATCTTTTAGTTTGTCCTGTATAAGAGAGACCACATTCAAGCTTGTACACTCCTGCATCTTGCAGAGGAATATTACACTTGACTGATGGTAAAAACTGACTAATCTTCTTCGGCGGCTTGAAGTATGTTTTAATGGAAGCACGCTTCAAGACGTAGCCAATCTTGTCAGTGACACCTCTGACATATGGCAGTACAGGAGACACTAGCTCGACTGTGGCCGGCTTCACTCGTTCAATGTGACGTAGGCGCGGGACCCGAAGCTTATTGTCGTGCAAAACTTGCTGGACGTGTTGGAACTCGGTGGCCAGGTGTCACAGATCCCTCGTGCTCTCTGAAACAAAGATTTACCCACGGTAGCTAACTGTGAAGGATGGTGGTGAGAATCACCGTTTAAATATCTATCTGTATAGGCCTTTTTTCTATACACAGTGTGGCTCAAGGTGTTATCAGGATTCCGAATTACTAACACATCTAGAAAAGCTAAAGAATTGTTTGCCTCTAACTCCATAGTGAACTGAATTTTAGAATTTAAGGAGTTAAGATGGTTTAAAAATGCAGTTACTTTATCTAAAGGTAGAATTGTGAAAGTGTTGTCTACGTACCGCTTGTAGAATCTTGGGTTTACAGGAGAAGTAAGCAGGGCTTTCTCCTCAAAGTCCTCCATAAATATATCGGCGATAATGGGAGATACAGGTGAGCCCATCGCCACTCCATCTACTTGCTTGTAAAACTCCTCCTTCCACAATAGGTAGCCAGATGTAGGGCAGTGTCTGAGTAATACTGCATATTCTACGGGCATGTTGTTTTCCTCTAGTCTTCTAGTAACAATCGAGATGCAGTCCTCAACAGGTAAGCATGTGAACAGAGACTGCACATCAAACTAACCATAGTTTCATTGTCTGCCAGATGTAGGTCTTTAATCTCGCTGACAAAATTGTAGGAATCCTTTGTGTGTGCTCTTGTATGTCCCCTGAGCGGTGAGAGTATATTCGCTAAGTGTTGAGCCAATCTGTAAGTTGGTGAATCGATTTGGCTCACTATGGGACGTAGTTGGAGCATTGGGCTTGTGTATTTTTGGTAACCCATACAACTTCGGTGGTTTTGCATAGGTATTATCGATTTTACGTCTAGATTTAATTTTTCGGAGTGTTTCTTTATGAGATCACTAGTTGTTTTAAGTGTGTTATTTGTTGGGTCATTTTTAACCTTTTTATACGTATTTACATCCGACAAAAGTTCTTGTACTTTAGAATTATAATCCGACGTATCCATGACTACCGTGGCATTTCCCTTACCTGCGCGGAGAATCGTGATTTCTGGTTTATTGCGTAGGTTATTCAACGCTTTAAATTCATCTTTGGGTAGATTCAGTTTTGGCGCTGAACTTCGACGTAACATAGACGAAATGTCTTGCCGTATCGCTTCCAAATCTTCCTTTCGGATATTGTTTTTAAATAAACAGTCCTCAACACTACAGATAATTTCCTCGTACGGTAATTTTTTCGGTGTTATAGCAAAATTAAGGTCTTTCGATAATACTCTAATTGTTGCATCATCCAGAGTTTGTTTTGACAGATTATAGACCGCGCTTAATCTATGATCCGCGTTCGTAGTCAACGGTTGCGTTTTGTTTTCACGTTGACACAGATGTTTGACATTTAATTTGGTCGTTAATTTTTGATATTTTACTATATCTTTGTTTTTGCATTAGTTATATTTATTAATTTCTCGTTTATTTAACGTTTCAATGCAATCATTATAATCAAATGTCGTTAAAACTGCCTTTAACTCACTGAATGATGTGTCTATGGATTTGTTTATGGTATGTAGTTCGGAGCGTTTTTGTTGGATTACCGTTCGTAACAACTTTTTACTTGCCTAATTTAAAATCTTAGCGCTTCCTCGAATTTCTTTTTTAGTGGATATTTTGACACACGTAGGATTGAGATTGTGATCGCGGCACCTCTTCAAGAAAATCAATGATGTTGAAATATCTTGCGCGCTCGGTCATGAGATCTTCTAATCGGCGAATTTTATTTGCAATTACCAGTCCGTACTGGTTTACATAATGATTCCTTTATTCACCTCAGTCCCCCCCGTGACCACGGGTGCTGAAAAGTGCCCGAAACGTCGGGAATATAAAATAAGTTAATATACGCGATAAAATCCGTAAAATTAGTTTTATTTAAATGTGTAGTGTTCGCGTAAATATAAGAAATCATTAGATAAATTATCTGTTTAAAATATAATATTACTATTTATTCCATCATTTGTGGTACCCATCGGAGGCAGATCTCAGCCTTGGTTTGGTCGCTCCTGTAAAACTGCATTACGCAGTAAGCAGGAGTGTTATCAAGCCTGGGCTGCGGCTTCGGCGACTCGGGATGTAAACACCAGCATACTTAAAAAGAAGTATAACTTCGCCTCCAGGTCCTTCAAAAGAGTTATTGCCAAGGCAAAGTCAGAGCACATAGGCAGAATTGGCGAGAAACTAGTTCGCCTTCCTTCGGGAACCCGTGCATTCTGGTCTCTCGCCAAGGCTGTCCAAGGGAATTTCTGTAAGCCATCACTACCATCTTTGCACAGGGAGGACGACTCACTGGCCCATGACGCAAAAGACAAAGCCGACCTTTTAGGCTCCCTTTTTGCGTCCAACTCGACTCTTGATGACGGGGGGAAAACACCGCCGACCATCCCGCGGTGTGAGTGCTCCATGCCGGATGTGCTGTTCTCACAGCGCTCGGTTCGCAAAGCACTTCTCTCCCTGGACATCCAGAAGTCGAGTGGGCCTGACGGAATCCCCCCAATTGTGCTGAGGACGTGTGCTCCGGAGTTGGCACCGGTCCTAACGCGTCTTTTCCGGTACTCCTACTCCCAAGGCGTAGTCCCGAATTCATGGAAGACAGCTTTTGTCCACCCGATCCCTAAAAAAGGCGACCGCTCAGACCCGTCCAACTATAGGCCTATCGCGATCACCTCCTTGTTCTCCAAATTAATGGAATCCATTGTTAACTGCCAGCTCATCCGGTACCTTGAGGATCACCAGCTGATTAGTGACCGCCAGTACGGTTTTCGTCGGGGTCGATCAGCTGGTGATCTTCTGGTCTACCTGACCCATAGATGGGCGGAGGCAGTAGAGTCCAAGGGGGAGGTGTTGGCCGTTAGTTTGGACATTGCGAAGGCCTTCGATCGGGTTTGGCATAAAGCGCTTCTTTCGAAGCTCCCTTCCGTATCTATATATATATATCTATATATATATATCCAATTGCACAATTTCTCGGGAAGCCCATAGGCTTCCCGAGAAATTGTGCAATTGGATCACCAGCTTCCTTGCAGATCGGAGCATCAAGGTCGTTGTAGACGGTGCATGTTCTGACTGCAAGCCTATTAACGCTGGTGTTCCACAAGGCTGTGTGCCACCAACGCTGTTTCTTCTGCATATCAATGATATGTTGCTAACTGGTAACATTCATTGCTATGCGGATGACAGCACTGGTGATGCTCTATACACCGGCCGTGCTAATATTTCTCGGGAAAACGTCTCCGAGTACCGGAATAAACTTGTGTCTGAAGTCGAGTCTTTGCTGGACAAAGTCTCGGACTGGGGGCGACTAAATCTAGTCAAGTTTAATCCTCAGAAGACACAAGTTTGCGCGTTTACCGCTAGAAGGAACCCCTTTGTCGTATCTCCTCAGTTTCAAGGCACTCCCCTGGTTGCCTCAGCCAGTATCGGAATCCTTGGCGTCGACATATCGAGTGACGTGCAGTTTCGTGGTCACTTGGAAGAGAAGGCCAAATTATCCTCTAAAAAGCTTGGCGTGCTCAGCAGAGCGGGACAGTATTTCATGCCGGCACACCGCCTGCAACTTTACAAGGAGCAGGTTAGGCCTCACATGGAATACTGTTCCCATCTCTGGGCAGGGGCTCCCCAGTGCCAGCTCCTTCCACTTGACCGCATCCAGCGCAGAGCGGCTCGAATCGTCAACGACCGAACCCTTTCCGATCGGCTCGATTCATTGGCACTGCGAAGAGATGTTGCATCTCTTTGCATTTTCTTTCGCATCTACCATGGGGAGTGCTCTGAGGAATTGTTCGGATTAATCCCAGCCGCCAAATTTCACGAACGCACATCGCGGCAGAACTCCCGATACCATCCACACCATCTGGATGATTGGCGGTCCACCACTGTGCGATTTAGAAGATGTTTTCTTCCTCGCACGACTTCCTTGTGGAATCGATTACCATCAGCGATTTTTCCGGACCGATACGACTTAGGGACCTTCAAGAAAAGAGCGTACTCCTTTTTAAAAGGCCGGCAACGCATCTGCAATTCCCTCCCTGGTGTTGCAGTTGTTCATGGGCGGCGGTAGTCACTTACCATCAGGTGAGCCGCATGCTCGTTTGCCCCCTCTCCTATAAAAAAAATATATTTTCGTAACCTGTTAACTGCCTCTTAATATTTTATAACAACGAATGGCACTATGTGATATTTATTTTACGGATTTAATCGCGTTTAATTTTTACTTTTTGATTTTTTTTTTGATTTTTTTTTTATTGAATAAGGGTGACGAGTGAGCATATACAGGCCACTTGATGGTAATGGGATGCTGTAGCCCTTAGACATCTACATTAATTAACCCTTTCGCTGTCCCGTGCACTACATATAGGGCACTGCTATTGTCTTATTATTGTGTCTGGAAACCGGACAGTGAAAGTGTTAAGATGATTAAGAATCAAAATGCAGGTGTGTTGTCACAGTCAGGACTAAAATGAAATGTCTCGTTACCAGTAAAAAGGGATTCCCGAAGTTTCGGGTGCTTTACAGTAGCCATTGTTGACCATGGTCACGGGGGACTGAGGTGATTGACGTTCCGATAGTCATAGTTAGCCCGGCTACCTTCAGCTTTGAATATTAATTTTTGTTCCGATCTACGCACAATGAGCTTACATTATCTTGAAGTCTTGCAGTGGTATGGTTGGTTGGGTGTGGAATTCATTTTATTAATTGTAGGTAGGATCCCAAGCAGATGTAGCAATCATCCATCTTCTCTATTGAAATCGGTGTTCTTTTGCGAAGATTTGTGGTGTATCAAATCTAAATGTAATGGCGGAGACGATCTTGAACATGAACATTACATATCACACATTAAAAATTTAAAATTAAACGCGAAAAATTTAATTCGTAAAATTAGTTTATGTTAATCAACTAATGGAATCGAATTCACAGCTTTTAATGCAGCATGACATTGACAAGCAAGCAAAATGTTATTAAATATTTAGGTAGGGGCTAGAACTTGCGAAAATACGAGCGTTATTAACAGTGATGGGTCTAATTGTGGTTTGAACCGAAAACGAACTACGTCCGAACATTCGCTAAAAATCTAAACCTCGACTAAAGTTCCACCAACAAAGATTGAATTGAACGTTTTTTATCACCTGGTACTTAAAACGCCCTTTTAATTGTATTTTTTAATATTTTGCTTTTATGTTATCTTTCATACAAATCAAAAAGTGATTTCTTTGGAAATTAAAGTTACAACTAATTGTATCTTTTTTTTTAACTTATTGTATTTTAACTTTAGTAATTGTAACTTTTAATTAATGTTTCTAATAAACATTCAAGAATTCTAACTTTATAATTATAATGATTTCTTATATTTACGCAAAGACTACATACACTATATGATACAAATTTTACGGATTTTATCGCGTTTAATTCCCGACGTTTTGGGTGCTTTACAGCAACCATGGTCACGGGGGGGGGGGGGGGGCTGAGATGTTTGACGTCCCGATGTCATAGTTAGCCCGGCTACCTTCAGTTTTGAATATTAATTTTTGGTCCGATCTACGCACAATGAGCTTACATTATCTTGAAGTCTTGCAGTGGTATGCTTGGGTTTAGATTTAATTGTATTACTTATAGGATCCCAAGCAAATGGCAGTACCCATTCATCTTTTCTATTGAAATTAGGATGCTTTTTAATTTCAATAGCCTCGCGAATCATCCTTAGTAGGAATCGGTGTTCTTTTGCGAGGATTTGTGGTCTATCAAATCTAATGTAATGGCGGGGACGATCTAGATCATGTTCACACACTGCAGACATACATAGAATTAGTAAGTTAATTAATTCTTTTTCTTAAATAAAAGTAGCCTAAGTTGCTCCTTATGAAATCAGCTATCTGCCAATGAAAGTCTCGTCAAAATGGATTCAGCCGTTACGGAGATTAGTCGGAACAAACAGACAGACGGACAAAATTTTTAAAAATTGTAGTTTTTTTATAGGTACTGAATATACTTACATATGCATTTAGTAAAACTGTACGTGACGTACTTTGACATTACAAACATACACTTCGGTTTTATTTATTTGTATAGATATAGATGTATGACAGTTTTGATTTCTATTTACTTTAGTCAAAATAGTGCAGGTACTTTTGTCTTGTACCGAATTTACGGCATTGAAAGTGAAATTTGGATAAATTGAATGTATAACCAATTTCTGCCCTTTATTATTTTTTTCAGACAAGGAGCGTAGAATTGAATTGAATAGAATATTTTTTTCATTAAATATTGATTATTACATAATACTTATTGAAAGTCATTTTTTATTTACCACTGGTTCGGAAAATACCTCTGTCCTGGGAAGAACCAGCAAGAAACCCATCGGGACTTTTTTTTTTACTTAACAATAATTTCGTTTATACAATTTTTAAATGATTTTCCATAGAACCAGCATGGTGACGATCACCTTATACCCAGAGGTTATTTCCATTAATGCATTCCTTGATATTATAATAACCCTTTTTGTACAGTTTTTCTTTAATAAAACTTTTAAACTTGTTTATTGACAAACTTTGAATAGGTTCTGGGATTTTTTTGTAAAAGCGTATACATTGACCCATAAATGAATTACTGATTCTGTGGAGTTTAGTAACTGGCATTACAAGCTTATGTTTGTTCCTAGTGTAAAAAAAGCATAATATCAAATAACATTTAATACATTTTTTTTTTGAAAATAAAAACGACGACAAGATAATTGCTGAACTTGAAGTCATAGTTTTTTTTATAACAGTTTGCATATATCGTTTTAATTTTACAAGAAATCATATTAGGGTATAATCAGTCTGTTGAACCGAAGTCATCGGCGAAGCGGAATTAGAATGAAGTGTGCGACTCGCCGCGACCGTGTGCCACGTCATTGCCGTGACCTACTGACATACATCTGCGGGGCCGCCTGCACCGATATCTGCACGCGTCGCGCACTCGCACTCTTCCTCTGTTACTTTACTTTTTAGCTTTATTTAATTATTATTATATTATTAATTACGGCGTTAGACATACGGCAATCATATACATTTTTACTGCATATTGTGCAATAAAACGCATTGCACATTAACAATTTTACCCTAAAGTTTTGCACATTTATGCCATATTTTACCAAAATTTTATCGGCATGAGTGATACAATATTAATACAACTGATGTCATGAATGTATTGTTAAAATTACTAACTGTATTGCGCAATGTATGACCTTGTTATCTATATTGTGCACTTGACACAAATACTGTTCCATTTCACTTTCATGTCTATAAATGTATCGTATCGAACCTGTGTATCTATCTCTCGAGAGGTCCCGACTCTAATTATGACAAAATATCTTTTGTAACTACCTATTAGGTACTAATAATTTTGAAATTTGTACACTAATGTTTATTTTATTTTATGTTATGCATGAAGTTTAAACAAATATATTACATTTTTATGTTATTATTTTGAATACGAATTAATTTGTGTAATTTGTAAACCGATTTTTTTGTCCCCCTTTAATGTAATTTCAATATTCTTTCGCATGTTATCGGCATTTTGTTGGTCGCACTTTGACGTCGTAGTAGGGCTGCCACCCTTATTTATCAAGAAGTACTATAATATCTACGTTGACGATTAAAAATAAACAGTACCTAGGTATAATGGATAAAAATCAAACCTAATTGCTACTTGAATAATATATTTTGGAGCATTTAGCAAGTTTCCTACCTCCACATTAAAATAGTGTTTCTATCATAATATTCAATGTGTAGTAGGTCGCTCAAAAGTATTAGAAATCATTATTGAAAATTATAAGTTTCCTACAGTCTTAATATTTACTTGCGATTGTTGTCACTTGGTAAAATTTCTACACTAGCTAAATATAAGTGAAAAAGTACTTAGGTAACACATTGCGTTAATCCAAATCCTACAGTTATCCTATATCAACTTGTAATCTTATAGTTACATGTCATTCATAAATATATTACGAGAGATGGGTACTATGCTGTAGTGGATACAAAACAGTTTTAGTATAGTACTTTAGTTTGTTTAATGTAAATTGAATAAAAATAGTAGGTAAATTATTTTTAAAATTGTATGAACACCAACCCTATGTCTTAGTGAGCGAGATCGAAAGACATTCAGATAGAAGTGACGTGGGTGTGACTATAGCGGCGATACGGTTCAGCCAGTCTGCTACCATCGCCCCGCACCTCTTCGCGCTGCCGTGCCGAGCCGTGTTGATAATTTGTGAAGTAGTGAACGACAAGGATGTATGTATATGTATGTCTCGTCTTTCAGTTGACTTTCATCGTCGTTTTGTAGCGAACGTTTCGCACAGATTTGATAGAGAAACAAAATTGCATTACCTACTTTTTTAGCTGCGTAATAAACTTAGTGCACGTTTTCCCTATGGGAAAAGTATTCACAAACGTAATATTTAATTTATATACCACGAAGTGAAATAAGTTTATCGTGTGGTTCGGAAATCAGTTTTAAGATTTAGCGTCGCGGCAAGCGTGGCGCAATGCAGTGTGTGTTTGGGTGCGGATATGGACTGTGTTGTCTAAAGTTTATTCAGGGAGACGTTCATCTTGAAACCGGTGGCAGTGTTTGGTCCTGGAGCATTCTATAGAAATGCTACCCATAGTGCAAGCGGAACCTGTGCTTTTTAATTCTGCAGGCCACACTGTAAATGGAGCCCCTCCATCTGCTAATCTGCCACCTTCACTCACCTCCGACTCAGATGTTGAAGAATTGGTTGATATATTTTTTGATATCGATGTTGCTGTGAATAAATTTCCAAGGTAATTTAAACTAAAAATTATAGAAAAGTTCTGCCTCTTACAATAAATTAAAAATAATAATAAATAGATATAATATTATGTACATACTACTTGTTGTTTAATTATTTTAATACTTTTATAAATTGCCGAATTTTTAATTGTCGTTAACAAATATAATTCAGATAGCAAATAATATGCTTGAAAATGCACTATACAGTCACGAACAATTATTGATAACTTCATCTTCCTATTGTATTAAGATTCATTAACATAGGATTGTTTTTTATGTTTTCTTTGCAGGTATTAAAAGTAAACGTGTATATTTAGTACGTTATAATAATAATAATTCTGTGATATTACTTTGAATATTTCACCATTATCTGCATTTTACTGTAGTTTTATTTCTCATATTATACTTACATTTAGTCATCAGTGTATATATACTACATTAAATAACTAGGTGTAGCTTCTTTTGGTTACCTGTCTTGATGTAAAACTGGTTTTCTTAATAATAAATTCCATTTTAAAATAATTACCTTCATCGAAATATTATATTACATTTTCATTTAAGTATTTATTATATTATATTGCACTTTTTTATCAACTGCTTAACTTGAATTTAATTCTTCTTAACTTCTATCTTAATTAATGTTTTATTTTAACATGCCTTAAACTTTTTTTATGCTTTCTTCAATTTTAAACATTTGTTTGTTAAGTGTTAAACACTTGTGTTGAACTATACTAGGTACTTAATGTTAAATCGTAGTCGTATCCTCCTTACATGTACTAAATGGCAGACATTCACCCGTTATTCAAGTTTTTATCCTACGCTCGTTTCATCTTCGTTGCGAATCAAATGTGTTACGTATGCGTACTTATTTGACTGTTTCAAATCGGCTTATACATTATATAGACCTTTAAAAACCTCATGCCTGAAATAAAATTTTCGTTAATTTTTTATCTACGTAAGAAAGTACTTACTCGAATAATGACAGTATTTTCATAGCAAATTTAAAAACTGCAGAGAGTTTTACAATCAAATAGTACCTAACCAAGTGGATTAATTGTGGTAAGGTATTTTTATTTAATTAAACGGTATGTGTTATGTGCCTTGTCCTGATTGCGTAAGAAAATCCACCACCCTCCCTATCTCATAACGTGGGATGTCGATAAATGTAAAGGCCAGGCATAATCTAGGTAGCGGCCGTCCGACAGGTGATGGGCTATAATCAAAAACAGGAAAAGCACTAAATATTACCGGGCAAATGCCATTTTACGATAAAGACCATTAAAAAGTTGTTGCCGTAGAGGAATATGTGCGGAAAATTACTATTTAAATAAGCCAGCTGGTCACTCTGTTAGTTTTAGTTAAATGTCTACTATGAATGCTATAAAAATTAATATAAATCACTTACCTTGTTAAGTTTCGTGACGGTCATTTGACTTTGATCATTCATTTTCACGACACGGGAAACGTGTGTTAGCCAAGCTAAGTCAAAGCACCGGCAGTGAAAAACACCCTGTCGGGTCTGTGACGGTATAATTAAATGGGGAAACTTTACGAGTAAAATATGCGACACTGGCGGACGTCGGGTAACAATACCGCCACACGTTTAAATACCGTCGCAGACAACAGTGTGTTGCGAGATTTTAAGAATTTGCTGAATTTTAAGCGAATTGTAGTAAAAAACATGTATTTTGGTACGACTTTCCATCGACGTCCGTCGAGTTGGGGGTTGATATTTTATTTTTACAGAAAGGTTACATTATTATAAGCACACACGTAAAGTTTCAATATGCGGAAATGCGTACTTTTTGAGAAAAAAGTTATTGAAAGTCAATTATTTTTGCAATATTTATGCCAATCCCCATCGACATCCGTCGAGTTGGAGTTTGATATTTTTTTTTACAGAAATGTTACATTATTATAAGCACACATGCAAAGTTCAACATTCGGAGACACGTACTTTTTGAGAAAAAAATATTGAAAATCAACTATTTTTGCCATATTTATGTCAATTGCTACCGTAAAACTGACGCTATTTTGTATTGTCGTTAACATTTTTTTGTTTGTGATGTCGATTTTTTTAAATCGATTCGAATCGTAAACTGATGTATCGATTCACAAAAAACCGATTTCTAAATATCTATATTTTTTGTTTGCATTTATAATGTAAATATAAATCCATTTTATGAGAAAAAAATCCCCTTCATCATAAAAAAATAAGGGGACTGATTCAGAAGGATTTCTGTATCTATTTTGAGACTGCTACATCTCCGGCGCTGCGGGAAGAGCAGCCTCTACGCCTTTGCGTAACAAATCGCAGGAATCGTTCCTCGCCTTCGCAGCTTCGGTTTGTTGGTCGCCTTCGGCGACCAGCCTCAGCCGCTACGGCTCGTCCGATGCCTACGATTTGTTACAGCAGGCGGAGGCTGCTCCCCCTACGCGCCTCCGGGGTAAAAACCACTCTAGGGGTAGGACAGACTCGCACCAGGTGGAGTCGGGGTCAATCAATTCGGTTCTTTGACATAAGTTGAATCTAACCTATTTTATTTGTAATCTGCCCTAATAGGTACTGTTAAAATAAAACAAATATCAATAAGAGATAATTTATTATGGTATCTTTCTTGTTTTTCATAAAATGGATTTATATTTACATTATAAATGCAAACAGGAAAATATATCTTTATTTTAGAAATCGATTTTTTATGAATCGATACAGCTTACGATTCGAATCGATATAAAAATCTATCTTTTTTGGAAAGAATCGACATCCCTACTGACGACGACAATGACATTAAAAAATGGCGCCAGTTTTACAATAGGATTTAACATAAACATTGCAAGAATAATTGATTTTCAATATTTTTTTTTCTCAAAAAGTACGCGTTTCCGCATGTAAAATTTTTGTGTGTGCTTATTATAGTGTAACCTTTCTGTAAAAATACGTATCAACATCCAACTCGACGGACGGCAATGGAAAGCTAAGCCTGTATTTTTAATAATGATTTTATTTATATAATTATTAATGACATAATGTTTTTTTTGGTAATTTCATTGCGGGACCTATGGGGGGGGGGGGGGGGGAGTCACTTGATCGGACAGATTTTATACATAATATTTACACGATCCAATTCGAACCACTATAGGTCATGAGTTATTAAGTAGTAAGTTTTTACCAGAACAGGTTTTTTCCGCTATATATATATTTTTTTTTTCACGCTAGATATATTTGAAATAAAAAATAATCAAAAACGTAGGTGACTTGGAAATTTGAAATTTTGCATCAAATTACTTAGATCATTGGGCGTCGTATACAAAGGAAAAAAATCAATCACTTTATCGATTTAATTCTTATATTTTAAATTAAAAACTTAACTCGTTTTGCTACTTGCACGTATCTAAGAAAAATAAGTTTAAAATTTTACAAAAAATAATGCTATGCCATCAAATCAAAATGTGAAAAAGGGATCAAGCTGAGTACAAACTCCGGTCGGAGTTGTCGACTCCACTGATGAAAGCCTTAGATCTAAACGGGGTGCTAAATGAGATAGAAGTTTCTTTCTTTAACCATATCTATAGGAATGTAGAATGTTCTTCACTTGAAATCAAATAAAATTTGTTACTTTCTTAGATATTGGATTGACAACTTTGCAAGTTTTAATAGTCAATTATATCTAATGTAATGATATTAATTAATTTTTTGCTGTCCTGTAACTATAATTAAATTGGATATAAAACTTGCCACGTTATAAATTAAACCAATACCGTGTAGTGACGGTGAAAAAATATCCATTCCACTACATTTTAAATCAATTCAAGAACATTATAGCTTTTTTTTTTATAGGATGAGCGTGACAAACACATACAATAATACAGTCCACCTGATGGTAAGTGGTTGCTGCGGCCCATAGACATCTACATCTATCCTCGTTTGCGAATTAAAATGCAGATGCGTTGTCACCCGTGAGGACTAAGATGGAATGCCTCATTTCCAGTAAAAAAGGGCCTCCGGCCACCTGCACTCACCAAGCGAAACGCAGAGGTAAACCTCTACTTCACGCTGGTATTCTGTGAGGTCTTGGTACCACCCCGGTTCGAGCCGGCCCATCCGTGCGACAGCAAAAGCTGCCGCGTGGCTCTACCATTGTTGATATCCATAGATTTGACTTAAGAAAATGCTATGGATATTACCATACCATTACAGCTTATCAAAAGTCCACTGCTGAACATAGGCCTCCCCCAACTGCTATAGAACTTTCATTGGAATTTAAAACTTATTTTGTCAAAAAAAACATTTATTATTCGTTTTTTTTTGTTTATTCTTATACTTAGGTAAATTTTAATGCATGGTTCTGTAAATTATGTAAACTAAATAATAATTGCAATTAAAAATTATCTCTATTTATTTGTAGATAAAGATATTTTTCGTCAGTATTTTCTTATTTGTTTCTTCTGTATTCAATTTTATTGAAATGAATTCAGGAAAGTTTACTGTGTAAAATGACAAAATATTTTGGATTAACCTTACATAAAATGATTCCGTCATCCTCAAAACGCTTTTATATTCAATAGTTCTATTTGTGATGTTAGGGAGAAGTTTGGACTGCTGTATTATGATTGTTGCGTCCAGTATAATTAACAATTGATTACAACGAAATCTGAGTGACGCTGTTTTCGTGAAATAAATTAATGACTTGGCTATCACATTTATTGTTGTCGACACTGTCACCAAGTTTTAATAAAATATCTCGTGTATATTTAAATATTTAATAAGCACTAACAATGCCATATTGGTCTTTCTTAAATGTTGTGGTTTGTTTGTTGTTTGCCAAAACTTCAAAGAAATAATTCTCGTTTGATCGTAGCGATACGAAGGCCGCTAATGGGTTTGAGGCCTTACAAAATAAAAGAAAGTTGATTTTGAGTTTGAGAGTGAGGCACATTTTTCACGTCGCTTTTACATATTTTTCACAAAGCTTCTTAATCGCTGAAAAAATATTCATTGTTTTGGTCTCCAAAAGGCCTTCAACGACTGTCGATCTCATTGTCGGAAATTCTTTGGGCACATAGCTTATCTTGAAAAACGGAAAAGTCACTGCTAGCCAAATCTAGACGGTAGTGTGGGAGGCGAATACGCAATATGACACTATCGACCCAAAGTTTGAGCATTTGTAAAAGAACTAATAGCTAAGTATATAAAGTACCTATGGGTTTTAAAAATATTTTGCACATGCGGAAATTTTATTATCAAGGAATATCGGAAGAAATCCAAAATGGAAAAAGTCATTCTTTTGTTCGTTTCTTAAGTACATGTGCAGAAACGATTATGTACAGCCCCGAGCGAAAATCAAGTACCATTGTTATAATTTTATAACCCCTTGTTACAAAAATTATACATTCGTAGTGTGTTGGCGGCTTAAGATAATTTATTAACCCTGCTTCGACCACTAGCTGTCGTTAGAGATGACTATGGAAAATGCCAAATATGGCTGTAGATACGAGTAGATAGCGGTATAACCATCTCGTTTACGCCAGACGCAGAAATACCGAGGCCGGCATCGTTATTCCGCCTGCCAGGCGTGACGATAGAGGCAAACGGCAGATCCTCTTGCCTATGGAAGAATATAACAAAAAAAATTACTTTTATGGGTTAAAATAACAATAAATTTTTGTTTGTTTTCCTTCTTAAAGCAGGTATTTTTAACCATTATACCATATTTTCCCAAATTATTCATGGACAATCTTACTTCATCTTTGAACTTGTGAATTTTGTGTCTTTCCGGGCTTACGATTTTATAAGTTGGCTACAGGTGTTCATGAACGGCAGTAACCTTACCTTCAGGCGGTCGTTTATACATAAGTTCGTTTGTTACATAAGTTTTATTTAAAAAAAATTGTCAATAATTTAATACATTCTAGCAGTTTTAACAAAACTATTAATAATAATTACAAAACATGTAATGCAAACTATCGAAAAATTAATTCACATCGGCATTGTGTTCTCCGCATAAATTTTAATACTTATCGTTATTATTATGAAACACCTTTGTTACGGACGACGAGGGGAGCCGCCGCCCCGCCGCCCCTTCATACCCCGTTGCGCCCCGAGCACCCCGCACACCGCCCGAATATCACGTGATGTCGTCGACGAATCAGCGCGTGGCACACCTCACGACGCTACTCACATGCCGAGACACTCTCTTTCCAAATATAAGAAGGGCGTTTTGGTCTGTCAGCTGTTCATTTCGGAAGCGGCACTTGAAGACAACAGCAAGAGAAGAAAAATTCAAGAGAGAAGAATTAATACTCCATTGAACATTGAAGACTCTCCTCTGTATATATAGTTGTAGTTAATTAGTGAAAGCCGCTGTACATAGTTTGAAAATATAATCGTCTACAGTACCATCTTTTCTTGAACAGTCCCTAGTGTAGTCTACCTTAAATAACATCAGTCATCAGTCAATTTATAAGAATCGTACAGTCCACTGCAGTCCCTCACAACCTTCTTATCATCCTAGAAAGACGAATATTTCAAATATTATCTGTATTTTATTCATTCACTATACAGCTCATAAAAAGTCGACATAGGTGGCCTCATAGGCATACGGCAATTAATTGCATTATATTAAACCGTGCAGTGGCAACGTATGAGAATCCGCTATCCCATAGTCTTAACAATCGACAGAGGGAAAGTGAAAAAGAATATGGCGGCATCTTTAAGACAATAAGTTTTGATAATACTAATATTTTTTATAATAATAAATAATACCTAGTAGCCCGGATTCCACACCAGGAGCTAGATCTGAAGTACGGTCTCGTGAATCGAAAACTGCCTTATTATAAATACTCGCCGGAAGCCGTGCTTAAAAATGACTGCGTCCAGCTCTATTGCGATCGGTCTATTATTACAGACAGTGCTATTCTTATGAATAAGCCTGATATTGTGAAACAGATATGAGAACAAAATATCAGGCCCTGGCTCACGAGGTTACCCATGTAGAGAAATTATTTCTGTACTCGTTTTTGCGGACGGGTTAATCCCGGTCAGCTTTTGGGTCATCTGAGGCGACTGCTGCTCTGGGGCAGACAGCTTCGGGCTAAAGTGCAGAAGGCTCCTCAATAATAACCGCATCATAGGCAGATTTTTCCCCTATCTTCCTAACTCTCGGCCGTTTGGTCTCCCCTGCCGAGGGCTTCGGTCTGGTTGGGTTCTATCTATTTAGTTAATTATACTTGATATATATTATATTGAGTAGATGTCAAACTCAAATATTCCCGGATTGTCCTAGATTTTTGGAACGTTCGTGGGCCGTCCGGGAGGGGTTCATAAAAAGGTCCGGGTAAAACTACAAGGACACATTTCGTATCCGAAGGTTACCCAATTGAATGATCTATAAATAAATATTAACAATTTTTAATACAACCTTTTACAAATGCCTGTTTCTAAAAATTGAGAAAAGTAAAAATATAATAGAACTTACTTTTAAATAAGTGAAGTGCAATTCGATCTCGTTAAAATTCAGAATTTATTTCTAATTTAAAATAAATACTTAAACTATCTTTTGCACGCGGAGAAATTTACATAGCTATCAATCAAGATCTCACGGTGTTCATCTTTTCGCCCTTTTCCGGGGAAGGCTCCTTATTGTTCAAGCCAAGTTCAAGATTTATACCTAATTATTATTTACTATTTTCACCTAATTATTATTTACTGTTTTCTTCGTTATAATCAGGGCTCGGAACCGGTTTAAAAAGAGCGGTTAATTTCGATTAATTACCGGTAATTTTATCGCTCCTACAATTACCGGTTAAAAAGTTAACCGGTTTTTACTAAACCTAAACGATAAAGGTTACCGGTTACATAATGGTTTTGACACCTAAATTAACCGGTTAATTCCGTAAAACGTAAAGGCAGTTATGAATAGGACAGGTAGATTCACGTTGTGAGGTGCTTATGCGGCGTCGCCGCATGCGGACATACTAATCATCAATCTGCCTTTAAGCGATACGTTTTTTCAGTCGGTTAGAGTTTGGCGTTTACGAAAAAGGTGAAAGTATTAGGGAAGTTTTGAAGAAAGAAAGGCGGTTATTGTGTTTGGTTTATTTGATAAGACTGGTCTTGTCTCATAACGAAGAAAATAATTGATTCTTGTGTATCGGTTGTTAGTTATGATGGACAGAAAAAAAGTAAATAGAATTTATTCCATGTTTAACTTTTAACAGTGGTAGAGCCACGCGGTAGATTTTGCTGTCGCATGGATTGGCCAGCTCGAACCAGGGTAGTACCATGACGTCACAGAATACCAGCGTGAAGTAGAAGTTTACTTCTGCATTTCGCTTGGCAAGCGTAGGTGGTCGGAGGCCCAATTTCCCCTACCGTTAAAGTATGGTAGCGGAATCAAATAAAAAACTACCCCAGGAGGGTGCTCAGAGAATCCTTCTCTGAGCACCCACGCCCAAGCTACCCTACTGTTCCTGATTGTGTGTGTTCAAGTTGCCCTGCGTATTCTGGTATTCCGCAGAGATCGTGATCCTTGGCGATTTTAACGACCATCACCGAATGGTTCGGTTAACATTTAATCGATCATGTAGGGAGATTTATTTATGACTTTGCATTGGCATATTGTCTTACACAGCTGGTTACTTTGCCTACGTGGATTCCAGATGTGAAGGATCATGCATCTTCCCTGTTGGAACTTCTGCTGACCTCTTATCCGGACGGATATCGGGTTTCCGTCGACACCCCTCATGTCTAGGGCCATTGTCTTGTCTGAGGGTGGTGTCACTCACACTATCGTCGCGGTTGCATTCTGCAGGCTGCCCCCGTGTTTGGCAGTATAGGTCGGCCGATTGATAAAGGGTGCGGTATTTTTTTGCATTCTACTCTTAAGGGCGGATTTGCTTCTCGCTCGACAATCCCAGCTGACTCTGTCGCTGACGTGGTACTTCAGGATAAGCCATGGTTTGGTCGCTCATGTAAAATAGCATCACACTATAAGCAGGAGTGCTACCAGGTCTGGGCTGACGACATCTTTATATCCCGAGACGTTGATGTCTCGGGATGTAATCACCAGCGCTCTTCAAAAGAAGTATAATTGCGCCTTCAGGTTCTTCAAAATTCATTTCCAAGGCAAGGTCATAGCACATCCGCTGAGTTGGTGAGAGGCTAGTTCGCCTTCCTTCGGTAACCCGTGCATTCTCGTCTCTTGTCAAGGCTGTCCAAGAGAACGTCTGTCAGACATCTCTGCAAAAAAGGGCGACTCACTGAGTCCAGGCCGCAAAGGAGAGAGCCGATCTGTTAATCTCTCTATTTACGTCCAACTCAGGAACACACCATTCCGTGGTTTGAGTGTTCCATGCCAGATGTGCAGTTTACACAGCGCTCGGTTCGCAAAGCACTTCTCTCCCTGGTCATCAACAAGTCGAGTGGGCCCGATGAAGTCCCTCCCATTGTGCTGAAGACGTGTGATCCGAAGTTGGCACCGGTTTTAACGCATCTTTTCCGGTAGTACTCCTAAGGCGTTGTCCCAAATTCATGGAAGATAGTTCTGGTTCACCCGATCCCTAAAAATGGCGACCACTCAGACCCGTCAAACTACAGGCCTCACCTCCTTGTTCTCCAAAATTATGGAATCCATTATAAACAGTTTTCGTCGTGGTTGATCAGCTGGTGATCTTCTGATCTATCTAACTCATAGATGGGCAGAGGCAGTAGAGTCCAAATGGTAGGCATTGGCCGTTAGTTTGGCCATAACGAAGGCCTTCGATCGGGTCTGCACAAAGCGTTTCTATCGAAGCTCCCTTCCTATAGGCTTCCCGAGAAATTGTGCAATTGGAACACTAGTTTCCTTGCTGATCGGAGTATCAAGGTCGTAGTAGACGATGCATGCTCCGAAGCCTACTTACGCTGGTGTTCCACAAGGCTGCGTGCTATCACCAACGGTGTTTCTACTGTATATCAATTATATGTTGCAAACTGGTAACAACGACAGCACTGGTGATGCAGTATACACCGGCCGTGCTAATATTTACCGGAAAAACGTCTCCGAGTACCGGAACAAACTTGTGTCTGAAGTCGATTCTTTGCTGAACAAAGTCTCGGATTGAGGGCGGCTAAATCTAGTCCAGTTCAATCCCCAAAAGATACAAGTTTGCACGTATACCGCTGAAAAGGACCCCTTTGTCGTATCTCCTCAGTTTCAAGGCACTCCCCTTGCTGCCTCAGCTACCATTGGAATCCTCGGCGTCGATATATCGAAAAGTGTGCAGTTTTGTGGTCACTTGGATGGGAAGGCCAAATTTGTCTTTAAAAAGCTCGGCGTGCTCAACAGAGCGGGGCAGTATTTCATGTCGGCACATCGCTTGCAACTTTACAAAGCTCAAATTCGGCCTATCATCTCTGGACCGGGGCACCCCAGTGTCAGTTCCATCCACTTGACCGCATCCAGCGCAGAGCGGTTCGAGTCGTCGACGTCCGAGTTCTTTTTGATTGGCTCGATTAACTGGCAATTTGTAAGGATGTTACATCCCTTTGCATTTTCTATCGCATCTACCTCGGGAAGTGCTCTGAGGTTCAGTTTAATCTCAGCCCCCATATTTCTTGAACCCACATGGCGTCAAAATTTACGATACCATTCTCACCATCTGGATGCTTGACGGGCCACCACTGTGCGTTTTACTAGGAGTTTTCTTCCTCGTACAACTTCTCTGTGGAACTGTTTACCACCGGTGAGTTTTCCGGACCGATACGACTTAGGGACCTTCAAGAAAAGAGCTTACTCTTTTCTAAAAGGCCGGCAATGCACCTGCAATTCCCCTAGTGTTGCGGTTATTCATGGGCGTCAGTAGTCACTTACCATCAGGTGACCCGCATGCTCGTTTGCCCCCTTTTCTATAAGAAAACGTACGACTAGGAAACTCAAAAATCTAACTGCTTGATGGAGGGCTGTAATACGACTATGAAGGTGGTTCCTAGAACACTCATTATACCCAAATTAATCCAATAACGGTACTTGGCACGACCCGGGATTCAAACCCAGGACCAAATCATTATCCACAGTCGCGCTAGCAACCACTAGACCAACGAGGCAGTCTGCAATCGGACCAGTGAAAGGTCCGTCAAAATCGGTCCAGCCATTTCGGAGATTAGCCGGAACAAACAGACATACAGACAGACAATTTTTTTATATTATATTTTTGAAGTTACGAACTGACACTTAAATTTTATTTATTTGAATAGTTTCATATTCGTAAAGTATGAAAGTTTGTAAAAAAATCGATAAGATAAGATAAGATAAGATAAGATGATTTATTTGTTAGAATATGGTACATTGAAGTTGTTACAGAATAATTAAGATCCTAAATATTCTGCAGTTTCCTGCGTACAAATATTTTCAGACAGATTATGTTAGAATTTAAGAGAATACCAAGACATTAATTATTATAGAATATAAATATACTTACAGCTATACTTAAGGAAACTAAGTAGCATCTATATAAAAACAAAAATGTCAATCAATTAATTCATAATATTTTTTACTTAAAACATGTCAATAAATTAAGTCGAGATTAATCTCAATAATTACAATTCAAGTCAAATTTATCATTTAAGAAGTCATTTATAGAATAATAACATTTATTTAAAAGAAATTGATATAATTTACGTTTAAAGATTCCTATGTTCAGTTTTTTGAAACAAACAGGCAATTTGTTGTAAACATGTATTGCCATGCAATATATGATAGTGATTACTATATTATTTTGATCTTGAGGCGTCAGAAAACTTGGCTGCACTTTTAATAATTATCTTTTATAATTCAATACAAGATCGTAGATATCATTGTGATTTATACTGATTATCTACTTAATAGGGTATTTTACACAATGTAAAAAAAAGTCAAAGAATAAATATTTATGATAGATTTTGTAAAAAGTAAACGAGAAATATTGATTTCTATTTATAAAAATGCATTATAAATTTTATATTTCAATTTAATGAATATTTTTTTACCTGTGCCTTAAATCTGCAAAACAATGTCCGCCATATTAGATAGCGTCGTGACGTCACTAGATCAAAGAACTAAGTTATGTGCTGTGTACTAACTAGCTAATTTCGAAATTTTTCAAGTTATTATTACGATTGTTGACTTTTATTCCGAATGTTATTCAAAAGGAATCTTGGAAGACGGATTCGTAAAAGCGAGTTTATTACTTCGCTTTTAGCACTAATGTTATAGATATTATAATATAAGCTTAGGTGACAAAAAACTTTTTGTTATATTTTTTTGTACACTCTCAGACGAAATAAAAAATCACTTTTTTATTTGGTTTGAGTACAAACCATTTTTTTAGTCCCATATAATAGAAGAAAACAGGAATTAAGTAAAACACTGTATTGCACTTGCAAGGGCTATCAAAATGGCCCACAAAGGGCGGGACAGACGAGCGATAAACCTAATCTATTACAAAACTTGATAATCTAATCTATTACAAAAATTTGACTTGCAATAGGTACCTATCATGTCATGATGTTTTGTTTTGTTTAATCGATAGTTAAATATAAGTTATAATTAAATCAAAGCGATCTTCACAGAAGTATAGTTATAGATTAGTTAGATTTTGTAGACAATGCATTCGGGTCTCTTCTTGCCAGTTTTAACCAAGTATTTCTCATGTTTAAATCAATTGGCACTTTAATCCATAACTTCCCCGGCGTTCTTGTGCTCGTATTTTTGCAATTAGGCATAACACAACAATGATATAAATGATAACTCATTATTAAACATTCAAAAGTATATTATTCCTTTGCAAAATTGTCAAAATTCTACGACAGTGACGTCACGAGTTGAACAGTATGGCGGCTAGCGTTTTCACGCGAAAATTGAAAATGATAGATTAAAAGTGTTTTTTATGTCACTATTCGGTTTTAAAAAAAATAAATAAAAATTATAGTGGTTCACTATTACTCTAGGATTCATTTAAAATACTTTTTGAAAATATGTGTAATACCCTATTGGGAGTTATTAATAATTACTTTAAATAAAAGACAGGATTTTTAGTGTATGTATTTGGTTATAGTCGACAGCAAAGTATAGTCGAATTTAATCATAACGATTTATTAGATTCAAATTATTTTTCTATATTAATTTCAGTTGAATCCGTCGATTGACTTCTCGGTCGAAGTTGGACTTACCTAGTCGGACTATTTGTCCCAGGTAAACATACTCGTCAACAACTTCGAGTTTAGTGCTCCCAACAACTACCGGCATAGGTGTGACATGGACGTCAAACATGATTTTTGTTTTGTCCATGTTCATCTTAAGACCTATCCGTTGGGAGACACTATTGAGGTCATTGCCCATATTGCTTAGGTCCTCCAGCGATTCTGCTGTATCGTCGGCAAATCAAAGGTGAGTGATGTACTCGCCATTGATGGTTATACCGCATCCTTTCCAGTTCAGTAGCTTTAAAACGTTTTCTAATGCAGCGGTGAAGAGTTTCGGGGATATAACGTCATCCTGTTGTACACCTCTCTGCAGTTGGATAGGTTTCGTACTCTGATTCTGTACTCGGATAGCCTTCGTAGCTCTACTGTACAAACACTTCAGCACTTCGATATACCGACAGTCCACTTGGCACCGCTGAATTCCGCAAATTTCGACGGAATCGAAGGCTTTCTCCTAGTCCACATACGCAAGGCTAAGTGGCAGATTATACTCCTCTGTCTTCTATACAATTTGGCGAAGGGTATGTATGTGGTCCATGGTACTAAAGCCTTTTCAAAAACCGGCTTGTTCGGGAGGCTGGAAGTCGTCAAGTCTGCGTGCGAGACGATTCGTAATGACTCTCGAAAACAGCACGTAGACGCGGCTCAGAAGGGAAATCGATCTGTAGTTCTTCAAGAGAGAGAGAGAGAGTTGTCGCCTTTCTTGAAGAACATGACCACCGCACTTCTGCTCCACGCCTCCAGAGTAGTGCCACCATGGAGAACGGAATTAAAGAGCTTCTGTAGGACTTCAAATACCGGTTTTCCACCCGCTTTCAAAAGCTCTGACGGATTCAACTCGGCTGGGCAGGATTCAACTCGGCTGGGCAGCGTACAGGAAACTACGACACATCTTCTCGTTAGACATATCTCAAAACCTAAAAACGAAATTTTACAACCAGTGCGTGTTGCCAGTGATAACTTACGGATCTGAGACGTGGTCCTTCACTGCTGGCCGTATGAGGAAGCTCAAGGTCGCTCAGTGAGCTATGGAGAGGGCTATGCTCGGGGTGTCTGCGTGATAAACTTAGAAATGAAAATATCCACAGTAGAACCAGAGTAACCAACATAGCCCAACGGATTAGTAAGCTGAAGTGGCAATGGGCCGGCCATATAGCTCGAAGAACCGACAATCGATGGAGAAGAAAGGTTCTCGAGTGGTAGCCTCGTACCGGTAGGCGAAGTGTATGGTGACCCCCCACTAGATGGAATGACGACCTGGTAAGACATGCAGAAAGTCGATGGATGCAGATGGCTCAGGACCGTGAATTGTGGCATTACTTGGGGGAGGCCTATGTTCAGCAGTGGACTTATGAAAGGCTGTAATGATGATGATGATTAATTTCAGTATCAGTAATTTTAATTTCATCTATGTGGTTACCTTGCACTCCATGTAGAAAAGCTAATATTTTTTAGTAGCATCTTGTACGTATACAACATGATAAGATTTTCTCCAATTCCTCATTAATGAGATGTGAAAAATGGTAATTTCTTTTGTAAGAATTCTCTGAACATAACAAACAATTTTTTATCATGTTTAGACATGACTTCTAGTTAAATTTTACACCCCAGAAGTGCTCATTATTGATTTTTGCAAAGACGGAGGTTGGTCTTAATCACGAGCTTCTGAATTTAAAAAAAAAATCACTTTACATCACACTTTAGTCCTAAAAAGAACAAATAATTTCATAAAATTTTAAAAATATCGTGTTCTGTTAAGAAAGTTCATCATTTATTGCGACATATTACTAAAACTAATGACATTGAATTAAAGATGCAAAGCGTAATTTTCGTAGAAAACGTAAAATATAATTAAAGTCAATTTAAATATATAAGGTCAAATTAAACTTGATATCGAAACTTAATTTTAAAGTGAAGATAACGCATTTTTTTTGATTGAATTGAAACAGAACTTACATCTGTTATTTATAATACAATCGTTGCTGAAAGATGAAAAAATTTGAGGGAGTACGTTACAAGGCAGTCGAGTTGATGCAATGAGTATATCGTACGTTCCTAAAAACCTCGTGAATTAAACAGAGGACAGCCGTACAAAGTTGGGTGCAAGCGGGTTAAGGGAGAGGAGGGACATTACAAAACTTGGTTTTAACCGGTTAATTCTTACTACCTAAACCTAAATTTGAGAAAAACCGGTATTCCGCAAAAACCGGTTTTGGGGTCAATGACCGAAACCGGTTTAGAATTTGAACCGGTTTCCAAGCCCTGGTTATAATATATGTCAAGAATATTAGTGTTTAATAGAACCAAAGGAGGAATGCCCATCGTTTTAATAGAACCAAAGGAGGAATGCCCATCGTTAATAGACGCTTCGGCCATGGGTGCTCACACGCATATGGAAATGATAATATGCAATTAAAAGAATGAAATGGTTAAGGAATTGGTTTAAAAAAAGTCCGGATTTTTAAGATATAAAGATTTATTATTTTCACAAAAACAGTTTTTTAACAAAAAATTACTTCGTATTTTCGTGACATTTAAACCACAATTGACACAGCGTAAATGTCCTCTTGAATGAGTTACTGAGAGCTGGGAAGAACTCTGGCCGGTGTGAAAGCTGGTGTCATCGTTAACAGTGGATATCGAGTCCAAGTTCGTGCAGAGGTTATCGTAAGAAGTGGGAGCGGGATCCATTTTCAGGCCATGGTCAATAGGGTGAGAATAATATCGGAGTCAATTTAGAAAGCTTATTCGTTGCTAAGATAACAAATCCGCGAGAAAACAAAAAAAAATGACACAAATGCAAAGGAATTCGACTTGTAACTGTTTAGTTTTGATAATTATGACATGGGCCTAGCTGTCAGATTCGATGTTGCCAATTAACAGACATAAAATCGATAAATAGATAGCGATTTTTTATTCGATTTATAATTTCATAAAATCTTTGAAGTTCTGCACGCCTTTTTAAATATGTTTTTTTATTTATTTAAATTCCATTTTAAATTTATTTTTAAGGACAGATAAGAATAACAGTTAAATTGTGCGGTAGTATTTTTGTTATGTTCTAAAGAGTTCGTGGTAAATGAACTAGCAATTCGCTAGTTTAATTATCATAACATCATAATAATTATCGAAAAATAATATTACCATTATAATAATGACACCATAAAAATCGATTGAAAAAACAGAATCAACTTTTTTAACGAGATTTGTGATTGGCAACACTTTATTTTACCCACAAACTAATGACTTGCTGATTCACCTAATTACATTTTTTTTCTTTTCGGTACTTTTTTTGTGCAAAAATATTGCAATCTTTTTTGGATACATAAATACCGCGATTAATTACTATAAAAAAAGATGTTTTTTTTAACAATTGCAAATTGTTGGGCGTTTCAGAATTGTAGTTATCTTAGCTACCTAGGCAATTTGCATTTTTAAATTTAACGCTCAAAAGAAAAGCGCGTACCTAACATTTTGTTACAATCCACCTGTTGGTAAGTGGATACTGTGGCACATAGACATCTCCATTCATCCCCAATTAAGAATCAAAATGCAGACGCGTTGCATCTTTGAGGACTAAGACGGTATGCTTCGTTTCCAGTATAAAGGCTGTCCTAAATAAAACAGCAAACTATCTATATAAATGAATCAAAAATTAAAATCATATTTTTGTTGTAAAAAATATTTTAAGGGTAAAAACTCTTATTTTAATCTAAAAGATTTTTTCCGGCATCGGCGATTTAGATGATGACAGCCCTAACTTTATGCAAAGACAAATCGGTAATAAAATAGAATTTTGTTATAAATAATTAGATATCGACGAGACGCCTTTAAGATTTAAGAAACAAACGTCTACTTCGGAGTCCTTAATGCATTATACACCTAGAATTCTCTTTGGAAAGAATCAGAAGTCTAGTACAATCGATCATAATTTTTTAACTGCCCTAACTCTTCGAGCTATATGGCTGGTCCATTGTTATTTCAGCTTACTTTGTTTGCGTTGGGTTGTCTTTTACTCTAGTTCTACTGCGGATATCCTATTTTCAAAGTCTTTCACGCAGATAAACTTCAAACATAGCTCTCTTCATAGCCCGCTGAGCGACCTTCACCTTCCTCATACTGTCATTACTCATGTTGTCTATGACTTAGTCATATTACTCATGGCCAACTCGCAACTCAATTTTAAGATGTCGTTAAGTCTCATGTTGTCACAGTCACTTTGACTTAAAGCGATAGAGACAGCACGAGACTTAACAGAATCTTCAAATTGAGCAGCGTTTGAGTATTGCGCATCAGAGTATAAGGTGCAAGCATGTACTGTCAACTGGACGTCAATAACGGTTTTATGTGTTTTTGGTATCTTATTAATTATTAAGTTGGTAAAACTTTAGATTGAAATAGCTTTAAAAAATTTAAGTGTCCTAACCTCTCACAATAACTACATTTTCTTTCTCGTTACATCCCCTGTCCTATAAATTTTAAGTCTATGTTATTTAGTTTACACATATTGTACAAAGTCTTATTTGATTACGTATCCATAAATAACATTAAGCTATAATATTTTGTCACTTAGGTACATTCATTTTATTATACTTGCAGTAATTTTGTAAAACTATCTGTGTAAATTCATCCGAAAATATGTAACTTGTTACTTTGTAACAGATTAAAGTGAATCTATGTACGGAAACTTCGTAATAAAGTTTAGGCTGATACACTTAATGACTTTCATGAAATACTTAACACTGGCAGAATCAGTTGGTAGTTGTCAAACTAGCTAGTGCAGTTGATTTTAAGAATTTCTATTTTTCTTTTAACGCTAAACAATAAATTAAAGCAAATTGTGATTAAAAATTATGTAGCACATCGATTTCTTATAAATTAATCATCCAAGTTTTGGAATCATTCATCATCAATAATTTAAGCCCATCACAAATCTACTGCTGTGAACGTGGCTTTCTCCATAGATAGCGGCTTATGTCCGAGACATAAGCCACTTTGCTTTTAAGAGTTTTTCTTTTCTTCTTTTTTTATGTACTAAGTTATAATTATTTTTGCTTGTTTTGGTCTTTACAAAAAATAATGCAAATACACCTTATTCTTAATATATAAAACAAATGTCAGATAAATAGAAACAAGTATATCTTTGCTAAACATTCAATTCAAAAGCCAATTTTACAAAATAGACGATTTAATCTTAACCTTCTTTAGCGCTGTCGTCTAGTCTCAAAATAAGGTCCTGAAACAGCTGACACATACTCCATAAATTTCGTATAAGTATCTAATTACAGCCCCATTAATTCCCACTAAAAGAAAATGAAAAAAGCTTATAAATTTAATCAAAAATAACTGCATTACTATGTCTATAGTCATATTCATACAAATCGCAAAGCCTAAAGATGAGATATTGTAAAAGGAGTCAATTTTATCGGGGTCTCGGTATCCATAACTTGTCAAAAACTTAAGAAAATGAGCGTTGACCGTTGCCCACGTGTTTGGATTTTATATTTAACATTGGTAGATTTGTAATTGTTACCACGCAGTATTTGAAATATAAATAGATATATAGTTAAGACCACTTAAAACTTATTTCTGAAGTAAAAATGCGAAAAGGCTGGTATTAGGGGCACCCACCCTACATACTACAAGTATTTGATTTTGGGGTAGGTAGGTAGCTAAGAATTGACTGTGATGCCGAATCTAAAATTTTACACCCTGTCGCAAGTTTGCAACTTTACTTATATTTTGTGATATTTATTTTTAAAGATATTACATTTTATCGATAAATGTAATTTTATTATACACAACATCCATTACTTCCACTTCCACCTGTTCTTTCATCATCAATTTCCTACTTAGATACATTTTGATCTTTATTTATCCGTATTGATTCCAAAACCTTGCAAAAAATAAAGAACCAATAGAACACATTTAACCGTCAGAGCGATAGAATCAGCCTAAAGTATAGGTGTTTTGAATGACGAACACCAGTTAAATAACATTTGAAAAAGCGAAATCTTTTATCGCGTAACGCTTTCAATACCTATCAACTTTCACCGAATTTACAAGTTGATATTGAAAGGAAGTTGGAACTAAATCTCGTAACAATTTTTTTTTATATTGTTCAAATGGAAAAATTATCACGTGTAGGTAGTAAGTAGATAGGTACTACTGCTACTGTCATATTATCAAATTTCTTTTTTTTAGTATTATAAAAGCAAATAAATATGTCGATAGTTGTAGGGCCTTAGGGCCCCAAAATTTTCGCGAATTTATTACACTATCTGGTATCTGGTCACGCTTATGGAGCGTTGTTATTCCGAACATTATTATTTCAAGGTTGTGCGGCCGCCCGTCGCAGTGAGGTTGCGTTGTGGGGCTCCTCGCCAGGCGTCGTTTAACTGGTATCTCTGTCCCTTTTTCGCATTAGGCTTACTGCAAATGCTGTAGTTGGCATTCGATATGAGCATCGTCGACATGAACGTAATTATTCGATAGCAGTTCCACTATGATTGTGTATGTAATTACTTGTTTTGATAACATTGAATTTAAGTAGTTTAGATGTGTAAACGTGTTTATTATATAGACTAAAACTTGCAAAGACTTACACATCAAGTTTATTTGACCACAAACATGAGTCATACTAACATTCATTCGGTCTATATATCAATATCAAGCCAGGGGAGAATCATTAACAAGTTGGATACAATAATTTCAACATCTTTACTTTAAAAAGGTCTACCCGCTCTTTACCTATGCTTTCATATCATTTACGTCACTTTAATCGTTATTTATACCGTCAATCGTCGGACAGTTTCTACATTAGGCTTAGTGGTGCAAAGTTAAAACTCATTAACCGGCTCCAATAAAATATTAAATGTAATGGACAAAGAAACGTTATGGCAACAACAAAAGCATTACTTTGCTGCGTTTGAAACCGCTTATCTGTTTTTTAATTTTGTTCATTTTCTCAATTCGTAGTCACTTTAATGTCACAAATGATTTACCGTTCCTGTTACAGCCTACTCAAGTCCACTGCTGAACATAGGCTTCACCCATTGATTGCCTCAAAGGGGGATAATTGATATAGCTGAAACGCTTGGCAAGCGGGTTGGCAACTGCAGTTTTTTATTTTGAGCAATTATTAAGAAGACGCTGCTGCCCATTTCCTGATTTGTTTCCCTCTGTTGCCTCTTACGATACCCACGGGGTGATATGGGGTAATGGATATTCTTACACCGCCACTACACAGTCGCAAATGATTTCATCTTCTTTCTTATAAAATTAAAACAATATTTGTTTGCTGCTCCTGTAGAATTGAATCCTGTGACCTCCAACCGGGAGACACATGGAGGGGGATGCATGGCAAGATGAGCGTGACAACGCCGGTTAAGAAGATAAGGAAAAAGTCTGACAATAAGCCACAATCGCAAATGTACGTATTATGCGTTTTGAGATATTATAAAACTTACATTTTCAACATAAGATTATTGAAGTTTTTAAACAGTAGGATTGGATATTTTAGAAATAATGCCTCTTAAAATAACATGCGTCACTCTGTTATAGGTGGTAGTTGTTGTACTAGAGTGATCAATAAGTTTTCGGAATAGGACACATCAGTGATCACTTATGAATGAGCTATAGAATTGCGTTTTATCTTTTCGTAAATCGTAAGTAGCCAAGGCCAGAAAAAAAAAACAGTTTTTAATATTAATTTTGTAGATCAGACCAAAATTAATATTCAGAAACGTTGTGAATTAAAAAGTTAAATTAAATGCGATAGAATTCGTAAAAATTAGTTTCATTTAATATACCCAAATTTTTTTTCAAATTTCATATTTGGTGGAATTTAAATTCGTATGCAAAATGGAGCAACTCCAACTTCGTGCGGTTATTATATTTCTATCTGAATATTTTTTACAAAAAATGTTTTTGAAGAACTGCGGTTTACTTTAACAATGCTCCTTCTTATTCTACAGTGGCATACTAGTGTGCTGAATTTAAACGCGACAGAAGCGCCTGCAATGACGACACTCGCTCAGGGCAGCCAACAACGGCCGCTACGCAAGAAAACGTTAAAAAGTAAAGCTTTCGTTTGCGACAATTCAGTTTATTTTAACTCATACCTTAATATTGCAAAAGGTGGCCGCGCTCTGGGTACCTCGAATGTTAACAGACGCCCAAAAGAAAGCAAGGGTTGACATTTCAAAGCTAAATTTAGCAATAATTGCGGAAGATCCAGAGTCTTTTTGCGCTCGTTTCGTAACCGTAGATAAAATGTGGGTAGGTACACCGTTTCGACCCGAAGACAAAAAATCAAAGCAAGGTGTGGAAAAGACCGCCTCCCCGCCAGCTAAGAGATTTAAGGTGTCTGCGTCCGCTGGAAAAATAATGGTCTCTGTCTTCTGGGATGCAGAAGGTATAATAATGATCGACTATTTAAGTAAAGGAGAGACAATAACCTGAGATTATTACGCATCATTAATCAAAAAACCACGCGAAGAACTAAAGAATAAACTTCGAGGAAAATTGCGTGCTGGAGTGCTTTTTCATCATGATAATGCCACTGCCCATCGATCTGATGCTAGCTCCGAGTGGTTTTCACCTTTTTACTCACCTGAAAAAACACTTGCGTGGTATAAAATTCGACGGTGACGATGAAGTGATGTGTGCTGTAGAGGTGATGTGTGCTGTAGAGGCCTTTTCGATCAATCCTTATTTTCCAATGGAATTAGTCAACTTACAATCAAGGTGTGTTAGTTTAAAAAGCGTTACGTTGAAAAATTAATATAATTTACATAATATACTTATCGAATAGTTTCATTGCGTTTACAAAAACTTATTGATCAACCTAGTACAGCTTTTTGTAATAAAAGAAATGTCTATTGCCTGAAGTTCACGAAATTATCATTTATTTCAAATGGTGGTGTTTTATTATAGGTATTATATTTTTTAGATATAACAAGGTGTATATAGCAAAAGTCTTACGGTCCTTTGTAGCTGTCAAAAATGTATGCTGTTTTTTAAATTTCCCATTCAATTTTAGTCAACGCACAAGTTTCTTGAAATTTAAGACCACCGCACTGCTGGTAAAGTTGGAAAATAATTGTGGGAATATCGTTTTAAACGGGAAAGCCCACTTGTTCATAGACATTTCGGTAAAAAAGCATAATATGGAAATGATAATTAACATCAGCAATTAAAATGGTTAAATGGTTAAGGAATCGGTTTAAAAAAAAAATCTGGATTTTTAAGATATGAAGGTTTTTATTTTCACAAAAACAGTTTTTTAACAACAAATGACTTCCTATTTTCGTAACATTTAAATCACAATTGACATCTGGTAAATGTCCTCTTGAATGAGTTACTGAGAGCTGGGAGAACTCTGGCCGGTGTGAAAGCTGGGGTCATCGGTAACAGTGGATATCGAGTCCAAGTTCGTGCAGACGTTATCGTAAGAAGCGGGAGCGGGATCCATGGTCAATAGGGTGAGAAGAATTATCGAAGTCCATTTAGAAAGCTTATTCGTTGCTTTGATAAAAAATCCGCGAGAAAACGAACAAAATAACACAAATGCAAAGGAATTCACCTTGTGACTATTTAGTTATGACAATTATGACATGGGCCTAGCTGTCGGATTGGATGTTGCCACTTAACAGACATAAAATTGATAAATGGGTATCGATCTTTTACTTTTATTCGATTTATAATTTCATAAAAAAGAATAATCTTTGATTCGCTTTAAGTTCTGCACGCAGTTTAAAATATGTTATGTTTTATTTATTTAAATTCCATTTTAAATGTATTTTTAAGAACAGATAAGAATAACAGTTAAATTGTGCAGTAGCGTTTTTGTTATGTTCTAAAGAGTTCATCGTAAATCAACTAGCACTTCGCTTGTTTAATTATCATAACATCATAATAATTATGGAAAAATAATATTACAATTATAATAATGACACCATAAAAAATCGATTGAATAAACAATAGATGTTTTTAACGAGATTTGTAATTGGCAACACTTTTTATTTTATCCATAAACTAATGAATTGCGGATTTACCTAATTTCATTTTTTTCTTTTCGGTACTTTTTTTTGTGCAAAAATATTGCAATCTTTTTTGGATACATAAATACCGCGATTAATTACTATAAAAGATGTTTTTTTTTTTTAACAAATGCAAATTGTTGGGCGTTTCATGGTCAGAATTGGGCATTTCCATTTGGAAGAGTTATATTGTGTAATTAGGAAGGATAATACATTCATTGAAATTGAATGATTTATTACTTTCAAATAAATTGTGGTTACGGTAGTACGCACGCCACCTATTATAGTGTAAGTTATATAAGTCCTGGGTTGTCTGGAAGAGATTGCTATGTAGCAATACGACCGCCCTTTATTTTTTGTTATTTTTTTCTTTTCTTGGTGTACAATAAAGAGTATTGTATTGTAAGTTAATTGTACTATGCCTATAACCTTCACGCAAGTATAAGCAATAAGTTGACAAAGTTTTACCGCAATCTGATGAACGGTATGGCAGCGCATAAAATACGAACAAACAAATATTAATTTTTATATATTACAGGAAGATTAACTAGAATATTTTTTTAGGACAAGATGCTTGTTGTTGTTTTGTCTTGTTGCGCCAAATAATAAACATTATCAATTATCTACTAATCTTTGGAAAACATTAAAAATTATTTTTAATTTCTTTTTTTTAATTTCTTTCCATATTAACGAGATGTAATAGTATTGTGATATATATTAGATATTTTTATTTGCTGCTAAACTAAATCCTTAATCAGGCGTGACTTTAGAGAAATTCATTATATTGACGATGTTAAAAAATTAACGAGCTAGGATCTGCGTAATAAAATAAACCTAGCAAGCTAACAGCATAGCAAAATGGCGAAGCAATCAGCTTTATAGCGGTTTCTAACGGAAAAAAAAATTCAAAATAGGAGGTTCAGATGCCTGGGTGATCAGTAATCGATTGCTGAAAACAGAATTTGAAAATTCGAAACCGTTCTCGAGATAATCGTGGGACAGACGGACAGACATCGTGAAATCAATAAGTGACTTCGCAAGCTTCGCCACTTAATAAAATGGTGTCTTACCTAGTTGAAGAGAACCTCCCGCCCGCGGTCGGGCACCGCATACTCTACTTCACCTGAGGATGCCTCGTGTAGAGGCGAAACACTTGTCGTATTATCGACGGCGGTGTGTCATTCTCAGTGTAGTGTTGCTGGGCAGCAGTAGTGGTGACGGGAATAGTACCTACGCGCAATTGACCGAGGGCTGGAGGTGCTCTTCACACACCTTTCCATTTGTGTATATTATTAAAACACGTAAAATTGTTAAAACTTCACATTAATTAAACACCAGATTCACTTTAGTAAATAAACAGATAAACACAACAAATAAACAATTTAAAGTTTACATTTATTGCCCCAGACGCGATGCCACGTTTTGCATAGCCCATTTTACTTTGCATCATTAAATTAATTTTTCTTATCCGCATTTCCATACTATCCCGTATAAACCGACCACTGATTGTTTATTTGTAAAATGTTTTCATAGATTAGAATGGTGTAGATATAATGAGGGCTAATAATTTTCCACTCACTAGATGTCGCCAGTTGTGACTGAGGTAAAGTTTTTTGTTACACAGTGTCAGTTACTTGAGAAATTAGTTTTAAATTATATTTTATCATTATCTAGAGTATTATATTAATATACAACACAATGCGTCAGTGGTTTGATTTTTAATTTTTTGCACTTTGTAACTCCTTTTTTTTAAATCGGCTTTTAGTCATATTTATTCATTTCTAATGTAATTAATATAAAATATAACTAATAATACAGAAAGAAACCTTAAAAATTACATTTTCCTAAGAAATTATCGTCCCCGCTATGAAATCTGTCAAATATTTTACCTCACTGTAGAGTGGCGCCGCCCTGGTGGCAGAAAAAGTCATGGATGCCCTCATTATGGCGTCTGCGAAGTCCTGTTTCTATTATTCTTTTTTTTATAGCATGAGGGTGACAAACGAGCACACAGTCCACCTGATGGTAAGTGGTTGCTGCGGCCCATAGACATCTACATCTATCCTTGTTTGCGAATCAAAATGCAGATGCGTTGTCACCCGTGAGGACTAAGATGGAATGCCTCATTTCCAGTAAAAAAGGCCTCCGGCCACCTGCACTCACCAAGCGAAACGCAGAAGTAAACCTCTACTTCACGCTGGTATTCTGTGAGGTCGTGGTACCACCCGGGTTCGAGCAGGCCTATCCGTGCGACAGCAAAAGCTGCCGCGTGGCTCTACCACTGTTAAATATATAAATAAATATAAAATATTCGTTCGGTTCGTTGCGTTTGTACGTCATTGGTGCATCATTGACCTAATGACATTAGTATTAGAAGTTATAGAAAATATTGTACAAACACAAACATTTAAACGCGAACATTTAAATATTATCTCGTATCAATTTACGTACGGATCGCCATTCGTCGTTACTCGCACTTGCGTATGGCTATAACGACGAAGTGTAAAGCTGTCTGTAGAACCTCTTGCTGCTGAGCTGACCGTATGAAGAAGCTCAAGATCACTCAACTCCACAATGATGATGAATGTTCTGTGCTTACCTTATTTATAACTTTCAAAAAAAGTATAGCTACTCTCGCTCTCGCTTAGCGCATTAAATTAAAGTAATTCGTAGTAATTAGCTCTTGAAGATATAAGGGGAAATCATTATGATTCGAATTTTTAACAGAGTTCAAAATAGGATGATGTTTTATATTGGGCGCGTATGTATTTTTACCAATTTCGACGATTTAAACGGTTCTTTTAAAAAAAATAGGCCTGTAAATGGTCTTTTTTTAATAAATACCTTACAGCTTACAGCTGAAAACAGAATTTGAAAATTCGAAACCGTTCTCGAGATAATCGTGGGACAGACGGACAGACGGACAGACATCGTGAAATCAATAAGTGTCTTCGCAAGCTTATTATTATTATAATAATTTTGAGAATTAGTTCGGTAGTGCCAGAAATTACCCTATACATGTAAACAAATGTTTGCTTTTTATAATATCAAGTATAGATTACCCCTTATCAAGTATTTGCTGGTTGGTAATTTCATATCTTGTGATTATTATTGATTACATAATAAAGAAGCAACACTAACCTATTGCTTAAGATTACGGGCGTCGACACTCAAAAGTTGTAAATTCAGTCCGCTATCTGACTATACTATCTTGAACCTCGTCTAGTACAAAATGGATTATAAGTAGTTTGTATTTCATAGCATTCTTTTTGAAAAAAAAAGTTCAGGTAGTTTCTCCTTTTGTTCCTCGAATCTGTCAAGGTATAAATGTATTTTATGTAGAATTTTGTTAACTAGTAATTCGTATATACCGTAAATAGGGATCATATTATGCCATTTGCGTGTTTATTTATAATATTATAATGGTTAAAAAAAACTAAATAGAATAAAATAATTTCATATTCCGAACTCAATATTGTCTAAATAGTTACATTAGAAACTTCATCCCTGAATTTGTCACCCTTAGGGATGTTTTTTTTTCTTCAAATCTTCATTTGTATCGGACCATCTCTGTAGTATTACTTTGTTTAATAAAAAAATAATCTTGAAATCAGTTTAGAAGGCAAATATATCATACACAAAAAACATTTACAGTCGAGTTGTAAACCTCCTTTTTTGGAAGTCGGACAAACTTATGTAACTATTTCTAATATGAAATTTGTATAAAAATAGGCTTACCCCTGTTTCCATGTATGTATTTTGTTTTATCGTTTATACGCACTGTAAAGCAGATTTTGAGTGGCTGTTGGTAATAAAATATCGATTAGTGTTCACCGAATTGTCGCATAGGCAACCTAATATGCCATATATATCTAATAATTAGTAACTAAAGCTCTAAATTGTTAGGACTTGATCTTAATTGTGTTGTTTAATTGAGAGTTTACCAAAATATTTTCACTCGTTTTGTTTTGATTGTGAAACGTTTTTGTAATTTTAGAATATTTTAAAAACTTGACAGCCATTTTCTTCTTAGTTGAAATTGTATTTTACCTATCTATACTGATTTAATATTTACTTATTTTAGTAATTGTATTAGTAGAAAAGTAATTATTTTAGTTTATTTTTACTAACAGTTGATTTAATATTTCTTAAATATTCCACGACAGCCTACATTCTTTATGAGATCAGCTATCTATTTTGCGAGAGATTTGTCTGCAATATTCGTATGTTACAGGTATATATAGACCGGGTGATTGTAGATTACTACAAGGACTGTAATGATAATGATGATGATGTCCGTCTAAACCGTTGCCCGAAAGTCCTTGATTTTGTGTAGTAAAACCTAAATTCATTGTTACTTGTTAAAAAAATCCTACACTACACTAACCTTGTTTAATTTGTACTATGATTAAAATTGGCTGGCAGAAATGTTTTTTTGATTTCTATTTAGATCATTTTACCTATATGTCAAACATGCGTTACATCTGGATGCGTCATTTTTCTTCAAATACAATTATAAAATAATTAGGCTTAGTTAATTTTACTTGATTTATAATAAGATATTGATGAAATTATTACTAACCGACACTATTTTATAAATAAAATATTGAGAAAATTCATAATCTTTAAAGGCCAGTTTACTAAGCCTTTAATCTGCATCTAAAATTCGTTGGAATCGAGTAGTTATGACTAATAGGCGATTTTTTTTATGATTTTTTTTTCAAAAAAAGAATTTAAAATACTCTAGTGTAAAGTTGCCGAAGCTTGCGAAGACACTTATTGATTTCACGATGTCTGTCCGTCTGTCCCACGATTATCTCGAGAACGGTTTCGAATTTTCAAATTCTGTTTTCAGCAATCGATTACTGATCACCCAGGCATCTGAACCTCCTATTTTGAAACTGATTGCTCAACGGCAACCGTTAGAAACCGCTACAAAGCTGATTGCTTCGCCACTTTGCTATGCCGTTAGCTTACTAGGTTTATTGCCTTTCAGGCGTCGATATGAATTCAGGGACAAAAGGGCTACCATACCCTCCGACTCAATTAAAAAAAAAACTATTTACGCAATGATGTCTTTATGATGTTCTCTGACAAGTTTGAGCCGCTATAAAAAATGTTGTTCTCTCCATTTTCCTTATCTAATCTACGAGTAAGACGATGTTGCCCAACATTTTGTAACCAACCCTACGGCTGTTATTCTGCTTCAAGTAAATTTAAATTGGCGCTCGTCATGTCGCTAGAATACGTGTAAGGTCGGTATAGTGATATTAGTATAATACATAATTTCCAACCTATCTGATTCAGCTGGAATTTTCAACGACGGCTTTACCACAAGTTTCCATATATTATACCAATTATCGTCGAATAATTAAATTTCAAATATCGAACTAAAAAAAAAACGATTTTACTAGTTAAATTTAACGGAGCTAATGACAAATTAAAAATCAGTATTGATGTAGCTTGTTATTTGAAATGTGAAATTTTAATTGTGTTTAGTTTGTTCGTAAAAATATAACTTTATGTTTAATGAATAACAAATAATGTATACACTTTTTTAATGTATATTTGCCCAGGGTTGTACAATTGTAATGCCATCAATTATTAGGAATTATTAAAAGTTATGCCTTGCACTCGTTCGATATATTTTTATCATATTTTTGTTTTGAAATGTTACAGTTACGTTATTTATATAAACTTAATTCTTTAATTTAGATATAACAATTCGTCTATACATATACGCGCACTTTACCTGCACGCAGTCCTTCCTGGTAATTAAAGTAAATTTACAGCATATGTATGTTCCATGGCCAGGCACAGGCTTCCTCTCATTTCTGAGATGGACCAATAACACCAATTCAAAACGCAAAACCTCATTATGTACTGGGGGAGCGGTATATTATACGGCTCTGCGTTCGCCAACCCGCTTGCCCAATATGATCGATGTCTGATGTTAAATATGTATCATCTTTAATCATATAAAAATATTCATTTGAAATGAAAAAAAAACAATTCGAAAAAAATTTTTTTAGGATACTACAGGAGCTGTGGTAGTTCAGTAACACAGTACGAAACAATAAGTGCCGCCTTAAAGATTCGTAGTACGTGAGAATTGAGTTTAATTTGGTTGTTAACTAGAGTTATAAGAGCTAGTTTACCACATGCTCAGTGATAAAGAAAAAAAAAACATAGAGAAGAAAACTGCATAACTAGGAAAATAATAATTTTTAGAGTACTAAAGTAAAATAAAACAATAAAATGGTTACGATTCAGAAAGAACCTCTGTCCCAAGCCAAGTGAAACCCAGCCGGATTTCTTTATAAATTCTAATATAGGTATTATGTTATGTTGTACTATTAAATAGGTGGTGCAGTGGTTGCAATGGGTGGTACAATGTGAGGCCTCTACTCTAGCAGTAGGTTTTTATTGAGACTGTTCCAACTGATGTTCCGACAGTAACAATGATCTCTAATTATCCTTATTGATGAATTATGTCTCATTTTCCAGAAACAAGTGTCATAACGAAAAAAAACGGCGCGAGTTGGAAAACGAGACCATAAATCAGCTCGAAGAGCTTTTGGGGACTTGTCTAGCTGAAGTAAAACAGCCAGACAAAAACGGCATCGTTCGAGAGGCCACTCGTCAAATCCAGGAGGTTCTGAAACGGCGGCGCGACTGTCCCGGCGAATGTCCCCTGCGTTTAGTTCAATGCCTCTCGCCGGTACAGGCTGGGGAAGTCAGCTCCACACAACCACAGCCATCGCCCGCTGGTTTCCAGTATTCTGAGCTCACTACACTCATTGAGGTTTGTTTAATATTACAATAAGTAATTGTGGAATTATGTATTTTAAAAGTGAGATATAAATTTATTTATGATAATGTTTGTAAAATATACATATATACTTATTTCTTTTCAGGCCCTCAAACATTATACAAGTAGTCTGGGCTGGGTTCTGCTGGAAATTAATTCCAAAGGTGAAATTGAGTGTGTAACAGAAAACATAAAAGATCTCATTCTTGTCGATAGAACAGAGCTGTACAAGAAATCGATCTTTTCATTTTTGCATACCGGTGACCACGCAAAATTAAAACCTATAATAAGGAACGTGCAAGCATTTTCCTGGAGCTCAGGGGATATAGATAAGTTTCAAGCCATACAAGTTCGTCTCCTTATCAAGAATCCCATTGGTAGTGACGGTACTGGGTGGGTATTTTTTATTTATGATTGACACATAATAATATTAAAATACACCTTAAATTGTCCTTATGAATAATCAATCACTATAGGAGTAGGATTAATTCTTCAACTCACCTTAAATTTCCAGTCAATCCCATAGATTATTAAAAATCAGTCCATTTGCTTTTGATAAAAAGTACCCCTTTAGCTTACAGGTCAAAATATAAAAATTAATCTTTTGGATGAAATTATTGTCTTATACACAAAATTTATTTCATTACCCAAAAAATATTTCTCTTATTATGTTTAACATGCGTCAATCGTTGCTTAAAATGTAATATAAACTTCACTGTAAATATCTATTTTTATAGTAATGCCAGCAAGACGAGATGAGGCATGTAAAATAACTTTCAGGGGTGCATTGATATGTCATGTAGGATGTCAAAAAACGAGGATTTATATTTGACACTGGCGATCCGCCCCACCTTCGCACGGGTGATTTCTGGGTTTCGACAACAGCGCCACCTACCGGATACAATTATGAACTGTTTAGATCATCCAGGGACCCACTCAAACAACCAAAAAACTTCATCAAAGTTGGTCCAGCCATTTTCGAGACTAACGGACAGCAATTGATTTTTATTTAAAGAGATAATATATTTAATAGTTAATAGTACAATAATTGATGTATTTTTTTAATTTAATGTATATATTGTCACATTTAAAATTTAACGATAAAATGAATAAACAAACGCCTATATTAAAATAATTTATATTTCCGTTTTCTCAACTTTTTCAAAATTTTGAAGAATTGAAATAATTAATCTATTTTAGATATCGTTTTTCCCATGTTTATTTCTTCTTATTCCATAACTATGTGAAGTGTTATAGTAAAAACTAAAAACAAAGTAATAGTAATTGGTGTAATTGCGACGGTGTCCATGTTGTGACGGGCAGGCTGGTGGATGCTGTGATCCACGCTGCGCCGGTACGCGGCTCGTCCTCGGAGGAGGCCGGCTCCGTCATGTGCGTCATCCGGCGCTGCGAGGACGCGTCGGCCGCACTTCTTCCAGTCGACGGCGGCCCGCCCGCCATTACTTCCAAACACTCTGAAAACATTGTCTTCAGATTAGACTGCAACTATACTATTTTATGTACGTTTTGACTTTTCCTTTAATATATTCTAGTGTAAAAACTACTAAAATATGACTGTTTTTTTGTTTTATAATTTCAGCTTGCGATTTAAGTGGAGTGGAAAACAGTTTAAACTCCCCCTTGTCTCTTGTGGGAACTTGTTATTTGGAACTTGTTGAAAACTGTAATCGTATCCGCGTAGCTGCACATTTGCAAGAGGCCGTGTGTCGTCCTGGCCCACCAGTAGTGAGTGAGCCTTTTAGATTACGTATCGCGGCCAATAAGCCTTGGTTTAGAGTCAGTGCTCAATCGCGTCTATTTAAGGCAAAGCCGACTTCTGGGGAACCAGATTTTATTATGTCGACGCATACAATTCTCGGCGACGACGAAGTCGACCTCCTAGAAGTTACTGGAACGCGACGGACCGTCGGTGGCCCTTTGATGACATCCGTCGCGAACGGAGAATCTTCTGGCTGTGAAACCCGGTATCGTTCTTCTATTAGTCCCACCGAAGCGCAGTTTTCTATCAACGATTTCGACCTCGAACCCTGGGCGCCGAATTTTCAAATGGGGGAAATGTCCAGCGAAGACTCGAAAGAGCACAAAGAGGGCACGAGTGAAAATCCAGGTACTCCATTGACACCACGTGCACCTTCGGCATCCAACGAGGGGTCACATTCGTCAGCACCGGTCGAGGAGCCCAATCGTCTGCGCTCGCTACTCAGTAAGAAGACAGTCAGCGTATCCGACGCCGTGGCAAATTCGAACAATCGTATCTTGAAGGACCTGCTAAATCAAGACGACGAGGAGGCGACGAGCAGCGAGACGTCGGCCCCGCACACGCCACACACGCCGCACACGCCGCACACTCCGCTCACCCCGCACACGCCGGGCGCCGCGCTGTCGCCGCTGCACACGGCGCAGGCGCAGGCGCACGCGCGCCCGCCGCCGCTGCAGGCGCACGCCCCGCACGCGCCGCACGCCCAGCACGCGCCGCACGCATCGCACGCGCAGCTCGCGTCGCACGCCCATCACGCCCAGCACGCACCGCACCAGACTACTCACAACATGCAGCAAACGCATCATAATAATTCGGAGGTGTTACTAAGGGTAGGTATTTTGTACCAAAATTTTACTTCACAATTTTGTTATAATTTTTCGTGTTAATATCGTTATGATGATGATCATTATCAACTTTTAAAAAGTTAAGTCCACTGCTGGATAAAGGCCTATCCAACTTTAATGCATTTCTTGGCTGCAGTGTCCATAACGTAACGGATACCCTTTCCGTGACACTGCTTTTCATCGCCAGTCTATGAAATTTGGGACCAAAACTAAGTTTTGGATGGATTCTTACATGTATTATGAGTATTTAATTTTTTTTACCCAAAAAATCTGTTTTCATTACATTTTTGACTGCTTCTTTCAATTTGTTGTATGTTCTAGATATTAAACGAAAAATCAGATGAAGATAATGAAGAAAATAGAAGAAATGCCTCCGATAGCACTCGCGGTACTTCACAACCAAGTGCATTGCTCTCTCAGCTGCTTTCTCCCAGCAATGGACCTTCCGGGAATGGCCGCTCTCAGGATGCCAGTGATAACTACCTCGAAAGAATTGGTATAAAGCGAAAGTATGAGGAAAGTAAGACGTCTAATACTAATGTGAAAAGAGCTACACCTGAAAATCAACAGGTATTTAACTTGATTTGTATATGTTTCATACTACAGTTTAGATAATCAACATCAAATAATGTAAATAAATTTCATTTGCATTAGGTGACGTCTAGTGCCGTGTCAGTAGCATCTTCAGCTCCTTCGTCGACAGCTGCTAGTCCCGCCACTAGTAGTAGTAATATGCGTCCACTTCGCCAGAAGAATCAAATATTAGTAGCACTTCTAGAGCAAGCCACGCCCTTTCCTACACCAAACCTTCGTGGCTATGAACCAGTGCCTCGCCCCAGGTTACCGCAGATACCGCAGCATCATCATTCCACATTATCAAACATGCTCACACCACAGTAAGTAAAGCAGAAGTTAAAAGCGTCTATTTAAATATTATACTTTAACAATTGTTATTAATATTAATTTCACTAGTAAAGTTTAATTACAAAACCTAAAAATGAGGAGATTAAGCTGACTTTTATTTATATGTTTATGGTGGATTCATCAAACATGCAACAAGATCTGATTGTAGTGAAATTTTTAATAATAGATTTAAAACAGCCTATTATATGCATTAAAGTCAGCACTTAAAATATCAATTAATTATTTCATTTGGGCTAGAATCAAGCTGGGATTGCTCATATACCTGAAGCGCAGGATTCAACCCTTATCTGGGCGAGATTAGAATGGCTTTTAGAAAGCCTTAAAAAGTTTATTTAATTTCATCCTGCACTGTGTTTTTACGCTGTGGAACAGAGATATGAGGATTTTATTCTTGAAAAAAGAAAGCCGACAACCCTCTCTTGAAGAGCTGACCGACCAAGGAGATAGACCGATTTCCCTTCTGAGTCGCGTCTACGTGCTATTTTCGAGAGTCATTACGAATCGTCTAGTGTGCAGACTCGACGACTTCCAGTCTCCCGAACAAGCCGGTTTCCGAAAAAGCTTTAGCATCATAGACCACAGAGGTAGAGCCACGCGGCAACTTTTGCTGTCGCACGGATGGGCCGGCTCGAACCGGGGTGGTACCACGACCTCACAGAATACCAGCGTGAAGTAGAGGTTTACCTCTGCGTTTCGCTTGGTGAGTGCAGGTGGCCGGAGGCCCTTTTTACTGGAAATGAGGCATTCCATCTTAGTCCTCACGGGTGACAACGCATCTACATTTTGAATTGTAATAGAGGATAGATGTAGATGTCTATGGGCCGCAGCAACCACTTACCATCAGGTGGACTGTGTGCTCGTTTGTCATCCTTATCCTATAAAAAAAAACATACCATTCGGCAAATTGTACAGAAGTTGAATATTCCGCCGAAATTTAGGCGGTGCTGCAGTCCCTTCAGCGGTGCCAAGTTGTCTGTCGGTATATCGAAGAACTGAAGTGTTTGTACATTAGGGCTACGGTGGCTATCCGAGTTCAGAACCAGAGTACGAAACATATGCAACTTCAGAGAGATGTAAGACAGGGTGACGTTATATCGCCGAAACTCTTCACCGCTGCATTGGAAGACGTTTTCAAGCTTCTGGTCTGAAAAGGATACGGTATTAACATCAATGGCGAGTACATCACTCACCGATTCGATTTGCCGACGATATAGTCCTTATGGCAGAATCGCTGGAGGACCTAAGCACTATGCTCAATGACCTCAATAGTGCCTCCCAACTGATAAGTCTTAAGATGAACATGGACAAAACAAAGATCGTGTATAACGTCCATGTCACACCTATGCCGGTAGTTGTTGGGGGCAACGAAGAACGGGGACAACGAAGAAAGGTTTTCGAATGGGAGTGGTACTGATAAGAGAAGTGTGCCCATTAGATGGGGTGATGACCTGGTAAAAATTGCAGGAAGTTAATGGATGCAGGTGGCTTAGGACCGCGTTTAATGGCATTTCTTGGGCGATGCCTATGTTCAGCAATAAACTTGTGAAGTGTGGTAATGATGTGATGATCTATGATAAATATGAACTCTCTCAAATTATTAAAGACTAATTTTACTTGCGATATTGTACTGCTAAATTTAAAAGTTAGGTCCCGTGCGATGCTACGATACCTTCAGCGGTGCCAAATTGACTGTCGGGATATCGAAGTGCTGAAGTGTTTGTTCAATAGGTCTACGAATGCTATCTGAGTATAGAACTAATGTACGAAACCGATCTACACAGTACGCAGAGATGTAAGAGAGGTTGACTTTATATCCTCGAAACTCGAAACGACGGCTCCATGGCGCAATGGCTTAGCATTGAGTTAATGCGCTGGGGGTTCGCGGGTTCGAATCCTGAAACGGAACAAGTATTAGTATGGCGTACAAATACATGTTCTGGGACTGGATGGTTTGTCCTCGTGCAATTTATGTTTGTAAACTGCCTCCACGATACAGGAGAAAATCCTAGTGTGGGGGTAACATTTTTTAAAAAACTAAAAAAAACTTCTGCTGCACTTAAAGACTTTTTCAAGCTAAGTGTATCCTTTTCATACGTAAACTGGAAAGGATATTGTGTCAACATTGTTGAGTACATCACTCACCTCGGTTTGTCGACTTTGCTCAAAAGACCTCAAAAGTCCATTTCTATAATAAGACAACTCTTCATTTCTTTAGTAAGACATTATTATTGCTTTTACAGTCTTATAGATAAATTTTCATCGAAAAGCAGTTTTAAGTACCCTTCAATGCATCTCTAGATGTTTTATTTATAGAACGGGTAGCAGGATTCTTTCTGGTAGTTGAGTTTTATTCGTGTTAATCATACAGTGATTTCAAGCGTCAACTAAATATTCTTTAATCAAGTTATTACATATAACTGTCAGTCGGTTGAACTATAGCAATAATATAAATTCAACCTATGGTTTATAATGCCACGAGCAGCTGCGCTTGGTTTTTTTCTTTTATAACATGTCACTCTTAAGGGCGCTTTCCACAATAACAACCTTGATTTCTGCATTAAGTTAATTGTTGTAAATTAGCTAGAGCTAGAGCTTATAAGGATCTTATCTTTAGCCACTTCTTCCACGGGATGCTTGGATTTGAATGGAAATTGGAAACTAACGAGAATCTGGGCCTTCACACAGTTGTACATTGAAGCATTTATCTAATTCTCGTTCATGTAAGGTCACTGAGTCACTTGTGTTACATACCTTTATTACCTTTTCAACAGTGGTAGAGCCACGCGGCAGCTTTTGCTGTCGCACGGATGGACCGGCTCGAACCGGGGTGGTACCACGACCTCACAGAATGCCAGCGTGAAGTAGAGGTTTTCCTCTGCGTTGCGCTTGGTGAGTGCAGGTGGCCGGAGGCCCAATTCTCCCCGTAGCGGAATTAAACAAAAGATTACCCCAGGAGTAGGGAGGGATTCTCCAGGGCTGCTGGTATCCCTGGAGAATCCCTCGCTGAGCATCCACGACCAAACTACTCCACTCCTGAGCGTGGGTGCTCAGGCTGCCCCGCTAATTGGGGGGGGGGGGGGGGGGTCAAAATTCCGCTCGCGACTAATACTGCTCGGGGCAAGCGGAGCAATAAAACCAAGGCGACCCCTGTCACGCTATCCGTGAATTTTGGCAACATCAGGAGACTTCATTCCAACCTTAACGCTGTCCATTACCATCTAGAGACGGCGAAGCCGGCCTTGCTCTTTTTAACCGAGACTCAGGTGTCCTCTCCGGCTGATACTTCATATCTCTCCTACCCGGGGTACAAATTAGAACACTCCTTTGTGCCCCGGGCTGGACTTTGCGTATACGTCAGAGAGGACATCTGTTTTCGACGCCTCGGTAGTCTTGAAGGTACGGACCTGTCCATCTTATGGCTGCGCGTGGACAGCGACGACCATCCCCGTGTCTACGGGTGCCTCTATAGGTCCCATAGCGGTAATGCACAATACAGACCGACTCATCGACCACGTCCAAATGGCTGCAGACTCCGTGCTACAACAGGTCCCATCCGCAGAGATCGTGATACTCGGTGATTTTAATGCCCACCACGCTGAATGGCTTGGTTCTCGTTTAACCGATCATGCGGGTAGATCGGTCTATGACTTTGCCTTGGCATATGGTCTAACACAACTGGCTACTACGCTTACGCGGATCCCAGATGTGGAAGACCATGTACCTTCCCTGTTGGACTTTCTGCTGGCCTCATCCGGACGGATATCAGGTCTCTGTTGATGTCCCTATGGGCTCTTCGGACCATTGTCTGATCCGGAGTACGGTGCCACTCACGCTCCAATCGCAGTTGCGATCTGCCACCGTGTTTGGCACTATAGGTCGGCGGATTGGGGCGGGACGGGATGGGGTCTTTTTTTGCATCCCACCCTTGGGGGCGGGTTTGCTTCTCGCCGGAAGATCCCAGCGTTGTTGCCTATTCTGTTGCTGATGTGGTACTTCAGGGGAACCCGTGCATTCTGGTCTCTCGCCAAGACTGTCCAAGGGAACTTCTGTCAGCCATCTCTTCCATCTCTGCACAGTGAGGACGACTCACTGGCCCCTGCCGCAAAGGAGAAAGCCGATCTGTTGAGCTCTCTCTTTGCGTCCAACTCGACTCTAGATGACGGGGGGAACACACCGCCGACCATCCCGCGATGTGAGTGCTCCATGGCGGATGTGCGGTTTACACAGCGCTCGGTTTGCAAAGCACTCTTCTCCCTGGACGTCAGCAAGTCGAGAGGGTCCGATGGAGTCCCTCCCATTGTGCTGAAGACGTGTGCTCCGGAGTTGGCACCGGTTTTAACGCGTCTTTTCCGGTACTCCTACTCCCAAGGCGTAGTCCCGAATTCATGGAAAACGGCTTTGGTCCACCTGATCCCTAAAAACGGCGACCGCTCATACCCGTACAACTACAGGCCTATCGCCATCACTGTCTTCTTCTCCAAAATAATAGAATCCATTATAAACTGCCAGCTCATGGGGTATCTTGAGGATTATCAGCTGATTAGTGACCGCCAGTACGGTTTTCGTCGGGGTCGATCAGCTGGTGATATTCTGTTCTACCTAAATCATAGATGGGTGGAGGCAGTAGAGTCCAAGGGGGAGGCATTGGCCGTTAGTTTGGACATAGCGAAGGCCTTCGATCGGGTCTGGCACAAAGCGCTTCTTTTCAAGCTTCCTTCCTATGGGCTTCCCGAGAAATTGTGCAAATGGGTCACCAGTGGTGATGCCGTATATACTTGCCGTGCCAATATTTCTCGGGAAAAGGCCGCTGAGTACCGGGACAAACTTGTGTCGGAAGTCGAGTCTTTGCTGTACAAAGTCTCGGATTGGGGTGACTAAGTTTAGTCCAGTTCAATCCCCAGAAGACACAAGTTTGCGCGTTTACCGCTAAAAAGAACCCCTTTGTCGGATATCCTCAGTTTCAAGGCAATTCTCTTGCTGCCTCAGCTAGTATCGGAATCCTCGGCGTCGATATATCGAATAGTGTGCAGTTTCGTGGTCACTTGGAAGGGAAGGCCAAATTGGCCTCTAAAAAGCTTGGCGTGCTCAGCAGAGCGAAACAGTATTTCATGCCCGCACATCGCTTGCAATTTTACTAAGCGTAAGTTCGGCCTCACATGGAATACTGTTCTCATCTCTAGGCCGGGGCACCTCAGTGCCAGCTCTTTCCACTTGACCGCATCGAGCGCAGAGCGGTTTGAATCGTCGACGACCAAGTTCTTTCTGATGGGCTGGATTCACTGGCCGCAGTGCCAGTATACAGCTGAGATATTGTATCTATTTGCGTATTTTATCGCATCTATCATGGGGAGTGCTCTGAGGAATTGTTCGGATTAATTCCAGCCGCTCAATTTCACCATCGCACATCGCGACAAAACTCGCGATACCGTCCATATCATCTGGATGATTGGCGGTCCGCTACTGTGCGATTTAGAAGAAGTTTTCTCCCTCGCACAACTTCCTTGTGGAATCGATTACCACCAGCGAATTTTCCGGACCGATACGACTTAGGAACCTTCAAGAAAAGAGTTTACACCTTTCTAAAAGGCCGGCAACGCACCTGCAATTCCCCTGGTGTTGCGATTGTTCATGGGCGGCGGTAGTCACTTACCACCAGGTGAGTCGCATGCTCGTTTGCCCCCTCTTCAAACCTACACTTGTATTACTTGGGCTCATTACATGAGTAAATAATGAATTAGAATGTTTGCTTGCAGTAGTCGAGCCAGTAACGTGAATGGCGGCGGGGCGGGCCCGACGGCGACGAGCGCGGCGAGCGCGGCGAGCGCGGCGGGCGCGGTGTCCAGCGCCGGCCTGAGCGCGCCGAGCCACCTGCAGATGGTGCTGCAGAGCAGCGCGCGCGCCGCCTACCCGCACTCGCCCGCGCCGCCGCCCGCGCACTACGCCAACACGCCGCCGCACCACTTGTACAGCACTCAACCTACGTACGTTTTCATCGCTCCTTATCCACCACCACCGTACCTCCTACCTCTAACTTTGTAAAGCAACATCTTTGATTGATTGATCGATTATGCCGGCCCGGTGTCTGCTACTACACGTCTGTGCACGAATTTTGCGTGTGGGCAGGAATTTAAAAAAAATATTATTCGAGCCACCTGAGCTCCTCGAGAAATCGTAGTAATTTCTTTTCATTACTGATGATGTCGGGCAGAGACCTCGACGATCTGAGGTACTTATCTGCCGACTTTAAAAAGGAGACGGTACTCAATTCCACTGTATGTTTTTTTATGTGTGTTACCTCATAACTTTTTACTGCGTGAACCGATTTCGATGATTCTTTTTTTATTTGAAAGCTGGTACTTCACGTGTGGTCTCATATGAATTTGATCAAGGTCAGACCAATAGTTTTTGAGTTATTGTTAATAATTTATATTGAAATCGGCTGTAAAAAAATTTAATTTTAAATTAGATACAATCACATAAAACGTGGGCTGCTGTTTCTCTGCACGGGTGTCTGTCTGTAACACCTAAAGCAAAAAGATGCTTGTTGGATAAAACGTGACCAATTATGACTCCTGTGTTCAATCTGATTAAATATTTGGATATTTTGTTGTTACTTTCATAAAAAATCTTTAATCTTTATGAATATTTAATAATTGACTTTTTCTTTATATGCTGTGGAATCCTTATAAAACATAGAAACCATAGACTAGGTAGCTCTGCTTACATAACATGGTTTAGTCTAATTTGATTATAAACTTTATAAATAATATAACTAATTGCATACTATAGTATATGTAAAACTTGTAGGTTTATTGTCATTCAAGAACCTTATAATTTGTCCATAATATGTACTATCAAAACATTATAGTAAAACTATGTTTATGTAACACACATAAACATAGTTTTCAGAACTTTTTTCTAGGTGAACCGACTTTCATGATTTTTAATTTGAAAGTTGGTGCTTCTCATAGGGTCCCATAAAATTTGATCAAGATCTGAGCAGTAATTTTTGAGTTATCCTTAATAATGCGTATTTAATTGACTTCAACTACATTGATGATGTTCTCATTTTTAATGTTACCGCTTGTTTATTGAATAAACCTGAAATATAAAACATCAAGTGTGTGTGTTTTTGTGTGAATTTGCGTTGATCATTATATCAAGTTTTGTTGTCCCTATTGCATTTATATAAATTATTTTAGGAATGATAATTCTCGAAGTCAAGGCAGTTCAGGCGGTGGAGGTGACAGTGATGCACCCAGTGATTTGATGCTTTCGTACATTTTGGACGAGGTGATCGAAAATATGCCCTATGCAGAAAGACCTGCACCAGACGTCAGTGTTCTCATGAATTTAGAGAATCGTCAGCTAAGATCAGATTTCGCGGTGAGTGAAAACTCTTGTATTTAATAAGATTTTAGTCAATCAAATTTAATTACAAATGTAAATATGGTTAGCTAATTTTTGTTTAGGAATATTTTTATACAAAACACTTCCATACAAAATTTTTAGAAAAGAATTAAGTGGTTACTTTTTTCATTTGTTCAAACTTTTTAAACTATTAAAAATTTAACAGTTCTTAATAAAATCTATTGTAAGGTTTTATCACTTTCATGTCAAACAAATAAATATTCTAACGTGTACTAAAACACGATATAAAGGGCGCGCAGATTGATTCAAGATAAACATAATTATTCATGAAGAAAGTTTACGAATATTATGCACATTAGCTAACATTAACAAACATGCTATGGCAAATATCCTCTCTATGAGGCGATAAGGGGCAGGCTAATGGTAAATATGTGTGGACTTTTGTTGGGCTGTAATGATTTGGTGATAATGTTGTCAATTATATAACATGCATTGCAAAGTAAGTCTTAAAGTTATGTTTTGGTTGATATTATTATAATGTTTAGTATTGGGCCATTCATACATTATTACGATATTTACGCGTCTCGAGGGTAGGTCACCACAAAGTATCGCACATATATTTGAATGGTGACTCGCACACTTTGAGAGAGGAATTGTACGCATGCGCAACTTTTCTCGCGATACTCTTCATGTCGGTCACACGTGAGTTGCATCTCCTACGAATCTTTTTAAAATGGCGGCGGAGAAACAATGTAATACAAGAAGTTAAAAATTATGTATGTTTAAATATTCCTTTTTTTGGATGATGGCAAGAGTTAACAATTAAAGAGACGTATATAAGATTTTTTCGACATTTGGATAAAATTATATTTCTATCAATGACTGGATGAATACAGTATTTTCTTTTTTCCGCTGAAGTCGTCTAATTAAATAAAAGAGAAAAAACAACAATAGCTGTTTTATCACTAGACTTACTAGACACGTTGACAGGATTAAAACATCTTTTATTCAACTGTCTGTCTTACGAAATTGCATATCAATGAATTTAATATTTGTCCTTTAGCGTAACGCACGAACCTCGAATAACGAACAAGTATCCTCCTGGTATCTGATCAAAGTGTTGCATCTTGCTAGAATCATAATATATGAAGGGCCTAATTGTATGTTTTATAAAATAAAAGTTATAACTTTTATAATTTACAGGAACATTATTTATCATTGTGTTTATAGGGTATGAAAGAAAAGAATGCGGTGATAAATGCTATTACTCAAAGTCTCATGCAATGTGAAACCGCGTCAAAAAATCCAGTCTCCTCAAGTCCTGGTGCCCCTCCAGTGTATCCTGTACAAAGTCCGGTATGTCAAATATTTTGATTGTTTAACATTTTTATAATCATTTTTGATTTGCTTTATTATAGCGTGATTTATGTAAAGACTGCACCAATGTACGATAGAGAATCTTACTTTTACGATGGTAAAATTCTACATCGTAGATGCTTCAGCTTCATAATAGTTTTTAAAGGTTTTGATATCTTATTCCAGAAAGAGAATAATACACAGCTTATGGAAGTTATAAAATGTAACAGAACATATTTTTATACTATTTTAACAGGGATCATGTAACATGGGAAGTGGGAGCAGTTCATTGTATGGCATGGCACCGCGTGGCGAGGACTCGCGTTCACTAGTAGAGCAACACCGCGCTCGTCTCCTGCAATTACAGCGTTCCCAACAGATGCTTGTCTCTCCTGAGGTAACTGTATATTTAAATGCTACCTACAGTAAATTTATGATCAGATTGAATTTTATTATGAAGCTTGTTGAACAAAACGTCAAGCTGACTTCTGTCTTTTGCTTCATTCGTTGTTTTTAGCATTTGTCTCATTCTTTACAATGTGTAAATAAAAAAATTACTTATACTCTAGCCAGATTTGTATAGCATCTCATCATAGTATCATTCTTTGACATTTTATTTATATTAACGAGAAGGATTGTAGCTCTATGTTGTTTTATTAGGGGTTTTATGTGCTGAATAATTAATTGTATTCAAATAATTATTATTTATATTAATGAAAATACTGTAGTATTTTTAATTTGACATTTATTTCATTGGATGGTTATTGATACACAGGCCGCAGAGCAGCCTCAGGCTGATTTGGGTTCCACAATAAATGCACTCGTATCTGCCACGCCTCCAAACGTCGCCCTCACGCGGACAGACTTTCATCATTTATATCATCAGACCAGTGAGTATGATTTCATTTACTTTTTATAATACATAGTGTAAAATAGCTCACAGCTCACATTGATAGTAAATGGTCATTGTTGCCAATAATCCTACATTTAGACTTGTAAATAAAAATCAGGTGGTATGCATGTACTTTCACAGATTTTCAACAGGGCATCTACTCAGCCACGAGACTCATAAAGCCTGTATTTTTTTTTACTTACTTAGATGTTCTAAAAACTGAAATTGTCTTTAAATGAAAATACGGTCAATAATTATTTCATTAAAATTAAAACTGAAATTAACTACTAAGATTGCAAAACCGACAATGGAATAATTAAGTAATTGAATAAAAATTAATCTACATTTAATGACAAGCACACTTTGGTATAATCCGGCCGCAGTTAGCTAGTAGTTGTTCATTAACATACATAAAAAATTATCATAATATGAAACATTAGTGTCAATGCCAACAAGATGTTATTTTAAGCCGATTTCAAAAAATTCATAATACCGTCACATTATGACGTTGAATTTGTGATATTTTTACGACGACTCAGAAGGGTAAAAAAACAACAACTAAAAAAATCATTTTTGTATATTCTGATTTCGGAGCTTTAGTTCTTCTATACACTATATTATCTTATCGACTTTCACTGACTTTGGAATGTGAAATTATCTTACTCGTTTTAGTTTTTTGAAGTTGGCATTAACTTTTTCTTAAAGTTGATTTTTTTGTTCTTTTTGGCGATCAATCCGTTTGTATTTGTTATTAAAATTCAAAAACACAAAATTGTTAACCACATTTATAAGATATTCATTTATTTTCGTTACAGATCAAATGGGTTCAAATTATGGTACAAATAAAATCACAACTTCTCAACAGAACCCAATGCTCAGTCGACAGCTGTGTGTAAGTTTCATTTTTCATCAGTAGTTATTATTAGTAGTTAGTACACAATTCTACTTTAGTCAGCAGTAGCCTATAGTCTGCGCGGTAGCATTGTGCGTATGACAGCTCACGCCTATGAAGTTTCGTATTTTTTTAGATAAACTGTCATACAGATATTGTTGTACTTCATGGATGGGTAACGCCCACTTACGATAGTGATGTTGTACGCTAAACTATGCCAAGCCATAACTAATAACCACAGACTATCAAAAACTGGTTTTGAAATAAATCGATTATATAAAAATCACGTAAGCATGTATTGGAATTGGAACTAATCGTTTAACAAAATCTGATATACGAAAAAAACGCACATAGACGAATATGCAGTGTTTCCGATGCATGGACGATAAATTATTCGTTGGTCAGCTCAGGGAAGAAAAAAATTATATAGTAAATTACGCATTGTGTCAAAAAGACTATCATAAGTCATGGCGGCCATAATGGCTATAAAAAAACCTATTTTTTATTTTTATTTCATTAGATTTGTAAAACAAATTCTCGATTATTTTTATCTTCCGTCCCAATATTTGGCCCAATGGGACTGGCAACACTAATACACATATAACGAAGGGCGCTAGCACTCGGTACCTTGAAAAGCTGCCGGTGCAGTCAATGCCGTACTGAAAATTACGGATTCTGGCAGCCATTTTATTTGTTTAAATGTCAATATGAATGTTGCAATCAACATGACTGAAGTATTTATAACAAAAAGACTTAAACAATTTTTAAAATGTTTGTCTGTCTATCTGTTTGTTCCGGCTTATAACTGGCAGATAGCTGAGATTATAAGGAGTAACACAGGCTAATTTGTTTTTAGAAAAAGAATTATGATTCCGCGCAAAAAAAAAATCCATGAATCGTAATAAATACCAAGCTGGCGAGGTCCGGGAACAGCTATTATTTAACTATTACGTCATAATTTGTATTAAACTTTAACTTAATTTTACATGCATTGTAGTTTATAAAGAAATATATATTTCGGTTTTAATTTTTATATCTATAACTTTTGCTTTGCTTTGCTTTGTGTATCGTTAATCGCCTTTTTAAATCGAATTAACATTGTTCCATCTCTAGATACGCAAAAGTGTAAGCTGTCACCCGCACCATGCTATAACGCAAAGACTATAGTTAGTGCACTTTTTCTCTTATTAATGAAAATTAAATTACAGTGCTATTCAAATAAGAATAAGAATGTCAATGACCTCCGATGACCGCGATCTGTCAATTGTCACTGTTGGAAAGTGCGGTTTGCTTATTTATTTAACTGAGTCTTCGTATTACTAAATCATTGGTCATAGTTTTTAAAATAACTTTTTTAATACAGTTGCTCGTTCGTTCAAAAAGTGGCGTATTGCAGGGACGTGTAGCGTTCGGGATGTGGGCTATTACATTTTCTTTAGTATATTTTCTTCTAGTATATTTCATTACGACTGGGGAAAGTCTGTCATTGCAAAGAGTTCCGACAAATGTCTACCCGAGCCGAGGCGCAGCCGAAGGTGAGGGTTGACAGTCGGAACAAGTTGCAATGACGGTTCCGCACGTGTACTGAACAACTATTTTTAATACAGTTGCGAAAAAATGAAGCAATTTAATAAAGAATCTTTTTGGAAAATGGTGCCAAACGTAAAAGAATATAAGCAGAGACTTTTTTTGTTTTCTTCACCCATTCTGGGTAGGCAAAGGGAACTATGCCTATACAGCCAAGTCTTCAGTAGATTTTTTTTATTGATATGAAATCAAAATGAAATTTAATGAGATGAAATGAAATGAAACCGAACCTTACTCATTGAATCAAATCATTAAATCTGATATTGAAACAAATTAGTAACTTCTTTTTAGAAATATTTGCATGAATCATAAAAACTTCTATGAATTTTTTTAGTAAAACCTTCGTGGTTGGTTTGTTCTTTTTAATAGACATTATTTTCACAGTTGAGAAAGAGAACGCACGAGTTCGGAAAACGTAAAGAAAAAGCTCGAATATTTAATAGCCCACATCCTGGAAAAAGTGCTTTTTTCCATTTTCATTGCGGGCAACATTTGGTTAGTTCAAAAAGAAAGAGGAGAGCATGTTGTCAGAGTGTTCCATCATTGCAGAATGCTGGCGCCGGGTCGGGCGGCGGGGTCGGGGGCGGGGGCGGGGGCGCGGGCGGGTACGCGCACTCCGCGGCGGCGCTGCACACGCCGGTGTCGCACCAGCCCTACCTGCGCGCGCCGCGCCCGCACCTCGGTGAGTGCCGTACTCTGCGTCCGCCGACATTTCCTCCTCCAACTCTAACATAATATTGTTACACATTTTGGACAAGACCGTTATTTGTCTTTGTCTATTGTTAACGGTTTTTCCCTTGATTTTATTTAATTTATACATTCGCGTTAGACTTATATTTTGGTAGGTACAGTCTATCTATTAGTAAATTTGAAAATTTTCTTTACAAAATGTTAAATGAATTAACCTTTATCCAATAACTGACTTGAAAGTCCAAATTTTATATATTTGTATAGTACGCTTCTGCATTAAGATAACTAATTTGTGAAGGTAGATTTGATACTTGACCAATTAATTATATTTAAAGTGGAAGCATGATCTGCTATAAACCGGTTTCGATTCTTCAGCATGCCTATTATAGTAGAATATTAGATAGAATATTCATTTATCTTCTTTCCAATGATGCCCAATTTAATTTAAAAGTACTACTAATTGCATGATTATAGCTTTACCTTTAGTATTTTCAGTAAGTGATCGATATTAGTTAGAGGTTTGAATGAATAGTTCAAATTTTATATAGACGCATGTGTAAATTCGGTATACGTTATTCTCGTCGCCGACAGTGTAAGTTTCCCGACTCGTTTACCCGTAGCTCAACGGCATGGAAGTTTGACGCGAGTTTCGTGTGAACTGCGCATACGTCCGACGTATTTCGTTTGCCAATTTCGTGCGAGTGAAGCGCAACGGTTTAGGTAGGTGTTCGCGTAGGCTCGGCACGTGTTCGCGTACTTTGATAACGCGGCGTGTGTGGCAGTGGCCGGCTACTATGAGGAGAGCGAGGCGAGCGCCAGCGGCTACTGCGGGGAGTACGGGCGGCGGGCGCACGGCGCGCAGCAGCCGCACGCGCCGCACCCGGCGCACGCGCCTCACGCGCCTCACGCGCCGCACGCGCCGCACCCGCCGCATCCTCCGCACCCTCCGCACCCGCCGCACCCGCCGCACCCGGCGGCGCACGACCAACCGATGTCTTGTAAGTACGCCCCACCGACACCGAAGCCTAGCAGTACTACTAACTGCTCGTATCTCTTTTGTCACTGACCACTACATTTTATTTTTAGCAATATGCTAACTTTTAAAATCAAACAAAGTCAAAATTGAAAATGATAATCTATGATAATAAATCTGACCTCAAATATAAGGCGACTAATTGGTGGGTAATGAAATATTAGAACGTGAACGTATATTCAAAATCGACAACAGGAAGAATTAGTACATAGTTAAATAGTAACCAATAAAAGTTTAAAATAATGATTTTGTTCTTGAAAGAAAGTCATATAACGTTAAATTTAAAACAGGATTTGACGTAACTTTATAAACCAATTATTCTATAGTTATAAATTCTTTTATAAAAACAGTTTCTGTCTAAAATGATAACAACCTCAATGGAAATAGTTTTATGAACACAAATACAGTAAAACCCGTTTAAGACGATTTTGCAGGGACTCAGCCAAAATCGCTACTTAAGCGGGAAAGCGTATTACGCGGGATAGGAAAAATAAAACATCATTTACAAATATTGTGTAGGTATTGAATTCAGCAGTCAGGTGCGTGTTCACTTTTCCCGAAAGGAGATACATAACGCCTTAAATCGTTTACTACTTATAATGCCTCTGTGTTTGATAAAATCGGAATTGACTCTCCTTCATCTTCATCGTCATCACTTAGGACCTTTTTCTGGGTGTTGTTCACATCTTGAATAAGATCTTCGATCGAACAGGTTTCGTAGGGTGTAACATTGTCATCAATGGAAGAATATCCAGAAAAACCCTGCAGTATTGCGAGTTCTTCTTCCAACACGACATCAGCTTCGTTATTTCGGAAACCTGCTTTCTTGAAACAATTTTGTATGGTTTCAGCCTTAATTCCTTGCCATGCCGCTGCAATGTTTAGGCTCGCGTCATGCACAGTCACGGGTCGTTTGCTGTCAAGGTCTTCCATTTCCTTAAGATAGTGATGTATCAATCGTGTTCTGTAGCCATGTTTAAGGACTTTTATAATGTCCTGATCCATCGGCTGCAACTTGCTTGTCGCATTCGAAGGTAAGAAAATAAGCGTGATGTTCTTTAGTTCAACATCTTTAGGGTGAGCGGGGCAGTTATCAATGAAGAGAATTATGCGTCTACATTTAATCTGGAAGTGATCATCTAAAGCTTTTAACCAGTTAATAAAACAAAGGCCAGTCATCCAAGCTTGAGATTGTGCATCATATGTTACAGGGAGCGATTTCACGTTTTTGAAGCAACGTGGATTTTTCGCCTTACTTACCAATCACTAGCAAACGTATCTTTTCCGACACAGATGGCGTTTTAGACGGGATGACGAATCGTATTAAGCGTGTTAAAAATGTATGAAAACATGCCTTAAGTGGTAGGGACTGACATAAAATAGTGTATTAAACGAGAAATCGTATTAAACGTGATCGTATTAAGCGAGTTTTACTGTAGTTTTATTTTAACAGTAACTTAATTTTACCCTCTTTATTAATTGTTTTTACTAAGCTATATCTTGGAAGTTATCGAGACAAATACCGCTACTATAGCTTGCTTAATCGCTGTTGCAGTTGACCAACTGCTTGTATATTATTTTTCTACGTATGTCATGCGCAGATTTTTTGAAACGAGGGCACAATGGCAAAAGAACTCATATTGTTGAATCTTGTGAGTTTTGCTTTATAAAAATTGTGGTTAACAAAGTTACTCGTATCGAATTTAATAAGGTAAGACGTTAAAATATTAATATGTATTTGGTCATTTATGGTTTGTAAAGTAGATGTATTTTTTACTTCTTAACTGATCTTGTTACTATTGCTATGCATGATTATTAACTATAATGCTTAAATCAACCATCTAATGCCTAAACAAATTTGTTTATTAATAACTTTACTAAATAGATTGTAATATTATGCTTGGCCTTGATATAATATGTTTTGAAGTATTACAATAATTAATAAAAGCTTTTTTTATATAAAGGTTTGCATTATTCATTATTTTATCGAAGTGTTTTTTCAGTAATCTAAATCTAATCTACACTATTATTTGTAGTTGATAACACTACTTCACTCCTGAGCGTGGGTATTCAGGCTGTCCCACGTATTTTTTGGGGGGGGGGGGGGGGGCAAAGCGACTAATAATACTCGGGGCAAGCGGAGCAATACAACCAAGGCGACCCCTGTCACGCTATCTGTTAATTGTTGCAACATCAGGGGACTTCATTACAACCTTAACGCTGTCCATTACCATCTAGAGACGACGAAGCCGGCCTTGCTCTTTTTAACCGAGACTCAGGTGTCCTCTCCGGCTGATACTTCATATCTCTCCTATCTGGGGTACAAATTGGAACACTCCTTTGTGCCCCGGGCTGGAGTTTGCTTATAAGTCAGAGAGGACATCTGTTTTCGACGCCTCGACAGTCTTGAAGGTACGGACCTGGTTTAACACAACTGGTTACTTCGCCTACGCGGATCCCAGATGTGGAAGACCATGTACCTTCCCTGTTGGATCTTCTGCTGACGTCTCATCCGGACGGATATCAGGTCTCCGTCGATGCCCCTCTGGGCTCTTCGGAACATTGTCTGATCCGGAGTACGGTGCCACTCACGCTCCAATCGTAGTTGCGATCTGCAGCTTGCCGCCGTGTTTGGCACTATAAGTCAGCTGATTGGGACGGGATGCGGTCTTTTTTTGCATCCTACCCTTGGCGGCGGGTTTGCTTCTCGCCGGAAGATCCCAGCGTTGTTGCCGATTCTGTTGCTAATGTGGTACTTCAGGGTATGGAACTTTTTATTCCATCCTCTGTGGTGCCCATCGGAGGCAGATCCCAGCCATGGTTTGGTCGCTCCTGTAAAATAGCATCACGCTATAAGCAGGAGTGCTACCGGGTCTGGGCTGACGCATCAACGTCTCGGGATGTAAACACCAGCGCACTTAAAAAGAAGTATAATTCCGCCTCCAGGTCCTTCAAAAGTGTCATTGCCAAGGCAAAGTCTGAGCACATCGGCAGAATAGGCGAGAGGCTAGTTCGCCTTCCTTTGGGAACCCGTGCATTCTGGTCTCTCGCCAAGGCTGTCCAAGGGAACTTCTGTCAGCCATCTCTTCCATCTCTGCACAGAGAGGACGACTCACTGGCCCATGCCGCAAAGGAGAAAGCCGATCTGTTGTCCGATGTTGCAAACTGGTAGCATTCATTGCTATGCAGACGACAGCACTGGTGATGCCTTATATACCGGCCGTGCCAATATTTCTCGGGAAAACGTCGCCGAGTACTGGGACAAACTTGTGTCTGAAGTTGAGTCTTTGCTTAACAAAGTCTCGGATTGGGGCCGACTAAATCTAGTCCAATTCAATCCCCAGAAGACACAAGTTTGCGTGTTTACCGCTAAAAAGAACCCCTTTGTCGTATCTCCTCAGTTTAAAGTCACTCCCCTTGCTGCATCAGCCAGTATCGGAATCCTTGGCGTCGACATATCGAATAGTGTGCAGTTTCGTGGTCACTTGGAAGGGAAGGCCAAATTGGCCTCTAAAAAGCTTGGCGTGCTTAGCAGAGCGAGACAGTATTTCATGCCGGCACATCGCTTGCAACTTTACAAAGTGCAAGTTCGGCCCCACATGGAATACTGGTCTCATCTCTGGGCCGGGACACCCCAATGCCAGCTCCTTCCACTTTACCGCATCCAGCGCAGAGTGGTTCGAATCGTCGACGACCGAGTTCTTTCTGATCGGCTCGATACACTGGCACTGCGTAGAGATGTTGCATCTCTTTGCGTATTTTATCGCATCTGTCACGGGGAGTGCTCTGAGGAATTGTTCGGACAAATTCCAGCCGCTCAATTTCACCATCGCACATCGCGAAAAAACTCGCGTTACCATCCATATCATCTGGATGATTGGCGGTCCACCACTGTGCGATTTAGAAGAAATTTTCTCCCTCGCACAATTCCTTGTGGAATCAATTACCACCAGCGAATTTTCCGGACCGATACGACTTAGGAACTTTCAAGAAAAGAGCTTACTACACCTTTCTAAAAGGCCGGCAACGCATCTGCAATTCCCCTGGTGTTGCGGTTGTTCATGGGCGGCGGTAGTCACTTACCATCACGTGAGCCGCATGCTCGTTAGCCCCCTATTCTATAAAAAAAAAACTATACAGTTACATTGGACAACAATTGTTCATACTTCTAAATTGATTTTGTAATTTGCAACTAGAAGAGGTAATTCTACTTGGTTAATTATTGTCATGCTAGAGATAAGTAGGAAAATCAATATAAATGGATGTCAAGTAAAATAAATAACATGTTTTAAACAGTGGTAGAGCCACGCGGCAGCTTTTGCTGTCGCACGGATGGGCCGGCTCGAACCGGGGTGGTACCACGACCTCACAGAATACCAGCGTGAAGTAGAGGTTTACCTCTGCGTTTCGCTTGGTGAGTGCAGGTGGCCGGAGGCCCTTTTTTACTGGAAATGAGGCATTCCATCTTAGTCCTCACGGGTGACAACGCATCTGCATTTTGATTCGCAAACGAGGATAAATGTAGATGTCTATGGGCCGCAGCAACCGCTTACCATCAGGTGCACTGTGTGCTCGTTTGTCACTCTTATCCTATAAAAAAAAATGTGACTACCAGATAACGAAGTTATTTTAAGCATTGGTAAAGATAATGTTGGAAATTTTTATTTAGCTTAGTCTGAGATTGATGGAAAGAGATAGTAGCATTAATTCATTCTTCCTATAAAAATATATTAAGTAATATATCATCAGCAAAATGAAAATTATCTTTTTCTAAATTTTTTTTTTTTAAGTATAAATACGTTACCTCCACACTAAGATTTTGTCCTGTATCATGGGGGCAGTTTACATACATAAATTTCACAAGGACGAACGTTCAGACCCGAAACAATTGTTTGTAGGTCATACAAATACTTGTTCCGTGCGGGATTCGGACCTGCGGCCCTTGGCGCTGCAACTTATTGCTAAGCCACTGCGCCACGGAGCCTTCAATGCCGTATATTAAAATAAAAAATGTTTTATTAACAGTAAGAATTAAAAAATATGTATATGTTTAAGAGTTTCCTTACTAGGCAAACCCTATATCGAGAAAACCTGACAACGAAGTTTAGTTATTGTATTTTATCAGATAGATGCTATTAAAATGTAGTGTTATTGCTTAGATTTTATACATAAATGGAAACTGCCTGCAACTGGAGTAGGCGGAGACTACGGATTTTCATTTGGGACAATTCTCGCACAACTAGTTAACGAACGAAACATGCAAACGCAACTAATTCACTTGCTATGAAATATCTATTTATCACATTAATTGGTTATATAATATGGTTACTCGTAGATTGATAAATGAACCTCTTTATCATATCTCCCCGATTTAAGGGCCTTACTCCCTTTGCTGCCTCAGCTAGCATCGGAATCCTCGGCGTCGACATATCGAATGACGTACAGTTTCGAAGGCATTTGGAAAGGAAGGCTAGATTGGCCTTTTAAGATTTTACTTGCTCAGTAGAGCGGGACAGTATTTCATGCCAGCGCAACTCTTTCAAATTTACAAGGCGCTAGTTCGGCCACACCTGGAATACTGTTTTCATCTCTGGGCTGTGGCATCCAGCAAAGAGCGGCCCGAATCGTTGACGACCGAGTTCTTTCTGATCAGTGCGGTTTACTGGCGCTGCAAAGACATATCTCTTTGCGTTTTCTATTACACAGGGTTTGCTTTGTTGGTGGGATTAATTCCAGACCACAAATTTTACCTTCGTACATCGCGACAAAACTTTTGATACCACCCACAGCATCTGGATGCTTGGTAACCACCACTGTGCGAGTTATTTGGCTACACCAGAGGACTACAACTGTCAAGTGTCAATTTAATGTTAGTCATTTTGGTCTTGCAATAAAATTAATGTGACATTATTTCCTGCATGTTACATGTGATCCTGCGTTATGTGAACATGCGACCCTGTGTGTTATTATTTCCAGTGCGTTATGGTTATGTTATAAATTTTGTAAGCCCCACCCGTTTATGATCGATTTGGCTCTATGGTTTGGAAGTAAAAGGTACGGAGATGACGCTATTTTATTGGATTGCAATTAAAGCGTCATTGCCAAAGCAATGTCCGAGCATATAGGCAGAATTGGCGACAAACTTGTTCTCCTTCCTTCGGGAACCCGTGCATTCTGGTCTCTCGCCAAGGCTGTCCAAAGGACTTTCTGTAAGCCATAACTACCATTTTTGCACAGGGAGGACGACTCACTGGCCCACGCCGCAAAAGAGAAAGCCGACCTTTTAGGCTCCCTTTTTGCGTCCAACTCGACTCTTGATGACGGGGGAACACACTGCCGACCATCCCGCGCTGTGAGTACTTCATGCCGGATGTGCGGTTCTCACAGCGCTCGGTTCGCAAAGCACTCCTCTCCCTGGACATCCACAAGTCGAGTGGGCCTGACGGAATCCCCCCAATTGTGCTGAGGACGTGTGCTCCGGAGTTGGCACCGGTTCTAACGCGTTTTTTCCGGTACTCCTACTCCCTAGACGTAGTCCCGAAATTATGGAAGACAGATTTGGTCCACCCGATCCCTAAAAAAGGCGACTGCTCAGACCTGTCCAACTATAGGCCTATCGCCATCAATTATAAACTGCTAGCTCATGAGGTACTTTGAGGATCACCAGGTGATTAGTGACCGCCAGTACTTTTTTCGTCGGGGTCGATCAGCTGGTGATCTTCTGGTCTACCCGACTCATAGATGGGCGGAGGCAGTAGAGTCCAAGAGGGGGGCATTGGCCGTTAGTTTGGACATAGCGAAAGCCTTCGATCGGGTCTGGCACAAGGCGCTTCTTTCGAAGTTTTCTTCTTATGGGCTTCCCGAGAAATTGTGCAAATGGATCACCAGTTTCCTTGCTGATCGGAGCATCAAGGTCGTAGTAGATGGTGCATGCTCTGATTTCAAGTCTATCAACGCTGGTGTTCCACAAGGCTGCGTGCTATCACCAACGCTGTTTCTCCTGCATATCAATGATATGTTGCAAACTGGTAACATTTATTGCTATGCAGACAACAGCACTGGTGATGCCTTATTTACCGGCCGTGCCAATATTTCTCGGGAAAACGTCCCCGAGTGCCGGGACAAACTTGTGTCTGAAGTCGAGTCTTTGCTGAACAAAGTCTCGGATTCGAATACCAATGTGCTATTAAATGGGGAGGAGTTGAGTCTTGTGGATACCACTGTTTTTCTTGGTATTACTATTGACGCGAAACTTCAATGGGGCCCCCATATATCTAAATTAGCAAGCAGACTTGGTTCTGCAGCATATGCTGTAAGAAAGATCAGAAGGCTCACAGATATTGAGACAGCTAGATTAGTGTATTTTAGTTACTTTCATATCGTAATATCTTATGGAATTTTGCTATGGGGTAATGCGACTGATATTGAAGCTATATTTGTTTTGCAAAAGAGAGCCGTACGGGCGATTTATAACCTAAATTGTAAAGAGTCCCTCAGAGAAAAATTTAAAGAAATAAACATATTAACTTTGGCATCGCAATATATTTATGAGAATGTAATGTATGTGCATAAAAACAAAAATAGCTTTATTAAGAATAAGGATGTGCATACTTTAAACACTAGGAACAAACATAAACTTGTAATGCCAGTTACTAGACTCCACAGAATCAGTAATTCATTTATGGGGCAATGTATACGCTTTTACAACAAAATCCCAGAACATATTCAAAGTTTGTCAATAAACAAGTTTAAAAGTTTTATTAAAGAAAAACTGTACAAAAAGATTATTATAATATCAAGGAATACATGAATGAAAATAACCCCTGGGAATAAGGTGATCGCCACCATGCTGGTTCTATGAAAAATCATTTAAAAATTGTATAAACGAAGTTATTGTTAAGTGAAATATGTTTGAAATAAAAGTCCCGCTGGGTTTCTTGCTGGTTCTTCCCAGGACTGGGGTGTTTTCCGAACCAGTGGTAAATAAAAAATGACTTTCAATAAGTATTATGCAATAATTAATATTGAATAAAAAATTATTCTATTCTATTCTATTCATGTGTCATAACAAAACCTAAATAACCTGTTATATGCAATAGCAATTTTTTTTTTAAGTTTGACAACGTAAACATGAGTGTTTTATCATTTTACCACGCGGTGGCGTTATTTAAGCGATATAATGTCACTGGCGTTTAAATTTATATTTAAAAAAAAACAATTTTTAATTTTAAATTACATGTGAAATCAATTGTTAAAACATTTTATTTTTATTTTTCTAAATAATTTTGAGTAAAATTAAAAAAAAAATTAAAAACATGCAACTTCTCCATTAGAAAAAAATGACAATTTTAATATGTGATATTGGCAGTTAATACCAATCAATAATACAACAGATGCAGAAAATGGTCGCTATGTTTTGGTTTGATATTATGACAATAAATCAACAACAGTAATATATTTGTTTTATTTATTTATTCATAGGACACCAGCAGTGCACACATTATTACATTTGATTGAAAGTGGGCTTAATCTGGGGACTGATGTGTGCACCATTATAGGCGACACAGCATTGCAAAATACTGTAAAAATTAAAACAGGGTAGAGCCGCATAGCTACAATAGTTTATAGTTTATAAAGAAATATGTCACAAAAATAATACTTAAAGATAATATATAACTAAGCACTAAAAACATGCACATAACTAAGCAGCAGCTGTAGGGAACATGGATATTAGATTATAATTAACTCATTCACTAGTTATTTATAATAGTGATCTATTACATTTTTCCTATATTTAGGGAAAGTATCATGAAAAATATCGACAGTAGGCAACACACCACAGAGTGAATTATAAGTGTCACACATTCGCGGTACCGGGGCGTATTACCCCATGTTAGTCCTGGATTGAGGAGTATGTAACATTTTTGTTATTGGAAGACGAGGGATATTGTATGGTACATTTAGGGAGAAATATTGTAGTAGTTCACGGCAGGCAGTCTGTCCGTTTACTATTTTATATAATACCAGCAGGTCGTGAATTTTTCGCCTACTATTCAGGGAAGGTATTTCAAAAAATGCCAATCGTTGTTCGTAGGGACATCTATGTGAAATTCCACTACATATGAACGCAAGATGTGTTGTAAAGGCTCTCTGAATACCTTCTATTCTTTATGGGCACAGCGTATGTTGGGTTTGGTTATATTGTACTCGCATATTCCAGTTGGCTCCTTACTAGGTTGTTAAAAAGTAAGATTTTACTGCTTATTTGAAAGCCTCTGGTATTGCGTTTAAGGAAGCCCAGCATCTGCGCAGCTTTCTTTACAATCTATATGACGAACGTAGGCGAGTTTCATGTCCAACATAACATTTAGATCTCTCATTACACTTCTGTGAGCATAGTACCTTTAATGTGGCTTCATGTTTGATCGTTAACAGGGAATGGTTTTTATTACCAAAGGCGCTGAACAAATCAGTGTAAATGACGTCCACTTGGCACCCTTTGTTAACCTCGCGCAAAATATGTGAAATAAATGAGACACGGTTCGTTTTGGTAGAACGGCCCTTTCGCAAACTATGGTGAAAATTCTTAAACTGGCTTCAATGTGATGAGTTAAGAATGGACACACAGACGCTTCAAACAATTTTGAAAAACAAGATAATATAGAGATAGGTCGGTAATTTGTTACCGACGATACATCACCCTTTTTATGTATTGGTATGACCTGAGCATTTTTCCATATTGCAGGTAATTTGTCTACTAATAAAGAATAATTAAAAATTAAAAATAACGGATAAGCAAGATATGCAACACACTTCTTAATAAAAACTGGAGGAATGCCATCTGGTTCCGCGCCCTTGTAAATATCGAGGTTTTTTATATTTTTTAATGATCCTCAAGTGAAAATATATAGGGAACAATGGGTAACATCATCCACTTACCATGAGATCAACTGTTGTGTGCTTGTGTGTAGTTTTGATAAAAAATATTATCCGCTTTATTTTAGGCATTTATTTTCTTATTTTTTTTATGATAAAGAAATACACACGAAACTTGAATGGATTTTGAGGTTTACTGTGTATATCACAGTGATTGTTTCTGTTTCTGGCAGGTATATGTTTCAAGAAGAATCCAAAGATACGGGAGACAATGGCAATTTTTGTTTAAAACTAATATTATGTTATTGTAATTTAAATAAAGCTCAAATTCAGAAATATTTCCCGCTGTTAATAAGTATTGAAGACTATATTATAAGTAGTTTTGATTCTTTCCCGCTATGTTACAGGTCATATATAAAATTACTTTATTGAATAACATGAAGTATATTAATATATTATCAAAATGTTTATAAAACAGTATTATTATAAACTAACAGGTTTATTAATGTCAGTGTTGTATACTTATATAAATTTGTTTTCGGATGTAAGTTAATATACATATTTTTGAATTTATGAATGTCTCTTCAGAAAGCCTGTTATTTAATTTAATTATATTTTACGTCCACGTCACGACATCCGTGTGTCATAATTGGAGGGTATCATTTGAGAAGGAAAGTGAATTGATTGCACAGGTGGCGGCGGTTCTGGGGGCGCTGGCGGCGCGGCGAGTGCCGGGGGCGCTGGGGGCGCGGCGGGTGGCACGTCGGAGTACGTGCGCAACGAGCTGCGCGCCGTGGTGGGCGCCCGCTCGGCGCGCCCCGACCTGCACGCGCCGCTGCACGCGCCCGACCTCGACCCGCTGCTCACCTTCGACATGCCCGCGCCCGGTTAGTGCACCCCTCCGCACCCCTCCGCACCCTTCCGCACCCGCACTCGCGCCCCAGCCCGCGCCCGTGCCTCACTCAATGCACTACTTACTACACACACTCCACGGTCGCTTGGACTGCCGATCGATAACTGGATCAAAGCTAATATTTTTAAACGTATTATATAGAAAAAAAAATTGTTTTCTGTTTACATTTTAAACCGAACATATCGTACTAATTTCATTGTAGCAATCTCAAATTACATTAATATATTATGTTATTGAACGACAGTCAACGTAATCTTCTATACATTGTGGCTGAATCGCATAACTATGTAGAACGTTGTGGAAGCGATGCTGTAACTAACATCTAACTACGGGTCACATTATACTAACAAGAACAGGGTCAAATGTGTTAAGGTGACGTCGACATTTAATTTTATAACCAAATCAATTACGAAATTGATGGATTCATCTGACCGACATTTTAATTTTTTCTCGAAGTAGTTTATTGATTTTAATTTTTATCTAATTTATTTTTTTCATTTTCAATGTTTATAACTTAAGAAATTCTAGAATGTATGCTATTAATAAAATAATATTAGATTTGAATAAACTCATATCTGTAAATTATATTACTTAATGATTTTTGTGATAAACTTAGATTCAACGTTAAAAATTCTGTGATTGATAAAAATTTAATTTTAAAGCTTGTAAAATTGTTATGGATTAATATTGTTTAGCAAAAATAAATTTTAAAAGCTGAGTTGTAAAAAATAATGTAGTCAGACGGGGAGTTGAGCGATCGTTGTCAGTGTCGCGGATGGTCACTGTCAATGTATTGGTGTGTACGTATGTAGGTGGCGGCAGTGTGGTGGGGGGCCGAGCGTCTACCGCGCCGGCAAACTCGTGGGAGTCGCAACAGAGCACACCGGTAAGCTTGGGACGCGGCCAGCGAGACCAAAACACCTAGTTACTACCACACTTTCTGTATCGGTTTTTATTATGTTTTGTAGATCTACATACATACCTATGATTATTGCGTATTAAGTCTGCTCTGCTGCGTGTGTTATGAGATCGATCATATTGATCCTTAGAAGCTGTTTCATGGAAATGTGCCAACACCTGCCGACTACCTTCGATTAATGAAAGTATTTACTTTTATTTCACGTTCAATTGCATTATCATTTAATAATTTTGGACCGCAATTCTAAATAGACTTGATTAAACTTTTTTAGTACACCACCCTTAATCGGTTTCTATTGGTACATTTCTAGAGTACTTACAGAAGCTTTTGTGATGTGATTTATAATAATACTTCCTACTTGAAGATTTTAAATATCTACGTACCTACGCATTTTCAGATATTTCTTTAGTTTTTGAAAACGTGGAATAATACATTTGCTTTTAGGATTTTGTATTTGTTGAAATTAGCTTTTTTTAAAAAAAGGGGTTATTCGCATGCGTTTATAGTATACTGTGGTGAAGGTATTTAATATTAATAGTAGTATAACTGAAAATTACTAAAAGTTTTTTGATTTCGCAATAGTTTGCTTATTGTTTTGCTTTGGAAATGTCAGAATAAGACTTATTTCATTTATTGAGTGGCAGTTATTATAAAATTGAAATGATGCATGAATACTTTCAAAACTCTAAAAGGGTTGTTTCTAAATCTAAATGAATGCGAGGGACTATCAAATATATGAATATTTCAATAGAAGAATAGAAAGAGGGTGCTTGTATATTAAGGAAAGGACATTGTGATCCCGTGAAAACTTGTTGGAATAGCTTTAAAAAATCCAGCATATAAAATGCATGTAACTGATCGCCCCTCGCAACGTATTAGGACCGTTAATCATCCTTTAGATACTATTTCTAATTTCAAAGATCATAGAAGTCCATCTAGACTAGCATAAAGTTGCTATAATAAAGCTTAACTTTTGTTATAGATTAATATATTATAATTATTATGAAATTTTAACATTTTCACACGACAAAAAAAATTACCTAGCCATTCCTATAATTATTTGTACTAATAATTTGTAATCAACGGATGATGAAAAGGGAAAGGCATTCTGTCTATGAGCTTTATATAGATCAAACAAAAAAAATCCTTTGTCAATGTTTTGTACTTAATGGTTTGCAACAGAGATGATAAGATTTATCTTTAATGTATAATCTGTAATAAACGTTTTTTTATTTGGTTTTAATACTAATTTTAATAATAAAATCAAGGTTTTTGTGCAATAATATAATGAGAATTAGATAACATTTTGATTCTCTTATATATCGTTTGTTTTTCTTTTAAATAAGAGCAACTTTGCATCGCAATTTTTATGCATAGATTATTACTGTAACTCTTATGCATAGAGTAAAAATTGAGTATATAATGTTTAAATGGATCGGATGTAATACCGAAAAGTATTTAGATTTGGCCCTAATAATAGGGGTACCCGTTCTATTAAGTGACATTTATTTATATTTTTTAACAATTGAACAATGTGTACTTTTCCTTTTTTTTAATAGATTAAAAATATTTTCACGAATTACAGCCCATTAGGAATTGTTAATTTGGCTACGATTTGTTTGCATTATGGCGTGTTATATACGTCAGAAAAGAAGATTCCTAAATATAGTGTAGAGGGGTACCTTGATATTATATTAGTGAGGTCGACACAGGGGTTGAGAGTGAATGAGTGACGTGTGTCGTTTGATGTCAGAGTACTACGGAGGCGGGCTCGGCGGCGGGCGGTGATGAGGCGTCGAGCGCGGCGGGAGGCGGCGGCGCGTCGGGCGGGGCGGGCGGCGCGGGCGGTGCGGGCGCTAGTGCGTCGCTGCTGCAGAAGCTGTTGTCGCAGTGAGGCGCGCCGGACCCCGCACCGCGCCCCCCGCACCGCGCACCGCGCACCCCGCACCACACCTAGGCCTCCTCGTCGTCTCGGCTACGCACCACGTGGTACCTCAGCGGCTGTTAACCTCACGCACGTGAGAATATTATAGTACACGTATTTATATAACGTCTCCATATTGATGTAATTATTTTAGAATAGTAGTGCTAGTGACCCATTCGATTTGTAAAGTTGTCGCTCGATCGACTTTTTCGTTCTTTGAGAACTCTGTTTATTGATCTTTTAGTATCTGTGTATAGTTTAAGATTAAGATACGATAAGAAGTACGACGGTATCTTCCTGTAAGGGAGTAAAAATACGTGATTCGCAATATGATTGACATGTACGCCTATAGTATACCGGCACAGTGTACAATAGAATCATACCGCGTGCAATATTGTATAGAAATAAACACATATTTTTTAGCGTTGTGAACGTTATGTATTATAAGTATGAAAGTCAGATGTTACCTGTTATGACAAAGTAAGCTGTATTTGTAGTATGAAATGAATTACGCAGTCTTCTCTCGTTGTTACATCTGCCGAAAATTTTCCGAGTGTCTTGTAGCGTAATCCTTTCTGAATTAATATTTCTTTGTCACTTTAATTTCCTCTAGTGCTCGGTATGTAAAATTGGAGAAGAATATTATTATGTGTAAATACCGTGTTGTTAAGTTATAGCTGTTGCTTTACTGTAAATATTTTGTTATGTTATCGTCTTTATTGTGTTTCTTATATGAATTAATTTTCTTGTAATTTTTAAAATTATGGATTATTAATTATAACTTACAAATATTATTTTATAATTTAATGATATCATTTCTTCACCCTGTTAGCTGTATTTTATATATTGGTTAGTAGTCCGACACGTTAGCATAAAGTTCACGTAAAAGCATCAAATGCAGTTTACGTAGCTAGAAAATGACATTAAGGCCTGAACATCACTTATCTGGAAGTTTTATCAGTGGCGCCACTTACTTTCCTATACACTTCATATTATTCATTAACCGTCCTTCTGGCGTTTCATTTGGATTACTGCAAATATTTCGTCTTTCCTTTACTTTAATTAACAATACCGATTACGATATTTTTAAAAAACACCAAAAATGATGCTCTTTACAATAATGCTACATGATCGTACTATTTTTAATAACGTTTATCTTGCGTTTTAATTGGTAATTAATAATTATTAATATTTTTAATTTCCCTTTTTTTTTAAATTTTAATTATAATTTAGTATTTAAAACGTTAATGGCAGCTATTTCGCCATTGTGTATATTTCATGATATGAGTAGTTTACTTTTATTTTCGCGCCAAGTTGAAGGCTTACCAACACATTATGTACGCACGTAGGTTACACAAACGGTAAAGATAATGGACACTTCGACAGAGTTACAAATGTGTATTTTTTATATTCTCATTAAAATAAAGAATTTGTACATAACAAAAATACAATGAAATGTTATCGATATAGTAACAGACTTTATTTAAAATCATTAAAATGCTGTGCTATAAGTATTGCTATAAAATAAAATATATAATACAAGATAAACTATACCAATTATATACCACGCAACTTATGGAATGGTTTTAAACCAGCAGATTCAATTCTTAATTTGTGTAATATTTAAAATAATTGTGAATGCAATAGGCGCCTGAGTGCTGTTGTCTATGCCTACTTTAATAATATAAAAAGAACAATGAGTTAGAGCTCAAATAAAAATGTTAAAATTTTTCAACAGTACAAAAATAAATATTCAAAAAGTAAATCAATTTAAGTATAAAAAACTAAATAAAAGCTTGTAAAAAGAAATGTGATTTTTAAGGAACATAACTTTACACAGTTCATGTAAGAAATCTATAACACTGTTTTTGTTGGATCTGGCTTTGATACATTTTCAATGTTTTTGGAAGTGCTTGGAAGAATAAGAATGAATTTTATATAAGGATATGTTGAAATTTTAATCTACTGTTTCTTAAATTGCAGTCCTGTATATACTGAATTTGGCATGTAGATAGCATTACCATTGTATTGTATGCCTAGAATTCTTAATTATATCTTCGTCATAATATGATTAGACATGAAGTTAATTCCTCATAAATCCGTATCGGTTAACATAGAATTTAAGTGCATGATAATGTAATGTGTGAATGTTCTGTTTATTCATTGATCATCTTTTCATATTAAAAAACCGAAACGCTGTCTTTCAGTCCAGACAGTAGATCACAATTTTGTTTGTAGTATTACTGTATTTTCACTATGGAAATATATTTAATTGTATAGATGTGTCACAGGGCCCGGGCCATTTACGTGTAATGCAACAGTTCATATTTTAGTTTAATATTACCAACACGATAAGGCGAGATCTTAACACAGTTAGTTCACCAAGCGTAACTGCCTGCGTTAAGCCGATTTTTGATACAAATTAATCACAATATCTCTTTGTATCATTTATACAATTTATACCATATAAATGATGTTTTCACTGCATTCGAATGCTGCCGGTGAATACCCACATTAATGAAGTTGTAAAATTTGTAATGATATCACTATTTTGGAACCGTTAGATTTAAAGATTATAAATAATTATTCTAGGAATGTTGCGTTTGGGACCACAATTGAGAAATATTACGAAGGATAGCGTTTTGAAAATTATTTTCTACTACATTTTGTATTTATTACACATTATTTTGCACTTGTACTCCAATTGATTATTCAATCAAAAATTTGCTGCTCATAATATTTGTATTGTTTGTGCTTTATTTGTATACTTATTTTGTCGAAATTTAACCATTTTATCTTAATATATTTTTTAATTATATCACAATAATGAAGTGGCATTTACTTAAGTGGATAAAAGGTACTTAACGGAATATGAAGGATTACGTACATTTTGGGAATTTTAAATCTAGCATTTCTCATATTCTTTCACACTAATTTTGATACCAACACCAAACATAGAATGTAGTGAGTAGCTCTACACTGAAAGAAAATGTGTGATTATATTACCTATCTAAAGATGAACGTACAAATATCCATAAATAGTAGGGAATATCCATTAAACCAAATTGAATAATGATGTTTTAGAAATATATAAATATTTTTATACCCTTCAAAATAGTTCTGATGTCTAGGCTACTGACCAATTTAATTTGTTGTTTTATAAAAAATATGGATTAATACTTGAAGTTTTAGCGTTAATAATAGTGAGATAAAGCTTTACAATAACCAACACTCGTAGCAATATAACAATTTCATTCCATTTAGTTTGTTATAGGGAGACATGCTTTTGAACGTGTTGTCCGATAGGTAAAAGTCAAAACAAAGTACAAGAGATGGCCTTAACTACCTACATGACGACAGTAAAACTCATACAAGTTGCGGAGTCTGCCTTTTTCATAACATATAAAATATCGGATAAAGAGAAGCCTATATATCAATACGCTAGATGGAACAGCATAAAATGCCGTCACTTAGTTTTCGACGTCTCGGTGAGAAATGTTAAATGTTACACAAAGGCTATATTTTTTACAGATTTATGATAATCTAGTTTACTTATAAAGACTCGTATAAAACACGTCCATTGCATGAGTTTAAACATGGTTTCCCACATAATGTATATAAATTGAACATTAATGTAGATGGGTTGCCTGAATATTAAGAGGGAAGTATTTTTTCAAAATCACCTATGGATGCCAGGATACTATAAATTTATTACGAAATTGAAATAGATTTTAGCAATTGTAGTAGTAACTAAAGAAATAGTTTTAAATATTTGATCGATGAATTTAAATATAATTCCTTACTAAATTTATAACTATTTCTTTGTTAGCTAAATTATTGCACATCGATTTGTCCGATGTTTAAGAGTATGTTGATGGTTTACATCGGCATTTACATCGACAATTTTGATAAATCATCAAAAATTGCTGTGTTGCAGTAATACTGCAATTTTGAAAATTTAGTATTAGAAAGGTGCCTGTATCCGATTTAAAAATTTGTTATGTTGTAAGCCTTTAACAAATTCTATGTTAATAGATTTAAGTCTTCCAAAACATGAAAATTATAATTATTTAACAACAAATCAGTGCTTTTTTACATCTCCACCTAAGTAACAAGTTTATTGTCCACTTATACTAAGTGGCTATGCAAGATAATATATATAGATTTGTCATTGAATTTACCGATAGAGCCTAAAATTAGGCAAAGAACATAAAAACTATTTGGTCAATAAGGTCATCAACGAAAGAGTATTCCTAAGCTATTCAAAAATACATATTTTGATAAATAAACCTTTAACTAGCTTAATATAAATAATTTTACGCAAAAGGGTTAAATCACAATAATGTGGCATAATTATATATAAAACTAGATTTTCATCTCGGCGTATTGTATTATAACCTCATTGTAAAATTCAAATTCTAGTTTGTATTTAAATTAATAATGATTGTTTTGAAAGTCTCGTATCAAGTGTAAAATCTTAAAAATTAAACATTTTCGCCAGGCAATCAAACATTGAAATTCAATTTTAACCACCTACAAATGAACACTTTTTTTTAATTTGGCTGCTAATTATATATTGTAAGTACAGTTTTAAGATTTATGAACTTTCAAAATGTAAGTGGATATGGCGAGTATATTATGAGTAAGCTTAATAGATTTTACATTAACTATAATAGAATTCAAAAGATACTTGTTCTACAATATATCGAAGTGTTATAAATATGATTATCTGTTATTCGAAATTTTATGCAAGACAATTTTGTAATTTTAAGGCTTTTTGGTTCTCGCACAGAGTAAACTTGAAAAGAGTTAATCTATAGGGTCCAAAATTTCCATCCAATGGGACATGAGTTATAAATTGGATTATGTTATTAAAATGTGTTTTAAATTCTTTTTGATCGATCTGGGTCACCATTAGAAAAAATAAAGAAGAATATTTCAATGTTAAGAATTACTCTGTGTGTAAGAGGACTAATTTTTGTAATCACTTAGCATAGGGTCGCGAAACATTGATGGGTACGGGAATCTTTGTTTCAAAGGGAAAACATAATTAGTGTTACTTAAGTTTAAAAAAAATAATTTGAACTCTTATGGTACCTAATTATTGTAGTTTTAGACATTATCTGATGGGATCGGAAGGTTCTTTGCAATTCCTATATTCCTCTGTAGAAGATTACGTGTGATAAATATATTTATAGTTAATTATAGATGACAGTCGCTAACACAATGAGGTAATCGTAGTCCCGTACGTTATGGATTTTATTTTTTGTATAAAATCGTACCTCTTGTCTTGGCCTGTCGTCTGGGAACAGGACTGTTTTATGTCGAATTCTGTACATTTTAGGTGTAACACTTCTGTACTGAAAAAAAGTTACACTGTAAACTATGAACCTAATTATGTTTTTCTCGAACGTTGTCAGTGATTTTTTAGATATTGGTCAACCGCTTAAAGGATTTACGCTAACTCATTGTTTATGTTATTGTTTAATTTAAGAACCATAATTATGACTTCGTGTTAGACACTGCGTTTACGGGTGGGATATATTTGTCAGCTTTAACAACTAAGTATATTACTATGTACTAAGTTTTGTGTAGACTACATTATTTGATCATTTATTGAACATTTGATTACTAGTCTTTGCTTTCGCTGAATCCTTTTTGCGGGTGGTTGTTAAGTCTGTGTTATTTAGTTCTTGAAACATTAATTAAGGCCTCTTGTGTTGCTCTGCATTTCTACGCATTGTATGTATGTATGTTTATATATTTGTAAATAGCTAAAATACCTATATTTTACGACTAGCATACACAACCAAAGTTGTTATAAAGTGATGGTTGATTAAATATTAATTTGATTATAGGTCGTTATGTTTATCAATAAAAGTAAACATACGGAAGAGAACTTGTATAGTTGTATGGGTACTCCTATGTCTTATCGAAAGCCTTTACACAACCACCCTGATATTAGAGAAGACGAATTTATTATTTTTGGTAAAAAGTCGAATGAAACAAAATTAAATTAACAGATATAATGAAATAAAATTAACATGAGAGATGTATAGTATGAGTGTGGCTTTTATTTTCGTTCCTAATAGCTGGTTCCGGGTCATTTATTACAGTTATTGTCAATTATGGATGCCGACACTACTATTATCTCCGAGGTATTTGAATTGTCACTATTTTTTTTTCATCGACAAAAGCAGGCGTTATAAGTACATTACGTTTAAGTTGTATTTTTTTGTACATTTTAGATTCGAAAATATATTAATATCTAAATGATGAGTAGTTTCACTGTAACACCTATATGCATTGTATGTATTGAGAATATTTCCTACACAGTTTATAATGAATGGTGCTAGGCGCTACATGTTCATGCTTTCCATTAATGTTTATTAGTGTTAATTAACATTAACAGGTGGTAACTTAGTTTCGTCCGCAGCTCGGGTGCGTAACTCCGCGTTTTCTGCTAAAATATTTCACCTTCAATCATTCAAATTCGGTCGGCTCTAACAGTGGTTGCCTGCGAGGTTACTTTTCAAAATCATTAACGTAATAATTTTTGTGTGCATACTTTTTCATATGTATTCTACTTCTGTGGTCATAATTGTATTTTTTTGTACAATGGTTTTCAAGTGGTTGGTGTCCCGTTACTGTAAAAATCAGATGATATTGGTAAGGCCTTTTAAATATCAGAACTTGAATTAATACATATTATGAATATTATTCACAATGATAAAAATTGTTGTTTGCTTGTTGTCAAATGTTAGTGTGACAATCTACACATTTCTTCATCGACCCGTAAAAGTTAACTGCTGGATTCTCTCTTCCATTGTAACCAACTGTAAGAAAAAAAAAGGAAATCCAAAAATCAGTCAGAACTGGCAACTGTCCATACAGTACACTTGATGGTAAATGGCTCATGAAGGCTATAGGTGCGTAGTCACCTCTGAGTAACTACATTGGCTCCATGCTATGGTAATTTTCGGTTTTTATAGACAAGATGCAGTAACACATTTCGTTGCTGGTCAAGCTGAAAAAGTCTGTAACAAAATGGAAACAAAAATTGGCTGCATCTGGCAAATGGTAGCTAATTACTAGTAATGCTACCGTAACAAGAGTTATTATTGACAAGATACAATCGTGGATTTAGTCGCTAATCGCTAGAGGACCATGGCACTACGCCTAATTAGTGTCTTAGTCTCTTATTAGTGTCTCCCAACACGTGTCTTTAATATGGACAAGACCGATGGATAAAGGTCATGTGTAAGTGTAACGTCCCATATCCTATGCTTTGGGAATATTATGCTCGATGTTGTTTTGAGGACGACTCTTTAACTCGGTTGGGCAGCATTCGTTACGATAAATCTCGTCAACTATTCTTCAAAACTTGAAAACAAGACCATGGCGTATTGTCAGCCACCGAAGTATGTGGTGTAAGTAAGAGAACGAATGAAAGGAAAAGTAATACGTTGTGGTGGGATGATGAGGTACGGATGGAAGTTGAAGCAAAGAAGAGGGCATGGCTAGATTTACTAGCAACCAAAGCTGGTAATTCTGGCGGTATGAATGATGAGATAGAAAGAAAAAAGGCAGACTTTAGACGCATAAATAAGAGAGTAAAAGAAGTTGTTGAAAGGAAAAAGCAAGAAAGGATAGATAAGAATGATAGAAGAATATGTGATAACTTCCAGGCAAATATTAAAATGTTCTGGAAGCTCGTAAGAACTGCCAGGGGAAATTCAAAACAGCCTAGAATGAATGCTATACGAGACGAGAATGGCTGCATGCTGAATGATGAAGTTTCGAATTTAAAGAGATGGAAACAATACTTTGAAAGCGTGTTTAAGAGTGAAGAGTCGTCTGAAGTAAGTGAAATAGAAATTCCGGAAGAAGTGGAGAGAGGTAGGGAGATAAGTGTAGATGAAATAATGAAAGCGATGAAAAGCATGAAAGCAGGTAAGGCAGCCGGATATGATAGAGTATCACTCGAAATGCTAAGGGCTGGAGAGGGTGTGGTTGTAGGCCTGCTGTACACCTTGTTTAATTTGTGTTGGGAACTGAAGCGGGTACCGGAAGACTGGTGCAAAGCCGTTATAGTCCCAATATATAAGGGAAAGGGGTCGCAGCAGGACTGTAAAAACTACCGTGGTATCAGCTTGCTTAGCATTGTGGGTAAACTGTATGCTAAGGTGCTAATTGAAAGAGTTATGGAAGAAACCGATGCAAAAATTTAGGATGTGCAAGCTGGATTTAGAAAGGGGATGGGGTGTACGGATCAAGTCTTTTCCATGCGCATGATTACGGAGAAATTTTTGGCCAAAAACCAGAAAGTTTTTTGTGCGTTCGTGGACTTGGAAAAGGCTTATGACAGAGTGGACAGGAACGTGTTATGGCAAACACTGACCACATTTGGGTTGAGCGCTGGTCTGATACGGGCATTGAAGTCTCTATATAGGGACTCTAGTGCCTGTGTCAGGATCAACGGGGCCTACTCGGACTGGTTTGGCATCCATAAAGGTGTCAGACAGGGCTGTGTGGCTTTCCCGTGGCTGTTCAACCTATTTATGGACAGTTGTTTGGAACATTTGAAAGTAGAAGAATGCGGGTTAAGAATGTGTGAGTTAACCGTCAAATGCCTTTTGTACGCCGATGATCAAGTCATACTTGCGTCTTCGGCAGCCGAGTTGCAAATGATGGTTACATTAATGAACAGGACATTAAAAGAAAAGGGAATGAAAGTGAACGCAAGTAAGACGAAAGTTATGGTTTTTGAAAGAGAAGAAAGTAAAACGATATGTGAAATAAGAATAGAAGGGGAGTTGGTAGAGCAAGTAGATGAGTTTGTGTATTTGGGATGTGTGTTTAGCAAGGATGGTAGATATGATAAGGATATAGAACGACGAGTGAATGCAGGAAATAGATTGAATGGGGCTCTACACTCTATTGTGAAAAGTCAGAATGTGTCCAAAAAAGCACGTATGGCAATTCACAATGCTGTGTTAGTGCCTACTTTAATGTATGGTAGTGAAAGTTTGGTATGGCAGAAGAAGCACGAGAGTAGAATAAATGCTGTAGAAATGCGGTCATTAAGGAGTATGTTAGGGATGAATCTGAAGGACAGAGTGAGAAATTGTTTAATAAGAGAAGAGTGTGGTTTGCAAGATGATGTTGTGACCAGGATTAAGAAAGGAATGCTTCGGTGGTTTGGTCATGTAGAAAGAATGAATGAGGAAAGAGTAACAAAGCAAATTTATGTTGCAGAGGTGAACGGCAGAGTCGGGAAGGGTCGCCCTAGGCGAAAGTTTATCGACCAAATTGGCGATATATTGAAAATGGGCCAAATCAAGAGTACCTTTAACCGACGAGCGTGTATGCGTAGGTATATGATGTGGAGGAAGCGAGAGAGGTCTGTCAGGATCGTGCCAAATGGAAGTCCATAGTCTCTGCCTACCCCTCTGGGTGACAGGCGTGAGTGTTTATGTATATGTATGTATGTATGTATTGTCAGTAATGACATGGCTATGAAATTTGTTTCGTAAAATGATTACTTCGTGTTTTAAAATCTACAGTAGCGCCTGCATCACAGCCTGTCAACATCAAAGGTATAGCATTGTTTTGCATTACACAATGTTGTCGACTGTTAATATATGTATATAAAAAGACGAGAGAAAAGATGCTGATGTATTTGAGATTGGAGAACGAGAAATCGTCTTGAGTGCAACATATTTAGGTACCTAAATACATTACAAAATGTCTAGCGCTGTTTATCGATTCGTTACGGCACCAATTTTCGACAACTTAGCTGTGGCGGCGAACAAATATTGCATGACACTCCGGGCGTGTCAAGCGCCACAAACACCGCCATGTGTAAAAGTAATGTTCTTTTTATGCTTTTTTTTACTTGTTTAGACCTAATTAAGTTGATTTGACATCAAACATAAGTTACAAATGGAAGGATACTTGTTTTTAGTGGGTAACTACGTGTTTTTTTACGCGTTTTCTTTGAAATTGAGAGAAAGTGACTTTTATGAAGAGTTTACAAACCTTTTGTACTATTTTTGTTGTTATAAAAAAAAACATTTATATAAGTAGGTACAGCTAAATCACCCTAGAAACCTTGGTTTTTATTAAATTAAATTCATGAACGGTTTCGAACTGTTTCAAGCATAAAATAAACCTTATACCATATCACAAGAGCACATGGTACTTCGTAGGTCCATTCGGCCAAATTATAGTAATAAGTCGGCACTTCAACCATTTTAAGCAAAAGAGATAAAGGCATTTTTTTTAACAGGAGAATTGTTTTCTAGAAACTTGTTTACAACTTGAGTTTGTGAGCGATCGCAATGAGTGCTATTATTTGTTCATTTGTTTCTTATTAGAGTATTTTTCCACAACATGTTTTAAAAACCTATAAAGTAAAAACGGTACCATGTACAAGTTAAAAAAGGTTTCGATTCTGGATATTTTGAAAAATTGAAATTTTTCAAAATATCCAGAATCGAAGCCGCAGGCATGAACTACTTGCAAAATAATGGATGTTTTTTGTTCTGGATAAATTTTCCAAAAAAGCAATTTGAGCGAGTTATAACGATTTTTAAAAAGACACGCTTCGCGTGTCATACGCCACATACAAAAGTATTCGACGGCACGCCTGGCGTGTCAGTCGCACGGAACCGGAGGCAACAATGAGGGTATCCACGACTTTTTCTGCCACCAGGGCGGCGCCACTTTACAGTGAGGTAAAATATTTGACAGATTTCATAGCGGGGATGATAATTTCTTAAGAAAATGTAATATTTAAGGTTTCTTTCTGTATTATTAGTTATATTTTATACTAGCTTTTTACCCGCGGCTTCGCGCGCGTGCGCTTTAATTTAGGAACATCATTAAAAAGCTGTTCCGTGCCAAATTTAGAAAAATTCGATCACTTTTAGAGTCACTTCGGTGTCTTGTCTCTATGTCTGTCAAATATTTTTTTCATTCTAAAATGCTATTAGACCTAGATGATTGCTTACATGCTACAGAAACACGTGAATATATATGTCTAATAACACCCACTATTTTTTTCTTAGATAATTTTTTATATCGGGCGTGTCTTCCGATTTCGATGTATCCATAAGAAAGGTAAATAGTCTTGAAATCAAAATGTATTATTATTATTTACATTTATTCATAGTTAAAGTTAATTTAGTTTTAACAAAGTAATATAATGTTTATTTGAGACATTTTATTCATATCATTGGTCCTATTTAATATGGATTGGCACCATAAAATAGATGTATATTTTTTTTTTACTTCGAGTAGATTTGAAAATTTCATAAATACAGTTCCATACTTAAAATTTTCTAAGGTTCCATAATAATGAATACTACACATGGATTAAAACTAATGTTACGGATTTTTTTTACGCATCTTGGATGAAAGTTCCGAGTAAAAGAACATATCATAAGCACTGAAGCTCCGGGAAGTCAAGTATGTCAACATGTTTAGTATCGTCCCAACCATTAAATCGGATCTGATAGACAACAAATCCTTGCAATAGAACACCGAATCCTACCAATGATGATTCGCGAGGCTATTGAAATTAAAAATATCCTAATTTTAATAGGGAAGATGGCTGAGTGCTACCATCTGCTAAGAACCTCATAATTAATAAAATTAAATTCAAACTACTACTGCATTTATTCTATTCTATTTTAACTACGACATCAGGTCGTCAAACACCTCAGTTCTCTCGCTCCACCCGTGACCATGGATGCTGTAAAGTGTCCAAAACATCGGGAATTTAAAAAGTTAAAATTAAAGGCGATAGAATCCTTCAAATTAGTTTTATTCCTTATAAATATTATTCACAATGAACGTGAGGATCACTACACTCATGAACGGGAGTAGAAAAATGTTCGCCCTGTTGTGGCGGTGAAAGAAAATCCACCACCTCATATCGTCTCGTCCGTCGTAAGAGGTGACATAGGAAAACAAACTGGAGATGGAATGGGCTGCATCATCTTCTTGACTACAGATCAAAATAATAATAGCTGCGGTTGCCAACCCACCTACCAAGCGTGGCAACTATAGCAAATATCCAGCTACTTGACAATTTATGGGGGAGGCCTATGTTCATTTCAGTGGACTTTTGATAGGCTGACGATAAGGAGTTCTAAGTTCAAAGACGAGATTTGCAAGCCATAATATTTACGGTAGAGTGAAAACAAAAAGTAACATACCCGAAAACACGAATGAAATAAAAACTGCATATATTGCCCTATGAAAACTAAAAAAATGGCAGCTTACATACATGTTACTAATCGGCACAGGCCGCAGAATTTTTGGCCAAAAAAGTGTTTGCTGCGCTGATTCCAACGCGGGATGAATGTAATCTTAATGATTCAATTATTTACATCGTATATTCGTATATATGTATTATTTCACTTTATCAATGACTTGCCATTTTAGTTTATTTAGAAGTAAGTAGATGGCGCTAATATTAGATGAAATAATGAAAGCCAAAACCATACCATCTAGTAATATCAGCAATTGAAGCGAACATTTATTTATTATATTAAGGCCTTAACAGTGGTTGAAATGCCTAAATCTTGGATATTTAAGTAAAAAAATCTCAATAACTGTTCATTTAATCCACAAAGAAAAAATACAGGGTAACAGAGGAGGATTTGGTTAATGTTTTTAATTGAACAAAATTGTATTTTTGTCAACCCCTTATTAGAAAAAAAATCCCCAAAGAGTACCTATCTTTGTCATATTTTGTAAAATTTCTCCAAAACGGCACAAGCTTTTTAAATAGTTCTTACTCTAAAAAAAAGCTCTTAAAAATATCAATATTTTTAATTGAGAGTTTTATTTTTATTCCCCGTTTTATAAGAGAATATATCATTTTTCCCTGAAATTGAATATATTTACGCGAGCGCGCATGCTCCGTCGCCCTGTCAGCCTGTCACAGATCACAGTCCGTTTTCGGACTTCATTGAGGGTGGACCGCGTGTCGGTGTTGGAGCAACTTCGTTCAAATATATATTACTTTTTTAAAAGTTTATACACAATTATAAGTATTTTTATGACTAGAAATACTTAATTTAGTTAATATCTGTACACTGGTAACTGTAAATATTATTTTCTTAATAAATTAATTTTTAAAGTGCAAAGAAGAAGACATTTTCGCAGCGACGTTGATTAGTGAAATTGAAAAATGCATTTTTATATAATTTAGATGTGGAACGACCAACATGCTCTCGTTACTTAGATTTCGATAGTTTTTAATACCTATGTAATTTTATTGTTGCATATTTTTATTAATTAGTTGATACTGAATTTTATCAACTAATTAATAAATTGTTGTTAATTGTAATTAATTATAATTATGTATTACAATAAAACGCTGTTTTTATGAGTATGACTTTGTAAAATATTATTGGGGAGGGAAATATAGATACAGATACTTACATTTAGGTACACTGTTATCAAATTAAATCAAACAATTTAAATAAATAAAAAAAATGGTGCTTCCCTAAGTATAAATAACTATATAAAGACATTCTTGGGTTTTGGTTTTTTTTTATGTTAGACAAACTATCATCTAAAAAATGTAAAAATTTTAAATTGGAGAGGGGTTTCTCTACGTGATAAAGTTAGAAATGAAGATATTCGCAGTAGAACCAGAGAAACTGACATAGCCCAACGGAATATTACAGTGAAATGGCAATGGGCTTGCTATATAACTTGGAAAACAGATAAAAAATAGGAAGGTTCTCGAGTGGAAACCTCGTATAGGTAAGCGAAGTAGTACTCAACTTTTATTCCTCTTCACGTATTCTCATACGCTTTTCTTCACACACACACACACACACACACACACACACACACACACACATACGCACGCACATACGCACACACACGTGCACACACACACACACACACACACACACACACACAAATAGGTCGCAAATAATATTTACCTACAAGGCAAGAGTGAATAAGTTTTTGTTAAGTCAGTGCAATTCACCATTACCACTACATATACGTAATGTATATACAGGCTACATAACCACTTACCGATGGGATTGTAGTTGCTTTACTACTTGCTGGGTAAAAATAGTAAAAAAAAATTTACCCTGTGAAAGTTTGCATTTAGATATAATTTTTCTAACCAACCATAAAAATATGATGAGAATATGTATATAAGTATAAAGGTTTCCTCACACGGGACAGTAATATAATATTATATCTTCCATTATCTACGCATGAAAACTTTTAAAATCTCTGAATGCCGAAGTATGTTCATATTAAGAGGCTGAATAGAGCCACATTGATATGCATGGGGATCGTTTTGTAATTTCACATCGTTATCGAAAAAACATTGTACGTATTTCAGGTGGCGGTTTGCAAAACACGATTCCACAAAAATTCACTCAATAGAAAATAATTGCAATGTTCCTTCTGAAAATACTTAAATTTTCAACGTCAATTTTTTCTTACGTGGTAGAGCCATGCTGCAGCTATATTAGTAGTAGGTATAGTTGTAGCACGAATGGGTCGGCTCGACAGGGGAAGGGCCAGACTCTCACGGAATACCATGTAAAATAGCAGTTTAACCCTGCTGTGTTTCGTATGGTACGAGTATATGTAGAGAACCGGAGAAACTTTTTACTGGAAACGAGGCATTACATCTTAGTCCTCACGGGTGACAACGCATCTACATTTTGATACGTAATCGAGAATGGATGTAGATGTCTATGGAACGTAGCAACCACTTACCATCAGGTGAACAGTGTGCTCGTTTTTCACCCTTATTCTATTAAAAAAAACTTTTTGAGATTTCAGTAAAATAATGTTAAGTATTGTAAGCACTCGTACAATTATATATCTCATGTTAATAAAGCTATTGGGCTATTTTGATTTTTAATAAAGTGATTTTACTTCATAGGTTAAATACCCTTATAATTTACCCTTCTATATCAAGAACCGTTTTTCAATCACTCCTATTGAGTTTGACAGTGCTTGCTGAAATTTAGCATCTTTAGATGGATCAGAATCGCCCGCTGATCCGGCTGTTAGGTATTGCAAAACTAATCGAAAATATTTATTTTTACTTTACTGCCGAAGATTAACTTGTTTTATTTTATTACGGTCAAATAATATTTATAAGTTATAAAACAAGTATTTACAAATATTTTCATTGTTTTGTTATTCTATTGTTTACAGTTTTTATCACGTCTTAGCTTTACACCAAGAATTACATTAGATATTCTCATACTTTATTTTCATCAAGAACTATAATATATATATATATATATATATATTTGTTTTTTTTACCAGTAGAGTTTCAACACAATCTTAAAAAAGTTCAATGAATTAAAAAAATGCCGATAATTATATAATTTCAAGTCAGTGTTTTACATTTAAAGATCAGTTATAAAGAGCCAAAATTCTTATTTTCATTTCGATTAATTTAATTCGAGAATACAATAAATGTGAAAGGGCTTTTATCTGCAATAATAATTTACATCAAAAATAACATAGACTTATAAAAGTCATATACACGGTCAATCATACTGAAGATTATCAATTGTACTACAAAATATTTAAAAGACTATTTCCAGTATAATGACCCGAATATAATGATTAATGTTTGACTGGCACACTTAAAAGTTTTATCACATGGCTAAATGATTGACTATTATATTATGATAAGGTCATGCTTTTCTTTAAAAAGTTGCAAGAAATTTTAAATCACGGCACCTATTGGTTTGTTTTACTTTTCACTTAATTAGTGAAAAACAAGATGGACTGATCTTAAAGTTTACTTTCTTGTGTAAAAAGTGCTATTTAGAATTTTATGCATATAAATGATAATTAAAGTTTCTATGTAAATAAGTGTAACATGGCGGGTATTATATTCAATGGTAGCAGCCATCCATATTTGCAAAGCCAGCATCATTTTCTGTACAGAAACCGGCAAAGTGTTGCTCAAGGCACTATAAACAAAGCAGCTGATAAAATGTTATACTCATAACTGTTAACAAAAACTGTTTCTGCAAATGGTCTTATAGATAATAATAACTATTCCGCCATGTTAGGTGCTAATAATAGCTCCATTAGAAGGAAAAGAGGTAAAATTTTGTTTAAGAAATGCCCAATCAATATTGTTTTGTTTGCAATTGAGCATAAAATAAAAAATAACTTCAGCCAAAGAGCATAACTAGCATTATACTCAGGCCCATCAATTGGTATGGAAAAAAATAATTTTACCAGGTTTCAAAAAATCAATCAAAATTCAAAAAAAACATAAATATTAAAATAAAAAAATGTATATTTTATCTATGTCTGTACATACATATAATGATTTATGGCCGCTTAGTAACTGACGGTGACTCAGTATAACATCCTACAGTCACGCCGAAACTAAGAGGAGAGAATCACTGTAGAAAAGGTAATAATTTATTGCGGTAAAATTTGTGATAAAATTAAAAAAAAACTTACACACTTATCCAAGTTAATCTAACTTAGTCTTACTTATCCTTATGCGTAAAAAACAAATAATAAAATAGTGAGATGGCGTCAGTTTTTAAGAAGATATAACAAAAATAAACAAAGAAACATTTCAATAAAGTTCAGTGTTTAATTGATTATATACCGCTGACACTTAATCACGCTTTTCGAAACCACGCCAGTTGTCAACAATACTTGTGTGAAAAGACAAAATCTTCTTTTCAAATTTCCGCCGAGTTGTAAGTAGAAAGCCAAATAGGTCATGTGTCAATTTTAATTAAATATATTTTATATGAAGTGATCTTGACTACGTTTCATCAATTAACCATTGGTAAAAATTAAAAAAAAAAAGACTGCAATGAAGTGGACGATATGAATGACAAGCTCGTGGAAACTGTCCATGCGGTCGGAGCTAAGTTCTGCAAGACCCGCCGCAGAAGAACACAAAAACTCTCCGATCACACTCTTAATATCATGGCTGTTAGACGGGAGATGAACCTACATTCTTCAACAGATTTGACAGCATACAGGCAACTGAACAGACAGATCTCCAAATGCATGCGGCGAGACTTACGCAACTTCAATACAGCTCGTATTGAAGAAGCGATCGAGCGGAACCAAGGCTCCAAAGTCTTTGCCAGAGATCTGTCTGCCAGAAAGAGCCAACTGTCAAAGCTGAAGACCGAATGTGGCAGCATCGTTTCCGGGGCACCTGAGATTTTGAGTGAGATTGAGAGGTTCTATGGGCAGCTGTACACGTCATCGTTGGAGCCACACGCAAGTGTGTGTAACGATCCAAGAGCGAGTCTTATTCGACATTATTCCGAAGATATCCCGGACGTCAGTCTGAGCGAGATTAGAATGGCTCTCCAGCACCTTAAAAACGGCAAGGCCCCAGGCGAGGATGGAATTACAGCGGAGCTTCTGAAAGCGGGTGGAAGACCGGTACTTGAAGTCCTTCAGAAGCTCTTTAATTCCGTCCTCCATGCTGGCATTACACCGGAGGCGTGGAGCAGAAGTGCGGTGGTCTTGTTCTTCAAGAAAGGTGACAACGCTCTCTTGAAGAACTACAGACCGATTTCCCTTCTGAGCCGCGTCTACATGCTGTTTTCGAGAGTCATTACGAATCGTCTCGCGCGCAGACTTGACGACTTCCAGCCTCCCGAACAAGCCGGTTTCCGAAAGGGCTTTAGCACCATAGACCACATACATACCCTTCGGCAAATTGTACAGAAGTCCGAAGAGTACAATTTGCCACTATGTCTGGCGTATGTGGACTATGAGAAAGCCTTTGATTCCGTCGAAATTTGGGCGGTGCTGCAGTCCCTTCAGCGGTGCCAAGTTGACTGTCGGTATATCGAAGTGCTGAAGTGTTTGTACAGTAGGGCTACGATGGCTATCCGAGTACAGAACCAGAATACGAAACCTATCCAATTGCAGAGAGGTGTAAGACAGGGTGACGTTATATCCCCGAAACTCTTCACCGCTGCATTGGAAGACTTTAATTAAATTAATAAATAATTTGAAGAACTTTAATAGGCCAATAAAGAAGAAAAAAGTCACTAAAAACTTGTGCTCTGATAATACAAGTGTTTATTAATGGATTAATTAGCTTTTTGTTTTTCAGAAAGAGGTATTCTTCCAAGAGAATATTATGTGGAAACTGCCGAAATTCTCCTCTTTTTTGACAAGGTATTCGATTCTGTTAATGGCAGCTATAATAAAGAAAAAACTATATGTAAAGCCTCTTCTTGGACCAGCAAGGCCAAACTCAGAACACCATAAGTTGTGGAATGAAGCAAAAGCTATAGTAAATAACATGAAATTTATAAATAAAATGTCTAATAATCATGAGAGTGTATCAACAATAAAAAAATGGGTATGGACACTACTTGGTGTATAAATTGTTTTAAAAAATTGGAAACTAAGTATGGTATTACTTCTGTTTGGATGCGACACCTCAACCAAGATCCTATTGAAAACTTTTTTGGAACCATTAGAAGCTATGAGTGCCGCAATGTTAATCCAACACCAGAACATTTTCAGAGTGCCTACACTTTTAATTAACAATATGTCCAGTGTCCATGCCTCAGGAGCTGAAGAACAATATTGAAGAATTAATAAAAATCTTGATACTAATTTATGTAGATTTTGATTTTTTGCTATGTAAAATAAAATAAGTATTTATTACATTTGTCTTGACGCTTTTTCATATTCAATTATGTGTTGTTTGTGTCACAATAATGAAGATGTGTTTCAAATGAAAGCCAAAAAATATTTCCACAAATGTAAAAAAGACGTTTTATTCAATAAATTACTTAACTTTCTGAAATGAGTTTTTATTTTTACCTCATAACATATACTTATTGTAAGAATAATTTCTTACAATAAGTAAAAAGAAAAAACATAAGGAAACAATAATTTAGTATAGTATAAAGGACTATAATAGTAGCTATATATACTACGTGTATAGTACATGAAGCAAATACAAAGAGATGTTGTTATTAAATTTCACTATGTAACAACGCGTGACAATTTGCAGGGTGAGGGGATGCAAAGCACCGCCCACTTTACATTATCTACATCTACCGATGAATAGTAAAACTACTCGAATCTTTCCATATCGATGTTGTAATGTAGCTTAGCTACCTTGACGGTAGATGGCGGCATGTCCACAAAATGATTATAAACTATAAAAATAATATTTTGCGATTAAAATTTCTTTATGTCTGAATGCAAAACAAATTTCAGCACCTTCGTATGATTATTTTACCAATACTGAGCTCTACGAACCTTTATATTTTTAGTTCACATGACACAAAGTGTCGCCATCTAGTGTCGAATATATTTAATTATATTTGAAAGCCGACGCAAAGAGATTTTTCTAGAACTATTTTAATAAATTAGGTGTAAAATTATTTACAAATGAAATGTGATGCCATCCATAACATCAGAGCGTCTATCTGAGTAGTTTTTACACAATAAAACACAACACTTCATCCTTTTCTTCATAATACTACGAAAATACACCGATTTGCGATTTTTTCAACACATAAGCGCACAGGACGAATGCTGACAGTATACTAACTAAAACCACGCCCACTATGATGACGTCAGGACCTACTTAGAATCACAGTGCACAGTTGATTATGCCGTCTCCCCTTTGTATTAGCTTCATGGTATAGTATAGCTATATGATAAATATAAATTGTTCCATCCGACACCACCAGACGGCAGCACATTCGTGAATTCATTTTTGGGCTTGAGATTCGTCTCTATTTCAGTATATAAAAAGTACTGTGTGTTTTTATATTATTTCATTTATTAGTAACTGAAGGCAAAATATACTACTTTTTCCATTTGATGATAGATGGCGCTGTTTTAAATACCAAATCGGTGTAGTTTCAAATTATTTTACCAAGATTACAACTATATTTTAAACTTTATTTACAAATATGGTATTTATTTGAAAAGCAACAGTCATCTCGCCTATAACCAAGATTTAATAGAAAATTAACAATTAAAGGAATTAAAAAACTTAACCTTCCTTTTTGAAGTTCCGTAATCGGATAAAAAGAGCCTATAAGTTGCCCCGGGTTACTCACTACCTATATACAAAATTTCATGTAAATCGGTTCAGTAGTTTTTGCGTGAATCCGGAATACACAGACAGACAGACAGACAGACAGACAAAAATTCTAAAAACCACTAATTTGGCTTCAGAACCCTTTATTTAGTCACCTGGACTTGTTTTTTCTAGAATATAATAGAATTACAGACACGACTTTTCTACAGATTTATTATATTTTTTTTTTGTTTTTTAAAAAAAAACGTTACCCCTACACTAGGATTTTCTCCTGTATCGTGGAGGCAGTTTACAAACACAAATTGCACAAGGACAAACATCCAGACCCGGAACAATTATTTGTAGGCCATACAAATACTTGTTCCGTGCGGTATTCGAACCCGCGCCCCCCAGCGCAGCAACTCATTGCTAAGCCACTGCGCCACGGAGCCGTCAAAAAAAAAAAAAAAGTATGTATAGATTAATTACATTAGATATGAATAAACCAAACTATAAAATATAACTAAAAGCCGATTTTTTAAAAAAGAGTTATAAAGTGCAAAAAATTAAAAATAAAACCTCTGACGCATTGTGTTGTGTAATAATATAATAGTCTAGATAATGATAAACTATTCTTTAAAACTAATTTCTCAATTAACTGACACTATGTTACAAAAAACTTTACCTCAGTCACAACTAGCGACATCTGGTGAGTGGAAGATTATTAGCCCTCATTCTTTCATTGGGTAATGTAAGTTACGTTTTTGTTCTATTACAAGGATTTGTATATTAGACCCGGTATAATGGTTGGGACGATACTAAACACGTTGACATATCTACTTTAGACTTCCTGGAGCGACAGTGTTTCACATCAACTATATGTTGTTTTACGCGGGTTTTTATGGAACTTTCATCCAAAGATGCGTAAAAAACGTAAAAAAGTTAAAATTAGACGTGATAAAATCCGTAACATTAGTTTTATTCCATGTGTATACTGTATATACTACTATGTAGTATACTGTATACTACACATGGAATAAAAAAAAAACTAAATTTTGAAGTCTACTCGAACGTAAAAAAATATTTACATCTATTTTATGGTGCCAATCAATATTAAATAGGACCAATGATAGATGTGAATAAAATATCTCAAATAAACAATATGCCGTAAATTGATAGAAGACCGCGAAACTCATCATTATTTTGTTAAAACTAAATTAACTTTAATTATAAATGAAGGTAAAGACTAAAATGTAAATAATAGATAATAATAAATTTTGATTACGAGACAATTTACCTTTCTTACGGATACATTGGAAGACACGCCCGATATTAAAAATAATAGGTGTTTCTAGACATATATTCACGTGTTCCTGTAACATATTATACCTATCTATGCCAAATATCTAATCTACGTCTAATAGTCTTTTAGAATAAAAAAAAATCTTTGACTGACATAGAGACACAGACACCGAGGTGACTCTAAAAGTGATCGAATTTCGCTAAATTTGCCACGCGAGCGAAGCCGCGGGTAAAAAGCTAGTTTTTAAATAAAAAGATTGTTTATTGGAAACAGTTAGCCAAACAATAAGAGAGCACATCTTTAACTGATTTTGGACCTGGACTATCAATAAAACAGCCAGAAGAAAAGGAAGTTACCCTACTCCCACAGGATTTTTTATAGGATAAGGGTGACAAACGAGCACAGAGTCCTACTGATGGTATGTGGTTGCTGTGGCCCATAGACATCGCCCAGCGACACTATAACATATATAGGAATGACGTCTTAGCAAAAGTTGTTTAGTCTGATGGGCATTTCCTGTTGACTTACAAAAATGAAAAATCTAGAACGTCTCGAATCGTCTCGCGAATCACGTTGTTTTCCCGTCCCCGGACTCTTAGAATTCAACATTAGACGTTTCAGATCTTCGATTTTGACGACCCCGTTGTCGCTGGCATAAGCAACAGGATCCGCGTACGAAGTCGCGTGCAGAAGCTAGTAATTTTAATAAATTCGTCCGCACATTGACCTTAACCAAAGCAAACTGAACGACCTTCCAACGTGTGGACGCGATCACAAATTCTTGGCCAATATCTCTGCCAAAACATTCGCCACTATGTTGGCCAACGTAAAGAGCCGCCATTATATATAAAATTTTATGTTTGTTTGTTCGTATTTTATGGGCTATCATACCGTTCATCAGATTGCGGTAAAACTTTGTCAAGTTATTGCTTGCACTTGCGCGAAGGTTATAGGCATAGTACAATTAAATTACAGTAGGTGGCGCGCGAGAGCCAGCGAGAGATTCCGGAGGCGTGGAGCAGAAGTGCGGTGGTCTTGTTGTTCAAGAAAGGCGACAACGCTCTCTTGAAGAACTACACACCGATTTCCCTTCTGAGCCGCGTCTACGTGCTGTTTTCGAGAGTCATTACGAATCGTCTCGCACGCAGACTTGACGACTTCCAGCCTCCCGAACAAGCCAGTTTCCGAAAAGGCTTTAGTACCATGGACTACATACAAAACCTGCGGCAGATTGTACAGAAGACAGAGGAGTATAATGTGCCACTTTGCCTTGCGTATGTGGACTATGAGACAGCCTTTGATTCCGTCGAAATTTGGGTGGTGCTGCAGTCCCTTCAGCGATGCCAAGCTGACTGTCGATATATTGAAGTGCTGAAGTGTTTGTACAGTAGAGCTACGATGACTATCCGAGTACAGAATCAGAGTACGAAACCTATCCAACTGCAGAGATGTATAAGACAGGATGACGTTATATCCCCGAAACTCTTCATGGCAAAAAAACGTCTGCCGCTAATGCCAAAAATGCCGCTGCATTGGAAGACGTTTTCAAGCTACTGCTCTGGAAAGGATGCGGTATTAACATCAATGGCGAGTACATCACTCACCTTCGATTTTCCGACGATATAGTCCTTATGGCAGAATCGCTGGAGGACCTAAGCACTATGCTGCTCAATGACCTCAATAGTGTCTCCCAACGGATAGGTCTTAAGATGAACATGGACAAAACAAAGATCATGTTTAACGTCCATGTCACACCTATGCCGGTAGTTGTTGGAAGCACTAAGCTCGAAATTGTTGACGAGTATGTTTACCTGGGAGAAATAGTCCGACTAGGTAAGTCAAACTTCGACCGAGAGGTCAATCGACGGATTCAACTCGGCTGGGCAGCGTTCGGGAAACTACGACACTTCTTCTCGTTAGACATACCTCAAAACCTGAAAACGAAATTGTACAACCAGTGCGTGTTGCCAGTGATGACTTACGGATCTGAGATGTGGTCCTTAACTGCTGGCCATATGAGGAAGCTCAAGGTCGCTCAGCGAGCTATGGATAGGGCTATGCTCGGGGTTTCTCTGCGTGATAAACTTAGAAATGAGTATATCCGCAGTAGAACCAGAGTAACCGACATACTCTAACGGATTAGTAAGCTGAAGTGGCAGTGGGCCGGCCATATAGCTCGAAGAATCGACAACCGATGGGGAATTAAGGTTCTCGAGTGGCAGCTTCGTACTGGTAGGTGAAGTGTAGGGCGACCCCCCACTAGATGGAGTGACGACCAGGTAAGACATGCAGGAAGTCGATGGATGCAGGTGGCTCAGGACCGTGCTTTGTGGCATTCCTTGGGGGAGGCCTATGTTCAGCAGTGGACTTATGAAAGGCTGTAATGATGATGAGATGGCGCGCGTATTATACCGACAAATTTATTTGAAAGTGAGAGTATCATTTAACTTCAATAAATGTATTATCATTCCTAATTAAACTATATAACTATTCCGAATTTAAAACAATATTTTCCAGAATTATTTCTTTGGCGGCGGCAACGTATTGGGAAAAAGCTAGTATAAAATAAAAATTAGGCGTAATGTTATATGGGTTTTCTTAAAATTCTGTTTCTGTTAAAAGCGCTATCAGTGCCCCTAGCGATGAATGATGAAACTATTTTACAATGTGACTATATGGATACACTAGGATTTCTATAAATCCTAGTGTGAAATGAAAATGAAACTAATTTTATAGATTTGATCGCGTTTAATTTTAGCTTTTTAAATCCCAACGTTCAGAAGGTGTTTAACGTCCCGATGTCATAGTTAGCCCAGCGTGCCTTCAGTTTTTGAATACATATTAATTTTTGGTCTGATCTACGCATAAAGATCTACGCAAGAAAGGTTACAGTATCTTGAAGTCTTGCAGTGAGGGGTATGCTTATTAGTTGTAAGATCTTGGGATTGATGTGATTGGTCACTTATCCATCTCTATTGAAATTAGGAAGTTTTTTTTTTATTTTAATAGCCTCGCGAATCAGCCTTGATAGGAATTGGTGTTCTTTTGCGAATGACGGGGACGATCTTGAACATATTCACAGACTGCAGACTTCTTGGAGCGTCAGTGCTTTACGTCAGCTAGATGTTCTGTTGACATTTTGTATATTTTCCGATAACATCCGGTTGGTGAATTTATACTCTGCTTTGTTATTGGCAAAAGTTAAATCAAAACCCTATTTTATTCTTGCTATAAATGTTGTAAGGCAGGTAACGAAAAGTGGATTCGTAGAGCAACAGTCGTAACGTCTAGACGCGTATTATTGAATCTATGTAAATGTTACTAAATTAGTGAAGTGTTCACTGCGATTGTGATAAAGTGCCTTGGGGTGTGATAATAAGTGGCTACGTGTGTTGCAAAGACTAACGCTACATCAAATACATAGGGTGGGTGTACCAGTCCCAAACCAGTTAAGGACACATTTTCACTTCGAAATGCTCTGAACTGGTATTATTTACTTTTAACATAGAAATGTATATACAAAGTTGTTTACTGATCACTAATGTTGCAATATAGATAAATTATTTGGTTCCAAATATTTAAGTTTTTTATAGATTTTATTAATTATACGAAAAACGGGGATGTGCCTAAGTTTGACCAGTGCGCTCCAATAAATGACCACTTTTGCGCCAATAGTTGACCACTGAAAAACTTATCAAGAAAAGGTAGCTAATTGAAAATAAAACAGTATTTTGTTACACAAATTGACTTTCATATGATGACTGAAAGCTTTGATTATATACATGACATAATATATATATAATCAAAGACTGAAAGTTTATCTAGACTTACAATCAATTTTAATGGCACAGTCGTAAGTAACTAATTAGAAGACAAACATAAAAATTAGAACATTAACGTTAACAACGCTTATTAGCAAACTACAATAGAAAAATAGCTTTGCTAAATTATCACTCTCATCATATTGAGGTAGGCGATTTTGACAAAATCTTATCTAGAAACCGTAAAATTACCAAAAGAACTAGAAAGCTTTATCTTATACTACCTGTTCCTCGCGATTTCGCCCACGTTCATACATCATGAATTTTTGGATGTTTAAAAAATGTTCCAAAATGTTTATCAAGATTTGGATATAGCAGTTCACATGGATATAGCAGTACACCTGTAACAAATTTTTCGGGTGTTTAATTTTTCACCGTTTAAAGTTTATTTGTTTTCAAGTTTGAAAATGAGTGAAAAATTGTCTACGATCTACCTAAAGTCAACATCTCGGCACGCTGGGATCACTCCCCCGAAGTTGCTTGCAACATCAAAGGACAGTTGAACTTCTTCGGGGAGATCTCATGGCTCGAATAATTACATTATTCCTGCCCACGCGCAAAATACGCACTTAGACGTGATGTTGCGGAAAACAGCCCGTCATAAACTAAACTACAAAAGTCAAGAAAAGCTAAACGCCTTAGCTATTTTGTGCATAGAGTCAGAACTCAAAATTAATGAACAAGATTTCATCCGACGATTGATGATTATTTTGCGAATAGAAAATTACGCAAAAAGGTATTGTAAAACTTTCATAATTAATTGAATTTCATCGTCATTATCAGCCGGATTGTTACTAGGTAACTGAATTTATTATTTTTAAGCTGTAAGTATGCGCACTAAAAATTATTTAATAAACGTTTAACGTTTAAGTAGTATTAAGGCATATCTCCCCTCCTTATTAGAAGTACAGGATTGAGCTTGTATTAGCTCAGAAATATAGCCAAAAGCTATTTCTTGTGCAATCATAACTAAATCGTTCAGTTGTAAAGATAATCTGGGAACTAACACATTGATTTAATAGCTCACAGTAATTAGTTGTGTATCGCCAGCAACGCAAAGTCAGGAATTTACATTTAGAAAAACCAAGGTGCCAAGTTTAAAAATTAGGTGCTCTAAAATTTTCACCACAGCAAACTGATAAAATTAGCTACGATACGTTTTGCTAGCAACGCAATGAAGTTATTAGATATACGATAGATATTAATAGCACGGAATTAAGTGCTAATTAGGTGCTGCAAGTATAGGCAATGACAAGGCGCCCCTAATAAAAATAAAGTCGCTACTCAGAACAAAGCAGATACGAAATTCAGGTTTTCTGAAAATCAGAATAGAATCAAAATTACTTTTAGGAAAAGCCCAGATTAGGGACTTTTTAGGTGGTAATTTGGCACGAAGTTTAAAAATTAGTTGCTCTAAAATTTTCACCGCACCGATCTGTTGAAATTTGCACAGTTAGCACCTAAAAAGCCCTTAATTTTGGGTTTTTCTATATGCAAATTCCTGACTTTGCGTTGCTGGCGAGACACAGCTACAATAATTCTATTAATTACAAGAAAAGGGTGGCGTATTTAGAACGATAATCCATAAATCATGAAGTTACAAGTTCATTGACAAAAAATTGTAATTAATATGATTGTGAACTAGGGTATCGAATTGTATAAGAACGGTAGGGGCGGCAAAATTAGAATAGCCTACTGGCGGCAAATGTGTAAATCCGCCACTGGCTCTAGACATCACAGGCGAATACGGAACGACCCACCTATTATCTAAAGTAACCTGTTGTCCAGACACTCCCTTTTCAACAGTAAAACCACCATTGTCTCTTGAACGGCGACGATATAATGGGTATCCATCATGTCCTGTTACAGTTTCATCCACTAATGCTTTTGGATATCTTTTAGTGCAACGACCGTCTTGCATGCAAGGAGCATTCCCGTTAAATGCACCACATGGACCATGTATTATATGAGTTTTAACAATGTCGTATAACACGGGATCTGCAATCGGATCTGGAATTTCAGCACTCATTGAACTGTCTACATCATTAGGTCTAACCTTATCTTTTAACCAAAGCAGAATATGTGCAGGGCGTGAGGTAAGCCGCGTTTTTGCCACTCAACACTATACATATAAGACAATACATCTCCAAAAATGTTATATTTGGTAAGTAGATCTATCATTGATTTTAATTTTAAATGAAAAACTCTTGCGATAATATCATGGCGGTCATGTGGTGCTTGACCCTCAATAAGCTCCCGAGTGATTTCATCCCACTTGGGACGTCCATATTTTCTTACGTAACAAAAAGCATCTTGAGTACGTTCGTGCATGTAGCGTGGACCACCAGTAAAAGAAGAGGGTAAAATAACTAAACGGCCCATATTCACCGTATCATTATCTTGCTGCATGGCGTCGCGAAGGTGCACGTATTCTTCAGCGCGCAGCTGCCTTTGATTAGATCGTATATAAACTAATCTTTCGGTTTCAATTTTTGCGTACATGTCAACAATAAACTGATTGAATAAGCCACGAAAACGTTGAAGGTATACAAGTCTATTCCGTTCCGTCTCACTTGCAACTTGCAAGTGGTAACAATAAAATTGAAGGCATGACATCTTTTTATTATAATTAGGTGCGCCTGTACGCGGATCAGTTTGGTATAAAGCGAAATTATAACCATCTTCTTCTCGAGAGTATATCAAAGGATATTGCAAACTGTCGTAAGCCCTGTGGGTTTCGTAAATACGTTGCAAACGATTGTCTCTGGAACAGATAACGATATCACGCCTACCACATTCCTGGTCGACCAATACTACAGCAACTTCATTCGTGGATGGAACGTTATAACGCCCAGGGTGTTCCTGAGTTGGACGCCTATGGGCATTTATAACAATTTTATAATTGTTATCATCATATCTTGAGGAAGAGCTTCTAATGCCGATTTAAAACTGCATACATAAGGATTATCCTGATGCAACATGTTCTGAAGTTGTGAAATAAGTTCAGTATTTAAATTCGGGAAATATTGATTTCTTATATTCGACTGTTCGTTGTAGTCGGATACAAAATATATTTGAAGAAACTTAGGTTGGTCTTCAGGCAAAAGGGATCCTATCAAATGGTAAACCTGACCTTGTATCTTAAAAGTAGGCATGAAAGGACCTTCTGAGATTTTTTGAGCACCAAAGGATGTCATTTGAAACGCACTATTATAAGTGCGAATATTGTCTAAGAACTGTTTAGATTGCACATGTTCCCCTAAAAGTAGTGACTTCAAAGGTTCCGGTGGATCTTCGAACGAAGGCAAATTTATTTTACCTCCAGAATAACAAAAACCAGCCGACTCCTTACTCCACTTTGAAGCATTACAAAAAGAACATACTACGTTCATATCGCCTATTACAGAAGATGATCTGTAATCAATTGTGAGGTTATAAGCAAACCCACTTTTATATTTGTCGGACCACGCCACCGAATTTGTAGATTGATCTTCTATGTGTACATCTAAGTCATTAAGACTGTCGAAATGTGTCTGCAGTAAGACGGGCCTCTCGCTGTTCGTCCGTTTCAAGAGACCGAATATTTTCAATTCTTAGTCTTTCATTAGACAAACTTATTAATCGTTCTTGTCTCAAATAATTGTTATATTCGCGTCCCGACTCTAGTCGTTGTTCATGCTAATGTTCATCTTCAAGAGATCGAATAATATTATGGTGCACCCCATCATTTGTCAAACGGTTTTCATATTGAGTAAAAGTTTCAGATTCTCGAGATAAAATATGACGTTCGCGATCAGCTGTGAGACGTAATTCCCTCTCAGTGAAGGTTTCGGACTCACGGAATAGTACATGCCGTTCGTGATCAGCTGTGAGACGTAATTCCCTCTCAGTGTAGGTTTCGGACTCGCGAGATAATGTATGCCGTTCGCGGTCAGTTGGGTTCACTTAAGTGTTCTATGATCTTTCATTCTCAGTGTTGCCAACGTAGGCGATTTTTTGCCAATTAGGCTACTCGAGATGGAAATCGGCTACGAAAAATTCTGAAAGGCGACTGGTCGCCAAATAGGCTACTTGAGAGACGAACGATCGACCGCCAATTAGACTGAATCACAACAGAAGTTATTATAAGCGTAAAAAATACCTCCTACGCAAAATGTACAAATCAAAATAAAATAAACTGGCAACACCTAATTTCGGGGAATACTCCCAAAAGTAAGGCTCACTCTCACTCATCTGCAGATGTGCGCGAGAGAGACGTGTAAATCCGAATACACGGACAAAGCGTTAGGGAGTAGGGCTTCTAACTTAGCCTGTTGCACGTATTAAGTAACCTGGGAGAAAAATGTACGTTTCCGTGTAAATTTAGAATAGGGCAATGGAACTCAAGGGGCCAGCAGCTGGCCGAATTCATGGAGAAAGAGGGACTCTTTATGATGAACTCTTTCTTCCAGAAGCGGCCCCACAGGAAGTGGACCTGGTCGAGCCCCGACGGTTCGACAAAAAATAAGATTGACTTCATTATGACGACCACACGACAACTGTTCAGTGATGTATCCGTAATCGCGAGGGTGAAAACTGGTAGCGATCATCGAATGGTTAGAGGCACACTGAACCTAAGCGTTAAGTTGGAGAAGTCTCGTCTAATGAAGTCAACGCTCCGTCCCCCTCGTGCTCTATTCTAGGATCCCGAAACCTTTCAGCTCGAGTTACAAAACCGTTTTTAGTGCCTAGAAGACTGCAATGAAGTGGACGATATAAATGACAAGCTCGTGGAAACTGTCCATGCGGTCGGAGCTAAGTTCTGCAAGACCCGCCACAGAAGAACACAAAAACTCTCCGATCACACTCTTAATCTCATGGCTGTTAGGACGGGAAATGAAGCTGCAGTCTTCAACAGATTTGACAGCATACAGGCAACTGAACAGACAGATCTCCAAATGCATGCGACGGACCTTAAGCAACTTCAATACAGCGTGTATTTATCAAGCGGAACCAAGGCTCCAAAGTCTTTGCCAGAGATCTGTCTGCCAGAAAGAGCCAACTGTCAAAGAGTGTGGCAGCATAGTTTCCGGGACACCTGAGATTTTGAGTGAGATTGAGAGGTTTCTTAACTGCTGGACGTATGAGGAAGCTCAAGGTCGCTCAACGAGCTCATCTTCTTCTCGAGAGTATATCAAAGGATATTGCAAACTGTCGTAAGCCCTGTGGGTTTCGTAAATACGTTGCAAACGATTGTCTCTGGAACAGATAACGATATCACGCCTACCACATTCCTGGTCGACCAATACTACAGCAACTTCATTCGTGGATGGAACGTTATAACGCCCAGGGTGTTCCTGAGTTGGACGCCTATGGGCATTTATAACAATTTTATAATTGTTATCATCATATCTTGAGGAAGAGCTTCTAATGCCGATTTAAAACTGCATACATAAGGATTATCCTGATGCAACATGTTCTGAAGTTGTGAAATAAGTTCAGTATTTAAATTCGGGAAATATTGATTTCTTATATTCGACTGTTCGTTGTAGTCGGATACAAAATATATTTGAAGAAACTTAGGTTGGTCTTCAGGCAAAAGGGATCCTATCAAATGGTAAACCTGACCTTGTATCTTAAAAGTAGGCATGAAAGGACCTTCTGAGATTTTTTGAGCACCAAAGGATGTCATTTGAAACGCACTATTATAAGTGCGAATATTGTCTAAGAACTGTTTAGATTGCACATGTTCCCCTAAAAGTAGTGACTTCAAAGGTTCCGGTGGATCTTCGAACGAAGGCAAATTTATTTTACCTCCAGAATAACAAAAACCAGCCGACTCCTTACTCCACTTTGAAGCATTACAAAAAGAACATACTACGTTCATATCGCCTATTACAGAAGATGATCTGTAATCAATTGTGAGGTTATAAGCAAACCCACTTTTATATTTGTCGGACCACGCCACCGAATTTGTAGATTGATCTTCTATGTGTACATCTAAGTCATTAAGACTGTCGAAATGTGTCTGCAGTAAGACGGGCCTCTCGCTGTTCGTCCGTTTCAAGAGACCGAATATTTTCAATTCTTAGTCTTTCATTAGACAAACTTATTAATCGTTCTTGTCTCAAATAATTGTTATATTCGCGTCCCGACTCTAGTCGTTGTTCATGCTAATGTTCATCTTCAAGAGATCGAATAATATTATGGTGCACCCCATCATTTGTCAAACGGTTTTCATATTGAGTAAAAGTTTCAGATTCTCGAGATAAAATATGACGTTCGCGATCAGCTGTGAGACGTAATTCCCTCTCAGTGAAGGTTTCGGACTCACGGAATAGTACATGCCGTTCGTGATCAGCTGTGAGACGTAATTCCCTCTCAGTGTAGGTTTCGGACTCGCGAGATAATGTATGCCGTTCGCGGTCAGTTGGGTTCACTTAAGTGTTCTATGATCTTTCATTCTCAGTGTTGCCAACGTAGGCGATTTTTTGCCAATTAGGCTACTCGAGATGGAAATCGGCTACGAAAAATTCTGAAAGGCGACTGGTCGCCAAATAGGCTACTTGAGAGACGAACGATCGACCGCCAATTAGACTGAATCACAACAGAAGTTATTATAAGCGTAAAAAATACCTCCTACGCAAAATGTACAAATCAAAATAAAATAAACTGGCAACACCTAATTTCGGGGAATACTCCCAAAAGTAAGGCTCACTCTCACTCATCTGCAGATGTGCGCGAGAGAGACGTGTAAATCCGAATACACGGACAAAGCGTTAGGGAGTAGGGCTTCTAACTTAGCCTGTTGCACGTATTAAGTAACCTGGGAGAAAAATGTACGTTTCCGTGTAAATTTAGAATAGGGCAATGGAACTCAAGGGGCCAGCAGCTGGCCGAATTCATGGAGAAAGAGGGACTCTTTATGATGAACTCTTTCTTCCAGAAGCGGCCCCACAGGAAGTGGACCTGGTCGAGCCCCGACGGTTCGACAAAAAATAAGATTGACTTCATTATGACGACCACACGACAACTGTTCAGTGATGTATCCGTAATCGCGAGGGTGAAAACTGGTAGCGATCATCGAATGGTTAGAGGCACACTGAACCTAAGCGTTAAGTTGGAGAAGTCTCGTCTAATGAAGTCAACGCTCCGTCCCCCTCGTGCTCTATTCTAGGATCCCGAAACCTTTCAGCTCGAGTTACAAAACCGTTTTTAGTGCCTAGAAGACTGCAATGAAGTGGACGATATAAATGACAAGCTCGTGGAAACTGTCCATGCGGTCGGAGCTAAGTTCTGCAAGACCCGCCACAGAAGAACACAAAAACTCTCCGATCACACTCTTAATCTCATGGCTGTTAGGACGGGAAATGAAGCTGCAGTCTTCAACAGATTTGACAGCATACAGGCAACTGAACAGACAGATCTCCAAATGCATGCGACGGACCTTAAGCAACTTCAATACAGCGTGTATTTATCAAGCGGAACCAAGGCTCCAAAGTCTTTGCCAGAGATCTGTCTGCCAGAAAGAGCCAACTGTCAAAGAGTGTGGCAGCATAGTTTCCGGGACACCTGAGATTTTGAGTGAGATTGAGAGGTTTCTTAACTGCTGGACGTATGAGGAAGCTCAAGGTCGCTCAACGAGCTATAGGCCTTGCTCCTCGGGGTTTCTCTGCTAGATAAACTTCGAAATAAGGATATCCTTGTGTGTATCTGTGGATATCCACACTAGAACCAGAGTAACCGACATAGACCAACGGATTAGTAAGCTGAAGTGGCAGTGGGCCGGCCATATAGCTCGAAAAACCGACAACCGATGGGGAAGAAAGGTTCTCGAGTGACAGCCTCGTACCGGTAGGTGAAGTGTATGGCGAACCACTACTAGATGGAGTGACGACCTTGTAAGACATGCAGGAAGTCGATGGATGCAGGTGGCTCAGGACCGTGCTTTGTAGCATTCCTTGGGGGAGGCCTATCTTCAGCAGTGGACTTATGAAAGACTGTAATGATGATGATGATGATGAAATAGTTCAAATATATGTGATAACGATGACGTTTTTTTTTATTCGTAGCGAAGTTTTGACGTTTGGGCTACTTTAGGCTACCTCCGCTCAAATTCGGCTATATTAGGGTACTAAATCTGTGAAAAATGGCGATTTCAGGTTCCAAGTTGTTGGCAACACTGTTCATTCTTTGTTTTATTGTGATATGAAAAGTTGAGCAATTCTATCAGTTCTATGAGCGTAAACTATTATTTGAAAATACTTTTTAATATGGCCCCGCCAACCAAATCAAACGTTTGGGCTTATTTTTATTAAACGTGACATGGATGGACAATGTAAAATGTGTAAACAGGTGGTTAAAACTAGCAGAAATACTACCATTTTAAAAAATCATCTCAAGAGTCATCATATAGGCACTTATTCTGAGCTAAGTAAAAGTGAAGAAAGTTCTACTACAGCAAATGCCGAAATCGTAAGTATCTATCGTCTATACAAGTAAATAAAATTAAAGTGTCTGTTTGTAATGTCAAAAACACTAACAAAAACATCTTTTTACTAAATACATATACGTATACGGATTAGAATTTATAAAATAAATGTTTTATACTTTTCAAAGATAATTATTTGGAAAACTCAACTGGATACCGTAATAGTCATTGTTAAAATAAATAATTTTGCATGCATACTGTACTTTTCATTATTTTTATAAAATTACGATACGATTTTCCGAGATCGAATAAGATCGATTCAATGCAATATGATTAAATCGTGAATCGAACCAAGAGCTTACGATCCATTACGATCCAGAAGATGGATTCAAAACAAAAAATCGGGCATCCCCACCCTAAACCCTCTGAGGTCTGTGGCCAGTAGTGGGATGTATGTAAGCCGCTACATTGCTATTAAGCAATTTTTATTTAATTTTAATTTTTGGAGAAGTTACATTTTTGCTTTCATTCTACCTTAAATACTAAGGGTAGGGAAGATGAGTATAACTCATCATCGTCATCATTACAGGCTATCAAATGTCCTCCTGAACATAGGCCGCCCCCATTGATTGCCAAATAACCTGGATACCTACGTGCCTCAAAATAATAAAAAGGTGGGTTGGCACCCGCACCCTATTTACTGTCCATCACGTGTTTCAGAAAAAATATTTGCATCTACTCTATGATGCCAATCAATATTCAATGGGGCAATGACATGAATCATTATGTCGTAAATTAATTAATGACTATGAAATTCAATGTTATTTTGTCAAAACTAAATTAACCTTAGTCATGAATAAATAAAAAAGAGTAGAATGTAATAACACAATTCTGATTCCAAGATAATTTACCCTTACTAATAATTACCAACTTACCCTACTGATCCTACCAATATTATAAACGTGAACGTTTGTTTAGATGTTTGGATGTTTGTAGCTACATGCAAAAACTACTGAATTTGGATGAAAGTTGGAAATATTATAGACTAGCTGACCAGGCAGACGTTGTTCTGTCCTCTCCGACGACCATGTGTCCTATAAAAATTCTTAAATTCGTAATAAAAACTATTGAGGTTCACTTATAGGGATAAAAACTATCCTATCTCTCAAGTTGGACCAAACTGCACACAGTGTGCAAAATTTCATTGCAATCATAGTAGTTTAGGAGTTCATCGCGGACAAACAACGTGAGACGTAATTTTTATATATAAAGATTATGAACCGGAATTGGACATAGGCATTGATTATAGAGACAAAAACGTTACATTCGCTGTTGTGTTTCATTTATGATAAGTACATTTAGTTTTTTTATCTTTATTGATATTTCTTGTATACCGAATATCAAGAATTCGTGCTAATGCTACTGGATTACCTAAGCTTGGAGTCAATTTGGGACCTCTACCTAATATCTCAAATATCTTTATTGGAACCTGATAAATATAAGCCTTCGATGTCATTGTATCGTAGTGTACATAGTGTCAGTGTAGCGTATTTTGTAAAAAGTTTCAGTCTATCCCAAATACAGTTCTTTTAATCCATGGTGCCAAAAAATTCCCAAATAAAATGTAATTTCGTCGTTAAATATAATAGAAAGAACATATAGTACCCAATGAATTAGATTTTTTGTCAATAATTTCAAAAATATGCGATACTTTATATGTATCTGTGGCGGCGCTGACGTCGCGCCACAAGCGAAATACATCGAAGCCTAAATCGCACAGCTACTACCAATCGGAGCGTTGGCCGCTCCCCGGGCAAGAACACCTTGCCCGGCGGGAGATCTCCCCTTTTCCTTCCACCGCCACATATCTATATACTATAGATTAGTCACAATTACTTCTTCTTTGTTTAATTTAGACACATTATATCATACCATTTTTCATTCATTTATCTTTACCGCCTCACAAGTCCACAGCTGAATATAGGCCTCTACCAAAGAATGCCACAAATAATGATCCTAAGCCACCTAAATCCACATAATTCCTGCGTCTCTTACCAGGTCCCCACTCCATCTAGTGGGGGGTCGCCCTACACTTTGCTTACCGGTAAGAGGCTGTCACTCGAGAACCTTTCTTCTTCATCGGTTGTTGGTTCTTCGAGTTATATGGCCGACCCACTGCCACTTTAGCTTACTTATCCGTTAGGCTATGTCGATTACTCTAGTTCTACTGCGGATATTCCTTATTTCTAAGTCTATCACGCAGAGTAACTCCGAGCATAGCCTTTTGCATAGCTCGCTGAGCGATCTTGAGCTTCCATCCAGCAGTGAAGGACCACGTCTCATTTCCATAAGGCATCACTGGCAACAGGCACTGGTTGTACAGTCTTGTTTTCATGTTTTGAGATATATATAACGGTCAGATGTGTCGTATTCTCCCGAATGCTGCCAAGTTGAATTCGTCGATTAACCACTCGGTCGTAGTTGGACTAAAATAGTCGAACAATTTGTCCTAGGTAATACTATAGGTGTGCCATGGATGTTACACATTGCCTTCGTTTATCCCATGTTCATTTTAAAACCAGTCCTTTCGAAGGCACTATTGAAATCATTGAGCATAGTGCTGAGGTCTGCCATAAGGACTATATCATCGGCAAATCGAAGATGACTGATGAACGTGGTAGAGCCTTTGTTTCAGCTATATCTGACTCACTGATGGACGGTGGCAGTCGGGACTAAGTAGATCGGGTTTGGGATAAAGCGCGTCTTACGAAGCTTTCTTTCTATGAATTATCCAAGAACTTATGCAATTGGATCACTAGCTTTCTCGCAAATCGAAGCACCAAGGTTGTAGTCGACGGTGCCTGCTCCGACTCCAAGTCTTTAAGTGTGTTCTATATCATACACTGTTTCTTCTGCATATTAATGATATTTGCAAACTAGTTACATTCATTATTAGTCAGTTGACAGCACTGGAGAAGTATTGTATACCGACCGTGCTATTATTTCTCGGGAAAACGTCGCCGAGTGCTTAAACAAACTTATATCTCAAGGCGAGGTATTGTTGAAGCAAAGCAGTCTCGGACTGTGGGCGATTAAATCTAGTCCGATTTAAATCTCAGATGCCACAGGTCTGCACATTTATTTCAAGCCGGTCTTCTGATTGCAGCTTTAAAAAGTGCAGGTTCGGTCTCACACGGAATACTGCTCTCATCTCTGGGCCGGGTCATACCAGTACCAAATCCTTCCAATTGACCGCATTCAACGTAGAATAGCTTGACCAAGTTCTTTCCGATTGGCCTAATGCACTGGCCTTGCGAAGAAACGTTACATATCATCTATCGCATATACCAAGAGGAGTGCTCTTAGGTATTGTTCTCGAGGATGTGTTGGTATTAATTTCAGTTGCTGAATTCCACTATCATACACTGCGTTGGAACTCGAAATTATATCCATATATTGGTCGTAGAAGGAAAAGGGGAGTTCTCCCTCCAGGTAAGGTGTTCTGCTCGGGGAGTGGTAACATCTCCATGTTATTTCGGAGCTGTTCTACATATAGCGCATAATGTTGATAGCACGATTTAGGTTTTGGTGTGTTTCGCTTATGGCGCGACGATAGCGCCGCCACATCACTGCCCCTGCTCAGGCCGGAGGTCGATAGTGCAATCTAGATGTCGACGAATGTGCAAGTGCCAGGGATTGCTTCGTAGTCTGCGGTGAGCCGAAAAGAAGGCAAATAATCTGCGAGAGTGCCGTGAAGCAGAGCCGTGCCGAACACTGTAGCGCAGAGAGTAGCTTGAAGGAACACAGGAAGCATTATTACAGTACTGCGATGAACCTTGTAAAGTTAGATGAATTGCAGGATGTGAAGACTGCTGTCAATATCTGTTCGGGAGAGAATGGATAGGGTTTTTTTATAGAAGGGGCAAACGAGCATGCGGCTCACCTTATGGTAAGTGACTACCGCCGCCCATGAACAACCGCAACACCAGGGGCATGCATTGCCGGCCTTTTGGAAAGGTGTAAGCTCTTTTCTTAAAGGTTTCTGAGTTGTATCGGTCCGGAAAAATCGCCAGTGGTAAACAAGTCCACAGAAAAGTTGTACGAGGAAGAAAACTACAGTCGTGGTACAGGAAGTAAAACGCACAGTCGTGGACCGCCAATCATCCACATGGTGAGGATGGTATCGTGAATATTGACGCGATGTGCGTTCGTGAAATTTGGCGGTTGGAATTAATCCGAACAAGTCCTCAGAGCACTCCCCGTGGTAAATTCGATAGAAAATGCAAAGGGATGCAACATCCCTACGCAGTGCCAGTGTATCAAGCTGATGAGAAAGAACTCGGTCGTCGACGATATGAACCGCTCTGTCCTGGATGCGGTCAAGTGGAAGGAGCTGGCACTGGGGTGCCCCGGCTCAGTGATGAGAACAGTATTCCATGTGAGGCCGAACTTGCGATTTCTAAAGTTGTAAGCGATGAAATACTGTCTCGCTCTGCTGAGCACGCCAAGCTTTTTAGAATCCTTCCAAGTGACCACGAAACTGCACACTATTTGATATGTCGACGCCGATGATTCCGATACTAGCTGAGGCAGCAAGGGGAGTGCCTTGAAACTGAGGAGATATGACAAAGGGTAAGGGTACATTTTTAGCGGTAAACGCGAAAACTTGTGTCTTCTGGGGATTGAACTAGACTAGATTTAGTCGCCCCCAATCCGAGACTATGTTCAGCAAAGACTCGACTTCAGACACAAGTTTGTCCCGGTACTCGGAGACGTTTTCCCGAAAAATATTGGCACGGCCGGTATATAAGGTATCACCAGTGCTGTCGTCTGCATAGCAATGAATGTTATCAGTTTGCAACATATCATTGATATGCAGGAGAAACAGCGTTTGTGATAGCATACAGCCTTGTGGAACACCAGCGTTGATAGGTTTGAAATCAGAGCATGCACCGTCTACTAAGACCTTGATGCTCCGATCAGCAAGAAAACTGGTGATCCATTTGCACAATTTCTCGGCAAGTTAAGCAAGGAAGCTTCGAAAGAAGGGTATTTAAGGACGATGACGAAAGCTTGAAATTGAAGTTTCCGAAACTTGTTGGTTGCGTGTTCACATCACGTCGAGGTCACCATTTTAGCCGCGGAAGAAAAAGAGGAGATTTCCCGCCGGGCAAGGTTGTCGGCCCGGGGAGCGGCCAACGCTCCGTGTGTTATTTCAGAACTGTTCTATATATAGCGCGTTAACTTCAGGACTTCGATAGCGCAGTTTTAGGCTTCGGTGCGTTTCGCTTATTGCGCGACGATAGCGCTGCAACACATCTTGATGGATCCACCGTGCGTTTTACGAATAATTGTTTGCCACAAACTACCTAACAATAATAAGTTGTGGAATCTACTGTCGCCAGCGCAGCGGTTTTTGTGGGCCGATACGACGAAGAAAAAGGAATAGCCTTTTCCTTTTTAAAAGTCTAGCAACACACTTTCAAGTGATTCGGCGTTGCTGGTGTTCATGGGCGGCAATGATCACTTACCATCAGGTGAGCCGCATGATAGCTTTCTCTTCTACAAAAAGCTACATAAAGTTTGTAATTAATGTTTATCGGTTTTGCTTTATTTGCATTAGTAATATTTCGCCAAGGTTTATCTAATAAAAACCACTTAGGTATTAGAACTTAAAGCAAAATCCTTTGCTGATTATCCATTAAAATCAATAAAGTACCTAATAATTTACATTTTTTATGTCAATCCGTCTTTTAGCGGATATTATTTAAAAAAAAACAACTTAATCGGTCCTCTGTACTTTTGGCATGAAAACATGAACATATAAGAAATAGGCAGATAATTAAAAGGAAAGGGGTGAAATTAAGCATGAAAATATTTTTCCTTTTCGATATATATTCCTTTTAATCCTAATGCACTTCTAAGATCGTTAAAGTAACTTATTTATACCTCTTAGGAAAAAAATGTTTTGTCAAGGCCCTCAAAATAGGCATAAATTGCCGACTTCACCTCTTTATCGTCTGTAAATTTCTTTCTCCAAAGCTCTTTTTCTGCCGACTTCCAAAAAGGAGACGGTACTCAATTCGAGTGTATGTTTTTTCTTTTTTTTTTGTGTGTTACCTCATAACTTTGTACTGGACGAACCGATTTTGATGATTCTTTTTTTATATGAAAGCTGATAGTTTTCGTGTGTTCCCATATGGATCAAGGTCAGACCAATGGTTATTGAGTTATTCTTAAATAACCTATATTGAAGTCGCTTATATTGAAGTCGGCTGTACAAAATTTTTAATTTTATATTATTTCATATTTAGGAACAAATAATAATCCAAAGGGGCCAAATCTAGTCTATAAGGAGAGTGGTTTAAAGTTTCGAAGCCGCACTTGTCTAAGTAAGCCATCGCAACAAAACGCTTGTGCACGGATGCGTTGTCATGTAAAAGAAGCACACTTCGAGACCTCTTCCCCTTCTTTTTTCTTTAATCGCATCTTTTAATTTTTTTTAATAGCGTAGCCAAATACTGTCCCGTGATATTGACAAATTTATCTTTATAATCGATCAATAAATTCCCTCTGAGTTCGAAAAAACTCAATTCCTTTCAGCCGATTGTGACATCTTGAACTTCTTAGACGGTGCTGCTCCTTTTTTACGCCACTACATGGAATTCTGCTTTGACTCAGGTTCATAGGGATGAACCCAAGTTTCATTCCCAGTCACTAATCGGTTCATAATTTCGTCGATGTTCTCACTACACAGATCCAAAAAATCGCGTTCTTGGACTTCTTCTTCACCCATCTTGCACTTATCTTAGACATACCAAGATGGTCATGGAGAATATTTAAAAAGGTCGTAGGTGATACTCCAGTCAGTGCTGCGAACTATGTTTTCTTTAGACACGCGTATTTAAGAACAAGTTTTTCAGCTTTTTCGATAATGTCTGAGGGAGTTGCCTCAATCGGACGGCATGAGCGCTGATCGTCTACAACTGAGTCTCTCTCTGCGTTGTTTAAAAATGCTACGCCACTTATAAATCATCGTATTTCCAGCGTAAGAGTCCCAGTAAACAGATCTCTTCCATAATGATAGGTGGCATATTTCCTTGCTTAGTGAGGCAAGAATCACGGCAAGAAACTCAATTTTCTCAATGGTTTAAGGAAAAAGCTTACTCTTTTTTAAAAGGCCGGCAACGCATCTGCAATCATCAATGCATCTTCCCCCGGTGTTGCAGTTGTTCATAGGCGGCGGTAGTCACCATCAGGTGAGCCATATTCTTGTTTGCCCCCTTTCATCTAAAAAAAACAAGTTAGCGTTCACTTCCCGATTGACTTGTTTATTCTGTGATATCTCAAAGGTTAATGAACCAATGAGGCTGAAATGTATATAATGTCTGTATTTATAGTTGTATTGAGTCACCAAGTAGTGACAGTTAGAAATCCTCCTCGATCCTCCTTCTCCTCTCTAAACCCTCCATTTTGTGAATTTTTAAAATCGCCTTCGGACATTGACAAAACTTTCAAAAACTGTTTATATATTCCGTTCTTTTCTTCAAAATACATTTAATTTACATATTTACTTAGTTACGGTATCATTATAAGCGTAGATATAGACTGCTTACGTGTGTACAATTAAAATATCTGCGCAATTCTTAGCAAAAATATTATCCAACTTTGTTACAAGTAATTTGGTATATTTTGTGACTTAAATTTTTGATCATATTAGTTAATGGACCACGTTACATCGTGATACTTCAACATCAAGATCATAATTAAAGCCACTTACAAGTCAACTTCTGAACATAGGTCTGCCCCAAGTATATATTTTATATTTTATGATTGGTTCATACGGCCATGCGGTACCTGAACGAACGCAATTTATAAAGTATGTAGATTATTTAAGAAAAACTTGTTTTCAATATCTTACTACGAATTTAGACCAGAATATAAATATGTTTGTCTGTAATATATTATTTGTCACTATTGTTTATGTTGTGTTTGTCATTACAATACGTGTATATGCTGGAGTTTTTGAATTTGATACTTACCCCGTCCCACCTCGCGTTGTCATGAACAACGTAGGGGGTGGTGCGCCGAAATAACGGGAATTGTTGGGATTGCTTTTCCAGCTGGGAGCTTGGCCTAGTCCCGACGTGCACGGCCGTACGCTCGCACGCGTGTGTACTCAACGCTCCCTTATCCTGTTGCACGCACTTCCTTTTTAAATCCCGCGTTTATCTTAATAAACCAAAGAGCTATACAAATAATTTGATGTGCAGTTTAACTAGTGGATTTAAATGACTTTTGAAAGACACATTTTTATCATATTTTATATATAAACTAATCCATCTAGTGAAATATTACAAATGAGTGCATTAAAATACAACTAAGATTGTGGTCGTCATAACAATGTCCTGGAATTGTCCTTGGTCAAGAAATCGCGCAGTTGTGGTTACTCCACCTCTTCAAATATTCATACAGGTTCGTGTTTTTAAAAGTGTTTGTCCTACATTTACAGAAAATATTGAAGAAAAAATGGGCATGATCTTTCAATAATATCATTATAGTTGATTATAGCTTCATTAAAAAAAGGAATCCTAATATCGAACCTTTATGATTAGGCTGCAATGTGACTGAAATGTTATTAATGATCACGAGGCAATTAAGTAAATAAAACTCGTACCTATTGTGTGAAAAATTAAAATATTCTATATATAGGTATATGCGTATACATAATATACCCGATTAGATTACCGCGTCTGTTAATGTCCAAAGGTTTCATATCAAATTCATGTATTACATAAAAAATCGAGGAATTACTAACTTTTTTTAAATCAGAATATTTCATCAGTATATATACGAGTGACTTTAAAGTTACTAGCCCCCCACTAGATGGAGTGACGACCTGGTAAGAGATGTAAGTCGATAGACGCCAATGGCTCAAGACCGTGCTTTGTGGCATTACTTGGGGGAGGCCTATGTTCAGCAGTAGACTTATGCTGTGCTGTAAAAATGGTGATGATGATGATAAATTTAAATGAATTTAATTCCTACAAAGCAAAAATATAACCGTGCAGTGGCGGCGTCAGAAAATCCATTACCACATGACATCCCGTGGCGTATGAGGCGAGTCAGGCGACAGAGGAAAACTGAAACAGGAGGCGGGCAGCAGCATCTTCCTAAAGCCGCGTCTCCACCAAAGTTTTGTTGCCAACACAACAGTTGTTAACAAAACTTGAAACAATGTCGGGAACCGTGTTTCCATTTTCGGCGGCAACATCAAAGGAATACGCCAGTTGCAAACATTTGTTCCCTCGGTGGAGACGCTTGTTGGAAACTGTTGTACACAGTTGGAGACATAACTGTTGTTAACATTTTTGGTGGATACGCGGCTTAAGAAATAATTGATGAGAGACTGCGATTCTCGATCCGTCTGCCAAGAATTGCCAACATATCAAATATTACCTCTATGAGGATCTCTATCTTCAGCAGTAGTTTTGATAGATTGTAATGGTGATAAACGCGAAAACGAAAAAAGGAATTAATATAAGACAATGGAGACGAAAACGGTTGTAAATTTGTAATGTTGCGGTGTAATATATTTTTGGGTTTTAATATTACCTATTATATTAGGTACTTTGTTTTTAGGTACAATATCAGATTTTTAGCATCATCAGCCTGTAGGTAATAGTCCATAGCGCGTGTGTAGAAGGATTGTGGGGTAATGGTGTAATGTATGAATTATACAAACATTTGTCATACGGTATGTTCTATGATCTTACATTGACATTACATTATGATAATTAACAGTAAGCTATTAAATTTACTAGCAAGAATATTAAGATATCAATAGAGAACTGAATGCCGCGGTGCCTGTTAGATTAAAAAATTTTTTTGGGACAATCGTCAGATAATGCTGGTTTTTAGTTCAATAATATTCCTGATTGTGTTTAATGGATTTAGAGTGCTGTATGCATGTTAATGCTATCCGCTCCATAAAAACGTGATGTGCGTGTAGTGGGTGGTGAATATCTAAGTGACATCTGTTTATGGAATACTCCATAGATGTATCTACGCGTACTGGTATGTTTATTATTCATAATAGATTTTTAAGGTTTAAGAAATAATTTTATTTTTTCTTTGTTGTTTTGTCAAGAAATAATTAAAGCAAAACTGGGTGAACTTAATGCCTTTTGGCGGTATTACCATTCAACTTATAGCGAATTAGAGCAGGTGAACTATTGTAGCAAGTCCGTCGTGGAATTAAGATGGCCAATGTTTTTAATTAAACCTTTGTTGAATTCACGCTCAGTTTATGGCGCATTATGTAATAATAAAATTCTATTATAATAATTATTCAATTTAAGAAGCAACTATAGAAAATCTTATTGTTTCCGATAAATTATGGTATGTTTAACTATTTCGTATACGTCGGACGTAGGATACTCGTACTCAGACCGGTGACGAGAAACAGTGTTAAAACGGCAACGTCCGATCACCAATTTGCCCACCGAGCGTGGCGAATATGGCAATTTCTTCCTTTAACGGCAGATATCCATTTCAGCTAGACTCGTATGAACTTATATGTGTTGTTGAAGAAGGAATTAAAGAATATTAAATATAAGCCGTAGAAGGTGCTACTGTATTAATTTATTTTTAAAAGAAAAAATAAACGATTTTTTTTTAATCAAATTCTTAGGAAGTGATTGGTAGTTAGGAAGACATTATTCAGATATTTAGTTGCATTATTTGAAAAGTATTTGTAAACTGGATGTCACATTGCACGCCTTAACTCCTAAGAGTGCTTAGTGACTCACTATTATTATTTTAAACGTTACGTAAGACGTAACAGTTTGTATCTGCTGTTACCTCTGGAGAAGTAAAGGGAGATACAATTTTTCAAAGTAATTGAAAACAATGTCGAAAAGATATAAAGTCCATCTGATAGTAATAGGCGTCTGCAGCTTCTGGATAACGGAAGCTAAATATGTGTGTTATCACCTTCACTCCTGAAGACAAAGTTGAACAGTTTCATACTCTGTAACTATACTGGCTCTCTGACTCTGCGAATCGAAACAAAGAGTAGATGCATTACTACTAAGCCACACAAACTAAGCTATGTAATGCTTACCTAGACGAACGAAGACTACGATGTGCTCTTTAAATTAATATATAATAGACTGAATATCGGTCACGGCGGCCAGCCTCAACGGAGACAAGCCATCGGTGCTGGGCAAGGTTATAGAGGCCAAGTGTATACTCAAGCACAGGTGCACTCTCTATGCCCTCACTCTCATAGTCCGATGGGACGGTAAACCAACGGCTTTACGTGCTTTCCGAGGCACGGGGGTGAGACACCGCCAACTTCCTGACTCCGGGCTGCTACTGAGAATTTCTTGATGGAAAAACTCAATAACTGATATTTTTGGCCCGACCTGGGATTCGAATCCGGGACCTCATGATCAGCAGTCGCACTACCACAACCACTAGACCGACGAAAAATTTCTCACTCCAAATTAATAAATATAGTAACATTACACGTACATATAAGCAGATGAGTGTTACACCGATTTAAACCAATGTCTTAAGTTAGTAGTCGTAGGCCGTTGACCGTTGTCTTACATGAGGTACGTACACACACCTTATCTACAGTCTTCGAAAGTATAAATTAAATATTTCGTAATTGTTTTAAATGGGCCACTTTTCAACTAAGGAGAAATTCTGGAATTTTATTTGTTCTTTTTTCATTGTAATTGTAATAAGTCAACTTCTTAGTATTTAAAAAATACATTTTAGTATGTTTCTAAGTGTTTTATACATTAGTTTATTCATTAAAGCATGTCTAAAGTCCACTGCTGAACATAGGTTGAACTTTGGCATAGAGTTGTCTGGTTTGGCAGGCGGGTTGGTAAACGCTGGTTTTTTATTATTTACAGTTGTTATTAGGAAGATGCTGCTGCTCATTTACTGTTTCAGTTTCCCTCTGCCGCCTCTCACGATTCCCACGTGATGATACCGCGTCGTGGATATACTGTAATGCCGCCACTACACGGCCAATCTTTCTTAGTTATAATTTACAAGTTAGCGAAAAGAAATTCGCGGTACCTGTTTATTTCAATTAACTGCTATGATTAAGGATGTTCATATCAAATAGATAAGTACATTTGTAACCATAACATTTTATAACAATTACTTAAAGGGCGATTTAGTAATAATTTTGTTTATAGGTACTTGCTGCTTATTTGCTTTATATTTAGAGATTAAATTTTTGTCTGGGGATTTTGTAATAAAAGAATATTGTACAGATTCCGCGATTAGGCTTAGGGATGAGAGTAAATCGTCAGCTGTGCGCACCTCAGTCGTGAGGCGGACGTGTTGTAGGTCGCTCGTTCACCCAACGTTCACCTATCGAGCTACTCTACTAGTTTAGGTGAATTGTTTTTAACTTTCTCAATGAATAAAATAATAGCATCAACTAAAATTATACCGATTTCGGATTTAAATTTGAATTTGAATTCATAATAATTAAAAACAATCTGTAAAATAAATTATGTGCAACCGTGTGTGCAACCAAAAAAATAGATAATAACTTTAGTTACTATAATATTATGAATGAAAAATGCCTTGGAACTGCCTTTGGGGATATGAATCTCCGCCACCGGTATGCAGAGTGAGCGGACCGTTGCATCTCATATTACAGGTAATTAGGAAAACCACCTCCTGATAACATCTACGAGATGATCAAAAATATGTCATTCAAAACAACTCATTTAGTTGTTTACTTCATAGTGTACTAAAATTTTAATTAGCTCGTTAAGTTGTTCAGTTTTAAGTTAACTTTTCGGAGCGGTTTGGATCTGTTTTATAATTTGAGTAAGGTAACTGAATTACACAGATTGATTAAATTAAATAGATTTGACGGCTCCTGGGCGCAGTGGCTTAGTAGCGAGTTGTTGCGATGGGGGCCGCGGGCTCGAATCCCGCACGGAACAAGTATTTGTATGGCCTACAAATAATTGTTCCGGGTCTGGATGTTTGTCCTCGTGCAATTTATGTTTGTAAACTGCCTCCACGATACAGGAGAAAATCCTAGCGTGGTGGTAACATTTAAAAAAAAAACAAGCGTTTAAAGTATTAACAAGAAAAAAAATATGCCAAAAAATAATACTAGGTCAGATGAATTTATGATGGGATTAGGTTTTCTTAAATATTGGTGCGCGGCACATTGATTTTGCAATTAAACCTTTAGATTTAGTTATGTATCGGTAGCCACGGGCTTAGCAAAATAACAAATTAAATAACTTTTGCCCTCCATAATTTTTTATTCTTTATAAACGCAACCTATATAATGTTTCCCTTTATCGTCGTACATTTGGTAAATGAAGCAATTAAAGTTACAATTAACAATTTGGAGTTCGAACTTCTAACTCGGGTTAGTCGCGTACTTTGAAATTTACGGCAAGGGCTTATCCCCTGATCTACTAACACAACAGACTGTCGCTTACTCATGAGTATAATTTTATATAGTAATTAGCTGTTGCCCGCGTCGAATTTATTGCGATTGGACTCCATTGGTTTTAATTTTTTTGTGCGGCACCCCAATTTTTTTCCTAAAATAAAAGTAGCATTAGTTACTCCTTATAACATCAGCTATCTGATCTATCATCTACCAATGAAAGTCCCATCCAAATCGTTTCAGGTTTTTGGGTGATGCGTGTTCAGATAGACGTCGTGTTAGAGTTTTATTATAGTATAGATAGATAGATTTGAACCCTGGCTTTTAAAGAAGTTATTAAAAATAATACGAAACAGGATTCAACGTGATTGGGTCTACATCCCTCACTGTGAATTTTATTTAATTCCCCTAAAACATCATTATCATCGTCACTACAGTCCTTCACAAATTTACTGCTGAAAGCCTACCATGTCTGTATAATGCCATTTTCAATTTGCCTATTCTTCTAAATAATTTTAAGTTATTCGAGTTTTCTAGAATATATGAAGACATTGCATGCCAAGTGTATCATTTAAGAATATACACGAAGTACTCGTACGATACAATGAGGCTGTGTGTGTCTTCTAGAATACACACTCGTTCCTTCGTTAGGAACCACGCTTACTCACATTTTGCTGTAGATTTAAATACTACTGACCTCCACGGTTGTACTGGTACCTGGGTTCTTTAACACTTTCCGTTTCATGACATATAACGATCAAAGTTGAGATCTTTTTTTTTTGTAATTTAGTTCGAAATAAATATTATTGTAATTTTATATTTATTACAAAAAACAAAAGTCTTACAGTTTACGGTGAAAATGAAACAAAATATTAAAAATATATAATGGAGTTTTACGAGTAGCATGCAAGACATAGTAGCATTTTATGTACGAAACAAATATTGCTTGTTTGTGGGGCATAAACCTGCGGTTCCCTTCTACAAGTATCCCTTTGCGACCGTAAACTTTATAGCATTTCGTAGAGCATCCTTCAGTCTTTTTAGAGGGTTTCCAGTCATAATAGAAATTAGTTCTCGTGGCCTCGTGGTGTTGCATACACCAATAGATCATTCAAGCCTGATATACGTATTTGCGAAGCATATCTCGAATTGCTGCTTTTCTCAATGAGGTGATTTTGATGTTGATGTTTTCTGTGATTTGGTTATAACGTAAGGGGGCGATGACGATGTTTCAACTTTAAAATATCTCTGTAATTAAATAAATTCGAAGTTAGGTGGCTCCTCAGTTTTACAAAACTCCCATACCATATTGTCCGATTTTTCTTCTCTAAATCCACTGCTGAAATACTCCCAGATGTACTGGGTACGTTGTCATCTTCAAGTTTTGAGGTATTATCTCCCCAGCCGTTTCAGAATCGTGTCACATTGTTATTACGTCAAATAAAGATATAACTGATTCAGACGTATTGTCATCGTCAGGGTCAATTATCGAATGCTTGCTTAAGTAATACATATTGAGAATACAATAGAGAAAGACGGCTCCGTGGCGCAGTGGCTTAGCAATCAATTGTTGCGCTGGGGGCCGCGCGTTCGAATCCTGCACGGAACAAGTATTTGTATAGCCTACAAATAATTGTTCCGGGTCTGGATGTTTGTCCTTGTGCAATTATTTATGTTTGTAAACTGCCTCCACGACAGAAAATCCTAGTGTGGGGGTAACGTTTTCTAAAAAAGAAAAGAAGAATCTGTTGCTCAGAGAAGTGTCAACTTTTTCACAAGTCCAATTTTTGTTTATAGCCCACAAATTTAAGTCTAGTCTTATATTTAAGTTTAGTCTTATGGCGCGTCTCCACCAAAGTTTTCAACATTTGTGTTTTCGACATGTTGACAAATCAACAAAATTTGTTTCAAAATGTTGCAAATTAGAGGAATACGCTTGTTGCCGACATTTGTTCCCTCGGTGGAGACGCTTCTTGCAACATTTTGAAACAAATGTCGCCGACTTTTGTTGATTTGAAAACTGTTTGAGAGGCCATTTGTAGTATAATGTGCTACAACTGAAAATGTTAAAAATCAATTGAAATAACGACTTTAGAGTATTATCATGGTATCGTGCTATCTATCACCTTACCTAATACATTCATTCACATTCAGAACAATAAATACAAAATTCAAAAAAATTAAAATACTTGGTTTTGACCTGGGAATTAACTTGTTGTTTATTTTATAAAGGTATTAATTAGATAATTATACCGCCGAGTAAAATGGTCGTCGACAAAAATATATAATATGTACTTATACCCACAGGTATAAGTATACATAAACCCAGTAGGAGTAGACTAGGAAGATCTAAATTAAACTTTCAATAAATAGTAAAAGCCGACCTTAAAGGACTAAAGAGAATCATTTCTACACACTGTACTGCGAAATAATTACTAGAGCATCTAAAGTAATTGCTAAGAAATAGTGTGTAGAAGAATTATAGACTTTCTTTGATGGCGACTTTTACTTTTTATTAATTAGTAGTTTAATATTTTGACCATTTTGAGACTTGTTTTGGATTAAGGAATAACACAAGCTCAAGGTAACACCTATAATGTCATCTAAATAGTAACATTAAAAAATTTGTCTACTATTTGTCAACCTTAGGGGTGCATTTTTTTTCGACAAATTTATACGAGAACACCCCTGCAGTATAGCCTATTTAATTAGAAAATAGTTATTAAAATCGGTTCACAACTGATGAAGATATCGTGAATATCGATATCGAAAATAAAAATGTTGAGATAAGTTGAAATTTGGACATCCAAAAATGAGACCATGAACTTTTAAACGGAAAGTAAAAAAAAAAAAAACTATTTTTGACTGAGAAACCTACCGGAAGTTATATAACAGATAAGTATTTTAATAATTTTTTTTGGAAATATGTTAAACGATGCAACCATAAAGTGAAATAATGGTTCGTTAGTTTAATTATTATTTTCAAGATGATGTTAAACAGGCATCTACCGTGTTGACATTATTATAATGAGATTTGTGTGTGAAATTATATTGTAACGTGGCCAGGAACTTACAAGACGCAGGTCATACGGGAGAGAGCGATGTTATCACAGAAGCTTGCACCACGAGACCACGACCTGAGAGCATTGTTATCATTAATTTGATTGTATTGCGTACCTACTTGTTATATAAATGTCTACAAAATGAAGAAATACTTACAATTATGGATGTATTTTTAATAGTTAGTGTGAAGTAATTTCATCGTAATATTGTGATATCTGCATACTTGAACCAACTGCGGATGTTAAGGTTATCAACGAATGCAACAACAACAACAACAAATTTGTTATTTATACTACTAACTGTAATTCGCGTCAATTAGGTACTCTAATATAAAATATTATTCACCTAATTAAGAAAAACAATAAAACGTATTAAGCTTCTCAGATATAAGGAGAGGCCTGTGCCACAAAATTAAAAACTTGTGCCCAACAGTGGGAGGCATAAATTTTATCTAGAGCCGATCGTATTATTGTGACATGCTATATCTCTTGATAATTGTCGTTTTTAGTATAAAATAATATAATGAAAGAATTTTTTCTTTACTTAATATCAATATCTGCATAAGATTTTTCAAAAATCCAGGCTCTGGCGATACAGAATGTTGCAAAGATAATTAACTGAGAATATATTTTTATGTCAGTAAACAATAAGGCGCTGTACATAATTTCATGAAGGTAAATTTACGAGTAAATTACTATATTGTGCTTATTAGTAAGTAAACATTTTACTAGTAAGCTTGGCAGACGGATTGGTGATCGCATCACCAGAGCTTGCACCTTTGACTTTGCATCTGAAATAAATATGAAAAAGTTATACCACTACATATCACTAAATACTCTAACTTTTAAGTACTTGCCTAAGTGACCCCTTCTCCTAGTCTCAGATTGAGATGTTTTTTTTTACCTTTATGTGCCCTCATAACACTGCTTACATTATATTTAATTTCCTTTAATTATTGAGATACGAGTTTAAGGTGATTGTGTAAGGTTTTGACTAACATATATATCTATAACAGTGGTAGAGCCACGCGGCAGCTTTTGCTGTCGCACGGATGGGCAGGCTCGAACTGGGGTGGTACCACGACCTCACAGAAAACCAGCGTGAAGTAGAGGTTTACCTCTGCGTTTCGCTTGGTGAGTGCAGGTGGCCAGAGGCCCTTTTTACTGGAAATGAGGCATTCCATCCTAGTCCTCACGGGTGACAACGCATCTAAATTTTGATTTGTAATAGAGGATAGATGTAGATGTCTATGGGCCGCAGCAACCACTTACCATCAGGTGGACTGTGTGCTCGTTTGTCACCCTTATCCTATAAAAAAATAACTAAGAGCTCTTTATCCTTACAGACGAACGATTATTATAATGTAGAGATGATAAAAATGAACGTTAAATATAAGCAATTTGTAAGTTAAATATATATTTTTATAACGCAATAATCTCTTCTGCTACTGTTCTGCTTCTGTTCACTGTTTACATTATGCATATTTAATTTGCGTTAATTATAGGTCTATCAAAGTATTATATATGGTTGTATATGGTTTTAACTAATTATGAACTCCTTACTGACGAACGATTGTTATTATGTGGACTATGAAAATAAACGTTAAATATACGCAATTTTAAGTTAGGTGTACAATCTATACCACGTCAATAATTGCAACAAAGTTTACTATATAAAGAAGTACTATATATATATAGTATTTGTTATTTGTTAATTCTGAATGTGTTAAAATTATATTTCAAAAATGATGACCTTAAATCATTAAAATATTATCATGATTAGAAATCTATCGCAGTTTTGATCGAACATTTTTATTGTTCATTAAACATTAGTGCATTAAGTGTAGCTGTTCTTAACCCTTTATAGGGTACCCCTAAGTGCTGTCATGTTGCCATTGTTTTGTATGTATGACATCATTAGTTTGACTTGGCAAGTAAAGTTAACGGTAGAATGCTAATGTGTCGATGGTCGAAGCGGCGTCGTGGACGCACACGCCAGTTCCGACTTCCCAAATGGTTGCGCAAGAGCAAGTGCACCGCCCACACCTGCCGACGTTGCGTCTTCGGTAAATACCGCGCCAAGTTCACTGTCACTTTAATCTATTTTATCTATTGGTAAAATAAGAATATAACATGCAAGGAAGTTGAGTACATTATCTTTCTTAGTCCCCATTCTCACAGGAAAGAAACATCGGTTGCAATAGCAGTGATTTTTATATTGTATGTACATGTTGTATTGTAACTTATATATTTGTCAACAGTAAGCTTAAGTTTCAAAAAACATTAATATCTCATAAAAACTTGTATGCACTGTTTTCTACATGAAACGGAATTAAAACTAATCACTATCTATTATTTAGGGGTGTAGGTGTTTAGTTAAAGACTTAAAGATGAGTGAAATGTTTAAAATAGTCATTGTGTAGATGTACTCATTTATATCTTATCTTTCTTACGTTAATAAGTTAATTAAGAGCATGTGCGAGGTTCGTCTGTCGGCGATGAGGACAATAAGAGCTTTTAGTTGCGGCTTGGCTTTGTGGGCTCCATGCAATTAGTTAAATAGTATGCTCGTTGTTATTGTGCTACATCTTTATTGTGATTTACAGTATATTGTTCTTTATGTAGAATTATTAACATACTACCAAATATATTGTAAACTAGTTGTTCCCCGCGACTTCGTCCGCGTGTAATTTAGGGTTTTAATTATTTTGCGCGGAACTCTTTTTTTTTCTAAAATAAAAGTAGCCTTTACTCCTTATAACATCAGGTATCTGTCGGTGAAAGTCGTCAAAATTAGCCCAACCATTTCGGAGAGTAGCCGGAACAAACAGACAGATAGACCGACAGACAACATTTTTAAGTTTTGTTTTTGTTTTAAGTATCGTATATACTTTCATTTACATTTAGTAAAAAGCTGTTATTTTGACATTACAAAAAGACACTTCTATTTTATTTATTTATTTGTATAGATTTATATAGATTAAAACTCCATTCTTCCGTTAAACTGAGCTCAGTCATAAACACATAGTTACCGATTTCAGAGAGATGTTAAGTTATTTTCTTTTTATTATTTTTTTTCCTTTCGTTATGAATGGGACAAGTTAAAAATTGATGGCTGTTTGAACGTGTGGTATACGGGTGGCGTGGAGGCAACGGCTTATTTGATACGAAAACGCTACGAGAACGGATATACGCGATGATTTACGGCGCATTCCTGCGGGGAGCCCGCAGACCTCTTACGTAGCCGCGCCTGTGTCGGACCTTGGGAACCAGATTAAACCACATTCGTATGACGACGGACAAAGCACTTAGTCACAGCATTGTTTGGGTCCATTTAATGTGCCGTTTAGATGTTCCGCGGTGGATTTGATTGTATGACATAAATAGTTGTAGACTTGTAGATATTAAACAATGTAGATTTACTAGCTATTAGGCACATACATTTAATAGTTTTTTTTTATTTCAGATGACGTTTTCCTTTTTTATTATTGTCTCCTTACAGGTAATATGTTCTTCTTCTATCTTTTTGCTAATAAATCAAATATGCAACAAAACCGGTGTTCTTAAAAGATGAAAAATTCATAGTTAAAGGTTCCCTTATGAGACGGTTTTGCACAATAAGAAAATTACCCCTAAAATTTTACAGTTGTCAGGGTTTAGTTGCTGATTACCCGAATTTTGTCAATCAAACAACCTTCAGGCTATACACCTTACATCTTAAAAGGTAGGTACATTAGAAGAATTGTGGCAAAAACTCAAAAAGTCATTTTAGCTTAAAAATTGCTAGTTTGTTAGGGACATTGTTTGTATACTGCGTTTTTCTACATTATGTTGTATTAGTGCTATCTCCAAATAATTCGTGTCTTACCTCACTAAATTAGTACTTTGTAAAATAGTTTTCATTGTTTAACATAAAGGGTAGTTTTAGTAAGTAAGTATATAGAAGTAGTAGACAGCGCCGTGTAGTTCCATATATAGAATTCACTACCATACATCCCGTGGCTGTCGCAGAAGGAAGAACCAGGAGATGGGTAGTAGCATTACCCTAAGAAAGACTCAAAATAAACTTTAAAAATACGATAAATAACCCAACCCACCTTTCAAGCGTGGCAACTATGGTAATTTTATCTTAGAGTTTACATACAATTAATTTGTATGAGGTTTTCATTTTTATGAACTGTTGAAGTGGCACCTACTAAGAATTTTCATGGAAACATATTAAATTAAAATCAAATTATTTTAATTCAAAATTTGCCTTTACGGAGCATTTTTTGAAAGTCAAAAATCTACGCCATTTTTTTTTTGGTTCTTACTCCAGGAAACCTTGTGAGAAAGAACGGTCAGGAACTTACAAATAAGTAGACTATTTTTCTACCAACAGTTACAAAAAAAAACATAATATAATATGTAGGAAATATTAGGTACATAAAACATGAATTAAAATCAATATCTTACAAATTACAATTTAACCTTATAAGCTTATAACATATATTATGTAAACAAATCAATAAAATCTAAGAAAGATGATTACATCCAAGCATTCTTATTGTTTAGATAAACATCCTGTTTTCATAAGAATGCTTTTAACTTGTGCCTTGAATTTTTGCAAAGGCAATTCAGTCAATTTGATCTAGAGGAAATTTGAATATACACATACATACATACATACATACATAAACACTCACGCCTGTCACCCAGAGGGGTAGGCAGAGACTATGGACTTCCATTTGGCACGATCCTGACAGACCTCTCTCGCTTCCTCCACATCCATATACCTACGCATACACGCTCGTCGGTTAAAGGTACTCTTGATTTGGCCCATTTTCAACATATCGCCAATTTGGTGGGTAAACTTTCGCCTATGGCGACCCTTCCCGACTCTGCCGTTCACCTCTGCAACATAAATTTGCTTTGTCACTCTTTCCTCATTCATTCTTTCTACATGACCAAACCACCGAAGCATTCCTTTCTTAATCCTGGTCACAACATCATCTTGCAAACCACACTCTTCTCTTATTAAACAATTTCTCACTCTGTCCTTCAGATTCATCCCTAACATACTCCTTAATGACCGCATTTCTACATTTATACATCTAACCAAAATGAACCTGGTTTTATGCAAATAATAGATAAAGTTGCATGAAATTCTGTTCTATTATAATATATTCAGGGCTTGTTTATGAAATACAAAGAAGATTGATTCAGCATTCAACTTCTAGGTAAATGCTGAATGTTTGATTGCGGGATACTGTCCCCGCTTCGATTCCAGTTTTAGTGTTATAATTAGTAGATACAAGATTATAAGAGGTAGATAATACCTACCTAATCTTTACGTATAGAATAAAGAAAAATAGAATTAAAGCGAAGTGGGGGAACGCCAATTATTATATTCTTCTTATTTTCTCGTGTACGTTTTCTAATGTAGTAATTATTTTCACGTCTGGCCCAGCCATCTGTATCACTCAATTCACTAGTATTCAATTGTGATTTAAACCGGACGTTACACAATAGAGAAATTGCCCAAAGCATTCGATGCCGGAAGCTAAGCCACGGGTTCCGCAGGAGACACTAGTACAGGTACTATAATGATATGTATATGAATGTTTTTAATGAATACAACAGAGGGAGTGGCGATGAGACTTAGTACAGTTAATGCACTGGTATATTGGCGAAATAATCAAATAATGTAGTAGTGTTTGCCTGTACTATTACGTATTCTGTGGAGTTGCGCGTGCTCGGCGCTCGTTCTAACCTTATGTCAAAAAGTGTAACGGAAGTGCGACAGTGTTCACAATTTATTACATTTATGTACTCCAGACCGAATTTCGGTCACGGCGGCCAGTGTCATCGCATACGATTATAGTGCACAAGTGTGTGTGCAAGCACAGGTACACTTTCTATTACCTCACTCTCATAGTCCGATGGGACGACAATTGACATTACCGGAGAGAGATCATACCCAGGATTAACGGCTTAATGAGGTACGGGGTTGAGACCAACTTCCTGAATCCAGGATATTTTTGATTGAGCTTTTGCCTGACCCGGGATTCGAGGTGACCGAGGTAATCAACCTCTAGGTAAATTTTGGGGGACTGTTCACTTTATTAATTTGAATATGAATTTTCCAGTGTAAGTCATTAAGACATACAAGGATGAAAGATTATCAGAATAAAGTCAATTAAATTTTATCGTTTCCGTCAGACTTCTTTAGACTTTAGACTTTTTTAGTTTAGTTTTTATCAGTGGTAGAGCCACGCGGCAGCGTTTGCTGTCGCACGGATGGGCCGGCTCGAACCGGGGTGGTACTACGACCTCACAGAAAACCAGCGTGAAGTAGAGGTTTACCTCTGCGTTTCGCTTGGTGACTGCAGGTGGCCGGAGGCCCTTTTTACTGGAAATGAGGCATTCCATCTTAGTCCTCACGGATCACAACGCATCTCCATTTTGATTTGTAATAGAGGATAGATGTAGATGTCTATGGGCCGCAGCAACCACTTACCATCAGGTGGACTGTGTGCTCGTTTGTCACCCTTATTCTATATAAAAAAAGTAGTAATTTAGAATTTAAATAAATAAAGAAAAGATGTGTGCATGGATCAATTTAACATTTCAAGGTTTTTTATATGGCCGGTACTTTAAAATTTATAGTAATATTCGTGAAATATCATTCGAATTTCTTAGGAAAAGTAATGATGAGATTTACAAACAATGTGGTGGTGATAATGTCCGACTTTATTTCTGTGAAAGTAATAGTCTACGTTACTAATGGTAGTTTCTATTTTGACGTGGTGGTTTGGAGTGAACTGCTATGGTTACATTTTTAAACTTCGAATTATAAATTTGGGGGCGGCCAATTTGGAAAAAAAAATGTGTATAAAAGGTTTATACGATTTTTCTTCTCCAAATGTCATCCTCACCTGCACCCGGTACACTCTACACACCTACGAATGAGGCTCTGACGACTGATGACTTATTACATAATATGTGATGGCTAAATCACTAAATAAAAATATATCCACATCTTACTGTATAGTATTTGTTATCACTTAAGTGCGTGTGTCGGTTCTGTGCTCACCAATGCCTGCTTAGCATGGTGAGTATAGGTTGCTTTTTAGGGTTCCGTACCCAAAGGGTAACCAACGGGACCCTATTACTATGCTTCCGCTGTCCGTCCGTCTGTCTCTTTGTCAGCGGGCTGTAGGTATCTCACGATCCGTAATAGGTAGAGAGTTGAAATTTTCACAGAATGTGTATTTCTATTGCCGCCATAACAATAAATAATAAACAAAATTAAAGGAGACTCCCCTACTAGTAACGTATTTTACGATGGTACGTAACCCTTCATGCGCGAGTCCGCCTCGCGCTTGGACGGCTTTTTGCAAGAAATATTTGGCCAATATCGGCTGTGGACTTGATAATGAAAAAATTTCGAGTTCAATAACATATAATTTTATTAATGAGCGATATTCGCTTTCACTCCACTCACGTTTTCAACAAAGTATGTACATGCTTTATTGTACTTGACATAGATGCCCATGAACAAACGTAGCAAATCGATTTTCATTCACGTCAAATTGTTGTATACTGGAAATTGAATTACATGGATCCATCGGTCTTATTTGATCATTCATTCATTATAGCTCATCAGAAGTGCACTTCTAAACGTAAACCTCACCCATATTAGATATACATATTGCTTCGTTTTCCATAGTTATCACGCATGGCAGGCGGGTAAGCAAACGCAGCTTTATATTATTATAAATAAATTTACTAAGATCCGCTTAATAAAATAAAATGATGTGTTGTACCTAGTTTGAAGAGCACCTCCCGCCCTCCCTCAATTGCGTGCACTATCCCCGTCACCACTACTCCCAGCAGCACAACTCCCAGCAGCACAACTGCCAATACCACTACATTACAATAGACCTCACCCCCGTCGATAATACGTACGTGTTTCGCCTCTACACGGTGTACAGCCACGGCGGTGGCCGACTGCTAAGATATAGTATTTGTTATGTATTACTTTGAGTGGTTATCAGATAGATGCTGCTGCTCTTCTCCCATTTCGTTCCCCTTTGTTGCCTCTTAAAAAACCCACAACAACAAAGTTTTTCTGGGATATTTATGTTACGTCTTGTTACCTTGAACATATTTAATTTGAAAAAAAACCTTCATTCAATTTGATTGTAACGACGCAGATACAGTTACATGTAAGTGTATAACATCTCTTTGTCTAATTTAAGGTTACGCACTATATCGAATTACTCCCAGTGTTTATTTGCTGAAATATAAGCCCGTCGCAAAGTAACGAATCTCCAAAAAAATATCACGCTTCACAGAACATGCTCACCAGCTGACACCAGTTTCCATGACATTGAGTCATTCTTGTTTCGCAACACTATTTGTGGTTCTTAAGTTGCAACTGGTACCTTTGTATACCTTATGTAACTTTTGTGAAAATATTTGAACAATCATGAATCAAATAGTTTTGAATAGAACTCATAAAGTAATATTTATTTTCTTATTCGTTAATAAAAAGTAGTCTTTAAAATAAGCTCGACCACCTGGCATACACATAACACACCGCTTTTAACTTCGAGTGCAAGCAACATTATTTATGGGACTTGAAACTCAAGGCGTTGCAATCGCAACAATCCTAACCCTTGACTATTTTTTAATAAATAAATCAGTCCAGTAACCAATAACCCATACAAAATAATTTGAAAAGATTATGTTTTAAAAATGTGTTTATAAATTCGAATCTATAATGTGATAAAAATGATTGTGTAATAAAAACAAAGCAGGTAATTTAATTTATATGTATAAATAAAATGATAGAGATTTGCAGTTGTGCGCACATCACAAAAGAACTACTGGATAGATTTCAATTAGGTTTTCTAAGTTTTATTTCTTAGACACTTGGCCCTTATCTAAAAAAAATAGTGCGATATCTTCATTTAATATAAAGTTATTAATGTCTAAAGAAACAACGATTTTTATAATGAATGATGAATACCAGCGTGAAGTAGAGGTTTACCTCTGTGTTTCGCTTGGTGAGTGCAGGTGGCCGGAGGCCCTTTTTACTGGAAATGAGGCATTCCATCTTAGTCCTCACGGGTGACAACGCATCTGCATTTTGATTCGCAAACGAGGATAGATGTAGATGCCTATGGGCCGCAGCAAGCACTTACCATCAGGTGGACTGTGTGCTCGTTTGTCACCCTTATCCTATATAAAAAAAATATAAGCACTATGTGTTCAGTGATGTGTGTAAGCAACGCGAACGAAGTCGCGGGTATTAGCTAGTTATTTATAAAATGTTCCTTACTTTATCATTACCACTTTCAAATTAAAATTTTATTGTGACACAAATGTAAGTTGCGCTTAGTTCAGTTTATTTTTATATTTTATATCATGCCTGATGTTAATTTATAAATTTCTGTCAATTTTTTAATAAAACATACATTTTACTATAATAAAACTCGACAACTGATGCCGGTGTTAAAATCAAACATATTTTCTGTGCATGGGGGAATTCAGAAGATATTTTGGATATATTTTGTGATCTTTCCAAGGCTTTTTACCATGAGACGTGCTTAAACGTATTATATCTAAATAATTAATTAAGTTATTTATGGCAGCAGTTCTTCCGGATCGGTAGTATCTATGGGTGTTCCTCATGGTCCGTCTATTGTATAGTAAGTGACCGGGCATTGTCAATTGTGATGAATTATTGGTGAAGATGATTTCAAATATGTACTACCAATCTGGTATGTTGGGGTACCAGCTTCTCCACCATCATTTACAATAACAGTCAGCAGTAACTGCAGCATCAAATGGCAAGCAGCTATAGTGATAACGCCAACAGTAGACGACCATAAGCTTCTTTTAACCATCTTTTGTTTCGGGCACTGTTTGGCTTGGGCATATGGATCAATCCAATGTGGCGAATACTTGCGATTGTCGTGTAGGAACCACTTCTCATCGCAGGTAACAGTTCGACTCAAAATTCCCCCCTTACTCTTTCTATCCGATTTAGCAATGACTTGAACGCGGTACCTATTATTCATGCTTTATTTTACTGGTTTCCCGCAAATGATCTAACATTGTTATGACACTTACATCGCCTCATAGTTCATTCTTACCCCATCCGTATTTTAAGACGGATCTGCTTCAACTATCGCCTTCAATTCGTCTTTGTCAATTTTCTTCCCCGGGCGGCAGTGAGGTTCCTTTTATGAGGTCAAAATTTTCTGAACGAAAGCGATTGAATTAATAACGCATAGTTCATTCGTATCATATCATATGACCTTATATATTTAGAGATAGATAGATAAAGACCTTAGATTAAACATTGTCTAGATGGGCATATTTTTAAAATATAATGTATATAATATATGGATACTTTTGATAATAAGGATACTAACATGTGAACCGTGTTGACGGGTTGCGTCAGGATCCTTTGATGTGTGCATGAAAAACCGACACTATTCGTTTGGCCGGCCAGCGTTGGCCGTCAACGACTAAAGTACGTCAAATGGGCCTGCATAAGTTAGCCCTATTGGCCTTATTATGTCTATTAAAACATATGAAAACATAATAAAAATAATTCAAATTTATAATTAATATTTTTATGCAACAACGTTGTTAAAACCTAATGGATAACGGTATTATATTTTTGATTGATTATTACTCTACGATGTTCTGTGAAGCGACTGCTAGCATGACGTAATGATTTAAACATCGGCTGACTGACGCGAACCCATCGCCAAGTCACTCTCTTCACTCACTCAATCCGTTGTCACTTTAAGCAATTAACTTGTCACTATACTGCATAGCTGAACATACATTTGTTCGTTGACTAATGTTCTTCTTTCTCATTTTTTTAAATTCATTTAAGACACTGTTTATTTTCCCATAAAACATAAGCCAATGTCCGATTTTTAAATTAAGTTACGAGAACTGCCTTAAGGAAAAGTGAAGTTATTAAGAATACATAAATACGAGGGTGGATTGAAAAGTACTCGGCCTAACCAAGAAAATAAACACATACTAAATCAGTTATATTTTTATTTTTCTACATAATCACTATGGAGTGTAGAGTAGAAGGAGGACCATCTCTATATATGAAAAGTGTCCCTAAAAACGCGTCCAATAAGGGTGGCGCTGCAGTAATATAAGATAAATTTAAAAAAATGCGCCAAAATTAATTAGAAGAAGATGGAGAAATAAACAAGGCCCGACCGATCCGCTTGGTTTTCTACTACGTAAATAGTTGAGGTTTTGTATACTGGCATTTTACTAACTACTATAGTCATGAATTTTTTTAAATATTTTAAATTCAGCTGACTTCACTCCGTCTACAACAGCTATATTCATATCGTAGTTTTTCAGACGCCAGCGCTATTGTGGTAGGTTTTGGAACCTCTATATTCAGTATATAGTGGGACACTTTTTCAACTTTTGCACCTTATAAGATGGTTCTCCTTCTACTCTACACTCCATAATAATCACCATCAAGTTCAATACACTTTTGCCACCTCCCCTTCCAAGCATTTAGACCGTTGAAAAAAAATGATTCTTCCTTAGAGTCAAAATATGCGTCTACAGCTGCTTTGACCTCGTCGTTTGTCGAAAATCTTTGACCTCCCAAGTGCTTTTTTAGGTTAGGGAACAGAAAGAAGTCTGATGGTGCCAGATCAGGTGAATACGGCGGATGCGGTAACAGTTCAAAGCCACAGTTGTGAATTTCAGCCATTGACTACAGTCTGTACACTGACACTGTTCACAGTCAGTACACTGACGTGTGAACACGGGCGTTATCTTGATGAAACAGGACTTTTCTTCTGAGCATTCCTCGACGTTTTTCTTTTATTTCCTCTCGTAAACGACGTAGTAAGGTGCAGTAGTAATCAGAGTTTATAGTCTGACCCCTTTCAAGATAATCAATCATAATCACACCTTTCGAGTCCCAGAATACTGAAGCCATCACCTTATTTGCCGACAAAATCGACTTAGCCTTTTTAGGGGGTGGTGAACCAGGTCTTCTCCACTGTTTTGATTGTTGTTTTGTTTTCGGTGTACAGTAATGAACCCATGTTTCGTCTATAGTAATAAAACGATTCAAAAAATCATCTGCATCGGCTTCAAATAACTCCAAACAGTCGCGTGAAATAGTCAATCGCGTCCTTTTTTGTTCAACTGAAAGCAGTCGCGGAACCCAACTCGCAGACACCTTGTGGAAACACAACTCGTTGACAATGATGTTTTGAGTTCGTTCATAAGAGATGCCTATAATCTCGGCTATCTCTCTAATTTTTAATCTGCGGTCTCCCATTATTAAATCAAGTACTTTTTTAATATTTTCGTCAGTAGTTGACGTCGAAGGCCTTCCAGAGCGGGGTTCATCTTTCACACTCTCTCTACCACGCTTAAATTCTGCTATCCATTTTTTGATGGATGAATATGACAGAGCACAATCGCCTAATGTACTGACCATGTTATCATGGATGGTTTTTGATGATAGCCCCTTCTTATGGAGGTACTTAATGACGGCACGCTGCTCGATTTGCTCCATTCGCGGAAATTATGTCCGATTACTTTGTTAATAAATTTATAAAATCACAACTAATTATCGCACACGTTTCGAACTTCACACAATGAACTAGTCTGAACTGAACTAAATAATGTGGGTAGATTTGATTTTTAGGATTGAATGGATCTGTGTTAGGCCGAGTACTTTTCAATCCACCCTCGTATGTTATAATTATTTATTTTTCTCTATTAAAATTTAGCAGTTTAACTATAATAACTGCTTTTATTATAGAACTAGAGACCCGACCCGGGTTCGCCTCGATTTTAATACAATTTTTCATTTATTCGAAAAAACTATTTTTTCAGATTAAGTACCTACAGCCTAGATCACTCCTCTATGACATTGCTATATATCTGTTCGTAAAGTTTCAATACAATTGGTTCAGAAAAACAGGCAGACAGACAGACAAAAAATTACTTATGTCTTTATGGCATGCAAATAGCCCCCTTAGCTCATATAAGGCACAGTTATTTTGATATTACAGGCAGACACTTTAATTTTATTTATATGTATGTATAAATAAAGAGAAGGGTCACAAACGAGTACACAGCCCCCGGATGGTAAGTGGATGCTGTGGTCCATAGACATTTACATCTCTCCACGATTAAAAATCAAAATACAGATGCGTTGTCACCCCGGAAGGCTAAGATAGAATGTCTCGTTTTCACTGAAAAGGGTGTCCGGTTCTCTGTACTCACCATACAAAACACAACAGTATTAAGCTGTTATTTTATGTTGGTATTCTGTGAGACAGTGGTCCTTCCCCGGTCGAGCCGCTTCATTCGTGCTATAACCATCATATAGCTGAAGCGTGGCTCTACCACTTTGTAAATTAGACTAAGCGATTTCGTTTTAAAAATAAAACTCTAATTGCCTTTGTGCTGCGGCGGGGATAGAGACAACGGATACATGGACAAGCGTCCAGACCTACAGAGCAGTGGAATACCTGCTCCGGTCTCTGCTCTTACCTTTTTATTTATCTCATAAAATTAAATGACAAGAAAACACAACAAAATCGCTAAGTAAACACTCCAGCACCTTCAAAACCTAGGTAAATTGGTTCCTGCAAATAGTACATAAATTTTACAATATTGTGTGTGTTTAATAAAAACATTTTATTTCTAACATACGCGCTGTAACTTTATCCCTTTAAAAGAAGCTTTCCACAAGAGACGTTTTGTTTTTTTTTTCTATTCTCGGAACCCGGACCTGGCCTAACCTAAGAAAAATTATCTTCGATAATAGAGGCTACTTTCAAGCACAAATGTTACATTGAACGTAAAGTCGTGAGCAGAAGCTAGCTAGTGTCATGTAATATTATCGTGTCGTTGACATTTTAAGAACGACAACCATCTGTTTAGCGCTCGCCGACAAAGCACCGAAACACACACTCATACATACATACATACACAGCAGAATGTAAAAACACATACTCGTATATACTAATTTAGGGTATACCGTTTTTTAACCGAGTTCAAAAACGAGGAGGAAAAAAAAATATGCATTTTTAGAGGGAAACGTCGGTTTTAACTCCCTCAATTATTATTGTCGTGGTTTTTATTGTAGATAGCTTACATTTTTCGTTTTACAGTAAAAATATGGTTTCAAAGCATCAGTAGGACACCAGAGTAAAATTATTTAATTAACCATATTTTCACAATGAAACCTACAGTAATTTTAATTATTAGCTCTTCGATGTGTGCACCCCATTAGAACTTGAAATCAACCGTTATTCCTCTGAATATGGCTGAATTCACATTCGCGGCAAATCCTTAGTAGAAATGTAGAGACGCATTTGTTTTAAGGCTAAAGATGAGCTTCAATTGGCAGAAAGTGTACATCCGTACTACTAATAAGCAGTAACTAAGCAGTAACCAGGATAGTTTTAACGTATGTAGGTGACTGAATCTTCCTTTTTATTTTAAGGTTTTGTTCCTTCTGTTGTCTAAGGTCACTGAAAATATATTTTTTTAAATTGTAATTTTATTTATTAATCAATTATTTCTTCCAAATATTATGATTTTTCAAAGTTCAGAGTTTCCGATTCAAAATCGCATATTATGATTATATTTATAAGGACTAGCTCACAGAGTCACAGACATACGCTACAACCGTAATAGGTAGAGTTATACAGTCACAGAGTTTTGTGGTTTCGTCATTGTGATTCTTTTTTAGGTTGCCTCAAATATGTTGATACATACTTCTCATTGTCTTTACTACTTACAAGGAATTTCTATCGTTAACCTAGTTTTCAAAACAATGTAAATATATATATATATATACATTGTTTTACCAAAAAAAGAAACGTGATCTACCGTTCTATGGCTTATTTTAATTATTTAGTACCACAAACTTAAACTTTAAACTGTTACAAAAAAGATCCGTTATTATAACAATACTATTCTTTGGCATTGCAAACCTCGAACTCAAAACAGACACGTGATACAGTGTTCTAAAATCGCAAAATCGCGATTCACTCAGCGTTAATCTTTTCCACCAATTTTATTTTATACTTCCCGGCCACTTTTTTGTAGTGTAAATATAAAATTTACTAATAAATCGTTCGAAGCGCCATCTGTCGCGTCCAGTCCAGTCCGAGATTCGAACTTATCGTGACTACTTGGCCAAATGGTCGTCCCCTTTTTTACTTACATACGTCTTGACCTGGTTTTATGATATAAACTGAATATTGCTCTAAAATAAAGGCGATGAAGCACTTAAAATTTGATTAAAATATAAATTGGAGTATTAGATTGTGCAAGGCGTGAGTGTAGGCCTTACAAGAGTGTACACATGACGTCATGTTGGCGTTTCAACACTGAACTAACAAAGCACATACGAGCTTGTCTCTTGCAGCCATTGTGCTCCCATTTCCTAGGTCAAGCAATGTATGTATATGTTCCATTTTTAGATAAAACAAGTGGTAAAATTAAACATTTTGTACAACCGACTTCAATTATTTTTTTATAGGATAGGGTGACAAACGAGCACACAGTCCACCTGGTGGTAAGTGGATACTGTGACCCATAGACATCTACATGTATCCTCCATTACAAACTAAAATGCAGATGCGTTGTCACCCGTGAGGACTAAGATGGAATGCCTCTTTTCCAGTAAAAAGGGTCTCCGGTTCTCTACACTCACCATATGAAACACAGCAGCGTTAAGCTGCTATTTTACGCTGGTATTCTGTGAGAGCGTGGTCCTTCCCCGGTCGAGCCGACTCATTCGGGCTACAACTATACAACTACTATATAGCTGCAGCAAGGCTCTACCACGTATTATTAAGGATGACTCAAAGACTTGGCCAGACTTTGATTAAATTTATATAGGACCACATGAGGAACACCAGCTTTCAAATAAAAAAAGAAACACCGAAATCGGTTTACCTAGAAAAAAGTTATGAGGTAACACACATAAAAAAACATACAGTCGAATTGAGTACCACCTCCATTTTGAAGTCGGTAGAAAAAATATTAACAACAAGGTATTTGAGTTACGAGTACTTTGTTAACAAATAATGACGAGTATTTTTAGTTTTTATTCGACCCGTATAAATATCAGACAAAATTTAATTCAATTGAAGATAACTTTGTAACAACATTTGCTAACGATGATAAATAGAATTTTGATTGGGACTCTCTAAGTAGTAGTAGCTGATTCAATTAAGCCAATAATATCTAGGAACATTATTTATATTTTCGAAGAAATCATTCAATAAATTATTCATGTAAATATAAGACCATTTAATGCGATTAATTAATGATTTAAACCAAATATTTTACGTTATAAAACTACTATTTATCTATGATGTTAAAAGTATGTCAATTGTGTATTAGTTATTTAGATTTAAAATGTAGAGTAACGGCCTAAACATATCCCACTGTCAGGATTAGGAAAAGAAATGCCACACTGCTTCGGTACGGCGAAGCGAATTTATTCATAGTACTGGTGATGCCAGATAATAAACCTGGGTTTACCTGGGCTTACTTAGAATTACCCATGTATACTAATAATCTTTATATTATATAAATAACAACCTATCTTTACTACTATTTACTACTCTAAATTCGATATAATATCGCTTACATTACTCGATTTGTGCTTTCGTAATGTCAACAAAGTTGACAGAGGTCATAGTTATATCATTAATTTCTCCGTGTTTACTAGACCCTTTTTTAGCTACCGGTTAAATCTAGTTTTAGCCCGCACTTTGGCTTTTGGTTTTGGCGTATACGAAAGTCATTACGAAAACTTTTTGCTATACTTTGTTTCACTGCCGATCCATATAATATATTGGGTTATCATCGGAACTCGATTAAATCTATTATAACTCCACCTAAAATATTTTATATTTCCAGATGGTAAGCCTAGAATTCAGTTTGATGAAAAAATTTTCTTTAAATGCGTCCTATGAAGTACATAATTATTTAGTTATTCATAAGCTAGATATCCGAAATTGCTCAAGAGAAATAGCTATACAACATGATTTGCTGCCTTTATTTATTGTAAAATGTAAGTAAAAGGGGGAGAATCCGCAACGTGGCGTTCTTCACGTGCGTACACCATACACTCTTGCGCTCACGCACATTGCGCCACATTATCCGGACGCATTATTGAATTGAGCAACCGTATAAGTTTTCGTTATAAATAAGTCAACATAAGCTACATTACGAGCGGGTGGTCTTCGCCAATCGACACATGTTAAGTGTTCTAAATACAAAAATAGCTGCTTTTTCAATGCTCGCAAAAGTTTCCTTTCGCGCAACTGATTTTTTTGGTGTACGTACAGAAAATATGGTTTCAATTTATAATAATAAATAAATGTTTTAATACTTGAAAGGGTTATTAATACGTGGAATGTCGACTCGGTAAAACATGCGGGAACTCTATGGATGCGGGTGGCTCAGGATCGTGCTTTGTGGCGTTCCTTTAGGAAGGCTTATGTTCAGCAGTGTACCTTTTGCCGTGTAGTGGCGGTGTAAGAATATTCACAGGAAATGGCAGAAGTGTCTTTTTAATAACGACTAAAAATAAACTGCGGTTACCAATACGCTTGGTGTGGCAACTATGGCATATATCCCCCTTATGAGCCTATGTTCAGCAGTGGACTTTAATAGGCTGTAACGTAAGGGTTACGAAAGTTATTGCTTTAGTCATATTGAGATACCTGTTAATAAAAATGTATATTTGTTTTACGAGGGTGGATTGAAAAGTACTCGGCCTAACACAGATCCATTCAATTCTAAAAATCAAATCTACCCACATTATTTAGTTCAGTTCAGACTAGTTCATTGTGTGAAGTTCGAAACGTGTGCGATAATTAGTTGTGATTTTATAAATTTATTAACAAAGTAATCGGACATAATTTCCGCGAATGGAGCAAATCGAGCAGCGTGCCGTCATTAAGTACCTCCATAAGAAGGGGCTATCATCAAAAGCCATCCATGATGACATGGTCAGTACATTAGGCGATTGTGCTCTATCATATTCATCCGTCAAAAAATGGATAGCAGAATTTAAGCGTGGTAGAGAGAGTGTGAAAGATGAATCCCGCTCTGGAAGGCCTTCGACGTCAACTACTGACGAAAATATTAAAAAGTACTTGATTTAATAATGGGAGACCGCAGATTAAAAATTAGAGAGATAGCCGAGATTATAGGCATCTCTTATGAATGAAATCAAAACATCATTGTCAACGAGTTGGGTTTCCACAAGGTGTCTGCGAGGTGGGTTCCGCGACTGCTTTCAGTTGAACAAAAAAGGACGCGATTGACTATTTCACGCGACTGTTTGGAGTTATTTGAAGCCAATGCAGATGATTTTTTGAATCGTTTTGTTACTATAGACGAAACATGGGTTCATTACTGTACATCGGAAACAAAACAACAATCAAAACAGTGGAGAAGACCTGGTTCACCACCCCCTAAAAAGGCTAAGTCGATTTTGTCGGCAAATAAGGTGATGGCTTCAGTATTCTGGGACTCGAAAGGTGTTATTATGATTGATTATCTTGAAAGGGGTCAGACTATAAACTCTAATTACTACTGCACCTTACTACGTCGTTTACGAGAGAAAATAAAAGAAAAACGTCGAGGAATGCTCAGAAGAAAAGTCCTGTTTCATCAAGATAACGCCCGTGTTCACACGTCAGTACAGTCAATGGCTGAAATTCACAACTGTGGCTTTGAACTGTTACCGCATCCGCCGTATTCACCTGATCTGGCACCATCAGACTTCTTTCTGTTCCCTAACCTAAAAAAGCACTTGGGAGGTCAAAGATTTTCGACAAACGACGAGGTCAAAGCAGCTGTAGACGCATATTTTGACTCTAAGGAAGAATCATTTTTTTTTCAACGGTATAAATGTTTGGAAGGGGAGGTGGCAAAAGTGTATTGAACTTGATGGTGATTATGTAGAAAAATAAAAATATAACTGATTTAGTATGTGTTTATTTTCTTGGTTAGGCCGAGTACTTTTCAATCCACCCTCGTATTACAAGCTTTTATTTAACTTTAAATGTAACTGTTTGTTCAGGTGGAATCTTGCAACTCAATTTTGAAGCAGATATCTTCAATCGATTGAGCTGAAATTTTGTATACACGTTAAGTTTGGATGACAATGCATGGTTAGCTGTGTGACGTCATTCTAAATCCAACATGGCGGAACACCCAATATGGCGGACTAGTTATTTTTTATGCAGTTCTACAATATGGGTATCAAATGAAAGGGCTTGCTTAGTGTAACTCGAAAAATAAAGTGACGTCACTCTAAATCCAATATGGCGGACTTCTAAAGATGGCGGACTAAGTTTTTATCCTTTCCTACAATGTGGGTGTCAAATGAAAGGGCTTGCTTAGTATAACTCGAAAAATAGAGTGACGTCACTCTAAATCCAATATGGCGGACTAAGTTTTTTAAGCTTTCCTACAATATGGGTATCAAATTAAAGGACTTGCTGAGAATACGAATGAGAGTTAACCAAAAAAAACGGTCCATGGTCAATCCGTCTGAAATTTTGGTGTACTGGCGTTTTTGCAGTCCTCGATAATGATATTGAGGTCAAATTGCTCGAGTCTGTAGCATTGGTTGGTTACCTTTGACTTGTCTAATTTGGCGAGACAGGCATCAACAGCATTGGTTTGCAACCTGTCTAGGAGAAGGGTAACTCCAAAATCAAACCTGGAACTGTGTTTCGTAAGGTACAAGTAAGCTTCAAGCTGAAATAAGTAGTGCATTCCTCCAAACACCCGAGTCAAGGTGAGGCCGTGCCGAGGACTGAATGTCATCAGGGGTTAACATGATGTCAATCCGTCTGAAATGTTGGTGTACTGGGCTTTTTGGAGTCCTCGAATATGGTATTGAGGTCGAATTGCTCGAGTCTGTAGCATTGGTTGGTAAACTTTGACTGTCCAAAGGTTTTTTTTTATAGGATAAGGGTGACAAACGAGCACACAGTCCACCTGATGGTAAGTGGTTGCTGCGGCCCATAGACATCTACACCTATCCTCTATTACAAATCAAAATGTAGATGCGTTGTCACCCGCGAGGACTAAGATGGAATGCCTCATTTCCAGTAAAAAGGGCCTCCGGCCACCTGCACTCACCAAGCGAAACGCAGAGGTAAACCGGTACTTCACGCTGGTTTTCTATGAGGTCGTGGTACCACCCCGGTTCGAGCCGGCCCATCCGTGCGACAGCAAAAGCTGCCGCGTGGCTCTACCACTATTAAAAATCTGGTCTGGTGAATGGTGCCATTGGACATATTACAGAAATCATATGGCCTTGCTTCCAGAGAGCACAAATGTATAATACTGACATAGCATCCGGTAAAGATGGGGTTCATCTCATTAAACCCAAGACTGTACAATTTCGAGCAAAATATAGTCACGGCTCTGCAGAACGAAGAATGCTGCCAATTATATTATGTTGACCTTGCACGGTACACAAAATGCAGGATAGTACTGTCGACCATGTCGTTGTATACTTAGGTTCGAAGCTCTCCGCTGCTGGTAAAGCATACGTAGCCTTAAGTAGGGTAAAATCATTAGAAGATCTCCTTATTGAAGTGTTAGACTGTTCGGAATTAACCGACAAACGACCTTGCAACAATGATGCGTTGAATGAGATGATCAGACTGAGAAACCTGTCCAGGGATAACTAAAAAGTAAAAAATAAATTAAAAGTAAAAATAACTTTTTTTATAACAAGCTTTTATTTAAATGCGCTAAAAAGAATAAAATAAACTTTTCCTTCAAAACTTTTACTATCAACTTATAACGTCATTACACAATTTATATGATACGAGTATAAAAGCTTGTCGCGAGATTTACCTGTGTAGATAAACAGATTTTAATTTTTAAAATTTTCAAACTAATTAAATACGAGTAAGTAGAAATAAGTAGAAACTTAAAAGGAAAAGTTTATTATATTCTTTTTAGCGCATTTAAATAAAACCTTGTTTTAAAAACAAGTTTTTTTTTACTTTTAATTTATATTTTATGCAAAACGAAACGTGTAAAAATTAAATTCTAGTTGAAATGTTGAAAATCATAGATTGCCTCTCTAGTAAGCGGGATATTTGCCATAGTTGCCACGCTTGGCAGGCTGGTTGGCAGACGCAGTTTCTTTTTATTGCTTTAAGCTGTTGTCGGAAAAACGCTGTTGCTCATCTCCTGTTTCAGTTTCTCTCTGCTGCTTCTTAAGGTACCCATGGGATGATAAGGGGTAGTGGATACTCTTGAGCCGCCACTACACAGCAAAAAACGTAAAATTATGTGCGTTACGGTAATTATTGGCTTCACTGTAAAGAAGAATTATTATTTTTCCAATTTTGAATTAGAAATTGTTCAATACTATAATATGTTATTCTAATTTTGAATTAAAAATTGTTCAATACTGTAGTGTTTGTATGGAGGTTCCGCACATGAACATGCATAGAGGGATTGCGCAAAAGCAACTATGCCAGTTATAATGGATAGCGCGTTCCATACCATACTTTCACTCTGTCCACTCCACCCTATATGGCAGCAGTGGGTAATATAACTGCCAGTCACTCAATAAAATAAAAGTGGTTTCCTGCATGCCACATAGTTCGCAATTTATGATTTATACGATTCATTGTACCCATTATAATAACTACTTTATTAATTTTTATCGATTTTATACCAGAAAAGTAATTTAAGTAAATATATCCTTTCTTATCTCTTTATGTACCGCAAAGTAAAGTGAAGAAGTAACATCATATATAAATCCCAATGCTTCGACAAATGCTTCCTATTATTTTTGAGAAGATTTTTGTGGAGGAAAGTGTCCGCCACGCTATTTACAAATGTCTTCGAATAAATTTTTATTCCTTCGACATACAGATTGTCTTATTCTATTATATTCTGTCTTTTATATTCGATCACGTAGTAGATCAACATTAAAAATTTTAATAGATTACTTTGAAAAATTGGTGTTGTCGTAGTTTGAGTTCATCTATATAATATGTAAAAACTAGCGACTTCGCCCGCGTGTTATTTGGGGTTTTAATTTTTTTTCGCGGATCCCTATTTTTTTTGTTCTGAAATAAAAGTAGCCTAAGTTACTCCTTGTGACATTCGCTGTCTGCCAGTGAAAATCCCGTCAAAATCGGTCCAGCCGTTTCGATGATTAGCCGGAACAAACAGACGGACTGACAGACAGACAGACATACAAAAACTTTAAAAATTGTATTTTTGTTATTGATACCGTATATACTTTCATATGTGTTTAGTAAAAAGCTGTAATTTTGACATTACAAACAGACACTTCAATTTTATTTATTTGTATAGATGTATAGATTACGTGTCGCATTGTTTGTCCGCGATGAAATCTGAAACCACTCAACCGATTTTAATGAAATTTTGTAAATGTGTATTGCTTGTTCCAATTTAAGAGAAATATAACTCAGATTAATATATGCCATTATGAACTGGGATACAGTAAAATCATGTTTTCATTTAAAATAACAATTCTATTGTACTTCTCATTGGCCAAATAAGCATTGTACCACGCAAAAAACAACATCAATAACGTAGACAGCTGACAAGACGTTAAAATAGATAGACGTCAGACGCAGTCAGACGTTTTTCGTTTGAAAAATACATTTCTTCAAATGTTTTCGGAATCTAAGTGCACTGTGCAGTTGGTTTGTTATGCGATAAGGTTACCTAACCACAACCTGAATTTTATTTACCTAATAAGTGCTAGGCTAAGACTGCACTGCTTACATTAGCAATAACATAGTAATATTTCATAAAAAAAACATAACCTCAAAATCTCTATGAAAACTGTTAATATCTATGTTTTCCGAAGTATCCGTCATATTTCTTACATACAATTATGTGTAACAGAAACAGAAACTTTTTTATTCAATATAGATTATAAATAATACTTATTGAAAGTCACTCTTTTGTTTATAATTACCTTAATTATAATGTAATTTCGGACTTAAAAAGGTATTTTTTTCACTGTTGGTTCTTAGGCGAACATTTTATGGACGCAGAACAATGTCATTTACTATATGTTTAATGTACAAATAAAAGCGAGCTTATCTCACGAATCAGAAGTGAACTTATCACTTTACCACTGACTGACTACGCCTCTATTTTATAAAGCGCCTGCAAATATTTTTTTCATACAAATAAGGTCGAGAAACAAATACACTATCCACCTCATGTAAAAATGAAAACGCGTTGTCACCGTGAGGACTTAGACGGAATGCTTAGTTCCTGTTAAAAGGGTCTCTAGTCTCCCGTTCTTGTCACTCACGAAAGGAAACACAGCAGGGTTGTGCCCATAGATATAATAATAGAAGGAGATATGCCCGGTAGTTGAAAATGTATCGAAACCCGGTGTCTCCAGTTGGCCCCTACCACCCGCCTACTACTACACTTGCAGATCAGTAAAAGCAATAGATACGCAGTCGCGCACACACCCGCATTTTATAAATCAGAACGTACTACACAATCAATTACAAACCGTATCCCTACAGAAACAGCGTGCATTTACCATGCACCGTACTACTTACTCACACAAAAATATCAGTCGCTATGGTTGTGCTGTGCATTTTAAAAACAAAAGCCATTTATTTTACATATACATTAGTGATTGACTAAATTGGAAAGTTATCGATTCTCTTCCATTTATACTAAAATTGCACTAAAATTCAAAATAAAATAAATAAAAAACTATATGCACAGGAAATTATATAATAAAAATAAACAATATGTAGCTAAACGTAAATTATTAAGTACCTAACCTACCTAACAAATACAATTAAAAAAATCCGGTTATATTGGTTTAGATTGTCATAGCGTATTGAAAAAGTAGGTATTTTGGCATATGGTACTAGTTTTTGTAGGGAACCAGTTTGGTGGCCTTCCTGTGGCATCAATTCATTTCTTTTTTAAATTAGCTTCTTTTGGGAAGCTGAAAATGTACGATAATAATTTATTTATCATTTACATATATCCTACGCAATTTCTTAACCTCACCATGTACTTGGCAAGCCTTTGTTAAAAAACCCCTGGTTGGTTAAGATATTGTTAAATATATGAAAACAAACACACCGGAGAATCACGTTGACTTATTTTTAGCAAAAGTCACTATTATAATTTTATCTGAATTCTGAACCATGCCAATTAGGTATAATAACGCATTCGAAGCTTTTGAAAACATAAAAGTATGTAATTAACACGAAGATAAGGCATAATGTACTATAATTCAACCCAAAATACTTCACCGATGATTAACCTAATTATTTAAGCAACTTACTTTATGATCGCTAGTTACGAATTCAGTGTACTAAACGGTGAAAATAATCAAAACAATTAAATACCATTATGTCACATCAGTCTTCCCACCGGGCTGAAACGGTTGACAAATTAAAAGAATAAACTATAATAGCAATTCGTCAATCGACATTGTTGTCGATAGCATACGTTAGTGGATCTGCGCAAGCACTAACTCATCGCAAGATACAGTGGCCGTACTACACGATGCATCCCCATAAATAAAGTATTGTTTTGTCATATTTACATTACTTGTTCAGTCGCTTAGCGATATACATAAGTAGTGGTTAAGGAGCAATGTATTTACTACAAAATAGTACCGTTGCAGTGATATTTGAAAACAAAAATAACGCATTAAGAGCAAAAAATATTTTACGATTTGTTGTTTTTCATGATTTTAAAGATAAAGATAGTAAAATACTTGTTATTACATATGGTAAGTGATTCCATGATCTACAAAGATTTTGTTTTGGCTTCGGTTTTTACAAAAAACCACTGAATAACACGGCATTCTGATATTGTTTCACGATTACGGTTGAAAGTATACTAATACGCAGAAACGGCCGTTTGAAAAGAACCTGAGCATTTTGATCATATCGTGCGGACACAGACACGCCCCCTTGCCACTTCTCCTCTTTTTAATATTTCTATGGTTGTGCCGTTATTATGTGCTGGTATTCAGTGCTAGTGCGGTCCTTCTCCGGTTGAACCGACTCATTCGTGCAGCATTACACCATGTATAAATCATCACAGTTAGCAAACTTCATACAATTTTCGAATCGACTTTGTCAGATATCGGATACTGATTATCTGGTAAGGCTAAGGATTAGTGGATATTCTTACACCGCCACATCACAGTAATTAAAGGCGTTAATACGCTTAAACTAAAATATCGCAACTTTCTTACAAAATCTAAATCAAGCAGGTGTCAATTTTTTTTTAAATAAAAAAAATAAATAAATTGATATTAAATAATAATAACACATCTTTCAAGTCAGCATTTTATTTTTTCGATATTAGATCGTTGCTACATGTACATGTATGTTGTTGTTTTGTCAGGCTGGCGAAATTTGGGTTGTCGGAGTCTAACGGCACTGGGGTACAGATTAATGATCCTACTTAAAGCAGGGGTTTGATTCAAACGTTACGGGGCCTCCGGGGAGTGGCCGTGACTTTTGGGAGTCGGAACGTAGTTGCTTGCTTTTACGACTAGCGGGTTGGGACGGCGCTCTCTAAATAGCGCTGAGACATTTCCTTGAAATACATTGTGTGTAGATCGGATCCCTGTGTTGCTGGTACAAACGGGCTGCAGTGGGAATGAAGCTATTTTGGACGACTTGGAGGCCGTACAAACTAGTTTTGGGCGTATGGGCGAAGGCTGCGCTTGCGTATGAGATGATAGGTATTACGCAAGTTTTATAGAGATAGAGCTTGTGTCTTAGGAGCAGTTTGCTTGTGCTCTTAAGTAGCGGATGAAAGCGGCTAGCAACGAATTGTACTTGGTTGCTAACATTGCGAATGTGTTTCGCGAAGGTCATACAGTGTCCGAATGTGGCTCCAAGGTATTTGGCCGTTGATTTCCAGGGGTCTGGCAGACGAATAGCGTAATCGTACATCAATATGTTTCATTGATACAACAATATAAGTCATTTTTAATTGTAAAAGGAGTTAGTTTTGTTGATTTTTCTCTTAAATCAATAATGAATGTCCTTTGAATCTTATCCAATCATAGCGCTTTACCATGTAAATAAATAAAATATTAAAAACATATTTTTTTATATACTGCCAAGCGTGATAAGTATAACATATGTATGTATAATATATCGGGGAGGCCTATGATCAGCCGTGGACTTTTGATAGGCTGTATTGAACGAATGAAAGGAAAATATACTCTTGTTATTGTTATCATCTTCTTACTTATCAGCCAGATAAAAGCCACTGCTGAATGTGAACGCTAATCATAACATTGGTATATTTTAAATTACATATCTTTATATATAAAATTACGTATCACATTGTTTGTCTGCGATGAACTCCTAAACTATTGAACTGATTTAAAGAAATTTTGCACACTGTGTTCAGTTTGGTCCAACTTGAGAGATAGGATACTTTTTATCCCAATAAATGACCTTCAATATTTTTTTATTGCGAAATTAAGAATTTTTTCATAGGAAGGGTCGTCGGAGAGGGCAGAACAACGTCTGTCTGGCCAGCTAGTATAATAATAATAATAATAATAATTATTATTATTATTTATTTCTCCCACTTTTTATACAGTTTCATTTCTTACATAAATAGTTTAAGAGTTTTAAGTTGTTGTGGGAGACAGGAGCCCAAATTAGGTAACCCTGTGCTATGGGTCTTCTGGCTCCCCTTCTTGGGTTTATTACAATTCGATGAATATATGCCTAGACATGAAGTGAGCGTTGCCTGTGAAGATCGAATATAAGATTTCTTAGGTGTAAATAACAATAAAAGGCATATTGAATATATAGTATAATGCAATATGTTAAAATTGAAGTATATAATCAAAATGTTATATAAAAGCATACACGTATACATATATAGATATACATAAATGTGTGTGTGTGTGTGTGTGTGTGTGTGTGTGTGTGTGTGTGTGTGTGTGTGTGAGTGTGCGCGCGCGCGCGCGCGTGTGTGTGTGTGTGTGTGTGTGTGTGTGTGTGTGTGTGTGTGTGTGTGTGTTTCTATCTCACTATTCCGCTATTTCAGTAAATTCTCTGTTTCTTCTCCTGGTTTGTATTAAATTAGGTGTGAACACAGTGCAAGTGTGTTTTTTTAAAATTGTAGACAATATATATAATTGCCGTACTGTAAACACTTTAGCTTCCCTGAATAAACTGGAAGTTGAGAAAAATTTTGGCTTATAAAGTGCAACTTTTAGAATCATTCGTTGAGCTCTTTCCAATTCAAGCATGTGTGTCTTATTGGAACCTCCCCAAACGGTAATACCGTAGGTTAATATAGATTGGTACAAAGATATATAAACAGTTTTTAACAAAGTCCAATTTGTGACGTCTTAAATTTTTTTAAATATAAGTAAGTTTTCTGACTTTTTGGTTTAAATTTCTTATGTGTGCTTTGAATTTAAGATTATTATCTATTGTTATACCTAAGTATTTAATTTCTTGTGTATTTATTATATTAAAGCAGTTGCAGTTTGAACTAGGAAATTGATAACATTAATGAGCTATAATTTTATAATTGTTAATATATTTTGGTAATTTGCGAATCGAAAACGTAATATATTTGGTTTTATCAACATTAAGTGAAAGTGAATTTATGGCTAGCCACTGACAGACAGTATTAAAACCTTGTGCAATATTAAAAACTTCTTCCCATGAATCCCCATAAAAAGTTAGTGAAGTATCATCGGCATACGATATTATTTTACAATTTTTTATATTTAAGTTACAAAGTTCATTAATGTAGCATAAAAACAGCGTTGGGCCAAGTATACTGCCTTGTGGGATACCGTAACTAATTGGTTGTTCATCGCTTACTATGTTACCTATCCTAACACGCTGTGTTCGATTATGTAAATAATCCATAAGAAGAAGTAACTGCTTATCCCTTATGCCCAACTTTTCTAGTTTTTCAGTAAACTTATCGAAAGAGACTGTATCAAACGCTTTTTGGAGGTCAATAAAAATGGTTAGACATTTTTTTTTACTATCCAATTTCACAACAATAAAACTTGTTAAGGCGTGTACAGCATCAGTTGTTGACTTTCCCTTTCTAAAACCGTATTGAGCATTCGAAATTATTTCATTTGCTTCAAGATATTACTAAGCCTATAAGATATTAATAATCTTTTCAAAGATCTTAGAGAGGGAAGGTAATATTGAAATAGGACGATAATTTGAGATACAAACTCTTTCGCCAGTTTTAAATATGGGAATGACTATAGATTTCTTTAATGAAGGAGAAAAGATGCCTTTTGATATACATAAATTAAAAATATGTGTAAGGGGGCGTACAATTAAGTCTTTAAGAAGCTTTAATACTCTAGCAGAGATCCCATCCCATCCCGCACCGCTGTCTGACTTAAGGCCTAAAATGTGCCTTCCAATTTCTTCTTCACTAGTGTTTGGGAGAACAAACGAGTTACACTTTGATGTTCTTTTGTTTATTTTTAGAGGAAGTAAGGGAATATTTGGTGGAATTTTATTCGCTAATTCAGCACCTATTTTAGCAAAGTATTCATTCACCACGTTTACAGATTTAAGGGGACTTATTTTAGCTTTGGGAAGTTCCAGCAGTGAATTCTTCGGATGGTCAAGATTATTATTTTTTTTATAGCACTCCACATTTTTTTATTATCATTACCTGCTATTTTTAATTCGTTGCTTTCATAACTTCTTTTACATTTTTTAAGAATGTTATTATAATAGTTTCTATATTTTACGTAATATGTGATTCTTAGTATCTCATTATAGGGGTCTTTTTTTAATTTAAAGTGCATTCTGTCTCTTGCTCTTATGCACCTAAGTAATCCTATTGTTATCCATGGTTTTATTGTTATTTTACTTCTAGGTATGTTAATAGAATTTTTTTAAATCAATTTTTGTAAGTTTTCAATAATAAAGTTAATGAATTGACTTGGATTCTCATCATTGTTAAATATTATATTGAAATCAAAATTATTGCATCCTTAAAGTAAAGTCTCATAATTAATTTTTTGTTTGTTTTATTTTCGATTGTATCAAACATTTTTTTGTATTTAAACAGAAGAACACAGGTTCATGGTATATATATATATATATATATATTTATAAGTTGTTAATATACCAAAAACGTTATACGTTTGGCTAGCTTAACTATTGTATTTTAGAAGTGCAGTAACTTTCTTTTCATACTTATTAAGAAGTTATTTGCGCTAAAACTTCTATCATCGTTGTCCTATATTTGAAATTAAGAATTTTCAGCAACTTGGCAATCAGCCAACCATAGGTTTTACAGTTTTAATTGCGCATCACTATAACATCAATATATAAGTTGATGTAAGTAAATCTAAAATCATCATAAAATATTGGTATTTTAATTCTGTCAACTTACATAATATACATTTTCATTTAATTACAACCACTTCTCTGCTTACTAAATCTATTCTAGCTGTAATAAAATAGATTTTCCTTTTCGTTGCATTTACGCATAATATGTATTATCTTTGTCAGCCTTAGTAGCTTAGGGAGTATACCAACCAATCCCAATTTTGATCTCCGCCGGCACCAATGAAATTCTGAATTTGCAATTTTAAGTGCTGATTTACCACGTACTCTGCAGTGATGATTGGCGGTCCACCACTGTGCGATTTAGAAGATGTTTTCTTCCTCGCACGACTTCCTTGTGGAATCGATTACCATCAGCGATTTTTCCGGACCGATACGACTTAGGGACCTTCAAGAAAAGAGCGTACTCCTTTTTAAAAGGCCGGCAACGCATCTGCAATTCCCTCCCTGGTGTTGCAGTTGTTCATGGGCGGCGGTAGTCACTTACCATCAGGTGAGCCGCATGCTCGTTTGCCCCCTCTCCTATAAAAAAAGTGATTGAAAACATCGTGACAGAAGAATAAAACAGTACGAAGACATGTAAGATCCGCCAATTCGCCAACTCGCCAACCCACCCATAACCGTAATATACACATAACTCCATAACCCTCTCAAATATGAAGAGAACTGTACCCAATATTGGGACGTATAAAGGCTGCATTTTTTTAAAGGTTAGGGTGACAAACGGGCACACAATCCACCTGATGGCAAGTGTTTACTGTGACTCATACACATCTACATTTATCCTCAATAAACAATCAAAATACAGATGCGTCGTCACCCGTGAGGACTAAGATGGAATTCCTATTTTCCAGTAAAATGAGTCTCCGGTTCTCTACACTCACCATACGAAACAAAGCAGTGTCAAGCTGCCATTTTACGCTGGTAGTCTGTGAGAGCGTGGTCCTTCCCCGGTCCAGCTGACCCTTTCGTGCTACAACTATACTACTAATATAGCTGCAGCATGGCTCTACCACGTAATTAGGCATTATACATTTAGAAATTTAACTTTAAAAATCAATATTTTATCTTATTTTAATAACTTGATTTACGATTGGAATAAACGTTATAATATAAAACAGTTTCGTATAATACATCTGCATGGTCAACAAACAGTAATGACGATATGGTGTTCATTTACAGCAATTACGAAATGAAGTTACCCTTAATAGGGAAGCGAGGAATTTTCCAATTCATGCATGTCGAGCGTTCATCCCGGACCTGCCATGTGTAATTAAGGTAATCGGTTGGGTTCGTCGTTAGAACACATGTACCGATGGTACACTGGGATTATTTGCAATCATCCGAATTCCTTTATTGATAATGTTACTATAGATTACGCGACTCTACAAATGTAGACTCAAGGAAAATCGTTCGACGTATTTTTTTTAAATAGTATAAGAAACGAGCACACAGTCCACCTGATGGTAAGTGTATACTGAGGGCTATAGACATCTACATTTATCCTCAATTAATATTAAAATGCAGATTCGTCCTGAGGACTAAGATGGAATTCCTCGATTCCAGTAAACATAGTCTCACGTTCTCTACACTGACCGTACGAAACACAGCAGCATTAAGCTGCTATTTTACGCTGGTATTCTGTGAGAGCGTGGTTCTACTCTGGTCGAACCGACCCATTCGTGCTACAACCATAACATAGCAAAACATATTTACAAATTGTAGCCCATTTTATACTATCTGATATTTAACCCTAAAGTTTTTTTTTAAATTCAATACTCAGATTACGCGGACCATAAGTGTTCAGTGTTTATACAATAATAGAGAAACTAATGTAATAGTTGAATTAATATTAATATAAGTAAAAATACTTTATAATATACCAATATACCGTTACAGCATAGAAAGTCCACTGCTGAACATACGAGTAGGTCTCTCATATTTTGATTATACCATAGTTGCCAAAATTGGCAGGCGGGTGGGAAACCATAGTTTTTTTTTGTGTTGAGTTGTTATCAGTAAGAGGGCCCGTCTCTTGTTTCAGTTTCTCTCTGTCGTCTCTTACCACATCCAAGGGACAATATAGTATAGGATATATTCCACCACCACTACACGATGACTATAATATGAATAAAATATAAATTATTTCTTCTTTCTATTTAAATTCAAATCTAAGGGGATAATAATCTCTATATATAAAAAGCTATTGCTGTCCGTTAGTCTTGCTAAAACTCGAAAATGGCTCGACTGGTTTTTATGAAATTTTGTGTGTGTTTGAGTGGATGGTTTAGATTCACAATTGGACCCAGTAGGTGGCGTTGTCGTCGATATTCAGAAATTAGCCGCGCGAAACCGGGGCGGACCGCTAGTGGTTGATAAAGTTTTAATGGTAAAAAAGAGTTCAAACAATAAAAAGTAGACTTAAAAGAATCATTTTCGAATGAGTTTGTAATAGAAAAATACTATTTTATATTTACTTTTACCTGCTTATTATGTTAAAGTAATTAGTAAAATGTAAGTCTATTTGTATCTAACTGGTGCGTGTGTGGTTCCCAGGGGCACGTGCCCGAGACGTTATGTTAGGGACGAACCCCACAAAATGTCCCAGAAAAATAAGGGAGTGCCATCATTATCGCTGAACTAGAGGGGTCAAAAAGACTGTTACCGGAAATACGATCATGAATTTTAATAAAGTTCGTTTATGTTATGACGTCACGAAACGTCTTAACTCCTAATAGTTTCTTTAAAAGTTAGATTTTAAAGATAATTCCTGGTAATATAGCAGTTTATGCATATAATGTAATATGTATTTAGAACTTTTAACTCTGTTTAAAAATTCTAATAATAAATCAACCTCTGACAACCGACATAAAAAGTTCTTGATTGGCAGTTTCATGCCGGCGAAAGCACAGTGTTAAGAAATCAGTTACTAGGTGGAGTGATGCTATGATAAAACATGCAGGGAGAACCAATTTATGGGAGACGCCAATGTTCAACGGTGAACTTGTGACAGGCTTTGATAGTAATAATGATGTTAACTAAAGCCTCATCTGAGCAACACGTAAATGATTGCCCATCATCAGCAGCTTAGATTCTACAAAGTTAACAAGCCTGTTATTTCGTTGCGGGAATAATATTTTTCTTATACATTTTGAAAAAGTTCCACCAAAGTTATGTAGTAGAGCCACGCTGTAGTTATATTTTTCATGGTAGAGTCACGCTGCACTGCGTTGTAGCACAAATGGGTTAGCTCGACCGGGGAAGGGCCACGCTCTCACAGAATACCAGTGTAAAATAGCAGCTTAATGCTGCTGTTTCGTATGGCGAGTGTAGAGAATCGGAGACCCTTTTTTCTGGATACGAGGCATCAAATCGTAGTCTTTGTTGTTCTTAATTAATTTTAAAGTAAATCATCGTTGTAATCAATCGTTGATTCTTAATCGAAAATAAATGTAGATGTCTATGGGCTACAGTACCCACTTACCATCAGGTAGACTGTGTGCTCATTTGTCATCCCCATTCTATTAAAAAAAACACCCACACTTGGACTTTCTTCTGTAAAGCGGAGGCGTTCCACATTGTATATTGTACATGGATAAACATTCAGACTCAGTATTTGTAGGCCAGATGAATACTTGTTTCGTGGGATATTAGTATAATATAGAATATGCGACCCTACAACACCGAGGTAAAACGTTGAGTCACTGCATTGCCGAGTCACATAGTAGTTTATTTTTAAAATTATACTTGCTTCTCGTGTTCTCGTTCATTAAAAATAAATACTATATAAAGTATAATAAGACGATAAAAAATAAAACTCTCTGTATAAACAAAGAAAGTGTAAAATTAACACATAAATATCTGAAAGAAATAATATTTTATCGTAGTTGGTTGGTACTGTAGTTTAATTATGGTCAAAAGTAACTCTACATACATGCTATTTATATTATAAAAAGTTACTAAAAAAGTATTCAGTAAAGTTAGCAGAGCGTGGTTTCGATCCACGGACCTCTGGGTTATGGGCCCAGCACGCTTCCACTGCGCCACTCTGCTACAGATAGCAAGTTTGAAATTTAGTATCTATGTCTGCGAAAATAATTAACTCGCACTTTTGTAACGTGATGTATATCTAACGGTACTTTATATCTGTTTTACCTTAACGAAATTTAAAAGAAACGATTACATATATATATGTGCCTTATGTTTTTATTTCATCCGTTTATCTCTGTATAAACACACAGTTGTTATGAATGTTGGTATTTTACAATTAGTTTAAAGATAGTGACAATAGATTTCTAAAATAATAGACAGGTACTGTATACTGGAGAGTAAGGACCGACATTATTGCAAAGGCTTAGAGCCTAGAGGCCTAAAGCGCATTTGTTTCTCAATTATCAGTGTTAAGCTATGACTATGAGTCACGTTTAATATAATATGATAGATTTAATAAAGTATACATATACTGTATAATATGAAAGACTGTATTGTGAATATGTTTCGATAATGAATACTTACCTGTTATTTAATACAAAATCTTTTTTCAACTCAAATTATTTCTTCGATAAAAGTATAATGAAATTAATTCCTCTTCATCAGTTTGTTACAGTCCATTGCTGCACTTGAACCTCTCCCAATGTATGATTCCCATTCTAATCTCCATCGATCTGTAGTCACAATCGCAATATCGGAAGCCGCCGCCTCGGTATTTATTGTCAGGCATAATATACGAGATTGTATACAGCGACTTGCGATCTAAGGTCATGAGACTTCTTGTCGTATCTAAAGTTTCGCGTGGTATGAAATAGTATTATGAATTTACTTCGCTGCTATCATATGGTATCCACTCGCCACCAAGTGTTTGCTCTAAAGGCAATTACTACGTAAACAATCCTATTTATCGTAATAATATTTACATGTGTTGAATTTTTTGTGTTGTGAACGAAGTGCATACCGACTATGTTAATTAAATTTTACTTGTTTCTTTTAGCTTCATTTTTAGGGTTCTGTATCCGAAGGGTAACCAACGGGACCCTATTACTAAGCCTCCGCTGTCCATCCGTCCGTCCGTCCATCCATCCGTCCGTCCGTCTGTCAGCGGGCTGTATCTCATGATCCGTAATAGGTAGACAGTTGAAATTTTCACAGAATACGAGTACGTATTTCTGTTGCCGCTATAAAAACAAATAATAAAAATAAAAATAAATGAAAAATTAAAGAGGGCTCTCTTACTAGAAACGTGTTTTACGATGGTACGGAACCCTTCCTGCGCGAATCTGACTCGCACTTTGGCGGTTTTTATATAAAAAGTTTGCAACTGCTAATATTATTAACATGCTGCTAATATTAGCAACAACAATTCATTTTTACTAACATGCTATGGACACACGATGCCTGAAAAATAAAACATTTTTATATTTATTTTATTTTAATATCTTTGTCTTCCTTATTCAAAATTGAAGCTAAATGCAATATGACAATATATAACTTTAGTTTTAAGGCACGCCGTCCAACATAGAATTATACTAAATATTACCAGTTCCCGCAGTCCTGAGTCAAGTGCATCGATCGGCTCATCTGTCTGTCGTCGAATCCTGTCTCATCGGGATGTTACTCCTAGCCTCTAGTGGTTGGTTGCCCCCAAGAATAAACTAATAATTAATATTTTATTAGGTTTTGAGGCTTTCTTAGGTTGAATTAATTAATTTAAGTTCTGTAGCTACAGAGTTGTAACGTGTAGAGCTCGCAAAAAGATTAATGGTCCGATATTAATGTGCGTACATAGCTGTATCACTTAGGGCCGTAGGACCAAGCAAACATTGTAATTGCTTCTTTTTTAAAGAATATGGGTGAGAAACGAGCATACAGTCCATTGACGGCAAGTGGATAGTGTGGCGCACAGAAATTTACATCTACCATCGATTAAAAATCATAATGTAGAATTGTCATCACCCGTGAGAACTCAACTTTCCTCGTTTCTAGTAAAAAGGGTCTCCGATTTCCTGCACTCACCAAAGCTAACGCAGCAGCATTAAGCTGCTATTAAATATAGCCTTTTTATATGAAATTAATTGATCTTCGATTTTTAAATTTATTTATTTTCCCGTATCGGACATACTTTTCGAGATAATAATACAAAAACTTGTAGTTATCATAGATCGGTATTATAAGTATAGTAGATCTGCATCCAACGTGTATTGGCGGTGTGAGAATATCCACTACTATCACGTGATTGTCGAAAGTAAATGCCAAATAAGATATTTAAACTTAAGTAAATGAATAATTGGTAATAATAATAATAATTGTCGTGTAAAGCTGTAAATAAAGGAACAACCTATTAGTTAGTTGGCGAAACAAACCTAGTTTCATAAATTTAGTTGGGTGAGAAGTCTCTGGTTAATATAAAATAATATAATATTTCTCATTGTGAGAAACTCGTCGTGAGTGCCAATTAAAATTGCTTCTGTTCAGACATTAATCCTTAAGTGGCTATGCGGGAACATTCGGCATCGTTTTCTGATCAGGCAAAAGGGTTACTTAGGTGCACTCAAACTTCACGTTATTGGACATTAAACAGGCCTCTTGCTTTAATTGAATCTACCAATTAACGTTCCTAACCCAATAACTGCAGCTCCGTTCGTTTAGAAACCTTGCCATAAATACCTTTACATGATGTATCTAAAAGTCGTTGCTTGATTTCGCTTATGTTTTAATATATTATAAACGTATCTATCTATATACATCAATGTTGGTACAAATGCATCAAATAGTGTATTTAAAAGAAATGGGAAGTAATAATTTAGAATCGAGATAATATCATATTACTTTTCACACGCTTTTCTCAGTGATTTTGTCACCTATAAGTTGCTTATGATATTATAATAAATATTATAAAACAAAGAATATAAATCCTAAAAAGTATACTGTTGGATTTGAGCTTCTCCTATTAAGGAGGATTTGCTATCATCACTTTTCAACAGTGGTAGAGCCACGCGGCAGCTTTTGCTGTCGCACGGATTGGCCGGCTCGAACCGAGACGGTACCACGACCTCACAGAATACCAGCGCGAAGTAGAGGTTTATCTCTGCGTTTCTCTTGGTGAGTGCAGGTGGCCGGAGGCCCTTTTTACTGGAAATGAGGCATTCCATCTTAGTCCTCACGGATGACAACGCATCTGCATTTTGATTTGTAATAGAGGGTAGATGTAGATGTCTATGGGCCGCAGCAACCACTTACCATCAGGTGGACTGTGTACTCGTTTGTCACCCTAATCCTATATAAAAAAAATCACCACGCACCACGCAGATATCTCGAACCATTGACGTTGCTTTAGGTCGTCGTTCCGGCTATTTCACTTCTTGTAAAAATACAGGATGGTTATAGCACTGGAGGCCTAACGTACTATCGGAGGCTGGGAGATGTTCCTGCATTTTGAATAACTCGCTTTTTAAGAAGTAAATATGTACCCACGTGAAGATATAATGGGTTTGATGAATTCTCTTATGCCTCCACTACGCGGCGTTTCGTTAGCTATGAAGGACGATATATAGATTATTTAGTAAAACAGTTAGATACAACTTAAAGTCCTACTGCTATATGTCCAGCAGCTTTTCCTAATTTCTAAAAGGGGTTATGGAGCAGTTAGTTTGCCGCACTGCTCCTGTGTTTGTAAGCTTCATATGCCCTCGAAATGTTTAAATTCACAGACAAAATAGACATGCATCAACAGGCATTCGCAGATGTTTTCCTCTAACGCCGGACACTTGGTAAATCAGCAATTAAACCTGCTTAAATTTCATTGGTGCCGGCAAGTCAATGAATACAAATAGTAAATATATAGAAAATAATTACTTAAAATTGTTATAAAAAAATAATTCTAAAAATGTATTACAATAACATAGGTTTAGAAATAATTATGTTTGAATGAATTAATGTTCCTATTGTTTTATATAAGAAAAACTTACTGTAACAATGCTATCAGAATCTAAGAATAGCAAAGCAAGTGTACTAATAACCATAAAGATAAGGCGAGACACAATCACTGAACTCACAAATTATAGCTCTATTTATTGATAGGCGGGCGTTTATGCTTACGAATATACTCGTAACAATAAAGGAAACGGTGAAAAATCGCTATTTGAAGAAGTAACCGCAGATAGAATTTTCCTTCTATGGTTTTGGGTTCTAGCTATAAATTAAAATAAGCTGTGAAGAATATTCACGTTATTAATTGTCTTAACACTTGTAGTGGCATAAACGGTATTTAAGTATTTCGCTGATTCTTTATACCAGCATCTTTATGCTGACGCAAAGAAATAAATTTTTTGAATACGAATTCGTGTGTAATGGCGGTGTAAGAATATTCACTATCTCATATCATCCCGTGGGTGTCGTAAGGGGTGATAGGGGTAAACAAATCAGGAGACCGGCAGCAGCGCCTTCCTAATAAGAACTTAAAAATAAAAAAAACATTTGTGCAGTTCACACGCGGTAAAAGTGAAACTTTCAGAAAATCGCGAGTAAAATTGCTTTGTAATAGCGCCATATACTTCATTCTATAGGTATTTTATTTAATAACCAACAAAAATATAGTTAATCAAAGGTGGTACGTAAAAACATCATCATCATTACAGCCCTTCACAAGTCCACTGCTGAACATAGGACCTCTCCCAAAGAATCCCACAAAGCACGGTCCTGAGCCACCTGCATCCATCGACTTCCTGCATATCTTACCAGGTCGTCACTCCATCTAGTGGGGGGACGCCCTAAACTTCACCGCCGGTGCGAGGCCGCCACTCGAGAACCTTTTTTCCCCAACGGTTGTCGGTTCTTCGAGTTATATGGCCGACCCATTGCCACTTCAGCTTACTAATCCGTTGGGCTATGTCGGTCACTCTGGTTCTACTGCGGATATCCTCATTTCTAAGTTTATCACGCAGAGAAACTCCGAGCATAGCCCTCTCCATATCTCGCTGAGCGACCTTGAGCTTCCTCATCCGGCCAGCAGTGAAGGATCACGTCTCAGTACCATAGGTCATCACTGGCAACACGCACTGGTTGTACAGTCTTGTTTTCAAGTTTTGAGGTATACCTGACGAGAAGATGTGCCGTAATTTCACGAACGCTGCCCAACCGAGTTGAATCCGCCGATTGATCTCTCGGTGGACTTACCTAGTCGGACTAGTTGTCCCAGGTAAATATACTCGTCAACAACTTTGAGCTTAGTGTCCCCAACATCTACCGGCATAGGTGTGACATGGACATTAAACATGACCTTTGTTTTGTCCATGTTCATCTTAAGACCTATCCTTTGGGAAACACTATAGAGGTCATTGAGCATAGTGCTTAGATCCTCCAGCGATTCTGCCATAAGGACTAGATCGTCGGCAAATCGAAGGTGAGTCGCCATTGATGTTAATACCGTATCCTTTCCAGTCCAGAAGCTTGAAAACATCTTCCAATGCAGCGGTGAAGAGTTTTTGGGATATCACGTCACCCTGTCTTACACCTCTCTGCAATTGGATAGGTTTCGTACTCTGGTTCTGTACTCGGATAGACATTGTAGCACTACTGTACAAGCACTTCAGCACTTCGATATACCGACAGTCAACTTGGCATCGCTGAAGGGACTGCAGCACCGCCCAAATTTTGATGGAATCAAAGGCTTTCTCATAGTCTACATACGCCAGACATAGTGCCAAATTGTACTCCTCGGACTTCTGTACAATTTGCCGAAGGGTATGTATGTGGTCTATGGTACTAAAGCCTTTTCGGATACCGGCTTGTTCGGGAGGCTGGAAGTTGTCAAGTCTGCGCGCGACACGATTCGTAATGACTCTCGAAGACAGCACGTAGACGCGGAAATCGGTCTGTAGTTCTTCGAGAGAACGTTGTCACCTTTCTTGAAGACCACCGCACTTCTGCTCCACGCCTCCGGTGTAGTGCCACAATGGAGGACGGAATTAAGAGCTTCTGAAGGACTTCAAGTACCGGTTTTCCACCCGCTTTCAAAAGCTCCGCTGTAATTCCGTCCTCGCCCGGGGACTTGCCGTTTTTAAGGTGCTGGAGAGCCATTCTAATCTCGCTCAGACTGACGTCCGGGATATCATCGGAATAGTGTCGGATAAGACTCGCTCTTGGATCGTTACTCACACTTACGTGTGGCTCCAACGATGATGTGTACAGTGCCCATAGAACCTCTCAATCTCACTCAAAATCTCAGGTGTCCAGGAAGCGACGCCGCCACACTCGGTCTTGAGTTTCGACAGTTGGCTCTTTCTGGCAGACAGGTCTCTAGCAAAGACTTTAGAGCCCTGGTTCCGCTCGATCGCTTCTTTAATACGAGCAGTATTAAAGTTGCGTAAGTCCCGCCGCATACATTTGGAGATCTGGCTGTTTGTTTGTAGCTCGAGCTGAAAGGTTTCAGGACTTTAGATTAGAGCACGAGGGGGACGGAACGTTGACTTCATTAGACGTGATCTCTCCAACTTAACGTTTAGGTTCAGTGTGCCTCTCACCATTCGGTGATCGCTGCCGGTTTTCACCCTTGCCATCACTGAGACATCACTGTACAGTTGTCGTCTGGTCGTCATAATCGACCAGGTCCACTTTCTGTGGGGCCGCTTCTGGAAGAAAGAGTTCATCATAAAGAGTCCCTCTTTCTCCATGAAGTCGGCCAGCTGCTGGCCCCTTGGGTTCCGTTGCCCTATTGCGAAATTATCTACTTTCAGCTCACCGTTCTTCCTTGTGCCTAGTTTTGCGTTGAAGTCTCCCATTAACACCGTATAGTGGGTTTTGGAGGAATGCATGGCTCTAGAGATATCCTCATACATTTCCTCCACCTCCTCATCGGGGTGTGCCGAGGTTGGTGCGTAAACCTGTATGACCTTCAGCGAATACCGTTTGGTGATTCTGAGTATAAGGTACGCAACCCTCGTCGACACACTCCCAATCCTTACAATGTTGTTAACGAGAGACTTGTGGACGATAAATCCGACACCTCCTTGGGACAGATGGTCGCCCTCCTGGTGATAGAAGAAATTGCCGGATTCGAGGATTACCGTGTCCTCCCCCTCTCTTCGGACTTCGGATAATCCTATGACATTCCATCGCAACTTGTCTATCTCTTTTTCTAGCTCCAGAATCTTCTCGTCATTCCTCAGGGTGCGTGCGTTATATGTTGCCAGGTCGAGTCGTCTAAGGTGGCAACCGAACCTCCACCGGAGATTCTTAGCACCCCCTGCCCCGCCGTTACCATAGTCGCCACCGTAGCCAGGAATAGCGGGGCCGCCGGGGACTGGGGGCCGTCTCGTCGTTACTTTCATGGGGGGTATATTGCCATAGTTGCTACGCTTGGCGAGCGGGTTGGCAATTGCAGTTTTTTTATTGTTGTTTTGCTGTTATCAGAAAGATGCTGCTGCCCATCCTCTGCCTCAGTTTCCCTCTGTCGCCTTTTACGACACCTACGGGAAGATATGGGGTAGTGAATATTCTTACCCGCCACTACACGGGGTACGTAAAATAGACTATTTTAATATAAATCTGTAAGTTATGAATCGTCGATTGTTATGAATGCATTAGAATTAGATATGATAATTTTATTCAGTATAGTTAATTTTATAGATTTAATAAATTTATTAATTTTTTACCATCATTAAAGCACCGCACAAAGAGGAGACCGAGATAAGAGGAAACACTGTATACTGTATTCTATCTCATTCTCCCGTAGGTTAATTCCAATAGATGTATACTCGTACGTTTATTTCTTTTTAATCGACTTCAAAAAGGAAGAGGTACTAAATTCGACTCTATGTTTTTTATGTGAGTTACCTAATAACTTTTTTATAGGTGAACCCATTATGATGACTCTTTTTATTCTAAAGCTGGTACTTCTCATGTAATCCCATATAAATTTGATCAAGTTCTGACCAATAGTTTTAGAGTTATCCTTAATAATTTATATTGAACGTGGAAACGTGAAATACAGTAAAACCTAGTAGGGACCTAGCCAAATTGGCGACTTAAGCGGGAAAGCGTATTATGCGGGATAGGGAAATTAAAACATCATTTAGAAATATTGTGTAGGTATTGAATTATAGGTATACGTATTTATAAATTTGTTAGAAAGGTATATAGTTGTGCATATGTATATGTATTTAAATACAAATATAGTTAATTATTAATTATAATGACATTACTTAAAATAATCATTTATTTTGGTTTGACAAAAAGATTTTGATGCATTATTAATGACAAGGCTTTCAATATAATTTAACTTTTGCAGTGCGTCTTCACTTTTCCCGAAAGAAGATACATAGCGCCTTAAATCGTTTACTGCTGATAATGCCTCCGTGTTGGACAAAATCGGAATTGACTCTCCTTCATCTTCATCGTCATCACTTAGGGCCTCTTTTTGGGTGTTATTCACATCTTGAATAAGATCTTCGATCGAACAGGTTTCGTAGGGTGCAACATTGTCATCAATGGAAGAATATCCAGAAAAACCCTGCAGTATCGCGGATTCTTCTTCCAACACGACATCAGCTTCGTTATTTCGGAAACCTGCTTTCTTGAAACAATTATGTATGGTTTCAGACTTAATTGCTCGCCATGCCGCTGCAATGTTTAGGATCGCGTCATGAACAGTCAAGGGTCGCTTGCTGTCAGAGTCTTCCATTTCCTTAAGATAGCGATGTATTAATCGTGTTCTGTAGCCATGTTTAAGGACTTTTATAATGCCCTGATCTATCGGTTGCAACTTGCTTGTCGCATTCGGAGGTAAGAAAACAAGCTTGATGTTCTTTAGTTCAACATCTTTAGAGTGAGAGTTTAGAGTTATCAATGAAGAGAATTATGCGTCTGTATTTAATCTGGAAATGGTCATCTAAAGCTTTTAACCAGTTCATAAAACGAAGGCCAGTCATCAAAGCTCGAGATTGTGCATCATATGTTACAGGGAGCGATTTCACGTTTTTGAAGCAACGTGGATTTTTCGCCTTACCAATCACTAGCAAACGTAACTTTTCCGACCCAGATGGCGTATTAAACGGGATGACGAATCGTATTAAGCGTGTTAAAAATGTATGAAAACATGCCTCAAGTTGCAGGGACTGATGTAAAATGGCGTATTAAACGAGAAATCGTATTAAACGTGATCGTATTAAGCGGGTTTTACTGTATTTATATTAAACGTTGTAGAGCCATGCTGTAGCTATATTAGTAGTATAGTTGTAGCACGAATGGGTCGGCTTGACCGGGGAAGGACCACGTTCTCACAGAATACCAGCGTAAAATAGCAGCTTAATCGTATGGTGAGTGTAGAGAACCGGAGACCTTTTTTACTGGAAATGAGGCATTCCATCTTAGTCCTCACGGGTGACAACGCATCTGCATTTTGATTTGTAACAGAGGATAGATTTAGATGTCTATGGGCCGCAACAACCACTTACCATCTGGTGGACTGTGCACTTGTTAGTGTCACTTTATCGTTTCACCGACTTTCAAATCACGATTCTAAAGAAATTTTCACTTCAAAAATAAACTGCCGTTTCCCAACAGCCCCGCAACCGTAGCAACTATGGTAAAAATTTCCCCTTGTAAGCTATGTATCTCATAATATACCTTAAGAAAGTGCTTTATATGTGATGACGTTAAGTTTCGGAATGCAATGGCTATGCCAAGGAATACCAAACATTTTGTCTATAATGAATTTTGTCCACGTTCACTTAAGTGTGTTGAACACATTACCTAGAAATATTATTTAGTAAAAGTTATTGGTAGCGTGTTCGTGCTATGTTGCGTGAAACAATTTCTATTGGACGTCTTTTATTGATTGTGGCTCATGTTTTATTTATATGTATTTTATGTAACTTGTGCGAAAGTTAAACGTAAACCTGAAATGTTTATTTGTCCTGCATTGTTATGATGCATATGTATTAAGATGAACGGTAGGTACATATGGATTTGAATTGTTGTCATAGACGGGTGCCCGTATGCTCAGAGGCGTTATGGAGAGGGCTATGTCCGGAGATTCTCTGTGTGATAGAGTAACCGACATAGCCCAATGGAGAAATAAGTTAAAGTGACAACGGACAGGTCATATAGCTCGAAGAACCAACAACTGATCGGTAAGAAAGATCCTCGTACCATTAAAGGTACTTTAGGCTGGTCTCTCTCTAGAGCAGCTCATGACCGTTTTTGTGGTATTCCTTGGGCGAGACCTATGTTCAGCTTTAGATATTCGATAAAAGCTTAGGTAATTTAAACCTTAATTAAATATAATGATCTACCATTAATTTTAAAAAGTTTAAGTAAAGAGTCAAATAGATCAACTTTGTTCAATTATTTCAAAACAACGCAGCATAATATCAAAAACCTTTGATTATATACATGTATATAATCAAAGATCAAAAACGCGCCGCTTCCGGTGATTTATCGTAGAACCGACATCGAGCGCTTTGTTTTCATTTTTCTTAGTTCATTCCCATGTTTCATCATCAAAAGTTCCGTGACATACACAAAATACCAATTTAAAGTTGTGATATTCCATATTTATAAACGTGAACGTGAATGACGTTTTAATAAATAATATAAATATGAAATAGTTTTGCTGTTTGCTTATAAAGTTTATTTCTTGTAAATTACTTCAATATCACTTTTCTACCGACTTCAAAAAGGAGACGGTACTCAATTTGACTGTATGTTTTTTTTCTCTCTCTCTTTTTTATGTGTGTTACCTCAGATTCTTTGATTATTTAAAAGCTAGTGTTTCTCATGTGGTCCCATATAAATTTCATCAAGGTCTGACCAATAGTTTTGAGTTATTCTTAATAATTTAAATTGAAGTCCGTTGTACAAAATTTTAAATTTTAAATTATATTTTGTTATTAAATACCAGTTATATTTAATACCAAATTTAGCTCGTAACGCTGATTTATTCTGTAGCATTTTTTACCCCCACTGCGCAGCGAGACTACGCGCGTCAATATGCGTCCTACTAAACTGTTTTTTTTTCGAAGGGATTTAACGCATTGCGCCGCCAGGAATGTGTTTCTAGGAATTACGTAGCTTGCTCTCCCGTTCCTTTGTTTGATTGAGTTTTTATACACTAACTTCACGCGATGGTCACTGGTCAGTCACATGCACCCTCTTGTAATTGATTATTCTGTGTTATTTACGGTAACAATAGACACTTTCAAAAGATTTTTCCATTTATACAATGAACTTATTATCTATTTGTCAGAACATTTGGCTTTTGTTAAACTTCGATAGTTGAACCAGCTGTTCGATGAAACTCGACTCGTGCTCAGTTAATGGAGCATGTGTGTAATCATTCAGCGTTGTATTTCTGTACTAGAACGCATTTTTTACGGTATATTTAGGTAAAAGTGGCGCTCGCCAGACTGCCATTCCAGGCAGGTGTTTAGGAACCCACGTGCGTGTTCTGCTGCCTGCACACAAAGCGCGTGATGTGATTTGATAAATGCTTTTGGGTAACATGCGTTGAAATTGAAAGAAACTTGTGTTGAAAGTCTTACTAACTGATCGCAGTAGATGATTTTCAAAACAGTTTTTAAGCACAGTTAAATACCTACATTACTATACCGTTGTTTTAAATTACATACCATGTACCAAGATTGTTTTAAAATAATATTTTCGTTCCTAAGTGCAGAAAATATATAAAATAAATAGAAAGACAAAAAAGTATGTCAGATTAAGTGTGTAGAAAAATAAACTACCATGTTTTATGTTATATTAGTAGCAATTATAATATTATAATAATATGTAGTTAGTAGAATTGTTTGTTATAATATGTACAAAGATTTGAAACGACAGTATCATGTGTGCAGCAAATGCGGCGCCTTAAGGGCCGGCGCCGGCGCCTGCGCATCAACTTGACGTCATTGTGCTATAATTAGGAGTTGATTGAACAAAAGCGGGGTTAGATTTTACCGTCACATTATGCCCTTAGATGGCTCGCTGAATTGACACTGAAACCATGCTCAACATGTTTGCACCACACACGCATACACCATTCTTCTTTTTTCTTTAACAGCTCATGAAAGTCCTGTTATATGCATACTTAAATCAATAAAATTATGTTGTTGGTTGCAAAGGATTTTAAATACAAAAGTGTACGAGAGTGCGTGTTCTTACAATAAGTTGAGCACAGTATTCACTGTAGTCACTTGAAATGTCAGCGCTCCGTCTATCTTTCTTTGTTGGTCTGAGCATAGATTTAATATTTATAAAACATACACATATTCCTAAATGGAAATAGCAAATACACAAATTACGTCATGGATTTAGCGCGATAAAGTGGCGTAGCGTCGTGAGAGTGATATATTATTTCAATGATTTCAATGATAAGCCCATGTACTAATATGGAGTTGAATGATATTAAACTCCATATAAGTACATGGGCTTATGAGCCCTACTTTCAAAAATATGCAGCGAGTACAAGGCATTGTTGGATAGTACTAAAATATATTACAGATATTTTACGAGCCTATGACAATTTTCAAAAATACTTATGTTTTGAATTAAAGCTTATTTAAAAAAAGGTAATTTATTCTTAAATATAATAAGGCTATTGAAATTAAAAATATCCTAATTTCAATAGAGAAGGAGGCTGGGTAGTAAGTACCACCTGCTTGGGATTTTGTAATTAATAAAATAAAACTAAACCCAAGCATACCACTGCACGACTTGACACAGTAATCTCATTCTGCGTAGATCGGACCAAAATCAACAATTAAAACGCTGAAGGTACTCCGGGTTAACTTTGACATCACCTCAGCTCTGACAGAATACCAGCGTAAAATAGCAGCTTAATGCTGCTGTTTTTCGTATGGTGAGTGTAAAGATCCGGAGATTTACTACTGGAAACGAGGCATTCCATCTTAGACATGGCATCTGCATTTTGATTCTTAATCGAGAATAGATGCAAATGTTTAGGGGCTGCAGCATCCACTTACCATCAGGTGGACTGTGCGCTCGTTTGTCGCCCTTAGGCTGGATTTAGTGCATGACCGACGGTGTATACTAACTGTAACTAACTCTATAAAAAACGCTTGGTACTATCAACTACTGTCAAAATATGATTCGTGCTAATATTTTCAAATTTCAATTTAGTATCCTTACGTGTGTTTATTTTTCCCCCTCTCTGTTCATATTATATTATGATGTTTTTATTGATTATTAGACGTGTTTATTGTAATATAATAATAAATACTAAGTTAGGTAGTTTCGTTAAATATATATTAACAAATATTTAAATACGGACGGACATGCCTAGTTATTTTTAAATATGTAAATATTAATATGACTTTTTTACTTTTAAATTTAATGCTATTTCTTTAATTTAATAACTGAGATTTATTTAGTAGGAGAGTTGAGTTGACTGTTTTGAACTGATCGAATATACTCGTAGTAACCAGGGTAACGAAGGGGCAAGCATTTTGGTCAGTTCTTGGCAGTTCTCGGACCGTCATTCATTTGATATCAAAAGAAACCAATATTTCTTTCTTTAGTAAACGTCGGAAGGATATCAATGTGGGCATTCCACAATTACCTTTTCATTGTTAGAGTTGTAATATTTGACACAGTTAAAATTATTTGGTTATTTTAAAAGAAATTTATCGAATCTGTGTATTAAAGTTGTTTTTATCACATTTTTTATTCTGTTAGTTTTTATATGTAATATATGTATAAAAGCTAAAATGTAAGTAGTTCTTATGTATTTAGAAAAATGACTGACAATGTTTCCATTTGTTGCAGAAGGAAGGCACGCCACAGGCTCACGCATTTCGTCGGAAGTCTTTTCGCAAACCCAGGCCGTGTCATTGGTGTCATCAGCCGGTGCACAACGAGGGGTCTTGCTGTAGAGGTGATATAGTTTTACTCAAAAATAAATAAAATGATTACAGCAATACACAATGTTGTGAAAATCCTACATTTATACGTGGTAGAGTCATGCTGCAGCTATATTATTAGTATGGTTGTAGCGCGAATGGGTTGGCTCGACCGGGGAAGGACCACACTCTCACAGAATACCAGCGTAAAATAGCATCTCAATACTGCTGTGCTTCGTATGGCCAGTCTAGAGAACCGGATACCCACCCTATTTACTGGAAGCGAGGCATTCCATCTTAGTCCTCACGGGTGACAATGCATCTGCATTTTGATTTGTAGTTGACGATAGATGTAGATGTCTACGGGTCACAGTAACCACTTATCATCTGGTGGACTGCGTGCTCGTTTGTTACCTTTATCTTATAAAAAAAAGCAATAATGTGATTAATACAACTGATATCACGTAACCGTTGATCTCTATGGGACGCACTTGTATAATAGAGATCAGTGCATATAACTTATGTTATCAAGGTATATATTGTGGTATGGTTATGAGTAAAGAAAGAATAAATAGTAATTGAGAAGTTTCACCTGATCCCTCAAAAATTTCATCGCCCTGATCCGTCCGACTACAGGCCTATTCCATCAACTCCTTGTCCTCCAAAATAATGAAATCCGTTAATACCGAAAAGAAACCCTTTGTTGTATCTTCTTAATTTCAAAATACCTATGCCGTGGGTTTTAAAAACACAAGTTATTGTTTGTTTTTTTTTTTTTAAATCGGCCATACTTTTGCAAATGTAGGTGTTCTAGGAATATCTAATCTTGCATGGATGTTTATTTCAACGGTCTGATATTTAAAGGTCGCTGTCGACGGTATTACAAACCCCCAGACGAATGTCACAACTTCAAGTTTCCCATAAAGTCAGATTAAATAAAAAGGAAGTACCTAGGATAAAAAACATGCATGGTTTTGTTGTGAAATAGGTACCTACCTTTACTAAAAATTTATCATTGATTACAACTTTTCGTTTTAAGCGAAGATTACTTTTTCTTTCTTTATCAGCTTTAATCTACTACTCGATACAGGTTTTTAAGGAATATGACTGTATGAGATAGCTAGACAACCTAGACGGCATAAGATTTGCCTAATATTTATTTTACTGGGCGGGCGGATTGGTGAGTAAGCAGATATCCTCGCGCTGGTGACGCTGCTTATCGTTACCAATTCATGGGATTTTAGGATCGGTATTTTCGAACGGTTATTATTCTCGCAGGTGTGGTTGGCATTTGAAGATTTTGTTACATTCCAAACCTCTGAGGTTACTCATTAAATGTATTTTTGTACAATTATTAAAATTAATGCATTGAACAATTGCCAAATTTTACATTTCATACTTTACCTTCAATTGACATAGGTTTTTCTTAAGCATTGGGCTCAGGTCAGGAAGTGGATAAAACATAGAATTATTACCCACATTACGTAATAATTCTATGGGATAAAAAGTAGAGTAGGCTTATATTTTTCAATATATTTTATAGCTAGTGAACAGCCTATCTGATTGAGGTTCTGTTTCCGTCATCACTGAGAAATATGAATAGAAATGTTTTTTCATTAATTCATTAATTTATTATTAAAATTATATTTATATTTAATATTTTATATATTAAAAAAACAGCAATATTTAATTAGCGCCTGAGTAGATTACTAGACTATTTATCAGAAGACTTAAATTACAGAGAATGGATACCTTTTTAAGGCATTTATAAAATTATATTGTTTGTTTTACAGTAATAAATAAACAGTAAAAAATAACGGATTTTACTAAAAGTGTGCGCATAATATAATATTATACTGTATCCACCACCCACATGGTGACCTAAGTTTGGTGTGTTATATTTCTAGTATAGGATTACCTTTGGACAACACATTCAAATCCATTGAAATAATAAGTTTAAAGAAATGAACTCTATTGTTGCGACTGCTTTGTATGGTGTATTTTAGTTATATCAACTAAACGATTAATCCCACAATATTATACGATAGTATATATTCTAATGGCTAAGCCTAAATGTAGAACCTAAACCTTATTTTTTCTTGTTACAGTTTGCAAGTATGCGTGTCACACCACTTGCGAAAATAAGGTGAGTAAATTATTTTGCATCAATTTAAATTACTTGGTTGAAACACTTGGTTGAAATTGTACATTTATATATATAAATATCTTATTGCATACCGAGCGCAAAGCGCGTGGGTATGTTCTACTAACGCCTAAAAATGAAAATTCCACCGTTTTGTCGCATGAAATCGTATCCAGCAATCATATTACACATATAAATGATATAAAAAGCACATTGTTAGAAAGATAAATGATTGTTGAACTTATTAATATTTTTTTTAACTCGATTAATTGCTATTTTTAAATAAAAAAAGGGGTTTTAGTGGCTTATGGTGTGGATTTATCATGTCCCCAAGGCTTGTAAACACTATAACTTTTGTAAATATCAATTGTTTAACTCAATCTATTTATTAATCTCTTCATCTATCATGTGGGAAGCCACTGAATGTAAATGGCAGTGTAATTTTGTTTTGTTTAGCTATAATTAATTTTTTTCGGCTCGAAAATGGCGAAATTTTCGTTGATTTGATAGCCTCGTATAGAATTATTTCTGTAAATGGGGATATGCAGCCACAGAGTAGTTTACTCACTAACTCAGTTGGCCATCGCCATAGATTACTGTATATATCAGTTCGCCGCATTAGCTTGCTACATTTATATTTATCTATGGTTCGCCGTCAGTCGCCGTCGTGAGTGAACATTATTTCGGTTGTTTGCAGCGGCTCAAAAAGATCGCTGTACAAATACCACAGAACACTATTACTCCTACGGAGACAAATACACAATATTCGAATAACCTCTTAAATACTTGATTATAATAATAATAACAGATTTTTTTATTACAATATTTTAAAAGCACAGAATAAATAATAGTAGTACGTACTAAAAGTAAGTAGTATCAATTTTTTTGTCATGGGTGAAATTTTCATGGTTTTCGAGGGTGTTGAAACCGATAGGGTTGTCGAAATGTAAATCCAAGATGGCGGCCGCAATATGTATCAATTTTTTCAATATGGGTGTCATTTTCATGGTTTTCGAGGGTGCTGAAGCCAATAGTGTTGTCGAAATGTAAATCCAAGGTGGCGGCTGCAATAGGTATAATTTTTTTCATCATGGGTGTCTTTTTCATGGTTTTCGAGAATGTTGTCTGAATGTTGAAAAAATAGTGCTGTCGAAATGTAAATCCAAGATGGCGGCTGAAGTAGGTACCAATTTTTTCATCATGGGTGTCATTTTCATGGTTTTCGAGGGTGTCGAAGACGATAGTGCTGTCGAAATGTAAATCCAACATGGCGGCTGCAATAGATATCAATTTTTTCATCTTGGGTGTAATTTTTATGGTTTTCGAGGGTGTTAAAGCCGATAGTGCTGTCGAAATGTAAATCTAAGATGGCGGCTGCAAGGGGTATCAATTTTTTCATCATGGGTGTCATTTTCATGGGTTTCGAGGGTGTTGAAGCCGATAGTGCTGTCGAAATATAAATCCAAGATGGCGGCTGAAGTAGGTACCAATTTTTTCATCATGGGTGTCATTTTCATGGTTTTCTAGGGTGTTGAAGCCGATAGTGCTGTTGAAATGTAATTCCAAGATGGCGGCTGCAATATATATCAATTTTTTCATCATGGGTGTCATTTTCATGGGCTTCGAGGGTGTTGAAGCCGATAGTGCTGTCGAAATGTAAATCCAAGATGGCGGCTGAAGTAGGTACCAAATTTTTTCATCACGGATATCATTTTCATGGTTTTCGAGGGTATTGCAGCCGATAGTGCTGTCGAAATGTAAATCCAACATGGCGGCTGCAATAGATATCAATTTTTTCATCATGGGTGTCATTTTCATGGTTTTCGAGGGTGCTGAAGCCGATAGTGCTGGCGAAATGTAAATCCAAGGTGGCAGCTGCAATAGGTATAAAGTTTTTCATCATGGGTGTCATTTTCATGGTTTTCGAGGGTGTTGAAGCCGATAGTGCTGTCGAAATGTAAATCCAACATGGCGGCTGCAATAGATATCAATTTTTTCATCATGGGTGTCATTTTTATGATTTTCTAGGGTGTTGAAGCCGAAGTGCTGTAGAAATGTAAAGCCAAGATGGCGGCTGCAATAGGTATAAATGTTTTCATCATGGGTGTCATTTTCATGGGTTTCGAGGGTGTTGAAGCCGATAGTGCTGTCGAAATGTATTTAAACTACTTTAAAAAAAATCCGTTTAATCATGCTATACGTTATTTTTAATGCGAAGGTATGCTCAATTGGATTTACCAATATATATTTTAATTCAACGCCATCTGTTAACATCCGTTGAATAACTCACTTCACTTCTGTACAATCATAATATTATCGTATGAAGCATGTGCCGTATGCGTGTGTAGTAATCGCTTGCGCAGCAAAAACGTGCTTCTTTTATTAAAGTTACTCGTAAGTTCTCAAGATGGCGCTGCATTACTAAAATATTATGTAATGTAGACTTCTTGATACCATACCATGTATATTCATGGTCAGATTAAAGACCTTATAAAATAAGTCACATATTATAACACATTTGCTTATATTTTTTATCATTTATTTGCTTATGTCCGACATCTCATACTTTAAACAAAAGGCAGCTGGAGGGTGCAGAGCAAACGCTCTAAGGTCAGGATTTCAACAGCGTTGCATGCTAACGACATTAGAATACACATGCCTCAATGTGTGTGAGAGTTTTTCAGAGTAGTGAAAAAGGTCCCAATATTTATTGAAAACATAGGTATAATTAAGCATGATTTATTGTGCTTAATTATTAACAGAAAATATTATATTGAATTTTTTCATAGAATAAAAGTGACAAACGAGCACACAGCCCATGTAATGGTAAGTCGACGCTGAGACCCATAGACATATATATCTATACTCGGTTAAAAATAAAAAATGCAGATGCGTTGTCACTAAGGGCTAAGATACAATGCCTCTTTTCCAGTAAAAAGGGTCTCCGGTGCTCTACACTCACGATACGAAACACAGTAGTGTCAAACTGCCATTTTACGCTGGTATTCTGTGAGAGCGTGGTCCTTCCCCGGTCGAGCCGACCAATTCGTGCTACAACTACACTACTAATATAGCTGCAGCATGGCTCTACCACGTATGAAAATCTTTGTGATTTGAAACTATATGAAACGAAAAAACGACACTAAAAAGAGACAAATATATAAATCTATAGGATAGGCATACGAGAGAATGAGATAGAATCTATACTATATTAATATTATAATATAATAAAGTGGAAGAGGTTTAATAAAGTCTTTTGTAAATAATAGCCAGATTCATGAGAAATATTATAGGCTGTCTAGCATTAAGCTACACCTCTCAGTTAGCCTTAAATATTGATTTTGGTTAAGCAAGTCTGAAGAAAAAGCGCTCCCGATCTGCTTTATCCGCGTGCGCTGGCGTAATGGTTAGTGATATGTAAATAATATGTTCTACAAAAATATAGATCTTTCATTCATCTAAAAAAAGTCCGTGATACCATAGGCCTATTTCCTATAAATAAGCCACAATAAGGTATTATGTGACAAAAATATTTAAAAATTAAAAAGTGATTTATGAGCGTTATTATTAGGCATGGCATATTAAATCCTTACGAACCTTAAAGTATTTATAAGCATAGCTTGCTTGTAAATACTTTAAGTTACGAACAAAACTTACTTCACCATCAAGACAATTTTATTAAGATAAACTTTGCTGTTTATAGCATGTGTAAAATAAAAAAAAATGTATAACCGACTTAATATAAATACAATGAAAACATCATCAATGTAGTTGGAAGTCAATTTATTACACATTATTAGGGATAACTCAAAAACTACTGGTCAGATCTTGATCAAATTTATATGAAATTTACAAGAGAAACATCAGCCTTCAAATAAAAAAGAATCTGTGTGCGGTGCATTAAAGATGGGTAATATAACTTTTATTATCAATAAATAAAATTAATTACGTTGAATGAAATTATCATATCCAAGCCATTCTTAACATATCATAAGATGCATTAGATCAAAAGAAAACATTCTTTTGATTTAATATACCAAAATTTAGGCTCTACTTGTCTAAAAATAACGATTGTAACATTTATTTGCTATAAAATTAAACATTTATCTTATATTTTATGTCGCACTTGTACTCGTAGTTGAAAATTATCAAATGAAATAAATCATTTTTGGTGGTTTTTGTTTTATATTTCATCTTATTTGAAGGTTTCATATCTACCGCATGTGAACTGCACACACGTTTTTTTTAAATTGAACTATAACTTAGTAAAATTTCAGGTACTATCGGGGGTCAGGCCGGGGCCCGGGGTTGTGTCCTATGTGCCTTTAGGGTAAAGACGGAACTGGTATTACTTTATTTGCGACCAATAATGATAACATTGGGATACTTATAGTTATAGGTGGTTAAACTATTTTACGAGTACCCTAAGTGACCAATTTTTCCAGTTTTGGTTTATTAGATCAACGATCCTTGCACTGCGCGTTTAAATACCTATGTACTTTTTTGCTTAACTTAATTTTATTTATTTTTCACTTTAAGTAATTTAATAAATAATAGGTTTGTATACAAATAAATAAAATAGAAGCGTCTGTTTGTAATGTAAAAATAACAGCTTTTTACTAAATGATTATGAAAATACGATAGTAATAACAAAAACAATTTATACAATTTTCTGTTTGTTTTGGCTAATCTTCGAAACGGCTGAACCGATTTTGACAGGACTTTCACTGGCAGATAGCTGAGGTCACAAGGAGTAACTTAGGGTACTTTTATTTTTGAAATAGAATTAGGGTTCCGTGCAAAAGAATTAAAACATTTGAAATTATAATAAATTCCACGCGGGTGAGGTCGCGGGGGACAGCTAGTTTGATAATATAATATTACACTGAACTTTCATTGTTAGTAACATACTTCGTAAACTGATAAACTATGGTACATGGTAGTATCTCATCTAAAAATTAAAAAACGTAAATAATTTAAAAATGTAAAATACTAGTTATAAATACATACATACAAACGCTCACGGCTCACTACTAAGTATACTTCTAAGGACTACTTCCCAATGTCCGTCCAGTCGAGCTCGTCTCTATATTACATAACTCCTATACTTATGTACTCGTTTAATATATTAATATAATACAAATATATTTATTTTTATACGTGGTAGAGCCATGCTGCAGCTATATTAGTAGTATAGTTGTAGCACGAATGGGTCGGCTCGACCGGGGAAGGACCACGCTCTCACAGAATATCAGCGTAAAACCATCGAGTGGACTGTGTACTCGTTTGTAACCCAATCCTATTTAAAAAATATTAGTACCTCACAAATGATCGCGCTTGAAAGATTGCAGCAATTATAAATTAAGTTACGGTGAAACTAAATGCGCGTGTCTCTACACAATTGAATAAAACACGCGAGATTTTTTTAATGTTTTTGTTTCTAAATATAGGATAGAGCTCCACTTACAGAGGTAGCTTACAAATCACAAATGCAATCGCAACTACTGTAGTGTATTTATTATGTTTATATCTACGGTTAGATTTTTAGTTGGGAATGCGCTTAAGTAAGTGTGAGGACGGCGCACCACATTCCTTCCGAGAAGATCGTAAGAGATGACTGTGGAATATATCAGAAGGATTTTATGGCTTCCGACAGGGGGCGGTACTTATTACCATCCTGTTCTTGACAGTCTGATAATGTGTACGTGGCGTAATACTCTGTCTGAGTTAGATATTTTGTGGTGTAAGAGAATATATCGCCCCATTTAAATAAGTAAATGTTTTATTTCTTTAAGATTAAAAACATAAGGGTGAATAAACAAAAGTTGGGTAACTCGATGTCATCAGTCAATAGATACGAGATTTTATTACATTTTCTTATTGTTTCATTTTATTATAAAACAATTAAAAGCTTTTTATTGGGTCACCCAATTTCAGGTATTTATTGTTTGTGAAACAACACGAGACATCCTCCAATCGTCAGTACTTTGGCATTGGCATGTCACAAGCCCAAAAACGCGCAATCAAGTGGCTGTATATTATATACTACCATTAATTTAAAAATACTTAATATTTCACTACAATCTGCAATGCACTTAATAATATTTAACACAACTTTCATCATGTAATGCTTTTAAATTTTTTGAAAATTAAGAATCTTTGTGTTCAGTTTTATTCGTCAGTCCGTTGTGCGTTGTTCAAATTTGAAATTCTTGCAAAATAACGCCGACTCAAGATCAAATCCTTGTTAAATTTTAAATGTTAATAGTGAAGTTACCTGTAGACCCCACCATTCAACGGCCGCCTTTGCTGTGCCTATATAGTGGTGGATATCGCGTGTACACGTGCCGAATCAGTCAACATTTCAGTACTGTGGCAAGTCGTTATTTCCTTGTATACCTGTGTTTTATTTCGATATCATACACAGTTAACTATGATTTGTTAAAATGTTGTTTGTGAATATTCGAGAATACCAAAAGAAACATTAGTTCCTTTTGTAAACTCAAATTTATGTCCTTTTCATCAGTACTTTGGCGTCAGTCCCGGGGTCTTTTATTGCATCATAGGACTGACGTGTTTCCACGGTACTGATTTTTATATTGTTTTAGATCACATTTACTTCAACTGTTACTATGTATAAGCATTTCTTTTACTTATTTCGGTCTAAAAACATCATGTGGCCTTCTAAAAAAACAAAATTTGTCTAGGGGAGATAAATTAGGTAACAAAAGAGAAGTCGAAGTAAAGCAATTATACCACGGGGGCAACAAATAACCAAAAAAGGGAAAGATTGTTCATCAAAATCATCCTCATCATCATTACAGCCGTTCACATGTTTACTGCTGAACATAGGCCTCCCCCCCAAGGAAAGCCACAAAGAACGGTCTTAAAGCACCTGCATCCATGAACTTCCTGCATGTCTTACCAGGTTGTTACTCCATCTAGTGGAGGGACGCCCTACTCTTCGGTTATCGGTACGAGGTTGCCACTCGAGTACCTATTTTCTTATTATTTGTCAGTTTTTCAAGCTATATGGCCGGTCTGTTGCCACTTCAGTTTACTATTCCATTGGGCTATATCGGTTACTCTGTTTCTACTGCGAATAACCTCATTTCTAAGTCTATCTTGCTTAGAAACCTGAAACATAGCCCTCTCCATAGCCCTCTCCATAGCTCGCTGAGCACCTTGATCTCCTCATACGGCCAGCAGTAAATGAATGCGACTCAGATCCATAAGTCATCACACGCACTGGTTGTACAATCTCGTTTTGAAGTATTGAGGTATGTCTGACGAGAAGATGTGTCGTAACTTCCCGAACGCTGCACAACCGAGTTAAATCCGTCGATTGACCTCTCGGTCGAAGTTGAACTTACCTAGTCGCACTGTTTGTCTCAGGTAAACATACTCGTCTACAACTTCGAGCTTAGTGCCCCCAACAACTTTTCATCTTAGGACCTATCCGTTGGGAGGCACTATTGAGGTCGTTGAGCATAGTGCTTAGGTTCTCCAGCGATTCCGCCATAAGGACTATATTGTCGGCAAATCGAAGGTGAATGATGTACTCGCCATTGATGTTAATACCATATCTTTTCCAGTCCAGTAGCTTGAAAACGTCTTCTAATGCAGCGGTGAAGAGTTTCGAGGATATATCGTCACCCTGTCTTACACTTCTCTGCAATTGGATAGTCATCGTAGCCCTATTGTACAAACACTTCAGTACTCTTGGCTGTCGGTATATTCATAATATATAGTTCATTTAATATATTAAAATAATACAAATATATTTATTTTCATACGTGGTAGAGCCATGCTGCAGCTATATTAGTAGTATAGTTGTAGCACAAATGGGTCGGCTCGACCGGGGAAGGACCACGCTCTCACAGAATACCAGCGTAAAATAGCAGCTTAATCCTGCTGTGTTTCGTATGGTGAGTGTAGAGAACCGGAGACCCTTTTTACTGGAAAAGAGGCATTCTATCTTAATCCTCACGGGTGACAACGCATCTGCATTTTGATTCGCAAACGAGGATAAATGTAGGTGTCTATGGGCCACAGCAACCACTTACCATCAGGTGGACTGTGTGCTCGTTTGTCACCCTATCATATAAAAAAAAATAAAGTATATAACTAAGTTAAATACTCAGTACCAAAAATATAAAGGAGCAAATGGGTGAAGATATAACTAAAAAGAAGGAATTACAGGGTGGGGCAGCATAACTTCCTTTTTTTAAAACCTAATAAAACACATTGTATGAATCGGAAAAATTTTATTTGGTTTTTACAATGTAAGTACATACTTAAAGTTTTGTTTTATTTAGTTTTGAAGATCAAATCAGGTAGATGACGTCCCTTATTCTCTATACATTGAGTATACCGATTTCTGGTGTTTGTCATAACTCTTTGAAGCAGAGCAGGCGTTATGTTGGCAATTTCTTCCTGGATGTTGTTCTTTAAATCTTGTAGGGTCCTTGGACGGTTCACAAAAACACGGGATTTCAAAAAACCCCATAGAAAAAAGTCACAAGGGGACAAATCGGGAGATCGGGCCGGCCACTGCAAATCGCCCCTGATTGAGATAAGGCGTTCTGGGAAAGTGTTCTCTCAAAACAGCCATCGATGCTCTTGCAGTGTGTGCCGTTGCACCGTCTTGTTGGAACCAAATGTCTCCCAAGTCCAACGCATTCAGCCGGGGTAAAAAGAATTCCTGTAACATGTTTACATACCGGCCCGAATTCACTGTTACTGTGACTTCATTTTCCTCAAAGAACCAGGGACCAATAATTGCAGCTGAGGAAATTGCACACCACACTGTGACCTTAGGTGAATGCAAAGGCCTTTCATCCAATTCTCGAGGATTGGTGTCAGCCCAGTAGCGCATGTTTTGTTTGTTCACGGATCCACACAAGTGAAAATGTGCTTCATCACTAAAAAAAACAATAGCGTCCTCAGGAACGACATCCAGAAGAATCTCACATGCGTTCCTGCGAGAATCGTAGTCACGTTTTGACAGTTCCTGTACAGCCGCCATCTTGTATGGATGGAAATGTAAGTCTTCATGGAGAATTCTCCGCACAGAACGACTGGAAAGTCCAAGGGTAGATGCATGTTTGCGCGCAGAACGCCGTGGTGATCGCAACATTGAAGCTCTGACTGCCTCAATGTTCTCAGGTGATCTAATGGGCCGAGGGACTCCAGTTCTTCGTTTTGTCACACTTGCAGTTTGTCTAAACGTAGTGACCCACATAACAATTGATTTTCGGTCTGGAACAGGGGCCAACGGGGCTAAATTAAAGCGATTTCGAAAGGCGCGCTGAGTTGCAATCACAGAACATCCGCGCGAAAAGTAAGCCTCAACAGCAAACGCACGCTCCTCACTGTTCCAACGCATTATGGCGACTGAGCTGTCTCGACTAAACTTTATAGCCCCCCCTCTCGAACGAGATCACTAGCGCTCCACTACGATGTCACCTGACCGAATGGCGCGCATTACAAATAAGGAAGTTATGCTGCCCCACCCTGTATTATAGAAGTTCCTTTTCGGCGAAATAATTAAAATACAATTAGAAGAAAACTAAACTAAAATAAAGACTCATGAATAAAAAAAAAGTTTAAATAAGCTATATCTGGACATCGAAGAATACAGACGTTATTACGAAATGTATCTGTAGCAGACAAATACGAACTATGGAGATGTAAATGAATAGTTATTGTTAATAGTTACTTATTTTTAATATTTAAAAGATTTTACCGTTATTATGTTATGTTATTATGCGTACCATTATTAGATTCATTGAAATTGGCGCACAGGGTCAATAAATTTCCTATATTTCTTGTAAAATTGTGTATTTAATCAGTACTATGAAACCTTCGTCAGTCCCCTGGCAGTCAAATTCACAAAAATCAAAATATCTCATAACATACTTAAAAAAGTGACTGGCCCGATTTAGAACAATATATTCATTACATTATCTATCTATCTTCAATATCCAAATTTATTGAAATTTGACTTGAAAAGTATGATAAACAAAATATTAAGTTAAGTTTAAGAGTTAAGTTAATTAAGAAAGTTACCCAATTTTTGTATATTCACCCATAAACAGCATAGTTGATGCCCCATGTAATGTCCCATGGGTGACTTAAGAACGTGTGGAAACACGGAGAGGGATCTTATTGCTTCTATCTTATGGCAAGGTGATCATCTTGTTTACGTCAAACATTAATGGTGGTTTAAAATCACATGGGAAAACTGTTTCTGTTTTATATATATTTTTTTTTATTTTCGCAGTATTTACTTGCACAGAGAGAAGATTTAGTCATAAAGTATCGTAAGTCAATGCGTCATTTCGAGAGTGCTTTATTTGTGGCAATTTTTTAGGAACACGAAGACCACTTCAAAAACAGTTACTCGCTTTAAAATGTAAATTGCATCGTAAAACGCTCGTAAATTTTACTGCTAAGTGTAGGAGTAGGTATAAAGAATACAAAAGATGAGTGTAGTGTTTGATATGCGAGTTGTCATACCTATTAGGAAAAATGTATTTTCACCGTGTATTGAGCGTAGCTAGTCAGTTTCAAAGTCCAGCTGGACGTTGGCTTCTTCCATAGTAGGGAAGATTTGACTTAATCGACATGATAAGCAGATATATTAGTGATCATTGTACCTACCAGACGTCTCATATCTTTGATGGCGCTTATCGCCTGGGTATTTTATGTTTTCTCAATACGCGATGTAACCATCGCTTATTGATATCGTCACCTATCATTACAGCCTTTCATATGTCCACTGTTGAACATAGGCCACCCCCAAGGAATGCCACAAAGATTGCAAAGATCGCAATAATTTATGGGCTTTTCCCTAAGCCACCTCTTACCGTACTCAAGGAATGAAATCAAATCAAATGGACACCACACGCTTAGTAGCTTAGTACAAAAAAATCATCTATTATATAAACTTCCTGAGCCCTTTGATGGCGGGGGAATGGAATTATCAGTCAAATACCCCATTAATTCTCGTAGCGTGGGTGTCGTAAGGTGGCAACCATTAATAACTTGAGGCGATTTTGGTGATTTTTCTACCCTCCCCCTCCCCCTGGTGAGGTGTCCTGAGATATGGCTTGACCCCTCAGGATCCGCCCCTCTCAAATTTCACGTGAGACTTTTCAAAATGCGAATTTTTATTGTAAATCTGTGCCTGATTACGTTTGGTAAATAAAAAAAAACATAATTTGCTTAGTTATTTTATATAATTTGTGGAGTTCGCATAACTGCGATTATTATTATTGTGTAGGATTTAGCCATATTTTACTTAATTTAACCCAATTTTCTCGAAAGTGTACACTGTTACTTGCGGAAAAAATAATGCCATCAAAAACATAACTTGTAAAAAAAGCCAAGTCTCGCAACTCAGTTCTTCTACCGTAAAACGTTGTGAAATCTATGTAATACCAAGTCAGTTAATTTATTCAGTCCATAGATTGATACATAGATTGACTTGGCAATCGCATGAAAACACAATATATCTCACAAGTAATACATATTATATTAAATTAGATTGTTTAGTGCGTTTGCCAAGTCAATCTATGTATCAATCTATGGACTGAATAAATTAACCGACTTGGTATTAGGTACATAGATCTCACAACTTTTTACGGTAGAAGAACTGAGTTGCGAGAATTGGCTTTTTTTACAAGTTATGTTTTTGATGGCATCTCATTTCTTTTTGTAGATAGTTATATCTAGGTAGCTGTTTACACCTATTATTCCATTATACATATACAGATACACTGATTTATTCACTGCAAATGTAACTTTGTAGTACTATATGTTTATATGGGATTACAAAATTATTTATGCAGTTGGTGTATCTCGAAAACTGGACCGAAATTGTAAAATATTTTAATTTTTCCTTGATTTATATATTAAACAATAACTGTGTTCCAAATTTGAAGTTTCTATGTCTGCTAGAAGTGCCTCAGAGTTTTGATGATCGGTCAGTCAGTGAGTGACAAAATAAAGAAACTTTGACTATATAGTTATAATTCTTAAACTACTAGTTCAAATTGAATGAAATTTGAAATATACTGATTTCATACAATTCCTATTTAGTTAGTAAAATCCAGGCTTCTAGTTTTATCCATAATGAAGTTATAGGGTTTCAGAAATGCCCTGAACTGCTTCGAGAAAAGGATGGTACGGCCGTGCCGCTTTTTTGCTCGACTTGGCGGGGGCACTGCCATGCCCCCAGATGTAATATTTGCCGAGACCCTCCCTTTCCCCCTGTGAGATTGGGTGAGATTCGGCTTGACTCTTTACCCTCCCCCTTCAACACCTCACGTAATTAATGGATGCCCCCTAATGGGTGACTAGGTGGGTGTCGTAATGGGTAATGCTAGAAATATTCCATAGCTTTTTTGGGGGTATAACCATTTAGTTTAATTTAAACATTAAATACCCAGACCGGCGACGCGACGAGAACCAGCGTTAAAATACTATACGTCTGGTCCTTAATCTGTCTGTCGAACGTTTAACCGTTATTCTGTTACGTTAGGTAAGTCCCCCTACGCGAAAGAGGGCTTGTTCTACAGACAAATGTTTAAGAGCTGCTGTTGATGACGATGATTAATATCCTTGTTAAGTTATGTTATAGTCTATTGCTGAACGTAGGCCTCCGCAATAAATTGCCATATAGGGGGTATATTTGCCACAGTTGCTACGCTTTGCAGGAGGGTTTAGTATTTATTTTTAGTTGTTATTAAAAAGAGGCTGCTGCCCACAACCTGCTTTGTTTCCCTCTGTCGGCTCTTACGACGCACACGGAATGAAATGTGGTAGCGGGTATTCTTACACCGCTACTACAAGGTACTTTTTCCCTTTCTGTGTAATTTTCTCAGATAAGTAAACTTTTTTAAAGAAATAAACATTTTTTGCAATAAATTTCTACACAGAACTGTGGCGGCGCTGTCGTCGCGCCACAAGCGAAACACGTCGAAGCCTAAATCGCGCTTACGAAGTTCCGAAGTTAAAGCAGCATAATATATAGAATAGCTCCGAACTACCAATCGGCGCGCTGGCCGCTCCCCGGGCAGAACACCTTGCCCGGCGGGAGATCTCCCCTTTTCCTTCCCACCCGCCACAGTGATGACCCCGACGTGATATGAACACGCAACCAATAACCTTCGGAAACTACAACTTCAAACCTTCGTCATTATCCTCAAGTACCCTATTCAATCGCTCCCGAGCAGATATTGTCTGCAGTCTTCACATTCTGCAAGCCATCCAGCTTTACAAAGGTTCATCGCAGCACTGGAAAAATAATGCTTCCTGTTCCTTCAAGCTACTCTCTGCGCTGCAGTGTTTGACACGTCTCTGAGTCTTATTGCTCGCCTCTGCTTCACGGCACTCTCGCAGATTACTTGCTTTCTTCTCGACTCACCGCAGACTACAAGGCAATCCCTGGCACTTGCAACTTCGTCGACATCTAGACTGCACTATCGACCTCCGGTCTGAGCAGGGGGGTGATGTGGCGGCGCTGTCGTCGCGCCACATGTAAAACACATCGAATCCTAAATCGCACTAACAATTTTCCGAAGTTAAAGCAGCATATATAGAATAGCTCCGAACTACCAATCGGAGCGTTGGCCGCTCCCCGGGCAGAACACTTAGTAACTTCTTGCTTAGTTTATCCTAAGCCGGATAGGCTATTGGGCTATTCACCTACAACATTCCCCTGCATTTCCACTGTAGTCTGCAGATGGTGCCTTTTTAAATGAGCCAACATATTAGAAGTTCCACCACCAACCTTAATTATTTTTTCGCATAGTTTAGCGCATTTGGCAGTATCATTATCAATTTTTTCGAAATGGTTCTGTGTGATGGATTTTCCTTTTACCTTCGACATCCTGCAATACAATAAAATGCAATTCATTGATAAAAAAATCAGGTACCCTCCTAATTTATTTAAACTATAAACAAAAAGGTTTTCTATTTAACGAGGTATTAAGTAATAATTAATTACTTACCTATCGATGATTTCCTCCAAAACGTTTGCTTAACCTGATAACAAACTAATTTTTTTTAAGAAACGCAAGAGAAATAGCCTTACACATTACACACGCAAAAGAATGACTGAACGGGCTGAAGTTTGTCAACAGTGTTACCTAATGACTGAAACGGCGCAGTGATTCCCCAATCAAAGACAATATAAACTTGGTCTGACTCTCCCTATGTCTATGGTCTGACTTTGGTGTTAGAAATTCGAATACACTATGGAGTGTAGAGTACAAAAAGAACCATCTTATAAGGGGCACAAGTTGAAAAAGTGTTCTACTATTTACTGAAAATAGGTTCCAAAACCTACCACAATAGCGCTGGCGTCTGAAAAACTACGATATGAAGATAGCTGTTGCGAACGGAGTGAAGTCAGCTGAATTCAAATATTTAAAAAAATTCATGATTAGAGTAATTAGTAAAATGCCAGTATACAAAATCTCAACTATTTACGTAGTACAAAACCAAGCGGATTGGTCGGTCCTTGTTTATTTCTCCATCTTATCCTAATTAATTTTGGCGCATTTTTTTAAATTTATCCTATGCTACTGCAGCGCCATCCTTATTGGATACGTTTTTAGGGACACTTTTCATATATAGAAATGGTCCTCCTTCTCTCTACACTCCATAGAATACACGAATAATGAAAGACAAGTGTGTCCAAAGTAATCGGTGTTAGTAAAATAAACCGGTGTTTATCGGTTATTATAAAAACCGGTTTTATTTACTTTTTTCTAAAACCGGTTCACATCACTACCGGCGGGAGATCTCCCCTTTTCCTTCCACCGGCTACAGAACTAACCATTCACTAACTCCTTGGGATCAAATAATTAATGAAATCAAATTCATTTAATACTAAGGTAGAGCCACGCTCTAGTTATATTGTTGTTGTAAAACAAATCGACTCAGTTCGGCGGTCAACAAAAAAGATAGACAGGTTACACACTAACATTATTGTATTTTAAAGTGGCGCAGGTAGTACTATATCTACGTACAGTTATTTATAATGACACGTTGCGCTAACAAAAAGAGACAAATGATACGGCATACCTATCGTTAGAAAAAGATGAATATACATCATTAGTTGCGTATTGATTGCTGCTGAGCGCTCATTGGCGCGAGCGCGTGACATACCGATATGGAAATGAACACACTAGCTAGCGTCAAAGTTTACACTAGCGGTTAGTGTTGAAATAATTAAACCAATTATGAACAAAACATCTATATTCAAAATATTACTGAGACGTTTTTCTTGTCTCTAACAGTTGCCGTGTAACTTGTGCACCACCTAAAAACACAGGAAGGCATTTTTAACACGAATAACTAGAAGATTTACGCACTGTAGCGAAGGTATAGCCGCGACGCGAGAGCATGCCCGCCTGAATGCGAGTCGGGCAGTTACCTGACTTTCGTATTGCCATTTTAGAGCGAGTATGACGTATCTATACTTTAAAAACATCGGTCAACTCGATCAGAGAAGGACCACACTCTCACAGAATACCAGCGTAAAATAGCAGCTTAATACTGCTGTTTTTCGTATGGTGGGTGTAGAGAACCGGAGACCCTTTTACAAGGCATTCCGCCTTCATCTCCAGGGGTGACAACGCTTCTTTTTTATATTCTACTCAACCAGCGCTTATCTATGATCCCACCTGATGGTAAGTGGTGATGTAGTCTAAGGTGGTGAAGCGCACTGACTTAACAAAAGCCTATTCACTCTTAATCGAGGATAGATGTCTGTTGACCTTAGCATCCACTTACTATCACGTGGATTGTGTCCTCGTTCGTCACGCTTATTCTATAAAATAATGCATACCAGTGCAAGATTTCAAGACACTTACTGTTAGTTCGTTCTACATAGATCGGACCTAAAATTAATATTTGAAAGCTGAAAGTAGTCTTACTTATTTTTCATGCCATCAAGACATCAAACACCCCAGACTTCCGCGTGGCTACGAGTAAACTATCCGAAATTTCGGGAGTTAAGAAAGTGAAAATTAAAATCAAGAAAATTTTTGTCTCATTGGTGATTGCGGATGAGGGCTAATTATTCTCTGATCACCAGATGTCACTAGTTGACACTGAGGTGACAGCTTGTACACAAGATATGTAAGAAAGACAGTGTAGAAGTTGAAAGTTGTGCCTATTCACCCCATTTTACGCTAAGTCTCTATCAATATCCCCTCGGCTCTGAGCATATACATAGGGCATGAACTGTGTACCGACGGGAAATGATTAGCTTCAGGTCTTGTTTATTATTCCGCGGCGGTACTATCGGAAATCTTCATTTCACGTGTTTATAATTTTTTCCTTCCGAAATCTGGCTTTGATATCACAGCTTATCGAGCCTTAAACCCACGAGTCTGCATCGATCTTGTATTGTTTTCTCCAAAGGAATTGTTGGTGTAACTGTAAGTCACGTGGTAGAGCCATGTTAAAGCTATATTATGGTTGTAGCAGCAAATGGGTCGGCTCGACCGGGCAAGAACCACCCTCTCACAGAATACCAGCGTGAAATAGCAGCTCAATGCTGCTGCGTTTAGTTAGGTGAGTGTCGAGAACCGGAGACCCTTTTTACTAGAAACAAGGCATTCCATCTCAGTCCTCAGTGGTGACAACGCAATTGAATCTTAATCGAGAATAGATATAGATTTTTTTTTATAGGATAAGGGTGACAAACGAGCACACAGTCCACCTGATGGTAAGTGGTTGCTGCGGCCCATAGACATCTACATCTATCCTCGTTTGCGAATCAAAATGCAGATGCGCTGTCACCCGTGAGGACTAAGATGGAATGCCTCATTTCCAGTAAAAAGGGCCTCCGGCCACCTGCACTCACCAAGCGAAACGCAGAGGTAAACCTCTACTTCACGCTGGTATTCTGTGAGGTCGTGGTACCACCCCGGTTCGAGCCGGCCCATCCGTGCGACAGCAAAAGCTGCCGCGTGGCTCTACCACTGTTAAAATGTTGTTGATGTTGACTACAATGTAAATGTTAAAATACCAGGAATCAATTTTATGTAATCTGTTCTCATTAGTATTAGCAAAAATTAACGTTCATCGAAATTATTAGTGAACACTCACTATTATGCGTGTTACAATGTAAAGCCTATTGTTAATAACACCTGTGGGCAAGCGTATGAACTATGAATGTAAACATTATGAATGGGAATAAGGAAGCCATTGGGCCGCTATTTCACAGTCAATGGTCCGATTGTGGGGTATGACGCCATTGGTTTTTAAATATTTGGCTTATGAAGTGCGTCTGGATTTCAATTATCGAGGGCATTTATATATAGTTTACCGACATAAGTTTAGGTTATCGATGCCTAGCGAGAACAAGTGGTCTGGGAAAGCGAAGTATGCAAATGTTAACAAACTGGAATTACAAGACCATTCAATTCTATATTATAAATGTAAACGTGTTTTGAACTATAATTTTCATTATTTACGCTTTATTAAGCGTTTGGTCGCGACGCTGCAGGCAGGAATCACAAGAAGTGTTTGTATGATCTACAAATATTTGTTTCCGGTCTAGATGTTTGTCCATGTACAATTTGTCTTTGTAAAATGTCTTAATGTGAGATATTCCAGAAGAGTGAACGTAACTTAAAAAATATATAGATCATATTTAGGAATTAAATCAAGACGGATGTTATGCCCCATAACTAAAACAATATTTTTAGGCATATCAAAATTGATTGAAAGAAAACCCTCACAGATTTGACGAGATGTCACCAACCAAACGTAGTGGGCGTAAACAATGGTTATTTTTTCACTAAGTCAGCCTTTACTGACTTGTGTGGACAGGCGCAAATCTAGTATCATGACCCCACAGTATAGTTAATTTCTTACTCAAATCTTGCATTGAGATGAAAGAAGCGAGTGAGTGAAAAATCTGAGTTGACAAATCCTCCAAACTTACGTAGGAACTTATCTAATCTGTGTCCGAACTTTAATGTGGTGCCTGTATATAGAGTAGCATTATCACTGCCGCGATATCGAATCTGATATGGAATCGAAGTCGCCAAAATCAAGGAGACCTAGAACTTACCTTAACTCGTCGACTGTTTTAGGTATACATATTCGTCAATAACCTGGACCACCCATGTTCTGAGAATAGTACACTGACTTCATTCGTAACAATACCTTTTTTAGACGAATGAATAAAAATTCTACATTGGCCAATATTTAGCTTAATTTGTTCTTCGGCGAAGACCTTCCAAAATACTTTTTTCGTCTCAAGGTGATCGAAAAGTCGAAACCAAAGCTTAAGCTTCGTATAAACTTTTCATATGATGCGAACTCTATTTTAGAAAGTGAGATTTAAAATATTATAATTCACTATTTCAGAGCATTTAGATATTTTAATTAACTGTAGTTTTAGGCTGTAAATAAGAAAGTATATGCATAACAAGTTAAAACTGCTTTTAGTTTTCAAGACAATAATTCGATATGTTGTTTACGCTGTATAGCAACAAGTTACCGTATATAATTGCTTGTGTTCTATTTCGATGTTATTTTTAAATCCCCAAAACTGACTAGCACCTACAATATTTTCGATTTGTTTCATGGGATGTGAGAAACCTGGCGCCATGCATGGTCACTAGTAGAGTCAGGTGCAACGGTCTTCGGGCGAACGGCGCGGTGCGCGCCGCCCGGTGCCCGCGCAGTGACGCCGCGCGCGCCGCCTTGCCCACGCGCACGCGAAATCTGTATATTCGCGACACCTCGCAGCTTTGCTCTTACAAAATTTTACATCTCAACAAAAACACTCATCAAATATAGATCTGTCTCTTGAGATTGGTTCGCGTGTGATTTATCTTTAATAGGCGAAGTAACTTTATTTAAATATAATTTTTGGTTTTTATTTTATTATCATATTCATAAAATATACCATTAAATACTAAATATGTAGAGTTTGATGAACGATACCTTACCGGAATACATTCCACTTGAAGTACTTTATGCAAATCACTTCGGTTCTCTTTGTTTACTAAATCTTGATTTCGCAGTTTTTGGGTGGTAATACTTGAGTTAATAACAGGTATACAGTTTTCTTGGTTGGTGGTACGTTTAAAATTAATAGTGTTTTGTAAAGCGATGTTATCTGCTTGCTTATCTTAATATTGTGATAGTATTTTATCGGCATACTTATAAGAAGTGAATATTGGTTTCAAAATTACATAATAAATAAGACAGGAACACAATATGAAATATTTAAATTATTATTATTGTCACAGATCTATTGTTATATATTATGTTGTCTTTAAATATTATAAATCTTATTTTTATTAATACATAAAAACTTACAAAACTTTAAAAATAAAAAGGAAGAGAAAATTGGTCTTATTGGTAGTTTTAGTTTTCAGTCAACAAAAATGTATGTGATCAAAAAGCAATGCTTAAATAGGAAATCAAAATCACAACACGAAATTCAATTTTATCTAATGATAGTATAAATACGCAAAGATATAACTGGCATTGGAGATATAAAGCGATAACTGTGTTATGTTTTTAAAGTTTTATCGATAACTAGACTTTTAAGTCACGTACACCGTTACTAAAGTAACAGGTGTGTTAAAAACGGTTTATTGGTTTTCATTATTTTCAATATTTGATTAATATAACGGCTAATTCCATCTTTAAAATCTTTGTGTTATAGGTATTTAGTATAAAGTATTTTTTATGAGCCTACTTAATTACTCATACTTTAAGAATGTGACGTCAATGACAGACTACATAATATGTATTGGAAACACAGAAGTGATAAAGTTTAGTGCGCGAAGTGGAATTTAATAAGAATTAAAAAGTTAAGAACATATAAATTTGTGTTCAAGTGTGTGAAATACGTTTTAATTATGTACAACAGGCATTTATGCAGCTCTAGTATTACGTCGACATCAGCAGGAAGTTCAGAGTTACGGGTATGAATTTTTTTGTTTGTTTTTGACCTTTTTATTAGATTTTTACAAATCCTTTCAGAAATGAAAGGTAGCAGTGGGACGTATTTAGGCTGTAACTTTACTATTTCATCAACAGCTGCTATTTATTAAGTAATCTATACACTTCATCAATAATGATAGTTTTTGCTGGCGTTAACTTATAACATTTAAAGTAAAGCTTCGCAACTCTTTTATAAAGCAAACTGAGGTGAATAGTAAATACTACCATTACTTAATATTTCAGTACTTAACAACTAGATTGGCATTAGTATTAAAACTAGCAGTAATGATAAAGTTCTAAGTGTTGGTTCGAAGCCAGAGGTATTAACCCAGAATACTGATTAATCCATTCAGAGAAGAGACCCTTTTTAGGTATATCATTGAAAATACAGAGAGTACGACAGGGAAAAACAGAGGTTTAGTGATTAAATCTTAACAGATGACTGAGCTAATCTATCGAAATCACTGGTACAAGTTTCTCACTTTTCAATTGCATTATCCATTTACATAGAATTTAGCAAACATTTGTAGTACATAAGTTAACAGAATAATAGATTAGACGATCAAATTAGTATTTGTTTCATAGTAAACAAGCAGTTCTGTTGCTTTAGCTAAGCTAGCTCATAGATTTAGCGTAAACGGTTACGCTAAATCTATGAGCTAGCTTAGCTAAAGCACATATTTCAGGATTTAAGCTTTTCATCATAGCTTTTAAAAACGAGTAGGTTCTCACTCAATTCGACTATACGTTTTTTGTATGTATGTAACTCGATATTTCCGTCAAATGTATCCCGATGTCTTCATGGGTAGTTCCATATAATATAATAGGTCAGGGAAATGATTCTTCGTATTTTATATACAAATTCAAGAAATTTGTTTCAAAGTTTAATTACATTTAATTATAATATATATGTGCCATTTGGTTCGATAAGTTGTTGCCATCTTGTTGGTAGTGACATAATCCCGTTGCTGTAGAAATCTTGGGATTATTGATAAAAAAATGCGACAAATAATTTCGACAGTCCTCTCTTGATGTTAACCTAACACTACCCAAAGAATTCCGAGGAGACCGAAACAGGTAGAAATCTGAAAGTGCAAGGTCAGGACTATATTATGGTGGATGCATTAACTCTTCCCAATCAATATATTTATATAATTTGTAAAAATACCCTGAGGTTGGAAAATAGTACCTGAAGTTTCTAATTAGTCAAAATTCTAATTATAACTTTGATCTTGTGATTTTTCTTAGTCACAGAAAAGAGACAAAAATTAAACATTTTGTAAAAAGTCAGGACTTTAATGATTATTTTATTCCTTTTATTTTTAGCAGTCGGCTTTTAGTTATTATTAAAAGCTTAAAACTTTACAGTCTAAGCCACCGATATACCAACCAACGACGTATTGACTTTCTAAAGGGTTGCAAGGTAAATATTTATTAGGCCCTTTATATCTATTTTCATTGTCTTTGTGTAAGATGTCTAGTTGTTAGTCACTGAATTTCTAGTTTTCGACATTCATTACACGGAATCCATTATCTAGCGGCATTTAGTTTTTACTTTACGCCTCTATTCCGTGAATTAGTAGGCCTTTCTTAGGCAAGCCGATTCATTTACAAGACACTACCTAGTAGAAGTAGAAGTGCAATCCTACGGCATGAAAATATATTATATCTAATAGCTGAGATAATAATATTCTCTAGATCGAATTTCGGTCACGGCGCCCAATTTCAACGGAGACTAGAAATATGTGCAGGACACGATAATAATAGTGCCGGAGTGTATACGTAAGCACTAGTGCATTCTCTATTCCCTCACTGAGATTAACCGTTGGTCGGCTAACTTCCTGACACATGGTTGCTTCTGAGATTTTTTTGGCAGAAAATCTCATTAACCGATTACTACCTGAAATACAAGATTATTTTAATAACTTGACTGCAGTGCCCACCTACTTGATCTTAACATAGCTATGAACCATCATCTCGAAAAAACAAACACGAGTATGTATATTGTATAAATGTGACTTTAATTGGTCAAGTCGTTCAGAAGTTACGCGATCACTAACAGACTCATTAACGAATATATTTATAAAGATAAAGATAAACGTTACATAATATTACGATCAAAAGCTAACATATTATTATGTAAAGTTGAAGTTATCTAAAAGCCAAATAACTTAATAACTTAATATTAATAAAATAAAGTTTACAAAACCAAACCAACAAGTGTGGTTTACGGCACAGCTCTTCCGCTCCCCTTTCCCCCTGCTTGCGTATGCAGACCAGCTCAGTTCAATACTTGAACACAAGCGAAGGCATTTGCCCGGCGAACAAATAAAATGCCAACAACACGACTAGCCTTTGAAACCCGCGGGTCAGATGACAAGCTCCGGCCTCGTGTGATCGTGTGCGTTGCACTAATACAAAGTTCCCACTATTGAACTAATGATATTATGCTTTAAGATTTTGTTTATTCGTCTCACAAGTATTTATTTAGTAGTTGAGTGCAAATTTTGCAATAATGAAAATTTCAGCTCTCTTTTTTCATTACATAAGCTCCTTTACATTTTATATACTAAATGTTTCTTATTATTAGACATGATATTATTAGTTTTAATATCAGGAATTTGTTAGGTAACACAAAATGTATAGACAAAATAAATAATTTTAATCCAAGATGTTAAGAATGTAATGTTCAACAAAATAAACGTAATAAGACTGTGATTCAGCTGATCCACAGAAATCTAAATAATAAGGCACTATTATTTAGATTTCTGTGAGCTGATCCTAATATTGTACTGGAATGCATGGCATGGACTTTAATATATTGAAACGCAAGGCGTGGTATAAAGTGCTTTTTTTGGCTCTGTTGATTTAATTTTAAATGATTTATTATTAGTAATACAATTAAATAGTAAATTTTATAGATATTTCTTAAACATTTGTGCTTTGCAACTTTAATTATACGTCATTTTCATTTTGATTCGATAATTTTGTATTTGAATTTTGAACCAAAGATGCAAGATGTTAGTGATTGTTGTTAGTTTAATAATATCACATATTCATTGCAATCGAGATTTGATAAATGTAGAAATAAACGTGAAATAATATAGGATATCCTCACATCCTCATTACAGTCCTTCACAAGTCCACTGACGAACATAGGCTTCCCCCAAGGAATGTCACTAAGCATATTCCTGAGCCACCTGTATCCATTGACTTCCAGTATGTATTACCAGGTCGTCACTCCATCTAGTGGGGGGACGTTTTACCTTGTCTTCCTGACTACGGTATAGGATATAAAACAATTTATTTAATTGTTGGTAATTTTGGATATTATATAATAAAGTTTATTATATAATAAAGTTTTATTATTATTATTATTATTGTTCAATATTTCTGATGTTAAATGCAATACTCCTGCCGACACAAATATTCTTGCTTTCAAAAATGTACCTAGAGTAACGCACGGAACGCACCATGCATCTTGTACGTTTTTCTGCCTTTTTTCATAGAAATCATCATCATCATCATCATTACAGCCCTTCACAAGTCCACTGCCGAACATAGGCCTCCCCCAAGGAATACTACGAAGCACGGTCCTGAGCCACCTGCATCCATCGACTTTCTACACGTTTTACCTGGTCGTCACTCGATCGGATTGCATATATTATATGAATTTAATCTCTGCCTGCCCGATCAATATACGGCAAGATAACCAACTGTAAGTTTACCTTAGACGTAAGTTACAAAGTAGCGTTCGCCGTGATATAGGAATTATGAATGTATTTGTGAAGTTTATGAAGTGCACGGCGAACGTCAGTGCGCTACCTGTCACATTACAAAAATTATGAATGCCCCAAGGAATGCTACAAAGCACGGTCCTGAGCCACCTGCATCCATCGACGAAATCCATCCTACATTACTAGAAATATTTAATTGCAATTGTGTTTATTGACCATGTGCTCGATAGTTGTCGACACGTACACGCGGTAATTAAATGAAAATCGTGAAGAATCACGATGGCATGTTAAGTTCGCCAGCTCGCATTCCCTACACCAAAGCTATCTCAGCTACAGGCGGAGGCCTTTGCACGGTGGTAGGAGACCTTTCGCTACCGAGGTGCGCAAAAATGAATTTAAGATTTTATTAGTTTTTGATGTAGAATATTAGGGCTTAAATTAATATTTATAGGATAAGGATAGGTGACAAACGCGCCCACAGTCTACCTGATGGTAAGTGGTTGCTGTGAGTCATAGGCATCAACATCATCTATCAGTCGTGAGAACTAAGATGGAATGCCTCTTTTTCAGTAAAAAGGGTCTCCGGTTCTCTACACTTACCATACGAAACACAGTAGCGTTGAGCTGCTATTTTATGCTGGTATTCTGTGAGAGTCTTTCCCCGGTCGAGCCGACCCATTCGTGCTACGACTATATCTATACATATAATAAATCTGTAGAAAAATCGTGTCTGTAATTCTATTATATTCTAGAAAAAACAAGTCCAGGTGACTAAATAAAGGGTTCTGAAGCCAAATTAGTGGTCTTTAGAATTTTTGTCTGTCTGTCTGTCTGTCTGTGTATTCCGGATTCACGCAAAAATTACTGAACCGATTTACATGAAATTTTGTATATAGGTAGTGAGTAACCCGGGGCAACTTATAGGCTACTTTTTATCCGATTACGGAACTTCAAAAAGGAAGGTTAAGTTTTTTATTTCCTTTAGTTGTTAATTTTCTATTAAATCTTGGTTATAGGCGGGATGACTGTTGCTTTTCAAATAAATACCATATTTGTAAATAAAGTTTAAAATATAGTTGTAATCTTGGTAAAATAATTTGAAACTACACCGATTTGGTATTTAAAACAGCGCCATCTATCATCAAATGGAAAAAGTAGTATATTTTGCCTTCAGTTACTAATAAATGAAATAATATAAATAACTTGCATGTATATGATTAAATTTTTAAAATTATTAAAAAACTCTAACGTTTAGTTTTTTAGTATTTTGTTATTTTATTTTAAAAGTGTAATAATTTCAATAGATAATAGTGACATCTATCAAAAATATGAAAATTGATAAGGTATTTACTGCAATTACTAATATATAACTAAAGTGATTAAAACTGGTCTGTCTACAATTGTTGCAAAAATTTCGTTATCATGATAGTTTTATTCAAGAGATTTTTATATATGTCGTGGCCAGATCGTAGAATTGATCATATATGATAAAGTAGTCTATCATTTCGTGAAATGGTGTCGTCATTTCATAATATTTAACACTATTTGTCTATTTGATGATAAAGCATGACCAAATCAATAAATAGAAATCATTTAAAGATATTAATAACTAAACACAACGTTGCTACTTCATAATAATATGGTCATATTATGACGATATCATTAAATCGTTTTTCACCGCTAGCGGCGCTGATAGCATATTTTTTAACAGAAACAGAACTTTTAAGAGAACATCGACATCACTTTATCCCTTGATATAATAAATAAATGTTCGCTTCAATTGCTGATATTACTAGATGGTATGGTTTTGGCTTTCATTATTTCATCTAATATTAGCGCCATCTACTTACTTCTAAATAAACTAAAATGGCAAGTCATTGATAAAGTGAAATAATACATATATACGAATATACGATGTAAATAATTGAATCATTAAGATTACATTCATCCCGCGTTGGAATCAGCGCAGCAAACACTTTTTTGGCCAAAAATTCTGCGGCCTGTGCCGATTAGTAACATGTATGTAAGCTGCCATTTTTTTAGTTTTCATAGGGCAATATATGCAGTTTTTATTTCATTCGTGTTTTCGGGTATGTTACTTTTTGTTTTCACTCTACCGTAAATATTATGGCTTGCAAATCTCGTCTTTGAACTTAGAACTCCTTATCGTCAGCCTATCAAAAGTCCACTGAAATGAACATAGGCCTCCCCCATAAATTGTCAAGTAGCTGGATATTTGCTATAGTTGCCACGCTTGGTAGGTGGGTTGGCAACCGCAGCTATTATTATTTTGATCTGTAGTCAAGAAGATGATGCAGTCCATTCCATCTCCAGTTTGTTTTCCTATGTCACCTCTTACGACGGACGAGACGATATGAGGTGGTGGATTTTCTTTCACCGCCACAACAGGGCGAACATTTTTCTACTCCCGTTCATGAGTGTAGTGATCCTCACGTTCATTGTGAATAATATTTATAAGGAATAAAACTAATTTGAAGGATTCTATCGCCTTTAATTTTAACTTTTTAAATTCCCGATGTTTTGGGCACTTTACAGCATCCATGGTCACGGGTGGAGCGAGAGAACTGAGGTGTTTGACGACCTGATGTCGTAGTTAAAATAGAATAGAATAAATGCAGTAGTAGTTTGAATTTAATTTTATTAATTATGAGGTTCTTAGCAGATGGTAGCACTCAGCCATCTTCCCTATTAAAATTAGGATATTTTAATTTCAATAACCTCGCGAATCATCATTGGTAGGATTCGGTGTTCTATTGCAAGGATTTGTTGTCTATCAGATCCGATTTAATGGTTGGGACGATACTAAACATGTTGACATACTTGACTTCCCGGAGCTTCAGTGCTTATGATATGTTCTTTTACTCGGAACTTTCATCCAAGATGCGTAAAAAAAAACCCGTAACATTAGTTTTAATCCATGTGTAGTATTCATTATTATGGAACCTTAGAATAATAACAATGTTATTATTCTAAGTATGGAACTGTATTTATGAAATTTTCAAATCTAATCGAAGTAAAAAAAAATCTACATCTATTTTATGGTGCCAATCAATATTAAATAGGACCAATGATATGAATAAAATGTCTCAAATAAACATTATATTACTTTGTTAAAACTAAATTAACTTTAACTATGAATAAATGTAAATAATAATAATACATTTTGATGTCAAGACTATTTACCTTTCTTATGGATACATCGGAATCGGAAGACACGCCCGATATAAAAAATTATCTAAGAAAAAAATAGTGGGTGTTATTAGACATATATATTCACGTGTTTCTGTAGCATGTAAGCAATCATCTAGGTCTAATAGCATTTTAGAATGAAAAAAATATTTGACAGACATAGAGACAAGACACCGAGGTGACTCAAAAAGTGATCGAATTTTTCTAAATTTGGCACGGAACAGCTATTTAATGATGTTCCTAAATTAAAGCGCACGCGCGCGAAGCCGCGGGTAAAAAGCTAGTTACTAATATAGCTGCAGAACTGATCTACCACTTAAAAATTCCTTAACAAACTAATTCCTTTGTAGAGTCTGCGTGAGTTAACATCAACATCATTTACGATTACACTACTTATTCAAAAAATACCTTAAATTTTTAAGAAAGTACTTTGTACATTTCTTAATATTTTTTAAAGTTTTAAGGAATGTACAAAGCTGATTTTCTTCTCTTGATAGTGAACTCTGTAAGAATGCAGTAATTAAGACGTGTTTTTATAAGATCTTGCGTTTAAAAAGTGGACTGCAAAAGTAAAGCATGCAACGGTCCTTAACCCATTTTGAGTGTTTTTCTGCCTTTTTTGAAATAATTAAAATGATTTTTTTCATAGAAATAGGGTGACAAACGAGCACACAGACAACCTGATGGTAAGTGGTTGCTGTGGCCCATAGACATCTATATCTATCCTCGATTACGTATCAAAATGTAGACGGGTTGTCACCCCTGAAGACTTAAGATGGAATGCCTCTTTTCCAGTAAAAAGGGTCTCCGGTTCTCTACACTCACCATACGAAACACAAGGGCGTTAAGCTGCTACTTTACTCTGGTATTCTGTGAGAGCGTGGTTCTTCCTCGGTCGAGCCGACACATTCGTGCTACAACCATAACATATCTGCAGCTTGGCTCTACCACGTAAAAATGTGTGTATGTAATGATGTAACGCCTCACAGCACGTACCTAATTATCCTGGCTTTCTATACAATTCACGCAGACTCTACAAAGGAATTAGTTTGTTAAGGAATTTTTAAGTGTTAGATCCGTTCTGCAGCTAATATTAGTAATATAGTCGTAGCACGAAATATAGTCGTAGCACGAATGGGTCGGCTCGACCGGGTAAAGACCACGCTCTCACAGAATACCAACGTAAAACAGCAGCTTAACGCTGCTGTGTTTCGTATGGTGAGTGTAGAGAACCGGAGACTTTTTACTGGAAACGAGGCATTCCATCTTAGTCCTCACGGGTGACAACGCATCTGCATTTTGATTCGTAATCGAAGATAGGTGTAGATGTCTATGGGCCACAGCAACCACTTACCATCAGGTGGACTGTGTACTCATTTGTCACCCTTATCCTATAAAAAATGTAAATGTTCAGAGGTGACCACGCATCTGTAACCTGCATTATTTGATGTTAACCGCAGGTATCCAAGGGCTGTAGTAGTCATTCAGATAGACTTCGTTTGCAGTTCATAATTTTATAAATAACTAATGGTTTTTATGTTTATGCGTATTTATTTTACTTTCAAATACATTGTTTTACTTTTTGACACTTAGGAAGAAATCCAAAAATTTAGGTTCTTATTTCACTAAAGTTGAGCAATTGTATTTATATGCCTATTATCTAATAAACGACACATTCCGTATCGATACCTTTGAGTCCATACCTGTTTTGTTAAGACATTGAATTATGTTATTAATTTGTTAGGCACAACTCGTAACCGTTTCGACTTTATTTATTGTCATTGGTTGGTCACGTTTACATTTAAATGCGGCAAATTTTAAACATTTTCGCTTATGTATTTGTTGGTATTGAAATGTCTACCAATTTCCGGGGGCGTTGCCTCCTCGCTGTCACCGGGATGATTAATTAGCGACAACCGGTCTGGGTGTCCGGAGTGTACGTGTTAGATATATATATATATATATATATATTGTTTGTGTACATATAGTATGTTTACAATCTTGTGGAATTTATACTTTTGTGCTAGCCAGACACCGCTGAAGCGAATTTAATAATCCAAGTAGAAATTGTAATGATAAAATTTTATAAACACAAAACTACTTTGCATTGTTTCGTGGCCTAATATGACAGAAATTTGCAAAGCTCCGTTAACACAACCGCAGAAGGCAACAAACGTATCTGACTTTGAACCGCACCAGTAGCTAAATACCGCAAGCTTGTTTAAATTCATCTCGCGATAGTTTGCTATGGCAACTTACTATCTTGTGATTTATTTTCTTTTTTATAGGGAATTCTACTTATTTCTACTTCTTCAGCTTAAAATAGATTCACTGCCGGCCATAGTCTATTCCAACAATACCCCTGGTAAATTTATCTTGAAAGCAATTATTTTAGAAATTTAGACTTCATAAAAATGAACTGTGTTTTTTATTAATAAATAAATTAAACAGACAAAACAGACAATAACAGACTTAATGTAGTACTACTTAGACTAGTTCATACGTTACTTTGTTAGATAAGGTTATTAGAAGAATGCTTTAAATTCAGGTGTATTGTGTATATGTAAATGTTGGGTTCTATTCAGTTTATGCAAATAAAACTGAATACCGTAAACACGAAAGTCAAAAGAAACGGATAGCAGACATATTTCGCAAGATAAATGAATAAGATCGAAGTGACAGGCGGTATTTACTCGTATATATCTGGCGTCGTGCTTTACGATGTCTGCGGTATTCCTTGATTGTATGTTTGTTACGAGATTTCACTTGGATGTTTATGGACGCTTGGGTACGTGAACTGGTGAGAAATGTTATTTTTTAAAATCTATCTCCTAGATTTAAGATATTGTTAGTAATTGTTGATTACGCTAAGGAAAATAATTACAAAATGGTATAACTAAGCTGAATATACTTATATTTTATTTATGTGATAAAGCATGTTTTGTGAACATTTATGCAAGGATCAAGTAATTGGTCCTATTCGAAAAATCTACCATGCCATCAGTCTGTTTTCGATAATACATACAAGTAACTTACCTACTAGCGTAGAACATAATTAATATAATTATATATCCATATTATAAAATTAAATGAAAATGAAAATGAAACTAATTTCCAATGACCAGGATGTTATTATATTAATATCCAGATCGAATTTCGGTCACAGCAGTCAATCAGAACGGAGACTCACCATCTGCGCAGGACAGGATTATAATGCACGAGTGTGTGCGCAAGCACGGGTGTATTCTCTATCCCTCATTCTCATAGTTTGATGGGAAGGCAATCCGGCGTGACTGAAAAGAGATCAGGCGCAGGTCGAACTGGAAAAGGCTTTACGTGCTCTCTGAGAGACAGAGTTGAAACACCAACAACTTCCTGCTCCGAGCTGCGATTGAGAATTTCTTGAGAGAAAAACCCAATAACTGATTTTAATCCGACCCGGGATCACATGATCAGCAGTCGCGACCTCTAGCCAACAAGGCAGTCATTACAGTTATAATAAGCCAGTAGCACAAGGTAGATACATACATAATTTAAAATTAAAAATTTTGTACAGCAGACTTCAATATAAGTTATTAAGAATAACTCAAAAACTATTAGTCTGACGTTGATCAAATTCATATGGGACCACACGAGAAGTGCCAGCTTTCAAATAAAAAAAGAATCATCGAAATCGGTTCACCAGTAAAAAGTTATGAGGTAACACACGTCGAATTGAGTACCGTCTCCTTTTTGGAAGTCGGCAGAAAATATATTTACGCGAATGCTACACATTGAATAAAAGTAATTTTACGGATTTCATTGCGTTTTATTTGACCTTATATTTATATATTTTTTCTATCTTTTCATTCTTTTAAAAAAGTTACCCCCACACTAGGATTTTCTCCTGTATCGTGGAGGCAGTTTACAAACACAAATTGCACAAGGACAAACATCCAGACCCGTCACAATTATTTGTAGGCCATACAAATACTTGTTCCGTGCAGGATCCAAACCCGCGCCCCCCAGCGCAGCAACTCATTGCTAAGCCACTGCGTCACGGAGCCGTCAATTTATATTTTAATCCCACCAAAAACATAAATATGAAAAGGGGGCCAAGTTCGGTACAAATCACGTTCGGAGTTTCCGACATTAGCGGATTAAAGGGTTGTAATCTGTATGGGAGTCGAGTTTCATAGCAGTTGCATAAATCAGACGATCTGTAGGAATGTACAACGTTTTCTGAACTACTATTGAGGGCGATAGCAGGCTTAGTAAGCGTAGATCTGACCTTCTGATAATGCAGCCTGTCACGTCTCTGAAATTTAGATTCCAGCTTTTTTTTTATATTCTACTAAGCCAGCACTTATCTACGATCCCACCTGATGGTAAGTGGTGATGTAGCCTAAGATGGTGAAGCACACTGACTTAACAAAAGCCTATTCACTCTTGCCTTGAAGACACCCACACTGTAATCGGATAGAAAGACAGATGCTGGCAACTTATTCCACTCCTTTGCTGTACGCATGATAAACGACGTGGCGAACCGTTTGGTTCGAATGCGTGGTAAGTCAACAACGAAAGGGTGGAGACTGGCCGAACGTCTGGTTGTCCGATGGTGGAAGGGAGAGGGTGGAATTAAATTATGTAATTCCTGCGCACACTCTCCGAAATGCATCCTGTAGAAAACCGAAAGGCTGGCTATTTTTTTTTTACTAAATTCGGGTCACCAATAAGCCTCTTAGCACGCCTTTCCATTGAGTCCAAAGATCCTAGGTGGCATTTTGCAGCACCAGCCCATATATGGCAGCAATACTCCATGCACGACCGGACTTGCGCTTTATATAAAGTAAGCAGCTGTCCCGGCGTGAAGTATCGCCGCACCTTCGCAAGGACTCCCAGCTTCCTTGCCACTGCTTTGGCCTTGGACTCAATGAACCACCCGAAATTCAAATTTGAGGATATTTCAAACCCTAACAACTGAGGCGGTCGGTATATTTCAGTGATACATTTCGGAAAGAAGGAGTCAAGGTGAGCTGGCTCCTTTTTGCAGTGAAGAGACACGCTTGTGTTTTGGAGGCGTTGAACTTCACAAGATTGGCATCGCCCCAATCGGAGACTGCCTGTAATGTGAGATTCACACGCTCTACCATAGCTTCTCTTTCGGACTGGATTTGATCCCAACTGGCCCGAGGACTTGGTTGCTATCTGTCAACAACTGTGCTATCGTCTGCATACCCATAGATACCGGGAATAAGCAGATTATTTATATGCAGCAGGAAGAGAGTTGCGGAGAGAACGGACCCCTGAGGAACACCGGCGTTAGTCGCCATAGGATCGGATGAGCAGCCATCGACGACGACCCGGAGAGACCGTTCACTCAGAAAGTCCTTTACCCATTCAGTCAGACCAGGGGATAAGCCGTACGCTGGAAGCTTACCCAAAAGGCTATTGTACCAAACTTTGTCAAAGGCCTTCGAGACATCAAGGGAAACAGCAAGTGCTTCCCCACTGTTCTCGAGTGCCTCTCCCCATACGTGTGTGGCATACGTTAGAAGGTCCCCAGCTGACCGATTTCGGTGAAACCCATATTGCCGGTCACTAAGGAGGTCATTCTGTTCTAGGTATGCCATTAAGCGGGCATTCAGTATACGCTCCATAATCTTGCAGAGTATGGAGGTAATTGACGATAATTGGCAGGGTCGGCGCGGCTGCCTTTTTTTGGAACAGGCTGCACGTTGGCCAGCTTCCAGGATTTTGGCACTATTCCAGTACTAAATGAGAGGCGGAACAAGCGTGTCAACACAGGAGACAACTCAGGTGCACAAGCCTTTAGGACTATGGTTGGTATACCATCTGGTCCACTAGCTTTATTCACGTCTAGACACCGCAAGGTTTTAAGAACCTCCTTATTCGTTATACGAATCTCCGACATAGAGGTCCCGCAGTGAGGTAATTTTGGTGGAACATTGTTGCCACTGTCCAGACGTGAATTGTAGGCAAAGAGAGACGCGAACAAGTTCGCTTTCTCCTTAGCCGTATGAGCCAGTGTACCATCCGGTTTTACCAATGGAGGCAGTGTAGGCCGACAGAAGTTTGTCTTGACCGCTTTGGCGAGAGACCAAAAAGCTCTAGTGCCGGATGGTCTGGCAGAGAGTTTTGCGCCAATATGTTTAATGCGATCGAGACTAGCTTTCCGTAATGCTTTTTTGTAGGACTTGGCGGTCTGGTTGAATGTTCTCTTCTTGGAGCTAATATCCGGAGCTTTGCGGTTTCGAGCGTCAACCCAGGATAGGTTCAGCGTTTAACCATGGGCGAGCTTTGCTACCGGTGGGAGCGTCAGAGAAGGGGATAAAGTACTCCATAGCTTGACGCAACACATCCGTTATCGCAACCGCGCAGCTCGACGGATCCGCAGAAGAGAAACAAACCTCCCGCCAAGGATAAGATGCAAAAAAGTGTCGCATCTCATCCCAATCAGCTGACTTATACCGCCAAATTCGTCGAACACCTTGGGACCCGTAATCAGGTGGAGAATATGACGATACAGATTTCACCAGACAGTGGTCAGATGTACCCAAAAGGAGAAGTAACCTGTACTTCATATCTGTCTGGTTCGGTAGTCAGCAGAAGGTCCAAGCAATTTGCTGTGTGACCGTCTACATCGGGTACCCTAGTCGCCACCTTTACCATCTGAGAAAGACCTAGCGTCAAAGCAAAATTCCACGCTTCTCTTCCAGCATGTTCGGTCATTTGGTATGGGAACAGCCAGTCTTGGTGACAAGCGTTAAAGTCCCCCAGAAAAACCAACTGTGCAGTAGGATACCGATTAAGGGCCACGTCAGCAGCCTCACTAAGGTGATCAAATAACCGTGTTGTCTCCTGGTCACCGCTGTGCGATCGATAGACACAGGCATAAAGGATTTTATCAATACCTGTATCTACCATCACCCAGATTGTCGAAAAAGTGAGGTCTTTAAGGTGACAGAGACGCTGGAAGCAGATGTCATTGCGGACGTACACACATACTCCGGCACGTGGATGGAATTTGTGCTCCAGGGAGAATCCAGGATAATCAAGGTACGCCGCACTCAACGGACATCCAATTTACGTCTCTGTCAAGAAAAGTAGGTGCGGCTTTTCAGTCTCAAGATGGTGATGGACTGCGCTGAGATTAGAGTGCATTCCTCGAATATTAGTGAGGTGCACTTTTAGTGAGAGGACGTGCAACCGCTGTTTAACACTACTTTTCTTTTTTATGTTCATATTATATGTTGAGAGTGAATAAGGATGGAGAATGGTAGCTGAGCGAGGCGTTGCATTAGCAACCAAACGATACTATCAGAGTTACTGTGCCCATGGGAGCTTGATCTGGAGACTGCGGGGACGCCCGAACCCCCCCAGAGATCGCCATCGGGTCCTCTCACCCGGTCGCTAACCGGCACGATGGGGCCACCCTGGGATTTTTCGCCAGTTGGCGGGGCAGCCTTTCATGAGTAGCTAATTCACTAATTGGGGCCCCAACTACCTGCGGTCGGCCAGCGGAACACCGTGCTTCGGATCCCGCTACCCTCCACGACCAAGCACCCGACACAGCAACAACTGACGCTTCGTACCCGGTTTACATACACAACGCTACTGTTCAGACCCATTCTCCATATGGCTTCACCAAGCATCATGCCGGAACACGACAAAGTCATTTGGCGGCAAGACTTTGCATTGGTGGGTGGTAACCGAAAAGCCAGCGGCCGAAACCTACCACCGGAATCGATGCTGCTCGTTTAGCACTACCCGGGGGGCACGTGTAGGGTGTCAGATTTCAAGTAGTTCCTACGGACGCGAGTAGCCTCGCCCCCCAAATGCTATGCTATTTTTGCTATGTAATGAATGAATGGATGAGTTAAGGTGAGATCTATAACTGGGATCAATATTTTTTGGCCTGTATTTTTTTAAAGGCAATTTCTTCAGTTCTTTTTCGCATAATGATGTTGTTAATGTTATGAAATATATAAAAGTATTTAGTTACTTGAATTGATCTCTGTCATTCATATTCTAATTCAATTTCACGGGCAGTACATTGATGCCACTTTTATAAAAATTTCGTGGATGCAATGAATTTTAAAATCACTTCAAAAAAAGAAGATTTACAATGTGACTCTATGTTTTTTTTTGTATATATGTTACGCCATATCTTCGTCTATTGTGAACCTATTTCGATGATTATTTTTTATTAAAAAGGTTATACTTTGAGGGTAGCTTCATGTAATAATTTGAACAAAAATCCACCCCTAAAGTGGGTGGCAAAATGGAGGAAGACATTTTTAATGTAACTGTTTTTATATAAATATCGTTATAATTCAAACGGCTAATCGTAAATTATGGTTCGATAGGGATACATAGTAATTTGTCGCATTAGATGACACTTGCTTTCTTCTGGACAATTTCGAAAGCACATCTCATTTGCTCCTATGTGTACATGGAGCGCTTCGACCCATTGCATGAAAGACCATAAGTAAATACCGGGCTAACAGGATATTGTTTAGATCGAAATTTATGTACGTATCCTTTTATGTGCCCACTATGGTCGGTAAATTTTATGTTTTTCCGATTAATATTTTAGTTCTAAAACATTTTATGTATTAGATATAAATTTGAGACACTAACAACTACTTTATACTGACTTTAAACAGAACATAATATTACCTACTATTCTGTTTATTAGATATATTTTGTATTCAGACCAAAAATAAGTGATTCTTTTCAAATTTTTACTAAAAAAATATTATGTACCTACCACGTTTTTATTCATATTCTTAAATTGTCCAATCCAATTCAAAGCTATATTCAAAATTTCAAGTCTCTAGCTAATTGGTAAATTCTCGAAATTTGAGTTGCAAGATTCCACCCGGAACGATAGATAGACAGACAAACAAGAAAGTAACTTAATAAAAACGTGGTGAAATAAAGATAGACCGAGCGCTGCTGCCTACATTTCAAGTAACGTAAAAACTACCCTCAACCCGTAAAATGCCTTTGCTGGACGCACACATACGTTACAGCCATAGTATAAAGACACCCTCTCTTTATACTATGTTACAGCCTATCAAAAGTCCACTGTTCAACATGGACACCTCCATACCAATGGATTACCTCATAGAGGAGATATTTACCATAGTTGCAACGCTTGGCAGACGGGTTGGGAACCGCAGTTTTTTAATTTTATAGTTTATTAAGAAGACGCCGCTGCTGCCCATCTTCTGGTTTGTTTCCCTCTGTCGTCTTTTATGACACCCACGGGATGGTTTAGGGTAAAACATGTGGTTGGTTGCAAATCATTTTAGATGCATATGTGTATATAAATGCGTGTTCTTACAATAACTTCTTATAATAGGTTGAATGAGTTATGTTGCATCTTCGTGTCACTTGAAATGTGTGTCTTTCTTTCTTTGCTAGTCTGAGATTTTGTATAATTTTATTTTAAAAATCGTAGAACAAAACGGAAAGTATCACGAATGTGCAAAAAATCATCAGTATATAAATAGGCCGTTTATTATCATTGTAAAAGCCTAATTTATTTTATTGATTTAACTCCCAAGTATGTTTTGCAATAAATATTGAAGTATTGTCAAATTTAAATAAAAATCAAATTTTCTTGCAGCTAACTTTAATGTAATATTAGATGACTTTTTTATATACGGGGGAGGATGACAACCGAAGACATAGTCTACCTAATGATAAGTGGATGCTGTGGCCCATATACACTTTCATCTGTCTTCGATTAAGAATCAAAATACCGATGCGTTTTCACACTCACCACCTGAGGATTAAGGTGATGCCTCGTTACTAGTAGAAAAAGTACCGGTTCTCGCCACTTACTAAACGAAACAGCAGATTATGCAGATATTTTACGCTGGCACACGGTGAGATTGCCAGTGATGACTTACGGATCTGAGACGTGGTCCTTCACTGGTGGCCGTATGAGGAAGCTCAAGGTCGCTCAGCGAGCTATGGAGAGGGTTATGCTCCTCGGGGTTTCTCTGCGTGATAAATTTAGAAATGAAGATATCCGCAGTAGAACCAGAGTAACCGATATAGCCCAACGGATTAGTAAGCTGAAGTGGCAATGGGCCGGCCATATAGCTAGCTCGAAGAACCGACAACCGATGGGGAAGAAAGGGGCGAGGCCTATGTTCAGCAGTGGACTTATGAAAGGCTGTAATGGTGGTGATGACACGGTGAGAGTGTGATCTTTTCCCGGTTGAAGTGATCCATTCATGCTGTTGTATTATACAGCATCTCTTCGGCTTTATCATTAACCAAAAAAAATATGAATAATTAGTTCCATCTTTATTTTTCATTTTGTATTTTAATCAACGTTATATATTAATGCAAACATTCCGTCCTCCTTAATTAAAGACGGACTGTTTTAAGTCAGCTCGGCATTAGATTTCCGGCGGGACTAATTTAGTTTCGTGGCCGGGTTTCGATCTATGTAATCTCTACTCGTGTACCCTAATTACCTATTTCATGAAAGAGATGCCTAAAATTTGTTTTTGATTAGTAATTTAGATTTGGTTAGTAATATATGTACTAAGAATAAGTAGATGGAAGTATCTGAAATAATTCATTGTCCTCCCTGTATTTGTTTAATGAACTTTTAGTAATATACCATAAACAATATTAAAAACAAATGTAGGTACTTAAAGAGTTTGAAAAATATATAATTGCAGATGACCGGGTTTAGTTTGGGACTTTTATATTAGTAACAGATTGATTATAAATTGAATTTATTCATTTATTATCTTTTTTATTCTGTATCGGTTGCATATCATAACGCATGCTTGCTTATATTGCGTTTTTTTAGAATAAGGATGACAAACGCACACACAATCAGATAGTATGTGGACGCCGTGGCCCAAAGACATTTTCATCTAACCTCGATTAAGGATCAAAATGCAGATTCGTTGTCACACACATAGTCTCTATATTCATCATAAGAAACACAGCAGCATTAAACAGCTATTTTACACTGGTATTCTGTCGGAGCGTATACGGTTGATCCGACACATTCGTGCTACAACCACAATACATATAGCTGCAGCATGGATAACAAATAGTATTGTATTTAGCATATTATATCCTATAGTCGTATAATCATATATACATATGTATAAGCGAAATACCAAACCGACTGACTGACTCATCATGAGATCTCTAGAACTATACACCCGATTGACTTGAAATTTAGTATAGTTACTCATTTCACAATGTAGACGCGCGCTAAGAACAGATTTCACAATAAACCCATAAAAGAAATGTTAATAGGTTCTGCAAAAAAATATTATCATGCGCTTAGTGAAGATAGCGGGTATCAGCTATATTTAAAAAAAAGAATTTCAAAATTAACTTTCTTACGTTAAAATTATTTATATATTGTAATAAAAGATTGTGTAAAGTACAATTAGAACAGCACCTATATATAGTTCAATAGAGATCGACTTAACCGGAACTTGTACGTTGTTAGCTCGTTTCGACATACTCTAAACCGTGCTCGTTATAACATCGCATGCCACTTGGAAGCGCGTTAATCGGTTCCTGACTAGCAGATTTTTTACTCAGACAATAGCGATTTCGACGAGTTCGACAGTGATTGAAAGTAGCAAGATAATCGATTTTTTGTTAGAGACATACCCAGTCTCTTTCATTGAATATTGGCAAAAGCGAACTGATTTTTTCCTCTGAAAGAAAAAAAAACAATACATGGCACTGTAGTTCGTTCGCAAAAGCGCTTGAAATTTTAAAGGTTCATGCCTATACTGACATCATACATAAATTACACAAAATGTTTTTTTTTAATAGCAACAGTGGTGCGAAATGGAAATAAAATGATAAAATTAAATATATATATTGAGTACTAAATAATTAAAAATTAAAAATTTTGTACAGCTGACTTCAATATAAGTTATTAGGAATAATTCAAAAAATATTGGTCTGACTTTGATCAAATTCATATGGGCGACATGAGAAGTACCAGCTTTCAAATAAAAAAAGAATTATCGAAATCGGTTCACCCAGTAAAAAGTTACGAGGTCAAACACATTTTTCTATGTGGCTAAATGTAGTATTAAAATATTTATTTATCTCTATATAAAATAAATAAACTATACAAGTATAACCTATACATACATATATACAAATATATACATATTAATATTTAATATACTCATATAAATAGTACATATGAATAACTATGAATAAATACGTCTGTTAACAATATAAATTACATGGATGATTCATGTAAGAAGCGTTGTCTTAGATCCCTTGTCTTAGACCCACCACCTTTTTTAATGTTTAATATGACAAAATATGTGTACATAAATATGTTACATATTAAAACTTGTAAACTCACACGTCAAAACCTATAGGGTACTTCCCGTTTACCTGGAATCATGAATATTGGCAGGAATCAAACTCTTACAACACAATTAAAGGAAAAATCCTAATGTAGCCGGGGAATTGCAATAACCGCCACGATTGACAAGCGGTTTGGCGACCACAGTTTCTGGCAGCTTTGTCGCTGCTTCTTATTGTAGATCTGGATATTTTTATATGGCATATACGAGATATCCATTGTATACGATTTATGATTAGGTCTGTGAGCTAATTTAACATTTAAGCTCGAATAAAAATGTTAACGACATTATAACAGTGGGAAACAACTTTAGAAAATTATGCCCCTAATGTGATTGTAATGATAGAGTTTCTCATGTCATTGCAAATATTACTTGATATATATTTATGTTTTTATGGCTTTCCCACATTAAAATACTCACCAAAAGTTTGTAATAATATGTGTACAAAAGTAACTTTATAATATTAATAATAAAACAACGTAAACGAGAAACGTAATGATAAAACATAAGGCCGATTTCACTTTTTATTAAAAGTTAAATTATTCGTTTAAATAAGTACATTTAAATCTTCATCTCACAACTTGTCACTCTTAGGGATAGAATTTTTTTCTTGAAATTTATATGGGACAGCCCCTGAAGCATAAACCTTTTTGATAAATAATAATCACCTCAATGAATGAATGACACGACCGTGTAGTGGCGGTGCAAGAATATCCACCAAGTCATATCAGCATATGGGCAGCAGCGTCTTCATAATAACAACTAAAAAAAACCTGTGGCTGCTAACCCGCTTGCCAAGCGTGGCAACAATGGCAAATAAATATGAGGCAATTATGGGGGAGGCCTATGTTCAGCAATGGAATTAATAGGCTGTTACGGCATGGAATATTGAACCTACTTGTTTTTTTAAAGCGTTACCCCACACGTGGATTTTCTCCTGTATCGTGGAGGCAGTTTACAAACATAGATTGCACGAGGACAAACATCCAGACCCGGAACAATTATTTGTAGGCCATACAAATACTTGTTCCGTGCGGGATTCGAACCCGCAGCCCCCAGCGTAACAACCCATTGCTAAGCCACTGCGCCACGGAGCTGCCTTTTTATGAACTCAGTTAAAAAGCTATTGCTACATAATCGAAGATTAGGCAAATAACAATTGCTTTTGTTTGAGAAAATGTGTGTCGTATCAAAATATTTTATTTTACACTAAAACAAAGTGTGTCCATTTCGATGTTTAATTAACACGTGCTATTATTTAAGAATCGAAATTGTGAGACGTGAGATATCATTTTGCGATAGTTTGTCGGCTTAATATATTTTGATTTCTTATATTTACGCGAACACTACACATTTAAATAAAACTAATTTTACGGATTTTATCGCGTATATTAACTTATTTTTATCTTCCCGACGTTTCGGGTGCTTTCCAGCACCCGTGTTCACGGGGGACTGAGGTGTTTGATGTCCTGCTGTCATAGTTAGCCCGGCTACCTTCAGTTTTTTAATATTAATTTTTGGTTCGATTTACACAGAATGAGCTTACAGTATCTTGAGGTCTAGCAGTGGTATACTTGGGTTTGAATTTGATTTTATTAATTATGGGATCCCAAGCAGATGGCAGCACCCATCCATCTTCTCTATTGGAATTAGGATGTTTTTTAATTTCAATAGCCTCGCCAATCATCCTTGGGAGGAATCGGTGTTCTTTTGCGAGGATTTGTGGTCTATCAAATCTAATGTAATGGCGGGGACGATCTTGAACATGTTCACAAACTGCAGACTTCCCGATACGTCGGTGCTTCACGTCAGCTATATGTTCTTTAACACGGGTTTTTATAGATCTTTTTGTTTGTTCTATGTACGAGAGACCACATTCACAATCCAGCTTGTACACTCCTGCATCTTGTAGAGGGATATGACACTTGACGGATGGTAAAAATTGACCAATCTTCTTCAGCGGCTTGAAGTATGTTTTAATGGAAGCTCGCTTCAAGATGTAGCCAACCTTGTCTGTGACTCCTCTGACATAGGGTAGTACAGCAGGCACACGCTCGACTGTGGCTGGCTTCACTCGGTCACTGTGACGTAGGCGCGGGACCCGAAGCTTGTTGTCTTGCAGCACTTGCTCGACGTGCTGAAGCTCGGCGGCCAGATGTTTTCTGTCACAGATCCCTCGTGCTCTCTGAAACAAAGATTTTCCCACGGTAGCTAACTGTGAAGGATGATGGTGCGAATCACCATTTAAATATCGGTTGGTATGGGTATTTTTTCGGTACACAGCATGACCAATAGTGTTATCAGGATTTCGGATGACTAAAACATCTAGGAAAGCTAAAGTATTGTTTGCCTCTAACTCCATTGTGAATTGTATTTTAGGGTTTATGGAATTAAGGTGGTTTAAAAATGCAGTTACTTTGTCAGATGGTAAAATTGTGAAAGTATCGTCTACGTACCGCTTGTAGAATCTTGGATTTACAGGAGCAGTAAGAAGGGCTTTCTCCTCAAAGTCCTCCATGAATATGTCGGCGACTACGGGAGATACAGGTGAGCCCATTGCCACTCCGTCTACTTGCATGTAGAAGTCTTCTTTCCACAATAAATAGCCAGATGTATGGCAGTGTTTGAGTAATACTGCATATTCTGTGGGCATGTTGTTATCTTCTAGCTTTCTAGTAACAATTGAGATGCAGTCTTCAATAGGTAGGCATGTAAATAGTGACTGAACATCAAAACTGACCATAGTTTCATTGTCAGCGAGATGTAGGTCTTTTATCTCACTAACAAAATGGTATGAATCCTTTGTGTGTGCTATGGTATGTCCTCTTAGTGGTGACAGTATTTTTGCCAAGTGTTGAGCCAACTTATAAGTTGGTGAATCGATCTGGCTTACTATAGGACGTAGTGGAGCGTTTGGTTGGTGTATTTTCGGTAACCCATACAATCTCGGTGGTTTGGCACATGATGGTATTGTCGAATTCACGTCGAGATCTAATTTTTCGGAGTATTTCTTTATTAAATCAGTAGTTGTTTTAAGTGTATTAGTTGTAGGGTCTATTTTGACCTTTTTGTATGTACTTACGTCCGATAAAAGTTGTTGTTTTTTGAAATTATACTCTGACGTGTCCATTATTACCGTAGCATTTCCTTTATCCGTGCGGAGAATCGTGAGCTCTGGTCTGTTGCATAAGTACCCGAAACGTCGGGAAGATAAAAATAAGTTAATATACGCGATAAAATCCGTAAAATTAGTTTTATTTAAATTAATATATTTTGTTCAATTCTATATCTGCTGATTATGAAGAACGATATTAATCGCAGCGAAAATGAGTGGAGAGGAACAGATAAGACCTACAAGTTGCCAAGATTTATGATATAAGAAGTAAAAGAGGAAGGATAGGTGATGAAGACAAGTGTTTAAAAATGGACCAAAAATCATTGCCATACTTTTTAACGAAGTTAGCCTTTGCATACTAGTAAATAGGAAAAACATTCGTGGCTTTTCAAACTAAGCTGAAGATGGAATGGGTTGGTGTAGTGGAATTATCTGCAGAACGGACACGACGTGGGAGTCACCTTGTTACTAACAATTGCATTTCATATAAGTATTGAACGTCAAATTATTGAAGTAATAAGTGCCACATTAATTTTATTATATGTATATACTAGATACTAAAATATGTACTACGAATACGAATAGTAGGTACATATTATTTCAATACGTCAAACGGAGTGTGATGTAGACAATAACATACATGCTCGTACTTCGCAGTATTCCGAATGACCTATTTTTATAATTTTTTTTACGATAGCAAAGAGATTTTGAATAAGCCATTTAATCTACGATAGAAAAGGTATTACGTGTTGTTCTTGTGTATGATTTTCTAGCATATTACATCCCTGTAGGCCCAATAAATAACTACAAATGATTTCAGATCGATTATTTTACTTAACTAGGCAATATTATAACAAGGCAATAATAGCCAAAGTATTTGACAGTGTTCTCGACTCTCGCTTCAGTGAATACATGAAGATACACGACTCACAGTTTGGTTTTCGCCTGGGACTATCCACTGAGAGTGCTATTTTTGCATTGACACTGTCAATATGTCAAATATTACACTGACAGAAAAACACCCGTGTATGCTTGTTTCCTGGACCTTTCAAAAGCCTTTGACCTGGTTTCCTACAATGTTCTGTGGGGTAAGTTTTGGGAGGTGGGAGTTCCTGCTTCATTAGTGTCTACGTTATCTATGTGGTATGACAAGCAAAGAAACTTTGTAAGGTGGTCCAATGCATTGTCTGACCCTTATAAACTTGAGTGCGGTGTGAGGCAGGGAGGTCTTACCTCTCCAAGGCTTTTTAATATCTATAATAATAAGCTGGTTGACGAGCTTAGCAGCACACATGTTGGTTGCCATATAGACCGAGTAAATCTAAACAACTTCAGTTACGCAGACGATATGATGTTGCTAAGCCCGTCAATATGTGGAATGCGAAAGTTGCTTGCCATTAGTGAGGATTATGCTGATCAACATGGATTGAAATATAATGCCGATAAAAGTGAACTGTTGGTTTTCAGAGGTAGAAATAAAAGTCCACCGTATGTCCCTCCAGTAAACCTTAACGGTTCACTTTTATAGAGAGTAACCCAATTTAAATATCTGGGTCATATTGTGACAGAAGACTTAAAGGATGACCTAGATATCGAAAGGGAACGCAGGGCGCTAGCTGAGAGAGGTAACATGGTGGCTCGAAGGTTTGCTGCTTGCTCTGTACCAGTTAAAATTACACTGTTCAAGGCTTTCTGCCAATCATTTTACTCCAGCAGCCTTTGGGCCAATCATACCCAAAGGGCAGGAAATACCCTGCGTATCCAATATAACAATGCCTTCAGGTTGCTGTTGGGGCTTCCACCTTATTATAGTGCATCAGGCATATTCGCCGATGAGCATACTGACAATTACTTTGCGATCATGCGTAAAAAAAGTGGGAGCATTGATGCACAGAGTGAGGAAGAGCTCGAATCGTATCTTGAGGGTCTTTGCGGAACGGCTAGATGGCCCGTCACTGGGTAGGTTTGTTAAGCTACATTTACTAAATGGAGCTTGATAAAACCCCCAAATTTTTCATATATTTCTGTCTTGTTTTATTTACTAGCATTATTTCTTAAGTTTTATTTTCTATTACTAACACGTTATGGGCCTACGATGCCTGAAAAATAAAACATTTTTATTTTATTTTATTTATTTATTATTAATATTTGCATCAACAAAGTTCTGTCAACTATTTAACATCTTGTTTATTTTTTGAATACGCCCGTGTTTTGTACCGACTGTTCTAGTATAGAGATAAGAGATATAAGAGATAAGAGGCGACAGTAGAGGTCAGTGGGATTGGCTAAACTGCATGAGGTCGGTGCGTTTGGTAGGTTGCCGTTGAAACACGTGTCATGGTTTAGTAAACTAAACGATTATTAGGATGGCTGATTCAACAATAATATGATACTATGCACAGTTACTAATAATCACAAATAATAATCATCAATAATAATTTGATTATTGATGATTATTTATGATCACATTAATACCTTTAGAGTGTTACCACACCAATTGAACAACGTTTTATCCACCAGTATCAATTGATCGACATCAATCCATCATCCATTTCGATCAATGGCATCGATCGACGATCAATCGATTGGTGTGGAAACACACCCTTAGATCGTGTCAATTTTATACTGTGCGTATAATAAGGTCTGATGCACATTGTTATATCTACCTAACGCACCTACGAATGCGTATTATCGTATTATTATCTTTATATTTTTTTTATATCATACTAGCTGTGGTACCCGGCGCATTGCTGCCGCAGAAGTAATCATTGTGGAAATTTCGTTTTAAATTTGGATATGTTGTTTAATTAGGAATGATAATACTCATTGAAATTTAATGAATTGACTTTGAAATAAATATATCGGTGTATCGCGCCATCTACTGTAAGTTAATTGTACTATGCCTATAACCTTAACCGCCGCACATCCACAAGTGCAAGCAATAAGTTGATAAAGTTTTAGCGCAATCTGATGAAGGGTATGGCAGCGTATAAAATACGAACAAACAAAAGTTTATTTTTATATATTAAATTATATTTATTTGTTTAAAGTGCAGTAAATCCAGTTTTACTCGTTTAAGTGTTTAACTATCTGTTGAAAATACACTTCCATTAATTTTGCTCTTTCCTAACCAGCAAGCTCAATACTAAGCACGGTCGAATGCGGGTTTACCGACCATTGAATCAATCCAAATCAAGCCGATAGCCGTCTGTTACAGAACAGGGAGTGGTGTTTTTTTTTGTTTACGGCATTGTGACACGTGACACCAAGACTTCGTGTCCAAATTTTTCAGTCTTCAATTTCTCACTGATCGTTTCACAAATTTCGTGCCTTTTGCGTGCCTTTGAATTTCCATAATCCTCAAGCTTGCAGAAACTGCGACGATCAGACTCTCCAGATAAGGCACGTTTCGATGAAATTCGGTTCTTGGTTCGCCGAAATTTAATGTATAAAAGTGTTCTGAGAAAAACATAGAAAAACTATTAAGTATAAAATATGAAATGTGCTGATTGTTATGTTCGAATATAATATTTTCTTCAATTCTGTTAATTTTTTAGATATTTATAGATTATACAAAAGTGTAGACACTTAGTAAAAAACCATTTGATGAGATCAGAGACTGCCTTTTTATCAGTATTTCTTTTACAATTACTTTTCTAAAATTTAGATCCTGTGCATTCATAGATATTGCTGTGCTGCTATTTCTTGCCGGTTAGTGCTTTAATTTAAAAAAAAATTGCAATGAACAACTTTATTAGTGCCTGTAGTGATCGAACGTTTCCGTTTTTTTTAGTGCAACCGCTTATCTTCTGGATAACTTTACCTACTGATATTGCAATTTGCTGCTTTTAATTAATTATTATTGTTATAATAAAATTGTTGACAAAAAGGCATAATAGGCATATAAATAATTCATAATTGGAAAATATGCTTAATTTTTTTTAAATATTAAGAATATTTTCCAATTATGAAAAAAGTACGCGTTTGAGGAACGAAACAAGCTTAATGGTTAACACAGTAATTAAACAAACCTGACAAGCGTTATAAATTTTAAGTACTGAAAAAACCTTCCGCTCCCTTTTTGTTTTTCTGCCGACTTCAAAAAGGAGACGGTACCCAATTCGACTGTATGTTTTTTTTATGTGTGTTATACCTCATAAATTTTTACTGGGGGAACCGATTTCGATGATTATTTTTTTATTTGAAAGTTGGTACTTCACATGTCGTCCCATATGAATTTGATCAAGGTCCGACCAATAGTTTTTGAGTTATTCTTAATAATTTATATTGAAGTCGGTTGTACAAAATTTTTAATTTTAAATTAAGTAGATTCAATATATAAATATTATATACCCTATGCTACTAACGTAATTAAAACGTATTTAACGACACCTCATTTGTTAAAATCTATTAACCTGTTTAAGGCTACAGATCGTGTCAAAGAAATAGATAAACGTGTTCTCGAAAACCATTACTCTCCTTCTGGAGCAGTTGGGTAAAAAGGCGATTAGAATATCAATATGTTCAATATTTATATTGTTCTATCAGTAACGTTATTGATGTCATTCATCATTCACTCATAATAACGTATCAAAAGTTCACTCACTGCTGAGCTGAATTTTCATCATTATTCTACCATTAATTGATACCTACTAATGGCTCACTGTTGGCTTATTCCTTTATTTATGTATTTTGTTCAATATTATTTACACGCCTGCGACTGCAGGCTGATGAGCGATTGTAAAATCTCGAAATAAATATTCAAAAAATTTAAAATACATATTAGTTTCATAATCATTTATTTCAAAAGAATCATTTTATTTAAAAATGTTGTTATTATATGCACAAATTCCGTATAATAATTAAAGTAACTATAACTTCTGTTAAATTTGTCAAAAATACGAAAGTACATCATCAGCAACATTAAGGCGGTGACCCTTGTATATGTCTGGCTTTAGGGTGCTAAAGCTGCGGACATTTGTCTTATTTATGTATTATTCGGAATATACCCACTCCTCTGGGTAAATTTACGTTTATCTGGCATTACCCGTACACTTAAATAAATCGATTATAGTTAAGTTTAACCGACCGCATTTGGCTGCATCTAGGCATCCGGCTAAACTTAGGCGTGTCCGCACTTCGGCTTTTAGCCGTAACATACATATATGTTTATTTTCATAATTATTTTCATAATATAGTTTCATAATACGCAGTCATTCTATACGTGGTAGAGCCATGCTTCAACTATATTAGTAATATAGTTGTAGCACAAATGGGTCGGCTCGACTGGGGAAGGACCACGCTCTCACAGAATACCAGCGTAAAATAGCAGCATAATACTGCTGTGTTTCGTATGGTAACCGGAGATCCTTTTTACTGGAAAAGAGGCATTCCATCTTAGTCCTCACGGGTGACAACGCATCTAAAAAAATTCACTTTGTTTTTATATTTTGAATAAATGAAAAAAATCTGCATTATGATTCGCAACCGAGGATAGATTTAGATGCCTATGGGCCACAGCAACCATTTACCATCAGGTGGACTGTGGGGTCGCTTGTCACCCTATTCTATAAAAAAAACGCTCATAAAATTTTAAGTATATAAGTACTATGCTTAGGTTAACTTTACACAAAAGTCAAAAAAATACATCATCAATCACTCTTTGTCTCTTGTCCCTGGTGGCCACAGCGAGCGCGTGTTTGTCGATGTCGTGTACTTGGCATTGTAACGAGGGCATAATAAAACATTTTTTTTATCTTACACTTTTTCTTTGTGTAGTTTTGTTCCGAGAAACGAGATGTACTCACTTCACTTTAAGTTTTATTATTAAAAATTTAAGAAGTAATAATCGTTTAATATACGATAAAAAATATGTTTATTAAAGTTCTTAAGGATTGATAAGTAATCTGAGACCAACAAAAAAGACGGAGCACTGCGTTCATTTCAAGCGATGAAAGAAGTCTGCAGAAAACCAAGCGAAAACGATGCTCAATTTATTGTAAGAATACATTATATTGTACATAATACACATTTGGGTGTGTTCACACACATATGTGTTTATTTTCCATATGTGTGCGTTCAGTAGTGACCCTTACGGACTGAAAAATAAAGAAAGAAGAAAGGTGTGTGCGTGAGTGTGTGTCAAAAAGGTGAGCATGGCGTTACTTTAAATGTACGCAGCGCTTTATCTAACTTTTTTTGTTGGTCGGAGTACGTTATATAATAAGAAAAGTGGTAGGATTTATCGTTGAGTAACTCAACAATTGTTCTTATGCAAAAGCGCATTGGAATTAGTAACTGTAAACATTATATTTATCAGGTCTCACATTAATTCCTATGGTGTAATAGATGCCTCTTACCTTTGTTCGTTTCCATTGTTTATTCAGCGTTTGCCCCGATTTAATAAAATGATGAAGGTACCTAACGGTCCATCGTAACTTTCTGTCGTAAATTACCTATGTAGGTAACACTTTAAGTCAAGAAAAATGATGGCAGGCAAATTTATGTGAACTGAATTTTGTATTAGAATGCTAGGTTGTTACAAATATCACGTTCCTTTGTAATTCAATCTCGTTATTCTAATACATTGAACAGACATTTTCACTGTAAAAATAATAATTACTCTTATTTAGTTTGATTGATACAAGTTAACGTAACAAAATTGTTTTATCGTTGAATTCCAATACTGCTATAATAAAACGTTTTGTTTGGAAAAATGTTCATACAAATTAACACTAATCTTACGCAACAGTCACAGCCTATCAAATGTCCTTTGCTAAAAATAGACCTCCCCATAGATTCTCTCATAGGGGGGATATATCCTAGTATATTTTTTTTGTTGTTATTAGGAAGAAGCTGCCGCAAATGTGCTAGTTTGTTTCCGTCTGTCGCCTCTCACGACACCCACAGGATGATATGGGGTATTGGAGTGGAAAACTTCACCAACCCATGTGTGATACATGAGCACAAAACGCTATCACCTGTCCCATATTCTAATAAAATTTAGCTTCTATCATTTTTTGTAGTTAGTTACAACCTGATAATACAATCCCCCCATTACTATTATAGTAATCGGGGGATTGTATTATCAGGTTGGTTTTACTTTATCAACTGCTTCTAACACATTACTCTAAGCCACAGTGTATATTTCAAGAAAAACGTAAGGCGGCCTTACTAAGGCCTCTATCCAGTAGTATTTTTGTTGCCTGATAAAACATTCGTGAATCCTTACTTTACTCATATTCTAACAGTTTTGGTATTTATAATATAGGTAACGCAGAATTTTGTGAAAAAAACATTTTTTTGAATGAGACACTGGCAAGTTATCATTTATTTTAAAAATACGACTATTTACTAAGTAAAATACGAATGGTCCAATTTGAATTTTTTTCACGTTTTTATAAATAAATTGAAATATCGTGTTTCTAGCAGAGAGTATTTATAAATAACTACGTTTAGTTTCATCGACAAAAGGATCTGCGTCACAAACAGTTTAGATTTTTATGATTTTAAATGTCTCCTGCAACTAGACGAATCGTTTGACAGATTTCAAATGTAATTTATGGATAAAGACCCTTGACCGTGTAACAATTTTCAGTGTCACAATTAATTTCGGGAGATGAATAAAGAAGTGGTCGGCCTTTGATTGCTGTTTCAGAAAGAAACGTGCTACCTCTCTGGTTTCTGTGATGTAAGGATTCTTTTATTATGACGGTCGACGAACAGTACCGTGTCATCGACGAAAAGGACAGTATTCACTTCTAGGTCCTTCGGGATGTCACTCGTGAAGAGTGTAAAGAGAAGTGGGGAGAGAACGGAGCCCTGTGGGATTCTAGGACGCTTTGTAGAGCAAGCACCCTCTATTCGATACCGAAAGTGGCGATTGGCGAGGGAGGCCCTGATGATTTGGGTGAGCCTATCGGGCACGTTAAGTTTATACAGCTTACGTCGTGCCAGACTTTGTCAAACGCTTTTGCGACATCGAAGAAGAGAGCACCGGTTATGGTGGTTCCGCGAATTCTTTGTGGGAGGTTGAATCTTTTCAGAATGTATTCTGTGAGGCGATGTAATTGGTCGGTGCATGAGTTTTCGGGTCTGAAGCCGAACTGCTCGTCTGGAAGAAGTTTGTTGGTAAAGACGTGTTTACGACTGCGATTCAATATGAGTCGCTCGTAAACTTTCCCCAGTGTGCTGAGGAAGCTAATTGGTCTGTAACTAGAGGCTAAGTTGAATGTTTTCCCCGATTTCGGGATTTTTCTATGTCTGCCTCTTTCCATTCATCCGGGAAGGAGCAGCTGGAAAAAAGAGCGTTAAATATGGCTACTAGGAGGCAAACAAGTGGCACGGAGAGAAATTTCAGTACCCTGTTGCTAATGCCATCGGGACCGGGTACTGATTTCTTTTTAAGGCTTTTAATTACTCCTGTGACTTGGTCGTCAGTCACAGGTTCTAAGGTGGATCGCCCGCAGATGGTAGTGCAGACTTACGCTCGACCTTCGCTTCTGCAAGGTGAAACGGGATATGTAGGTTCGCTAGAGGGAGTGCATTAATTAGCTCTAGATTGTCCGCGAGGCATTCGGTCTTTTCGGAGTCGTCAAGAAACGTGCTGCCAATGAATGAATTAATTGAAGAGAATAGGCAAATAACGTAAGAGATTAAGCAAATATTGCAGGTTGGATCAGGGAATTCGCATGAGACGGATAGTTTCGCTTTGGGGTACCCAAAACGAAACTATCCTTCTCTTGAGAATGCACAACCTCACCGATTTTCAGAATCAGGCCCGCGTGGAATGGTGGCGTGACGTGATCATTAAGTTTGAAGCAGGCTTGTCTTGACTTATTTACGACAATTGGTGATGAATTAAAGTTGGAAAAAATTAATTATTAATGGATTTTCGTTGATTTTATTAATTGATGATGAATCCTTGATTTATCAATACGATTCAGAAACGAAGTGCCAGTCGACATTTGACTGTTTCAAAATGAACCAACGTCTAACAAAGTGAAACGTTCGAGAAGTGCAGGGAAGATTTTGATCACTAGTTTTTCAGCTTAACGAGGTTCGATACCATGTCGATTCCGTTACGAAATCAAAGTAGTATCAATGCCGAATGGTGTATCACTGTTGTGAGCAACAAGCGACTGAACACGGGGCCCTACTCTCTCACACGGTCTACTGCTTCATCATGACAACGTGTCTGCGTATTTAGCGCATAAAACGAGGAACTACACAACGGTTAAGTTTTTGGGTTATCCTCCTTAAAGCCCTGATTTGGCACTGTGTGATTTCTTTTTACTCTCTAATATAAAAATCAGCTTAACAAGATACAGTTTTCACCGCCAGAATTCGCGCGCCAGAATAGAAGCGTTCAATCAAGTCGATGGAGGGGTGTCTGAATCGGATTGGAAGTGTTTAGAAAAAGGGTTCAGACTCATGCAATGAGACCAGATGCTAGTAAAGAGTTTTAGGAACGACTTAAAAAATGAGTAGCTTTACAATTCGATCATAATTATAAACACTCATGCCTGTCACCCAGAGGGGAATGCAGAGACTGCGGATTTCCATTTGGCATGATCCTGACATACATCTATCGCTCCTTTACATCGTACTTACCTACGCATACATCTTCGTCAATTAAGGGTTTACTTTTATTTTGTTTACTCTTGCGCTTACGCTTACTCTTAATTTGGCTCATCTTCAATATATTGTCAATTTGGTTGTTAAAATTTCGTTTAGGGCGTCACTGCCGACTATGCCGTTCACTTTTGCAACATAAAAAACTTTTCCTCATTCATTGTTTCTACATGACCAAACCATTAATGCATTCCTTTTTTAATGCTGGTCACAGCATTATCTTGCAAACCACACTTCTCTTATCACACAATCTCATCTTATCATTCAGATTCAGCCTCAACATACTCCTTAATGACCGTATTCCTACAGTATTGCATACCTTAAGCGAAAGCGCAAGGTAATGTTCTACTATCGCCTAAAAATTAAAATTCCAACATTTTATCGAATAAAATCGTATCTAGCAATCATATTATACATATAAAAAATATAAAAAGCACATTGTTAGAAAGATAAATGATTGTTGAACTTATTAATAATTTTTTTAAATCGATTAATTGCAATTTTTAAATAAAAAAAAGGGTTTTAATGGCTTATGGTGTGGATTTATCATGTCCCTGTGGCTTGTAAACACTATAACTTTTAAAAATATCAATTGTTTAACTCAATCTATTTTTTAATCTCTTCATCTATCATGTGGGAAGCCACTGAATGTAAATGGCAGTGTAATTTTGTTTTGTTTAGCTATAATTAATTTTTTTCGGCTCCAAAATGGCGAAATTTTCGTTGATTTGGTTGCCTCGTATATAAATTGTTTCTGTAAATGGGGATCTACAGCCACAGAGTAGTTTAGTTCACAGAGTACCTTTGTATTAAGTTTAGTTCGGCTTTAGTCGCCGTCGTGAGTGGACATTGTTTCGGTTGTTTTCAGCGGCTCAAAAAGATCGCTGTACAAATACACAATATTCGAATAACCAAATTTCTTAAATACTTGATTATAATAATAATAAGAGATTTTTTTTATTACAATATTTAAAAGCACAGAATAAATAATAGTAGTACGTACTAAAAGTAAGTAGTATAATTTTTTTTGTCATGGGTGACATTTTCATGCTTTTCGAGGGTGTCGAAACCGATAGGGTTGTCGAAATGTAAATCCAAGATGGTGGCCGCAATAGGTATCAATTTTTTCATCATGGGTGTCATTTTCATGGTTTTCAAGGGTGCTGAAGCCGATAGTGCTGTCGAAATGTAAATCCAAGGTGGAGGCTGCAATAGGTATAAAATTTTTCATCATAGGTGTCATTTTCATGGTTTTCGAGGGTGTTGAAGCTGATAGTGCTGTCGAAATGTAAATCCAAGATGGCGGCTGAATTAGGTACCAATTTATTCATCATGGGTGTCATTTTCATAGTTTTCGAGGGTGTTGAAGCCGATAGTGCTGTCAAAATGTAAATCCAAGATGGCGGCTGCAATAGGTATCAATTTTTTCATCATGGGTGTCATTTTCATGGTTTTCGAGAGAGTTGAAGCCGATAGGGTTGTCGAAATGTAAATCCAAGGTGGCGGCTGCAATGGGTATCAATTTTTTCATCATGGGTGTCATTTTCATGGGTTTCGAGGGTGTTGAAGCCGATAGTGCTGTCGAAATGTAAATCCAAGATGGCGGCTGAAGTAGGTACCAATTTTTTCATCATGGGTGTCATTTTCATGGTTTTCGAGGGTGTTGAAGCCGATAGTGCTATCGAAATGTAAATCCAAGATGGCGGCTGCAATAGATATAAATTTTTTCATCATTGGTGTCATTTTCATGGTTTTCGGGGGTGCTGAAGCCGATAGTGCTGTCGAAATGTAAATCCAAGGTGGCGGCTGCAATAGATATCAAGTTTTTCATCTTGGGTGTAATTTTCATGGTTTTCGAGGGTGTTGAATCCGATAGTGCTGTCGAAATGTAAATCCAAGATGGCGGCTGAAGTTGGTACCAAGTTTTTCATCTCGGGTGTCATTTTCATAATTTTCAAGAGTGTTGAAGCCGATAGTGCTGTCGAAATGTAAATCCAAGATGGCGGCTGCAATGGGTATCAATTTTTTCATCATGGGTGTCATTTTCATGGTTTTCGAGGGTGTTGAAGCCGATAGTAATGTCGAAATGTATTTAAACTGCTTTAATAATTCCGTATAATCATGTTATACGTAATTTTTTTAATGCGCTTACGGTATGCCCAATTGGATTTACCAATATATTTATTCTACTATCGTGCTTCTTCTACCACACCCAACTTTCACTACCATACATCTTTATGTATGCCTTTGCATGGAATAACACAGCATTGTGAATTGCCATACGTGCTTTTTTGACACATTCTGATTTCCAACAATACAGTGAAGAGCCCCATTTACTCTGTGCCTTACGAGGGATCGTTGTTCTATATACTTGTCATATCTACCATCCCTGCTAAACACACATCCCTAATACCCAAACTCATCCACTTGAATAATAACTCCCCCTCTATTTTTATTTCACATTGTTTACTTTTTTCTCTTTCAAATACCATCACTTTCGTCTTACTTGCGTTCACTTTTATTCTCCTTTTTTTTAATGGCCCGTTCATTAATGTAACCATCATTTGCAGCTCGGCCGCCGACGGCGTAAATATGATTAGATCATCGGCGTACAAAAGCCATTTGACGGTTAACTCACCCATTCTTAACTAATATTCTTCAACTTTCAGAGTTTCCAAACACTGCCCATAAATAGGTTGAACAGCCACAGAGAATCTGCACGACCCTGTCTGACAATTCGAGTCTTTCTATGCTTTTTTGTTTTGTTAACATTGTATGTTACGCGATATCTTCGTTAATTGTGAACCGATATTGATAATTCTTTTTTTATTAAATATATAGTACGATAGTTCAAAATTTATGTTATTTAAAATTATTGTTCGAAAAGTTTGATAATAACAACTATTGACCTTAAAATTGACATAGTTAAGCGATGAAACATCATAAAATTCACCGTAAGTGTAGTATAGACATTTAGGTGCAGACAATGCCATAACGTAAGCAATTTACTTTCACAAAATTCATCTCCACGTGTGGATGATTGGGTCGTTTGACTTTATGGTGATATGCCTCAGAGCCTTTACATTGGCGTCCATTTATGTATTGATTATCTTAATAAAGGGTAATTTTGACTTGAACTTTAACTCAAGAAATTTAAATTATTACTATCATTATTGCTACTTGTGGAATTTCTTATTATGAATACGTTATACATATATAAATGTAAATTAAATACACACTATTCAATTTAAGTGAAAATTCTCCAGGAGCCTTAAAAATATTGCACTAATTCCATACTGATTAAGGTTCTTCTTATATTTTATTTTATAAAATTAGGGTGATAAACCAACATATTGTCCACCTGATGGTAAGTGGATGCTGTAGCCCATAGACATCTAGGTATATCTTTGATTATGAATCAAAATGCAGATTCGTTGTTCTGAGGACTAAGATGAAATGCCTTGTTTCCAATATAAAGGATCTCGGTTTACTACACTCACCATACGAAGCACAGCAACCTTAAACTGCTATTTTACGATGGTATTGTGTGAGAGCGTGGTCAATCCCCGCTCGAGCCAACACATTCGTGCTACAACCATAATTATAGGTAGCTACAACGTGGCTCTACCACGTATAATAATTATATTCTTTATATATCGTCAAAAAATATGAAGAATATTATTAATTAATTATACGTGGTAAAAAGGTAGTTATAGTGTTCTTTGATTGTTTAATATTTATATAGAGTATTTAATTTGAAAACAGTATCATTTAATTTAAATATTTTTAGTGAGTGTTTTTGTAAAATATTGTACTTATTCCCTTATTTTTGAGGATATTCAATTTTGAAAAGACTTTCCATCGACTTGAGAAAATTGGAAAAATAGCTTTCGCATAAATTTCAATATTAAAATTATATTCTTCGTCTTGTTCTTCTTTATAACCCCGTAAAAGTCCACTGCAGGGCATGGCTTCTCGTGTTGTAGAGCCGATTAACGAGCGCAGTACCAGACGTCTTATATATTTGACACAGTTGCTCGTCGCGCCGCTGGTCTGGATATTTTGCTAGTGGAAACGAGATGGTTATAGCGTAATCTATCGGAAGCCATAACGTTTATCTGAAATTTCTTATAGTCGTCTCTTGCGACACCCGTTGATAATTTTTCTTACACCCCCACGATACGACTCAACAATTTTTTTTATAGGATAGGGTGACAAACGAGTACGAAGTCAATTTGATGGTAAGTGGTTGCTGTGATCCATAGTCATCTACATTTATCCTCAATAAAGAATTAAAATGCAGATGCGTCGTCACCCGTGAGGACTAAGATGGAATGCCTCTTTTCCAGTAAAGTGGCTCTCTGGTTCTCTACCCTCACCATACGAAATACAGCAGTGTCAAGCTGTCATTTTACGCTGGTAATCTGTGAAACCGGGGTACTTCCCCGGTCGAGGCGACCCATTTGTGCTACAACTATACTACTAATATAGCTGCAGCATGGCGCTACCACGTATAAAATTATATTTATAGTATATAATGTATAAATTGTATTTTAGATAATATGTCTTAAAATTACATTAAGACATATTATCTAAAATAACGTGATACTTATTAAAAAGATATTAGGGTATAAGCATATAATCTTACCATGGTAGAGCTATGCTGCAGCTATGTTACGGTTGTAGCACGTACAGTCGGCTCAACCGGGATAAGACCGTGCTCTCACGGAATACCAGCGTAAAATATCAGTTCAATGCTGCTGTGTTTCGTATGGTGAGTGTAGAGAACTGGAAACCCTTTTTACTGGATATGAGGTATTCCATCTTAGTACTGGGGGTGACAACGCATCTGAATTTTGATTCTTAATCGAGGATAGATGTCTATGGGCCACAGCATCCAGTTACCATCATGTGATGCTCGCTTATTCACCCTTATTCTATACTAGCTGTGTCCGCGGCGTAGCTCGCGTATATAGGTTTTACTTGGAGAATTTGACATTCAGGTAAGAAAATATTAAACGATTTATATCATTACTGTATCAATATCACTTATTAGACGTCAGTGTAACAGACGTCTTTGGTTAGTGCGTATATAAACTAAGCGCTCCGTCCCTATTTTCGCATACATGTCCAGTATAAATTGGTAAAACAACCCCCGAAATCTTTGCAGATACGCAAGACGATTATGCCTTACATGTAACAGGTGCGAATAAAATTGCAAAGCAAATATTTTTTTATTAAAATTGTTCTCTCTGGTATTAGGATTAACTTGATAAATTCCGAAATTGTACCCATTTTCACCGTGACAATATATTAATGGATATTGTAGAGCATCATAATATCGATGCGTTTCATAAATCCCTGGCAGTCGATCGTCATGTGTGTGCAACACGATGTCACGTCTATCGCACTCCTGGTCAACTAATACCACTGCCACTTCATCAGTGACAGGAATGTTGCTACCGCGGTGTTTAGTAACTTTTTTTTTAGTAACAGGACGCCTGTCAGCGTTAATAACTATTTTATAATTGTTTATTAAATCTTGACGGATCGATTGCAATGCAACCCTAAAACTATGAACGTATGGATTTATTTCATGTAGCATCCTTTGAAGTTGGGATATGAGTTCGCTTTTGAGTTGTGGGAAGTTGTGATTTCGGATATTAGTATGTTTATTATAATCTGATACAAAATAAATTGACTATTTTACTTATATATACATATATATTTATAACTCATAATATTCATTTAATTTAATTTATTAAGTTTTTTTTTATAGTATAAGGGTGACAAGCGAGCACACAGTCCACCTGATGGTAAGTGGTTGCTGCGGCCCATAGACATCTACATCTATCTTCTATTACAAATCAAAATGTAGATGAGTTGTCACCCGTGAGGACTAAGATGGAATACCTCATTTTCAGTAAAAAGTTGAAATTGACATTGAAAATATATAATATCTACATTGGTTCTGGGTAATGTATGGTTATTTGTGAGACTGTGACTGCACGTCAGTGAGTCTCAATACGATTCGGAGTATCTTAACGCCGCAATTCAGAAAAGAATGTAATTTGTACAATGCCATCTATTACGTTCGTTGTGAGAAAACTTTTTTTAATTTAAGGGAAACATCTTTTTTATTGTTTACTTTGTTTTAAGTATAAATATATTATTATAGAACGTTTTTTTACACACTAATCTTTTTATTACTTTTTCTGAGATTTTATGGCGCCATTGAACAAATTCGAACCTACATTTTGAACTAATAATCATAACTTTTGATAGAATTAACCAAATTTAATAAAACAAAAATTAAATGTAACTTGAAGATACGCTTTATCATTTTCTTAACGACTTCTTTAAAAGAAATGTTTACTTTAGATGTGATGCGTTTATAAACAAACAGACAGACAGACAGACAGACAATTCTAAAAATTATAAAAATGTGCTTACTTAATTATTTTTATTTCCCTATAATGATTTAAGTCACAAATATTCTATACAATGTACAAAAACAGACACAACATGTTATCACCATTTTTATTATAACTATATATTTAAAGAGAGATGGCGCTGCTAACAGCAATCAATTCTAAAAATAAAAGAGATTAATTGACGCGATTGGTACATTATTATATAAAACATAAAAGAACTTATAAACCAGTGTCTGCATAGTAAGCAAAACGCCTTTTTATATTACATTTGGACCATACCGCCAACTATCGATGAAGTTGGTTAACTATTTCACTTTAGATTTAGTTAATAAGGTTATAATATATTTTTGTACATTATTTTATTTAATACGTTCTTTAATACTTTTGTTTACTGCGTTTTAGATTTAATTATATCATTATAGAAATTATTTTACCTAATTTAATTATGATAGTATTTGTTTAAAATGCATTTGATGACTCAACCATCGCCACCGTTGAACAAATTCGTACCTACATATATAGGTACTTCGTATTCATACTTCAGAATACCTATTTATCATAACTTTTGATTGAATGAAGTGATTTTAATAAAATAAAGACTAAATGTAACACGAAGGTACACTTTATATTTTCCTTAATGATTCTTATGATATAAATTAGTACTTTATACGTGATACGTTAACAAACAAACAGACAGACAGACAGAAAATTCTAAAAATGTTAGAAATGTATTTAGTTTCTTATTTTTAGTACCTCTCAATCACTTTTATTACAAAAATATAAAATGTACAGACGTCTGCTTTTTACATTTTTATTATATGTATAGATACAGACGTCTGCTTTTTACATTTTTATTATTTCTATAGATTAAAAAAATATTTAATCTACTTTGTCTCTTTTTGCATTTATGTTGATGGAATTTTACTTACTTATTTGATGATGCTCATATATTTGTAATTTAAGAGTTTAGTTCTTGAACTTGAAGAAAGCCTCATTTTCAATTCATTTAATTGAGCTTTAATTGAAACTCGCGGCAAAGAAGTTAATGATTGTCGCATAGAATTAGACCTGTACTTTATATGAAATAAGATAAAACTGAACGCAATTAAATTATAGGAAATAATGTTTTTTTTTAAATTAAAATATAAATACACTTTGTTAAGAATCAGTTATATATATTGCACATTCTAACGCGAATCGGAGAGGTTAAGCTTTATTTTCGACTATATAAGCATGTTAATAATAAGAGAAACCAAAGGATAAGCTTTGTGCTTTTATTAAGTTTTGCAATACATACTATTAAAGTTCACTTTAATAATAATATTTGATATATAATGTTATAAAAATATAAATCGTCTTATTTAGTGAATTAAAATAATAATATTCATACAAGTATAAGCCAATTGTTAGCCTCTATGTCTAGCTAATGTATTGTAACATAATAAAGACATTTTTATCATAGCATAAAATACATAAAACCTTATTAGCTGACCAGAGATCCCGTTCCCGTAGTAATAATTCACAGCATCCCTTTGTTTTTGCCATCCTCTCTCGGGAGATATTGACCCACTTAACGGAGCACGAGGAATGTTTGTTTCAGGTGTCGGCTGCTATTGAGCTGTCAGAGACTGCCAATACACAGACAGTAGCACAATCACATAACAATGTAAGTAGTACCATTTTTGATTTTCATATTATTTAATATTTGTATATAATATTTCTTAAATTTAACAAGAAATGAACAAGTTAATGCGAAATACCTCATTTTTATGTTTAGGTTTTTAACGTGGTAGAGCCATGCTGCAGATATATTAGTAGTAAATTTGTAGCACAAATGGGTCGGCTCGACCGGGGAAGGACCACGCTCTCACAGAAAACCAGCGCAAAATAGCAGCTTAACACTGCTGTGTTTCTTATGGTGAGTATAGAGAACCGGAGACCCTTTTTATTGGAAAAGAGGCATTCCATCTTAGTCCTCACGGGTGACAACGCATCTACATTTTGATTCGTATTCGAAGATAGATGTAGATGTCTATGGGCCACAGCAACCACTTACCATCAGGTGGACTGTGTGCTCGTTTGTCACCCTATCCTATAAAGAAAAAAAGGTGGCAGTGAAAAAATTCATACATGCTATCATTATTACGGTCAGAAAAGTTCATATACATATGTATGTATTATATTATGAGTACATCGGCTTACATTTCAGTATTATAGAACGAAGCTATTTTATTGTCATATATGCTAACAAGCTGCGTATTGCATCACATTTTATTTACTTTGTTGTTCAATGTACCGTCACAATTTCTTTTGATTTATATTTAACGTAATTACTCGTAAATCAACAATTAATAAAACGTATTCGTCGAGTGTATTTTTGTCGCTGTCGTGACGTCCAAAAAAATTACTTAAAATATTTAACTAACTGAAACTTAAATTATAGACTTTAATTAATTTACGGACTGGGATGTTAATGTTCTTATGTCATAGTTAACGAAGGCTAGTTTCACCTTTTTACTGCTCCAGAAGAATGGTAATGTTTTTCGAGATTATGTATGTATGTATGTATGTATATATGTATGTATGTATATATGTATGTATGTATATATGTATGTATGTCTATTTATTTGGCACGCTCTGTATCCTAATACGGCTTGATGGATTTTAACATACAAGTTAATTGTGGGAGTGACATAGGCTACAATTTTTTTTATTTTTTTGTTAAACATTTTGCCACAATCGGTTTTTTATTACTGATTTAAAGATAGGGCTACTAAATATTAATCTTTGGACCGATCTATGCAGAACGAGCTTACAGTTTCTTAAAGTCTTGTGGTAGTATACTTGGGTTTAGATTTAATTTTAATAATTATAAGATTCCATTCAGATGAAATTAACATTTTTTGTTTCAAATTTACATAATGAAGCATTGTATAGTGCGATTTTGCCAGAAATGCACAGTACTCATAAATAATAATAATGCTGTACTCTTTGGGTTGTAAAATTTAAATTGTATTAATAATGTAGTTTAGTTCCAATACGTTGGACATCATAGATTAATGATAAGCCATCGCGCGCTCTGACTAGATACCGCGCTCCCTGCAAGTAATAGCTCCACGACTGTGGCATCTTAATATTGTAGTGTGTATAAGACAATTTGCATGATGCTAGTGTGCGTGAAAAATTGTATATGCCAGCAGCTTAACTATTACCCGATTAACGGGAAAATTTATTTTATGCTATGGCTTAGTAGTTAAGTTCAAAGTTAAGAATGTATTCCAGAAATACTTAAAAATTAATAGTTTATTAATAACGAATGTATCAATATATTTTTGTATATTATGTAAGTATAGGTTTTTCTTCAGAATAAATGACATATAAAAGATAAGGCCTCCTTTTTATCACTTTAATTTTTTTTATTTACATGTCTAACTAATATTCACAAATTATTTAAAAAAATAGTTATATGTATGGTGTAATCAAAATAGTGCTTTCAATTCTACGCGTCAATATGAACAACTTTTACTATAGATCTATCTTCCAAATCGCAAGAAAAATCAGGTCTTCCATACATTTTGAGCAAGTTTGTACGAAATTTTGTATGGAATAACTGACTTTGAGATATTTTTTATAGGATCAGGGTGACAAACGAGCACTCAGTCCACCTGATAGTAAGTGGTTGCTGTGGCCTATAGACATATACTTCTATCCTCGGTTAGGAATCAAAATGCAGATGCGTTGCAACCCCTGAGGACTAAGATGGAATGCCTCGTTTCCAGTAAAAAGGGTTTCCGGTTCTCTACACTCACCATAGGAAAGACAGCAGCATTAAGCTCCTATTTTACACTGGTATTCTGTGAGAGTGTGGTCCTTCCCCGGTCGAGCTGACCCATTTGTGCTACAACTATACTAGTAATATAGCTGCAGTATGGGTCTATCACGTATAAATTGAAAATTTCGAAGATGATCCTATAATAAAAAATATTCATGTTGACGGGCAGAATCATTCCCTAAGTTATTAAGTACTATTTTGTTACACCTTTAGTTATTATATAAGACAGGGGAAAAAGTTTCTTCGTATATTGTATACAAATTCAAGACGTTTTTGTTTTAAAGTTTTATTACATTTAATTATAATGTATATAGGTCCATTCTGTTCGATAATTTGTTACCATTTTGTAGGTAGTGACATAATAAAAAATAAACATTGCTGTAGAAATCTTGGGATTTTGATTTAAAAAATGCGACAAGTAGTTTTATTTGATATATTCAATACCAGAGATTTGAAGGAATATGGATTTAGTCATCCCAATTATAATGGAAGAAAAATTATAAACTTAAATATTAAAACCTCCAGAAAGCTTTCTTTTAAAGAACACAAGGAACAAAAGAAAATAATGACTATATCAATACAGAAAAAAATCACGTTTCTTGTATGGTCTTCATACAAGAAACGTGATTGTTTGGGTCCTTTAATATTTTACTTGTTTTCTTTTTTATTTTATGTTGTTATAGCAGCAATATAAATACACATTGTGTGAACTACCTATTACGGTTCATAAGATATAGCCTACTGACAGGCAGACGGAACGATAGTAGAGACTTGGGTCCCGTTGATACTCTTTGGGTATGGAACCCTAATAAACGGCAATTATGTCATTTGAGCAATACTACAGAAATAAACATTAAATAATATAGAGTTAAGTTATATTATAATAAGTTAAATATATTATATTATAAAATAGAGTAACAATAAATTCACATATAAAAATCTCAACCACGGGGAACTTTATTTTTGCATTCGTGGCAACACTGAATAGCGTCATTGATATTTTGTGACTTATTTATGGTTCGTGTTATTTTATGTTAAAATTTCGAAATTGTATGATACGTAATGATAGTATGTAATTCTAGTGTCTTTCTTATTTCTTTTAGTATTATTTTTACACAGTTTCAATACGTAAACTGGTATTTTAGTTCGGATTATGATCAAAATTTAATAACACATTCGGTTCGTTCACCTCACACGTTGCCTCCAACGCGACTGGCTCGGGTACGCCGATTTCGGCGTAGTATTTGTTGCTGCATTTTACATGAGCGCCGGCGGTATCTAGTCAGAGCGCGCGATGACTTATCATTAATCTATGGTTGGACATATTAAAGTTTAAAAAAGAGTCGCGAATAAAGTCAGAGACGAAGGTGGATGTCAATGTCACTGATCTCGCAGCACGTACAACCTTTTTAATAATTTACAATTTTTACGCATGTACGAGGGCGGCACTAAAAATTTCGGGAATCAAGGAAGTGACACAACATTACTATTTAAAAATGTATTTATTGCTTTTAGAAGTATTCTCCACGAAATTTGACACATTTTTACATACGGAACCAATCATTGAAGCAACCATTCCATTCGGAAGTTGGGGTCTCCAAAATGGCCGTTTTGTAGGCGTCCACAGCTTCTTCAGGTGATGAAAATCTCGGTCCACGCAATTTATTCTTTATTTTAGGGAAAGTATATAAATCATTAGGGCTTAGGTCGGGGCTGCACGGTGGATGGTCTAATAATTCTATGTTTTCTTGCTCTAAAAACTCTTTTGTTCTGTGTGCGGTGTGAGAACTTGCATTGTCGTGATGAAGGATGATGCGGCGGTTGCAGTTCTCTTTACGGAGTTCAGAAATGACCCGTGGCAAACAAATGCTAGCATACCATTCTGCATTAACCGTTCTTTGTCCCTCAAGAGGAATAGTCGTAATATGGCCGGTTTTGGAGACAAACGTGGCCACCATTTTTTTTGCAACACTCCGTGAACGAACAATTTTTGTTGGCTTTAACTCATTTTCGAACACCCAAACTCGTGACTGGTTTTTTGTTTCGAGTTCGTACGCATATATCCAGGTCACCTGATACGATGTTTTATACAGCATTTGAGGATCCTGCGTGGAATCTTTCGAGAGTTCTAACGCACCAAGTAACGAGAACCGCTTTTTGCTCTTCACAGAGCGAATGCGGTATCCATCGGGAAAACAACTTTTTTACACCTAATTGTTCATGCAAGATTATTTGTATTTGACTCATGCCAATGTCTAAAGTTGCCTGAATTTCGCGGTATGTCAACTGTCGATCTTCCTCAATCAGCTTACGCACAGCATCAACGTTTTCTTGGGTGACTGCAGTTTTTAGACGACCTTGACGGGGATCATCACTGAGCTTGACACGTCCACGTTGAAATTCAGCAAACCAGCGATAAATTGTTGTTTTGGATGGGGCTTCATCACCAAATGCAGAAATCATCCGGTCAACACACTGTTTTTGTATTAAACCACTTCGAAAGTCATAATAAATCATCGCTCTTGTATTTTCTCGAGTCAATTCCATTTTCTCAACGACTAAACAAGTTTGACAAAACCTTGTGTCAAGACCGAGAATCTTTTTTTAAATAAATAAATGGTATTCGATTTTTAAAACCAAGGAGTTTTCAATTAAAAAGATTTTAATATGACAGGAACAGTGGAAATATTCCATTGCTGAACATAGGCCTCCCCCAAAGAATGCCACAAATCACGGTCCTGAGCCACCTGCATCTATTGACTTCGTGCATGTCTTACCAGCTCGTCACTCCATCAAGTGAGGGGTCGCCCTACACTTCGCCTACCGGTACGAGGTTGTTACTCGAGAACCTTTTTTCCCCATCGGTTGTCGGTTCTTCGAGCTATATGGCCGGCCCACTGCCATTTCAGCTTACTAATCCGTTGGGCAATGTCAGTTACTCTGGTTCTACTGCGGATATCCTCATTTTTAAGTTTTATCACGCAGAGAAACCTCGAGCATAGCCCTCTCCATAGCTCGCTGAGCGACCTTGAGCTTCCTCATACGGCCAGTAGTGAAGGACTACGTCTCAGATCCGTAAGTCATCACTGGCAACACGCACTGGTTGTACAATTTCGTTTTCAGGTTTTGAGGTATGTCTAACGAGAAGATGTCTCGTAGTTTCCCGAAGCTGCCCAGCTAAGTTGAATCCGTCGATTGACCTCTCGGTCGAAGTTGGATTTACCTAGTCGCTTGAAAGTAGCAGTAGCTTGAAAACGTCTTCCAATGCAGCGGTGAAGAGTTTCGGTGATATAACGTTACCTTGTCTTACACCTCTCTGCAGTTGGATAGGTTTCGTACTCTGATTCTGTCTCGAATGGCCATCGTTGCTCTACTGTACAAACACTTCAGCACTTCGATATACCCACAGTCAACTTGGCACCGCTGGAGGAACTGCAGCACCGCCCAAATATCGACGGAATCAAAGGCTTTCTCATAGTCCACATACGCAGTACGCAAGGCAAAGTGGCAGATTACTTCTCTGTCTTATGTACAATTTGCCGAAGGGTGTGTATGTGGTCCATGGTACTAAAGCCTTTTCGGAAACCGGCTTGTTCGGGAGGCTGGAAGTCGTCAAGTCTGCGTGCGAGACGATTCGTAATGACTCTCGAAAACAGCACGTAGAAGCGGCTCAGAAAGGAAATCCGTCTGTAGTTCTTCAAGAGAGCGTTGTCGTCTTTCTTGAAGAACAAGACCACCGCACTTCTGCTCCACGCCTCCGGAGTAGTGCCACCATGGGAGGACGGAATTAAAGGGCTTCTGAAGGACTTCAAGTACCGGTTTTCCACCCGCTTTCAGAAGCTCCGCTGTAATTCCATCCTCGCCTGGGGACTTGCCGTTTTTAAGGTGCTGGAGGGCCATTCTAATCTCGCGCAGACTGACGTCCGGGATATCTTCGGAATAGTGTCGGATAAGATTCGCTCTTGGATCGTTACTCACACTTGCGTGTGGCTCCAACGATGACATGCACAGCTGCCCATAGAACCTCTCAATCTCTTTCAAAATCTCAGGTTTCCCGGAAACGATGCTGCCACATTCGGTCTTCAGCTTTGACAGTTGGCTTTTTCTGGCAGGCAGATCCCTGGCAAAGATTTTGGAGCATTGGTTCTGCTCGATCGCTTCTTCAAAATACAAGCTGTATTGAAGTTGCGTAACTCCCGCCGCATGCCTCTAGAGATCTGTCTGTTCAGTTGCCTGTACGCTGTCAAATCTGTTGAAGAATGTAGCTTTATCTCCCATCTAACAGCCATGAGATTAAGAGTGTGATCGGAGAGTTTTTGTGTTCTGCGGCGGGCCTTGCAAAACTTAGCTCCGACCGCATGGATAGCTTCCACGAGCTTGTCATTCATATCGTCCACTTAATTGCAGTCTTCTAGGCACTGAAAACGGTTTTGTAACTCGAGCTGAAAGCTTTCGGGACTTTGGAATAGAGCACGAGGGGGACGGAACGTCAACTTCATTAGACGAGACCTCTCCAACTTAACGTTTAGGTTCAGTGTGCCTCTAACCATTCGGTGATTGCTACCAGTTTTCACCCTCGCGATCACGGAGACATTACTGAGCAGTTGTCGTCAGGGCTCGACCAGGTCCACTTCCTGTGGGGCCGCTTCTGGAAGAAAGAGTTCATCATAAAGAGTCCCTCTTTCTCCATGAAGTCGACCAGCTGCTGGCCCCTTGGATTCCGTTGCCCTATACCAAATTTCCCTACTTTCAGCTCACCGTTCTCTCTTGTGCCTAGTTTTGCATTGAAGTCTTCCATTAACACCGTATAGTGGGTTTTGGAGGAATGCATGTCTGTAGAGATATACATCTCCTCATATATTTCCTACACCTCCACATCGGGATGTGCCGAGGTTGGTGCGTAAACCTGTATGACCTTCAGTGAATACCGGTGATTCTGAGCATAAGGTACGCAACCCTCGTCGACACAATCTCAATCTTTACAACGTTGTTAACGAGAGACTTGTAGAAGATAAATCCGACACCTGCTTGGGACAGATGGTCGCCTTGGGTCTCGGTGATAGAGCATGTTGCCAGATTCGAGGATTACCGTGTCCTCTCTCTCTCTTCGGACCTCCAATAATTCTATAATATCCCAGCGTAACTTATCTATCTCTTCTTCCAGCTCCACGATCTTCTTGTCAGTCCTCATGGTGCGTGTGTTGTATGTTGCCAGATCGAGTCGTCTTCGGTGGCAACCGAACCTCCATCGGAGATTCTTAGCACCCCTTGCACCGCCGTTACCATGGTCGCCACCGTAGCCAGGAATAGCGGGGGTGCCAGGGACTGGGGGCCGTCTCTTTGTTACTCTCATAATTGGGGGGTATTTGTCATAGTTGCCACGCTTGGCGAGCGGGTTGTCAACCGCAGTTTTTTATTATAATTTTCTGTTATCAGAAAGATGCTGCTGCCCATCTCCTGCCTGTTTCCCTTTGTCGCCTTTTACGACACCCACGGGAAGATATGTGGATATTCTTAACCGTCACTACACGGCAATATTATTCGATTAACATTGTAGAAAATTTTTACACGTTTCAAGTGTCTTAAAAGTCTGTACAATATTTATCAAATGGGTGACGACATATTCGAGCACTTTGTGTTTTAAAATCACACACTTCCAAAATTGACTAGCATTGTCGGTTTGTTAACTTCTGTCGTATTTTAGTAGTTAGTAAGTACCTTGATAAATACAGCAAGTAACGTACCGAGGCAAATTTAATTTAATTAACATAGATTAATTCCATTACAAGAAGAACATAATATACACAATTTTATTTACATATTTACATTTCATTGTTACGTAGGCACACTATACGTCGAACTTTCCTTCTCTCTGAGTGATAACTTTACAATTTGACATGATTGACGAAGATTCAAATAGTTCTAGTCGGAGTAGTGAGAGTTGGAGTCATAAAAAGGTTGAAATAAAAATGAAAAACAGAAATACTTCAGGCTTAAGGAAGCATCTAATATCTTTCCACAAAAAGGAATCACAAATATTACTTCCTGAAAAACCAAAATTAAGTGGAGATACAAGCTTTTTAATAATCGCCGGAAAAGTGGACATGTAGGAAAAAATTTACTTGTCACACAATTACATAACTATATTATGTACATATATTAATGCTAACGCTAGTTACATGATATTGTAAGCCAGCAACTTCTTTCGCGTACAACATCTGATTTCCTATGAGATTATGAAATTTTCCCTCTGCAAAAGGCCTACCAAGTATATAGGTAAAATTAACTATGCAAGTATTTATTATTTAAAACTAATAACCTAAATGTCGATCTTCATATCTATACTTTAAAATATAGGATTTGCATGTAACCTTTTTACCCCAATTTCACCCCCTTAGGATTAGGATTTCGTAAAACTGCTTATTCAGGATTTCATTATTGAAAACTTATAACTTTAATCCCGATTTTCGTGTCTCTAACTCCAAAATCGTAAAACTTTCATGTAACTTTCCAACTCGATTTCATCTTATTTGGGGTGTATTTTTGTAAAATTGCGTATAGAAATTATTATTACTGAAAACTAATAACCTGATTGTCGATTTTCAAGTCTCTTATCTTCAAAAACATACGACATACTTACAATTTTCATCCCACATTTCACCCCCTTTTGGGTGTTTTTTTGGAAAATTGCTTACACAGGTTATTATTATTTAGAATTTAATTGCCGATTTTTATGTCTCTAACTTCAAAAACGTAGGACTTTCAAACAAACTTCCAACTCCCATTTCATTCCCTTGGGGGTGGATTTTCTCAAAACCGTTTCTTAGCTGACCTCTACGCCAATAAAGGAACCTACCATTCAAACTTCAAGTTTGTATGTTTTATAGTTTCTGAGATATCGTCAGTCAGTGAGTGGTATTTCGCTTTTATATATATATATATATATATATATATATATATATATATATATATATATATATATATATATATATATATATAGATTATAGTGTTAAATATATATTTGTAATTCACCCATATTTTTTTTTTATAATCAGTGAGACACATGACTTACTGTTTCATATCAGTCTAAAAATAACATGGACAACATCATGACAGCTACATTTGATTGGATGGTGAAAAATTATCTTCCCTTCTCATTTTTCAATGATGAAGCTACACAAGTATATTTTCGATCGATTTGCTCAAATATGGTGTTTCTTAAAAGGTCCACACTTAGAAGGTAGGTCAAAGAGCGATTTGAAGAGCTTCAATTGAATCTTAAGAAACGACTACAACAATTTTCATCTAAAATGTCATTTACCATTGATGGATGGACGTCAATTGCTGGTAAGAGTTAGTACGGGGTCACTATTCATTATATAGATAACGAATGGAAGTATCGATCCGCAGTCCTTGATTTTATACCATCACGCGGTAGACATACTGGGGAAGATATTGCAACGATTTTCCACGAATGTTTATTGCAATATGACATAATTGATGAAATACAGTGTATCACAGTCGATAACGCAACTGCAAATACCAAATTTATGAATGAACTGGACAAACAGCTGCCTCAATTCCGGCGCTTTGCTCACATTTTGAACCTTGGTGTACAAGATTTATTAAAGACCTTAGGCATTACACAGTGAAACTGACATGAATAGCAGTATGAAGACTATGAAGACGAAAAAGAGTAATGTGAAGAATATGCGCCAAATATTGCTGACTCACGTACAGCTATAAAAAAATTACGCAGTATTTCCAGTAAAATAAATAGAAGTGAGACACTGAAGAGGAAGTTTCAGTCTGCTTGTGAAGCAGCTGGCGTGCCATCAAATCTGAATCCCATACTCTACTGTCCAATGAGATGGAATTCCACACATGATATGATTGGATTTGGTTTAAAAGTGAGAACTGGCATTAACATATTGTGCACTTCTGTCCCCGAATTGAATGATTTTCAAATTAAATGGCAAATACTCGAAAAACTACATAAGTTTCTAATAAACTTTAAACTTTTATCAACGAAGTTTGGTTGAGAAAAATATTGAATAAAACTACTTTTACGGATTTTATCGCGTTTAATAAACTTATTTTTCTTATTTTTATTAAGTCCCGACGTTTTGGGTGCTTTTCAGCGCCCATGGTCACGGGGGCTGAGGTGATTGACGTCCCGATGTCAGAGTTAACCCGGAGTACCTTCAGATTTTTTAATTATTTATTTGGTCCGATCTACGCAGAACAAATAGATGAGAAACCTAATCGATCCGAAGTGGGTGAAAGGCTTATTCTGTGTTTCCAAGCAGCTCAAGACAAAATGCTTAAACATTATAAGAAGAGGAACTGGATTAATTGTAACTTTTTAATTTTAAACCCAGTCAGACTGTTGACATGACATTATGGGGGAAGCAAATTAAAACAGAAAGCCTGCGCAAGTTGAAAGAACTTTATAAAGAATACAAAAGTGTACACTAAGTGAATAAATCTCTAGAATCAACAAGAAAATAAGAAAGTATGTGAATATGATAAAGATGAAGACGTTATAGACTTTGAGAAACTGTATGCATGTCGCCCGACGTCATCTGGATCTGGATCTTGTCTTCAAGGCTTAGTTATGGACTAGTTGGAGGAGTACCAGAGCCGCCAACTCGGAAGACATTTTAATTGTGGAGGACGCATGAAACAGAATATCCGACTTTATCGAAAATGGCCCGTGATTTTCTTTCAATACCTGCAACTTCTGTACCTGCTGAGATAATATTTTCTAAAACATCATTAGTAATTTAAAAACATAGAAATAGATTAAGTCAGCCAGATGGTTAGTATGTATTAATTCTTAGTCAAAATAATTAATATAAATTAACAGTAATGTCAAAGCTACTGTGTACTGTCATGTAATTTAATTTGCATTGTATTTTATATTTATTTAAATAGATAATAAATTGTATAACTCTTTTATTCCATTTCATATAAGTTGAGCGTCTATCAATCTCTTTCTAGACAGATACTGTTCTTTAAAATACAGTCAAGTTAATGTCATTAATCTGTTTTTTATATGTTTTAACCATGTTTTAGCACATCTAATCTTATTAAATTTAAACATTTATTAACTCTTTCGCTGTCCCGTGCACTACATATAGGTCACTGCTATTGTCTTACTATTGTGTCTGAAAACCGGACAGTGAAAGTGTTAAGAAACAGACTGACTCCCGTGGCCGTGGGACACGATAGATTGCTCAGTTGGTTAGACCATCGGCACGAATCGCTTAGGTCGTGGGTTCAAACCCCACCCGGTGTCAGTTGATTTTTCGAATTTTTCATTAAATGTTTAGACATTAATTAATTTGATTGGTCTTTACTATGCCTATGTTAATTCAAGCTCAAAATGTACCTACACTGTTAAGTTGTTCTAAGATCTAAAGTAACGTTTAATAAAAAGCAAAAGGCTAATAGGTAATTACGGGACTTGCGAGACTCTTGCCGCAAGACCACGACCAAAACTGGAAGTGGAATACTAAGACCAAGACCAAGGCCAGGTGTATTGGCGCAAGACTAAGACTGGCTGAGTCTCGTCTTGTTCTTACATTTGGGCAGCACTAATCATACATCAGGTGCTAATGTCGAAGTATTGCCGATGAACGAGATTTTCGAAGCTACAAATTGCTATTACAAGTTTCCTTAACGATACTAATTTTATTTTCAGTTTATTTTTATTTTAGTTTATATATTTTAAAGTTAGCCCAATTTTCCAGTCGTTAGCAGTACAATGTGATAAGCCAGAAGTACTTATAATTTAAGTGTTAGCGTTTAGCGTGGTGAAGTCCTTTTATAGTATATGGTAGAGCCATGCTGCAGCTATATTAGTAGTATAGTTGTAGCACGAATGGGTCGGCTCGACCGGGGAAGGACCACGCTCTCACAGAATACCAACGTAAAATAGCAGCTTAACTCTGTTGTGTTTCGTATGGTGAGTGTAGAGAACTGGAGACCCTTTTTACTGGAAATGAGGCATTCCATCTTAGTTCTCACGGGTGACAGCGCATCTACATTTTGATTTTTAATAGACGATAGATGTAGATGTCTATGGGCCGCAGCAACCACTTACCATCAGGTGGACTGTGTGCTCGCTTGTCACCCATATCCTATAAAAAAATATAAATTGGTAAATATGTTTATCATTGCAATTAAGTTGTCATGAAATGTTAACGTAAAAACTAATAACGCGCACAGTATTTAATAGAAGTAGTAAACTAATACAGGATTTCATTTTCTTAATTTCTTTATCCTTCCACAAATAATCTTGTTATACAAAGATTTTTTAGAATATACAAAATATAACTTAGTTAAATTAGCGCCACGGGTTAATGTTGCATAACCCTCCCAGAAAGGAGAGGACGCAGGTGCCCAGCAGTGGAACGTATAAAGGCAGTGAGTAACCTTACAGTTCGCGTAGGTGGCGAGCTAACTGCTATTATATCCGAAATCCCGACAAGTTTAACTTACACTAGGGAAACTAAACTCGCAGCAAGGATTCTAGAATGTGCTAACCAAAGTACAAACACCGTCGAGTTCATATACATACATCGCGGAGCTGCATTCCAAACTCTATATCCCATTTCCTGTTTGATTGGTATGTAAACACTAGCGACGATCAATATACATCTATTTTAATTTAATTTTTATTTTGTCTTTATCTTTCTCACAGTAAATTTTTATTTATAATTCTTACACAATAATTATTTTCGGTAATATAAGATAAGGCAAGACAAGAGAGATGCTTTTTGCACACATTAAATCTTTGTTTAATTGATTGGTTTGTCCGTGATGACGATTAAATATTTTTTCATTTTTGAAACTGTGTCTTTGAATAGGTTTATTATAAAAAAACTTGATCAGTAAATAATCAAAAAACAAAACCGAAAATTCTAAATTAGGTATATTTTTGGATGATAAGGTATACCTATATTAAAATTACTAGCTGTTCCCCGGGACTTCGCCCGCGTGTGATTTGGGGTTTTAATTTTTTTGCGTGGAACCCTAATTCTTTTTCTCAAATAAAAGTTACTCCTTGTGACATCAGCCATCTGCCAGTGAAAATCCCGTCAAAATTGGTCCAGCCGTTTCGGAGATTAGCCGGAACAAACAGACAGACAGACAGACAAAAATTTAAAAATTGTATTTTTGTTATTAGTACCGTAAATACTTTCATATGTATTTAGTAAAAATCTGCAATTTTGATATTACAAACAGACACTTCAATTTTATTTATTTGTATAGATAAAATAAAATGTATAATGCAAGCACGCGTATTTTATGCACTCATGTCATAACGTATAATAATATGATTATAATAGAAAGAAAAAGGGATAGAAATTAATGTTCAGTGCCGAATATAGCCTGCCAATTTCTCGCTTTTTTAGGTTATCTTTCAACGAGGTTCATTTTGTTAATGACTTTTCTTGAGCTTAAATTATCATTATTTCATTCTGACAAAGCGGTATTGGTAGGGCAACGAAAATCGTACTTGAATGTCTGACTTGAAATGTTTGTTGTCATTAGAACTCGTTAGAGCTGTTAACTTCACCACTTATTGACTCAATTTTGTATTGAAACAAATGGCTGACTAAGTTCACATTTCTTCAGACTTGCAATCAATTATAATTTGTTGACCACATTTACAAGATCTCGTACCTACACGTCGAGATTCGTTTGTGTATAGAACGATTCCTTAAGATGAGAAGCGACCTTAAGTTAATATATATTTATATATTATTAATTATTTAAAATTAAGATAATATATTATTAATATTTCTATTACTTATTTAGTAATTTAATTCAGTTTTAACAAGGTGCATAGTATGCAATGATATTTTGATTACGTCAGTTATAATTGAAATGGATACCGAGGATAAACATTATCCAATAGATCTCATTGCATTAGTGTAATTCTCTGTACGAAACGTACAGATACGAAAATAATTGACATGTGTCAAACTCGGAGCTGTTCTGGGTTTCCAAATTTAGAGCAATGTTTATGGTAACAACGGATGCTGTATTGCTTTCAATGCTAATGTTTTTCTCATATATTTTATTTATTGTTCTAATAAAGAAAAACGAAATTTTGATATTGTAAATATTCTATGTTCTATTTCAATGAATTCGTGGAGACTAACTATATATACAATGAAAAATTAAATGTGTGATATTAAACGCTTCTGGTAATTTTAACAACTTCAATTCTCCGTCATAACTCTCGTCGATAACCTAATTGAACTCTATATACCTATAAAGGGTTACAAAATATTTATTCTGCTTATGATTTTGTATGTGTGTCATTGTTTGGAATATTTTGTTGAACTATTTAACCTTGCGGTGAGGTTCGTCCCTTTACAGAGGGATGTAATGGTTGTCACGCATTGATTGATGTGTAATAATTTAAGAGGGCGGGTGAGACTATGCGACGTCTTATGGTGTGAAGGTGAGGCCGGTGGCGCGGTCGCTGTGGCGCGATGAACTGGCAGTGCGAGGCGGGCGCGCGTTCCGGTTGCACACCGCATTTTGTAGTCCGACTTTACTCGGCCCCGCGTTCATGTGCCTCCATGAGGCTTAGAGCGGACTTCCTTCTAACTCACGCGCGGAAACATTCGGCAGCGCAAAAAATGGTGGTTCGCGCCGTTTTAGCAAATAATTGCAATTGACCACTTTTAAGTGTTCAAAATAAAGTAAGAACCATTTTCTTTGCATCGTCTAAGAAAATTTGTTCGGACACAATGTTACATTCAAAGGACCAGCATCTGTTATCACAGTTTATTCAGTTCGACTGCGTACAAATGATGAGCAACGTCCTTGTGTGAAGCGAGAGGTGACATTTGCGCAGCATCGCCGGCAGCCGTGATACAAAGATGAAGTTGTTCAAGAGGAGGCTGTCGTTCAGTGGAGATAAACAGAAACGAGTTTCATATAAGGACGATCCTTTTGAACATGAGGTACCTCTCAAAACTTAGAAAAATCAATCGCTACTTTATATCCTCTATCCTTCATAAGCGTATAGTTATCAATTTAAAAAATAAAAAATTACAGACTATATAAGGCAGAATTAAAGAGTATATATTTTAAGTTTTTGTATACTACTCAATTCATATTATGCAAAATAAGTCGATAGACAAGGTTATCTTATCAGTGGAGGCCGCGTTCTGCACTGCTACGTAGTTAACAACATGAAAATTAACATCTGGAGGAATTAGTAAAAAGTCAAGACAATATCGTACAACATTAGTACTTTTAAACTTATTACATTGCTCATTTATTTCATTTCTTGTAATTAAGTTCTTATTAGAATACAATAAAATTATTTTGACAGCACTGAAACCTGCCTTTCGAAAATAGGAATAAAAAATTATATAATACGAGTATGTACCTACGTTGTGTTTAATTAGTTTTTAACATACGTAAATATAAAATAAACGCAGAATAAGCGATAAATTATCTTTTACTTTTTATTTCAATTTTTTTTTAAATTGCATAACATTTTTCTATTACAGTCTTGTTTATTTACTACACTTATGTATACTAAAACTATGATAAGCAATATCGGTAGGTACGTGTTCACTTTATACTGCGTTATTTATACTGCGCGTTCGTAGATCTAGAAAAGGCCTATGATAGAGTGGTGAGGAATGAATTGTGGTCAGCACTGTCCGTGAACGGTGTGAGCAGTATCCTCATACGAGCATTGCAATCTCTTTATAGGGATTCTAGTGCTTGTGTAAGGATAAACGGGGCATACACTGAATGGTTTAATATCGAAAAAGGTGTTAAACAGGGATGTTTAGCGTCACCGTGGCTGTTTAAACTGTTCATGGACAATTGTTTGACAGATTTAAAAGAGAATGAAAGTGGGTTGAGAATGAATGAGTTACTCGTCAAATGTTTTCTCTATGCTGATGACCAAGTATTACTTGCGTCTTCGGCCGAGGAGTTGCAGGAGATGGTAACTGCTATGAGTGGAGCTTTTGTTAGAAAGGGAATGAAGATGAATGTAAGGAAGACGAAAGTGATGGTGTTTGAAAAAGACGAGGCAGTGACAGACTGCAATATCGTGATTGAAGATGAACAAATTGAACAGGTGAAAGAGTTTGTGTATCTGGGGTCAAAGTTTACAAGAGATGGAAAGTGTGAGAGTGATATCGAAAGAATAGTGAATGCAGGAAACATAGTGAATGGAGCTTTGCACTCCTTTATGAGCAGTCGGAAGGTGTCTAACAAGGCTCGTTTGGCTGTGCATGAGGGGGTGTTGGTTCCGACACTCATGTACGGAAGTGAAAGTTGGGTATGGCAGAAGAAACATGAAAGCAGAATAAATGCAGTTGAGATGAGAGCATTAAGAAGTATGATAGGAGTTAAACTGAGTGACAGGATAAGAAATAGTGAGATAAGGAAACGTTGTGGTCTGAAAGAAGATGTAGTGACAAAAATTGAGAAAGGTATGCTGAGATGGTTTGGTCATGTCTAGAGAATGAATGAAGAACGATTGACGAAAAAAGTGTATAAGGCGAGTGTGAATGAAAGTGTTGGAAGGGGTAGACCTAGGCGGACATTTCTAGACCAAATCAGGGACGTCTTGAAAAAAGGCCAGGTCAAGAGTACCCTAAACCGTAGAGCATGTATGAAGGGAATAATGAAAGTGGACGAAGCGAAACAAGTATGTAAGGATCGTAGCAAGTGGAAAGAAGTGGTCTCTGCCTACCCCTACGGGAAAGAGGCGTGATTATATGTTTATACAAGTAAACGTGGTATAGTGTATTACTTTAATTTATATGGTATTATAGCAGAATAACTACTTGTGTTACTGGTAATTGAACAAAAAAATCAATATGAAAAGTGACGATACTCTGATTTCGAAATAATTTTTGGTTTCATTCAGAATTTCAGAATCTATTCTCAGTAAATAGAGTCTAGTGGCGGTGTAAGAATAACCACAATCCTTATACTCATGTCATCCTGTCGTAAGACGAGGGAAATAAACAAGGGGACAGGCAGCAGCGTCTACTCTAATAACGACTAAAAATTAAAACTGCTATTGCCAACCCGCCTGCCAAACGTGGAAGTTTCAGCAAGTATTCCCCCTATAAGGCATTCTATGGGGGAGGTCTATGTTAAGCCCTGGAGTTATGATAGGCTGTAACGGTAACGGTAAATAAAACCATCATGTAATTTATTGTGTATTTTGAAACATTCATCAAAATATTAAGATTTTGGTTTTAGGAATATATTAGTTAGTTATTATTTTGAGCCAAACATATAATTACCCATAAAAAATGCTTACGACTTTATACATAGGAGGTATGGTTTTATTATTCGCATGTATATAATATGGTTTTTTAGAAGCACCTAATTAGGCTGATTTTAAACTAATACCTTCCAATTTAAGCGGCGCATGTTTACAGCGTGACCTCACTTGGTAGCTTTTAGATTTCCGCTCCGCTGACTCTTGATTATCTTGAATTACGACGCCAAGTATTATTAGCAGTGCGCTATCGTAATTAAGTAGTGTTATTTAACTGACGCAAATAATCCATATTTTCAAAAAAAATGGCACGTTCGTATTTCTATGACGAAGGAAAATATCCTACGAATTGACATAATTTCCGATGGAGAGCTGCTGAATGAAATTTAAATATTTATTATAATGATTTAAATAAGGGCAGTTATCATGTGGACATATATAAATATCATAAGCCGGTCGTGAGTTTCATTACATGACCTCATTATATTAAAATATTGACATCAAATATTTTGATATCATATTACATAAAAATATTTTCACCTCCATATGCTTTTGGCAAAAACATAGATTACATGGTCAAGCACACCTTATTTGTTTCATCACTCTCTATGAATAAGTTGGAGTGGAGAGTGCCAAACTTGCAGGAAGCCTTAAGTGTCGTTGTTATATTTAGTAGATATTACACATAGGTATGTGAATGTATATTATATATTACAAAAAGTATTTAACCGCAGAAAAACAGATCCACTAACTTGACCTTACGTTGTCCGATACAATAACTAAGAAATGTTATTGTTTATCTTATATATTTTTTAAATTAACATATATTAATATTTTATACGAGATAAATATCCTGAGGTTAATTATTCTTAGAAATGCATCATCGTCTCAGTATTGTTACATGATATTTTTAAAGTCCTTAATAGAATTATAATTACACCATTTTTGACGTGCGATGACTTCCAAATAACTATTATCTTCTACTATGCTGATAAAGAGGAAAAAGAAGAGTAATTTGACACTTCTCGTATTGTTAAAAGTGGAGCTGATCGAGTTCGTGTTAGAAACATACATTTGAAAAAGATAGAATAACCTGGAAAATTCCTTTTTTTCTACAAGTTACAAACAAACTCGCAGTTCCACACTATTAAGTAATTATTCCCCGTCATATCCCCGAAACTCTTCACCGCTGCATTGGAAGACGTTTTCAAGCTTCTGGACTGGAAAGGATACGGTATCAACATCAATGGCGAGTACATCACTCACCTTCGATTTGCCGACGATATAGTCCTTATGGCAGAATCGCTGGAGGAACTAAGCACTATGCTCAATGACCTCAATAGTGTCTCCCAACGGATAGGTCTTAAGATGAACATGGACAAAACAAAGATTATGTTTAATGTCCATGTCACACCTATGCCGGTAGTTGTTTGGAGCACTAAGCTCGAAGTTGTTGACGAGTATGTTTACCTGGGACAAATAGTCCGACTAGGTAAGTCCAACTTCGACCGAGAGGTCAATCGACGGATTCAACTCGGCTGGGCAGCGTTCGGGAAGCTACGACACATCTTCTCGTCAAACATACCTCAAAACCTTAAAACGAAATTGTACAACCAGTGCGTGTTGCCAGTGATGACTTACGGAACTGAGACGTGGTCCTTCACAACTGGCCGTATGAGGAAGCTCAAGGTCGCTCAGCGAGCTATGGAGAGGGCTATGCTCGGAGTTTCTCTGCGTGATAAACTTAGGAATGAGGATATCCGCAGTAGAACTAGAGTAACCGACATAGCCCAACAGATTAGTAAGCTGAAGTGGCAGTGGGCCGGCCATATAGCTCGAAGAACCGACAACCGATGGGGAAGAAAGGTTCTCGAGTGGCAGCCTCGTACCGGTAGGCAAAGTGTAGGGCGACCCCCCACGAGATGGAGTGACGACCTGGTAAGACATGCAGGAAGTCGATGGATGCAGGTGGCTCAAGACCGTGCTTTGTGGCATTCCTTGGGGGAGGCCTATGTTCAGCAGTGGACTTATGAAAGGCTGTAATGATGAATGATGAAGTAATTATTGCGGCCAAAAGATATTGACATCTATCGTCGAATAGAAATCAAAATTCAGATGCGCTGTCACCCCTGAAGACTATGAAATTAGCACTATGGATGAAATGCCTCATTACCAGTAAAAGGAGTCTCTTGTTTCATCCACTCAACGTTTGAACTAAACACAGTTGTATTATGTTGTTTTTTACGCCTTATAATATATATATTATATTATACGTGATTGTTCTTCTGCGAAGGGTGGAGTCATTCATGTCGCATTCATTATACAGTTGCAGCGTGACTCTACCACGTAACGTATTGTTAGTGCTCCGGCATATAGCCTCAGTAAAGAAAGTCTAAAATCTAAATTCCGTTGTGTATCTTATGGAGTTCGCAAAATAAGTTGATAAATTGATGATGCAATGTTAGTTAATCATCAGTTAGTAATTTGTATGTTTACACATTTACAGAACAAAATCTGAGATTTCATTAGAGTGACCATTTGAATGTGTAAATAAAACCGACAACATTCTTAAGCTGAGGGAGCTCGCAACGCTACGCTATCGCAAACGATCATCGCGTCGCTAATACGCGTTGACTCCTGTCCTTGGCCTCTATTGGTATTGTAGTTTAACAGTTTAATTAATTTGCATTTAAATTTAAATACCAAAAAAGTATAGTTTTAATTAGCTTTTTTTTAATATGTACTATTTTATTTTGCATATGTACATATTATTTTGTTCTGTAATTTTTTTACTCTGTAAACTTATCAAATTTTAACATGTTAAACTGTAATATTATACAACAATCACTTCAAAACAAAGGGAGCTTGATACTTTTATATAAAACGTACACAATCTTTCAAATAAAATGATAATGTTTTCAATAATATAATCCTAATAAAAAATAATACCACTAATTCTATTCAATCAAACATACACTTACATAAAAAAACGACAACACACAACTTAAGAAGTAAAAATAAAGTCCAACTTATGACTGCACGAACTAATTATGGCAAAAAACACTTGTTTGAGGAAGCACAGCTGTTCAATAAATTACCAGCTGACATTAAAATTGTTTATATATATAATACGTACGCACAGTGTAGTCTTTTTAATACATGGTACCTATTATGTACATATAAGTGAATAACCTATGACTATATCGCTTCCAGCACTAGAGGTAGATGTGGTAATATTATCAAATTATAATAATTACTTTGTATATCATTATAAGTGAACCATTGTATATTCTTATGAGAAATAAAATTCTTTAAACCGAAAATGCACCGTAAATTGCATAATCTTGGCTGTGTATGTAAAAAAAGAATATAAATTGTCGCCACTGGAAAGGCGATCGGAATTCGACTTATTAAGTGGCGAAGCTTGCGAAGTCACTTATTGATTTCACGATGTCTGTCCGTCTGTCCGTCTGTCCGTCTGTCCGTCTGTCCGTCTGTCCGTCTGTCTGTCTGTCCGTCTGTCCGTCCGTCTATCCGTCTGTCCGTCTGTCCCACGATTATCTCGAGAACGGTTTCGAATTTTCAAATTCTGTTTTCAGCAATCGATTACTGATCACCCAGGCATCTGAACCTCCTATTTTGAAACTGATTGCTCAACGGCAACCGTTAGAAACCGCTACAAAGCTGATTGCTTCGCCACTTTGCTATGCTGTTAGCTTGCTAGGTTTATTAAATATTCGATGATTTGGTACCTCAAAACTATTTTTTCTTTTTTTTTCTTTTCCCTTTGATAACTCAAAATCATTATTTGAAAGTAATTTTGCCTTATGTTTGTCAGACCAAATAAAGTTGAAAATAGTACAATTGTCGTTGATAATAGCTGCATCATTGTATTGTATCCACAAAAGGTGATGAAAAAGTGTTTGTACTAATATTTCACTTCTCCTCCTCCACGAAATAAAATATTTAAAAACTCAAATATAATTTTAAATAATCAAGACATAGGAATAATAAAGTGATTGCTAATCGTTTTTACATAAATAAAACAAATTATTTACGTTATTGTGGTTACTTCGCAGTATAAATCAATATATTACATTAGATGGATGTTTTGAACATTTATTTATAATATTTTGTAATGATTATTTAATGTGATAAAATATAATGTTTTTAAATTAACGTTTACATTATACCAAGTGCAAAAATATAGTAAGTATGAATGCAAATCCTTCGTTAAATAGTACATGCCCATGTCCATCTTTGAACTGTACGGGTAATCTTTAAAATATTATGTAAATAAGACGTAGACAAAGCTGCTTTTTGAAGGAATAAAGAAACTAAGCAATTTGATATTTTGAAGTTTACATACAACACCAGTAACAGGTATGTAATTAGAATTCTTGCTCTCACCGAGACTTACGATTTCTCCGCGACAGAAAGCAAGCATACATAAGCGCATACCAACACTATTTGCTTAAATAAATACTTTGTTTATTTTGTTACTACACTTATTTAAGTATTGTATTAGTTATGTAGTAGCAATAAGAAGTAGTAGCAGATGCCATGAAACTCGTATTTTTCCATCACACATTTTACCAATTTGGAAGTGTCTCTCGCGCAAACTATTCAGTTTAGAAAAAAATGATATAAGGAACCTCAATATCATTTTTAAAGACCTATCCATAGATACCCCACATGTATGGGTTTGACGGAAAAAAGTTTTTGAGTTTCAGTTCTAAGTATGGGGAACCCCCAAAATCTATTGTTTTTTTTTCTATTTTTGTGTGAAAATCTTAATGCGGTTCAAAGAATATATCTACTTGCCAAGTTTTAAAAGCATAGTTCTTATAGTTTCGGAAAAAAGTGTCTCTGACATACAGACGGACAGACAGACAGACGAATCCATAAGAAAATTATTCTAAAAATTACTGCGTTGCGGTGGTTTTATTTTTTGTATAAAATAATAATTTATTCGATTTTAGAACAAATTAATGCAATCATTTTTTTAATAAGATAAGGGTAACAAACGAGCATACAGTCAACCTAATGATAAGTGGTTGCTGTGGCTCATAGACATCTCCATCTATCCACAACTACGAATCAAAATGCAGATGTGTTGTCATCCGTGAGGTCTAAGATGGAATACCTCGGTTCCAGTAAAAAGGGTGGGTCCCCGGTTCTCTACACTCACCATACGAAACAGCAGCATTGAGATGCTATTTTACGCTGTTATTCTGTGAGAACGTGGTCCTTCCCCGGTCGAGCCGACCCATTTGTGCTACAACCATACTAATAATATAGCTGCAGCATGACTCTACCACGTATTAATGTATGTATTTTGTAATGGGATTACAAAGTACATACGTACTTAAATTATTATGAAATTAAAATAGACATTCTGTTAAAGTATTCCATATCGTGGATACGATAGGTAAATAAACAGTGAGATAATTCGGTTAATTACCCTCGGAGATATCGTTTTACATACCTGCACTAAAATTATAGTATTAAATTAAACGCTTCCTTTTGTTTGTAGTATCTATTTAGTAAATACACATAAGTGGGAGGACTCCATATCAACGTTAAACATCTTCTCCGTGTAGTACAATATACAAAAAAGATATTTATTTTTGACATATCGTATTTTAAATTTAATTAATAAATTCTAGGTTATTGGTAATATATGTTCTTCTTTATTTTTTTTTTATTTTTTTTATAGGATAAGGGTGACAAACGAGCACACAGTCCACCTGATGGTAAGTGGTTGCTGCGACCCATAGACATCTACATCTATCCTCAATTACAAGTCAAAATGTAGATGCGTTGTCACCCGTGAGGACTAAGATGGAATGCCTCATTTCCAGTAAAAAGGGCCTCCGGCCACCTGCACTCACCAAGCGAAACGCAGAGGTAAACCTCTACTTCACGCTGGTTTTCTGTGAGGTCGTGGTACCACCCCGGTTCGAGCCGGCCCATCCGTGTGACAGCAAGAGCTGCCGCCTGGCTCTACCACTGTTAAAAATTTTAAGTGTAATTATATAATAGCAAGTGTTTATTAAGTTCACATTCCCTATTTACGCAACAATTTTAACGGTGTTTCGTCAAAGGTTTTTTTTTTTATATCCACTTAATAATTCTATGCTTATTTTTAATCTGAATCTTTTTATAAAATATCTCAAGTATCGAACCAAGTATCTATTATTTATTTCCATTCTTGTAATACTTAATATGTCGATCTTTAATCAGGTTTAGCATGTGGCTATAAAAAACCTTTTAGCACTTTATCGTAATTATTACATGTAAAATGCTCTCTCCTATATATTTTTTAATCTCTTCTAATATGCCACTGTAACCGGATTTACAAAAAATATTATAATTAAAAAAAATTTGGGTATCTATCGAAAGTATACTAGAACTCTTATAATTTCTTCTTATGTCTATCACTTTAGAAAGTTATATTTTTGTAAAAAATAGTTCACAGTGGATACTTTCAGTTTAAAATAGGTAACGAAAAATAAGGCATTATTATTTTGTAAATATAAGAGGTAATCAATAAATATTATCAATATTTAAATATTCTTATTAGTGAAACCCTAAGTTACACGCACTAGGCCTAATTTTTATCTCATTTTTAAGGCTGAGTGATATTGGTCTATCGGACTCAAAAGATAATGGTCTTTTACGATTAATGTAATTACTCAATTGACTGCCTCGTTGGTCTAATGGTCGTCAACGCGACTTCTGATCATGTGCTCCCAGGTTTGAATACAGAGTCTAGCTAAAATAAATCAGTTATTGAGTTTTTCTGTCCAGAAATTCTCAATAGCAGCGTGGAGTCAGAAAATCGGCGGTGTTTTACGCCTGTGCCTCAAAAACCATGCAAAGCTGTGAATCCTGCTCTTGATCTCCCTTTCGGATTACCGTCCCATCGGACTATGAGAGTGAGGGCATAGAGAGTGCACCTGTGCTTGAGCATACACTTGGCCACTATAACCCTGCCCTGCACCGATGGCTAGTCTCCGTTGAGGCTGGGTGCCGCGACATAAACTCGGTCTGGAGGATATTATTACTTTCACAATTAATTATTTTCTTGTTAAAAGTATTGAATTTTAATTTATTTTCAGCCATAAAATCTGTAATATTTTCGCCTGATTTGCTACTCGTAAGATACTTTGGCTACTGTGTTTCGTTGAGATTATATTATTTAGCAGATAAATAACAGAAACACGAGGGAATAAAACTTCAGTAAATATTAATTAATATTTGGTTTAGTTTCAAAAGTTCACGTATAAGTTAGTGTTATGGCTATTTGAGTTCGAAAATTCATTGCTTTTTCACATTATTACGTAAATTATCTTTCTTGTTACTACTGTATGAACAAAAATTATGTGCATATCTTAGTCAGGATTACACTCTGGTACTGAATTGTTCAATATGTGTTTTTATGTAATTCTTGATTCTTATATATTTCTGTCGAGAAAATGGCTCATTGCTATGTTAGGATTTGATATTATTATTTATTTATTTATTTGATTTTTAAGGGAAACAAACAGTACAATAATAAATTACACAATAAAACATATAAAAGTACACAGTCAGGTCATAAGTATTGTCACACAGTAAAAACTTTTCTTTTAGAACGCTGGCCATAAAAAAGTTTATTGAAATCGAATTTCGAATTGTTCATGAAAATAAAACTGTATACTTTTTAGAATTTTACTAATTTTTAAATATGGAGTGGACGCTTAAAGAAGACCGTGTTGCAGTTATTGCGTTGCATCGTTGCGGTTACGCGCCAATTCAAATTTTTGACATACTGAAAAATTTGAATATAACCAAAAGATTCGTTTATCGTACCATCAAACGATACAATGTAGACTCTAGTGTAGATGACAGGTCAAGAAGTGGTCGCCCTCGGTCTATTAGGACTTCCAGCAGTGATAAAAGCTGTGAAGGCGCGAATTCAAAGAAATCCTAAACGTAAGCAGAAACTGTTGGCCCTTCAGATGGGGTTAAGCAGAACTACGGTGAAAAGGGTGTTAAATGAAGACTTAGGGCTTCGGGCATATTGAAGAAAAACAGGACATCGTTTGAATGCTCGTCTAATGAACCTGATACTGAAGAGATGCCGCGCTTTGTTGAAGCGGTACGCGGGAAAAAATATCGGGAAATTCTTTTTTCGGGTGAAAAAATTTTTACCGTAGAAGAGAGCTACAACAAACAAAATGATAAGGTATACGCACACAGTAGTGAAGAAGCGAGCAACCGTATTCCGCGTTACCAAGAGGTCATTTTCCATCCTCGCTCATGGTATGGTTGGGAGTTTCTTATTGGGGCTTAACAGAGGTACATTTTTGTGAGAAAGGTGTAAAAACGAATGCAGTTGTGTATCAAAATACAGTCCTGACGAATTGAACCTGTTTTTCGTACCATGTTCAATAACAGGCACTGGGTATTCCAACAAGATTCGGCGCCAGCTCATAGAGCGAAGAGCACACAAGACTGGCTGGCGGCGCGTGAAATCGACTTCATCCGGCACGAAGACTGGCCCTCCTCCAGTCCAGATTTGAATCTGTTAGATTACAAGATATGGCAACACTTGGAGGAAAAGGCGTGCTCAAAGCCTCATCCCAATTTGGAGTCACTCAAGACATCCTTGATTAAGGCAGCCGCCGATATTGACATGGACCTCGTTCGTGCTGCGATAGACGACTGGCCGCGCATTTCGCATCGTTTTGAATAAACTTTAGTGTCATAAGAATCTATATTTTGTTAAGTTCATTTTGGTATATAAATGGTTACATAATGAATAAACTTGTTTCAATTATTTTATATTAAACATGTGACAGAATTTATGACCTGACTAGGCATATATATATATATATACAGATATCTAATAGATAATAAACGCTTGCCACCACAATATTATGTTGTATAAAATATAAAACAATAAAACTAGCTTTTACTAACTTCTAATTTATGAATACCATTTATTCATAAATTAAACATTAAGTACTAAGCAGTTAAAAGTAACATTATATATACAACTTAAAGTGATATGCCAATTATATATTAAGTTTTACAATATTTTTCTTTGTAATTATCATATTCAAGGTGAAATATATCTAATTTACAATATTATAGTAAGTTAATATTAAGTTAAACTTTTTGCATGTACGAGATACAAAATTGTTTGAGGCATACCTTGTTTTAACTTTACCTAATGCAAAATAAGGTTTATTTCGTGCACCTACCCTATGATACGCAAGATTTACTTTGCCTAAAAGTAGAATTATATTAATTAATTAAGAATTTGTATACTTGTGGATCAAGATGGCTCATATTTACAATACTTATATAAAAAGAAAATCACAAAATCTGGACCCGATAGGTAGCGCTAATTATTAATAAAGTTTTTTGTTATTAAAGCTCATCGTGCCAAATATCGCGAAGGCAGAACAAACTGCCAGGGCAGCTAGTGTAATAAATACTTTTTGTTATACAACCTATAAGTCCCACTCTGCTGGGCACAGGTCTCCTCTCATTTCTGATACGGTTTTAGGGCAAGGAAATGCCCGCCGCCTGCCCCAATGCGTACGTGTTGGAGAACTTCACATGTATTCAAAACATTTTTCTTCTTATTTTACAGACATGTAGGTTTGCTCACGATGTTTTCCTTTGCCGCTAAGCACGTGGTAAATCAGCACTTAAATTTCGAATTAACAATTTCATTTGTGCCGGCAGGGATTGAACCCGGGTTGCTTGCGTATTGTGAAATTTCCAGCGCTTAGCCCCTGATCTACCACAGCCCTAATACATACTTAATAAATAAATAAATACAAATATATAAAGCCATTGGACGGCTCTACATTTGTCGTAGCTGTGTTTAACTGTAATATAAGCGTGTCAAAAATCCACAAAGCGGTTCATGTGAGCCGTAGTTAACATTATTAATTCCTTTAAGAGGCTCACTAGCCGAAGCATGTCGAAAGTGGTAACGAAATGTTAGGATGCGCCCACGTACGCGCTGATCGACAACGCTCTCCCGTCGGTTTACGACGTATCGCCACGCGGCACGTGGGACGTTTATTATCTTATCTACCTGGTGGTTAATCCCCTGTGCTATTTTCATATAAAAGGTACACATTTTGTAATAGAATTGATCTTTTTACGCTACTGCAACGTCTCAAAAACGCGGTGGAACTTGATCAAACAAACTTTCTCTACGGTACGCCTTTGTTTATGTTTCGCTAAACACCAATGCGCTACCAGTACTTATTTTAATAAGAAATGTTAACAAATATCCAAGTTAGTAGTATTTTACTGCCCAGAATAATTTCCTCATATATTTCATAAAACCTAGTATTTGACCTCAGTTAGTGAAACCCTAAAAAACTAATCTGACCTTCAGACACATATGCAAACTACTGAGTTTTAGAGCATTTTCTAACGTCATCAATTTTAGGTCTTAAAGACGTGGTCGATAAGGACTTCTTAGACTTGACAATTATTTCTATTTTCGATTCGTTTTACAATTACAAAGTATTGAATATGTACAGTCCGTAAGGATAAAGAATGGGATTAGAAACGGCGGCTCATCGAGCCCGTACCGTCAACATACACAGTACCAATACGCTTATAACGGTATGTCGTTATAGCGTTGTATTATTCGGTTAATTTGAAATTTTCTGTTAATGGAAAAATATTTATTTTACAATAATTGTATACCCAAGAAATTTACGAGTACCTAAAATTAATGTAGGTACCTAAATTTTAAAATAACATTTATACTCGCTCTAGCTTCGCCTGGGTGGGATCTATTATTGTGGCGTTATTTAGAAAATAATCAATTAACACCATTTATTTTACCTTATCAATATTTCTAAATTAATAAAATCTTTAAAATTTTCGAATAAAATTTATGTATTACTCTATTTGTACGTTTTATTACAATCGGTTCAGCCATTTCGAAGATTAGCTCGGACAGACAGACAAACGTTACTCATGTCTCATGGGATGTAATTATTTTATTTCAAATTTTTTTCATTGTTCCATTCCATAATAACATGAGGACTATTGGTTTTTCACGTGCTAGTTTTTTTTTAATAGGATAAGGGTGACAAACGGGCACACAGTCCACCTGATGGTAAGTGGTTGCTGCGGCCCATAGACATCTACATCTATCCTCTATTACAATGCAAAATACAGATGCGTTGTCACCCGTGAGGACTAAGATGGAATGCCTCATTTCCAGTAAAAAGGGCCTCCGGCCACCTGCACTCACCAAGCGAAACGCAGAGGTGAACCTCTACTTCACGCTGGTTTAAAAGTTTAGTTGAAAAGTATCACGGCCTCTTCTGGCTCACTAAATTTCAAACCTGTAAAAATCTTTGATTTTTATTAAGATAAAATCGGTAGTGGTGAAATAATGAAGTCGTGGTGCAAGATCTGGATTGTTTACGGGTTGGGTCACGAGCTTCGCCTATTCAGAAGTCAAAAATGACTTTGTCTTGTTCGTGGTGTGCGCCGAAGCATTCCCAAGCAGCGCACAAGTGCTATGAACATCAATATACCAACCCACATAGAACTTAGAGTTCTTTTAAAAGCGTATGAGTGTTGAAAAGAGGTTGTATCCTTATAAGAGTGGTTTATGAAAGTGAAAGTCTGTATTATTGGATCTAAGTAAGCTTAGGGTTCTTAATCAGAATATGAAAACTCTAGTATACAACTTTACTTCCAACCCTGTTTCCAAGACAAGGTTTCATCTTTTATACGTATCTCTAAAGAGACTTTATGTTGAAAAAACTGCTATACGGCGTAAGTAATAAAAATATCCTATTATAGAACTGATTAAAAACCAATGGTTGCATGATTTAATCCATAACATAGATAGTACAGCTATTAAGACTATAAGACCCTAAAAATACCGTTTAGGGTGATAAGAAATTGTGGCCATTTTAAGACCGATAAAAACAAAATTTAAAATATAATTTTGGGAATATTAGATATTAATCTAAGCCTATACCATACCATACCACCCGCTTAACTAATTTAACCGATTAATAGCAGTGCTTGCACTATTGTGCTCCAACCTGAAGGGCATAGAGAGCCAGTATTATTATAAGCTGTGGGGCATCCATCTCAGTCTTCAGAGGTGACTACGTATCCGTAGCCCTCTTTGTTTGAAGTTGGTTGCAGGTTACCATGCGGTGCAGTAGCCGCGTACTATCCGGTAGACTGTGAATCCGTTTATCACTTCAGTTTTATGATAAAAATGAAGTATCTGTAGTATGGCCATTGTCAAGATCCGAACATTGTCTCCAGGACATCTTAAACCATGCAGGGGGCATCATCTTGGTCAACTAAGTTTAGGAGCCTTTTAGAAAGTTCAAAATAATAATAATATATTTAAAATTTAATTTTTAGGCCCTAGTAGAACATACCGACGCGCTTTAGCGCTTACGGCATGCAATAATGTAATACTTTAGTGATATACATTTTATGTTTATATTTATAATTTTCATGTATATATTTATACAGCTCAATCAGATGAGAAAACTATACACATACCCCAAATAATATAATAATGATAGAACATAATATTTAATGTAGCTTTATTTACAATGTACAAGAAATGTTTTTTATTGATATTATTATACGTTAAAAAATTACTAAGCACCCAAGGCTAACCTGCATTCTAACTTAATGGCTAGAAAATTTGCATGTGTGAGAAATAAATCTATTTTGAAAACGTTTGAAATCCACTAACACCCTTGGCTGTGGGACTTGTATATAGATTGTAAAAAAACTTTTTGACCTTATATGTTTAAATTAAAACTTATGGGCATGTATGTAAAACAATTATTTTTACGTGGTAGAGCCATGCTGTAGCTATATTAGTAGTACAGTTGTAGCACGAATGGGTCGGCTCGACCGGGGAAGGACCACGCTCTCACAGAATACCGCTACTGTTTCGTATGGTGAGTGTAGAAAACCGGAGACCCTTTTTACTGGAAACGAGGCATTCCATCTTAGTTTTCACGGGTGATGATGCATCTGCATTTTGATTTGTAATCGAGGATAGATGTAGATGTCTATGGGCCGCAGCAACCATTTACCATCAGGTGGATTGTGTGCTCGTTTGTCACCATTATCTTATAAAAAAAATTAAGGAGCCGTTATAAGCCGGGACCCTTGACCCGTGCTCTACACGCTCGTAGGTTAAAGACGAAACTTACTGTCTCCTAATTTTTTTTCTATGCAACCTGTTAGAACTAGAAACGATTGGTACAAGGGAGATGTGGCAATACCTGTCATTAGATTGGGGCGACGCTATTTGTTTGCTTGTCACCTTTGGCGAGGTCGTTTTTATTACGCACAATAGAGGATTAGACTTTAGTAGCGAAGTCCGAGTAGTGTTGCCAACATTTTTTTAAGCAATACAGACTTAAAAATATATTATTCATTTGTATTTTAAAACTATAAGTTTTTTTACCTTTTGCGGCAGACAACGGCTTTTTTGTGTTATGATTGGCACTAGTAAATATTGCGAAATAATTCAGTTAATGTAAATTTAGTATTATAGCGAATTTTATTATTTTTACAGATTATAAAGTATAATAATAATAATAATCTATTTAAAACTACGGTTGGCAACTCTGCTAAATAGACTTCTTCATAGGTTACGTGTCAAATTGCGGGTGCAACGCAACTTAAAATGCAAGCAAGGTAAAGCAAGTTAGTGATGAAACTTTACTATTGATGAATAAAACTATAAAATTTAAACATGGCTACATGTAATACCTTGCCATCAGCCGCACGTGGCACAGACCTTCTTTCATATCTGCGCTGCTCCAGTGCAAGTTGGCGGAATTCACATGTCCGTAAAATATTGTAATTCCCCAGACGTACAGGTTTCTTCACAACGTATTCCTTTTTCGCCGAGCACATAGTAAATCAGAACTTAAAACTGCACATAACAATTAGTGTATTACACCAAGATTAGTGTCAAATAACTTAAGTAAACTTGTCGAACATATTTACTATCTGTAGTTGAGTCAACTGGGTAACCTAATAATAAAATAACCTACAGACATAAACTGATAAACGTCATCTATATTGCGGATGCAGAGTTAACCGGAGGGCTTCAACAGCAATTATGTCATTAGGTTACCTAGTCGCAACGTGTACAACGCCTTTTTAGATTGCCTGTAGTCACTATCCTGCGCAATCGCTGTTTATATTACAAAGAAGTCCAGCTACGAAGGTTCGGACGTGACGAGAATGCAAAACAATTGATCGATCTGCGACCGACAAATCATTAGCGGCAATACTGACGATGTTTTCTTACTGTGCAGAAGGTAACTTAACGTATCTAAACTTACGCCATTTAAGCTGCTCTTCGGGCTGCTAGAAGTTAACCCGACATTAGAATTTTATCTTGTATAGGGGGGCGTTTTAATTGTGTAACAATATCGTCCTCAAGTGAAAACGACGACGTGATTTTTCTTACTCAAATAATAATATACACTTACATGTATCTATACATACATAAAACTAAACTGAATAGATAATAATTGATTACACGCAAGGGAATATTTTGACGGATTAAAAATGCCAATAACAATACGATACTAACTTGATATCAAGGGCGGACGAGTCGTAGCTGTCGATTTGCGTCAAATAATTATGAACCAAAGGGTCAGTAATTTCTTCATGAGGCAATGTATACGCTTTTACAACAAAGTCCCAGAAAATATGCAGACCTTTTCTATCAAAAGGTTTAAATTATTTATTAAGTAAAAATTGTCTAGTAAGGGTTATTATACTACCAAAAAATACATGACTGATAATAACCCCTTGGAATGAGGTAATCACTACCATGCTGTTTCTAAATGTTTTCATAATAATTGTATAAAATATTATATTGTAAATTATGCTTTTTAAAAAAAGTTCCGCTGGGTTTCTTGCTGGTTCTTCCCAGGACAAAGGTTTTTTTTGCGAACCAGTGGTTAAAAGTAAAAAAAATACTTTCAATAAGTATTATGTACTATAATCTGTATTGAATAAAAATGATTCTATTCTATTCTAGAAATCTGTATTGTTAATTATGCACTCACATCGGGTCTTTATGCTGAGCAAATGTTGCATCGTTATCCTACCGGCCAGTGAAGGAAAGGCCTTAGACTCGAGTTTAACACGTCAATATTGTTCATTAACATTAAACCCGGATTTGAAAGCTTTGTCAGCCGCGAGGCTCTTTAAATTGTCCGTGACGTCGTGGTGGACTCGGTAATAGCGTACCTAATTACATAGGCGCCGATTTTACAGTAATTCAATTTGCTACGGTCAAATTTTCTTGTAACTACAAATATGGACGATTCTCAGCAAGAATCGCGATTTATTAAATAGAAATTATACAATTTTGTAAATACCAGTTGAAAATATTAAAACGATTAGGATATGTTTTAAGTCGTATTGTTACTATCATAGTGCCTACTATGTTTCTCATACTTCTTTCCTGATGGATTTGTAACTTTTTGTAAAATATATAAAACAAAAATAATATAGCGACACTGATTACGTTACATTACTATGCCATTTTTATTTAAATTTAAATGTTGGTCCTAAATCAATTATCGACAATTTTTATCCTCGTTCTGCAGGACAAAGCTCGGTTTACGGACACCAGTTGGCAAATCCACAGAACATGGACACGCAATGGCGATCCGCTGTCGCTATCACCTCCGCCGAGTCGTGCAACCGCCGTTGTAGGTACACCCGCAGCCACTACGACCACACCTTTACGCAACTACGAGAATGGCATCTATGACACCATCACGGTGAGTAAATTGTTTGGTGCTCACTTTAACTACATTCCGTCTGATTAAACTGTACACTCCGATTCTTGATTGATATAAACATTTTTTTTTGTTGTAGAGAGTAAAAAATTAAAATTATATGGCAAATACAATAGGTGAAATCACCTTTCACCCTACAAGTTATCGATATTAATCTATGCGATAAGAAATCTTTTTTATATCTTAAGATAAATCTCACATTGAAAAACCATAATAAGTATATATAAACAAACGTTTTTAAATTTATACTAAGCCTAATTAATTTAAGGTTTAGCCAACGTTTTAGATAAAACTGTTTAATCGTTACACAAGGTTAAAGGTCCATTGGAAAATAAAGTGAAAATAGTGGTTTATTAGTAGTTCTTTTGCATTTGGATGTGGTAATAATTTACAATCCCTGCTAGATGACATAGAAAAAAGAAATAAATTATGGTTTTCGATAACATTAGCCAATTTTTATAAAAATACTTAAATTTATTGGATTTTCTTTTATGAAATGAAGAAGTTTGAAGATGTTTATCTATGTGTGTATCAATCCTAAATTTTCGCTTTTAATGATTTTATACAATAGGCAGTGATAAGCGTACTTATTATTAATTATTAATCATATATATTTACATAATGATTTTCCAAATTAAATTCAAAGTCACGCCCTTTTAATTTAATTCTATGGTATTTATTTAATGTATAAATAATACCGCTGAATCCTTTGCTGGTTTTTCTCAGGACAGAGGTATTTTTCGAACCAATGGTATATAAAAACTGACTTTCAATAAGTAATAAGGGACAATCTATATTGAATTAAAATTATTCTATTCTATTCTTAAAATATGTAAAGTTAGTAGTAAATATATTGTAGTTACTTTTTTATTTAATTACTATAGGATTTCTTCTGGTGTCGGTATAAAACGTGCGCCACCGGAGGCGACGCGCGGCTCGCTTCGAATACTACCCAACGTGACGTAAACATTGACTCTTAGAAGTAGATAGATTTGCATTAACATGTCGTAAATCATTATCTCCCAGTACAGACCGCGACTTTATAATGTATTTGCAGTTATGTTGTTTCGCTAATGCATCATTGAGCGCGACCGCCTGTAAATAAAGGTCTCCTGGATTACCGAGGACCACCTAGAATTGGCATTTAAACGCACTGAGAATGTTCTTTCACTATCAAAGAGAAGTCATTTCGTAGAATATTTAACATTTTAAGCGAACAATAAAATAATAAAATCTTTAACAAAAACTTTACAAATAATAAAATCACTATTGTTTTAAAAATTATATAAGCAATGTTTTGATTTAATTTACTTTTCATAACTTAAATATTTGGACAAATACAAATAACAAAAAAATAAAATAAATCGTGTGGTATAACTTAAAACTAAAAGGGTAATTAAAATCAATACTTGATCTTCAGATTGAAATTATTTCGCATATTAGCTAAGGAGTAAACCCATATTAGATACATATAATATGACAGACGAAATACATAATTACAAAATGCAACAACGACATTGCGACACTGACCAATGTAGTTAAAGACACGATCATTGTTTCCCGGTTATTTGCATCGCCCACGCATCAAGAATTATGTTTGAAACAATTTTCGCTCTGTTATAATGTTGGAACAATCACGCGACTTCATTCGAGCAGCTGTCCTCATTTACCCATTGTGTTTAATTGACATTACAATACTGGACGCTAATGTCTTAAACCGCTGTGTGTGACCTTTGATCATGAATAGTAACTTTTACTGATTTTTTTATCGTTGAGTCACGCTGTAGGTATATTATGGTTATAGAACGAATGAATACCCACCGGGGTAGGACAACGCTCTCACAGAACTCCAGTGTAAAATAGCAGCATAATGCTGCTGTGTTTTGTAAGGCGAGTGTAGAGAACCGGATACCCTTTTTACTGGAAACGAGGCATTCTATCTTCGTCCTCAAATGTGATGTATATAAGCCACAGCATCGACAGGTGGATTGTATGCTCGTTTCTCACCCTCATTATTAAAAATAAAGTAAAATAAACTATAATACTACTGTCTCCAAATTGTCTATAGGGGCGATGAAAGAGAACCGATACTATTGTTTCTCGCCCCACGGTCGTTGTAAGAGGCAACCATTGGAAATACCAGGAAAATCTCATAACCTCTAATAAAAGGCAATACTTGTATATATTTAAGTATAATAAATAAACATAATTAATACAAAAAGGTTTCCCAGTTCTCAGTAAACATACGAAACCCGGGTCACCGCCGCTCGATTTGTTCTGTAGCCATAATTTGTGACTCCACTCGCTACATAACATATTATTTATATATTGAGTCCAACTGGCGCACTTTAGGAATTAATAAGAAAAAATATTTAATAATTTGCCTTATGCTATAAACTAAAGTCAATGTTCGTCTCTACTACACATCTCTACATTGCTACGGGACGAATATTATACACATATATACATCAGTAATATTTTACACGTGTAATAATTATCAGAAATGTTTTAAATTGTTAACAAATCAAGTACAAGTATTATTAGTTTCACTTTCATTAGTTGAAATAGTTCCTGATAGAGCCGACCCATTCAAGTTGCATTCATACTCACTTCAGTGTGGCTCTGCTATGAAAGTAAGTATTTATTTTTATTTAAATACGTACAGCAGCACGGTAAAGTTCGTTGCGAGCCGTGGATCGCAAGCCGCACGATACGAGTATTTGTAAAAAATAATTTATGTTAATTCCCCCTATGAGGCAATTTATGGGGGAAGCATATGTTCAGCCGTGGAATTTTGTAGGCTGAAATGGATTGGAATGGTGTTTATCCATTTGCAATTTACACACATACATATATACATATATATATATATATATATATATATATATATATATAAAGTATATATATATGTATATATATATATATATATATATATATATATATATATATATATATATATATATATATATGTGTGTGTGTGTGTATGTATAATGCTCGTGACACAGAAAAAATGTGTTAATAAACTTCTTTATAAGCTCATCATATAATAATAATAATAATAATAATTCTTTTATTTCAGACCTTGATCCATAATTTGTTAGTAATACATTATACACCTTAAATACTAATGTTAGTTTCTTAAATATGTAAAAGAATACCATACAACAGAAAAGCTAGCTAAAGTCATTAGAGTCATTTCCGAATCGATTGTGCCGAAAAGAACCCTCGTACGATTTTATTGAGGAAATTGTGTCTATAACTGTCGATGTCATTTCCGACCTGTGAAAGCGTCTATTGGACCATATTAAATTGTACATATATAGTTAAAATAACTGATATTACTATAATATATTTCCTTTTTCTATAAAAATCTTCTTCTACTTCAAAAAAGGAGGAGGATTTTACAATTCGTTGTTTGTTACGCGATATCACACAACCCAACTGCCCGTTGTCCGCTGCCCCAACACGCATTGGAATGAAGAAATAAGAAGAGGCCTGTGCCCAGCAGTGGGACGTATATAGGCTGTAACTTTACTTTACGCGATATCTTCATCGATTGTGAACGGTTTTTATTGATTCTTTTTTATTAAATAGGTTATACTACAGGGGTGTTCCCGTATGTTATTTGAGAAGTTTTGTCCCTAAGAATTTTTTAATGTAACAATTTAGATGATGTTGAAATTATGATATTCCATATTCCACTCAAAAGAGTATATTGACCGTTAAAATTTGTACTTCAAGGAAATATTAAGAGAACAAAATATAATCCAACTTCAATTATCTTTGAATCTGGTTAAAATATAATGGATATGGAATTACAATCTTTCAATAAAAAGTCGCATAATCGGTTAATAAATTAATTAATTTGTTAATGTGTGTCATTACATCATAATATCATCTTGTGGATAACCAAATTGAAAAACTCTCCCGTTTTAAGTCGGTTTTAATGAACGGACAGACATAAATAAAATGACGTAATTTCCGCCATAATTAAAAGTACCCACCCATTTTTTTTATTATTACTTCATCAATGTCTCAATAATTTAAAAGTATTAAATATAAGCTTCCCGATAGGGAAGAAAGGTTCTCGAGTGTTATTATTTGTAATTTATATTGAATTAAAAAGTTTCTATTTCTGTTTCTGTCAACCTTTTAGTGGTTATAGGACGGCCACCCACTAGATGGGAGTGACGATCTGGTAAAAGATGCAGGAAGTCGATGGGTTCAGGTGGCTCAGCACCATTGTTTGTGGCATTCCTTGGGGTAGTCGAGGTATGTTCAGCAGTGGACCTGTGTATACACGAAAGAGTTCAGTGATTGAAGCGTATATATTATGTTCATAGTATTCTTCTTCCGTGCTTTGTGACGTTTCTTGGGGATCATGATGATGATATGAAAGTACTTAGTTTATTCTGTTTCTTTTAAATATACTTACATATTTCTATTGCAGTCGTATTTTAACATGTTAGATGTTTTGTAAAACGTGAATTTTGTAGAGCCTGTCATATTTTAACTGAATTAACAAAATTAGTTTATCTACACGAACACATCAACAAGGTAAGTCACTTGTTTTCAAAGCAGCAAAATTAAATCTCGAAGAAAATCGCGCGAGTCTCATGAATTAATCATTTCTTCCGAGAAAGGGATATACTCAGATGAGGTCGCATTTAAGTTCTCGAAGCGAAGAATGAATAAATTAGGACATGGAGGAACGATAGATAGTGCGGTGAGATAACCACGAATTGTTTCTGTGGGTATGTCTCTTTTAATATTGATCCTTCTACGCAGTTCTTTGCGGTGAATTTGTAATTAAATAATTAGTCAAATATATTTTATTGAGATTTTGTTATATCGTATTTTAATAATAGTAATAATAAAAAACTGACTCTCGTTGGTTTCTTGCAATTATTTCGTAGATTACTTAATCACCCATATTAGGTCCACTGCGGAGCCTTTTAATTATTAAGCCTTTTCAATAATGCGCCAACCGCTGTTCACTTCTTTAAAGGTTATCGCGCTAGATTAGTTGTTGAGTACAGAAGTCAATACCCTCGCGCTGCTTCTTATCACCAGGCTTTTTTGGATGGATTTTCTCCCATCAGCCGGCCGCCATAACGTCGCTTGTCTATCAACAAGGTGCACTGCGTGGCTGACATTTGGAGAAAAGTTTGTATAGTTCCCTGTTTCAGCAATAATAATACATTTTTATTTTTTTTTAGTATTTAATATCTTTCTTGGCAAATATAATGACTGTATTCGATATCAGCGTAATATTTCCAAGTCGTGAAACATAAAACGTGGCTAATGTGCATTTGTATAACCTAGAATAATTGCCAACATTAGGCGGCTGAGTGTGCGAGCGATCTGGCAAATTACGTAATACAAAATATTTATCCATTCTAGAGAACTGCTGGTTGGACCAACTCTTTGGAATTTAAATGTTGTCAAGGTTTGCCGGGTCGCAGTCGAGGTTAAAGCGTCTTAAATTTTTGTTTTAAATAAGACAATGCTCTCATGAGTGATGTTATCATAAATCCTACGAACGTATAATTTTTCTTCTTCATTATCGGTCCGTAAAAATCGACTGCTAGATATGGGATTCTATCTTTGTAAACAGGATTTCACATTATCGCCACGTGGGGTAGGAAGATAGGCAATCGGAGTACCAGACATCTAATACATTTAATCAATCCCCTCGTCCCCAGTCTGATTAATTTACGTGTGATGTAAACTAGATGGTTATATTGCTATTTCATCATCATCCTCATCATCATAATAACATCCCATCATATTAAGTCCATTGCTGAACTATTGGTATGAATTTATTAATTTTCTTTCGATAAATTACATGTCTCTTTGCCACATGATGTTGAACTCTGAGTAATAGACCATTAATTGGACGCTTATTGAATCAGCTGGTAGCTCGTACCAATAACACCGAAGATAATATTATGTTAAATATGTATGTATTCATGTTATTTCGCTGAAATGTAATATGTACTTAAGTTTTGTATGTCTTCATATAGTAAGTATAGTTTTAAAAAGTAAAGCAAACTTACAAGCCTTTAAGCGTCCTAATCTTAGGCAAAGACCTCTAATTTCAGGACGGGCTATGGAGCATTTAGTTCACCGTAATGCTCCAATGCGTATTCGCGGACTTCCCATATCATCGATTTTTTTTATTTTTCAGACATGCAAGTTTCTTCACGATCTTTTCCTTCAATACCGAGCACGTGGTAAATCAGCAATAAAAACGATTAATTGCATTGCAGGCGGGGTGTAAATTCGGATTCCTCGCGTTCTGTGAATTTACAGCGAGCGCTTAACCCTTGAGCCACCACGGTTCAGATAGGAATAATTTACTCTGGTAAACTGTTGTATTAAAAATACACATTTTTTATAAGACCGACACGACCACCCCACACGATCATGATAGAAATCATGGGAGTCAGGTGTCACTTTGCAGACCGCCGCTTCGTTACCCATGTCACCATAAATAAGATTCGACAGTTAAACAATAGAGACGGCCTTCCAGTATTACAGATTGGAGATAAGGGGTAACACTTATTCGATAATCAAACATTTGTGATTAAAAGACCCGTTCTAGCATAGTAATGTGATATCTTTATCAAATCAACTTGCGATGTTGTTATCCATTATGAATTCCTAGTACGATAGTTCCAGCTACATGTGCTACATGCATACTGATTATTTATTTATTGCTTGGTTAAGTACGTTAGTTGTTTAACGGATATATATTTGAGAGGACTTTGAAAATAAATGATTTCTTCTGTTGTTATACTTTTTTTTAAACTACATAAAGAAGCAGTTGGCTAATTATTCATTAACGTAGCTTTTGTTTTCTTCGACACTTTTCGTTTTTATTTATGTTTTTTTCTCATTGCTTCTCGTCCATTCGAAATAATAACATTCAAATTGGTTATTCTGTTACTGAACTGTTAATTCTTCGGCTATGAATCTATGAATTCGCTTTCATTCCTCCTCCCTTTGTGAATTTCACAGACTATAAGTACGCATAATGGTGTATGTATACATTTTTTAAATTGTATTATATATATGTAAAGTTTTAAAGCTAATAGTTTTTTGTAACCTTCATATGAGCACGCTCGTAAAGTATAATCGAATTTTATTAACCGCACGTACCTACCTACGAGTACTTCGTGGAATTGCTACCGAGAGTACATAATTTTATTATTTTAATAAAAATATTCCTAAAAGATTAGTTTAATTAAATTAGGGTCATGCTAAGGAAGTTATCGTCCCTGTGTGCTTGTTATTTTAGTATTACGAGTACACTTCAATAGTTGTTAATGTAGAAATAATTTTTTTTAAAATTTTCCAAAAATGAGAATTTTATTCATAATTTATTAATTTGCTTGCTTGGAGTTCTTCTTATTTTCGCCAATCTCTTTAAATCCATGTAACCTTAAAAACTTTGCCTATATTCGCCCCACTGGATCTGGACACACTACACAAGTTACACAACACAATGCAAACCCTAAAGTAGGGACTGCCGCGTAGTTCTTGCTCCTGCCACAACGGCAACAAGGCATCGTACTCGTACTTCTAACACACTCTATTGGCTTACGTAGGACATGTCTGTACCACTGTGTACTAAAAAAAAAAAATATTTAAACTATATGTGTCTTTAAATAAAGAAAAATAAAATTTATAACCATGAATACAAAGGAAAAGTAACAGTCTAGTGTCCCACTGCTGGGCACAGATCTTTTGCTCATCAGCTATGCCTTACCTATGTATCAGCGGACTGCATATATTCTTGAAATGTTTTGAATTTCTCAGACTTCTAGATTAGTAACAGCGACATTAATTGTATTTTCATGTAAGTATAGATTCAAAACCGGGAGTTGTACTTAGTTCCTTAGTTCAATTCTGCGACAAATAACTAACATTGTATGTATTTACAACTATAATTAACGCTGCCTTTAAATAACCCTAGATACAAATGTGATTGGAAATTCTTGGACAAGTTCTATAAGTTCACATAAGTTATTTATGAGTTTTTAGAATTTGGCCTAGAGTACATCTCAGTATCATAATATATTTAAAATGAAACAGATGGCAAAGGAATGTTTATGTACTTCAAAGAATAGTTACGTAAATATAACGTCTCTTTATAAATGTTTTTGTACGGAGGTGTTGCCGGACGTTACGCTTGTTAAATGAATATTTTTACTTTCGTTTTCACTTTCAAAATTAGTTGTTTGTGATTGTTAGGATGATCGTATACAACCAAAATGCATAAGTAATAGTGTAATATGAACACATTATATATTTTGCATCTGATATTCTTAAATTATTATTTATTAAAATAGGTAAGTACACTTTTGTCGAGCGATTTTCAACTAGCTACGACATCGACGCGAACCTTTTAGGTATTTCTTTTCTATATATGTGGCTCTACGTTCGAAACAGTGAAAGCTTATTTTCTTGCTTCATGACAGATTGTCCCCAAAATGAAATGACGTATCTGAGGGTTGAAGGGCGAAATCTTGTGTACTTTGATTGACGGATACGCTTTAGCAACTAGTCTTATAAGAAAAGAGAGCTAAGGTACATAAGACTTAAACTTGCTAGTGTTTATGGTTTTTTATAACTCTACTGGGTCTAATGGATATTTGCAAACAATTTCAATCAAAGACCATAGATATGTTGTCACTACTTAGGACTAAGATTAAACGTCTCACAGCCTATAATTGTACTACTCTCTTACCTATCAAACTGGAAAGCAACAGTATAGTTCAACAATTTTAGTTAGCTTCGCGACACTTTTTGAGACGGAGGAGGGTGACGTTCACCCGGGAGGGGAAGGGAGAGTGAATAAAATTTTACTTCGCTCTATAACGTACATATGCCGATAGATAAAAGTGCGCCATTAATTTTGCCAATTTTTTCATACATTGCTATCTAGGATGCTTGAATTAATACTCTACCACTTGTCAATTCACATGCAGTTTTTGTAAGAATAAGGGTGACAAACATGAACCACCTGATAGTAGGTGAATTCTATGGCGCGCAGACATTTACTATATCAATCCTCTATTAACCAAAATGCAGATGCGTTGTCACCCCAGAGGACTAAGATGGAATGTCTCGTTTCCAGTAAAATGGGTCTCCAGTTCTCTATACTCACTATACGAAACACAGCAGAATTGAGCTGGTTCTACAACCATAATAAAGCTGCAGCGTGGCTCTACCACGAATAGTTTTTAGTTGTATTTTGCAGTCGTTAAATGGTTAGAAAGGTTCGAGTGCAAGGTTTTGATGCAATAAAATGAAATATTATGTATTTATATATGATTTAACTGCTTTGATTTTGGAGAAAAAGATTAAAAAATATTTTAAAACGAGCAACCTGCCCTGGACTAATACGAGTGGCAATAAATATCTCATAAAACAAAAACTGTCACGCCTGTCACCCAGTGGGGTAGACAGAATACAGACTTCCAGAATCTCGTTGGTTAGTGGTACTCTAACTTGGCTTATCTGGGGGCACGGCAGTGCCCCCGCCAAGTCGAGCAAAAAAGTGGCACGGCCGTACCATCCTTTTCTTGAAGCAGTTCAGGCCATTTCAGAAACCCTATAACTTCGTTATGGATAAAATTAGAAGCCTGATTTTTTACTAATTATGTAGGCATTGTATAAACTCGATATATTTCAAATTTCATTAAATTTTAACCAGTAGTTTAAGAATTATAACAAGTCAAAGTTTCTTAATTTTGTCACTCACTGACTGACCGATCATCAAAACTCTAAGGCACTTCTAGCAGACATAGAAACTTCAAATTTGGTATAAAATTATTGTTTAATATATAAATCAAGGAAAAATTAAAACATTTTACAATTTCGGTCCAGTTTTCCAGATACACCAACTGCATAAATAACTTTGTAATCCCATATAAACATATAGTATTACAAAGTTACATTTGCAGTAAATGAATCAGTGTACCTATATATGTATAATGGAATAATAGGTGTAAATAGCTACCTAGATATAACTATCTATAAAAAGAAATGAAATGCCATCAAAACATAACTTGTAAAAAAAGCCAAGTCTCGCAACTCAGTTCTTCAACCGTAAAAAGTTGTGAGATCCATGTAATACCAAGTCGGTTAATTTATTCAGTCCATAGATTGATAAATAGATTCACTTGGCAATCGCACTAAACAATCTAATTTAATATATATATGTATTACTTGTGAGATATGTTGTGTTTTCATGCGATTGCCAAGTCAATCTATGTATCAATCTATGGACTGAATAAATTAACCGACTTGGTATTACATGGATCTCACAACTTTTTACGGTTGAAGAACTGAGTTGCGAGACTTGGCTTTTTTTACAAGTTATGTTTTGATGGCATAGTTTTTATGCAAAATTATTGTACTTCAATAACATTTTGTAACGAATATGATCTTTTTTATGTCATTATCATCATTACAGTCCTTCACAAGCCTCTGCTGAACAGAATCCTACTCTAAAGAATACCACAAAGCACGGTCTTGAGCCAGCCGCATCAATCAACTTCCTGCATGTCTTACCAGGTCATCACTCCATCTTATGGGGCGCCGCCCTACACTTTGTCTACCGGTACGAGGCTTCAAAAACGAACATAGACAAGTCTAAGGTCATGTGTAACGTCCATATCATACCTACCCCGGTGGTTGTGAGGAGCACTTCGCTCGAAGTTATTGACGAGCTTGCTTATCTACGACAAATTGTTCGACTGAGAGCTCCATCGAAGGATTACACTCGTCTGGGCAGTGTTTGGGAGATTGCAATACATCTTCTCGTCACGTATACCTCAAAACTTGAAAACATGAGTGTCAAAGTGTACATTAGTATGTGTTGCCAGTGATGACATATGGATGCTTCACGTTCCAAGTGCTTTGCAGTCCCATGGTTGTTAGCAGTTATGACCATGAGTGCTGCAAGCCACGCAAAATGTGAGTTAAAAGAAAAAAAATTAAACGCTACAAAATCCGTGTCATGTAAATCAGGAATTATCTGACATACCCAAACGAATCAGTAAGTTGAAGCGGCAATAGGCGGGACATATAGCTCGAAGAAACGACTACCGATGAAGAAGAATGGTTCTTGAGTGGCAGCCTCGTACCATACCGTGCCGTAAGGGTACACCCGGCGACCAACTAGATGGAGCCACCTGGACCTGGAACTCTAGATGAAGGTGGCACAGGACCGTGCTTTATGGAATTACTTTTTATGGGCTTTAATGATGATGATGATGACCTTTATTGTAATATTGACAAACAGTAATTGTTATTCATGTCCCTTGCATAATCATTATTATCATTACAGCCCTTCATAAGTCCACTGCGGAACATAGACCTCCCCCAAGGAATACTACGAAGCACGGTCCTGAGCCACCTGCATCCATCGACTTCTTACACGTTTTACCTGGTCGTCACTCGATCGGATTGCATATATTATAAGAATTTAATCTCTGCCTGCCCGATCAATATTCGGCAAGATAACCAACTGTAAGTTGACCTTAGACGTAAGTTACAAAGTAGCGTTCGCCGTGATATAGGAATTATGAATGTATTTGTGAAGTTTATGAAGTGCACGGCGAACGTGACGTTCGGAACGTCAGCGTGCTACCTGTCACATTACAAAAATTAGAATGAACCCCTTTACGTACAACTTATTTGAATTAATTTTCTATAGTAAAAGAAAAAAAAACAACAAATTAGTGTCACATTTTTTTTTATAGGATAAGGGTGACAAACGAGCACACAGTCCACCTGATGGTAAGTGGTTGCTGCGGCCCATAGACATCTACATTTATCCTCGTTTGCGAATCAAAATGCAGATGCGTTGTCACCCGTGAGGACTAAGATGGAATGCCTCATTTCCAGTAAAAAGGGCCTCCGGCCACCTGCAATCACCAAGCGATACGCAGAGGTAAACCTCCACTTCACGCCGGTATTCTGTGAGGTCGTGGTACCACTCCGGTTCGAGCCGGCCCATCCGTGCGACAGCAGAAAGCTACCGCGTGGCTCTACCACTGTTAAAAACATTTTTATAAAACATGTTGTTTTATATTCATGATAAGTCAGCATTTTACTTTCAGTTTTTGCAATAATCATTTAATTATGTTCTTAAATAATAAGACGACAAGAGGAACGCTGTGTAAAAAGAAAATGTTACATGAGGCATTTGACGGCTAATTGACCTATTCTTAACCGACATTCTTCGACTTTCAAAGTTTCCAAACAGTTGTCCATTGGTTATCTAAAACCGATTTATCAACGACGGAGAAGCTACATACGGGCTGTGTGTAGTCTGTCACTTTGATGGATAATAAACCAGTCTTTTAAGGCCTCAGTAAATTTCACAAAAAGTTAGACCTTTAGAGTATTTATAGGTATAAAGAGTATTTAATGCCTGTATCAACTCAGAGCCCAACTCAAACGTGACCAGCGTTTGTCATAGAGTCCTCGTCTCCTCTTTGTCATAGGCCCTTTCTAAGTCTCAAAATGTCAAAAATGTCAAAGTCTGAAAATGTACTGGAAGCTTTCTGGTTTTCAAAAAAATGTCTTCCTAGTCGAATCCTCTTTGAAGTCCAGCTTGCACATCGTAAATCATTTCAGCACTTGCTTACATAACTCTTTCAATCAGCCCTATTTATCAGCCATGGCCGTGGTAGAGTCATGCTGCAGCTATATTACGGTTGTAGCATGAATGGATCGGTTCAACCGGGGAAGGACCACGGAATACCAGAGTCAAATAACAGCTCAATGCTGATCCTTTTTACTCGAAATGAGGCATTCCATCTTAGTCCTCAGGGGTGGCAACGCAACTGCATTTTGATTCTTAATCGAGGATAGATGTAGATGTATAGACATCTACATCTATGGTATCTATCTATCACCTGATGGTAAGTGAATGCTCTGGCCCATAGGGGCCACAACATCCACTTATCATCAGGCGAGTGCTCGTTTGTTACTTTCAATCTATAAAAAAAGTTTCTTATGGCTGATTTTCAAGTGCCAGGTAAAAGTTAACCATCTTATTAAGTATAACCTGATTGAATATAGCAGTGAAACAATTTAACTATTTACTTTATATGATTGTATACATTGAATTTTTTTATTGTTTTAATCTACGAATATCTTGTCATTGTTGTTTGTTGTTGATCTTTGGAAGACCAGCGCAATTGTAAAATTTACTTAGAATGAAGTTCATTTATTACTATTGTAATGTTTTGGAATATAGTCATTATCAACTCATATTTATCAATGCAATATAAAATCTAAATAAAAATAATATACTTACCTATATAGCTTTTCTAACGCTTAAATAGTAAGTTCCGTTTTTGATAAAAGAGATTTTTTCTTCGTAACTATTGTCCATGAATGGGAATGTTTTGCGAATCATGAGAGTAGAACTAAGTGGAAACGGAGAGGAGTGCATAAACGGCGATGCGTGGTTGCTTGGCAACGAGGCGTCGCGGCGTCGCCGGCTCGGCGAGCGTCGGGACGCTGCTGCGGTACGGCGCGGCGCCAGTGACTCTCCTGGCGTCGCGCGCTTCACCACGCCACCGCTCCCGTACTTTACGTTAATCGGTCATGAGTGCATCCTTTACGTGTGTAAAAATTTCTTCCTACAGACACCTCTTAGTGAAGTGACTCTTTAACCCAAGTGACTTTATGCGTATTACTTTTCAATAGTATGCAAAAATTTAAAAAATGCAATGTCCATTACAATTAACACTCATTTTAATTATTTATAGCAATAAAGATGGTTTTGCATTTATATAATCGCATAGTAAATAATTATTTTAAATTCGCAACGTTGGTTAATCATTTAAACCAAATATAGATTTACAAACAACTTTTTTTCTTAATTTTAAAGTAAGCATCAGGTGTTTGAATTTAAGATAACAATAATTTAGCCAATGACATGAGTGTCTAAGACAATTAAGAGAGATAAAGCATAACAATACACGACGATTATTTTACTCAAGATAACAAGATAACAGATAACAGACAGAACGTTCCTCTCTTAAAATTATAAGCTCTAAAACATGCAAATCTTAACAATTTAATTATTTGATAGTTACGTGTAAAAATCTATTATTTTAACCAATAATTTACAAAATGTTAAATGTACTTAACAATATATCTAAATAATATAATATGTAATAGTCATGAAGGCAGTCAATAGCCAACTAACTGAAAAATAAATCTTCAAGCGAACGTAAGCATGAATGCAAGTGTCCATTAAAAAATAAAAACAGCTGGATTTGTATGAAAGAACGCACGAATGTCGACAGTCGGTGACCGTTCATTTCACTATGAGAACATGTGACGATCTTTTATTTAGAAGAACCCCTCCCATAAGGTTATTCACCCCGCAAGCGCTGGGCACGCGAGATGAAGGTTTTACAAGGAAGGTCAGGGTTATGATAATTTTAGGATCTAGTCTAAATTTACATATAGAGAAAATAGTAACTGTTCCCGGGTGAACAGTTACTATTAATCCCTTTTATGAAACTAAATAAGAAGTTATGAATTTTTGAATTGGCTATTTAATATAATATCAACGTACTAGAATAGTTCTCGTTTTGTAGTTAGAAAAAAAATAATTAGACAGACTTTGCCATTATCTATGTGCACTCTTGTACATAAAATGTACCTACTCTACACACGACAATTACGACACTTACATTCACACACTAAATAGTAATAACTCAAAAAAAAAATTAAGTGTAAAAAAAAATTAACTTTCGCATTCACTCAGGATATTAAGAGGTTCGTGTAGACTCGCATGTGTGCTTGAAGGATACTTGTGTGCTGGTTACCGCAGTGCAGGGGCGCATGCCTGGAACTGTCGCCGGGCTAAAGCCACTTTACGTGATTCTGCTAACCACGATGCTGCATACAGACGCCCCGTTGACTGCGTCATTCCTGTTTTTTGACATACAAAATGCCAATACCACACTAACTAAAACTCTTCACAAATAACTATTAGTGGAAAGTTTCGTTGAGTGTGATGACTTGTGAAAAGATAATTGTACAAAAAAATTATTACGATATCAATATAATAATATGTAGGTGTGTTTTATGTGTGAAAGTAAAGTAAAGTTTGAGCTTGAGCATAAACTTTTATATAAATGCTAAGCGTTAATAAAAAGCGCTTAGCCACCGTGATCATGCAGTGCGTGTTGGCAAAATTGACATGTCCCAGAAATATTTTATTCCGATCGTTTTCTTCACCGCCCAGTACGTAGTAAACCATCATCAGCACTTAAAAGTACAGTTAAGAATTGCATATGTTAATAATTGTACAGTAGACAGTGAAATTACTTTTCGTGAATAAATGAAATGTAATTATCTTACAACAAATAAACAGATCCTAATATTATTAAATGCTTTATAAAATGATTAAACGTCTCAAGTGATAAAATAATGATTTTTTAATCAATTGCCGTAGAAAAATGGGCACAATCGGGTGTTAAAGATAAGAAAAAGTGAAGTATAGGAAACTTGGGAATATGGACTCATAACATAAGAAAATATGCGCCCGCGAATGCGGCGCGCTTGCGATGCGGAAGCGGCACGTGCGCTTCATAGACTTGCGTTTGCGCTATGGCGCGCTGCGTTCTACTTGCAGCGAGGGAAAGAGCGAGCAACGACGCGATCGCGATCTCAGTGCAACCCAGCATTGCCACCGTGTCAAAGGCGATTAATGGTTTGTGCAATATTTGCATTTAACGAACAAATGTGTTTTTTTTTATTTTGTACATGTACATGGATATTTGACATTTAAAGATATTTGAAATTTTTACTTTATTTTAATTCTATTATTTTACATAGTAGATAAAATAAACGCGAAAACCACATCAACGTATATTCTATGTAATCAAATTGTAACGTTGCTTTATTCGTTTTTAACCGTTGTTAGATAAACGATTAAATTTTGCAATAAAGTTAATAAGTAAGTAATGAACTATGATTTTTATTTTCAAACTTGTTATTTATTTGTCTAAGTTTAGTAAAGTCGGCGGAGTGTGCGCAGTAGCGATATAATATTTCTTGGATAAGGACGTGAGTTTGCGCCACGCCCCGCCGCACGCTCATCATCCATTTTCTACACTCACAGTTCCAAAAGTTGATATTTTTTGCGTGAACTAGATGCAATGTCGTTATTTGCCCGCTCCACACTTAGTCCGCGTATCGTACGCGGAGGTTTGTGGAGGCGAAAACATTGTGAGAACGTGTTGTAGAACCAATTTGCACCTTTGCGCGTTGTTCCCTAGTTTTGTTGGTTTTTAGGCGCACGTCAGAAGAAACGAAGCGCGTGTTTAGTGCGGAATTCACAACTCCACACTATAACACAGGTTATTTTTTATCGGCAAAATTTGATTAAAGAAGTTTATAGATTAAAAAATAAAAGCAAGAATAAACAACTTTATTTTAGAATACTTAGATGTATTCTTAGTTACATCTATATTATATTTGTAATAGATACATATATAAATTACTAGCTAGCCAGGCAGACGTTGTTCTGCCCTTTTCGACGACCCTTCATATAAAAAATCCTTAAATTCGTAATAAAAAAAAAATATTGAGTGTCACTTATCATGATAAAAACTATCCTATCTCTCAAGTTGGACCAAACTGCACAAAGCGTGCAAAAATTTCATTGAAATTCAGTAGTTTAGGAGTTCATCGCGGACAAACAACGTGACACGTAATTTTTATATATAAAGATAAAAATTAATTTATATACTCGTTCCTCAATTAGGTATAGGTATATTGATCATAAATATTTTGCAATCTATAGAGATCTTTAAAAATTCATTATTGGACACTACTACTTGAAGACAGAAACAGTTAAAACGATGTTACTAACACATATCGACTCAGAGGTCAGCTCTACACTAATTTTGTAACTAAGAAAAACTATGTGCACTCCAAAATCTCTAAATAAATTTTATCAAATCATGATTTTCATGATCCATGTTTACGATAGTCATATAAATCCTTTTTATATTAACTTTTATAATAATACTTAATTTTATTATTTTTATTGTAAGAAAAATTTGTGAACCTTATAAACGTAATAAGTTGGATTCATTTGAAAGAACTGACTGAAGATTTTTCTATTTATTTTACTTACAGTACCTAGTAATTTTCGTTGCACGTGATAATATTATAACAGAAAAAACGTAACACAAACATGGTTCTAAATCAGTGCATCTGTTGATTGGGAATAAATCCATGTTCCTGTTTATAAAGTAACTGGAGTGAATAGTTGGTGTAAGTCAGAGGGCGGTGATTAGTGCGCCGTACAAAAATAACAAGTGTGAGTGGCGCGGTTGCATTCTCGACGGCCAGATCGTCGGATTGTAAGCATAATTGGATTATGCCAATTTCAGACGATTGCTACGCTTTGTGTTCGGCTGACGTCACACGACGTACACTCTTGTAGTATAGCAAATAACAATCATAATAAACGTGTTTTTTTTATAGGAGAAGGATGACGAACGAGCCCACACTCCACCTGATGGTAAGTGGTTGCTGTGGCCCATAGACATCTGCGTCTATCTTCGATTACGAATCAAAATGCAGATGCGTTGTCACCCGTGAGAACTAAGATGGAATGCCTCGTTTCCAGTAAAAAGGGTCTACGGTCCCCTACACTCACCATACGAAACACAACAGCGTTAAGCTGCTATTTTACGCTGGTATTCTGTGAGAGCGTGGTCCTAGCACGAATGGGTCGAGCCGACCCATTCGTGCTACAACCATAATATAGCTGCAGCATGGCTCTACCACGTATATGTCATGTAAATGTTCTCTTTTGATAGATCTGCACTCGTTGTTTATTTGGTTTACACTAAAAGTCAAATTGATAGTGATTAGTTCGATTTTAGGTTCTATAATTTATTATCATATCTAAAGAGCGCATAAAAACGTGTCTCTAAAAGTTACAATTTTATGTTTGTACAAGTAGGCGCTGTATATATTTAGCTTGAACGAATTAATTAGATCGCATTGATTCGAACCAGTAGATGTCATGTAGGATATGATTAAATTTTCAAAATACTCTATTAAATTACCAATTTTTGCGCAGTTAAAAATTATGATACTACTAAGTGTAAAAGTACCTTTTATGCATAGCAGTCTACCTGGGCTTGTACAACCCTCTCATATATATCTACCACTTATCAGCAGTGCACAATGTAATTGGAGTCACACACAAGTGTGGGTTACGACCCATGAGTAAGTCTCATACGACACTATTCCGGACATAAGTCAGAGCGAGATTAAAATGACTTTCCGACACCTTAAAACTGGTAAAGCATAATTATATGCAATTATAATGGAGTTTCTGAAAGTATGTGGAAAATTGGCAATGAATGTTCTTCAGGAGCTCTTCAATTCCGTCGTCCATGGTGGCATTACGCCACAGGCGTTGAGCCGACGTGCGGTGGTCTTTTTTAAAAAAAGGGAAACAACGATTTTTTTTTAAAGAATTTCATCAGGTTTCTGCCTCGGCTCGTTAGTCGTTTCGAGAGTCATTATGAACCGTATTGCACGCAGACTTGACTACTTCCACAGCTCTTTAGAAAAGATTTCCAAAATGTCTTTAGTACGATCGACCTACTTCAAATTCTCACCACTCCATGGGTTGACTGGTAGAGAATGCCACAAGGCATTAAGTCCGCCCTTTCTATTCTTTTAGATTAAGGAATGCAATAAATAATAAATAAATAAATATATCACATACATTAGCAAATTGTACAGAAGCTCGAAGAGCTCAATCTGCCTCTTGTTCTTGCATATGTGGACTATGAGAAATCCTTCGATTCCGACGACTATCTATCGAAGTACTGAAGTGTTTGTACGTTAAGACTACGATGGCATTGGAAGACGTTTTCAAGCTACTGGACCGGAAAGGATACGGGATCAACCTCAATGGAGAGTACATCATATCTTCAATTTGCCCATTTTATTGTCATTAGTCAATATGGCAGATTCGCTGCAGGACCTTAACATAATGCTCAATAACCTCAATAGTGTCTTCTTACTTGTAGGTCTTAAGATGAACATAAACAAGACATAGGTCCTATAGTAGTTGTTGGGAATACTACGCTTGAAGTTGTTTACGAGTATGTTAGCCTTGGATAAATTGTCTGATTAGGCAAGTCCAACAAAAACAAGAGTGTACAACCAGTGGGCAACTGCCATTGTTGACATATCGATCTAAGACGTGGCCTTCCACTGCTGGCTGTATGAGAAGACTATGTCTGTATATGAAAAAAAATTTGCCTTACAGTAAATGATTTAAATTAATTGTATAAATGTTTTATCTTACGAAGACTGGCGAGCCTAATTCTGCTGCTTAAAGGACACATTAATTATTTTCTTCGTTTACTTTCCATTCTTACGGTACTCGGTAATAACTCTTGACTCTCGAGCTTACGCACAATAAAACCACCAAATCAATGTACATGTGCACTTACACTACGAGAAAGATCACCCGCCATCATAAGATAAAAACACTGTTTCAGACGATATATAACATGTTTTTATTATTATTTTACTCATTAATTTGAAGACTTATTATTTTATTATACAGAAATATGTCTGACAACTTCTTAATCTTAAATATGAGGCACCGACAGAGTAATATTGCTGTGGCCGTAGTGACACTGCTACAATGTAAAAGTGGTTGCCCGGTGGTTGAAATCCGACCGTAATTCATAAAATTTTAAAGTTTGTATAATTATAAAGCAAGATGTATTTTACTTTCAACTGCACATTAATACGAGTACATAATACACAAATATCATAACATCAATGGCGAGTACATCACTCACCTTCGATTTGCCGACGATATAGTCCTTATGGCAGAATCGCTGGAGGGCTGCACCATGCTCAATGACCTCAATAGTGTCTCCCAACGAATAGGTCTTAGGATGAACATGGACAAAACAAAGATCATGTTTAATGTCCATGTCACACCTATGCCGGTAGTTGTTGGGAGCACTAAGCTCGAAGTTGTTGACGAGTATCTTTACCTGGGTGGGACAAATAGTCCGACTAGGTAAGTCCAACTTTGACCGAGAGGTCAATCGATGGATTCAACTCGACTGGGCAGCGTTCGGGAAACTACGACACATCGTCTCGTCAGACATACCTCAAAACCTTAAAACGAAATTGTACAACCAGTGCGTGTTGCCAGTGATGACTTACGGATCTGAGACGTGATCCTTCACTGCTGGCCGTATGACGAAGCTCAAGGTCGCTCAGCGAGCTATGGAGAGGGCTATGCTCGGAGTTTCTCTGCGTGATAAACTTAGAAATGAGTATATCCGCAGTAAAACCAGAGTAACCGGCATAGCCCAACGTATTAGTAAGCTGAAGTGGCAGTGGGCCGGCCATATAACTCGAAGAACCGACAACCGATGGGGAAGAAAGGTTCTTGAGTGGCAGCCTCGTACCGGTAGGCGAAGTGTAGGGCGACCCCCCAAGATATGGAGTGACGACCTGGTAAGACATGCAGGAAGTCGATGGATGCAGGTGGCTGAGGACCGTGCTTTGTGGCATTCCTTGGGGGAGGCCTATGTTCAGCAGTGGACTTATGAAAGGCTGTAATGATGAATGATGATGACACATGTATCTAATATAGAAAATTTAAAATAAATGCTTTTTTGTCTTGACATACATGTCACACACTATTGAAAAATGAACATTTGAAATCACACAAAATTGAGTCAATCTGTCAGCAATAATTTGTTGGCAGCATTTTAAAATTCTTTGGTGACAATCTCTACTTTGTGCAACTGCTTCACTAGTGTTTGGAATTCGCATTATGAACGTAAAAAATGAATGTTTAATTTTATTTAATTTAATGTATTTTTAACACATAATATATAAAATGTTGGCTTTATGCACTCGTGTTCCATGAAAACTTTAACTACGCTAAATCTCACACGCCTCCGTGCGCGCAATATGTTATAAAAGGGGTACAAACGTTTCTCTTCACGTATTATTAAATATAACTTTTCCACCAAGAAACTAAGTATCTGCCCGGAGTCAGGAAATTGGCAGTGTCTCACCCCCCCTTGCCTCGGAGAGCACATAAAGCCGTTGTTTCTGCGCCTGATCTCTCTCCGCTCGTGTCGGTTTACCGTCCCACAGGACTATGAGAGTTAGAGAATAGAGAGTGCACCTGTGCTTGAGCATACACTTGGGCACTATATATATATAGGTTTAGGTTAAATTGCTATGGGCCAATGTTCTTAATTTTTAAATTGTTGATGCCTGAAATAAAGTTATTGTATTGTATTGTATATTCTTGTCCTGCACCGATGACTAGTCTCCGTTGAGCCTGGTCGCCGTAACCGAAATTCTGTCAGGAGGCATTATTAAATAGATTTGTATATGGTTTTATTTTGTTCGTTGTTTAATTGCTTTGTTTGTTGTGTTGTGTGTGACGAATAAATCATTCATTAGTTTATTCATCAATATTTAAACGCATTATAAGTCCATTGATATCATAAACCTCCCCAAAATTGAAAAAAAAAACACCTGCTACTATAGTCTTCTTACACGTCTTACCATGTCTAAGCGATTAAATAAATAATTTTTTTAACCGATTTAAATTGATTTTGCGTTTAATGCCGGTTGATTGGTAGCATATGAGCGCTGTCCTTCAAAACTTTTGTAAATGCTGCTAACGGCGATTAAAACAGCTTATGTCCCAGCAAAAGCTGCAGTAATCACTTAAGCCGCACCCTGCTTAAGGGGCTCATTTATCAACGTTATTGAGCTCTATCCCAACATCCGATCGCGATAGGTGCAAACGGTACTTTACGATGAAGGTGACTTATAATAGGTACAATAAACGAATTGCTGTGAAATGTTTTCTGTCGGTAACAATTATTAATTTAATAACAACGATTCGCAATACAAACTCTCACAGAATACCAGCGTCAAATAGCAGCTTAACACTGCTGTGTTTCGCATGGTGAGTGTAGAGAACCGGAGACCCTTTTTACTGGAAAAGAGGCATTCCATCTTAGTCCTCACGGGTGATAACTCATCTGCATTTTGATTCGCAAACGAGGATAAATGTAGATGTCTATGGGCCACAGCAACCACTTATCATCAGGTGGACTGTGTGCTCGTTTGTCACCCTATCCTATAAAAAAAACAAACGCAATGAACTTGAATATATAAAAAAAGTTGTTCAACCTCTATGGTCAATCTTAGCAAAATCCAAAATATTGTCCCATGAGTTTCATAAAAATCGACTACGTAGATGTACGTTTGATTTTATGGTCCTGATAAGTGGTAGTAAACCAGACCAGGGGGCCTACTACGAAGTGTTTATAAAACTTGGCAAGTTCCGAGCAGTTCAGTTTCTGACCTTAAACTGAAATGCTTTATTTGGTACTATGAACTACGCTTAGCTCAACTGTTTTAAACCCATATAATGACTAGCGACGGCTTTGCTCACGGGTTAGCGTTGTCTCTGTCTTGTTTTGGCTAACCGTTCGAGTGAGAGGACGCTATACAAATGTTACATAAGTTTATCTCTTTAATTTTTAAGGTCGGTCTTAAAGTGAAACCCATATTCTTGTAATTCTTTAATACTAAATAAATTAACAATGTATTAAATTATTACCACTTGAAATGAGGTAGGTAGTACTCGTAGAAACAAAAAACCTTTTTTTTTGTTTCTTCGAGTTTTGTTTATAAATTTACAATGACGACGAGGAACTAAAGTGGCTTTTTGAATATGTGTTTTCAATTTGAGATGTGATTGATGGTGTAATGTCACTTAGTCGAGGCGAAATTTAGTTTGTATGCTCTTTTTGAGAATTTTTTATAATAAGAGCTGTGTTTGTGTGTCAAGTGGGTAATAAATTAGTTTAGTTACCATGTCCATTTTAAATGTAAACACCCTTCGTAACGTAATATTTTAATGGGATTGTGTCGTTTGTTTAAGAGTTAAAGCGGAATGTGATTTCATTACTAAACATTTGTGGTAATACTAAATTTACAAAGAAACAACTCTTTAATCATACATCACAATTCAGGCTATAATAAATTAAACTTTCCCTTAGAAATGTTTCGAGTATTTACACTGTAGTGATTACAACTATAAAAGTTTATTCATTTATTTCTGAGTAAAATATATCACAAATCATATCTGAGTAAAATATATACATTGTTAATAATCTTAAATAAAAAACAACACAATAACTATATAAATCTAATTAAAAATGAAAACAAAAGAACAATAGTTTTAAAAACAAATATAAATTTCAGGTTGCACTCCGACTTGTCCAGAGGCGATCGATAAGGTTATTTCTAACCGTAATCCCCTCTCGAAGCTCTGGATTTTGTGCGGCCCTAGAATTTACTCCAGAATCCTGGCGAGGAGTAGTCAACTGTTGCAATTCATATTCCCGCAAAGATTCCTCTAGCTGCAGCTCTTCTACGCTGACATTAGCCTTATTGCATATGTTGTGCAATATCACACATGCATTTACAATAGAAGCTGCCATGTGAGGCTCATAATGTAACACTCTGTGCACTAGTAGACATCTGAAACGTGCTTTCATTAGTCCAATTGTGCGCTCAATTACATTACGTGCTCTCACATGCATGTCAGTGTAGTATGCTTCGGGGGTGTTAGGGGGAGCATCAAGAATGGGTGTCATTAAGTATCTTCTTAAGGGATATCCAGAGTCACCTGTAAAAAAGTACTAAATAATAAAAGTTTGGCCAAATTATAACCCACTTTTATATATATATATATATATATATATATATATATATATATATATATATCTTTTTATTATGTAAAGTCCCTACCAAGAAGCCATATGGCCTCATTTGTGCTGAGGTCTTCCATGTGTGCCTTCAAAGGGTGATTAGACCATATAAAAGCATCATGAGAAGCTCCTCCATAGCTTGCATCCACACTGATAACATCCATGTCTGCATTGCATATCTAAAATATTGGTTTTAATTTATTTTTAACAACACATAATAATTCAAACGGTTTAAGTAAATATTTTATTTATCAATAAAATATTTTGATTAAATTTGTGGTTTTATTACAATATTTCTTACCAATTGCACATTTAAAGAATGATATTGTTTTCTGCAGTAATATCTCTATTCATTTTGTGAAGGACGGACCATTGCCACATGTGTACAGTCAATGCAGCCTAAAACTCCAGGCATCCCAAATTTGTTGTAAAATCTGCAAAGATATTTAATCACTTATATATAAGTCTCTGCTAACCTTGTTGCATGATATAGCGGTAAATATTGCATTACCCATGTTACTAATGCAACTAACAAATATTAGTACTAATGAGCATATTATTCAAGCTCAATGGTTCATAGAGTGGTTGTTATTATAATCACTTAAAATTAAATATTAAATTGGTTACCTACCTTAAAATGTTATCCCTACGCTGTGCTGCATCTCTCGGGAATCTTATATATTTTGACCTTAATTGAGGCATGTTTAGGACTTGTGTCACTTGACCTAAAACAGCTGATACTGTCTGTTGTGGCACGGAGTGAGCAGCTATGTCCCCAATGGGTCGCTGATACGATCCCGTGGCATAAAAAGACAGTGCAATTAAGATCTAAAATAATTATAAGAAATGATGAGTATGAATTTTATCTTAAACTACATTAAATATCACTTAGTAATTTTTTACTAGTGATGAATAATTTAACTAATACTCAACCTTGGTTTCGATCGATAAATCAGTAAACTTAGCAGGCTTTGTCATAAAAGGTCTTAAATCATCACAAAGTTCCAACACTAAGTTTTTGCTTAAGCGATATCTTTTTATGAATTCATCGTCATCAATCGAAAACGAGTCCATTTGGCTGCGTAATATTGCCCTTTCAATTTTGTCTTCCACAATTTTGCTTTTGTTGTCCTCTTCGAGAAACTCAAAAATTTCGTATTCATCAGACACTGAAATTAATGCACAAATATTAGAGAACTTTAAGACGTACAAGTAAATAATATATCACTTTTAAAGCAAAAAACCTAATTTAGCATGTATAGGTTCATGAAATACTTACTATTACAATATTAAAATATTAAACGATTCAGAAAAAGCTACCACCAAGCACCTTTTATTGAAGTGTTTAATCTGACAGCTATACTGTTCAATAAACGGGTCACAACTGTGTTACAAACGTCAAAAGTGAGTTCATAGTACCGATTTAAAACGTTGAGCTAGCTTGCCGGCCACTGAATCACTGAAATGTTTCGTTACGTCATCACAGGCTGGCCTGCAATAAGACACGTTCGTAGTACGAAAAAGCAAGGCAGTTCAGTTTACGGTCTTAATCTGACCGGCAATAAGACTTCGTAGTAGGCCCCCAGTACTAGAGTGTTCGTCGTCGTATTGCATTAAGCTGTGATACTGCGATTACCAATTTGCTAGCCAGCCAGCCTGCTAAATTCAAATTCTTCATATCTCTTCTTTTTCAGTACAGTAACTTGTTGTAGAATGGGTTTGCCGTAATTGCAACATTTTGCATGTATTGACATTGAAGTAATATGTACTTCGTATTAGAAAATACACCGCGAACAGATCCTATGCGCGATCTGAAACACAGAGTACCTTTTTAAGGCACAGATTAAGTAAATTTGAGCCCGTGGGCTCTAACGCCTGTTACAGACGACCAAGTCTCGGCGTCTTTTTTACGCGAGTCAAATAGGGATGCAGTGACTCTAACGCCGCCACGTGTTAATACCTGGATAAATGGGACCTTAAGGGACCTGCAAATTTGTCTCACTTAAAGAGGTATAACTAAATATCTGTCGCATTTACAGAGGGTTCCATTAATAGAGGTGAGAATAGAGGTTATTTCAGTATTTAACGTATTTTGTAAACATTATACATGAGTTTAATTTAATTAGCCAAGTGCGGAATTAACGGGTAGAATAAGAATTTAGAATTTAAAAAAAAATAAACAAAACGGTACACAAAATATAGTCTCAGTAAAAGATGTAAAATACACTCGCTGTATCAATTATTGAGGTGAGAGATGACGATAAAATCGAAAGAACTAATCCCAGATATGGAGGTTTGTTTTGTCACACTAACAGAGGTAAATCCGTGCTAAAGTGTCGGGACCTAAGCATCAGTTCCAGCTCTGGAGGTTTCTCACTTATCCAGATCCCACTTAACAAAGTTTTACTGTATTAGACATTAAATTATTATCCAGGATATCAGATTATTGATCAACGATATCAGATAATTCATTAACACGTAATGGCTTAGCAATGAGTTGTTGCGCTGGGGGCCGCGGGTTCGTATCCCGCACGGATCAAGTATTTGTATAGCCTACAAATAATTGTTCCGGGTCTGGATGCTTGTCCTCGTGCAATTTATGTTTGTAAACTGCCTCCACGACACAGGAGAAAGTCTTAGTGTGAGGGTAACGTTTTTTAAAATAGAAAAAAAAAAGTGATAAAGTCGTATAGTGGCGATGTGAGAATATCCACTACTCCATATCGTCTTATGGTTGTCGTAAGAGGCGACAAAGGGAAATGACATAGGAGATGGGCAGCAGCGTCTTCCCGCCCTGCCAATCGTGGCATCTATAGCAAAATCCCCATATGACACAATCTATGAGGGAGGCCTATGTTCATTAGTGAACTTTTATAGACTCGTCAATATATTATAGAGTATTATATTACTTTTTTATTTCTAATTATATAATCAAATTCATACTTTATATTTTTAAGTACATGATCATATTTTTAGATTTAAGTAATTTACTCAATTATACATGGCCGTTAATGACACTGACTTTGAAACAAAAGCCTTAAGCACATTAGTCTTGATTTTGTTTTATTGGCGCAACTGACCTAACATTCCAATGTTTATAGCAAGTATTACACCAGCACTCACGATTGTTACTACAGATTGTATCTACACATAGTACATAAATAATATTGTTTCAGACTCGAGCACTGAGCGCGCCTGCCACTCCTGGTACTCCTATTTATACCAGGGATCATGTACGTAGTATTCATATTTTTCATTCCGTATAAATATTGGGGCCTAGAAACGAAATATCTTGGGGATAAGCAGCATATTGCAAAAATCAATATGTTTTTGCAAGGTTATTTTAAATATGATATATATATATATATATATATATATATATATATATATATATATATAAATAATAAGTGATGTAATAGTTGAAACAATAACAATGCTGTTAATGCATTATTTAAAAATTAAATTGACTTTAATTATCTTTATATCGTTGAATTAATATTCTAACACCTACCCAATATCCTTTATTTGTGAGATTTTTTATCGTAACCATTTGACTGTAGCCAGTTCTGGATATGCTCGGTGACTTTCCAACGTTACTTTAGTTATGTTTGTGTAGTCTTAGTGTGTTTTAGCATTATATTAATTTAAAAATGCTTCAAAAGTTTTGTTTGCGTTAGTGTAATCAGCCAGCAGAGCCTCGTTTGCGTTTTCTCTACACCTACGCACTACGTACCTCCGCTGTCACACTCACAGAATCATGTCACGTCGCCTACGAAATTATATATTTGATCTGACATAAATGTACTAAGTCCCAACCATTTTTAGTTTTTTTTTTTCTGTTTATGATGTATTTGAGCCTTTTGATTACCTACCCGTGTTGCTATGATAATCGTGTGTAACGGGTTGATTAAATAATTATTGGAACAAATTACCTTTATGTTGAATTATAATTATCCCTATGATTTGTTTGAGGACTTGTTTGGGGCTATATTTCAGCTCTTAAACATTTTGTTCAATAAATCAGAACACAAAAATTAAGGCAATACGCAAGGACATATTATATTACAAATTGTTAAATAATCTTCTTTTTCTTTATTAACCCGTAAATAGTCCATCTATGGACATAAGCCGCTCCGCCATAATTGCCACGCCTGGCTACTATGTACCAGATGTCTTAGGCGCTTTATGCTCCCCATCGCCAGAAGGGGTATTTTGCATTTAGCTTAAAGGATTGTGGGTTTTACCAACCCCTATTCTATTCTTCGATCGATTTTTTCGTATCTACGCGATGAAATGTGATAATTGAAGCTGGCATTCATCGAATGAAATACGTACACAATCCTTTTTATTAGTTCTAGGAGTCATGTAATGTTGCAAAAGTCGTGCATAAAATTATCACCCGTCCGTAGATCAGCCTGTTAGCGATTTAACTTTGAGTTTTTAGAGTAATGCTAAAAACATTCGGAAAATATTTTTGATAAATTGATGATATAGGATAGTATCATGGGAAGAAGGCATCTAATGATGTGAGCGCTATTCGGCGGAAGTGCAAGCGTGTGTGACGTTTCTAAAAAATCCTTATGCCCCAACATTTGTTAGAGGCCCATGTCTTCTAAAGTAGTATTGTATACGAGCTGAAAGCGATATGATATAATGATAAATTATTTATTAATTATTTTATTGGGTATCTAAATATAGTTATAGGGATAACTATCTTTTCGCCCCGCGGTGTTACCCGCGTCCACGTTGTCAGACAGTCATGAGTCACGATCCACGCTTATTATGAGATTGTGTAATACGGAGAACTTAAGCTATCACAAAAAAACTTTTTCATATTGATTAGAAATGGTAATGATCACAGATTTTAGACTAAAAGCTTTTCGAATAGTAGAAACCACTCTAACAAACTTTGGTTTCGTCCTCTAGTACAGTCATCCTCTTGGAACTCTTTGTCTCTACTTTCTTGGAACTATTACATTTCCCATCATTTTACCCATTATTTGTTGTATTTATCCTACTTTCTGTGTTTTTATTTTTAATTAATTTCTTTTACTTAATTGTATAATTTACGTACACTACTTCATACTACTACTTCTAGACATTAGTTATAAACAATTTTTTGGCGTAAAAAGGATGTCTGAAATAAATCCTTTATTTAAAGCCATAAGGCCGCCTATTGTTCCTTCATTATTTATTTCATTTTGTTTTGTTTTAATGTGTATTGATGTACGATAAAGAATAGATTGATTAAAATAGTTTACAATTTTACAATAGCTGAATATTTTTCCCCTTAAGAATGGAGTATCCAAAAATCGTTAAACTATAGTGTTAACAAAGATATACATACCTAATTAAAACATGGCTGAATTTCAAGCAATCTTTCATTTCCTATTTTACCCGCTTAATAAAACCCGTATAATTAAAATATTGTGTTTTTTTTTACGAATAAAAAGAATATATTTATTACATTTGGTGACTTGCGGGGCGGTTAATAAAGGCGACATGATGATTTACAAATATCTATTTCTTGTCAACAGGGCGGTACGCGGTCAGCGAGCTATCCCGGTGGCTCGGGCGTGTCCAGCGGTGCGGGGCGGCTGGATCTTTGCTATGTGGCGGAGCGTATGCTTGCTCTGCACCTACCGTACAGAGATGAACACGCAGAAGCCCAGGCCGCCCATATGCTGACCAACAAGCATGGAGAACATTTCATGGTAACGTAACATTTGCCTATCACGTGACTTTCTTTATCTTTTTCAGTATACGTTATTTTTGCCACGTATTCATACATGAAATATAACATAAGGCAGTGTAACGCAAAAACTTTGTTAATTTGTGTTAAGAGATTACCAATTGATAACAAAAGCACAAACATGCACAAACACAACTCACATAGGTCTACTCATCTTCCCGTATCTGATGTATCATTTAATACTATAAAATAAATTCACATTCAACCGTGATAGAGCAGGAGCTGGGCGCCTAAAATCATCACTACTCAAGCAACCCGAGGAAGAGTGGAGATGTGGACAACTCCACTGACATCACTGATAAAAAATATTTACATGCCTATTCATTACGTATTCAGCGGTTAATGGAAAACATCGTAAGGAAACCGATGTTTGTGGAAATTTATTCGGGAAATTTTATGTTTATTTATTTCAAAGGCCTATTAATTTATTTAATGATAAATTAATTATAAATCTTTTTCTTTCGTTTATGTATTGACTTGGTGTACAATAAAGAATTATCTATCTATCTATCTAATTAATAATAATATAATAATGACGTTTATTTTCTTACAAAGTTACATTTAGAATATAAAGTAACAGCTAATATAACATAACATAATATAACAACGTTGGTTGTGGATCGTTGGTGCCTATGGTAGGTATAATACCTGTATTACAGGTCACCAGGTCTCTACCTATACGTGGAATGCTATTACTGATAATCATTACATCGACATGGACTGGAGCAGCACATTAGACTTTTCCTGCTTCTTTTTTACTTATTATAAGCCAGTGCCAGTCAGCCAGCCAGACTACAATCCCACATGGTGTAGCTCTCCATAACATTTTAAAAAGGGCAGGATGCTTAACAGAGGTTTCGTGTGTTACACAATTATAGTAGTGTGTAGGGAGGAAGAAGAAAGAATCAATGTCTTGACAAGCTGGGGAGCGTTGGTTAGTTGGAATTTTTTATTAATCCTTTAAAATTTAAATAAACGACTCAAATATCATGAGCAAAGTACTACAAATCCGCTGTCGAATATAGGATTTTCTATTCTGAGGCATTATTGGCAGTTAAATATTATAAATTCATTATATAAATAAATATTATTTGTTTCAGGTATTCGAAGTGAACAGCGGTGAGGCGAACGGTAGTGAGTGCGAGGAGGGTCGAACGGCGCGTAACGTGTTCGGACGCGCCCGGACCCTGGGCTGGCCGGGCGAGCTGGCGCCGCCACTCGAGCGCCTCTGTGCCGCATGCAAGCATATCGAGAGCTGGCTCGCTGCGCATCCGAAGAACGTCGCCATACTACTGGCCTGGTAAGCATTTCTTTCAATGTTAGTTTAAGAAATCCGATCTTACGTTACGGTAATCCATTATTTTTAACATGAAATAAAACATGCGTGAGTGTCGTGGAACGTAGTATGTATATTATTATTGATAAACGTATTATATTATTGATTAACAAATACAAATAAATGAATTACTAGCGTCTATTAAAATGAAGCGTCATTTAAAATAATATTTCTTTCATGGCAAGATAAGAAAAAGTGCGAGGGAGATGGATATTATCCCAACTCGCTTCCTTATAGCCGCCAAGGCTGTCAACACTACGTCAGAAGGGGTCGTGACGGAAAAATCCTACACTTTTTCTCGCCTAGCCCCATCCGTCAAATTCGTACCGTCCGATAAGGAACTTCGTTCCAAAAACATGTGAATTTGAGGAAAACTGACTTTCTAAGTACCCTCAGCTTAGCACCAACAGCCATGTTGTTGGTCTGGTAAACGAAAATTGTGCTGTTAGATAACTGAAATAATTAAACATTATAATACGATACTCTATCCTATTAATTATAATATGATAAAATTTTCGCATAATTATAGTGTACCTATTACTTAATAGGTATGAAGAAAAGATCGCGGAAGGATTGGGTTTTTTGTATTGCAGTAAACCTTCTCTTTATTCTTTGCTATATGTGAAGAAAAAGAGGTTTCTTAATAACTGACTATGAATTGAAATTTGAATAGAACTTTTTTTGTTATAGACAAGTTGTTTTTAAATGCAGCCGAGCCGTAGCTATCACATATACTTTTAGAATTACTATTTATTTGCTTAATATATGTATAGTCATCCGGTTATATGTCAATTAAAATCATAAATACCGGTGGGACTAGACAAATATTAGTGACAGTGAAGTTATTCCCACGGTAAGGTCGGAGTTACCAAATAACGATGAGCGGTGTTGTGACCAAGCTACTGACTATTTACCTGACGTACGTGTCACACACAGTACACACCGTACCGTTGAAAGATTTCCAACTTCAGAAGAGTAGTTAGTTACACGTGGTTGGCCATATTGGTGAGAAAATATTTATTATATATGAACGTTTATGGAAACTTCTATTTATACACAAAATACTCATTAACTTACTCGTATATTGGATCACCTGACTATTTGTATTTTTAAGTAACAAGTTTACGTTCTACTAACTATTCATGTACAGATATGAATTCTATTCATCATCGTCATCATTACAGCCCTTCACAAGTCCACTGCTGAACATAGGCCTCCCACAAAGCACGGTCCTGAGCCACCTACATCCATCGTCTTCCTGCATATCTTACCAAGTCGTCACTCCATTTAGTGGGAGGACGCCCTACACTTTGTCCGCCGGTACGTGGCCGCCACTCGAGAACCTTTTTTCCCCATCGGTTGTCGGTTCTTCGAGCTATATGGCCGGCCCATTGCCACTTCAGCTTACTAATCCGTTGAGCTATATCGGTCACTCTGGTTCTACTGCGGATATCCTCATTTCTAAGTTTATCACACAGAGAAACTCTCTCCATAGCTCGCTGAGCGACTTTGAGCTTCCTCATACGACCAGCATTGAAGGACCACGTCTCAGTTCCATAAGTCATCACTGGCAACACGCACTGGTTGTACAGTCTCGTTTTCAAGTTTTGATGTATATCTACCTAACGAGAATATGTGTCATAATTTCCCGAACGCTGCTCAGCCGAGCTGAATCCGTCGATTGACCTCTCGTCAACAACTTCGAGCTTAGTGCTTTCAACAACTACCGGCATCGGTGTGACCTGGACGTTATACATGATCTTTGTTTTGTCCATGTTCATCTTAAGACCTATCCCTTGGGAGGTAGTGCTTAGGTCCTCCAGCGATCCTGTCATAAGGACTATATCGTCGGCAAATCGAAGATGAGTGATGTACTCGCCGTTGATGTTAATACCGTATCCTTTCCAGTCCAGAAGCTTGAAAACGTCTTCCAATACAGCGGTGAAGAGTTTCGGCGATATAACGGCACCCTTTCTTATACCTCTCTGCAGTTGGATAGGTTTCGTACTCTGCTTCTGCACTCGGATAGCCATCGTAGCCCTACTGTACACGATATACCGACAGTCAACTTCGCACCGCTGAAGGGATTACAGCACCGCCCAAATTTCGACGGAATCAAATGCTTTCTCATAGTCCACATACGCCAGGCTTAGTGGCAAATTGTACTCCTCGGACTTATGTACAATTTGCCGAATGGTATTTATGTGGTCTATGGTGCTAAAGCCATTTTGGAAGTCGGCTTGTTCGGGAGGCTGGAAGTCGTTGAGTCTGCATGCGATACGATTCGTAATGAATCTCAAAAACAGCACGTAGACGCGGCTCAGAAGGTCAATCGGTCTGTAGTTCTTCAAGAGCGCGTTGTCGCCTTTCTTGAAGAACAAGACTTCACTTCTGCTCTACGCCTCCGATGTAGTGCTACCATGGAGGACGGAATTAAACAGCTTCTGAAGCACTTCAAGTACCGATTTCCCAACCGCTTTCAGAAGGTCCGCTGTAATTCCATCCTCGCCTGAATTTTTTTATATAATAATATTTGCAGTGGTCGTGATTCATAACGTCTTTTGTCTTTTTCGTAATCGGTATTACCTACGTAGTTTAGGTAGGTACGCGTAACTAGTTTCGAAACTGTTTATTTTTGTAACTTGTTATTTCTCAATAGAGCGTTGGTTATTTTATTTTTGATTACGAAGATTACGATTAAATTGTTATACGAGTATATTATACTATATGTTATATATTTTATATTAATGTTTATTGTATAATTTTCGCAAATCGTTTCTTCACATTTTAATAATATGCTCATTTTCTATAGAATTTCAGCGCGTATTTCAAAACGTTACTTTATTATTGTCTCTGGCGATGTTTGCAAGTCTTAAATTTTTTCTCATGAGTGCATTACACTGACACATCTGCTTATGCATGTAGCAGTATATTTTATCTCTTAGAGAACTACATCATGTGTTTAATACTCAAGAAGAAAAATAAAATATTTACGCGCGAATTGTATAGAAATTATGAAATAAATAATTTTGCAGGGGTGACCGTGAGCGGCTGGGCGTGCTGGTGGCGGCGTACATGCACTACTCGGCGATATGCGGCGCGCCCGAGCACGCACTCGACCGCTACGCGATGCGCCGCTACCTCGACGACCGCGTGCCAGTCTTCCATCTGCCCTCGAATAAGAGGTAAATTATCATTGTCACACAAATCATTTCCATGCTAGTTTATTTTTTTTATTAATCCACATAATATTTGTTACTGCTAAAGAAGTAACAACCTGTGAACTGTAAACTTGCCATTTTACATGAGCCACACTACAGCGTATAATGTCTGCAGGTCTGCAGCATGAATGAGTAGGCCACCCTTGCACAAAATACTAGCGTGAACTAACAGCTTAACGTTGCTCCACTTTGCATGATGAATGACGAATTTTTTACTGCTAACGAGGCATTTGATCTCCAGTCTCCGAGGTGACAACGCATCTGCATTTTGATTCATAATAGAGGATAAATGTATGTGTATAGATTACAGTATTCACTAATCATCAGATAGGCGTGTGATCGTTAGTCACCCTTCTAATAAAATTACTTATTATTAAGGAGTTGGTTAGAGTAGAAAGATTCGATTACACATTCCACACGTTGAAGAGCCATGCTGCAGCTATATTATAGTTATACCACGAATCGGTCGGCTCTACCGGGGAAGGACAACGCTCTTACAGAATAGCAGTTTAAAACAGCAGCTCAATGCTGCTGTATTTTGTATGGTGAGTGTAGATAGCCGGAGATCCTATTAATTGAAAACGAATCATTTCATCTTAACCCTCAGGGGTGACAATACATCTAACGTAACAATGTTTTGTACTCGCGTTTGTCACCCATATTCTATAAAAACTCGTCGGTTAAATATTCTTGAACTTACCCTGTCAATGTTTGTCTTTATTGTCGAACACGTTAAGTAAATTAAGAAAAAAAAAACGAAAATTAACCATTTCAAGTAACACCTGCACCGAAAATCGAATTCAAGACGATCGTGTGTTATATTATTTAAGACGAACGTCCTGCTTCTTTACGAGATGAGAGGAGAAGGATCAGTATAATATTGCGTATTGTATCGTGTCGTATCATGTGTCTCCCAGGTACATAGACACGTTCGCGGGGCTGCTGGCGGGACAGATCCGCGTGAACGCGGCGCCGCTGCAGCTCACGCACGTGAGCGTCGCCGGCTCGCTCGCCGCGCCCGCCGCACCCACCATCGCCTTCCTCAAGATATACGAAAACCTTGTCTGCGTATACACCTCGGGTGAGGGACATTGTACTTTGTAACAGGAACTTAATTATATGATTGACATATGTATGTATTATGTATTATTTTACATAACATATAACATAGACACTCACGCCTATCATCCAGAGGGGTAGGCAGAGACTATAGTCTTCCATTTGGCACGATCCTGACACACCTCTCTCGCCTCCTTTACATTCATATATCTACGCATACATGTATTATTTTAACTTTGCTCTTTTTAATTATTTATTACCTAATGCTCAAAAATTATTCGCAGCTGTAAACCGTTGATTTATTAAAAAAAAATGTTTTAGTTTTCAGTGGGACTTATTTTAATATTATTTTAAATAACTAAAAACAGTGAAACTATTGAATGAAACTATTTTTTTAAATTGAAGTGATAAATAACCTAACTGTCCATGTATTGTATGTAGCACCTGCAACCAACTTCACACAAAGAAGCCTACAGATGCGTTTTCACATCTGAGAATTAAGATGGAATGCTTTAATACTGGTTATCTATACCTTTAGGCCGAAATCCAGCAGTGCAAGCGCTGCTATTTGTCCACTGAAATAGGTAAGAGAGTGGTACCTGGCAGTCTAGGCAGAAAATGAAACCCTACCACCTAGTAAATTGTGGGAGCCGTAGCAGCTCGGGAACTAAGCGTTCACGATAAATTTCGCAGTACTCGAGCAACTCGGGTTCGATTCCCGCCAGCGCCAATGAAATTGTTGATTGCAACTTTAAGTGCTGATTACCACATGTTCGGCTATCAAGGAAAACATCGTGAGGAAACCAGCATGTTTGAAAATCAAAAGAAATATATTTCGAAGACAACACGTGCTCGGGCATTGCGGCGGATTGTTCCTTGTCCAATAGAACCCTATCGGCAATGAGAGGAGGCCTGTGCCCTGGAATGAGATATGTATAGAATGTAACTTTAACTATAGGATGCCATTTCTAAGCGGACGGTAGCAGTCAGCTATCGTCTCTTCTGATATAATATCGTCGAGTCATCCCTTTTTGTAATTAGTGTTCTTTTGCAAGTTTGTGGTCAATCAAACCTGATGTAATAAAAAAAGTAGTTTCTGTACATTTTCATAGACTAAAAACTTCCCGGGGAGCCGTTAAATACAATACAATCCGTCAATATAAGTTTCACTCAATGAATAATATTTGCGTCAAAAAGACATCAAAATGTGAAACCTATCTATCCCATTATTAATGATGACGATGGCTTATTTTCACCAAGTGACAATTGCATAATACACCAATTTACTCTGTGGAAAAATGTACACTTTCTCTTTTATATTCATATTTTCTTTATCTTTATACCTGTTAACTACTGTTTTTTCGCTTGTTTACAAATAATGATCAGCTGCATTCACTTGTGTTAGTTGTTTCCATTTTAATAATTCTGATAATTATTAACAACGATATTACCTAGTAGAATTTTACTAGTGTATTATCATTGTAATAGAACTCTACTAAATGAAGAAACATATTTCTTTTGAAGATATTATACTCAATAGTTTTAAATGACCAGACTAGTACCAACGTTATCTCATCAAGCAGGCCTGTACATGGTGAACGGCGGCGGGTGGACTGTGGGCGTTGGGCGCCTGTCCCTGCGCGGCGACGTGTTGGTGCGAGCGTACCGCCGGCCGGCGCACGCCACCACCACACAGCGCCACCTGGTGTTCGCCTGTCAGTTTCACACCTGCGCCGTCGCTGACCATACTCTCTCCTTCACAAAGCAGCAGCTTGACCACGCTGTGCATGGTAATCCTCTTGCTTCTACTTCTGCTGTGCTATTTACATTATTTCATTTTAAAAACATACAACTCTACTTAATTTTGCAAATCCTCCCTACAACTAAGGATGCCCTATGTTCAGCTGTAGGCTTTTATGGAATGATAATGATGATAAATTAATTTCAATAAGATTGCAATATATTACAAACAAGGCGGTACAAAATTTATGAATGTCTTTTGCAATAAAGGAAGTCATTTAACATTGTAATATTTTTATTCACATACTTCGAATACAATGCTACTTATATCGTTAATATAGGCAAAGGTATTCAATATGTAAGTTCAAGCATTTCACATATAATAATTCTTGTTGGAACTAAAATTCAAACATGATCTGTTCAATTCAACATACATTTATTTAAAGCAATTACTGTATGTAATACTAATTGCATCTATGTAATACAGATCGTAACATTTTCTGAACATTAAGAAACAAATTTCAAGCTTGTTTCCTATACTTCTTGAGCGTTTCATTTGTACCTTATTTTTCATGTTCTACGCAGTTCATAAATACTGATCCTTGTTATAGCTTTTACTATTTTTCAAATAACAGCGATAATTAATATATTGAATTGTTTTTCATAATCGTAAGCTATATTGAATATATTTTGATATATTTTTGTAATGTCTATACGTACACATCGCGATACGTAGAAACTATTGCAGCAAACTACTATTACTAATTTTTCGGATGATTTTCGGTTCAAGGACTGTAGATGAGGAGAAACTTCTACAACAAACAATATATATAATTACTACGTACCTACCAGCACTCGTAATTTCTCGTACTTGTTAACTCGTATTGCTTCCCTCCGATGGAGTGATCGTCTGCAATCTAATCTATAGTATATCTTATCTACAGTAGTTTTGTCTGAAAAACAAACATGGTTAAAATAAGTTTTACGAAAAAATATCAGTTACGTGCACTTCTGACCTAGGATGGTACTTAAAATCACTTTTGACCAGGAGTATTTAGTAAAAAAAGGTGTTTGATATCTTACAAAACGTTTATTGCTAATCAATTTAAGGGTAAATTAGTATTTCTCCGCCTTCTTCTTTTCGTCTTTTTCAATGATCAGTGTCAGTAAGCTAAAGTGTGGTTAAGGTTCATTGATCCAATCCAAAGCCGCGGACATAATATAGTTGATCCTGTCAGGCTTACGAAAAACTTGTCTAACCTAGGAAAAGCTAGTTTGTCCTAAAATTGGTTTTAGGCCGTTGACAAACGCAGACTGCTTGTGCTTTCAGTGGTCAAAAGTAGTTTTATACGGGAATCAGTTGTTATAGTAATATATTACATAATATTATATTATATAAATAAATAGAACGTTGTGGTAGTGGTGTGTAAAGTGAAGTGCGGAGTAAGAATATCCACTACCACATACCTATTATCCCGTGGGTGTCGTAAAAGGCAACAGAGGGAAATTGAACCAAGCGTGGCAATCTATAGGGGAGGCCTATGTTCAGCAGTGGGTAAAAAATACAAGTAATATAAAGAATTAAATTAAGTTTCGTATTTAGATAATAATAACCGTGGTAGCTCAGATGGTTAGCGCTCGCTGTAAGCTTCACAGTATTCCAGCAACCCGGTTTCTATCCCCGCCGGCACCAATGAAATTGTTAATTGCAATTTTAAGTGCTGATTTACCACGTGCTCGGCGGTGAAGGAAAACATCGTGAGGAAACCTGCATGTCTGAGAAATAAGAAAAATAAAATATTTCGAAGACGTGTGAAGTTCGCCAACACGCATTAGGGCAGCGCGGTGGACAATTCCTTGGCCTAAAACCCTCTCAGAAATGAGAGGAGGCCTGTGCACAGCAGTGGGACGTAAATAGGCTGCAACTTTACTTTACTTTACTTTATTTGATAATGGTTAACTCCCCAAGTTTATCTAGATAGGTGTCATCTCTGAAAAAATATTTTTTTTCTAACGCCGAGTGACGCTCGGTCGCTCGGGTAGTAACTGTAATGAGAGTTGTGCTACTAGATGCGTCGTTCCCGAGCGACGGCGCGGTGGAGCTGGTGTTTGCGCGCGGCGAAGGCGGCGGTGGCGCGGCGCCGGCGCCCACGCCCGCCGCCCCGCTGCGCGCCGCGCCCGACGCGCTCGCACGCGCCGACTCGCTCGACCACCTGCGCCCGCTCTCCACGCTCACCGACGACGAGCCCGGTCAGTGCACTACATATTACTCTTTTCCCAGATTTACTATACCTTAACACGCTCCGACTCTACAACCTTTTTTCATAGGGGTGACATACGAGCACACAGTCCACCTGATGGTAAGTGGATGCCGTGGCCCATAAATATATACATGTATTCTCGATTAAGAATTAATATGCAGATGCGTCGTCAACCCTGAAATCTAAGATGGAATGCCTCTTTTCCAGTAAAAAGGGTTTTCTACACCCACCATAAGAAACACAGCAGTATTAAGTTACTATTTTACGTTGATATTCTGTGAAAGAGTGGTTCTTCCCCGGTCGAGCTGACTCATTCGTGCTACAACTATAAAGCTGTAGCATTGCTACCGCGCATCACCTGCATCCGCTCTTTATGTTTAACATCCATGAGCCTCACCAGTTTTCAACTTCTTATAACATAAAGACAAGTTTAGTGCACTCAACGCGCTTGCGCTTTGCTTGAAAGCACCTGAGCCGAGCGGCTATGTTACTACATCACATAGGCATTATCTGTTTCAAGGGATCTGTTTAAACCATATTGATCTTAGGTTAATTCTGTGTTGAACATTGAAAGATTGTCGTATTGATCAAGTTTAAACTTGCAAAGGACCGTTAAAATGCGATAGTCGTCACATCATTTTCTGGACAACCCGAAAATAGATCATGGACGCCTGCAGCAAAAAAGTAAGGCACGCTGCATCTAGACTAAGCTTATTGTCTTATAGCCTGCTATTTTAGTAATTCGTTATATAGTGAAAACCGGAAATAGCTACGCTGCGCTATTGCTGTTCCTCAACAGAAAAGGTAAGAGTTGGCCAGAAAAATAACCGCCTAGTACCGTTATTTAGTAAAGTACGTAGAGATCGCCTTATTTAAAACTGCACGCACCTCCCGTATATTTGAATTAGTATTTATCACTTTTATCATGTCAAATATAGTGTAAATGCTATAATTTAGTAATACGAAATAGAATATGCGAGCAGATTTAGATTTTATCGTAAATGTGACTAATCTCACCTTGTACCTACACGTGCATTTTATATTAGACAATTTCTACAATAGCTTTTTTATTGTTCTATGCTTTCGTTAGCTCTACAACCTCCATCTCCATATATGCAAGCCACCCCCTTCCACCCTAATCTGAGGTGTGATTCCTGCAGAGTCGCGGATGATAGGACGAAGGGCGTATCAACACACTAAGCACCAACTACTCTTCTCTCGAAACACCCCTCCTACTGCAGTTCCCCAACATGCAATTCGCATCCGGAATAGGGCTACCTGGCCTATACGGAGCAGCCACTTCATGCCCCTTCATTTTTTAAATTTCTATTACACGTCTCTAAGCCATTGATCCAAAAAATTTATACTGGAAGTAGATAACTAATTATTATTAACATGCTAAATAATAATAATTAACATGGTAAGAAATATTTAAATGATTGGCGGCGCTGTAAATATTCCTATCATTACGTTATTACGTAGATAGAGATGAGATTCAATTTTAGGACTTATTGCCTAAATTAAAAAAAAACAATTTAGGCAGTGATTATTAATAGAATTATAATTAAAAATAGCCAAACGCTAAAAAAATATTGCAATTTTCTGTAAAAGATTACTTAAGCATACCATGTAGGATATAGCCCCTACTTAGAGACGCTAAGAAACCAAAGTGCTACTTTATTGCCCCAACATCCGTAATTTTCAGTCTATTTCCGTTAACAGCTAGTAAGAAAGCACTTCTTATGGCGATCGCACATATGGTTTCTGAATACTGGCATATCATTACTATGGATACGACATCCGTGGGTAATATTTAGCTACATAGTTTGTCAATGTACGGGTAGCTTACAAAATTGCGTAAGAGGTTGCGATGAAAGTCGTATTTGTATCACGTATCCTAAGAATTTTGATTCTTAATCGAGGATAAATGTATATGTCAATGAGTTACAGCATCCACTTACCACAAAGAGATTTAAATATATAGTTACCATCAGGTTGAAATGTGTGCTCGTTTGCCACCCTTATTCTACAAAATTAAATAAAAAATAACTAATGTTAAAGCGTTCATGATTATTCATATAATATGTCAATGTAAAGTATAATTGTAACAATAAATGAGACACAAGTAGATAATAAAAATGTGGGAATTTAAAAGATTATTTTTATAAAAAAATGTGAAATTCAGAATTGATATGGATTATAGAGTTAATATATGATTATGATATATAAAATATAACTACTTGGTATTTGTTGAAAAGTATACCTGCAGACGAAATTTGTATTTTAGTTAAAACATTTTACCATAATCAAATATGGGCGCAAGCACTCTGTGGGCGCAAGTTTTATATCATATTTTGCTTTACATGTATGTAAAGAAGCTTATTATGTTTTTTTTTCAATCTCAAAACTTTGATATTTAAATCTTTGATCTTGAATTTAAAATATAGATCAAGACTTAATTAATGTAGATATCATAAAAGATGTTGGCAATTTGATTGATTCAAATTCACATGTCACCATATTTCTCGGATTGATTTCGAATAAAGAACAGGATGAATAAATGTATCTGTTTGAATTTAAACTTCAACGGTCTTTATGAATGCAAAGGAAAGCGATAATTAAATTTGTTTAATTTATTAATAATAAAAAAGTAAAGAAGAGAATTATGCCCGCCGTGTAAGTAGTGGACATAGTAGCAGTTATTAGGCTGGTTGTGGTTTATCTGCGGCTCTGCAGGTGCTAAGCTATTTTAGTCAGCGACATTGCCGCCCGGCCGCCGCCCGCCCAGTCGCGTCCGCCGCTCCGTCCGTTGCTATCACGTATCTATTTTGTGTTTTTATTGTAATCAAAAAGTTATCGGTGTTCTCTGATAAAGTCAGTACGCGATAAAGCATATTCAGTTTAATTTGTACTGGGGATGTGTGATTGCAAACTTTACCACCTTAAAATCACACCGTGAACCTCAATAATAGAAATAGTTTTGGTAAGTCGGTGTGATTCTAATCAACTTATTTAATTTGGGTAGCATATTGATTTTAATATCCAATAAAAAACTGTTTACAAATTATTACAATACTGTAGTGTTTAATTTAGTAATGTGTATCCGATCTTGCTCTCTTTTAAGTCGTAGCGAGTCTAATCGTTTGTCCCGCTGATTTGTTTTCACTTTTAACAATAGCATCAGTTATGGTCAGGCGTGTGGTGATTAAACCTTAATGTTGGATGAGTTCAACGTCGGCGCCGCCGGGGCGATGGTTCTAATTGTCTGCCATGGCAAATCGCTGATAGATGTCCCTGGCGCTCGACGTCGACATCTATGCCCTCTGCGCCTCTCATTTCTTCATTTGACACGCTCCGCCTATATTTGAATGAACCGAGACCATCGGCGCTTCTCATGTCAAATTTTATGTGACTAAAGACGTTACGGTCAAATTTCTGATTCACTTCTTAAATCATTCATTATATTATTTTGGTTTATATATTTATTTTTATCAATGATGGGTTCATTATAAATAATTTTATTTTACTTTGACCTATTCTACATTTTATCACCACCGTCACACCGCCGTACTAAACGAATTTATTATACTATTTTATATATTATTAGTAATTTATATAAGTATATTCACGGCATTTTATGATATGCGTAAGCATTAGTTATCTATTACTACAAAAATATTGTATTGCATCACCTACCTTGCTCCTGTAGCTTTCTTTATAGAAAAGAGATCGCTACATTATGGCAATGAGGCCGCCAAATTAAACCTTTTAATTAACTTGCTCCTTGTTTTCTGTATTTTTTTTGTGGTGTGCAATAAAAGTATATTCATGCATTTAAAATGTACTCAAACATTATAATAATATAAGATCGTCCCCTTAGGCTGCAATCAGTAATTCATTTCTCACGTATTATGGAGTGTACATTGATATTATGTGTGTCTACATAAAATAAATAAAATAAAATTAATGTTACACTTTGATTGCATTTAAAAAACTTAATTAATAAAAAGTAAAATTAATTTAATTAATATATCTTTAGTATTCACGTATTTTATTAACATTAAAACATTGTAGAGCGAAATGTAAAAATATTTTTATTATATTTGTAGTATTTAGGTATGCAATAAATCATTATGCACAAAATAAACAAGTAGGTCGGCTGCGGCAACCGCCTTTAATCATTATAATAAGCAATGCGTATAATGTCGAATAGTTTTCTCTCCAATGCGGAATGTAATCAAAGTTGCTTAATACGCATTTAATTAGTCCATTCTCATAACACTTTGGTGAAGTCTTACTTACATAATTTATTGATACATTGATAGCAGTTACAGCTTTAGCTTCACGTCAGTCAAGAACTTAAGTGCACTTGTAGTGCACGTGTGGATTACAACGCGCAGTGCCGTCCAGATGTTTTTAATTTTAAGTTTCGTGTTATAAAAGTGCCGTCCGGAATCGGAAATGTTATTGAATAAGTACTTGTTACAATATATAGGTAATACATATCAATTATTACCTATTTTATATTAGTTACACTAAATACAAAATATAGTTAATAACGTTTTAATTACTATATTTAATTTATTTCTATATTTTTCTTAAAATAATCGTCTCAAATGAAGATTATTTATAATGAGGACCTCACCTTTTTAGTTTTATCTACGGACAACAACTTCAAGCTTTTCTTATCATCATACATAATCTGTGTAAGCATTCCTAGAATGCTATTTTGCTAAAATGTTTCCCGAGTCGATTTTTTATTCGAAACATGTACCTACGCATAGTTATCAGTTTTAAAATAAGCTAAACGTGCGCTAAAACCAGCTCTTAATTTAAATATGGACAAGAATGTAAAAGACCAAAACAGGTTGCAATTTTGAAACTAACGAATGAATTCAGCATTAACATTGAGTAATAATAATATGGAGCTTAGAGGTTCGTAGAATCACAAGGTGGAGCGGCTTGATGACATCATGGTCCCGACACGAATACGCGATCACCTTCATGCCGACTATCTTGTCCGTGTATCGAAACAACTCTCATCCAAGTCTGGGACATAAAGATGTTTCCGCAAATTAATTCCGAAACGTTACTGTACATAGCGGTCTAAGTTCACACTCCTTTTTATTTTCGTTTAATTGATTTTTTTTATAGAATAAGGCTGACAAACGAGCACACAGTCCACCTGATGGTAAGTGGATGCCGTGGCCCATAAACATATACATGTATTCTCGATTAAGAATCAATATGCAGATGCGTTGTTACACCTGACGCTGCGGTCTATAGACACCTATTTTAAAATATGTCGATGAGTTGTCATCCTTGAGACTAAGACTAAGATGGAATGCCTCGTTTCCAGTAAAAAGGGTCTCCGGTTATCTACACTAGCCATGCTAAACACAGCAGCATTAAGCTTCTATTTTACGTTGATATTCTGTGAGAGCGTGGTCCTTCCCCGATCGAGCCGATCCATTCATGCTACAACCATAACATAGCTGCAGCGTGGCTCTACCACGTTTAAAAATGATTAAATTGCTGCTTTACTGTACTCTAATGAATATTTATCGTCTCTACATTTTAACGGAATTCAAAAAGGTAGAGGTTGTATACATTACACGTATGTTTTTTTTTATGTTACGTACATCGGTATTCACCGATTTTACTGAAACGGCTGAACTGATTTGTGATTTTTTTATTAAAAAGTATACAGGTTATTGACCCTAAGATTGGAAAAATAGGGAATGAAGTTTTAATGTAATTATTTTGGTGACATTCTGGTTAATTTGTAGTAGAGTTGTATTCTTTAGTCCACTCAAAAATATAAAATATTTTCCACAAAAGCTTATGAAGTCGGGGCTTTTCGATACATTAGCTTAGCAAAGACTTCAGAAGCTAATATCTTGAAAATATTTTATACTTTTTGGTTTTTAAACTCAGTTTTTAGTTTTTTAACATCGATAGTAATACTTTACAAATATCAAACTGTTAGAGATTCATGAGTGAATTTTTCGCTAGAGAGTGATGATGATAATGATGATCATCCATCCATATTATTATCATTATTATTATTATTATTCGTCCATTACAGTCTATAAAAGTCCACCGCTGAACATAGGCCTCCCTCATAGATTGCCTCATGTGGGGACACCTGCAACCAACTTCAAACAAATAGGGCTACAGATGCGTTGTCACCTCTGAAAACCAAGATGGAATGCCGCACAGTCTGTAAATGTACCTGGTCTTTATACACTTCAGACCGGAAAACTTAGGTTGATACGTGGTAGAGCCATGCTGCAGCTATTTTATGGTTGTAGCACGAATGGATCGGCTTGACCGGGGAAGGACCACGCTCTATATATGAATGGTATGCTGCTGTGTTTCGTATGGTGAGAGTAGAGAACCGGAGATCCTTTTTACTGGAAACGAGACATTCCATCTTAGTCCTCACAGGTGACAACGCATCTGCATTTTGATTCGTAATCGAAGATAGATGTAAATGTCTATGGGCCACAGCAACCACTTACCATCAGGTGCACTGTGTGCTCGTTTGTCACCCTTATCCTATAAAAAGAAAGGCACTGCTACGTGTCGGCACAAAAAGGTAAGAGAGTGGTGCGTATCACTCTCTTAATTATGATATCTAGTAAGTAGGTGAATTATACGTATACATATATATTTTGTAATACATTAGGCAATAGTATTATATTTGTATCTTCTCTTGCATTTAATATTTTTAATAAAAAAATAGTTGGGCAAGAAAAAAATAAACTTCATTACTTTTAATAAATATAATATAACGTAAGTTATCACTTTTGAAATTACTTATTTGAAGTTACGAAAACTGTTTCTCACCAATTAGTAACAGATGGCGCGTAAGATTTGTCTAGAGGCAGGGCTGTCACAGAGCGCATATCCTCTTCCTGCGACGTTGGCAGCGCACACACATTTCGTAACAGTAGTGGCTCCAACGTTACCCAAGTCATGTTATTTTGGTTGACATCACAGAAATAAACTGTTCTTCCTTAACAGAGCCCGACGGGTACCAGACGCTGACGTTGATACCTTTACACTAATTGCATTATTGACAACCATTCGTTTAGTTCTGTTTCGTAACAACTGTTTGACACAGTGATTGCATTAAAATAATTTTATAGAGGCACCTGTATCTACCAATAGATGTTTTACTTGACACCATTAATTGTACAAATAATGAAATATTTTTCTCTATTAGTGATTTATGAGAAATAGTGTTTACATATAAGAAATCTGTACCTGTTATACAAAGGTTTAAAGGGTAAAAACTAAAAATAACGAATAGGACTTGCCAACATAAGACCTTTGCCCAACCGTCGAATACAATTGTCAAATAAATATCATTGCTATCATACGCAAACTACGTATTTAGTTCTATACATTTAATTATGCTCATACTCTTACTATAAACGATATAATTAATATAAAAAATTTTTGTTCAGTTCTATAATTATTTATTTATTTTAAAATCCCACTGTTGGATTGGTCCCACTGGTAGTCATAGTACGCTTCTCAATCTGAGAAGTTTGTGTAACAGGAAAAATTAGGAAGTGAAAATATTGTGATGTTTATATAAAAATAAAAACAACACATGGCAAACTTGATTTTGTACAGGACACAAACTGGACAATGTGACAATTCATATTATAATTCATCATAATTAAAATGATATTTGGGATGTATTTAGTTCCTTAATTTATGTATGGCATCAAAGATAATGGAATCGTAGTTTACGCTATTTACTGAATAAGAAGGACGACTCCCACATTCCGTCAAACAACGGTGACAACCGGGATACGGGTAACGGGAAGCAAACTTAGCCCTTTTACGGATGTGGTCAGACTACGGCTCATGGTCCACTTGATATTGAGCGCATTACCAGCATTACTGAATGCTTTGAATAAACAGTTAATGAATATATATTTATAGTTTATTTTCTAGTCGGCGTTACAAATATGAGAAAATAGTATTGTAGATATATAAAATTATTCGATTACCAAGAATAATCATCAAGCGTGAGTAGCCTAATAGCAGGGCGCGGACCGCGAACTCAAAAGGTCGTGGGTTCGAATCCACTATTCGACTACTGTCGTGAACCACTTATAACACAAGCATTTTAAGCTTACCAGAAGTGTTTTAAGAGAATATTAGAATGTTTGTCATTACTAGTATTTAAAAAAATATTTTTGTTATCCTTCGTAATTGATTCCCGTCTTGTGTGTTCCAAATATTCGGTTAGGCGTTAATTTAACAATCGCATAGGAGGTCAGTTTAATGAAACGAATCGTATCCAATTTAAGAGATAGATAAACGCTACTCGTAACAGTTGTTTAAGAACTTACATCAAAACGCGAAACTGGGGCAAACTTATTAGGTACTCTTATATTATAGTGTCTCCATCGACTACTTTAATTAATACTTTATGGTCATAGATTTCAAAAAGAGGTTTTTGATGAAATCATCGTTTTATGGTACAGCCGATAACAACGGTAGCGCTGAGGGCTCGGGTTCAGGCGGCGAGGCGGGAGAGGGTGCGGAGGCCGCACATACGTTTGGGCCCCTCGACGGCTCCATCTACGCAACAGTGGTCCGCGCGAGCGGCGGACCCTCGTCTCCGCTCAGCGCGTCCATGGACTCGGGCATCTCGTCAGCGGGTCGGCGCGCGGCCCCCAGCCCGCCCGACGAACTGGACGCGCTGCTGGGCGACATGCTGCGCACGGTGAGCGCGCTGCCCGACCCGCCCGACCCACCCGCGCCGCAGTCGCACGTCGAGCGCGCGCCGGACATACCGTACCACGCGCGCGCCGATTCCGCGCCATTCACCTACGGAGCGCCCGGCCTGCGCCCTGGCATGCTGCGGGCTTCCAACCGCCTCGCCAGCCCCGAGCTGGTGCGCCGCGCCCTCGGCCCCGACCGTCCCTACCACCCCATCGAAGACGACGACGACGAACGCACCGTCACCCCGGACCCGCACTCGCCTCGCACGCCGCTCTCTCCGCGCACCCTCCGCAAGTTCACCCACGAAGAGATCGTAACGACCACCTCAACAACACAACGACAGACTTCGCCGCAGCAAAATGGACGGTTAGTGAATTTATTATTGTAGCTATTTATATTGATATGCTAGTTTTTATACTCATGCATAAACGCTTATATTATTTATATATTTTTTGTTATATTTAAACATTATAAGAAATGACAAAAACCGAAAAGCCGGGATCGCTCAGGAGCTGGAAGCTACTTTTTTTTTTACGAGCAATCCGTGTTTAATTCAAAGCATCACTGAGTGTTACTTTTCTCTCGACAAATTCTACAACTTTTTTCTTCTTCTCTTTTTCTCTTTTGAGGGTAATGGTTTTGAGTGTATATATGTATGTCAATTTCTTTACCACGCTCTGTAGCCTAAATGACTTGACTGATTTTAACTTGTGAGGTGTCTTTAGATTTTCTTAGTTGTGGAAGTGACATAGAGTATAAAAATTTTCTCCTTTCAAAAAAAAATAAGTAGTCGGGTTCTTTTAATTACTGTTACCACAACCATTAAGCTTGTCTGTAAGGTATTTTTATTCACAATACTTGTAGTTAAATTTACAAACTGTACCATGGTAAGGCTTCTGTATAACGTAAGTCTTTAAAAGATCGACATAAAATAAGCTAAGGCTACGCAATATCATCGTCAATTGTATATATAATACATAATTGAATAATTAATGAAATTAAAAAGAAAAAGAAAAATTCTACCCATCAGGGTGTAGAAATAGAGGATGGGTTATTTATGTAGCTGTTTAGATGACATTCTAATTATTATCTTGAGTTTGTGGATATTCCTTTGTGCACTCAAAGGAGTCGTATTAAACTTATTTAGAGTATGGATTATTTAATCAGCTGTTTAGATGCCATTTTAATTATTATCATAAGTTTGTGGATATTCCTTTGTGCACTCAAAGGAATCGAATTAAACTTATTATAAAAAGTAAAAGGGACTTTAATTCTTCTGTACACTATGTCTCAGCTCCGACGTCAGAAGTTATTAGCTTTAGCATTAGTCATTAGTTCTTTGAATTCGGCTTTTATTATTTTTTTTAACTCAAAAAAATTTTCAACGTTTTAAACGTTAAACTATAAATTGTTCATAATATTTCAAAAGTATTCTTGTTTTAGTAAGAGTCAAAGCATTTGATTGACTTATTGTGCATATAAGCAGTTTTAAGTCCTTATTAAATACTTTTAAATATATTTAAGGCAAAAACAAGCCAAGTAGAGTCATGTGGTTTTTAGTGTGATTACTAAATTAAACATCATATTTTTTACTTTTGTTTTGGAAAGGCGCACATAAAAGTGAAATCTATTTGGAAATATACACACGGTCAAACAGTCGTCCTGTATAGACTGCATTTCAGTGCAAAAGGTAAATCTAAATTCAAACAAAAAAGGGGGAACTAAGCGACAGATGTAAACATGTGTTCCTGTACTGGAGGCGTGAAGGCCACGCGCCTCCTACGCCACTGCCTAGCGGTTTGTTTACATTTTTAAACTACCTACCTATTTACGTATCTATAGTATTTTAATAAAATTTACCATAGTCTATTCTAAATTTATCATTGTATAACATGTAGCACTTCCAACGTTAGTAAATTACATTATATCAATATTGTTTAGCACTGAGTTTCGATATTATGCCTAATAAATTCCTGGTCAACAAACCCGACCATAACATTGTGGTCGCACTGTTAATTTATTTAGCCGCGTTCCGCTCGACCCACTTCACTGTCAATGAAGAAGGGTAATAAAATGTACTATGATCAATCTGGCTGTTAAACTACGAGCTCCTCTTATTATCTTTATAGGTCTGTAACTGATATCCAGATGTTGTATTCGTCTATGTGCATCTTCAGTGCACGGACACAATGTTAGCTAAAATATACTGTCAATGTTGACAATAAAATAGAATGGGTAGTACATCTTAGCGCTGCTTTGTTTACTTGGCTTAATGACTGATTGATACGTGTGGGTTGAATAGTGGGTGTCAATTATGTGACCATAAAAACAAAATAAAAACTATTTAAAGAAATGATTGAGATATATTCGAACCTATAAGCCTCACAAAAATAAATTGAACAATTTCAATGTCAATTATTCATTAATAAATACTATAAATATTAACAAATGCGAACTATAAGTTTTGTATGGCCCATCACCGCTTATAGCTGCACTTGCGTTTGATTCTTGTACTTTTTGTGTTATTAAGAAATACTTAATATGGATGCATTTTGCATAAGGCTGTGGCAATTATTTACACGTGCAGTGAATGCATTAATTTGGCAACACAAAGTTGGAATGGAACGTGAAGACATGTGTTAAGTGTCAAAAAACTATAATATTTTTTAATTGTAAACAGAAGCTCTGTTTATTGAGTTGAACGGTAGGCGTGGGCCGGTAGCGAAATACGGGGCCACTCGTTACACGACATTAACCACGCACCACACATGCGGTACTATAAATTGTCTATTGCAAATTACTTATACGGCGCCTGGTGAATGATGATAGCTTACAAACTAATCTTACTAATTCTTCTTAATGAAATCGCAAGGTTGCGTAGCTCTACCATTATTATTTTAATGCCCGTGTGAACTCAAAGAATTATTTTTTCCTCCATCTCTATCTTCAAAAAGTACACTTACTTTCAAACAGTTATTACTTTATTTTCATTTTGATTTCAACATTTTACTAATCCGACTGATTTGGTTTTGATGAAGGAGATATATCAATTTCTTTAAAAGCCAGTAGGCGATAGGCGATAGTAACTGACAAATTAATGACGTTATGCTCATTCCAAAATGTTAAACACACACAAATCCTACACAGGCTGGTAGATTATGGGGGCATTAGTGTTGCAAGGGTATCGGTTCTACGCTCACCAACCCGCCTACCTACAAAGTAAAATTACTTGCCAGGTAGCGCATTCTTGGAAAGGTCGATGCCCAGAAATGTACTCAAAAAGGCTGTTGATAATGATATAATGACCACTTCATTTTTTTACGTACTAGTCCGTAACAATTCGCTACTAAAAAGAGGCAGTCTCTTTTGTAATTAAACTACTGCTCTGGATATGCCAATTATACTTGGTAGAGCCAAGCTGCAGCTGTGTATTATGGTTGTAGCACAAATGGGTCGGCTCAGCTAGACCGGAGTAGGACTACACTCTCACAGAATACTAGCGCAAAATAGAAGCTTAATTCTGCTGTGTTTGTGTGTGTATGGTGAGTGTAGAGAACCGGAGACCCATTTTACTGGAACGTGGCATTTCAGTCCTCAGGGTTGACAACGCATCTGCATTTTGACTCTTAATCGAGGATAAATGTAGATGTCTATGGGCCACAGCATTCACTTACCATCAGGTGGACAGTGTGCTCGTTTGTCACCCTTATTCTATAAAAAGAAATGCCGTGATCTATCGGAGGACCATATAATGAGTCGATGGGTTTACGCCGCCACCATGTGACTAAGTAACACACTATATTGTCAAACAATGGCGACATTGCTTCGTATTTTTTGCTACATTTCGAACAGAGAACTATAAACCGTATAGATATTTTCTAGCGATCTTTGTGCATATAATACATGAGATATTACGGGTGGTGTGTGATTGCGTCCATCGCAACCCAAACAAGTTGCTATTTCGAGATAAACGTCGCCATAAACGGTTAGCGGGCGGACCAAAGCGACGCTGCGGCGCCTTTCCGGCCCGCAACAACCTACCACTCATGTACTTTCTAATAAGAACGCCTATTGTACCAAACTTTCGGTGAGCTCAGTCAAGAAGTGAAATATTTGTGACATCAGTTTTTCCAAACCTTTCATTTTATACCATTATAATGTTTAAGAAAAAAGAACAAAGAAACTTTGGCGTGATCTTAGTTTCTCAGTATTCTGTTAGAAAAGCTTAACTTATAACTAGGGTTGCTAAAACTACTATACAGGGTTATTTTTTAAACACTAGCCAAATTTAATAATTAAGTTCAAAATATAAATAAAGATATACACTTTTTGCATTTTTTTAAAATACGCGTAAATAAGGTTTCTACATTTATTTCAAAATATCCGAAATTGAATGTGATTTATGGACAACAACAGTATTCGCTCGTGTGTGTACGAGTCAATGAACGGAGTTTTTAGCCTACTATTTAATTTTTCTTAATGACACGCTCAATACTATGGTTCCAATTTTCGCTTCAAACTTTAACACATTGCCTGCTGAATTTTTAGCGATATTAAAGTTAATATATATTTTAGTTAATAAATAAAATTAACTAAAGTTATATTTTATAGTTAAAAATTCAGCAGGCAATGTGTTAAACAGGCTTAGATACGTCATAAGAATTAAAATATATTTTTTTACATTTTACGGCGTATGGGATGGATGCTATGCAAATAAAAATTCTACAAAAGACAGTTTGAAATACAAGTTTCGACTACAGAACGAGACAAAGGGGTGGAGAAATAATGTAAATAATTAATTGTAGAAAAGATAGCTGAGCAAGGAAGCCAATGATAGTTTGACGCGGTTTAAATAAAAAATTGAGAGCGTTTAAAACCGGATTAGCCGGGTGGGTGGTTTTTTTTGCGCCCAAAGCAAAGGGCTACCCTCCGGGAAGCGAGGGAGAGAGGTGGTGAATGCTTGTAGCATACCACGCAGGCTGCGTGGTTATGTAGGACTCACTATGAAGTGCCTACCCACTAAACACCACCTGTGGGACTGGCTTTGGCCTGGAGGGCCTTTCTGCCGAACCTCAACCCTCTCGAACATCGTGTCGGCGCGTACGTCGTTCGACGTAATATGTTTATTATCATAATTTTACTACTTAAATAAACAATCATTTAAAATGATAATAACCATTCACAAAAATGTTTTCGAGGTGGATCATCGTTATAATTCAGTGCTTGTACACGTTGGTAATGAAATGGGTGATATCCACAAGAATTCATTAGTATCTACACGTACTGGCTAACTCTGAACTCGATCTTCCCCCCAATATTATAGTCTTTGACTCGATCCCCATGTTTTCGACAGCCGAGCTTATTACTGAATAACCACCTCGAGCACTTCCATGTGACGGAGTGGTGAACTGTCCAAAATCTAACAGCCTTTTGTTAGCTGCAAAAATTGTTCTCCGATTGGTGGTACACGTGCGTTAAATCCTTGTCTTTGCAAACACGGTAAACACTGTAATATTGCACCATTTCATAGTACACTCGGTTCAAATATTTTTGTTACGTTATTGGTAACAAGCGTACGTAATGAGGTCACGGTCAACACTGTCAGCTGTTGGCTTGGCTGTGCGAGCTGAAGCAGGTACTCGGCGATGTAACGGTAAATAAAAAAGACCGGGGGTGATGCACTACAAGGTACCCTTACCAATGTGTGCGTGCATAAAATAGTAAACGTTAGATATTTATGAATGAAAGTCAGTTAAAATAATGCATTACCACGTATTTTGAATTTAAGAGATAATAATGACACAATGTTTGAGATTTTTTTTATTAATTTTTCTTCCCATTTGCCTATATTACTTATACTGAACCTTCTCTGCAAATTTGGCCGGTAATTGCAAAATAACCCTGTATAATATAGCATCTTACTGTATTATGGATCCGAATACTATGTTTATAAAGATTGACTTATAGCGTTAAGTTATTAATAAAGGCAAAGCAGCAAAAATATTCCTTTAGAATAAAATATTAATTTGAAAAATACTACTGACTACCTTTAAGTTTTTCTCCATCAACATATAAGCCTCATAATACTATATTATATATTTGATATAAAAAGGTTGCCAACCCTACCCATCACTGATAACTTTTCAAGTAAAAACTTGGGAAGGACTCCTTGTCACCTATACCGCGTTACATTTAAAACATTATCATGATTCGAGTTTTTTAAGGTTAAAATTGTTAATTTTAAAAGTATTAACTCTACACTAACTAGCTTATTTATTAGGTTCCAAGCAGTATTCGTTATTAATGCGATAACAGTATTAATTACATATCTACAAATATTTTGGACAGCAGCCGGTCCTTACGATTACGTCAAACACTATCGTATCGACCCTGAAATTATGCATTACCAGTCACTACTTTCCTTTTAAGGTAGCGATCTAGAAACATTAAGTAAATAGTATTATACCGTATGGTCTTTATATTACGAGTATAATTATATATCAATTTTGTGTAACTTTTGATGAAAATGCAACTTTAAAATATAGTAAAAAATTTACAAACAAGCCATAACTTTTTTGAAAGTAACTACATAATATGTGCTTCTTAAAGTATTTGAGTTCGGCTGTGAACGTTCGTCTGTCTATTATGTAAGTCTGGAGTCCTACGAGTATGTAAGAACTCCAAGCCATTTCAATATTTGTTTAAGTTATTGGCTTCCGATTTGAGGACGTATTAAGGTTTTCATGTTTCCTGACGTCGTCTATCGAACCGTACCTCTCACCTACCTCCTATAGGTTAAAGATAGATAGACGTAGGATTTATTGTGTTGCATTATACATATTACTTACAGTTGATCTAATGCAGTCGAAAATTAAATTGTTATAACAAAGGGTTTCCTCTCGATGTTTTCCTTCACCGTCGAGCACGTCGTAAACCAGCACTTAAAATTGCAAAGAATAATTTCATTGGTGCTGGCGGGGTTCGAACTCGGCTTGCTCGTAGTAGTATGAAATTTAAAGCTTGCGCATTATCCCCTGAGCCACCACGACTTTCATCGTGATGAAATCTAAAAATTTGCGAATATGTGCGGGTTTTTTAATACTAATGTGACAATCCATCCTACAGTCTACCTGATATTTAGTGGCTACTGCAGTCCATGGGCAACTGCAGCCAACTTCAAACAATGAAGGCTAAAGATGCGTTATCACCCCTTTTTTTTTTGCGGATGGAAAATCATCAAATGACGCCTTTCGCTCTGGGTGGAGCGGAAGGGAGTGTCAGATTTTTACTGACTAAAAACCATCCGTGTTCCTTCAGTGCCCTTACGTTCCGGAGCCGCGGTATCTCTTTCAAACAGCCCGCAGCCCCGGCAGGCATCGGCCCTTGCGGGCCCCTTCACGATGCTGACAGCTCTTTGAGGCGCGCGTGGAACAAAACGCGCCGTCGACACGGCCTGTCGTCGTTAGACGGACGGACGGCGAGCTACCCATTGCTCGCCATCCACAGGCCCGCGCCTACGGTGGCCGGGGGCCATGACGTAGCCCCCGACGCCCGGGGCGTCTCCCGCGGCGGCCGGGAAGGAAAGCTGCTGCTCTCTCCTTCTCCCGCTCCGCCACCTCCTTCGCTAGCATCACTGCTTCGCAGAAGGTGGTGACGGCATCCCATTCCGTCTCGCTCCGGACCATGGCTTCGACCAGGGCCAGACGCGAGAGGTCGCCGCCGCCTATCGCCGCTACGAGGACACGGCGGTGCTCCGCCCAAGCAGGGCACACCTCCACGGTGTGCTCCACCATGTCCTCCGGTCGATCCTCGCAGTGGGAGCACCCGGGCGTTTCCTCCCGCCCGATTCGGTGCAGGAACCTCCCGAACACACCGTGTCCGGTGAGGACCTGCGTCAGGCGGAAGGTGAGGACGCCGTGGCGTCTCTCAAGCCACTCCTCAAAGAGGGGTCTTATCGCCGCTATAGTGGCGTGCCCAGCACGGGGTTGCGACAGTCGCTCTCTCCATGTCGCCATGAGATCACGCCGGAAGTCTGTCCGCTGCACGACAACTTGCCGCGGCAGCGGGGTTTCCCCCCGGCATAGTGCCTCCGTGCGCCATTCGTGCAGGCGCGCGAGGACTATCGCCTCCAGATCCCATGGCGGCAATCCGGCAAGGAGGCACGCCGCCTCGCGGGAGATCGTGCGGTAGCCGCGAACCATTCTCACGGCGACCACCCTTTGGCGCGTTCAGGTGGTGGACGGCAAGCCGCGCCAAACCACGCGCCCACACCGGGGCCCCGTAAAGGGCCATGGACCGCACAATCCCCGCGTAGAGCCTCCGGCAGGAGGCGTTTGGCCCCCCCAGGTTCGGCAGGAGCCGCCTGAAGGCAGCCCCGGTCCGTTCCAGTTTGGGAGCCAAACGTCGGAAGTGCTCAACGAAGTTCCATCGGCCGTCGAGGACGAGTCCTAGGTACTTCAACGTCAACTCGACGCCGACGGATACCCCTCCTACCATCACTGAGGATCCCGGTGGTGGCCTGTTCCGAGGACCATGGAAGTGCATGGCCTCGGACTTGTGCAGAGCCACCTCAAGACCCAGCTGCCGGATCCTCTCAACGACTATCGCAACCCCGCGTGTCATATTTTCCGCCGCCGCCTCGTACGACCCCCCCCCCCCCCCCCCTGTGCCAGTACCAGCGTGTCGTCAGCGTAGCAAACTACGCTGACGCTGGTAGGGAGGTCGGCGCGCAGCACCCAGTCGTAACCGATGTTCCACAGGGGCGGCCCCAGAACCGAACCCTGTGGGACACCGCATGACATCTCTCGCCGGTTCCACTCACCGTTGGGACCGGGGTAGATGACGGCCCTGTCCGTCAGATAGTCCCCGACTATACGACGGAGATAGGTCGGCACCCGGTGATACCGGAGTGCCTCCCTAATGCAGCTCCAGGGCATGGAGTTGAAGGCGTTGGCGATGTCGAGAGACACCGCCAAAACCGTCCACCGTAGAGCGCCTCTTGCGGAAACCAAACTGGTGTTCCGCAAGATCCGGCCCCGTCCCCGCAAGGTGCTCGGCGATGCGGTTTGCAATGACTCTTTCAAAGAGCTTGCCCACCTCGTCGAGCAGCACCACGGGCCGGTATGCGGACGGAGAGTCCGCAGGGCGCCCCGGCTTCCAAATGAGGACCAGCTTCCCCGTCTTCCAACGAAGCGGGAATCGGCCTCTCTCCAAGCATGCGCTTAGGAGCCCCTCCAGTCGGGGCCCGAGAGCCTCCGAGGCCAGGACCCAGGCTTTGCCAGGCAAGCCATCGGGTCCTGGGGCGGTATTCCTGGCCTTGAGCCTACGTACCGCCACTCTCAGGTCTACCCCGGTCCCTTCCGGGATGTCGTCGTCGTCGTCCTGGTGGTCCGCTTCCGGCACCGCAGGTGGCGGAGCCATAGGCGGGGGCGGATGTTCCCCTCGCGCAGGGAACAGAGCGCTCACCACGTCCTCCACGAGCTCAGGCCGGAGACTCTGCGTCAGCGGGGGGGCCCAGATGCGGAGTTTATCCCGCACCATCTTGTAAGGGCGCCCCCACGGATCTCTGTCGAGAGTCTCCAGCATCTCCTCACAGGCCCGATCCCGGGCCCGCATGACAGCCTCCCGGAGGGCGGTCTTCGCCGCTCTGTATCCCTCGTACAGCTCCGCCTCAATGGCTGCCGCATTCGGTGGACGAATGCGGAGCCTGCGATGCCTGGCGTACAGGTGCCGCGCGGCGACACAAGCCTCGCGCAGACACGTCAGCTCACGCGACCACCAATACACCTGACGCCGGGCGCTTCCTGACCGGACGCGGGGCATTGCCACGTCACATATCTCGGACATGGCCTCCTGGAACCACCCTGCCTCATCATTGACGTCGGCAGGCCTATCCGGTGATGACACCCAGGCCTGCACGATCGAGGCTTCCAGGAGGAGCTCCCAGTCCAGCTGCTTCAGCGCCCAACGCGGACCACTCGGGGCCTGTTGGACTGGCGCGCTCGAGGGCTGGGCGGAGACGTCAAACCGGATGTACCGGTGGTCGGAGTAGGTCTCCACCCCCTCCATGACTCGCCAGTCAATGGCACGCGGCGACAGAGCGGGGCTAGCGAATGAAATGTCCACCACCGACTCGCCCCGCATCCGCACACACGTGGGGACAGAACCCCGATTTAGGACGACCAGGCCTGTCTCCAGAGCCCAGTCTTCCACCATCCTACCCCGCACATCTGTACGACGAGAACCCCAAGCCAAGTTCTTGGCATTGAAGTCCCCGAGGACAAGTACGGGGAGGGGATAGCTTCCGACGACGACTGCTCTCAGCTCTGCAAGAGAGTTATGGAGCTCGGCGAGAGATCGGTTCGGGGAGAAGTACACCCCCACAACGACGAACTCCCCGAACCGTGCTGCTACGCACCCCTGACCCCTCCTGACACCTTCAAGGGACCCCTGGGGTCTAGGAAATGCCTCACAACCTGTATCTATCTATACATATAGAAGGTAATATATAAGCGTCTACTCTTAACCATCACTATTTGAAACTGAAAAAAATTGTTTTCAGATGGCTGAACGGTGATGCGGAATGGATAGAACGGCCGTCAAGCAGGTCGCAGAAGAATATACCTGAAAATGGTACATGGCGTTCAAATAGTACCCTGGGTTGGCATGAGAGTTCCCGGGGGCGAGAGTCACGAAAATCAGAAAGCAGTAATGAAGGAAGTTCAGGCCTTACATGGCTACAACGGCAGCAGCAAAAGCTGCGAGAAAAAAAGGAGGCGAGGGAAAGGGTGGCTCGACTACCGCTCGAGTGGGATTCTACGTCTTCCCGAAATGTGCGCCGGTCTGCGAGCCATCGGTAAGTTTGATTTCACTAGATTAAACAATATTCGAAAAGTGGTTTGTTTATATTATAAATCCATATAAATTATTAAACAACGTTGGGATTTCATTAATTGAAGTTTGGAACCTGCATAAACATAATATTTTTAAATAAAATTAAATATCACGAATCCCCCCCTCCCGCCCATTCCACCTCGACCCCTATGACCATATGGGTGCTGTAAAGCGCCTGAAACGTCGGGAACTAAAAACTTAAAATTAAACGCAAAGATATAGACCCATTAGTCTCCTCAGTGCCATTGGGAAAATCTATGAGCGCATCATGCTTAGCCGTCTGAGGGATGTTGTGCTAATAAAAGTTTGACAGGACTGTGCTTTGTGGCATTCCTTGGGGGAGGCCTATGTTCAGCAATCCACTTGTGAAGGGCTGTAATTATGATGATGAATAACTCTATTGGCAAAAAAATCGTGGAAGTAACACTCACTAAGCAGTTTCTAGATTTTAATCAACAGAAGTTACGTTAATGAAAATTACAAATGACGTTTTGTAACATTTGAACCCCTTTCATAATTCGAAGCTATGACTGGAACAAAATTGTTATATGCTCAGATAGCAAAACTGCTTTCAACATTTGGTTCGATGCCAGAGTCGAAGGTTCGAAGTCAGAGGTTCTTTGATAGCCCATACCATAATTTCCCAAATATATCAATTCAGCCTAATGTACGCAAACGTCTGTGCGGAAGTGTAATTGATTTCAACACATCTTGCTCTATTGGAGGTCATGAGTGTGCCTTTTATTTTTTCTTCGGATATCATGGTTTACAAACAAAATAAATAGTAATATCATTAAGTTAAAATTTAGAATAAGATCAGGTGATATTCCGGTGCAAAGGTTTTCTTACCTGATGAAAAAAGAACTGATTCACATAATTGTGAAACTTGTGGACTAATTGAAGATTTACATTATTTATATTCTGGAATATGAGTGGAACTAAGAACCAAGGAAATTATTCATGAGATGATAACATGGAAAGATAAAATTATACGATACCGGTATTGCACTAGGCATTCTACATTAGTCGTGGGTCGTACGTAACGACTTTTGGGCGTTATCAATTAAACGTATTTTCTTGGGTAGAGGTACGCTTAACTAATGTCGAATCTGCTTATTTTATTACCTAATTATTTCTGTACAGAGAAATAATAAAATAACAAATAAATAAATAATATTGCATACGAATATAACAATTATTGGAAAAACATGTTATATTTTATGTTAACGCTATTTGTATATTTTTATCAGAATATAGTTTTCTTCATACTTTATCAAGGCTTAGAACTGAGTGCAACAATTTATTTAAAAAAAATATATATTTTCGTATAAATTGTCACTCATAGTGTTACAAAATAAAACTACTCTTTACTGAGAGTGTAGTGAAAAAGAACGACTATTGAGACGAGACGTTCCACGTGTGTTAGTAGGTACTCGTACAATAGTCTACTTACTCTATTATAATCATCTCTGTTGAAGGAAACGCTTACGCACCGCGCCTGTCGTCGCAACGCATTCATATAACTGCGGACTTAAAATAATCGTTACTATCTATTCTTCGAAACTACGTATACGATTATCAGTAACTAGTTTCTTAAATCGATTATGTTAAATAACGCCGACCTCTATTCTTCATAACCCCATCTCGCATATTGCATTGTGGCTAATTAAATTAATGGCTTATGTATAGGTTTTAAGTTTCTTATAATGGGATTAACGTGTCTACAGACGAAAAACCCTAATTAAATAAAGAAAGAAATAAAAATCTTTTGAAATTTCAGCGTAGATGGATATACAAGCGACACCACAGCTTTTGCAGACGACGATGACGATTTCACAGTTCCTCTTCACGTTAACACACGAACACCTCTAAGAACCGATAGTATCAGCCCTCAAGCTCCAGACAGGTATGTAAATAAACCATTAAATTATATTAATTTATCTAAACAATAAATGAAGGGGTAATCATATAACGTAGAGATGGACAAATATTGCAGTAATGCCTACTGTGACAATTTGTTTTATAAATTCTTATAAATTAGTCCACTTGCTTGTTAAAACGCCACCAATTACAACGCTATATTATTATTTATGTTTATAATACCACCCATATTAATGTTGATGATAGTAATAGATCGTAACAATTATATAAGTAAAAGTTTAAACCACATTCGAACAATTAAACTAAATAACTAACTAACTCTACAAAATGTTAAGGCCACTTTCTTTCCGAGTACATTATTCAAACTATGAGGAAGTAAATTTTGCGGAAAACTATTTTTAGCATTTTTATCAAGAGTGCATTTTTGATAGAATACAATAGAATAGAATAATTTTTTATTCAATATAGATCACATGTGTAATTCTTATTGAAAGTAATTTTTTACTATACCACTGGTTCGAAAAAAAAACCTCTGTCCTGGGAAGAACCAGCAAGAAACCCAGCGGGACTTGTTTTTTAAAGCATATTTTACATTAATGATTGGTAGATACAAAATTTATTTTAGAAACAGCTTGGAAGCGACCATCTCATTTTCAGGGGTTATTATCAACCATGTATTAATTTATACTATAATAACCCTTTTTATACAGTTTCAACTTAACAAAACATTTAAACTTGGTAATAGAGAGAGCCTGTACACTTTCCGGGACCCTGTTGTAATAGCGTATACATTGCCCCATGAATGAATTACTGACTCTGTGGAATGGAGAAACTGGTATCACTAGCTTGTGTTTGTACCTAGTGTTTACAGAGTGTACATCACTTTTTTTACTAAAACTACTTTTGTTTTTGTGAACATACATTAAATTTTCGTAAATATACTGAGAGGCCAAAGTTAATATATTTGTTTCTTTAAATTTATCTCAAAGAGACTCTCTTAGTTTTAGGTTGTAAATAGCTCTAATGGCCCTCTTCTGTAAAATAAAATTAGTTTCTGAATCAGCCACATTTCCCCATAGCAAAATCCCATAAGACATTATGCTATGGAAATAACTGAAATAAACTAATCCAGCTGTCTCGACACTAGTGAGACCTCTAATTTTTTTACAGCATAGGCTGCAGAACTTAGTCTGCTTGCTAGTTTGGACATATGAGGGCCCCACTGAAGCCTTGCGTCGAGAGTGATGCCAAGAAAAACAGTGGATTCAACAGGGCTCAGTTCTTTTCCATTTAAAAACACATTGGTACTCAGATTTTTAACATTCGATGTTGTAAATTTAATACATTTAATTTTATTTCCGTTTAAATGTAGATTATTAACGTTAAATCAATGCACTAACTTTGATATATCATTATTTACTTCGTCACATTTGAATAATTGACGTTTAAGTTTAAAAATCAAGGAAGTATCATCAGCAAATAATATTATATCATGATTATCCCCTACAAGAGAAGGTAAGTCATTAATATACACTAGAAATAGGAATGGGCCGAGAATCGAGCCCTGAGGAACACCCCTTAGTACAGGTGACCCGGAAGAACTTTTACCATTGATAATAACCTTCTGCTTTCTATTACTTAAATATAAAATAATAAGTTTAAGCGCTGTGTTCTTGACACCATAGTACTGTAGCTTCCTGATTAATGTCTCATGGTGAACACAGTCGAAGGCCTTGGAAAGGTCACAAAATATACCCAAAGCATCCTCTGAATTCTCCCATGCACAAAAAATATGTTTAATAAGCTCAACTCCAGCGTCAGTTGTCGAGCGACCCCTTGTAAAACCGAATTGATTTTTATGTAGCAATTTATTAATATTAAAGAAACTTAACATCTGATCTAAAATAATTTTTTCAAAAATTTTACTTAATGTTGGTAGTACAGAAATCGGTCTAAAATTGGCGAGGTCTATTGTACTACCAGATTTAAATATAGGTATGACTTTACTATGTTTCATTAAATCAGGAAATACACCAGATTCGACGCTTATATTAAATATAGTGGCTAGATAAGGTGCTAATATATTTATTATAGATAAAATAACTTTAACGGAAATCCCCCATAAATCTGCCGTTTTCTTAACATCAATAGCTTTAAAATATTTAACGATATCTTTTGGCAGTACTCTATGGAATTTAAAAGTATTAGAACAAGCCTTTACATTTTGTTTGAGCAATGATTCGCGTTTAGGTGGAGACGCTAAAAGGGCTCAGGTAGAACCTGTATCCCGAATACCTGATTGCCTGAATCTCGCACGGAACAAGTGTGGGTATGGGCCATCCATGGGCATAGGTATTTAATATTTTCGAGTCTGGATGTGCCGAAGAAGTTAAGGTCATCATTTTAAGGAACCTTGCAATGGGTAGAGTCTATAATATTTGAAATAAATACACCGCACATTTACAGAATTCTCTTCAGATTAAAGTAATCGTAATTACTTTACTTAGCTGTAAACACTTCTCTAGCGATCTAGACACGGATCTCTTTCATTACAGGTAAAATTTGCCGTGTTATGTATTTCTTACAGTAAATGGCAATCACAGTACTAGAAGTAGTACATTTTTTTGATACGGCCCTTTAACTGGTCTGAATATAATTTCTGATGTGCAATATAAGTATTGTAAATATACTAAATGTTTGTCAATTCTGACTGTACCATTATTTTCCGTGTCTATTCCATTTCTTCAATTTTTCTTAATTCCATCTGATCGAATAACATCTCCTACAGGAAAGTATAGACGAGTAAGTGAAGTGAGCGAGACTCTGTGTTTTAATGTGCAGTTACTGCGTAGTATTCAACTTATTATTTTAGCTTATAGTAATGTCTCTATATTTTAAACCAACTACGAAGACATCATTACGTATTTAGAACTGAGCTACTTTCTTTTATTTAGAACTGGGCTACTTTCAGGTATGCACATTTTCATGAGTAACATTTATTATAATTAGCCAATTGCCGTGACGATTATGGTTAATTCGCCCTGTGGGGAGCAAGCAGTAGTGTTTTATCTGGTAAATCTGATGATGAAGAAGATCCGTTTATTTATCCGCATTAAAATCACGTTAACATGTACGAGTATGTTAAAACTTATATGTTAACGTTCTATTTTTATTACAGAACCTCATCTAAAAAATTCATGTATGAAAAGATGACGATGCGCGAATGGAGTACAAACACCACACCAACAAGCACTCCTGCGCCTGGGTTGCTGTCTCTTGCGGAGCCTGTCAGTAATGATACATTAGTAAGTTGCATAGGAAATTATTTAAAAAAAAATTATGATTAAATTATTTTTATTCTACTTTTAACCAACCGTGAGAATTTTTTATTTCTTTCAAAAATTACCCTCAGTAGTTTCCCCTAATAATTGTTACAAGTGAAACATAAATTTAATTATCAGTATTTATAAGGAAATAAATATTTGTTTTACTGTACTTTATCGACATTATTTTCTTGCTCATTCGAAACGTATGAAGTTCTAACGCGTGTACATATTTAAAGCATCTAATTAATTTCTTCTTTGATGCTATATATTTTTGCCTTGTTCAGTTAAAATATATACGTGGTAGAGCCACACTGCAGCTCCATTATGACTGTAGCACGAATGGGTCGGCTCGACCGGGGCCGGAGCACGCTCTCGCAGAATACCTGCGTAAAATAGCAGCGTAATGCTCCTGTGTTTCGTATGATGAGTGTAGAGAACCGAAGGCCCATTTTACTAGAAACGAGGCATTCTATCTTAGTCCTTAGGGGTGACAACGCACCTGTGTTTTGATTCTTAATCAAGGATAAACCTAGATGTTTATTGGGTCACAGCATCCACTTACCATCAGGTGGACTGTCTGCTCGTTTGTCACGCCTATTTTATTACAAAAATACATTAGTGTCGGTTATCATATACTAAGTGTAGCGTTTTTTAACGTTTCAGAGTAGGGAACGTTCGGAAAGTTGGTCGCGTGCGGAGTCGCGCACGGAGTCGCGCACGGAGTCGCGCGCGGGCACGCCGGCGTTCCCCACGCACCCGCGCACGCCCTACCCGCCCACACCCACGCCGTCGCTCAATGCGCGCCCGCCGCGCTCGCCGCCCGTCACTAGGTATACCACTATTTACAACTTTTAATTTAAACTTAATTAAATAATATTAAAATTTAAGCAAATTTAAAACACGCATTGATCATAAGCTGCGATTATTCTAGTGAGAATCATCCTGGTGAGCCTAATCAGGATACTAGGATAAAGTTATTAAATTATTGTACTGCCCTTGATGCAAATTTTGAAGTCAATCAGCTGTCCACAAGTTGGTGAAAATTACATTAAAAGATTCCGTTACATATATAGATACACGCGAAGCCATAGAATTTTATGCGCGAAGCTAATAAAAGTGTGTTAAAATGAGTGGAAATTTTGAAAAATCACAATGATTGAATTTCAAATGAGTTCTTTAGAATTTGGTCGTGAGGGCAAAACCAATATGTGTGACATCTCGTTTGTCACGCTGATATTATAAAAAAGAAATAATCAAAAGGATTTATAAATTTATAAATATATGTATTATAAAAAAAAATAACAAAAACGGTACGGATTAAGAAAATGATATTTAAAAGGCTTTCGTTCTACAACAATCTAATAAGCTAATAAGAAAAATTTTATTCATACCTGTTAAGTTTCTTGGCGGTATCTTATACTTTATAAATACAATGACCAGACGAACATACATTCATGTTTTTTTCTATTGATTTTTATTACATTATGTATGGCATTATAATATTGATTGTAATAAATTCAAAAGATACGAAGAAACATATTTTAAAACAAATAATTTCCCTAATTAACTCTTAACATAGGTATTTCTTATATCATGCAAATTAACTATGCTTACTTACTTTCAGAAATAAAGTAAAAACAGACATTAAAAATATCCACATAATGTAATAGCTTCTGAAGTCAAGGCTTTCATTCTTCGACTACGTCTTTGCACCGCCTTCAGAAGCTGTTAAATTATGTAGAAATTTAAAAGCTCCTGAAGCTTCTTTTCAGCTTCAATTAATAAAACATGCGCCTGCCTCTCGCTACCAAGCGTAGCAACTATGGCAAATATCCCCACTACAAAGTCATCTATGAGAAAGGCCTACGTTCCGCAGTGAACATTTAATAGGTCGTTATAGATTTATGAAGACATTAAATGAGTTTTTATTTTTTTATCTGCCGACTTCCAAAAAGGAGACGGTACTCAATTCAACTGTATGTTTTTTTATGTGTGTTACCTCATAACTTTGTACTGGGTGAACCGATTTCGATGATTCTTTTTTTAGATAAACGCTGATAGTTCTCGTGTGGTTCCATATGAATTTGATCAAGGTCAGACCAATAGTTTTTGAGTTATTTTTAAATAACTTATATTGAAGTCGGTAGTACAAAATTTTTAATTTTTAATTATGTTTATTTATTTGACCCTCATGAATCGACTAACAGTATCGCAAACTCAAAGTAACATCTCGAATGCCGTATAAACGGTTACATTACAAGTTTCATTCTTTATTGTTGTCACACTTTGGGTGAATTTTTTTCTTCAAATTTTGTTTGGGTTACCCTTGAAGTACCTTTAGCTTAATGAATAAAAAGAGTCACTAAAATCAGTTCAAAATTGGCAAAAATACCGCATAATATACCTACATACAAAAATAACAGTGGTAGAGCCACGCGGCAGGTTTTGCTGTCGCACGGATGGGCCGGCTCGAACCGGGGTGGTACCACGACCTCACAGAAAATTAGCGTGAAGTAGAGGTTCACCTCTGCGTTTCGCTTGGTGAGTGCAGGTGGCCGGAGGCCCTTTCTACTGGAAATGAGGCATTCCATCTTAGTCCTCACGGGTGACAACGCATCTACATTTTGAATTGTAATAGAGGATAGATGTAGATGTCTATGGGCCGCAGCAACCACTTACCATCAGGTGGACTGTGTGCTCGTTTGTCACCCTTATCCTATAAAAAAAATACAGTCGAATTTTGAATTTTAAATTAAATTGCATGAATAATAACTGTTTTAACAAAGCTTTAATAATACACACCCTCTAATGCTTCATGGGAGGCTTGATATGAATTTTAAATGTATCTCAAATATAAAAAAGATTAAAATATAAAGAATTGCCATTAAAAAAAATCTAACACACACATTTTGGCCCTTCGAGTCTGATGTAAGGGTTTGTAGTGATGAATATTTGTTATTTTATATGATAATAGTGCTTAATTTTTACTCGATAGATGTCGTATAGTGAATTATTATTTATTTATTGAATGCATAAAAAGTTTACGAAATGTTAAAGCAGTAGTGGCAAATAGCGGTGTAAGGATATCCACTATCCCATATGGTCCTGTGGATGTCGTAAAAGGCGACAGAGTAAAACAAACCAGGATGGGCAGCAGTAAAACTATGCAAAATCCTCCTTGAGGCAATCTATGGGGGAGGCCTATGTTCCTATGTTATGAGCAGTGGACTTATATTGGCTGTAATGGCTGGATGTATGGAAAATGTTAATTGTTCTAATATAAAACGTGTTAAAAGATTTGAGCGTTACGATTCCTTTGATGATTATTAATGGACTGTCAAATTAGAGCCGCGAAGAGTGCGCGAAGTGAGTTAATTATTGATTTATGTGTTCGGTATCATTGCACTGAAGTAATGTAGTTCGTGATCTGCAGTGTGTAATACAGTATAAAATATTGTAAAAATAACAAACTTTAAATAAACACATAATATACTATTTTTTAATTAATTAGAATATATACATTTTTAAACCAGCTGCTATCTTTTATCGGTATATATTAATCATTTTATTCTATGTACTACTGTTATATAATGTACTATAATATTCCATGTAATAAATTATCTAATAAAAGCAGTATCAAATAAAATTACATGATGTCTCTATGTACAACATGTAAGGAGTCTGAGCCCCCCCCCCCCCCCCTGGTTAAGAACTTTTCATTTGTTCATTGTTGCGTAGAAACAAATTATTTTCTCTAAAAATTTGTTCACATTTTTTATATGTATATACTTATGCAGTATTCAATACTCAAAGCCTTTTAAGTTTTTTTTTTTCAATTTTAAATCAGGAATCACGTTTCGCAGTCAAATAAGGCAATATTACACATGTAAGTTTTTAAAAATTGTATTGTGTGTCCTTATATGATTTGTTAGTGAATAATATGTCAACTACAATAAACATCGTAATTAACTCTGTTAGAAAAGTTATATTTAATGTTGTATTGTTTTATGAAACTTACAAAAGTATATTTGTAAATAATTTTCATTGGTTAAATAATAAAAATAAAATAATACTAATATTATATTATACTTGCTTGTGGTGTGCAATGTTCAATGTATACTCATAATATTTTTACTAACGACTTATTTTACCACATTCGTATTAATATATTTGTATGAGACATTTTTAATGTGTACAATTATTTCCAATTTCTGACTTTTTCAGTCGGGACTGCAGTGCTAACCTAACAAAATTACAATAAAAATATATTATATGGCTTTTCCTACTTTTGTTTCCAAGAGCCGAATAAAACTATGTATTTCCAAATTTACCTCAAAGTATATATTATATTTTTTTTAAATATTTTAACGTTTTACGTCTGAGAATAAATAGCCGTCGTATATATTAATGACTCATATTCAACTCTTAACTAAAATAAGCCATCGAAATGTGAGTTTTATATTGTGTCAAGTACAGGTCATTCTTCCAAATTTAAACAAAAGTAGTGTACGATGCGTTTTCCTATCTTGTACTTGTCACGTACTCTTCAGACACGCACTTCTTCCTGATGGCCGCTTTGAGTGTCCTTGCCCACTCGTTGGCCCTGGTTCGTACGCTGACGGACGACGAATTGTCCAAAAGTTTGATGGTGCACGGTCGATTAGTTGACGCCGAACCGAAAATTGAAAAAGAATTAAGGTAGTAAGCGAAGTTTACGTAATGTACGACGATCATCACGAATGCGCGCGTGAATGCGAGTCAAGAAGTTGAGCATAGCTTTTAGGCATATTTTCAAGTATACGCAACGCTCATTCATCTTCCTTTGTTAGTCTGAGCTATTAATTATTGTTATTGTTATATTTGTAGGTAAATTGTTAAAATTTTAATTTGGGATTCGGCTTTTATCAAAAAACTGAGCTCGGACTTTTATTAGACTGTTTGTAACTCGTAAAATGTACTACGCAATTTGTATCATCTTTTTATAAATTCACAAAATGAGTGAATCCTCATTATACAGGGTTATTTTGCAATAACCGCCCAAATTTGCAGAGAAGGTTTACAGTAAGTAATATAGGCAAATCTCAAACATTATGTTATTTTATCTTTTAAATTCAAAATTCGTGGTAATGCATTATTTTAACTGATTTTACTGCGTACGCACACATCATATGGGTCGATCAGTGGGCAAAAACGTTGTTGCCCCTAAATCAAATTCAATTTGGGATAATTTCAATTAAAAGTAGAAGCCTTATTTACTCGTATTTTCAAAATCTGCAATAACGGTCTATCATTATTTATATATTTGAACTTAAGTTTAAAATTTGGCTACTCTTTGAAAAATAACCCTGTATAGCACATATTTTAATATAAAATATTGGGCGAATATTATATGCAATGCAAGGGTTTCGGCAGGGTACTGGTATCGTTAAATCCCCAAATAAAACCACTCACAAAGGTGTTTTACTGTGTGTCGTATGTAGAAAGGAGCGCGAAAGCAGCCCGGAGTCGGAGTACCGCACATATAACGGTGGGAGCAGTGGCGGCTGGTCGCGGTGCTCGAGCGCAGGCGGCGCCGAGCCGCAGCACGTGGCGCCCGACCGCGTGCGCTTCGCGCGCGACACCAGCCATTACTGGTACAAGCCCAACATTTCTCGTGACGACGGTGAGTGTCGCTCTTTCATTATACAAAAAACTATACGTGGTAGAGCCATGCTGCAGCTATATTAGTAGTATAGTTGTAGCACGAATGGGTCGGCTCGACCGGGGAAGGACCACGCTCTCACAGAATACCAGCGTTAAATAGCAGCTTAACACCTCTTGTTTTTCGTATGGTGAGTGTAGAGAACCGGAGACTCTTTTTACTGGAAAAGAGGCATTCCATCTTAGTCCTCACGGGTGACAACGCATCTGCATTTTGATTAGTAAACGAGAATAGATGTAGATGTCTATGGGCCACAGCAACCACTTACCATCAGGTGGAATGTGTGCTCGTTTGTCAACCATTTCTATAAAAAAAAAACTAAAATAACAGTCTGGAGCCTGGAAGTTGTCGAGTCTGCACGCGAGTATGACTCTTGAAAATAGCACGTAGATGCAACTCAGATGGGAAATCGGTCTGTGGTTCTTTAATAGTTTCACATTTTTGATAGATATACATTTCTGTTCCACGCCTCCTGAGTAGTGCCACCATGGAAGAGGGAATTGAAGAGCTTCTGAAAGACTTTAAGTACTGGTTTCCCAACGACTCGCAGAAGCGCCGCTGTAATTCCATCCTAGTAATTTTTAAGGTGCTCGAAAGTCATTCTAATCTCCCTCAACTGACATCTGCGATATCATCGGAATATTGTCGGATGAGACTTGCTCTAGATCGCTACTCTCTCTCTCTATCTGAGTGTGGCTGCAACTGCAACAATGACATGTAGAGGTTTCCGTAGGAATTCCCAATCTAACTTATAATCTCTGGTTCTCAGAAACGATGCTACCACATTCTGTCTTCAATTTCGACAGTTAGCTTTTTCTGCCAAGAGATCTCTGATAAAGATTTTGGAGCCTAGGTTCAGCTCAATTTCTTTTTTGATAAAAGCTGTATTGAAGTTTAGTAAGTCTCGCCGCATAAATTTAGAGATCTGTTCAGCTGCTTGTATGCTGCCATATCTGCTGAAGATTGCAGCTTCATTTCCCTGAGTATAAGGTACGCAACCCTCGTCAACACACTCATAAAATTTACAAGTTTGTTAAAGAGACTTGTGGACGATAAATCCGACTCCTCCTTTGTCCGACCCTCCCGGTGATAGAACAAGTTGTGAATAAGAATGAACTACCTTGACCTCGTTATCTCTTCGGATCTCAGATAATCATATAATATCCCAGCACAACTTGTTCATCTTTTCTTTTAGCTACAGGATCTTCTCGTCGGTCCTTAGTGTGCGTGCGTTAAATGTTGCCAGGTCGAATCGCTTAAGGTAGCAACTGAACCTCCACCGGAGATTCTTACCTCCTGCGCCACCGTTACAATAATCAGGAATAGCTGGTCTGCCGGGGACTGGAGGCCGTTTCTTTGTGTCGGTGCTCATGGAGTGTTTTATTGTTTACCATAGTTGCCACGCTTGGCAAGTAGGTTGACAATCGCAGTTTTTTATTGTAGTTTTGTTATCAGACAGATGCCGCTGCCCATCTCCTACCTCCATTTTCCTCTGTACTCCTTTACGATTCCCACGGGCTGTTATAGCTTACCGGATATTTTTACGCCGCCATTACACGGTTAGATAAATAATCATTCATAATAATTTTGTTTGCCGACAGCCATAGCGGCGCTGCAGCCGCTGGAGGAGGGCGCGTTCATCGTGCGCGACTCGAACTCGTTCCCTGGCGCGTTCGGGCTGGCGGTGCGCGCGGGCGCGGGCGGCGGCGTGCGGCACTTCCTGGTGGAGCCGGCGGCGCGCGGCGTGCGCCTGCGCGGCTGCGCCGACGAGCCCGTCTTCAGCTCGCTCTCCGCGCTCGTCTACCAGCACACGGTCACGCCGCTCGCCCTGCCCGTGCCGCTGCGACTGCCCGACAGGTCATACTGACATACATACAACTAACGTCTCTTGTGGGGATGTAAATAACGAACACACCACATATTATATAACTGTTTATTCATAACATCAAATTAGCAAAGTAGCGGATTGTAGCGCAAACAAGCGACCTGACCGCGCCGTACGTTCAGAACGCCTGGCGAGGCGAGAAAACCCGAACTGGTTGCCCCCCGCAGCCGAGAGCTACCGAAGATTGCCGAACAGTTGAACAGGCAGTTGAGCATGTTTTCTTAAAATATTTTTTACACTTATTACCTGTTCTTGAGCATTTTTAACTTCCGTGAACGCAGCAATCATTTTACTGGGGCGGTCTTCTTATCTTTGGGCCTGAAAGTTCCGGTGAGTTTGCAAACCATAGTATAGGGTCTCCGTGCGCAATCCACCTATTTTCATATTCACTATTTAAGTTACCGCTCGCTGCACTTGAATAGTTTGATTATCTGTCAATTGTTTTTCGATTGCTAGGTTAATTACGACACATACGTTAATTTCTTGCGGCAGTAAAGATTCACTTTGAGTATCTTTGCATACCACGTAAACTTTCATTGCTTAAAATGTAATATCACACCATTTCACAGTTTCATAGTATCTGCGGTACGAATATTTTCGTTATGTCATTGGTAATGAAGTGTACGTAATGAGGTTACGGTCAACACTGTCAGCCGTCGGCCTGGTCGACCGTACCGAGCGACCCTTACGAATGTGTGATATTTATGAATGAGAAACAGTTAAAATACCTAATGCTAATGCAATGTGGGTAATCCACAAATTTTGTAGTAGTTACTTTGTGGGTTTTCTGAAACTTGGTACTTTTCTTTTTTAACAAATTCAAACAATTTTTATCTTAGATGTTCACAAAAAAAGCATTATTATGTGTTGAATTTTTATTTCACAGCGGTTAGTACATCAGCTTAGGTGTCTTAGTAGATGGAGGCGTGCGTGCGTACGTGCGTGTGTGCATGTTTGCGATCGTGCGTGCGTTTGTGCTTGCGTGGGTGCGTGCGTGCGTGAGTGCGTTAGTGCGTGTATGTGTGTACATGTGTATGTGATTTATTTCTCGGAATCGTCTCTAAAGATTTGTATTTAGGTGATATTTACTTTTAATCTACTTATTTAGATTTCATCCCCGAGGATGTTATAATTTTTTTCTAACGCCAAGCAGAGCTCGGTCGTCCAGGTATTAATGTTAGCTTTATACAGGGATCCATGGACGGGTGGAAACGTTAATGCAGCGGCGCGCGCCCTGCTCGCGACCGGTGCAGCTTGCCACGTGCTGCTGCTCGGCTCGGAAAACACTGAAGCGTTGACCGGCCCAGCTGCCGTGAAACGAGCAGTACATCACGTACTACAGAAGAAGGTATGTACTACTTTTTTTTTCAATTGAAAGGATGATTCAACATTAGGGTATTTTATAATTTATATATTCTTTGGTCTGCAACAGACAGAACACACGTGTATCTACTATACGATCCAATCAAATTTTCAATGAAGCAATGTATGGTACTTTTATTCAAAATCATTATATATTTTATAGTTATAAGAGTCCAGAACAATGTGATTCGAAGTGAGTGTTCACAGAAAATTTGATTAGAATGTGTTATAAATTATTTTCAAATCAATATAGAGCGAACTAGTCTGACTCGACACGAAATGGATTGGGCATTCACAATATCTAGTGTCACGGTCACGCTCGTAGTGGCGCCGGTGGAGATCGTTAGGGGTCCAATGTAAGTGGTCGCTTGTTGTGGCAGGGCGGTGCGCACGTCGTGCACTTTAAGGTGTTCGGCGGCGGCATCACGCTGACGGACGCGGCGCGCCAGCTGTTCTTCCGCCGCCACTACCCCGCCGCCGCGCTCTCCTACGCCGGCCTCGACCCCGACGAGCGTCGCTACACTTACCTTCAGAACGGAACGCAAACTGAAAAGTCAGTATTTTTAATTTTACCACAATGATTTTTAATGGTCCTGCCAACTTAACTACGAGTATGTAGTCGAGTGAGGGCATTTTCATCGAAATATTAACAGCAGTATAGTCCATTTCGCGAAGACTGTATCGCAGCCAAGAGATGTTTGTCCTGTTTTAACTTTAAATTTTCCCCAATATAAAGCATTAGCTCTACTTTTGTCAACTTCACAGACAATTTGGTAACATTTTATTTTAATAACCAATAAACTGGATTAGTTCGAGACCTACACAATAATAAATATTAATATTTGTATTATAGTTATGAGTGTTTCTATGCAATCAATCAGGTTACACTATGTAGAGTTAACATACCTCACAGATATACCAGTCCAGAAAACGTAATGCACTTTGCAGATTGTCTACCTCATCATCTTTATCAGAAATGAAAATAAGCCTATGGCATGCAGTGACACATTTACAAGCAGCTTTTCTTTTTCACCAGCCCGTAACCGACCACTGTTAAAAACCTATAGGTTTCCAATTTGATAATCGTCACACTCCGCAGGTAGACTGGCGATATGGTCAAATGCGTGGGATCAAAGGTCCCACGCATTTGACGCTGCTCCTCATTGCCAGTTTGGGTATATAACAACATAATATACGAGATGATTACAACTTTTTACCAAAACAAAAAAATTGCCATTCTAACATTCCCATAGACGCGTGTGTCCCATAGACGAAAGTGTGATGGCGATTTTTTTTAATATAATAAATGTGACCAACAATTACACGGTCCACCTGTTGGTAAGTGGATCTGTAACACATAGGCGTTAATAACGGAGATGTGTATCGGTTGATGTTTGACGACTAACTGATAAGGGTGGGCTTTTTTTTGCGCCCAGAAGCAATTGGGAAAGGGCTACCCCGATAACGCGAAGAGGCGGTAAATGGTTTATGCATACCACGACAGCCGGTCTGTCGTGGTAATGGGGGACTCACTGTGACTAACCTAACCTTAACCCTAAGTGTTACCTGGTAAAAACCGCCTTTGGGGGAATGACAATGGCCTATGAAGCCTCTCTGCCAGATCGGAAGTGACCCTCTTTTGGGAAAAGAGGGCGCAGCCTAAGGGTGGGTTAGGTAGATAACCTTTTATATGAGTCAGTAACCATTCATTAGCATTATTGTAAACAAGCGTAAAAAGGGTGATTACCGATCACAACATTTTGTTGGATTGTGTGAGGAAGAAACATTACAATATTTTATAATCATTTTGAAGCTAATACCACCTAATACTATCAGCTTTAACATTTTACAAAGAAAGAATATTTTCGCGTTCAGTTTTTTTGCCAGTGACTTGCTGAATGCAGGTGTGTCGCCTGAGTTGATTTTTTTGCTCACGAGTGTATTTGTGCTACAAAACAAATAGCTGTAGCGTGTCCCGCACGTATACGAGGCTCTACCACGTATAACATTCTCTTAATATGTCGCTACCACATAGCGACCATTTCCACACGGCGAAGATATAAAGTGCAATATTTCTAAACCAATTTATTTACTTTCTTTTTTCCATTTAAGTATTATACAGCGTTTTTGTCGTATTTACTTTATTATTATTTACATAATATTTTACAGTAAGGCCAATAGAGATCACACAATTATTTCACAATTAATTATTAAGAATTTGTGTGAGTGTGCGTGTTGCGTGTCTCTTACATTGATGTAACTTACATTGTACATATGATATTTTATCCCATATTTTTCATTATAAATGACAATTGTATTATAAACTATATTGTTTTGTCTGAACAGACGCATCTTTGCTTTCGTGGCCCGTACAGCAGCTGGAACAGACAATCAATGCCACGTATTCGCCGAACTGGAGCCAGAACAACCAGCGACCGCCATCGTTAATTTTGTTAACAAGGTGACTATATATTTTTAGTTTCATAAACATTAGTTGACTGAGATACGAAGCCGCTTCGTATCCACCTTTATTTTGAAGTTGACGATCGTTGGCACGTTGACTTGTTATCATTATGATATTTCCTTTATAAGCAAATTGCTTAAATTGGATATTTTGAAAGTGAATGACTACATAAGATATATTGTTTGCTAGGCTTCTTATACAATAGCGGCCTTTACATGTAGGTTTCGTAGGTTAGGTGGTGTGACGTTCGGAGCCAATAATGTGGAAAAACAATATTTAAATTGATTACAACATTGAGTTATATGTACTACGTACTAGAGAAGCCATTCCGAACATTGACTATGTTCAACTGAACTATAGTGCAATCCCTACAAACTAAATATTGCGTAAATTGAAGATTTGTGAATTCCATAAAATAATTATTATTACATTTTATTTAGAAATATAACATGTTTGTTTAGATGAAATTAAGATATTTTATATTAAATTCTTATATTTATTTTACATTAATATCTTATTTTATATCAAATTAAAGTGTTCGCGCATGCGCGACTACTACTCCCGCGCATGCGCGAAAACATAGAGTAGGACACAGTTTTTGGTTGAAATGGCTTCTCTAGTACGTAGTACATATAACTCAATGGATTACAATAATTATGAACAGACATAATTTTATTATGACCTGTAATAAAATGGTGATGATGACTAATAAAAAAACTAATACTTTTTTATTCTATACTTACTATAATTGATTTAAGCTATGGAGTGTAGAGTAGAAGGAGAACCATCTTATAAGGGGCTAAAGTTGAAAAAGTGTCCTACTATTTACTGAAAATAGAGGTTCCAAAACCTACCACAATAGCGCTGGTGTCTAAAAAATTACGATATGAAGATAGCTGTTGTGAACGGAGTGAAGTCAGTTGAATTCAAATATTTAAAAAATTTAATGACTAGAGTAGTTAGTAAAATGCCAGTATACAAAATCTCAACTATTTACGTAGTACAAAACCAAGCGGATTGGTTGATCCTTGTTTATTTCTCCATCTTATTTTAATTACTTCCGGCGCTTTTTTTAAATTTATCCTATGCTACAGCAAGTCCAACCCTTATTGGACACGTTTTTAGGGACACTTTTCATATATAGAGATGGTCCTCCTTCTACTCTACACTCCATAATTTAAGCGTATTATTACACCAATTTTATTTTTAATTTTAGACGAGAGTATTTTTGTTTGATATATTTTTTTCTTAAGGAACTATTGTGACAAGATTTAAATAAAAAAAAAATTAAGTTAAGTATTTAATCAAGGATTTCGACAACCCTGACACATATTTTCAACTTTGTATGAAAAATTAAAAAATTGGAGGGCAACTTTGCCACAAGCATTTATTTAAAGAAGCAAATCATAACTCTTGAGTGTTGTGTATTATATTGATGAACTTACCTTCAATCTTGAAGTCAAATCCTATTATTTTCATTATAAACCCTGATGGCAAAGTTTCCACAAAGTGAGGTTAACTTTGCCATTTTCTATTTTTGAATATTCTGTCTATTTAATGTTAGTATTTGTTTAAATTGTTAATGAATACATATGAAGAATATAATGTCCCATTTAACATTGACGCCCAGTTTGACAGTACATTTTTTGTTGGAAAATTGGGCTTAAACTTTTAAATCCTTCCAAAAATGGCAAAGTTGCCAGGCTATCGTCGAGACGATAGATCATAGTTATGCATGGATCACATAGGTGGCGCGGTAGTCAAGTTATTAACAAATTTTATTTATGTCATAATTCACAATATATTACGTTTTTAGTGCTAAAATTAAAATAATCAAATCTGAACCCTATAGATGGCGTTAATAATAATATTATTTATATATTTACCCTGTAAAAAGTCCAAGGCGAATTCAGAATAAAACTCACCGCGCCATCTACAGACAAGTCGGGCTAGCTCATAGACTTAGAATATATAGAATATACTATATTCTAAGTCTATGGGCTAGCTGGTATATGTATTCGTATTTGCTATAGTACACATAATATTTACCTTCACTATATTTATTTTTAATAGGCATTAATAATTTATATTTATTTTTCCGTAGAGTTAAAAATATATTTAATATTACAGGCACTACTGGGAAATACACAAAAGAGGGACATTATCTAAGGTGTGTTACTATATTTATCAAAGAAATGGAATATTGCATCGCAAGCGGTCGAGAATACTCATACACAAGCAGTGCCTATAGTGATAATACCTAAGCATTATTTTTGTTCGTAACATATAAACAGTACTTGCTGCTGCTGAAGACATTTAAAAAAAATGCTCTCGTATTTCAATTACTTTTAATTGGATATTTAATTTAATGAGGGCGATTTTTAATGATGCTGACACTGAATGACCATCTGCGTAAGAAATAAGTTCGTTCACCTTAGGCCCAATTAGCGACATCTGGTGAGCGTAAGATTATTAGCCCTCATTCCATGTTAACGTTCCAAGTCATGTTGTCGTTGGAGTTGTTTTTTACGGAATTAAATATTTTTAAAATTTATTTTTAAAATTTATTTAAAGTTCATACTTACCAAGTACAATTAACCAATTTCAATTATAAAATTTTATATTGTTTTAAATTTAAAAGTAATACTAATTAATATAGCATAGAAAAAAACTAACTAGTCTCAATATTATATAATTTAGGGTAATAACGCGTGTGCCTAATATTAGTTATAAAACATTGTAATTATCAGGTCAATATTTGGTAATAAATTTCGACGTTACATATAATATTTGATAGTCAATTACTTATTTATAAACTTAAAATGTTTTCAAATTACATTCTCACATGTCGCGTTAAGAATAATACTAGGTATGTCGAATGAGTACAACGAATAAAAAGACGAGTGCAAGATATGTAATATTTCACAAGATTGATCTGGATTGACAGGGAAAAGATCTTGGTACATTATTTATTTCAGTAAGTTAACTACAAAATGTATGAACACCAGAAATAAAACAACGATTAAAAAATTGTAGGTAGATGTATAGCCATTATTAATTAAAACGAAACCATAGTATGCTTTTAATATAATGCTACGATGGTTAAAAGCCACAAATAGTATGCCTTAACAGTGATTTAAGTTATAAGTAAAACAATATTATAGTGATAATATGCAGTTAATGATTAAGATAATTTAACATATTATATTGTAATAAATATCTGTTGTAAAATGTATTTATTGGTTATAATAAATAAATTCACAAATATACTCAACATTTTATTTACCTACCTTCAGAACAATTAGTCAATTAGTAAAGCTTCACAATTCATATGGTCCTAAACGAATCAAAAGAAACACACGGAAACCCTTAAAATATCCTTCGAACGTTTTTACTAGCTGTTCCCCATGACTTCGTCTGCGTGAAATATCATCAGTTTTAATTTTTTTTTACATTATTTTTCTAAAATTATAGTAGCCTAAGTTATTCCTTATAACATCAGCTACCTACCAGTGAAAATCCCGTCAAAATCAGTCGAGCCATTCCGGAAATTAGCTGGAACAAACAAACAGACAGACAGACAAACATTTTAAAAATAGTTTTTTTTTGTTAAAGTACCGTATAATAATACTTTTTCACCTTTCATATGCATTTAGTAAAAATCTGTTATTTGACATTACAAAAAGACACTTTTAAGACACAATTTTATTTATTTGTATGTATAAAATTATTAGGTTAAAAAGTACTTGTAAAAAACTTAATGCATGAATACATAATGTTAATTAAAGAATATTATGAATAAAAGAAGTTTTGAAACAGTACGTAACTAAATAACATTATAAACGTAATTTTTAAAAAGTTACTTTAATACAAACTACTGTTTTGGAATATCGAACCAGCCATCGATATTTTTCATTTCGACATTTTGTTAGATTTTTATTTTAAAATCGCCCGATATTTATACTTATATACTCGTATTGTGTAACACTATTTTTGGTACGTATTTGTCAGTCTTCAGAGCGGCCATAAGGCAGGTGTCCGTAGTCGCCAAAAGAGTCGTAGGCCCGAACGGCTCGATTCCGGATCAGGATGTATTTCATGACAGATGCGACGAGGTAGAAATAATTCCACATCGTCGTCAGATGGACGAATGCGGAGCATGCTGGCTCCTTCGCATTGAGGCATCGATATCGTCCACGCGACAAGTAGCCCCAAACCAATCAGTGTCACAAGTCGCATTTTAGATTTTATTTAGTGTCACCTGAAAATTTTTTTTGGATTTCAAAGCAATTTTAAGTAATCGGTGTAAATGTAAATGTTTGGCAAATAATAAAAAGAATGTGTAAAAATACGTAGACATGTAGACTAGGGTGGAGTGAAATAATTATTTACTAAGTATAGTATACCCGCAAAAGCTGTGTGATAAGTTCAAAAAGGAAATGCGAAAATATTTTATCTATAGTATGTGCCATATCGATTGAGAAAAACGGACAATGACCTCAGATATGAGCCGAGTGTCAAAAGGCGTAACTTACAAAATCTCAATTTAGATGTGATAACAATATTTAAATATTGATATTATTCCCACTTCTAGGTCAGCACATATGTTTTGTTTTTTTGTTTCTTAAATAATATTGTCTGTGGTTCCTATAAACATAGTAAAATCTTACGGTACATCGCGAAAAATGTGTTATATTTTATATTTCAATTTATGGTAAGTAACGCAGCAATTCATTTAATAACAGTTTCATATTAAAAAAATATTTGAAGCAATATAATCACCATATTGAGCTTTTGCAAATTCATCCCTTTAAAATAAACAAAACGCGCGTTACGTCAGTTCGTTCTAAAAGAAACGTGACAATGGCAGCCAGAGATGCGTCACCTTTTTTGGGCCGGTCCGCCATTTTGTTTTCATTCGTGTTCGGATAGCGCTTGCGTGTGTACGTCTCGGGTAATTCATAGCATTCATTGCATTGTTTTAGTTGAGTTTTTACTGTTAAATTTGTTATATCGTTAAGTTTTTGTTTTTTGAATCTGTTATATTAGTTTTACTGTGACGGTCGTTACTAAATCGACATGAGTTCAGGAGAATTTGGTGAAGGACCCGGTCCTTCAACATCAAGTGGAAAGAGACGTCGCCGACCCATAATAAACGTAGCAGGTACGTACAAATAGGTACAAATGCGACGACGTAGCCTTTCTATTTCTTAAAGCGCTCTTTTTATGTGACCATGTGGTATTTATTTTCTAAAACAATATGTATTTATGTGATGTAGTACTATGGTAGTATATTTTTGTCATTTATTTACAGGCCCATCTTCTGGAGCACCTTTAACGTCACCAGTAAAAAAGAGAAAACCTACCACTTTGTCGGTCGGGGAACAAGAGATTATCATTAATGTATACAAATATGTCAAAAACACCTGGCCCGAAGACGTGTATCCTTCAAACGTTAATATGGTAGAAAAGGTTTCGGAGATCTCAGGAGTCAGCAAGAGCACTATATATCGCGTATTAAGCGTGTATAGAGATTCCCATAAAATACCAGAAAAGGGAATAATTAATAAAAGAAAAAAGTCTGTAATTGACAAGTTGGACGATTTTGATAAATCGGCTATAAGAGCGAAAGTGCATCAGTTCTTTCTTGCAGGAGAATTACCGACTTTAGACAAAATTTTGCTCAGTATAAATCAAGATGACCAGTTGCCAAACTTGAGCAAAACTTCCCTGCGACGTGTGTTGCGCCATTTAAAATTCAAATATATAAAGAGAAACAGAAAAAGTGGTCTAATAGATCGCCCAGAGATAGTTCTGTGGCGTACCAGATATTTGAGAGAAATACAAATATTAAGAAACGAGGGACGTAACATTTTTTACCTTGACGAAACATGGATTAACGCAGGTCATACTATGGGAAAGGTATGGGAAGACACCACAATTGAATCTTCTCGTCAATCACGGTTAGAAGGCTACTCTACTGGCGCGAAAGCCCCTTCGGGTAAAGGAAAGCGATTAATAGTTGTACACGTTGGCAATGAAAATGGCTTTTTGGAGGGATGTGATTGGGTATTTGAATCATCATCTACTGGTGACTACCATGAGAGTATGGACGCTCTCCATTTCGAGGACTGGTTTAGAAAAGTAATAGAAAAACTGCAAAGCGGCGATGTCATAGTTATGGATAACGCTAGTTACCACTCCAGACGTTTAGAAAAAACCCCAACAATGTCTTGGCGGAAACAAAATATGCAGGAATGGCTAGAATCTAAACAGATCGCATACGTGCCCTCGGACACAAAGACCCACTTAATGGAAAAAATAAAGGCAGTTAAAGATAACTATCGAAGTTACGTCACCGACGAGATGGCAAAAGAAAAAAGCATCACAGTGGTAAGGTTACCTCCTTATCACTGTGAGCTTAACCCCATTGAACTTGTGTGGGCAGATGTGAAAGGGTACGTTGCACGAAAAAATACAACTTTCAAGTTAAAAGATGTTAAAAATTTACTTAAAGATGGTTTAACTCAAATCACGCCAGATAAATGGAAAAACTGTGTTCAGCATGTCCTTAAGGTTGAACAAAAAATGCGTGGCATGGATGATAGAATTGACCAAACTGCAGATCGCTTTATAATTAATGTTACAGATAGTTCATCAAGTGAAGATACGAGTGATGATTGCACCGAATAAAAATAAAGTTCTTATATAATATTAAAAATAAAGTTTTATCTTTTGCATAAGTACGTACTTATTCGGTGTCGTTATCACTCGAATCTTTATATGTGTTATAAATTAATGTTTTTTGTTGTTAAATGAATAAAGTACTTTATAACAATAGATGATTTTTCTTCTACAGCGATCTTTCACATAACTTTTTAATAATAGTTAATAAATATATATTATATCAATCATTATAAAAAAATCATTATAAATAAAGAAAGTACTACATATAAAATGTGCCTATATATTGAAGGTTTGTAACCCCTGGTTAAACGACCGAAAGGTCATTGTCCGTTTTTCTCAATCGATTTGGCACATACTATAGGTCATATTTAGAGGTGAACCCGGATAGAACAATGTTTAGAAGTAAGTAAATTTTTGTAATAAATTTGTATTTTTTTTAATATACCACGTTCTTTTATCATATTTTTTCATTTTCACCTGAATTCGAGCTATATTCCAAATTTCAAGTTTCACCCGGAACGACAAACAGACAAACGAGAAAATGACTATAAAACGTGGTAAGAAAAGTCCGAATAATGTCAATGTTTGTTAATGCAAAACTTTTATAAAAAAAATCGTTGAAATTGTTCTTCTGTTGTTTCTGGAGACATCCAATCGTCAGTAATGGGCAATTTTCAAAGTTCAACTTTTCAGTCTTAAGGTAGCAGTACACGTTGGCCGAACGCGCTCGCCGAGTACGTTCGGTCAACTTGTACTGGGCCGTTTTGTGTGGTTTTGTGTGTATTTGGCGTTTGCGGCCAACACTCGCCGACAAGCCGTATAATTATATGGAACCCCAAACATGAACAACATAAAAATAAGGCCGCGATCACTCTAACGTCCATCAACATCTAGCTACCAACGCAGAATGAAGCACGCCAACGTGTGAACGGCACCACAAAAATCTGCCGAGCGGGCTCGCCAAGCGCGCTCGACCAACGTGTACTGGAGAGCCTTAACAAAAACCCTGTGGTTCCCGTTAAGTACGTCATCAGGATCAGTATTCAAACCTATAGAAATAACTTCTTTTTTAAAACTCGACCATATTTTTGTTTTATTTTATTATTATTTTTTTAATTTTATGTGGTTTTATTACCTCTTACTGACACTAGCCGATGCTAAAGCTAAGTAAAGCGGGGTCTTTTACAATCCTCTTAATCCCCAGACAATGCAGAGGTAATAAAACCACATACAATTTGCATACAATTCATCATTCATCATCATTACAGCCCCTTACAAGTCCACTGCTGAACATAGGCCTCCCCCAAGGAATGCCACAAAGCACAGTCCTGAGCCACCTGCATCCATCGACTTCCTGCATGTTTCACCAGGTCGTCACTCCATCTAGTGGGGGGTCGCCCTACACTTCGCCTACCGGTACGAGGCTGCCACTCGAGAACCTTTCTTCCCCATCGGTTGTCGGTTCTTCGAGCTATATGGCCGGCCCACTGCCACTTCAGCTTAATAATCCGCTGGGCTACGTCGGTTACTCTGGTTCTACTGCGGATATACGAGTACCTACTCATTTCTAAGTTTATCACGCAGAGAAACCCCGAGCATAGCCCTCTCCATAGCTCGCTGAGCGACCTTGAGCTTCCTCATATGGCCAGCAGTGAAGGACCACGTCTCAGATCCGTAAGTCATCACTGGCAACACGCACTGGTTGTACAATTTCGTTTTAAGGTTTTGAGGTATGTCTGACGAGAAGATGTGTCGTAGTTTCCCGAACGCTGCCCAGCCGAGTTGAATCCGTCGATTGAACTCTCCTCGGTCGAAGTTGAACAGTAAACATACTCGTCAACAACTTCGAGCTTAGTGCTCCCAACAACTACCGGCATAGGTGTGACATGGACGTTAAACATGATTTTTGTTTTGTCCATGTTCATCTTAACCGGTTCAGTGCGGATGGCACGCCAGGCGTGCCATCGATTACTTTTGTGTGTGGCGTATGACACACGAGTTGTGTCTTTTTAAAAATCGTTATAACTCGCTCAAATTGCGTTTTTGGAAAATTTATCCAGATCATGGAGAGGGCTATGCTCGGAGTTTCTCTGCGTGATAAACTCAGAAATGAGGATATCCGCAGTAGAACCAGAGTGACTGACATAGCCCAACGGATTAGTAAGCTGAAGTGGCAATGGGCCGGCCATATAGCTCGAAGAACCGACAACCGATGGGGAAGAAAGGTTCTCGAGTGGCAGCCTCGTACCGGCAGGCGAAGTGTAGGGCGTCCCCCCACTAGATGGAGTGACGACCTGGTAAGATATGCAGGAAGTCGATGGATGCAGGTGGCTCAGGACCGTGATTTGTGGCATTCTTTGGGGGAGGCCTATGTTCAGCAGTGGACTTGTGAAGGGCTGTAATGATGATGATGATGATCCAGACCAAAATATTCATTATTTTGCCAGTAGTTCATGCCTGCAGCTTCGTTTCTGAATATTTTGAAAACTTGAAATTTTTAGGGGTTTGCAACCTTTTTTTAACTTGTACATTGTACTCTTTTTACTTTGTGGATTTTCAATCATGTTGTGGAAAAATATAAGTAACAAATAATGGATGGATAGGAGCCGTGGTAGCTCAGATGGATAGCGCTCACTGTAAGCATCACAGTACTCGAGCAACCCGGGTTCGATCCCCGCCGGCACCAATGAAATTGTTAATTGCAATTTTAAGTGTTGATTTACCACGTGCTCAGCGGTGAAGGAAAACTTCGTGAGGAAACCTGCATGTCTGAGAAGTAAGAGAAAAAAAATATTTCGAAGACATGTGAAGTTCGCAAACACGCATTTGGGCAGCACGGCGGACATTTCCTTGCCCTAAAACCCTCTCCGAAATGATAGGAGGCCTGTGCCCAGCAGTGGGACGAAAATAGGCTGCAACTTTACTTTTTTTAACTTTAAGTAACAAATAATAGCACTCATTGCGATTGCTCAAACTCATGTAAATAAATTTCTGGAAAACAAGTCACCTGTAAAAAAAAGCGATGCGTTTATCTTATGGTTTAATTTTGCTTAAAATGGTTGAACTGCTGTCTTATTACTATCATATGGCCGAATAAACCTACGAAGTACCATGTGCTCTTGTAATATGGTATAAAGTTTATTTTTGCTTGAAACAGTTTGAAACCGGTCATGCATAAAAAAAAGTTCGCTAATAAATAGTCTTTTGTCAGTCCACCGCCGTATAACGCCGGCGTTTGTTTCCTTTTGAAAACCCTTGTTTTGCTATTCTTACTAATTAGACGTTTTCAAATCGACTTTACTTTTACATTTGTATAACATTAAATAATATTTAACATTTGTTTTTACAAATGAATCATAAACCTTATTTTTTTCTAATTAAGCTCCTTGATTGTTTGATATTTACAAATATTATTATAAGGTGAAAATTTAATTTAATAAAAGCCAAGGTTTTCCAGAGTGATTTTGCTGTACCCACTTATATAAATGATTTTTTTATAAAACAAAAAATAGTACAAAATGTTTGTAATCTCTGCATAAAAAAAGTCACTTACTCTCAATTTCAAAGAAAACACGTAGAAAAACACGTAGTTACCCACTAAAAACAAGTATCCTTCCGATTGTAACTGATGTTTGATGTCAACTAAACTTAATTCTAAACAAGTGAAAAAGGCATAAAAAAGATAATTATTTTTACACATGGCTGATGGCACAATAGGCGCTTGACACGATAGGCATGTCATGAAAAATAGCCTCCATAGCTAAAAGTTGTCAAAAATTGGTGCGGCAACGAATCGGTTAAGACCTATCCGTTGGGAGACACTATTGTGGTCATTGGGCATAGTGCTTAGGTCCTCCAGCGATTCTGCAATAAGGACTACTCGTATATCGTCGGCAAATCGAAGGTGAGTGATGTACTCGCCATTGATGTTAATACCGCATCCTTTCCAGTTCAGTAGCTTGAAAACGTCTTCCAATGCAGCGGTGACGAGTTTCGGGGATATAACGTCACCCTGTCTTACACCTCTCTGCAGTTGGATAGGTTTCGTACTCTGATTCTGTACTCGGATAGCCATCGTAGCTCTACTATACAAACAATTCAGCACTTCGATATACCGATAGTCAACTTGGCACGGCTGAAGGGACTGCAGCACCGCCCAAATTTCTACGGAATCAAAGGCTTTCTCATAGTCCACATTAGATATGAGCGCCGAAGGCCAATTCCACGGCGGCGGCGTGGCCTGAAAATTTCCTCGGCGGCGGCCGCGTCGGGGCGGCGCGGCGTGGCGACCTTGGGCCTTAGATATTTTTTTAAAAGGAAAAAAAATCTTAAAAAAACTTTACCATTTTGTTGTTAGCAAAAACAGTTTATATTTTTTAATAAAGCCCTGGGGAGCCCCAGCCCATAGATGGGAACAGTATTCTATGTGGGGCCAAATCTGCGCCTTGTAAAATTGCAGGCGGAGTGCCGGCATGAAATACTGTCCCGCTCTGCTGAACGCGCCAAGCTTTTTAGATTCCAATTTGGCCTTCTCTTCCAAGTGAACACGAAATAGCACATCACTCGATATGTGGACGCCGAGGCTTCCGATACTGGCTGAGGCAACAAGGGGAATGCTTGGAAACTGAGGAGATGCTCCGATCTGCAAGAAAGCTGGTGATCCAATTGTACAATTTCTCGGGAAGCCCATAGGAAGGGAGCTTCGAAAGAAGCGCTTTGTGCCAAACCCGACCGAAGGCCTTCGCAATATCCAAACTAACGGCCAATGCCTTCCTCTTGGACTCTACTACCTCGGCTCATCTATGAATCAAGTAAACCACAAGTTTCACCAATTGATCGATCCCAACGAAAACCGTATTGGCGGTCAATAATCAGCTGGTAAGTAAGGATACCGAGTAAGTATCGCAAACTTGATTCGATGCTATTAGTACTTGGTATCGAATCATAAGTATCGAGTACCTACTCGTATTTACTAGTATCGGAATGTCCCTGATTCCAAATTTCCCTACTTTCAGCTCACCGTTCTCTCTTGTGCCTAGTTTTGCATTGAAGTCTCCCATTAACACCGTATAGTGGGTTTTGGAGGAATGCATGGCTCTAGAGATATCCTGGGGGTCATTGTAGAAGCGTGCTCGTCGCGACCCCTGCCAGCCCTTTTTTGGCGTCCCCCCAAGGCGACGCACACCAGCTCGCCCCCGTTGGTGTGGAATGCAGCGCGCAAAGCGGCGATGAGGACCGCCACCCGTCACGCACAGCCCGACACGGCGGAAGGTGGAGGACAGAGTGCAGAGTTGGCACGTGGAATGTTAGAGGAGGCATGAAAGATAAGACGAATGAGTTGATTGAAATAATGAAAGAAAGAGAATTAGATGTCGTGTGTATGTCGGAGACCAAACGGAAGGGCAGTGGTACTGAAGAGCTCCCTGGCGGGGCGTTAGCTCTATGGTCCGGAGTCCCGGAGAGCGAGAGCGCCTGCCAGGGAGTGGTGGTGCTGCTGTCGTCTCGGTTGGTCGATGTTATAACTGAAAATAAGGTTGTGAACTCAAGACTACCCTGGGTTCGCCTTAAATTGGGACTGACGAAGTTATTCCTTTTGGCTGTTTATGCGCCGGTAGCTTCGTCGTCCAGGGCTGAGCTGGAGGAGTTTTGGGAAAAAGTAAGAGAAGTTCTAGATTTGGTTAGGCGAAACGAAAGAATTGTAGTATGTGGTGATTTGAATGGATGGGTTGGTACCGCTCGACCAGGGTAAGAATCGGTGCTTGGAAAGTTTGGCGATAAAAGGGTTAACGATGCTAGCAAGCTTATACTGGCTGTATGCAAGGAAAAAGGTATTCTTGTGACAAACACTATGTTTAATCACAAGAAGATTCATATGTATACTAGAGAAAGAAAGAATGAGAGAAGATGATCGATTTGTTCCTGGTGGATGACCGACTGCGAAAACAGGTGATGGATACGCGAGTGTTCAGGGATGCTGACCTGGGAACAGATCACTATCTAGTGATTACTAGATTTAGGGGTCTGTTCACGGGTTGGTGCTACCGGACGGCAGTAACAGAACCACAGTCGGTCTGTCGCATCCGAAGCTGGAAGCTTCAGGAAGCGGATACTAGGGACAAAAATCATGCGAGAGTAGCTGAAAAGCTTGACACCATCAATGGCAGAAAATAATGTGTGGAAAGAACATGGCACAACCTTAGGGACGGAATGGTAATTGCAGCGGAAGAAGTGTGTGGAACGATAAAAAGAGGTAGTAGTAAAAGAAGAGATGCATGGTGGAATGATGAAGTGAAAGAAGCTGTAGAGAAGAAGAAGAAAGCATGGTTAGACTACTTGGCCTCTAGTAATGATAAGGATATGAGAGAGAAGATGAAAGAAAGATATAAGCTGCAGAAAGTTCACACGAAAGCATTGATTGAGGAAGTGCGTGAAAGGTGTAGAATGGAAGCGGACGAAAGGTTGTCGCACAACTTTAAGGAGAACTCCAAACTCTTCTGGAAAGAGGTTGGAAGCACCAGAAGTGGTGCGACGGCCTTAAGAATGAACAAAGTGCTTTCGAGAACTAATGACGTCCTCACAGAAAAATCGGACGTCATGCAGCGATGGAGCGAATTTTATAGAGAAATGTATGCGTGTGATGATCTTAGTGAGGGATCCGGGGGTGACGCCGTGACTGGTACGCCAGACCCGGACCTCGATGACACTGAGGTCATCAGTATTAAATAGATTGAACGTGCGATTCGAAGTTTGAAATGTGGTAAGGCTGCGGGACTAGACAGAGTTACTGCTGAAATGGTCAAGTATGGTAGGCCTCGCGTCTGGGACAGCTTTCATCTGCTGTGCAATTTGTGCTGGCGGACGGGGGATGTCCCGGAAGATTGGCGATCCGCAGTCATTGTGCCTTTATATAAAGGTAAAGGTTCACATTTTGACTGCGGGTGCTATCGGGAGATCAGCTTGACCCGTTTAGCAAGGAAAGATTTCTATGGGAGGCACAATGCGGATTTAGACCTGGAAGAGGATGCACGGATTAAATGTTTTCTCTCCGCTTGATCGCGGAAAAGCTTCTAGCTGATAACCAGAAGATTTTCTGTGCTTTTGTGGATCTTGAGACAGCATTTGATAAAGTTGTAAGGAAGAATATGTGGGAACTGTTGCCGGGGTATGGTGTGGATGGTCGATTGCTAAGGGCTGTGCAGTCACTTTGCTGTGACTGTAAAGCCTGTGTGCGGGTAGGGCATGACCTGTCACCCATGTTTGGCGTCCAAACGGGCGTAGAATAGGGTTGTGTCATGTCTTCCTGTTCATTCTGTATCTCGACAGCTGTTTACAGAAGCTGAAAGATAGCTGTTTGGGTGTGAAATTGGGTGTCATTAAAGTAAATTGTCTGCTGTATGCTGATGATGCAGTGCTTATTGTACCATTAGAGGCAGAACTGCAGGCATGAGTCACGTGTATGAAAGAGGAATGTGAAATTAAATGTCTCCGTTTGAATGCTAATAAAACTAAGGTTCTGGTATTTGAAAGGGACGAAGAAAGAACGAAGTGTGAAATATGGGTAAATCAGGAATGTCTAGAACAGGTAAATGAAATTGTATACTTGGGGAGTGCATTTAGCCGGGATGGAAGATGTGATTTAGATGTGGACAGGAGTGTCGCTGCCGGGAACAAAGTCAATGGTGCCCTGACTGCGTTGGTCAAAAGGCAAGGCGTAGTGAAGAGTGCACGCCTTGCAATATATAACGCAGTGTTGTTACCGACTTTGTTATATGGCAGCGAAACCTGGGTATGCCAGAAGAAGCATAAAAGCAAGTTGAATGCAGTGGAGATGCGATCTCTTCGTAAAATGTGCGGCGTTACCATGGCCGATCGAAAGCGAAACGAAGAGATTCGCAATATGGCAGGTTTGAAAGATGACCTTATCACAAAAATTGATAGGGGCGTGCTTCGATGGTTTGGGGCACGTTGAGCGAATGAGTGAAGACCGAATGGTGAAGAAAATATATAGCGCGAAAGTTAATATTAAAAGGTGTCGAGGTAGACCGAGACTAACTTTCGAAGACCATGTGAGCAAATTGCTCAAAAACGAGAGACTTGTGGACGATAAATCCGACACCTCCTTGGGACAGATGGTCGCCCTCCCGGTGATAGAGCAAGTTACCGGATTCGAGGATTACCGTATCCTCCCCCTCTCTTCGGACTTCGGATAATCCTATAATATGCCAGCTTAACTTGTCTATCTCTTCTTCCAGCTCCACGATCTTCCCGTCAGTCCTCAGGGTGCGTGCGTTGTATGTTGCTAGGTCGAGTCGTCTTAGGTGGCAACCGAACCTCCACCGGAGATTCGTAGCACCTCCTGCCCCGCCGTTACCATGGTCGCCACCGTAGCCAGGAATAGCGGGGCCGCCGGGGACTGGGAGCCGCCTCTTTGTTGCTCTAATCGTATTTGCCATAGTTGCCACGCTTGGCTAGCGGGTTGGCAACCGCAGTTTTTTTTATTGTCCTTTTTCTGTTATCAGGAAGATGCTGCTGCCCATCTCCTACCTGTTTCCCCTTGTCGCCTTTTACGACACCCACGGGAAGATATGGGGTAGTGGATATTCTTATCTGCCACTACACGGCAAACATACAATTATTTTTTTGAAATAAAATAAAAAAAATTCTTCGAGTTTTTAAAGTTATTTCTATACGTTTGAATAATAATCCTGATAACGTACTTATCGGGAACCACAGGGTTTTTGTTACATATTGTATATATACAGGGTTATTTTTCAAAGAGTGCCTAGCCAAATTTTAAACTTGAGTTCAAATATATAAATAAGGATGTACCGTTATTGCAGCTTTTAAAAATATGAGTAAATGAGGCTTATACTTTTATTTGAAATTATTTCATATTGAATGTGATTTATGAGCCACAACGTTTTTGCCTACCGATTGACCCTTACGAATGTGTGCGTGCGCAGTATAATCAGTTAAAATAAACCTAGCAAGCTAACAGCATAGCAAAGTGGCGAAGCAATCAGCTTTGTAGCGGTTTCTAACGGTTGCCGTTGAGCAATCAGTTTCAAAATAGGAGGTTCAGATGCCTGGGTGATCAGTAATCGATTGCTGAAAACAGAATTTGAAAATTCGAAACCGTTCTCGAGATAATCGTGGGACAGACGGACAGACATCGTGAAATCAATAAGTGTCTTCGCAAGCTTCGCCACTTACTAATTCATTACCACGTATTTAGAATTTAAGTGATAAAAATGGCAGTATGTTTGAGATTTTTGTTAATTAATTTTTCTTCACCATTTGCCTGTATTACTTTGTAGTAAGTGTAGTAAGCGACAAACACAAAAAATACTATTCTAATAAATTACCGGGGGTTATAAAAATTATTATGTGTGGTATCTATACAGTTTTCTCATCTGGTTGGGCTGTCATCATCATCATCATCATTACAGCCCTTCACAAGTCCACTGCTGAACATAGGCCTCCCCAAAGAATGCCACAAACACGTTCCTGAGCCACCTGCATCCATCGACTTCCTGCATGTCTTACCAGGTCGTCACTCCATTTCGTGGTTGGGCTGTATAAATATATAATTGTAAATGAAAATGATAAACGTACATAAATATCAATAAAATAAAATAAATACTTAAAAAACACGTAAATAAAAAATACAACCGGATGGAAGCACTCGGCAGGGGAGACCAAACGGCCGAGGGTTAGGGGGAAAGAGAAAGAAACCGGCGGACGATGCGGGCGGTATCGAGGAGCACCGCCTTCTGCATTTGAGCTTATTATTATTATTAAAATGTGTGTTAATATCTCTATCTGCTTCATTATCTCATTCGAAACTTTTGACCACTATGTTGTTTCATATACAAAAAATAAATCTCCATACTCACTTCATCCTAATGTACACGCATTGTTATTTTTGACAGAGAGAACATAAAACCGCTACAATATTATCATAAACTACTAAATTATCATTGAAGCATACTCTACTTGCAATTTTACCACCACCCCATATCATCCCAATTACGGTGGGCAGCAGCATCTTCCTGATAACAATACTAAATAATAAAAACTGTGGCCTAGTGTGGTAACTATACCAAATATGCCCCTACGAGGCAACCTACCGTGGAGGTCTATGTTAAGCTGTGGACTTTTAATAGGCTGTGATGATGATGAAGTCCACCACATTAAGTATTCAGACTAAAATTAGAAATGAATAAAGGTACCGTACGCAAAATTAGCCTCATATGAACATTGATTATTATAAAATTGATACTATAAGTGACGAACGAGCAAGCAGCTCCTCAAGCTTGTGAACATCAACATCCACCTACGAAAATAGTAATGACGTATTTTCTATAATTTAGTCTTCCATTCTCGTCATCCATTAAATGAAATGAAGTTGGTTTAAGCTGCTAAGTAGAGATTCCGTGAGTCCGATTAATTACCATAACCAGTCTCTCACGACAATACCACGTAACCAAAATGCTAAAAGTTCTACAATACATAAACATTTATGTAATTTAACGTTTTTTTATTCAACATTTATAATAAGTGGAATAGACTTCACCACTGGCTTATAATTTTTAAGAAAACAAGTACGAAAACATACATAACATATAAGCGCGTTTGAAGTTTAAACTTTTAATATTTATTTCTCATGTAATTTATTTTTATGGTTATTAATTATTTTTGATTACAGTCCGAACTGTCTATTTGTGAGTTTCTTATCGGTTTTTCTTACTAGATATCCTCACAGAAGGACTTATAAAAATAGTTTGATTTTGACTTTTATTTAATAATGAAGTTTTATAATAATAAAATAATTATAAATAAAAATTACGTCCGTTGCCTCCTACGACCCCCAAGAGATGATATGATGTAGTGGATATTCTTACACCGCCACTATACGGTCCAAAATAGATATATTCAATAATAATAATTATTATTATTGTTGCGGACGGGCGTAACTCTATGGAGTAAATGTTGTCGAAGATACTCCGCGAGTCGCTCACGTCCTACACCTGTAGGTTCCGGAGGATACTTCCACTGCCGTCTCTGTGTGTGCTGCTGGAAAACTGTGGACTGAGGTTCAAAATTAAAATGCACGATTTATAAATTCAAATAGCAAGGGAGTGGCCAGCGGTTCGACTGATTAATTAGTCGCGAAATTTTATAATTATTATTTATTGACCACGGTTGTTAAATACGGTTGTTCAACTACGGTTGTTCACTATTGGTTGATCACTATATATTTCAAAAGATTTAATTAAAATGTGCGGTAGTATTAAATATCTATTGGTAGTAAGTAGCTGGTTTTCTAACACTAGAATAGAATAGAATAGAATAGAATAGAATAGAATAGAATAGAATAGAATAGAATAATTTTTTATTCAATATAGATCACATGTGTAATACTTATTGAAAGTCATTTTTTACTTTACCACTGGTTCGAAAAAAAAACCTCTGTCCTGGGAAGAACCAGCAAGAAACCCAGCGGGACTTTTTTTTTTAAAGCAAATTTTACAATAATGGTTGTACTAACTATATAAGTACAAAATTTATTTTAGAAACAGCTTGGAAGCGATCACCTCATTCCCAGGGGTTATTATCAACCATGTATTCATTTATACTATAATAACCCTTTTTATACAGTTTCAACTTAACAAAACATTTAAACTTGCTAATGGAGAGAGCCTGTACACTTTCCGGGACCTTGTTTTAATAGCGTATACATTGCCCCAAGAATGAATTACTGACTCTGTGGAGTCGAGAAACTGGTATCACTAGCTTGTGTTTGTTCCTAGTGTTTACAGAATGCACATCACTTTTTTTACTAAAACTACTTTTGTTTTTGTGAACATACATTAAATTTTCGTAAATATACTGAGAGGCCAAAGTTAATATATTTATTTCTTTAAATTTATCTCTAAGAGACTCTCTCAGTTTTAGGTTGTAAATAGCTCTAATGGCCCTCTTCTGTAAAACAAAAATAGTTTCTGAATCAGCCGCATGTCCCCATAGCAAAATCCCATAAGACATTATGCTATGGAAATAACTGAAATAAACTAATCTAGCTGTCTCGACACTAGTGAGACCTCTAATCTTTTTTACAGCATAGGCTGCAGAACTTAGTCTGCTTGCTAGTTTGGATAAATGGGGGCCCCACTGAAGCTTTGCGTCGAGAGTGATGCCAAGAAAAACAGTGGATTCAATAGGGCTCAGTTCTTCCCCATTTAAAAACACATTGGTACTCAGATTTCTAACATTCGTTGTTGTAAATTTAATACATTTAGTTTTATTTCCGTTTAAATGTAAATTATTAACGTTAAACCAATGCATTAATTTTGATATAGCATTATTCACTTCGTCACATTTAAATGATTTACGTTTAAGTTTAAGAATCAAAGAAGTATCATCAGCAAATAATACTATATCATGATTATCCTCTACAATAGAAGGTAAGTCATTAATATACACTAGAAACAGGAATGGGCCGAGAATTGAGCCCTGAGGGACACCCATTAGTACAGGTGAGCCGGAAGAACTTTTACCATTAATAATAACTTTCTGCATTCTATTACTTAAATATGAAATTATAAGTTTAAGCGCTGTGTTCTTGACACCATAGTACTGTAGCTTCCTGATTAATGTCTCATGGTGAACGCAGTCGAAGGCCTTGGAAAGGTCACAAAATATACCCAAAGCATCCTCTGAATTCTCCCATGCACAAAAAATATGTTTAATAAGCTCAACTCCAGCGTCAGTTGTTGAGCGACCCCTTGTAAAACCGAATTGATTTCTATGTAGCAATTTATTAATATTAAAGAAACTTAACATTTGATCTAAAATTATTTTTTCAAAAATTTTACTAAATGTTGGTAGTACAGAAATTGGTCTAAAATTGGCGGGGTCTAATGTACTACCAGATTTATATAAAGGTATGACTTTACTAAGTTTCATTAAATCAGGAAACACACCAGATTCGACGCTTGTATTACACTCGTCGCACTACTGACTAGCAGCTATTAATCAACTAAAACTAGTTGATTTTATCACTGGTGTATCTGCGAATATCAGTTACCACTTTCTGCGATTAGCTATCACTTTCACTATATGTAACTGCGAATTTTCAGTTACCACTTTTTTCAGCTAGCTAACACTTTTTCACTAAATGCAACTGCTAATTTTCAGTTGCCACTTTTTCGGCTAGCTAACACTTTTCACTATATGTAACTGCTAATTTTTAAGTTACCACTTTTTTCGGCTAGCTAACACTTTTTCACTATATGTAACTGCGAATTTTCAGTCACCACTTTTTCAGCTAGCTTACACTTTTTCACTATATGCAACTGCGAATTTTCAGTTGCCACTTTTTTCGGCTAGCTAACACTTTCACTATTCACTATATACTGCTGCTATTCACTTCAACTACTACCAGATACTACTGCTTGTCACTGGTAGTTCTTCCTACTACCACGTTACCACGTTGTCTTCTTCTGCGCGCGCCTTAGCGCTGCAGGTTCATGCCTCGGGCATCTCCCCATTGCCTGGGTGTTCATCACGGCCCATAACTATGGAGCGGTCTTGGGTGCCTTCTTGGCATTTATCTGTTTATATAAGTTGGTTATCTATCGTGTCTGGTAATCTCATAAATATGTCTATGTTGGCCTTTCTGTGGCATTGTGGGATTTACTCAACTCCCTAATCTATATTGGGAGGAGTTCTCTTGGTAATGATCGCCCGTCCGTAGGGCGGGCGTGAAGCGGCGCGAAGTTATTAAGGTGGGGGTGTGGCCCGTTGTCAGCGCGGTTGAACATACCGCGCGCCAACCGGACCACAAATTCTTTCAGGTCTTCAATTTTCAGATCGGCCGCTATCACGTCGTTCCGGACGTAGCGACCAGCACCGACAATGGTCCTTAATGCCAAATTCTGTTGGACTTGCAGTCGCCGCTTCTGCCGGTCACTCAGGAGTGCATACCAGGCCGGAGCAGCGTAGGTTAGTACAGGTCTTATGTAGAGTTTGCTTTATGTAGAGTTAGCTTCAACTTCGTCTTCAGTGGTAACTTGGATGCCAGTACGGGACGCAGCGCCGCCCGCGCACCTCTCGCGTTGCGGACGACGAGATCGACGTGCGCGGTCATGCGCAGCATTCTGTCGATCCGGCATCCAAGGTACGTCACGGTTTTCTGGTATGCAATTTCCTGTCCTCTGAGCGTTAATGGTGGTGGGAAGTTTCTGTAGCGGCGAGTGAGCAGAGCGGCCGTCTTACCAACATTGACGGCCATCCTCCACTCATCCAGCCATGCTGGCAGCAAGTCCAACAGCCTTTGCATCCTGGCGACTGCGATGTGGGCTCTTCTGGACGAGGTACCACGTTACTGGGTTTCGTCCCCGTAAGGTAGACTTCGGCTATACTTTATAGTGAGCCGCTTGCCATTTCCCGTTTTGCCTCTTTATTTTAAAATATTTTCACTATGTAATTGGCATAAATTACAACAATTTCTATATAAGGTTAAATCTTACACTGATATGCTAAACATCATTAAATCGGCATTTTGGTCCTTTATCAGTATATGATAAAGGTTATTCAATATGTTTACATTTTAAAAAGTTATTAAACGAAATGTCCCAAACTTTCATAATAAATGGGTACATTCATTCTTTAATTTTTCTATAATTATCAAATGCGTTTAATTATACAAATTATTTCTTCACTATCATAATCTATATACCATATGCTAACTAAATGTCATATTTACAACTCTTTTAGAACACAAAAATATTCTCATTATTTTTGGTATAAACTATTGCGCAGTTAATTAAATTTCCAGAAAGTTCTACGATACGACGCGCTGTGATTGGTTGATTTTTTCTTAAACAATTAAAGTTATTTTTTTTTATAGGATAAGGGTGACAAACGAGCACACAGTCCACCTGATGGTAAGTGGTTGCTGCAGCCCATAGACATCTACATCTATCCTCTATTACAATTCAAAATGTAGATGCGTTGTCACCCGTGAGGACTAAGATGGAATGCCTCATTTCCAGTAAAAAGGGCCTCCGTCCACCTGCACTCACCAAGCGAAACGCAGAGGTGAACCTCTACTTCACGCTGGTTTTCTGTGAGGTCGTGGTACCACCCCGGTTCGAGCCGGCCCATCCGTGCGACAGCAAAAGCTGCCGCGTGGCTCTACCATATTACTTATACCATATTATTTATATTAACTATTATCAAAACGACATTTTATACAAATATATTAAGAGTTGACACACTGTAAAACTATATTAATACACTATTTAATCGATTTCGTTAGTAATTTCACTTTTTATACAAAACAATATTCTTTCATCATTTTGTTTCTTAAAGTTGTTAGGCCGTCGCGAACAATTATTATTGAGATATGATAAAACAGAATAGAAAACAATGTATGTACATATAATGTCTGAAATTGTGTATGCATATATAACATATAGGTGACCTAAATACAATTGACAGTCGCTGCCTTTGTAAATACAGAACTTAGGAACTTTTAACTGTAGGAATTTCACCGCACGGGGACCCCAAGGACCGATAGTCTCTACAGCAAATATATATCTCTCAGAGACTCATATTTGCGCCACTTACTCAGTTCAGCAGCCTCTGATGCCACCCCAGCTCTAAACAAGGTACCCCTGAGATGAGAGGCGGATAAAGTGTCTATGCAAGTAGAATCCCACACTAGGGCTTTACCTCTCTCCCAAGGGACCAATGTCATACCATCGGGTCTTCTACCATCGTTTCTAAATATTCCACAAGGCTCTAAAACAGAGGGCACATTTATAGAGACAAGAGCCCTTCAGATGACATCGTCCAAAAAACCGTGCCGTGAAAAACAACCAGCACCTTTCTTACATGAACGTCCGGGGAGCGCAAACTTGTTGACGCTGCTACCATAGGGGCACTGATGAGGTTGACAAATCGCCGCTCCTAGTCGGATCCCTAAGGCAATGCGCAAGCTTTCCCCGTCAAGTAATGTACAGAGATTACTTGATGGTAAATCGTGTAACCAGTGACTAGATTCCTTAGTCAAAGCAGCTAGAAGGCGGGCCAGATCTAGGTCACCATGGAAATTATGAAAAAAAAAAAAAAACTTTCTGCACGCTCTGTACCAACGGAATATCCCAAAAGCAGGCAATGCAATAGTAGAAAGATTTCTGACACCAATACCACCTTTATAGGTAAAGTAGCTTGAGAAATTTTTCTATAGCGATTTTAAGATTATTATCAATATCGTTTAAAATATTCGAACACTTCCAGACTGGACTCTGTATGAGATGATGGATTCACTAACGCCGCCGCCACACGGCTCATATAATTGTAATAAAGTATTTATTAATATTTTTGAAACAAAAGGCATCTACTGGAGGTTTTTTCATTGGCCGTTAAAATATTGTTTTGTGAGAATCAAATTTTTAAACTTAAACATGATATTTTTAAATATGTCTTAATCTCTGAAATTGGACAAAAAATGTTGGGCAACTATATATATAAACGCTGAAAAATATGCAACTTAAGATGGCGTGAAAATTGAACTTTATCAAATATAATAGAAATGAAATATAATGTACAAGACTATGGCTTAGAAAAGGCTTTTAATATTTAAATTCAATTTCTATCAATATTCTAATTCAGACCATGCCAACTCTGCTGACATAAATGTTACTCTAAATTTTAAGTTCTAATTTACAAAATGCTAATCGATAAAGAAAATGCATGGCTGAAATATATAATTATATTTATGACATAATATTACGCTATTTCCTTTCTAATAAAATGCACATTTAACATTTTATTTTTTTATAACAATATGCACATTTAACATTTTTATAAATATTTATATTTATTTAATTATGATATTTTATTAATGGTCCACAGTCTAATAGTCTATATATAGGTCTAATAGTGAACATTACTGTTTAAAATGCAGTAACTAATTTTATTGTTTTTAGAATAAATTAAAAAATATGTAATTATTTTATTTCATTAATATTTAATTAAAATAAAAAATATATTTATTATGGTACGTAGTACATATAACTCAATGATTTATTATTATAAATATGAACATAAGGTTCTGTGGAAACTTACCGGTTGGATAAGAGCTGGATGGAAAAATGGCGAACTAAATCAAAAACCTGGCATTTATATAGGGAGTACACCCTATGAACATTGAAAACATCACCCCCTTCCTATTCCCCGCGTAGGTTACTCTTATAAAAATGTGGTATTAAAATTGACGTATTTCAATTATTTTTAAAATAGTCATAAATTGAGTGATCTTGTTGGTGCTTACAAATTATTTTTCGCAAGGTTTTCCCAAATGCGTATTTTATATTTTTAATTACTAAATTAATACAATTTGTTTTATTAGGTTTGGATTTCTTAAAAAGCAGTAGAACAAAATACAGTGTACTTTTTTTCTTTTCAGTATAGTCTTATATTTAAGGTTTTGTGTTGTATTCAAATATATAGTTAATATTATTATTATTTATTAAAGATTTTTGGCTTGAATGTTTGTCTTATAAGCCATGTCTTCATTTATCTCAGTACAAGTGATAATAATCCTTTATAGTACATTGTTTCAAAATATGTTGATGCGTCACAATGCGTAGTTTTGCGGAGATTTTGACGGCAACTTGTGCCAGCAGTCAGTTGGTGCTAGTATTTATCTCAAGGCGCCTAAGCAGACAGACACCTTATCTTGAGATTCACATCACCATCGGAGCACTTGTTTCACAGTTCCCACTAATAGTTCACATGCGCATACATTTCATACATTAAATCGCACCACTTTTACGTGTCAGAATCCACTTCAAACCATTATTTAAACAATAATACAGGAGCAGCAATTCGCTACTGGTCAAGTTCCCGCTAAACTCCTTTATAATTAATATTAATTTTTTTTCAGCAACAAAATATAATTAATGCACTATATGTACTATATAATAGCATTTAAATTAAAAAAAAATGCAACTTTTTAAAAAAAAAAAAGACTATGTGCTCAATAAAAAAAAGATTTGTATATTCCTTAAAAACATGTAAACTTTCCCGCGTTTTTATTTTAACTTTTTGATTTTGTGTAGACGTCTGAGGTTGGTGTCTAAAAACTTAACCTTATTCCAGAAAATGGATGCTGGTTTAACGGAATTTGAATCATTTGAACAGCAATTTACAGATGTTATTGGAGAATTGCAGTCAATTATTGTTAGTAAATATTTTGTGTATTTTCTTTTAATTTTTTCATCGGAGAATTAATTCTGTGTATCTTGTATTGCTAAGTTTAGATGTTGTTGGTGGTCAAAAAGGCTATACTTTTAAATTTAGTAAAGACTGAAAAATAAAGAAAAAATAAAGATTACTTGCATGACTAAGAAAAAAGTCTAGAATATAATATGTAGCCCACTCAGGCAGCCCTTTGAAATATTATGTACTTTACCACGTGTTTGGCGGTGAAAGAAAACATCGTGAGGAAACCTGCTGGACTGATTGAAGAAACAAGTAAAAAATAATATTTCAAAGATATGTGAAGTTCAACAGCACGCATTGAGGCAGCGCGGCGGACATTTCCTTGCCCTAAAACCTTCTCAGAAATGAGAGGAGGCCTGTGCCCACCTGTGGGACGTATAAAGGTTTTCACCTTTTTTAAGTTTTACTAGTACATTAGAACCTTAATAATGTAGCAAACGTTGAAGCAATGCGAATTTATTTAAAAATTCATTAAAAATTATCTAATATTGAAAATACAAAAAAATTACGTCGAAAAGCTATATTAGAGTTATAGCACGAATGGGTCTGCTCGACCGGGGAAGGATCACGCTCTTATAGAATACACGCGTAAAATAGCAACTCAATGGTGCTGTGTTCCGTATGGTGAGTATAGAGAACTGGGGAGCTTTTTTACTGGAAAAGAGGCATTCCATTTTAGTCCTCAGGGGTGACGACAACGCATCTGCATTTTGGTTCTTAATTAAGGATTTTCACTATTATCACTCACTCTTATTGTATAAAAAAAGAATCTATTATTAAAAATTCAGCATTTAACTTTTTATTGATATAGGTTCTTTTTCATAAGGAAAATTACCTTTAAAGCTTTACTCCCATGATTGGCAAGATTTCTTTTTTTTGCCACATTTGACTAGAAATTGCTAAGGTAATATGAGTAAGTATATGCTAGCATCACTTGTTCCTTTCGTAGACGATGAAGAAGAAATTCTTCATCGTCTACTCGTAAAAAACCACTGCTGGATATCGGACTTGCACTCCTCCTTTATGGAGGATTTGCCCCAATCATGCTTGGCCGGTGGATAACTTGGCGATCGATGTACCAAACATAACGTCCGTAAAAGGAATGTTTATAATATCATCTATCAGAAGCGCCACATGCAATTTTTCGGGCATTTCCTATAGTCTCCTCTTATGACACCCACGGGACGGAATGGAGTGGGTGAGGTTGGTTTCTCTTACACCGCCACCACGAGGCAAACACTAGCTGGCTTAGATGTTACATAATAAGTAATTTAACCTTCCGCTGTGGGACACATGCCACCTCTAATTTTTGAGAGCGTACAGAGCAGAGAAGTACCAGTCACGCCCGACATCTTTTGATGTGTGTAATATTATATCCCTGTTTATTATATTTTTTTATAGGATAAGTTTGACAAACGAGCACACAGTCCGCCTAATGGTAAGTGGTTGCTGTAGCCTATAGACATCTACATCTATCCTCGATTACGAATCAAAATGCAGATGCGTTGTCACCCGTGAGAACTAAGATGGAATGCCTCTTATTACAGTAAAAAGGGTCTCCGGTTCTTTACATTCACCATACGAAACACAGCAGCATTAAGCTGCTATTTTACGTTGGTATTCTGTGAGAGCGTGATCCTTCTCCGGTCGACCCGACCCATTCGTGCTATCACTGGTATAGTTGTAGCACGAATGGGTCGGGATTTTATACGTGGTAGAGCCATGCTACAGCTACGTGCTATCTACCATGTATAAAAGTCCAAATTTATCCTACATCGTTGTAAGAACAATGTAGAATTGAATATTAGTTATTACATTAGGGCTTATTAATACATAAAGAATATTTAAAAGAGAATGATGTATGTAATAGAAGCAAAAATAAAACATATTATTTGATAAAAAATTGAGCGTAGACATCTGAAGCTCGCCTTCGCGATGAGATCCGTACGGAAGCAGCACGAGCCGAGGCAGCCGAAGCAGCTTCAGCCGCAGCAAAACAAGACGCTGCAGACTGTCGCGCTAACGCCTCCGCCGCTGCAGCTGGTGTCGCTCAGGCTTCTGCTGCACTAGCCGCCGCCCAGGATCAATTAAGCACATTTAGAATGAAACTTGAATTGGCGGTAAGTAAGGATAACAAGTAGGCCTTCTTGCATCGATATGGTATCAATATACAAACCATATCGAAGTAAGAAAGGCCTTCTTGCCTATCCATTGGTCTGGTTGGACGTAAACGTCGTTGCTGATCATGAGGTACCTTGTTCGAATCCTTGGTAGGGCACAAATGAGTTATTGAGTTTTTGTGTCAAGAAATTCTCAGTAGCAGCCCGGATTCAGGAAATTGTAGGTGTTTCACCCCCATACCTCGGAAAGTATACTCGTAAAGTATAATGTAAACCCACTGGTTCTGCGCCTAACCTCTTCCCGATCCTGTCGGATTACCGACCCATCGGACTTCAAGAGTGAGAAAATGAGAGTGCGAATTGATGAGAATGAGAAGTGGAACGAGAGACAGGGTTATAGTGTCCAAGTGTATGCGCAACACTGGGACACTATAATCCTGTCCTATGCAGATGGCTAGTCTCCGTTGAAACTGCCGTAACCGCAATTCGGGCTAGAGGACATTATACATCCATTTTGTAGGTAAGTCAAACTTGTATCTGACAAACTGGAAATAATCGGATACATTTAAAATTGTCAGAACACGACGACCTACAACGAGGCGCAGTGACTAAGATGCAATTGTTTGTCGTTACGGAGGGCTGTTCAACTTATCCACCAGTGACAAAGGTTTTGGTCTCACCATATACGCGTAACGTTTGAATAGAGACAATATCCACTTTTTTTATTTTTATAGGAGAGGGGGTACATAAGCATGCGGCTCACCTGATGGTAAGTGACTACCGCCGCCCATGAACAGCTGCAACACCAGGGAGGGAATCGCAGATGCGTTGCCGGCCTTTTAAAAAGGAGTATGCTCTTTTCTTGAAGGTCCCTAAGTCGTATCGGTCCGGAAAAATCGCTGATGGTAATCGATTCCACAAGGAAGTCGTGCGAGGAAGAAAACATCTTCTAAATCGCACAGTGGTGGACCGCCAATCATCCAGATGGTGTGGATGATATCGGGAGTTCTGCCGCGATGTGCGTTCGTGAAATTTGGCGGCTGGGATTAATCCGAACAATTCCTCAGAGCACTCCCCGTGGTAGATGCGAAAGAAAATGCAAAGGGATGCAACATCTTCGCAGTGCCAATGAATCGAGCCGATCGGAAAGGACTCGGTCGTCGACGATTCAAGCCACTCAGCGCTAGATGCGGTCAAGTGGAAGGAGCTGGCACTGGGGAGCCCCTGCCCGGAGATGGGAACAGTATTCCATGTGAGGCCGAACCTGCGCCTTGTAAAGTTGCAGGCGGTGTGCCGACATGAAATACTGTCCCGCTCTGCTGAGCACGCCAAGCTTTTTAGGGTTCCGTACCTCAAAAGGAAAAAACGAAACCCTTATAGGATCACTTTGTTGTCCGTCTGTCTGTCTGTCTGTCTGTCTGTCTGTCTGTCAAGACCCTTTTTCTCAGGAACGCGTAGAGGTATCAAGCTGAAATACTTTAAAAAATAATATTATATCAAATACTCAAGTCTACTGTCCCTTGGGGCTGTGAAAAAATCAAACTTCTAAGCCAACGCAATCAAAAGATACAGCCGTTTATGCCGCAAATTTTCGATATTCGCAAGGGAATCAAAAGTCAAAACCTACAGGGTACTTCCCGTGAACTGAGAATCTTAAAATTTGGCACGAAGCAACGTATTATAGTACAGATAAAGGAAAAATTGCGAAAAGCATAAATTTTTAGTTACATCATATAATAAAAATATTTTTAATAATTTTAAACTCTATACCTACGGATTTATTCGGAACCCTCGGTGCGCGAGTCCGACTCGCACTTGGCCGGTTTTTAGAGGCCAATTTGGCCTTCTCTTCCAAGTGACCACGAAACTGCACGTCACTCGATATGTCGACTCCGAGGATTCCGATACTGGCTGAGGCAAGAAGGAGAGTGCCTTGAAACTGAGGAGATACGACAAAGGGGTTCTTTTTAGCGGTAAACGCGCAAACTTGTGTCTTCTGAGGATTAAACTGGACTAGATTTAGTCGCCCCCAATCCGAGACTTTATTCAGCAAAGACTCGACTTCAGACACAAGTTTGTTCCGGTACTCGGCGACGTTTTCCCGAGAAATATTGGCACGGCCGGTGTATAGAGTATCACCAGTGCTGTCATCCGCATAGCAATGAATGTTACCAGTTAGCAACATATCATTGATATGCAGAAGAAACGTAGCGTTGGTGATAGCACACAGCCTTGTGGAACACCAACGTTAATAGGCATGTAGTCGGAGCATGCACAGTCTACATAGACCTTGATGCTCCGATCTTCAAGGAAGATGGTGATCCAATCGCACAATTTCTCGGGAAGCCCATAGAAAGGGAGCTTCGAAAGAAGCGCTTTGTGCCAAACCAAAGCACCTTAACCTTAGCACCAAAAACAAAAATTACGGACATAGTCTTCCGTGCCGATAAACTGAAGTAACAGTAGTTGTCATGGAGTGGAGATTGTGCTTAGGCAACGGCTGCAGGCTGATTATGCGTTATAATAACAAGTTTGTTCAAACTATTTTTTTATAGATCAGGTGTTGTCATAGACAATATATATGTATTTATTCTACCCTACATAACCACATGACTGTTAACTACTGAATCTGTACAAAATTACTACAAGTAACATTTTTAACTACCCATGAAATATTTATAACACCTTAATTTGAAACAAATTATTCACTTATGCCTATTCAATTTTCATTAATGTAAGATAAAAATTACTTTTGTTTGGTTTTACTCGTATAAATGCTGAATATAAAAATATTATGAGGAGTTTTTAGTAAAATACGTTATTTATAAATATGTTTTTTTTTTACTTTATGTTTCTATTAGGAGCGTCAGCGTATTATTCTTGAAGAAAAATGTTGTGAAATGACTGAAAAAATAGGAAATTTAGAAAGAGAAGTCCAACAATTACGACCACTGCAATCAGCCCATGCCACTTTGCAGCGCCAGTACGTGGAGCTTGAAGGCCGTGTTCGTGTTGCAACTGAGGAGGCACGCAGGTCAGGGCTTTGAATTTATAGTAAAAAAACAATAGTCAACACAAACGCCAGCACCTCTTTGTAATGGATGAATATAATGTCCAGTCATGGCGGCCAGTCTCAACGGAGAATATCCATCTGCGCAGGACAGGATTATAGCGCACGACTGCACAAGTCTGTATGTAAGCATAGTTGCAGTATCTAATCCTTCATCATAATTCAATCGGACGGCAATCCGACACGACCGGAGAGAGATCAGGCGCATAACACAATAGAGAACAGCGCTTTACGTGCTATCTGAGACACAGAGGTGAACACCGCAAAATTCCTGACTACTGGCTTTCACAGAAAATTTGATGACAGAAAAACCCAAAGACTGATTTTGGCCTGACTGAGGTAAAAAATGTTAAACTCGTGTCAGGTCACGTGTCCTGATCGAAAATTCGTAAGACGGACGGAGAGTAGACAGCCGGCGCGGCGTAGGGGAGGAAGTAAGTTAGGTTTAATTAATTTCCATTTATTAATTAATATAATTTTATTATTAAGATTAGATTTCGATCGAGTCTACTGTACTGCTTGAAGAAATTATTAATATAGATACATATGTACTTACACATTATAGATGTAATATTTGTAATATGTTTATACTTTATAGCATTAACCTATATTTTCATAACATCACAATAAGCACATGTGCAGTGTAAGTTTAGCAAACAAATAATTTCGAATGAAAATAAATGAAATAAGATAATAATAAATAATATCCGCCATTCCAAAATATCAAAAATGCACAACGTTAATATTCAAGTTTTCACTTTTGCCGGCACTCCCAGAGTGCAACCCGTCGTTTTTTTTTATTATTTTGAGTTGTTACTTGGAAGCTGTTGCAGCCCATTTCTGTTTCATTTCTTTCTGTATGTTGTCTCTTACGACATCCAAGGGGTGATAAGGGTTAGTGAACTCTCGCCACTCTATGATCAATCCGTCGATACAACTTACTGCAGTAATTTTATTAAGAAGTCAGTTTAAAATGTGTAAGAATATCAACATAATTTAAATCTTTGAGTACTAATATCTTTCGTTGCGATTCTTTGTGTATGAGTATAATATAATTAACCCACAAACCGTATGTAATAATAACATTATAGTTAAAATTAGTTGTTACACAAGCAGTTGTTCCGCTTTGGAGGCCACAACCTCCGTTGTTTATTCTTCGTTGGCCAATGTCCGGTACCATAATGAGTTACTTTCCATTTTCGTCTGAAGCACAAATTTTACTTGCCCTTTGTGAATTAATATTAATAGAAGTTATCAATTATATATTACTATCGTATGTGTTAGTATTGTAAAAGGCTGTCGTTCGTATGACTGCAGGACAAAAGTTGCAAATTCTTAGCTTCACTAACATATATATACACACATATATATCAGCGTGATGGTCACACGAGCTCAGTGTTTTTCCCCATCCCAAGGGTGGCCAACGTGCCTAAAGAAGTTTTTATTTTAACAATTACAACAGTGAGGCAAATCGGCTGGAAAGTGAACTGCGTAGAGTGGAGCGTAGCGCGCGCGGCGGCGAGGAGGTGCGGGAGCGCGCGCGCCTGGCCGCCGCCGCGCACGCGCGCGAGCGCCGCCGCGCCGCCGCTGACCTGCACCATGCTGCAGACGAACTGCGCCGTGCTAACGGTACCCATGCTCGTCATATTTTTACCTCTCAATCACTCAATTAAGTGCGTTGCTGGACGTAGGCGTTTCTAGAAATGCTTTAGCTGGCTTGTATCATAGTTATGTTCCCAGTAAGACAGTAAGGAACCACTGTCAAGGAGCCGCTGTCATATAACTATATTACGGGATATAACTATATATATTTTTTTTATAGGATAAGGGTGACAAACGAGCACACAGTCCACCTGATGGTAAGTGGTTGCTGCCGCCCATAGACATCTACATCTATCCTCGTTTGCGAATCAAAATGCAGATGCGTTGTCACCCGTGAGGACTAAGATGGAATGTCTCATTTCCAGTAAAAAGGGCTTCCGGCCACCTGCACTCACCAAGCGAAACGCAGAGGTAAACCTCTACTTCACGCTGGTATTCTGTGAGGTCGTGGTACCACCCCGGTTCGAGCCGGCCCATCCGTGCGACAGCAAAAGCTGCCGCGTGGCTCTACCACTGTTATATGCCTAGGGATATAATTATATCACGGCTTCAACCATCTTACTGCGACAAATATATTGCGCCGACCGTGTAGAGGCGGTGTAAGAATATCCAGTGTGAGCAACAGATAAATGAATATGCTTAATATGCTATATATTTTCCTTAAATAAAGAAAATTGTATTGATACTAAATAAAAATACACCACAGACTCTACCTTCTTTATCTGCTTTCACTACATTAACAGTTCTTCAGATTTACTGTTGGTCTCAAAAATTTTCGTACCACGCCACCACAAGATACATAGTTATTAAGTATTTATTTATACTAACACCTATGGTCTCTTATGTTGTCTGAACCAATAAGTAAGAATAAATAAATCAATGTTTCTGTTAAAAAATGATACTCGTATATAAGCACATGTTATTTACACAATAATTTTACAACAGTGTGAATAATCTAGATTGAGGATCTTAGTTTGCTATTATGGTGAAACGTGTTTAATAACACTATTACGGTTTAGTGACCAAAAGAGAAAAATTTACTTTTACTCAAAAGTAAAAGCCTGCTTCAAACATCAATAATTTCATATTCTAAAGTTCCGACTTCAAAATGTAAAATTATTTTATACTTTTTACGGTTTGAGGTCAGTTTTTAATTTTTTAAGTTTATTTAAGAACTTCATCTCCTATTTTCCTACCGTTAAGGGTAACATTTTTCTTAAAATTTAAATGGGTTTACCCCCGAATTATAAATATTAAGTATAAGTACTATTTAATAAAAAAAAATAATCATCAACATCGGTTCGCAGATAACGAAGAATTAACCTAACATACAAGTGTATACAATAAAAACATACAGTCGAACTGTCAACCTCGATTAAATACATAGTATGAACATTGAACCATTTTAATATATGAATGAGAAAGAATTTATTATATGTATAGATTATGATTTTACATACATTGATGACAATCTAAATGTCAATTTATTAAAATATACAATACTAAAAACTATAATAATAATAAAAAAAAAAAAAACTAAAACTAGAAACTTAAATATCATATAGTCCTACTCCCCGCGGTATCGTGCCAAGAACGCTGGCTGCGTTTCCCCGCTGAATGGTTATACTTAGCCTTTGAGCAAGGAAAGAACCAGCCCTCTTATCACCAGCAGCAACGACCAGCCGCGGGTGGAGTTCCTTTAGGAACCCCACCGCACGTGGACCCCACGGACCGATAGTCTCTACAGCAAATGGCACAAATATGTAGTCATCTCTCAGAGACTCATATTTGCGCCACTTACCCAGTTCAGCTGCCTCTGATGCCGCCCCGGCTCTAAACGAGGTACCCCTGAGATGAGAGACCGCCAGAGTGTCTACGCAAGTAGCATCCCACACTAGGGCTTTACCTCTCTCCCAAGGGACCAATGTCATACCGTCGGGTCTCCTGCCATCGTCTCTAAATATTCCACAAGGCTCTAATACCGAGGGAACATTTATAGAGACAAGAAAGAATTGGTTTTTTTCTTTATGGATATTTTACTCATTACTTTACTTTCCCACTACAACTCAGATAATTGTGAATTCAGACAGTATGCTGTATGTGAATGTGTTCAATAACAACAGTAACACACAACATATAACAGTAACAGTCCAATATGGACTAATGTAGTTTTAGGTACTGTCATTCAGCTTTCTCTTGCATGGCAATATTGCACTGAAAAAGTGAGAGGTATAAACTAGAGCTAAAAGTGTGTGTGTGTGTGTGTGTGTGTGTGTGTGTGTGTTTGAAAGTGGTTTGAAATATGAAACATATATTTATTATATATATATATATATATCATAATATATAAGATATATATATATATATATATATATATATATATATATATATAGTCTGAAATACATGACATATAAACAATTAAACTTTTAAATTAAAAGTAAAAAACCGACTTCAAAACTAAAAGGAATAAAATAATTACTACATAATAGGCTTCTGAAGTCGGTGCTAAGCCATAGTTTATGTAAGAATTATAGCCCCGACTTCAGAAGCTATCCTACGGAAATATTGCACAACGAAAAATGAACTAAAACATCGAGCGAAAGTTTTCTCGCATTAAATTCATAACGACACCTACATACACTATCCAAATTACCAATTAGTATAAAGAAACGACGAACTTATTTAATACTTTCATATATTTTATGTGTGGTAGAGCTGTGGTAGATCCATGCTGTGATTATATTATTGCTGTAGTACAAATAAGTAGGGTTGACCGGATAAGGAACACGCTCTCACAGAGTATTATCGTGAAATTATAACTTAATTGCTGATGTTTAGTGAGTGTAGAGAATCCAAGACCCTTTTTACTGGAAACCAGGCATTATAACATATTCCCCTGGGGTGACAACACATTTGCATATTGATTCTTAATATAGAAAACAGATATTTATGGACCACAACATCCAGTAACTATCAGGTGGACTGTGTGCTCGTTTGTCACCCTTACCATTTAAAAAAAGAGTTATTTTTCAAAATAAATATTTTTTCAATAAATCAGTTCTAATATGATGTGCAGCTTTACCCTAGTGCATATAAAGTTATTTCCTTTCTATATATTCCTCTAATGTTACAAAATTCGCACAATTGGTATCAACGGTTTTACCAGTTTTAAGTTTCTTTCTGATTCAATTTGATCTGAGACAGTAAAAATGTTAAAAACAGTCACGAAGAATTTCATAAATTATATTTTATCAAATACCTAATCGTATAATGTAAACATAAAGCAAAGATGTATACACGATCTTTGCTTTATGTTATATGCATAAAGCAAAGATCGTGTATACGTCAGTACACGATTAGTTTGTGGTCGTGTAATGGCTGCATAACGTATTATTAAGTGGCGAAGCTTCCGAAGTCACTTATTGATTTCACGATGTCTGTCCGTCTGTCCGTCTGTCCGTCTGTCCGTCCGTCTGTCCGTCTGTCCCACGATTATCTCGAGAACGGTTTGGAATTTTCAAATTCTGTTTTCAGCAATCGATTACTGATCACCCAGGCATCTGAACCTCCTATTTTGAAATTCATTTATATTTTCCACAAATGTTGGATTTTTTTAATACATTATGACAAATTCAAACAGCCGGAGCAAGGAGTAGAGACAATTAAACAACGGAATGCTAGGGACAAAGTTTGCTTTCTGGTATACTTCGATCGCCAACTAACTACCTGCCAAAAGTGTAACGATTATTGGCGGTCTTCTTATGGTTATTTTAAATATTCATTTGACAATCATAAATTTTTAGCACGCGCTCATACTAACAACCCCTATGCAATTTTGGCAATGGCTGAGAGAGAGTGTCAGAGCTAAAACCCATATAGCGGGAGGGTACAAAGATTAACTACTGAACTAATTAATAAATTAATATTTGCACAGAAACAGACAAATTAAAAAGATAGGTACATATATTAAGACCGCGGACTCTGTTTTCGGTATTAATGTAATGTATGTATATATATTGCAGCTGAAATTGCCCGTCTCGGCTCCCTGGTATCAGAATTACAATGTCGTTTGTCAGAATGTGAAAACAACGTGAAGCCTAAGATGAAGTCTTCAACCGATGGTGTTTTTGATACTTTAACCGAGATCCGCGCCGTTTTGGAAGCTGAAAGGGCTGGTGCAGCGAAAATAGAGCGAGCTCTTGCCGCTGCTTTGGCCGATAACGCCATTCTTGCAGCTCAAATTCACAAGAGAGACAATCCAAGCTCACCAACCATACAACCATCGCCAATGAAAGAGAACACTAGTACCACTAATACGAATATATGCCCGATTGACTCTTTCTTGTCATAATAATAAAAGTTTACGTATATTTAAGTTTATGTATGCTATAGTCATAATATATGGTCGCTACTGATCAGTATAGCTCATAATATTAAAAAAATAAAAATTCATTGCATTTTATTATTAATTATATGTGTACCTTCCTATATAATGTAAAGCTTTGAAATAAGAAGAAACTACTAAACTTAATAATGAAGTAACATCAGAAACATAGCATATCTCGATTTGAAAACAGTTACAAGCTTACATAAATACATACGAGTGTATACATAAAAGTAAAGTAAAGTTGCAGCCTATTTACGTCCCACTGCTGGACACAGGCATCCTCTCATTTCACACAAATATTCCAAAAAGTCAACGTGTAATAAAGCCTTGGATCACTCCAGGCATTTTACGTTGTATAAGGAATCGTAATAAGTTACAACAAAAGCTACGAAAAGAAACCCATAACGATATATTAAAAATAACGTACATTCGGTACAGAAACTACTGCAATAATCTCATCAGAAAGCTTAAACGTAAATATGAAAGGGAGCTCCTTTCTAAAGCTGTTAATAATAATAAACTTCTGTGGAAAAATATAAAATACATTACATACAGTAGCAAAACAAATGACGATAACAAAGAGCTAATAAACCTAAAACCTAATCCTAAAGATTCAGCGAATTTCATTAACACTTATTTTACAAATGTAGGAAAAATACTTGCATCTAATATACAACCTAGTGCCTCTTCAAGACATAATCGTTATACTAAAAATAGTTCAACCCAAGTTAACTCATTCGTTCTATTAGATACTGACGAAAACGAAGTAGAAAAAACCCTCATGAATCTAAGATCTAGTAGTGCTCCGGGTTGGGACTTTATTCCTATTAACTTCCTGAAACTTGCAAAGAAAGAACTTGTTCCCATCATTACTCACCTTGTAAATATCTGTTTTCAGCAAGGTATATTCCCAAAATCACTTAAAAAATCCATTAATTACCCTAGTGTACAAGAGTGGCGATCGAGGTGTAGTTGGTAACTATAGACCTATTTCAATTCTCCCGGCAATTTCAAAAATAATAGAGAAACTTATACTAGAACTAAACTAAAATACTAGACTCTTAAATTACCTAAACAAATATAAACTTCTATATTCTACACAATTTGGCTTCAGACAAGGTGAATCCACAGAGGACGCAGTAACTGCACTAAGTCAAATTATAACTGAACAGGTGGACAAGGGAAATAAATGTTTGTCAGTATTCTTGGACCTCAAAAAAGCCTTCGACACAGTCTCTATCCCTATTCTTTTACATAAGCTGGAAAGACTTGGTATAAGAACCACTGCACTGTCTCTTTTTAAGAGTTACCTCTCGAATCGAACTCAAAGAGTAAAGCTCAATACATTTACGAGTGACGATGTCACGGTATCGTACGGCGTGCCGCAGGGTAGTATACTGGGCGCCACACTTTTTCTAGTCTATATTAATGATCTTTGTTCTCTGAAAATCGATAAAGCCCATATTCTTTCGTTTGCCGACGATACTGCTGTTATTTTCACAGGAAGAGATTGGAATGATGTCAAAATAAAAGCTGAGTTAGGTATGAGCTTAGTTGCTAACTGGTTAAAGGATAATCTCCTTACCTTAAATACAGACAAGACGAACTTTATTTGTTACAGCATCCTTAACCAATTACAACCTCGTCTTGATTTCGAAATCAAAATACACTCTTGTAATTTCTATCCGGGATTGGCTGACTGTGTTAGTCCTACTATTAAAAAACCGACAAAACTAAGTACCTGGGAGTGATGGTAGACCAACGGTTGTCCTGGCATTCACATCTTGAGCAAGTAACAGACAGGGTTAGGAAACTGATCTGGATATTTAAGACCCTAAGATGTGTAGTGCCGGGAGAACAATTGGGTGACCAGTACTCCCAAAAGAATATACTTATGGAAATCTATATGGCATTAGCACAGTCTCTACTAACGTATTGCATCCCAATCTGGGGAGGGACGGGTAAAAGTAAAATGTTGGAGGTGGAACGTGCACAACGTGCTCTTTTAAAAGTAATTCACTTAAAAAAAAAGAAGGTTTTCAACTGATAATCTTTACTCTATCAGTAAAGTCCTATCAGTGAGAAAGCTGTACATTCTACACACTATATTAAAAAAAAACATAAAACCCAAAAAAGCAGTTGTTGCATTAAATAAAACCAAAACTGCATTTGCCAGTAAACAATACTCAAGTCCTCAAGTCGTTCCGGTTTACTATATAACAAATTGAACAAAGAACTAGAGATATACAGCAAAACATATAAGGAATGTAAGAAATTGATTACAATTTTTTAACTCCTTTATGAGTATTATAATTATCATCACTGATCATCTATCACAGACAAACAAAGCCCTGCACATCCACACATTCCACATTACATGAGGAAAAGCGACAAAGCGAAGTGCATAACTATAAAGGATATGGACACTATTCACACACTTAAATAAATACTTGTTTTTCCTTAGTTATAAAGTTACTAGTTAGATATACTACTAGTTATACTACTTAGTTATAAAGTTGTAAACGCGCCACATGGTCCATGAACCATATGAGTCTTAACATGTCAGTAAAAGACAGTAGTGTAGTAAAAGTGAGTAGTAACAGTCATGTAAAATTGGATCCTCGTTAGAGTTAGGAAATTCATCACTTATAACATTGTCAACAGCATTGGGACGAATGTTTTTCTGCAGCCAAAGGAGTATGTGAGCATGCGGCAAACCACGCTTTTGCCACTCAATGCTGTACATAAAACAGAGAGCTGTACCGAAAACTTTTTCTTTTGTTAGGAGACTGATCATTAATTTTAATTTTAAGCTAAAAACTCTAGCAATTATGTCATGTCTATCGTAAGAAACCTGTCCGTCAAAAAGTTGTTCTGATATTTCACTCCATTTTGGATTGGTAGTGAACGTAATAAAAAGGTCCAGCCGGCCGTATTTACTGACGTAACAAAACGCATCTTGCGTTTTTTCGTGCATATACCGCGGGCCTCCGGTAAAGCTGGATGGTAAGATAACTAATCTCCCTAAGTTTTCAGTGTTACTGTCTATCTGCATGGCGTCTCGCAGGTGGACATATTCTTCAGCGCACAGACGTCTCTGGTTAGTGCGTATGTACACTAAGCGCTCCGTCTCTATTTTCGCATACATGTCTACTATAAATTGGTTAAACAACCCCCGAAATCTTTGCAGATACGCAAAACGATTATGTCTTACCTGTAACAGATGCGAATAAAATTGGAGAGCAGATATTTTTTTATTAAAATTGGTCTCTCTGGTATTAGGATCAACTTGATAAATTCCGAAATCGTACCCATCTTCACCATGACAATAAATTAATGGATATTGCAGAGCATCATAAGATCGATGCGTTTCATAAATCCGTTGCAGTCGATCGTCATGTGTGTGCAACACGATGTCACGTCTATCGCACTCCTGGTCAACTAATATCACTGCCACTTCATCAGTGACAGGAACGTTCTGCCTACCACGGTGTTCCGTAACAGGACGTCTGTCAGCGTTAATAACTATTTTATAATTGTTTATTAAATCTTGAGGGATCGATTGCAATGCAGCCTTAAAACTATGAACGTACGGATTTATTTGATGTAACACCTTTGAAGTTGGGATATGAGTTCGCTATTGAGTTGTGGGAAGTTGTGATTTCGGATATTAGTCTGTTCATTATAATCTGATACAAAATAACTTTGTACGAATTTCGGTTCATTTTGGGGTAATAAAGATCCGATAAGATGGTAAACTTGGCCTTGCACCTTGAAGGTATGCATGAACGCTCCTTCTGAAATTTGATTTGCTCCAAAAGACGTCATCTGGAAAGCACTATTATATGAACGAATATTATTTAAAAAGTGTTTTGATTGCGGATGGTCACCGTTCAATAATGATTTAAGAGGCTCTGGAGGCTCTTGAAAATGCTCGATAAACCTTTCCGCTCGAACAACAAATTCCATTAGGTTCTTTACTTCATTTAAGTGCACCGCAAAAACTGCAACATAGGATCATGTTACCTATGTAAGCAAAATTTGCATAATCTATCCTAGATGAATACATAAAAGCTCCATTTTCTTTGAGTCCTCACGGTAGAACATCGTCTGTTACACTGTATACCGGAGACTCACTAAAATCTGCAGATGATCCTGACCGTCTAGTAAGAGAATGTCGAATTTGATCAGTTTCTAATCGTACTTGACGTTATTCTATAGTTTCTGCTTGCCGTAATTCGTCTATTCTAACCCGTTTAGACAGTATATAACCATCTCGATGCTCATTACTCAAGCTCGTTTCAATCTCGCTTGACAGTGTATGGCGCTCACGGTCCGCAGTCAATCGTGCTTCACGTTCAGTAAAAGTCTCAGATTCCCGCGACAATGCATGCCGTTTGCGATCTGTTGACAATCTTGCTTCACGTTCAGTAAAAGTTTCAGATTCACGTGACAATGCATGCCGTTCGCGATCCGCTGACAGTCTTGCTTCACTTTCAGTTAAGGTTTCAGATTCACGTGACAGTGCATGTCGTCCGCGATCCGATGATAGTCTTGCTTCGTGTTCGGTGAAAGTCTCAGATTCACGTGACAATGCATGCCGTTCGCGATCCGCTGACAATCTTGCTTCGCGTTCGGTGAAAGTCTCAGACTCACGTGACAATGCATGCCGTTCGCGATCCGCTGACAATCTTGCTTCGCGTTCGGTGAAAGTCTCAGACTCACGTGACAATGCATGCCGTTCGCGATCCGCTGACAATCTTGCTTCGCGTTCGGTGAAAGTCTCAGATTCACGTGACAATGCATGCCGTTCGCGATCCGCTGACAATCTTGCTTCGCGTTCGGTGAAAGTCTCAGATTCACGTGACAATACATGCCGTTCGCGATCCGCTGACAATCTTGCTTCCCGTTCGGTGAAAGTCTCAGACTCACGTGACAATGCATGCCGTTCGCGATCCGCTGACAATCTTGCTTCGCATTCGGTGAAATTCGGAGCATGTGCTGCTCGCGATCTGCAAATAGCCGCACTTCACGTTCCTCTTCCATTTCTTGTGATCTAAAAGTGGCTGTTCTTGCAGGCTGTGATAAAAGTCGAGCTTCTAAGTTAGAGATGAACTTTCTAAATCCCGACTTATAGCCTGACGTTGCCGAGCACTTATGATTCAAGTCTCATGACTTTCGTTTGACTCTTGAGAACGAATTTGTCGCATTCGTTTAGCTTGTCTGTCTACTATATTGAGAAAGATTAGATCTTTTTCTTGAAGGCATTTTCAAGAATTGATTCAGAACCTGTGTAGGTACTATTTATAAAAATATATAAATAAATTAAAATATTTAGAAAAATGTTCAAGGAATAAAATGATATATTTATTTACAACACATACAATATGCAATAATGTTATAATACAAATAATTACGAATTTTAAAATGTAACCTACAGCAACTATACTACTTTAAACTACGTAATACTAAAAACCCACATGAGAAAAATTAAAAGTTACGGTTACTAGTAATAATTTAAGGACAAAATAAGCTATATATAATGTAAACTAATTAATACGTAAGACGCTTATACGTGAAAGAAACTAATCAGTAACTAACATACCATAAAACTACCTGATACTAAATCCTGCATGAGAAAAACTCAAACTAAAGGCCAATCAATATTATTTTAAGCATAGAAGTATTAGACAATTAGACATAGAATCAATATTATTTTAAGCATAAAAGTAAGTGTAATTATTCTAAGATTTTAAGATCCACTACAACAAAACAACAACAATGTAACTTAGTAGCTCTACAAATATCATGCAACAACATTAAAATTATTAGACTTAGTAATTTTCCATTTAACAATTAATGGTATTGAAACATTGACTCTCAATACGATCCAATGACGGAGAACATTAACATCGCAAATCAAAAAAAGAACATCATTTGGACACCGCCATCTATCGATGACAGGGATTAACTATCGTATTTCGACAGTAAAGATCGGGAAATTATCGCCACCTATCGACTCTCGATAATACTGGTTGACTATTTTACTTAATGTCTATAGAGCAGTAATTTATGTCTATAGAGTTTTAGTAGTATTCTAATCAGTGATTCTTAAGCACAGAATACTTTACTCCTAGTTGTTAAGCACAGAATACTTTTAAGACTTAATGAGAAAACCTAAGAGTATAATATTATCACTACGCTCAAACAATAACAATTGAAATGACACTCCTATCTTGATAACTTATAATATATATTACCTCATTTATTAATTTTAATTTGAAAGCGATGATTACCTATAAGTGATTGTGCATTATGTCCTAGATACTAAGCTTTAGCAATTAAGATTTTGAGTAATGTAACAATCATTGGTAATCTAATAAAATAAATAAAAAAAATGAGGAAACACAGACATTATTACAATGCAAATACTAAATGAACATACATAGGCTGCACTAAAAGTATCGGGAATGGAATATTTCCACTGTTTCTGTCATATAAAAATCTTTTTAATTGAAAACTCCTTGGTTTTAAAAATCGAATACCATTTATTTATTTAAAAAAAATTCTCGGTCTTGTGACAAGGTTTTGTCACTTGTTTAGTCGTTGAGAAAATGGAATTGACTCGAGAAAATTCAAGAGCGATGATTTATTATGACTTTCGAAGTGGTTTAACACAAAAACAGTGTGTTGACCGGATGATTTCTACATTTGGTGATAAAGCCCCATCTAAAACCACAATTTATCGCTGGTTTGCTGAATTTCAACGTGGACGCGTCAAGCTCAGTGACGAGTTGATGCTGTGCGTAAGCTGATTGAGGAAGATCGACATGTGACATACCGCGAAATTTAGGCAACTTTAGACATTGGCATGAGTCAAATACAAACAATCTTGCATGAACAATTAGGTGTAAAAAAGTTGTTTTCCCGATGGATACCGCATTCGCTCTGTGAAGAGCAAAAAGCGGCTCGCGTTACTTGGTGCGTCAGAACTCTCGAAAGATTCCACGCAGAATCCTCAAATGCTGTATACAACATCGTATCAGGTGACGAATCCTGGATATACGCGTACGAACCCGAAACAAAAACCAGTCACGAGTTTGGGTGTTCGAAAAGTTCGAGTTAAAGCCAACAAAAATTGTTCGTTCACGGAGTGTTGCAAAAAAAAATGGTGGCCACGTTTGTCTCTAAAACCGGCCATGTTACGACTATTCCTCTTGAGGGACAAAGAACGGTTAATGCAGAATGGTATACTATCATTTGTTTGCCACAGGTCGTTTCTGAACTTCGTAAAGAGAACTGCAACCGCCGCATCATCCTCCATCACGACAATGCGAGTTCTCACTCATACAACATGTACAAACTCACATACAACATCACTTACTACAAATACCTAATACACTTACAGTACATATATGAAATACAACCTAATAATTATTTATTTATTAATGTATTAATGCTATGACACTAGGTAGGATACTAAAATCAAATTAAAATGTAGGATACTAAAATCATGTTTTTGCTGTCTTTATTATTCCCTATTAGTAACTTTATTTCGTTAATAATACTGTAATTTTTAGCTATGGAAGAGCGAAGTCACCTGTTACAGGCATTATTTTGCTTACTAGGTGACCTCGATCACTGGTCATATAATGTAACTTTAATGTTTGACGAAATAAATTATTTATTATTATTATATATTAATATTTCTGAGAGGGTTTTAGGGCAAGGAAATGTTCGCCGCGGTGCCCCAATGCGTGTTGGCGAACTTGCCTTTGAATTTTTTTTTTATTTCTCAGACATGCCGGTTTCCTCACGATGTTTTCCTTCACCGCCGAGCACGTGGTAAATCAGCACTTAAAATTGCAATTAACAATTTCATTTGTACCGGTGGGGATCGAACCCGGGTTGTTAGCGTACTGAGAAGTTTACAGCGAGCACTAACCATCTGAGCTACCACGGCTCGTACATACATATTTTTATATAATGTGTGGGAGAACTTGACGGTTTTTACGTGAATTTAATATTCCAAACAGGTTTCTCAAATCACGACCTGTATATCTTCGCAAACCTTTTAGAGGTCGTCCTGACGTTATTTTAATAATAGAATATTATTGTATGCGAGTGTGTCGAGTTTAGTGGTTTAGCGAAGTAGAATAGCAGAGCGAACGTGTTCGACGTTGGTTGACTGATACCTCCTATTAACTATGTGATAACATATTCCTAGCAATGATTTGCACTTGGAATAATGGGTCAGTAATCAGTAGGCTTAAGATTGTGGGATAACTATTCGCATTAAGTTTATTTATGTGGTTTTGATTATTTTGATGTGACGCTTTAATTAAAACTAACACGGATAGTTTTTTTTATTCCATTATTGGACATTTAAAGACCTCCATAAGAATTTACAATTTAAACTCAGTTGTAATTATAATAGCTGACATTTTATGATTTTTATATAATAAATAAAAACACTTTCTAACAATAATACAAGAGACGCAGGAGTTTTTGTTCATATAACATAACGATAAAAATGTATCCTATGGAATTCTTTAAGATCTGTGATGTACGTATGAAATTATGTTAATATTTTCAAAACTTCATTTTCGCTTTCGATTGGATGCACCATTGATACGGAATTGATATGGAATTCGTCGTAGTGTACAGTGCTATACAGCTCTTTTAAGGAGTTACGCAAGTCAGACGAGCTTGAACAAAGATGACGTCGTTTAGTGTAGGCAGTATTTCCTGTTAAGTGAGGGTCACAGCTATCTGCTGGAAGTTGTGTGGGTGCAACGAGGTAATGAGGGTTTTCGCAAGGCTCTATGGCCCCCACCAGCGCGCACGCCGGCGCCGCGCCACCAGTTACGCTGCACCTCGCTTGGTCTGCGCGTGTCGCGTCGTCGCGCACCGCACTATTATTGTGCACTCGAAACAAACGATCTGTGATATAGTGTTAAGATTTTACTTAATAAATACAGAACATTTATTTGTATATTTCGTAGCTTTATAAAATAATACAGTGGAAAGTTCTGTAAAAGTGGGGTAAACAGTGTATACAAATAAAAGTTCCCTTAGGGGGACTCATATCTAGTGAATCGTTCTTTCAAACCACAGAACACTTACTCCAAAGACATTTAAGTAGTAGTATATTTTAAATCTCTTTGACTTACTCCTAGCGGAGTTTCCGACACAATAATAAGTGTGACGTGTGACGGTAAACAGTAAACACATTCTGCGTAAGTGTGACATAAATTAACATAAATTTTGACATTTTTTATTTTCTATTTTAATTACAAATTATAGCTATTTAGTTGTCAAAAATATATAAAAATTATGAGAATAGATACTTATACCCTTATGTTAATTAACGGAAATTTTTGAATAATAACAAAATATCGAGTTATCATGTAGGTATACACAGGCTATGAAACTTGAAAATATCAATGCTAAGTAGAAATTATGTTGTAGGAACTATTATAATAAAGGTTGTATTGACGCAAAAATATTGTTAACACGGTGAGTCAGAGAGGCTGAACCTGCGACACAAGGACGGTGAGCTCAACATATAGACACAGTAAACATGTGAAATTGATAGATTAATTTGATTGCTCACTGGCAGGTGCAAACTAAGGACAATAATAAAAAAGAAAAAACTTGAACTATACTAAATACGTTACACAATACAATACACATAAAATACACTTTTGATTTCTATGTAAAATTCTGGAGCAACACCTTTGACGTATAGTGAGCCATTTAAGCTTGAGAACGATAGGCCGAAATATGGCCGTATTTACGTAAATTAAAAAACATGTTATACAACTATTGTGAAGGCGCTCTAACTTGTTGAGAAGATTTTGCAATAGGTCTGGATAGCACACATCAGCATAATCAATAATAGGAGGAATGAGGGAATTAACCAACATAAGCTTAGTTTTACAGGGCAAGAAATTTTTCAGACGATACAGGGAACGCAGGGCAGCTACAACTTTACGGCTTATTTCAGAAAATTGCAGTCCCCATTTCATTGTTTTAGATAGTTTCGTTCATTGGTTCAGTTTATGTCTGTATGTGAAGTAAAATGGGTTCATCATATAAATTTATAGTTGTAAAGCACCAGTTAAACTGATAGATATTTTATAAGGTCATAGTGGGACAATTTCAATACATTATGGGCAATTTTAATACGGAAGCGTTGCCAAACTCGATTCTAAAAAGCTCTACTATAATAGTGTAAATTCGTCTATTATTAGTTGAACATTTTTAACATACTCGTTAACACACAGTCGACATCAACCTAGACTTTACGGATATGGCATTTTATTATATTATCATTTACTTCACACTAATTGATTACAAATACAGGTACAAATGTAGGTACAGGTACACCTCTCTTTTAATGGTAGGTAGACTTTACATTTTCAGTTTTGAGCTTTAGCGGAAGAAAAAGCCTGTTTAAAGGCTGTTTTATGGCTCGATGTGCTATCTTCTGAGTCACTGACTTACAACTACTTGAATAGTACTTGAAATTTCTTCTAATAGTGATAACTGTGATAGCTGGTGCTTTTCTTGTCTCACAAAACCAGTAGTTTTTGAGTTAACCTTAATAATGCGTTTTAGGTTTTCATTTTATTTATATTGAAGTCGGTTGTACAAATTTTATAATTTTACCTCTTGTTTATTAGAAATTTAAAGTCAAATTTATTTCCTAATATTTTACATGTAAGTATACATAATATATGTACAGTATTAAAATACTGTAAAATATTATTGCTATTACAAAGCAATTTTGAAAGATAAACAAAACCACGTCATCGCTTCAATGAGTTCCTACTGCGGGAAACCTTGTGGCCCACAACAATATCTTAAGACATGATGAAATGAAAATAGCAACCTTGCTGTATCTATATCAGTTAACAGCAATATTTTTCTTAATTATACACAGCAAAGCTAGTATACAGAGCGAAACTAAGTCTCCTTAATATGAGGTCTCCATTGTAGACGAGAGACTATAGTGACACCAAGGAAAATTGTAGAATTTATTCATTAAAGTATTTGATTCAATTAGATATAAGTAATAACTTGCCTTACATTTGGATAAGAAAAGTTTGAGTCCTTTCGTTTTATTTGTGTAATAGTTGAGATACAGCATAATTTACATCATCAACTGAGGTTTTGCCTCTATCACTTTTAAATACAAGAGCGGCATCATCAGCAAATAATACTGTTTCTCGTGAGTTTTTGGCGTAAAATTAAGAAGAGTATTGGTCCCATTATTGATCCTTCGGGCACTCCGTGGTTACTGTGGTCCATAGACATCTATATCTATCCTCGTTTGCGAATAAAATGTAGATGCGTCGTTAGCTGTGAGGACTAAGATGGAATGCCTTTTTTCCAGTAAAAAGGGTACTCTACACTCACCAAATGAAACACAGCATCATTAAGCCGCTATTTTGCGCTGGTATTCTGTGAGAGCGTTGTCTTCCCTGGTCGAGCCGACCCATTCGTGCTACAACTATACTATTAATATATCTGTAGCATGGCTACACCACGTATAAACATTTTATGGTTATTGATACAATTTTCAGTGCTTGGTCTACATGTTAAAATTTGATTAGTAGAGACACAATTTGAGTACCATCGTGTCTGTTCTAAGTTTAAGTAGTTAATTAATAACTTTTTTATTTTAAAATATAATAATTACACATAATATTATCCAAGCAAGTAGTCACTGTATGGGGTCACTTTTGTTGGCTCAAAGAAGGTATACACTAAATTAAATGATTTGATGAGAAACATAGCGTATAGACAAAGGAGAGACCATGGTTATTACGGTATGGTGGCCCTTGAACGTAGCCTTAAAATGTGACAGACTTCTTTTCTCTCTCACTCTTTTTAGTAGAACTGGTTTTATTTAGAGTAAACAATTAAATAGTCCAATGAAAATGAAAGCACCGGTCCAATAATGGCAACCCTACCCTACCCTGATGATGCCAAATGATTTTCTGTTTAATTATTAAATAATAAAGGTTTATAATGAAACAAGTACAAATGTACAAATGTGGTTTTACTGTTAAAATAGAATACAGAGTGTCGAAAGATTTTTTTTGATTAATTGTAATATTTATATCACGTATACATATTTCCCTAAATTTAAACGAACTCTTACCTTGTTACAGAAACATGCCACAAACTATCATGGTGTATTGCTTCTTCTTCATCTTGACCACATCGGGCTTCGTAACATGGTAAGTGTAAACATTTTTTAAATTGTTGTTTTTATTACTCTTATTATTGATAACGTAACCGCTTTACTTTTACTACTTTTATTATAAAAACTTCTTGTCATCTTGTTAATGAAATTTTACACGATGAATATGATTTATACACGCCCTTAACCATCGCCTTGCCTTCTATGGTCTGACTCACGCGCTTGTAATAGTGACCGTAGTCATAAAGTAGTTAGTATGTATGTATTACCTTATTTGTTGTAAGTGTTGTACAGTTACACGTACTGAAGTGAGAAAAACGGATTGTTCGTTAAAATATATATTTCAACATATTCTGTTGCTCTGTCTTTATATGTTTTATTCACAACTCTCAGATAGAGATAATCATGAAATTGAAATTGATAAAATAATGAATAGATATTGTAAAGAAAAAATAAGTAATTGAGTGACATAGGAAATTGCGTGCGTGCTACCGCTGATTCTCTTTCTTTAGTAGGAACATCAGTGAAACGTTGCAAACGAGTAACATTCATTACTGTGCAATTAACACTACTTGTGATGTTTTTTATATAAACTTGTGTTGGACGATTCTTTATTGAAAAAGTCCCGTAATGAAGGTGACTAAATCCATTCCAATTCAATCTTAGTCTAAAATAAATAGGTTTTAGCGCTTACTGCTCAAAAGAAACCCTTTTATGTTTATTTTTAGGGCACCCCCATGTTGCTTCAGCCAGGATTAGATTCCTCGGTGTCGACATATCAGGTTACATACAGATTCAATTCTTCGTTAAATCAACACCAGATTACTATCACCAAAGCCATCACAAGTTCACTGCTGAACATGGGCATCTTCCATAGTATTGCCACAGAGTACGATGTTGAGGTACCTGTATCGATCGACTACATGTGTGTTCCATCAGGTCGCACTCCATCTAGTGGAAGGTCGCCTAACACTGCACTTGCCGGTACGAGGCTGCCACTCGAGAACCTTTCCTCCTCATCGCTTATCGGTTTTTCGAGCTATAAGTCCGGCCGATCGCCTTAACTACACTTTGTTCTTAATCAAATTTAACTGATTTATTTAACTGATTGATTGGTGGTGGCGTGAGAGAATACACAACCCTTTGCGACGAAAAATTACTATGAAAAATGCCAGAAAAATCTTATGGTTCCGATATATGTAGTACTAGATGTTTCCCGCGACTTCGTGCGCGTGGAATTTATTACGATTGGATGTCATAGGTTTTAATTTTTTGCACGGAATCCTAATAATTTTTCTGAAATAAAAGGAGTAACCTAGGCTAGGTAACTCCTTAATGCAAAGTAACCTAGGCTAAGTTACTCCTCATAACATCAGCTATATGTCAGTGAAAATGCCGTCAAAATCGATCCAGCCATTTCTGAGATTAGCCGAAACAAACAGACAGACAGACAAAAATTTTAAAAATTGAATATTTTTTGTATTATAAATACCGTATAAAATTTGATATGCATTTAGTAAAAAGCTGTTCTTTTGACATTGTGAACAGAAAGTGCAATTTTATTTATTTATATAAGTATAGATAACCGTCTGGTTTACGTCAGACTCAAGATAGGTACCGACCTCAGGCAGCAGTCATCGTTAAAGCAGTGAGACGTCTGGCAATGCGACAGTCAATCCACCTGCCAAACGTGACGATTAAGGCAAATTCTCCTTACAACTGGTCAACGAGAGAAGCCTGTATTTAGCAGTGAACTTTGACGGGCCAATAAAGAATAATATATTTTTTGTAGGATAAGGGTAACAAACGAGCTAAGATGTAATAACTAAGATGGTATGTCTCATTTCCAGTAAAAAGGGTTTCCGGTTCTCTACACTCACCATACGAAACACAGCGTTAAGCTGCTATTTAACGCTGGTATTCTGTGAGAGCGTGTTCCTTCCCCGGTCGAGCCGACCCATTCGTGCTACAACTATACTACTAATATAGCTGCAGCATGGCTCTGCCACGTAAAATTACGCTCTACCACGTTAGATTATAAACATATTATTATAAAATAAGATAAAATTTTAACTGCTGGAAGAAAAGGACCTTGATTTTTTTTACAGCTTGTTGACAAAAATCTTCCACAGTAAATATATTGACTTTTGACTTGACTTTGAATAATTGACACAGAATCGTAATAAATGGTATTTTGGTATAATATAGATTGTACAAATATGAGTATTATCAGACAATAAAACATTACATTCTATTATAGTTTGTCTGTGGTGGGACCACGGATACTCCGTCCATATACCTCATACAAGGTATCAATCGCGGGGAGTTCCCGGGCTCACAACTTATATGTTGCGGTGGAGCGTGAAAACGGCGAACAATTCAGCCAGGGCCGGGAGGTGCAAGTACCGGCCGCCACTTCTAGACTAGTTGAACTCGATGTAAGTACTAACTTTTATCTATACACATAAATTACTTTTTTTATAGAATAAGGATGACAAACAAACACACAGTCCACTTGACGGTAAGTAGATGCTGTGGCTCATAGACAGCAATATTTATCCTCAACTAAGAAACAAAAAGCGAGATGCGTTGTCACCCCTGAGGACTGAGATGAAATGTCTCATTGCGTTGTGAATTGTAAAAAGGGTCTCCAGTTCTCTAAACTTACCATAAGCAACACCATAGTATAAGGCCCCTTTATACTATGGCAGCACCGCATCATTAAGCTTTTACGCTGGTATTCTGTGAGAGCGTAGTCCCACCCCGGTCAAGCAGACCCATTCGTTCTACAACCAAAATATGCATAGCTGCAGAGTGGCTCTAACATGAATAAACACAGATATAACACAGTTATAAATTACTTCCTTAACTTTTTACATGGCTGACCTAAGTCTAGTGGATGCACATCAGGTAAGTTCGCTTGTTACTTCAATATTATAAAATAAATTGAATAAAATAAAACAACCAAATAATTAATTTTTGATATTAAAATTTACTAATAAAAATAAGTAATTTAATGACTAATACACGCGACTTGTCCGCGTAAAACTTGGCAAAAAAACCTGCAGAGCTACTCGTACTCCGGTTCTCAATTTTCGAAAAACCTTTCAACTGTTTTGCTATTATTGGAACAACTTTTTACGATATGGCAAAAAGTTTGAATAAAACGTGGCATATAATAAAGGCCTTATCAGCTTTAACACTTGTAGTTTAATAGTGCCAAATTAAAAAAAAAATTATCAATAGATTTTGATCGATTTTGCATTAAAACTATAAGAGATAGAAGATAAAGTGTAAGAACCTTTTTTTTGTGTAAAATTGCAAAACAAAAAGACCATTTATATTATGTTTTTTGATTTCACAAAAATATCGTAATACCATGCAAAATAACCCCTTAGCTTTAATTTTATTTATATACGTGTAGTATATACATACAGATTAAAACTTGCCAAGTTCTAAATTCAACTTCAGCGTTACTTAGATTTTGGTTTTGATTAGGATTTGAATACATACGACTCGGCAGATAAGCACGTTGTGACTACTGAATTTGGCGTCGGTAATAAAGCCTCTTCGTTTGAGATATTTACTGCTTGTAGACCCTGTAGTGGCGGTGTAAGGAGCCCACATCGTCCCGTGGGTGTCGTAATAGGCGACAGAGGGAGAATAAAACTGAAGGTAGGCAGCAGTACCTTCCTGATAACAACTTAAACTAATAAAAAACTGCGGTTGCCAAATCGCCTTTTAAGACTGTATAAAAAACTGTATAAAAGGGTTATTATAGTATAAATGAATACTTATTATATAGTATAAATGAATACATGGTTGATAATAACCCCTGGGAATGAGGTGGTCGCTTCCAAGCTGTTTCTAAAATAAATTTTGTACCAACCATTAATGTAAAATATGCTTTTAAAAGAAAGTCCCGCTGGGTTTCTTGCTGGTTCTCTCCAGAACAGAGGTTTTTTTCGAACCAGTGTTAAAGTAAAAAATGACATTCAATAAGAATTACACATGTAATCTATATTGAATAAAAAATTATTCTATTCTATTCTATTCTAAACGTGGCAACTATGGCGAAATCCTCCCTATGAGGCATTGTCCATGTTCAGCAATGGATTATTATGGCCTGTAATGTCATGGATGAATGGATTGATTGAGGTATTATAATTAACTAGCTGTTCCCCGCGACTTCGCCCACATGTTTTTGGGGTTTTAATTTTTTTGCGCGGAACCCTAATTCTTTTTCTAAATTAAAAGTATCTTAAGTTACTCCTTATAAAATCAGCTATCTGCCAGTGAAAGCCCGTCAAAATCGGCCCAGCCGTTTCGGAGATTAGCCGGAACAAACAGACAGACAGACAAAAATTTTAAAAATTGTTTTTTTTTTGTTATTGTTAGCGTATATACTTTCATATGCATTTAGTAAAAAGCAGTTATTTTAACATTACAAACAGACACTTCAATTTTATTTATTTGTATAGAGATTAATATGCTGGACGCAGGTTTATTACATTTTCATTAATTTTGTAATTTTTACAGATTGGTGATCCGGGGCCAGGGCAGTATAAGCTGGTGGCCCGATCGACGTCAGGTCCCCAGTTCGCGTCCTCCGCGCCGCTCATATACCAGCCTCGCAGTTTCTGTGTCTTCGTGCAGACCGACAAGCGCGTCTATCAACCCGAGGATACTATCTACTTCAGAGTTATCGCTCTCGATAAGTGAGTTCATTTCTAATACACCAAGTAAACTTTTTCCTGAAATATTTATACCCACTAAATAGTGATCACTGGAAGGAAAGAGTAGTATTGAGGTATATCTATATAAAAACAATAGAAAAATAAATTTCCTATAATGTATGTCCTACCGTCAGGTGAGAATCGTTCCTTATTAAAAACTAGATCTCGACCGATGCTTTAAAATATTAAATGGACAGTAATGAATGAAATGGGTGAAATGATAAAAGTAATTTATAATATTTAGCCGAATTAAAAAAGAAAGGGATTTTCAATTTGATTCTATGTTTTTTTTATATGTAGGTTCTTAGCGAGACATTTTCGTGAATAAATATGAATAGATTTGGATAATTCCTATTTATTATTTATTAAGTGGCCTTTCGCGGTGGTCCCATATAAATTTGGATAAAATAGGAACCCACAATCCACCTGATGTGATGGTAAGAGTGGATGCCGTGGCTCATACACATGTACATCTATCCTAGATTCAGAATCAAAATGCAGATGCATTGTCACCTCTGAGGACTAGGAGGAAATGCCTTATTACCAGTAAAAGTGGTGTACGATTCTCTGCACTCACCATGAGCAACACAGCAGCATTCACGCAGGTATTCTATGAGAGTGTAATCCTCCCCGGTCGAACCAACCCGTCTCTCTGATTTTATAACAGTCAGTTTTAGTTTTCGATAAAGCTGTTTAATGAAGTGAATATATTTAAAAAAAACCTTACGATTGACGTTAAATATAAAAATTGAAATAAAAATAGGGAGATCATATTAGGCGGATATTAATAAACTAAATAAGTAAAACACAAAATGTTTGTCTTTATGTTTATCTGTCATATGTATTACTATCTGTATATGTATGTTTGTTTTTATCTTTTTCAGTTATTTGCCTATTTCTTTTCCTAAATAAAAAAATTCAATCTACCCTTTATTCCTAGGCTCAACACTATTTTAAAGTGATTGCTTTAATTATTATGTACCTACCATTAGTCTGACCTGGGTTAGTCTTTTCTAAACAAAGTTGGGTATTTTTATTAAAATGTTACCCCGCCTAAAATTATTAGTGCTCTGTGATTGTAACCCTCAGTAACTATAATAACTTTAACTATCACAAGGAAGCATGATAAAAAATCATTTATATTTTTAATGCTGTCGAGTTACTCTATTAATAGAAACTTGACGTAATGAATATCCGTAAAACAGATGTACTTAAGTAGATATCTTGTAACATTGTGACTTTCGATTTCAATATCGATACAGTTAAAAAGAAAGAAAGTTTGCACGCATAAGATTACGTTACGGCAACGGTCATTGACCGTGCAATAGCTGTGGACTGGACTGTGAGTGTGAGAGCTATGGTGAGATCGCCTTACACAATACTATAAATTCTGTACATCATTGCTAGGTAAAACTATCGTGTGAATAAATATATATAATATCGTGTGAATAAATATATATAATAAAAGCAAAAATGAAATAACATGATTATTCGAAATGAGATTAGTTAAATCTCAACTACACTGAATGAAAACTCAAAAACGGCAAACTGTACCTCTTCGATTATAGTAAAAAAACAAAACTTTAGTAAAAAGCTAAAAAGGTTTTCCTTTTGTTTTATAGTTCGAGCTGTATCATAATAAAAAATTGTGAAAAATATGTTGAATAAAAGTTAGTAATTAATCCCAAAGAGGAATTGAATATGTTGTATTTTCACTACCATCATGTGACTGCAAACCGGTTCTACACATAACAATAATAATATCCTCCAGACCGAATTTCGGTCACGGCGCGGCGGCTAATCTCAACGGAGTCTAGCCATCTGCGCAGAACGGGATTATAGTGCACAAGTGTATGCGCAAGCACAGGTACATTCTCCATTCCCTCACTTTCATAGACTGATGGGACGGTAAGCCGACACGACCGGACAGAGATGAGGCGCAGGAACAACGGATTTACGTGTTTTCCGAGGCATAAACTTCTTTTGACCGAGAGCAATCCTAGACAATAACATAATACAATATCACGTACTCTGCTACGAGTTATAGTGTGTGACAACTAGATCAATGTAATAGCTGCATCCCGTTACTGGTCCGATTATGTGATGTATGATTGTGACGAACCGGAGACAATTTTTACTGATAAAGAGGCCTCTGAGAACTAAGATGTATTATCTTAGTTCTCAGAGGTGACAACATATTATATTTGTATTAAAGAATAGATGTAGACGTCTAAGGGCCACATCATCCACACTTAACATTAGGTAAAGGGTGTAACCAGTGGAGTAGCGTGCCTTAGAGGGGCCCTGTATCAAAATTTGGCCTAAATTAAGGGTAAAGATTTTTCACAAAAGGAGCAAAAACTCTGGCATTGAATTAAAATAATTATATATTGATTATAAGTTATTACTTACAGTTAATACTCCTAGAAACTAAGCTAGCCAAGCAATTCAAACCAACATCCTGTCCCATAGAATTCCTTAGAATTTTTGCTTACTTACGAGTACGTTCGGGGCCCGGAGCCCGGAGGCCCCGTATCATTGATACGGCTGATACGGCGGTAGCTACGCCCCTGGGTGTAACCGTATCGTCTCCCTTACGAAATCAAAAATTTCTCTTTAGCTAAATTCTATGAATATTTATTAATATACGAAGCTGTCACACAGTGGTAATTGGTCTTTAATTATAAATAAGGGGCTAATAATAAAGGTTATAAAAAATCAAAAGCAGTACCTATCATAATGTGAAAATATAAGTTTTTCTGATTATTAAGGGTTTAATTGTAATTTGTAAGATGAAGCTCATACCCATTAGTTCTACTAACGTGCCGTGCAAAATGTTGATGTGAAGAAGTACATAATAACAAATACAATTTTGTTTCTATCTCCTCTATGAAGCACTCATGGGAAAGCCTATGTTCAGCAGTGGACTTTTGATAGGCTATAATAGATGAATACCAATAAACGTTAGTGAACAAAATATTTTACATCGTTTCGGTTGAATAGGTTGAAGGTTGAAGTAAACTGTGAAACGTTATATTCGGATAAGCAATCGTGCATAAATTGTTACATTCTTACTGTATAGTTTAAATACTTTATTTTAATTTACTGTGCTATTTACCGGCTGTATTTCTATACAAAACTTCTATGAAAAAAACTTTACGTAAGTACAGCACTTTCATAATTTTATGGTTTTGAATATCGATATATTCAGTAGTGATTATCCAGTGAAATTAAAAAGTGATATTAACATCCAATCCACATTGCGTGTAGTATTTGATCGAAATACCTAATTAGTTTTGCTTCCTATATTACGTGTGAAGCAAAGAGTGATGGGAAGTATCCTATTTTATTTATATGTATAATAATTACTTTCATCTCCTTCCAAGGATGTCGTCAAATAGTGTCGCATTATGAGTAATTCAGACCCAAATAGAGTTCAACCCAGATAGGGTTGTTGTTGATGGATTATCTTAATTTTCAATTTCAATGCTACCATGTTCGATAAATTTTAATTAAAATTATTCAGTATCAGCTATTTTTAAGTTTTTTCCTGTCATAACTCAATTTTTTTTTTCCTAAAATGCTTTTTACTAAAATTGCCGCCCATAGGGTCATGGCCCTTGACTAGAGTCGTCAGAGTTTACTAATGGGTCCAGATTTTGAGGCCTTACGTAATAATTATAATAATAAATTCGAGAACGGACAGTGTAATGTAATTATTGCGTAAGGCCTTCTCCCGTTCCGTCGATTTCATTTTCGATACAAGAGATTATACACTATATCCTAGCCTGCTTTCAATATTATCTCTTAATCATTACATTAGGTACGGGTAATGTGTACAAGCGAGTGTTTCGTTCAGATAAGTGTATAGCTTTCGATAACGTTCGTTTTGCAAAGTTATTGTCCTCTGTCGGTCAATAAATTATCTCTACATAGTAAAAGTAAACTCTACAAAGTAAAAGAGAGCCGATTCCCGCCGTCTGTACGCTTAGATCTTCTAAATTATGCAACGAATTTTGATACAACTTTTACCAATAGACAGAATGATTTAATTATAAATTATACACACATTCACGTTGTTTGTCCGCGATGAACTCCTAAACTACTGAACTGATTCCAATGAAATTTTGCACACTGTGTGCAGTTTGCTCCAACTTGAGAGATAGGATAGTTTTATCCCGATAAGTACCCTCAACTTTTTTATTGCTAATCTCAGGAGTTTTTTTAGGAAGCAAATGGTCATCGGAAATGACAGAACAACGTCTGCCTGGTCAGATAGTATATATATCTTTATATATAAAAATTATGTGTCACGTTGTTTGTCCGCGATGGACTCCTAAACTACTGAACTGATTTTAATGAAATTTTGCACACTATGTGCATTTTGCTCTAACTTGAGAGATAGGATAGTTTTTATCTTGATAAATGACCCTCAAATTTTTTTATTGCGAATTTAAAGATTTTTATAGGAAGGATCGTCGGAAAGGGCAGAACAACGTCTGCCTGGCGAGCTAGTATATATATATATATATATATATATATATATATATATATACATATATATATATATATATATATTTATATGTATATAATTCATCCATTCGTGTGTAATGTAACTGAACTCCACCTAAATGACTGGATCGATTTTGATGAAATTTTGTGTGTGTGATTAAGTTGATTCGAGAACAGTTTAGATTTACAATTGGATCCTAGGTGGTGCTGTTGACGAGATCTAGAAATCACCCGTGTGAAACCAGGACAGATCTGTAGTAATTAAATAAGAACAATTTACAGACACTAGGTGTATTGAACGCATTTGTACAGATACTTGGTGCCGCTGAACGCGACGGTGGACGTGAGCGTGGTGGACAGCGGCGGGGCGGCGGTGCGCGAGTGGGCGGCGGCGCGGCTGGACCGCGGCGTGTTCGGCGAGCAGCTCGCGCTCGCCGACCAGCCCGCGCTCGGCCAGTGGACCGTGCAGGTGACGTCTCGACCCGATCATACGCACCTACACCACTACACACTGCTACACAACCCTCTACACTGCACCAAACCGTACCCTATCATACCATAAAAGACACCAATAGGCCTCAATCATTCACTTTGCGTCAAGTGGACCGTGTGTTCGTCTGTCACATTTACTCGTACATCATCATTACAGCCCTTCACAAGTCCACTGCTGAACATAGGCCTCCCCCAAAGAATGCCACAAAGCACGGTCCTGAGCCACCTGCATCCATCGACTTCCTGCATGTCTTACCAGGTCGTCACTCCATCTCGTGGGGGGACGCCCTACACTTCGCCTACCGGTACGAGGCTGCCACTCGAGAACCTTTCTTCCCCATCGGTTGTCGGTTCTTCGAGCTATATGGCCGGCCCACTGCCACTTCAGCTTACTAATCCGTTGGGCTATGTCGGTTACTCTGGTTCTACTGCGGATATCCTTATTCCTAAGTTTATCACGCAGAGAAACTCCGAGCATAGCCCTCTCCATAGCTCGCTGAGCGACCTTGAGCTTCCTCATACGGCCAGCAGTGAAGGACCACGTCTCAGTTCCGTAAGTCATCACTGGCAACACGCACTGGTTGTACAATTTCGTTTTAAGGTTTTGAGGTATGTCTGACGAGAAGATGTGTCGTAGCTTCCCGAACGCTGCCCAGCCGAGTTGAATCCGTCGATTGACCTCTCGGTCGAAGTTGGACTTACCTAGTCGGACTATTTGTCCCAGGTAAACATACTCGTCAACAACTTCGAGCTTAGTGCTCCCAACAACTACCGGCATAGGTGTGACATGGACATTAAACATGATCTTTGTTTTGTCCATGTTCATCTTAAGACCTATCCGTTGGGAGACACTATTGAGGTCATTGAGCATAGTGCTTAGGTCCTCCAGCGATTCTGCCATAAGGACTATATCGTCGGCAAATCGAAGGTGAGTGATGTATTCGCCATTGATGTTAATACCGCATCCTTTCCAGTCCAGAAGCTTGAAAACGTCTTCCAATGCAGCGGTGAAGAGTTTCGGGGATATAACATCACCCTGTCTTACACCTCTCTGCAATTGGATGGGTTTCGTACTCTGGTTCTGTACTCGGATAGCCATCGTAGCCCTACTGTACAAACACTTCAGCACTTCGATATACCGACAGTCAACTTGGCACCGCTGAAGGGACTGCAGCACCGCCCAAATTTCGACGGAATCAAAGGCTTTCTCATAGTCCACATACGCCAGACATAGTGGCAAATTGTACTCTTCGGACTTCTGTACAATTTGCCGTAGGGTATGTATGTGGTCTATGGTGCTAAAGCCCTTTCGGAAATTTTACTCGTACATTATGTAAAAAAAAAACATTGAAACACACGAAATGAGATCGCAATTGTATTGTATTATTGTCATAGGTATCTTTACACATGAATCATTTCATTGCAAATTCACTCTTGTCATGTCTTGCGAATCAGACATAAAGACGGGAAAAGACTCAAATAAATAAATCGTTAATATTTTAGGTTTAGTTTAATACACTTTATTAATTCTAAATGAGGATTTGAATAATACCTGCTATTAAAACGTAGTGATTATATTATACTTACTCTTTTCATACTACGTATATTGAGTATTCTCACTAGTAGTCTCAATTTTAGTAAAATACTTGGTGGTTTCGATAAATCTAACATATTTCAAATATTTGTTTGCTTAAAATATAAATATTTTCCATTTATGTTCAACTTACTTACACACATATTCTTCCTTGTTACTAAATGTGGTTTATTGAGAGGTCTTTGTCACAAAATAAATCCAATATTAGTAATAACGTATGTACATAATATGTAAGAAATCTCTTTGGGCGGCGTTCGGTTTCACCAAATTTTGTCATAATCTTTCAAATTTTATACTTTACATTTTAGTCAATTTTTAATTAGATTAAGTTGACCTTAAACAAATGCTTAAATGCGTTAATTACCTACGTTTCTATAATATTGTTCAACAGGTGGAAGTGCGCGGACAAAAGTACTCGCGCCATATTCTGGTAGCAGACTATGTGTTGCCGAAGTTTCAGATGGACATGCAAATGCCTAAGGAGTTACTGTTCAGCGAAGGACGATTCACCATCAACGTTACTGCAAAGTATGAACTCACGTTTCTTGATCGATATATTTCGTTATATTTTAAGTTGACGTGGCCGTGTAAGAATATCCACTACACATATCGTCCAGTGATTGTCGTATGAGGTGACAAAGGAAACTCAAACAGGAGCTGGGTAACAGCATGCAGCTGCTAACAACTCAATATAATAAGAAACTTCGGTAGACAACCCACCTGTCAAGCCTGGCAACTATGGCTAAAACTGTCGAATAATGTGGGTGTCTTCAAGGCAAGATTAAAAAAGTTTTTGTTAAACTAAGTAAGTGCGCCTTACCATCTACGGCTACGTCACCTTAACACCTTAACACCTTTTTGTACGTGGTAGAGCCGTGCTGCAGCTATAGCACGAATGGGTCGGCTCGACCGGGGATGTACCACGCTCTCACAGTGAAAATAAAATAGTAGATTAATGCTGCTGTGTTTCGTATGATGAGTGTAGAGAACCGGAGACGCTTTTTACTGGAAAAGAGGCATTCCATCTTAGTCCTCACGGCTGACAATGCATCATCATTTGATTCGCAAACGAGGATAAATGTAGATGTCTATGGGCCACAGTACTCACTTACCATCAGGTGGACTGTGTGCTGGCTTATCACCCTTATCCTATAAAAAAACCATCTGGTGGGATAGTATTTAAGCAATGGCTTATATTAAAACAAGGCCTAAGTTTAGCAATGAACTTTAATAGCTTCTAATGGATGGATGGACAGATAAATAAAGTTATTATTATTTTGAAACGACAGGTTCTGCCAATTGAAATCGGAAAATTTAAATACCTATTTGACATTTAAAAATCTAAGACTAAGGTGCAACAATAACGTTCGGCCTTGGCTACGTTACTCAGTCATAATGTGTCACGATGTTTGTCACCGTAATATAGTATTTTAATTTTATCATCATAGTACTTATGCATGTTTATTTTCAATATATAATATTAATTTAGAAAAAACTTTAAACTTATTAATAATCAATTTCATACAACAACTCGTTTAGTACAGACTTAGGTAGATACCTATCTATCATACTTTCGCGTAGATAAATAATTTTCAGAAGTTATTTAATTGCATTATTTTTTCATTCTTCATTCTTAATTCTGTATTCATTTTACGTATTTCGTTCAAATCGAATAAGATTGCTTCGAGCATTTAAGGCACAATAATGTAATAGATTTTGTTTCATAATATTGAATCTTACAAAGTTATTACAGCGTCAAATTCAAAGCTATTGTAATACCTATGTCACGGCAAACCATGTTCCGTATTATTTTATTAAATATAAAACGCTAAATGTTTAGCGATTAGGTAGGTGTATTAAAATATCAGTATTATCTATCACTGTTGTCATTTTATGCTCAAAACCAGTGTTAATTTGTCAGAACCAGTTCCTCTCGATTACACACAAATTCAAGTTTGAAGGTATTTTCGTATTCTGCTTTAAATTCCAGCTGCCGCGATATGTATGGCCTTTCAACAAACCACGCTTATTTCTATAATATGGTTTATTGTGCTTATAATCTAATGTAATTAACAATATAAACACTAGATTCAAATTCTTTATCATATCTTACAAACAACTTCTTTCTTTATTCGGTTCATGATAAAGTAAATTTTCGGGTAGATTACAATTTTAAACCATCTTAGAACTACGAAAACTATTAAGTATAAAATAATTCTTCGACATATTGTTACTTTAATTCAATTACTTACTAACAGTTTCTATTTCACGAACTTTGACATGTACTTGAAAATAGCCCACTACTGAACATGGTGTATATATTATATTACGTAAACATCGTATAAATATTTGCACACCATATGTAGTGGTAGAATGTAAATGGACCATTAAATATAATTTAAGATCATACTTTATTGTATACCTACATTCTGGCAAAAAATGAATTTGATTTGATTTGATTTGCATGCAGTTATTGTATTTATTTAGATCTCAAACCAGGAAAAAATACATAGACAGAAAATAACGTACATTTCAAGTAACTAAAATCCGTAGTACCACTCATCGCTCTTCAGTTATGCCGCCACGTCTTACAGCAAATATGGGTTGCAAAAATTCAAATATGTCTTCTTGCCACGTAACAGTGTGTAAAATTAATTCCACATCAAAATCCAAATCAAAAACTATTTATCAGAAAAATTGTGTCGGATATATATTTGGCACAAGTATTTCAATAGCGCTAGTTACATTTTGTAAGATTTGATAAAACTATCGACTACGCTACATCTATGCATGTGAGTGAAGTCAACTCACAACTGCTGTGTGATGAGCTTGCAAACGATAAAAGTGAGATCTATTAATGTGGCGTCATTTAAATTTAAGATAATTATCAAAGATTATTTATTTTTTCGATTTTCCAAAAAATCCTTTATTTTTTCGGAAAACATACAGCCTAGATCACTCCCAGCATTACTCTATACATATAAATAAAATTGAAGTGTATGTCTCTAATATTGAAATAACTTCTTTTTTTATACGAGAGGGGGCAAACGAGCATGCGGCTCACCTGATGGTAAGTGACTACCGCCGCCCATGAACAACTGCAACACCAGGGGAATCGCAGATGCGTTGCCGGCATTTTAAAAAGGAGTAGGCTCTTTTCTTGAAGGTCCCTAAATCGTATCGGTTCGGAAAAATCGCTGGTGGTAATCGATTCCACAAGGAAGTTGTGCGAGGAAGAAAACTTCTTCTGAATCGCACAGTAGTGGACCACCAATCATCCAGATGGTATGGATGGTATCGCGAGTTTTGTCGCGATGTGCGATGGTGAAATTGGGTGGCTGGAATTAGTCCGAACAATTCCTCAGAGCACTTCCCGTGATAGAAGCGATAAAATACGCAAAGAGATTCAACATCTCTACGCAGTGCCAATGAGTCAAGCCGATCGGAAAGAACTCCGTCGTCGACGATTCGAACCGCTCTGCGCTGGATGCGATCAAGTGGAAGGAGTTGGCACTGGGGAGCCCTTGCCCAGAAATGGGAACAGTATTCCATGTGAGGCCGAACCTGCGCCTTGTAAAGTTGCAGGCGATGTGCCGGCATGAAATACTGTCCCGCTCTGCTGAGCACACCAAGCTTTTTAGAGGCCAATTTGGCCTTCTCTTCCAAGTGACCACGACTGCACGACACTCGATATGTCGACACCAAGGATCCCGACACTGGCTGAGGCAACAAGGGGAGTGCCTTGAAACTGAGGAGATACGACAAAGGGGTTCTTTTTAGCGATAAACGCGTAAACTTGTGTCTTCTAGGGATTGAACTGGACTAGATTTAGTCGACCCCAGTCTGAGACTTTGTTCAACAAAGTCTCTACTTCAGACACAAGTTTGTTCCGGTACTCGGCGACGTTTTCCCGAGAAATATTGCCACGGCCGGTGTATAAAGCATCACCAGTGCTGTCGTCCGCACAGCAATGAATGTTACTGGTTTGCAACATATCATTGATATGCAGAAGAAACAGCGTTGGTGATAGCACGCAGCCTTGTGGAACACCAGCGTTAATGGACTTGTAATCGGAGCATGCACCGTCTACTACGACCTTGATGCTCCGATCTGCAAGAAAACTGGTGATCCAATTGCACAATTTCTCGGGAAGACCATAGGAAGGGAGTTTCGAAAGAAGTGCTTTCTGCCAAACCCGATCGAAGGCCTTTGCTATGTCCAAGCTAACGACCAACGCCTCCCCCTTGGACTCCACTGCCTCCGCCCATCTATGAGTTAGGTAACCTAAAAGATCACCAGCTGAGCGACCTGGACGGAAACCGTACTGGCAGTCACTAATCAGCTGGTGATCCTCAAGGTACCGCATGAGCTGGCTGTTAATAATGATTTTCATTACTTTGGAGAACAAGGAGGTGATAGCAATAGGCCTGTAGTTGGACGGATCTAAGCAGTCGCCTTTTTTAGGGATCGGGTGCACCAAAGCTGTCTTCCATGAGTTCGGGACTACGCCAATGGAGTAGGAGTACCGGAAAAGACGCGTTAAAACCGGTGCCAACTCCAGAGCACACGTCTTCAGCACAATAAGTGGGACTCCATCAGGCCCACTCGATTTGTTGACGTCCAGGGAGAGGAGTGCTTTACGCACCGAGCGCTGTGTAAACAGCACTTCCTGCATGGAGCACTCACACCGCGGGATGGTCGGCGGTGTGTTCCCCCCGTCATCTAGAGTCGAGTTGGAAGCAAAAAGAGAACCTAGCAGATCTGCTTTCTCTTTTGCGTCATGGGCCAGTGGCTCGTCCGCCCTGTACAGAGATGGCTGACAGAAGTTCCCTTGGACAGCCTTGGCGAGAGACCAGAATGCACGTGTTCCCGAAGGGAGGCGAACTAGTTTCTCGCCAATTCTGCCGATGTGCTCTGACTTTGCCTTGGCAATGACACTTTTGAAGGACCTGGAGGCGGAATTATACTTCTTTTTAAGAGCGCTGGTATTTACATCCCGGGACGTTGATGCGTCGGCCCAGGTTCGGTAGCACTCCTGCTTATATTGTGATGCAATTTTGCAGGAGTGACCAAACCATGGCTGATTTCTGCCTCCGATAGGCAACACAGATGATGGAATAAATAATTCCATTCCCTGAAGTACCACATCAGCGACAGAATCAGCAACAACGTTGGGATCATCCGGCGCGAATCAAACCCGCCCCCCCAAGGGTAGTATGCAAAACAAGACCGCATCCCGTCCCAATCGGCCGACCTATAGTGCCAAACACGGCGGCAGGCTGCAGATCGCAATTGCGATTGGAGCGTGAGTGGCACCGTACTCCGGATCAAACAATGGTCCGAAGAGCCCAGAGGGGCATCGACGGAGACCTGATATCCGTCCGGATAAGAGGTCAGCAGAAGGTCCAACAGGGAAAGTACATGATCCTCCACATCTGGGATCCGTGTAGGCGAAGTAACCAGTTGTGTCAGACCATATGCCAAGACAAAGTCATAGACAGATCTCCTCGCATGATCGGTTAAGCGTAAACACATTCGGCGTGGTGGGCGTTAAAATCGCCAAGAATCACGATCTCTGCGGATGGGACCTGTTGTAGCACGGAGTCTGCAGCCATTTGGACGTGGTCTATGAGTCGGTGTTTCGGCATTACCGCTATGGGACCTATAGAGGCACCCGTAGACGCGGGGATGGTCGTCGCTGTCTACGCGTAGCCATAGGATGGACAGGTCTTTACCTTCAAGACTGCCGAGGCGTCCAAAACAGATATCCTCTCTGACGTACACGCAAACTCCAGCCCGGGGCAGAAACGAGTGTTCTAATTTGTACCCCGGGTAGGAGAGATACGAAGTATCAGCCGGAGAGGACACCTGTGTCTCGGTTAGAAAGAGCGAGGCCGGCTTAGCTATCTCCAGATGGTAGTGGACGGCGTTAAGGTTTGAATGTAGTCCCCTGATATTGCAGAAATCCCCGGAAAGGGTGGCAGGGGTTGCCTTTGTCTTCTTGCTCCGCTTGCTCCGAGCAGGTTTCGTCTTGAGCGGAATTTCACCCCCCCCCCCCCAATACGCGGGGTAGCCTGAGCACCCACGCCCAGGAGTGGAGTAGTTTAGTCGTGGATGCTCAGCGAGGGATTCTCCAGGGGTGCTGGTACCCTCCTGGGGTAGTCTTCTGTTCAATTCCGCTACTATGTTGATGGGGGGGGGGGGGAATTGGGCCTCCGGTCACCTGCACTCACCAAAGGGAACGCAGAGGTAAACCTCTACTTCACGCTGGTATTCTGTGAGGTCGTGGTACCACCCCGGTCCGAGTCGGCCCATCAGTGCGACAGCAGAAGCAGCCGCGTGGCTCTACCACTGTTAAATAACTGGTTTCTAGTTAACTCAGATGGTTATTTGACTATACCTAGTCAGGTCATAAATTCTGTCACATGTTTAATATAAAATAATTGAAACAAGTTTATTCATTATGTAACCATTTATATACCAAAATGAACTTAACAAAACATAGATTCTTATGGCACTAAAGTTTATTCAAAATGACCTCCGTGATTTTGAATACAGGCCTTCAATCTGCGCGGCCAGTCGTCTATCGCAGCATGAACGACGTCCATGTTAATATCGGCGGCTGCCTTAATCAAGGATGTCTTGAGTGACTCCAAATTGGGATGAGGCTTTGAGTACGCCTTTTCCTTCAAGTGTTGCCATATCTTGTAATCTAACGGATTCAAATCTGGACTGGAGGAGGGCCAGTCTTCGTGCCGGATGAAGTCGATTTCACGCGCCACCAGCCAGTCTTGTGTGCTCTTCCCTCTATGAGCTGGCGCCGAATCTTGTTGGAATACCCAGTGCCTGTTATTGAACATGGTATGAGAAACAGGTTCCACAAGGTTCGTCAGGACTGTATTTTGATACACAACTGCATTCGTTTTTACACCTTTCTCACAAAAATGTACCTCTGTTAAGCCCCAATAAGAAACTCCCAACCATACCATGAGCGAGGATGGAAAATGACCTCGTTGGACACGCGGAATACGGTTGCTCGCTTCTTCACTACTGTTTGCGTACACCTTATCATTTTGTTTGTTGAAGCTCTCTTCTACGGTAAAAATTTTTTCATTCGAAAAAAGAATTTCCCGATATTTTTTTCCCGCGTACCGCTTCAACAAAGCGCGGCATCTCTTCAGTCTCAGGTCCATGAGACGAGCATTCAAACGATATCCTGTTTTTCTTCGATATGCCCAAAGCCCTAAGTCTTCATTTCTTTTCACCGGGGTTCTGCTTAACCCCATCTGAAGGGCCAATAGTTTCTGCTTACGTTTGGGATTTCTTTGAATTCGCGCTTTCACAGCTTTTATCACTGCTGGAATCCTAACAGACCGAGGGCGGCCACTTCTTGACCTGTCATCTACACTAGAGTCTTCATTGTATCGTTTGATGGTACGATAAACGAATCTTTTGGTTATATTCAAATTTTTCAGTATGTCAAAAATTTGAATTGGCGCGTAACCGCAACGATGCAACGCAATAACTGCAACACGGTCTTCTTTAAGCGTCCACTCCATATTTAAAAATGAGTAAAATTCTAAAAAGTATACAGTTCTATTTTCATGAACAATTCGAAATTCGAATTCAATAAACTTTTTTGTGGCCAGCATTCTAAAAGAAAAGTTTTACTGTGTGACAGTACTTATGACCTGACTGTGTATTATAACCCAAAAAACTTGAAGATTCTTGTGTGAAAAAATTAACTCGAAAAGTTCATAATGTAACTCTACATAAATAGATCCTATCCAGGCGAGGCCGGGGTGGATCGCTAGATATGATTAATTGTAAAAATTTAAAAATTTTGTCACGCTGACTATCAATTCATGCGGTCAGTAAAGTGCCTGTGTAATATTTTCTTAGACGCCATCTACTTCGTTTAAGAAAACATTACACTTATTCTACTTGGAATCTGCAGATTACAAGTAGAATACGTGTAATAATATTGAAATAATTAGATAAGTTTTAGATTTTTTATTGTGAAGAGAATACTCGGTGCTCGCACATAAAAGTTGGTCGTTCCAGTTCGTACTTGACGGCGTTTTTTGTTAGTATGATATTAGATTCCAAGTAGAATAAACCTAGCAAGCTAACAGCATAGCAAAGTGGCGAAGCAATCAGCTTTGTAGCGGTTTCTAACGGTTGCCGTTGAGCAATCAGTTTCAAAATAGGAGGTTCAGATGCCTGGGTGATCAGTAATCGATTGCTGAAAACAGAATTTGAAAATTCGAAACCGTTCTCGAGATAATCGTGGGACAGACGGACAGACGGACGGACAGACGGACAGACGGACAGACATCGTGAAATCAATAAGTGACTTCGCAAGCTTCGCCACTTAATAAGTGTATATTATATACACTTATTAAGTGGCGAAGCTTGCTATTTTTGTTAGTATGTTATTAGATTCCAAGTAGAATAAGTGTAATAATATTGAAATAATTAGCTAAGTTTTAGATTTTTTTAATATGTTGGGAACACTCGGTGCTCGCATATAAAAATTGGTCGTTCCAGTCCGTACTTGACGGCGTTTTTTGTTAACATGTTATTTAGATAAAACTTAATTCAATATCATTAATAACTAACAAATGTATTAATTACAGGCACTTCAATGGCCTGCCGGTTCAAGGAGAACTAACAATTTCCGCTAATGCCGTCTTCTTCTCCGGACTGCTTCAGCCAGTATTTTCTTCACCTGCTAGGAAAGTGGTTGAATTCAACGGCCACGCCGATGTAACATTCGATCTTAAAACAGATCTCGATCTCGCTGAGGATGCAGCACGACCTTTAGTGATTGAAGCAGTGCTGGAGGAAAAAGATACATTAATACGACAAAATATTTCTTCGAGAATACTTCTTTTGAGAACGCCATATAGGCTAAGGGTTACCGCACCAGAATATTTTAAGCCTCAATTACCATACATCGTTCAGGTAAACTATAATATCAGATGTTCGTGAGATAAGAATTATCCAAAGTACCAATTAATAAAAAAAAACATAATTATTTAACACAGATCGAAGTGGTAAACTCTACGGGGCATATAATCGACGCGGATGAAGACGTGATTGTAGAGCGGCTGTGGGATAGCGGCGCCCCCGCCAACAAAACGACAGTTCCCTTCAACAAGGGCCTAGCTCTCTACACTACAACACCCGATGTCGCTCACAGTAACTCTACCATGAATTTGGTGGTAAGGATATATTTTTGACTATAAGATCAATAATATCCCTAATTAAATTAAATGAATAATAACTAGGTAATAGGATTTAGTAGCAATCATCTACATAGTGTGTGGCAATATACCAATATACAAAATATGCAGACCTTGTCTATCAAAAAGTTTAAAATATTTACTGAGCAAAAATTGTTTAGAGGGTGATCAATATTGAATAAAAATTATTATTCTTCGCGTATTATAATCACTTCACTACGTGTTCTTGCCGTATGATGAACGAGACGCTGGCGACCGACTATGGCAGGAAATCTATTTAAAAACGCTTAACATGAATTTCCCGGACGAAACGTGAAACAACATTACCGGGAGGGTTTTGGCTCTGCACTCACCAGCCCATCTGCACAACGTGGTGAATGTGGGCAAATCTTTTCAGTAATTTATGCCAGCTGGTGGGTTATAATCCGTTGATGACTCGCCTTCTAAGTATTACTTAAAAGCGTGCTTATTACGTAGGTAGCCTGCTGTACCAAATTTTGTACATGTTTGCCGCTGTTCCTCAACGACGATCTGGGTTGATAACAGCCCAAGTTCCAGAAATAATATAATAGTCACACACAGTCATTCATGGTTAATAAACAAACATTTTAACAGTGGTAGAGCCACGCGGCAGCTTTTGCTGTCACACGGATGGGCCGGCTCGAACCGGGGTGGTACCACGACCTCACAGAAAACCAGCGTGAAGTAGAGGTTTACCTCTGCGTTTCGCTTGGTGAGTGCAGGTGACTGGAGGCCCTTTTTACTGGAAATGAGGCATTCCATCTTAGTCCTCACGGGTGACAACGTATCTACATTTTGACTTGTGATTGAGGATAGATGTAGATGTCTATGGGCCGCAGCAACCACTTACCATCAGGTGGACTGTGTGCTCGTTTGTCACCCTTATCCTATTAAAAAAAAAAAACATGGAAAAGGTAAAAAAGGTATTCAGTTATTAAATATAACTGAATAGGTACCTTTTTTACCTTTTCAACTTGAGTATGTAAATATTGGAAACGCCTTGTGAGTTTATCGTAAGCTTCATGAACTTATCGTCAGGCAAGGACTTAGTTTGGAAGGGTTCTGAGATTTAATTTTCTCGCTACGCCATTCTTTTATCTCAATCTAAGATTTCAGTAAGAAGTATTCTATTAGATAGACCCTTCCCCTAGATACGCGCGTTTTTTGTCAGTGTGTCTAGTACTATTTCCAATTAAATGGTTGCACTAAGCGTAAATTAGACAGTTTCTGGTCTTGATACGCTGAATGATACCGTTACCGTTACAGCTTATTAAAGTCCACTGCAGGACATAGGCCTCCCCATACATTGCCTTATAGGGGGGGGGGGGGGGATATTTGCCATAGTTACTACGCCTAGCAAGCAGGTTGGCAACCGCAGTTTTTATTTTTAGTCCTTATTAGGAAGCTGCTGCCCATCTCCTGATTTGTTTCCCTCTGTCGCCACTTACGACACCCACGGGATGATACCACAGGATTGTGGATATTCTTACACCGCCACTACACGGCTTTTTTTCTGTTTAAGGCGTAGCGTAATTCTGCACGCATAAAGATATTACGCCTTAAATGCAACTTAGCTTGTTTAGTTTTTTGTTTAGATAAAGTACAAGGCGGTGACGGAGCGCGTCGTGAACGTGGTGAGCGGGTCGGGTGGGCAGCAACTGACCGTGCAACTGCTCGCAAACGAGCCGCAAGCGGATGAGATCCGCGCGCGCATCTCCGCCACCGAGCCCATGGACCTGCTGCACTACGCACTGGTGGCGCGCGGGGACATTCTCTACGCACGCACACTCGAGGTAAACCTTTGTTTAATTAAAACATATATAATTGCGTATTAACGTGTAAGTATTATTTCACCAAAAATCAGTCTTATAACAGCAACTTGTGAGCCCACCCTCACTAGCCCGTAAACAGTCCACTGGTGAACATAGGCAATTCCTGAAGAAGGGAAAATATGGCGGAATCGGTGATTAAGTTTAGATTTCTCATATGATTAACGCTGATTCATGTCCCCGGTCGGTGTATAACAATATTTCGTACCACATGGGCGTGTTGTCTCCTCTACTGTTTGCAATTTTCAATAACTCTATAACTCATAATTTGTCCTTTTCCTACCACTTTCTCTAAATCTCCAAAAATATAATAAATAAAAAATCTCACAATTGTTATTTACGACATATCAATCATCTCTTAAGATTTGTGTAAAGCAGTTGACACTATTAACGCTGATCTGACTTGTATTTCGAACTGGAGTAAACGTTTTGGTTTAACGATTAATCCTAAGAAAACTCAGGCCATTGTCATCGGTAGTTCTAGATAAAAAAAAGTTGACTAGTCTTCCCTACCTCCTATTTTACTAAACTGCACTCAAATTCCTTACAGTAACAAGGTTAAAAACCAGGTGTTTTATCGCGACTCTTATATGTCTTGGACCTCACAGGTTTAAAAAAAACTGTTTGCTGCCTTAAGCTGTTTACGTAGATTACGTAATTTTCTTCCCACAGTAATTAAAGTTACGCTCGCCCGGTCTCTACTTCTGCCTATCCTTGACTATGCTGATATTTGCTATCTTGACATTACCGAGGACGAGGAGCAGCTTAATAAGCTTGAACGCATTCTAAATTTATGTATTAGATTTATATTTGGGCTTCGCAAATATGATTATATCTCTGAATTTCGCAAACAGCTCAAATGGCTCTTGATTCGCCTTCGCAGGAATACTCACATTATCTCCGCTTTGTATGGCATGCTGTTTAATCCTTCCACTTCTCATTATTTAAAAGACCGTTTCCAGTATCTTTCCCTTACCCATAATTGGTTCCTTCGATCCTCTGTCAATCTTTCTCTCTCTACTCCTTTGCACTCTTCCTCCTTTTTTAAGAAATCCTTTACTGTAACTGCTGTACGTTTGTGGAACTCTTTACCTCTCCACATTCTTCGTGCTCAATCTCTTCATTCTTTCAAAAGTCTTATTAAATCGTATTACTTAGAACGCTATTAGATAAATTACCTTTCCTTTTTCGTATTCTTTTCATTTAATCTATTATATGATATCATGCATAATCTTCACATCTCTTTATTTATATGTATTTTCTTATTTTAATTTTGTACGGCCCTCTCTATTTTTTAACTATTCTTTTCTCTACGCTAAAATTTTCTGGAAGAGATCACTTTCAGAGTGATAAGACGTACAGTTAAATGTAAAGGTTAAACAGGCGCAGTTATTTTGTATTTTGGTGTACAATAAAGAATAAATAAATAAATATTTATACCATTTTATATTATAAATTATCAGAGATAGTAATGGTATCATCTATAATAATTTCAATTTTCTAAATTGTCTTATACGAACTCCTCGAAATGAGATGAGATGATAATTCTCTAATTTCGCCACCTCACGAGTGAGTAGGCTTTTGTTACCAAAAGCCTACTCATTCTTGCCTTGAAGACATACTGTATTCGGATTGTACTCGCTGTACAAACAAGGGTGCACACGGGGAGGTGCGACGTGTGGAGTGGGCGGAGGCGTCGCATTCCGATAAGTCTCATGTTATTGTGCACGCGTAATATATGTACGTGTATGGTGTGCACTATGACGGTGTTATTGATCGCTCGAATTGATTTTTGAGCTGGTCTTCTTCATCAGTCCCCAAAAGTCCACCTCAGGTTTAGACATAGGCCTTTTCCGTTGTAGAGAGAATTTACTTCAATTTAATGGCGATTACGTTACCAGACGTTTCGCACGTTATACGCTGCTGCCCCTGCCCCATAGCCGGGGCTATTTTAATCTGGAGTAAATTTTGGAATTTCGTCATCTTTTTTATTTTAAGTTTTTATTTACCTTAAATTAAAAATAACTGATAGAAAGTCAATCGAGTTTCCCATAACCATAAAGGAAGGGCAAAATAAGGAACCTTAAGTAAAATCTAAAATTGTGTGTATAAATTTATGTACACACGTACGAAGTGAAACTTCTTTACGACATATCATTCTTCTTTTATTTCATATTTTACATAAGTAGGTTAAATACTAGTACGTGAGGGTAATATGGTCATCCGGTTAATATGGTCACTTTCTTATAACTCAAAAACTACAGCCTTATTTGCATAGAGTGTTTTGTGAATTGTGATACGATAGCTCTTCATCAGTCATTCAAGTAATAAAGAGTCAAAAGGATGCCGCTTTATCGGCGCCATTTTTACATTTGATATTACAGTAAATATTTTAGTCGATTTTAGTATGGGCTAGTGTAGTTAGTTTTTTTAAGATGATTTTTCAGTGTTCCTGATTTTTTTGTTTTTAATACCGTTATTTCTATTACGTTGATAAAGAAGTTTCACTTCTAAAAAAACCATGGTATAATTCTCACGTTTGATTGGTGGTGTGGTTGCGTGGCGCAGCTGAGTCCGGCGCGGCGTAGCGTGGACGTGAGCGTAGCGGCGCGCGGCGCAGCGCCGGGCGGCGTGCTGCTGGCCTGGAGCCCGCGCCTCGCCGCCGCGCGCCCGCTGCTCGCCGCCGCGCTCTACGTGCCGCGCCCGCCCGCACACATGCTGCACAACCAGGTACCTTACCCTACACTCACTCCACTACTACCTGCATCACATTTCACATCATCAAATTGCTATATCTTCTAACAGTTTAAAAAATAACTTTATTGAATGGTAGTGAAAGTTAGGTAGAAGAAGCACGAGAGTAGAGTAATTGCTGTAAAAATGCGGTCGTTGTCATAAGTTAGCGCTGAATCTGAACGACGGGCTGAGAAATAGTGTGATAAGAAAAAAAGTGTGGTTTGGAAGATGATATTGTACCAGGATTAAGAATGCTTCGGTGATTTGGTCAAGTAGAAAGAATGATTGAGGAAAGAGTGACAGAGCAAATTTATTTTACAGAAGTGAACGGCAGAATTGGCAAGGGACGTCCTAAACAGAAGGTTATCGATCAAATTGGTAATATATTGAAGATGGATTAAATTAATCGACGAGCATGTATGCGTAGGCAAAAATGTGAGAGTGTATGTACCTATGTAGTTTGAAAAATAGTTGTTATTTATTTGTACATTCGTGCTTGACTTTTCGAAAACTTTGGTAAAGGTTGATTTTGTTGTGTTTGAGGTGTCGATGACGACGGCGGCGACGATGTCGGGAGTGTACCGACCCAACGGCATGGTGGAGGTGCGCGTGGGCGGCGCGGGCGGCGCGCGCGTGGCGCTGCTGGGCGCCGACGCGCTCGCGCACGCCGCCGGCCTCACCGCCCCCGCCGGCGTCGGCCTCGACCTGCACACGGTCAGTGCTACCTCATTATACAATGCTATATTTTAATACAGTTGTTCAAAAAGTGGTGTATTGCAGGGACGTATAGCGTTCGGGATGTGGGCTATTACATACTCGTGCTTTTTCTTTAGCTTTTCCGAACTCGTGCGTTCTCTTTCCGAACTGTCAAAATAATGTCTATTAAAAAGAAAAAACCAACTACAAAGTTTCTACTAAAAATAATTCATAGAAGTTTTTATGATTCATGCAAATATTTCTAAACAGAAGCTACTAATTTGTTTCAATATCAGATTTAATGATTTGAATCAATGAGTTATGTTAGGTTTCATTTCATTTCATCTCATTAAATTTAATTTTCATTTCATATCAATAAAAAAATTCTACTGAAGACTTGGCTGTGTGGGCATAGTTCCCTTTGCCTATCCAAAATGGGTGAAGAAAACAAAAAAAACCTCTGCTTATATTCTTTTACAGTTGGCGCCATTTTCCAAAAATGTTATTTTTTAAATTGCTTCACTTTTTCGCAACTGTATTAAAAATAGTTGTTCAGTACACGTGCGGAACCGTCCTTGCAACTTGTTCCGACTGTCAACCCTCACCTTCGGGTGCGCCTCGGCTCGAATCGGTGCGAATATCAAGAAAATTCCATAAAAATAAAAATCCAGGGTATCTTTTTGAGATTTATCTCTCTCTCTCTCTCTCTCTCTCTCTCTCTCTATCTATCTCTATCTCTCTCTCACTCACTCACCCAAAGCACACACACACACACACACTCATTTGATTGGTAGGTACATATTAAGTCTCCTATTTATAAACAAACCCTTATATACCTTATATACGCGTCAAGCGTTATAACTATCAAGTATTAACATTACTTTCCATTACCAGATTGAACGCGAAGTGGAAAGCTTCAGTGGTATCAAGCACTCGGTGTTCAAGAATGAAGAAAATTTGCCAAGCTTAGGTTTAGATTTAAGTGGACGCACTCCAGCAGATGTGTTTAAGGTAAACACCTCCTCGCATGTTTAAAAATTATTACATGTTGTAATTAAAGTAAAATCAAAATTGCTACAACTATTCGTCTGAGTCGAAAAAAATGTTAAAAAAGTGATTACTTTCAGAATGCTGGTCTTGTGGTATTAACTGATGGTGTTGTGGAGGGAAATGATCCTCAAGGTATTCTTTTACTTTTACTTTTTTTTTTAGATAGTTAAGTAATGAATATGTCTACCACATAATATTCTGTGGTCAAACAGTCGCGTAGAGATTATCTGACCACAGAATATAATAGGATATAGATTGTCGCCAAAGAATTTTAAAATATCGCCAATAAATAACTACCTACTGACATACTTATTTATAATAAAAATAATGTGTTCTTCTTGGTGCAGATAAAAGTGTAATACAGCTCGCATAATAAACAAACTTAAAAATTGAATGAATTACGATCAAATTTGGAGCACTAGTCGAGTACTTATTATTCGGTCGCACGGTAGGCTCCGGTGCTGGAGAGGCGGGGGAGGCGGGGGAGGCGGTGGAGACGGGCACGCGCGCGCCGCTGGCCGGGCCGTACGCGTTCAGCCGGCTGCCCGCGCCGCCCGCGCCGCGCTTCTACCTCACCGCCGCGCCGCACCGCACCTGGCTCTTCGCCAACCTCTCGCTCGGGTCAGTCCTGGAGATTTCACTGCCATGCCCACCACTTTACACTACAATGAGCGCTAGTCACCACTTTGATTACCTTATTTGTGTGTTTTGCAATTATCTATTGGCAGTCTTTTCCAATTAATTAAATTTAGAATTTAACCAGGTGTAAAGCAGCCTTAAGAGTGTCAATAAAACACTCAGCCCACCTGATAGTAAATGGCTGCTGTAGTTATAAACACCTTCAACTACCCTCGATTTAGAATCAAGTAGAAGATACGTGTCATACTAATTACCACTTTGTCTACTACATATTCAAATATCACGTGAATATACTGATACAAAGGTATCGCGTATCGCTCTATTCGTTTCACTTATGTGATTCTGGTAGTTCTCTATACAGCAAATTACTCAAATAAAGGAAAATGGGATACTGGATTTTTTTTAAAGATTCCGATTAAAATTGTGAATTTGATGTTTAATGAAGAAGCAAGTTGAAAGCTTAAAACGGTAATTTAAAAAATCTGACTACGCAAAAAAATTTCTGAAAAAAGAAAAGTTTTTTTTTACCGACACGGCACACCAACACAGGAAACCGTAGTTGCTGTGTCCGGTAGCGGCAATCGGACTCAGTTGCCGTTTACTACTTCTGGTCACTTTTAACAATTCGTTGCTTGTTGTGTTGATTACATATCGAAATGGACGTCGTCGCTGTCAATATTTACAGGCAAATCAACCACGTCAATGTCAGCGCCGTACATTTGTAAGGAAATTCGCTTTGTGTTGCTTAGAATTAGAAGCTAGAAGCTTAGAAGTAGAGCTTAGAATTCGTCCAAACAAAGCGAGCAGGTAGTAAAGTAAAATTTTCAAGGGCGGCAAATGTACTTACCTAATAAAGACATGCAATGTTTAAAAAAAAACTATCTGCCAATAATTTTGTAATTTTGTAATGAAATGCCTACTTTTACACATTAACGGCTATAGCTCAGTAAGTAATGACATTAAGTACATGGTATGCTAATGTTTTAGAATCCTTATGATATAGGCAAACTTTTTAAATGGTTGGCCAAACAGAACCTATACGTTTTTTTTCACCACAGGTGCTCAAACTTAGCAGTTAAATAAAGTAAAAAATTTAAACTTATGCTTAGTGCCGTCTTGTAAAATACTACCCATAGTAGTTGAAAACTTTTAAGGGTAATTTAGAAACATCATTATTAAGGAACACATTAAAAGAAAAAAATCCGATCTAGGCATTAAACTGCGGACGTGATGACCACAAATGTAAGCAGAAGTACGAATTTTCGGAATTTTATAAAGCATGGCGTAGACCGCGAACCGTTCGGAATAGAATTTTTTTTAGGGAACCGAAATCATCGAAATTGGTTCACCCAGTAAAAAGTTATGAGGTAACACACATAAAAAACATACAGTCGAATTGAGTACCGGCTCCTTTTCGAAGTCGGTGGCAAAAATTCTTTAAATCGGCCTGGGCCCATGGCTACTGATATTATTTTGTTAATACTGATATTTTAAAAATATTTACAGACCTATGTTATTGTATAAGTGCCTATATTTTATTATAACTTGTAAGTGAAATTGTAACATGGATTTTAAAAAAAGAATCCAGAGAGATTTTTGGCCGATTCTTTTTTGAGGTCTTAATTTTGCGAACCGATGTAGGTTTTTATATCATAAACGCTTTAATCAAGCCTAAAGTGGATAAAAAGACTGACTGACAAAATGCTGCATTATCTAAAATGTACTGTCATTAATAACAAAAAAAATCTATCATACAAACCTTACAGTAATGATGGCAAAGGCACAAAGGAAGTGTGGTCACCAATGACACCAGGCGAGTGGACAATCGGAGCATTCTCGGTGCACCCGACTCTGGGGCTGGGTCTCGCTGCTCCTCAAACATTCACAACCAGCGTACCACTGTCTATAACTGCCGAGCTGCCGGAAACTCTGCAACGTGGAGAAATGTTAGCAGCCGTCATTATCCTGAAGAACTCACTATCGGAGGACGTAACGGTTGAAGTCACCTTCCACAACTCCGATCAGTATTTCGAATTCGAACCTTTGGAGAATAACGTTGATTCAACGAAAAGTAAGTCATTTTGATTTTGAGGAACATTTAGAACTAGTGTGTAATAAATTAGTATGATATCAAACTGATTTTAACCTGATGATGTGTATGTTACAGTCAAAATTCATAACCGGTCAAAACCACTTTAGACTGTAAAAAATCAGGCAAAAGTGGTTTTGACTAAGGATGTTTGTCAAAACCACTTTTATTTGATTTTTGTAGTCAATAGTAGTTTTGACTAAGGCCGTTGGTCAAATCCACTTTTAACTTTTTTTTGTTTTTTTTTTATAGGATAAGTGTGAAAAACGAGCACACAGTCACACCTGATGGTAAGTGGTTGCTGCGGCCCATAGACATCTACATCTATCCTCTATTATAAATCAAAACGCAGATGCGTTTTCACCCGTGAGGACTAGGATGGAATGCCTCATTTCCAGTAAAAAGGGCCTCCGGCCACCTGCACTCACCAAGCGAAACGCAGAGGTAAACCTCTACTTCACGCTAGTATTCTGTGAGGTCGTGGTACCACCCCGATTCGAGCCGGCCCATCCGTGCGACAGCAAGAGCTGCCGCCTGGCTCTACCACTGTTACCTGCATAAACTGCATAAATACTGGGTAATAGTTGATTTTGACCAAATTACATCGGTTAACCTTTTGAATTTTAGAAATTTAATATTATCTTTTACACGGCTTTAGGGTGGCCCAAAGGCCGCCCTCGCCGTAACATAACCTACTGTTACTGATATTGCGAGTTTTGACCGACAGTCTGAATTTTAAATCAGATAACATCAGTTTTGACTAAGAACCGTTGTTTAAAATCAACGGTTGACAACAAAAAATCAGTCAAAACTGTTTTTGACAAAGAGCATCGGTCAAAACCATTTTGTCTGATTTTTGCAGTCAAAAGTGGTTTTGACCCGTTACGAGTTTTGACTGTGACAATAAACTTTTGGAAAAGCAATGAAACTCTAGGATTATTCTTCAACGTAATTATTTTTCAACGTAATCGCCTTTTAAGCTAATGATTATGGCTAAAAGTCGAGGTGCCGGCTAGAACTAGGTGTGATTGGTTAAACTTAAGTGTATCATTTATAATTTATAAATTAGATAAATGTCTGCGGTTTTGGGGTGGTCGATCGGCCACCCCAACCGCACCTTAACCGCCTGTCGCTGATATTACTTGATACGTATATCCGTGTTTTTATAAATTTAGCAGTATACCTTTAGGTTTTACCTAAAGGTATACTGCTAAATTTATAAAAACCAGCCAAATATTTAACCAACTATTGCTGGCCGCACCTATTTCTATCCGGCTAGAACTATAGTAGTAGTAGCAGTAGGTAGCGGTTTTTGCCGGCGGGGCTTGTTGATCAACCTAGTATATATTTTATAGGGTTGCATTTTAACTGCTGAGGCAAATAGTCTACTTGAGAGTTTGCCTTGCGTATAGCTTTCGTGATTTACATGAAGTGGTTATTTGAATATAAAAATTGAATAAAAATTGTCCTGGAGCTTAAGTTTGAGTAACGGAGGTTGTTGTGGGGCAGAGATCGAGTTGTTCCGGCGCACGCGCGTGACGGTAGCGGGCGGCTCGGTGAGCAGCACCGCGTTCCTGGTGAGCGCGGTGCGCGCCGGCAGCGCGCCCGTCATCGTGGAGGCCGGCGGCGGTGGCCTGTCCGCCTCGCTCTTCCGCACCATCGACGTGCAGGTCAGCACTCACACCACCATGCGCCACAAAGCAGGCGCGGTCGCAGCCTGATATTTTGGAGGGGGTCACTAATAATGAAATATTTCGAGCAAATTAGACTCTATTGCACAATACACAATTTTATTGCACACATTATAAATCGAATGGAAGTCTTCTCGTTTGCGAATAAAATGCAGATGCGTTGTCAGGCGTGAAGACTAAGATGGAATGCCTTTTTTCCCAGTAAAACGGGTCTCCGGTTCACTATTCTGCTATTTTAAGCTGATATTCTGTGAGAGCGTGAGCCTTCCCCGGTCGAGACGACCCAATCGTGCTACAACTATACTACTAATATAGCTGTAGCATGGCTCCACCATGTATAATTTTTATATTTATATTTGGGTAGAGATCATCGTCGCAAACTTCGATTGTAGAAACCACACACTTAGGGAATTTTGTATCAGTATTTTCTTTCAGCCCTCATTTCCACTTTGTAATCCATAGCTAATACTCTATAACGAGAGTGGCAGCAGAAACATTCAAGAAATGGGAATAACATTCTGATACCTTCTTCACATTAAGAAGATCTTCTTCTGTATATTCAGATTTTGGCATAAAAGTACCTAATCCGAACAGGTTAATCGTATCTCCGAAATATTCCTCATTATTTCCTTGATAATCATCGCGAAGAGTCTGTCTGTAATTTTTTGAAGATTTTTTCAACGTAACGACATATACGATTTTGGAGGGGGTCATGTCCCCTGTGACCCTCCCCTTCAGACTGCGCCTGCCACAAAGACTATAAAACCAATCTCTTTGATGCTCCACGTCCCTCGCGCAATCTCAGCCTGCAGTATTTATTTATTTATTTCATAAGCACACATATACATATTGTGAGTGTGCTTATGAAATATTTGTAAACACTCCACACCATTTTTTTAAACATTAACACACCAGAGTTTTATTTAAAGACAGCATAAGAGTTGTGGAATATGTCGATGACAGGTATAGATCGAAATATTTCATTATATTTCGCACATATTCGAGCTATGGGAGCTTGCCTACCAAGATGCGTTATGTTTTTCGCAGTAAACGCAATCAGCTCTGGGGGGCATTGTAAACTAACTCTCAACGAACAAATTAACGATTTTAGAACGATATGCCGCCATTTTGTTAAAGAAAACAAAATTGCAGTAATGCTTTCTACAAAGTTTTTATGAAACCATGTTGGCAAACAAATTTATATTGCCCTTATACAAGATTATGTTCACTTGAAGACAAAGACTTAAAAAGCAGTTGCTATTATAGTATAGGGGTTATCTGAAGTTTGCCAGTTTAACAACGAAAGAAGGGTAAAGAAACCTCAGGATAACACTGTTTATAAATAAGTTCTATATGTTTAAGTCCATTTCGACAATAATCAGTTAAATGCTATTTTTTCAGAGCAATTTTTTTCTGAACTTAATTACACCAGCACCTATCCATTCCATCCATTACAGCCTGTAAAAGCCCACCGCTAAACATAGGCCTCCCAGATTTTGCCTTATTTGGCACTCTTGGCAAGCGTGTTGTCAACCGCAATTTTTTACTATTTTAAGCCGTTATTAGGAAGATGTTGCTGCCCATCACCTGTTTCCTGTCACCTCTTACGACACCCGCGGATATGGGGTAGTGGATATTTTTAATCCGACACTACACGGTCAACAACACCTATAATTAAGATCTTTTATTAGATTTTACATGTATTCAAACGTACTTCACTTTACAAAAGATTTTTTTTTATTTTTTCATTTAATATGTAAGTAAAAGCCGTGGTGTTTTTTTTTTAAATAATCATAAATTTTTTTAATGAAAAACAAAAGCCAGAGTTATTTTTGATTCATGCATGTATTTGAATAAATAATTATGATGCTATGAATAGATAGCGAAACTATTGTTAATTATTATTGTACACTGCAAAAATCAAAAAAAAATTTTGAAATCGCTGTTGAATATCTAAATTGCGAACTAACACTAGTTTTAATTGCAAATCTGGGAGTTATTTATAATAAAAAATTAAGTCTTTTATTTTTCATTTATTGTTGCATTGATTACAAGACGTTTCGTCAAAAATACCGCTTTTGGTAAGACACAATTCATCGCATAAATATGTTGATACGTCACTTTCGAAGTTTACTGGAGATTTTTTTCAGTAAGCTTCATAATATCCCAAAATGTCAAACAAGTGAAATTTTTGACACTTTTTGATATTAATTACTAAATTCCACCCTGAACGACATACAAACAAGAAAGTGAGTTAATAAAAACATGGTAAACAGAATACATTTTTAGCATTTTTATTCATTGTTATATTTAATACACAAAACCCCACTGTACTGTACCGGATTTTTATCGGAATTGTTAACTTGTTATACGTTACGTTAGAATAATAACGTAACGGCTGAATAAATGATTAGTGGGAGTCAGTTGTGGAGTGAAAGTATGTGGAAAACGGCGAAATGTTAAGCACTTTGATGCTGAGCAAAAGCTTGAATCAATGAGGTTGACGAGTAAAGTAAGGAATGTTGATCAGTCAAAAGTTCATAGATGAATATGAATTTTGCCATAGTTGCCACACATGCCAGGAGGGTTTGCAACCGCAATTTTTTTAATTGTTATGTGTTGTTATCAGCACTTTTTTAGGAGGATGAACTTATGTCCATTTCTTGTATCATTTCCCTTTGTCGCCTCAGGTTAACACCCACAGGATCATATGGGGTACTGGATTCTTACAGATACGCCTCCACAGCATAATCAGCAGGTCGATTTTCTAACTTCGTTGACATCAAAATAACAGTTACTTTGCATGGCATCATATTTTGTACAGTTTTTTCTATAAGCTCATAAAAAAAATACACTACAAGGTAAATATAATTTAAATGTCAATAAAGTTAGCGAATAGTGAATTAGGCGGAGGATTTTATATAGAAAAAGGGTGACAAACGAGCACACAGTCCACCTGATAGTAAGAGGATGTTGTGGCCCATAGAGATCCACATATTTATCCTCAATTAAAAGTCAAATTGCAGATGCGTTGTCAACCTTGAGGCCTAAGATGGAATGCCTTGTTTCCAGTAAAAAGGGTCTCCGGTTCTCTACACTCACCATACGAAACAATTCTATGAGAACGTGATCCTTCCCCGGTGGAGCCGACCCATTCGTGTTACAACTATAATATAGCTGGAGCGTGGGTCGTGTCGACGTGTATAAGGTGTTGTGGGTTGCAGGACGGGTACGAGGAGGAGTCGTGGTCGTGGATGGTGCTGGACGCGCGGCAAGGCGTGGCGCGCGGCAACGTGAGCGCGTGGGCGGCGGCGGGCACGCGCGCGCGCGGCGCCGCGCTGCTGGCGGCCGGCGACGTGCTGGCGCCCGCGCTGCAGGCCGCGCGCCGCTCCCCCGCCCCCGCGCCCGACGCCGCGCACGCGCTGCGCCCGCTCGCCGCCGCCTGCCTGCTGCTCGACTACCTGCAGGTCAGTCGCTCCCACACCCACAGCCGTCCCGCTCGCCGCCACTTACATACTCGGCTGCCTGCAGCTCAACGCCTTCAACCAGCAGTATAAACACCAACTACTGTATTTTTTCTATATAAAACTGAAGTGGCAAACGAACTCACAGTTTTCCTAATAGTAATTGACGTGGCTTCTGCAACCTAATTCAAACAAATAAGACTAAAAGAATGTGTCGTCCCCTCTGAGAACAAAAAGGAATACCTCACAGCTTGTAATTATGCTGGATCTCCATACCCTTCAGATCGGTACATTGCAGTGCAACACTGTTGATTTGGGGCAGAAATATATATATAAGTTTGGTATCGAACCAGATTGACTCCTAAGCATAAAATGAGTACTATTACGAGTACAGCACGTCTTTAATGGTAACAAAGCCAGTATAATTTGCTGTTTTTTTGTCCATTTTCTATCTATTTTAAACACCTTTACGATATCTACAGGGATATACGTTATATGGAAATATAATATTTATAAATACAAACTGTGAGGTATTTCACTTAGTTTTCGGGGGTAACAATGAAAACAAATGGTCTTTGTATGAAGTTTATTCCAGACGTTCGCGTGCTACATTACTTACCAGCAGGTGTGGGCTGTTAAGACTTTTGTAATAGAATAGAATAGAATAAAATAGTATCATTTTTATTCAATATAGATTACAATACATAATACTTATTGAAAGTCATTTTTTACTTGTACCACTGATTCCCAAAAAAGCCTCTGGCCCGGAAAAAAGCAGCATGAAACCCAGCGGGAAATTTAAAAAAAAAGCATAATTTACAATATAATATTTTATACAATTGTTATGAAAATATTTAGAAACAGCATGATAGTGATCACCTCCTTCCCAAGGGTTATTATCAGTCATGTACTCTTTAGTAGTATAATAAGTAATAACCCTTACTAGAGAATTTTTGCTAATAATAATAATTGCATAACCCCATAGCAAAATTCCATATGACATTATGCTATGGAAATAACTAAAATAAACTAATCTAGCTGTTTCAACACAAATAAGGTATCTAATATTTTTTACAGCATATGCTGTAGAACTAAGTTTGCTAGCTAGTTTAGATACATGAGGGCCCCATTGGATCTTCTCATTAACTGTAATTCCGAGAAAAACAGTGGATGCAACAAAGCCCAGCTCCTCCCCATTTAAAAGCACATTGGTATTCACCTGTTTAACATAAGGTGTAGTGAATTTATTACATTCCGTTTTATTACCGTTCAAAAGCAAATTATGAACGTTAAACCAGTGTACTACTTTTGATATAGTATTATTCACTACGTCATATTTCAAAAATTGCCTTTTAGTAGGAAAATCAACGAAGTATCATCAGCAAATAATACTATCATGGTTATTCCCTACCAAGTAAGGTGAGTCATTAATATAAACTAAGAACAGAAAGGGACCAAGAACTGAGCCCTGAGGAACACCAATAGATACTACCTATCCGGAAGAACTGTATCCATTAATAACAACTGTTTGCGTACTATTATTTAGATATAACTTCAACATTATACTCTAGACAAGCTATGCACAAATCAGTAGTATCCGCAAAGTTTCCAGTAGGTAGCATGTCACTGACTGAAGACTGTTAAAGTGAATTTCAAACTAAGCGTACGCATTATAATTTAAAATTAAAAATTTTGTACAGCCGACTTCAATATAAGTTATTTAAGAATAACTCAAAAACTATTGGTCTGACCTTGACCAAATTCATGTGGGACTACACGAAAACTATCAGCTTTCATATAATAAAAGAATCATCGAAATCGGTTCACCCAGTTCAGTTATGAGGTAACACACATAAAAAAAACATACAGTCGAATTGAGTACCGTCTCCTTTTTGGAAGTCGGCAGTAAACATACTTTTTGATGCTAGTTCTAGATTTATTACTTCATATTGTTGTATCACTGACTCGACCACTTATAAAATACTTAGAGTATTCAAATAAATATATAACCTTTGTGACTGCAGTACTATACAATACAATACCATATTCAGTTCATTGTTCATTTAATCATTGTTTGTTTACAAGTAATACAATTTTTAAATAAAATTTTATATAAATAAAATAAAGCATAACCTGGTGCAAGACTGGTGGTGGAATAGGAGAAAATTCATCACCCTATTCATGAGTGTCGTAATTTTCGACATACGAGTACATGGTCACTTAAACTGATCACTTGAACTGACGTGCATCCAAAAACTGACCGTGAGTGTGAAATTTTAAGTTGAATTTTGAAGCCAGTGAGTGGGGAAATCGTTTTGGGTTACATCCGTTTTAACAGATCTGTTAAACTGATCAGTCGAATTGATCAGTTTAACCTTAAAAACAACACGTTTTTAAGGTTTGAAGTACTCATGAAAGTCGGTTAACCATAAATGTTTTCCCTTGCAGGCAACGAATCAAGATGAAGTGTCGATAACCAATGAGCTGCGTGCACAAGCGGCGGCCGGTTACCAGCGACTGATGGCATTCCGCCGATCTGACGGCTCTTTTGCACAGGAAATCGACCCGGATGCCGAGGGCGACGTGTAGTAAGTACTATTTGTAAGTTTTTCCTACAACAATGTATGATAAAAACACTATATAACGTAAATATAGAAAGGATTCACAAAGCACGTATCTTAAACCAATTACACCTGCATCAATCGACTTCCTGCTTTTCTTACCAGGTCGTCACTCCATGCAGTGGGCGACCGTCCTTCGCTTGCCTGTACAAGTCTGCCATTTGAGAATCTTTTTACCCCATCGGTTGCCGGTTCTTCCAACTATATTATGGACGGTCTATTTCCACTTCAGCTTATTGATCCGTTGAGCAACATTATCTCTGGTTTTACTGCGAATATTTATCTAATTACAAAGTTTATTACGCAGAGAAACTCCGAGCTTAGCCCTCTTCATAGCTGCTTCATATCTTGAGCTTCCGCAAATACGGCCAGCAGGGAAAGACTACGTGTCAGATCCATATCCGTCCACAGCTTTGTAATTAGTAAAATAACTATTCTATTATTGGTAATTATTTTGCTTATTTTATTACAATTTATATTGGTAATTAAGTTCCGTTACATGTCGTTCGATCGTTGGTGTTTTTATGTGTTTATTCAGGATTTTTTGTGGTAGCAGCGCAAGATTATTCATCACCCCATTTCTTTCCGTGGATGCCGTAAGGGCGACTATGGTAAATTGTAAAAAAATGTATGGTTTCGGAAAAATGAGTGGTACAAGCTTCCAGTTTTTCCAAACGTAAAATATCAAGAATATGTGATGCGTTAAAGGTGCGAGAGATTGGTAGTGCTATTTACACTTTTCTAGGCGTGTCGATTGTAGCAAATCCTTCTTATAATAGGGGAAGTAATGGATTGTTACGCATCAGCTAGTAGCAAAAACAACGGGGTGCAACCATTGAATGTGAAGTGCAGTGCCTTGACGTAACTATAAGTTACCTAATCGTTGCATATTGTTATGTGGGTATTAGATAGTAGTCCTTTTTACCTAGGATTCCATCTAATTCGGTACCACCCTCTTTTCTATATCCGCCGCCAAATAGCAGTGCGTACACTGCTGTTTTCGGGTGTAAAGGGTATAGAGAACTAGAACAAATAGACTGCGAGACATCCTATTTTAGTCCTTCTAGGTGACAACGCATCTGTAGCCTTCCATGGATTGCAGTAGGGCCACTTTCCATCAGGTGGCCATTTCGTCTTATAAAAAAGCAGTGCTTGTGTGAGGTGTGGTGTTTGTTGCCGTGTGCAGCATGACGTCGGTGTCGGGGCGGTGGACGGGGCGGTGCGCGCGGCACGTGGCGGCGGCGCCGGTGGGGGCGCGCGCGGCGCAGTGGCTGGCGCGCGCGCAGCAGCCCGACGGCTCGTGGGCCGCGCCGCCGCGCGCCGCGCGCAACCACCCGCACGCGCAGGCGCCGCTGCCGCTCGCCGCGCACGCGCTCATCGCGCTGCTCGACAATAAGGTACCGAACTGCGACTACCTACAGGCACACCTTGCCGCATTAAAGTGCTGCACGCCGCTGCATGACACATGGCCTTATAATATTTTTTTCAAACAGTTCTAGTAACTCCATGAACATTACTTATACTCCCGTTAACCATTTCAGTAAGCTAAATGTAACTGTGTCATCAGTGCTTCACGGCACAGTAGTCGAATGGTGGATTCAACCTCACAACCAATTACTTCTATCTAATGGGCGAGCTCGACGGCCTTCATACATTGCGTACTAGAAACAGGACACTGCCTGTTGCGCTTTGCGCTCTCTGTCACACTTACGGCAGAAAGTGCAAAGAACAACAGGTGGCGTCCTGTTTACCCATTTTATTGCACCACGGGCAGCGAGTGTTTAACATTAGAATAGTAGTGTACATAAAAAAAGGCGTTGCCCAGGACTAGCTGTGAGTTTGTATTACTTGTATTATTTATATTGCATGGTACATGTCACAATAGAGCGCCGCATCATAGTTGTCTCCAAGAGATTATTTTGAAGTGCAACGTGCAATCCGCAGTGTGACATCGCATACGGCGCGTCGCGTCATCAATTATTTTCTTCTTTATGTTTCCCTTTTACAATTAGTTCTTCTTCTGCACACGACAAATAACTGATAACGAAACCCTTTTCGCTATTAATCTTTGTACGTTGCTCGTACGCAAATAGACGTGGTAGAGCCATGCTGCAGCTATATTATGGTTGTAGCACGAATGGGTCGACTTGACCGGGGAAGGACCACGCTCTCACAGAATACCAGCGTAAAATAGCAGCTTAACGCTGCTGTGTTTCGTATGGTGAGTGTAGAGAACTGGATACCCTTTTTACTGGAAACGAGATATTCCATCTTATTCCTCATGGGTGACAACACATCTGCATTTTAATTCTTAATCGAATATAGATGTAGATGTCTATGGGCCACAGCAACCACTTACCATCAGGTGGACTGTGTGCTTGTTTGTTATCAATATCCTATAAAAAAAAACTGTCAGACTCTAGCATTGCTATAAACCACCGTCACAACAAAGTAACTGTGTGTGTGTGTGTGTGTGTGTGTGTGTATGTGTGTGAATACGACCTCAATTGGTCAAGTCATTACACGAATATTAGCACCAACGATTGTATATACAATAGATATGTATTGTGTAGTAACTTATATAGAAAGAAATCACTAAATTAACTCGTAAACTGATTTCTATGATGTTATAAATGTCAAAAATAATATGTACTATACAGGGAAGCGACGTTCTGTACAAAGACGAGATAAACAAGGCAGTGGACTACATAGCACGAGGTCTTTCTCCCGATTTGGAACCTTACGCACTGTCCGTTATAGCTTATGCTCTTGCGGCAGTTCGACACCCGCAGGCTACACAGGCCTTGCAGATGATGGACAGATATGTTAATTCCACCGGTGAGTACATTTGCTACATGAATGTAAATAATTATAATTATACGTCAGTTCCAAAAATTAATCATAAAGTAATATTTTTCTTTAGATATCATTGAATCTTTTGCTGGACATAAACCTCTCCCCGCATTACCATCGCAAGGAAATTGGCGATCGCCGTACTAGATGTGACACACTGTTGATGGTGCTTCCCGTGACAGTATGGGTTTTACATGTCACATATTCGAGATGGTCATACGATTTGTTTCTTTGTGACTTTTTTAAATTACTGATTAAGACTCGTAGAATGAGTATTGGAACGAGTGGAAGTTTCCAGTTCAACCATCAACATTTTTTTCACGCGGCTGGAACGCGCGCCAATGTTCGACTTCTTGGAGCGTATAATCGATATCGAATCGGCTTTACCATGCATTTTGAATTTAAAAGATAAAAAGGCAGAATTATTGAGATTGTTTTAATTAAGAGGATACCTCGAAAATAAATCGTAGTTTTAGGGGCGTGGCTTAGCTCTTTGTCGGTGAAGCTCATCGATCACTGAGGGAGTGTCAAAATGAAAGTGATACAATGTACTTCATGTACGCAAATTATAAGATAACTATAACCGAAATAAACTACGTTAGTGCCAAACAACATTTCATCATTTCATTTTTTGTTACAAAATATCGTTATGGATTAAGATAATGGTTTATGTGAGCATAGATATGTTTATTTACTATGCTTTAAAAATAATTTCATGAACTTATTCGTAAAAATAGTATGGTGACGTCGACAATTGTAATTATTAGAGCCTAGGTATTTTACAACTTTTTCTATCGAGAAAATTACATGTTATCGTGTATTCCTTATGAAATCTAAGATTATGTAGTCAAAAATTATATACCAAAAATTTGGTAAATCTATAAAACTTAAAGAAATATGTGAAATAGAAAAACCACCAAATTTTCGAGGTATCACTTTAATTTTACTTTATCATTTGCCTATATTACTTATTTTGAACATTCTCTGCAAATTTGGCCAGTTATTGTAAAGTAATTCTGTATACATTTTAATTATCATGTGCAATTTTAATAGCTACTACATAGTTTTCTTTTTTGGTTTTGTGTATTTTGAAATGTATAAAAGCTGGTGGTGTTCCGAATAAAATAAATAAATAATACAACACTATTGTATTTTTTGCAGCTGTACATATAACGAAAGACTAAGCAAGGAAAAATAATGATTTCATATATTTACGTGCATACTATACATCGAGTAAAACTAATTTTACGGATTTTATCGCGTTTAACTTTAATTTTTGTATTCCCGTTTCCCTTTGTTAGAGACGGGCATATGGTGGACGCGCGCCCTGGGCAGCGCGGAGCGGCGCAACCCGTGGGTGCGCGGCAACAGCGCGGACGCGGCGGCGGCCGGCTGGGCGCTGGGCGCGCTGCTGGCCGAGCGCCGCGCCGACCGCGCGCTGCCCGTCGCGCGCCGCCTGCTGCACGCCGCGCGCCCCGCCGCCCTACAGCCGCATGTGGTACTGCACACACACACCCTCCCCACGCCGCCACCGCACACCAAACACACCGCATCATAAAACAAACACCACGCAAACCGCACGCCGCTTCACGAACACTGCACTATACACACCGCATCCCACGCAAACCGCACACCGCTTCCCGAACACTACATCATACACACTACACCCCGCGCAAACCGCTCACTGCTCCCCGAACACTACACTACACACACCGTACCCCAAGCTAATCATTTCCAGAATACTACACCATACACACCGCACCCTACGCCAACCGCTCCCCAAATACTGCACCACGCACACCACACCCCACGCATCGCACCTCCCCAGAAACTACATCCCCACTAAACTCGTACCTCGCTATTCTGAGACTTTCTTGACTTTTTTATAAAATAAGAATAACAAGCATGCACACTGTCCACCAAAAAATAAATGCCAAAATGCCTAAATAATAAAAAAATAATAAAAAATAATGTCTAAATGTCTGCAGTAACCCAGTGATCTACATTACGCTATTAAGAATCAAAATGCAGATATGTTGTCCACCCCTCACGACTAAGGTTAAATGCCTTGTTACCAGTAAAAAGCACTAAATATTTGAAAAGTCATAGAAACTTTAAACCCAAACTTCAAACTAACAAAATTTGTGTTATTTTATTGTTTCTTAATACCGGCCTAACACCCCGTTTCTTCGCGTGGATGCCGTAAGAGACGAATACAGAAATTGTCAGAAATATTTCGGCGACGAGGAATAACGTCAATTATGCGATAGCATGCATTACATCCGTTCTCGTAATAATCGGAATACCCTAATAACAGCGATGGATTGCTTAAGAGCTAATGATAAATTAAAACCGAATAAAACTATATAAAATAAGGCAGTCACCATTAATGTCCGTCCATCACAGTAAGCAAGCAACAACATATACTATCAACGCAACGCATCTTGAACTTGTTTTAAATAAAGTATATTAATTAGTAAACGTACGAGTATATGAAATAACGAGCATTTTTTTTAGCTGGATGCCCTGGCACAGTTCTCTAAAACGATAAGAACATCAAACAAGTTACGAGTGTCTGTCAACGTCAGCAACATCGAAGAGCCGAGGCAATTCAACATCGACGACGACAACGCGCTCATAGTTCAAACTCAACTTGTAAGTTGATATTGTTAATTTGAATTATGAATGCTGTGAAGAGTTTAATATGGAAATTAGAAACTTTTATAACAATTTGTAGGTACGAAATGCAAAATGGGCAAGTGCTACGACAGAAGGACGTGGCATAGCACTAGTGGGGTTGTGGGCGCAGGGCGTCACCAACGTGACGGCGGCCTGGCCGCGCTACACTCTGGACCCGCGCGTCGACCGCGTGTCCACTGAGCACCGCTTGCAGCTCTCCATTTGTATCGGGTACGAGCGCTAGACAACACACAACTCGCGCGGTATCACCAACGTGACGGTGGCCTGGCCGCGCTACACTCTGGACCCGCGCGTCGACCGCGTGTCCACCGAGCACCGCTTGCAGCTCTCCATTTGTATCGGGTACGAGCGCTAGACAACACACAACTCGCGCAGTATCACCAACGTGAAACTCGCGCAGTATCACCAACGTGACGGCGGCCTGGCCGCGCTACACTCTGGACCCGCGCGTCGACCGCGTGTCCACCGAGCACCGCTTGCAGCTCTCCATTTGTATCGGGTACGAGCGCTAGACAACACACAACTCGCGCGGTATCACCAACGTGACGGTGGCCTGGCCGCGCTACACTCTGGACCCGCGCGTCGACCGCGTGTCCACCGAGCACCGCTTGCAGCTCTCCATTTGTATCGGGTACGAGCGCTAGACAACACACAACTCGCGCAGTATCACCAACGTGACGGTGGCCTGGCCGCGCTACACTCTGGACCCGCGTGTCGACCGCGTGTCCACCGAGCACCGCTTGCAGCTCTCCATTTGTATCGGGTACGAGCGCTAGACAACACACAACTCGCGCAGTATCACCAACGTGACGGTGGCCTGGCCGCGCTACACTCTGGACCCGCGCGTCGACCGCGTGTCCACCGAGCACCGCTTGCAGCTCTCCATTTGTATCGGGTACGAGCGCTAGACAACACACAACTCGCGCGGTATCACCAACGTGACGGTGGCCTGGCCGCGCTACACTCTGGACCCGCGCGTCGACCGCGTGTCCACCGAGCACCGCTTGCAGCTCTCCATTTGTATCGGGTACGAGCGCTAGACAACACACAACTCGCGCGGTATCACCAACGTGACGGTGGCCTGGCCGCGCTACACTCTGGACCCGCGCGTCGACCGCGTGTCCACCGAGCACCGCTTGCAGTTCTCCATTTGTATCGGGTACGAGCGCTAGACAACACACAACTCGCGCGGCATCACCAACGTGACGGTGGCCTGGCCGCGCTACACTCTGGACCCGCGCGTCGACCGCGTGTCCACCGAGCACCGCTTGCAGCTCTCCATTTGTATCGGGTACGAGCGCTAGACAACACACAACTCGCGCGGTATCACCAACGTGACGGCGGCCTGGCCGCGCTACACTCTGGACCCGCGCGTCGACCGCGTGTCCACCGAGCACCGCTTGCAGCTCTCCATTTGTATCGGGTACGAGCGCTAGACAACACACAACTCGCGCGGTATCACCAACGTGACGGCGGCCTGGCCGCGCTACACTCTGGACCCGCGCGTCGACCGCGTGTCCACCGAGCACCGCTTGCAGCTCTCCATTTGTATCGGGTACGAGCGCTAGACAACACACAACTCGCGCGGTATCACCAACGTGACGGCGGCCTGGCCGCGCTACACTCTGGACCCGCGCGTCGACCGCGTGTCCACCGAGCACCGCTTGCAGCTCTCCATTTGTATCGGGTACGAGCGCTAGACAACACACAACTCGCGCGGTATCACCAACGTGACGGCGGCCTGGCCGCGCTACACTCTGGACCCGCGCGTCGACCGCGTGTCCACCGAGCACCGCTTGCAGCTCTCCATTTGTATCGGGTACGAGCGCTAGACAACACACAACTCGCGCGGTATCACCAACGTGACGGCGGCCTGGCCGCGCTACACTCTGGACCCGCGCGTCGACCGCGTGTCCACTGAGCACCGCTTGCAGCTCTCCATTTGTATCGGGTACGAGCGCTAGACAACACACAACTCGCGCGGTATCACCAACGTGACGGCGGCCTGGCCGCGCTACACTCTGGACCCGCGCGTCGACCGCGTGTCCACCGAGCACCGCTTGCAGCTCTCCATTTGTATCGGGTACGAGCGCTAGACAACACACAACTCGCGCGGTATCACCAACGTGACGGCGGCCTGGCCGCGCTACACTCTGGACCCGCGCGTCGACCGCGTGTCCACCGAGCACCGCTTGCAGCTCTCCATTTGTATCGGGTACGAGCGCTAGACAACACACAACTCGCGCGGTATCACCAACGTGACGGCGGCCTGGCCGCGCTACACTCTGGACCCGCGCGTCGACCGCGTGTCCACTGAGCACCGCTTGCAGCTCTCCATTTGTATCGGGTACGAGCGCTAGACAACACACAACTCGCGCGGTATCACCAACGTGACGGCGGCCTGGCCGCGCTACACTCTGGACCCGCGCGTCGACCGCGTGTCCACCGAGCACCGCTTGCAGCTCTCCATTTGTATCGGGTACGAGCGCTAGACAACACACAACTCGCGCGGTATCACCAACGTGACGGCGGCCTGGCCGCGCTACACTCTGGACCCGCGCGTCGACCGCGTGTCCACCGAGCACCGCTTGCAGCTCTCCATTTGTATCGGGTACGAGCGCTAGACAACACACAACTCGCGCGGTATCACCAACGTGACGGCGGCCTGGCCGCGCTACACTCTGGACCCGCGCGTCGACCGCGTGTCCACTGAGCACCGCTTGCAGCTCTCCATTTGTATCGGGTACGAGCGCTAGACAACACACAACTCGCGCGGTATCACCAACGTGACGGCGGCCTGGCCGCGCTACACTCTGGACCCGCGCGTCGACCGCGTGTCCACCGAGCACCGCTTGCAGCTCTCCATTTGTATCGGGTACGAGCGCTAGACAACACACAACTCGCGCGGTATCACCAACGTGACGGCGGCCTGGCCGCGCTACACTCTGGACCCGCGCGTCGACCGCGTGTCCACTGAGCACCGCTTGCAGCTCTCCATTTGTATCGGGTACGAGCGCTAGACAACACACAACTCGCGCGGTATCACCAACGTGACGGCGGCCTGGCCGCGCTACACTCTGGACCCGCGCGTCGACCGCGTGTCCACCGAGCACCGCTTGCAGCTCTCCATTTGTATCGGGTACGAGCGCTAGACAACACACAACTCGCGCGGTATCACCAACGTGACGGCGGCCTGGCCGCGCTACACTCTGGACCCGCGCGTCGACCGCGTGTCCACTGAGCACCGCTTGCAGCTCTCCATTTGTATCGGGTACGAGCGCTAGACAACACACAACTCGCGTGGTATCACCTACGTGACGGCGGCTGACCTGTCTCACAACCGGACCATCATATTAGCCTTAATTGTTTACAAAATATATTGGTAATTACCAATTTTTAAGCAGACTCTGTATAACTCATTTAATTTATACTCAATTTTTATTTTTATTTGTGTTCACTGAATATAACTACGTATGTAAATTAGCGTTTTAATGTGTTACTTCACAGATTCGTAGCGCAGGAAAATGATACGGAAAGTGGATTGGCCCTGCTCACAGTTCAATTGCCATCCGGCTTCCTTGCCGATATAAACACCATCACCGAGCTAACGGTTTGTACTTTATTAATGAACATTTTTACTAGTTACCTTCAGTCAACCAACCCTACCTGCTATGTTAAGCAGTGAACTTTGATAGACTGTAATGATGATTATGATGATGAACTATTACCATAAACTTAACAAAAACTTATATTAGTTAGTTTATTGGTTTATTGCTCGATCGCAATTACGAAAAAACGTTCGAATATAAAATGTTCTCTCAATATCTTCGCTTTTTAACTAAAATATTAATATGCGAAAATATTGAGTTTGTAAAAAAAATCTTTTTCTTTGTGACGTCAGACTAAGTAAATCATTCTCAAACTCACTTTTAGAATCAGAAAATACGGTATAAATTTGTACTCGTGGTACTTAGCAGACCAAGAAGTGGCAAGAGTATCTGACGCCAAACATACGTAGGTCAAGTGTGTACACCAATGTAGGAGCGTTGCATCGCATTACATTGCGTACATAGGAACGTGGGACCAGTCAATTCCCACCCTTGTTGTTCTTGGAAATCTTGAAAATATAGTGATAATATCGATTAGTTTTGTAAAATATTTATTTGCTGAACCCCTCTTTTTTTTATAGGATAAGGGTGACAAACGAGCACACAGTCCACTTGATGGTAAGTGGTTGCTGCGGCCCATAGACATCTACATCTATCCTCGATTACGAATCAAAATGCAGATGCGTTGTCACCCGTGAGGACTAAGATGGAATGCCTCATTCCCAGTAAAAAGGGCCTCCGGCCACCTGCACTCACCAAGCGAAACGCAGAGGTAAATCTCTACTTCACGCTGGTATTCTGTGAGGTCGTGGTACCACCCCGGTTCGAGCCGGCCCATCCGTGCGACAGCAAAAGTTGCCGCATGGCTCTACCACTGATAAAAATATATATAAAGCTAATCTGTTGATAAGTCATGGTAAATGTCAAGAAATGTTTTGTATGATCTGGCTTACAGTAACATCCATACGCATAGTGATTACACTTTTAACTCAATATTTATAATTGGCTACAAATAAAGTGAAGCCGAGAAATATTTATCGTGCAAGTTACCTATGCGGGTTTTTAGCTCTGCACTCGCCATTTTATTAGCCTGACTAGCGAGATGAGGTATACAATGGCGTATTTATGTTAAGCTTTTCGCTCATTTTCGAGTCTCTGCACTTTTAAACACCCATATTCCACGGGTTAGTTATGAAAGTTCGAACCAGCGCCATTCGACTTATTTGCAACCTTAGATGATGTTGGAATCGATTCTGTGATCTGCAACGCTGCTACTACGTATTGTATTATAATATTATACAATAATAATTACTGCGCAGTTTGATCAGTGTGTGTGTGTGTGTATGTACTGGTGTGCGCGTAGGCCGCGCGGCACGTGGTAGGGGCGCGCGTGCTGCAGGGCGGCGCGCGCGTGGTGGCGTGGCTGCGCGCGGCGCGCGACGAGCGCTGCGCCACGCTGGCAGCGCCGCGCGCGCTGCCCGCCGCGCACCAACGCCCCGGCTGGGCCACGCTCGAAGACCTCTACGACTCCAGTCAGTATACGCACGCACACATACCTACCTACACAGCATATACACCGTACAAACCCACACACACGCACACACACACCCACACACACGCACACACACACCCACACACCCACGCACGCACACACCCCACACACGCACGCACGCACGGACACACACACCCACACCCAATATTTAAAAAAACCATATCCAATACGGAAGTGTCTCATATGTATCGGACCGTAATGAAATTACCAAAAAAAATGTTTAAACATATTATTAATGGATATAAAAATGTTTCTTTATTTACATTTTTTTTTACTATAATTTGCTTAAATTTATCAAATTATTATAACCTAGCAACACTGTTGGCAACGGTAACTTTGAACGGGAGTTTTGGCGGGAACTTGATCGGCGGTGGTTTGCTGCTCCTGTTTTATAGTTTAAATAATAGTTTGAAGTGGATTTTGATATGTAAAAGTGGTGCGATTTTATGTATTAACTGTCTACGCATGTGAACTATTAGTGGAAACGGTGAAACAAGTGCTCTGATGGTGATGGATTCTCAAGATAAGCTGTTTGCATAAGCGCCTTTAGATACCATCGCCAAATGTCAGCTGCCTGTTGGCTCAAGTTGCCATCAAAATCTCCCAAGGGCTGAACAATGTGACGCATCAACATATTGTGAAGCAGTGTACTATGAAGGATAATAATACATAAAGACAAGGCTTGGGGAAATTATAATAAACCGAATAAAAATACTCAAGACTTGGTCTAAAGGTCTAGATACCAGGCCATAAACTCCAAAAAAAATAACTTTGAACGTGTCGCTCAAGGCCCAAGGGTCGTACGCGATTTTAATTTTTGTGGGGTAATTTTTTATTTCTTTTCTAAATAGGGTTACCTGAACACAGTATACCACCCTCATGACTAGTGTATTAGATATTAAGGTTCACTTATGTTTTTATAGGAATCTGTTAACAGAGAGACGTGTTTAATACTTGGTGATTTATTTGCAACTGATTCAACCAGTGCTGACACATGTCAGTTTTACAAATCTGTACTGTTAATGTAAAAAATCTGTATAATATCTGTAGAAAGGAATCAAAGAAAATCTGTATGAATCTGTGCTGCAAGTGTAAAAAATCTGAACAATAGCTGTAGAAAGGAATCAAAGTAAAAGGTTTTGACCTATGTAAATTGAGGGAAGAAAATGTGATAATAAAAAAAATTTAAAATTATATAAATATTTATTTAGATTTATATATTTCTTTGTTAATTTTATCCAACATAGTTTTGTCTGGAGAGAAAGAGTAACAACATTCATTTTTATTTTTAATTAGCTGTCTGATTAAATTTAATGCTTCGATAGTCTCAGTGTTCAAGCCATTCCTTGTCTTGGTTTTAATTAAATTAATTGATGCAAATATTCTTTCTACAGCCGCCGTAGAGTATGGCAAACATAGAAGGTTCTGAATAAATTCTTTTAATATGGGGTATAGCAAATTTCTGTCTGTATCCACGATGCTAAAAATTTTGGCCCAGAATTTCTCTAGATTTTCTTCGTTAAATGTTCATTTAATCTCAAATGGCGTCATTCATTATCCAATGCCTGCAATTTATTTTCCGATACTAATTTGAAGCGTCAGTAGCCTAATGGCAGGGCGCGGACCGCGAACTCGAAAGGTCGTGGGTTCGAATCCGCCATTCGACTACTGTCGTGAACCACTTCTAACACAAGCATTTTAAGCTTACCAGAAGTGGTTAAAGGGAATATTAGTAAGGTTTAATAGCATTACTAGTATTTTTTAAAAAAAAAATTGTGGAAACTTTCGTTATAAGGGCAGAAGTGAGGAAGGAGTGTTGCATTGCTTAATTTTATATGGATTTAAAAAAGTTAAATATCTTAAAATGTCATTATTAAAATTATAAAGACGCTTAATTTGTTTGGATTCTTCTATAAAAAAAATCAACGCTGCGTAGCCGAAATATGTTTACGTCACTTGGGATGATATTGGGATTCAAATTCAATAAACCATTTATTGCTTTAACGCCTAGATATACATCTTTGATTGGTTTGTAGCGTCTAGGATTATCAATTTCGACTTTCGAGAGTTCGGTTTGTGTCAGACATGCTGTCTCAATATAACAGTCCAACGAGCTTCGGAACGTGTTGCAGACATTGCAATTTATGTAGTTGCGGTTTTTCAGTTTGCATCATTTTATTAAGGTCATTAAAAAAACCTAAAGCAAATTCTAAAAACTTGAGGTACAGTTTGTTAAATGGATTATTGAACATTGTCAAGCTGGCATCTGCTGAGTTAAGTCGATCGGTAACAACGGCATCAGTGAAGAATAACCTGCATCGTATTGCTCTGAAATTCTAGCAACTGCAGCTCGTAAAGACAACCATCGAGTTTGGCAAGGGTGGAGAATAATATGCGGTTTTATATTTACAAATTCTTGGAATTGCTTTAACAGCTCTGATCGCTTTGGGCTATTGCTCATGTAATTATAAACATCTCGAATAAGCCCTTCAGGTTCTCTTGGCAGTGTCGCACAGGCTTAAGACGCGCAGAGATTGAATGAATGGCAAATGCATTTTACAGTGTATAGATGAGGGATGTCAGAGAGAAGCCGACTGCATAAAGAATTATGTGCGCCCATCATAGCGTTTGCGCCGTCTGCAGCAAACCCAGTCATACCATTTTTATAGGGGGATATTATTGGTATTAAATAACTTAACAATATAATTATAAATATCTTTTCCAATGGCACTAAGGCAAAAAAGCATCTTTAATATTGTTGCCAATACACAATCTAGTGACAATACATAAATGCTTAGTGCAACTTCTATCTGTGCTCACGTCGAACAACAAAGAAAATTTATTATTTTGTAAAGTAATAATTAAGTTTTCTTCAGATTTGAGGATTGTCGAAGTTTTAGTTCAGCTGCAAGATATTTCTTTAGCTATATTTGAATCTGGTCAGGCACTCTTAATAAGTTGTGGAAGGTGTTCCATTATAGTCATGGGCAGATTGTGCTCTGCAATAAAACAAGCTAAAGGACGTCTCCTTTCTTAGTATCAGTTAAAATATTAATATTTTGAAGATAATCGTTCACGGTTCTCTGCTGTGACGAACAGGATGGAACAGAATTTTGGTGCTTTAATGTTTTTAATATGACGTCAAATCATTTTTACTTCCGCCGGAGACAGCAAGATCTTGTAAACAAAATTTGCAGAAAGCATATTCCGCTCCTTTTTGACTTGGCATTAGCCAAGCTTTAAAGTAACTTTCTTCCATCCAGCTTTGGTTAAATGTTTGAGCTTTACGGGGTTTCTTACTGGCCATTGTCTACAAAAATATTAAAAATAATACCTACTTCACTTTATTTTCACTTGCTTCGCGCCTTCGTTTGTGTGCATCAAATCAAACAAACTATGAAACTGTTTCGTTCGATACGCGATCCGTATAGCGTAGTCTCTGTCACACAAATGCGCTGAACTGGTATTAGCTTATTTATAATCCGGGGGACTCCCCGATAATAAGCAAAAGTAGATTTTTTACGCCAGTCAGTGTTGCTAGCTTTGATTATTGTTAAGGCTCTTCACGCAGGCGCGATATTATCGAGTAGACTGATGAGATGAAAGGTGATCCTAGAAAGTATTTATGTACAAAAATATAAATTTCAAAAATCTGTAAATATGGCAGCACTGGATTCAACAAATTATGCTTTTAAATATTAAACAGATTCACACATGCATTCCTATTCACACTTACGTTCACTCTTATATACTCGTATAATGATTCTATTCGAACAACTAGGCAGTGTCAAAGACACAATTACAATCACAACATAACCAGACCTGAAATCAAACAATTTGTGTTTTCACTTTTACATACGTTAGATGTGTCCAAGAAAATCAAATTTTCACATTCAACACAAATCAAACCCAGAACCCACGACCTCCACTCGTTTTTTAGATCTGATTATACAGACATTATAATGTGTTTGCACAACAAAACAGCGGTAACGATGAAAAAAGTTTGGGAATTAGAAATATGAGGAGTGGGAAATTTCGCTCCAGACTTTCAGTACCTACTTAAAAGGAGGCTTATGTCTGTGAGTCCACAACTAACATAGATAAATATAACATTAAAAACAACTAAGTTAAAAAATTCACCAACTAATTAATTTAAAAGATGTGATGCATTATAGTAGTAATTTTTTTCTTCTCAGCTTAGGATAATGTATGAATATAGATCTTGTAACTGGATGATTGGGGGAAGGGGGAAATAAAGTCATCCTATAATTATGAATTATCAAAAATTATGTAAATAGTATGTATTGGTACTGCAACCAGTATTGCACCAATTTGGTAACTCTACTTTAAAAAAAAGTCTTATTTGGATAACAAATGGTTACTGTAGCCTGTAGCCATTTGCAACCAATTAAATAGGCAAAATGATTGTATCTGTCCCTTCCAATTCCTAAGTACTTAGTAAAATTCTAGAGGAACTAATCTTCTTTATCAGTTGCAATAACAGTCCCTGTCGAACATGCGTCTCTCCCATTATAAAAAGGATTTGCTATAATCGTTAAGCTTGGCAGAGAATTAGAGAATACACTATCTTTTTCCTTTTATTTTTACGCTACTCGTCATTTTATATTTGTCAAAATGTTACTATCGGAAGTTCGGCCTTTGCCGTAATCGCCTCTTACGATATCCGCGAGACGAGATGGGGTAATGTATTTTCCCGCTTCTTGACAACAAAGGTGGTTGCAACTTAGTAGTTATTTAGCACTACGGGTGAAATACGTGTGGGCGAGCGCCGAGCGTGAAGGTGCTGAGCGCATGTGTGTTTGCAGGTCATCGCGCGCGCGTATTCTTCTCGGGCGTGGGTTCGAGCGCGTGCTCGGTGTGCCGCGCGTGGCCGTCGTGCGAGCGCGCGTGCGGCGCGGCGGCGCAACAGCGCGCGCCCGCGCCCGGCCCCGCCGCCGAGCCGGCGCGCCCGCACGCGCCCGCCGCCGCCCCGTCCCCGCGCGCACCCGCGCTCACCCCCGCACTCGCCCTCGCGCTCGCCCTCTGCCCGCTGCTCCTGCTGCGGTAGCCCGACAACTACCCCACTAACACTATGGTGTGCTACCGACACACCGACAGTGCCTGATTACAGCCGTGTCTATGCTCGCAACCACATTATCGTATGTATGTGATCATAGATGTATAAGAAAGCTGACAGTTCAGTTTGTACATCCCAGTCCCAGCAACCCAAAGACCAACTCATTTCTAAGTTAAAAATATTGAAATCAGTATTTTAATTTCGTTTGTATGTGTACTTATATGACAATATACATAGTAAATGTAAAATAATTTTAAAAATACTAACCATGTGAGTTGATATTTTGGAAACGAGTGGATGTTATATGTACAAACTAAACTATTATAGTTTTCTCATATTTCTCACCTGCAATAATATTAATTTCATGTACCTACGCTCCTGCCGCAATAGACAGACCCAGCGCTATCGCTTATGGTACCTTACAACGACTCTACAGTAGATCAGCAATATTGTACTCCTTACAGCTGCTCTAAACTTAAAATGAATTAAAATGTCAGTCAACTCAATCGTATTCTTATCCTACACATATAGTAATTTGTATTATTGGCGGCTTATCACGATGCTCATGATTGCCAATGATAAACAGATTATGAGAATCAATAAAACGATGTGGTACTTAAGTTGTTTTTTTAATAAAGTTGATATTTAATTATAGTAAACGTAAAAGTGAAAATAGTCCGCTGCGATTACAAAATATTATCAACAGTAAAATATATGTTTATCTATGCATTTGCCCCATATTTACCTAAAGAAATATCGAAACAGTGTAATTTTTTGCACTTATTACTCTTAACTATAATCATCAATATAACATAATATATGAACAACAGAAAGCAATCCACATATAATGCAATAAATGTAACCACAAGTAATACTAGTCCGTAGAAGTGTATGTACTACGTACTAGTACTTATAACTCATGACTATAATGATTACAAATTTCTAAGAAGTATCTACCTATTAAATATGATTTTTTACATTATATGTCAATTATCGAAACAGTCATAGAAAGCTGTCTAGTATGTAATCCGAAAATAAATTCGGATTATTTCAAAATTATTATTGAATTATTTTGTGCTGCTCATCAACACATATAGGTACCTACACTGTTATTTTTCGATGCATTTATTTTAATAATAATTAAATAAACCATAGACTACATACATAATGCTGTTATTTTTACTGATATATAAATACTTGTGATATGAAACTTTTGAAGATCAACATTAATTTTATATTGCTAAAATGTTATGAAAAAGTAGTGATGTTATGTAAGCTTGTACATGTATATTATAAATGTTGGGTGCTAATTTTGATGTTTTACTTATCATTTTAAATAAACATTTCAATTTTCGTTCAGACCATCTCAGAAATGAGAGGAGACCTGTGCCCAGCAGTGGGACGTATAAAGGCTGTAACTTTATTTTGCTTTAATCTTTTCCGTTTTCATTCAGAGTTCATTAGCGTGTGAAGCAATACAATATCAATGATATAATATAAAAACAGTTGCTAAATTAGCACACAACGTAATGTAAATTAAAAGACTAATTGATTATTTAACATTAATTTTAAAGAATAAACAAGTTTCATTTTACAAATTGTAATAAAAATCCTTCAAATAAAACACTAAATCCAATATATGTAGTTTGCTTGATTAATACCACCACACACAGACCAAAACATAAGCGTATGCTGGAAAAAGATGTAGGTACGCGTATGGTTACTTTACTTACTAAATAAATGGTTAACATGGAAAATTTGTAAACTCACCAAGTTATGTTTCTGTGATTAAAATATAAGTCTTGTTTTTAAGTCTCTAGAAAGTGCAACTTAAGTTATGTAGGCAACAAAAACAACATTTACCAGCTGCAATAATACATGTGGTAAGTTTTGTAATGTTTTTGTGTATGCAATCCGTTCATTTAGCTACGGTCGTCTCTGTGTCGTACCGTCTTGGCACGTGCCGCATCTTGTCAAAGGCGTCGCCGCATCATCAAAGGTCTCTGCGTGCGGCGTACACCCGTAGGAGAATTTGAAATTGTCATTTTAAAACGAAGACCCGTAGTGAAGGTTTATTTTCAACTTTACTTGTGTTTATTATTTATATTTTTTTAATTAGAATTACCATAAGAGTAAAATAGTGTTCTATTTTATTCTTAGAATAGAAAAACATTTATTTAACAAACATACTTAGTAAAAAATAATAAAATAAAAGCAAAATAATAAGTGCGCCTCCTGGTGTACCCACACTATCTTAGTATTTCATTTTGGATTATCAAGAGAGGTTGCTCCAAGCCTGATAAAAACTGGATGAAGAATTATAAGCTAGGATCGAAAATTTTGTAAAAACGCGTTATTAACATAGCGTAGTACGCGATAAAATATCGGATTAAAATTAAATTCTATATAACCAAACTGAAAACCAATAAATAACTTGTATTTTGGCAGTCCTCCATGGTGGCATTACACCGGAGGCGTGGAGCAGAAGTGCGGTGGTCTTGTTCTTCAAGAAAGGTGACAACGCTCTCTTGAAGAACTACAGACCGATTTCCCTTCTGAGCCGCGTCTACGTGCTGTTTTCGAGAGTCATTACGAATCGTCTCGCGCGCAGACTTGACGACTTCCAGCCTCCCGAACGAGCCGGTTTCCGAAAGGGCTTTAGCACCATAGACCACATACATACCCTACGGCTAATTGTACAGAAGTCCGAAGAGTACAATTTGCCACTATGTCTGGCGTATGTGGACTATGAGAAATCCTTTGATTCCGTCGAAATTTGGGCGGTGCTGCAGTCCCTTCAGCGGTGCCAAGTTGACTGTCGGTATATCGAAGTACTGAAGTGTTTGTACAGTAGAGCTACGATGGCTATCCGAGTACAGAACCAGAGTACGAAACCTATCCAATTGCAGAAAGGTGTAAGACAGGGTGATGTTATATCCCCGAAACTCTTCACCGCTGCATTGGAAGACGTTTTCAAGCTTCTGGACTGGAAAGGATACGGTATTAACATCAATGGCGAGTACATCACCCACCTTCGATTTGCCGACGATATAGTCCTTATGACAGAATCGCTGAAGGACCTAAGCACTATGCTCAATGACCTCAATAGTGTCTCCCAACGGATAGGTCTTAAGATGAACATGGACAAAACAAAGATTATGTTTAATGTCCATGTCACACCTATGCCGGTAGTTGTTGGGAGCACTAAGCTCGAAGATGTTGACGAGTGTGTTTACCTGGGACAAATAGTCCGACTAGGTAAGTCCAACTTCGACCGAGAGGTCAATCGACGGATTCAACTCTACTGGGCAGCGTTCGGGAAGCTACGACACATCTTCTCGTCAGACATACCTCAAAACCTTAAAACGAAATTGTACAACCAGCGCGTGTTGCCAGTGATGACTTACGGAACTGAGACGTGGTCCTTCACTGCTGGCCGTATGAGGAAGCTCAAGGTCGCTCAGCGAGCTATGGAGAGGGCTATGCTCGGAGTTTCTCTGCGTGATAAACTTAGAAATAAGGATATCCACAGTAGAACCAGAGTAACCGACATAGCCCAACGGATTAGTAAGCTGAAGTGGCAGTGGGCCGGCCATATAGCTCGAAAAACCGACAACCGATGGGGAAGAAAGGTTCTCGAGTGGCAGCCTCGTACCGGTAGGCGAAGTGTAGGGCGTCCCCCTACGAGATGGAGTGACGACCTGGTAAGACATGCAGGAAGTCGATGGATGCAGGTGGCTCAGGACCGTGCTTTGTGGCATTCTTTGGGGGAGGCCTATGTTCAGCAGTGGACTTGTGAAGGGCTGTAATGATGATGATTTTGGCATTGGCACAATATCTTAATACTACACCTAGTATAACGTATGCAGCGTGCCTTTTTGTATAAATTCGGTTTCATTTATAAAATTACAAGTAAAAAAAATATGTTACAATGATTTTAACAGTTAGTATAACATATTTGTAGTTTTAAAAAGTAATTAAATCTACTTTAAAGTATGTACATAATTTAAATTTAAAGTACTTAATTAAAAATAGAAGTGTCTTGTCTGTCTGTAATATTGACATAACTGTTTTTTTTAAATACAGAGGGTTATTTATATACTATTAAGACGTGATTTATCATTTTTAAATGTTTGTCTGCCTGTCCGGGCTACGGAATGACTGAACCGATTTTGATGAAACTTTGCGAACAGATAGAGAACAATAACATAACAATAAGATAAATGGTCTTGGATTATCTAAAATGTTAATGCCGCCTCATTAATATAGAGCCGAGTTGAGCCGCTAGTAAATAAATAAAAATTTAGATTTCCATTTTCTTTATCATCCAATGAAAGAATCCCAAGATTGAAAACGACATGCTCAGCGGTACCGCTGATGCTTTGATCCACGCCCACAGACTGTAAATAAACAATAATTATTAAAATAAAATTTTAGTCTATATTTTGACGAAATACAAAAACACCAATCATCATGCATTTTAAACTATTCTGAAAACGTAACTTAATTTACCTAATTACAAACTAGGCTCGAAGCGCCGGGCAGTAGCGGCGCGATCGAATCTACCTGATAAATATCATCCCGTGGGTGTCGTAAGAGGCGATAGAGGGCAACTAAAATAGAATATGGGCAGAAGCATTTTCCTGAATAACACCTCAAAATAATAAAAAAAACTGCGGTTGCCAACTCCTACCTATAAAGCAATGTACTGGGGAGGCCTCTGGACTTTTGATAAGCTGAAATTATTGATGACAATGAAAAGCTCAAGGGACCATCTCTATCCAAACTTGTTAAAATACATGATTATTTCAATTACTTATTTTTTACGACATAAATTTATACAGTGCTAATTATATAGGCTAGTAAATTAGGTAGTAAATTCAACATTAATATTGTATTTGACATTAATGGATTTACTACATACAGTTTATAAGCAGATTGAGCACATGCAGATGTGGAATAAATTTTCAAAATAAATTATTACATCCCTTTACGAGGTGTATGACTATGTATTATTCACGTATATCTACGCATATTTGCCTCACGGGGTTAAGAATGGATTACGTCGGACTTGCACACACTAAAATTCTTTCTCGAGTGAGAACAACTCCTTCTCCTATTACTCTTAGTAAGGCGCGTCTTCCTACGTGGCCTCGATCTCCACCCGCGGAACGGACCCAACCGATAAAATTCACTCGGCAACACTCCGGCCCAATACCTATTTGGTATTTGCCACAGTTGCTGATCATAAATTAGTCGCTAAGGGTAGGAAGAACAGCGCATCAAAATGCTGACATTTCGCGACCGGAAAACAATAATAGTATCTCAAATCAATTTTTGTTTATGGAAAATTAAGAATATCCTTAACGAATCCTTAGCAAGACTACTTTGACGTCGGACATGGTAGAGAAGATTTGTCGTAAATGATTCCGATGTATAACATGTGAAACATTTGACACTACTTCTAGCTAATTTTGTATTTTGTTAGACTGTTATGACATCCACGGGACGAGATTGGTTTTTAATTGTCATACGCCAACATCATAAGGTGAATAGCAGTATATGCTCACAAACAAAATACACATGGTAACTTACTCATAAGGGTCGTCAGATATGTAAAAGGGTTGTGGCGTGGGCAGCAAACCGCAGTCAGCGATGTACACCTGCTGCGTAGGCCGGTCGTCGCCGTCTGTCGGCGTGTGCTCTACTACGTGTACCAAGTTTTGACCCTCTACAACCTGTACACGTGACAAACCTTGCAATATTTATTTGAAACACGAAATTCATAAAAAATATTTATACGTGTATGTTTATTATGTGTGTAAAAATTTTATAAGTGATAGAGTCATGGTACTACTATATTATAGTTGTACCACGAGTGGGTCGGCTCGATCGGGGAAAGACAACGCTCTCACAGAATACTAGCGTAAAATAGCAGCTTTACACTGCTGTGTTTCGTATGGTGAGTGTAGAGAACCGGAGACCCATTATTGCTGGATACGAAGCATTCCATGTTAGTCCTTAGGGGTGAATTTTGATTCTTAATGGAGAATAAATGTAGATGTCTATGGCCACAGTATCCACTTACTACCAAGTGGACTGTGTGCTCGTTTGTCACTGTTATTCTATTTAAAAAATTAACAGGAGATGGGCAGCAGCATCTCTTTAAATATAAGTGAGAATAATAAAAAGATTTCAGTTGCCAACCCACCCGCCAAGTGCAGCAACTATGGCAAATATGTTCATTTGAGGCAACCAAATTGGAAGGGCTCATATTTACCAGTGGTCTTTTAATAGTGTTGCGCGCCACTATTAATGTCTTGTACATGGCAACACTAGTTACACTAGCGCCCTCTAGTGTCGAGTAGCAAAACTAGGAGAGTCAAGATCCTTCCAGAAATTTCGGGACCGATATGTACTCGAACGTTCTAGATGTCGTTACAGTAGAAGGTTCTGGAAACTATCTGAGGCCCTATATAAGGCCGGTATAGACCACGACCGAGGCAGTATTGAATTGGCGATACAAGAGAATACTTCGAAGCGAAATAACTGCGAACTAAAGTGATTGTGTTTTATTATTAGTATGGTTTTAGATTGTAATTAGTGTTGTGTGATTAAAGTGTCAATTTTGGTAATTTAATCGGCATTTTTAATTGTCTCGAACCCCAAGCTCGTAACAATAGACTGTAATGATTGAATGGAAGGATATTATGTTACCTTTCCTATTACCGTATGCAGTCCATCCAACCATGGCGTTCCAGTTGTAGTTATTATGAACTGACAGCCGTTTGTATTTTTTCCTAAAATTGAAATAGAAGGGCTTATTATTACTTTTCTGTGTAAGTATTGGTTATGAGAATCATTTTGACATCGACATCACTGAAGGTGACATCTTGTTTGCGATGTCATTAAAAAATAGACATGATTACATATAATGTTATCAACCATTTAATTATATAGTACAGGAACAGTTAATTATATGAAAATTACTTTTATGGATAGAGAGTATCATGCACAAAACGTTTAAGTACGTTTAGCTTCAACCAAAAACATTTTAGTAGTAATAGACCGGATATCAGCGACAAAATGGTCACGCCTTACTTATGTCGTATAGGATATACTCGTATTTCGGATTTGTGTCATTTAGTCTTAGTGCTCTCGGTAGAGAGTAATTATTGTGTTCTGTCTCTTAGTAACATCATGAAAAGCACAAGACGCATTCGTTTCCTAAATTTAAAAAACATTTTTAAAGAAAATATGTCCAATTGTGTAATTTGTAATGCTTTACAATATAATATATCGTAAAGCATTACAAAGTTAGTAATTTTCAACCACATTATCGACACTGATATCGAAACGTTAACATTCCTAAAACGGGTTTTTAGTTTTTACCTTACATTTATTAGCGTCACCTACTGTGGAATAGCTGAAATATTTTCCTAATAAATATTCAGCGTAGTTTTGCTATGTTTAGTTAGAGGGCGTCACACACGCGCGAGCTCAAAGTCTTTGTATGCAATAATTGTTCCCTATGTCAGCTCTATAGCCTACATGTTGAAATCTCTTTGACTTTAACTAACTCTGAAATCTGAATACATTTATGACAGCCTACCGTTGGCAATTTAAAACAAAGTGTAAGAATACTTTTAAGTTGTGAGTAGTACCCACCTATATATGGATCGAAGGAAACGAAAGAAAGAAACTATGTTTTGACACAGACCATTGACGCGTACAACAATATACCTACTATAATATACATATAATATCACTCAGCATAATACGTTGAAACAATTAAATATCCCGAGAATAAAATACAAAAAAGATAAATAAAAAGAAACAGGTTAAACTTGTCTTAAAATTATACTAGTGTAACTAACCTATTTTCATATACGTTTTAAAAAAGAGTACATAATATTACTTTTAAATGTAAATTAATAATGAAGAAAAATAAATTCCCTAAAATGTTTTTCTAATAATAGAATCATTATTACTTAGATGCCTATAAGAATTCATTTCAGGGTGTTAGGTACTTTAAAATAATTCACCATAATCATCATGCTTAAGACGCGAATAGTCGTTTATAGTACAAATGAAAATGCACTAGCATTATCTTCTCGTCCCTACACCTTAATTGTTTGGTTATCCCTTTTATTGATTTCTTTTCCCCTATAATTTCCATTCTGTATAATTCACTGAATACTGATTTTTCCCCTCCGCTTGTAAAGATCACAAATGCATTTATGTGGTTCCCCTCCCAAAAATGTCTAATCCTTCTAGTTTTAAAAACTTCTTCTATTTTTGGAATATGTCGTACACAATGAACTAAGCTTCTATCTTTTAAATATTAATCTTTTAAACCTTTGCAATCCGATTTCCGCCCTAACCATACATAGGCTGCACTAAAAGTATCGGGAATGGAATATTTCCACTGCTCCTGTCATTTTTTTTTATATAGGATAAGGGTGACAAACGAGCACACAGTCCACCTGATGGTAAGTGGTTGCTGCGGCCCATAGACATCTACATCTATCCTCTGTTACAAATCAAAATGCAGATGCGTTGTCACCCGTGAGGACTAAGATGGAATGCCTCATTTCCAGTAAAAAGGGCCTCCGGCCACCTGCACTCACCAAGCGAAACGCAGAGGTAAACCTCTACGTCACGCTGGTATTCTGTGAGGTCGTGGTACCACCCCGGTTCGAGCCGGCCCATCCGTGCGACAGCAAAAGCTGCCACGTGGCTCTACCACTGTTAAAATATTAAACTGTTGTCATATTAAAATCTTTTTAATTGAAAACTCCTTGGTTTTAAAAATCGAATACCATTTATTTATTTAAAAAAAGATTCTCGGTCTTGTCACAAGGTTTTGTCAAACTTGTTTAGTCGTTGAGAAAATGGATTTGACTCGAGAAAATTCAATAGCGATGATTTATTATGACTTTCGAATTGGTTTAACACAAAAACAGTGTCTTGACCGGATGATTTCTGCATTTGGTGATGAAGCCCCATCCAAAACCACAATTTATCGCTGGTTTGCTGAATTTCAAAGTGGACGTGTGACCCAAGAAAACGTTGATGCTGTGCGTAAGCTGATTGAGGAAGATCGACATGTGACATACCGCGAAATTCAGGCAACTTTAGACATTGGCATGAGTCAAATACAAATAATCTTGCATGAACAATTAGGTGTAAAAAAATTGTTTTCCCGGTGGATACCGCATTCGCTCTGTGAAGAGCAAAAAGCGGCTCGCGTTACTTGGTGCGTCAGAACTCTCGAAAGATTCCACGCAGGATCCTCAAACGCTGTATACAACATCGTATCAGGTGACGAATCCTGGATATACGCGTACGAACCCGAAAAAAAAAACCAGTCACGAGTTTGGGTGTTCGAAAATGAGTTAAGCCAACAAAAATTCTTCGTTCACGGACTGTTGCAAAAAAAATGGTGGCCACGTTTGTCTCCAAAACCGGCCATGTTACGACTATTCCTCTTGAGGGACAAAGAACGATTAATGCAGAATGGTATGCTAGCATTTGTTTGCCACAGGTCGTTTCTGAACTCCGTGAAGAGAACTGCAACCGCCGCATCATCCTCCATCACGACAATGCGAGTTCTCACACCGCACACAGAACAAGAAATGTTTTTAGAGCAAGAAAACAGAATTATTAGACCATCCGCCGTACAGCCCCGACCTAAGCCCTAATGATTTCTATACTTTCCCTAAAATAAAGAATAAATTGCGTGGACAGAGATTTTCATCACCTGAAGAAGCTGTGGACGCCTACAAAACGGCCATTTTGGAGACCCCAACTTCCGAATGGAATGGTTGCTTCAATGATTGGTTCCATCGTATGGAAAAATGTGTCAAATTTCGCGGAGAATACTTCGAAAAGCAATAAATACATTCATTTTCCTTTGTTCCTTGATTCCCGAAATTGTCAGTGCCGCCCTCGTATTACGACTTTGGCACATCTACTAATCATCGATAATATTCGCTATAATAATAATAATAAATGTCGCCATCCCGGTGAGTCACTTAGGCATGTCATCTCCGGTTGTTCGGCGCTTTCTAACTCTCACAGGCACAACTTAGTAGCCAGGATTCTACAGGGGCTCGCTCTGAAATACGGTCTCGTGGATCGGAAACTGCCGTATTATAAGTACTTGCCGGAAGCCGTGCTCGAAAATGACCGCGCCAAGCTCTACTGGGACCGGGCCATCATCACAGACAGGACTATTCTTACGAATAAGCCTGATATTGTGCTGATGGACTGGGCACAGTCAAGGATATGTTTGGTCGACATTACCATTCCTTATAACGAGAACCTCGTGAAAGCCGAAACAGATAAGCTGACAAAATATCTGGACCTGACTCACGAGGTGAACGACATGTGGGGTGGATTGCCGACCGTAATTATACCTGTAGTCGTCTCTGCGAATGGGTTAATTCCAGTCAGCCTCTCAGGTCATCTGAGGCGACTGGGACTCCGTGACGAACCGCTCCAAGCTCAAATGCAGAAGGCTGTGCTCCTCGATACCGCCCGCATTGTCCGCCGGTTTCTTTCCCTTTCCCCCTAACCCTCGGGCGTTTGGTCTCCCCTGCCGAGGGCTTCCATCTGGTTGGGGTTTTTATATATTTATGTATTTTTATGTATTTATTTTATTTAATTAATATTTATGTACGTTTACCATGTTTATTTACAATTATATATTTATATTGCCCAACCAGATGAGAAAACTTTATAGATACCACATAATAATAAATATCTTTATTGGACACTTCTATTTCATGATGTGTCCATATGTGTGTATGCTATAGTATACAGAACCAAATTTTGTGAGGTTTTCCGCACTCTTTGAATTATTCAGATGCAAGTTGTTTTTCCCATCTGGATTACTACAGTAGTTGTTCCGTTAAAAACAGGTTTTTCTTTTCAATATTTCTGCTTTTATTATTTTGACTTAAAAATAAATTTAAATCCATAGGATGGTTTACACACAAATTACAAATCATAAACGACAGTTGTATGAATAAAATAGTTCAATTGTTTTACTTTAATTTTCAGTCAGGTTATAATTATTTATTAGATGGGTAACTAAAACTTTGACGATTGAAAAATCAGTCCTAAAACAATCACTTATGTAATTATCTTTTACAAAATCTAAAAAAGACGACCTCACCTCTGTTGGCCATAGATACAAATCCTGCTACACTATGTTGTGTATCCAAGTTTTCATCATCAAATGTTTCCCCATAAATGCTAATAGATCCAGAACCGTCATCATTCACAACATCTCCTCCTAAAAAATTATTAACAAATATTTTATTTAATGCATGCACCATAAATTTATATAAGAGGCTAAATATTCACCTTGTATCATGAATCTTTTAATGATGCGTGTAAAACTTGTACCCTTATATGATTTTCCTCTGATACCTTTGGAAGCAAGCACTTTAAAGTTTTTAACCGCTCGTGGTGCCAAATCACCAAACAATCCTACAACTATCCTACCTACGGCTTTGTCTTCTCTATGTATATCAAAATAAACTTGGTCAGTTACTCTGAATTGCCTAGCCTGGAATATTAAAGTAAAAAAGTTAAAAAAGTTCATCAAAAACAATTGACTCTTTATTTTATAAATAACAAATATTATAATTTTCTATAAATTTCTTTTTTTACTCACGTCTGTAAATAAGATGAATTGTATAAAATAATTTAAAATGAACACTTTGCTAATTAGTTTTAAATACATATTGAATATTTTATTGTAAAAAGCGAAAATAAATCATAACATTGTTACTATCAAACGCTCTGATAATACACTGAATGCATACATATGTACGATCAGAAAGTAAGAAGTTAATTAGATAATAGGTCTTAAGCACAACGAAGCCATACTAGCATCATGCCTACCTACATTTATATCTTATATTATATCACATTATAGCTGGTCATAACATACTACATACGTGACTGCCTCGTTGGTATAGTCGTCTTAAAGGCGTGTGCTGATCATGTGGTCCAGGGTTCGAATCCCGAGTCGGGTTGAAATCGGTTATTAAGTTTTTCTATCAGAAATTTATCAGTAGCAACCCAAAGTTAGGAAGTTGGCGGTGTATCACTCTCATGCCGTCAAAAAATTAGTTGCGTTCTAAAAATATTAGTTTATCTGGCTCATATCGGATAGCCGTCTCATCAGACTATGAGAGTGAATGAATAGAGAATACCTACACCAGTGCACAAAGTTATACATTTGTTGGATTTTTTTTTGCACCATATGCTGCAGAATTAAGTCTGTTTGCTAGCAAAGTTATTACATCGGTGCTAGTTTAATTTTAAAGAAAACTACTGAGTCCACAAGGTTTGATTCCTTCACATTCAAGAGCACATTAATATTCAAATCTATAACATAAGTTGTTGTAACTTGTAATTTTATACACTTTGCTTTATTGCCGTCTAATAGTTAATAAATTGTTAGAGTTATGCCAATGTACTTATTTTAATGGAGCATTATTAAAAATATATTTTGCAGATATGTGAAGTTCGCCAACACGCATTGGGGCAGCGATACGGGTATTTCCTTGCCCTAAAACCCCCTCAAAAATGAGGAGAGGACTGTGCCCAGCAGTGGATCGTATATAGGCAACTATAGGACATATTTAGGTAACTTTATTATTCGCATCTAACACGCATTGTGGTAGCGTGGCGGCATATTTTCTTCGCCAAAACCTTATCAAAAATGAGAGAAGGCCTGTTCCCAGTAGTGGTATGTATGTATACAGGCTATAATTTTACTTAAATATTCACATCGTAATAATTTAGTGACTACTTTGTCTAAGTCTGAATTTCTTTGGCACCAATAGCAAAGTGCAATTTTGGGTAATGATTAACAATTTACTAGGCAAACAAAAAAATTAAAAAGGTGACAAATCCCGTGTTGGATGTGGTGTACGTTAGTCTAATGTAGTCGTTTACGTCTCTTCACAAAACATCATGGGCTTAATCATAGATTACTGAAATAATATAGTAGCCTAGTGGTCAGAGATTCATCAGAAGGAAAGAGCGTGAAAGCATTTGCCGATTATCACCTCATTGATAATCCATCGTTATCATCAGCTCATTATTAAAAGCCTGGTTATGGTTGGTATGGTAGTACTGGTCATGAGCCTTAAAGTTAGAAAACTTTATCGCAATCACGATTTTGGAAGATGTACACGTAACCGCAGTACACACGTAGAGCATCTTTTGCTAAGGCACCGTCTGTAGTACTTTTATTTAAAAAAATATTCTCGTACTCGGTGATTCTCATACTCAATACTCTTTTATAGCAAGTAGCTGTAGGAAAAGGGCTGAGTTCCCACAGCGTTAGCTTAATGTGATACCGTAATCTGATCTATAATCGTCTTATGAAAACAAAAAAAGTAAAATTTGATCTTTTTTAGATCCTATGGCTGTGTCCTTGGTAACTGGAGCAGTCGTTAGTATACTCGACAAGAGACAGTAGCTAAAAGAAATTATTTTAACTTCGAATCACCGTATTGAAAAGGGCGTGAGTGTTGCGTCTTCCAACTATTCAGAAAAGAACCTGAGGTTCCAGGAGGAGGAGAATTCGGACATTCGACACCTAATAAGAGACTAATTAGGTCTCTTATTAGGTACCTATTGTATATAAATCTTATCCAAGATTTTTCTGATTTCCGAGAGTTGAACCATAGAGAGTGGAGCCTGTATTGTAATTAAGATTTGCAACTTATCACTGAGCTAAATATATCGCCGTAGGACCTTGAATAGAATAGAATAGAATAATTTTTTATTCAATATTGATTAATACATAATACTTATTGAAAGTCAATTTTTATTTATTTACCACTGGTTCGGAAAATACCTCTGTCATGGGAAGAACCAGCAAGAAACCCAGCGGGACTTTTTTTCCAAACATATTTCACTTAACAATAATTATGTTTATACAATTTTGAAATGATTTTTCATAGAACCAGCATAGTGGCGATCACCTTATTGCCATGGGTTATTTTCATTCATATATTTCTTGATATTATAATAACCCTTTTTGTAGTTTTTCTTTAATAAAACTTTTAAACTTGTTTTTTGACAAACTTTGAATATGTTGTGGGATTTTGTTGTAAAAGCGTATACATTGCCCCATAAATGAATTACTGATTCTGTGGAGTCTAGTACAGTTACTAGACTCATTACAAGCTTATGTTTGTTCCTAGTGCTTAAAGTATGTATGCACATCCTTATTCTTATTAAAGCTATTTATGTTTTTATGTATATACATTACATTTTCATAAATATATTGAGATGCCTAAGTTAATATGTTTATTTCTTTAAATTTTTGTCTGAGGGACTCTTTACAATTTAGGTTATAAATCGCCCGACCGGCTCTCTTTTGCAAAACAAATATAGCTTCAATATCTGTCGCATTATCCAATAGCAAAATTCCATAAGACATTACGCTATGAAAGTAAGTAAAATACACTAATCTAGCTGTCTCAACATCTGTGAGACTTCTACACTTTCTTACAGCATATGCTGCAGAATTAAGTCTGCTTGCTAATTTAGATATATGGGGGGCCCCTTTGAAGTTTCGCGTCAATAGTAATACCGAGAAAAACAGTGGTATCCACAAGACTCAACTCATAATTAATTGACAGCCGTTTGAGTTTGAAAATTAAAGAGGTATCGTCTTATTAGAGAGGTATAATACTATATCGTGATTGTTCCCTATAAGATAAGGTAAGTCATTAATATAGATTAAAAACAGGAATGGGCCAAGAATCGAGCCCTGAGGAACGCCCATTGATACTACCGATCCGGAGGAACCTTTACTTTTTTTCTTTTCTTCCTTCCTTATTTTTTAATTATACCCGGTTCTAAACGCGGTTCAGAACAGGGTCCCAGGTTTTAAAAGAGGTTCGTAACCGGGTTTCCCGGTTCTTCGCTCAAGTCTTTTGTTGTTATTTTTTCTGATCGCTAATCGACTTACAAACAGTTTGCCAGTCGGTTAGCGAACAACCTACTTAATATTTTAAAACTACAAAATCTTTTAAGCACTTGCGGTTAAAATAAAAACTAAATAAAACTTAAAAAGTAATGAAATATTTATTTTTATAATAAAAAGTAGTCTGTCTATATAAGAACACTTAAAACGATAAAAAGGAAATAACTCTTATTAAGTTAATTAAATATTATCTATTCATAAATTCAACAAAATCCTTTGATTGAGAGATGTTAGAATAAACTTTTGGTAATTTCTGACTTAATTTTATTAAATCGAATAGAGATTTTGACAGTTTCATAAACAGATTAGTCAGACCTATGGTCAAGCCAAAGAGTATAGTAGGTCAGGCCAAAGACAATTTTTTTTTAAATGAAGGTAAATATAACTTAGAGTCATTACTAAGTTCTTATCCAAATATAAATATTAATATAAAATAATAATAATTATTATTATTTTATATTAATATTTATTCGGAACATTCTTTCTTCTATATCTTTAGAGTCGATGATACAAATGAGCCAAATGAAAAATATCAGTGTTTCGGAACATTTCAGTGATCAAGATGCAAATGTTCCAATCCCAAAAATGATACACTTTGCCCACCTCCACAGTGTACCGTACAAGGTATAAGTTAGATGATATAAGTTAGATGAATAACTAATTTTATTTCTAGAAAATTGTATTGATGTCCACCATCCACGACAGCGAAATATGATAATAGGTACGAACGGGACATATTATGCAAAAATACCGATACGAGTACAAAAATAAACATAAATAAAAATATTTATCTTTGTATTGACAAATTTAGTTACCATTAAACAAATACAGCAATTGTTAATGGAATATATTTCTACAAATTATTGTGTGTATTTTATTTAATTCTGACCTAGATATTTAGAGTAAATTGACGGTTCTTATACTTAGCCTAATTTGTAGCATTTTGACTCCCTTATCATGCTGGCATAGCATGATAAGGGAGTCAAAATGCTACAATCCCTTATCATGCTATGCCAGGAAGTTGTCGAGTTCCCACTAACCCTGTATAATATGGTTTTTAGCGGGAGAGTAAATTAATTAGATTTTTGTGTTTGATTAATAAACATCGTTTCATAAATTCGTACCCATGTTTTATTGAGCTAAAACATACCTTATAATTATCGCTTACCTAATATTTACAAATACTTACATAATCAAATTAATAACTTAAATGTATAATAACGCATAGGCGTCAATTTTACGCTTGGCATAATGGGCATTGGCTTATTTGTACTCTAAGTTCTGAATACTCTTTATTTATTGTTCTGAGGGAGCCATTAATTAAATTACTTTATGATATACTCTTTGGAAGGGATCATATTTCTGACAAGTCAGAAATCCAAATGGATTTTTCGGACTTTGAAGGGTCTCGAATGACAACATGACTACCATTTTGCTACTAGCCATGTTGCAGTTATGTTATGGTTGTAGCAGGAATGGGTCGGCACGATCAGGGAAGGACCACGCTCTCACAGAATACCAGCGTAAAATAGCAACTCAATGCTGCTGTGCTTCATATGGTGCGTGTAGAGAACCTTTTACTGGATATGAGGCATTCCATCTTAGTCCTCAGGGATGACAACGCATCTGCATTCTTATCGAAGATAGATATAGATGTCTTTGGGCCACAACATTCACTTACCATCAGGTACGAGTATTGTTACCCATATTCTATAAAAAAATGAAATAGGTATTCCTCTAACCATTTGTTACATCATAATAAATTTTTAAACCAAAATATGATATGATAACCTTTCCACTTGAAAAATTAATAGAATTAAAGAGTAACACTAAACGAAAGCATGATGCAATTAATATTTTGAAGAACCGGAAGAACTAGAATGCTGGCTGCCCTGCAGAAGCGGTTCCGTTCAGATAACAAAAGAACCGCGAAATCCCTGGAATCCCCGGATGCATGACCTAGTGCTGAATTTAATCTATGGTTACAAAAACTAACAGCCAACCAAGAAGCTTATATCCAAAGTGCATGCGCATGCGCGACTATCAGCTTGGCAGATGCGACGACATATAGTGGCGCACATTCTTTGCTTGAAATAACTGTTCCAGTACGAAAGTACATTATACTTCAATGGTGTCTTACACTATCACTTACACTTACGTAAACAAAGATTTCAAGATTATATTTTGTCCAATATGGCGGTTTGACAGCAATAGATTCTATCGTCAAGATCTGTTGGGTTATACTTTCGTCAAAATCTTCAGTGATACGTAAAAGTGTTGCGATTTTGTGCATTGTGTATGTCTATGTCGGCGCATGTGAAGTATTAATGGAAACGATGTTACAAGTGATTCTATGGTGCTATAAATCTCAAGGATTTTTATGTGCTTGGGAGGCTTGAGATACTATCGTCATCAACCGTCCACTGGGTTAAGACATCGTTTAAACCTCCCTAAAACTTCATAATGTAACGCAGCAGCAAATTGTGATGAATGTGGGGAATAAAATACATTAGAGTAGGCTGTATAGTCTAAAGGTAATCATACACGCTAGGGTATACATGTTAGGTTCGCCTGTACATTTACATCCGTCAGTTATACGTGGCAGAGCCATGCTGCTGCTATATTAGTAGTACAGAATGACGAGTAAATAATATAAATAGAAATGACGAATGGGTCAGCTTGACTGGAGAAGGACCACGCGCTCACAGAATACCAGCGTAAAATAGCAACTCAACGCTGCTGTTTCGTATAGTGAGTGTAGGATACCGTTGCTTAGTAAACACGTATCTATTTAGCTTCGCCTATAAGTCGTTAATACAAGTGCAAAATTTTCAATATATGATGTGTGGCAAACACCGTTTTGTGCATGAACTTATGACCTATTTCATTGTGAAAAATCTTGCATGACAGTTCTAGTACCGTGGAGTAATCTTGTAAAAACTATTTCAACATTACTAAATCTGCGGGTAATTATAAAGTGTCGGTGATTTGTGTACACAAGTAAACGATTTATGTAAACAACAACAACGAGTATGCGTCTTCTCGGGTGAATGCTTTTGCTTCTAAAGACAAATTGCCAAACTCAGGTCGTATCGGACATTATATAAAATTTATTATTAAAAAAATAAAATTAAAGTGTAAGTATGAATAACGCCTACCAATTTGTATTCAGCAACTTTGCAGTAAAGTGTATATTGTAACAAATCTCAGTAATAAACAATATATGATGTCTACCGACAACAATGATTGGAGATGCTGTGGTGATAACCCTGACACAGAGGAGTAAATTCAGTGCTAGAAATGCTCAAAAAAGTTTCATATGGCCTGTCTCAGCTCTCCCTCCATAATAAAAGCTAGTGAGTTCTCGACATGGGAATGTCCTCTGTGTACCAGCCTACGACCCAAAACTGTGCATAACGACAACACGTCGGTGCGACTTAACGCTAATGTCACGGTATGGGCTTCTAAATGACAGGCACTGCAGTCGTCTCCAATAATAGGAGCGTCAGCTGATGAAGTTAGAGGCATCATGTAGGAGTATTGTAAGAGCATTACATCTAAAATCGATTCCCTTACTATTTCCATTAGTTCTGAACTAAAATCAGTTAAGGAGGAGATGTTGGAAATTAGGAGCTCTATGGACTTCATGAACTCCAAATATGAATTGTTGATCAAAGACCACAAAGAAACTAAACAGGCGATGGTTGAAGAAAACAGTGCTCTAAAGACCAATGTTAAGGACCTCACGGCGCGAATTAATACCCTTGAACAGAACGCACGAGCTATGAATGTAGAAATTCAGTGTATCCCTGAAAAAAAAAAGAATATTTGATGCAAGTAGTCATTCAACTGGGTACTGTACTTAAGTGTAATGTTAAAAGCGAAGATATTATCAACTGCTAATAATAACATGTTCTAATTTGACAATAAAACCTAAAAAAATAGCTTTTGTTCATCCAAATTGGTGCAGAAATACGAAAGTTATAACGTTTTGAAATTTCGCAAAATTTTTAAATTTTTTCCCGCTCGTTCTCTGTGACGTGACGTCAGTATCGGACAGAGCGAACGCGCAGTAGGTACTTGCTAAGTTCAGTACTAACCGCGCGCTCGGAAGTATACGGTCGTTTACCTATATATTATATCGAATGTCAGAGTTGATGTCCGGTTGACTATATTAAATGATATAATACTAACTTGCAACTTGTTTTAAACAATGTTCTGAGTGTGCTAAGTGCTTACTTAAGTTTTGAAGTTATACTTCTTTTGGCGCATTTGAGGAAAATGATGAGAGTGAATTTTTTACAACTTCAGTTGGTAATGAGTCTGGCCACCCATTTTTGTTAAGGGTATCAAAAAATTGTATAAAAAATTACAAATTCAACGGTGTTCTTATTTTTTTCTACCTTTTAAAATGACTGAAATATTGATGAGTAAATTGGTGTTTTACAGTAAAGGCGACCGCTTTGCTCCGCATCGCGATGTGACGTCACAAACCGACACGTCGAAACCACCAGTAGTCTTTATTGTTATATTTTTCTTATTCTCTCCATATTTAATACTTCATATTTTTCTTGTCATGTTATTTATTTATCAGTAACCTTTATATTCTGTTTTTTTCTAATTTCTGTTATATCACGCTCCTTGGGAATAAAAGTCCGATATGAGAAGATAAAATCCTGTAGATCAAGTTATACCTTAATGCAAAATTTCATCAAAATCAGTTTAGTATTACACGCATTGAATGTTTACGACCATTGCATTTTCAAAACAGTATAGGTACCAACTACCAACGTAATACCGCAATCAGTTTATTCAAAAGTAAGTCAAAGTAAAACTAGGACTATATGTTTGCAACCACTGACGAACTACGTACTTAACCAACAAGATTTCTTCACGTGTCACTATACTAAATAACAGTACGAGTTGATTAATACTCACTGCATTAGTAAGTTTAAGTAAGTTTTTTCATTTTATGTTGTTGTAAATCATGTGCAACTTCATGCCTTAACTTAGGTAATCTTTTATTAGTAACTTACATTTAGAGCTTTATTCCATGCATTTCTGATAATAGAAAATCATAATTTTCTGAAAAATACTGCGCAATCAAAAAAATATTCACTTTTGGCAGATTAGCTGACTGTCTTTTTTCAAAGCCCGCTTCCATTTTCTTTTTTATACAGCACTATACACCGTGACTATACATATAAATATAATCATATAAAAGCTAAATGTTCAATACTTTAGTTTATAAATCAAATCAAATAGTTTATTTGTGATTCACAGTATATATAATAGTTTAAATTATTATATAGTCGTTGGGTTTATTATAAGTATTATATCATTTAATACAGTCAACCGGACATTAACTCTGACATTCCATATAATATGTAGGTAAACGACCGTATACTTCCGAGCGCACGGTTGGTACTGAACTTAGCAAGTACCTACTGCGCGTTCGCTCTGTCGGATTGTGACGTCACCTCACAGAGAACGAGCGGGTAACAATTTAAAAAAATTGCGAAACTTCATAACGTTATAACTTTCGTATTTCTGCACCAATTTGGATGAAATTATTTTCATAAACGTAGCTTTAAAGCTATATAGGTTTTATTGTCAAATTAGAACATGTTGGTGTGACCCATTGTCCATCAATTGTTAAGTTTTCGTGAGAACTGATAATTACTATATTTGAGGTAGTTATTCAAATATACATGAATGTATAAAACATGTTTTATTTTTGTTATTTTTGTTTTGTTACGCTAAAGAAGAATAATTTCTTACGTGCGTACATAAGTACACACACACACGTTTTGTTTTATATCAATATAGATAGTTATGATAACGTTATCCGTTGTACCACAACGATAACGTTACGTTATATATAAAATACATTACGACACACCGCTAGTCCACAGCACCAAAAATGTAAAAAATGACGACTCTTTGACAGTGAAAGTATGGAGTGTAGAGTACAAGGAGAACCATCTTATAAGGGGCGAAAGTTGAAAAAGTGTCCTACTATTTACTGAAAATAGAGGTTCCAAAACCTACCACAATAGCGTTGGCGTCTGAAAAACTACGATATGAAGATAGCTCTTGTGAGCGAGTGAAGTCAGCTGAATTCAAATATTTAAAAATTTCATGACTAAAGTAGTTAGTAAAATGTCAGTATAAGAAATCTCAACTATTTACGTAGTACAAAACCAAGCGGATTGGTCGGTGCTTGTTTATTTTTCCATCTTATTCTAATTACTTTTGGCGCTTTTTTTTAATTTATCCTATGATACTGCACCGCCACCCTTATTGGACACGTTTTTAGGGACACTTTTCATATAAAGTGGACCCCTGGTAATCCGACAAACATTTTGCAGGGCAGTGTCGGACTATCGAATTTGTCGGATTATGGAGTACTGCCTAAGACCCCATATATCCGGATTTTTTTTTATAAAAGAGTACCTTGTAATCCGACAAATTCCAGATCCAATGATAAATTTCTATATGTTATATATATGTACTCTGAAGACCGCACCGCTATCTTCATCATATGTATGTAGTCAAATTCAAACTAAGCAATGAGAATCAAAACAATACCCTACGCGTCAAGCACAATTAGCGGGGCTACGTATAAGTTATAACTAACTTGTTCAATCATGCTTTTGCGAAGATTGTCAAAAAATATTTAATAATATATAAATAGACCATGTCGGATTACAGGGGGTGCCGGATTAGACAGGGGCCGGATTACCGGGGATCCACTGTATAGAGATAGTCCTCCTTCTCTCTACACTCCATAAGTGAAAGAAATACGACAGAAGGGTGAAGGAAGGGAAGGGGGGTGGAAATAGCCGTCAGTTACGATATGTGAACCATAGACTTATGGTTCTAAAAACTTGTATGAAGATATAGATCAGACTACTTATTAGTTTGTGGATCAGATACGTGTAGAATATGTGGGTTTTAGTGCGTAAACCTCGAACATTGTGGAAATATATAGATATAGAAGTGAATTTTATAGATTTTTATCCAATTACTTGTATGAAATTAACATAATCGTTATTATTACAACTACTTAATACTATTCAATGAGTCCATATCTCTTATAAGCATATAGTCGGAATTATCAGTTTTTCTTATAAAAATACGCCCGTTCCTAACAACCCACACATGTTTGTATCCTTTTTCTTTACCAATCTTTCTAGCAGCGACATGAAGTGATTTATTCATAGGGACAAATGATCCACAATAAATATTGGAGATTTTTCTCCGTTGAATCCCAGATGCGAGCTATTAAGCTTATCCTGCATTGCCTTTTTTCGGTTGAAATTGATTGATGCTGCCAAGAACTCATCACGAATCTTTTTATTGGCGAATTGTACTACAATTGATTTTGGTCGCGTACTATTAGGGTTGATCTTGGCGATACGTGTACAGTTGATAATATCTTCGCTTTTAACATTACACTTAAGTACAGTACCCAGTTGAATGACTACTTGCATCAAATATTCTTTTTTTTTTCAGGGATGCACTGAATTTCTACATTCATAGCTCATGCGTTCTGTTCAAGGGTATTAATTCGCGCCGTGAGGTCCTTAACATTGGTCTTTAGAGCACTGTTTTCTTCAACCATCGCCTGTTTAGTTTCTTTGTGGTCTTTGATCAACAATTCATATTTGGAGTTCATGACGTCCATAGAGCTCCTAATTTCCAACATCTCCTCCTTAACTGATTTTAGTTCAGAACTAATGGAAATAGTAAGGGAATCGATTTTAGATGTAATGCTCTTACAATACTCCTACATGATGCCTCTAACTTCATCAGCTGACGCTCCTATTATTGGAGACGACTGCAGTGCCTGTCATTTAGAAGCCCATACCGTGACATTAGCGTTAAGTCGCACCGACGTGTTGTCGTTATGCACAGTTTTGGGTCGTAGGCTGGTACACAGAGGACATTCCCATGTCGAGAACTCACTAGCTTTTATTATGGAGGGAGAGCTGAGACAGGCCATATGAAACTTTTTTGAGCATTTCTAGCACTGAATTTACTCCTCTGTGTCAGGGTTATCACCACAGCATCCCCAATCATTGTTGTCGGTAGACATCATATATTGTTTATCACTGAGATTTGTTACAAAATACACTTTACTGCAAAGTTGCTGAATACAAATTGGTAGGCGTTATTCGTACTTACACTTTAATTTTATTTTTTTTAATAATAAATTTTATATAATGTCCGATACGACCTGAGTTTGGCAATTCGTCTTTAGAAGCAAAAGCATTCACCCGAGAAGACGCATACTCGTTGTTGTTGTTTACATAAATCGTTTACTTGTGTACACAAATCACCGACACTTTATAATTACCCGCAGATTTAGTAATGTTGAGATAGTTTTTACAAGATTACTCCACGGTACTAGAACTGTCATGCAAGATTTTTCACAATGAAATAGGTCATAAGTTCACGCACAAAACGGTGTTTGCCACACATCATATATTGAAAATTTTGCACTTGTATTAACGACTTATAGGCGAAGCTAAATAGATACGAGTTTACTAAGCAACTGTATCCTACACTCACCATACGAAACAGCAGCGTTGAGTTGCTATTTTACGCTGGTATTCTGTGAGCGCGTGGTCCTTCTCCAGTCAAGCTGACCCATTCGTCATTTATATTTATATTATTTATTCGTCATCCTGTACTACTAATATAGCAGCAGCATGGCTTTGCCACGTATAACTGACGGATGTAAATGTACAGGCGAACCTAACATGTATACCCTAGCGTGTATGATTACCTTTAGACTATACAGCCTACTCTAATGTATTTTATTCCCCAAATTCATCACAATTTGCTGCTGCGTTACATTATGAAGTTTTAGGGAGGTTTAAACGATGTCTTAACCCAGTGGACGGTTGATGACGATAGTATCTCAAGCCTCCCAAGCACATAAAAATCCTTGAGATTTATAGCACCATAGAATCACTTGTAACATCGTTTCCATCATTGAGTTATACAAAACTAGAGGAGCAAACCACATTGCCGCGCGTCGTAAAAAGTGTAACCACTATCCAAACGCGACGACGTAGCTTTGAAATCATTAAAATTTTAAAGTAAACATATATCTGTCTCACTCACACAAGTCGCGGAAAACAATATCGTCCCTAAGATTAGATAAAGATAGACACACAAACATGCAGTGGCGGGTTGGTGTTGCATACTTTATGAAATTTTACCCAAAATGAGCAATATAAAGGAGTTTTTTTTAAGTTGCAGTAAATTGTTTTTTTTTATTTGTATATTTTCTTATTAGATAAACAGAAGTAAGCATAACTAATGAAATAAAAGATGTTTAATATATTATTTTTATTGTACTAATTAATCAAACAATAAAATAAAGCAAATAAAAAAAAACAATTTAAGATTTCTGAAGCGAGATCTGTGTTGAATATGCATAAGTTGTGAAATCATCAGCAAGTTTTTGTCTCTTAAATTTAGTCTCATGACATTAACTACAAAAACTTTGGTTATCAAAAAATTTCGTTGATTTTCTTGTTTATAAAATTTCCATACTACTTAACAACTTTAAAAAAAAATTTTTTTTTTTTGCAACAATACTCAGGATAGTTAATGAATTCAGGCGTGACTTTGCGGAAGATTATTTGTAAGATAATATAAATGGTTTAGTCTGTAATACTAACCCGCTTAAATATTCATAATAGTCCATACTATCAAACTCCGTTATGAAGCATCAGTTTGTTATATAATTGCCTTTTGGATTCATTTTTGTGTGTTTGAGTGTATAATTTACTTTCGTGGTACAATTTTATTTTTAAGTACTTATAAATAATGGCATTAATCAATAAAAAGGAATGATCAACTTGTATTGAAGATAAATGATCCCCCGGGTGTATTGCAAATTCTTTTAATAATTTATTTCCTTAAACCTCTTTTAATGTTTTTGTAGCTAATGTCATAAGACCAAATTTAGTAGATAAAGACTTAGTTTCGGAAAGTTTGCAATGCAAATTTATTAATATAAAATAAAATAATAAAATATAATTAATATACCATTCATGAATAAACTAAAATAAGAATAATTAATTATTTGAATAAAGGTTGAAACATAATTTTTATTTTTAAACAAACAATTTTACTTGTTTATTTAAAAACAAAATTAACTTATCCATAAATTATATAGTCTCCGATTAATGTGGAAAAATCACAAACACGGAAAAGTGGCAACATTGAACCTAAATTGCAATATTTGATATTTTATTTAATTTTTAAGTGTTTTAAACGTTAGTATGAATATATAAATAAAAACTTATTTGTGGAAAGTGATTCCGCTTGATTTATTATGTTTTTGTGACCTTGAATCGCATTCTTTCACTACGCATTTACCAATTTTTTGTCGTGAATCGTTCGGCTCAACTCGGTCGGCGTCGCATTGGACACTGAACCGACGTTCGCTGAGTATAAGGCTGTGGCCATATGTGAAGTGGCAACGCTTTGGCGCGGCAATTACTTATCTAGTGTAACATATAGATCAATGGTTTCCATTAATACTTCACATGCGCCGACATAGAATAGAATAGAATAGAATAGAATATTTTTTTATTCAATATAGATCACATGTGTAATTCTTATTGAAAGTCATTTTTTACTTTACCACTGGTTCGAAAAAAAAAACCTCCGTCCTGGGAAGAACCAACAAGAAACCCAGCGGGACTTTTTTTTTAAAGCAAATTTTACAATAATGGTTATACAACTATATAAGTACAAAATTTATTTTAGAAACAGCTTGGAAGCGATCACCTCATTCCCAGGGGTTATTATCAACCATGTATTCATTTATACTATAATAACCCTTTTTATACAGTTTCAACTTAACAAAACATTTAAACTTGCTAATAGAGAGAGCCTGTACACTTTCCGGGACCTTGTTGTAATAGCGTATACATTGCTCCAAGAATGAATTACTGACTCTGTGGAGTCGAGAAACTGGTATCACTAGCTTGTGTTTGTTTCTAGTGTTTACAGAATGCACATCACTTTTTTTACTAAAACTAACTTTTGTTTTTGTGAACATACATTAAATTTTCGTAAATATACTGAGAGGCCAAAGTTAATATATTTATTTCTTTAAATTTATCTCTAAGAGACTCTCTCAGTTTTAGGTTGTAAATAGCTCTAATGTCCCTCTTCTGTAAAACAAAAATAGTTTCTGAATCAGCCGCATTTCCCCATAGCAAAATCCCATAAGACATTATGCTATGGAAATAACTGAAATAAACTAATCTAGCTGTCTCGACACTAGTGAGACCTCTTATCTTTATTACAGCATAGGCTGCAGAACTTAGTCTGCTTGCTAGTTTGGATATATGGGGGCCCCACTGAAGCTTTGCGTCGAGAGTGATGCCAAGAAAAACAGTGGATTCAACAGGGCTCAGTTCTTCCCCATTTAAAAACACATTGGTTCTCAGATTTTTAACATTCGTTGTTGTAAATTTAATACATTTAGTTTTATTTCCGTTTAAATGTAAATTATTAACGTTAAACCAATGCACTAATTTTGATATAGCATTATTCACTTCGTCACATTTAAATGATTGACGTTTAAGTTTAAAAATCAAAGAAGTATCATCAGCAAATAATACTATATCATGATTATCCTCTACAATAGAAGGTAAGTCATTAATATACACTAGAAATAGGAATGGGCCGAGAATTGAGCCCTGAGGGACACCCATTAGTACAGGTGAGCCGGAAGAACTTTTACCATTGATAATAACTTTCTGCATTCTATTACTTAAATATGAAATTATAAGTTTAAGCGCTGTGTTCTTGACACCATAGTACTGTAGCTTCCTGATTAATGTCTCATGGTGAACGCAGTCGAAGGCCTTGGAAAGGTCACAAAATATACCCAAAGCATCCTCTGAATTCTCCCATGCACAAAAAATATGTTTAATAATCTCAACTCCAGCGTCAGTTGTTGAGCGACCCCTTGTAAAACCGAATTGATTTCTATGTAGCAATTTATTAATATTAAAGAAACTTAACATCTGATCTAAAATTATTTTTTCAAAAATTTTACTAAATGTTGGTAGTACAGAAATTGGTCTAAAATTGGCGGGGTCTAATGTACTACCAGATTTATATAAAGGTATGACTTTACTGAGTTTCATTAAATCAGGAAACACACCAGATTCGACGCTTGTACATATACAGTACGCTTGTAGACATACACAATGCACAAAATCGCAACACTTTTACGTATCACTGAAGATTTTGACGCAAGTATAACCCAACAGATCTTGACGATAGAATTTATTGCTGTCAAACCGCCAAATTGGACAAAATATAATCTTGAAATCTTTGTTTACGTAAGTGTAAGTGTTAGTGTAAGACACCATTGAAGTATAATGTACTTTCGTACTGGAACAGTTATTTCAAACAAAGAATGTGCGCCACTATATGTCGTCGCATCTGCCAAGCTGATAGTCGCGCATGCGCATTAAAGCTGTAGCAAACCGAACTGTAGAGTAACGGGTGCGCCATCTAGTACCGAGTAACGAAACGTTACACATGAATGTCTTTCGTTACTCGCATGTTTCGTACTATGGGTACCTACACTGTTTCAGTTTACGCAAGTACCGTTGATACGTGATGCGTGTATTGAAACATTTGCTGATCGTATGTTTTACGCATGCGCACACTTATTCGGTGAATTAAAAACGTACGTTATAAAGAGCGATGTTTGTTTATTAGGTAAAGTATAATTTGGAAATTCGTCGTCCAAGTCTTTTACTACTTATTGAAGGTATTGTGTGTGTACACGAAGTTTTAGATTGGATCATAAGAAGGTAAGAAAGTATTTTTTACAAATTAGAAATATGTATGTTTTTGTTTTGTATTATAGCGTATTTTCACGTTTTTTTTGTTTTTATCTTAAATTAAACTAAATTTAGAATAACTTAAACACATGTCTGGTTCAAAATACGCCGCGACGTCATATTGTACGCGTACGCAATACGACTCGATTCGATGTTCTAACATAACAGCATGTTGTGAGGTATCAGAAGTAACGAGTAACGTAACGATACGATAGTAACGAGTACTAATTGTTAAAGTAACGAAATTCTAACAGTGGTAGAGCCAGGCGGCAGCTTTTGCTGTCGCACGGATGGGCCGGCTCGAACCGGGGTGGTACCACGACCTCACAGAAAACCAGCGTGAAGTAGAGGTTTACCTCTGCGTTTCGCTTGGTGAGTGCAGGTGGCCGGAGGCCCTTTTTACTGGAAATGAGGCATTCCATCTTAGTCCTCATGGGTGACAACGCATCTGCATTTTGATTCGCAAACGAGGATAGATGTAGATGTCTATGGGCCGCAGCAACCACTTACCATCAGGTGGACTGTGCGCTCGTTTGTCACCCTTATCCTATAAAAAAAATACATACGGGTACGCTTCTTTTCGTTACTTTTACACCTCTAATGCACATGCACTTTGGATATAAGCTTCTTGGTTGGCTGTTAGTTTTTGTAACCATAGATTAAATTCAGCACTAGGGCATGCATCCGGGGATTCCAGGGATTTCGCGGTTCTTTTGGTATCTGAACGGAACCGCTTCTGCAGGGCAGCCAGCATTCTAGTTCTTCCGGTTCTTCAAAATATTAATTGCATCATGCTTTCGTTTAGTATTACTCTTTAATTCTATGAATTTTTCAAGTGGAAAGGTTATCATATCATATTTTGATTTAAAAATTTATTATGATGTAACAAATGGTTAGAGGAATACCTATTTCATTTTTTTATAGAATATGGGTAACAATATTCGTACCTGATGGTAAGTGAATGTTGTGGCCCAAAGACATCTATATCTATCTTCGATACGAATGCAGATGCGTTGTCATCCCTGAGGACTAAGATGGAATGCCTCATATCCAGTAAAAGGTTCTCTACACGCACCATACGAAGCACAGCAGCATTGAGTTGCTATTTTACGCTGGTATTCTGTGAGAGCGTGGTCCTTCCCTGATCGTGCCGACCCATTCCTGCTACAACCATAACATAACTGCAACATGGCTAGTAGCAAAATGGTAGTCATGTTGTCATTCGAGACCCTTCAAAGTCCGAAAAATCCATTTGGATTTCTGACTTGTCAGAAATATGATCCCCTCCAAAGAGTATATCATAAAGTAATTTAATTAATGGCTCCTTTAGAACAATAAATAAAGAGTATTCAGAACTTAGAGTACAAATAAGCAAGGTATAGAGCGCGCGTATCGCTCAATGCCCATTATGCCAAGCGTAAAATTGACGCCTATGCGTTATTATACACTTAAGTTATTAATTTGATTATGTAAGTATTTGTAAATATTAGGTAAGCGATAATTATAAGGTATGTTTTAGCTCAATAAAACATGGGTACGAATTTATGAAACGATGTTTATTAATCAAACACAAAAATCTAATTAATTTACTCTCCCGCTAAAAACCATATTATACAGGGTTAGTGGGAACTCGACAACTTCCTGGCATAGCATGATAAGGGAGTCAAAATGCTACAAATTAGGCTAAGTATAAGAACCGTCAATTTACTCACCATCACTCGGAAGCGTAGGCCTAGTTTATGCACTAGTATGGAAATAAATTAAAATAAAATATTAAACCACTTTTGATCATTCAAATCCACGAATTTGCCTTAATTTCAGTGGTATTAATATTTTATTCTCACCAAAATCTGCAACACTAATGGCGGATTGAAGTCGTTTTGATTTGACGTTAGCTGTCATCTCTGAAATATACTCATATCACCTATAGCCTATCAGGTAGATTTATTATGTAAAATAGCTAAAATGTCTCGACACCAGTAGGAAAGTAAGGCAAAAAAATTGTATTTTTTGATTGAAAACACGAATAAAGTGTAATAAAGATTGTGTATGTGCTTTTTTTGATCTTAAAACAAATAACGTTCTTGTTGATATTTTTAAAACAAATGTAAAAAAGTACTACCTAATTCCAGACAAGAAAATTGTAGAGACAAATTAACGGTGTCTACACACAAAATTATTTCATTGCATTCATTAGTGTGTACTAACGTACACTTCAGTGCCAGGGGCATCCAGGACTTTTTTTGGGGAAATGAGGTTTAAGTATTTTGTTAGCTTTTACAAAAATTTTGTGCCAGATAGCTCAAAGCCGATATTATATGTGAATAGCGGGTAACTCCATTTCTCTACCCTGAAAAATTCACCCTAAGATACTACTTTATTGCACTAATAATAAAGAATATATTTAACTTATTTTACTTTAGAGTGGCTGTTTTAAGGTGGATAAACAGAATAATCCTGAATACTAATTTCTGTTCAGGTATATGTGTCTATCTGGGCTGCTGAAGTGCTAGAGTACAATCATAGATAATATAATTTATTTGTTATAATATGGTACATTACAGTTGTTACAAAAGAATTAGCATCCTAAATATATTTCTGGCGTACAAATATTTTCATATAACAGGTCCTCAGCGTGTCAGCGTATGCCTTGAGCCTTGACAGACATTTAAAGCCTGGATAGTGTCATAACAAAGGTTAACAGTCCTATGAATTATAGAAAATGAAACATTAGGTCAATCATGTTTTGGATACTTAAGGTAATATAAATAAAACAGCTTAATTTTTAATTATTTTTATTTATTTATCCTACTTCAAAATCCTCTCTTACTAAAATGCCATCCAGAATTGAGGCCGGTGCGGTTATGGAATTTTGATACCGAGCCCAACACAAATACCAGACAACGGTCATTTTGTGGGCACAGCAACCCACTGTCTGTTGTCCAGAAGTGCACCTGCAATAATAACCTGCAATCATCTCATCCCAACTTGTCCCTTGTCTCGCCAACAGTATATATGTATAATAAGCTCTGTCCGAGTGATGGTTAGATTTTATACGGCCGCTTATTAAAACAGAGTCTTGTTCGGGTGATATTAATTGTGTCACAACTTATCTGCTACCCAGTCTTCGTTGACACCAAACGTACATTATAAGTACTGATAATATTGGCATTAGGGTGCTGGAGCTCATTTTCATGATTTGTGCCGACAGATAATTCTCGTAATACGTTTGCAAAACATTGTGAACATATGGGTGCATTTTCGTCCATCTAGAACAAAACAATCTTACTTTAATAAACTATGTATATTGCAGAAGCGCATTTTAAACAGTGCAACATGTTTTAACAGGTGAACTGAAAGATGATTACATCATATTAAGATTTTGCAGCCATTATGAACTTATGTAGAAATTAATAATTATTAACAGGCTACAGATAGAAGCATGTCATTCAAATGCGTTTAATAGCTTAAGGAAACATCTTTCTTTAGTACATACCTGCTTACTGATTCAAAATGTGATTCTACAGAATACAGATGTCCGATATCAACGAAATCGAAATCTTACGTAAATAATTAAGTCCATAAAACAAAAGCAGAGTCAAATAAATAGTAACTGATCCAAAGTCCAAACAAAAAACCAAATCGCCAAAGAAATCCACAATTAAACACATTCACGAGTTCAGAACAAGCTCGGAATAAATAAAAATATCATTTGACAGATAACCGTGTCTTTTTTATAACTGGAAGAGCACCATCTCTTAAAACCATCAAAAACTTGGGATTGCATTTTTATTTTTAGCAAGTTATTTAGTTTGATTTATTCTCTCATTTTATTTTTAGCAAAATCCTTGAATTTTTCTCTTTTTTACGGTATACTGTACATAGACTGGGCCAGAAATGGACCGTCTCCTTTTAAATATTTTAGAAAAGATGTAACATTTAGTTGATATTGATTTCACGAGGGAGTTTTGGCGGTAACTTGATCGGCGGTGGTTTGCTGCTCCTGTATTATAGTTTAAATAATAGTTTGAAGTGGATTTTAATATGTAAAAGTGGTGCGATTTTATGTATTAACTGTCTACGCATGTGAACTATTAGTGGAAACGGTGAAACAAGTCCTGTGATGGTGATGGATTCTCAAGATAAGCTGTTTGCATAGGCGCCTTTAGATACCATCGCCAACTGTCAGCTGCCTGCTGGCTAAAGTTGTCGTCAAAATCTCCCAAGGGCTGCACAATGTGACGCATCAACATATTGTGAAGCAGTGAACTATGAAGGATAATAATACATAAAGACAAGGCTTGGGGAAATTATAATAAACCGAATAACTAACTCAAGACTTGGCCTAAAGGTCTAGATACCAGGCCATAAACTCCAAAAAAATGATTTCACAGTGTTCACAAGTACCCAATAATCGATTATGGGTTTATTGACATCGATGTTTCGATGATTGACATGTGGCAACATCGATGTTTTCATTTTTGACATCGATGATAATCGAGCATCCCTACAGCAAAGGTAAATTTAACGATTCTGTAATCTATGTAATCATAAACTATATGTGGAGTATTTTTATTTACAAAGTAATCATTGAAAGAAATACTAATAAAAACTAATAAACTCTTGGATTGTGACTTAAAGAAAAATTGTAACTTAAATATGACTGTAAACAATACTATTGCGCATCAACGTTTAATTCTAAGCGGAGACCGTGAAAGGTAACAAAATAAGGTTTAATGTATGCAATAAAGTAGCAACTAACTTATTTTTAACTAGCTGATACCTGCGACTTCGTCCGCGTTGCTTATACATGCTTACACACCACTGAACTCGTAGTGCTTATAAAAATCGTTGTTCTTAAAACTTTAATAACTATATTAAATTATATCTTAATAATTTTTTTTTAGATAAGGGCCAAGTGTAAGAAATAAAACTTAGAAATCCATACAGTAGTTTTTCCGTGATACGCGCCCAACTGCAAAACTATATCATTTTATATAGATAATTAGAGGAATTTTCAATATTTTGTGCCAACTGCCTCTTTAGGTACTTCTAACAAATTGATATATAATTCAGTTATGCTCACCTAATTTATTGCCTTTTTCCTAAAACGATAATAATATTACTAATTGTCCTCAACAGATTTAAAGACTTATTGATGCGACGATTAATAGAATGTGGATGGAGAGATCAAGTGAGGATGTTGTGTCGTGAAGTGGTAAAAGAAAATGAAGGAAGCAACATAACTTTTGATATGCTTGTGACTAGAGTGACTCCTAGGGCCCGTGCACTTGTTCCAGACACTGTAAAGAAGGAATTGTTGCAAAAAATAAAGTCACATCTTCTAACACAAAAAGATCAATGAAATGGTTAACTATATGAAAAGTAATTTTAATTTAAATGCTTGGTAAGCTGCTACTCAGGATTATTTCTTAGTTATTTTTATCCATTCTATGTAATAAATGAAATTCTACAATCAACTGTATTATTTTATTTAATAAACATTTACATTTACAGTAACCAACAAATACATACATATTGCTTACATAGGCATAATACTGTCTTTAGATCCCATTTATCTGAATGTCATGACCATACTACAATATTTAATTAGTTATTAGAGTCACCCAATAAATATTAACCTTAATTAATTAAAGTTTACTATGGAAGATACTTTAAATATTATTAAAACTATGTCTCCTTCATGGATATAAAGTTGTTCAGTGTATAGCTGAAGTAATCATGCACATTTACACATATACTAATTATAATTTTATGTATGGACAATTCAATATAATATCTCTTGCAAAAATGTGATATTGAATGTTATTAAATATTCAACACCATTGGAATAGGTAAATTTGATGAACATACATTTTTTTTAAAAAACTACCCATTAATCTAGTTTACTACCAAAATCAGGTTTTTCAAAATAATTATACAAATCCATTTACTACTTTAAAAGCTTAGTTAAATCAAGCTTTGAAGTAGTCGACAATGTGTCCATCCCTGTTTTTACTTTATTTAAAAGTACCTATGTACATTACCTAAAATCTGAAAAACAACTCACAATTAATATTTTTGATTAAAATAATGACAATAGACATAATTATAGATACTAAAAAAATTTACATAATCTGTACAGTGCATTCCTGCCTTATGTAGGTCGTAATGTGCACTTAGCCATTTATTTGGTGTTAAGTTAAACTTTAATTGGGCTGTTTTTTCAAGTGTCAGATAAAAGTTATCCATCGAATAAATTATAAAAGTGAAACAATAAAACTATTTTCGTCACAGATCTGTAATTACTAATTTTTTTATATTGTATTTTATCTTATGAATAGCTTTTAATCAGTGGACACAAAAGTTAGAATAACAAAGAAAAATAAATAAGAACACATCTATTCAACCATAACACCTTTTTTGGATAATAGAAATCTATATTAATATATAATATGTTCCATGAAAGTTAAATAAAATTAATGATATAATTACACAGTGTTATATATTTGTAATTCACATGTCTTATTTCTTTAAATTTATGAAAGATACATCAATAAAATCAATCATCAGCAATTTAAAAAAAGATTGTAAATACTCTTGCATTTCTATAAGACCTTACTAATTTTTTTAAATAATTATTTATAAACATATTCCATGGACTTATTAAGTTTGAGCAAGTAAATTATTCATATAGTTCATATAAATGGTATGATAATTTTTGTTCTGTGTATTTTCTATAATATACAAACCATAGACATTGTACATACTTGTCCATTTATCATCATTAATCATCAAACATGGTTAATAATATAACAACTTTCTAATTGTAGTTGGACAACATATTATCAGTAAATGTGATCAATACAGCATATCCCATAAAAATTAGCATCAGAAAACAGAATAATTTTGAGAAATCTTGTTTTCAACACCAGATCTCAAGTAAACCAATTCATCTAGATATAAAAATAAATGAATTGGAGAATTTTCTAGATAGATAACAAATAAATGCATTTTAAATGTATATTGAGTTTCAAAAGAAATAATGAGCAATTGATTTTTTCTTAGTATAACATCTTTAAAGCTCTTTGATGCTCGACTTACACTATATGCTTATATTATGTATAAAGATATACAAGTGGAATGTATCATGGACTTAATTTTATTATATCTTTGTGTAGTACTTTACATTTGATCACATAATGAAAGTTTTTTTACCTATACCTCAGCATCAGTACTTGCTTATGTATTATAACTCGAAGTAAAAACTTAAGTCTATGTGAAATAACAAATTTGTACACAGCACATTGAACAAATCATCATAACAATACTGTCGTTCTTTTTGAGCAATTGGAGATGTCTGCCTTTCTTTTAAGAAATATACAAGTGCATGACTTACAGTTATAATTTTTCATTTTGTACACCTGTTAAATGATTGGTCTCATATAGTGGTGGTATAGGAGAAACCATTCATTACCTCTATTCATTCCCTGGGTGTCGTAAGAGGCAACATAGGCAAATATTTTGTGGTATTCTATAGATAACCATCTCGTATATTATCAGGTAAAATTCCCAGTGTAAAGCTGCATCGAAAATGCTAAACGTTTGGAACCTACGATCGCTAATTGACTTGCCAGGCTTTTCGATTCAATGTCAACAAATCCTATATTTCAAGCGGTGGATTATTGATGCCCTGTGAAAAGGGAGAGAAAAAAAGTTGCAAATAAAGATTTTTATCAGTTTCATGAGCAAATACTTTCACTATCTTTACAAAATAAAATCATTAGAAAGTAAAATTTATTACATAATTTTTATATTTGAGATACTGCTTAAATTATTATTATGTTATTTAAATAGACAGATCTATCGAGATTATTTTTACTTATACTAAAAATTTATAAAAAAAATATTGATCATCCTAATTTATGTATATTTTTGTGTAAAATAATTTTATAACGTATCAAAAATAATAAACTCAATCAAGAATTATCTAAAAACAAGCAATAGATAATAAAAATGCCATGGACAGAATAGCTTGGAGCGAAACCACACGATGCATTGTGGGTAAAATAATTTTGTCGCAACAATGCAGCTTCACTGTGGCGGATTTTGAGTTAGCCCTAGATCTAACATTAGTTATTAAAATGGTTACGTTAACGCGTAGCATCGCCCTGTGCAGTTTGTCTTGCCTTGAGCTTCGCGGTGGCAATACAGCAACCAGAAGAATAAGGAAGCGTTACATCTTGTCAACTTGCGACCGTGACGTAGACGTGCACCGTTCACGCGCCACAGCGCACTGTGCAGCCTCGCTCTTACAACAATCTAAGATCAATATTATTTTTGTATGTTGTATGCGTATAAGTGAACAGTTAATAGAGAAAGAGGTTCAACTGGTGTTGTTCTATCATCCCTGGTCAATAAAATCAACTTCTTGGAGGATGATACTATGAACCTTTCTTTAAAATTACTAGCATAAAACATATATTATTATATCTAAACATTTTTACAATACGATAGATTGATCTTGTATATACTAGATAAAATAAAAAAAATACATATATGTATAGGTACTGTCATTTGTTTCCATCTTTCTTATTTGCTAACTTATGACAGTGTCATAGTTATTGCATTAATAACTAATGGGAACATAGATTTAAAAAAATCTACTGTTATATGATTATAAAACTACAGATTACTCGAATTATTACCTATTTAGTTATAAGAAAGCTACTCTCGACAACCCCTATACAAGAAACCTAAGTCAAAAGCTGCCAACTGCAACAATATAAAACAGTAATTATAGTCCTATAAAAGAGATTCTTTGATAAATTTATATCAATACATGCATATTGCATTACTGCATAAATAAATAAGATAGTTATGACAGAATCAATTATATGTAAATAAAAATTCATATAAATAACAAGCCGTAATATAATTAATTGTTTTCAACATTACATAATAAAATTTAGAAATAAACAACACAACAGTTTTAGCTACTATTGGCTATTCACAACCCGCGCGCAACGTTTACGCTCGATATCATTCCTTTGGCTTTTCGTTTTCAAAACAACATGGCATAGTTAACTATAAGATACAAACGCTTAAAATAATTGTTAGTTAACATTGTTGCAAAGGAATTGTTTTCCGTTTTCAAAATAAACTTGCTTTGGCCTTAATACAATAATCAACATTTTCTATGTCTAGAATACATTTTTTATAAAACGGATAATATGTGTTTATAATACGTTTATATCATGGAACTAAACATAATATATAGTGTCGTGCTTAGCGAATGTAACCTAAAAGTTACATAATATATTTATATCTAGATAATATAAAAATATTGCACCAAAAAGCGATTCGGCAAATCCTTAAAGTAAATTTTACATTTGTGCAATTAAAAAAACATCAAAATTTACCGTAATATTCTTTAAGAATAAGATCTTTTAAAACTGAAAATTTGAACCAGGGTAAATAAAGCTGCCTTAGTTATGGCATGGGCTCTTATGTCTAACTAATATTATGAATTTAAATATTATATTGCTGAAAGCCGCCGTGTAGTTTTGGCGTAAAAGAAATCCACTACACAAAAAGTGGAAAGACGCGCGATGAAGTCTGCTGTCGAATTTAATGTAAAATTTATAACATTGAAAAACCTCTTACAGCTGATACTTCCAAAAGACAAACCAAAATAACAGATTTTTTTGATTGACGCATTCTGTATGCATTATTGTATTGTTTATAAAAATCATTCTTAATTATTTTGTTTAATAGCTTTTGTGATTGTTAATAACTCATGTAAATGTGTATAATATTTACAAAATACGTTATTTAATTTAATAATCACACCTCTATAACTGAAATAACTTCTATTCTCACCTCTATTAATGGAACCCCCTGTAAATGAGACAGATATTTATTTATACTCGGATATCTGATACACTGGGTAAGTGAAATACATCTTTCAGAGAAACAAATTTGCAGGTCCCTTACGGTCCCAGTTATGTAGGTTTCACTATACTTATATTTTTAATATTTTCCGTGGGTGTCGTAACAGGTGACAGAGGCGAATATGGGCAGAAGCATCTTCTTGATAACAACCAAAATAATATATAGCGTGGCAACTATGGCAAACAAATATGGGGGATATTTGCCATAGTTGACACGCAAGCTAATGCCTATGTTCAGCAGTATACTTTTGATAGATTATATGAAAAAAACTGCTAAAAGAACACAAGTATATTAAACTTAAGGAACATAAAGTATTTGTCCCTGTGATTGCTGTATAACGTATTAGTAGATAGTTATGGGCGACTATCATTGATAATATATGGCCAATGTAACTCCGTCGAAAATATTTACATTATACAAATATAGCCTTTATTAACGGTTATGTTTTATCTTATTTTAAACACTGCACTAACACTCATCAATTTTGCATTTCAGACGCTATACACATATGCAGTATAATCGCTAATATTTTAATTTGCTATTAGAATATGTCATAATAGTAACTGTTGTACCTAAATGATATGACATTTAGCGCTTAGTATTTTTGTTTTGGGCATGATTACAGTATATTATATTGTTTTAGAGAGGTGTATTTAAAAAAATACAGGTGAGCTAGGAGAGCGGACGTCGGGCGCGTGGTCGCTGCTGCGGCGCGCGCGATACTTGCACAAGCGCAGAAGCGAGCGCCAGCCTTACGGGCGCTCGTGCTCCTCCCGGTAACCTGTATTTGTAGTAATACCACAGAATAAATAATAGTAAAGGAACAGAAGGATCACTATCTGATAGCAAACTTGCGAATTTAAACCTAGTTACAACGTCGCTAATGTTCATAAATACTTTGCACGCCTCGGATACGACCTTCGTAAAATAGCCTACCGAATGTTGTGGCGCGCGTATTAAATCAAAATGCACCTTATGTCCGCGTGCGAGAGTCTGTATCACTTAGCCCGTTACGCGCCATTGTTAAGGCCGCTCCTAGTGTAGGGTTAGGTGTTGTGAGAAAACAAATTGAATCCTTTGATAGAATCCACCTCGGTGTACTCTATCACCAACTGTATTAGTAATTTGCTGATAATAAGAACGATAATCGTTCAAGGTTAATATGTAACATCGAGAAAAATAAGATTATAACAACGTGAACGTCTTTGAACCTCAGCTATTTACCTACTTATAATTTTTAACAGATTTCATAAAAAGAACTTTTTTCTAGGTGAATCGATTTTGATGATTCTATTTTTATTTGAAAGCTGGAGCTTATAATTTATACATCCCATATAAATTTGATCATAATCTAACCAGTAGTTTTGGAATTATCCTTAATAATGCGTATTAATATTGAAGTCGGTTGTACAAAATTTTTAATTACATAGTTGTCTCTCTTCCTTCTCTTTTTAAAAAACGGAGGTAACGTTTTTCACACTAGTATTTCCTCCTGTATCGCAGTGACAGTTTACACACGTAGATCAGACCCAGAACAATTATTTGTAGGCCATACAAATATTTGTACCGACCGGGATTCGTACCCGCGGCCGTTAGTGCTGCAACTCATTACTAAGTCACTGCGCCACGGAGCCGTCATTTGTCTGTTTCACATTTTTTGCTATTTACAAACGACATTGTTAATGAAAGAGTGGCAATGAGAAGTGCTGCTATTTTCAATATCTTTCTTTTATCGACCAAGTGTTAAAGGGTAGTATATGCTGATCTTACATTAGTAGCCAGTCACTAGAACTGGGAGGTCTACCTACACCGAACAATTTTTTAAGGTCATTGGCATTACAAGCGAAAAAACCGAAAACTGCGAAGCTGTGGTCGGGTCGCTAATCAAATAATAAATCTGTGTCTAATGGCGTCAGTAACTAAGTACCTAATTATCTAGATCTACCTATAAATAATAATATATTACTTTTCGGTATCCTTAGAAACAGTAAAGAATAAAAAGTCGACCATCCTATTCTTATTCAAGCACCCGCATACAATGCAGTATCTTTTAGCTTTTTGCGAGGCCATGCTTGAATAAAAACTCAAAAACAAAAATATCAACTGGCTAAATACTTATAAGAGAAAAATACTTTTTTGTTAACGTAAGGCGCGCGTCAGCTCGAACGCGTGCGTGACAACCTCACGGAATTAGACCCTTTTAGGCGGCGGCGCAACGTAGGTATATTTTCATGTCTGAAGCCTGGAGTAAGACAGGCTTGGTAATACGCTCTAATAACAATTATTACAATAAGTGACTTTTTAGTATTTCATAAAAGCCGCTATACAATAATAATTTGTTAGTAGGATATCCGAGCGGCGATCTTTTCATACAAACGTATTCCTCTGTTTTCTCCCTATTTAATGACCTAGAGACCTAGACCAAATATTTTTACGTTACTATCTAAACCTATGAACCTACTAATATGTTCCTAAGTTTCTGTGTTTTATTTATTGTGTAATAATCACACATGAAGCAAACACATTTTACGAACTTATAAAATATGAAAGTAAAACATACAGACATAACCACAATACTTCTTATATTGTTCTTGACAAAAAAATCGGCCTAGTTTTGGAGGACACAAGGGAATACGGAAAGATAATTTTGTCTAATTGTTCATAGATATAATCAGTCCAAGTTGCAGTCACTCTTGGTTATCTAGCTAGGTCGTTCCGACACAGCGACAACAATAAATTATTAAAAACATATTATTCAAAATTTAATCCCTTAATATTAAAGATATATGTATATTTTTTTTATAGGATAAGGGTGACAAACGAGCACACAGTCCACCTGATGGTAAGTGGTTGTTGCGGCCCATAGACACCTACATCTATCCTCGTTTGCGAATCAAAAGCGTTGTCACCCGTGAGGACTAAGATGGATTTTGGTACTCCAAGTGTAACCGCAAAACAGGTAGTTACGAGCACATACTTACTCGTTGTAACTTATCAAGGCTAATGTTCTAAAATTGTGAGGTAGGCTCAGGTAGGTTAGATGCACAATGATGGCTTTCAGGGGTATTAATCCAATCCATACAAATACCTATTTATTTCAATATCTGATCGCTACGGATTTAAATCCAAAATCCGCAAAGTGAACTCTCATCACTAAACCATGTCGTCTATCTATAGTATTAAAATTCTTGCTTATACATTATTGGACTTCTATGAAAGATATAAACAAACAACTTAGTTGTAATAATAAAATTTACAGCATATTATATAATGACTGCATCCTAGCTCACTTTTAATTTGAACGTTTTCAGTGATAAATTGGGTAAAAACAAGTTAGGATGTGTGAGTGCCAGTGTCAGCGCATATTTTTGGCACTTTAATTAAAATGACCTGGAGAATAATAAATAGTGAAATGGGTAAGGTCAAACCGCGCAACTCGGATTTTCAATTGAATATTAACAATAATTTAACGCGATCTGATCAAGAAGTTGCTATGGCTTTTGAGAAACATTGTACTGATGTTCCTTTTTTGACAACAAAATCATTATGTTCTTCTCATACTGTCGCCGAATCATTGCTCAAACAAAATGTAAAGGCTTGTTCAAATACTTTTAAATTCCATAGAGTACTGCCGAAAGATATCGTTAAATATTTTAAAACTATTGATGTTAAGAAATGGCAGACTTATGGGGGATTTCCGTTAAAGTTATTTTATCTATAATAGATATATTAGCACCTTACCTAGCCACTATATTTAATATAAGCGTCGAATCTGGTGTGTTTCCTGATTTAATGAAACATAGTAAAAAGTCATACCTATATTTAAATCTGGTAGTACATTAGACCCCGCCAATTTTAGACCAATTTCTGTACTACCAACATTTAGTAAAATGTTTGAAAAAAATATTTTAGATCAGATGTTAAGTTTCTTTAATATTAATAAATTGCTACATAAAAATCAATTCGGTTTTACAAGGGGTCGCTCGACAACTGACGCTGGAGTTGAGCTTATTAAACATATTTTTTGTGTATGGGAAAATTCAGAGGATGCCTAAGTGAAATAGTCACAAGTAAACAAGTTATTGCCATAATCGTTATCATAACCATTGTCACTTATTGGATGGAAAAGATTTTGGCCACTCTGTGAACTTATTCACGCGGGTGCTTTTTAAAAGTTCGTTAAAAAATGTAAAAAAAAACCCCAAAAATCAAGCTAAATTTATTCCCACGTTTACTAGATGGCGGGGCGTCTTTACTCCCTACGAGTTTGTCTAGATTGGTACCACCTTCTCAACTAAATATTTCTGCAACCAAGTAACAGCATAAGGTACCTACTACTGTGTTTTAATTTAAAGTGTAAGGGCGCCAGTACAGCATGTTATGAGGCATTCATTTCAGTCCTCACGGGAAAGAAAAGAATATGTATGTTTTTTGTTTGAAGTTGATTGCAGTCTTACCCGTCAGAGTACAGTAGCCAATAACTGAACTAACCTTGTCATTCGAATATTATGAAAAACGCATCGGCGCTTTTATTGATCAACATTTGATTGTATAAGGGGGGGGGGGGGGGGGGGCAGGTATTTGACGTCCTGATGTCATAGTTAGCTACCTTCAGTTTTTGAATTTTTTTTTATGTTCAAATTTGTGTAGTCTTCGCGTAAATATAAGATATCATTCTTTAAGTCTAGTTTTTACCTGACCACGAAAGCTAAAAGGATCAACCTATTTATGTATATGTATGTTCACTCGTTCCCTCAGATCTCCTTAGCTTATCGTCGTATTGACAAAAATGAGGAACCATTGGAAGCGTCGTGAACTCAGACTCTCCGCATCTCCGAAACATATATGACGTCACATAAAATCCAATATGGTGGCTTATAATGCAACGGTCAAATTCTAGTACGGATGAGACTTGAGCCGGAATTTAGAGTCTAGGTGGTCTTCTTTTCTGTTTAAGAGCCCTTCCGGTCAAATAGCAGTGCTTGCACTAGTGTACCGGTCTGAAGGTATAGAGAGCGCGTATAATTACAGGCTGTGCGACATTTTGTCTTAGTCCTCAGATCGCATCTGTAGCTTTCTTTGTTAAAACTTACCACTAACCATCAGACGGTTTGAAGTTTGTTTGTCACTTCAGTTTAATATAAAAAAAAAATAGTATTTACACAAAGAAGATTGGTCAAATCGTATCAGACAACGAAACGATGGCGTCACTATATGCCATATTTATGAAAAATATTCTTATTTTTAAGGTCTTAAAAAACACTAAAAATGCTTTATTTTTTTATTTTTGTTATTGTAACTGTTCCAAAATTATTTATAACTAGCTGTTCCCCGCGACTTCGCCCGCGTGTAGTTTAGGGTTTTAATTACATTGCTCAGCACCCCAATTCTTTTTCTAAAATAAAAGTAGCCTAAGTTACTCCTTAGAACATCAGCTAACTGCCAGTGAAAGTCCCGTCGAAATCGGTCCAGCCGTTTTGGAGATTAGCCGGAACAAACAGACAGACAGACAAAAATTTTAAAAATTGTGTTTTTGTTATAAGTATCACATATACATTCATATGCATTTAGTAAAAATCTGTTATTTTAACATTACAAACAGACACTTCAATTTTATTTATTTGTATAGATGTATAGATAATGGTTTCAGAAAGCACTTGAACGCAACTAATGACGATTCATTTCGCGTATGAAAGGACTTTATATTCAAAGACATATATATATATATATAGATAATTATTCACGTTTTTATGAATATTTGTTAATTGTAATTCAATTCAATTACTATTTAGACATCAAATCAACTACTATATTGATTTATTATGTACTGGATTCATGTCATAAAAATCATTATGTAGCTTCATAGTAAGCTAAGCGTTTTGTTCAATTACGTACAACGGAACATCATTTGTCATCGACAAGTTACATAATCTGTGGTCATCGATCGACACATTCGGTTAGAATCTACTAGTCTGTGATCGACACCATTGATTGTCACCCGGAAATCAACAATCATTCGCATCATCTTATTTGCTTCACTCGTTTTTGTGGATTGTGATACGTACTGTACTATTTTAGATTTCCTTCTGTTATTTTGACCTCGGCATTGTTTTACGGACTGATAACTACAACTTGTAACGATTATTCTATGCTTTTGATTTCTGGACACCGACTTCGCATCTTGGATATTTGTGAGAGACATCATGCAGACTACAGCTACACAACAACGACAACTAGCCCTGCGATTGCTATGTGTTAATTGTAATATATGCATTGATACACTTTGCCGCCATCTCGTTTTTGAGCTTTATACCAGAGTAATTTATAAGATCTGCGAGTGGAATTCTTCAACAATAGTACATATTTACATACCTACTTATTTTATTACACTAAGATAAACCATCACACAGAATCCTACATCATAATACAAATCTAATTTTTATTTTGGGTCACTGAAGAAGATTACATATATTATGCTAACCTCAAAAGTATTGTTGAGGTTATTATAAAAAATTGTGGCTATTTAGATATTATTTTCAAACGGGATAGTGTTAACAACATAAAAACAAACCAATCTAGCTATAGCTTGTTTTGGGACATGAAAAATAAAAGTCTAGTCCAGTTCCTATAGAAATTTGGCCATTGTTCTTTTGACATTGTCAAGTTTCAGTTTATACTCGAATTGTCTGTGAATATTAAGCTTAATCAGAACTTATGATGGTATATTGTAATATGTATAAAATAAAACATATAAAGGGCATTGACCTGACGAGTACGGAGGTGACGGCGGCTCGTCCGTCGGCGGTGGGCTCGATGGCGACGGGGCGCAGGTCGAGCGCGCGCCGGCGCCGCGCCCCGCCCCCCGCGCCCGCCGCGCCCCCCACGACCGCCGCGCCCCCGCTCAGCACCACGCGCACCGTAGCGAATGGCCGCTTCGCCATGTGCAGCATCTAGCCCACACGCACACATTAACATCGCACAAATCAACCGTTCACACAAGCATCATCATCATCGTCATCATCGTTACAACCTATCAAAGTCTACTGCCAAACACAAGCGTCCCCTTAGATTGCCTCATAAAGGGAAAATTTGGGGTATTAGATATTCTTACACCGCCACTACACGGTATATTCACAATTTAAAATTCTGTTTCCTGACAATGTATCTTATCGCGTTTGCATTCATTATCAACATCACCATTACAGCCTATGCAAAGTACACTGCTGAACATTGGCCTCCCCAATAGATTTTCTTATTGTACAGATATTTGTCATAGATGACACCCAAGTTTGGAAGCACCTGTCCATCTTCTGTTGGATGAATGGGGCAATGAATATTCTTACACTACACGGTCAACATGTTTGCTTGTTTGCAATGTTTGAAATTTTATTGTACAAAACATGTTTTATAACAAGTCATACAATATGTAAAGTTTGGAATTTAAACATAACAACTATCAAATGTTTTCAACGCAAACATCTCTTTTATTGGGATTTGCCGGTTATCAGGGCTACAAGTAGCTCTTGAAACTACTCATATGTATAAATTACGGCGACAATTGTGTATATATCTTTTATGTAAGTAAAAGTGACATTTTTAAAACACTAAAAAACTATGCAGTATAGTAACGATGTAAAAATATCCACTACCCCATATCGTTCCGTCGTAACAGGTGACAAAAGGAAACAAACCAGGAGATGGACAGCAGCGTTTAATTAATAACAACTAGAAATGAAAACACTGTGGTTGCCAACCCGCCTCTCAACCGTGGCAACAATGGCAAATGACTCTTATGAGGCAAACTAAGTGGAGGCCTATGTTCAGTTCATAGTATGAGTTTAATTTATTAGTAAAACTATGTGTGTAATTTATTTAATATTTGAGCTACTGTAATTTATACTTTTTAAAATATGTATACGCACCTCCACCACATGTCTTCTCCTAGCTCTTCGCACGTCAGCGGCTTGTTTCGCCTTCCAAGCGACAACACATGCAGCGAGGAACAGGAAAAAGCATGAGAAAAACACCGAGAAGAAAACAAATAGGTCGATATGAAGCTGATCCTGACGGAAGAACGTAATACCGAAGCTGGCAGCGCCATCTTCTGCGTGACGTGCGCGGATAATTATAAAGAATTTTGTATGGGACAGGTCATGGACCTTCTCCGGCAATGTCAGCACCAGTCGGTTGCGCAGGTTTCGTACGCGCAGCAATACATTTCTCTTATCGACTGTCACAAACGTAGCAAGATCTGTCGCTGTATAGTCTGCTAGAGAATACTCAGTTTTATCGTAGTACCAAGTGACATGCTGACTGTCCGGCACGGGATCGTCGAAGGATGGTATTTTGCGGATCTGATCGTGCTTGTAGTAAGTCGGATCCAACTCGACTGTATGAGTTCCGGCTGTTGAGTTTACTGATACTACGAACGAGCTGTCATTTGGACTCAAGTATAAGTCAACGGCACCTTGAGTGACGTCTACTATCACACGTATATCGACGTTCATATATCTCGGGTTTACGGCTACGAAAACAGTTTGGCCAGGGTAAAGAGGACGCGGCTTGATTTTGCATTCATCTGAAATAAAAAACGAATATGAAAACACATGAGAATATTTTTTATAATAGGAGAGTTTAGGAGCCTTCACTCACCGATAGACTTGCCGTCGAAGCAGAGCTTGTTCTCGATGTTAATGGTCTTGTAGCACTGGTGTCCGTTTCGCGGGTCGCCCATGTAGAGGTCGCGGCACTTGACGCACTGGTAGCGCCAGCACTCCTGCGCAGTGTTCTTGCTGGAGCTGGTCGCCTGGCAGGACGCGTCGCTCTCCGTGTTGTTGCCGCAGTTGCACTTCTCGCCGGTCACCGGGTCGCATGTGTCGCCATGACCGTGGCATTCGCAACTGGTGAAAAACACGTGTTTCATTATAACACTGATGGATGACTAATCATTTATTGCGCTTCTTTATATTTTATAAATATCGATATGTTATGCATTGTGTGGTAATTAATTAAATATTTGTGAACTGACATCTTAAATAAACTTTCTAAGAATGCAAGTAAATTATTTTTTCTTTTCTTTAAAAACCGTTACTGCTTTCACTACCCTCAAACTAGGATTTCCTCCTGTATCGTGGAGGAATTTTTCATATATAATCCGGAATAATTATTTGTAGACCATGAGGAAGTCAAATATATTTTTAGAATGTAACTCGTATGGAAGTTGCTGGGCGTATGAGAACTGAGAACCAGAGTAACCGACATAGTCCAATAAATTAGTTAGTTGAAGTAGCAATGGGTCGGCCATATAGCTCGAAGAACCGACAACCGATGGGGAAGAAAGGTTCTCGAGGAAAGGAACCTCGTACCGGTAGGCAAAGTGCAGGGCATCCCTTTACTAGATGGGGTGACGACCTAGTAAGATATGCAGGAAGTCAATGGATGCAGATGGCTGAGGACCGTGCGTTATGGCATTCCTTGCAGGGAGGCCTATATTCAGCATTGGACTTGTGAAAGCCTATATTGATGATGATAATGATGAATAATGTTAATAATTGAATAAGTTAACATAACTTTTACTGCTTATTTCTTAATTATTCTCTGAAAGTGGCCTACACGTTGCGTAAGTGGTTACTGTTTCTCTTATACAGCAAATTTAAACTGTGGTAACAATAGCAAAGAAGTACTATATACTTACGGTCGACAAGGATCCCGGAAATCCTCTGAGCCTCTAAAGTAACCTTCAATGCATCGCTCACATCTCAGCCCGTCAGTATTATTAGCGCATCGCACACACCGTGCCTTAGAGCCGCCGTCCCTGTAGTATTCGTCCGGATCCCCAGCAATATCACGTGGGATCAAAGATACTTCCGACATATCATTTGTGCACACCGTCGTATGACCGTGGCAATACACGGAGCACGGTATACACAGCCCATTGTCAGTGGGATCGCCAACAAAGTTTGGCTTACAGATTTCACATTGGTTACCCTTAAAAAAACATTGTTATATTAAAACGAATAAAAAAATTTGCAAGACTTGTTTTATATATTATAGAGAAATTATGTTAAAACATTTATTTCATGCAATACATTTTGATATGCCCTTTTGCAAATTTCTATAAATTCTATGATTTTTATTAATGTTAAAATATTAGCTTTGGTCAAGTAAAAAATATTAAATTTGATTTAAATTTAAAATATTCACCGTCGAATCGCTGAAATATAACTTCGGATTTCAGCAATTCAACGTAATTTTGTGAAAAATATGTGTCAGATAGAAAGGATAGAATTAGGATGTTTCTCATTTTGAGTACTTTGTCAGTTTAGTTACTATTTATATGTTTCATTTGTTAGCATACTGAAAATGACGATTTAAATGAACTTATTGATGTGGTATGTAATGTAATGTGGGTGGTAATGATCACTTTGAATGTTTCAGCATTCTTAATAGTCTTGACAATATGCTTTAATCCAATAAAAGTATATGATAAAAATTAAAATAAATAATGTAAACAGTGTAACTGAATAAAATTACCATCGTATTGTTGTGACATTCGATGCACTTATCGAGTTTGTCGGGCCCCTCACAGTGCGAGTGTCCATTGCACTGGCACTGTATGGTGCAGTTCGCGCCGACGTAGCCGAAGTCGCAGTGGCACACGTCGGGCTGCACGCACACGCCGCGCACGCAGCCCTGCGAGCACACGGCCGTGCAGCCGCCGCCCGCCGCACCACCCGCCCGCTTGTACCCCACCCCGCAAGCACATTCATAGCCCTCGGATAGATCTACGCACACCTGAAATAGAAACAAATGTTTCATTTATCGTCTGTGGTGTATAATTAAATAGCACGTTTGCAAATACCAATTATTTGAATTTTTCAATTTTTTTTATAATGTGTGAAACAGTGAGACAAACGAGCTAATAAATCACCTTATGATCGCTTTAACCATATGTATTAAGATGAAATGGCTTACGGCGGAACACAGCCTTCTTTTTGACGCCAGAAATGAGCATGATGGTAGTATCAACCACAACGAAATTCTAAGCAGTAAAGGAACCTTACCACTTTTTGAAGATAATACAATTACGATATGCTTTGATTACGAAAATATCTTAACGTTACTGCCTGTTACTCCTGTGCGATAATAAACTTCCTCTATTAGCGCGCAGTGATTTGAGTCCCTTTAGTTTAGGTAAGAACCTATGGTCTAACCAGTTTCAACAAAAAGTGTGTAAAAAAGGCTTCTTTCATTGGTAACAATTTATTGATTTATTTTAAAAAACGTTACCCCCACACTAGGATTTTCTCCTGTATCGTGGAGGCAGTTTACAAACATAAATTGCACAAGGACAAACATCCAGACCCGGAACAATTACTTGTAGACCATACAAATACTTGTTCCGTGCGGGATTCGAACCCGCGGCCCCAGCGCAACAACTCATTGCTAAGCCACTGCACGGAGCTGTCAATTGTTACAGTTATCACTTTTTTTCCTGTGTTTTGTACCGTCTTCGTCAAATTTAAGTGTATGTAGAATTCTTTTTTAGTAACAATTATTTAAACCATCCCTATTTATGTGCTTCTTAGATATCAAGGCTTATATTAATCTATAAAGCTCGTTGTCAATAACATGTTTTCGCTCGAACTGATGAATGAATCGCTTCATGAGTCTGTTTGTAATCAAGGACAAGGACAGTACTGATACCAAAAAGAGCGTGTAACTTACGTCTAAACCTTGATATTTCGAACAATAACAATAAACTTAATTGCTATAAGAGGTATGGAAACTATTATTTTAAAATACGTGATTAATTCTAAAATTTTATCGAATTCGATCAAGAACTTAAGAAATTATGATGCTATGACCTCACTGAACGAAATTCTAAGTACTGTTTGGATAACACCAAAATTCCAAAAAGTCAGAAAAATATTTTCAATATAATTAATATAGAAAGATAATGATAAAATAAATTTACCTCAGACTCCGCTTTACATTGATGATGATCATTGTCACATTCATTCTCGGGCGGGCAACGAGTGTAGTGCCACGAAAATGTTTCGTTGGTATTATTAGATTCATGAACGAACGAGTATACGGCATCGCAAGTAGTACGAGTCGAGTAATCAAGCGGAGAATCAATCGAGCCTTCAGAACAAACGCCTTCGCCGTTAGCGCCCTCTATCGCACACCAACCGCAATGCGAATGGCGCAGACACTCCGAGCACTGTTCAAAAGTATCGCAAGGAGCGGGACATTTATTTTTATCTGCTTTGGTTAACACCAGTCCGCAGACACCACCAGCACAATAGACAGGTTGATATGCAGGTGAAATACAAATTCCAAGATATGATGCCCAGTGACATTCGGAAAAACCACCTTCGGCTCCGTCGGAGCTAAGACACGACTGGCAATCGGTAAATTGATTACAACGACTCGGGCACTCCTCTTTGGTTCTCGGCCTAAGACTTGCTCGACCAGGCTCGTCAATTAAAGCACATGTCCAGTTGAAAAGTTCTGATGAATCTTCTGAGATTTTTGTCGATTGACCTAAGATAAAATAAAAATGGATTAAAACACTTCATCTTTAAACCTTTTTTTATAATATTAGTGACATCCAAGCTATCATCAAAACTAACTCCAATGAGCCATCATTAGAGAAATACAATCTGCAATAGCTAATCTATACTAATATTATAAAGCTGCAGTGTTTGTTTGTTTGTTTGTTTAAACGCGCTAATCTCTGGAACTACTGGTCCGATTTGAATGATTCTTTCAGTGTTGGGTAGTCCATTTATCGAGGAAGGCTATAGGCTATGTTTTTTTTTTTTCAAAATTAGGGATCCGTAATAAAATTGCTATTTTGTAACACAAGGTGTAAAATCAAAAACCTATTTTTGCGTGCGCTGCAAAAACTATTGACAATAAAACAAAATGATGTACTACGGGTTTGTAGATCCCATTAAGACCTACAAAAAAGTCCGCGAGAACATATATCTAGCTATTATGGTTTAATCACAATAACCGATTTTGTGTTCAAATTAATTATTAAATCGTCTGAAGAAAAAAAAACTACGTTGAATATGTTTCGTAATATTAATCTTTATCGAAATTAAGCATGATATGTTATCAAGAGTATTTATGTAGAAGTAAAATACTTTTCGTTTCATCTCAATCGGATATTTCGTTTAAAAGTTATCAGGTGTGTAAGATGTTAAGAGTTGGTACCTATTAATGAGTTATGGGCCATAGAGTTTTTTATCAACATAAAATCCTGTAATAATCTTTTTCGAAATATAATTGATTGTAAGTATAAGATCTTTGAAGAGTATAATAAATACATTTCTAAAATAACTCTGCTAAGGAAATCCATGCGCGCTTGATGCAAGCAAGACGAGACACTGGCGGCGCGGCGGCGGGCGAGACGAGGAGGCCGCGCTTGCTAGCAGCTGCCCCCCCCCCCCCCCCCGCCGCGCCGCCTGAGTGTTTTGGTTTACAAGGTACCATGCCGCGCGGCTCAGACGCGTGGTCGGCTCCCTACGGAACGGTTGAATGCAGCGTTGCGTTTTTTGAAGTCATTTACGATAATTCCTTTGACATATATTTCATACGACTTTTAATAATTATTCACCTTACGTTTCTTTTACCTGATTACTACGTTTCAGTTCATTTTAATTAAGTTTTAATTTTTTTTATACGGTTTTTCTTTTACCTCTTTACTATAATGCCTAGAAAAAGAACTCAGCTTTCTAGGCAGACTGCTACTGCAAAGCGATTGCGACTTCTACGCAGCAATGAAACACCCGAAGAAAATCTGCACAGGTTGGCTACTCAACGAGCGATCAGTGAACAAAACCGTTTTAGGGAATCGAGTGTTGAACGTTCGCAGAGGTTAGTCTCACAAAATATCCGTACTTCGGCGAATCGACAACAGGAATCAAGTGCTGAACGTTCTCAACGTTTAGCCGCACAAAATTCCCGAACTTCGGCAAACCGGCAACGGGAATCAAGCGCTAAACGTTTTCAACGTTTAGCTACACAAAATTCCCACACTTCGGCAAACCGGGACCGGGAATCAAGTGCTGAACGTTCCCATCGATTAGCACAGCAAAATGCACGAACAGCAAGGAACAGAACTCGCAGGCAAAATAATTTTTTGAATTCAGCATTTGCTTATGATTATACCCTTGACTATGCTGAGCTAAATGGTACTAATATTTGCAGAATGAATAAAATATGTAATTCATGTCAAGCAAAAAAATGGCCGGCTGAAGCTCCTGGACTGTGTTGTAGTGGTGGCAAAGTAAATATTCCTAAAATTCCAGCACCAACATCAATTCTTAAAGATCTAATATCAGGCTCACATCCATCTTCTAAGCATTTATTAAATCACTCTAGACAATATAATACTCTGTTTCAGATGACTTCATTTGGTGCCAAAGAAATTCGTGAAGGAAACTTTATGCCCACTTTTAAAGTCCAGGGGCAAGTTTACCATCTGATCGGTAATTTACTTCCACCTGAAGGCGTACAACCCGAATTTTTGCAAATATATTTTATTTCCCATACAGATCAGGTATCTTTACGCTCAAATTTAAACCCAACGTTAAAAACCGATCTTATCGACGCTCTCCAAACATATCTTCACGATCGCAATACTTATATTCAAAGTTTTAAATATAATCTCGAAAACAGACCAACGAATGATTTTAAACTTATCATTCATGCTGATGTGAAACCTCCTAATGAACATCGAGGTCGATATAACGCGCCCATGGTAGATGAAGTAGCTGTTCTTTTAATAGATGAAGACAAAGGTCCCCGGGATATAGTGTTAAATACCAGAGACGGGCGCCTTCAGCGAGTTTCTGAAATACATAGATCTTATGACCCACTTCAATATCCTTTACTGTTTCCCTTTGGAAATGATGGATATTGTATAAATATTCCACAGCAAAATACTGCTGCTAGATCTAAAACTATATCATGTATGCAGTTTTATGCATTTAGACTCATGGTGAGAATAAATGACTTTAACAGCATACATTATTTCAAAGCATTATTTAATCAATACTGTGTTGATATGGCGGCAAAAATGATTTCTGAGAGGCTTGACTTCATAAAAAGAAATCAAAAAAAACTAAGAGCAGAAGAGTACATTCATTTAAGAGATGCCGTGGTTAATGATGGCAATGTAGACGCTTCTAATGTTGGCCAGCACGTTATATTGCCATCGTCATTTACAGGATCTCCTAGATACATGAATGAAAAAAGTCAAGATGCCATGATCTATGTCAGGAAATTTGGAAGACCAGATCTCTTTATAACATTCACATGTAACTCCGAATGGTCAGAAATAAAAATTGAATTACTACCCGATCAAAATTCTTACGACAGACATGATTTGATTTCTAGAGTATTTCATTTAAAACTAAAAAAAATGATAGACCTATTAACGAAGAAAAATATATTTGGACCATCGAAAGCCTTCGTTTATAGTGTAGAATGGCAAAAAAGAGGTTTACCTCACGCTCACATTTTGTTGTGGCTGGCTAACAAGGTGCAACCGGATTCCATAGATGCAATAATATCGGCTGAAATACCTGACAAACAACAAGACCCAATGCTTTATAACATTGTCATAAAAAATATGATACATGGTCCTTGCGGATTTCACAATCCTGCGTCACCATGTATGAAAGAAAACATTTGCTCTAAAAAATACCCCAGGCAGTTTATTTCTGAAACACAAACCGGGGATGACGGTTACCCAACCTACAAGCGCCGTTCACCAGATAATGGTGGAAACACCGCAATAATTCGTGTCAAAGGTACAGAAATGAGAGTGGATAATAGGTGGGTTGTTCCCTATAACCCTGTGCTATCACGAAGTTTCAATGCACACATTAACGTAGAGTTTTGCCAATCGGTCAAAGCCATTAAGTACATCTGTAAGTATATTCATAAAGGTTCTGATCAAGCCACATTTTCGTTACAAAATAATAACAATGAAGTAGAAAAATATTTAAATGGTCGCTATATAAGTTCCTCGGAAGCACTCTGGAGAATTTTCCAATTTCCGATTCATGAACGTTTTCCGGCAATAGTTCATTTAGCAGTTCATTTAGAAAATGGACAAAGAGTTTATTTTTATAATAATGAAAATCTTCAAGATCGCGTCAACAATCCTTCATCAACGACACTTACAGCGTTCTTTGATCTTTGCAAAAGAGACGATTTTGCCAAAACCCTTTTATATCACGAAGTACCCCAGTATTACGTATGGGAAAGAAATTCATTTTCTAGAAGAAGACGTGGACAAGATGTTGAAGGATACCCCGGTATAAAAAAAGACTCAACTTTAGGTCGTGTCTACAACATTCATCCGACACAAACTGAATGTTACTATTTAAGAATGTTACTGCATCATGTTCGCGGTCCAATGTCATTTGAACATCTAAGGACAGTAAATGGTGTTATTTTCAATACTTATCAAGGAGCTTGCAAGGAATTAGGTTTACTGGAGGGAGATGAACATTGGCAAAATACTATGTCAGATGCTGTCATGTCCGAGCCGGCTCCAAAATTAAGAGAATTATTTACCATAATCCTCATATTTTGCCAACCATCTGACCCCTTGCAGCTATGGAACAAATTTCGGGAAGATTTGTGTCAAGATATATTATACAGTTTGCGTAATGAGACCCAGGATATGACATTAGCATATAGTGATGACATATACAATGATGGACTTATCATAATTGAAGATAAGATTCATGAGATTTGCGATAAATCATTAACTGATTTTGGGCTTCCTGCAACAAAAAGGAATAACACACACCATAATTTGCATCCTTTAGAAATAGCGTTGCGGAAGCCATACGATGTAAATGAATTAAATGAGTATATTACTGTAAATGAACCCAAGTTAGTTAATGACCAGGTGACGGCATACAATAGTGTTATGCACAGTGTTCGTTTCAATGAGGGAAAAATATTTTTTTTGGATGCTCCAGGCGGAACCGGCAAAACTTTCATTACTAATCTGATATTAGCAAAAGTAAGGTCTCAGGGAAAACTAGCTTTGGCAGTAGCGTCATCAGGAATCGCTGCAACTTTATTAGCTGGTGGACGCACAGCTCATTCCACTTTTAAACTGCCCCTAACCGTTTCGTTACAGAAAGATAGCGTGTGCTCTATTCGTAAAAATGGCCCTTTAGGAAAAGTTTTGCAAGACGTCACTTTAATAATCTGGGATGAATGTACCATGATTCATAGAGCTCATGTAGAGGCTCTAGATAGGACTCTTAGAGATATTAGAAGCTGTGATAAAATCATGGGTGGGATTACTGTCATGTTTGCTGGGGATTTTCGGCAAACTTTACCAGTAGTAGTAAGAGGAACTAGAGCAGACATTGTAAAATCTTGCCTCAAAAGTTCTCCATTATGGAAATTTGTTCATACCTTAAAACTATCTACGAACATGAGAGCACATTTGGGGGGAGGTAGTACAAATTTTCCTTTGAAGTTACTTTTAATTGGAGACGGAAAAGTACCTCATTTTGAAAATAAAATACCTATTGATCAAGATTTAGGAGAAAAAGTGACTAGCATTGAGAGTTTAATATCAAAAGTTTACCCAGATATCGTCGAAATAGAAAATAAAGATTATCAATGGATGTGTCAACGAGCAATATTGGCGGCGAGAAACAGTAGTGTTGACGAAATTAACGATTTAATTTTAACTAAACTTCCAGGGGATATAGTCACCTACACTTCTATTGATAATGTAATGGATCAAGAAGATGCAGTCCATTATCCACAGGAATTTCTTAATTCTTTAAACCCGAGTGGCCTCCCCCCACATTCTCTCAAGTTAAAAATTGGTGCCCCAATTATTTTACTTAGAAATCTTAAGCCACCAAATTTATGTAACGGAACTCGACTTCAGGTTAAATTTCTTCGCAATAACGTGATCGTTGCAACAGTTTTGACTGGTCCAGCGGTTGGTCAAACAGTACTTATACCTCGGATCCCAATGATTCCAAATGATTTGCCTTTTCATTTTAAAAGAGTCCAATTCCCAATTAAATTATCTTTTGCCGTAACGATAAATAAATCACAGGGGCAAACATTTAAATATGTAGGATTAGATTTACGGCAAGACTGTTTTTCGCACGGCCAACTATATGTCGCGTTGTCAAGATCAGGTTGCGGAAACAATCAATATATTCTTCTGCCACAAGAAAATAAAACGAAAAATATAATTTACTCAGAAGTACTTTAAAATAATATTTGAACCCGGTTTAAAGTGGATGGACACTCCCGCCTGCAGTCGTAATTCTTATGTATTCTTAAGCTTGCTACATATATATTTATCTATGTTCTTATGTGTCTGGCTGAATGTCGAACAGATCATGTCGGACAGCTATTGCCTGCGACTTATACAATTTAATTTAATCTATATTTTTCTTTATATTATAAAGCTGAAAAGTTTGGTTATTTGTTATGAACGCGGTAATCTCGGGAAATACTGATCTGATATGAAAACTGTTTAAATATTCAATAGTCCATTTATTGAGGGAGGCTATAATTTAGGCAATATTTTATCTCGGTATTTCCACGGAAACGAGAAAAACGCGGGTGAAACCGCGGGGCACAGCTAGTCGCTAATATTTTCTGGTTAGAGGTGAAACAAGTGTCGTATTATCGTCGGTGGTGTATGTTTCCTAGTGAAGTAGTTAAGATTAGTAGCAGCAGTGAGTGTCCGCAATTCGATACCTATGGAAACTTGTTTAAAGTAGTTTTTATATTTTTAATATATGGGTAAGGTAATTACAAACACCAACTTTATAATTTTTTTTATTTTTAAGCATAAGTTTAAATTTTTAGTTATTTTTCAAACCTGTATTAACGTCATAAAGTGGGCTAAAATTTTTAAAAGAGACCTTTGTCAATCATAAAAAAGTGTTGATAAACTTATAAATTGAAATTTGAAGTTCTAGATGATATGTCTATTGTTTACACTAACCAAATACAAGCCAAACGTAAAAAATGGCGTTACAGTGAAAACGTGTGAAGTACCCTTGCTCATACAATTTTGTTTGTCATACGCGACTAAAACGCACACACAGCACACAAGTATATCAAGGCTCGACAATCGGCACCAGTCCTAATGACCACAGAGTATTTTATACAAATAAAGTAGTTTATACATATAAAGTATTCTGTAGTCATTTAAGCTGACGCGCGCTGCATACTGGCACCGATTCTTGGACCTTGATGTATTTGTATGCGTTTGTAGGACCTAGGGTGCTTCACACACTTTCAGTGTAACATAACGTCCGTAAGCCGTAGCAAAGTAAGAAATGAAACGTGTTTAATAAACAAACGTTAACTTTTGACAACTTAAATCACGGTCACGGTCTCACTTCATTAAACCCACTTCATGACATAATAAAGGTCAAATTCGTACTTTTTTGATAAAATAAATGCCATTCCTTATTTTTATGACCTCTTAAATTTCAAAATAGGATTTATGGAAGAAATAAAAAAATACCCGAAACGGTCAAAATTAGCATGGCTTTATAAGCCACTTCTTTATATACCTATCGAATTGTAGGAAGTCTCTTTAAACTATTAGGTAGGTTAAAGAGACTTCCTACTTACACACCATTTTATTTTTCACTTTTTTTACACACTATTTTACTTTTCACTTTTCACAGATTTTTCATTACCGCCTAGTAATATAAATGTAGTAATCTTCAAAAAATCTTAAAGCAGTAACAAATATAATTTCTAACCTTACCTGATCTACTCGCATATCGAGTCCAAGTGCATTGGTTGGAAACGCATTTGTCACAATCTGACGCTAGGCATCTTAGCTCAGGGCATTGGTCCATATCACTGATGTACGTAGTTCCAGCGTTACATTTGATACTAGTGCACGACTCATCCGTCGGAACACATTCACCTGGAGCATAAATACGTTGACAATACAACCAAAACCTTAAAAGTAACTGAACGTAGGAAGTTATACTTACCAACAGCTGCTGCACATGATTCGCACCATCGACAGGATGGTTTTTCTTCAGGGTATAGCGGCCAAGCAGCTAGACATGATGTACATGAAGTGAAATTCTCGCACGGTCGACGCGAAATCAGTTCAGAATCGCAGGCTGCCCCAGAATTTGTAGAAACCCTATCGCTGCTTTCACATCCAGGTTTATCAACAGAATAGCATTTTGTATAGTTACTAGTACTGCAAAAGCTGCAGCCCATGTGACTTCGGCAATCCATCTTGTTCGAGCTCCACAACGAACAAAGATCTTCGGGTAGGGATATACGAGTCACTTGACAATTCGCACTACCGGTCCAACCACCGATTATGTAAATATAGCCTTCGTTTTCTGTTTCAACGTCAATTGCCATTGCGTGCGCTATGGTACGCGGAGGTGGATGGTCCACAATACTCACTCCTGTAAAAACTTTATTTAATAGGTAATTCTAGAAAACAATAAAGTAATTAATAATTATTACAAATAACAAACCTTTTACAAGTCTGACCCATTGATTACAACTATAGATGTAGACTATAAGCGCATTGGATCTATTTTCTGGATCAGTTCTTCCTCCAAACACAATCATGTAGTCATTTGTGGTGACGGCAGAATGTAAATATGTTGCAAGAGGTAAACTATCGACAGAGTTATGTACGTTTAAGAAGCTGGGCAATATACTCCACGCTTTAGTGGGATAATGGAAAGAGAATAGTTTATTAGAGATCATAGTGCCATTGTAGACATGTAATATACCACCAAAAACATATAGACTTTGTGAAGGAGCGTGGTAAACTGTGCTGTGGCCAATAATACCCGATGGCATTGAACCTGAACAATGCAATTTAATCCACTTTTCATTATCAAGATCGAATTCCCACACTTCAGACATGAAACCTCCCTTCATTGAAAAACCACCAATTAAAACAAGACTTTCGTAGTCTTGATATTTTTGTAACGTTAATGTATGACCAGCAAGAGCGGGTGGACTTTCTTCTTTACTTTTAATATTACTCCACCTATGATCTTTTAAACTAAATTGCCAAAAATCGTCAAGAGTTTTGTTTTGTACACTTTTTTCTTGTAAACTTAGGCCTCCATAGATGTAAATATTCTGTTTAGAGTGATATATCTCTGCTGCATGAAAATAACGTCCTTCTGGCATTTTAGCTTCGGGTGTAGCTTCTACAGTCACTTGCATCCAGGTATTATTTTTAGTATCAAAAAATCTTATATCGTTCAATGGTCCATGTGATAGTGAATATCCACCAAACATCCATAAGCCTCGTCTACCAGAAACTAAACTGTGCCCGAATCTGGGCAATGTTTTTCTAAGATGATCTAATCCATCAGACAGGTATTCAGAATTAAACAGTTCAGTGAAAACAAGTTGAGTCTTATCAAGTTTTGCTGAACAGTCGTCTCCCCCGTAACCTTCATTACAAAGACATCGTCCGTAATTAACATCGCATACGCCCGCCTTAATGCTTACACTGCAATTGTTTCGACATATTTCGACGTCGCAGTTGGGGCCTCCATATCCCTCACGGCAAACGCAATGTCTCTTGTTACACACTCTAGGCCAGGAACAGTAACCGTCACAAGCTAGCACCTTGTAGACGCCTTCAAAGCCTTGCTCTTGTTGACCTTGTTTGTAATGAACAGTCAAATTTCCGCTACGAGCTTCAACAACTCCTGAGGAAGCTCCATTACAAAATACACCTAATAGTTGGCTTTGTTGAGTGTTAGTCAAATCAGGTACACCTCCGAGACCGTCATAAACATAAACAGCATTTTCATCGCATGGCACGTCAAAATGAGAGGAATTTATACTAAATTGAATTGTAGCATCTTTTATGTTATTGGCTGATATGATCCATAGACATTCTTTTGATGGTCCTAATGTTTTAATGTCAGGATCTGTCAAAAAGGAACCGATACCTTCGGTCTGCGTTGCATTTAACATACCTCGCGGCTCACACTGATAATAGCATCTACCGCCATGTCGAGGATCGCCGTAAAATTTGGGTTTGCAGCGCTCGCAATTTTGTCCTTCTGTATTATCTTTGCAAATACATTCACCAGTTGCCGAGTCACAGACGCCTCGTGATTCATCGCCGTGATCGTTACAATCGCATCTGCGACAACCTTGACCTGTTGTCGCGTTACCATGACTACCCGGTTTACAATACTCACAAAATTCACCCTCTGTCCAATCTTGACATTCGTCACAGCGGCCAACACCTGTTTTACACGTTGAATGATTGTGACATCCGCAGTTAATGGAACAATCCGCGCCCGTCCATCCTAAATCACAGTGGCATTTATATTGAGGAGCGCCGAGACAATAACCATGAATACAATTGTTGTAACAAGTTCGCATGCAGCTTTTTTTACCGTCTCCTATGTAACCCTGTTTACATTTACAAGTATATGAGCCGTGTGTATTGTTGCAGATGGCATTTTCATGACAGTCATGAAGGCCAAGACCGCACTCGTCAACATCAGGACACTGCGCGTATGCCCACCCTGCATCAGTCGAAGTAACGTTCAAAAGAGAAGCGCAATCGACATGTGATCGAGTAAAATCACCTTCTGTACAGACACCGTTAATAGGGTTTTCAAAGGAATGGCACCAGCCACATCCCATACTACGTAAACAAGTTGAGCATTGTGTATGAGCTTGACAGGATTTGCACTGGCCAGATTTACGAGTTGTATCATCTGCTGGCGGAGCCGAGGCTCTATCAAGCCACTCCCGGCACAAGCCGAATTGATATTCGCTAGTATATACACTAAAACTAAAGCACTGGCGGGTCGCTTCGCACCAGACGCAACGCCCACGTTCATCTAGGCAATGTTCACAGTCGAGCCGCATACGGCAGGGCGCTGGGCATTCACTTGCATCTACTATAGCTCCACTAGCTCGCCCTCTTCGCGCACATCGTGCCTCATCTGCCCACCATTCGCAGTAATTTCCAGACACGCAACGCTCGCAACTTATATAATTAGAGCAGTTAGGACAGGCGGCCGGTTGTAAAGTAAGGTATCTCCACTCGCCGTCTGCAAAGCAGGTGGTTTTCTCGTCGATGTTCCTCGCCTCACAGCGATTCGTTACTTCGCACCAACCACAAGCAGCGTCCGACAGACACAGCAGACAGTTGTCGTAATTAGCACACTGTCCGTCGGAGTAAGGTTCTAGGAATTCAAACGTGAATACCTGGAACAAGAACAAGTTACTATGGTTACGATCTATGTCACCTTCTTCTTCATCATCGCCCACAAGAGTCCACGGATGGACATGAATCTCTCTTGTTGTAGGGAGGATTTGGCTTAATTGTCACACTTGACAGACAGGTGTTTTTACTATATTTAATCCTAGAAATTTGAAAAAAAAAACGAGAATTATCGTTTTTTTTTTCAAATTTCTAGGATCTATAAAAGGATGTAAAGTAGAAAGGAAGCAAAGTATAATCTTAATTACTAAACAAATTAATTATTAGTGTAATATATAAATCCATCCATCACCCATCACAGCCTATTAAAGTCCACTCCCCTATACAGGTTGTCCAGTAAATAGCACGACATACTGCAGGGGGTGATAGCTAGGGTCACTACCTATCAATACAACACAATATATGTTCAGCAAAATCTTACGGATTTACAGTTTTACAAAATTTTCCGAAATACCGAAAAATCTCTACCTTGAAACAGATTTTTAAGCATCTCATAATGAAAAAATCCTTTTCTAGTACTTTTTTTTACATCAAATTATTCGTGAATAGTTACTTTACTCATTGATAAGTCTTTTTTCTATCAAAGACAAGAATGCTTTCAAGAAATACTATTTTTTGTTTAAATTTGTACAGAACTATTTTCTTATCACTTAAGTTTAACCTACAGTGGTGAAAAAAAAATGTATGTGGCAGTTTTGTACAACAAACTTAAAAAATAGCTTGTTTAATGGTGATTTAGGAAAGATACAATACTAGTGCAATTTCATTAAAAAAATACAAAAAAATGCTATTTTAGTTCCAGAGAAGCTGATTTTGTTGAAAATGTAATTAACGTAATTTTGACGAAAACCACTATGAGAATAAGTAATAGCTGCTCATTTACGCGAATTATTATAAAACTAGTGAATGTAATGACTAAAGGTTTTTACCTGTTCGCCGACCGACCCGACCCGACCGGTTACTGTCTAACAAAAGAAGCGCATGTGCTATCCCGCTCTTTCTTGCATTGTGATTTTGTGTCTCACTCTCAACCTTATTTGCGACGCTTGTCAGTACGCTACCTTAAACCGTGCGCAACGCATCTCTGTGTTCACAAATTATTGTTTCGTACTGACGACTGTTTTGTGCCTTGGACCCCGGACTTTGTTTGCCTTACGATTTGGATTTTTTATTGTGATCACTACGACGACTTGGCGACCACATGGACTTTTGTGTTTTATAACATGGCCAACCGCCGCGTTTTTCCTGGTTATACGCATCGAGAGTATGCTGAGATGCACCTTATTTACGGAGAAGCTGGCCAAAGTTCCCGAGCTGCTGCCACCCTCTACAGGGAAAGGTTTCCCGATAGGAGACATCCACACCATGAAATGTTTACCAGAGTGCATAACTCCTACATGGAAGGCAGACTCCCTGGTCAACGTGGCGGTGGACGGCCTCAAGTTGTTGACGAAGACATAGTGCTTCAGGAACGAGAACAAGACCCGACAACTTCGGTTAGGGCGATACAACGGCGCACAGGAATACCGAAGTCCACTGTTAATTCAGTACTTAAGAGGTATGGATACCATCCATTTCACGTACGACGCGTGCAAACTCTTTTAACTAGAGACTACCTGCCGAGAATTCAATTCTGCCGCCGCATGCTTGAAATGCATCGGGAGGACCCAAACTTTTTTAATAAGGTGTTATGGAGTGATGAGTCAGCCTGCAGAAAGGACGGCTACTTGAATTTGCATAATTTACATAGTTGGCAATTAGAAAATCCGCATGTGTCAAGAGAAGATAGGTCCCAGTACCAATTCAAAATGAATTTATGGTGTGGGATTTTTAATGGCCAGATTGTGGGTCCCGTCGAGCTTCGACCTACATTAAATGCCAATAATTACTTGGAGTTTTTACGAGAAACCCTACCCACGCTCCTTGAAAATGTTCCGAGTGAGCTAAGAGAGGTGATGTGGCTTCAAAATGATGGGTGCCCTGCTCATTATGGCCGGGAAGTAAGAGCCTACTTAGATGAAGCTTATCCAGGCAGGTGGATTAGGCGACTGGGAGCGATATTATGGCCACCTAGGTCTCCGGACCTAAACCCCCTGGATTTTTTTTATTGGGGTGCCATGAAGGACAAAGTCTATGAAAAACCGATCCAAAATGACAATGAATTGAGAGCAAGGGTTAACATTGCAGCAAGAAAAATATCGGAAATAAGCCTGAGAAGACTCAAAAACTCATTTTTAAGAAGATGCCGAGCGTGTATTAGGGCACAAGGGAAGCAATTTGAGCATTTATTGTAATTTATTTAAATAAATGTTTATTAAAGTTAACTCCTCTGTTTTTTTCACTATCACCTTATCCTTCAAGATGTCATTTACAGACCGGCCGGCCGGTCGGCTATGCACTAGTATTGTATTTTTCCAAAATCACAATTAAACAAGCTATTTTTTAAGTTTGTTGTACAAAACTGCCACATACATTTTTTTTTCACCACTGTAGGTTAAACTTAAGTGATAAGAAAATAGTTCTGTGCAAATTTAAACAAAAAATAGTATTTCTTGAAAACATTCTTGTCTTTGATAGAAAAAAGACTTATCAATGAGTAAAGTAACTATTCACGAATAATTTGATGTAAAAAAAAGTACTAGAAAAGGATTTTTCCATTACGAGATGCTTAAAAATCTGTTTCAAGGTAGAGATTTTTCAGTATTTCGGAAAATTTTGTAAAACTGTAAATCCGTAAGATTTTGCTGAACATATATTGTGTTGTATTGATAGGTAGTGACCCTAGCTATCACCCCCTGCAGTATGTCGTGCTATTTACTGGACAGCCTGTATATTGGCTCATAGGGGGATTTGGCCATAGTTGCCACGCTTGACAGGCAGGTTGGCAACCGCTTTTTTTAAACATTGTTGCGCGCCACTATTAATGTCTTGTACATGGCAACGCTAGTTACCACTAGCGCCCTCTAGTATCGAGTAGCAGAACTAGGAGAGTCAAGATCCTTCTAGAAATTTCAGAACCGATATGTACTCGAACATTCTAGATGTTTCTACAGCAGAAGGTTCTGGAAACTATCTGAGGCCCTATATAAGGCCGAATAAAAATAATAAGCGAATACTTCGAAGCGATACAACTGCGAACTAAAGTGATCAGTAGTACAATTGTGTTTTATTATTAGTGTGGTTTAAGTTGTAATTAGTGCTCTGTAATTAAAGTGTCTATTTTGGTAATTCAATCGGCAGTTTTAATTGTCTCCAACCCCAAGCTCGTAACATTACTTGGAGTTCTTATTAGGAAGATGCTGCTACCCATCTCCTGTTTCAGTTTCCCTCTGTCGCCTCTTACGACACCCACAGCACGATATGGGGTAGTGGATATGCTTACACTGCCACTACACGGTAAATGTATCAATATAATATAATAAATTATATAGTTTGTAAATTAAATAAATTAACAAAATAGTTTTCATATTTTAAGATCGAAATAAGTTTCCTTTTGTATAAAATTAATTATCCTTAACCAGATTACATCTGTTTTGTCAAAAGGGATAAAATTAAACACTAAAACAAATAGCAAACCATGATACATTTGCAAAGAAAGTAAACTAAACACGCTGTGTTTGCACATATACTCAGCGTCATATACTCGTTCTAACTTACTTGGTGTCTGATCTAATATTTAAGCAAAAAAACTGTGTATGTTGTCAGAAGTACGAAAGACTAGTCTTTTTTACTATCCTACAATTATTAGCTCCGCTAGAACATACATCAATCAGGTAGACCAAACATGTTAAATTTACCCAGCCACTAATATGTAAAGCTGATATGGAAACATATTTGAAACGATAACTGTTACCCATTGTATACTTATACATTGTATATACAAATGTATTAGTAATTAATATAAAATTGACATACCTTAGCATTTTCCTGAGATTTATTATGAAGAAGTTCCATTTTTGAATGATGATGGGACGGATATAGGCCCGTATGTAGGGAATCATTTGCATGCATATCGACTGAGAGCCGACCAGGAAATAAGGCTGGCCAATCAACGAGTGAACAAGCGGAAGGCTGCGCTGTCAAGTTTGCGACCGAAATAGGGTTGCCGCCAAGATGGAGAGAGATATTTGAGTGTCCTGCGCAAACATGTAGAGTTTCACCTGTTCCATTCCAATATTGTGGTATGTGCAACCAGCCTCGCAACCTCGCTTCACTCGACCCAATGAAAATGTGATTACTACCCCCTCCCGCACCCCAATCTACAGTAGTTGCATTAACCACAGATACTCCATCTGGGTGATTCCAATCGGCCGGCTGTTGATATCTCAAGAAAGTAAGGCCTGGTCTTTTATCTAAAATTTTGCACTCTTCGGGCGATGTCACTTCAGTGCCCGTTGTTCCCCACCACCCAGGATTTTCAGACGGCGTATCCTCTCCACAAACCCCATAGTTATCTGAAATATAATAGTTATTTCTGTTGATAAAATAATTTCAAACATTGCTTACATTTTATTTCAATTAATTGTTTTATAATTATAATAAAATTATAATAAATGGTCATAAATATATTTTGACATTTTGGTATAATTTGGGTGAAGCATTGTACGCAAACATAACATAGCACAATTATTATTTTTTTTTTCAAATCATTTGCAATCATTGAAAAGTAATATTTATTTTCATTTACTGTTTTGTGACATTCCTTGGGGTAGACCTAAGTTTAGCCATAGACTTGTGAATGGTTGTAATGATGATATGTACCTACACGATAGTTATTTTGATATCGCAAAAATATTCTGATAAATTTAGCCAAGTATGTACCATCTCGACCGAGTTATAAATAACATAGAAAACATTTAAAAAAATGTATATACCATCTTTGTGATGACATCTTGCATTTTGAACACACCAACTGCACTGGTAAATGCCCAACTTAGTGCTCACAGAAGGTAGTGGTTTACGAGTGCTGTTTATTTTCTCTAAAGGAGGACCATGGATTAGACAAGAATGGCAATCACCAAGAGCAGGACAGATTCCACCACATCGAATAGATTGTAAATTTGTTGTGCAATTGGATCCAATCGTTCTGCCATAACAAATCTGCAAATTCCCAAAACAATTGAAATTAAAATACAATCTCTAGCTTTATTCATAATTTTATTGAATCTTACATCGTATAATATAAACGAAACACCTCTTATGCTTAATCATAAATCATGAGCATTGTCGTAAATGTTGATCGTTGATGCACAGTTTTTTTTCTCAAACAGCATCCATTACCAACGCTGTTGTTTTCAGTAATGGTGCCGAGGGTGCTCAGCCGACATCCAGCTAGCGTAACGGTGTGACATATTATTACCATTTTCGTTTTTATAATGGTGTTACGTTAAAGTACAGTGATAACACATTTAATTATATTTAACTAACTTAACTTTCAAATAAATTTGTCGGTGCGATACGCGCGCCATCTACTGTTAGTTAATTGTACTATGCCTATAACCTTCGCGCCAGTGCAAGCAATAAGTTACCAAAGTTTTACCGCAATCTGATGATCGGTATGGCAGCGCATTAAATACGAATGAACATTAATTTTTACATATTAGATTGTAAAAATGATGCATTGGCATGCTAATAGCAAAATATATCTACTTTTATCGTTGGTTGTTGTTTTTTTTTGTTTTTTCGCCCACAATAGTTAGCTATCGAGTCCAAAGTTTATATTATAATCACTATGTTTAATCGAGTCATTACGCGTTAGGGTTCGCGCTATTTCGCCATATCCATATTACGGTCGTGGCTTGTCTGGAGTGACGCACAGTTGACGACAGAAATGTTGGCAAAATTAGCAAAGCTAAACCTAAAGATCCATCCTCATTCACTATGTTCTCTCTCTAGACCTTGCCTAAAGAGACTACCACTTTTCTGAGTTTAGACATCTTTTCATAGGCAAACATTTCAATGCCTAAGAAGCAGTAAAGAATGCTTTAAAGATTTCATCAACTCTTTTATAGCAAGGGCATCAAACAAACTGAAAAATTTCTTATCAACCCATACGAAACTACAATTTTATAGGTAAAGACCTAATAATAACTTATTATTAAATTTAAAAGAACAACTTACATCATCAGCCGAACACCAGCCACATTCTGGATCGGCGAGACATTCCGGCTGGGTGCGATGTTTTGGACACGCCGATTCGGGATCTTTATTAGTAATACCTGCATGCCAACTGGGAACCACATAAGCTAACAGGTCACCTGAAAACTTTAATAATAGTGTAAAAGTTTTAAAAACAATTCAATTTACTCTTTGCTAAAAAGAACACTCACCATTAACATTTCCATGATATCCACCAACTATCAATAAAGTAGATGGTGGTCTCAATGCTGCTGCGTGAGCAAACACTCCTTGTTTTTTGGGATATAATTTGCGAGCTTTGCCCAGAACATCTAAAGGAATCCATGAGTGACAACCAAGATGATAAAGGTACATTTGGCCATCATAACATATTTCTTCTCTGTTATGTCGATGCGAGTAGCCACCAAATACAACTAAATAATTTCCTGTAACAAAAGAACGAAATAAGTGACTGTTTCCCATTAAGTAACGAAATAGAATTTAACTCGCATACCAATAACTGTTGATGTGTGAAAAGCTCTTTCTCTAGGAACATAGGTATCACGTAGGTGCGCCCTGGGGTAATGTATTTCACTCCAATGTTTGTAGTCCAAATCAAATGCAAACATTCGATCAGACAATTTTGAAAACCTGAAATTGCCTAACTTATTATATTTTCTACTCATATTAATTTAATCTGACTATTCATTGGTAATGGTGAGATGAGTACTGCAAAATATGAACATACCTTGCAACACTAGCAACCACACCCCCGTACACCAAAATAGAGTTAGAATGCGAATGATAAACTGCAGTGTGTGCCACAACACGCACATCTAACTCTTTGCCACCACGTACTTGCACTTTTTCCCACGACTCTATATTTATTTCACCTAGTTTGATCTTGTACAAACTGAAATAATTGACGTAAAATGTAAAACTGAGCAGATAACTATGAAATAAATATGATGTAATCATATACAAATTTTACTTTTAATTACCTTGAAGAAAACTCTCCATCTACTGTACTGCCACCAAATAAATACAATTCATCCTTTACAGATGTCAATGTGTGTCGAGTTAGTCCAGGTGGAGTAAATGTCGAATTTACAGCTCTTAACGTCCAGGTGTTAAAAACGGCGTCATAAAACCATAGTTCTGAGGATAAGCTTCCATCAGATAACTTCCCACCATAAAGGATAAATCCAGTACCAAATGCACATGCTGAATGACCATATCTTGGTTCAGGTTTGGAGTTGTTGGACTTAATGACAGGTGAAAAAAATTCAGGTCTGTCAGTAAATTGCAAATAACTTTCGGAATAAGGCGTAGGAGTATACATAAGAGGTAATGTGGTTTTGTCATGGTGTGAAAATGATGCTAAAAGTAAATTAAATAATGAACTTCTATTTCCTATCTGCCAACTGCCATCAATATTGCCCTGTGCATAACATAACAATATAATAATTGAAATGGGATATATTTTAAATTTCATACTAAATGATCATATTCTTAATACTCACTTTAGTAAATAAAGTTAACAAAGATTTATCATTTTCCTCTGTTGTTGGATATCGTTTTAAAACCTTACCATCTTCATCATACCACTGACTAGTAGAAAATCTAGAAAAAAAAATTCAAAATTTAAAAAATTAAGATAATATTAGATTCAATACAAATTACTACATAACATACACTTAAAACTTTCTAAGTGAGACTTACTTATAAATTTCCAGTAAACCTAAAACTCTATTCAGATCATATCCTCCAAAAACATACAGAGAATCAGTATAGTTAACATAAACAGATGTGTGAGCAGCTCTCTTAGTCATTCCACTTTCTGTGTGAGAAAGCCAATGCCAGCTGTTGCCTTCAATATCATTCTTTTTCAAGGAACAGGCTTCTCCAGAATAACTAAAAGTGTAAACCAAATATAATTCATGTGGTGTGTCACTTGCATCACTAGGATAGATAAAGGATGTAGCAAGTACATAGTTAGATATTGATGTTAATAATAATAAAAACAATTCATTTATTATCATAACAGCCTATCAAAAGTCCACTGCTGAATTTAGGTCTTCCTCATGTTGTGACACATAGCAGGCAGGGTGGCAACTTACAACTGCCACTACACAGCAGAGAGAAGAATAAATAATAAAAAAAATATTCTAATAATAATATTGACCAAGTTTTGGTGTTATCAATATATTTATATTGTTGCGTCCCTAGTTTACAAGTATGATGTTGATACATTGTCATAGAAAAGCAATAGACCAGGCCAATTAATCAGTCTCAAAAGCTTGTCCAAACAATTGTAGTTCCATACATGATAGAGCCTAACTGCAATATATTATAGTTGTAGCATGAATGGGTCTGCTCTACTGGGGAAGGATCACCCTCTCACAGAATACCAGCATAAAAAATATGAGTTTAATACTACTGTGTTTCATATTAAAAAAAAAGATCTTTTTTTATTTTAGTCCTCAGGGGTGATAGCATATCTGCATTTAGAATCCCAATGGAGGATAAATGTAGAGGTCTATAGGTCATAGCATCCAATTACAATCAGATCAACTGTGTGATTGTTCGTCAACCTTATTCTATTCTATAAATAAAGTATAAAATAGTTTTAAAGAGCACAGCTCAGCTTATGTTTTTTTTTTTATAGAATAGGGGGCAAACGAGCATGCTGTTCACCTGATGGTAAGTGACTACCGCCGCCCATGAACAACCGCAACACCAGGGGAATTACAGATGCGTTGCCGGCCTTTTAGAAAGGTGTAAGCTCTTTTTTTTGAAGGTTCCTAAGTCGTATCGGTCCGGAAAATTCGCTGGTGGTAATTGATTCCACAAGGAAGTTGTGCGAGGGAGAAAACTTCTTCTAAATCGCACAGTGGTGGACCGCCAATCATCCAGATGCAAAGATATGCAACATCTCTACACAGTGCCAGTGTATCGAGCCGATCAGAAAGAACTCGGTCGTCGACGATTCGAACCGCTCTGCGCTGGATGCGGTCAAGTGGAAAGAGCTGGCACTGAGGTGCCCCGGCCCGGAGATGAGAAAAGTATTCCATGTGGGGCCGAACTTGCGCTTTGTAAAGTTGCAAGCGATGTGCCGGCATGAAATACTGTCTCGTTCTGCTGAGCACGCCAAGCTTTTTAGAGGCCAATTTGGCCTTCCCTTCCAAGTGACCACGAAACTGCACACTATTCGATATGTCGACGCCAAGGATTCCGATACTAGCTGAGGCAGCAAGGGGAGTGCCTTGAAACTGAGGAGATACGAAAAAGGGGTTCTTTTTAGCGGTAAACACGCAAATTTGGGTATTCTGGGGATTGAACTGGACTAGATTTAGTCGGCCCCAATCCGAGACTTTGTTAAGCAAAGACTCGACTTCAGACACAAGTTTGTCCCGGTACTCGGAGACGTTTTCCCGAGAAATATTGGCACGGCCGGTATATAAGGCATCACCAGTGCTGTCGTCTGCATATCAATGAATGCTACCAGTTAGCAAGATATCATTGATATGCAGGAGAAATAGCGTTGGTGATAGCACGCAGCCTTGTGGAACACCAGCGTTGATAGGCTTGAAATCAGATCATGCACCGTCTACTACGAGCTTGATGGTCCGATCAGCAAGGAAACTGGTGATCCATTTGCACAATATCTCGGGAAGCCCATAGGAAGGAAGCTTCGAAAGAAGCGCTTTGTGCCAGACCCGATCGAAGGCCTTCGCTATGCCCAAACTAACGGCCAATGCCTCCCGCTTGGACTCTACTGCCTCCGCCCATCTATGAGTTATGTAGACTAGAAGATCACCAGCTGATCGACCCTGACGAAAACCGTACTTGCGGTCACTAATCAGCTGGTGATCCTCAAGGTACCTCATGAGCTGACAGTTTATAATGGCTTCCGTTATTTTGGAGAACAAGGAGGTGATGGCGATAGGCCTGTAGTTGGTCGGGTCTGAGCGGTCGCCTTTTTTAGGGATCGGGTGGACCAAAGCTGTCTTCCACGAATTCGGGACTACGCCTTGGGAGTAGGAGTACCGGAAAAGACGCGTTAAACCGGTGCCAACTCCGGAGCACACGTCTTCAGCATAATGGGAGGGACTCCATCGGGCCCACTCGACTTGCTAACGTCCAGGGAGAAGAGTGCTTTGCGAACCGAGCGCTGTGTAAATCGCACATCCGGCATGGAGCACTCACATCGCGGGATGGTCGGCGGTGTGTTCCCCCCGTCATCTAGAGTCAAGTTGGACGCAAAAAGAGAGCTCAACAGATCGGCTTTCTCCTTTGCGGCATGGGCCAGTGAGTCGTCCTCTCTGTGCAGAGATGGAAGAGATGGTTGACAGAAGTTCCCTTGGACAGCCTTGGCGAGAGACCAGAATGCACGGGTTCCCGAAGGAAGGCGAACTAGCTTCTCGCCAATTCTGCCGATGTGCTCAGACCTTGCCTTGGCAATGACGCTTTTGAAGGACCTGTAGGCGGAATTATACTTATTTTTAAGTGCGCTGGTGTTTACATCCCGAGACGTTGATGCGTCAGCCCAGGCCCTGGAACACTCCTGCTTATAGCGTGATGTTATTTTACAGGAGCAACCAAACCATGGCTGGGATCTGCCTCCGATGGGCACCACAGAGGATGGAATAAAAGTTCCATACCCACATCAGCAACAGAATCGGCAACAACGCTGGGATCTTCCGGCGAGAAGCAAACCCGCCAAGGGTAGGATGCAAAAAAAGACCGCATCCCATGCCAATCAGCTGACCTATAGTGCCAAACACGGCGGCAAGCTGCAGATCGCAACTGCGATTGGAGCGTGAGTGGCATCGTACTCCGGATCAGACAATGGTCCGAAGAGCCTAGAGGGGCAGAGACGGATTCCTGATATCCGTCTGGATGAGGTCAGCAGAAGGTCCAACAGGGAAGGTACATGGTCTTCCACATCTGGGATCCGCGTAGGCGAAGTAACCAGTTGTGTTAGACCATATGCCAAAGCAAAGTCGTAGACAGATCTACCCGCATGATCAGTTAAACGAGAACCAAGCCATTCAGCATGGTGGGCGTTGAAATCACCGAGTATCACAATCTCTGCGGATGGGACCTGTTGTTGCACGGAGTCTGCAGCCATTTGGACGTGGTCGATGAGTCGGTCTGTGTCGGCATTACCGCTATGGGACCTATAGAGGCACCCGTAGACGCGGGGATGGTCGTCGCTGTCTACGCGCAGCCATAGGATGGACAGGTCCGTACCTTCATGACTGCCGAGGCGTCGAAAACAGATTTCCTCTCTGACGTATATGCAAACTCCAGCCCGGGGCACAAAGGAGTGTTCCAATTTGTACCCCGGGTAGGAGAGATATGAAGTATCAGCTGGAGAGGACACCTGAGTCTCGGTTAAAAAGAGCAAGGCCAGCTTCGCCGTCTCTAGATGGTAATGGACAGCATTAAGGTTGGAATGAAGTCCCCTGAAGTTGCTAAAATTCACGAATAGCGTGACAGGGGTCGCCTTGGTTGTATTGCTCCGCTTGCCCCGTAACTAAATTTTTTAACAAAATTTTGACTGATATGCCTAAGTTTATTTTTTTTACCAAATGTTATTATAAAGGATTCAATTGGCATTATTATATGTCATTTATGTGTCACTTCAACAAAATATAGCAGACGTCAATGGGTTTATGTTGATAGCTTTCATCAAGCTCATACCAATACCCACTTTCACTTTGTAAATCTCTACTTTGTAACTAATCTACCTTAATTTTATTTATATTTTATTAAAATCTTTATTGCACTTAAAATTGACAATTAGCTGACTTAATTAATGCCTTTAGGCATTCTCTACCAGCCAACCAAGCAGAGAAACTTAAGCAGGTGCCATAAAAACATGAAAATATCTATATGTGAATGTAAATATAAAAATATACAAACCATATGTGTAAATACAAAAATAAATATACATAACTACAAATAACCTAACTAATAAACTCTATACTTTATACTTAACATACATAATTTTTGAATAATACATAATACATACATTTTAAGCATACCTATATATGAACATATTATACAAAAACAACTTAAATAATTTATAATAACGAGCCACACATAAGCAGAAACATTTAAATAAGAAAGATAGTTGCAGGAAGAAGAAAGCTAGTGATCAGTCACCATTCTCTTAAAGGCTGCAATTAAAGTCGGTTTCCTGATATGTGGAGGTAATTAATTCCATAGTTTAGTTTACGATGGGTTATTTTCCACAACTCCACGTCTATGTGCGTATTTTGCGTTATGTATATTCCATAGTCTTATGGCCTTACCGGTGAAAGACTGAGACATAAAGGAGATGTATGAAATTGGGTTGTTGACATCGTTCGTAACAGTTATACAAAAATATGTAGGTAATATAACGATAAATTATAAGCATAAATAAATGGTTTTTATTTCTGTAGGCCTTGGGACAATCATAAAAACATTTTTTTTAAACTGAAATAGAATGCTAATGCTTTTGCTTAAGCAAAAGTGAAACGTTTTTAAATATCTTTCTGTTTTGTCTATGGAAATAGATAATGAAGGCTATTTTTATAATAAAATAACCTTCCTTACCAAAAAAATCATAATATTGAAACATTGACGCGAATCTGTAGTTATTAATATTGAATAAAATAATATATTTAGAAAACGATTGGAATAGGCTATGTCATTAAATCAAAAAACATTTGAATATTATCCTACACGACTGAATAGGCTGTATGGTTATTGATCATTGCATATTCCGAAGGAGACTTAACTTAGTAACTTCAAGTTTCAGCTTGTCATGCGGCATGCGCATTTGGCATTGTAGCTGTTTTCTTGGATAGATTTCGTGTTTTTACTTTCGTGGATTTATTTAACTTGACTCTTGGATTTTCTCTCGGATCACAGGATAGTAGTGTGTTGCACCCATATAATGAAAATAATGTGATACTTAAGTTTTGAGAGGAATAGAACAGACAATGTACAGCCTCCGTCTGTTTTTTTTAGATGACATTTTATTGATAATTGCAGAAAATAGTTAAACAATTAAAAATGTTGAGTTTTATTTTACTTTATATAATAATAACTACAAAACTGCATTCTTTTGTGTTTTTTCAATTTATTCAAACAACCTATTACAAGAACGGCTGATTTTACTACATAACCTACAAATCATAAAAACAAAAAATAAAAAAAACCCCAGGCCCGGCAAAAATATGATTTTTGGATATAAGTAGCAAATATTTAAATATTCAAACTAACACATATTTTAAGTTTGTTCACGCTGGGCCCAAGCTTGTATGGAATCAAGTTCATCTCCTTTGGTACAGCAAGGAAAACACATAAGGTAATTCCCTCGGAGGATTGCAGGTTACTATCCTGAGAAGAACCCAAATACTGAAACTTGAATTTCAGGTATTAAGATCATATAATATAGGATTGAAAATAGTGTGTGAAGAATTCTGATGCTTCTATGCTGAAGAATAGGGAGCCATTTAAGCTTAGAATGATATAAGGATACATGATGACTTTAGTCAATTCATTATTAAAGGTCCATATAAACAACATCATATAGAAGGTATAAAATAGCTAATCAGTTCTAAAAGGCTCTAAACAAGGCACATACATATAAAAATACATTGATAATGTTAACGCACAAAATATAGAAGGAAAGAAAGAACACATACCCCTTTTTGCATTGGCATCCATTTCCCTTACACTGTCCATTACCTGAACATCCATTAGGACAAAGTTCTACACTACAGTCCGGGCCACCCCAAACACCTACCACACAAAAACATTTATGTGACACACAAAGGCCTCGTCCTGTACAATTGTTTGGGCAATCGTGTATAGCATATGTTGCACGGAACCCATCTAGTACATAATTTGTATCACTGTACAACAGAATAAGCATCTGCAAAAAAGTAAAAGATGAAGTGATAATTATGTAAAAGTACAAAAAAAATAGAATAATGTATACAAATATTTAATTACATATCCACTAGAAGCGGTAACATTTTGAGGTTCAGTTTTTCCACTGAAGCTTCCTAAGAGAGGAGCGTCAAATGAATCACCGTCATATACAAATACATAGTCATAAGAACATTCTGTTCCCATACGAATGAAGCTCAGTGTTATATATTGACTCTTATTTCCTGCCTTTATAAGCCATTCGCAATGTGAATCCTAAAAAAAGAAGTGTAAGTAATTATTTTCTCTACTAATTGTGAAGATACTTAATACCATCACAAACTGACTTGTGTGTAATTAGAGTTTGTAGGACCGTCGGTAATAACCCCGCTGGGGTCGGTGAACACCTTGCGTGTTTTGTCGCAAGGTGCTGAAGAAGCGGCGCACCACACGGCTAGATAAACCCAGGTGACCACTACTAAACTTGCACTTTTCTCCCCAATACGTGGATAAAACATGCCTCTTCCAAATTGTCACACAACATAAGTCAAACATCAGAGCCATATAATCGTGAAATTACGAATAATATCACTAAAATGTAAAATAAACAACACTCATTTAGATGTCATCTACTTCAAGGCTAACAACTTTATATGGTGATTTGCTAAGTCCCTAATCTTTTAAAATAATCATTAAAAGGTATTGCTTCCTTACGAAAAATTTAAATTAATACTTATATTGAGCTAAACAATACTTTCTAACAAGTTTTTCTTACAAACAAACAAATCACAGTACTACACTTATCACTGTATTTTGACATTTGGAGTAATAGTTATTTTTAGTCTGTATTTGTTTTTAAGCAACGGTATAGATTAAAAATATTAATTTGTAATATTCTCTTAATGTGGAAACTCCACGGTGGCCCGCGAAATTCAAATTTTCTTGCGTTTTTTGGAATTTGCAGGTCAGGGTTAGGTAGTATATTTAACAAAATATGATTCGCGACCGTAGCGATTATGTGTTTACAGAATTATTATCATTAAAATCACCAATACAACCCTATAAGTTCATATTAGCCCTTTGTATGGCTATTTCCAGAAAAACTCATTAGTGAGGCTCGAACTAGTTTTATTGTTTGCATAGGACCGCGTCGACTTATACTTTAACAGAGGGGAACGCGTGCATATGGCTACTCTACTCCGATCCTCCGGTGGCCCGTATTGCCAAATTATAATTTAGTTTTAATTTAATTAACAAAATAATCGTTAATTAAGAATATAAATATTAAAACTTGCTTGACGTGTTGGAGCTCGGCGGCCAGGTGTTTACTGTTACAGATCCCTCGTGCTCTCTGAAACAAAGTTTTACCCACGGTAGCTAACTGTGAAGGATGGTGGTGAGAATCACCGTTTAAATATTTATCTGTATGGGTCTTTTTCTGTACACAGTGTGGCTCAAGGTGATATCAGGATTCCGAATTACTAACACATCTAGAAAAGCTAAAGAATTGTTTGCCTCTAGCTTCATAGTGAACTGAATTTCAGAATTTAAGGAGTTAAGATGGTCTAAAAATGCAGTTACTTTATCTAAAGGTAGGATTGTGAAAGTGTCGTCTACGTACCGCTTGTAGAATCTTGAGTTTACAGAAGAAATAAGCAGGGCTTTCTCCTCAAAGTCCTCCATGCATATATCGGCGACAATGGGGATACAGGTGAGCCCATCGCCACTCCATCTACTTGCTTGTAGAACTCCTCCTTCCACAATAGGTAGCCAGATGTAAGGCAGTGTCTGAGTAATACTGCATATTTATTTATTTTTTAATTTATTTAATCTTTCATGCACAAAGTTGTACATATGGCGGACTTAATGCCATAGGGCATTCTCTCTCATTCAACCATTAGGCTAAACAGAGATATACGAACAAGAGGCGGTGCAGCAGTAATTAAAATAGAGAGCGCAAAAAAAATTGTATATACATATAAATACACATATACACACACATACATAAACATAAATACTTAAATACATACAATATATACATATATAAATACATACATACACAAATACATTCATACACTATATACCTAGTCAGGTCATAAATTCTGTCACATGTTTAATATAAAATAATTGAAACAAGTTTATTCATTATGTAACCATTTATATACCAAAATGAACTTAACAAAATATAGATTCTTATGACACTAAAGTTTATTCAAAATGACCTCCGTGATTTTGAATACAGGCCTTCAATCTGCGCGGCCAGTCGTCTATCGCAGCACGAACGAGGTCCATGTCAATATCGGCGGCTGCCTTAATCAAGGATGTCTTGAGTGACTCCAAATTGGGATGAGGCTTTGAGCACGCCTTTTCCTCCAAGTGTTGCCATATCTTGTAATCAAACGGATTCAAATCTGGACTGGAGGAGGGCCAGTCTTCGTGCCGGATGAAGTCGAACGAAGTCAGGACTGTATTTTGATACACAACTGCTTTCGTTTTTACACCTTTCTCACAAAAATATACCTCTGTTAAGCCCCAATAAGAAACTCCCAACCATACCATGAGCGAGGATGGAAAATGACCTCGTTGGACACGCGGAATACGGTTGCTCGCTTCTTCACTACTGTGTGCGTACACCTTATCATTTTGTTTGTTGTAGCTCTCTTCTACGGTAAAAATTTTTTCATCCGAAAAAAGAATTTCCCGATATTTTTTTCCCGCGTACCGCTTCAACAAAGCGCGGCATCTCTTCAGTCTCAGGTTCATTAGACGAGCATTCAAATGATTTCCTGTTTTTTTTTCGATATGCCCGAAGCCCTAAGTCTTCATTTAACACCCTTTTCACCGTGGTTCTGCTTAACCCCATCTGAAGGGCCAACAGTTTCTGCTTACCTTTGGGATTTCTTTGAATTCGCGCCTTCACAGCTTTTATCACTGCTGGAGTCCTAACAGACCGAGGGCGACCACTTCTCGACCTGTCATCTACACTAGAGTCTTCATTGTATCGTTTGATGGTACGATAAACGAATCTTTTGATTATATTTAAATTTTTCAGTATGTCAAAAATTTGAATTGACGCGTAACCGCAACGATGCAACGCAATAACTGCAACACGGTCTTCTTTAAGCGTCCACTCCATATTTAAAAAACCGGCCAAGTGCGAGTCGGACTCGCGCACCGAGGGTTCCGAACAAATCCGTAGGTTATAATTATTAAAAATATTTTAAATATATGATGTAACTAAAAATTTATGCGTTTCGCAATTTATCCTTTATCTATGCTATAATACGTTGCCTTGTACCAAAATTTAAGATTCTGAGTTCACGGGAAGTACCCTGTAGGTTTTGATTCCCTTGCGGCATAATATTTGCGGCATAAACGGCTGTATCTTTTGATTTCGTTGGCTTAGAAGTTTGATTTTTTCACAACTCCAAGGGACCGTAGACTTGAGTATTTGATATGAATTTCAGCTTGATACCTCCACGCGTTCCTGAGAAAAAGGGTCTTGACAGACAGACAGACAGACAGACGGACAACAAAGTGATCCTATAAGGGTTCCGTTTTTTCCTTTTGAGGTACGGAACCCTAAAAATGAGTAAAATTCTAAAAAGTATACAGTTTTATTTTCATGAACAATTCGAAATTCGAATTAAATAAACTTTTTTGTGGCCAGCATTCTAAAAGAAAAGTTTTTTCTGTGTGACAATACTTATGACCTGACTGTGTATATACACAATACATATAAATATTATATATGTCAGAACAAATGAAAAATACATATGTGTATGAAAATAAAAGCTGTGTTAGTTCAAACTTGCAACAATTTTGAACTTTCAACCACAGTTTTGCATATTCTACGGGCATGTTGTTTTCCTCTAGCCTTCTAGTAACAATCGAGATGCAGTCTTCAACAGGTAAGCATGTGAACAGAGACTGCACATCAAAATTGACCATAGTTTCATTGTCTGCCAGATGTAGGTCTTTAATCACGCTGACAAAATGGTAGGAATTCTTTGTGTATGCTCTTGTATGTCCCTTGAGCGGTGAGAGTATATTCGCTAAGTATTGAGCCAATCTGTGAGTTGGTTAATCGATTTGGCTCACTATGGTACGTAGTGAAGCATTGGGCTTGTGTATTTTTGGTAACCCATACAACTTCGGTGGTTTGGCACACGTAGGTATTATCGATTTTACGCCTGGATTTAATTTTTAGGAGTGTATCTTTACCTCAGTCCCCCCCCCCCCCCCCGTGACCATGGGTGCTGAAAAGTGCTCGAAACGTCGGAAATATAAAATAAGTTAATATACGCGATTCAATCCGTAAAATTTGTTTGTGTCACAGGCCAGTTTGTCTCATTTTTTTTAATGTATGTTTTTACTTAAGTATTTTGCTAGATAAGTTTGTGATAACTTTTTTTACACCTTTAACTACCATGTGTGAATTGAGACAAATAAAACTCTTTATTATTATTATTATGATAGGGAAAACATTTCTGTTTCTTAGCTCTTTGGCTAGTTTTTACTGCATATACGGGCCTAAGCCAAGTAAATGCAGCATGGAGTGAGTATTTATGTAGGTTGTGTGTTCTGGGTAACTATTTCATTTTCTTCCAATTGCATGAATTTTCTTACTATTCGACAGGTATTTAAAATTGCGGCTTTTTGGAGTATAATGTATGTTGAGTCTTTCAGGTCTATTAATTTCAGGCTATGGTGGAGATGGTTGGGTATAACGCCCGTGGTGGAGACGACTATGGGTACTATATACACTTTATTTTGTCTCCAAATTCTGGTCACTTCTTCTTTAAGCTCTGCATATTTGCTTATCTTCTTGCCTATTGTTTTTTGTAAGTTATGTGTGTTGGGTATTGCAATATCTATTAGGTAGGTGATTTTACTTACTTTATCGTGTAGTGTTATGTCTGGTCTATTTTAGTGAATGGTCCTATCAGTAAGTATGGCGCGGTCGTAGTAGAGTTTGTGTGTAGGATTTTCTAAAACAGTGTATGGCGTATATTTGTAGTAGGGTGTGTTTGTGTCTTGTATAAGTTTATGTTTGAGTGCTAGTTTTTGATGAATGATGTTTGCTACTTGGTTGTGTCTGTGACTCTAGTCTGTCCAAAGTCTGTCTGTGTGAGAGTTGTACATGCCTCTGTTATGTGTTGTATTGTCTCTGGTTGTGTGAAGCACTTACGGCATTTGTCGTTGGTTACTGTGGGGTCTTTAATGACATATTTCCTGTAGTTTTTAGTGTTGATGATCTGGTCTTGTATAGCGATGATAAACCCTTCAGTTTCCGGGAATAGATTGCCAATTTTAAGCCATTTATTTGATGCTACTGTATCTACATGTAGTTGTTCCAGGTCATGTGGGTGTCGTCCGTGTAGGACTTTCTTTTTCCAGTCTTCTAACTTTTGTTTTTGTGGGTCATTAGTGTTATTGTGTTGTGTATCTGTTTGTTCATTTAGGTTAAGTGGAGTGTAGTTAAAATCATTTAGGGCTACGGCTTTATGGATGTCACTAGTGTGAGATTTATTGTAAAAGAATGTTTTGAGGCTACTAATTTGTTTCTGCCAAAGGTGATGAATGTCTATTAGGCCTCTCCCTCCATTTTGTCGTTTTATTGTGAGTCTTTCTATTGCGGATTTAGGGTGTAGATTATTGTGTTTTGTAAGTGTGGTGCGTGTGGTTCTTTCTATTTGCTGGATGTCAGTTTTAGACCATTTAATCACTCCAAACGAGTAGGTTAATATTGGGATCGCGTAGCTATTTAAGGCTTTAATAAGATGTTTTCCAGCGAGATGTGTTTTGCATACTGCGGTTACTCTCCGTTTATATTCCGTATTAAGTGTGTGTTTAATTGCTGTATGGTCTAGTCCTTTGAGTTGTTTATATCCTAAATATTTATATAGATCTTTCGGTTCCATAGCAGTGATTGTATCAGTAGTGTTAATTATATAGTCGCCTGGTTTTATTTTGCCTCTTATTATGTGTAGCGTTTTGCATTTATCTAGTCCAAACTGCATGTTGATGTCTTTACTAAATTCTGTTACAGTGACTATTAATTTTTTCATTTCTTTTTCTGTTTTTGAGTATAATTTAATGTCATCCATATATATGAGGTTTGAGATAGTGATATCTTCAGTGGTGTTGTGTTTAAGTCTATATCCGGCTTGGCACTGATGCAGTAGGTGAGATAGAGGGTTCAGTGCGAGGCAGAACCATAGAGGACTCAGGGAGTCACCTTGATAAATACCTTTCCTAATAAATATCTGCCGAGTTCTTACGATATTGTCATGGTAATTCAATTGGAGTGTAGTTTTCCAGCGGGACATGATATGATGTAAGAAGTCTATTATTTTTGGGTTTATTTTGTATATTCGTAATACTTCAATTAACCAAGAGTGTGGAATACTATCGAAAGCTTTTTTGTAATCTATGTAGGTACAATGAAGGTTTCTATTTTTTGTGGCGGCATGTTTGTGGACTATTGAATCTATAATTAATTGTTCCTTGCACCCCATGTGGCCTCGTCTGCATCCTTTTTGTTCTTCCGCTATTATGTTGTGGTGTTCTATGTGTTCATTGATTTTAGCTGTGATTGCTGAGGTAAGGATCTTGTATATTGTCGGCAGGCAAGTAATTGGTTTGTATTGGGGCGGTTGTGGAGAGTATTGAGACTTCGGTAACATGTAAGTTATTCCTGTTGCAATAAATTCAGGTACATTTTGTTGTCCTAAAATTATGTCTGTTAAGTTTTTAGCGATAATTTTGTGTAATGAGTCTAGTTTTTTGTACTAGTAATTATGAACTTTATCAATGCCAGGGGATTTCCAGTTGTGTAGTTTTGCTGTAATACTATTTATATCAGATTCAGATATCTCGATGAATTCCATTTCTTCTAGTGCGCTCCACTTAGATTCTTCATCTGCTATCCAACCAGCTTTATCATTATGCTGCACTTGTTCTTCCCATACACTTAACCAGAATGTTTCCAATTGTTCTGATGTTGGTAGTTCGGTGTTGGTGTCGGTTGTTACGTATATTTGTGGTTTCTGTAAATTTCTGTAAAGTGCTTTTCGTCAGTAGCAAACATGGCGTTATCATTTTTGCGTTCTTGTGCCTTCTTGTATCTTCTCAGCCTATGGACTTTTAGTGCGAGCTTCTGTTTTAAAGTGTCTAAGAATTCTTCGGGTTTTCTATTGTCGTTTTCATGTCTCGTGTGGGTGGCCATGTTCTTAAATATTGCCTCGACTCTTTTGACTACTTTGTTAGATCTGTTATTGTTGATATATTGTGTTAGTCTACCGCAGTCAGCTCGCAATTTTTCTATATGTCTTTCGAGTCTCTGGTTGCCAAGCTGGTTTGCTTATGACTTTTGGTCTTGTGCTACCTGTGTATTCTGTTATTTTATAATTAAGTTCTTCAGAAATGACTAACGCTGTGCAATATATCAATGTGTGTACATCTAAAAGTTGTGTGTCTTCGGAAATATGTTGGTTTAGTATGATACGATTAAATAAATGTACTAGGTAAGAGAGTTTTGGGGTGTATTTAAGCTTGGGTAGTTTTGGGCGAGCTGCTGGATCCATACCTGAATAGTGAATTAGAACAGTTTTCAGTTTGTCGTGTATTTCTTGGATGTGCGTTTCTGATAACTGATTTTGATCGAGATTTTCTAAAGTCTCAATATCATTTTCTAGCATCAGGGTTATGCTCTCGGTTTGTGTGGATACGAGTATGTTCGATCTATGTATATTTTGTGAGTATGCTTGTGATTGATTATAAGATTGAGATTGTGTGTTATGTTGCATTTGAGAGAGTGATTGTATTGGTATTTGTAGAGCATTTTCATTTGGTGTATGCGTTTCTGGAATAGGATTTTGGTCTAAATCTCGTACTTCTTCTTTTAGTTGATCTATTACTTCTTGAGGTAAAAGTTTATTTCTTACTATTGTTCTTCTTTGATCGGAAATACGTTGTTCTGTAACACAAATTTCTGGGTATTGTCTTATAAAACGTTCATGCAATTGCTGTCTGTATGTGGTCATGTCGGTCTCTAATTTGGTGATGTGGAAGTAGGTTCGCATGATAAATATGTTTACTTCCTTACTCCATCTCATGCGAACTCTTGCTTTTCCAGCCTTGGTGGACGCGGGCAAGAAGGTAGATACCCCCCGTGCAGCATTCAAGGTCGAAGTGGGTGGAACTGTATTTAAACTAATGACGGAGGATGATGAAAGTGTTGGTGACGAAGGTATGGATGGTCTTGAGGGTGTGTATGATACTGTGCTTGGACTATACTGTTCTACAGGGGTTTCCGTCCTGTCCGTCAGTCTGTCACCATCGTCAATGATTTCGGCTGTAGCATCTTTGTCGGTGGGAGCCCGCCTGTTCAACTCCTCACCGCTGACGGTTCGCATGCTGAGACACCCAGCGTCAGCTCCAGGTGTGCCCCGGCGATCGCCCCCGGGCAGCGGCCCTATACGTTTACTTTTAGAACGAGTCTCAATTTTTTTTATGGATTTCCAGAGCCACGTTAGCCACGCCAGTAATTTCTCATTCGTGTGTCCGCCCCCCACGTGATTAGATGGTCAATCAGGACGTGTGGTTGTTTAGGGGGCTTATTATTATTATTATTATTATTATTATTACTTTTTCCGACTTCTGATTTTAATTAACTCTACAAATAGAAAATAAAGTTTCCAGACTTTTGCATCTAGTCGAAAATCCGTCCGGTATTACCCCAACGCACCTTACCTATATAATATAAATATCGTTGTAAGGTTGGTAAGGTTGTTCGTCGTAGTACTATACAATAGTACTACGACGAACAACCTTACTCTTTTTTTTTTGGAGTTTATGGCCTGGTATCTAGATCTTTAGGCCAAGTCTTGAGTATTTTTATTCGGTTTATTATAATTTCTTCATAGTTCACTGCTTCACAATATGTTGATGCGTTACATTGTGCAGCCCTTGGGAGATTTTGACGGCAGCTGACAGTTGGTGATGGTATCTAAAGGCGCCTATGCAAACAAACAGCTTATCTTGAGAATCCATCACCATCAGAGCACTTGTTTCACAGTTTCCACTAATAGTTCACATGCGCACTTTTATATATCAAAGTCCACTTCAAACCATTATTTAAACAATAATACAGGAGCAACAAACCGCCCCAGGTCAAGTTCCCGCCAAATCTCCACTATTGTACTCTCATCACTGTAGTGCTGCCAGATCATAAAACCCAATCAGCGCTAACAATAAAGTATCTAATAAAAATAAAATAATAAAAATCGCTAGATTCGTTAAAATTAGCACATCCTAAAAGCACTAGATTTCGGGTTAACTTTCAAGTTTCGGATATAAATTGTTAAAAAGGGAAAAAAATAATATACCATACATTAATAATATAAAAACAATATAAAAAATTGTGATCTTCTAGACATCTCTGTCTTTCTTCTCTCATAACGGACCTCAAAGGTTCAGCTTGATCATGAATAAAGATTTCAATATTTTCTTATAGGATAGGGTGACAAACGAGCACACAGTCCACCTGATGGTAAGTGATTGCTGTGGCCCATAGACATCTTCATCTATCCTCGTTTGCGAATCAAAATGCAGATGCGTTGTCACCCGTGAGGACTAATATGGAATGCCTCATTTCCAGTAAAAAGTGTCTCAGGTTCTCTACACTCACCATACGAACAACAGCAGCGTTAAGCTGCTATTTTACGCTAGTATTCTGTGAGATCGTGGTTCTTCCCCGGTCGAGCCGACCCATTCGTGCTACAACTATACTACTAATATAGCTGCAGCATGGCTCTACCACGTTTAAACTTTAATTTTTAGAGGTTACATTATCCGCTAGGCACAAATTTTTTTTTAGATGCGCACTAGATTCACACCAAAAAGCACTAAATCTAGCGCCGAAAGCTTTATAATGCCAGCACTGCACCACGGTGATGACCTTGAATGAATGACACTAGTAACAGCAGTGATAGTAGTACTAGTTATTCCACCGAATCAGTAATTCATTCTTGGGACGATGTATACGCCTTTACAACAAAATTCCAGAAAATATATTTGACCTGCTCAAAGTTCAAAAAAATTATTCAACTAAGTTTGTATAAAAGGGTTATTATAATAATAAGGAATTTATTGATGATAATAACTCCTGGGAATGAGGTGATCGCTACCAAGATATTTCTATTTTGTTTTATGTTGTTAATTGTCAATCATTAAAATCACCAATACAACCCTGTAAGTTCATATTAGCCCTTTGAATGAGTTTTTTTCAGAAAAATATGAACTTATGGCCAATATGAACTTACAGGGTTGTATTGGTGATTTTAATGATAATAATTCTGTAAGCACATAATCGCTACGGTCCCAAATCATATTTTGTTAAATATACAACCTAACCCTGATCTGCAAATTCCAAAAAACGTAAGAAAGTTTGAATTTCGCGGGCCACCCTGAAGCTGCACCGACCTCTATATATAGACTACTAAGAGGATATTATGAGGATAAGTCTGCTACGTGACGATAGACGGCAAAATGTGTCGTAATAATATGGAGTGTAGAGTAGAAGGAGAACCATCTTATAAGGTGCGAAAGTTGAAAAAGTGTCCCACTATATACTGAAAATAGTGGTTCCAAAAACTACGATATGAATATAGCTGTTGTAGACGGAGTGAAGTCAGCTGAATTCAAATATTAAAAAAAATTCATATTCGAGGTAGATCAAATATATATGAATGTATAAAACATGTTTTATTTTAGTTATTTTTGTTTTGTTACGCTAAAGAAGTATAATTTCTTACGTGCGTACATAAGTACACACACACGTTTTGTTTTATATCAATATAGATAGTTATGATAACGTTATCCGTTGTACCACAACAATAACGTTACGTTATATATAAAATACATTACGACACACCGCTAGTCCACAGCAACAAAAATGTAAAAAATGACGACTCTTTGACAGTGAAAGTATGGAGTGTAGAGTACAAGGAGAACCTTCTTATAAGGGGGCGAAAGTTGAAAAAGTGTCCTACTATTTACTGAAAATAGAGGTTCCAAAACCTACCACAATAGCGCTGGCGTCTGAAAAACTACGATATGAAGATAGCTGTTGTGAACGGAGTGAAGTCAGCTGAATTCAAATATTTTAAAAAAATTTCATGACTAGAGTAGTTAGTAAAATGCCAGTATACAAAACCTCAACTATTTACGTAGTGCAAAACCAAGCGGATTGGTCGGTCCTTGTTTATTTCTCCATCTTATTCTAATTAATTTTGGCGCTTTTTTTAAATTTATCCTATGCTAATGCAGCGCCACCCTTATTGGACGCGTTTTTAGGGACACTTTTCATATACAGAGATGGTCCTCCTTCAACTCTACACTCCATACGTAATAAGGAAGGAACTACTTACTCTTTGACGTGTCGTAATTTCCGTGTTGCCGGCCGTGTTGAATTCGTTCAAGGAGCATAATTAACAACACGTTTACGAATTCGATAATGAGGGCATCTACGACTTTTCTGCCATCAGGGTGGCGCCACTTAAAAGTGAGGTCAAAGAGGTTATAATATAATATATATATTTTACAACCTCTTTGAGTGAGGTATGATATTTGACAGCTTTCATAGTGGGGAAGTTAATTAGTTAGAAAAATGTAAACGTTACTGTATCTTTCTGTACTATTAGCTATATTTTATATGAATACGATTAAAAATAAATAAACTAAACCACAGATATTGATAAAAGTAGACAAAATAAAAAAAAATTAAAAATGTGTTAAACAAAATGTGCAAAAAGTTAAAGAGCAAACCGCTGAAGCATTGTTTTGTGTATTAATATAATACTCTTGAAACTGGTAATCTTTTATTAAAACCCAACTTCTCAATTAAATTACATTGTGTAACAAAAAAACTTTACCTCACTGTCAACTAGCGACATCTGGTGAGTAGAACATTATTAGCCCTCATTGACATCTTGGTCAAATTTGTCGTCGTAGTCGAAGTATATATCGATATACTTCGACTACGACGATATCGATATCGATAAGAATATATATATAGGTAAACATACCCGTCAATGACTTTGATCATAGAAATTTTTGGGGGGAACTGGACCCCCGGTAGATTGTTGCTACTGTTTTATCGTTTAGATTATAGTTTCAAGTATATTTCCATAAGAAAAAGTGATGTGATTTTGAGTTAATTGTAAGGCTATTGAACTATTTGGGGAAACGACTGTGCTAATTTGAGTATGAACATCATCATTACATTTTATTCCTCATTTGTGCATAAGCGACCACTAAAGCACCCAAGATAAATTAATTCATTGGATGTAACTAATAATAATAAAAACAATAATATATACTCCATAACATAATAAAGATATATTTATAGATACATAAAAAAATAAGGAGAAGTTGGAGGTTTTGCGCACCGAACTAGGATACATCGTCTTTTTGCTGAGCTGGAGCCATCTATAACCGTCACTGAAAACCTGGCAGACCGAATTCGGTACATCTTGCGCTCTAATATATTTGAGGGCGCCGAACTCGAACGGTTACGACGTTTCCTGTCCCTCGTCGAATGAGAATGGGCTGGTGATGCGGCGCCAAAAGTTGCAGAACAACACGCACTATTGGATGGCGTTGTGAATCTGTTTTTTTTTTTATAGAAGAGGGGGTAAACGAGCACGCGGCTCACCTAATGGCAAGTGACTACCGCCGCCCATGAACAACTTCAACACCAGGGGTATGAGCCAACCTATAATGCCAAACACGGCGGCACCTTGAATGCAACCGCAACGTTAGTGTGAGTGGCACCACACTCCGGACAAGACAATCGGCTGAGGAGCCAAGAGGGACATCGACGGAAACCTGATATTCGTCCGGATGAGAAGTCAGCAGAAGGTCCGATAGGGAAGGTGCGTGATCCTCTACATCTAAAATCCGCATAGGCGAAGTAACCTGCTGTGTAAGACAATATGCCAAGACAAAAGTATGGACAGGAGCATGAACATCAAACAACCTGAGAACTTTATCATTAAGAAAAGAGACTTTACCGTCAATGTAGGTTCTGCTAACATTCATCAGCTTATCGTAGTTAATTTTAGAGAAATTGTGAACAGGCAGTAAGAGAGAAGCGTATAAAAGGTCGTGCCGCGAAAAACCCAGCAACTGTCCATGTGACACAACATGCTCAGGAGAAGCAGTAAGAATAAGGTCGATTAAGGAGTCATCTGTATCGACATTGTTATGAGTAGCTCCTAATGGGAGAAAGGTAAGATTGACTGACTCCATGATTGATTGAAGTTTTTGAGAACGAAGAAAAGTCTTTAACAAATCGGTATTAAAATCGCCCATGATTATACAGTGTGTGTACTAACAACAAACGTCGTCCAGAGCCGTTTCTAAAGTGGCGAAAAAATCAGAAGAGGGCGGGCAATACACAACTCCTAGAAGCATCCTTGCACCTTTGACATCAAGTTCCAAAAAAAATACTCCGCTGAGGCTGAATAGTAAGATGGAGAGACTGACACTATTTTGTGCGGAACCGAAGAACGCAAATAGATACTTTTGTCTTGGCATATTGTCTTACACAGCTGGTTACTTCGCCTACGCGGATTCTAGATGTAGAGGATTACGCACCTTCCCTATCGGACCTTCTGCTGACTTCTCATCCGGACGAATATCAGGTTTCCGTAGATGTCCCTCTTGACTCCTCAGCCGATTGTCTTATCCGGAGTGTGGTGCCACTCACACTAACGTCGCGATTGCATTCTGCAAGGTTGATGTTGAAGTTGTTCTTGGGCGGCGGTAGTCACTTGCCATTAGGTGAGCCGCATGCTCGTTTGCCCCCTCTTCTATAAAAAAAACAAGATTCACGACGCCATCCAATAGTGTGGGTTGTTCTGCAACTTTTGGCGCCGCATCACCAGCCCATTCTCATTCGACGAGGGACAGGAAACGTCGTAACCGTTCGAGTTCGGCGCCCTAAATATATTAGAGCGAAAGATGTACCGAATTCGGTCTGCCAGGTTTTCAGTGACGGTTATAGATGGCTCCAGCTCAGCAAAAAGACGATGTATCCTAGTTCGGTGCGCAAAACCTCCAACTTCTCCTTATTTTTTTATGTATCTATAAATATATCTTTATTATGTTATGGAGTATATATTATTGTTTTTATTATTATTATTTACATCCAATGAATCCCCGGTCCCCAGTCGAGACGACCCATTCGTGTTACAAAGCTATACTACTAATATAGCTGCAGCATGACTCTGCCACGTTTAATAATTGATTTATTATACAAATTACTACTTTGGTAACATAAAAAACCGTGTATGGCTAGTTCTGTATAGTGTTGTAGTTCAAAGTTTATCCTTGCATCACCATTTCCTAAAATCATGTGATTCGTATTTTAACTGTCAATGTTGTTTTAGTTCATCATTACAGCCCTTCACAAGTCCACTGCTGAACATAGGCCTCCCCCAAGGAATGCCACAAAGCACGGTCCTGAGCCACCTGCATCCATCGACTTCCTGCATGTCTTACCAGGTCGTCACTCCATCTTGTGGGGGGACGCCCTACACTTCGCCTACCGGTACGAGGCTGCCACTCGAGAACCTTTCTTCCCCATCGGTTGTCGGTTCTTCGAGCTATATGGCCGGCCCACTGCCACTTCAGCTTACTAATCCGTTGGGCTATGTCGGTTACTCTGGTTCTACTGCGGATATCCTTATTCCTAAGTTTATCACGCAGAGAAACTCCGAGCATAGCCCTCTCCATAGCTCGCTGAGCGACCTTGAGCTTCCTCATACGGCCAGCAGTGAAGGACCACGTCTCAGTTCCGTAAGTCATCACTGGCAACACGCACTGGTTGTACAATTTTGTTTTAAGGTTTTGAGGTATTTCTGACGAGAAGATGTGTCGTAGCTTCCCGAACGCTGCCCAGCCGAGTTGAATCCGTCGATTGACCTCTCGGTCGAAGTTGGACTTACCTAGTCGGACTATTTGTCCCAGGTAAACATACTCGTCAACAACTTCGAGCTTAGTGCTCCCAACAACTACCGGCATAGGTGTGACATGGACATTAAACATAATCTTTGTTTTGTCCATGTTCATCTTAAGACCTATCCGTTGGGAGACACTATTGAGGTCATTGAGCATAGTGCTTAGCTCCTCCAGCGATTCTGCCATGAGGACTATATCGTCGGCAAATCGAAGGTGAGTGATGTACTCGCCATTGATGTTAATTCCGTATCCTTTCCAGTCCAGAAGCTTGAAAACGTCTTCCAATGCAGCGGTGAAGAGTTTCGGGGATATAACGTCACCCTGTCTTACACCTCTCTGCAATTGGATAGGTTTCGTACTCTGGTTCTGTACTCGGATAGCCATCGTAGCTCTACTGTACAAATACTTCAGCACTTCGATATACCGACAGTCAACTTGGCACCGCTGAAGGGACTGCAGCACCGCCCAAATTTCGACGGAATCAAAGGCTTTCTCATAGTCCACATACGCCAGACATAGTGGCAAATTGTACTCTTCGGACTTCTGTACAATTTGCCGTAGGGTATGTATGTGGTCTATGGTGCTAAAGCCCTTTCGGAAACCGGCTTGTTCGGGAGGCTGGAAGTCGTCAAGTCTGCGCGCGAGACGATTCGTAATGACTCTCGAAAACAGCACGTAGACGCGGCTCAGAAGGGAAATCGGTCTGTAGTTCTTCAAGAGAGCGTTGTCACCTTTCTTGAAGAACAAGACCACCGCACTTCTGCTCCACGCCTCCGGTGTAATGCCACCATGGAGGACGGAATTAAAGAGCTTCTGAAGGACTTCAAGTACCGGTCTTCCACCCGCTTTCAGAAGCTCCGCTGTAATTCCATCCTCGCCTGGTGCCTTGCCGTTTTTAAGGTGCTGGAGAGCCATTCTAATCTCGCTCAGACTGACGTCCGGGATATCTTCGGAATAGTGTCGAATAAGACTCGCTCTTGGATCGTTACTCACACTTGCGTGTGGCTCCAACGATGACGTGTACAGCTGCCCATAGAACCTCTCAATCTCACTCAAAATCTCAGGTGCCCCGGAAACGATGCTGCCACATTCGGTCTTCAGCTTTGACAGTTGGCTCTTTCTGGCAGACAGATCTCTGGCAAAGACTTTGGAGCCTTGGTTCCGCTCGATCGCTTGTTCAATACGAGCTGTATTGAAGTTGCGTAAGTCTCGCCTCATGCATTTGGAGATCTGTCTGTTCAGTTGCCTGTATGCTGTCAAATCTGTTGAAGAATGTAGCCTCATCTCCCGTCTAACAGCCATGAGATTAAGAGTGTGATCGGAGAGTTTTTGTGTTCTTCTGCGGCGGGTCTTGCAGAACTTAGCTCCGACCGCATGGACAGTTTCCACGAGCTTGTCATTCATATCGTCCACTTCATTGCAGTCTTCTAGGCACTGAAAACGGTTTTGTAACTCGAGCTGAAAGGTTTCGGGACTTTGGATTAGAGCACGAGGGGGACGGAGCGTTGACTTCATTAGACGAGACCTCTCCAACTTAACGTTTAGGTTCAGTGTGCCTCTAACCATTCGGTGATCGCTGCCGGTTTTCACCCTCGCGATCACTGAGACATCACTGAACAGTTGTCGTCTGGTCGTCATAATAAAGTCAATCTCATTTTTTGTCGAACCGTCGGGGCTCGACCAGGTCCACTTCCTGTGGGGCCGCTTCTTGAAGAAAGAGTTCATCATAAAGAGTCCCTCTTTCTCCATGAAGTCGGCCAGCTGCTGGCCCCTTGGGTTCCGTTGCCCTATTCCAAATTTCCCTACTTTCAGCTCACCGTTCTCTCTTGTGCCTAGTTTTGCATTGAAGTCTCCCATTAACACCGTATATTGGGTTTTGGAGGAATGCATGGCTCTAGAGATATCCTCATACATTTCCTCCACCTCCTCATCGGGGTGTGCCGAGGTTGGTGCGTAAACCTGTATGACCTTCAGCGAATACCGTTTGGTGATTCTGAGTATAAGGTACGCAACCCTCGTCGACACACTCCCGATCTTTACAACGTTGTCAACGAGAGACTTGTGGACGATAAATCCGACACCTCCTTGGGACAGATGGTCGCCCTCCCGGTGATAGAGCAAGTTGCCGGATTCGAGGATTACCGTGTCCTCCCCCTCTCTTCGGACTTCGGATAATCCTATAATATGCCAGCGCAACTTGTCTATCTCTTCTTCCAGCTCCACGATCTTCTCGTCAGTCCTCAGGGTGCGTGCGTTGTACGTTGCCAGGTCGAGTCGTCTAAGGTGGCAACCGAACCTCCACCGGAGATTCTTAGCACCCCCTGCCCCGCCGTTACCATGGTCGCCACCGTAGCCAGGAATAGCGGGGCCGCCGGGGACTGGGGGCCGTTTATTATTGTCATTGCTCATGGGGGGGTATATTGCCATAGTTGCCACGCTTGGCGAGCGGGTTGGCAACCGCAGTTTTTTTATTGTATTTATGCCGTTACCAGGAAGATGCTGCTGCCCATCTCCTGCCTGTTTCCCTTTGTCGCCTTTTACGACACCCCCGGGAGGATATGGGGTAGTGGATATTCTTGACCGCCACTACACGGCATACCGCCACTACACGGCATGTATTTTAGTTACATACGTGAAAATTTCGGGAATCAAGGAAGTGACACAACATTACTATTTAAAAATGTATTTATTGCTTTTCGAAGTATTCTCCGCAAAATTTTACATATTTTTCCATACGATGGAACCAATCATTGAAGCAACCATTCCATTCGGAAGTTGGGGTCTCCAAAATGGCCCTTTTGTAGGCGTCCACAGCTTCTTCAGGTGATGAAAATCTCTGTCCACGCAATTTATTCTTTATTTTAGGGAAAGTATAGAAATCATTAGGGCTTAGGTCGGGGCTGTACGGCGAATAGTCTAATAATTCTATGTTTTCTTGCTCTAAATACTCTTTTGTTCTGTGTGCGGTGTGAGAACTCGTATTGTCGTGATGGAGGATGATGCGGCGGTCGCAGTTCTCTTTACGGAGTTCAGAAACAATCTGTGGCAAACAAATGTTAGCATACCATTCTGCATTAACCTTTCTTTGTCCCTCAAGAGGAATAGTCGTAACATGGCCAGTTTTGGAGACAAACGTAGCCACCATTTTTTTTGCAACACTCCGTGAACGAACAATTTTTGTTGGCTTTAACTCATTTTCGAACACCCAAACTCGTGACTGGTTTTTGTTTCGGGTTCGTACGCGTATATCCAGGATTCGTCACCTGATACGATGTTGTATACAGCATTTGAGGATCCTGCGTGGAATCTTTCGGGAGTTCTGACGCACCAAGTAACGCGAGCCGCTTTTTACTCTTCACAGAGCGAATGCGGTATCCATCGGGAAAACAACTTTTTTACACCTAATTGTTCATGCAAGATTATTTGTATCTGACTCATGTCAATGTCCAAAGTTGCCTGAATTTCGCGGCATATCACATGTCGGTCTTCCTCAATCAGCTTACGCACAGCATCATCGTTTTCTTGGGTGACTGCAGTTTTTGGACCACCTTGACGGGGATCATCACTGAGCTTCACACGTCCACGTTGAAATTCAGCAAACCAGCGATAAATTGTGGTTTTGGATGGGGCTTCATCACCAAATGCAGAAATCATCCGGTCAACACACTGTTTTTGTGTTAAACCACTTCGAAAGTCATAATAAATAATCGCTCTTGAATTTTCTCGAGTCAATTCAATTTTCTCAACGACTAAACAAGTTTGACAGAACCTTGTGACAAGACCGAGAATCTTCTTTAAAATAAATAAATTGTATTCGATTTTTAAAACCAAGGAGTTTTCAATTAAAAAGATTTTAATATGATAGGAACAGTGGAAATATTCCATTCCCGATACTTTTAGTGCAGCCTATGTACTATACATATAAGACATAGGTGCCTAAAGCTGCCGGACGGTCGCGAATTTCCATTCTTTTGGTTGTGTGGACTTTTTCAGGTTGTGTCATTAGGATTACGACACGAGTACGTAACAATTCGATACGTTTGGTCTCGCTTATCACTGGTTTTAATAGAAAGGGCAATGTAATCTATCTTTGCAACATTGAGGGTAATAATGTTCTTGTTAAAACAAACTAGTTACAGTGTTCATTCTTCTCTAAGCATTTGAAAAAATGTCATCCCATGTTGCCTGAAAAGGAGGGCCGTATCGTTTACGAAGGTTTTTAAATTAAGAATTTCCATTTGACAAAGATCATTTATATACATATGAAAGAAAATGGGACCTAGAATACTTCCCTGGGGAAATTCAAAAGTTAAAGAGGCCTCTTCGCTAATGATGTTATTAATTGGTACACATTGTGTTCTGTCGGTTAAAACAATCTTGTAGAAGTTTCTACTGGAGATTCTGATACCAAGGTATTCAAGTTTTTTAATTAAAATTTTGACAGAACCTTAAATCCTTTGCCAAATCCCAAAATACTCCTATAGTTGTTTTTTTTTATCATTGACATGATTAACTATGACATTTGTTAGTTCCAACACCGTGTCTGATGTAGATCTATTTACCCTTAAACCAAATTTTGCTTGCTATAATTTCTTTGTTTTAAAACAACCTACTCGTTCCACATTTTTGCTTTACTTTAACTACATATTATTTTACTCTAAATTACTTTAAATTTAAAATATATGTTATAATCATTCTGTATCACGATTATTTACGAAATGTATGTGATTTTACGCTCATCATCTACAATTATTCTTTATTTATGTACCCACATTTAGCGTGTAAAATAGATATATATAATATTTAATGCACCTAATTTTAGTTGATAATAATATTAAATGTTTTTTCTGTAATGTAGTGTGATGTGTAGATTAGAGTATTGTGTACATAATGTCGACAGCAATGAGGTACGGAAAAACACAAATGAGTTTATGTTTACATCAAAACTATTTGTCTTTGTAATTATAATTTTTTTAGGTAAATGAGTTTTTTTTATTTTCCAAGCATTTTACTTTTTTCTGCCGACTTCCAAAAAGGAGACGGTACTCAATTCGACAGTGTTTTTTTTATGTGTGTTACCTCATAACTTTGTACTGGGTGAACCGATTTCGATGATTCTTTTTTTTATATGAAAGCTTATAGTTCTCGTGTGGTCCCATATGAATTTGATCAAGGTCAGACCAATGGTTATTGAGTTATTCTTAAATAACTTATATTGAAGTCGCTTATATTACAAAATTTTTAATTTTAATAAATTATATTAATATTTATTTTATATTGATTATTATAAACAAATATCTTATTTTCAAAAAGGTCTATTATTAATGACACAGCTTTTGTCTCCGCTTTTATGAATCGGATGGATTTACAACTTCTTGCATATCCTTGGGAACACTCCATTTGAAAGTATATAGGTTATCATGATTTTTATACATTTTAAAATATGTAGAGCTTCAAGACTTTTTTGCGCATGGAAATTTTGACTTCTCTTAAATTTTCCATAATAATCGACTGAAGTATGATGTGGAAGAAAGCAGCAGGTTCATTAACATCTTTCATCATGTACAAATAACTGAAATTCTCATTGTTTGTTCTTAGTATAAATGTTTAAAAACGTATTAAAACACTTTTGCAGATCAGGGAGCGACGGTAATTTTGTCTTTAGTATTACAATATCCAAATATGTTATATATATATATATATATATATATATATATATATATATATATATATATATATATATTAGATAGGTTCCTCCACTGAGAAAGCCAAATCTTTTTTGAGTAAGATTGTTAATATAAACAATGTTATTGTATCCATCTAAAGGAAAATTTGGTACATATTAAAGTAGAATGTTTTGTTGAAAAACTTTTATAGATTTGTTCGAGTAAGGTAAAAGAAATAAGTAATTCCCATCATCATATACTGGAATCTGCTACGCTAAAAGAAATACGCTAAAAGGGAAATAACAGTAACTTTTAGCTAATTTTTTTACTTTTTTTTATTTTTTTAACTATTCTGTAGAATGTAAAATTATGACTATTTTTATTATCGGTTCATAATTACTAGGAAATCAATAAAGGATGCATACTATTTTGTTACCGTAAAACCTAGCAACTTTGCCATTTTGGATTGACTTAAAAGTTTAGAACCAATCTTCCAACATAAAAGGAGTACCTTTACCAACCTAGGCGTTAATGTTAAAAGTGACGCAATATTCTTCATAGATTTGGTATTTATTAACGTTAAATAGACAACAGACTTAAAAATCAATTAGTCATTGTATTTTCAAAAAAAAAAAACATACTAATGTAGCAATTCAACTATCGTCACTTATATGTACAGACATATGTACCTACCCGTTGAAGATTTTATCTCAATTGTTTTTATTCCATTTGTGAATTGGACGTTAGAATTAGCAATATTTTTTTTTAATTTTTACGTGGTAGTGCCATCCTGCAGCTATATTATTTATAGTATATAATATATTTATAGTATATAGTACGATTGGGTCGGCTCGACCGAGGAAGGACCACGCTCTCACAGAATACCAGCGTAAAATAGCAGCTCAATGCTGCTGTGCTTCGTATGGTGAGTGTAGAGAACTGGAGACCCTTTTTACTGAAAACATTTTGATTCATAATCGAGGATTGATGTAGATGTCTTTGGGCCACAGCATCCACTTACCGTCAGGTGAGCTGTGTGCTCGCTTGTCACTCTTATTCTATAAAAAAAGCAACATACCAATAGAATATGCAGTATTACTCACATTTTTTGTCTTCACATCACATCTGGTTTTCTATTGTGGAAACGACACATGTACAAGCAAGTGGATTATGTGGCAATGGGCTCCATTTTATCTCCTCTTCTTGCCATTATGTTAATGAAAAAATAAGAGAGAAAGCCTTTCTTACTTTTCCTGGAAATCTATGATCCTCTGAGCAGAGCTGATTAAATGCAATTTGAGACCTCATAATATAGTATGTAATAATTTTAGAATATAAGATAATTAGCTTTCCTGCATATATTTGTTGTGCATGTGTGTATTAGTATTTCGAAATCCTAATAACACTGACCTATTAGTCAGAATCCAAGATCTGGCCGCCTGCAAAGCCGACAGATTTGACAATCCTATCTAATCCCGCCAGCGAGATTCTTAACGTTTGATACTGTCGATGGGATGGGATTCGAATAATATTACAATAGTAATAGTAGTATAATACTATCGAATAATAGTACATGTGGTAGATAATCTGGTACGCGCATTGCGATAGTTTAACCACCACTTTTACGTTGTAGAGTCACCGACAATATCTGATAGAGCCACGCTGCAAAACGAACATGCCAGTCATGCCACCAGGAATGTACCACACTCGCACAGAATACCAGTGAGAAATTGAAGCATAATTCTTTTGTGTTTCATATAGTTAGTGCCGAGAAACGGAAATCCTTTTTACTAGCATTTTATTGTTTTCGATTTTAGCCCTCATAGCATATTTGGATTTTAGAATGTATGTGTTTATGAGCCACAGTATCCACTTACTATAACGGATCGACTTCTAATTAACTCATTCATAGTGACGATTTCCGCCCCAAATAAGCATGGCCCAATATTGTTAAAGGTAATAAAAAAATTATTTCGGTCGATAATCATTCATGGAGGTATTTCACAATACATTGTTATTAATTTACAATAAACTATTAGGCTTTATTTCATGAAATGATTTTCTTCTCTTCTAATAATAGCTCTAGTTACTATGTTTACCTAGTTTCTAGACGGTAGCCATGTAGATTTGTGAATAATTGGTATTTATTGGTATTGTTAATTATTGGTAGTATGAATACATAATATTATGTAGAGCTATAATGGTTTTTTTTTAAAGAGAATTGTAAGTGGCCCCATGGGAAATTACAAGTGTTTTCGATCACTAAATATTTTTTTCGTGATATATCTCAGTGTGTTACAGATTTAGGTATGTCTTGCTCGCTTTGAGGTGTTCGTCTCACAATAATATTATGGTCGAGGAGGGCGGTGGCTGCCACGGGAGTCATATGAGTCATACTCCTACCTGAATAACAAAAATGCATATATCTGTATGACTTACATTCTAATTCCAAGTGGAATGTAAGTCACTTACAAGGTTATCTATAGTTATATTATCACTTATATGTTATTAAAATAATAAAAATAAACCTTAGAAGTTTTAGTGGAGTTAATTATTTTATTAATGAATTTATAAGATTATGAGTCTGTTTTTATTTAACTATAAAGATAAGTAAAATGGTCTTAGAATTTATTTTGATTTTTATATGAGTTTATAGTATATAAACAAATATATTAAATACAATAATAATATACGATATAAGAAGGAAAGGAAAGGCTTTAATTTGCAAGAACAAAAGAGCGTTAAGTAGGCAGGCTGAGATGAGTATCGATCCTGCACGCTGCTGACTCGGCAGTCTCACTCCAGTACGGCGGGGAGCGTGATACGCACCGAGCCTCCAACGGTTTCGCTTGATTTGAAACACATATAATAATCCAAAAAAAATCCTTATTTTGTTGTTCTAATTTTTATTTAGTATGTTTCTATTTTAAAATATTACCCCCACACTAGGATTTTCTCCTGTCCCCAGTGACTGCCCCCGCGATACAGGAGAAAATCCTAGTGTACAAGGACAGAGGTCCAGACCCAGAACAGTTATTTGTAGGCCATAAAAATACTTGTTCCGTGCGGGATTCAAACCAGCGGCCCTTAGCGTTGCAACTCATTGCTAAGCCACTGCGCCACGGAGCCGTCAAACTAATATACATACTTCTTATTCGTTTATGCTGTAAATATATATACCTACGCCTGTAAAAATAACTTAATAAAATGTACTAAGAGTACCCATGTCACCCAAACATGGTTGGCCCAAGATTAAGGGATGGTTCGAGGTAGCCACTCCGAGTGCGGTTAGCGAGCCCACTTCGAAAGTTTGTTGGTGGAAAACGGCGAGATAGATGTCTACCTCCCACACCACCGCGGAAAGAACAGTGTTGGTAAAGCGATACGCTACTCGTCCTATCCTCTCCGACTATGGCGGAAATGCACCACTGATGCGGTCATGATGTGAGCGCGGGGGAAGAGAAGTTTCGGTATTTCAGTGCGCCGCTTTTTCTAAACATGTTCGGCGGCGGAGTGATAGACTAGATCTGCCGCTGCATGCTCGTTTTTCCTGACCCTAGTGCCTCTGCGTATCGGATCTTTCAGGAAAAGCTTTCCTCCCACGAGTAGAGACTGGCAGCGCAGGTGAGGCCGCGGATGTGTGCGAAAGCGCTCTCGTGGCCCTGCCAATCTGCGGCGAATGTGAAATACCATGACGTTTTAGTCAGTGCGAGTGACATTACCTATACTAGCCCCCGCGAAGCGGCAATGCGTAGACCTACTCTACAGATGGAGTCTACGCATACCCGCCTCGCGGAAGCTAGCAGGTTATGTCATTTCTCCATGTTAAAAAAAAGGATATATTATCACCCACTAGGTGAATCACTAAACACAGTATAACCTGATACAGACATCAAGAATTTATAGTTTTGCACAAATATTGGCGTCGACTTGGAATTGAACTTATTGTAGCCTGGTATTTTGATCCTTAGGCCAAGCGGTCATTAATTCAGGAATAAGTTTTTTTTTCTTATAAGATAAGGGTGCTAAACGAGCACACAGTCCACCTGATGGTAAATGGTTGCTGTGGCCCATAGACATCTACATCTATCCTCGTTTGCGAATAAAATGCAGATGTGTTGTCAGCCGTGAGGACTAAGATGGAATGCGTCTTTTCCAGTAAAAAGGGTCTCTGGTTCTCTAAACTCACCAAACAAAACACAGGCTGCTATGTTAGCTAAGAGCGTGGTCCTCCTCCGGTCGAGCCGACCTATTCGTGCTACAACTATACTATTAATATAGCTGTAGCTCTACCACGTATGAAATTTTTTTATTTGCTTTATACTCGTAAACACAAAGAGCAACTTTTCCACTCAACTCTCTTTTCCATGCCGTTTTGGATGCTTTGACATTATGTGATGTGATAATGTGTGATTCAGTTAGACAAAATTTTCAGACATTGATAGATAGAAAAATCAGTAAATTGAGAGTAAACAAATTGTGTGTAATGTAAAACCGAGGTCTCGGGAATGTACGTTTGCCCTTTTATATATATTTTTTAATTTTAATATTTAGAAGTAAGCGAGAGACTTACGTACGGCCCTAGCAGCACCGCTGAAATTATGAATTGTAATTTTATATGACGACAGAATGTCATGTTAGTCTAAAGGATGGTCAATGGTCTGGGACTAATAGGTCTCCTGGTTATGTGGGACATATAACAAAAAAAAATGTGCCAAATGTGTTGCTTGCCTAGAATAAAAAAATACTAATGGGATGTTGAGTTTGCTAGCTACCTATCTTCTTTCACAATTTTTAACAACACGATTAGTAACGAAACATTTGCATTTTCGACTCTCTGCACGTGCTATTGTATCATCACTCTATTTATAATGAGTTACTTCTCATATAGATAAGTAACTCACTCATTTCTTAAATGTCTGTCCCATTGCCAATCTGACTAACTGATTTGTTGGGCCTGGTCGATGACTCTGGTTCTACTGGGGACATCGTCGTCACTGATTCTATCACACATATAAACTCCAAACATAGTCCATATAAGACCATATATGATCAGCAATGAAATCGTATTTGTATTTGTACATATGTAGATTTAAATTTCACGCTAAAATTAAAATTTCGTTCGAGATAATATGATGTATACCATCCAGGCTTATTATACAAGCAGCATATTTATGGAGGTAAAAATTAATAAATCATTAACGCGCACGTGAGAGGCGTTAAGGGCTGTTGAAGATTTTTCATCTGGAATGAAGTGATAACCGCTAATGACGCGCTCGAAGCGTCGACTCATGCGCCATTATTATGAATATGGAATTAAAACAACATATTTATTATTTTATACTTTTTGATTATAACTACTTATTACATTTTAAATTTTTTTTCTGAATAAATATATCCTAGGAAAATATGAAAATAAATTCATCCAATTCTAAAAATCCGTATTCGATAATACGCTTATGATCTCAATATATTATGTTTATAAGACATGCATATTTTGACTAAAATTATAATGATACATTTTTTGTCTCTTATGATGTATATATGTGATTTTTTATTGTTGTGCTGCTCATGACACATATGTATAACTGCAGAAATATAATGCATGCTAGTATGTCCTTGATAACGCTGACAGCCTTGTGACCGCGCGTGACGGTCCATTCTAACCGCTTGCTTACCATGTAAATTAAATTGACCATCCTTTTTTTTTAGTACAAATATGCATAAACATCGTATATTTCGCGCTATTGTTTACATTGTCTGCCCGTTCCATTCGGTTGTTTGACTATTAGAGATTTTCAATTATGTCCTAAAACATTTCCACAACAGTCGGCTTTGAGTTATTTAGTGAATGATTGTGCTTTATTCCAAAGGGTACTGTTAAAATAGCACATTTATTTAAATATCAACTTGATAGAAACCATATTCCTACCTGTTTTTTAAAACTCTCCACTACCGGAATTTGGCACAGTGTATGAATTTTTTTGGTCTAGCCAATCAGTATCTACTCTAAAACTTATTTAGGAATAAAATTACAGACCCAAATTATTAGCTTAAGCAGTAGTACCTTAAATTAGGTTTTGGAGTTACAATTGTATGTATATAAAACTTTAATTATTTCACTTTTAACCTTTAATTAATTTGATGGATAACTTTTATCTGATAATTGAAAAATCAGCCCTTAATATATAAATATACCACTTACTTGGTAAACATTTTATGTACAGAAAAGACTTAAGTAGCATAGAAAATAGGAAACAACATATCCTATTTCTCGTACTAAATCGTCATCTTATTTTTTCAAGCCACCCTGCTTAGTTATCAAAGGTTGATAGGTTAAAAGGAAATGTGCGTGGTCTTTTCTCCATACAAACGCTCTCGCCTGTTTTCTTTCTGGTTTATGACCTTATGGCAATGAGTTTTACAGAAAAATAAATATCAACCTCTTCTATGTCCCTATGTTTTCCTTTTTGATGATACATTATCTTTAGAAGCATTGGAACCATTACAAATTGCTCAAAATTGCCTATTTAGACCGCTGTCAACAGAGGCCTAGTGTTCAAAGTTGATAAGTAATACTGAAAAATGAAAAACATAGAGACACAGTGTATATCCTTCTTCTGCAATTTGTGAAATATTTTTTAAATTGGTCAAATACGGGAGAAGGAAATGGTAGAGAGCCAAACCTCAAATTATGCCTCTTTACTCAGGCTATTCAGTCGGATCTGCAGCCGTTCTAATAGGACGCCGAGCACTCGCAGAACGACAGTGATAGTTTCTTCAAATACCTAATTTTCAAAAGTCTCGCGCTCGCATAGGCTTCGCTTTATTTGTGTTCCATGTCATAATTCGCAAAACAGAATACTTTTGGGAGTATCTCGTAGTCTGTCCGACAAAGTTCTTCTCGGAACCTTTTGCACTCAGATATGGACATGAAATATTAATTTGAATTCACGATTTATATTGATGAGGAGTAAACGTGAAGGTAGAAAAAAAGATAATCGTGTAAACTGTTAAAAGTTGGAACACTATTTCAAAAAGATACATCTTTATTTTGACTTAAAAAAAGAAAAAGGTTTTAAAATTGCAGTCCCTCACCGTATTTCCAAATTCGTGAGTAATGATAATAAGGCACTTATGATAGAAAGGAACTTATTTGATTTCCATTATTTCACTTTTCATCATCATTACAGCCCTTCACAAGTCCAGTGCTGTACATAGGCCTCCCCCAAGGAATGCCACAAAGCACGGTCCCGAGCCACCTGCATCCATTGACTTCCTGCATGTCTTACCAGGTCGTCACTCCATCTAGCGGGGGGACGCCCTACACTTTGTCTGCCGGTACGAGGCTGCAACTCGAGAACCTTTCTTCCCCATCAGTTGTCAGTTCTTCGAGCTATATAGCCAGCCCATTGCCACTTCAGCATACTAATTCTTTGGGCTATGTAGGTTACTCTGGTTCTACTGCGGATATCCTCGTTTTTAAGTCTATCACGCAGAGAAATACCGAGCATAGCCCTCTCCATAACTCACTGAGTGACTTTGAGCTTCCTCATACGGCCAGCAGTGAAGGACCACGTCTCAGATCCATAGGTCATCACTGGCAACACGCACTGGTTGAACAATCTAGTTTTAAGATTTTGAGGAATGTCTAACAAGAAGATGTGTCATAATCTCCCGAACGCAGCCCAGCCAAGTTGAATCCATCGATTGACCTCTCGGTCGAAGTTGGACTTACCTAGTCGGACTATTTGTCTCAGGTAAACATATTCGTCAACAACTTCGAGCTTAGTGCTCCCAACAACCACCGGCATAGGTGTGACTTGAACGTTAAACATGATTTTTGTTTTGTCCATGTTCATCTTAAGATTGTGTGTCTCACACAATTGAGGTCATTGAGCATAGTGCTTAGGTCCTTCAGCGATTTTGCCATAAGAACTATATCGTCAGCAAATCGAAGGTGATTGATGTTCTCGCCATTGACATTCATACCGTCAAAAGGTCTTCCAATACAGTGGTGAAGAGTTTCGGGGATATTACGTCACCCTGTCTTACACCTCTCTGCAGTTGGATAGGTTTCGTACTGTGATTATGTACTCGGATAGCCATCGTAGCCCTACTCTACAAACAGTTCAGCACTTCGATATACCGATAGTCCATTTGGCACCGCTGGAGGGACTGCAGCACCGCCCAGATTTCACTTTTACTTTGTTAATTATTTATTCATTTAAAAAAATTAGGTTTGATTTCTTGGTTTTCGTTATAACACAGTCTAATGTTGACACCAAAAATGCAGGCTCTTATTTTTTTACGTTTAAGTCATTTCGATACCTGACTGAAAATAATTTTTTTTATGCATTGCAATTAATAATTTCGTTGATTTTAATCATTATCTGTACCAATATGACCCACATCTTGTGAGTAGAGTACTGGTGCTCTGATAAACAGGCTCTCAGCCTAGCTCAGACGCCAGTCTCTCATAATCTAAATATTTTTGTTCCTTGGTGTAAACCCCAGTTCATAACTATATCAGTTTTTAGATTGCGGAGAAAATAAAGAATTATTATTATTATTATTAATAATAAAAAACGGTACAATGAAATCACTTGAAAACAAAAGAAACCGAGAAATTATTTCATTTAGACATACCGTATGTTGTAACATTAAATATCGACAAAAAACCGTGTGTTTTTTTATAGAATTAGATGAGAAACGAGCACACAGTCCACCTGATGGTAAGTAGATGCTGTGGGCCATAGACATCCACATCTATCCTCAAAAAAGAATCAAAATGCACATGCATTGTCACCCCTGAAACTAGACTAGACTAGAAGATGTAATGCCTCATTTCAATAAAAAGGGTCTCCGGTTTCTACACTCACCATACGAAACACAGCAGTGTGAAGCTGCTATTTTACGCTGGTATTTTGCGCGAGCGTGGTCCTTCCCCGGCCGAGCCGACCCATTCGTGCTACAACTATAATATCTGCAGCATGGTTTTACTGCGATAATGTGGTAGCGGTGGAAGAGAATATATCGCCCCAATTCGTTATGGGAAAGGCCAGAAAAATATTCTTTTGATTTAATTAATACACTAAAATTTGGGCTCTACATGTCTCTAAATAAGGATTGTGACATTTATTTGCTATAAAATTAAACTCATATCTTATATTTTATGCCGCAATGGTGATTGAAAATTATAAAATTAAATAAATAATTTGCTGTGAAATATCTTTATTTTATATTACATTTCATTTGAAAGTTTAACTTGTACCGCGTGTGAATACATGCATTTATAACGATTTTATTTTATTCATTATATTATAGCCAACTTTAGTTTTTGAAGACTTCAAAAAGGAGGAGGTACTCAATTCGACTGTCCGTTTTTTTTATGTGTGTTGTTACCTCATAACTTTTTTCTAGGTGAACCGATTTTGATTATTCTTTTTTATTTCAAAGCTGGTACTTTTCATGTGGTCCCATATAAATTTTATCAACGTCTTGACCTTCAGTTATTATTAATAATTTATATTGAAGTCGGTTGTACAAAAGTTTTAATCTTACCTCTTGTTATTTAATTTATACTGTATGCATTTACTTTTTTAGTTTTTGTAGCAAACTATTTACATAACTAGTATTAATCGATTTAATATTCAGTATTATATGTTAAAATACTCGTATTATAGTATACCTAGTCAGGTCATAAATTCTGTCACATGTTTAATATAAAATAATTGAAACAAGTTTATTCATTATGTAACCATATATATACCAAAATGAACTTAACAAAACATAGATTCTTATGACACTAAAGTTTATTCAAAATGACCTCCGTGATTTTGAATACAGGCCTTCAATCTGCGCGGCCATTCGGCTAACGCAGCACGAACGAGGTCCATATCAATATCGGCGGCTGCCTTAATCAAGGATGTCTTGAGTTTTTTTTTTATAGGATAAGGGTGACAAACGAGCACACAGTCCACCTGATGGTAAGTGGTTGCTGCGACCCATAGTCATCTACATCTGTCCTCTATTACAAATCAAAATGTAGATGCGTTGTCACCCGTGAGGACTAAGATGGTATGCCTCATTTCCAGTAAAATGGGCCTCCGGCCACCTGCACTCACCAAGCGAAACGCAGAGGTAAACCTCTACTTCACGCTGGTATTCTGTGAGGTCGTGGTACCACCCCGGTTCGAGCCGGCCCATCCGTGAGACAGCAAAGCTGCCGCGTGGCTCTACCACTGCCACTGACTCCAAATTGGGATGAGGCTTTGAGCACGCCTTTTCCTCCAAGTGTTGCCATATCTTGTAATCTAACGGATTCAAATCTGGACTGGAGGAGGGCCAGTCTTCGTGCCGGATGAAGTCGATTTCACGCACCGCCAGCCAGTCTTGTGTGCTCTTCGCTCTATGAGCTGGCGCCGAATCTTGTTGGGATACCCAGTGCCTGTTATTGAACATGGTATGAGAAACAGGTCCATTAGACGAGCATTCAAACGATGCCTCGTTTTTCTTCGATATGCCCGAAGCCCTAAGTCTTCATTTAACACCCTTTTCACCGTGGTTCTGCTTAACCCCATCTGAAGGGCTAACAGTTTCTGCTTACGTTTGGTATTTCTTTGAATTTGTGCCTTCACAGCTTTTACCACTGCTGGAGTCCTAACAGACCGAGGGCAACCACTTCTTGACTTGTCATCTACACTAGAGTCTTTATTGTATCGTTTGATGGTACGATAAACGAATCTTTTGGTTATATTCAAATTTTTCAGTGTGTCAAAAAATTGAATTGGCGCGTAACCGCAACGAAGCAACGCAATAACTGCAACACGGTCTTCTTTAAGCGTCCACTCCATATTTAAAAATGAGTAAAATTTAAAAAAAAATACAGTTTTATTTTCAAGAACAATTCGAAATTCGAATTCAATAAACTTTTTTGTGGCCAGCATTCTAAAAGAAATTTTTTTACTGTGTGGCAATACTTATGACCTGACTATGTATATTTATATTGGATGTATGGTAGCGGTGTACGAGAATTCATCCATCTATCAGAGCCTATAAAAGTTCATTGCTAAACATAGGCTTCCCCTTCATCGCAATCATTGATGATCCAAAAAGTGTTATATCGGGAGAAGCCCTTGACCAACAATAAAATTTTACGGAATGATAAAGAAAAAGAAGATACGCGGTAAAAAGTTATAAAATAGATAATTTGCATTTTTCTTCTGCATTCACTTTATAATGAGCGTAGAATTGACTGTTAGACTGTTAAGTGTTGAAAACCGTTATGTTTCACGGTAGCTAAAAGTAGAAAATATTTCGGGGTTGTTTAAGGCAATGCCCTAGGGAGCGGGCACTCGATGGCCGATCGACCGGCCGGCATCATCATACAAATGGCACATTAGCGCCCCGCGACCGGTCCGCAGAGCGCCGGACGCACCTTATCTTCCTCTCAACTATATTTGTTCTGCTCCGGATCACTAGAGATTTACCACGGTTGCCGACCGTTAACAGCCGATTATGTGTCCTCTGCAAAGATGGACTAAATTTAATGCTAACGAGTGACCCCATTTAGAAAAACATTGTCGTACTCACCGCACTGATTTGGTTAGCTTTTCCTGCATGTACATTCCCTACAATTTTTTAATTTACAAATCACGACTAACCAAATTAATTGGTTGTAGCTTTATTGCAACTAATTAATCTCTTGGACCACAAACCTTCTTAAAATATTAAATTAATATAAGTACAGGGTTATTTTTAACTTCTCTTAAAGGGGGAATAAATGTCATAGTTGCTGAGTTTGACTAAATTTAATAAAAGTGGGTTGAATAGAATAGAACAAAATATTTTATTTTTCAATATTGATTACACGTAATTCTTATTGAAAGTCATTTTTAGGGTTCCGTACCTCAAAAGGAAAAAACGGAACCCTTATAGGAAAGTGGATTGCGGAGGCCCGTCTGGCTACGCTGAATGTATGTGGAGCAATGAATGATAAGATGGATGAAATATGCGAAATGATGAATGATAGAAGAATAGATGTGTTATGTGTGAATGAGACGAAACGAAAGGGAAGAGATGTCACTGCACATGGCATGTATACCGCTTACTGGTCTGGTGTAGACGAGACCGAGCGGGCATGCCAGGGTGTCGGTGTCATCCTTTCAGAAAGAATGGGTCAATGTGTGAAAGAGTATGAATGTGTAAGCCCAAGGCTGCTGTGGATACGAATGAAAGTGGGCTTAAAGAAGTTGTTTGTGCTTGGGGTGTACGCCCCAGATATGTCTAAGCCCACTTATATCCGAGAGCAGTTTTGGGACATGGTAAGGCTGGTGTTGACGAAATGCAAGGAAAATGAAAGTATTATTATGTTAGGAGATTTTAATGGAAGTGTTGGAGTGAAGAGGTCTGGTTATGAAAGGATATTAGGAGCGTTTGGCGATGAAAGAATAAATGAGAATGGTGAAGACCTCCTCACCATATGTGTGGAAAAGAATCTTTTTGTGGCGAACACTTTCTTTCGCCATAAGAGGATTCACATGTATACATGGGAAAGAGGGGATGATAGAAGCATGATAGATTTCATAATTGTGGATGGAAGAATGAGGAGCGCAGTGGTAGATACAAGGGTTTACCGGGGGTCCAACGTAGGGACGGATCATTACTTGGTCTTATGCCAAATTAATGGTCTATTCAAGCGTTGGCGGCATCGGACATCTGTGTCTACCACTGCGTTACAGCGTATAAGAATAGAGAGGCTACAAGATGAAGGTGTGAAAGAGAAGTATAAATGCAGACTGAGAGAAAATATAAATGTGTTGAATGAATTTAGTATGAATGATTTAGACTTGAAGAATGTATGGAATAATGTTAAAAAAGTTTTGGTGGATACAGCCACCGAAGTATGTGGTGTAAGTAAGAGAACGAATGAAAGGAAAAGTAATACGTTGTGGTGGGATGATGAGGTACGGGTGGAAGTTGAAGCAAAGAAGAAAGCATGGCTAGATTTACTAGCAACTAAAGCTGGTAATTCTGGCGGTATGAATGATGAGATTGAAAGAAAAAAGGCAGACTTTAGACGTATAAATAAGAGAGTAAAAGAAGTTGTTGAAAGGAAAAAGCAAGAAAGGACAGATAAGAATGATAGAAGAATATCTGATAACTTCCAGGCAAATATTAAAATGTTCTGGAAGCTCGTAAGAACTGCCAGGGGCAATTCAAAACAGCCTAGAATGAATGCTATACGAGACGAGAATGGCTGCATGCTGAATGATGAAGTTTCGAATTTAAAGAGATGGAAGGAATACTTTGAAAGCGTGTTTAAGAGTGAAGAGTCGTCTGAAGTAAGTGAAATAGATATTCCGGAAGAAGAGAGAGGTAGAGAAATAAGTGTAGATGAAATAGTGAAAGCAATGAAAAGCATGAAAGCAGGTAAGGCAGCCGGATATGATAGAATATCACTCGAAATGCTAAGGGCTGGAGAGGGTGTAGTTGCAGGCCTGCTGTACACCTTGTTTAATTTATGTTGGGAACTGAAGCGGGTACCGGAAGACTGGTGCAAAGCCGTTATAGTCCCAATATATAAGGGAAAGGGGTCGCAGCAGGACTGTCAAAACTACCGTGGTATCAGCTTGCTTAGCATTGTGGGTAAACTGTATGCTAAGGTGTTAATTGAAAGAGTTATGGAAGAAACTGATGGAAAAATTTGGGATGTGCAAGCTGGATTTAGAAAGGGGATGGGGTGTACGGATCAAGTCTTTTCCATGCGCATGATTGCGGAGAAATTTTTGGCCAAAAACCAGAAAGTTTTTTGTGCGTTCATGGACTTGGAAAAGGCCTATGACAGAGTGGACAGGAACGTGTTATGGCAAACACTGACCTCATTTGGGTTGAGCGCTGGTCTGATACAGGCATTGAAGTCTCTATATAGGGACTCTAATGCCTGTGTCAGGATCAACGGGGCTTACTCGGACTGGTTTGGCATCCATAAAGGTGTCAGACAGGGCTGTGTGGCTTCCCCGTGGCTGTTCAACCTATTTATGGACAGTTGTTTGGAAAATTTGAAAGTAGAAGAATGGGGGTTAAGAATGGGTGAGTTAACCGTCAAATGCCTTTTGTACGCCGATGATCAAGTCATACTTGCGTCTTCGGCGGCCGAGTTGCAAATGATGGTTACATTAATGAACAGGACATTAAAAGAAAAGGGAATGAAAGTGAACGCAAGTAAGACGAAAGTTATGGTTTTTGAAAGAGAAGAAAGTAAAACGATATGTGAAATAAGAATAGAAGGGGAGTTGGTAGAACAAGTAGATGAGTTTGTGTATTTGGGATGTGTGTTTAGTAAGGATGGTAGATATGATAAGGATATAGAACGACGAGTGAATGCAGGAAATAGAGTGAATGGGGCTCTACACTCTATTGTGAAAAGTCAGAATGTGTCCAAAAAGACACGTATGGCAATTCACAATGCTGTATTAGTGCCTACTTTAATGTATGGTAGTGAAAGTTGGGTGTGGCAGAAGAAGCACGAGAGTAGAATAAATGCTGTAGAAATGCGGTCATTAAGGAGTATGTTAGGGATGAATCTGAATGACAGAGTGAGAAATTGTTTAATAAGAAAAGAGTGTGGTTTGCAAGATGATGTTGTGACCAGGATTAAGAAAGGAATGCTTCGGTGGTTTGGTCATGTAGAAAGAATGAATGAGGAAAGAGTGACAAAGCAAATTTATGTTGCAGAGGTGAACGGCAGAATCGGGAAGGGTCGCCCTAGGCGAAAGTTTATCGACCAAATTGGCGATATATTGAAAATGGGCCAAATCAAGAGTACCTTTAACCGACGAGCGTGTATGCGTAGGTATATGGATGTGGAGGAAGCGAGAGAGGTCTGTCAGGATCGTGCCAAATGGAAGTCCATAGTCTCTGCCTACCCCTCTGGGTGACAGGCGTGAGTGTTTATGTATGTATGTATGTATTATAGGATCACTTTGTTGTCCGTCTGTCTGTCTGTCTGTCTGTCAAGACCCTTTTTCTCAGGAACGCGTGGAGGTATCAAGCTGAAATTCATATCAAATACTCAAGTCTACGGTCCCTTGGAGTTGTGAAAAAATCAAACTTCTAAGCCAACGCAATCAAAATATACAGCCGTTTATGCCGCAAATATTATGCCGCAAGGGAATCAAAACCTACAGGGTACTTCCCGTGAACTCAGAATCTTAAAATTTGGTACAAGGCAACGTATTATAGCATAGATAAAGGAAAAATTGCGATGCGCATAAATTTTTAGTTACATCATTTATTAAAAATATTTTTAATAATTATAACCTACGGATTTGTTCGGAACCCTCGGTGCGCGAGTCCGACTCGCACTTGGCCGGTTTTTTTACTTTACCACTGGTTCGAAAAAATTCTCCGTCGTGGGAAGAACCAGCAAGAAACTCAGCGGGACTTTTTAAATAAATAAATTTTACAACATATAGTTGGTAACCATAGTTTTATAATATTGTTATCAGTGGGATTCTGGTACCTATATCTTGGTTTATTTTTTCCCGGTTGACTCCAATGACACCCACCGCTCGATATGGGATAGAGAATTTTATTACGTCGCCACTACACGGCAAAACGTTGTCCTATTCTGCTGGCCATATGAGAAAGCTTATGGTCGCTCAGCGAGCTATGAAATGGGCTATTCTTTTGAATTTTTCTGCCTTAAAAAATCTGTGAGGATACTGCAGAAGAACAAGATTAAATGACACAGCCCAGCGGATCACTAGGCTGAGGTAGGCAGCAATGGGTCTATTATATAGTTTGAAGAGCCCCTAAGCGATGGAGAAGAAGGTTTCTCAAGAGGTAGCTTCGTACTGCCAAGCGTAATGTTATAAGTCAGGGACCGTGCTTAATATGGAGGCCTATATTCAGCAACATAATGATGATAATGATAATGTTTTTTTTTTTTTTTTTTATCTTTTAAGTAAACGTTACCCCACACTAGGATTTTCTGCTGTATCGTGGAGGCAGTTTACAAACATAGATTGCACGAGGACAAACATCCAGACCCGGAACAAATTATTTGTAGGCCATACAAATACTTGTGCCGTGCGGGATTCGAACCCGCGGCCCCCAGCGCAACAACTCATTGCTAAGCTACTGCGCCACGGAGCTGTCGATAATAATACGGTTATATCCAAGTTCACACTATAAACTTGTTTGATTTGAAATCATACTATTTTGCCTTAGTGCTCACATCTACTTTTAAAACAGTTACTTTTTAACTGTAATGTAGCGTTTTGTTTATTGTGTAGTGTTTATGATTTACGATGTGTTTAATATATATTCTACAAATTTTCTAAGACTAAGAAAATTGGTTTTCATTTACGTAACATTTGTTTCGTTTGATAATAAATGGAGGTTCCCAGTAGTGCTCAATGTGAGATTGTTGTAGGAGCGATAGTGTGACTGTGTTATAAATCAGCAGTCTGTCGATACGGAGCCGCCCTATCCCAGCTCGCGACTTGATTTGTCGCGTCCACATTATACAAACGTACATAATATGACCACTAGGGTAGTGTTATAGTCTGCCGGGGCTGCGGGCTGTTCGAAAGAGATACCGCGGCTCCGGAACGTAAGGGCACTGAAGGAACACGGATGGTTTTTAGTCAGTAAAAGTCTGACACTCCCTTCCGCTCCACCCAGAGCGAAAGGCGTCATTTGATGATTTTCCATCCGCAAAAAAAAAAAAAAAAAAAAAAAAAAAAAAAAAAAAGGGTAGTGTTATAGTAACAACAGTAATAAAAATAATAAAAACAATGGAATAAACAATATTAAATGATTTGCTGTCTTTTTTTTATTACTATTCCAAGTGTATTGTGCTAGTCCAAGTCGCTGAGACATGACATAACAATAAAACTTTGTATCGTCTATTATATTTAACGAGATGTTAATTTAATTAAAACAAGTAGTAAAATTAAAAATTTTGTGCAACCGACTTCGATATAAATAAAATGAAAACATCAATGTAGTCGAAGTCAATTAAATACGCATTATTAAGGATAAATCAAAAACTACTTAGTAAATCTTAACCAAATTTATATGGCACCACATAAAAAGCACCAGCTTTCAAAAAAAAAAAAAGAAATATAAAAATCGGTTCACATAGAAAAAAGTTCCGAGGTAACACACATAAAAATACAGTCAAATTGAGAACCTCCACCTTTTTTTGAAGTGGGTTGAATAAAACATTAATCATAACTTTTAAATATTAAGCTTGCGCATACACGCTGTACTTTTTAAAATTCGTTCGATCGAATTCTAGTATGTAGACTAGATCCTAATATCTAAATCTTAAACCTTGTATAGCATCAAACACTGACAAAAGATTAAAACAGCGTAATTTAATGTTACCATTATTATTTTCCTCTCCGCGTAAAATTCTTTAATTGAGTATAATATCAGCGTACCTATAGCAGTTAAAGACGTAGTGCACAACAATTGCTATGGCAGATTTTCTTACATGTTCCTGCAAATCTATTTAATAATTCAGTAATTGTTATCATGATAAACAGTGTTGTTACCTGATGGTAAATCGATGCTGTGTCCCATAGGCATCAACATACATTTATCCTCGATTAAGAATTGAAATGCAGATGCGTTGTCACCCCTGAGAAAAAAGATGGAAGGCCTCGTTTCCTTTTATTATTTATTTTATTCCTTTTATATATCCGTTTTCCAATTTAATCATTTACATTTAAACGGAAATAAAACTAAATGTATTAAATTTAGAACAGCGAATGTTAAAAATCTGAAAAATCTGTTTTTAAATGTGGAAGAACTGAGCCCTGTTGAATCCTTTGTTTTTCTTGCATCACTCGTGACAAATAGCTTCAGTGGATCCCCCATACATCCAAACTAGCAAGTACCTAAGTTCTGCAGCTTATGCTGTAAAAACATTAGAGGTCTACTAGTGTCGAGACGGCTACATTAGTTTATTTCAGTTATTTTTATTTATATATTTGTTTATATCATAATGTCTTATGGGATTTTTTTATTATCTATCTTTATTTTAAAAGGCTTTTATCCTACAAGGATATGTCAGCCTTATCGTAACTTATGGGATTTTGCTACGGGGAAATGCGGCTGAACAGTTAAACAGATATCAAAAAGGTAAAAGTATGACGATTCTGAACAGTTTGGTGGACAGGCGAACTATTGAATTTAATATTCCTCGTAGCAATCCATTACTCGATGTTTCGAATTATGCATGGCTGTATGAATAGGTTGAACTGAGTAAGTGTCTCGTATACGTTTAACAAAATCTGAATCTTTATTCTCTTCTGTTTATGGAAATCAGAACGAAATTAAATACAAAAGTCTATGTACATTATCGAGAGTCGTGATAACTCTAAGGCTAGGCGCTTGCTGTATACTTCGTAGAGCGCGAGCAACCCGGGTTCGATCCCCTCCGGCATTAATGAAATTGTTAGTTGCAATTTTAAGTGATTTACTACATGTTCGGCGGTGAAGGAAGTGAAACGTTGTAAACGTAAGTAGCCTAATGGCAGGGCGCGCACTGTGACTCGAACTGTGTCGTGAGTTCGAATCCGCCATTCGACTACTGTCGTGAACCACTTCTAACACAAGCATTTTAAGCTTACCAGAAGTGGTTAAAAGGAATATTAGTAATGTTTAATAGCATTACTAGTAATTAAAAAAATAAATAAAATAAAACCTGCATGTCAAATCGCCAAATACTCAAACGCTGCACAATTTTATGATGTCGTTAAGTCTATTGGTCACAATCACTAGAGACAGCACGAGGCTTAACGGTATCTTATGGTTGAGTAGTATTTGAATATTTGCACATAAGAAATAAAAAAAAATATTCGAATATATGTGGAGTCCGCCAACAAGCATTAGGGCAGTGCGGTGGACACTACCTAGCTCTAGAACCCTCTCAGATATGTGGAGATCAGTGCCCAAAAGAAGGACGTAGGTATATACTATATAGATTCCAACTTTTTATGTAAATTATCATGTAGGTTTTATATAAAATATTTGAATCTCTACCTAAGGTGAATAATAAATTATTTTTCTTCGTCTCCACCAGCCCTTAAAATCCATAGCTAGACATGGATCTCTACCGTTTTAGGGAGGTTTTGTCATTGCACTCCATTGCAGTCAGTCGCGGTGCTAGTCGTCTTGCTGCCCTATTGACGCTGCTCGTTACTGCCGCTCTAGGTATTTCACATTTAAAGGCGATTTATATAATGAATATGGAAGCATTCCATCTAAATGGAATTAGGCGGGGGCTACATACCTGCATATTGGTTAATCTAGGATAGAGCCAATAGATGTGTGTGTACATGGTCCAAAGAGTGCATTTACCATCATAGAAACCATTGATTGCTCGCTTATAGTAAAGTTATAATAAAAGAGCTCGCCCCTGGGCTACACAGAGTTTTAGATTGTTACATTAGAAGTAAAAACGGATCTTTACCGTAACTGTTACAGCCTGTTAAGGTCCACTGCTGAACTGCCTCCCACATAGATTGCCACAAAGGGGGATATTTGCCATAGTTGCCACGCTTAGCAAGCGGGTTGGTAACCGCAGTTTTTATTTTTAATCGTTATTAGGAAAACGCTGCTGGCCGGTGGAATATATGAAAAATATAAAAGACCAAGATTAAAAAAAAACCATTCATACAAAGAACGGCGGTTGCAATGCCTTGTAGTAAATAAATGACAAAGCTTCAAACAATACCGTCTAAAACTTTACTTATAACTGACTCTTAAATACTTTGTATATGTTTAGTACGTTGAATAACGAAGCGTGCAATGACCTACACTTAACACCGACTGTTTAACTGTGACCTAATTTCAGATTAATTCCCTTAAGCGGAAACCTCACTAAGTGGGTTCAAATGGCGGGCGTAAGACCGGTCGCAGTAGCACACACGGGCGACTACCAACAAACAGCATAATAGCGCACAATGTTTATAGAGTTTCCTAATTTTTCTCCATTACCCAAGTTTCGCAAGTAAGTAGATTTATAGTTTCCGCCCCGTTCATTATCAGTATTGAACTACAGCGGGCGCGGGCGGTGGCGTCCGGGCGCGTGGCATAAATCTGAATGCAACACAGTAAATAGCCGTCTGCCAAGAAAACTTCCCTTGACTTTGATACAAGTTTGTTGAATTCTTTGCGAAAGTTTTCTCAAGTTTGGCATCATAAACAAAGTAGAATGTTTTATTTGCGCTTAATTCGTTTAATAGTAGCATATTTTACTGTGCTACTGACTAAGTATTTAAATGATGAATAAATTATTTAACATTTAAGCGTCAGTAGCCTAATGGCAGGGCGCGGACCGCGATCTCGAAAAGTCGTGGGTTCGTTTTATTTTAAAAAAATATGCAGGGAAACCTATAATTAACTGCTATAACCTTAATATTGACGAAATATTGTCATTGAATATTCATAAGAGCTGTTGGTTTTCTTAATAAATAAAATAAAAGTAAAAAATAAATTAAACACAGTAGCCTACGTACTACGTACGTTGCTACGTAGGAACATGTTACGTTCCATAACAATACTTATTAACATTTCGAATGAAACTCATAAAGGAAATAATAATTTATCTATACTTTTTACATTTCGTTCAGAAAATCTATGAAATTAAGTTTACCTTGATTTTATTGTTAACAACAAATACATTTTGACTAACCCTATAATGGAAGTCATAATGTGTATTGGCTAGCTGATTCCTCCTAATGTCCAAAGTCACCCCAGATAAAAAGAAATATAGCGGAAATCATAACCCGTTCCGTAGACAGCATTGGTTCGACCCGTATCCTAATATTCTATTTTTGTCTTTGTTGGTATTTTTCTTATAAGCGGGAAAACAAAAGCGTCATAACTCTCGTGCCGCTTGATCAGATAGAAGCGTAATGGCAGTAATGGATCCTGGTCAGCGACCCGCATGCAAATAAATCTGCGGACCGATGCAATGATGTGTGGAAAATGGGGTTCATCCCTTGCCGGTGACTATTGCTCTGTCCTTCTTGCTTCTACACCTGTACTCGAACGCGCTTTATTAACATTGCTATAAAACTTAATGGAAAATACACATACAAATTATTATTATTATTTATTTATTTCATACATTACATTTATTAGTTACACATACATTACGGTACAATCAAAATTGCAGTTATAAAACTATATTAGTAAAAAATATCAAAGTTAAAAGTAACACATTTTATTGACTCCTGTAATGGATTTACAGAATAAATTTGAAAAGGGTGGTTTTAATTGGAAAAACATATGGTGTTTTTATTAATACTACTATTTATCACTTGTGTTTATAAACGAATATTATTTTAAACATGTTTACTTTTAAATTGTACCAAATAAATACACGCCATAGTATTAACGGCACTGGACTTTCTTTACCTGCTGCAGTGCTGTTTTATCCGGAAAGTAGGTAGCGATAAAAGTCAGAGCAAATGGCAGTCAATAAAATAAATAGCGATGGCAGGGTGTTCTGTAAATAAGTCGATGCCGGGCTCGGGGCGACGATCGCCTTTTTTATTGGCGCCTCGATTGCTCTCGAAACAACAGCGTGTGGCACGGGCGGAGGCATCGCCGGGCGACGCGCATATTGCCATTTTTGCTGACTCTGCTGATAATAAGTACAGATTACAAATGAAATTCCTTGTTTTGTTTTGACACTATCACTAGGATTTTATTAAAAGAAACAAGAAGTAATGACCTATTTTATTGTTTTTACACACAGCTTCTGCTTCATTTAAAGACGTTGTAGGTCTGACTAAACATAAAATAGGATATAAAAATTTTATTTAACATTATTTTATAAAATGCTAAGTTTTTTAATTAACAATTCAAAAGTTGAGTTTACAGGTGGTTGCATGTAATTGTATATATTAAATACAATGAATAATATTTACCTAATGATTTGAAACAAAGGAAAGATATAAAGCTATAGCTAAATATCATCAGAAATTTATGTAAGCTTATTTTCTTTCGAACAAAAGGTAAAGTGCTCAATGTCAATATCGTTCATGTTTTCTAAATTCGTGTGAGGAAACAATAATAAATATTCCGGACGTATCGTAGTTGGGTCGCGATGCGGCTCTAAGATAGATGTATTAATTTGTAAGAATTTGTCGTCGGACCCTCACCCCACAGCCCCACACACCGCGAGAATTCCAATCACGCACTACAAGTTCCGTAATTGCACCTAATAATTTCTTTAAATAGGTCCTAGGGACACACGTCACTAAATTCGTGTCACAGATTGGTTCTAAAAATAGCCATGAAAAATAACTAATTTAAGATTTTTAGGTTTTTTTTACGACTTTCATCATACTTGCACACAATAAAAAATAAAGAACTTTCATTTAGAATTTTATGCGATCCGAACGAATAACCTTTACTACGTCATTTTATTTGTATTGGCAGTATTCGGACTCTGGTGTTATTAGCGTCGTAGCCGTGTCAACGCGTCGCCGTGGGCCCGTGCAGTCCCACGGGGCTCGTCAGTGCCAAGCAAACCTAATCCAATCACAGCCATTTCTATTTGCCCACGCCTACAAGTGTATTGCGTATAAGTTACTGTGCATTGCTAAAGTAATCATGATAATTTAGGAAACATTTGGATTTTTTATTGTGAAGGCACAAATTTTACATTTTCATAGTTTTTAAGTTTAATACGTGCCTATTATTAAATAACTATAATATATAATCATTTAATTTGGAATAACAATATTTTATTGTTCCAAATTAAATGATTTTGATTATTTATATTTATTATATGAATAACTCTTTACGGTGGCCACATAAGAAAAGATTTTTTTTAATATAAGTTAGGACGACATTTTAGTTATTAGCTTGAACTTGTATTAAATTTAAATATACGACTAATATACACCTTATTATGCTCAAAAGGGTAAAAAGCATAATACTTACTTAAATACTAAAAAGGATAAAATAAATAGCTTCTGAAGTGGGTGCCAAGAATAATTTCTAAGACTTCAGAAGTTGTTATGTGGAATTTTTTTTATTCTTTTAGTTTTGAAATCCGTTTTTACATTTCTAAAGCTTATTTAAAAACTTTATTCCCTATTTCTCCACTCTTGGGGGTGTATTTATTTTTAAAATTTATATGTATAGGATCAATCCTAAAGTATAATCAATTTTTTAAAATAAGAATTAATAATCAGTTTAGAAACAAAGTAGTTATTATGCTCAAACATACATAAAATTTTTTTCATTCGGTTACAAAGGATTGATATTTTTAAAAAGCCTACGCTTCAGCTACGGCTACGGTGCGTAGCGATGTCGTAGAACGAGTACCGCGTTAATTTACCTAAGCATCTTACCGCTATCAGTTTTGCGCCCGCGACGTAGATTATGCAAATGTTGTCATGTAATTCTCTTATCGAGCTTTGTCTACGTACAGCTGCGACATGGTACACCATTTAAACAATTATAAGATTATGTAATTTTAATATTTCCTTGAATCTATGATAAACGTTATATGTTAATAATAAATTACACTTCCACATCGCCTACTACAAATTAGTTGCAAAATAATAGTGAGACATCAAGCACTGATGAGGCAGTATTAGAGGTTAGCCAGTGAATCGGTGCGTGGTGGTTTCAGAGTTAATGGGAACGATGCTAGGGGACCAGTCGTAAGTCACCGCGGTCACCCGATACCGACAAATCAATGGCTCTCCCCCACTATGATATATTAGGTTAACTATCGTTTATAGTTTTACGTATTAAATTAATATCGCAGATAACCTCGCATAAAACTTTATAAAAATAACTTTACAGCTTCTCTTAATGTTGTCAATATATGCTGTTTTTTGTTTTATTTTTATGAATTCCGGCACCTTCTCGTCGTCCTTATCCATATAATAAAAGATTCGTGAATTATCTAACGCGTTCCACTTATCTCGAATTCTATACAAAACCACTTTATTTACCATTCCATTTCGATAGGTGGAAACATCATATCGTATAAAATGAAAAATTATACCTTTCATTATTTATTACGAATTAACCATAATTTTGACACGGGTGATGGGGAAAGTAACAAAATAGCCCTTTATTTTATAAACAATTAAGATCTGTGTTATTTAATAACTATATATTTATAAATATTATTGAATTACCGGGTCAAAATGTGAATCTAAACCATCTAGGTACCCATTCAAACACAAAAAATTCATCAAAATTCGTCGAGCCGTTTGAGAGTTTAAGCGTGACTAACGGACAGCTATTGATTTTTATATATAGGGATAGTTATTACACTTTTCTTTATTCTGAGGCGTATATGAGTGCATAGTGCTTCGTTTTATAAATATTACAAGAAAAGATAAAAAAAACTAAGTGGACACCTGTCACATGCATGCCTGTCAAATTGCTTTCCACAGTTTAAGGGTCGAATCCAAAGGGTCTCGCAATGTCACCGCGGGTCTCGTGTTTTAGATGGTAGATGCGCGAGGGGCGCTTGTTAGCGCGAACGTGCCGCGGCGCCTGCCGGTAAACACGTGGGTAGATAACAATCTATTTGGATTGCCTCTATATTTCATTTTTCCCCGTGTGTTCGCGCTAACTAGATCGACGGCGACGCTCCGCATCACACCGAGAAGAAAGAATAAAGGATATACGGGATCGTGTCTTTCAAATCGAATCTCTCTAAATAATTGTTCTGACAAACAGGATTACAATAAAAGTTGTCCCCTATTTTAAATTCAACCAAAACATAGAATAGTCAAAATGCTCTAGAAAAAAAGTATATCATATCAGTATGTCCACTGCTGAACATCCTTGCTGGCCTTCCCCATAGATGGCCACGCTTGGCAAGCGAGTTGGGAACCACAATTTTTTATAATTCCATACTGCCTATCTCCTGTTTCAGTTTTCATCTGTTGCCTCTTACGACACCCACGGACCGAAATGGTGTAGTAGATGTTCTTACATCGCCACTACACGGGTCAGTCAAGTTATTAAAAAAATCTCTTTTTATGACCAAAACAAAGAGCCGTGGTAGCTCAGATGGTTAGCGCTCGCAGTAAGTTTCACAGTACGCGAGTAACCCGGGTTCGATCCTCACCGGCACCAATGAAATTATTAATTGAAATTTTAAGTGCTGATTTACCACGTGCTCGGCGGTAAAGGAAACATCGCGAGGAAACCTGCAAGTCTGAGAAATAAAAAAATATATCTTGAAGACATGTGAAGTTCGCCAACACGCATTGGGGCAACGCGGCGGACATTTCCTTGCCCTAAAACCCTCTCAGAGATGAGAGGAGGCTTGTGCCCAGCAGTGGGACGTATATAGGCTGCAACTTTTTATGACCAAAGCAACTCATATTCATATGATTTTCTTTTTTAGCACCAATCACATAAATGTTGATTTGGTGCTAAAAAAGAAAATCATAATATCTACCCAATAGGTGGTGCCGTGTTTGAATGATTAAGAAAACTTACATTATTTTCCCTTGCACAGTAAAAAGTTTCTAACAGTGGTAGAGCCACGCGGCAACTTTTGCTGTCGCATGGATGGGCCGGCTCGAACCGGGGTGGTACCACGACCTCACAGAATACCAGCGTGAAGTAGAGGTTTACCTCTGCGTTTCGCTTGGTGAGTGCAGGTGGCCGAAGGCTCTTTTTACTGGAAATGAGGCATTCCATCTTAGTCCTCACGGGTGACAACGCATCTACATTTTGATTTGTAATAGAGGATAGATGTAGATGTCTATGGGCCGCAGCAACCACTTACCATCAGGTGAACTGTGTGCTCGTTTGTCACCCTTATCCTATAAAAAAAAGTCAGAGTGAAACTCATCGCAACAGCTACTGGATACAGAAAAACGTCTGCCAGAGCCGCTATGGTATAAATTTGTTTTTTTTTTTAATTTTAGTGTAGTTACATAATTTTAGGCGAACTAAGAAAATAAAAAGATGTTATTTTTCAAATAAATAAAAAAAATTGATTTGATTAACTTGCATGACACACAAACAATATTTTTGCAAGAGACAGGTGTAACTTTTCGGTTAGTTAAGTAGTGTTTATTCAATGGTGCCCAGTGGTCATGTAATGACTTGAGTACACAACGAACACCCCAATCACAAGCGTTGCCACAAAACTGATTTCAAGTACGTTTGCTGCATTTCAATATTAACAATGAATTGCGTTACTCTTTTTTCATGGACACGGATTTATGGGTGAATTATAACTAGATATATTAGGTCCTTACATATGAATTTAGCGTTTTGTCGTACTTTTATTTTACTACACTTTGATCTGAAATATCTCCTCTTTGGTTTAGAATTCCAAATTCAAATTTATAAATCATTTGAGTTTTGAAAACAGGCATTCATTTGTTTTTTCCTCATTAGTTTTTCTTTGGCGTCGCTTATTACCGCACAATGGATAACATGAAATATCGGTATATTTACGAGTACGAGTTCTACCGTGGCACCAGTGCTGCAGAAACAGCTCGAAGGATTAATGATATGTACGGCGCTGATGTCGCAAAAGAAATCACGGTACGTTTTTGGTTTTCGTTTTCAGTGCGTTGTCAACGCTTTCAATCTGGAAATTTTGAACTTCAGAACCAACCCCGTGGACGGCCGGAAACCAAAGTGGAAAATGAAGAATTGAAGGCTATTGTGGAAGCGGATCCATCACAAAGCACTTCAGAGATAGCTGCAGGCTTCGGGGTAAGTGATAAAACTTTATTAATCCACTTGAAGCAAATCGGGAAAGTAAAAAAACTTGAACGATGGGTACCTCATGAATTGAGTGAATTGAACTTGCTTTGACGGCTCCGTGGCGGAGTGACTTAACAATGAGTTGATGCGCTGGGGGCCGCGGGTTCGAATCCCGCACGGAACATGTATTTGTATGGCCTATAAATAATTGTTCCGGGTCTGGATGTTTGTCCTCGTGCAATCTATGTTTGTAAACTGCCTCCACAAGGAGGAATACAGGAGAAAATCCTAGTGTGGGGGTAACGTTTTAACTACAAAAAAAAACTTGCAAACATGCGTCGATTGCTGTGTTACTTTGCTCAACCGACACAATAATGAAGGGATTTTAAATTGAATCATTACTTGTGATGAAAACTGGATACTGTATAATCCATAATCGGAAGCGCTCGTCGCAATGGCTGAACCCAGGATACCCAGCCAAATCCTGCCCGAAACGAAAATTGACTCAGAAAAAGTTACTTGTGAGTGTTTGGTGGACTAGCGCCGGTGTCGTTCACTACAGCTTTCTAAAATCTGCCCAAACAATTACGGCAGATATCTTTTGTCAGCAACTGCAAACCATGAAGGAAGAACTAGGTGCTAAACAACCGAGATTGGTCAATCGCTCTAAGACACTGCTGCTTCACGACAACGCAAGACCACACACTGCACAACAAACAACCACTAAGTTAGATGAGCTACAATTGGAATGTCTGCGACATCCACCGTACTCCCCGGACCTTGCTCCAACAGATTACCATTTTTTCCGGAATATAGACAACTTCTTACAAGGAAAAAAAATCAACTCCGATGCGGCAGTCCAAACCGTCTTCAAAGAGTTTATGGATTCTCGCCCCCATGGTTTTTTTTAGTAAAGGGATCAATGAACTACCTATAAGATGGCAAAAGTGCATAGATAACAACGGTGCATACTTTGATTAATTAAATATATTTAAAAAAATTACTTTATATTCCTCCCGTACAAAACGCCAATTTCATAATATGTAAGGACCTAATATTTTATTTCTAGTTTCTCGCACTAAAAATTACTTTTATATGAACAATGATAATCCACAATAAGATCTCTACATCTTCTTATGTCTATATCTCTATATATATATATATATAAAAATTACGTGTCACGTTGTTTGTCCGCGATGAACTCCTAAACTACTGAACTGATTTCAATGAAATTTTTCACACTGTGTGCAGTTTAGTCCAACTTGAGAGATAGGATTTTTATAGGACTGGGTTGCCGTTAAGGGCAGAACGACGTCTGCCTGGTCAGCTAGTATATATATATATATATATATATATATATATATATATATATATATATATATATATATATATATATATATATACAAGCGAAATACCACAGACTGACTGACCCTTCACGACATCTCTAAAACAATACACCCGGTTGAGTTGTAATTTAATATTATTACTCATTTCGTAATTTAGACGTTCACTAAGAATAGATTGTATAATAGTCCCATTTCCTTCCCGTAATAAAATAATATCGTTTGTTGTTATAGTTTGTGCTTGTGGTAGTTTTATTTCAACTTAATTCAAGAACATTTTAACTGTCTACCTATTACAGATCATGAGATACAGCCTACTGACAGACAGATGAACGGACGGACGGACAGCGGAGGCTTAGTAATAGGGCTCCAGATAAGTTTTTTTTTCTTCTATAAAATTAACATTAACATTAAATCTTTGCAACTGATAAAATCAGATAAAGACAAAAATGCTAGATTTACCATTACCATTACGACCTATAAAAAGTATCTCCGATGTTGATTATTATAGTGGAATATAGGCCATAGTTACTATTGCTACGCCTAACAGGTGGGTTGACAACCGCATTTTTTTTATTTTTAATAGAAGGACTGCTGCCCATCTCCTAGTTTGTTTCCCTCTGTCGCTTCATATTACACCCACGATATGGGGTATAATGTGGGGTAGTAGATATTCATATACCGCCACTACCCGGTCAAGTAGATAGTATTTAATGTTTAAACCTAGGTATAGTGTATCGTGGACTTTTTGAAGATATTGGTAAGCAGTCCAATTCGTTGGTATTTTATAAGATTGGTATATCTATTATAGATAACGCAGCGCTCGCCTAAAAATAAATTTTATTGGTGAGTTTTTAACACCATGGATAAAAACTATAATTTGGGATAGAATAAGACTTTTCTGTAGTCCTTAATATTGTCAACTTTCATTAAAATCCATTTAGTATTTTTTGTGTCGCTAGCCGCAAACATACAAACATTAAACACACTTTCACATTTATAATATTAGTAGGAAGGATAAGATTAGTAAAAAAGTAGGATAGTAATAGGATTAGATACAAGAAACAAGTACATACAAGTGTTAATCCTATAATCGTAGCAAAGCGTCAAAATCAAAAGTTGAGGCGGTGAATCCTCAGTTTGATGCGCTTCACTTGCAGGCACTCGCTGAAAGGGTTTTATTATTTTTTAAGTGTGCGCTCGTTTGCACGCGAATGGCTCACTTAACCACGAAACATGCCCCAAAGCAGCGTCTATATTCTTCCTGTACTTATTAGGCAACTTTACGAGACAAATAATAGTTGTGCCACGCTTTTTACATGTTTTCTGTTTTGATAGTAAAAGGGAGGCCTATCATAAAAATTTATACAAAACAGTACACATTTTAGTTACAAGGGCATATTTGGGAAGAAATTGCGGTTTTAACAATACAAATTCATGACATGGAGACCGTCTTTTTCTAAGTACACATGCAGATACATAATTCTATATTATATGTATATATCATTGTATAACTAGGCTCGGACTTTCGGCACGGAACGTGACCCGTACGCTGACAAGGTAAACGCATCATGATATAAATGTTCGTATCCATTATCATTTTACAGACATGCGTCAATTGTTTTAATTTAACGATCCAATCCTTTTCTATTTATTGCAAATAATTTGCGTTTATATCAACTCAAATCACATCTGATTCGTCACTCTCGTCAAAGGTGTCGAATTAGAGTGGCCATTCTGCCCCAGCGTGCAGCGGGCTGTACTTCTAGTCGTATTAAAAATGTGGTTTATCGATAGTTTTGGGTTTTAAGAATAGTCTTCGTTACGTCATATCCGTTTGCGTTTGCACCACAGTTCGCGAACTTTGACATTTCCTGTCAAATTACATACTTTATATTTTAGTTCCCATGATTTTTTAAAGGATCAGGGTGATAAACGAGCAGTCTACCTGATGGTAATTGGATACTGTGGCCCATAGACATTTATCCCCGATTACGAATTAAAATGCAGATGCGTTACCATGCAATGCCTCGTTTCCAGTAAAAAAGTTATCCGGTTCCTATACTCACCATACGAAACACAGCAGCATTGAGTTATTATTAGACGATGGTATTATGTGAGAGCGTAGTTTTTCCCCGGTCGAGCCGACCCATTCGTGCTACAACCATAATATAGCTTCAGCACGGCTCTACCACGTAAAATTTCCATGGGACTCCTTTACTGAGAAACAACAACGATTATAAATTACTTTTTGTAATAGACGGTTCTCGTTTTTTTACCAGTCTCATACATATACATACACTACTCACGAATGCTACAATAGACCATCTGATTTGGTCGACTTCCTGCATCTTTTACCAGGTCATCACTTTAGAGGCCGCCTGATTAGGTCGCCTTGTTTTTAGAAATAAAAAAAATTAAATAATGTACTGCAAATATAGATATGTCGTGTAGTGGTGGTTAAGAATATCCACTACCCAATATCTTCCCGTGGGTGTCGTAAAAGGCGACAAAGGGAAACAGGCAGGAGATGGGCAGGAGCATCTTCCTGATAACAGCAAAAATACAATAAAAAAAAACTGCGGTTGCCAACCCGCTCGCCTAGCGTGGCAACTATGGCAAATACCCCCCAAATGGATAAAGTTACAAAGAGACGGCCCCCAGTCCCCGGCGGCCCCGCTATTCCTGGCTACGGTGGCGACCATGGTAATGGCGGGGCAGGGGATGCTAAGAATCTTCGGTGGAGATTCGGTTGCCACCTACGACGACTCGACCTGGCAACATACAACGCACGCACCCTGAGGACTGACGAGAAGATTGTGGAGCTGGAAGAAGATATAGACAAGTTACGCTGGCATATTATAGGATTATCCGAAGTCCGAAGAGAGGGGGAGGACACGGTAATCCTCGAATCCGGCAACTTGCTCTATCACCGGGGGGGCGACCATCTGTCCCAAGGAGGTGTCGGATTTATCGTCCACAAGTCTCTCGTTAACAACGTTGTAAAGATCGGGAGTGTGTCGACGAGGGTTGCGTACCTTATACTCAGAATCAGCAAACGGTATTCGCTGAAGGTCATACAGGTTTACACACCAACCTCGGCACACCCCGATGAGGAGGTGGAGGAAATGTATGAGGATATCTCTAGAGCCATGCATTCCTCCAAAACCCAATATACGGTGTTAATGGGAGACTTCAATGCAAAACTAGGCACAAGAGAGAATGGTGAGCTGAGCTGAGGTGAACAGGGCAACGGAACCCAAGGGGCCAGCAGCTGGCCGACTTCATGGAGAAAGAAGGACTCTTTATGATGAACTCTTTCTTCCAGAAGCGGCCCCACAGCAAGTGGACCTGGTCGAGCCCCGACGGTTCGACAAAAATGAGATTGACTTATGACGACCAGACGACAACTGTTCAGTGATGTCTCAGTGACCGCGAGGGTGAAAACCGGCAGCGATCACCGAATGGTTAGAGGCACACTGAATCTAAACGTTAAGTTGCAGAGGTCTCGTCTAATGAAGTCAACGCTCCGTCCCCCTCGTGCTCTAATCCAAAGCCCGGAAACCTTTCAGCTCGAGTTACAAAATCGTTATCAGTGCCTAGAAGATTGCAATGAAGTGGACGATATGAATGACAAGCTCGTGGAAACTGTCCATGCGGTCGGAGCTAAGTTCTGCAAGACCCGCCGCAGAAGAACAGAAAAACTCTCCGATCACACTCTTAATCTCATGGTTGTTAGACGAGAGATGAATCTACATTCTTCAACAGATTTGACAGCATGCAGGCAACTGAACAGATAGATCTCCAAATGCATGCGGCGGGACTTACGCAACTTCAATACAGCTCGTATTGAAGAAGCGATCGAGCGGAACCAAGGCTCCAAAGTCTCTGCCAGAAAGAGCCAACTGTCAAAGCTGAAGACAGAATGTGGCAGCATCGTTTCCGGGGCACCTGAGATTTTGAGTGAGATTGAGAGGTTCTATGGGCAGCTGTACACGTCATCGTTGGAGCCACACGCAAGTGTGAGTAACGATCCAAGAGCGAGTCTTATCCGATATTATTCCGATGATATCCCGGACGTCAGTCTGAGCGAGATTAGAATGGCTCTCCAGCACCTTAAAAGCGGCAATGCCCCAGGCGAGGATGGAATTACAGCGGAGCTTCTGAAAGCGGGTGGAAAACCGGTACTTGAAGTCCTTCAGAAGCTCTTTAATTCCGTCCTCCATGGTGGCATTACACCGGAGCCGTGGAGCAGAAGTGCGGTGGTCTTGTTCTTCAAGAAAGGCGACAACGCTCTCTTGAAGAACTACAGACCGATTTCCCTTCTGAGCCGCGTCTACGTGCTGTTTTCGAGAGTCATTACGAATCGTCTCGCGCGCAGACTTGACGACTTCCAGCCTCCCGAACAAGCCGGTTTCCGAAAAGGCTTTAGCACCATAGACCACATACATACCCTTCGGCAAATTGTACATAAGTCAGAGGAGTACAGTTTGCCACTATGTTTGGCGTATGTGGACTATGAGAAAGCCCTTGATTCCGTCGAAATTTGGGTGGTGCTGCAGTCCCTTCAGCGGTGCCAAGTTGACTGTCGGTATATCGAAGTGCTGAAGTGTTTGTTCAGTAGAGCTACGATGGCTATCCCAGTACAGAACGAGAGTACGAAACCTATCCAATTGCAGAGAGGTGTAAGACAGGGTGACGTCATATCCCCCCCGAACGGGTTCCCGCCTTTTCGTGGCGGGGGGGCTTAGTAGCCGTGGCTTGGTCAACCACGGTGAACAAAGAGGAACCCCTTGGCTGGCCCGAGGTGTAGGGCCGGCCCGAGGTGGCCACTCCGAGTGGGCTTGACGAGCCCACTTCGGATGTGTGTCGGTGGGCTGCTGCGAGAGCGGTGTCCTCCCCACCCCTACCTCTGCAGCCGGGGTGGAGTCGCGGAGGAAGAGGAGTGTTGGTATGGCGATGCGCCACTCGCCCTATCCTCCGCGACTCAAACGGGGCCGCACCGTTGATGCGGTGGCGGTGGGGCTGCGGGGGGAGAGGAGTGCCGGTATTGCGAGGCGCCGCTCTCCCTACCCTCCGCAGCCGAATTTTGGTTGGCGGTGGTGCCATAGACCAGATCCGCCGCTGGGGTCAGGAAGGCTGGTGCTCCTGAGTGCTAGTTTTTCCTGGCCCCATGGCCTTCGCGCATCGGACACGGGGGCGTCCGTTGCGCATGTGAAATTGGAGGCCGAGGAGGAGGGCGCGCCATGTGTTCTGGTGCGCCTTACCGGAGAAGGAGATGGGGGAGGAGTGTTCCTCTCCCGAGCAGGGGCCGCCATGGGGTGGCCAGCGCAGGTGGGGCCGCGGAAGTGTGCGAAAGCGTTCCCGTGGCCCTGCCAATATGCGACTAGGGTGGAACACCATGGGGTTTTAGTCGGTGCGAGTCCGACATAACCCGACCTTGCCCCCCGCGAGGCGGGTATGCGTAGGCATTTCCCCATGTAAAAAAAAAAGGGTGACTTCATATCCCCGAAACTCTTCACCGCTGCATTGGAAGACGTTTTTAAGTTTCTGAACTGGAAAGGATACGGTATCAACATCAATGGCGAGTACATCACTCCCCTTCGATTTGCCGACGATATAGCCCTTATGGCAGAATCGCTGGAGGACCTAAGCACTATGCTCAATGACCTCAATAGTGCTTCCCAACGGATAGGTCTTAAGATGAACATGGACAAAACAAAGATCATGATTAATGTCACACCTATGCCGGTAGTTGTTGGGAGCACTAAGCTCGAAGTTGTTGACGAGTATGTTTACCTGGGACAAATAGTCCGACTAGGTAAGTCCAACTTCGACCGAGAGGTCAATCGACGGATTCAACTCGGTTGGGCAGTGTTCGGGAAATTACGGCACATTTTCTCGTCAGGTATACCTCAAAACTTGAAAACGAGACTGTACAACCAGTGCGTGTTGCCAGTAATAACATACGGAACTGAGACGTGGTCCTTCACTGCTAGCCGTATGAGGAAGCTTAAGGTCGCTCATCGAGCTATGGAGAGGGCTATGCTCGGAGTTTCTCTGCGTGATAAACTCAGAAATGAGAATATCCGCAGTAGAACCAGAGTGACCGACATAGCCCAACGGATTAGTAAGCTGAAGTGGCAATGGGCCGGCCATATTAGCTCGAAGAACCGACAACCGATGGGGAAAAAAGGTCCTCGAGTGGCAGCCTCGTACCGGCAGGCGAAGTGTTAGGCGTCCCCCCACTAGATGGAGTGATGACTTAGTAAACTATGCAGGAAGTCGATGGATGCAGGTGGCTCAGGACCGTGCTTTGTGGCATTCCTTGGGGGAGGCCTATGTTCAACAGTGGACTTGTGAAGGGCTGTAATGATGATGATGATGAATATAGATATAGAATGAAAACGAGTGCAGTTTCTGCCATAAAATATTGCCGTAAAATATTGTATAATGCTATTTTTTTTCACTACTTTAAAGAATTTGTATTATATCTACGAGTATTATAGTAGTAAATCAGCACGTATAATTGCAATAAATAATTTCATTGGCGCCAGCGGGGATTGAACCCGGGTTTTTCACGTACTATGAAATTTACAGTGATCATTTAGCCCCTGAGATACCCCCCCCCCCCCCTGTGAGGAAACCTGCATGTCTGAGAAATTAAAAATAATAGATATTTAATAGACATGATAAATCACTAACACGCATTGGGGCAGCGTGGCGGACGTTTCCTGGCCCTAAAACCCTCTCAAAAATAAGAGATTGAGGGGGCCTGTGCCCATCATAATTATTATAAGCCCATTATAATTCTAAGCCTTTTCTACCGACTTCAAAAAGGGGACGGTACTCAATTCAACTGTATGTTTTTTTATGTGTGTTACCTCATAAATTTTTCCTGGGTGAACCGATTTCGATTATTCTTTTTTTATTTGAAAGCTGGTGCTTCACACGTAGCCCTATTGATTAAGGTCTGAACAGTTGTTTTTGAGTTATTCTTAATAATTTATATTGAAGTCGGTTGTGCAATACTTTAAATTATACTTTAACTGTTGCATCGCGTGCAAGAGTACTTGACATAAAGACACAATGTATGTACATACATATATATCTACGTTACTCAATCTACTCTTGTTTAACAGTCTCTGAAATGGTTCCCGCTAGAGTTATTTGCTGCACGTTCAATGGTGTCACGCTGAATCCATCAATCTCTCTAGTTAAGCTGTAATTAAGTGTAAGTTCTAATGAAGTCTAAATTAAGTAGAATCCACCAGATAACAAAATAACTATCTTAGTAACCCTAGTCCTATAGTGTATATAGTGATAGAGCCACGCTGCAGCTATGTTATGGTATTAGCACGAATGGACCTGCTCGACTGGCGAAGGACCACGCTCTCATTGAATACCAGCGTGAAATAGCAGTTTGATGCTGCTGTATTTTGTATGGAGGGAGTTCAGAGCTGAAAATCCTTTTTACTGGAACGATGCATTCTATCTTAGTCTTCAGGTATGACAACGTATTCTGCACATTGTCTTTTAGTCGAGGGTAGTTGTAGATGTCTATGGGCTACAGTATCCACTTACCATCGGATGGACCATGTGCTCATTATTTTATAAAAAATAACAGTGGAGGGAAAATAACTTACCCATCCGGTGGATTTTACACAACAGGTGGATTGTAATAGGCCAGTCTATCTGAATATAATTGGTAATTCGGTTCGATTCTCAGCACCTACTAAATAAGAAAACAAAATTTGTTTAACATACTACATTAGGTCGTCACGGCGCTAGAAAATTTATCACCTGGTCTCAACAGAATGTCCAAAATTCTTCAACATTTTATACGCCCTAATTTTATATTCGTACATTTTCTATTTTAATTAAATTAAATTAAATTAAATTTTATATTTTAGTTCATTAATGGGACAGGGTCTAAGACTAAAAATAAACGAATTTAGTTTGTGAAATCACCAATGTACCAACCAGTAAACTAAAGGTTCTCGAGTGGTACTTTAGTACTGGCAAGCACGGTGTTGGGTAGACAACCTGATAAGGCATGCAAGAAGTACTTGTCAATCAGGACCGTGTTTTGTAGTAATCCTTGGTTTCGTCTAGCAATAGACTTGAGAGGCTGTATTAATGATGATGATGATGATGATAGACTGCCAAACAATCATATAAGTTTAGCGTTTACGGTAAATCTTATAATAGAAACCTATGTCCAATAGATTATTCACAGAATGAAAATAATAATGTTGAAAATAAGAAGTATAATAATAATTTAGTTGTTCTTATAGGTAAATATTAAAACTAAACTTTTTTTATACAAAAATGTTCATGTAAATAAAACGTCGTTAGACTATGCGAACGCAGCACGCACGGTTAGAAAATTCTTTTCTTCTTTGAATATCATGTCGAATTTATTGCACCCTACATTTACACTATCAGAATCACTGTCGAACCCTTGTCAATATCTTTTAAAAGTTTATGATATTATTGATTTCTGTAAAGACATAAATAAAGAAAATATTTTTACTATAGTACTTATCTCATTACAATTCAAATTATTAAAGCTATGTCCGCCAAAATAAATAGTAAAAGTAAATTTATGTATGTTTATTAACCGTTAAAATGGCAACTGAAACCGTTTTGGGGAATTTCTAATTTGCTAACCCTCTGCAGCCGGTCCGCTGTCTGCGGTGCGTTGTGCGAGCAAGTGCGCACTTTATTCTTATTCATAACCGCGGGGGCCGGGTCGACCGCGGCCTAACGATTTGATAATGTATTCACTTGATAAAGCGGAAGGTGGTACTTCGCGAGAGCCGCATTAAAAAACCAATTACAGCGTGACTAAATCGCGCCGCCGCTGCTAGCTATTTGTCAGACTCCAAAGGGATAAAAGTATATTTTAAATTTAATTTCACGCAATTTAAAAATTGGGGGCTTTAGGGTGCATTACTTTTTATTGAACACTGGTTATGAAGTTTATTAAACGAATATTAAGTATTATTTTTTTCCTTTTCCTGTACTTTTAAATATGTACCTCTGTATATAAAATGTTACAAATGTTGAATACACCAATATAAACAGACAAATCAATGTTTTCGGTAGTTTTATTTTTATATTATGAATCCTAAAATACAAATTTTTCTTAATAAATATGAGTTATTTAGGTCTTAAACGTATAAAACGTACATATTATGTGAAACAAAAATATTTAACGATCCAAGTCTCCAATCGAACCCCCTCCCCCTCTTCTAGTTAAATTTCCTTCTGCTCGTAGCAATTAGGGATAGTATTTTCCCGTAATATGTTTGACAAAAATGCATGCAAAATAACATAATTCTGATAATTGTACTTTAATTAGAATATTAACAAAATAAAAAATTGTAAAAGTTGTTGAAAGCTTTTGCAATAACAATTGCTGTGTTTTGTATGGTGAGTGTAGATAACCGGAAACCATTTTTACTGGAATCGAGGCATGCTATCTTAATCCTCAGGGGTGATAACGCATCTGCATTTTGATTCTTAATCAAGGGTAAATGTAGATGTCTATTGTTCACAGTACCCACTTACCATCAGGTGGGCTGCGTGCTCGTTTGTCACCCTTATTCTATAAAAAAAATATAGCATAACGCTTGTACCTTGACTTACCACGGCTCTTATTATTCAATATTTAACGAACAATTTGTGATTTGCACAAATGTTGAGTTCAACCCAGCAATCGATTGATGATTTGATATAATCTACAATAACATATGCGTCCTTAGAGCGATTTCGTACATAATATGTATATGTGTCATAATATAGTCTGAAACCAAAAACAAAGTACTATAAATATTAACTCTTTTTGTACATTTATTAAGGTAATCAATGAAGACGGAAAATAATACACTCACGATCAATTCGGAACTAAATTAATTGCTGATCACTTTCAAATGGCCAAAAAAATCTAAGGCCCAAATTGACTAATAAGGAACGTTAAAGAATATTTGCCTATGTTTCTAAATGACTTGATATCGTTAGGTTTACCTGTTTTTCTATAGGCAGAGTTCATGACGAAATTTCGCAATAACATAATTGGACATTTTTAAGAATTGATTTAATTTTCGTGTCTCCATAACTATTTCTGACACTGCATGAACATCTGGTCTCACATATTAGATACGTAGACAAATGGAAGGTGAAGATAAATACTAAGTGAGGATAGTCAAACGTTGATAATAAAGATGACACGTGGCTGAGACCAGCCAAAAGGACATCATCCTCAGGGGTGACAACACATCTATTGCGTTCTTTGTTCAAAGTTTATTGCATGGGCTGCGGTAGCCACTATTTTATTCTATTATTTTATTATTGATTGCATTCCCCTTATCAAAAAGGAAAGGGCGAACATAAGACTTTTACTCATTTCCGTCAGATGGGCCGTTAGCACGTTAAGTACTTTAATATAATAAAAAATGTCCCTGCTGAGCAATAGAGTACAATGGAGTATCGATTTTTGCATCTGGGTGTATTCATTTAACCTGTGACACGTTCAAGCGTTACTTTGAATACCCTATACTCGACTTCACTAAGCATATCCCATTTTTTTACCCACTTATAGTTATACAGCTATAAAAGTCAACATGTTTAAAACAGTACAGAAATAAAACTTAAGTCCGATAAAAGAATTTGAAACGTCTCTAATGATTGCAGATACTTGTTGTTATTTGCTGTGCTTGTACCAGTTTGTTAACTAATTTATAAATCCTTTTTAACATTTACACTGAACTGAACTGAACACTGAAAGAAGATGTAGTGACAAAAATTGAGAAAGGTATGCTGAGATGGTTTGGTCATGTCGAGAGAATGAATGAAGAACGATTGACGAAAAAAGTGTATAAGGCGAGTGTGAATGAAAGTGTTCGAAGGGGTAGACCTAGGTGGACATTTCTAGACCAAATCAGGGACGTCTTGAAAAAAGGCCAGGTCAAGAGTACCCTAAACCGTAGAGCATGTATGAAGGGAATAATGAAAGTGGACGAAGCGAAACAAGTATGTAAGGATCGTAGCAAGTGGAAAGAAGTGGTCTCTGCCTACCCCTACGGGAAAGAGGCGTGATTATATGTATGTATTTTTAACATTTTGAATTTTGAAATATAGCTAGAGGTAGGTATGTCTTGCCAAGCGTATGCCAAGTGACATATTTTCTGAAAGATTTGCCCAAGCTCTAGGCTAATGGACTTGTGAGGTAATTTAGATAATTAATTCTGTCTTCATCCTATGGTCACGCTGGACATGAGTGTTCATTCATGTAACCATCACTTGTAACTCACCCACCGACGACGTAAATATGACTTGATGGTCGACATACAAGAGGCATTTATCAGCTATTTCATCCATTCCTAACCCACATTCTATGACTTTTATAATTTTTATACAACTCCATAAAAATATTGACCAGCCACGAGGAAGCTACACAACTCTGTCTGAGACCTTTAAATGTGTCAAATCAGTCCGTTTTTGGCCCGTATAGGCATTACAAATACATTTCAATTATTTTGTTTATATTTTTCGTCTTTTTTCAAAGGCCTCTAAATTTTAGATAATTACCCTGAGGCCCTATGATATAAGGCGATCCCTAATATTGATCCCCATAACAGGACTGTAAAATTTAGGTTCAAAGTGTTTGGAGGAAATTTTTCGAGGTTAGTTGGTCGCCAAATTATATTTAACAAACAAAGGATCCTCAATTATCTGGATCAAAATTATATCAATGTATTCAGTTTTAACTCTTAGTGTTATATATATTTGTTTAAAACCTAAGAGCTTAAAGTTTCTGAACGCAGTTCAATAGAATTCCTTTTTACAACAATGGTCTTAATCAGCCTTATATGATTTACCGATGAGTCCAAAATGGGCCTCGACGTAGGCTTTGGAATTTATGGGGAACACCCCAAACCCAAGCTTGGTATGTATGCATTTGGGGAAATTCATCTCTATCTTCCAGACAAAAACTTACACCATACTTCGTTATGCAGACATCAACCTGCAAAAACACTACATCAACCATGTTACACACACACACACACACACACTCTGATAGTCAAGTAACAATGGGTGGTACCACGACCTCACAGAATACCAGCGTGAAGTAGACATTTACCTCTGCGTTTCGCTTGGTGAGTGCAGGTGGCCGGAAGCCCTTTTTACTGGAAATGAGGCATTCCATCTTAGTCCTCACGGGTGACAACGCATCTACATTTTGATTTGTAATAGAGGATAGATGTAGATGTCTATGGGCAACAGTAACCACTTACCATCAGGTGGACTGTGTGCTCGTTTGTCAGTCACCCTTATCCTATAAAAAAATGCTAACGCTGCAATCAAACTTAGTGACCTCAAAACTAGTCGGAAACGTGAACCGTTCAAGCATGCTGAGGTGTAACAACAGGATCATTTTGAGATTGGTTCCGGGTCATGCGGATATTGTACGCAATGAACAAGCTGACAAGCTCGCATGGGAGGTTTTAAAGAGTACACAATTTGGAACCGAGCCATTTTGTGGAATCTCAAAAAGCCTGGCCCGATTGACCCTTGAATTTTCATCACAATAAATATTTGAGCTATGATCTTATACACCAGACTTAAAACATTCTAAAACCTTAATCCGGGCTTATGTTCGTAAATTTGCTACAGTATCCCTGGGATTAAGTAAGAATAAACTGCGTATTTTGGCAAGAACCCTGACTGGACATTGTTGTTCAAAAAATACGTACATGCAAATGCCCATTTTGGGACTAAACTACTCAAGGATGTCCTGATTCTGTTCCTTAGAAGAAACTTCTGTGCATATCCTGAATGTGGATCCTTACTGCGCAAACGTAACACTCATCTGGGAAATTACATACTTAGCTCAGAAGTGAAATTGCTCATAGCTAAGCAACTCCTTTAATTCATTGAGGATATAGGCCTTAGCAATGAACTATAGACATAGTAGCGATCACTATAGATCTCACGCAGTAATGCTGGTCTTATTAGAACTGCATAGCTGTTTACACAAATTAAAAAAAATTACAAAAATCGTCAAATTTCTTTGACGTCTTTTTCATAAATTATTAAAATAAAACCAGTGTCTTAATAAAAAATCATATATTTAAATGTTATGAAATAATAATAGGTCAGGGAAAAGGTTTCTTCATATTTTATATACAAATTGAAGACATCTTTTTTTTTCATAATGTTCATTTAATTATAACATATATATGCCATTTTGTTCGATTACTTGTTGCCATCTTTTAGGTTGGGACATAATCGTGTTTATATAGAAATCTTGGGATTTTTGATCAAAAAAATGAGGCAAGTAGTTTTGACAGTCCTCTCTTGATGTTAACCTAACACTGTTTTTTTCTTGCTTTGTAACGTAAAATGGTTTCTCGTTTTAAATTAATTTACAATAAAGTAATATATTAAAGAAATGTTTAAGAAACTTTTTCTAAAATAAAAAGGGCAAAGGCGGGCGGTGGCATAGTGTAACAAACAGCCGCCCTAATACAATAACGGCCGGAACAAACTGCGCTATAAAATATCACCAGTGAATAAATCAGTTTTGCTGTGATGCGCCCGACCCTCTACCTTCTGTAACTATCTACGATTTATGGTTATAGAATATTATATTGTAGATAAAATATTAATTATCTCAACACATCATATTATTAACCTGCATTGGATGAATTAAACCGTGTCTTTTATAAATAGATTTAGTGTAATATAGTGTATATTTAGATAACCGTGTAAAAGTTTTCAAAGACACCAGCTAATTACTTTTTATGATATGCAAATTTTCTAACCGAGCTCGAACACAGCGATGACTTCTCTCAGGTTTTTATGTTATCTGTTTGATTGTTAATAATTTATAGAACATTTCATTCTGACATAGACGACAGTTCACTCTGTATTACTTTCTCGTTAATTTATAATTAACAGTAGAGTAAGATGCATATTGTGTATGATCCCACATACTTTTCTAACGTTCGTATATTCCCCGAAAACCTTTAGATGTGTGCACTTTGAGTACAGAAATACAGTACACCATCAGTATTCGAGGCAGAAAGCGTGAAACAACGTGGTGGCAGCGACACGGCGCGCCCTCCTCGCACTGATTGAGCCGCGACAAGTTAAACCATTTGAAACAATTTAATAGAGATCAAAAATTCAGGGCCCCCAGCTCTCGCCACTAACTTTTGAAGTTTTTCCCTCGCTAAAGGGATTATCGGTGAGCGGAAACTCTTGGGGATCTATTACGGTTTTTGTGGATATTTCTTTATTATTTTCCATTAAACGATAAATTATTTAACGAATTTCATTATAAAAAAATATTTCCTTTTTGCTTTTTACTTTATGTCGATAAATATTAAATAGAAATATTTAGATACTTATTCTAAGGTAAGTATAAGTAACAGTTTAATAAATGTGTTCTATTTGGTTTATTACTTTGATAGCAAGACAACATTGCACAAAAGTTATATTTCAAGGTAAGTTATCAATCGTAATAATTATATAGCCTTGATTTTTAAAGATATTTCGCCCTATATAAGCCCTATAAAATATAATGAACTAGACCTATTGTTGTAGGTGGCAACCGAACCTCCACCGGAGATTCTTAGCACCCCCTGCCCCGCCGTTACCATGGTCGCCACCGTAGCCAGGAATAGCGGAGCCGCCGGGGACTAGGGGCCGTCTTTTTGTTGTTTTCATCATTGGGGGGTATTTGCCATAGTTGCCACGCTTGGCGAGCGGGTTGGCAACCGCAGTTTTTTTATTGTACTTTCGGCTATTATCAGGAAGACGCTGCTGCCCATCTCCCGCCTGTTTCCCTTTGTCGCCTTTTACGACACCCACGGGAGGATATGGGGTAGTGGATATTCTTGACCGCCACTACACGGCAACGACACATCTTCTCGTCAGAAATACTTCAAAACCTTAAAACAAAATTGTACAACCAGTGCGTGTTGCCAGTGATGACTTACGGAACTGAGACGTGGTCCTTCACTGCTGGCCGTATGAGGAAGCTCAAGGTCGCTCAGCGAGCTATGGAGAGGGCTATGCTCAGAGTTTCACTGCGTGATAAACTTAGGAATGAGGATATCCGCAGTAGAACCAGAGTAACCGACATAGCCCAACGGATTAGTAAGCTGAAGTGGCAGTGGGCCGGCCATATAGCTCGAAGAACCGACAACCGATGGGGAAGAAAGGTTCTCGAGTGGCAGCCTCGTACCGGTAGGCGAAGTGTAGGGCGTCCCCCCACAAGATGGAGTGACGACCTGGTAAGACATGCAGGAAGTCGATGGATGCAGGTGGCTCAGGACCGTGCTTTGTGGCATTCCTTGGGGGAGGCCTATGTTCAGCAGTGGACTTGTGAAGGGCTGTAATGATGAGACCTATTGTTAAATTACAAAATGCTGACCCTTTTAGAGAGTTTAGTTAAATAAATTTAAAAAAAAACAACGAGTCAACCTTTATTAGAAATACTGTAAGCCGTTACTTTGGGCGGAATAATTGCGTTTTCACAGAATCTAAGCTCCACTATGTACATACTGACTATATTACAGTTTATTCATTTCTCTCACAAAAGATGGATTTCTTTATAGGATAGGGTGACAAACGAGCACATAGTCCACCTGATGGTAAGTGGTTGCTGTCACCCATAGACATCTACATCTATCCTCAATAAAGAATCAAAATGCAGATGTGTCGTCACCCGTGAGGACTAAGATGGAATGCCTCTTTTCCAGTAAAATGGGTCTCCGCTTCTCTACACTCACCATACGAAACACAGCAGTGTCAAGCTGCCATTTTACGCTGGTATTCTGTGAATGCGTGGTCCTTCCCCGGTCGAGCCGACCCATTCGTGCTACAACTATACTACTAATATAGCTGCAGCACGTACTAATACAGCTCTACCACGTAGAAATTAAATTTAAAAAATAAAACTCTTTATCAGTCAATTTAAAAATATATTTGTTGCCTTTATGTTTTTACATAGCTAATTTTAATATTGTCTAATAAATTACGTCATCATCATCATCATCGTCAACATCATCACCATTACAGTCTGTTTTCTAATAGGCAGTATATTAGTCAATTTTCCATATTTTTTGAAGTGAAAACTTCTTTAGCGGCGTTGTGCACTTTTTTTATAATGGGTAAAAAATGTTAAACTCGCGTCAGGTCACGTGTCCTGATCGAAAATTCGTAAGACGGACGGAGAGTAGACAGCCGGCGCGGCGTAGGAGAGGAAGTAATTTAGGTTTAATTAATTTTCATTTATTAATTAATATAATTTTATTATTAAGATTAGGTTTCGATCGAGTCTACTGTACTACTTGACGAAATTATTAATATAGATACATATGTACTTACACATTATCGATGTAATATTTGTAATATGTTTATACTTTATGGCATTAACCTATTTTCATAACATCACAATAAGCACATGTGCGGTGTAGGTTTACCAAACAAATAATTTCGAATGAAAATAAATGAAATAAGATAATAATAAATAATCTCCGCCATTCCAAAATATCAAAAATTTCGTTATACACAACGTTATTATTCAAGTTTTCACTTCTGCTGGCACTCCCGGAGTGCAAGCCGTCGTTTTTTTTTTAATTCTAGTAATGTTATTAAACATTACTAATATTCCCTTTAACCACTTCTGGTAAGCTTAAAATGCTTGTGTTAGAAGTGGTTCACGACAGTAGTCGAATGGCGGATTCGAACCCACGACCTTTCGAGTTCGCGGTCCACACTTTGCCATTAGGCTACTGACGCTTCAACCACGCTTTTTGCCACGCTTGACAGGTGGGTTGGCAACCGCAGTTATTTTGTTGTCACGAAGAAAACGCTGCTGCACATCTTCTGTTTCAGATTCCTCTAATGACACCCACGGGATGATATCTGATAGTGGATTCTCTTACGTCGCCACTATATTGTTAACGCCTACATAATATACTACAAATAATTTGTGAGAGACTGGTGTCTATACATGTTAAGATTCCATATATGACACTATCCACCACTTACGGACTAGTCTACACTGGGAAAAAGAACCGTGGTAGCTCAGATGGTTAACGCTCGCTGTAAGCTTCACAGTACTCGAGCAACCTGGGTTCGATTCCCGCCGGTACCAATAAAATTGTTAATTGCAATTTTAAGTGCTGATTTACCACGTGCTCGGCGGTGAAGGAAAACATCGTGAGGAAACCTGCATGTCTGAGAAATAAGAAAAAAAAATATTTCGAAGACATGTGAAGTTCACCAACACGCATTGGGGCAGCGCGGCGGACACTTCCTAGTCCTAAAACCCTGTCAGAAATGAGAGGAGGCCTGTGCCCAGCAGTGGGACGTAAATAGGCTGCAACTTTACTTTTGCTTTACAAAACTGGATAATATTAAGTGTGAGAAAAGAAAATGTTTCACATAGGCAACAAACACTAATTACAAATGAAATATAGAATAATTACAGTATAAATAAGTAACAACCGACAAACGTCGCACAGTTAGGTAATAGTGTCCTCACTTTTGAGTGACAAACTCCACGTCTTTACTTCTTCGTATTTTTACTAATGAAATATGTGTGACAAATGAGTACACAATCCATCTGATATTAAGTGGATACATCTATCCTCGATAAAGAAATTCGTTACAAACGCGATATAACGTTCTCGTGACTCAGCATTTTTTTTATCGGATAGGATGACAAACGAGCACACAGTCCATCTGATAGTAAGTTGTTGCTGTGGCCCATAGACATCTACATCTACCCTCGTTTGCGAATCAAAATGCATATACGTTGTCACCCGTGAGGACTGAGATGGAATGCCTCTTTTCCAGTAAAAAGGGTCTCCGGTTCTCTACACTCACCATCCGAAGCACTGCAACATTATGCTACTATTTCAAGCTGGTGTTCTGTACGAGTGTGATCCTTCCCCGGTTGAACTGACCTAATTGTACAGCTGCAGTCCCAATATGCTGCAGAATAGCTCTACAACGTATTTCTGAATTTCTAATGGTTGTACAGATTGACCACTATAATTTCTTTCCTTCAATGCTCTTGCTCGTGAAAAATCTAGATATAAAATTACAATTAATTATTCTATAAGTGTTGACACCTGGGTTCGAACTCAGGTTGCTCATACTATAAAATTTTAGAAGTGTCCTTATACGATAACTATGATTCATAACCCGTAAAGAGTCGAGATTGAGCGTAAAATATTAATATTACAAAAACTTTATATTACATTTCCGAAAACTAAGTGAGTTCACGTAACATGCACTTTTTCAGAATGCCATCAATGACAATATCTAAAGATTTCAAAAATCTTCGGTTTAGAGTACCACTATAGTTCTTTTAGTTTTCAACCCTAGTGCGTATGTTTTATGGCTCAAATTTCATTAAAATTTTCGGCTGGAACTATAAAGTATACGGTAGCTGAAGATATGAGATTGCGTTATGATAGGATCTGGAGTCATTGGAGCGTGGCCCCTATAGGGAGACGGACTGAGTTACTACTCCTGGAAAGCTTCTCTTTATGACAGTAGAGATATTTCAGAACTCACAAAAACTCAACAAATAATATCCTACGTTAAAACCATACCCGGGACCATTATTAGCTTTTTAGCATGAATACACGTGAAAATATAGGTGAAAATCTGTAATAAATGTTTATTTTTTATGGAAGTCATAATACTTGCTACACTGCCTTTTTGAATAAAACTACTTTTAAGGACTACTTTTAAAATTCGTAGAAGTAGTTTTATTCAATGTGTAGTGTTCACGTAAATATAAGAAATCACACTGACTTGTTATTTACTTATTTAGAAGTTAGGACCATTAACGATTTAATAAATTAAATTCCTATTGATAGTCGTTTTTTACTTTTACTTTACCACTGGTTCGAAAAAACATATTTTAGCAACAAAGATGTAGTACACGCGGACTTTTACTTAGGTGGTTATAAAATCGTTTCAAAATGTAGTATACGCGATCTTGGAGTATATTTAGATACAAAACTCATTCTAGATAGGCACATCGAAGAAATATTGAACAAATCCTACTGAATGCTAGGCTTCGTTACACGTATAACAAAATCATTTAAACAAAGATACTCTTAACTGCCTTTATCGGTCATTGGCTAGATCTTACATCGAAATTAATATATTTCTAAATAAGTATGAACACAATATTTGTGGTTAACATAAATCTCAATGAAGATTACAGAAATAGAAAATATTTATAATTCATTTAATCGATATTATTCCTAAAGTCTAAACGTGGTAGAGCCATGTTGCAGCTATATTATGGTTGTAGCACGAATGGGCCGCTCGAACGGTGATGGACCACGCTCTCTGAATATCAGGGTAAAATATGGTGAGTGTAGAGAACCGGAGACCCTTTTTACTGGAAACGAGGCATTACATTTTAGTCTTCAGGGGTGACAATGAATCTGCATTTTGATTCTTAATTGAGGATAGTGTAGATGTCTATCGACCCCAGCATGCTCTTACCAGGTGGTCTGTGCACTAATTTGTCACTTTTATTATTTAAAAAATACTATTATTGATGTATATCTAAGTAGATAGACTCTGTTTTATTAATTACATTTAGAATGGAGCGAGGCGTTTGAGCAAGAGGTATTAAATAGTAATATATTTTATAAATATTGCATGATTGAGCAAAAAACCTAGGAAAAATGAAACCAATTAAGTTAATATGTTGTTGTTTTGTTGATCGATGTCCACCTCGAAAGATACTTTTGAATACAGTCTGCTGTTAACCTGCTGCATAGTAAATACATAATATTATAATAGAGCCATCAGTAAACACGCTTATACACCTGTCCAGACCTACCTACCCCTGTTCTTGAAAACAAGGTAATTAACACAACCAGGTCAGAAAACCAACATTTTTTTTCATATGTATATGTTAATCCTGACTGGTTTTGAAACTTAGAATCCACCAAGCACGTAGGAGTCAAGTACTCTAACCGCTGACCACGCATTTGCCAAATTATAAAAATTCTAAATACATATTTCTTATTGACGTTTGGCCAAATTTGATTTTGCACGAACGTAAACATTGCTTTACGTGACAATCAATAAAAACCTAAATTCTAAGCTAATATTTTAAAAATAACATCCGGAAAGTTCGTCTTATTCAATTAGGAAACGTACATGCATCAAATATTATATCTTTTAATGTTTCTTTAAGCCAATACTCGTCGAACTCTGGATTATTGTGGAGTATAATGGAGCAGAACGGCATCTTCCCTAACCTGCTCATCCGATAAGCACAACCGACCGGAACGATGTTCCCCACTCACATCAATCCAACGATAGATTTTCATAATAAACTTACGATTGTTCTTTCAAATTTAAATCTGTTTTATATACCTACCTTTGAAAATATAGAATTCATTTCTTATATTTACGCGAATAATACAAATTAGATTACATTAGCGAATACAGCATCCGTGACCCGTGGTCACGGGGGGTACTGTAAAGCACCCGCAACGGTCGGGAATTAAAAAATTAAATTAAACGCGATAAAATCCGTGGAATTAGTTTCATCTATACAAATATTTTTTTAGGTGGTAGAGTCATGCTGCAGCTATATTAGTAGTTGTAGCACGAATGGGTCGGCTCGACCGAGGAAGGACCACGCTCTCACAGAATACCAGCGTAAAATGGCAGCTTGATACTGCTGTGTTTCGTTTGGTGAGTGTAGAAAACCGGAGACCCTTTTTACTGGAAAAGAGGCATTCCATCTTAGTCCTCACGGGTGACAACGCATCTGCATTTTGATTCTTTATTGAGGATAGATGTGGATGTCTATGGGTCACAGCAACCACTTACCATCAGGTGGGCTGTGTGTTCGTTTGTGACCCTATCCTATAAAAAAAAATTGAAGTGTGTTTGTAATGCCAAAGTTACAGTAGTATGCACGGTATTTATAAAAAAATACAATTCGTAAAATTTTTGTCTGTCTGTTTGTCTGTCTTTTTGTTCCGGCTAATCTACGAAACGGCTGGACCGATTTTGACTAGCAGATAGCTGATATCATAAGAAGTAACTTAGGGTACTTTTATTTCAGAAAAAGAATTAGGGTTCCGCCCAAAAAAATAAAACCCTAAATAACACGCCGGTGAAGTCATGTGGGACAGCTAGTTTAAAATATAGAATTGATTGTAAAATTAAATTTATTTTCACAAACAAAATACATAGTTTGTGCGTCTCCTTAAATATTTTAAATATATCAATGTATTACATATCAAACTAAGTTGCGTATTGTTAGCAACAAGGTCCATGTAGTGTACAATTACTAAAATCAGCATTAATTATACGAGTTTTCTGTTGAGTACTGCGATACGCGATCTAATACTGACAATTATACGCCATTAATACTGGCTTCACACTGTATCCATTCGTTTCGCAGAATAATGCGTTAGGTATTTTTTGGTATGGTATTTAATTGCATATTATTTAAAGCACCATATCAAAAACTTTAGTAATTAATGTAAGTTTAAAAAATAAGTTATTAAAGGATACGAAGTAACTGTGGAAATCTATAAAATGGATATTTCGCAATTTCAAACGTAAATTGCTGTTTGATTAAATTTTCTATAAATCCTTCAAAGTCCACATCAACAAGATAACTATAATAAGCGACGGTGAATCCTTTTGAATTTCTCAAGAAGCCGGACCCGTATCTGTTTCCGCTTCGGTCCACCGCTGTAAGTCTGAGAGGGATTATATTTTTACAATACAACACAAACATAATCGTGACTAATCGGATCTCGTCAAATGGCCGGTCATTTATCCGAACGATCGTGAGTCCCGGAATGTCTTGGCGTCTACTATCTAAAGTATTGAGATAATAGGTGCAGGGGCTGTAGCGTGGACAGTGGGAGCTTGTTGGCCGCCCGACTACCCTGAGCAGGGGCAGTTAGGAATAATGTAAGTGTCCGGGGCGACATTTGCGCCGAACTGCCGACGACCTCTGCCTCTTACTTATGCGGTTTTTAATATTTTTATTGTAATGGATTCGGTCACTTCAGCACAAAAGTATAGTAGAGAGGAGCTTGTTAAACCTTTATATATATTTTTAAAGGCAAACAACAAATAATATAAGCAGTTTTTTTTTAATTTTGTAAGTGTTAGTACTCGTGTTAAGTATATTAAAAGTACAACAATTAAAGTATTTTATTAAAGATCAGTTTAAAACAAATAAAGAAAGAAAAGAAAGAAAAAAATCACTAATGGTGCATTATTTCAGCATATCTTCATGTCGAAAAAGTAAATGTAATTAATAATTCGCTGTTTTAATATTTTTAAATTATTTGTAATACTCGTTTTAAAAAGCAAAAATAGACTGCTTGCAAATAGTATGCCTTTGAGAACGCCTTTGAGAAATTGTTATAAAATAAGTTTTCGACTCTACTACCTACAAACTTCTGCATTTCATTTACTTTGAGGTAAAGGCTATAAGAAAACGTGTAAAAAAACAGCTGCGACGCGCCGCCGTATCACCCTCGCGGTCAAGATTTCTGTTGGCTGACCGCGCGACAGACACCATAAAATTGTCCATAAACCACCCGCCATATAGGAGCTATTTTCACATTTATTAATCTTTTTATATCTATTTGCAATTCATTATTTCTTATCTAAAATTTTAAACATTAGTACTTTTAATATTATTAGTGTTATGATGAAATATGGACTGGAGAGTTTCATTTGCAAAAGCTTACATATTTTTTGTTTTAAGTACCTTTCGACCCCTTACGAATACGAAACATTTGAAACGTGAATAATTTTAATCTTGTGTCCAATATTAATAAAATCCCACGTGCACGACTAGATGTAATATATGAGCTGAAATAAAATCTGTCAGTGACCATTTACGGCGAGAGTCCTGTTATTAAAATGTAGCGAAGCGGGCGGCGGCGGGCCGAGCTCGCGGCTGGCGGCGACTCCGCGCCGGCTGCGGCCGCGCCACGATCTGATTTATGGCCCGGGCAGCAGTATTTTATTCGACGGGCGCCTCAAGAAAACTATAAGTTTCCGTTCGGCAGGACAGGGGAGTAGCCCAGTAAATATTGTCTCCGCTCGCTGCATCAATACGTACAGACAGATATCTATATTTATTACGATGCTTTGGAAGATAATTTGGTAATGGATTGGGATCATTACATTCTTGTTCCGTAAATTTACCGATGAAAAATCTTTATTAGAATCATAGTGATGTGCAAAATGAAAAAATAACAGCAAGGGCAATATTAAAATTACTGAGTCTTTAACGATACTAACAACAAATGAAGGCAATTTGTGTATCAACAATACTGCTAGAGGCGGTTTTCTTATTACAAAATGAAGAACCACACTTGTTAGAATATTTTATATGCTATCAGTAATAAATGAAAAAAAAAAGATTTTATTATATACTATCGAAGCGAGTAAAACCAGTTAAATCGTGAGATGGATATGTAAGAAATGTTATCAATCGCCAAATTCGTTCCGTGGGCTTCGAAATATGTCATTATTAAATGCCTAGAAAATCCTTCCGATAGATTCCGATAAGTATAACGATCTCGTTTACACCAGAAGTAAATACAACGGTAAAAGCAGCAGCGTCAAAGGTGCCAGACGTCTGGTCAATCAGCCAGCCTAGCGTGACAATTAAAGCAAATCCTGCCTACAACGAGAGAGGCCCATGTCTAGCTGTGGACTTTTAGGGGCTGGTGAAAACGAAGAAGATGTTATTTTCAATTAATATAGAGAAAATACACTTAAAATTAAAATTGATTTTCATACATAGATCTCATAGAAAACGCAAGAATCGTTTTCTACAATTTACATATAAAGTATATACCTAAAAACAACCTGCCTACCTGTAAAAAATGTTACAAAAGAAACATGACCCACTAGGTCCAGCACTTTTTAGTTAGGGGATTCAACCCATTATTTCACATTTGAAATCCAAGCTGAATATTTAGTACCTGGACGACGGTACACTGAGAGGTAGAGCAGATAACGTCCTCAGTGAGCTTACTCATATTTTTCGAAATTTTAAAATTATTGCTTTTAAAACAATTTATGTACTTTTAACAGAGACGCTTTAATTCAAAATTTCAATCATATTTCTCCAAGAATAGTATTGAACCTGTTTTGAAAACAAAATTTGTTCAGTTTTTAAAACACGTTAATAAATTGTATGACATTGCTCTTACTATTTTAAAATATCGTCTCCTCGTGACTTATGTAACATAATTTTAAATAATAAAGTAAACCTGTGTTTTGCTACGGAGGCAGGGCAGACATGGCGAACGCTCTGTCCCGGCGAAAATGTTTCAGTGGAAGTTAACCAACAGAAACAATGGGATTTTCCGTTGGTACAGAGCGTGCAGAAAGATTTGTTTCATAATTTCCATAGTGACCAAGATCAGGCACGCCTTCTAGCTGTTTCGACTAAAGAATCTAGTCACCGGTTACACACTTTTCCATCAAGCAATAACATTATTTGTTGGGGAAAGCTTGCGCATCGCCGTAGGAATCCGACTAGGAGCGGCGATTTGTCAACCCCTTCAGTGCCCCTGTGGTAGCAGCGTCGACAAGTATGGGCTTCACGGACTTTCATGTAAAAAAAGGACTGGTTTTCATGGCATGGTTCTTTGAACAATATCATCCGAAGGGCTCTTGTCTCTATAAATATTTACTCGGTTTTAGAGCCTTGTGGAATATTTAGAGACGATGGCAGGAGACCCGACGATATGACATTGGTCCCTTGGGATAGAGTTAAAGCCCTAATGTGGGATGCTACTTGCGTAGACACTTTGGCGACCTGTCATCTCAGGGGTACCTTGTTTATAGCTGGGGCGTTATCAGAGGCAGCTGAACTGAGTAAGTGGCGCAAATATGAGTCTTTTAAAGATGACTATATATTTGTGCCATTTGCTGTAGAGACTTTAACAGTGGTAGAGCCTAGCGGCGGCTTTTCCTGTCGCACGGATGGGCCGGCTCGAACCGGGGTGGTACCACGACCTCACAGAAAACCAGCGTGAAGTAGAGGTTTACCTCTGCGTTTCGCTTGGTAAGTGCAGGTGGCCGAAGGCCCTTTTTACTGGAAATGAGGCATTCCATCTTAGTCCTCACGGGTGACAACGCATCTGCATTTTGATTCGCAAACGAGGATAGATGTAGATGTCTATGGGCCGCAGCAACCACTTACCATCAGGTGGACTTTGTGCTCGTTTGTCACCCTTATCCTATAAAAAAAAAGACTATCGGTCCGTGGGTTCCACGTACGGTGAAGTTCCTAAAGAGACTCTTTCCGGAATTTGTCATTGCTGCTGGTGACAAAAGAGCTGGTTCTTTTCTCGCTCAAAGGCTAAGTATAGCCATTCAGCGGGGAATCGCAGCCAGCGTTCTTGGCACGATACCGCGGTGAGTAGGACTGTATGATAATTAAGTTACTAGTTTTAGTTTTTGTTTAATTATAGTTTTTAATATTGTGTATAATAAAATATTGTATATGCTATAAATATTACAGATCTCACTTTTCTATTTAAAATTGGTCTACGTAGGTACCTCTAGGTACTAGGTGCATCTAGTTTACGTGAGTCTTCATTTTTATCGGTAGATACAAAATTGTTTTATAATTCAATTGTATATATCATTAAATGCTATAGTAAATAAAAATAACGTAGATATTGATTTATGTCATACCGGCGTTCTCCAACTCAAACGTTCACTTTCTAATAATTTCTTTTAATTTTGATAACGTTATGTTAACTTTAGTGTACTATTATTCACCTATATATTACTTCTAATAGTGGTAATTATACAAAAGAGTGACTTTCAATAAGTATTATTTATAATCTATATTGAATAAAAAAGTTTCTGTTTCTGTTTCTGTTTCTGTTTAATATACCCTTCTTAGTTTGTTATAATATGTGTTGATATGTGAAAATAAAATGGTTTTCAGTTTTTGTCATTTTCCCAAAATTGGCTGTTAGTCCAAGAAAATAAAAATAAACAAAATAAAATATATTTTAAAACATGTATATTTTTTACTTGGTAGCCCATGCCGCAGCTATATTATAGCACAACTGGGGCGGCTCGACCGGGGAAGGACCACGCTCTCCAGAGACCTTTTTTACTGGAAACGAGGCATTCCATCTTAGTCCTCAGAGGTGACAACGCATCTGAATTTTGATTCTTAATCGAGGATAAATGTAGATGTCTATGGACCACAGCATCCACTTACCATCATGTGGACTGTGTGCTCATTTGTCACCCATATTGTATAAAAAATGTAGTATATAATGCATTACGTACGTAAATTTAGGACTATCATATTAATTACTAGTGGTGGGCCAGGTGTCGAATTCGATTGCACTTCTATAATTTTTAAGTTTCGATTTTAACCACGCTGTATTTTACTTTCAATTCTCATGATATGTATAATCTTTGCTTTCAGTTGCACATTAATATACAATACCCAGATATCTAATATACAAAATATAATATACATAAACGCTATTTCGCCTTGACATAGACTGTAGAAATCACACAAAATTCACAGGTCATTCAGTCAATCTGGCAGTAGTTATTTATTGGCAACATTTTTGGTGAGTCTCTACTCTGTGCGACTGCTTGACCACAGACTAATATGTGTTTGACATTGGCAGTATGAATGTAAACAATTAATGTTTTATTATATTTTATTTAATACATTATCAACACATATTATGTATAAATTTTAGCTTTCTACACTCCTTCTCCATATAAACTTTAACTGTCTCAGTTCCCACACTAATCCGTTCCGGACAATATGCTTGTTAAGGAGTACAAAGTTTTCCCTTCACGTATTAATAAATAGGTAAGCTTAACTTAAGAAAGTCTCCTCAAGAAGGTAAACCCTAAAAAGTTTAACTAGAGCTTTCGTTATTTGATTGTCTCTTCTTGTTACGAATGCCAAAAAGGTACTTTTATTCAATATGTGCTTATTAAATGCGGCCATATATGCGGCATATATTAAATGCGGCCGAAAAAATAGTAAAATACGCTTAAAACGCAGCTGAAAATTGTTTAATACGGCCTAAAAATTTGTAAAAAAAGACTACACTCACTTTAATAACTAACAAATAATCTGAAACATCCATGGATTTTAGCACATTCTCTAAACCATTAGCTACAGTGTTGAGTCGCGGTTCGATTCACGGCCAAATACTTGCCGCATTGGTATGACCTGTATATACACGTACTCGTATATACCGTAACTAGATGTTCGTCTGCATGCAATTTATTTATGTCGTACTCTCCATGACAAAATACATTCGAGCAGTAATGATAAAAAATAATATAGTTTGATTTCAAAAACATTAGCAATTAAAGCAGTCAAACACTAGCAACAACATTTTCGCGCGTGCATCGTTAGGTTTCGTAGTCTGTGCTCAAAGCTACTATGTTTCTGTCACTGTATTTTTACATAAAAACAGCTTTAAATTGAGAATTTCTTCTTTTCGTAATGTATTTGGCATATGTAATTTACAGCAATCATATTTTGTAGCCGCCGTGTGGCGGCATATGAGAATCCACTACACTATATCATCCCGACATATGAGGCTACAGAGGGAAATGAAACAGGAGATGGGTAGCAGCGTATTCCAAGTAAACACTAAAAATAATTTTAAAAAACTGCGATTGGCTACATACCTGCCAAGCGTAGCGACTATGCCTAATATCCCTCCTATTAGGTAATCTATAGAGGGGAGGCATATTATGTTCAGTAATGGACCTTTGGTAGACTGTAATTAATGAATGAATATTTGTAATAATAACAAAACTTATTTACGTGGTAGAGCCATGCTATAGCTATATTAATAATATAGTTGTAGCACGAATAGGTCGGCTCGACCGGAGAAGGACCACGCTCTCACAGAATACCAGCGTAAAATAGCAGCTTAATGCTGCTGTGTTTCGTATGGTGAGTGTAGAGAACCGGAGACCCTTTTTACTGGAAAAGAGGCATTCTATCTTAGTCCTCACGGCTGACAACGCATCTGCATTTTAATTCGCAAACGAAGATAGATGTAGATGTCCATGGGCCGCAGCAACCACTTACCATCAGGTGGACTGTGTGCTCGTTTGTCATCCTTATTCTATAAAAAAAACTTTTTCAGTGTGCGAATCAAATCAGCAGCACCGCGGCCAAACGTTTAGATACTATATATTACCGAACCGACAACATTATGGAAGAAACGATAACAAATCAGTAAAGAAATTGGAGTGCAAAACATTAAGAGGAGATCATTAATCAATAATGGTGTAATAGATGTATTTACTATTTAAACACGTGAACAAATCATTCGACTGTCTCAGTTGTTCACGCGCCCTTAACAATAGCAATTTAGCACTAATGAGTCGTCACTGTCACCAACCGTCCGCCCCATTGAGCAAAATGATGATCCGGCTGAACACCGACCCCGGCTCTCTCGCACGATCTGCTCTACATACTGATTGATATCCTTGTTTTAATTATTTAAATAAAAACTCAAGAGTCTTTGTTGTCTGTAACTAAATAATTTTAGAAAGTATGATCCTCTCCTGAGTAAATTCCTACATGATATAATATATAAAACTTAAAATATATCTCTCTCGCTCTCTTATCTCCTGCAACCGGGTCCAAGGTCGCATTAATAGACGTCTCGCACTTTTGATGCTACTTCCCGTCGCTGATCTGACGATTTTATATTTGCTATAATAATGAAATAATTATTTCGCCATCTATCGATAGCTGATTTAAGCCAAATCCGCTGCCTATATTATGAATGTATATAATTATTTAATATGTAACTGCGTAAAGAGGTTGTGTTTTAGATTCTAGGTTGACAATATTTTATCACATTTAAATATAAAAAAAATTTACATAATTCAAATCGTAATTTAAATATGTTCCTTTTTCAAAATAGTTCTGACATCTTCTAGACAATTCCAATAATAACAAAAAACGAAGTTTAAATATGACTCAGTATACGGGAAGGCATGTACAAAGACTTAAGGTATTTTAAAATCGAAGTCATTAAGACAATACGATAAAACTATTACTACCGTGTAAATACGGTGAACGCGTGAAAGTATAGAAGCCTGGCGAGTTAAGCTTGAAGTCATTACCCGGGCAATGAATAACGGTAAGTCCAATTACGTGATTGGATTAGCCAACGTCAATGTTGGCTTTACACCGTCACGTAGGTGTCAACACTACATAAAATGTATAAAACACAATGTCTTATGCTAACTCTATAATCACAGGCTAATTCGAAAATAATTCATAACCTTGGTTACTTGGTCAAATACTATTTTTATATCATGCGTAAGTAGCCATTGTCTAAAGTGGATACTTTTAGGCAAATTCAATAATAATCCTTTATCAACTTTCAACTAAAACACAAAAGTAACAAGATACAGATACAAGAAACAGAAAACACATAGCACGTTTGTTTATGAAACTTTTAATCATATTAAGTATTTATTATAATTTAAATAAGCTACATACATATTTTTGTTAAAATATATTTTATTCATTGTTGTGAAAATGTTTCAGCTATAACTGCTCCTTAGTACACGGCTCCTTAATACAGGCTTATAGTCTAGTAAGGAGAACAGTAAGTCACCTTCAATAGTGTTTCTACCTAATCTTATTGCTATTCCATGTCAGATTTTTTCCTGTATGTACTGCAAGTTTAAAGTTTAATAAATTATTATTATTATTATTATCGGAAAAGCTGAAACTCACCTTTTCAGCTTTTTTCACTCAAACATTTTGTAAAAGTTGATAATAACTGTATTTACGGACTTTTAGCCAAGGAAATTACAGTGTGTGGTGTGTGTTTGTTGTAGATGTAGGGATTGTGGGACTTCGAACTATTTCATATTACACCAACTGCAGGAACTTTCTCACTATCCTGAAAGTATTTAAAATTACGGCTTTTGGTAGGGGTATTTGGTATGTTTTTTCTGTTAAGTCTTTGGTACAACTCCAGTGGTAGAGATGAATATGGGGACTATATATTATACTTCTTTTTGCTTCCATATTCTTCCAATTTCTTCCTTTAACTCAGCGTATTTACCAGTTTTATCAGCTATTGTTTTTTGAATGTTATGTGTATTGGGTACTGCAATATCTATTAAGTATATGTTTTTGTTATTTTTATCTTGTAGACTAAAGTTTGGTCTATTGTAAAGAATGGTTTTGTCAGTAAGTATTACTCGGTCATAGTAAAGTTTGTGCGAGGCATTTTCTAGAATTGTTTGTGGTGAGTATTTGTAGTACGGGTATATTTGTATTCTGAATAAGTTTATGTTTGAGTGCCAATTTTTGATGTATGATGTTTGCAAGTTGATTATGTCTGTGAGTGTAATCTGTCTGTGTGAGACTTTTACATGCTCCGGTTATGTGTTGTATTGTTTCTGTTTGGCTGTTGCACTTGCGACATTTATCGTTTGTCTGTGGGATCTTTGATAATGTGATTTCTATAGTTTATGGTGCTAATTACCTGGTCCTGTATTGCTATTGAAAATACTTCTGTTTCTGGGAACAGGTTACCTTTTTTCAAGCCACATGTTTGACGCTTTTGTGCCTATGTGGGGTTGATTTATGTCGTGTGGGTGTCGCCCGTATTCCATTTTTCTATTTTCTTTTTCTGTGGATCTCTATTATTTGGATTTTCCAGGTCTGTCTGTTCTTCAAGGTTTAGTGGTGTGTAGTTTTTGTTGTTGTGAGTTATAGCTTTGTGTATTTCACTTACTTGCGATTTAGTATGAAAGAATGTTTTTAAGTTGTAGATCTACTTCTGTCATAGGTGACTTTTTATATCTATTAAACCTCTACCTCCATTTTGTCTCTTGATTGTGAGTCGTTCTATTGCAGATTTTGGGTGCAGGTTGTTTTATTTTGTTAGTGTGGTACGTTCGTCCGGTTCGTTCTATTTGTTCTAGATCCATTTGGCTCCATTTTATGATTCCAAATGAATATGTTAGAATAGGGATCGCGTAAGTGTTAAGAGCTTTTATTAAATGTTTTCCTGAAAGCTAGGTTTTACATATGGCGTTAATTCTCATGAATATAATGATTGAATAGGTATATCAGTTCATTAAGTTCAGGGCAATATTTCAGTTTGGGTTTTGGTCTAGCTGTTGGGTCCATTCCTGAGTACAGGATTAAAGTTGTTCTGAATTTATCTTTTATTTGTTGAATATGTGTCTCGGCGGTATTATGGGTGTCACGTCCACGTTCAACGTCGTTTTCTAATAATAAGATTATCGATTCTGTTTGTGTTGATGTATGTGTGATCTGTGTATGTTGGTTAGGTGAGATGAATGACTGTGTTTGTGAGGGTAACATTGATTGGATGGGCAAAGGTGTCGTTTCAACTGTAACTTGCCCTTGGTTGGTGTTGTAAATTTCTTCTTCCTCTGGTAGTTGTTTTCGTACTTGTTCTTTTAGTTGATCAAGGACGTCTTGAGATAAAAGCTTATTCCTTTCTATTACTCTTTCTGGTCTGAGATTCTTTGTTGTGACACATTCACATCAGGATATTTTAGTTGGAAAAATTCGTGCAATTTTTTCCTATATATGGTGAGATCAGTCTCTAGTTTTGTTACGTAGTAGTAGGTTTACATACTTCGTTGCTCCATTTCATCCGAACCCAAATATAACCGGTCTTGGTGGACGCAGTTAAAAAGATATTTGCTTTCCGCGCAACATCCAGGGCCGGCGTTAATGAATCTCTACTACCCGAAGAGTATGGTGATGACTGTACCGAGGGATTGTATGATGCGGTACTCGGGCTAATAGGTTCATATGGGCTATTGCTTCTATTGTCACTGTTTCTGTCCAGTTCAGCGTTGTCAGCTGTAGCATTTTCATGTTGTGAATCCCCAATGAGAGCCCGCCTGCTCAACTCCTCACCGCTGACGAATCGTCTGCTGAAACACCCAGCATCAGCTCCACTTATGCCCCAGCGATCTCCCCCGGGAAGCGGCCCTCTCAGTTTACTTTTTGATCTGGGCACTATTTTTAATTAGTTACCAGGGTCACGTTAGCCACGCCAGTAATTTATCATCATGTGTCCGCCCCCCCACGTGAACAGATTGTTGATCTGGATATGTGGTTAGATTTAAGGGGGGTAACAGGTACTTAAAGTAAAAGTAAGAAGGTTACTTAAATGGTTTTCTCATCTGGTTGGGCTGTATAAATATTTAAATGGAAATGATAAATACACATACATAAATATACATATATTAATATAGTGAAATAAATACATAAACAATACGAAAATAAATAAAAAGCCAACCAGATGGAAGTCCTCGGCAGGGGAGACCAAACGGCCGAGAATTAGGGGGAAAGGGAAAGAAACCGGAGGACGATGCGGGCGGTATCGAAGAGCACCGTCTTCTGCATTTGGACTTGGAGCGGTCCTTCACGGAGTCCCAGTTGCCTCAGATGATCCGAGATGCTGACTGAGATTAGCCCGTTCGCAGAAACGACTGCAGGTATAATTACGGTCTGCAGGCCACCGCACATGTCGGTACCTCGTGAGCCAGCTCTAGATATTTTGTTCGCTTATCTGTTTCGGATTTCACAAGGTTTTCGTCATACGGAATGGTAATGTCGACCAAAACATATCCTTGACCGTGCCCGGTCCATCAGCACAATACCAGGCTTATTCGCAAGAATAGTCTTGTCTATGATGATGGCCCGGTCCCAGTAGAGCCTGGCGCGGTCATTTTCGAGCACGGCTTCCGACAAGTACTTGTAATAAGGCAATTTCCGGTCCATGAGACCGTATTTCATAACGTGCTCCTGGTGTAGAATTCTATTTACTACGTTGTGTCTGTACAAGTACTCAGAGTTAGGAAGCGCCGAAAAACCGGAGATGACATGCCTAAGTGATTCACCGGGATGGCGACAAGCTTGACAAATGTCGACGGCGCCATCCTTTAGGATGTATTTTCGATAATTGTCGGTCTTAATAACCTGATCCTGTATCGCACATATAAAACCCTCGGTTTCCCCAATGCGACGCGTAGCCAGTGAAGGGAGGCGACCGTATATACGAAAAGCTCATGTAGAGCCTTGTAGATTCCCATGGACCTCGTTCTCCTTTCATACAGTATCACGGTCGGAAATTCTCTGTACTGCCGGGTCTTGCCATTGCTCGTTGGCTAAGGATAGAGGGGTAAGCCCTTTATAACAAGAAATGACATCCTTATAAATCTCTCGTCAGGAAGTAATTACGGAGGCAGCACACTTCGCGATTATGCAGGTGAGCGCGCTTAAAAAGCCACGCCCACCATGCTTCCGCGGCAAGTACAGCCTCATCACCGACGATCTCGGAGGCACCCTCCGCACCATCCTGTGAGACATCATAACAGTGCGGACTTTTCTATCAAGAGTGTTCAGTTCGGTCTGAGTCCACCTGAGTATGCCAAAGGTATACATGAGGACAGGCATGGCCCAACCGTTATATGCCTGTGTCTTATTCACGTCCGACAAAAAGCTGTTAAGCACTTTGATCAAGCTTGCATAAGACAGGTTATAATTATTATTATTGCAACTATTCTATTCTAGTCTATACAGTAATTCATTCTTTCTCATGTTTATATAAGGTGTATAAGTGACATCCAGTCCATTATTTACACCTGTATTTTTACTTATACGAGATGATACATATCCAGAGGTAAAGAACTGAAATGGAACCTAGCCAGAATAAACGCAGCTTCCTTTTTGCCGAAAATCATATTTGTATAATTCATACCTTGCTAACGGGTTTCGATATAATTCGGCTTTGCCTCTGTTTACAACCCTCAGATTTTATTTAGAAGGAATTTATTATCTGTTAATCGCCGAAATACATTATACTATATTAGTAAGTTATGTTGCCTAAAACCTGCTCAAGGATGTACTAGTACAGAGAAGGTTTTGCTTGTGATTTCTCTGCTTAATTTAAATCGTATTACTAATATCTAAGTGGTAAGAATATCTAATATCATCACATTCACGCCTTAGCCATTGTCATAGACTGTTATCTAATGATGTCATGAAATCTATGAAATAGTTTCATCAGTTAATATTAGAAGTCACAATATTTTAATATCAATTAGAAGTATACCCGTGATTTCTACACAAATAAGAATAAAAAAATAATTGTATAACACTTTTACCCTTTGCTATTTGACGTAAAGAAAGAAACAAAATATTTAGCAGGAAAAAAGAAACAAGACTGTAAACAATTACGTAAGTAAACAATTCGTTTATGTTGAATTTAATTTTTAGATTTAATGTTTCATTTTATTAATTGTCAATTTGTAAAACCAATTGGTTGAGGTGAACGTCCGCTGCGACACATTTACCTAGATAGCAAATAAAAGTGTGCAGTAATGATCAAAATGCAATAAGTTAATACAAAGTCAAAAAATCTTTACAATGCAGGTTTTGCTCGCTGGTAAGTAAAATAAAAAAAATGTTTTTGTGTTGTTAAATATTTAGTTTGAATATGTTATCCACAACGTTACATATTATATTTAAATAATTAGGGAGCCCAGTAGACGTCATTCTGCTTCCTTCGGTGGTACGATAAGTTTCAATCCGAATTCACTTCGGCCTTTTACAGTACACTGTAAAAGGCCGAAGTGAATTTGGATTAAGTTTTATATTTACAAATATAAAATTTATTAATAACTCGATTGAGTTAATAATTATTAATTATTGAATAAAAAGTTTGGACCCGATAGGTGTTACTGTGTTTACAGTACCACCTATTGGGTCCAAATTTTTTTGTCACCAAACCAACAGATGTATTATGAATATGATTTTGGTCCATAGTTACAGGATTTGTTAATAACTTGACTATAGCGCCACCAATCGGATCATAGCATAGCTATGAACTATCCATCTATCCATTACAGAATACTTCGTTGGTCTAGTGGTCGTAAACGCGATGGCTAATCATGAGGTCCCGAGTTCAAACCCCGAGTCGTGCCAAAATTGGTTATTAGGTTTTTCTGTCAAGAAATCCTCAGTAGCAGCCCGGTGTCAGGAAGTTGGCGGTGTTACAACTCCGTGCCTCGAAAAGCACGCAAAGCCGTTGTTCCTGCGCCTGATTTCTCTCCGGTCGTACCGGATTACAATCCCATCGGACAATGAGAGTAAGGGTAGAAAGTACATCTTTGCTTTCACTTACACTTGGGCATTATAATCCTGTCCTGCGCAGATGGTTAGTCTCCGTTATGACTGGCCATCGTAACCGAAATTCGGGTCTGCAGAATATTACAGCCTGTAAAAGTCCACTGCAGAGGTCTATGTTCTGCACATAGGCCTACCCCATAATTAACCTCATAGAGTAGATTTTACCATAGTTGCCACGCTTGCTAATTATTATATAATTTTGAGTTTTCTATCAGAAAGATGCTGCTGCCATTCTCTTGTTGGGGTTACCTCTGTCGCCTCTTACGACACCGTAGGGTTGATATGAAATAGTAGATATTCTAAACCACCACTACATGGTTGGAACTATCGTCTCGACAACACAATGAGCTATAAAACACTAGGACCCGGTAAGTTGCGCTGTTGTCGAAACCCAGAAATCATCGCGCATAGCCGGGGTGTATCGCGAGTGTTTTCCTTCGTAGAATAGTATAGAATCATTTTTATTCAATGTAGATTTAAAGTATAGTTATTGATAGTATTTTTTCTATTTTTACCACTGGTTCGGAAAAAGCCTCTGTCCTGGGTAAAATAAGCAAGAAACCCAGCGGAACTTTTTTTAATAAAACGATTTTTTTTTGTAGGATAAGGGTAACAAACGAGCACACAGTCCACCTGATGGTAAGTGGTTGCTGTGGCCCATAGGCATCTACATCTATCTTGTATTACGAATCAAAATGCAGATGCGATGTCACCCGTGAGGACTAAGATGGAATGCCTTGTTTCCAGTAAAAAGGGTCTCCGGTTCTCTACACTCACCATACGAAACACAGCTGCTATTTTACGCTGGTATTCTGTGAGAGCGTGGTCCTTTTTTTTGTTTATAGGATAAGGGTGAAAAACGAGCACACAGTCCACCTGATGGTAAGTAATTGCTGCGGCCCATAGACATCTACATCTATCCTCTATTACAAATCAAAATGCAGATGCGTTTTCACCCGTGGGGACTAGGATGGAATGCCTCATTTCCAGTAAAAAGGGCCTCCGCCCACCTGCACTCACCAAGCGAAACACAGAGGTAAACCTCTACTTCACGCTGGTATTCTGTGAGGTCGTGGTACCACCCCGGTCGAGCCGACCCATTCGTGCTACAACCATAATATAGCTGCATCATAGCTCTACCACGTTTAAAATACGATATATTATTTCATACAATTAGAAACAGCATGGTAGCGCAATCACCTCATTCCCAGGGATTATTATCAGTCATGTACTCTTTAGTAGTATAATAATCCTTACTTACTTTTAGATAGATAAGGTTTGCATAGCCAAAAAGTTATCCAAATTCTGAAAAAAGTAGAAGTCTGTAGGTGCAAAATCTAGTGAGTACAGCGGATGATGGAGAGCTTCCAATCCCAGCTTTTGTAACTTGGAGACCGTCTGTTGTGCAATATGAGGTCGCACTTTGTCGTGCAGGAGCAACGGGGACGAGCGATTGACCAAAGTTGGTTGGAGGCGTGCGAGCTTCTCCATTATTGTGTTCAGTTCTTCACAGTACACATCTGCAGTAATGATCATCCTGTTTGCTAAAAAGCTGTGATGAATCACACCGAAAGACCGCTAAACCACCAAAAGTGACCATTACTTTTCTAGTGGTAAGTTTTCGTTTCGGCATTGCTTAGGTGCTGAACCAGGATTCAACAACCTTGCTGAGGGCTTGCGATTGTAAAACAAAATCCATTTTTCGTCCCAGGTAACAATGAGCTTCAAAATTTCTTCATTTGTGTCCCTACAAGGCACGTCTTGAAGCGTACTTCGCGCTAGCGATCATTGAGCTCGTGGGGCACCCATTAGTCATCATAATATATCATTTGGCTTTTTAATCTTGCTAATTTGCCGCAAATATACCAATATTGTCTTGATGCTAAAGTGGAAAGCTGCTGCTAATTCAGCCATATAAAAAAGTACTAACCACTAAAAGACCTATAAGGTTATATAGGATATAGGATATCTATAAGGTTTCTAAAAAATAAATTGATCTTATCGCTTGTGTTTTAAAAAAACATCTATTATTTGCGGTTTGTTGTCTACAACTCATTTTTTTTCAATATTTAGTCAACAATCTATTGTTGACTAAATATTGAAAAAAAAATGATACTAATATTTGTGCTTGAAAAGCAAAAGAGGAAAAATTAAAAAAATTGTTTTGGCAAATCAAGCTAAGATTTCGACAGGTTAGATACGTTGGGAAACCAGAACGTTTACCAGTGCGCAGAAACAAACCAATAGTGAATATTTCTTTTTGGAACAGTTGTTACAAAATCCTGATCCTATTTTACGCTCGATTTATAACAATTGCCGAAACGTGGCTTCATCACGATCCCGAAACAAGATTATAATCTATGACTTGGAACAAGTCATCATCTCAAACCCCTAAGCAATTTTAACACTTTCACTGTCCGGTTTTCAGACATTATAGTAAGATAATAGCAATGCACGGGACAGCGAAAGAGTTAAGCAAGTGGCTACAATTCGAGATGCTGGCTTGAAGAAGAAAAGAAGAGAAGAAATACTTGAGCATATTGCTATATATCATCTTTCTATATATCCCTTATTCACCAGAACTTGTAGCTTATGATTTCTACCTATTTTCGAAATTAAAGGAGTATATCAGAAGACAACTATTTGCTCAGGATGAAGAGTTCTTTAAGAGGAGAATTTCAAGCTTAGAAAAAAACAAAATTACCGTGGACCGTGTTAGTGACGGTATAAGAATATCCACTACTCCGTATTGCCCCGTGGGTGTCGTAAGAGGCAACAGGGGGAAAGTTAAACGGAAGATGGTCAACAGTATCTCCTCGTACAACTCAAAATTATAAAAACCTGCGGTTGCCAACACGCCTGCCAAGCGTGGCAACTATGACAAAATTCCCCTTAATGGGAAATCCTTGGGGGCAAGCCAATGTTGAGCCGACTTCTATAAACTCTAATGGATGTATAATGGAAGTGTATTACACTAAAATATGGTTATGTATAAAAATGAAATAACGTTTCAAAGATTTCTATAATATAGTAATTTTACCGTCCGTGGACGTGATTAAAAGGCTCAAAGGCCAAAGGATTTTGAGGGCCATAAAACGATCGAATACGTATAAATTCAGTCCCTTAGATAGTGAACGTTCGTTCATGTCTCCCTCAGTTCCTCCTCTTGTACCTTCCTTGCTTTTTGTATACCCTTTTTTCTGTTGGTAACTATACGACGAGAGCTGTATTAATAAAAATAATTTATATATATAATCCTCTTTTTTTATAGAAGAGGGGGCAAATGAGCATGCGGCTCACCTGATGGTGAGTGACTACCGCCGCCTATTAACAACCGCAACACCAGGGGAATTGCAGATGCGTTGCCGGCCTTTTAGAAAGGTGTAAGCTCTTTTCTTGAAGGTCCCTAAGTCGTATCGGTCCGGAAAAATCCCCGGTAGTAAACAATTCCACAGAGAAGTTGTACAAGGAAGAAAACTCCTAGTAAAACGTACAGTCGTGGACCGCCAAGCATCCAGATGATGAGGATGGTATCGTGAATTATGACGCGATGTGCGTTCGTGAAATTTGACGACTGGAATTAATCCGAACAATTCCTCAGAGTACTCCCCGTGGTAAATTCGATAGAAAATGCAAAGGAATGCAACATTCCTACGCAGTTGCAGTGTATTGAGCCGATCAGAAAGAACTCGGTCGTCGACGATTCGAACCGCTCTGCGCTGGATGCGGTCAAGTAGAAGGAGCTGGCACTGGGCTGCCCCGGCCCAGAGATGAGAACAGTATTCCATGTGAGGCCGGATTTGCGCTTTGTAAAGTTGCAAGCGATGTGCCGGCATGAAATACTGTCCCACTCTGCTGAGCACGCCAAGCTTTTTAGAGGCCTTTTTAGAGAGATAACCGGGCTAACTATGGCGTGGGGACGTCAAACACCTCAGTCCTCCTTGACTATGGGTGCTGTAAAGCACCCGAAACGTTGGGAATTAAAAAGTTAAAATTAAACACGATGAAATCCGTAAAATTTGTTTCATTTAAGGTATAACGACTTAAAAGACAAACATATAATAAATTGTCCTTATCTACTTTCCGATTAAATTACGCTCCCTCGTCACATAGTTTGCGGGATGCCATTACCGGAGGGGTCATTAGAGCCCAATTGTTTTGCGTTCGAGCGACGGCGTTTATGCCGCGAACCTTGCCCTGCGATTAGTGAACTGGAGGCGCTTCGATCTAACCACACGTTAATTCGTTACTTGTTTTATAGTCATTAATCAATTTGCGACTAACGTACCTATGATTTCGTTTAAATGTATTCGACTATTTTAGGTCCACATTCATCTACGACCCTTAACAAACGCGAGAATCAATATGATGTTATAAATCTGTTCTGTTGTTACCAAGTATATTTAATTATTTGTATCGAATTAAAAATGTAGTACATTAGATAATATTGTTAAAAAAAAATTTATAAATAACATCAGTGATTACCATCCTAAAGTTCACTATTCGTAATTGTGTCTTGAAAATGTTAATGTTAATATCATCCTAATAACATTGTGCCCCACACTTTATTCCCGCTACCTACCCTACTTATACCAAATTCTTCTATATACGAGCAGTTCCATTTTAGGTTTAAGTAATTTATTCGTCCATTTCAGTCTATTAAAGTACACTGTTAAACATGGCCCTCCTCAATAAATTAGATGGATATTTGCCATAGTTGGCAAGCTTTTTTTATTATTGAGTTTTTTTTTATTGTTTAGTGTGAGTAGTGACGGTGTAAAATTATCAACTACCCCATATCACCCCGTAGCTGTCGTAAGGCGTCAGAAAGAGATGAAACATGAGATGAGTAACAGCATCTTCCTAAGAACAAGTCAAAACAATATTAGGTTTTACGGCACGGTTCTTTGAACGATGTCATCCGAAGGGCTCTTGTCTCTATAAATGTTCCCTCGGTTTTAGAGCCTTATGAAATATTTAGAGATGATGGCAAGAGACCTAACGGTATGACATTGGTCCTTTGGGAGAGAGGTAAAGCCTTAGAGTGGGATGCTACCTACGTAGACACTTTGGCGGCCTCTCATCTCAGGAGTACCTCGTTTAGCGCAGGAGCGGCATCAGAGGCAGGCTGAACTGATTAAATGGCGCAAATATGAATCTCTGTGAGATGAAAACATATTTTTGCCATTTGAGACAATCGGTCCGGTCCGAACCGATTGTCCGCGAGGTCCACGTGCGGTGAAGTTCCTAAAGGAACTCTATCCGCGACTGGTTGTTGCTGCTAGTGATAAGAGGGCTGGTTCTTTTCTCGCTCAAAGGCTAAGTATAGCCATACAGCGGGGAAAAGCAGCCAGCGTTCTTGACACGATACCGCGGGGAATAGAACTGTATGTATATTATTTTTTGATATTCAAATAATATCCAAATAGATATCAATTTTAAACAAGACAAATACAATTTTTTTTCATAGAGTTATTGCAACTTGAGGATTTGCCGTAATCGCCAACTTTGTCAAGCTGCATGGTAACCGCAATGCCAGACCTGATGTCTGGATTCACGTGATAAGGAGCCGGCTATATAGTTCGAGTCAGTTCGAGTACTTTGTGGCAATTTATGGGGGAGGCCTACTCGTATATTCATCAATGGGCTTGCTGGTCTGTTATAGTACTCGTAGCAGCTGGAGTATACATAGTCCATAGAAGACTCTTACCGATTTTATATTTATAAGATCCCCGCTAATGTCGAAAGGTTGGGTAATGCGCGAGTTCTTTTAGCTCAAGTGGCCTCGGCGGAAGCAACCCAGGTTATGCTACTGTGCTTTATGATCTTAAGAGTACGTTGCTTCACTTATCATTATATCAGAATATGAAAAATATCAATATTACGATTGCATTTCATGGGTTTTAATTCTTTTGTGCGGAACCTTAACTCTTTTTCTAAAATCAAAGTAGCCTAAGTTACTCCTTATAACATCAGCTATCTACCAGTGAAAGTCCTATCAAAATCGGTTCAGTCGTTTTGGAGATTAGCCGGAACAAACAGGTAGACAGACAGACAGAAAGACATACAGACAGAAAGACAGACAGACAAAAATTTTTAAAAATTGTGTGTTTGCTATAAGTAAAAAGCTGTTATTTTGACATTACAAACAGACACTTCAAATTTATTTTGAAAGTACAGTAGAACTCCGATTATCCGAAGCCGATTAATCGAATCGCCAATTATCCGAATCGGTCCTAAGTGTAAGATAAAAAAGTAAAACCAAGTACTGTAAGCAACGCCGTCTTAGGCCATACCGGGGCCCTTGGGCACACAAGAATTTGGGGCCCTGTTGGAAAGTAAAAAAAGTGAATGACAAAAACATTTTTCTGCTATATGTTCTTATATTTATAATAGTTAATTGGTATTAATTACTTAAGTAATTAATACCAATTAACTGTTTGAATTGGTTACCATTACGACAGTGGTTTCTTTCGGGATGTCTGTTGTGAAAATCTGCTATTATATCTTCAAAGTCTATTTTTTGAAGGATATCAATTTATATATATATATACCAAATAATTGACCAATTTGTTAGTCGTTCTTGTAACATAATTGTTCATATTTAATTTTTTATTATATTTAGGTGTGAATTTGAGCGCTCTCCACTACAATTGGTAACTATTAAGCAAAGGAACTGTTTCTTCTAATTTATCAGCCTTTATTAGTTTATGAAAAACTAAGCTTTACATATTCAAATCCACAGATTCCTTTGCTATGTTCTTTAAATACTGCCCTAAATAAAAACATTTTGATTTGAGCTCTTCATGATAAAATTCTTCAAATTCAATGTATTTTTGTCAACTCATCGGAATCGATTGTTATTAATTGATAAAGAAAACTAAAACGATTGTAAATTTAATGTATCGTTTACAAGGAATAAACGTATCTACACGAAATTTTTCTTTGCCTTTTAACTGTACAGTCTCAGACAATCCTTGAAAAAAGTAACACGTGTGCTGCGAATTCTTTTTCTTTCAGACTTATCTTTCAGTTAGTATTTGGATTTTTTCTTCGATCGATTCGTACTGATTGAAATTATTATCCGTTAAAAGTATAGTATTCAATTTCGCCATTTTTTTTGCTAGGCTTTGGCCTTTGTTTCTTGTTTCTCTTGGTTGATTGATGTCAATTGCATTGCAAAGCTTCAGAAAAAAAAATCATGGCTTTCATAAAAGCTTAAAATGATATCTGCTATACATTCTGCACATTGTTTATCCATAGGCAAAAACTGTAAAAATGTCTCAATAGGCTCCCCGTCTTTTACGTATCTAACGATGAAGGTTAGTTGATAATTTTTTTTAAAACTTGCTGTCCCATTGAATTAATAAACTCATTACAAATATTTGCAGACAAATATGATGTAGGTTCTTCCTTTTCCACGATTTCCGCAGTTTCGTATATGATCAGCAAGAAAATGATCAAATTCACTAATCAATTCTAGGCATCCTAAATAATCCCCGTTGTTTTGAAACCCCAATATCTCATTATCACCACGAAAAGCAAGATCTCTAGAAGCTAAAAATTTCACTAAAGCAACAATTCTTCTAAGTACATTCTTCCAATAATTGACTTCTGCATTATGTTGAGACAGTAACTAACTGTCAACTCCTCCAGTATTTTTGCTACTTGCGACATACTTCATCATTAGTTGCCTGTGCTGTAAACTGTTTTCATGCTCAATTAACAAGTTACTTATATACTTCCAATCTTTATATACATTCGGAGAACTCAAATTATGCCCAGTACCAGTAGTAGCGTTAAATAGACGGCAGGAATAGCAGTACACAGATTTCTTTGAAGGCGAATAAAGGAGCCATTTTCGTTCTAAAGACTCACTCTTAAATATCTAGTTTTTTTTACCGCTTGAATCTGAAAAAGTTGCAGAAGTTTCGGAGAAGTCACGGTTTTATTTTGGAAAAATAATGGCCCTTTTCGAGTCGAAATATCGCGTAATTCTTCTGCTTTACCAGGATCAGGAGATACATTTTCCAAACATGTAGTTATTAACTCACAGTAACGCGTATGACACTTTTCCAGTTGATATTCAGAAGTATTTCGATCTTGAGGTGATGACGGTGAAGAATTAGTCAGCCTATTTGTTTCTTCAACCGTAAAAAATGATGTGAGCTTAGGTAGTTTTTTGGTTATTTCTTTTTGAGCTACAACCTTACTTTTTTAGAAACACGTAAATATGTTATTTTCGAATTAATAAAATTAATAAATAAACGAATACGTTAACACTTCTATTATCTTAAATAATTTCTATGAAACAAAACAAAATCACACCACAAACTTCACCGTAGAAGTTTGACTTTTCGGGAAATCCCCCAACCAAACACAATATCGACTTTTATGTAATGCATTGTATAGACTCTGCAATGAAATCGAATTTGCAATATAGGTACTTTTTAGATATTTTTTATAATTATTAAAATGTTGACTGTTTAGTAAAAGATTAAAAAAACTGTTCTATGTCCGATTAAAATCGCTAAGCTACTACCTATATTCATGTCTTTTCCTATTATCAATTTAACCAACAACATTTATTTAACTGTAATTATATAAATACATAGATTGCCGAAAATTAAAAAAAATCCAGGCTATGAGTAAAGCGATTGTATAGCTCGAAAAAAAAACGTTTAGATAACGGCGGAACGCGGAACTACATATTTTCTACCTAAGAAATCTGTCAATGCCACTTTTCTGTTAAACTCGGCAATGTGTGGCTTGTCACTGCTCAGTGTTTCCAGATAGTCACTACAAACGCCCTCATTTACTCTTTTTATATTTTCCTAAAATAGAAAAAAGATTGTATAGTGTAAGCGAATATTTCGGCCATTTGGGGGCCCCCGTGACGTTGGGGCTCTGGGCACGGGCCCCCTGTGCCCTTATGGTAAAGACGGTACTGACTGTAAGTAATGTTGCTTACTTACAGTACTTGGATAATTGATATTAAAAATAACAGTGAAAAAATTTTAAGTTTTGTTACTGCGTTGGAAACTGGTGATGGATGTTCGTCGCGAAAAGTAATGAAAAAGGCAAAGGATGAACTGCTTTCGAATGCTGCTTTTACGTGGTTCCTGCAGCAACGATCTATTGGACAACCGATTTCAGGATCAATTTTATGTAAAAGGTCGCGAATATTCAGTGAAAAAATGGGTAAAGCTGGTTCTACACTTCATAAAACTTTATAAAGTGTAAAACCATTTATAAACTTAATAAAGTTTATTCTATGTGTGACAGTTCGTTTTTCTTTATTATAAACCAGTCTATGTCTGATTATCCGAATTTTCGATTATCCGAATCGACCCCGGTCGTTATTATAATAGATATATTATATATAGAGTTATAAGTAGTTATAAGTATTTGTATAGAGTTGTATAGATTAACTCGGGGAGGAGGGGGAATACTCCAAGTTTTTCTCGAAATACTAACCTCACATGCACCCAGACCAAGTGATCCAGAAAATTGTTCATAAGACGCTGAACTTAAATTTTGTAGATTTGTGATGAGGAATGACATTGAAACTACAAGATTTGTTTACCAGTTGGCGCTTACTTGGAGTACCTACGTGGTCAAAAGCTAAAAGTATTTGTCTGAAATATATAACCATTCACATGCATTGTCTTTTAGTACATACAAATTATGAAATGCTCTATTTTCATCAGCAATTATTTATTTAGTGAAAAGATTTCTGTTGGACTAAGGTGATAAGATATAAATATTAATATTTGTAATGCGTAGCACATCAAGACTCATTGATTTATCAATCGTTAAGAGGAAAGCTACAATATGAAATTTGGCCAATATTTTTGTTTTATAATTTAGGCATAATATGTACTACTAAAATATTACAAGGGTCGCCATCACAATGTTTACGTGAAATATTAAAAATCAGCACGTATCTACATTTTCGGATTCAAATAAAGAAATCCACGGACAAGAAATCAAGTCTTTACAATAGTTAAATATATAGGTGTACTAGTTTATATTTTTTTTCATGTATATATAATATATACATATATTTTACGTGTTAGAGCCATGCTGCAACTATATTAATAGTATAGTTGTAGCACGAATGGGTTGGCTCGACCCGGGAAGGACCACGCCCTCATAGAATACCAGCGTAAAATAGCAGCTTAACACTGCTGTGTTTCGTATGGTGAATGTAGAGAACCGGAGACCCTTTTTTCTGGAAAAGAGGCATTCCATCTTAGTCCTCACCGGTAACAACGCATCTGCATTTTGATTATTTATTGAGGATAGATGTGGATGTCTATGGGTCACAGCAACCACTTACCTCAGGTGAACTGTGTGCTCGTTTGTCACTCTATCTTATAAAAAAACTGAAGTGTTTGTTTGTAATGTCAAAATTACAGTAATTGCATATGAAAGTATACACGGTACTTATAAAAAAAATTGTCTAACTAAATCACACATTAGCACATCACATAATGTCAAATCATCCAAAATAGCATGGAAAAGTGACTCTCTTTGTGTTTGCGAGTATAAGGCAAATATAATTTTTCACACGTGGTAGAGCCATGCTATAGCTATATTAATAATATAGTTGTAGCACGAATAGGTCGGCTCGACCGGAGAAGGACCACGCTCTAACAGAATACCAGCGTAAAATAGCAGCTTAATGCTGCTGTGTTTCGTATGGTGAGTGTAGAGAACCGGTGATCCATTTTACTGGAAAAGAGGCATTCCATCTTAGTCCTCACCGGTAACAACGCATCTGCATTTTGATTATTTATTGAGGATAGATGTGGATGTCTATGGGTCACAGCAACCACTTACCTCAGGTGAACTGTGTGCTCGTTTGTCACTCTATCTTATAAAAAAACTGAAGTGTTTGTTTGTAATGTCAAAATTACAGTAATTGCATATGAAAGTATACACGGTACTTATAAAAAAAATTGTCTAACTAAATCACACATTAGCACATCACATAATGTCAAATCATCCAAAATAGCATGGAAAAGTGACTCTCTTTGTGTTTGCGAGTATAAGGCAAATATAATTTTTCACACGTGGTAGAGCCATGCTATAGCTATATTAATAATATAGTTGTAGCACGAATAGGTCGGCTCGACCGGAGAAGGACCACGCTCTAACAGAATACCAGCGTAAAATAGCAGCTTAATGCTGCTGTGTTTCGTATGGTGAGTGTAGAGAACCGGTGATCCATTTTACTGGAAAAGAGGCATTCCATCTTAGTCCTCACAGCTGATAACGCATCTGCATTGTAATTCGCAAACTAAAATAGATGTAGATGTCTATGGGCCACAGCAACCACTTACCATCGTGTTGACTGTGCTCGTTTGTCACCCTTATTCTATAAAAAAAAATATTAAAATATACATATATTATTTGAAGGAATCAATGGAACGCATTTTTAACATAGAGTTATTATATTGTTAGGTATAAAAAGATTCCAATGGCGTCAATGTTATGAAATGTTCACCTTGAGTTTGTGCAACGCGACCGCACCGACATATTGTTTTTGTTAATTCGATCCCACGACGAGCTTCTTTACCCACCGTGACCGTGTGACGATCATTGTTGTTTGCAAGTTGCAACTAAGTATTCAATATTTATTTTAATTATATATTGAACCTTACTCAATGTAATAGTACAGAAGTAATAGGAACAAAAAGCGGACTTAAATTTAAAAGAATTCTCTGCAAATCAAAAAGTTATAGTACGTAGGTACGTAGTTAGTGCCGTTTGCCGGTTTGGTGGTGGTATAAGAATATCCACTACCCCATAGCATCCCGTGGGTGTCGTAAGAGGCAACAGAGGGAAATTAAACAGGAGCTGGCAGCATCATCATCCCGATAACAACTCAAAATAATAACAAATCCTTCTAATGGTTGCAACCGTGGCAAATAGCCCTCCTGTTCCCACAGGAATCTCAATCTATGCGGAAGGCTTATGTTCAGCTGTGGATTTCTGGTGGGCTATAATGATGATGATGACGATGATAATGATGATTTAGTAAATACTTATATCATACGTATAATAACAATAACTTATTAAATAATTATTAGCTGTGTTGTGTCACCATAATATAAATAATTCATCAAATACATAATTCATTCATCATTCATTCATCACATTTAAAACACCCAAAATTGCAACAGTAATCGTTAGTTTTAATTCAGAACAAATTTGAGCTTTCATTAAAAGTGTTGGTGACCCTAAATTGTTGAGTCCTTAATCGAATATCAGTCAAAGTTGACGTTGAAATAATATTATAATTATTTTTCTTTTCTGGAACTATTTTGCCTATCCCCGTTGTATCCGATTCTACTTCAGTTATCTCTTTCTGAATTCAAGTTAAGAAAGAATCCATGTGCGCGTATATTTGCGCTACTGAAATATTACCTTACCTACATAGTTGACAGTTCCGATGATAATCGACAGTACTTTCCTAGGCATAAACAGCCAGTTGGATAAACATGCGTGTTTATAACTAGGTTAAAAAATATATGATTATTACGTTTGCATAAGAAATAATAAATTGCTCTTTATGAACTTTTTAACAAAATTATATATTTCAGCACCCTGAACATTACTTTTTTGTGTGGCTAAGTAAGTAATTAAAAACTATTGGACCATAATAATAGGTCGGGGAAAAGTTACTTCGTATTTTATTTGTATAAAACTGAAGAAAAATCTCATTGATTGTACTGTTTGTATCTAGCTAGTTTTTATATTAATACATATAGGACATTAAGAAGAAAAAAAACTAAAAAAACATGCGTGAGTTTCGTGGAACACTCGGTTGGAACGAAGTTCCTTTCGTAGTATATTATTATTGATAAACGTATTATATTATTGATTAACAAATACAAATAAATGAATTACTAGCGTCTACTAAAATGAAGCGTAATTTAAAATAAAAAATAATATTTCTTTCATGGCAAGGTAAAAAAAAGTGCATGGGAGATGGATATTATTCCATTTCGCTTCCTTATAGCCGCCAAGAACACCACGTCAGAACAGGTCGTGACGGAAAAATCTTACACTTTTCTCGCCTAGCCCCCAACCGCCAAATTCGTACCGTCCGATAAGGAACTTCGTTCCAAAAGTAAAAAAACACTTTACCGCCATTTTTCAATTGTTTTTCTGTCCGCCAAAATGAGTGAATCCAAAGGAGAAATTCGGTACATTCTGAAATTTTATTACTAAAAAGGGAAAAATACGACTCAAGCCGCGAAAAAAAATTGACGTTTATGGGCAAGAGTAGCACAAAGTTAGTTCAACCGTTTTCAGGCCGGGAATTTTGATGTCAAAGATGCAGCTCGCTCTGGTCGCCCTCATACGGATAAAGACAATGCTATTTTTGAAAAAGTGGAGAAATATCGGCGTGTTAGTAATTACAACAAAGAATGGAATTGTGGATAGAGCACAAAATAATTTAGACCCATTGGAAAAAGATTGGCTATACAAAAAAGCTCGGTATTTGGATACCTACCACACGAGCTCACTAAAAGAAACCATAATGAATCGTGTACTTATTTGTAATAATCTATTGAAACGTAATGAAACCGACCCATTTTTGAAAAGATTGATCAGTGGTGATGAAAAGTAGATCACCTACGACAAGAATGTGCGAAAAAGGTCATGGTCAAAGAGTAGTAAGCTCTACAGACTGTAGCGAAACCCGGATTAACACGCAATAAGGTGATGCTGTATGTATGGTGGGATATGTGTGGGAAGGGCATCGTTTATTATGAGCTTTTACCGTCAGGCAAAACCATTGATTCGGATCTCTACTGCCAACAACTAATGAGAATCATGCAAGAGAAAAAATTAAGAAAAAACAGTCGGAATTTATCAACAGAAAAGGAGTAATCTTTCATCATGATAACACCAGACCACACACATCTTTGGCCACTCAGCAAAAATTGAGAGAATTTGTTTTTGAAGTTTTAATGCATCTACCATATAGTCCTAACCTTACACCCTCAGATTTTCACCTGTTTCGGTCTCTTCAGAATTCTTTGGGTAGTGTTAGGTTAACATCAAGAAAGGACTGTCAAAACTACTTCTCGCATTTTTTTAATCAAAAATCCCTAGATTTCTACAGCAACGGGATTACACGATAACGATTGACCTACAAGATGGCAACAAGTAATGGAACAAAATGGCACATATACATCTATTATAATTCAACTAGCTTTTCCCCGTGATTTCGCCCGCGTGTAATTTAGGTTTTTAATATTTTGCGCGGAACCCTAATTCTTTTCACCTGTCTGCCATTGAAAGTTTCATCAAAATCGGTCCATCCGTTTCGGAGATTAACTGAAACAAACAGACGGACAAAAATTTTAAAAATTGTGTTTTTGTTATAAGTACCATATATACTTTCATATGAATTTAGTGAAAAGCTGTTATTTTGACGTTACAAACATACCCTCCAATTTTATTTATTTGTATAGATGATTATTATATTGAGATTAAACTTTAAAAAAATCTCTTGAATTTGTTAAAATACGAAAAAACTTTTTCTCCGACCTTATATTATTTAAATAGGCTTCGACCACCTAATAACATAGGGAAGCTGGTAGGTACCTACTAGTTATAATACACGGCTATAAATTTTTAATTTTCTTTTTCATCAACGAAAACATTTTTAAAGCAATGTTTTATTTAAAAAAAGTTTTTCTTCATTGTACGAATAAATTATCAGTAAATCTATTATTAACATCACTGTTTTAAATACCTACAACATGCATTTTATTATTTCTCAACACTCGCATTGGTCTAATATTATAGCAAGCACAGCATTTCTAACTGTAACATCATTGGGTCGAGCTATACCTACGTATAAAGAAAACAAATATCCAATTGTCGTCATCTTACGCAAGACGCAACATTGAGGACGACGAGGCCGCTGCACCGGAAGGCAAGCAGAATGACGTGACAAAAATGTGATATCAAGAAATAATGTTTTAATTTGTATTAAAAGCAGTAACACAAATTTATGTCAAAGAATTATGAACTAAGACGAAATTATTTATTGAAAAATACAGGGTTGCAGGTCATACGAGCTGTGTTTCGTATGCTGGGTGTAGAGAACCGGAGCCCCTTTTTACTGGAAACGAGTCATTTCATCTTAGTCCTCAGGGGTGACAACGCATCTGCAATTTGATTCTTAATCGACGATAAATGTAGATGTCTACGGGCCACAGCACCCACTTACCATCAAGTGGGCTGTGTGCTTGTTTGTCACTTTTATTCTATAAAAAAGCCTTGTCAGGAAGTCTTAGTTCGGCAGAGTATGCAGTAAAACATAATAGGGCTCTTAAGAGGTGTGGATACAACAAAATTGATTTATTTCAGCTATTATCACAGTGTTATGTCTTATATATTATTATTGTGGGGATGAGCAACTGGTATTGAATATATATTCATGCTACAAAAGAGAACTATACGTACTATTTACAATATTAGACCAAGAGACTCACTCACAAACCTTTTTAAAGAAATAAACATCATAACTGTTGCATCAAAATTCATTTTGAAAAATATTATTTATGTAAAAGATAATTTTAATACCTGTGATAAAATTAGTGATGTCCATAATGTCAACACACGCAATAAATGTAAACTAGCCGTTCTAAAGTACAGACTCCATAAAACTAGCCGTTCGTTTTTGGAATGGATGTATAACTATTTGTAACAAGATTCTTTGTAATATTACCGACTTGTATTAGTACAAGGTGCATGTAAAAGGCATTCTTATGGGAAAAGAAAGACCAGACGACAACTGTTCAGTGATATCACAGTGATCGCGAGGTTTAAAAACAGGTAGCGATCACCGAATGTTTAGATACACACTGAAACTAAACGTTAAGTTGTACAGGTCTCGTCTAATGAAGGCAATGCTCCGTCCCCTTCGTGCCCTTATCCAAAGTCCCAAAACTTTTCAGCTCGAGTTACAAAACCATTTTCAGTGCCTAGAAGACTGCAATGAAGTGGACGATATGAACAATAAGCTAGTGGAAACTGTCCATGCGGTTGGAGCTAAGTTCTGCAAGACCCGCCGCAGAAAAACACAAAAACTCTCCGATCACACTCTTAATCTTATGGTTGTTAAACAGGAAATGAAGCTGCAATCTTCAACAGATTTGACAGCATACAGGCAACTGAACAGACAGATCTCTTAATGCATGCGGCGGGAATTGTGCAACTTCAATACTGCTTATATTGAAGAAGCAATCGAGCGGAACCAAGGCTCCAAAGTATTTTCCAGAGATCTGTCAGCCAGAAAGAGCCAACTGTCAAAGCTGAAGACCGTGGCACATCGTTTCCGGGACACCTGAGATTTTAAATGAAATTGAGAGGTTCTATGGGCAGCTGAACACGTCATCGTTGGAGCCACACTAAAGTGTGAGTAACGATTCAAGAGTGAGTCTTATCCGACATTATTCCGATGATATCCCGGATGTCAGTCTCGGCGAGATTAGAATGGCTCTCCAGCACCTTAAAAACAGCAAGGCTCCAGGTGAGGATGGAATTTCAGCTGAGCTTCTGAAAGCGGGTGGAAAACCGGTACTTTAAGTCCTTCAGAAGCTCTTTAATTCCATTATCCATGGTGAGACTACTCCGGAGGCGTTCTTCAATAAAGGCGACAACACTCTCTTGAAGAACTACAGACGAATTTCCCTTCTGAACCGCGTCTACGTGCTGTTTTTAAGAGTCATTACGAAACGTTTCGCACGCAGACTCGACGACTTCCAGCCTCCCGAACAAGCCGATTTCCAAAGAGGCTTTAGTACCATAGTCAACATACACACACCCTTCGAAAAATTGTACAGAAGACAGAAAAGTACAAAATTGAGTGAACGAAGAGGAGTGTTGGTATCCTCCGCGACTCCGTTTATGCGGTGCTGTTGATACCGCGGAGGGAGAGGAGTTCCCCAGTCGAGTCGACCCATTTGTGCTGCAACATGATATAGCTGTAGCGTGACTCTACCACTTAAATATAAGAGTTTGAAAACTAACACAAATTATTTCTAAAATGTTTCAATAATAGTAGAGTATAATGTTATAGAGGCGTGGTCTAACAAAACGACTATAACTCCCGTCACAATTTTGATCGAAATTGAAATTGTTATTCACAATTTTGAAGTATCCTTTATCCACAAGAGCATTAAAGTAACTTTTACATATGGCCCATATCTGGTTACAGGCCTTCTCTAATTTCTGAGATGTAAGGAACTTTCGCGGTACTGCCATAATGGCAGATTTTACGTGCTTTAAATGTATTTTTTTATTTATCAGATAAACGTAAGTTGGTTTCCACATATAGTTTTCTTTTTGTGTTGAACACGTGGAAAATCTACTTTTAAAATTATTATAAACAATTTAATTAGTGCTGGCGGTAGCCGTTTTAGCTCAAATGGTTAGCGCTCGCTGTAAATTTCACAATACGCGTGCAACCCAGGTCGATCCCCGCCGGCACCAATGAAATTGTTAATTGCAATTTTAAGTGCTGATTTACCACGTGATCGGCAGTGAAGGAAAACATCGTGAGGAAACCTGTATGTCTGAGAAATAAGAAAAAAATTTAAAGACATCTGAAGTTCGCCAACACGCATTGGGACAGCGCGGCGGTCATTTCCTTGCCCTAAAACCCTCTCAGAAATGAGGGGAGGCCTGTGCCCAGCAGCACGTATATAGGCTGTAAGCTTAACTTTAACCTTCAGTTAACCTGGTACCTAAATATACTTTAATTTATCTGGTGGAGTCCGAGGGACTTCAATTCAAGAAATTGTTGATAAATTTAAATTGAAACGACATTTTATATTCAAAATCATTTATTTAACTAAAAAACATTACCTTCTCTTACTTTTATATAAAACTTTGGTAATAATTATCATTTGAACATTTTAGCATTCGAAAAATAAACTACCCTTGAAATTAAATTAACAAAAATTTGCTTCAACTTCTAGCTGCTATAACAATTTGAATATAAGGAATATTAATTTTTTTACTTAGAAAATACTTAAACAATCTAATGAACTTATGAAAATAGACTAAAAAAGAATACTGTTTCATATAAAAATAAAAAACGTGCAACACTTAATCTTTAGCTGTCGCAACACAATGAGTGCAAATCTTCTTCGTACATGCCAAACATACTGGCTTCATACAGGTATGGCACAAAAATGAAGTCTTTCTTTTCAGGCGTTTAGGACATATATGGCAGTATTTTCTTTGGTTTCTAGGCAATTTGTCATCTAAAACTTGTTGTTCTTCTACAAGAGGTACCTTTGTGATGTCAGATATCAACTCGCGTAGCTGACGAGGAAGTCTTTCGTTGTATTGCCGTGATTTCAAATTCATGTCATTTAGTTGCTCAGCCAATCCTTTTATGTAATTTAGACGTGCCATTTTGCTGATACCTGCTTGGCTTTTGTGAATAACATAGCTGTTCCACGCACTCATGTCCAATATGCGGAAAAAAACTGCCATTGGCCAACGTCGCGTACGTCGACTGCATGAATATACAGAGCATTTTGGTCCACCGAATCTACGCCACTTTTTGTGTTATTATAATATTCAATAATTTCAGGTTTTAGAGTTTCTGGATTAATTTTAGAATCGTGATGCATCGTAGAGTACAATAATACTGCTTTGTTTTTTTTAGGCACAAAACTGACTAAAGTGCAATCTTTCGTAAATCCAAACAGTGAACTATTCAGCTCTTTGTTCTTCGCAGGTAAAAACTCTTTTGGAATGACAGCTTTGTTTTTTTTCAAAGTACCTACTGTAGTCAATCCTTTATTTTTAAGTTCTTGTGAAAGTTCTATTGACGAATACCAATTGTCTGTTGTTATATTTCTGTTGGTGTTAAATATTGGCTTACACAGTCTAAGTACTGCTTGAGTTGGAACAGGCTTTTTCTTATCTTCTTCTGATAATGTGTAAGAGTCAGATCCTTTTCCTGTATATATGTAAGTGTTATATACGTAGAATGTTGCAGAATCAGCTAGACATTGTACCTTCACTCCATATTTGGCTGGCTTACTGGGGATTTACATTTTAAACCTACACCCTCCACGAAAAGCCAGCAGCATCTCGTCAACAGTAACATTAGCACCTGGGACATACCTTGCTTGTGAGTTTTTATTGAACATTTCAAGAAATGCAGTAACAGCACAGCCTGGATCGATTATTTTTCGAGCTTCTCTATCAGTGAAATTGTCAAATCTGAGAACTAGAAGTAGTATAAGGAAACGTTTTTTAGACATAGAAACCCGAAATATAGGTCTCCCGGTTCCATCAGTTGCAAGCAACGACAATACTTTTTCATTATTGTACTTAAATGCTGCACTATATAGTAGCAGAGAGAGAAAACCTTTCAGTTCTATTTGGCTCGTCTCCTTGAAAGCGTATTGCTCCTTTGGTGAAATGGTCTCACGAACTATTTCCAATTTTTTATTAGTTTATTTATCGTCACGCACAATCCCTGACGGGGTAGCCAGAGAGAACAGATCGCCAAGTGTCACGATCCTTACATACCTCTTTCGCTTCTTTCAGATTCATTATCTTCTTCATACATGCACGTCTAGGTATCCGAGTACTCTTGACCCTCCCCTCTTCGAGCAATTTGCTCACATGGTCTTCGAAAGTTAGTCTCGGTCTACCTCGACACCTTTTAATATTAACTTTCGCGCTATATATTTTCTTCACCATTCGGTCTTCACTCATTCTCTCAACGTGCCCAAACCATCGAAGCACGCCCTTATCAATTTTTGTGATAAGGTCATATTTCAAACCTGCCATATTGCGAATCTCTTCGTTTCGCTTTCGGTCAGCCATGGTGACGCCGCACATTTTACGAAGAGATCGCATCTCCACTGCATTCAACTTGCTTTTATGCTTCTTCTGGCATACCCAGGTTTCGCTGCCATATAACAAAGTCGGTACCAACACTGCGTTATGTATTGCAAGGCGTGCACTCTTCACTACGCCTTGCCTTTTGACTAACGCAGTCAGGGCACCATTGACTTTGTTCCCGGCAGCGACACGCCTGTCCACATCTAAATCACATCTTCCATCCCGGCTAAAAGCACTCCCCAAGTATACAATTTCATTTACCTGTTCTAGACATTCCTGATTTACCCATATTTCACACTTCGTTCTCTCTTCTTTTTTATTAGTCCACTCTAAAATCGTTTCTATCATTTGATTATCAAAAATAAGCTGAAATGCATCCAAAGGAGAAATCGGACCATTCTCTGTAACTAAATCATTTTGGTTTGAAGGTAAACGAAGAATATTGTGAGACTGTGTGCGGATGTTTCTTGACGGGGGTTCGCTTGACCATTTGAATCAGTTTTTTCCGTAAAAATATTTAGCGCTCTCACCTGAGGTCAACACATCTTCATCATCTGAGTCAACTGAACACTCTGAGTCCGAGTCGTGATCAGAAGGTATACAGTCATCTTCAGAGTCGGATAATAGTTCTTCAGGTATCACAGCTCGAGATGGTCAAGTGATTGAGATTCATCGTCGGTACAATCTTCGTCATTTAGCCAGTCGAGTAGAATAGATTCAGCATTTGGTTGATCTACGCTAACTACTTGTCTATTCGAAGCCATTTTCCAGTCTAAAACAAAAAAAAACAAAAAAACAAAAATAATAATAAGTGATATTGAAAAAAAAGTTACACAAATGCCCTGGTGGAGTCCGGCGGACTCTACTAGCTTAAAAACTTACCGATGGATGAAGCGCAGACGCACGTCCTCTCTCCCCTGCGCGTCGCACGCTAGACGCTACTGTATGAACATGAAGGTACTGTGACGCACAAGCCTTTGAGTGCCAAAACAAAGAAATCACAACACTTTGAAAATCGCGTGGAGTCCCTGGGACCTAACAGATCAATTAAGGGTTAACTGGCGGGATTAAACTCCCGATTAATAACGAATATTATGCCGTCACTACTGAACTATCACAACTTCTAATCGCTTTTCTAGACCATCACAATTCTAAAATGTTTACAAAAACGGTATATTTTTAATAAACTACCAAATAAAACTAGACATTTAATCGTATAACCTCTAATATCTGAGAGCGTTTTCTTCACATGACGTAATGCAAATATCGTACATGACATGATTACCAGCTGCATCAGTCCGTGGTAATTGGTGTTGGAATTTTCAAATGGATCGACCGCTAGTGGACATTAGTTAACTGGCTCTTCCATTAATGGTTGCGATTTACACAAACATATAAGCCATGCCTAAGGCATCAGCCGAACGAGTACGGTGGAACGTGTAGCGAAGCGGTGTGCTCTGCATACATTTGAAGCGTCCGGCACTCAGGAGCTATATTGTGGCTGCAGCAAGAATGAGTTAGCTAGACCGAGGTGGAATCACGCTCTCACAAATTATTAGCATGATACACCAGAATAATGCTTTGTTTTGTATGGTGAGTACCGAACCGGAGATTCATTTTACTGGTAACGAAGCATTCCTTATTAGACCTCAGGGACGACAATGCATTTTGATTTTGATTCTTAATCTATGGGCCGCATTATCCACTTACCATCGGGTGAGCTGTGTGCTCGCTTGTGACCTTCATTATTTAATAAAACCCTTTATTAGGACACACAACAAACCTAACATATTTTGCATTAATTTATTGAACTCTATTATTAAGATTTTATTTTAATAGTTAACATAAATAAAATAGTTAAGTTTTTTATAGGATTACGGTGATAAACAAGCAAACAGTCCACCTATCTTCGATTACGAATCAAAATGCAAATGCCTTGCCACCCGTGAGGTTCTTTTTCTTTTTTTTTATAGGATAAGGTTGACAAACGAGCACACAGTCTACCTGATGGTAAGTGGTTGCTGCGGCCCATAGACATCTACATCTATCCTCGTTTGCGAATCAAAATTCAGATGCGTTGTCACCCGTGAGGACTAAGATGGAATGCCTCATTTCCAGTAAAAAGGGCCTCCGGCCACCTGCACTCACCAAGCGAAACGCAGAGATAAACCTCTACTTTACGCTGGTATTCTGTGAGGTCGTGGTACCACCCCGGTTCGAGCCGGCCCATCCGTACGAGAGCAAAAGCTGCCGCGTGGCTCTACCACTGTTAAAAATGTCTATTTTCCAGTAAAAAGAGTCTCCGGTTCTCTACACTTACTATACAAAACACAGCACTATTAAGCTACTATTTTACGCTGGTATTCTTTGAGAGCGCGGTCCTATCTCGGTCGAGCCGATCCATCCGTGTTACGACTATACTACTACTAATATAGCTTTAACATGGCTCTACCACGTAAAAAACACTCAAAAGACACGTGTCACGTGACGTTACAGTGACTGTTAACAGAAACGTTAAAGTTAAAGTTAGAATAAAGTCACATGTATAATAGGCAAAGACAACAATTACTACAAATTCATACATTTCGTGTTTTTATGTAACTAACGACACCTCTATGGCCAAAAAAAAAATTTAAACTTTTATTACATGTATGCAGGCAAATACACATATTATAATATGTACCTATATTCAAAAATTTCAACAACAATGTAATGTTATCAATGTCTCCAGCTAGTCACGCCTTCCAAGTAGTAAAGGCAACTAACAGGATGTCGCCTGCAATATGATACTCCTGTAAAACATTGTTTTGTCTGACTGCCTAGCTACATACTACATAACATTTTGTTATACTTGGACAGTATAAAGTCAGTCACATAATATCATTACGTAATTTTATTGCTACGACTGACATTAAAAGTTGTAAAAGGACTACTTATTCAACAAATATAAATCGAAGTATCTAGTGAGTTTAAAGTTATAATAATTCTATTGCATGGTATATACATTTTCAAATCTTTTACGTAAAGATTCATGCATAATTATTAAATTATTTTTTTCTAATCATTGGGGAAGAACTGCCCTAAAACTTTCTTAATATTCTCTATGCCGATATCTCTCCGCGGATATGCATTAAAATAAACACGGTTAACACAAGGTTAATATTTACGTCTATGTAACTCCTATATTATACCAATTTATTTTTGGAATAACTACGCTAAAACTTGTTATCTAGCAACAAGAAAAGCGTCTACCTGATGATAAGTAAATGATGTGGCCTACGAAGGACACTCAATAAGTTTTAAGATATACAAAAAGTATTCTAGATACTATTAATATTTATTTTAAGTCTTTTCAAAAGATTCTCCATTATACTCTATACAAAGTTTCATTCGCCTAAACCAACTCTGAAAACACTTTTGCCAGTCTTGATCTTACAGGTCGGAAATCGCTTCTTCGTAGGCAGCCACGGCTTCTTCGGCGTTTGAAAAAACTTGCCTTTTATTTTTTCTTTGACTCTTGGAAACAAAAAGAGCTAAACAGTGCTGTAGGGTGGGTGACTTAGAGTTTCAACACCACATTCTCCTCAATAAATGATTTTGTTCTAAGGGAGGTATTTGAAGAGGTGATATCGTGACGCAGCATGATTCCCCGAAGCCCGGTCTTTGGTCTTCTCTCCCGCACAGCTTGACAAGCTTTGGGTAATGCAACTGTAGTATACCACTCAGAGTTGACTGACCTATAATTTTCCAGCATTGACGTCGACAAATGTCCGCTCCACGAAAAAAAACTAGCCACCATTTTTTTGCCAACGTTGCGAGGTCTTTGCAGTTTTGTCGGTAACTGTCCTTCTGACTAGACCCATACACGCGATGATGTCATCAGTAACGATTTCTGAAACACGCCTAGATGTCCCGTTTTCAAAACGTAGACGCATCACATGGCACCAATCCACACGAGTCTTTTTTTCGCTTTCGGAGAGCAACCGAGAGATCCATCGACAACAAAACTTTCTCACTCCAAGATGTTGATGTAGGATGGTATGAATGCTCCCCGAACTAATGCCTACAATCTTTTCGATGTCCGTATATGTGATTCGTGGGTCTTCTAACACCAACACTTCAGTGGTCCATACATTTTCTGCCGTTTCTGCTGTTTGCGGGGCCCCGGTTCTTTGGGCAATTTTAAGATTAATTTTACCCCTTTTGAATTAAGTAAACTAACTAAAAATGGTTGCGCGTGATGGAGCTGAGTCTCCTAATGCTGATTGTAACCGTTGTAAACTTAATTGTTTGGTTAAACTAAATTTAAAATATTAATATATCATAGCGCGCAAATGTTCCATCCATCGTTTTAAATAAGAAGCGCAGGAAGCGTTGCAGGAAAATTAATAGAACTTTGTTTTTTTTTAATATTGAGCAATCGATTTATGGAGTTGCATTTTTAAATAAATTTGCTTGTTAGAAACATATAACACGGGTGCGTTCCATTTTTAGGGTTCCGTAGCCAAATGGCAAAAAACGTAACCCTTATGGATTCGTCATGTCTGTCTGTCTGTCCGTCCGTATGTCATAGCCATTTTTCCGATACTATAAGGACTATGCTGTTGGAACTTGGTGAGTAGATGTATTCTGTGAACCGCATTAAGATTTTCACACAAAAATAGGAAAAAAAAACAATAAATTTTGGGGGTTCCCCATACTTAGAACTGAAACTCAAAATTTTTTTTCATCAAACCCATACGTGTGAAGTATCTATGGATAGGTCTTCAAAAATGATATTGAGGTTTCTTATTTCATTCATTCATTTTTTTCTAAACCGAATAGTTTGCGCGAGAGACACTTCCAAAGTGGTAAAATATGTGTACCTGTTCGTGACGCAGCAATAAGACACTGCAGCACGGCTCTACCAAGTACAAGAGTAAGAGTTTCTCGAGTGGCAGCCTTATACCGACAAGAGCAATGTAGAGCAGCACCTCACTGGATGGAGTGACGAAGCGATAAAACATGCTATATATATATATGTACCACAGAATAGAATAGAATATTTTTTATTCAATATTGATTATTACATAATTCTTATTGAAAGTACTTTTTTATTTCCCACCACATGTTACATTATCTGGAGAATAAGAGGATTGTGAAAGACCTCCCTTCACCGATGCTCGTGTCAGTTAGAGGTAATAAAACCACATACAATTTGCAAATTATTTTTTTTAATGTTCAAGTTTTTTGAAAAAAATTTATTTCTTTACGTTTGAATACTGACTGATAACGCACTTAAAGGGAACCACAGGGTTTTTGTTACATTGGATATATATATATATATATATATATATATATATATATATATATATATATATATATATATATATATATATATACAGTCAGGTCATAAGTATTGTCACACAGTAAAAACTTTTCTTTTAGAATGCTGGCCACAAAAAAGTTTATTGTATTCGAATTTCGAATTGTTCATGAAAATAAAACTGTATATTTTTTAGAATTTTACTCATTTTTAAATATGGAGTGGACGCTTAAAGAAGACCGTGTTGCAGTTATTGCGTTGCATCGTTGCGGTTACGCGCCAATTCAAATTTTTAACATACTGAAAAATTTGAATATAACCAAAAGATTCGTTTATCGTACCATCAAACGATACAATGAAGACTCTAGTGTAGATGACAGGTCAAGAAGTGGTCGCCCTCGGTCTGTTAGGACTCCAGCAGTGATAAAATCTGTGAAGGCAAGAATTCAAAGAAATCCCAAACGTAAGCAGAAACTGTTGGCCCTTCAGATGGGGTTATGCAGAACTACGGTGAAAAGGGTGTTAAAGTAAAGACTTAGGGCTTCGGGCATATCGAAGAAAAACAGGACATCGTTTGAATGCTCGTCCAATGGACCTGAGACTGAAGAGATGCCGCGCTTTGTTGAAGCGGTACGCGGGAAAAAAATATCGGGAAATTTTTTTTTCGGATGAAAAAATTTTTACCGTAGAAAAGAGCTACAACAAACAAAATGATAAGGTGTACGCACACAGTAGTGAAGAAGCGAGCAATCGTATTCCACGTGTCCAACGAGGCCATTTTCCATGCTCGCTCATGGTATGGTTGGGAGTTTCTTATTGGGGCTTAACAGAGGTACATTTTTGTGAGAAAGGTGTAAAAACGAATGCAGTTGTGTATCAAAATACAGTCCTAACGAACCTTGTGGAACCTGTTTCTCATACCATGTTCAATAACAGGCACTGGGTATTCCAACAAGATTCGGCGCCAGCTCATAGAGCGAAGAGCACACAAGACTGGCAGGCGGCGCGTGAAATCGTCTTCATCCAGCACGAAGACTGGCCCTCCTCCAGTCCAGATTTGAATCCGTTAGATTACAGGATATGGCAACACGTGGAGGAAAAGGCGTGCACAAAGCCTCATCCCAATTTGGAGTCACTCAAGACATCCTTGATTAAGGCAGCCGCCGATATTGACATTGACCTCGTTCGTGCTGCGATAGACGACTGGCCGCGCAGATTGAAGGCCTGTATTCAAAATCACGGAGGTCATTTTGAATAAACTTTAGTGTCATAAGAATCTATGTTTTGTTAAGTTCATTTTGGTATATAAATGGTTACATAATGAATAAACTTGTTTCAATTATTTTATATTAAACATGTGACAGAATTTATGACCTGACTAGGTATACTAGCTGGCCAGGCAAACGTTGTTCTGCCCTTTCCGACGACCATTTGCTTTCCTAAAAACAACTCCTGAGATTAGTAATAAAAAATTGAGGGTCACTTATCGGGATAAAAACTATCCTATCTCTCAAGTTGGACCAAACTGCATACAGTGTGAAAAATTTCATTGAAATCAGTTCAGTAGTTTAGGAGTTCATCGCGGACAAACAATGTGACACGTAATTTTTATATATAAAGATTACGTGTATATATATATATATTAGGTTCTTACATATGAAATTTTAGCGTTTTATCGTACTGACCACTTTGATCTGAAATATCTCTTTGGTTAAGAAGTCGAAATTCAAATTTATAAATTCATTTAGCTGGTACATTTGAATGTTGAAAACAGTCATTCATTTGTTTTTTCCTCATTATTTGTTTCTTTGGCGTCGCTTATTACCGCACAATGGAAAACATGAAATATCATTATATTTACGAGTACGAGTTCTACCGTGGCACCAGTGCTGTAGAAACAGCTCCTACGGTTAATTATGTGTACGGCACTAGTGTCGCAAAAGAAAGCACGGTACGTTTTTTGGTTTCAACGTATTCGTTCTGGAAATTTCGACCTTCAGAACCAACCCCGTGGACGGCCGGAAACCAAAGTGGAAAATGAAGAATTAAAGGCTATTGTGGAAGCGGATCCATCACAAAGCACTTCAGAGCTACAGGTTTCGGGGTGAGTGATAAAACTGTATTAATCCACTTGAAGCAAATCGGGAAAGTAAAAAAACTTGAACGATGGGTACCTCATGAATTGAATGAATCGAATTTGCAAACACGCGTCGACTGCTGTGTTACTTTGCTCCACTGACACAATAATGAAGGGATTTTAAATCGAATCATTACTTGTGATGAAACTTGGATACTGTACGATAATCGGAAGTGCTCGTCGCAATGGCTGAACCCTGTAGACCCAACCAAATCCTGCCCTAAACGAAAATTGACTCAGAAAAAGCTACTTGTGAGTATTTGGTGGACTAGCGCCGGTGTCGTTCACTACAGCTTTCTAAAATCTAGCCAAACGATTACGGCAGATATCTATTGTCGGCAACTGCAAACCATGAAAGAAGAACTAGCTGCTAAACAACGAGATTGGTCAATCGCTCTAGGCTACTGCTGCTTCACGACAACGCAAGACCACATACTGCACAACAAACAACCACTAAGTTAGATGAGCTACAATTGGAATGTCTGCGACATCCAACGTACTCCCTGGACCTTGCTCCAACAGATTACCATTTTTTTCGGAATTTGGACAATTTCTTACAAGGAAACATATTCAACTCCGATGCGGCAGTCCAAACCGCCTTCAAAGAGTTTATTGATTCTCGCCCCCATGGTTTTTTTAGTAAAGGGTTCAATGAACTACCTATAAGATGGCAAAAGTGCATAGATAACAACGGTGCATACTTTGATTAATTAAATAAAAAAAATGACTTTATATTCCTCCCGTACAAAACGCCAATTTCATATGTGAGGACCTAATATTTATATGGGAGGACTAAGTTAGTCAGTAGACTTATGATAAGCTGTAATTATGATAATTTATTTATATGGTTGCCCCTTGTGACATCTATTAGATGCGGTGGTAGGGACAAATAGTATTTTTCGTTACAATTAGCCGATTAATAAAGTACAACATATAGCAATGTCTGTTGTAGTAAGAATGTCATGAATAATTTTATCTAGAGCACAAGAACCGCCTCAGAATATTTGCCTGCAGTTCTGTAGTCCTCTCTTTTCTGAAAAAGTTTTTGGATAGGAAAGGGAAGTCAGAAGAAAAATGAATGGATGTAAGCTCACGGGCCAGTACACTTAGCAGCGAGTACAAACTATGATGTTGACTAAAATTGTTAATTGCTAGAGCAAATGACCTATGCGATTATAATCACAATGTCGTGAATTAAAAAAATTACTAAAATATCTCATGGTATCTACAGTTTTTTTAAGTCTATAGTTTGACATAACATTTCCAAGAATTTGCATCAAAGCATGAATTCTAAGAAGATTTGAATTACCTCGCTGGGTAGATGAAAGCAGAGTCGATGCTTTTGCACTGGTATTAGTGCTTCGTATCACAATCTGTAAGATTTGGTTTGTATCTGTGGATAGTTTTTCTCTCAGTCGTCAGTTGATTGTCAGATCCTCTTGCTTAAAGCAAAGGGGCGTGTAGCTTCTTCCTAAAACTGTTATCATATATTGTTAATTAATAAGTTGAATAAGATCCGAAGTAGAGTATTTAGGAAAGTCGAAGGTTACAATAAAATGCGTTTCTTTAAAGACAGACACATTGGAAAGGATAAGATGTATAGTGGGAAAAGAATATAAATGACGATCTTTCACATGAGGCATTGAAGTCAGGTGGCGCGGTAATGGCATGTGCCGGTTCGTTTGGCGACAATCGCGTTTGCGGCGATTCCCCGCGGCGCGCAGCGGCTTCACTTCGCTCGCTTGCATACGTAACAACCCGTGAACATGGAGTGCGAATCTGTTTTATTGAATATTTAAACATATATTTTAAAACTTAACTTAAAATAAAATAAAAAGACTTAATTTTTATTTATAAATGATTTAAAGAAAAATAATTAAAGAATAATCGTCAATCAAGCTGGCTTAGTACGCGAACAACCAGAGATTGTTCCCCGGTACACCAATAAAGTAGTCAGTTCTAAGTGCAATGCGGTAAAGGAAAACATCCTTAGGAAACTGTATGGAAAAATTATAATATATTTGGTGTTAAACTATATTTGGTTTACTGGGTGTTGTCGTAAATCCGTCGCTAATGCAAATCCTCCCAACAGCGTGAGAGGTCGATGTCCAGCAGTGCACTTTAACGCGCCGATGAAGTAGAAATAAACAAACAAGATATCGAAAAATAATGTCTACTATTAAAAATGTTTCCTTAAAGTGTAGCGTGTGAGTGAGGTGTGAGAGATTTTCTCACTACACGCTATATTTCTTGTGTGTCGCAAAACATTTGCAAAAGAATGGAAAGATCTCATAGCCTGATCGGCTTGTGTTATATGGCGTCAAAAACTTATACGAGAAAAAATATACGAGATAGGTGACGTTCAGCAACGTCAAAGATGTGGATATCTGGTACTTCAATCACCATTCCTTCCAACACGCGTTGCCATCACGGTCAAATTTTGCTTTAATAGTAGAAGCTTTTATCAGGCAGTAGGCTATATTGACACGGACTGTTAAATACAAAGTCTTAAAAATTAAAGTTAACACTTTCACTGTCCGGTTTCCAGACACAATAGTAAGACAATAGCAGTGCCCTATATGTAGTGCACGGGACAGCGAAAGGGTTAAGTAAGTTAAAGTACGTCTCAAAATAATGCGACGTCGAAATAAATTAAATAGGTTGCTGTATTTATTTTAGAACTTTTATATTTATTTTATGTTCAGTACTAATTACTATACAATTATATTATACAGTAAGGTTCATTAATTACTAACATATTAAAGTACTTGCTATAGGGGTTTACTAATCAGCTGTCTCGAGACGCATAGGAACGGCTCTTCAAAGGAATTCATGCCAGCTGACGCAATCTTAGAAAGGCTTAGACTTATGCTTAGATAGACTTGACTAAGTTACTCCTATTACATTAATATAACAATATTTCGACATAAATATCTTTCATATATACTGTGAATGATATCCATGTTATACAGCTGTCAGCTCTGCCTTTGATGCGGCACCGTGACGTGATAGACAACACTCGAGAGTGCACAGCCCCGCCGATAGCATAGAGGCCGCCGCCGACGGCGTAATTCACTTAATTCACGCTTAACTCGCAGCGTTCAAAAGAGCTTCCGCGAATCAATGAAGCCTCACACTTCTACAATATACATACAGGCGTTCATTTCTATTAGATACTTTGTTATTTTTAACTGCAACGTCTTGGTCATTGGCCATAAATTTACGTTTTTAATATTATTTTGATTGTTGTAAATTAGATTAAAATTTTACAAACGTTGTTTTGAAAACTAAGTGGCACTAACTGATGTCTACAATCAAAATCGTGCCAAGATATTAAACTTAAAGCTCTTCTGTAAGTAAAACACTACCACCGACTTAAACTACTACAACATAGGCATATAAACTGTTTGGAGATTTTAACGTTAATAGTAGGTGAATGGTATGATATTGTGACCGGTAACATCTACATCCTTCATTAGGTATTAAAATTTAAATTAAAATGACTCGTTACCAGTAAAGGAGGTCTCCAATTCTTTCACACTCACCATACAAAACTTAGCAGCATATTCTACGCTGGTATCCTGTGAGAGTATGGACTTTCCTAGTCAAGTCAATCCTTTCGAACTGCACCCATAAAAAGATGCAGCGTGGCTCTACCGCGTTAAATATGGTGTATTTTGTTCTATAAAATTATTTAAAATATAAGGTAAAAAGTTATAACAGAACAATAATTTTTTGCATTATTACAAATTTACAACAATATATTGGATTACTGTCTATGTTTGTCGTTTTTCAAGTATTAATTTGTCTTAGTATTACACCTAGTAAAATAATTTATTTCGACTCATATTATGATGTTTAGAATAAAAATAATAATATATACAGTATACTGTAACTAATAGATACTTTGTTATAAAACTTATCTCACTAAATATATTATAATAACTTAAGTTAAACGGAACTCATTACATTACAAACAATAATATCGCTTGACATAAAAAAAGAGAAAGCAAATCACTAACAATGAAGATATTATATTATAACTTATTGTCATATGTACCGAAAGGGCATTCAGTATTATCCAAAAATCCTGCAAATAAAATTCCAATAATATGGGAAAAGAACGACTTTTTCGGTTTGCACAAATCCTTAAAACGTCATCCAGATATCCATTACATGTCTATTAAATCTTGCGACATATATTTGTGGGGCTCAGTCAGCAGAGCTCCCCTCGCAAACAGCGCGCCGATTACGAGCTCGACCGACTGTAGTAAACGAATATAAAACACATGCGGGAAGACGAATGCAAAATTTACTCGTCAAGATTTTGCATAGGTAAACACTTAGCTCACCCCCATCGCGAGACCGCAATTTGTGACAGTGGGGCATTGAGATCGAACTTGATAATATTTTAATTCTGTGTAAATACTCAAATATATTCGTCTCCTTCACACCATTTGTTAATTTATAATAATACCTGTAGAATTTCAATTTATAATGAGCCTAGAATCCCCGAAAAGAGATTCGTTTTTGTAATGATACGATTTTATAGAGTTTCATTTGAATCGTCACTTACAGAAAATAATTTTTTATTTTTTATAAACTGTAGTGACTTCAAACAAAGAAGGCTACAAATGCGTTATCACGTCTGAAGTCTAAGATAGAATGCGCACACACACACAGCCTGTTATTGCTGGATGATTTAATTGGTTGATGGATACAGACATAGCAATTCTGTAACAACTTCAGTTGGGTCATTTGTGTGGGATACATGATATAAAAATCGTGTAACGTTCATTTCATATAATCAAAAACCTCTTCAAGTCCACTGCTGAGCAAAGGTTTGCAGATGGTATCCGCTAGCAGTCGGTCACCAGGTCCACTTTCGTTAATCAGTCGGGTGCACTGTGGATAAGTGAGATTAACATTTAAGTGAAAACGTATGTAGTTGGCATTACCCTTACACCACTTTTAGCGTTCATCAACATCATTCAATTATTACAATTTATCACAAGCCCACGACTGAACTATGACCCTAAGACTGCTACAAAACATGGACCTGTTTCTATCGACTGCGTACATTTTTACCAGGACTTCACTCCATCTAATAAGGGCCCCACTACACTTCGCTAATCGGTAACGGGCTGCCACTCGAGAACTTTTTTTCCCTGTCGGTTTTCGAATCCTCAAGCTATTCGGCTGACCCATAGCCTTTTCGTCTAACTCATCCGTAGGGCTACTGTAAATATCTTCTTTTTTTATAGGAGAGGGGGCAAACGAGCATGCGGCTCACCTGATGGTAAGTGATTACCGCTGCCCATGAACAACCGTAACACCAGGGGAATTGCAGATGTGTTGCCGGCCTTTTAAAAAGGAGTAGGCTCTTTTCTTGAAGGTCCCTAAGTCGTATCGGTCCGGAAAAATTGCTGGTGGTAAACTATTCCACAAGGAAGTTGTGCGAGAAAGAAAACATCTTCTAAATCGCACAGTGGTGGACCGCCAATCATCCAGATGTTGTGGATGATATCAGGAGTTCAGCCGCGATGTGCGTTCGTAAAATTTGGCGGTTGGGATTAATCCGAACAATTCCTCAGAGCACTCCCCGTGGTAAATGCGAAAGAAAATGCAAAGAGATGCAACATCTCTTCGCAGCGCCAATGAGTCGAGCCAATCGGAAAGGACTCGGTCGTCGACATTCGAGCCGCTCTGCGCTGGATGCGGTCAAGTGGAAGGAGCTGGCACTGGGGAGCCCCAGCCCAGAGATGGGAACATTATTCCATGTGAGGCCGAACCTGCGCCTTGTAAAGTTGCAGGCATTGTGCCGGCATGAAATAACGTCCCGCTCTACTGAGCACGCCAAGCTTTTAGAGGCCAATATGGCCTTCTCTTCCAAGAAACAGAAACAGAAACAGAAACTTTTTTATTTAATATAGATTATAAATAATGCTTATTGAAAGTCACTCCTTTGTATAATTACCACTGGTTCGAAAAAAAAACCTCCGTCCTGGGAAGAACCAGCAAGAAACCCAGCGGGACTTTTTTTTTTAAAATAACAGCTTACAATCATGTATGTTACACAAATTAACAACACAACAAATTAGAAATAGCTTGGTAGCGATCACCTCATTTCCAGGGGTTATTATCATCTATAAATTCTTTAATACTATAATAACCCTTTTTATACAAACTTAGTTTAATAAAGTTTTTGAACTTTGAGCAGGTCAAATTTTGTATATTTTCTGGAATTTTGTTGTAAAAGCGTATACATCGCCCCAAGAATGAATTACTGACTCGATGGAGTCGAGTAACCGGTACTACTAGCTTGTGTCTGTTCCTAGTATTTACAGAATGAATATCACTTATTTTTGTAAAACTACTTTTATTTTTGTGTACGTACATTACATTTTCATAAATGTATTGAGAGGCCAAAGTTAATATATTAATTTCCTTAAATTTTTGTCGCAGCGACTCTTTAGGCTTTAAATCATAAATTGCTCTTATGGCCCTCTTCTGTAAAACAAATATAATTTCAGTGTCAGCTACGTGTCCCCATAGCAAAATACCATACGACATTATGCTATGGAAATAGCTAAAGTAAACTAGTCTAGCTGTTTCAACACTAGTTAGACTTCTAATCTTTTTTACGGCATATGCTGCAGAACTAACTCTGCTTGCTAGTTTTGATATATGGGAGCTCCATTGAAGCTTCGCGTCTAGTGTGATTCCAAGAAAAATGGTGGTATCTACAAGACTCAGTTTCTCCCCATTTAAAATTACATTAGTATTTAATTGTTTGACATTTGGAGTCATAAATTTCATACATTTCGTTTTAGTGCCATTTAAATGCAAATTATTAACATTGAACCAATTTACTAATTTAGATATAGCATTATTTACTTCGTCATATTTTAGCAATTGTCGACTTAATTTGAAAATTAAAGAAGTGTCATCTGCAAATAATACTATATCATGGTTATCTCCTACTATGTAAGGTAAGTCATTAATGTATACAAGAAACAGAAAGGGGCCTAGAATTGATCCTTGAGGCACGCCCATCTGTACCATCGACCCGGAAGAACTCATACTGTTAATGACAACTTTTTGCGTTCTCTTACTTAAATATGAAATAATTAATTTAAGAGCATCACTTCTTACACCGTAGTGTTTAAGTTTCCTGATTAATGTTTCATGGAGAACACAATCGAAGGCTTTGGATAGGTCACAAAATATACCCAAAGCATCCTGTGAATTCTCCCATGCATTAAATATATATTTAATCAGCTCAACACCGGCATCAGTTGTCAAGCGACCCCTTGTGAAACCAAATTGATTTTTATGAAGTAAATTATTTATATTAAAGAAATTTAACATTTGATGAAGAATAATTTTTTCAAAAATCTTACTAAGTGTTGGTAGTACAGAAATAGGTCTAAAATTAGCGAGGTCTAATGTACTACCAGATTTAAATAAAGGTATTACTTTACTATACTTCATTAAATCAGGAAACACACCAGATTCGATACTAGTATTAAAAATAGTAGCTAAATGAGGCGCGATTGTATCTATTATAGACGCAATAACTTTAACGGAAATCCCCCACAGATCCGCAGTTTTCTTAACATCAATAGTTTTAAAATATTTTACAATATCTTTTGATGATACTTTATGAAATGTAAAATTCTTTGTACACGCATTTACATTTTGTTTAAGTAATGATTCGGCGACCGCAGGAGAAGAATTCAGTGACTTAGTGGTTAATATCGGAATATCAGTAAAATATTTCTCAAAAACCATTGCAACGTCCTGATCTGATTCGGTTAATTTGTTATTAACACTTCACAAGTGACCACGAGTTTCGCACGTCACTTGATATGTCGACGCCGAGGACTCCGATACTGGCTGAGGCAACAAGGCAAGTACCTTGAAACTAAGGAGATACGACAAAAGGGTTATTTTTAGCGGTAAACGCGCAAACTTGTGTCTTCTGAGAATTAAACTGGACTAGATTTAGTCGCCCCCAATCCGAGACTTTGTCCAGCAAAGACTCGACTTCAGACACAAGTTTGTTCCGGTACTCGGCGACATTTTCCCGAGAAATATTGGCACGGCCGGTGTATAGAGCATCACCAGTGCTGTCATCCGCATAGCAATGAATGCTACCGGTTTGCAACATGTCATTGATATGCAAAAGAAACAGCGTTGGTGATAGCACACAACCTTGTGCAATACCAGCGCTAATAGGCTTGTAGTCGGAGCATGCACCATCTACAACGACCTTGATGCTCCGACCTGCAAGAAAGCTGGTGATCCAAATGCATAATTTCTCGGGAAGCCCATAGGAAGGGAGCTTCGAAAGAAGCGCTTTGTGCCAAACCCGATCGAAGGCCTTCGCAATGTCCAAACTAACGGCCAATGCCTCCCCCTTGGATTCTACTGCCTCCGCCCATCTATGAGTTAAGTAGACCAGAAGATCACCAGCTGATCAAACCCGACAAAAACCGTATTGGCGGTCACTAATCACCTGGTGATCCTCAAAGTACCGCATGAGGTGGCAGTTTTTGACGGATTCCATTATTTTGGAGAACAAGGGGGTGATGGCGATAGGCCTGTAGTTGGACGGGTCTGAGCGGTCTCTTTTTTTAGGGATCGGGTGGACAAAAGCTGTCTTCTATGATTTCGGGACTTTTTTTATAGGAGTGGGGGCAAACGAGCATGCGGCTCACCTGATGGTAAGTGACTACCGCCGCCCATGAACAACTGCAACACCAGGGGAATCGCAGATGCGTTGCCTAGGGAGTAGGAGTACCAGAAAAGACGCGTTAGAACCGGTGCCAACTTAAGAGCACACGTCCTCAGCACAATTGGGGGGATTCTGTCAGGCCCACTCGACTTGTGGATGTCCAGGGAGAGGAGTTCTCTGCGAACCGAGTGCTGTGAGAACCGCACATCCGGCATGGAGCACTCACACCGCGGGATGGTCGACGATGTGTTCCCCCTGTCATCGACAGTCGAGTTAGACGCAAAAAGGGAGCCTAAAAGGTCGGCTTTCTCTTTTGCGGCGTGGGCGAGTGAGTCGTCCTCCCTGTGCAGAGATGGTAGTGATGGCTTACAGAAATTCCCTTGGACAGCCTTGGCGAGAGACCAGAATGCACCGGTTCCCGAAGGAAGGCGAACTAGTTTCTCGCCAATTCTGCCTATGTGCTCTGACTTTGCCTTGGCAATAACTCTTTTGAAGGACCTGGAGGCGAAGTTATACTTCTTTTTAAGCATGCTGGTGTTTACATCCCGAGTCGCCGAAGCCGCAGCCCAGGCTTGATAACACTCCTGCTTACTGCGTAATGCAGTCTTACAGGAGCAACCAAACCAAGGCTGGGACCTGCTTCCGATGGATACCGCAGATGATGGAATAAATAGTTCCATTCCTTGTAGCACCACATCAGTGACAGAGTCAGCAACAGCGCTGGGATCATCCGGCGAGAAACAAACCCGCCCCCATGCGTAGGAAGCAAAGAAAGACCGCATTCCGTCCCAATCCGCCGATCTGTAACGGCGGCAACCTGCAGAACGCAACCGCGAGGGGAGCGTGAGTGGCACCACACTCCGGATCAGACAATGGTCCGAAGAGCCAAGAGGGGCATCGACGGAAACCTGATATCCGTCCGGATAAGAGGTCAGCAGAAGATCAAACAGGGAAGGTGTATGATCCTCAACATCTGGAATCCGTAGGCGATGTAACCAGTTGTGTCAGACCATATGCCAAGGCAAAGTCATAAACAGATCTCCCTGCATGATCGGTTAAACGTAAACCGAGCCATTTGGCGTGGTAGGCGTTAAAATCACCAAGGATCACGATCTCTGCGGATGGGACCTATTGTAGCAAGGAATCTGTAGCCATTTGGACGTGGTCGATGAGTCGGTCTGTTTCGGCATTACCGCTATGGGACCTATAGAGGCACCCGTAGATGCGCGGATGGTCGTCGCTGTCTACGCGTAGCCAAAGGATGGACAGGTCCGAACCTTCAAGAGTGCCGAGGCGTCGAGAACAGATGTCCTCTCTGACGTATACGCAAACTCCAGCCCGAGCCACTAAAGAGTGCTCCAATTTGTACCCCGGGCAAGAAAGATACGAAATATCAGCCGGAGAGGACACTTGCGTCTCGGTCAGAAAGAGCAAGGCCGGCTTCGCCGTCTCGAGATGGTAATGGACGGTGTTTAGGTTCGAGTGAAGTCCCCTGATGTTGCAGAAATTCACGGATAGCGTGGTAGTGGTTGCCTTGGTCTTGTTGCTCAGTTTGCCCCGAGCAGTTATTGTGTTGAGCTGAATTTGCCCCCCCCCCCCCCCCCCAGAATACGCGGAGCAGCCTGAGCACCCACGCTCAGGAGTGGAATAGCATGGTCGTGGATGCTCAGCGAGGGATTTTCCAGGGGTGCTGGTACCCTCCTGGGGTAGTCTATGATGTAATTCCGCTACCATGTTGATGTTGGGGGGAATTGGATCTCCGGTCACCTGCACTCACCAGACGAAACGCGGAAGCAGAGCTTCCACTTCACGCCAGTATTCTGTGAGGTCGTGTTACTAACCCGGCTCGAGCCGGCCCATACGTGCAACAGCAAAAGCTGCTGCGTGGCTCTACCACCGTTAATTTCGAATTTGATCACACAGAGAAACTTTGAGCCTAGATCTCTTCTTCTAGCGTTAATAAATGTAAACAAAAAAAATGAATTAAGAAATTGCCTCAAATCTTACCGCCTCGTATACTTCAGAATCGTTAAACAATGTTAGTAGAGTACAACCTGTGCGTGGTTACAATAGACTACAATCAATAACTCAGTGGCGATTTACGGAACTAAAACGTGGTTCTTTATGAAGCAGCACAAAGACACTCATCAAGCTTTTCTCTGTGTAATAGAATCCGTAAGGAATATATGCGCTGAAGAACATGAAGAATTACTGACATAACTTAACGGATATGTTAACTAAAATTGCTATGGGCTAACCATATAGCTCGATTTATTTATCTATGATTTTTTACCATTGAGCACGTAAATTAGCACTTATATTAATTGCAAGTAACAATTTCATTGGTGCCATAAAACTGCCACGTAATAACTATCCTGTTTTGATTTTTGGATAAAATTAGACCCCATGTTTCAAACATCTAGACACACGGTAGTGTGTCAGCCTAGTCCGGAAAAGTAAAGGGCAAGGCACCGGCCGCGGTAACGTTTTTTATTTATTTTTATATTTGTCTTTATTTATTTTGTTCATGTAGGTATGTCTATGTTGGGGTAGAATTTCTTAATTTATTTTAAACATCCCGATGAGCTATACACTTGAAATTTTGAATATAGCTCAAAATCCGATGACAATGTATTATTTTATGACATGGTATATTAAAAAAATATATGTATAATTTTTTTTAAATTTCACTTTTTTACACGCACCATTTCAATCTACTTTCGAACTTCCCATAACTTAAAAATGATAAGACATACTCATAATATTGCATGCCCAGTAAGGAGCTATTATAGTTCTCGAGCTATTAAGGTCTGAAAAGCTGTTTGCCATTTTTATTACTGACTCACTCAAAAACTTAAGCCACGTTTTTATACGTGGTAGAGCCATGCTGCTGCTTTATTAATAGTATAGTTGTAGCACGGATGGGTCGGCTCGACCGGAGAAGGACCACGCTCTCACAGAATAACAGCGTAAAATAGCAGCTTAATGCTGCAGTGTTTCGTATGGTGGTGGTGGAAAAGAGGCATTCTATTTTAGTCGTCACGGCTGACAACGCATCTGCATTTTAATTCGCAATAAAGATACCATACCATACCATCACTTGGACTGTGTGCTCGTTTGTCACCCTTAGTCTATAAAAAAAAACTTTTAGATTAAGTATTTTGAAACATGTTTGCCGTTAATTTAAATTATTCGGCGTACAAAGAAAAAAACTAAAAAGTGGAAATTATCAAAATTCGATGCGAAAAAGTGTCGACTGCCACAATAACTTTGTCGACATATAATTCCTATAACGTCAATTAAAAAAAGAAATCAGTGAAGCAAAAGCAAGGAAAAACGTTAACGTTCACGTATTTATTTAGATTTATAAAAAAGTTAATACTTTTTTTAAAAAACGATATCCCATCAAAAACATAAATGTGAATAAGCGGCCAAGTGCGAGTCGAACTCGCCCATGAAGGGTTCCGTAGCAGCAAGTACTATAATTTACGATTTATGACGTTTAAAAAAAACTACTTTTTTTTATAGGATAAGGGTGACAAACGAGCACACAGTCCACCTGATGGTAAGTGGTTGCTGCGGCCCATAGACATCTACATCTATCCTCGATTACGAATCAAAATGCAGATGCGTTGTCACCCGTGAGGACTAAGATGGAATGCCTCATTCCCAGTAAAAAGGGCCTCCGGCCACCTGCACTCACCAAGCGAAACGCAGAGGTAAACCTCTACTTCACGCTGGTTTTCTGTGAGGTCGTGGTACCACCCCGGTTCGAGCCGGCCCATCCGTGCGACAGCAAAAGCCGCGTGGCTCTACCACTTATCACTGTACTTACTAGATCTCGTTCAAACCAATTTTCGGTGGAAGTTGACATGGTAGTGTATATCATATATTTTTTTTAGTTTTATCATTCTCTTATTTTAGAAGTTACAGGGGAAGGGGGACGCACATTTTACCACTTTGGAAGTGTCTTTCGCGCAAACTATTCAGTTTAGACAAAAATGATATAAGAAACCTCAATATAGTTTTTGAAGACCTATTCATAGATACCCCACATGTATGGGCTTTTCTATTTTTGTGTGAAAATCTTAATGCGGTTCACAAATCATCATTGATCATTCATCTACTTATCAAGATTCAACAGCATAGTTCCTATAGTTCCGGAAAGAAGTGGCTGTGACATGCGGACGGACAGACAGACAGACATGACGAATACATAAGGGTTCCGTTTTTTGCCATTTGGCTACGGAACACTAAAAAGGGGCCAATTCGGTAGTTGTTTAACTCAAGGAATAAACCTTGTTCACAGCTTGATTTAAACAACTGCTATTGAGCCATTCAGATCTGAACAACCCTGAACATCATATATACCGAAATGGACTTCCTAGATATTCACATTTATGTTTTGGTCGGATCTGATAATTTCCCCAATATTTACCTAAGTAACGCTCTAGAATAGATAATACTCATTTGACTAATATTTGGTTAAATAAAATAACTATAACACCAAGTAGGCACGCCCGACGTAAAATTTCTTAAGAATGTGATCGAATCACCAACTTTTATCTTGTTAGACCAAGATAAAAAGAAACGATGGGTTGCACTCCGAGAGTGCCGGCAGTAGTGAAAACTTGAATATTAACGTTGTGCATTTTTGATATTTTGGAATGGCGGAGATTATTTATTATTATCTTATTTCATTTATTTTAATTCGAAATTATTTGTTTGGTAAACCTACACCGCACATGTGCTTATTGTAATGTTATGAAAATATAGGTTAATGCTATAAAGTATAAACATATTACAAATATTACATCTATAATGTGTAAGTACATATGTATCTATATTTATAATTTCGTCAAGCAGTACAGTAGACTTGATCGGAACCTAATCTTAATAATAAAATTATATTAATTAATAAATGAAAATTAATTAAACCTAACTTACTTCCTCTCCTACACCGCGCCGGCTGTCTGCTCTCCGTCCGTCTTACGAATTTTCGATCAGGACACGTGACCTGACGCGAGTTTAACATTTTTACCCATTACAAAAAAAGTGTACAACGCCGCTAAAGAAGTTTTCACTTCAAAAGTAAAAAAAAAATTAAAACCATTGTCAGTGGTCGATTTATTTAAACAACGTCTCGAAAATTTCAAATTTTTTTAAAACTTTAAAATTTAAAAAGTGCATATAGTTATCTTCTTGGTGTTGGATTATCAAACCTTCTACATAGAAAAACTTTAATATCATTTGATATAGGTGACACTAATTTAAACACATATAGCTTAATATACTTTAGCAGTTACTGAATATTTTTATTGCTTTATATTTTTTTTTAAATGTAATGTTTAATATAAATAAAATAAAATTTTAAATGTTTTGTTAAATGTTTGTTAAATGTAATCAGCACTTATTTTCACGTCTATCAGACGTAGTTAGTCGCAACAGAGCAACAGACGCGATGATATTATTCTCTGTTTGCATAGCTCAAAAGCTGCATTGGTGAAAAAAAAATGTTTTTTTGCATGACCCCTTTTAATATATAACAAGCTTCCGAAATGTTGGAAGGAGCAGAATGTCCGTGTATTTAAAAATAAGTTGAAATTAGAATTAGGAGGCAAAGCATACTACAGCATATTAAAATTTTTTGAATAATAAAAGTTAAATCTTATGGAACAAGCAATTCTTTTACTGATATTATTTTTAGATTAGATTTATTGATAAAATTCTTAAAATTAGTTTAATAATAATTTAATTCGGTAATGTGTTTTTAACAATTTATTTTATTTTCATTAATGAATACATTTGTACGCCACAAAAGAAAAACATCACTGATCCTTATGTATCTGAACAAACTGCATGCTTTGTATGTACACTCATGTCTCCACAAATAAATATCTTGTGTCTCGTATTCTCCAGAATTATAAGCATAAGTATTAAGTTAGATATTTTCATTTTCCCTATTTCACAGGCAGCTGTTAGTTTTTTTTTAGCAACTTTGAACTGTACAAACACTTTTTACTATGTGGTAGGACTCTTTTTTCCCTAGAAATAAGTACTTATGGGCAAGTCTCACCCGCTTACGTATTTCTGCCGCCAAGCAGAAGTACGTGCACAGCTGCGTTCCGCTCTGGAGGTATAGAGAGCCAGTACAATTACAGGCTGTGATGCGTTCCATTTCAGACCTATACATGACAACGCATCTGTCTCTTTTTCTTGAAGTTAATTGCAGGTTTAATGGGCTACAATAGCCACTTACCAATCAGGTGAACTGTAAGTTTGATTGTCACTTCAATTTTATAAAAAATATCAACTGTGAACAAGTGATTTCTTTTAAATTTTGTACCAAAAAAATTAATATATCACACACATTGTCCTCCGATTCTGAGCTATGTTCAAAATTTCAAGTCTCTAGCTCATCGGAAAGTGCTCGAAATTTGAGTTGCAAGATTCCACCCGGAACGACAGACAGACAGACAAACAAGAAAGCGACATAATAAAAACGTGGTAAAATCACGTCAAGTTTTGTATCTATGTTAAATATATGATTTACCTAAACATATATGATATACCTACAACAGTATCCTTGGGGTATTCGTTGATCGGCGGGCCTTGCCACTTCTACAAGCGTGGTTCCACACAGCAGTATAACAGTGTATATTATGTTGTTGTGTGGATCTATCTTACAGCTGTTTGAATTTTGCTGTTGTTTTTATAGATTCCATGATTTTTTTAATAACCATAGCTATAATTTTAATTTGTTAAAAATTAGACTCCGCCTGAAATAAATAAATAATAAAAAAACTTTCCATTTGGAAATAATTGCATTCAGACAATCCAAAGCAGATGAATGAAAGTGGGTGCTTGACATCGTTCGTAACAGTTATACAAAATATGAAGGTAATAAAACGATAAATTATAAGTATAATTAAAAGGTTTTTATTTCTGTAATTCATTGGATATTTATATAAACTTTTTTAAAACTGAAAAACGAAAACTAATTCTTTTACTATAGCAAAAACAAAACGTTTTTAAATATTTTTCTGTATTTAATGTCTATAGCATTAGATAGTGAAGGCTATTTTTTGTAATATATAAGCATTCATTATCACAAAAAAATCATAATATTAAAATATTGTTGCGTATCTGTAGAGATTAATACTGAATTAAAGGATTCAAGAAAATCAATTGAATAAACCATTTAACTAAAAAAACATTTGAATCATTTGAATAGGCTGTATGGTCGTTGATCATTACCTGTTCCGAAGACTTAAGTTTATAACTTTGAGTTTCAACTTTTCATGCGCATTTGATATTGTATTTGTGTTTGTGGATATATTTATTTTATTTACTTTCGTGGATTAATTGGACGTAGTTAAGCAGAAAGGACTCAATCCACACAAAGCCACTTTTGAGTTAAAGGCGTTTGAAGTTTCAGTTGTAATTTTTCGTCCAAGAAAAAGTTATATTTTTAATTCATTGCCCCTTAATTAAAAAGATAGTCAATATTTATATCTGTCAATGAAAGTAAGGAGATATTTTGCAATAGATTTCGAAATATTAAGTGAAATGTGGGTTGAGTCCTTACAATTAAACTTAAGTTTGTAAAGACAGGTATTTTTTTTTTACTTTCTCAGAATGGACTCAAAAGTACCCTTCGACTGGAAAAAAAATTATTAAAAAAAACAAAATGAGTAAAATTATTATAAAGTTATATATTTATTATCCTTGAATATAACACTAGCAAAATCACGTAAAACCCCATTATAATAATAAAAAATAAAATAGGAAAAAGAGCTGAAAAATGAATCATTTGAAATTTTATCAATTTGTCTCATTCTCCTCCAAGTCAAAATCAAGAGTTAGTCTGTATCGATCAACATCTCTGATATTGCTGTTTTCTTTAAGGTTCCTGTAAAATGCATGACCGTCTTCAGGCAATAAATTAAACAGATCTGAGATAATCGAGCTTTGCTCCAGGTATGGGTTTTCCTTGGGGCCAAAGGACAAAATCTTCCTCTGTAAATTGTATTAAATTACCTTTGCTTCTTTTCGACAAATCCAGCTTTTGAATATCTCACCTCTCTGACGTCATAGTAATTAAGTAGTGATCTTCTTTTTTCAATAAAATTTGTTTAGTTTTCAGCCAATTAACTTTATCTTTATTTGTACATATTTTTTTTTCTATTAGTTTTATACTTGCAAAATCTTGTGTTTTCACTCTAGGAACGTGAAGGAAGGTTTTTTTTTCTTTTTAGAGATCTTCATGATATTTATGTATTCTTCTGCAGTGTAAATCCGCTCGTGATGTTTAAGCTCAGATTCAATCTTGCTGAAACCAGTGTCATTTTGCCAAGAAGGAATGGCCGGTCTCTAAATATTTAAAAGTTATCGTTTTAAGTATTGAGTTGTTGTTAAGTATAGTTTTTAGCATTAGGACTATTTTAATATTTCTATTTTGTCCCCTGAAGCAAGCGCTCCAAAGGACTAGATTCTCTACGCCATCCCTCAAATGGTTTTTAATAACATTAATGAGGCACAATCCAACTTTCTGGGCTCCTCTTCCAACTTCCCCTTCAACCCAGACATTGCATCGACCTTGATCGTTAGAGCCAACGTCTATATGTACCTGCATTATAAATCCACAATTTACGTTTATAAAATACTATGTTCGTAGGTATACGGGGCAAATGTAGAGTTTTTTCGAGATCGTAGGTAACACATTCAAATTTGGGATCTGTTTTAGCACGCGCCAAGCCTTGATACTTTTGATTACGAAGATCCTCCGCTCTTATTTGATGAATATCTCTTAGCTGGATCAATAATTGTTTTACTTCTGGTACATAACACTTCTTTATCTGAAGGGCTAATGAATCGTATTTCTTGCACGTATCCTTCTTCAAGGATTGACAACGCAGATTGAAATACGTATAAAATACGCGCTTCAGTATAGCAAAAGAGACGTATTTCTTCTCGCTGCCGTAGTCATTTTTGAATTCTTCAATATAGATGTTGTAAATTTGTTGGATAGTCAAACCTAGTTTTAAATATTGCATGCCACTGTTTCGTTCTCTTCTGTAGTGAGATTCGTATTTTGGGAGGCGATTAATGACATTTCTCACGAAATCTATATCTTATTCTGGGATCTTGATCCAACCATCTTCAGTCTTCAGTCATAAGTTTCATCTGATCGCTTTTTGGCCAAACACATAAAAATTTTCATACGTGGTAGAGCCATGCTGCAGCTATATTAGTAGTATAGTTGTAGCACGAATTGGTCGGCTCGACCGGGGAAGGACCACGCTCTCACAGAATACCAGTGTAAAATAGCAGCTTAACACTGCTGTGGTTCGGATGGTGAGTGTAAAAAACCGGAGATCCTTTTACTGGAAAAGAGGCATTCCATCTTAGTCCTCACGTGTGACAACGCATCTGCATTTTGATTTGAAACCAGGATAAATGTAGATTTCTATGGGCCACAGCAACCACTCACCATCAGGTGGACTGTGTGCTCGTTTGTCACCCTATACTATATTAAAAAAAACTCTTTTAGAAGAGATTTGAAAGTTTTTTAAAAACATTTCCTTACATATGACATTTTTGCAAATATATTAGTTTCTTCTGCATTGTCTAGGTTTTTTCTTACCAGTTTTGGTTTTGGTTAAAGTATATTATTGAGCTTTTTAGATTATTTAACATTATTTAAAATGTATATAACACCTGAGCTTCGTACGACCCCAATATTACACACTTATAAAACTCATGTCTTCGAGTTTCTTTTGGAACAAGTAAGAAACAGCGTTGCTTCCAGTCTTACTAGTTTATCATATATTTCCTATTCTTCTTCTCAAAGAGACAATATTCTTGGCGTCTTCTTTTGCGTCCAATTCGGGGCGGCCCAAAGTTTGCAATGCGTCATTATTTTCAGTAACGGGACGAACAGTTTCAGCTTCAGGATGAACTACTTCAGTATCTGAGTCTTGATACATTCAAATTAGTTCATCTACCGTTGTGTTGTTGCTAATGTTATTTGAAACAATGAGCGGGCTTTCATTGTGTAGCCTTTGTGTTGTTCTCTCAGTTCTATTGGTTATCGTGCCCCACAGCAATATGAGATGAAATCAAACCTCTCTATATGGTTTCATCGTCCGAACTGTCACTATCTAGAACTTGAGCGCTCTTTCGTTTACTTTGCATTACAGTTGAATGCGAAACATCAGTTTCCTCTTTACTGTCTGGCACATAATCAGAATCTGTATTGTCGTCTATAGTTTCCATCTTGTCTAGGATCATTATAACTCACACAATTACTACACCGTCTTTTTGACATATCAATATACTCATGTTCAACTGAAGAAAAATCTCGACAAAGGGTTTTTTGCATCTCTAATGCATATGGTGACATTGGAGGTAGTGGTGAAAAATTACCGAAATAAAACAAAACACGTATTTCACCAGCCAGTTTGAGAGAATATGACAGAGTTGCCAGTTTTTGAGAGTAATTTACTGACAAAAAGTTGGCACTTTAGAAAATATCTGGAAATTAATAATTAGTTATAATTTTATTACACCCATGCCTTCTATAAATAATGCAAAACATAAGATACATTGTTTTATTCGTCCCAACTAAAATAAATATTGATTCAATATTACTAAAACTCATTACACAGATATAAGCCAAAAGGTTTAAGTTATTTCAGTTGCATTAAAAGTATTTGTATCAGTCATTAAATCTATTGCTTAGAAAAGACTCAGCCTACCTGAGTCGATTTAGGTTATTTGGTAATGTGAACTGTTCGACTAAAACCGTTTCTCTGGAATATACCAAGTATTTTGAGTTGTTTCTGATAAACAAAAAAAAATTATTTGCCTCATTAATCTTATAATGCAAAAACGACCCAACCTGTTTGAGTCATTTCAGTTATTTCGTAAAATGATATTTCCGATCAAAACTATTTCTCAGAAAGGATCCAAACCGCTTGAGTTCATCCTGGTTTTTCGACATTAAGAACATATTCATAGAAATGCATTACTTAGAAACAATTCAAGTGGATTGAATTCATTCAGCGAATACATTTTGTGTGCTCTTCATACTGTGGGTTGAGTCGGGGTAGCTAAAAAAATCAACTTCCGTGTACATTTTAAAAATAGGGTTTTCACTACATGATAGTTTCGATCCTCAGGAGTACGATGGCATACTTAACTCAATTTTGACCATTGTGTGGATTGAGTCCTTTCTGCTTAACTACGTCCAATTTAATTTGATTTTTGGCGTTTCTCTCGCATTACAGGAAAATTAGGTCGTTGCGCTCACATAATGACAATACTGTGGTACTTAGATTTTGGGAAGAATAGAACAGACAATATACAGCCTCCGGCTGTTTTTGTAGATGACATTTTATTAATCATTGCAGAAAATAATATAAGAATAAAAAAGATTTATAATACTTTATTTAACAAGAACTACAAAACTGAATTATTTTGCATCCTTTTCAATTTATTTAAACAACTTATCACAGGAACGAGTGATTTTACTACATAACCTACAAATAATAAAACATAAAATAAAAACAAAACCCCAGGCCCTACAAAAATATGATTCTTTGACATAAGTAGCAAATGTTTAAATCTTCAAAATAAGATATAGTTGAACTTGGTTCACGACTAGAGTTGCCATCTGTCCGGCTTTAGCCGGACATGTTTAGCTTTTTCGGGTTTTGTCCGGCCAATTTTTTATGTGTCTGGCCCGTCCGGCTTTTGTTAGGCTTTTTGTTAGTGTAACGCATTGCACGCATCGCTTGCATAATAAATAAATAAGTAACGTATACACTTGAAACTGTACTGTGATTGATTAATAAACAATTAACGTATGTAACTCTCTTGGGGGGTTGGAGTTGGTGAGTTTCTTGGCTGCATGGCCTCAGAAAGGTATGTTTGGCTAAAAATTACTGTCCGGCTTTTAGGGCTAAAAGTCCGGCTTTTTGGAGCGCCCAGTCCGGCTTTTTCATTTTAGGAGATGGCAACCCTACTCACGATGGGCCCAAGCTCGTATGGAACCAAGTTTATCTCCTTTTAACGTATCTCCACGTTTTGAGGTCAATAGAGTTCGATTCTATTGTTTTTAAGAGTTGTGTACATTAGTGACTTTTTTCATCTCGCATAGGTAGGTACCTCGTGAAAAAATTATTATATAGTCTCCAATTTAATTTTTCATTCGACGCTTAATTTCTGGTGATTTTGATAGTTGTTATTTACATTTACATCAGACTCAAGACTTGCGGCCTAATAGGCCGCGTTGAGAACAGATCAAACCTTACATACGCACATTTTTAACTTGGTTTTTAAGCGAACTATAGGGCGGCCCATTACTTCATGCAATAACGACCTTTTTTAGAATAAGCTTGACAAGCGAGCACACAGTCTACCTGTTGGTAAGTGGATACTGTGCCCTATAGATATCTCCATCTATCCTTGATTAAGAATCAAATCGCATACGTTTACACGCTTGAGAGCTGAATTTCTTTCCAGTAAAAAGGATCCCCGGTATCTTTACGCTTACCACAACACAGCAATATTAAAGCTGCTATTTTACGCTTGGGCCTTCCAAATTCAAATTCAAAAATATTGGTATTCTTCATCGGTTCATATGGTTCATCGAAGAGGTTTTCTTTCTCCAAAAGCTACTTTAATGTATATACAAAGATGGTACTTCAGACTTCAGTTAAGAAACGTTCCGAATGAAAGAACAGTAAAGTGACAAAAAAAGATTTTTGTGAAACAAATGATTAGAAAAATCCCGCAAGTATTCATAGTGCCAACGACGTGGATCAGCAAACAACACCACGTGGAGTCAATTCTAGTGAAAACCTGACCTACAAAGCTAATTTGAAGGACATCGAGAAAAGGAGAGTAACCTGACGTAGCGTCTAAAGTGATGAGTCGCGCGTGGCCGGCGGGCGGCTGCGGGTTCGCTCAAGTAACGACCTATCGATTGGCAATAGTGCCTAGTTAGCAATCCGTGCTCCCTCCCCGCTCTCGATACGTAGCGCGCCGTCGCGCTCTCGGATCTCGGTCCTCACGCGCCTGCCGCACGCATACTAAAAACCCATTTTTCTTAACATGTTACAAGGAAACGCTTGCTTACCTGTGCCTTGATAAAACTTGTATATAATTAGCATAAACCAAACAGTATTTAAAAAGTAATGGTTATAGTAAAATAATTATTTCAATTCGAAAATAAAAAAGTCTCTCGAATTATTTAAAATGTATTAATTGGAAATGAACTAGTGGTATAATATGTGTTTTATATAATTAATGGCGAGAACCACAGAACGTATTTTCTGATAACGAGTCATTCTATCTCAGTACTCGGAGCGTAACAACATGTTTGCATTTAGATTTTTACTCTAAAATGTAGATGTAAGGGCCACAGCATCCACTTATCATCAGGTGGACTTTGCGTTCGTTTATCACAATTAAAAAATAACATTTATTGAATACACTGGTTATTAGATATAGGTATATGCCACTACAAACCAGCGGTAATCGTGTTATTTAATAGTGTTACCGCATCAAAGGTGTTAAGTCGCTTTTACGAAGCCTATTCTCTACTAATCGTATCCATTCGCTACGAACGTACATGCATATTTGTACTATCTACATGATATGTACAAATGTACAATTTGATATTAAAAATGTAAAAAATTGTTGTTTTGTTAATTCACATTCTTAGCACTTTTCGAAATAATAGACTTTAACGTGAACAAGTTGAAACAAGCCTGAAAAAAATATTGTTTTTGATTTATTTTAAACAAGTATACATCGTGAAAATTTTTTTTCGTTTTTTGACTTCTGGGGGTGGCTTGTGTTGCGAAATAAGATATACCAGAAATACAATTCTATATCTACGAGTCAGTTTATAAACTTCTGTGAATCGTCTCCTCTTGTGAATTTTATGAAGAGCTGAACTTCAAAACGTAATCGGTTGCAAAATATTACGAGTATGTCGTATAGCCAGATCAAATTACTACCATACATAAATCTAGATTTTTATAATTAAGATCACTTTGTATGTTCACCAATGGGTGAACATACAAAGTGATCTTAATTATAAAGGCTGTAATGACAGTCTATGAAAGTCCACAGCTGAACATAGATTTCTTGTCTAGGGGGATTTTGCCATTGATGCTACGTAGGCGGGCAGGTTGGTAACCGCAGCTTTTTTATTATTTTGAGTTGTTATCAAGAAGATGTTGCTACCCATCTCGTGTTTCAGTTTTCCACTGTCGCCTCTTACGACACCCACGGGGCGATGTGGTGCAGTGGATATTCATACACTGCCACTACACGGTTACACTTGGTATGTAAAAATCAATAATAAAAGCACGTTAAAAGCAACAGTACAATAAAATAGTGACTTATTATTAAGGAACTATTATATTACATTTTTTACGTGGTAGAGCCATGCTGCAGCTGTATTAATAGTATAGTTGTAGCACGAATGGGTCGGCTCGACCGGGGAAGGACCACGCTCTCACCAGCGTAAAATAGCAGCTTAATGCTGCTGTGTTTCGTATGATGGGTGTAGAGAACCGGAGACCCATTTTACTGGAAAAGAGGCATTCTATCTTAGTCCTCACGGCTGACAACGCATCTGCATTTTAATTCGCAAACAAAGATAGATGTAGATGTCTATGAGCCACAGCAACCACTTACCATCACGTGGACCGTATGCTCGTTTGTCAACCTTATTCTATAAATAAAATTTAAAAATATTAAGTATCCTTGTCTTAGCAAAAGTAAAAATATCCACTACACCACATCGTCCCGTAGACGTCGCACTCGTAAGAGGCGACAAAGGGTAATATAAAATATCCCCCTTAAGAAGTTATCTATGGGGGTGGTCTGTGTTCAACTGTGGACTTTGGATAGGCTGTAACGGGAACAGTATTAACAGTACATAAATGTACACACAACATCCATACAACAGCCCAATGACATCCTGCTACTTGGACAAAGGCCTCCTCTTATTGCTGAGAAGACCATGAAGCTATAGTCATCTCTAGTTCAGGACGGACTTGCGTTTGTCCGCAAATTATATTTAATTTATTGGGCACGTAGGCTGCCATAATTGACACTTAAAATTATAATTGGTCAAATTCTAGGTTTGACTTGTAGGAATGATGTTGGAACTTTATAACTTCTTTTAATTTTGTTTTTTTAAACAGTAATTATGTCTAACGTCCACGTTTATCACCTCTGTGTATACCTGCCGTTTGGAAGCCTATACTACTAATAGATACTATACTCGAAGCTGTTGATAAATATCTCATCAGTCATTATCATTACAGTACAGAAGTGTCAATGAGCCGGCCAGTTGTAGTTCAAAGAACCGACAACCGATGGGGAAGAAAGATTCTCTAGTGCAGTGTAAGGTGGCCCCCACTAGATGGAGTGACGGCCTGGTAAGTTATGTAGGAAGTCGATGGATGCACGTAGCTCAGGACCGTGCTTTATAGCATTCCTTGAGGGCGGGGGGGGGGGGGGGGCTATGTTCAGCAGTGGACTTGTGAAGGGCTGTAATGATGATAGTGAGGTAAAAGTATTCTGCTGAACACAGGCCTTCCCCATATTTTGCTTTATAGCACACGCCATAAGGTTGACAAAAGGTTTTTTTTAAATACTAGTAGTGCTATTAAACTTTACTAATATTCCCTCTAACCACTTCTAGTAAGCTTAAAATGCTTGTGTTAGAAGTGGTTTGGGTAGGCGCCACCTACTTACCGCCAAACAAAAGTGCATGCGCTGCTATGTTTCGGTCTGGAGGGTATAGAGAGCCAGTATAATTACAGGCTGTGAGACATTCCTCAGAGGTGACACTGCATCAGCTACCTTTTTTGTTTGAAATTAGCTTCAGTCCATGGGTAACTACCCAATAATTAATAAAATCATTTTAAGTGGTAAAGCCATGCTGCAGCTATATTAGTAATATAGTTGTAGCACGAACGGGTCGACTCGACCGGGGAAGAGCCACGCTTTCACAGAACACCAGCGTCAAATAGTAGCTTAACATTACTGTGTTTCGTATGGTGAGTGTAGAGAACCGGAAACCCTTTTTAACTACTGGAAAAGAGACATTCCATCTTAATCCTCAGAGGTGCCAACGCATCTTGCGTTTTGATTCTTTGTTGTGGATAGATGTAGATGTCTATGGGTCACAGTAATCACTTACCATCGGGTGGACTGTGTGCTCGTTTGTCACCCTATCCTATAAAATCATAAAATCATTTCTAAATAATTATAGTTTCTGAAATCAGTGCTATTTTTTTTAATTCTTCGATACACTATGTATCGAATAATAAATTTAACAAACCCTGACTTCGAAAATGATGTCAGTTTTAACTTTTTTAGAAGTTTATTTTTACCCTTTTAAGTGAACTAAGGCATATTATCACAAATTAAAGGTATCAACTAGATAGTTACAATAAATCATCCCTTACATTTTCCCTTCCGTCAATTTATGGAAACATTCTTGAAGTAAACCTATTGAATTAAAGAACAATCATTAGAATCGGTTCATAAACTAAGTATAGTTATGCCCGAACATACAGAAAAAAATAGAAATATAGTTTTTGCGGGAACTTGACCGTCGGCGGATTCCTGATCTTGTTTTAATGTATAAACATCGCGATGAAAAATTTTGCGATGTGACACATGAACATATTATAAAGAAGTTTTTATCAAAATATTATTATGGATAATATCATATTACTTGACACTAGCAAGCCGGAGCACAGCGGTGTATCTACGTAGATACTGCTATTTGGCACAAAAGGAATCCTACGCTATTTATGAGTTGGAGCTGCTATAGCAGCTGGTAATCAAGACTAAAAGGAATTTGAGCTCTTTTAGTTATGGCTGCAATAAGTGTTAAAATTGTAATTATCTTTATTGAATAATCATTATTTATGAAATTTAAATAAAAATTATAATTTCATTATTCAAGAAATTACCTTTAAAATTATAACATCCCCAATGTGATTAGATAAAGCAGTTAATATACCTGCATTATAAGACAATATTTTGATTACTTTTTCTTTAATAAATAAAATATATGTTAGCAACCCGCACCGGCTTCGTTCGGGCTAAGATTATGTGGCATTATTTAGATTTTTCGAAAAAAAATATAGTCTAGATCACTTTTGGCAGTGCTCTCTATCTTTTCGTGAAGTTTCAGTAAAAATTTTACCCGGACAGACCGAAAGACAAACAGGCTAAACATTTTAAAAATGGTTATCCTTGTTATTCAGATACATTTAGAGAGACACAATTTTATTTATATGGGTAGATTTGAAACATTTTCATAATGTAAGTAATCTATCAGTATGTAGGTTCTTTTCATTTTCCGATTTCATTATGAATAACTATTTTAAAAAAACTCACTAAAATACCGTGTACCACGTTAATTTATTCTACATTGTAAATGATAAGTGATTTTCTTGTAGAATTTTTTTAAGTCTATATGTACATTTTATCGTGTGAAATACCATAATATATCTTTTAATTTAAAATCATTTTTCATAATATAAAATATTATAATTAAAAATATCTATCATATTGCCCTAATTCATATGTAGGAAACAACGTTGAAATTGGGTTACGGCGAATATTGTGAGGCAGCGCGAGAGTATCGACCCCGGCGACCCTGCCGAGCTGGCAGACTGCTGCCTCAGCTCCGAGTAAGCGCTACGCTTCTACTCCATCAGCCCTTTTTACACTACTCGCCTTAACAGGTGTTTGTCACATGGCACGTGTTGTCAATGCTTCTTATTGTTTCATGATTATATTTCTATTGTAAAAGTTAACTATTCTATAAAATTTCTCAATTGTAGTTCTCGAGCGCCATTTCATTAGATTTTTATTTTATTGTACTTCCTATAAACCTGTGGATTGTTTAAAAATTTAATTTATTTACATAACTTTAAAATAAACGATAATTATTATATTAACTAAAAACTTAAATTAGCATACAGTTCTACTCCCCGGTGTATAGTTTCAAGAACATTGGCTGCGTTACCTCGCTAAATACTCAGCCTTTGAGCGAGAAAAGATCTCTTAAGCTCTCTTTTCACCAGCAGCACACGTAGACTCCACGCACTAATAGTCTCTATGGCAAACGGCACATACGTGTAGTTATCTGTCAGAAACTCATACTTGCGCCACTTAAGTTCAGTCACCTCTGATACCGCTACGGCTCTAAGCGACACTACGCTTTGCCTCTTGTCGAAAGTACCAAAGACATACCGTCTGGTCTGCTGCCATCGTCTCTAAACTGAATTCAATTGAATTGAAAAAGTTAGATAATGCTTTTCAGACCACCTAATCTAAGAATTTTAAAATATGTACATGTTTTGAATTTTATTTAGATTAGTTATGTACAGTTAATAAAATCGACTGCGCTAATTATATACTAATTTGCCGTGGTAGTTCCAGGGAAATAGGCGACCACCGTTAGTTTACTGCAAGCGCGAATAGAATTTAATATTAGATATTATATAAACCGAATAGAATTGAAATTCATATCCCAAATGCTGCATTTCTCTCTCTTTAACTGAAAATTTAAAAAGAAAACCTGATTACAGATAACGCAGAAAATGGAAAGTTGAGTTAAGTTGTGACGTCAGAGCTGGCAGCCCGACCTTGCCACTAGAAAAATGTGCCGCGTCGCCCGCATCGCGGTGCTGCCTCATCACAACGCTCCGGCCATCGCACCCTCGCCTCGCTCGCATCCACTACCTAGCACAGCAATTCCTTCACTTGGAACTAGTTTACGTACTCTGATTTCAAACCTTGCTTAACTGTCAATCGACATTTCAGTATGTTTTCTTTCCTCTTAATATTAGATGTTTGATTTTGATGATTTATTTTTATTGCATTTAAGCATTCCAATACGCGTATTAATTTGCTTGAAATATATGAAATGTTTTTAATAAAAATAATATCTTTCATTATGCAACAGAATTTAATATATATTTATTTGTTTGTAATAGTAGGTAATGTAAAAATACTAGCGTGTATTTCGTTGAATAGGCAGTTTTTGCCTAGCAATATATAAATTAATTGAAAACTTTTGTATGCATGTTTTGTGTATATTAACACCGTATTTATGAGTAATATATTATAATAACACCGTTACAGACCTTCGTATATTATATAAATAATTCAACCATTCATTATAATGATATAGTACGCCTACAAAATGGGTCATTACGCTGCCGGACTCGCTATAACAATGCTCATAATTCTCGTAGACTTCATTAACAGGCCTCCATTTGCATGACAGACTGGCGTATATACAACTACAGCTCATAATAAGCACTCACTGGATAAGGCGAGAGAAGTATGAAGGTGGCTGTGCTCTTCATCGCTCATGTACATTTACGCATACGAAAATACTATCTGCGCAAATCTAGACTCTATCGTTATTGAAACAGGGTTTGCTTAAATGTCACAAAATGGAAAATCTTAAATGAATCAATAGTTGGTAGGCGGCGCAGTTGTGCTCTCGCTGCGGCCGGGCGTGGCACCGGAGGGCACGCCTTTCCTCTCCCACCATGCAGCTCTCCGCTTCGCCGTTTGCTTCTTGTTAAGAACATTTTAACATGCCATTGTGTTACTACTCAACTAAGCATTGTTTTATTCTGTGGCATTGTCTCAATAATCCGTAAAGAAACGAATATAACTACATATTTAGCATATTTATGTTTCATGTAACGGTCATTGTTAATTCAAAAAATGTGATAGAGATTTTTTTTAATACAATTTTCGATGAAACACAGGTTAAAATATGTATTTATTTATTTATTAACTAATACGACTGTCAAAGAAACTCGCAGTAAAGGTTCGATTACTATTCGATACGACCACCTCAATAGTTTCGATTTGTTATTATATTTTTTATTAAAGCATTATAATGAAATTTGTATGCATCCAATGCATCCTATTATATAGCTCCTATTTAAAAGAAAGTCTAATTTTCAAATACGGAGTAACGAAATCAAATAGCAGTAGATTTTTTTATATTTGAATGATAAAACAATTAACAGACTTGTTCTATGTGGTTACTGCAGCGTATTCCTCAGTCTCAGTCTAACCCTGGGCACAGAATAAATAATAGCACCTGGGGACTAAGCTGCAGTGCTTTGCATTTTGTAATTATAATACATAGATAGTATCTTATTCTTCACGCCGGAATCCATCATTGTGTTAATTTCATCCATATTATATTATTTAATGCTGTAAGAAGGACTGCAAGGCTTTTAACCATAGTATTATGTCTATCAGTGCTTGAATATAGTCTCACCTGATGCTTAGTGATCGTAATGTAGCCAAAGATGCCTTGAAGATACTCGCATTGTAATCGAATGGAAAGACGAAAGCTGGTAAAATATTTAACCACTTTGTTCGTGCTATGTCGAGAACAAAGAGATGGAGACTATCCGAGTGTATGGATGCCCTATGATAGAAGAGAGAGAGAGGAATTAAGTCATACAATTCTTGCGCAAACTCTTCAAAATGTATGTATTAGAACACTGAAAAGTTGGCTTCTTTGTGCCTGCACTCGAGACTGGTAAGACAGATTGAGGTTACTTACAACTTACAAGCCTAACTAGCATGCTTGTATGGAGTATTGAACACGATGAAAGAATTCAGTACTCCGTGCACGGACTTGATCGTAGTCAGAATACCTGGCTATTGCCCGAGGAGCCAATATATGTAGAAAAACACATATTTTTGTATTAGCACAATAATATATCATGAACGGTTGATAATTTTCAATTAAACTCATCATTGCTTAATTAACCATCGAACCCCTTTAAACTATAAACTGTTATGTAAAATAAATGTTTGTGCAGGTTATATAAACAACACTATCTTACAAATTTATAAGTAGTTTATTAAAGAATACTTAAATATTTCATTACATTACAAAATAACACGTTAATTACATGAAAAGAAAGAATAAAAAAGCTATTTAATTACATTTTTATAGTATAGGGTGACAAACGAGCACACAGTCCACCTGAAGATAAGTAGTTACTGTGATCCATAGACATGTAGATACATCTATCCTCAATAAAAAATCAAAATGCAGATGCGTTGTCAACCGTGGTGACTAAGATGGAATGCCTCTTTTCCTGTAAAATGGTCTCCGGTTCTCTACACTCACCACACGAAACACAATAGTGTTAAGCTGCTATTTTTCGCTGGTATTCTGTGAGAGCGTGGTCCTTCCCCGGTCGAGCTGGCCCATTCATGCTACAACTATACTACTAATATAGCTGCAGCTTTATACTCTAATGAACTTTATACTTTGAAACTTTATACTCTAATGAAATTTAAGTAAGCAAAATTGTAGCACATACACTCTAAAATAAAAATCAAAACATACAAACACACCCACACACACAAAAAAATAAATAAAAAACATAAACACAGGAAACTGTAAGAGCTGTAAGAACACTTACGATTTCCCCCACCATCCAACAGAGCAAGGGCTGCAAAAAAAAAGTCGTCGAAGCCCGTACATAATTGAGGATAGTCTCCGACCTGTGTTGGAGCACACCTGCGGTGAACACATAATAAAAAAAAATATAGCTGCAGCATGGCTCTACCACGTGTTAATTATATATCGCACTTAAAATTTCCCTTATACATTAGTGTCTTTTCTCACCCTATAACTTATAAGCAAGTGCTTTACAAATGTGATAATAGCTTTAGTTTAATAAGTTGCATGTTTTGAACAATAATAACATTTAACATTTACATATAACGTCGTCAATAGTATGAGTATCGTAACATAAGTGTAAAATAACAATTATTTATATGAGTTCGCATTGTCAAAGTTGGTCGGTTCCGATCACTATGTGTATCATTGTCAAAGACATACTGTAACAGCTGTAAATTATTCAATACGTATTGTGAAATTAAGTTAGGTTATAATCACGTATTTACATGATTTCGTGACTGAAAAACTCAATAACTGATTTCGGCTCGAGCGGGGATTCGAACCCAGGATTTGCGTTTACTGTCACTACAACAACGTGGCAGTCATATATATCTATATCTGTACTCTCGCAACCGATCTTTATGCTCCCGTGTTTTCCTTAACGTCCTTAAAAATGCTTAATTACTACATACACTTCCACATACCTTTTAAATCCAAACATTTACTGTCACTACAACAACGCGGCACAGAATCGATGCGATAAAGTGAAATGACGCATCCTACGGAACTTCATAACAGTGAATCGATGCTGACAAATGTGAAATTACCCTAACACTGCACCTACTGCTTTACTTTCAAAGAAGAATATGGCCGTTGCTGATGTAATGTAATCAAAACGCCTAAGCAATTATTATATGAGCCGTGGTAGCTCAGATGGTTAGCGCTCGCTGTAAGCTTCACAGAACGCGAGCAACCCGGGTTCGATCCCCGCCGGCACCAATGAAAAAATGGCAGATTTTACATGTGCTTTAAATGTATTTTTTTATTTATCAGATACACGTAAGTCGGTTTCCACGTATAGTTTTCTTTTTGTGTTGAACACGTGGAAAATCTACTTTTAAAATTGTTATAAACAATTTAATTAGTGCTGGCGGTAGCCGTTTTAGCTCAAATGTTTAGCGCTCGCTGTAAATTTCACAGTACGCGTGCAACCCGGGTCGATCCCCGCCGGCACCAATGAAATTGTTGATTGCAATTTTAAGTGCTGATGCACCACGTGCTTGGCGGTGAAGGAAAACATCGTTAGGAAACCTGCATGTCCGAGAAATTAGAAAAAAAATATTTCAAAGACATGTGAAGTTCGCCAACACGCATTGGGGCAGCGCGGCGGACATTTCCTTGCCCTAAAACCCTTTCAGAAATGAGAAGAGGCCTGTGCCCAGCAGTGGGACGTATATAGGCTGTAACTTTAATTTACTTTACTTTTATGCAATTAGTGACTGTAGCGATTTATTTGAAAAATTATGTATCAAAGATTACTCCCTTTCATCTTACTTGGTTAGTCAACTTTAAGTGCCTTACGCATACTAATTACATCATAAATATCTTAGTGATAAAGCACACAAGCACAGATTTGGTTATCTAACATATTTTCTGCCGACTTCCAAAAAGGAGACGGTACTCAACTCTTTTTTTTATGTGTGTTACCTCATAACTTTGTACTGGGCGAACCGATTTCGATGATTCTTTTTTTATATGAAAGCTGATAGTTCTCGTGTGGTCCCATATGAATTTGATCAAGGTCAGACCAATGGTTATTGATTTATTCTTAAATAACATATATTGAAGTCTCTTATATTGAAGTCGGCTGTACAAAATTTTTAATTTTTAATTATTAATAGTATGAATTCTGTCAGGCGTACCTTTACCAATCATTTTACTATTAATTTCCCCAAGTCCTTTCATGAAATCTGAGATGCTTTGTGTTATATTTTGCCTTTTTTATTTGTGGCATCTTTTTAACAGCCTCTTATGTTTCTATTACCAATATTAATTATTATATATAATAAATTTCAAGATAAGCTTCCCAAAGACATAAGCTTATGGTAAAGAGTATGTACCACTTGACAAATTGTGGGTTTCAATTGGAATAGTATATAGGTAAAATTTGTCTATGTAGTCAAAATGTGAGCAGAACAACATTTATTCATTTTTAATTAATTAAAATGATAATATTTAAATAAAATAGGTTCATTACTTTATTACATACGAAAATGATCGTGTTCATTTCATATTTCAAAATATAAAAATTTGCAAAAGCTTTATTAAATACAACGATTTCAAAGTAATGTTATTTTAAAGAAAAACAGTGGTAGAGTCACGCGGCAGCTTTTGCTGTGGCACGGATGGGCCGGCTCGAACCGGGGTGGTACCACGACCCCACAGAAAACCAGCGTGAAGTAGAGGTTTATCTCTGCGTTTCGCTTGGTGAGTGCAGGTGGCCGGAGGCCATTTTTGCTGGTAATAAGGCATTCTATCTTAGTCCTCACGGGTGACAACGCATCTACATTTTGATTTGTAATAGAGGATAGATGTAGATGTCAATGGAACGCAGCAACCACTTACCATCAGGTGCTCGTTTGTCACCCTTATCCTATAAAAAAAAACATATCCTTCAAAGTTCTAAGAGTAAAGTAACAGCCTTTATACGTCTCATATCTGTGATTAGACTATAAATGAGCAAAGTTTTGGTTTTCTTCCAGGCTGGATATTTCTCTAAACTAGAGTAGTTGATATTATATATATTGAATATATTATATTGAATTAATAAATTTTATACTAAAAAAAATTATATTTCAATGATGCCGTTTACTTATTTAATATCATCCAAAGTATTCCGACATTAATTCATCGTTTTTAGCTTGCTATCAAGTAACACGATGCTTTAAATAATTCTAATGACAATTTGGTGTTAAATTACTATTACTTACGCCGCAAGTCGCACGTATAGACTTAGTGCAACAATGTACGTTTCCTGTTTACTTTCTTATGACACACATTTACACACGGACACACACACACGTACACAGTGCTATTTTATGCATAATGTATTGCGATAGAACTACTAAGAATTATAAAATCGACCCGTTAGTACCTACTAATATCGAACTGACGGGTTACGGGTGTCGACTGCACTCACCCATTTTGTTATGATATGTTATTATTAATAACTACAATCGCACTAACTACCTTTAACTACTTGTTCTATTATCTATTCTGTACTTTAACTGAACTCATCTTATTTCTTCTTTCTTATGAAAACCAATCTAAATTCATTCCTACATGAATGAAAAATTCCAGTAAGGCATGCATAATTTGTAAGATTTTGCCGGTTTGGTAACCGCAAAGCACAAAGCAAAGCAAAGACTCATACGATTAATGATCACCAGCGTGTGAAATGTAGATTCGTCATTTTCGAATGGGTGCATCACCTTTGACAGCTTGACCTAAGCCAGTCTCGTTCTTACAGGACGTGCCGGAAAGTTGGCATTTTAGGAAGATATTGTTACGTTCTCCTAACACAATTAATTTTCCAAATTACACTGTTTTGCAACAATAATTGTTCTATCAACTTTTTATGGATGTATACATTATAACGTGGCGGTAGGTATTTATTGTTTCCTGTCACGTCAATCCATATTATCATATATTGTGACAAGTAGACGCTTCTGCAATCAATATCTGTACATATTTTCATATTAATACTAGCAATACTATTAACATTACCAATATTTTACTTTACTACTCCAGGTAAGCTTAAAATGCTTGCATTGGGAGTGGTTCACGACAGTAGTCGAATGGCGGATTCGAACCCACGACCTTTTACCTTGTAGTCCGCGCCCTACCATTTGGCTACTGTTGCATAATTAAATAGTTTTAGCTAATAGAACGAGAACAGAAAGGCACAAAGACAGAGACAATCAGTCTCTTTTTTAGCTTAACTGTATTTTACGTAAATGTTTTTTTTTTTTTAATTTGAAAGTAGAGAACTGAAACGCAGGGAAACTGAAACAGAATATGGGCAGCAGCATCTTCCTAATAACAACTAAAAATAAAAAAACTGCGGTTGCGAACCTGCCAGCCAAGCATGGCAAATATGGAAAATCCCTTTGAGGCAATCTATAGGGGAGCCCTATTTTGCAGCAGTGGACTATTATAGGCTGTGATGTATATGTATTTCAAAAGCAATAAATAAGGACGGTGAAGACCGCAAATACGGCAACCAACAAACTACATAACATTTAAAATTAAATAGATAATAAGCGTTTTGTGCAAATATTTTTTTTAGTATAATTACAAATTATTTCTACTAAAAATTATGTATTGCGTATGCTGTGTACATTATTGTTTCCCGCCATATTTAGTTATGAAATCAATATTTATTAGTTTAATGCAAGATAAGCTAGTGAAATATATCAGGGCAAATGAAACTTCACAGAACACACAAGTCAGACAATTAGGATATTGTTGGTCTTGGTTATTTACTTAACATATTGGTTAGTTAAAACCATATTTAAAGAAATACGGTAACCTTTTATTAGTTGTAAAATAAGTATATTAATGGTTACTATAAAAATAGAACATTTCTTTATTTAAACAGAACCATTATTTCACTATTAGGAAGCTTTTATTAGCTATCACAAGTTATTACAAAATTCAGACATATAAGACTCAAATAAAAACTTTGAAACGTATCAAGTCACCCTTTTGTTTTGTTGTTTTGCCTTCGACCTCATTTCACTGAAATTGTTGAGCAATCACAAACACGTTGTTGCAAACTTGTAATATTGCTCAATCTGACAAGTCATTGGACTCATTTTAACGATTTTCCACTTACATGATCAAAGATAAAATAAAATAAATCCAGGTATTATAGTATACTAATAGTGCAGCTCGCACATTGTTAATTACCGAGTGTAAGTCCTTGTTAGTTCCTTCATGTAATCATCTAAAGTATTATGTTCATGTATCTACATATTTATTACTCTAGTGTAATATTAAAAATTACTTCTAAACTATACCTTCAAGATTAAACTAAGTTGAAAAGGGATAGTTAAAAAATATTTCTTTGTTTTTTTTTAAATATCTCGTGGGTTACAAAAATTCTACAAAGTTATCCAATAAAGTTTGAACACAATTAAATATCTGTAGAAAGAAAAATTTAAAACTGAAGATTTTTTTATTTGTTTAAGGTATAAGTAGAAGGGGAAAATAATATTCCACAAGTTCATTGAACCATAAGATCTATAACAGATGTACTTATTTCATATTTATTTCTTCTGGAGACGACATCTTTTTAAATTTGCGAAAATATCGATGATAAAATATATTTTATCCCAAATAATTTCTATATTATATCTCCACGTTGCCAATATGTTCAGATAAATAAAAAATGCTTATTTATATGAATATTTTATTAGTAAAACAAAAATCCTATACGTAATATTCGTCATTTATGTTAACTATTTACAATTATACGAATAATCAGTATAGCTTATGTGTAACTTTAATAATACATTTATTGTTTTTAACGAAGCTATGCATATAATACGACACAACCATACATTTAACAAGGTGTTGCGGTAGCCACCCTTATCGGGCGTCACGGCTATATTGTTCCACCATTAATTTAAAACCTATAAAACTGGAACTCATGATAATTATAAAATTTCAAACTTAACAAAAGCACGAGCAGTCCGATGCCGTGGTGCTGTCGCATGGCGCGGCGTGCCGTGATGATGTTCAATAGCGTTGCCAGGCGCAGGAAGAGGTGGCAGAGGCGCCGGCTCGCGGCGCCGCGCCCTGCCGTCACAGCTCCGAGAAGAACTCAGGTGAGGAGTGCGGCGTGGGTGGTGCGTGTTGCGGAACAGCATGTTCACGTCCCACCAGCGCCAGCCGTTGCTTTAACATATCGCGTTCGTGAGTAACACGCGCCACTTGCAACTGTAGCAGGTGCAGCTCGTCTTGCAGCGATCTGTTGGTGAGCTCCAGTTCCTGCCGCTGCTGAAGTCTCTTGCTGCGACAATTTTGTGCGTAGCCCCGGTTTTTAAGCGTACGGCGTTTTTGTTTTAATCGCGTCACATCCTCTCGAGGAAATCCATGTAGTCGTTTATTGAGTTCACGCACACTGAGAGTCATAAGTAGATCATCGCTTATGAGATCGTCGCCACATGAAGAAGGCTGATAACCTTGGTGCTGACTATTACGAGGGGAAACTGCGGAGCAAGAGCTCGCCGGTCGTAAGGCTACTTGCTGGATGTGGTGATCCTGCTCTCTCCACTCTCGTCTGTCCCATTCCTCAAAACTTCCACATGGAACAGTCCGCATATCCAGTGGTTCTCTCATATGTGGCAGCCATAGTACGTCGTCAACTAGAGCGGCGCGGCAGGGGCTCCTTCCGATGGGAGCTGGTGGTGTTTCTGGAGGTGTGCTAGGATCAACGGCAATGGCAACGTGCGGCTGCGGGTATGGCCCTGCATCGGGCCAAGGACGACAAGCGCGAGCGCAGGCTGGTGGTGTTTCGACGAGTTCATTCCATCCAGTGCGTAAAGGCTCTCGTTTTACCACATGATGGTCTTCAAGATGGTCGAGTTCAAAATTTTGAACATACTCATCGGCGAGTTGATCTTCGTCCTCGCGGTGCGGTTGTGGCGGCAGGGTTTGCATGGCGCTCGCCTGGGAGCAATCCACGAGTGCGTGTTCCACCATGGAGCGTGCGGGACGCGCGCCGGCCGGAAACGGACTGCCGCCACGACGCAGGGCGGCCCGAGGCTCCGCCCTCCTACCCAATGACGTAGCGCGACGCGCGCATACGTTTAGTAAAGGCTTTATTTTTACAATCATAAGTTCGCCAGCATCTCAATATAAACATAAACACGACACATGTATCTTAAGCACTTAGTAAGAATATGTATTTCATGTGTTACATATCTTGGGATTTCGTATCTCTAGTTAAGTTACAAACTTGAAAATTAAAGTCAATGTGTACAACGGTGCACTTAATAATGTTTCTTGCAGATAAATAAATATTGTTATAAATATAAAAATTAAAAACTGTTTACTTCAATCTTTAGAAAATACATTATTTGCTCCTATTATTATGCCCTTCTTGCTCACTTTTCTTCATCGGAGCATTTACATTTTAAAATCTAAATGATAATATTAGTTAAGAGTTTGTAAGCATTTAAACAACATGCTTCGAGCTGTGACAATACTAGTGAGAATACTAGGTCATGGATTCTTAATAAGAATTATTTTCAGATTATTTAGAGGTTTAGAAGGCAATGAAAGCTGTATTACAAAATTCTATTGGCTTTTAAAGTGTGTAAGAAACCGCTTTTTTACTTTATTATTCTAAAATACTATTAAATATCCCGATTTCAACCGCAGTCACACGAAATATTAAAGTGATTAAAATTGTACTGAAAAATAAATTCGCACAAGAAAGTGCACTGTAAGAATTTATTAATGCATTCTCAATTAAAAATCAAGGCAAAGGGGTTTGGTATACCTACATGCAAAAGCTAAGCGCCTTGTTTTCAATATTTGAATACCAAATATCAAAAGAATTAATTATATTTTATAAAATAGCTTGATTACAAAGAAGCCAATAAAAGATTTGGATTGCTACGGCACTGAATAACAAATTAATAATTGTTCCGGGTCTGGATGCATGGGTCAGGCCCATGTGCAATTTATGTAAAATGCCTCAACGATACAGAAGAAAATCCTAGTGTGCTTAATGTTTTAAGAAAATAAGCGATCAAATGCATGCTGTACCTGCATAATTAGTACGAAATATTATTTTATGAAATTATGTATAATATTCTATATTATACTATCAACGTATAAGGAAAGGGCACGACCTGGGGCTGGGACTTCGGGCTTCGGATTGGGATTTTGCAGAATTATAGTCCCTCCTAAGATTCATCGATTACTACTGTAGTGTACTGTGCTGGTGACCAGACTCGGTCTCAACGAAAAATTTAAATTTAAAAAAAATATTGAATTATTTGTAAAAAATGATTGTAGTAGATTTTTCAATCTTAATGATTTTTCCTCCTTCTACAAGTCTTGTCTTCAAAGTTGATGATGTGTTCTTTTTTCCTGAACGACTTTTTTGTTAACAAGGGGACATACTTTCTTTTTCAAAATATTTTGAAAGTATTCTTTAAAGAATACTGATTATCTTGATGAATTTTGTGCTATAATCAGCAGCCGCCACCACACGGCGATCTTTGTCTATTTATAAAGTAGCTAGCAATCCGCCCTGGCTTCGCACGTGTGATTTCTGTATCTCGACAACAGCGCCATCTACCGGGTCCAATTGTGGATCATTTAGATTATCCAGGGACCCACTCAAACCGTTGTACTATTATTTCTTCTGTGCTCAAACACACGTTTAGCGAGACTAACCAAAAGCAAAAAAAATGTTTTTTTTTATATAATATAGAGATAGAAGTCATTAAATAGTTTTAGAGACCAGATTTGTGTGTATGGTACACAGGAGGTTACTAATTTTGGCACAAAACTCATTTAACGCAGTTCAGGGTCAAGCTATAAAGCAGTCTTAAGTTTAAGGTTATATATATACGGATGTACGGAAAAATGTATGTAGAGTGTAAGATGTAAAGAGTTCCCAAACCTGTTTGAAATGGCCTATTTTTATCGAACGATTGATAAAAATACTTTATGCCCCGCGGACTACCCGCGTCCAAGTTGTAATGTCCAGGCAGTCATGACGCCACGTTATGAGACATCATGAGATGATCACATTATGAGATCGCATAATACGAAGAGCTCAAGCTATAACGTGGAAAATTTCCTAGATTTTGGAATGGCAATTATCGTACATTTTAAATTAGACTAAGGCTTCTCGAATAGTGAAAACCACTCAAACAATCTTTTCTTCTTACTCTAGTTCTAGTCTAGCTGTGGAACAACTTGCTTCTACATAATATACAATCAATCCTCATTCCCTTTTTCCTTCAAAAATCTTCTTAAACTTATTGCTTGGAAAATAAAAACAATAAAGAATAAGAAATGGAATATTGTACTGATTGATTGATTAAAACCACATCAAAGAGTTGTTATTTTATAATAACTTTCATTCCCTTTTTTTGTCTCTAAGGGTGGATTATCCAAAAATCCTTAAACAGGGAGTACTAACTACTACTACTAACTAGTAAAGATATAATTAAAACATGACGAAATTTCAATCAATTTTTATCCTTCAATTTACTTGGATTTAATTGTCAAAAAGACTGAAACACGTATCTCCATTTGAGCACCCTCTAGCCTGTAAGGGGTTATTTTGGAAAATCGTAAATACGTACTCATTTATGTATTTACAGCGTATTTTCAGTAAATTTCAACTCAATCACCCCGTTTTTAATAATTCATATAAATTTTACCCACTTAAGGGTAGAATTTCCCTAAATCTATCCTTAGTGGATGTCTACGTAATTAAAGAAACCCATTGCCCTGTAAAATATATAAGATATGATACAAATGTTTTGATTCGACATTATAATATATGAAAATTTGTATGTTTTTTACATTACATAAATCAACAAATAATTACAAATAAACTGATTTTTTATTTAATTTCCATTTCTATTAAACATTATTTCATCATTTATTAGAACATTTTTTTAATATTATTTTTATAACCATAGCTACTACATTCCTACATTCCTCCTCATCTTTGCACTCGTAGACCCTTCTACGACGCGTAGTAGTCCTTCTACGCGTCATGCTTTCTTTAATCCTATAAACTCAAGATTTTTTTTCATTGATAGTTTTATTTTAAATGTATTAAAACTTATATTAGGTAATTATTCGTAATTAGATTAATTGGCCTAGTATACAAATAATGAAATATAACATATATAATATGATATGTGTATTTACCTTTTAGTGAGCTCGTGGCTGTTGGGAGTGAGAGAGAGAGAGACATCCTGATACATTCTACAATTTGATTGAAATTAAATGAAATGTACTTGTTAAAATAACATTACTTTCAAATGGATTCGAACTTTATTTTTTATTTTTGTTATAAGAATAGTCAATATCTTTTATTTTAATTTATAATATCAGAATACTGCAATGCGGCTGCTACATGACTAACTGTAGAACAAAGTGATTTCACGCGTCACAGATCACGGAGGGTTCAACAAGTCAGCTTAATCCCGAGTTACATTTAATCACCGATCTGCGCCGCTACTAGCCTAATCTAAACATTTAACCCTTCCTTATTATCCCTCATAATTAAAACGATGCGCCAGTTATAGCGAGAATAATGAGCAATAATTGAAGTTATGCATGACGCATAAGCAAAAAATTTACATTTTTGAATTTCCAGTAGAAATAATGATATTGCTCTGGGGAACTCTATTCGGCCAAAAAAGGAATAAAAAATAAAAATTGTTTTAATTGAAACTTACTGCGAGCAAGAATTAATTCAAAACTTAACCATTAAACTATAAATTGTAAGGTCATAGTGTCAAAGCTCAATGTCCGCTCTGTTCAAGCGTGTTTTTAGGGGTTGGGCGTTCGGCGTGCATGATAGACACAATCTTGTGTACCGCATACACTGCCGAGCCGCATGATCCTCGAACAAAGGCTTTCACACCTATTCATGAAAATAGAAAATTTTAAATTAATATATAAAATTGTACAGATGAGTCAAATAGAACTAAAGAATAAAAGTAGTTAAGCTCTTCCAAAAGCTTAATGAGTTCCGCATTTAAGAAATGTGTTCTTATTGTTAAAAATTTATAATGACTATTCTTTCTTTACCTACGTACACATATTATTACAATCATAGAATACTATAATACATACACAAGTGTATTATAGTATTCTATGATTACTATCATACTTTTGTTCGTTTGTTTTCACGATTTCCATTACCATGCGGACATCAAAACAAAATTCTCATTATTGTAAAATTTATGAATATTTAAAAGTATTTTGAACTAAGGCCAAGAATTTGCAAAATATAAACATATTTTAGGGATTTTTATCAGTAAAATCGATAATTTCTACAAAACCACTTTATGAAAGTTTTATTTAAATTTAAGAAAGTCGGATAATATATTTTTTGACTTGAATGTTCCACAATTTTCATATAATTTATGATCTATCTATATTTACGCATACACAGTAACTATATATAATAACACTTTATATAGGTATACGTAACAAGAACGGTAGGGTTGCGGCACGCTACGGCTTGCGGGTTGCGGGTGCGGTGGCCCGTGGGCTGACACAGCCGCCGCTGTTTGCTCGCCACGGTCAACATTGTTAGCAAGCTCTTCCTCGCACCGCAACTTGCAGCGCAAATGTTATTACATGATTAACTCTCAGCTAACACGTAGGTAGCTCCTAAACTTCTGTTTGTATTGTCGTTTTATTAATTTTACTATACGAAATAGTTAATAATAAAAATGTTAATAATATTTTATATTATAATCTATAATATAAAAATGAATCGCAGAATTAATAAACACAAAAATTTACGATCAGCTTATTGGCCTGTGCAAACACTTGTTACTATTTGTTTGGAAAAATTCAAATAAAATATTTATAATAAATACAGTCTAAAATATTTGTTCTTGTATTAAATGATTTGTATACTTCCGATAACATTTTTATATGAATACTATAATAAATGAATTAAATATTTTTTTATAAAAAATAAAAGCAAAACAAAATATATTTTATATAAGAAAAGCTAACTTAACTATTTTTTTTAAATAAAGTGTGAGTACTTGAACCGATTTCAAATATTATAATGCCGTCCACCGTCATTGAACAATGGCAAGCGGGGTCGAAATACATCCTGGCGCGTCGCTGAGAGGCAGCTCCCAGAGGCGAGACACGTACGCGCCGTTATCGGTGCCTCTTCATCAATCGATTCCCTAGCATCCCACTTTTCGTTCCAACCGAGTTCAACCTTGCTGTCCCTTTTTATATGAACAACTTATTCGAGCCATCTTTGATTGGTAAATTTACGTATTTTTGTTATGCAAGTTAATGTCGTACTTACTTAAAATCATGAATCATAACATATAAAACACTTTCAAGATAGAGAGAGCTACGTCCTCGTTTTGATTAATTTTACATGCCGTGCGTACGTGATGGTATACGTGAATGTAAACCAAGCAAATGCTTTCTTTGTGATCTTCATGGGTTTTGCTTTTTATTGACGTACGTGTAATTGTAAATCCTAAACACAGCATTATACTCAAATTTAGTTTTATACACCTTGCCAATGGCTTTCGGGCCATCTGCACTTCTTAAGGGAAAGAGATAGCGTTTCCCACCGTCTCGTCTCTCTTCACTGACAATAATCGAAAGTAGATTTAAAAACTATCGACGAAAGTTTATTTCTTACATTGAAGAATAAAGATAATTCATTTCACTGTGGGAAATATTTGTGTCATGAGACGTCTTGTAGGGGCAACATGGGCTCAATAGCCGTCGCTTGATCCTACATGGCTGGCCTGCATGCCATGTAGTGGCGGTGCAAAAAAATCCACTACCCCATATCATCCCGAGGGTGTGGTAAGAGGCGACAGTGGGAAAACAAAACAGGAGATGATAACAACTCAAAATAATAAAAAACTGCGGTTGCCAACATGCTTGCCAAGCGTGGCAACTATGGCAGAATCCTCCCATGAGGCGATCTATGGGGGATGCCTATGTTCTGCAGTGGACTTTTATAGGCTGTAATGGATGAGCTGGCCTGAGGTGGAAAGCCAGCCCGAAATGATCGCTCCTGCAGTTGGCAAAGTATCCCTTTCCCTGTCCTCCGCAGCCGAGACGGATTCAGGGGAAGAGAAGTGTTCCTATAGCAATGCACCTGTCGCCCTATCGTCTGCTTCTCTGACGGGCCATCAACGCTAATGTGGCGGGGGTGAGCGAGGAGAGAGGAGTGTTGAAATTATGATACGCCGCTTCCTCTTCCATCCGTGGCCTGCATTTTATTCGCAAACGAGGATAGATGTAGATATCTATGGGTCACAGCAAGCACTTACCACCTGGTGGACTGTGTGCTCCCTTGTCAACCTCATTCAATAAACAGTGAGGCTTTGTAGGTCACCTTTCTTGAGGAATGGCCCCTATGGGCAGTGCTCACTATTGGAGCTGCGAATGTGTGCCAGGCGTTTTTTTTTAGTTCTACTGATATGCAGCAAAAGTGAAGGAACAGCATAAGGCTTTGGTCGGTACAAGTCTCTCTCTCTCTCTCTCTCTCTCTCTCTCTCTCCCTTTACTCTAAGAAAAAAGTTTAGAATACCTTGTAATAATGCTAAGCTATAAAAGGGATATTGTTTAATGATTGTACATGTTACAGCATGGACTACGACACACTTGGATCATGAAGTTGAAATTTTATGATCTAATATTTCTCTAAGGATAGAGCTCATAAACTCTAGGGATAAGCATTCGCCTTAAAATATTACAGTATAAACCAAAACCGTGTGCAGCCCCGCAAGTACTGCTGAAGTTGTTAATAATAATTACAGGTGCTAATAAATGATGATTAAACCTGTAATTTGTGAAATATAAGAGCATTCATAACGAGAACGTGTAAAGAATACTAGTAATCACAATCACAAGAGCAACACGTCGGGCACTTCCTGCCCTAAAACCCTCTTAGAAATGAAATGGTACCTATGCCCAGGGATCAGACGCATAAAGGCTGTTATTTTAATTTTCTTTATTTTCATAACAACACCAATGCTTTATTGCTTTTTGATGCTTTGTGAGATTTGAGGATTTTGAATTAACATTGGGAGTGCGTAGAATAACAAAATCACAAGAGGTAAATTATGGTTAATTCTGGCTCGAAAAATGAATTGGTTTTTCTAGAAGAATCCCCAACGGAGATGGCGTTGGCGAAGCCCCAATAACATGACGAAATTTAAACCGTCTTCAACATAACGTAGTTAAAACACATATTTTATTATGTCGTCAGCAATAAATAAATATGTTCTTTCCTTCTTCTTACTTTGTTTACTTTACTTCTTTACTACTTTACTTTTTTACTTCTTAGTTTCTTTCTAGACTGCTTATGAACTCAGTCCAGAACAAATGGGCTGGGGCTCAGGATAATTGCTGTTAAAAATGTTAAAGTATGATCATTTCACATTGACATTGTGACAGGAGAAGAAACATGTTACGCAATATATTTAACACAATATATTACTACATTCTGTACAGAAAGCAACAGTCTTCTGTATGGGTGTTTGAAGATGACAGAAACCAACAAGATATGGAGGCAGTCAAGAAGGGTGGGCAAAAAAAATATTGCGTTTTTTTCCCTGACGGGTGCTGTCTGCACCATCCCATAATACAGTTGACGAACAAAAGTCAGTTAATGCTGAATGGTACACTACCATGTGCTTGTTCAGTGTCTTTGAAAAAGGTAGGGAAAAATGACCAAGAAGCCGCATCCTACTGCACCATGACAATGCTTCGATTAACCCTTTACTTGGCAGATATTTTTTTTCTTATTTTATTGTTTTTCTTTCAATCAGGGTATTTAATTAGGTAAATAAAAGGTGAATAAAATATTTAAAAAAATCTTTTGCTTTTAGATATTTTTTTATTGAACGTATCCTGCAGTGCACACTGGCAGGTAAGCAACAATTTACATGATAAAAAGTACGTATCCTGACAGATACAGTGCCAGGTTTACATTGTAACAAAATATAGATTCTAATTGTAATTAATCAACAATTGTTTATCATTTTTATTATCAAATAAGCAGTCTTATAATTATGAGATCACGTCATATAATCAAACAATACAAATTATTTGCTTTACAATACTATTTGGTATGATATGCATGAAAACAGTCGCGCTCTTCTACCAAACAAAGTCTTAATTTACATTTTTGACAATGAATTGGCCTTTTGTGCAATTTTTTCATCTGCCTTTAGTTTGAAATACTGGCATATGTCCAACTTGGTCATATCATACAGTGTCAATGGGTCTCTCTGCAGCTGGTTTTTTATTAGAGGTACATAATTTTTGAGTTTATTGACAGAAACGCCTCTGTCAAAAAAAAGTAAGCTTCGATAAATTTCATATCTGAATTCATTCAATGGCATTAATTTTGACTTATTTGATACACCTCGTCGGTCAAGCCAAGCGTTATTACATATTACATATATCAAGGATTTGTGAAAACAGAGGTAGATACCAGCGATGTCCCTTGAATTCTGTTCTGTATAATGCAATAAGCATATGCGCTAAATCCACGCCACCCATATTGGAGTTGTACTCCTTTATCATTCGTAGACATGGTACTGGTATTTTCTTTCTCAGTACTTTGTTATACCGTAGTACAGTTTGGAGATGATGTGAGTCTACGTATGTGCTTGCAACAGTGACGCATTTGTTGTCGTACCACTTGGTAACAACAATCTTGTTTTTGTTACACGCAACCTGAGCATGTGAACCTCACTTTATTTTTTATTTTTTTATCAGTAGGAAGTTTGTCCTGTGCTCCACGAAGTCGGATGAATCTAGCAGTTATCAAAGAAAAAATACCGTATTCATTTCTCAGTCGGTGCATCAATTCAATTGAGATAAAGAAGTTGTCAAAGCACAAGATTTTACAAGCAGTCTGGCAAATGGATTTGGCTAGAGCTATGACGACTTTTGCACCTAATCCCATGCTTTCTTCTTCTTCGGTAAACAAAGTGAACTGGAATGTATCTTCCTGTCCATATACCAAAAAGTCATATACAATGCTCAAAACACCCTGGCTTTGGTGAACTAATTTCAGCAGCTTGTAACAGTAAAATTGATGATGATTGCCTTGGTGACAAAATTGATGGCGGAGCGCAAGTATTACTTGCAGGCGATGAATATAGTTGCAAAGCTGGAGAATTGTGCGTTATTTCATCTATCTCTTTATTACTATCCGATAATAGATTTAGATCCAACAAATACGACGGCAGAGATGGGGTGGAGAGCTACTGTCTGAAAGAGTTGGAGGGATATACTTATATAACTCATCAGCTGAATCATCACTGCTACCTACGTCTGATCTAGCTCCAGATTTTGGAACTAGGGGAAGAATTCTGCAGGCTCTGTTTAGTTGTTGTTGAAGCTTTTGTTGTGAAATCTGGAAACAAACATTTATTTTCGTACAGCTTTTCTTAAATAAGTATGAGCATTTGTACCAAAGCATACATAATTATAAAAAATATATATCTATCTACTACAGTTACTGTACAAGTGTTACACAAATTATTTTTTTTTTTTAATTTATTTAAATGTGTTGATTAGGAATATAAAAATCAACAATTATCTTTTTTTGCATAGACATTGCATATCAAAAATGTTTTTTAAATATATACACATATATTGATAAACTGGCAGTGTATCTTCATAGATACATGTCAAAGTAGCACTAGTTTTTTGCATAGCTGGCAGTGTATACTCAGAGATACATATGGACAAACTGAGCTGTAACATCGAATATATAAAGTTTTGGTATCAAAAAACTACATCCAGGGATAATATAGTATTACTGCATTTACTTTCACTTCAAATAATAATCAAAAATGCATAAAAAAGTAGCAAAATACATAATACTTACTGGCTTGTTCGTAGACGCCTGCTTACGGTCTACCATCTTGCGGGCTACTAACAGTTCAGTATTACCAGCAATAAAACTATAAATCCTACTAAATATTATAGTTCATAGACTAACTTATTACAAGAAAATCTATGTCAAAATTTGTTTAGTTTTCCTACAATATTTTTTTAAAGAGCAGTGTATCCACTGATGCACTCTACCAAGTTAAGGGTTAAAAAAACAGTACCTACAAGTAGTAAAAAATACAGTCGGAATTGAAAACCTCCTAATGCTTTTAAATCTCAAATACTTATATCAAATGAAAACGCTTATTATGTATTAAGTCATGTTGTGAGCACATAATATTACAAATATTTTTTATTTTATTTTAAGAAAAAAAAAACAAAATCGAACAGTTGATGATGCTGAGATGATAGTGTTGTTTAGCATTTTTGGCTTTTAACAGCTTTATCTGATACAGGGCTATTATTCATTTACCGGCGAGCCGCGGATCCGCGGATTGATTAAAAAGAGTGCATAATATTAAAGAGCAAACCACTGCGGAATGTTTTGTGTATTCACATACTCTATAAGCCGTTAAACTTATAAATAAAACGCAACTTCTCAAATAACTTCACGACAGCTCCAACTAGCGAAATCTGGTGAGTGGAAGATTATTATATATTATATATTCTACTGAATAAGACATCACATCGTGATAAGCAATGTTTCTGTTGGTTTGCATACTTAATACATTTTGGTATTGTCATGTAATTACGTCTATCTGAAACGGGCAAGGTCAAACCGCGCAACTCGGATTGTCAATTGAATATTAACAATAATTTAACGCGATCTGATCAAGAAGTTGCTATGGCTTTTGAGAAACATTTTACTGATGTTCCTTTTTTAACAACAAAATCATTAAATTATTCTCCTACTGTCGCCGAATCATTGCTTAAACAAAATGTAAAGGTTTGTTCAAAAACTTTTAAATTCCATAGAGTATTGCCAAAAGATATCGTTAAATATTTTAAAACTATTGATGTTAAGAAAACGGCAGACTTATGGAGGATTTGCGTTAAAGTTATTTTATCCACAATAGATATAATAGCACCTTATCTAGTCATTATATTTAATACAAGCGTCGAATCTGGTGTATTTCCTGATTTATTGAAACAGTAAAATTACACCTTTATTTAAATCTGGTAGTACATTAGACCCCGCCAATTTTAGACCAATTTCTGTACTACCAACATTTAGTGAATATCTTGAAAAAATAATTTTAGATCAGATGTTACGTTTCTTTAATATTAATAAATTGCTACATAAAAATCAAATCGGTTTTACAAGGGGTCGCTCGACAACTGACGCCGGAGTTGAGCTTATTAAACTTATTATTTGTGCATGGGAGAATTCAGAGGATGCTTTGGGTATATTTTGTGACCTTTCCAAGGCCTTCGACTGTGTTCACCATGAGACATTAATCAGGAAGCTACAGTACTATGGTGTCAAAAACACAGCGCTTAAACTTATTATTTCATATTTAAGTAATAGAATGCAGAAAGTTATTATCAATGGTGAAAGTTCTTCCGGGTCACTTGTCCTAATGGGTGTCTCTCAGGGCTCGATTCTCGGCCCATTCCTGTTTCTAGTGTATATTAATGACTTAGCTTCCCTTGTAGGGGATCATCATGATATAGTATTATTTGCTGACGATACTTCCTTCATTCTTAAACTTAAACGTCAATCATTTAAATGTGACGAAGTGAATAATGCTATATCAAAATTAGTGCATTGGTTTAACGTTAATAATCCACATTTAAACGGAGATAAACCTAATTGTATTAAATTTACAACAAAGAGTTTTAAACGTCTGAATACCAATGTGTTTTTAAATGGGGAGGAACTGAGCCCTGTTGTATCCAATGTTTTTCTTGACTCTCGATGCAAAGCTGCAGTGAGCCTCCCCCATATATCCAAATTAGCAAGCAGACTTTAAGGTCTGCAGCATATGCTGTAAAAGAGATTAGAGATCTCACTAGTGTCGAGACAGCTAGATTAATTTATTTCAGTTATTTCCATAGCATAATGTCTTATGGAATTTTGCTATGGGGAAATGCGGCTGATTCAGAAACTATTTTTTTTTACAGAAGATTGCCATTAGAGCTATTTACAATCTAAAACCGAGAGAGTCTCTTTGAGATAAATTTAAAGAAATAAATATATTAACTTTGACTTCTTAGTATATTTACGAAAATTTAATGTATGTTCAACAAAGGTACTTTTAGTAAAAAAAGTGATGTACATTCTGTAAATATTAGGAACAAACACAAGCTAGTGATACCAGTTTCTCGACTCCACAGAGTCAGTAATTAATTCTTGGGGCAATGTATACGCTATTACAACAAGATCCCGGAAAGTGTACAGGCTCTCTCTATTACCAAGTTTAAATGTTTTGTTATGCTAAAACTGTATAAAAAGGGTTATTATAGTATAAATGAATACATGGTTGATAATAACCCCTGGGAATGATATGGTCGTTTCCAAGCAGTTTCTAAAATAAATTTTGTAATTATTATATATAATTTGTAATCATTTATATTATAAAATTTATTTTTTTTAAAAGGTCCCGCTGGGTTTCTTGCTGGTTCCTCCCGGGACAGAGGGATTTTTTCGAACCAGTGGTTTCATTTAGTGTGTCAATTAAAAAATGACTTTCAATAAGAATTACACATGTAATCTATATTGAATAAATAATTATTCTATTCTATTCTATTCTCTCGTTATACTAGTGTGTGATTGTGACCGTATATATGACGTCCCTTCACTGCTATCCGTATAATCTCAAGGTCGCTCAGCGAGCTATGGAGAGGACTATGCTCGGGGTTTCTCTGCATGATAAACTTAGAAATGACGACAGTAGAACCAGAGTAACCGACATAGCCCAACTTATTAATAAGCTGAAGTGACAATGGCCATGCCATATAGCTTGAAGAACTGATAACCTATGAGGAGGAAAGGTTTTCGAGTGGCTGCCTCGTAGGTGAAATGTAAGGTGACCCCTCACTAGATGGAGTGATGTGTGTGATGAGTGTTTGTGAAGGGCTGTAATGATGATGATGATGATGATGTATGACCGTATGGTCGAACTGTAACAGCTCTGTACTGTATCATGCGATATGCAGTTCTGTTGCTGATAATGATTAATTGCGTAGGTGAGAGAGCCAATTGAACATTCGCTCTCACGGAAATTGGTGTGCCCGGAAGTGTCCCCCTCCCTCATTCGTTTGTGCAGATAAAGTTCATCACAGGCGCCGTGCCGTGCAAGGACAATTTCATCTAAGCCCATTTACTGAATAAGTATCGCGGTTCTGTTCTGTCCGTTGTGGTAATTCTTCTAATACAAACAAAGAAGGCCGTATTGCGAATGAACTAGTCCACAGATCACTATTATATACAGTGGCTGTCCTGTGTAAGATCGAAATAAAAAGTGTTGGTATTGGTTTGCATACATACTTAATATATTTTGGTGTTACGAATATCATATTATATCAATTACGTTACACTTGTGTGTGATTGAAACTTTGACTTATATTAAGTTTTTATATTTTACTATTATACCATATAATTATATCTGTTGTATAGTCAATGTTTTGTGTGGTACACTGTTTTATTGTTGACAATGGTTAATTGCGTAAGGAAGAGAAAAAGTTGAACATCTGGTCTCACATTTTTATTATTGTTACAATTAATTAAACTATTAATGTATTTCCGTCACGGACAAGACGCGTGGAATGGTCGAATAAGACAAAAGCCAGTGCCACACCTTAAGTCGCGTCTCCACCTAAGTTTTATTATCAACACAACATTTGCTAACAAAACTTGTTTCCATTTTCGGCAGCAACATCAAATTTATTACGCTTGTTGCCAACATTTGTTTCCTCGGCGGAGACGCTTGTTGACAGAAACATTTGTTGGCAACACGTGTCGGCAACTGTTGTGTTGTTAACAAAAATTTGGTGGAGACGCGGCTTTATCTTGCTTGAAGGAGTAGGAGGTTAAGTTTCTGCATTCACTTCTTTTGTCTCTTTATTTTCTACTCTCATTTATAAATCTGGCTTTCCCAATTCTGGCTCATCCTCGCCCGGGCACATCTTTGATTTCATCATGTATTTCAGTATCGTCACCTGAAAGTTGACATTTTTATGAGCACTTAAACAACAACTCATCACTTTACTGATAAAAAATAACTAAAGTACAATAACGTAAGCTCTAACTTACGCCATTTTTTTTTGCTTACCTCAAAGTAGCGATACACGCTTATGTGGGTTTTATTTTTAATAATTTTGTTTATTTATCATTTTCTATTACTTACTAGTAAAATTTTAGCCGTCAAACATGACCATCATTCACATGTATGTCTTCATTAAAGTTAATTTTAAAATGATATAATATTATACTTAAGTGTAAAATCTTGCTTAAGTAGATATGTAGCGACCTTCAGTTATTTGATAATCGTTCATCAACCTCAGTGCAATCTGCAATGTCCATGTGCCGAGTCAGAGGTTGCACGCTCCATCAATTACAACTGCTATAATATATTGCTTTATGACGCTCTCTTTATTATGTAATTACACCTATCTATTAGTTTCCCCTTTGTTTAAAATAATAATTAAAAGTTCTTGGTAGCTTAGGAGCTGAGCGCTCATTTTAAATTTTAAAGACAACGAGCAACCCGAATTCGATTCAAACCTGTACCTCTTAAATTATTAATAGCAATTTTGAGTGCCAATTTACTCTGTGCTGCCTAGTTAGAGTTAGAATACCTAGTGCTTAACTAGGTATTCTGAATTATTTACTTCAGTCAGTACATTAAATTTAACTTTATCGAAAACATTTATGACTTTGAAATATTTAAAAGGACCCTGGTCATTATCCATATACTTATTTTTAATGTGCTTAGGTACTATCAATCGAAGCATTTTGCGTTATAATCTGTGAATTTCCTTGATGTACGTTACATAAGTTCTTCCATAATTGCTAAGTCCATAACTGATAACAGAATCTGCTTGAGCCATATAAAGGTAGTTAGTTATATGGTAGCTTAAATTTTATAACATAAAATTTACTCAACACAGAGCGAAGTAATGCACACACGTGATCTTTATGCGCTCTCCAGCAGGATCGTTCGTCAATATACATGTAATTTTTGATTTTTTGTGTTGAAACGTTCCGTGAAGACATACCTATAGCTATGGGAAATGGTGGCAAATTTATTGTGAGATGAGTGTATGTAAACAACATAAAAACAAGTTAAACAAGTTTTGTTTTTTTAACGACTATGCCGACATCATATGCCCACTTACATAGCATATAATAACTTGCCTGCATTTCAGTTTGTGCTACATCCATACTACGATCAGCAATAACAATACAGGTGTTATCGGCAAATTGATATGTGGAGCCCTTAGTTATTGCATCAACCATATCATTTACAAATAGCAAGTACTCAGTCGGGCCCAGTATCGAAGCTTGTGCTGTGCCCCGGTCAGTCGCATACATATCACCTGTGTGGTTATATATTTTGATAGTGGTATAACGATTGTGATGATAACTTTTAAGGAAGTTCCTCCAAACCCACTATGCGGCGTTAATGGGAGACTTCAACGCAAAACTAGGTATAAGAGAGAACGGTGAGCTGAAGGTAGCGAAATTCGTGATAGGGAAACTGAAGCCAAGGGGCCAGCAGCTGACCGACTCCATGGAGGAAGAGGAACTCTTTATGATTATAATTTATTCCAGAAACCCACAAGATGTGATCTGGTCGAGCCCCTACAGTTCGACAAAAATGAGATTAACTGTATTATGACGACTAGATAGCAACTGTTCAGTGATATCTCACTGATCGCGGAGGTGAAAACTGGTAGGGATCACCGGGTGGTGAGAGGAAAACTGAACTTAAACGCTGAGTTAGAGAGGTCACGTCTAATGAAGTCAACGCACCGTCCCCTCGTGCTGTAATCCAAAGCCCTGAAAACTTTAAATTCGAGTTACAAAATCGTTTTCAGCGCCTAGAAGACTGCAATACAGTGGACCATACCTATACATGACAAGCTCGTGGAAACTGTCCATGCGGTTGGGGCTAAATTCTGCAAGACCCGTCGCAGAAGAACACAAACTCTCCGATTACACTCTTAATCCAAACCCACTATGCTATGACTGTTAAACGAGAAATGAAACTGCAGTCTTCAGCTGATTTGACAGCATACATGCATCTGAACAGACAGATCTCCATATGCATGTGGCGGGACTTACGTGACTTCAATACAGCTCGTATTGAAGAAGCAATCGAGCGGTACCAGAGATCTGCCTGCCAGGAAAAGCCAACGGTCTAAGCTGAAGGCCGAATGTGGGTGTCCGGGACAGCTGAGATTTTGAGTGAGATTGAGAGGTTCTAAGGGCAGATGTACAAGTTATCGTTGGATCCACACGCTACTCGTAAGTAACGATCCAAGAGCAAGTCTTATCCGACACTAATCCGATGATATCCCGGACGTCAGTCTGAACTAAATTAGAATGGCTCTCAAGCACCTTAAATTGGAAAAGCCCCGGGCGAGGATGGCATTACAGTGGAGCTTTTGAAAGCGGGTGGAAAACTAGTACTTGAAGTCCTTCGGAAGCTCTTTAATTCCTTCCTCCAAGGTGGTACTACTCCGGAGGCGTGGAGCAGAAGTGAGGTGGTTTTATTCTTCAAGAGAGTTGTAGACTGTTGAAGAACTACCGATCGATTTCCTTTCTTAGGCGAGGTGACATTTCGAAAGCCGGTTTCCGAATAAGTTTTTGTACCATAGACCACATACATACCATTCGGAAAATTGTACAACAGACCCAATTTGCCACTTTGTCTTGCGTATGTGAACTATGAGAAAGCTTTTTATTCCGTCGAAATTTGGGCGGTAATACAGTTCCGACTGGCGGTATATCGAAGTGCTGAAGTGTTCGTACAGTAAGACTATGATGCTATGAAAATAACTTCAACTTGTGGAAAAACGAGGCGCTCTGCCTCGGGTATTTTCGTAATTAGTCGGCGACGTGGACGCAGCTTCGAGAGCACTCGGTTTTCTCCATAGATTTTTATGGTTTTCTCCAGCTTACCAGTCGGTCTAGCTACGTAAAACCGAGTAGCTGCCCGTCTTGCGCCCTGCTCACGCCTACGCAATACGATTATTGCTTCCTCCTTAATTGTTTTATTTGCGTCTTTCAATATCTAACTGTTCTAACGTTTATAATTTCGTACTTCTCGCTAATTAACTATATTTTGACTATCTTTCTTACTTCGTGTTTCCTTCTTCTCTTGTGTATATTGTAATAAATTATTAACTATACATATGTGGTTTAATTCGCCATCCGACCCATATGTTTCGTGACGCCGCTCGCTCGAATGTTAGGGCAGTGTGAAGACTATTTCACTATTCGTTATTATCGCCATGAACAATGGCAAATATGATCCATCGGCACCGACGCTACCGGAATCGAACGTACGCCGTGTTGATGTACAAGCGCCGCCATTTTGGCCTGACAAATATTACTGCAGACAATACGAAGTTCAATTGTGTGATCTCTAATTTAGACTATAAATATGTAATGGAAGTGAAAGATGTGATAACTAACCCGCCGTCGGAAGACAAATACGAAAAAATTAAGACCAAGCTTATAGCCTATCGGCATCCCAGGAACAACGAATTCGACAACTATTGGCTCACGAAGAACTTGGAGATCGGAAACCGTCGCAGTTCTTACGGCATCTCAGAAATTTAGCGGGTAACAACGATCCGGAAGAATTTCTAAGATCACTTTGGACAAACCGATTGCCTAACCACATCCAGGCTATTATCGCAACGCAAACAGGTACCAGTTTAGACGCCGTGGCACAATTGGTTGACAAGATCAATGATCAACGTTCGCGCCGCAGGTGCAGCAAGTGGCTTCAACATCGACGATCGCAGCACCACCTGAGTTTGACGATTTGAGACGTTTCTTGGATGTTGGATGACTTATCTCGTCAAGTACCTTCACTGACAATGCATCGTGCGCTTTGGTCACGAGGACGTAATTCTAGTTTTTTTTTATAGGATCGAGGGACAAACGAGCACACAGTCCACATCTATCCTCGTTTGCGAATCAAAATGCGGATGCGTTGTCACTCGTGAGGACTAAGATAGAATGCCTCTTACCTAGTAAAAAGGGTCTCCGCTTCTCTACAGTCACCATACGGAACACAGCAGTGTTAAGTTGCTATTTTACGCTGGTATTCTGTGAGAGCGTGGTCCTTCCCCGGTCGAGCCGACCCATTCGTGCTCCAACTATACTACTAATATAGCTGCAGCATGGCTCTACCTCGTTACCGTAAACGTTTACGTAACCGTTCTGCTTACACCTCTAGCCAGTGGTAGTATCACTTTAAGCTCGGAAGCTCCACTAACAAGTGTAGATCGCCGTGACGGCGGCCGTTGACTGTCATACTTCCGACCGCTTGTTTGTTACGAACAATAAGACTAAAATGTGTTATTTAGTGGACACCGGGTCAGATCTATGTGTATATCCGCTTGGCATGCCACGTAATAAGCGCCTTTTAAAGACTAATTATGAACTTTTTGCAGCAAATGTTTCTACCATTGCTAGTTACGGATTTAGTTCTGGACTTTGGACTACGCCGTGATTTAAATTGGTGATTTGTTATAGCTAATGTTACGAAACCAATTATAGGCATAACCTTTTTATCATTTTTTTTAAATAAAAATACTAGTAATGCTATTAAACCTTAGTAATATTCCCTTTAACTACTTCTGGTAAGCTTAAAATGCTTGTGTTAGAAGTGGTTCACGACAGTAGTCGAATGGTGGATTCGAACCCACGACCTTTCGAGTTCGCGGTCCGCGCCCTGCCATTAGGCTACTGACGCTTGATTTTTTTAATTTTATAATTTACTTGTTGATGCTAGGCACCATAGGTTAACAGACAACGCAACCTCTCTCATCGCTAAAGCTTCTATTGCATTACCAGCTTTGTGCCAAATTAAAACTTTTACGGGCGTTTCACGCTACTATGACCTGCTAGCACAGTTCCTGGAGATCACGCGCCCAGCAGGTTGCCACGCTGCGCGTGAGGTGAAACACAACACCATGCACTATATCCGCACCACGTCTGGACCACCTGTCACCTGCCGTCCACGCCGATTAGCACCTGACCTTCTACGCATCGCAAAACAAGAGTTTGAAAAGATGGTAAGATTAGATATTGCTAAACCCTCCGACAGTTCATGGTCGTCACCTTTGCATCTCATCCCAAAGAAGGACAACACGTGGCGTCCATGCGGTGACTATCGGGCGTTAAATGCATGCACGATACCCGACCACTATCAAATTCGGTACTTCGGAGACTTCTCACACAATCTCTTCGGCTGCACCATCTTCAGCAAAATAGATCTGGTACATGCTTACAATCAAATACCAGTAGCACCTGAGGATGTACTGGCTGCCATTGCAACTCCGTTTGGTCCTTTCGAGTTTTCTTATATGGACTTTGGAATGTGCAACGTGGCGCAAATGTTCCAGCGTTTTATGGATGAAATTCTAGGTTGTGGTTTTGCATTTTCTTACCTTGATTACATTTTGGAAGCATCTAAAAACATAGAAGATCACGAGCGACACTTACAATCTGTCTTCGAGCAACTCAAAGAATATGGTGTGCTAATCAACAGCGCAAAATCAATCTTCGGAGTTCCTGAAGTGGAGTTCTTGCGCTTTATTGTAACCGTTGAAGGAACGAAGCCAACACCAGATAAGTTCAGCGTAATTTTGAATTATCCACTTCCGAAGAACATAAGAGAACTCCACAGTTATCTCAGCACGTTGAATTTCTACCGCCGCTTTGTACTTAATGCAGCTAGAGTGCAGTCACCATTAAATAGCCTCCCGTCAGGGACGTCTCTGAAGGCCACTACACCAATCAATTGAACAACCGAGCTAGAAAAACCTTTTGAGGAAATTAAGGAAAGTATAGTTGAAAGTTAGTTGACAGAGCAGTCAACTTAGAGGATGTACGTCCAGCACAGGAGGTAGAGGACGAACTTCCGCATCTTCGCCATCATACATATTTGAAGCTTAAGCAACTAGACCTGTCTGGCACTGGAATGAAACTATACTACGCTGTATTTGGTATGTCTCCACGATTATACTTACCCAAAACATTACGACGCTAAACTTTCGCTACGATTCATGGCTTAACTCGCCAAGGTGCGAGAGTCATGATTAAGCTGATGACAGCAAGATACGTACGGCGTAATATTCTGTCGTATAAGACTGTCGACAATGGGCACGTACCTGCGTTGATTGCCAACTCTCAAAAGTATCACGACATACACGATCTCCTGTACATGCCTTTACTTCATCAACTAGCAGATTCGCTCAAGTGCAATTGGATCTTATCGGACCGTCCAACCTAGCCTATCTTCAAAGGATATTAGTACTGCTTAACCGTGTTGACTGGTTTACATGATGGCCTGAAGTGATGCCTCTCGAAGACATTTATGTTTGCTTTTAAGCTGAAACCGTAGCCAACGCATTCGTTAGAGGTTGGATATCAGGATTTAATTGTCCACTAAAAATAACTACAGATAGAGGCAGGCAATTTGTGTGTTACCTTTTTAAAGAGCTTTCCAAATTAACAGGCGCACATCACATCACCATCACTGCTTATCACTCGGCATAAAAGGCTGGCAGTAAATGGACTCGTGGAGCGATTCCACCGGCAGCTGAAAGCAGCCATCATATGTCATGCTGAGCCTAAAATCCTTTCATTAATCTTTCTCGGAATACGGAGTCCCTGGAAAGAAGATATCGCATCCTCGTCGGCAGAGCTCGTGTAGTCTATAAAAATAAAGTCGTTATTCAGAACATAGCAGATGCAAAATTCAGGTTTTCTAGAAATCTGAATAGAATCAAAATTGCTTTTAGAAAAAGCCCAAATTAGGGGCTTTTTAGGTGCTAATTAAGTACCAATCTTAAAAATTACTTGCCCTAAAATTTTCACCGCAACGAACTGTTGAAATTTGCGTTGCTGGCACAACGTATCGCTAGCAACGCAGTGACGATAATAGATATACGATAAATATTAATAGCAAGGAATTAAGTGCTAATTAAGTGTTGAAAGTTTATTGGGGTCGGATGTAGATGACGTTAATATTCTGGGAATTATCGGGTCCAGGACCACCATTACCTTACTAGCGCAGTGGGTGTATCTCCCAAACGGGGAACGGGGAGGAGGTTTTTGTTTAGGTCGAAAATTGACGCGAGAGTGCCCTGCCAGTTGCGACTTGTCTCTGTGGCGGCGGTTGCTAAATACGAGGGTGGATTGAAAAGTACTCGGCCTAACACAGATCCATTCAATTCTAAAAATCAAATCTACCCACATTATTTAGTTCAGTTCAGACTAGTTCATTGTGTGAAGTTCGAAACGTGTGCGATAATTAGTTGTGATTTTATAAATTTATTAACAAAGTAATCGGACATAATTTCCGCGAATGGAGCAAATCGAGCAGCGTGCCGTCATTAAGTACCTCCATAAGAAGGGGCTATCATCCAAAGCCATCCATGATGACATGGTCAGTACATAAGGCGATTGTGCTCTGTCATATTCATCCGTCAAAAAATGGATAGCAGAATTTAAGCGTGGTAGATAGAGTGTGAAAGATGAACCCCGCTCTGGAAGGCCTTCGACGTCAACTACTGACAAAAATTTAAAAAAAGTACTTGATTTAATAATGGGAGACCGCAGATTAAAAATTAGAGAGATAGCCGAGATTATAGGCATCTCTTATGAATGAACTCAAAACATCATTGTCAACGAGTTGGGTTTCCACAAGGTGTCTGCGAGGTGGGTTCCGCGACTGCTTTCAGTTGAACAAAAAAGGACGCGATTGACTATTTCACGCGACTGTTTGGAGTTATTTGAAGCCGATGCAGATGATTTTTTGAATCGTTTTGTTACTATAGACGAAACATGGGTTCATTACTGTACACCGGAAACAAAACAACAATCAAAACAGTGGAGAAGACCTGGTTCACCACCCCCTAAAAAGGCTAAGTCGATTTTGTCGGCAAATAAGGTGATGGCTTCAGTATTCTGGGACTCGAAAGGTGTGATTATGATTGATTATCTTGAAAGGGGTCAGACTATAAACTCTGATTACTACTGCACCTTACTACGTCGTTTACGAGAGGAAATAAAAGAAAAACGTCGAGGAATGCTCAGAAGAAAAGTCCTGTTTCATCAAGATAACGCCCGTGTTCACACGTCAGTACAGTCAACGGCTGAAATTCACAACTGTGGCTTTGAACTGTTACCGCATCCGCCGTATTCACCTGATCTGGCACCATCAGACTTCTTTCTGTTCCCTAACCTAAAAAAGCACTTGGGAGGTCAAAGATTTTCGACAAACGACGAGGTCAAAGCAGCTGTAGACGCATATTTTAACTTTTTTTTCATAAAAAAAAGTATATGGTGTTTAAATTCGAAATTTTTTGTTTAATGGAAAACAATGTATCATCAGCGTTATTGATTTCACAACGGTAAGTTATATTTTCTTTGAATAATAATATGTTTACGCTACATTTTTTATACGAGTATAAATAAATCATGTTATATTTGTTTTCAATTTATTTTATAAGCTTTCAATTGCAATTTGGTGTTCTGGAGAAAGTGTGCGCGGGTAAGTGTGCACATGCGTACACTTGCCCCTTCGCTGTTATTTTCAGTTTCTCATCACCATGCCGTGAAATTATATAAGAAAAAAAGCTGAACTTGCATCGGTCACTGACAAAAAATATCTAGAGCCAAAGCACACATTGAGCATGAGCAAAAGAAAGAGCAAAAGAGCTGCTGCAAGTGCCATTGGTATTAGTGAGTATTGTATTCGAAAACGACATCATCGTCTTGATGAGGAAGAACAGTTTTCTATAGCCTCGACCTCTACAGCAGTAGAATACTGTTACCCTCGATGTAAGCAAAATATACAGAGCTAAATACTGAAGAATGAAGTCAGTGCATGTAAGCAAAGACTGGTGACATGAGGATGCCGTCTGATGAGGATGCACTGCATATGAGAGAGGTGTTTTTGTTTGTGATAATTGTATTGATGACCCCCAAATTAATATTGCTTCTAATAAATTAGACAATCCCAACTAAAATATGTTAATCTCTAAATATTAATAATAAAAATTTTCTATAATTTAATTTAATTTAAATAAATGTTAAGTTTATTTTATTTTATGGGATAATTATTTTTATGCAAAGACTAATAACTAGTAAAAATATTTTCTAAGTGACATTACAATAAAGAAAATAAATCTTTATTCTATAATCTCTCTTACAAAGCAATAAGGACCGTGGCCGAGCTCACTTGACTACTCTAGCGCCATCTATTATCTATCTACGGAAGCGGTTGCGATGTATTCATATCGATGAAAATTTGACGCGCTAAATACATCGTTCTTTATTTAATACATTTCCATAGATGTCGCTACATGGTACCGCTAAGTAAGATTGACGAAGTCATTGGGCTCTAGTATTGTATAAATTTTGATTAATCCAAGGAATGCGCTTACTTACCCCGTACGGGTGCGCACAGTTACTCGCATCGTGGGTCAAGTGAGCGCATCACGATTTTATGTAATTAAATGCTTACAGAAAAAAAAACACTAAGTTTTCTATTCTTATTTTTATTTCAATTTATATCTATTATATGGTTTATCTCAGATCCGTCTTTTATATTCCTAGCTCTTTTATTTTATGCGTAGTGAACTAATATTTACCAAAGTGCGCACACTTGACGCGAATGACTCTACACAACTGTCTCGAAAGTAGTGAGAGTTCTAATAATTTCTAGAGTGTCAGCTGAAGAGCTTAGTCTGCTTGCTAATTTATAAATATAAAGACCTAATGAAGTTTTGCGTCCAGAGTAATACCAAGAAAAATTTAAACCAATGATTATGCGATAGTCATATTGAAACGGTCACCATTTAAGTTGAAAAATCAATGAAGTACCATCAGCAAATACTTTATCATAATTATCACCCTCAAGGTAGGGTATGTCATTATTATTGACTAAGAACTAGACTTAATAGGCCGAGAATAGAGCCTAGAGGAACGCTTAGTAAAACCGGCGACCCAGATCGTTGATAAAACTTGATACTAACTTTTTACGCGTTCTGTTACTTAAATATGAACCGTGGTCTAACACAAACACAAAAATGCTGTAGTTTCCTGATTAATGTACCACGATTCCACAAGGAAGTTATGCGTGGAAAATTCTTCTTCTAAATCGCACAGTGGTGGACCGCCACCGCCAATCACACAGTATGAATGGTATAGCGAGTTTTGTCGCGATCTGCGATGGTAAAATTGAGCGGCTGGAATTAGACAGAAAATCATTATTCAAACGTATAGAAATAACTTTTTTTTTAAAAACTCGAACAATAATTTTTTTATTTTATTTAAAAATAATATTCTATGCAAATTGTTTGTGGTTTTATTACCTCTGCATTGTCTGGGGAGTAAGAGGATTGCCAAAGACCCCGCTTTACTTAGCTTTAGCATCGGCTAGTGTCAGTAAGAGGTAATAAAACCTAATAAAAAAAAATATGTTCGAGTTTTTAAAAAAAGTTATTTCTATAGGTTTGAATACTGATCCTGATAACGTACTTAATGGGAACCACAGGGTTTTTGTTACATGTTGTACCTACCCATGTGTGACGCCTCGTCCAACTGCCATTCTCTCAACCTATTCACTCCAATCTCCAAGATTATGTTGCGTATAATGAACGCCCACCTCATGGCATACCTAGAGCAGAATGATCTCCTCAGTGACTGCTAATACGGGTTTCGCCGAAATCGATCAACTGGGGACTTTCTAGCGTATGCCACTCACATATGGGACGAAGTCCTCGAGAACAGTGGTGAAGCACTTGGTGTTTCCCTTGATGTTTCAAAGGCCTTTGACAGGGTTTGCCACGCTAGCCTATTTGGCAAACTTTCAGCGTACGACTTATCCCCTGGCCTGATTGACTGGGTGAAGGACTTTCTGAGTGAACGATTTCTGGCGAACGATCAATGGCTGCTCGTCCTGTCCTATCGCCACAAACGTCGGAGTTCCTCAGGGGTCCGTTCTCACCACAACTATCTTCCCGGTGCATATAAATGATAATGCTCATTCACGGTATCTATGGGTATGCAGACGACAGCACAATTATATGGTCATACCAACCAAGAGCCCGGGTCAGTCTGGATCAAATCCAGTCCTAAAGAGAAGCTATGGTTGAGTGTGTGATTCTCACACTACTACTCGTAAGATTCAACGCCTCCAAAACACAAACGTGTCTTTTCACCGCTAAAAGGAGCCCGCTCACCCTGGCTCCTACTTTGTAGAATGTATCCATGGAGTACACTGACCCCTTCAGTTGTTAGGGGTTGAATTTTCTCCAAACCACAACTATGGGCGGTTCATTGAGTCCAGCACGGCTAGCATGGGCTTGGGGCAAAAAAATTATCACCCGATTATATCCACTTACAAGAGATAAAATGATCTTGTCCTTATGCCAAAGCACGGCAACGGGGAGAAGTATATCCCCGTTTGACATAACGAGTAGACATATATCCCCCGTCCGTAACATGGAGCCAAATGGAAGATAAAAATATGATTGCTAGATACGATTTCATGCGACAAAACGTTGGGATCATAATTTTTAGGACCTAGCAGAACATACCTGCGCGCTTCGCGATAAGGCATGCAATATACTTTTTTGACATTTGAAAGGGACAATTTTATCCTAGTTCATTGGACGTGGATTTATGTTTATATTCATACAAAAAATCTATCTATCTCCCATTTTATCTTTCCGAGTTCGGAATTACACCTAGGGAGTACCGGAAAAGACGCATTAAAACCGGTGCCAATTCCGGAGCAACGTCCTCAGCACAATAGACGGGACTCCATCAGGCCTACTAGACTTGTTGATGGGAGATGAGTGCTTTGCGCACCGAGCGCCGTTTAAACAGCATAAATGGTTGAACAGAAAATGATCTAAGAGTTGGCAGGTGTTTTCAAGGCAAGTGTGAATTGGTTTTTGTTAAGAAAATCAGTGCGTTGTGCCATCTTCGCCTACATCACCACTAACCATCAGGTTAGTAATCAAGCATTAGTTCATAACAGGAAATAAGCGGCAATGTTATCTGCTTTCTGCAAATACACGGCATTAAGCAATCGAAGGCAGGAATGTAAGGAATATCATACATACACAAAGTTAGTACTTTGATTTATTAATATATTTAACATTTAAGCTGTTAACATTAAGGGTAGTAACAAATATGATTACAAAAAATATAAAAATACATAAGATCACATTAAATTGTTGCTAATAATTGCTTCACAAAATCACTGACATTACTAATTTGTAGTAAAATAATATTTGATTTTCTGGTTACTAATATGATTTACTTTAAATATTAAAACATTAAAATAAATATTGATTTTTAAAAATAAACATTTAAAAATTCAAAATATTACTGGAAGGAAAAACGCATTTCCCGGCTAATAATATTAAATATTATTTATTTTATGTGATGACGTTGAAATATTCCGTTTAAAATTGACACATTATTTTAATATAAATACAAAAATATATATAATTGTTTAATAAGTAATACATTTATGAAATTACAAAGTTTATTAAAATATTTTTATTAACATCAACAAATCCAATAGACATGAATAACATAATATTATATACATCATAAAATGTTTAACATGTTTAATAACTTAACTCACTGTTATTTTATACAAATAATTTTGTGTGATAATTTATGGTTAATGTTAAACATTTTATATTGTTAACTTCCTTTAATATACAAATATTTCAGACCAAAATAATAAGACAAAGCACATAGCAAAGAGAATACAACCACTACGTTTAGCACATAGAGCTAAGTGAAGCCTGATAAAGAAAGGATATAAGGGTATGTAGCAACTTTTTCAAGTGTCAATCTCATCGGCATGCAGTACACCCTGCTGATTAACAAGAGACTCAGATTGACAAATATATCCATAGCAAGTTGCTGAACCAAAACTCCCACAACCTGGCTATGAGAAACAGCAGTAGTGCGAGAGGAGCATTCTCGTTTTATTTCATACTTACTCTTACTACCGGTATAAATACCAGCTACATAGGGTACAAAATATATTTTTTACAATTCTGAGAAATTTCTATGATACAAAATAATTATATTCATCTACATTTCACCTATTAAAAACAGATAAATGCTTAATAATAACATATTTAGTATAACATAACTTTTAAAGGAATAAAATGAACAAAAATTGATGTTAATAATACAATGCTAAAAATGAGCTACTGATGTTAAAATACAAACACTACTAACGAGTGTTTTTCAATCTGGCTACACTCAGCGATTTACTGATGGCTATATGCCTCAAATTATCTTCCATCGTTAATACGATGAAATAATCAACCGATTAAAATAAAATTACTTAATTTACTCCATATTTGTATTTATTTATTTTTTAAATAATAAAAAAACATATCCTATAGCCTTTTAAAAATACCCGTTAGTGGTATGCAGGTTAGTTTTTGAGTTAATTTCAATAATGAAATTATTATTTAAGGCACTAATCATCACATAAATAACTGTTTAAAATATTTGGTATTATAGTTTGAAATACAATATTGCATATTACATCAGGAACATAAATGTATCAATAATTATTATTCATTCACACCACATAATACATTATAAAATTTAAAAGATGTTCCATATAAAGTAGTAATATATTTTGTACACTCAGTCTTATGATTTTCTTAAATGCTATACAATATAAATTCAAGAATTAAACTTATATAACATGTTATAAAAAAAATTATATTGAAATATCAAAAATACAACAGGCAATAAATATATGTAACACATTTGTACCTTTGCTTTATTGCCATAAAGCAAAGGTACAAATTTGATTTGTATTACGCAAGTTAATACTTAATACTATTTAGGGAACCCAAAATCTCATTACCCTTAATAATCCCTTAATAGCAGCTAGCATGAGCAAAATATAATAAAAAATCTCAAAATAAATATTGCCAAAAATGTTACCTTAAATAAACAATAACGAGAGCTAACAAGGAAAATCATTGAGTTAGTTTGCAGCCACTTTAACTAAAACTTTGATAAAATTAAACCTATAAATTGTAATAAAAAGTTATTAATGTTTGGAAGTTAAATGTACGAGTGCATAATCGTGATAGTACATCATAATGGCAAGAGGTTGCCCGAGGATCAGTGAGCTCCAAACAATGATGTTGCCCCAGCGTGGCCCGAGTTTTGTCTCGGCGAAACGAGAGATCACTGAAAGAGGCGGTTGCGCCATCATTCCCAGGAACGCCCAGATTCGAAACATTTGCAGTGGCACACTTACCTGTAATATTTATAAAGTATGAAAATTCAAAAACAATAATAATACTCACGTCTAAAATATCAGACATGTATTCGAGAGAGTACCGTCAAAGGTGCAAGACGTATAAAACTGCCATCTTCAATCCACCTGCCAAGCGTCGTGGTAATGGCAAATCCTCACTTCACTACATAATGTGGATGCGGTTATGATTAGTTAACCTAAATGTTTATGTGAGATAAAGAGAAGAACAAAAAACTATCACAATCAAGAGGAAAGTTTTTTGAATATTTATTATGCTCTAAAGTTAAATGACTCTCCCACTTTGTTTTGAGCATGCGACTATGACAAATATCCGGCGAAGAGGGCCATATGAGACCATCTATGAGGGAGATCTACGTTCAGCAATCTACTTGGATAGGCTGTAAAGAATGAATTGGAGGAATGCATCTTTTTATAACAATCCAGTCCACGGCAGTGCTGACGCAAAAACATTAACAGTACTGACGACGTAAGAGAGTCGCATCCGTATTGTAAATGTCAGAAAAATCTCACGGCTGCCGATACGATATACATACATCGGAATCTAGTATATATCGTGCCAAAAAAAATACACAGACCGGCTTCGGGGAACAGCCTCAAAGGGGCGAGTGATTAAAACTTGAATTGAATTAAATTAATTTATAAATAAAAATACACAAAATATTATACAATATGTTATCATCGTATATTATATACTTTAATATTGAAATTAAATTTCATCGATATTTTAATTGAGTATTAGTTTCATTATTATTTGTAATTGAGTGTGTTTCTGTGTCTATGGTTAAAGAATATAACTCCACCAATATTCTGTGTGTAGAAAAAAAAATTTAAAACTGGTTACCATTTTTACCACATTTCCAGTTCTAAGCTCTATTTAAAGTTTCAAGTCTAGCTCATCGGGAAGTTAGATTAAAATCAATTTAAAAAATTGGATTGAGCAAATAAACACACAAACGGGCAAAGAAGGTAGTTATTTTATAGCGCAATATCATCCAGTATTAAGATATTATAAAAGTTTCACGTCTCTAGCTCATCGAGAAGTTAGTTTAAATTAAGTGTATGAGACAGACACTATGACTAAAACTGCCACTTCATCATCATCATCATCATTACAGCCCTTCACAAGTCCACTGCTGAACATAGGCCTCCCCCAAAGAATGCCACAAAGCACGGTCCTGAGCCACCTGCATCCATCGACTTCCTGCATATCTTACCAGGTCGTCACTCCATCTAGTGGGGGGACGCCCTACACTTCGCTTGCCGGTACGAGGCTGCCACTCGAGAACCTTTCTTCCCCATCGGTTGTCGGTTCTTCGAGCTATATGGCCGGCCCATTGCCACTTCAGCTTACTAATCCGTTGGGCTATGTCGGTCACTCTGGTTCTACTGCGGATATCCTCATTTCTGAGTTTATCACGCAGAGAAACTCCGAGCATAGCCCTCTCCATAGCTCGCTGAGCGACCTTGAGCTTCCTCATACGGCCAGCAGTGAAGGACCACGTCTCAGTTCCGTAAGTCATCACTGGCAACACGCACTGGTTGTACAATTTCGTTTTAAGGTTTTGAGGTATGTCTAACGAGAAGATGTGTCGTAGATTCCCGAACGCTGCCCAGCCGAGTTGAATCCGTCGATTGACCTCTCGGTCGAAGTTGGACTTACCTAGTCGGACTATTTGTCCCAGGTAAACATACTCGTCAACAACTTCGAGCTTAGTGTTCCCAACAACTACCGGCATAGGTGTGACATGGACATTAAACATGATCTTTGTTTTGTCCATGTTCATCTTAAGACCTATCCGTTGGGAAACACTATTGAGGTCATTGAGCATAGTGCTTAGGTCCTCCAGCGATTCTGCCATAAGGACTATATCGTCGGCAAATCGAAGGTGAGTGATGTACTCGCCATTGATGTTGATACCGTATCCTTTCCAATCCAGAAGCTTGAAAACGTCTTCCAATGCAGCGGTGAAGAGTTTCGGGGATATGACGTCACCCTGTCTTACACCTCTCTGCAATTGGATAGGTTTCGTACTCTGGTTCTGTACTCGGATAGCCATCGTAGCCCTACTGTACAAGCACTTCAACACTTCGATATACCGAGAGTCAACTTGGCACCGCTGAAGGGACTGCAGCACCGCCCAAATTTCGACGGAATCAAAGGCTTTTTCATAGTCCACATACGCCAGACATAGTGGCAAATTGTACTCCTCGGACTTCTGTACAATTTGCCGTAGGGTATGTATGTGGTCTATGGTGCTAAAGCCCTTTCGGAAACCGGCTTGTTCGGGAGGCTGGAAGTCATCAAGTCTGCGCGCGAGACGATTCGTAATGACTCTCGAAAACAGCACGTAGACGCGGCTCAGAAGGGAAATCGGTCTGTAGTTCTTCAAGAAAGCGTTGTCGCCTTTCTTGAAGAACAAGACCACCGCACTTCTGCTCCACGCCTCCGGTGTAATGCCACCATGGAGGACGGAATTAAAGAGCTTCTGAAGGACTTCAAGTACCGGTTTTCCACCCGCTTTCAGAAGCTCCGCTGTGATTCCATCCTCGCCTGGGGCCTTGCCGTTTTTAAGGTCCTGGAGAGCCATTCTAATCTCGCTCAGACTGACGTCCGGGATATCTTCGGAATAGTGTCGAATAAGACTCGCTCTTGGATCGTTACTCACACTTGCGTGTGGCTCCAACGATGACGTGTACAGCTGCCCATAGAACCTCTCAATCTCACTCAAAATCTCAGGTGCCCCGGAAACGATGCTGCCACATTCGGTCTTCAGCTTTGACAGTTGGCTCTTTCTGGCAGACAGATCTCTGGCAAAGACTTTGGAGCCTTGGTTCCGCTCGATCGCTTCTTCAATACGAGCTGTATTGAAGTTGCGTAAGTCCCGCCGCATGCATTTGGAGATCTGTCTGTTCAGTTGCCTGTATGCTGTCAAATCTGTTGAAGAATGTAGCTTCATCTCCCGTCTAACAGCCATGAGATTAAGAGTGTGATCGGAGAGTTTTTGTGTTCTTCTGCGGCGGGTCTTGCAGAACTTAGCTCCGACCGCATGGACAGTTTCCACGAGCTTGTCATTCAAATCGTCCACTTCATTGCAGTCTTCTAGGCACTGAAAACGGTTTTGTAACTCGAGCTGAAAGGTTTCGGGACTTTGGATTAGAGCACGAGGGGGACGGAGCGTTGACTTCATTAGACGAGACCTCTCCAACTTAACGTTTAGGTTCAGTGTGCCTCTAACCATTCGGTGATCGCTGCCGGTTTTCACCCTCGCGATCACTGAGACATCACTGAACAGTTGTCGTTTGGTCGTCATAATGAAGTCAATCTCATTTTTTGTCGAACCGTCGGGGCTCGACCAGGTCCACTTCCTGTGGGGCCGCTTCTGGAAGAAAGAGTTCATCATAAAGAGTCCCTCTTTCTCCATGAAGTCGGCCAGCTGCTGGCCTCTTGGGTTCCGTTGCCCTATTCCAAATTTCCCCACTTTCAGCTCACCGTTCTCTCTTGTGCCTAGTTTTGCATTGAAGTCTCCCATTAACACCGTATATTGGGTTTTGGAGGAATGCATGGCTCTAGAGATATCCTCATACATTTCCTCCACCTCCTCATCGGGGTGTGCCGAGGTTGGTGCGTAAACCTGTATGACCTTCAGCGAATACCGTTTGGTGATTCTGAGTATAAGGTACGCAACCCTCCTCGACACACTCTCAATCTTTACAACGTTGTTAACGAGAGACTTGTGGACGATAAATCCGACACCTCCTTGGGACAGATGGTCGCCCTCCCGGTGATAGAACAAGTTGCCGGATTCGAGGATTACCGTGTCCTCCCCCTCTCTTCGGACTTCGGATAATCCTATAATATGCCAGCGTAACTTGTCTATCTCTTCTTCCAGCTCCACAATCTTCTCGTCAGTCCTCAGGGTCCGTGCGTTGTATGTTGCCAGGTCAAGTCGTTGTAGGTGGCAACCGAACCTCCACCGGAGATTCTTAGCACCCCCTGCCCCGCCATTACCATGGTCGCCACCGTAGCCAGGAATAGCGGGGCCGCCGGGGACTGGGGGCCGTCTCTTCGTAACTTTCATTATGGGGATATATTGCCATAGTTGCCACGCTTGGCGAGCGGGTTGGCAACCGCAGTTTTTTATTGTATTTTGCCGTTACCAGGAAGATGCTGCTGCCCATCTCCTGCCTGTGTCCCTTTGTCGCCTTTTACGACACCCACGAGAAGATATGGGGTAGTGGATATTCTTAACCGCCACTACACGGCAACTGCCACTGCCACTTAAAAGTCACAAAAATTATAAGTTGCGAGGTTTATATTTTTCTGGTCCTGATCCTGGTGGTTTTCAAATTTACCCGTTTCTACCCAAGGAAGTCCAAACGACTATTAAAATGGAATGCCTCAATCTAACTTACCTTATCCTTCAAACTATTGTATAGTGGACGCCGTTTTGATTAAAGCCAGAAATAAGTAAGTTGTTAAAAAAAACATGAAAAGCTGAATGAAAAAGACCCTTTTTACTGGAAACGAGGCATTTCATCTTAGTCCTCACGGGTGACGACGCATCTTGATTCTTAATCGAGGATAGATGTAGATGTCTATGGGCCACAGCAAACACACCATCAGGTGGACTGTGTGCTCGTTTGTCACTCTTATCCTATCAAAAACCTAAGGCATGTGTCGAGGTAAAAAAATAACATGTAGTATTTATTTAAATTTATACGAGTAAAAATACTATCAAATAATAAATATATGAGTGAAAAATACTTACGAGATACTCGTGAAAGAACGCAGATATAAGGAACACGACAATACTAGCATTTGACTTGCCATATCCCTTTTCGGTTATAGGAATATAGACGTGTCTCACCGCCCACATGTGTACTGGCCTATTCCAAGAACTCCAAAATACTGCAATGTTGTTCGCATTCCACCAGTCGTTGTAAAAGTTGCGGTCCGCGAAGTGTAGGAGTTCGCCCATTAGGTTCAAAAATGAATGAAAGCTTAGATAGAAGAAACATAACCATATTAAATGGTTGGGTACCTAAAAAATAAAACAAGAAATTATTATTACTTAATATTTTGATAAGATGACAATTCAACCCCATCAGTGACTGTTGCTGACGTCTGGGACCGCTAGAGCCAAAAATACAGCTTACTCCTCCTGCCATTTTTGTAAGTCTTCCGTAGTCTATAAATAGTGTTGGGAAATGAATTAATTGAAACATTTTAAGGCGTGTATACTTCTTTAGAATTGAAATTTTAGTCTATCAAAAAGTTATCTAAACTTGGAAAAAAAAACTAATTGGATTAGGACAAGCTCTGTAGAACATCAGTGGCATAGGACGGGTGATATTTCATAACAACAAAACCTTAAGAAACAAATGAAAAACTGAATAAAAAAGAAACATGCATAAAAATATAAAATTTACTATGGTACTGTGTTCGTCATATTTTAGTGGTAGAGCCACGCTACAGGTATATTATGGTTGTAGCAGGAATGGGTTGGCTCGAACAGGGAAGTACAACGCTCTCACAAAATACCAGCGTAAAATAGCAGCTTAATGTTGTGTTTCGTATGGTGAGTGTAGAGAACTGGAAACCCTTTTTACTGGAAACGAGGCATTCCATCTTAGTCCTCAGGGGTGATAAAGCATCTGCATTTTGATTCTTAATTGAGGATAGATGTTATGTAGATGTTTATGGGCCACAGCATCTACTTACCATCAAGTGGGCTGTGTGGTTAATTTTCACCCTTATTGCATAAAATAAATATAATAAAAATATAATGGCCTACTGCTCTCCCCCCCCCCCTCCCCCTCCCCCCGCTGTTAGCCCAAGAACTAACATCGTAATTATTACCAAATTTAATACCTAGACTGGTGACGGAATGAAATAGTCATATTATCTTAAAAGCGGCCTGCGTTCAACAGTAGTATATTATGAGCTTATGGAGAGAGGCATCAATACTGAAAAATAACTAGCAATTCGTTGGAATCCCGCAATTCCTTCCTTTCCTCCCTATATTTGTCCTGGAAATCTTTGTGAATGCTATTATCAATGCCGGGTCTAAATCGCGTTAAATATTACAAATCTATAATGTTCTATTAAATACTTACAGCAAGTTTAAGTAGGCGTTCCGTTATCTTAACCACATTCATTTCCGAAAACGGACCGACGGCATTCGTAACGGACGGGATCATCCATTGTTGGAATAACGCCAAAACGAGATTAACTCCGAAAACAAGCTCTATTACTCTTTTAATAACGAATCTCTTACGAATACTGAAATTAAATTCAATGTCTATTTAATTATACATAGTAGACTTATTTTAATGTCGTTAAATATCTCATTATTTTATTTAACGTATTACCTGTTATTGACTACATTTATATATCACAATTGAAAAATGTATTATATATTGCATTTATATGGCATCGGACATAAGACACTACTACTTTCTCTTTAGTGAAATGAAAGCTTGTAAATAACACGATACGATACGACTAAGTTAAGACGTAAGACTATTCTAAAATAATCGAAATTTTGATTTTGTTTATGAAATAATCTGCAAAAATGTTTTGCCTCCTCAAAGTTTATTTACACTTTTAATTTTGTACATGTAACAAGGATCGAATCGGTACCTACAACGGCAATGTGTGCGATGTCGGTATTATGCGGAGCGCTGCATGAGAATTTTTTTTCTATAATTTGTTAGAATATAGTCAAGTTTTAAGTATTTGGGATTATACATAAAAATAAATCACTATGGACAACTATTTATTGCTATTAGAAAATACTTTGCCATTCGAACAATAAATAATAATGCAAAATAAATTTCCTGTTAAGTGTACAACGCGAACGCATCGTAGGTAATTATGTCGCGTTGTAATGAAGAAGACTGTTTAATTTGTATTTTGCATTCGCTGTGGTACCGACCAATCGAGAAACGACCAAATAAAAGAAAGAGCAGATTTAAAATATTATGGAAATTTGATATCGCAAATTCTATTTTCTAAGATATTTCAAAATTGGGCACTAAATATGCCTTTAATCAAGAGTATGTATACTTTTAAAACCAATTAATTTCAATAAAAGCATTATATTACACGCATATTAACACTTGGTTTAAAAAAGAAGCATAAAAATTGCTAAATAATATGTATAACAATAGTGCTACCATAAATACCACAAGCAAAACTAACCGTGTCGTGCGGGGAAAATTCAGTTCATAGCACAGTGTGGGTGCCAATAAGAAGTAAAATAAGTCTTTAAGGTTCAAGTTATCGGGGTACTGGACAAGCCCTGCCACTGCCATCTCATGATTCATTTCATCTTCTAAGCTCTCTGGAGACAAGCATAGTTTTAAGCTTATTAGTATATATAAATACTTAAAGTCGAAAAATAATCATGCGCACAAATAAACAAAAATACTCCATAAGCCTAACCGCATTAAGCAAAATTAGCACATTTAAAAAGTTTGTATTAGTTAGTTTCGTTATTACTATTTATTTAGTTAGCCTTATACGAAAATCTTATAATTTAAAGGCGCGAAATAAAATTTATTTTAATCCTTAACTTCAATATTATTATTATTTTCTTTGGGATTATTACCTGCATATTATATAATATTTTTACGAAAAAGTTAATAACTGTTTCTTGTTAACTGTTATTTGTTAAGTTAAAATATACAAAAAAAAAAACAAAAGCTTTATAGAAGGCAACGCATAACCATAACCTTATAAAAAGCATGAAGAAATATACCTCACATTAACACATTATAAAACAAAAGGCAGGATAGTGTGCGGCTGAAAACGCAAGTACAGCCAGCAAAGCAAATACAAACAGTACGAAACGAAGCGTCGAAATTTTAATATGCGGTTAAATACGTGATAAACGCGTTTAAATACGGAAATCATCTTGTGTATTTAAAAATTCGTCCCAAAAAAAAAAGGACAATATCCTTTCGACTATACTAGGAACACAAAGTCATAACAAAAGTAAGCCAGAATGACCACTTTACATTAAATTATTTTTCTTGAAATAGAAATGCATACAGCGTTGGAAGATAAGATTTATTTACAACCCAACTGTTGTGAAATGTAATGCAAAAATATGTTTTCAATGTAATTCAGAAATGAGTAGTAAATTAGTGTATCATAGATACATATTAAATCGAGTAGTGTAATGGAATATGTGGTAGAGCCACGCTGCAGTTATAGTATGGTTATAGCATAGATGGGTCGACTCGACCAGGATAGGGCATGCTCTCACAATATACCAGTAAAATAGCAGCTCAATGCTGCTGTGTTTCGTATGATGAATATACAGATCCGGAGACCCTTTTTACTGGATAGCAGCCATTCCATCTTAGTCCTCGGGGTTGACAACGCATCTGCATTTGGATTCTTAATCGAGGATAGATGTAGATGTCTATGGTTCGCAGCATCCACTTACCATCAGGTGGGCTGTGTGCTCGATTGTCACTCTTATCTATAAAAGAAAATATCATAAAAAAGTGTGTTTATTTTTTTTTTATACAAGAGGGGCCAACGAACATGCATTCACATTAATGTAAGAATCATTTTAATGTAATATGTTTATGCCTGTTTTCCATTTTTGTAAATACATTTGTAATCAGAATTATATTTTAAGTTGAATTTCCATCTAGTTACTACTTCTTCTTAACTGGTTCGATGACTTTTATTTTTAGAAAACTGAAGTGACAAGAGAACTGACAGTCCACCTGGTGGTAAGTGACACCAGCATCCAACTTCGAACAAAGAAGGCTACAGTGCTGTCACCTATGAGGACTAAGATCGAATGCGGCACAGCATGTAATTATACTGGCCCTCTACACCCTTCAGACCGGACTTAGTGGCGATATAGCTAAGAGGGTGATACCTACCCTGACGAACTCCTAGGCATAAAAGGATATATTTAATATGAAATTGCCGGCATAGTGACTGCGAAAATGACAAGAAAGAGAAACACATTTTGAAATGGTTGTAAATTAAAAAACATGTTGACCTTTGACAAATGAAACATTCATTATTACTTTGAAAAATAAAGAGTTTTCATTTAATTCCAGCTTGTTATTAACTAACAAGCCGAAATTAAATTAAATATTTATTTTTACATCTCATTGCCATAGTGACTGATATTGAATAATGATTTCACAAAGTAATTATCCGGCAACAACATAACGGGAAAGGGGTTTACATAGGAATCACTGAAAGTTATGTGCTCCAGGCCGTTTATAAATGCTTGAATTTTGAATGTTATATTTTTTTAAACATAAGAAACGCGTGTCAATGGTTTTTTTTTTATCACATGCTGAAGTGTTTCATCTATAAATCTAGATTTTAGGGCGCATTTTTATGATTTTTAAGGTTCACTATCTGCAAAAAATTGCACTGCTCTTCTTCAAAATACTTTTTGGGGGGGAAGCACCTCATTTGAGCACCGTAAGGCATTGGTACGCAGGATTTGATTGTGGCCGCGTTTCTCTCTATGATGAAATTCGTGAAGGTCAAACTGAACTGTGATCACTGAGGAAAATGTGGCTACTGTTAGGCGATCCATTGATAAAAACCGATGCATCACCTATGACGAGATTCGAGGACATATATTAATTGGTATGCGCCAAATACAAAAAAAAATCTTACAAAATTTAAAAGTAAGAAATCTTTGTTGCCGCTGCAATTCTGAACAAAACAAACTGAACAGAACAAAAATGGGCTCGAGTTGATTGATGTAAAAAATGTTGTTAAAGTATGATCACAGACATTCAAATGTTGTGCATGACATGGGACAGGAGATGAAACATGGATGTATTGCTCCATTCCAAAAAGAAAAGCAACAGTATCTGTATGGGTGTTCGAAGGCGACAGTAAACCAACAAAATTGATGCAGAATTGATTTTAAACAAATAGTCAAAACAATATTGCTTTAAATGGTTTTACAATATGTCAAAACTAGCCAATAGTATAACCATATAAAAACCCCTACCCACTGTGTTACCAAGATTAACTCCCTATTACATAACAAGTTAAAATTGCTTTGAGGAAGAACATTCATTCTATTTAGATAAATTAGGTAAAACAAACGCCTATTTATAAAATTTGAAAAATACTATTTAAAATTAGAATATGGCTACAGGATGTGTAACAACAACCAATAAAAAATCAGCTCTCTTTTGCCAATTAATTTTACAACACCATGCCACACAGTTTTAAATTTGCAACAATTAAGAAAAAAAAGCAGTTTATTATTTCTACAGCTGAAATAATACATAAAATTAGCATATTGTTCAAACACTAGTAGGTGCATTTAAAAATATTCACTTACGCTCTTGCTCAGCATTCATAAGTTCATCTGTAAATAGTATGTCGCAAATTAAAAAATATATAAAGAAATGGCGGAATTTATTTTTATTTTTAAATATCATTCTGACTGATGTCTAATTAGTACTGTATAAATTAGACAAAATGATTGTTTTGAGAGATGTAATTTTCTTAAATAATGTTCCATAGCAGCAAAGTAGAAAGATATTGTATTCTCCGGCGTATAATTATTTACGATAGAACAAGCTCACAAGAAGTTGATGGATGCAGGTCAAGATTATGCTTTGTGGCATTTCTTGGGTATGCCTAAATTCAGCAGTGATGATGATGATAATGCCCACAGTCGCCAAAAAGACCAGAATCTGATCCTTTTTTTGGAATCACAAACATGATAAATACCCATGGTAATTTAAACAACCCTATTTCAGCTCAAAGGTCCTTAGTATTCATCAGTGGTGCTAAGAAAATTATTCTCATACATCAGCTCTAAATAATTGCCACACTGCTCGAATAAACTGAATTCCATAGACTACTAGTGTTTGTCTCTAGCTATAATTTTTAAGATAATTTAGTTGACCAAAGCTAATAAAATAATTTGTAGTATCAACATTATATTGAGCCAGCCTGTAGTTATAATTTATAACATCTTTATAAATCCAATTGAAAGAAACATGTTTTCTATATTGTGATCCATCCAGTTTCAAATTCAATATATTTATTTTTATAATCTTCTTTATTAGCCTGTAAGAGTCCAGCTGGGGTTCATTCTTCGATAGATCGCAGTATAACTATTTTGTTGTCGTAATTGTCATGCTTAGCAAATGGAATACCATTAGCCATGCCTAAAATCTATCAAATTATTTTTGGCTATTTGTTGATTAATACATAATATTTATTTCTTCTAGAGAGCACCTATAAAGCATAGTAAAACATGAAGTTGATCTTCCTTTAATCATTTTAGTATAAACTTACTGTAATTTGGTGCTGAAAGACTTTGCCGCCTTAATTTATTCTTTGAAGTTTTTGCTTTCACACTATTTTTACACCAATAATTTGTATGGCAGTAGCTCCATAATTTTAAAAATAATATCAAGTATATCATACAAACTGTTGTTGTGCCCACTGTAATTAAAGAAATAATATATACAGTTTAATAATTTATATAACAACTTTATAATAATATACATAAAACAGTAAAAACCAGATAGACCACCTCCAATTACATATATAACTAGGTACCAGCCAAATATCTATATAAACATTTTGCTTGAATGTGTAATGCTTATAACAAGTATAACATATAAGGATCTTAGTTGGATGGTCCCTTCAAATTTCCATTATACTATTTACATTATTAGTAACACCCTACTAATGTTCTCAAATCACCAATCAAGTCAATAGTCTTTAGTTCCCTACACCTACCATATGGCACACATCAGCATTAAGCTGCTATTTCACCCTAGTATTCTGTGAGAGCGTGATCCCCCCCCCCCCCCACCACTCGAGCCAACTCATTTCTGCTGTAGTCATAATATAACTGCAGTGTGGCTCTACCATGTAAAAAATTTGCCATTCTTGGCTGGCAAGTTAGAACCACAGATTTTCATTATTGTTGAATAGTTATCAGGAAAATACCTTTCTTCTGTCTCAGTTACTCTCAATAGCCTCTTACATCACTCACGGTACAATATGGGATAGTGGATGTTCTTACACTGCCACCACCGGCAACGGCACAGGGTGTTCATTTCTTATCAATTATTAATTGCATAATAAACTTAAAATTTGAAAGATATACCTACCAAAACTAAAATCTTGACTTTTGAAATGCAGCACCACCACAGGCAAACTTATAACAAAGATTATATTGAAAATTTGCAAAGCAATGCCAACCTTCTGACTCAAAATATCCTAAAACAATTAAAAATTATCAGTAATAAATATTAAGTGATGTAATAATGTACTGCTTTCCACATTAAATTCTACTTACAAATGCAATAGTTTTCTCAATTAGTAAACCGATTACAGCTGGGACAATACTGACTGAAAATAGTAGTAAAAATATTAATTAATTTCTTATTTGTAATTATTACGAGCATGTTCAATCAACATAATAATGATCTATGAAGGTTTTATAAATATTTGAAATGTAATACAAGCTAGTATATGAAAGCAGTTTGTCTAGCTTAGAATTTAAGAAAAAGGTTTTACAGTGACTATTATCATCATCATAATTACTGTCCACCACAAGTACACCATTCAACAAAGCCTTTATCTAGCTTTACACAAAACAAGGTCTTGGACTACATTTTCATTCACAGAACACATGAGTTTATGAAGTGGTGGCAGTATAAAATAATTCGTCACTCCATCACATACTCGTAATCATAAAAGTCATTTTGGTATTTGGCAAATGCCCCACCTCAAAGAATGGTAATTACAGAAAATCATTACAACTAAGGAAGTTATCAATATTCAGCAGTTATATCCTCCAGACCAAATTTCAGTTATGGCGGCCAGTCTCTACAGTTTAGTTATTTGCGCAGGACAGGACTCCGTATGCATGAATGCCCTTACTCTCAGAGTATGATGGGAGGAAAACCCGTCACTACCAGAGAGAGATCAGGCACAAGACTAACAGCTTTGTATGTTGTCCAAAGGGCTCAATAACTTATATATTTTTTGCATATCCTGAGATTTAAACACTGGACTTCATGATTAACAGTCAGAATGTTCAGCAATAGACTGTTTATAAGTAGAATATGAGGAGGAGGATAGCTATTTAAAATACTTACAGATCAGTAAAATAAGAGAAGGGTAATGCTGGCTTCGGCCTTCATTATAACCAGTCAATACAATTATCCACTCAATAGGATTAACAAGTATTCCATACCTAAAATCCATAGAAATATTTTAGAAATTATATACACTAATGTATAAATTAACATTCAGTGTACATTAGTATAAAAGCATTATTATCTTGAACAAAATATGTTTATATGCATACTTCAAAAAATTTTCAAGACACAATCGTAGACCGCCAATAGTAAGCATTAAAAATCCCCAGTTGACCAGACCAGTAAAGTTGGTAAACTCAGAGCTCCATGAAAATAAGGAATCTCTTGGTTTGTGGAACCTGTAATAAATAAAACAATAAATAAAACCTGTAAAAAAAAAAACAATAAAACAATTATTAATTATTTTAAAATAAATGATTTTCATAATGAAATAACAAAAATAATGTATCCATATACAGTCCTGTGAAATATATTTTTTCTTTATGGATAGCAAACAAGCACTTAGTCCACCTGATTGTAAGTGGGTACTATAGATCAAACACTCCTATATTTATTTGTAATAAAAATCATAATGCAAATGAATTCATTGCCCAGTAACTAAGATGGAATATCTAATTAACAGTAAAAAGGGTAACTGATTCTCTTAACTCACAATTTAAAAAACGGCAGCATATTATGATGCTTGTGCAATGCAAACGCATATGTCATCCTTACCTAGTTCAGCCAACTAATTTGTGATGCAGCCATAATCCAGCTGAAGCATGGCTCTACAGTGCAGCTTCTAAATAAGCTCCTAGATTACAATAGTATTTCATAATAAACAAGGCATATACCTACTTTTAAAAAGTTTAATAAAGATATTTCTCTTACAGCTATTTATACAAATGCATTTAAATTTAAGAATTAGTCATAAAATACGCAATTTTGCTAAGTTATTAGTAATATCCTATTCTACTTAAGTACATACGGTTTGTCAACTTGCAATCTTCGAGCCTTGTTTTCTTTAGCCGTTATTTCCTCAGCTCTGGTCACACTTTGGGCTCTTCTATATCTAAGAGCCCGCTCTTCTGCCTCCGTAGTCATTTTATTTTATTTTCTTGAATAATTAATATACTAATGTAAAGACGGCTCCAACTGCGTGATAAGGAAAACGTTACATAGCCATGCTTTTAATAAATTTTTCATCAAAAAGTGTTATCTCGTCCACTGTAAAATTATTTTAAATTACCTTACATACGATTCAAGATACGACGAGATACCGTACGACTGCACTATCGCTTACCAAGACTATCAAATTTATTCATAATCTTATTGATTAATTCAAATGAGTTTAAAGAAATAGATAAGCATACATTTAAATCATTACTCTTATCTTACAAATTAATAAATATTAAATATGTTTTAGACGGGGACAGCATAGCGACGTAGTGTAGTCTTGGGCAAAAAATATCGAATAACGATATTTTTTTAAATATCGATATATATCGTTGTTATTCGAAATCGCGATATTTCGATACATCAATATTTACTTTAGAATATCGTATCAATTTTGATATATTTTAAAATGTTGTATTATTGATAATACATGTAACAACAAAATGAGGTACAAAAGTATTCATGTGTGGTTGGTTGTCGTTTTTTTTCGTCGTCCACCCGGCAGTAATATAAAATTTTGGACCTTTTCTTTACATCATGAAAATTATGACGGTACATCGATATTTATCACGCGATATATATCGATACTGTTTAAAAATATTGATTCGATATATCGATATTTTTTTCCATTGCCCATCCCTAACGTAGTGTGCAAGCAGAGAATAACTTCCCGATGTATTAAGCCGGCTACCATATAATGTATATAATCCCCTATATATAATGTACTCTGTGCCGGCTACTGACCTGCCTGCCGCAGGGGCAATCTAGGGAGCACAGCGATCGGAGCAATATCGGGCAATCTAGGGAGCACAGCGATCGGAGCAATATCGAAGGTCGCAGGGCCGACTTAAAAAATTGCCCCTGCTTGCCTACACACATCACAATTTAGGAGGCAATTAAGGGTCATCCCCACTCCTACACCCGAGATTGCCCCTGCGGCAGGCAGGTCAGTAGCCACCTTTACTTTTCGCTATGATAATAACCACACTAGGGATGCTCGATGATCATCGATGTTCGATGATCATCGATGTTCGATGATCATCGATGTCAAAAATGAAGACATCGATGTTTTAACATCAATGTTGCCAGGTCAAACATCGAAACATTGACGTCAATAAACCCATAATCAATTATTGGGTACTTGCGAACACTGTGAACCCACGAAATCAAGATTATAATTAGATATTCCGATTCGGAATCCCGAACGCAGCAAGTCCATATAAAATCTATGACCCGCCACACACGTATGGTAGTTTTCCGTTCGAAATTTTGCGGACAAAACGGAATTCCGTATGTGTGTGGCCGACCCGTTCGGAATTCCAAAACGGAATCTCGAAACGGAATTCCGTATGTATATGGCGGGCCTAAATCTTGCATTTTTTCTAAAATATTTAAAATTTTGAATAATTCAGAATGCTGTAACGCATCGATAATCTAAAAATATATCGTTATGGTGTATCCAAGGAGATTGTAAAATATAGGGAGTGCGCACTTCATACTAGAGAAATGTTCCTAAATCAGTGACCTTGAAATGAATGAAAGGCACCGAGTTAGGCGTTGCATTTCTTTCTAATAGAATGTCCATCATACAATCTTTTGAGAATATTTTTTATTAGTTTATACAGCATCACGGAAAACGGAATGCGTATTGTTTTCAATATGGAAAGTGCTGAATAGTGTTATAATTAAACTCCGTTTAATATTTTGATAACATTATTGTTTCGCTACAGTATTAAACCTTACGGTAACTGGTGGCGGCGTAGCGTGGGTTGACACCCAGGGCTGTTTTCTATCAAGTACCCTCCAAAATAAAACAAAAAATGCTTTACATGCTAACGGGACTTTATTTTGCTAAAATATTCTAATATATTATCAGAGTTTACTTTCTTCTCATTTTCGATAGATAATATGGAAAGATTCGTTAGTCCCACTTGGTTTATTGTGGACCTTAAGTTAGATTTTATTAACTTTAGTTTTGATAAGCTTCCTTCACATGAAACTTAATAGTAAAAAAAATCTTAGACACAGCATTAGATTCGGAACAGATTCAGAACAGCCCAATTTTACGAGAAAAGCTCCAATGAGTTACATTGAACCGCTTCTTGGGAAGAAATGCTGGTAGCTTTCAAGTCGTGAAGTCTCCAAAATTATATATCCTGCAGAAAATTATCGCAGATTTTTGTCAGATTTTGAACTATTATTTGAAGATCTACATCTGGTGGTGTTAGCAGAGTGTAAGGCTGAACAATACTAAATGATACAAGAATATCATCCATTGGTCAGTAGCGATAGTCTAGTTCCTCGTAAAATCTGTCAAGACATTCTAACATAGCTCTCTGCAGCTCCTCTGGAAATGTTAGTCCAGCATATCGGGTCATTTCTCCTGGTAAACGTTTTCGAAATCTCCTCATTCCTCTTCTTCCTTCAATCGAAATTTCCACATTCTCACATTTTTGTTACGTAAGGAATAGCTTTTTCCACTAGTTGAATACGTTGGCTTTGAAGAAAATATTTTGGGCTTTGATTTTTATCTCATACTTTTCCAGTGATAATCTAGATTATTATTATATTATTTAGTATTTGCTTTTGTGTCTGACTAACTTCTATTAGGATTTTACACCAAAAGGAAAGATAGCATAAAAAACAGAAGTTACACAAAGCTGGTAAGAGTGTAGGTACTGCTTCCTTTATATCGTCGTTTTCTCTGTTGGCGCTGGGATCATATATATCTTCGAGTGTTTATACTAGGTTTATTTAAATTATTCTGCTGTGTTTTAACAACGTCATGATCAGCAATTCATTTTGTCTCTGAGAGTCTTTTAACGGATACGCCTACACTTTTTATTAAAGTTTCCCATTGACGTGTGGATGATGAAAAGAACCTGGAAACTCTTTCTACCGTTCCGAAAAAAAGTTAAACTTGAATTAACGCTCCCTAAGTGAGTGCACATAGATTTAGCGAATGATTAGCACAAGGCGTTTTCTACGTGGTAGAGCCATGCTGCAGCTATATAAGTAGTATAGTTGTAGCACAAATGGACCGGGGAAGGGCCACGCACTCACATAATACCAGCGTAAAATAGCAGCTCAACACTGATGTATTTCGTATGGTGTGTGTAGAGAACCGGAGACCCTTTTCACTGGAAAAGAGTCATTCCATCTTAGTCCTCACGGGTGACAACGCATCTGCATTTTGAATCGCAAACTAGGATAGATGTAGATGTCTATGGGCCACAGCAACCACTTACCATTCGGTGAATTGTGTGTTCATTTGTCACCCTATCCTATATTAAAAAAAAACAATGTATTCATTAATTTGACAACGTCAAATTTTAAAATAGTGTTGTCATCTATAGGGTAAAATGCTCCTACTAGTTTTTAGGGAAAGAACATACCTGTAACAGAAGCAGAAACCTTTTTATTCAATATAGATTATAAATAATACTTATTAAAAGTCACTCTTTTGTTTCATTACCGCAAAAAAAACTCTGTGCTGCGAAAAACCAGCAAGAAACCAAGCAGAACTTATTTTTAAATAACAGCTTACAATCATGTATGTTACATAAATAAACAATACAATAAATTAGAAATAGCTTGGTAACGGTCACCTCATTTCCAGGGGTTATTATCATCCATAAATTCTTTAATATTATAATAACCCTTTTTATACAAACTTAGTTTAATAAAGTTTTTGAACTTTGAGCAGGTCAAATTTTCTATATTTTCTGGAATTATGTTGTAAAAGCATATACAACGCCCCAAGAATGAATTACTGACTCGATGGAGTCGAGTATCTGGTACTACTTGCTTGTGTTTATTCCCAGTATTTACAGAATGAATATCACTTATTTTTATAAAACTACTTTTATTTTTGTGTACGTACTATGGAGTGTAGAGTAGAAGGAGGACCATCTCTATATATGAAAAGAGTCCCTAAAAACGCATCCAATAAGGGTGGCGCTGCAGTAGCATAGGATAAATTAAAAAAAAGCGCCAAAATTAATTAGAATAAGATGGAGAAATAAACAAGGCCCGACCGATCCGCTTGGTTTTGTAATACGTAAATAGTTGAGGTTTTGTATACTGGCATTTACGAACTACTCTAGTCATGAATTTTATTAAATATTTGAATTCAGCTGACTTCACTCCGTCTACAACAGCTATATTCATATCGTAGTTTTTCAGACGCCAGCGCTATTGTGGTAGGTTTTGGAACCTCTATTTTCAGTATATTGTCGGACACTTTTTCAACTTTCGCACCTTATAAGATGGTTCTCCTTCTACTCTACACTCCATAGTACGTATATTACATTTTCGTAAATGTATTGAGAGGCCAAAGTTAATATAAAAATTTTCTTAAATTTTTGTCGCAGCGACTCTTTAGGCTTTAAGTCATAAATTGCTCTTATGGCTCTCATCTGTAAAACAAATATAATTTCAATGTCAGCTGCGTATCCCAATAGCAAAATACAATACGATATTGTGCTATGAAAATGGCTAAAGTAAACCAGTCTTGCTGTTTGAACACAGGTAAGACTTCTAAACTTTTTGACAGCATATGCTGCAGAGCTAAGTCTGCTTGCTAATTTTGCTATATGGGGGCTCCATTGAAGCTTGGCATCTAATGTGATTCCAACAAAATGGTGTTATCTACAAGACTCAGTTTCTCTCCATTTAAAATTACATTAGAATTTAATTGTTTGACATTCGGAGTCATAAATTTCATACATTAAAGTGTTTTAGTGTTTTTTTTTTTCGTGTTACTTAATAATAACCTTAATTAAAATACAATATGGAATATACCAACTATGATAAGCGATAAAAAATATAAGATTATCGTTCTAGCATACGTCTAAAATATTACTTTAAGTCAATAACTGTCTAATTGTTGGTAATGTTTTTATCTTGTGTAAACACTTATCAATGTTAGAAGGGGATAAAATACCAAACTCGGTGCCTCTCTTTCTAAGAAAAATGAGGAACCGTTACAATGTTCTAAGCGCTCACTCCTTATATTATATTATAACCTCCTTGGGTGCATCAAATTTAACTGTCAAGTGTCAACTGTAATGTCGCAGTTGTCACAGATTTCGTTTTGTTACTGGCGACGTTGTTGGTTATCTGTTTCTTTGTCAGTTGTTTTAAAAAAAAATCTGATGGTTGATCTTAAGGTGAAAGCTCCAGGGTGGCCCGCGAAATTCAAATTTTCTTGCGTTTTTTCGAATTTGCAGGTCAGGGTTAGGTTGTATATTTAACAAAATATGATTCGCGACCGTAGCGATTATGTGTTTACAGAATTATTACCATTAAAATCACCAATACAACCCTGTAAGTTCATATTAGCCCTTTGTATGGCTATTTTCAGAAAAACTCATTCAAAGGGCTAATATGAACTTATAGGATTGTATTGGTGATTTTAATGATAATAATTCTGTAAACACATGATCGCTACGGTCGCGAATCATATTTTGTTAAATATACAAACTTACCCTGACCTGCAAATTACAAAAAACGCAAGAAAATTTGAATTTCGCGGGCCAACCTGTAGCTTCCACCTTAAACAGGATCCAACGCACGTTTAGAATAATATTATTGGTTCTAGCCGTAGAGGGAGTATGTACAATAGAGTAGTTATAGCCGTATACCTAAGCAGGATAACAATTTTTTTTTGAGTTTATGGCCTGGTATCTAGACCTTTAGGCCAAGTCTTGAGTATTTTTATTCGGTTTATTATAATTTCTTCATAGTTCACTGCTCCACAATATGTTGATGCGTCAAATTGTGCAGCCCTTGGGACATTTTGACGGCAACTTGAGCCAGCAGGCAGCTGACAGTTGGTGATGGTATCTAAAGGCGCCTATGCAAACAAACAGCTTATCTTGAGAATCCATCACCATCAGAGCACTTGTTTCACAGTTTCCACTAATAGTTCACATGCGCAGACACTTAATACACAAAATCGCACCACTTTTATATATCAAAGTCCACTTCAAACCATTATTTAAACAATAATACAGGAGCAACAAACCGCCCCAGGTCAAGTTCCCGCCAAAACTCGGGATAACAATAGTTTAAGGTTAGTGTTGCCGATGATTCTCTATTTTTATTTTCTTGAATTTTGGGAAAAGTAAATTCTGTTTACTAAATATAGGTAGAATCAATACACAGTGTTTCAAAAAGATGTAAGTAATTATTCATTAACCTCCTAAGATATATCTTATTAGGTTAATAGTAGTTCATTAACTTCCTAAGGTATATATTAAAAGGTTAATGTACTACGAGGCGGCACTGAAAATTTCGAGAATCAAGGAAGTGACACAAAATTACTATTTAAAAATGTATTTATGGCTTTTCGAAGTATTCTCCGCAAAATTTGACACATTTTTCCATACGATGGAACCAATCATTGAAGCAACCATTCCATTCGGAAGTTGGGGTCTCCAAAATGGCCGTTTTGTAGGCGTCCACAGCTTCTTCAGGTGATGAAAATCTCTGTCCACGCAATTTATTCTTTATTTTAAGGAAAGTATAGAAATAATTAGGGCTTAGGTCGGTGCTGTACGGCGGATGGTCTAATAATTCTATGTTTTATTGCTCTAAAAACTCTTTTGTTCTGTGTGCGGTGTGAGAACTCGCATTGTCGTGATGGAGGATGATGCGGCGGTTGCATTTCTCTTTACGGAGTTCAGAAACGACCTGTGGCAAACAAATGCTAGCATACCATTCTGCATTAACCGTTATTTGTCCCTCAAGAGGAATAGTCGTAACATAGCCGGTTTTGGAGACAAACGTGGCCACCATTTTTTTTGCAACACTCCGTGAACGAACAATTTTTGTTCGCTTTTCTCCCATTTTCGAACACCCAAACTCGTGACTGGTTTTTTGTTTCGGGTTCGTACTCGTATATCCAGGATTCGTCACCTGATACGATGTTGTATACAGCATTTGAGGATCCTGCGTGGAATCTTTCGAAAGTTCTGACGCACCAAGTAACGCGAGCCGCTTTTTGCTCTTCACAGAGCGAATGCGGTATCCATCGGGAAAACAACTTTTTTACACCTAATTGTTCATGCAAGATTATTTGTATTTAACTCATGCCAATGTCTAAAGTTGCCTGAATTTCGCGGTATGTCACATGTCGATCTTTCTCAATCAGCTTACGCACAGTATCAACGTTTTCTTGGGTGACTGCAGTTTTTGGACGACCTTGACGGGATCATCACTGAGCTTGACACGTCCACGTTGAAATTCAGCAAACCAGCGATAAATTGTGGTTTTGGATGGGGCTTCATCACCAAATGTAGAAATCATCCGGTCAACACACTGTTTTTGTGTTAAACCACATCGAAAGTCATAATAAATCATCGCTCTTGAATTTTCTCGAGTCAATTCCATTTTCTCAACAACTAAACAAGTTTGACAAAACCTTGTGACAAGACCGAGAATCTTTTTTTAAATAAATAAATGGTATTCGATTTTTAAAACCAAGGAGTTTTCAATTAAAAAGATTTTAATATGACAGGAACAGTGGAAATATTCCATTCCCGATACTTTTAGTGCAGCCTATGTAAATTGAAAAATAAAACGATTTTTTTTATTATATTTTAAATCGCTTTATTTTGCGTTTTGTCTTTTTCTTGTTATTATAATCAGTTTTTTTTTATATAATGTTTTGATATGTATAACAGATTACGCAGAAACACAAAAAAACTATAATATACTTGAAATTAAATAGTTTAAAAAACTTACCTTTGGATATATTATTAACTACCGATTTTTTATTGGTAGGTAATAATATATCCACAGGTATGTATTCAATTTCGAATGAAACAACAGGAATAATACAAAATATTTATGTGAATATTATTTAAATAAAACAAATAATTTAAACAGCACTAGGAAAATTTTTGTACATCTTTACAGTTTTCGATTTGGTAACGCATGCTTGAAAACTAAAGGATTCTAAGTAAATATTTTTTCATCCCATTCAGAGTCTGCAACCCTAAAAAAGAACGGACAAGAAACTTTAGGGAACTGTTTACAATCAGCTAAACTTACATACGATTACATGTTTATTATTGCAAACATTTATAATTTTTACAAACAAACGAAAAGCGATGAAGTCAGCAACAGCCTTTTCAGAATTATAATCGGGCAGCCATTTTGTCACCGGGAGCCTTTTATACATGAGACGTTTGTACCACGTCTGTTTCTTGAAACGGTATTTGGACGGAGACGACATTATTTATTGCTTCTTACCTAAGAATAAAGAGACAATTTTTAAATACTCAATGTAAAAAAAAAAACTATTTTTGTATAATACTAGCGATCCGCCCCGGCTTCGCACGGGTGATTTCTGTATCTCGACAATAGCGCCGGCTACCGGATACAATTGTGTTTCTCTTCTAAATCATCCAGGGACTCACTCAAACGCACACAAAAAAATCATCAAAATCGTTCGCGCCGTTTTCGAGTTTTAACGAGACTAACGGACAGCAATTGATTTATATATATAGAGATTAAAGTGACAAACAAGTTCGCATCGTAAAAAGTTACTACAACCAAATACAAACAAACGGAAATTCTTGAGCATTGTCGTCTCTGAAAAAGAATGAAGATGAAATACGAGTATGTACACATGTAATTATACCTACTGTCTCTTCCTTCAAACTGAAAAATAACACTGGAAGCTTGACCGCTTGGCAACAGAAAGGGGTGGGAGGGTAGTACATATTTAAACTAAAATGGGGGTGATTTTATAATTTACGATGTACTATATTCATTTTTATAGCTGTAGATTTTAATTAAGATATAAGGCCACAAAAGTTTATAGCATTGCTATTGAATGTTTCTCAAAAAGATATAAAACTCAAAGAGATATAAATCATTGACCCCTAAACAAAATTAATTTTTTGTAAAAGTTACGAACCTTGTCGTCATTAGAAGAAATTTTCTTTGCTGCGTAATGCATTCTCACTTTTAAGTATTTTAAACAAATAGATTTTATTAAAAGTGGGTAATGGTAATCTAAAAATTCCTGACTTTGAAAATGTTCATTGATTTGGGGGGAAAAAATCTGTCTTCAAGCATTTTTTGAGGCACTCCTGCGAAAGACTATGAAAATTATCCTTTTTGTACATTTTTTTCATTTAACGAAATGATTTTTCACTTATTTCGCAAATACATACAACGTCCTTACTGGGGTAGAGTAAGTCCCCTATGTCTTTTTTTTTAACTGTAAGCTGGGATATTTTTGAGAAATTAACGCAGATACACATTCTGGGCACTTTATTTCCCTTTTAAGCCTATGTACAATAAACCTCGCAATGTAAATAACGACCTGTGGAAAATTCTGTAAGTCTGCTTTAGAGCATGGACTATCGGAACTTTTTTCCAATACCGGTTTTGTTTCGATATTAAATTTTTTAATACCGATATTCCGGTATTTCGATATTTTTCCGATATTATGGGTAAAAAAAAGAGATCAAATTTGTTTAAATTAAACGTTAGAGTCCAAATTAGAAATAAGACACTAATAAAAAGTAAATCAACGACTTTTATTATTGCAATCTTATATAATAATTAGAATTTAAAAAGTATGAAACACAAAAATAAACAATTTCTTAACATACTCTGCTATGTCATAAAATTAAAAAATCAACACAAGTTAAAACAAGTAATTGAGTAACATAATATATAAGTAAATATTACATTAAACGCAAATAACTGGATATTAAATTGGTGGGGTGACTATATAGTCATCTTACAACATATGGCTTCAAAAACGAAGCCTACGGCAATTCACGAGATCGCGATTGCTGAAATATGGAACGTAAGTAGCAGAGGGCATCCAAGGTATTGTCTTTGAGAGACGATCTTATTTTGTTGCACGTATATGCCGCAGACGAGAACGCTCTTTCAGATTCTACACTCGTGGGGGGTATCGTCAGTAAATGTCTGTACGCCATGTTTAAATAGAACCCGCGGTTGCCACCATTTTCAAACAATGCCATTTCAATCTGAATTAACTTATGCTTATCATTTTCACCATAACCACCATCTCTGTTAGCTTCATCTTCTGTTTCATTTCTATTTCGCATATTTGTATTTTTCTCCTTCAATGATTTTTCAATTTCTTTATTTAGTTCTTTAGCAAAATCAACGCTTTCGAAATCTCCACTCACGCTGCTGGTGCTATTATCCAAGGCTAAATCATCCAGGGTTATGAACCACAGGTTCATCTTCAAAATTTTGAGTTAGTGGATAATTTCCTCCACCATTTCTGGGGTTTTTGGGAACTCGGCGGTAGCAACTTCACTGAAATATGTTTCAGGATTTTGGAGATACTGCAAAGTAGATGCAATAGAAAGTCGTCTTTGGGAAATGCGCACGCGCAATGATCTTGCGAGAAGTCTTGACAGTGTAGAATTTTGACTATCTAATTTACGTAGCATAAATTTCATAGCCGCATCAGCAGTTAGTAGAGTTGCATCACGCCGGCACAGTGCTTCGACTGTCACTTTGATAATATTCAGACTTTTCTGGAAATTGTCCAAAGTATGAAACTCGCTCTGTGTGAACTTGATATCAGAGTTCATGTCAATCAGTGCTTTGGATACACATGATCTTAACCTATTGAATCTATCCACCATAGTAGAAATGCTTCCCCATCGAGTCTTACAATCGGCTAGTAGCTGGAGTTCTTTTCCCGTATCCTGTTTTACATGTTTCTGTAGAAACATGTCATTCTTCACTGGAGAATTTTTGAAAATTTTGACTACTGCACGTACTTTACTGATGACACTTTTATAGTCATTATTAAGCTCGTTTGGGTTTGACACCACCGGTATTACTTCAAATCCCCCGGTTTCGTCTTCAGCACTTTCTGCGTCGTTCTCGAATTCGGAGTCACTTTCACTTCCACCAGCAGTATCAGGGGATCGCACATTTTCCGCGCCGCCTTGCTTATATAATACGTCAAGTACAGCTAGTTGAATGCCGTGTGCAAGGCAGACTTGATGATAAGCGCGCAGGTTTCTTCCAACTTTTAACATGACGCTGGCGCCATCAGTGACTATTGCGACTATATCTCTATCTAAAGAAAGCTCAAATTCTTAAAGCTTTTCTTTCAAAAGTCTGATACACGTCTGAGATGGCATTGAACCATCCATTCGCACCAAACCCAGATTTTTGAAACGTGAGCCATCTGTGAGCTCAACTCCTATGTGAATGTTGATATTCATATATCTGGCGTTACGAGATGATGTCCACTCATCAAAAGTCAAAGAAAACTTTTTACCAAGGGCTAATAGATTTTTCAGTTCAGTCACCAGTTTTTTTTTTCCTGTTTACTATAGTTTATGACTATATTTTTTATACCTTTTGGAGTCTTCGGTAATTTATTGTAGCCAGAATTTGTAAACAGTCTTCGCAGATCCTCAGAAGTACAAAATACACTGAATGGTATTCCGTCCAAAGCTGCCATTCTACTGACGGTTGTTTCAAGGGAGTGATTACTTTGAAAATAATCAGTCAATTTCCTTTTTTTTACCATCGATGAAGACGCTGCACAAGATTCGCCTTTTGATTTTGACACAGCGGTCGTAATGGTTGGAGAAGCAGATGTAGATGGTCGGTTTATGCTACTGTCATTAGTTTCTTCATTGTCAGACTTTGAATTAACGTTACTAAAGTCTATTGTATGCGACGATTTTAAATGAACGCGAATACCAGTTGTTGTGCCGCCGTGAGATCGTATTATTTTTTGGCATAAATTGCATTTGCCTGACTGACCATCTTCTGCTCGGAGAATGTAGTGCCAAACTGAAAAAAACAAAAAAATTCGAAAAAAAGTGTGATGATAAATCACACTTTTTTTCGAATTTTTTATACTTCATATTTTTACAAGTAAATTTGTTTGTTCAAGGAAGCTGAAAGCCTGTAACAAAACAATTTTGACTAAATAACTTTGACCAACTAAAGTTCAGATTTTGTACATTTGCGAACTCATTTTAAAATTGAAGCCTATAATAGTACATTGTAATACAAGGGGCTAAAATGACCCATTATAGACGAGGTAGTTTTACTACCGAGCTTTAGCGAGGTAGTAAATAGGAACCGAGTTAAATTCCTTTTTTTCTCAAGGGCATAATATGCAATTTTACGCCCGCTCTGGTACGCTATTATGACGGTCTTTTCGAGCAAGAGGAGTGAAAAATATATTATTACATATAAATTTATCTTTGAGATAATCTGACGGTTCAAATCAAAAGTAATAATAAAAGAAGCAATAACATTTTTATCAAAGTAGCCCGTTAAAATGTAATAAAAATCATAAATGTAATGCTCGTCGTATTTGTATGTACAGTTACCCACTTTGTTTGTCCGACGAGTGAATGAAGTAAAACAACGACGTCACAAAAACAACACAACTTTGGCAATGCACACGTGCGTGCTTTTTAACATAAAAATATGAACTGCGCTGAATGACTGACATCGAGCGTCGAGCGCAACTATCTGGTCGAACCGGGCGCTGTGATTGGTCGAGCGAGGTGGAGCGAGCTACCCAAACCCCGAGCCACCCGCGCCCCGCCGCCCCCCGGCGACGAAAGTGTTGTATATGTTACCATAAAATTGTCAAACACGTTATATTACAATATAACGTATTTGACAATTTTACGGTGACATGTACACACTTTTATTCGGAAATAATCATTTAAAAATTACATATTTGTAAGCCTGCTACTGGCATAACATAGCACTCGGTTTTTACTTTTTTTTCAATTAAAAGATCGGTATTTCTGTACCTGTGTTAACAAATAAAAGTGATTTGATTGGATTTGATTTTGTCACTGGAACATACATAATTATTATTACCCGTTAGGTATGCTTTACATTAATTAAAATTAATGAAATAAGTAAAAAAGATTCTATTGCCTCTGGTTTATTTTATATAAAATATCGAAAAACCGATATCAGTGAAATCCAATATCGGTTTTACAATATCGGATTTTTGGTCCGATAATCCGGTTTTTCGATATTATCGAAAACCGGTATCCATGCTCTAGTCTGCTTGGGTCTGTGATGTAGTCATGATCATTTATGGTACTAATTATATCTTCACTTTCAAAGCTTTCATTTTCAGAATTTGCATCACTAATTAATGTTATTTTGTCTGTTGTTTTATTTGTTGCATCTTCAGGTTTTCTATATGTTAGAATATTAAGTTCTTGTAAGGGAATACAATTTCCAGTGGTAATGTGTTTAAGATCACCGTGTACGAGCATTCACCTAAAAGCAAATTTAAATTGTCTAGCGGAAGGATTATTATTAAAACCACTTTGCTCTTATAGCACTAAAAAAATATTCCAGGTGGTCCTGGCTAAATTTGTATGTACATATGAAATGAAGAGAATCACTTCTAGCATGGTTTTCATAAAGATAACAGATACTTTTTATACAAATAAAAATAACCCAAAACCCAGTTTTTCTGCTTAGAATAATAACACCTAGAACGATAGTTCCCTACAAAGCGGACGTTCAAACGTGAGGCAAGAACAAATTTATGTTTGCGTAAGCAAGTTGTGTTTATGCTAGACGAAACGCACACAAGTGAAAAAACAATGTTCCCAATACATTAAATTTTTCCCCAAAAGTAGAAACAGAAACAGAAACTTTTTTATTCAATATAGATTATAAATAATACTTATTGAAAGTCACTCTTTTGTATAATTACCACTGGTTCGAAAAAAACCTCTGTCCTGGGAAGAACCAGCAAGAAACCCAGCGGGAGTAGGGAAGTTGAAACTATATTAAACTAACAGTTACGACGTAACGTATTACTGATACAAATGTGAAAATAAGTTTGTTCGAATTCTGTTATCGAAGTGTAGTCCGCCAAATTCAAAACATTCTTGAATAGGGTATTTGCCTGTCTAGCCAAGCACTTTTATGAGCCATCGAAATGTGATTGTAGCATATTTTTCTTTGTAACTGAATAGAGACGTTATAATTATGACTAATGCTAGTTCAATATACACACCCGCCCGATGCCCGACACACGACTGTTCGACGAACGATTGGTGAATTCAGTATGCATTATTCAGTTTGTTTTGACTAATTTGTTTTTAATAATCGTCGAATAATGGTGCATCGCACCTCACTGCGTGCATAACGTAAGCTACAATACGAAAAACATAAGAACATTTTAATTTTGGCAGGTTTTACACAGTAGATGCATTCCAGCTTAAAGTTATTGAGAAAACTTTATAAGAAAAACACAAATGAATATTAAAATCTATATCAGTAGCCTTGTAACTGAAACTGTTTCCTGAACAACTGCCGCTTTGATGATACGAATCGTAAAGTATTTTCTTTTTTGGATTTTTGAACAGTCTAATTCTTAAGTAGCGCTCGACAATATGTCTCGTCAAATTCGAATCATGCAAGTGGGAGTTAACGTGTTCTATAGAAAAAATACGAGTTCCTCCTAGGAATCTTCTCATTATTTGAAGTGTGACTTCTTTTTCGAAAATATTTCCTGAATTTTCTTTTAGACAACGTCTCAGATCAGTTTCAGCAACACTACAAATAGAATAAACTTCTTTTGAGGCGTAAACCAATCCACCTTTATCCCTCATACATACCGATTTATGGAACCAAAGTTTCTCTTTTGCAAGCATGTTATCAATACAATATTTACATTTTACTCGGGTTGTGAGATGTCTTTCCAGCTATATAGCCAACAATGTGTTTTCTGCAGTTAGGATCATCGTTACCCCGTGTAATCCAAATCCGACATCATTTGAAATCAGTGTTTTCAATAAGTGTTGAGTCAATTCTTTATCTTCATCATTAAATCTTTCGGAAAATGAAGTATTATTATTATAAGTATTTAATTCCTATTGACGTGTTTTATTTTTAATAACACGACAAAAAGTGGGAGATTTTTTCTACCACTGACAACATTTCCATATAGGCATATTACAATGTCATGTGTCAGTTTTAAAAAAATCATATTTTATTTGATGAATGTTTTACGTAAAAATATAAGTTCAAAAGTATTACTTACACGTGAAATGTAATGTTATTATGTTTCTTGTGTTTCTCTGATGTCCTGTGACATCCGTTCACTGCACAAACCGTCATTTTTAATTAAAATTTCGGGAACTGTTGTCAACACGACACGACCTTGAGCACTAACGGGCCGAGTATTGAACTAAGCCATACTGGCTTAGTTTGAGTTGCCTCGCATTACGGACGCGGACTCGGCTTCTAGGTGTTATTATTCTAAGTTTTTCTGCTAGTTTTGCATAGAGATCTGCCATCTAAGTTTAGGTGAGCTAAATATTGTAACATATCTTCTAGAAATTTTTGTTTTTCTACAAAGTTTCCCTCAAATAAAGGTTTTTTGAAACCATGTGCGTCCAAATTTTGCGAATTTAATAAATCAAATAAATCGTTTATTTTCCTTATGAACTCTCTGACTCTCTGACTCTGACTCTGTTGCCTCAGAGTTTTGAAAGTTGTCGATATTAAGTTCATTAGCACAGAATTCAATAGCATCGGCAACTGAATTGCTAAATGTCTGGGCGGCCAATTTCACCTTCATCATTTGTTTACAGAAATTTTCATGCAATCTTGTCAACTTGTTGCCCAAGTGCAACCCCTCATCCGGAAATATCACCACTTTTTTGTCTCCGATGCAAAATGTTGGATCAATTTCTTTATCTTCTAACTTACATCCTAAAATTTTAAACACACTGCAATCTTCTTTTTTCTTGTGTCAGCTAAGAGGGTTTTCTCGCACAAAATTTTTCTTAGCTTTCGTTTACGAGGCCTTTCAACCAATTCACTAGAAGGAAGAACGTTGTTTATCTATGTATGTTGTTTTCACCCTGCAATTTTAAAAATTCTCATAAACGTTTTGGTAATATATAATAATTATTTATGTTATTAATTCAAACGGCTATTTGTTTTTTAACTTATGGAAGGATTCTCGATTTTCGTAGCAACTTCTTTTAGTATTATGCGGACTAAATTTTTGTTCAAAAATGGCATAGAAAATGTTTATGAAATAAATCTCATATAAAATAATTTCTTTATAAAAAAAATAAATGCTTTTAAGAACCAAATTTAAACTATTAAATTGAAATCTTTCAATTAAACTACAAACCTTTGCATCATACCACTATAACATCAGTAGGGTTTTTTTGATATGATGCATTAAGGTTAATAGTAAAAACAGAATGATACAAAAAAGGTATAGCAATAAACAGCAATTTTCAACAAAAAGTATTTATCGTTTTTGTAACTGTCTGTATAGTTAAAAAATAGTACCTCGTACAAAAATTAATAAAGGGATTCACTAACGCTTACCTCATGCACTGGTTCAGAAAGTTTCGCTTTTTTACTAGTACTAGGTTGTTCTACAGGGATTTCCTGAAAACAAAATTAGCTTTTAAAAAAAAATAAAAAATATTCCATTATATTTTATTTAATAACTAAAAGTGTCCAAATTTTAAGTAAATAATATTTACTAAAATATACATGCTATACCAATACTAACTCATTGGAGTACAGACATCTTTATAGGTATCTTATTTTTTGTTGCACATTACGAAAAGCAAAAAATATCGCATTGGATGTATGTACACAGATATCATTTAAATTGATAAAGATAAATATTTAAATGTATCTACATTAACACTAAGTACTTACCTCCAGTGTCCATTCAACATTTTTTGGCATGTTAATAGTACTAGGACGAGGTTGCTGAACTGTACTTTCCTGAAAATAAAAGTAAACTCTTAAGTGGGTCCAGAAAATTAATATTGTACCTACTCAGTTATTCATCAAATACTCTTACATCAGTTACTCGATTTTAGTATAACTATAAGCCTTATTACCAACTAATAATGAAACCGTGCGGTAATTTCAAATTTTAACCACTGTCTGATCCGGAGTATGGTGCCACTCACGCTCCCTTCGCGTTTGCGTTCTGCAGGTTGCCGCCGTGTTTGGCATTACAGCTCGGCGGATTGGGACGGAATGCGGTCTTTCTTTGCATCCTACCCATGGGGGCGGGTTTGCTTCTCGCCGGATGATCCCAGCGCTGTTGCTGACTCTGTCACTGATGTGGTGCTACAGGGAATGGAACTATTTATTCCATCATCTGTGGTACCCATCGGAGGCAGATCTCAGCCTTGGTTTGGTCGCTCCTGTAAAACTGCATTACACAGTAAGCAGGAGTGTTATCAAGCCTGGGCTGCGGCTTCGGCGACTCGTGATGTAAACACCAGTATTCTTAAAAAGAAGTATAACTTCGCCTCCAGGTCCTTCAAAAGAGTTATTGCCAAGGCAAAGTCAGAGCACATAGGCAGAATTTGCGAGAAACTAGTTCGCCTTCCTTCGGGAACCCGTGCATTCTGGTCTCTCGCCAAGGCTGTCCAAGGGAATTTCTGTAAGCCATCACTACCATCTCTGCACAGGGAGGACGACTCACTGGCCCAAGACGCAAAAGACAAAGCCGACCTTTTAGGCTCCCTTTTTGCGTCCAACTCGACTCTTGATGACGGGGGGAAAACACCGCCGACCATCCCGCGGTGTGAGTGCTCCATGCCGGATGTGCTGTTCTCACAGCGCTCGGTTCGCAAAGCACTTCTCTCCCTGGACATCCAGAAGTCGAGTGGGCCTGATGGAATCCCACCAATTGTGCTGAGGACGTGTGCTCCGGAGTTGGCACCGGTCCTAACGCGTCTTTTCCGGTACTCCTACTCCCAAGGCGTAGTCCCAAATTCATGGAAGACAGCTTTTGTCCACCCGATCCCTAAAAAAGGCGACCGCTCAGACCCGTCCACCTATAGGCCTATCGCGATCACCTCCTTGTTCTCCAAAATAATGGAATCCATTATTAACTGCCAGCTCATCCGGTACCTTGAGCATCACCAGCAGATTAGTGACCGCCAATACGGTTTTCGTCGGGGTCGATCAGCTGGTGATCTTCTGGTCTACCTGACCCATAGATGGGCGGAGGCAGTAGAGTCCAAGGGGGAGGCGTTGGCCGTTAGTCTGGACATTGCGAAGGCCTTCGATCGGGTTTGGCACAAAGCGCTTCTTTCGAAGCTCCCTTCCTATGGGCTTCCCGAGAAATTGTGCAGTTGGATCACCAGCTTCCTTGCAGATCGGAGCATCAAAGTCGTTGTAGACGGTGCATGTTCTGACTACAAGCCTATTAACGCTGGTGTTCCACAAGGCTGTGTTCTATCACCAACGCTCTTTCTTCTGCATATCAATGATATGTTGCTAACTGGTAACATTCATTGCTATGCGGATGACAGCACTGGTGATGCTCTATACACCGGCCGTGTTAAGATTTCTCGGGAAAACGTCTCCGAGTACCGGAACAAACTTGTGTCTGAAGTCGAGTCTTTGCTGGACAAAGTCTCGGACTGGGGTCGACTAAATCTAGTCCAGTTCAATCCCTAGAAGACACAAGTTTGCGCGTTTACCGCTAAAAAGAACCCCTTTGTCGTATCTCCTCAGTTTCAAGGCACTCCCCTAGTTGCCTCAGCCAGTATCGGAATCCTCGGCGTCGACATATCGAGTGACGTGTAGTTTCGTGGTCACTTGGAAGAGAAGGCCAAATTGGCCTCTAAAAAGCTTGGCGTGCTCAGCAGAGCGGGACAGTATTTCATGCCGGCACACCGCCTGCAACTTTACAAGGCGCAGGTTCGGCCTCACATGGAATACTGTTCCCATCTCTGGGCAGGGGATCCCCAGTGCCAGCTCCTTCCACTTGACCGCATCCAGCGCAGAGCGGCTCGAATCGTCGACGACCGAGCCCTTTCCGATCGGCTCGATTCATCGGCACTGCGAAGAGATGTTGCATCCCTTTGCATATTCTTTCGCATCTACCATGGGGAGTGCTCTGAGGAATTGTTCGGATTAATTCCAGCCGCCAAATTACACGAACGCACGTCGCGGCAGAACTCCCGTTACCATCCACACCATCTGGATGATTGGCGGTCCACCACTGTGCGATTTAGAAGATGTTTTCTTCCTCGCACGACTTCCTTGTGGAATCGATTACCATCAGTGATTTTTCCGGACCAATACGACTTAGGGACCTTCAAGAAAAGAGCGTACTCCTTTTTAAAAGGCCAGCAACGCATCTGCAATTCCCTCCCTGGTGTTGCAGTTGTTCATGGACGGCGGTAGTCACTTACCATCAGGTGAGCCGCAAGCCCGTTTGCCCCCTCTCCTATAAAAAAAATGCAGGCAGCTAACTTGCAACTTGTTTTAAACAATGTTCTGAGCGTGCTAAGTGCTTACTCAAGTTTTGAAGTTATACTTCTTTTGGCGCGTTTGAGAAAAACGATGAGAGCGAATTTTTTACAACTTAAATTGGTAATTGTCTGTCAATTGTTAAGTTTTTGTGAGAACTGATAACTATATTCGAGGTAGTTATTCAAATATATATGAATGTATAAAACTTGTTTTATTTTAGTTATTTTAGTTTTGTTACGCTAAAGAAGTATAACTTCTTACGTGCGTACATAAGTGCAACACACGTTTTGTTTTATACAAATGTGAACAAAGTTAAGAAGTTATAACGCTCACAAAAAAATAAATATTGACAGAGTAGTGGGAACATGAATATTTTTGCTTGTACACTAAATACTTTTTTTTACTGTACAATAATATTGTAAACGCCCCTAGCTGCCCCAACAAAAGTTGACGGGACTAGGGCCCATGAGTAATCCCATCGACGGGCAGCAGAGGGACGGGGCCCGATGGCCATATGGAAATGTCCTATCACCATAAACTATATGGGAGAAAGCTAGAAACACGTAGTATTTACCAGTATCCGAAGCTAACTTCGCACCAAGGCTTGGTCAGGCCGTGAGTGTGTGTAATAGTGAATGGCAAGTAGTGTACAGTGATGTGGAAATGTCTGCGACCTTGGCAAGCGTAGGCGAACAGCAGTGGCCGAGTTCCAGGGTGCCCCAAAATGCTGCATCGCTCCAGCAGGCTCCATCGCTGGACCATTTCTTTCTTCATTGTCACTATTTCAGTCTCTTAGCTTCATTATACATTTAGCTAACTTAAATTCGCCTAATTCCACATTCATCGTAGAATCGAACACGTGATACCCGCAAAGTAAGGACAGTAGCTCAAAATTCAACATTCAATGTCCTGGATTCACTTATCACAAAATTATAAATAGGGAATTAAGGGGATCTCTTAACGGGTCATACGATTCAGCGTTAAACTCAACTAAGTTCCTTCATTCGACACCAGAACAACACGTCGCGCAAGATTCAAAATACGCCTCGTTGACGCGCAAATTAATCTAACTAGCCAACCAAAACACAAAAAGGGCACTAAACGCGACGACACAATTATAATGATATCTTGACAATTAACCACTCACACGTCCATGGATACTACAGTATCCAAAACAAAAGTAGCGTTGTACGTCCTGGATACTATAGTATCCATAGCGTCAAATTTTATAAAACTGACATCTAGGGGCCATCTGCGGTTCTTTTTGTGAGTTTTGTTTATGGAATCGATAGCTGACGAACTATTTTACGTACTAAATATGAGATGGCAGTGTAACAAGCTTTGACGAATGAACAAATAATTATCTAACTTCAGTGCTTCAGTCGCCTTTACACTCGGTGTTTTGTGTTTTTGTAGTGTCGCAAATCATTTAGTTTTATTTAATATTTCTTAGATTATTATACATCATAGTAAACTAGATGATTTGGGCTTTATAATTACGTATACATATCACAGTTCTAAGTGTAAAATCGAATCATATTTTAAATAAAAAACTATAACTGTTTAAAAAAAATGGCCATTGTGAAGTCGTCAGCCTAATTTTAATTTTGTTTACTTTGTTTTTCAGTATAATTATATTTAAGCAACAAGTGATAGTTCGTAATAAATATTATAATGCACTTTAAAAACAGAATTAAACTGTATTCCCTGAAGATTCCTTAAAAATGTCATTATGTTCCTCGGGCCTCGGGTCTTTTGTTGTGGATAGTTTGGTATCCATGGACGTAACGCCAATGGTTCTAAATAAGGGTCGGTACAAACAGCGAAATATGTTTGCAATATTTTTTGCAGGCTGGGTCTTGGTTGGTTTGGGTTATGAGTTTTTTTTTTCGCTTGGTGTTTCGTCATGCTCTTATCTCATAGGTTTTGTTCTTGTGTTATAATAATGTTATTTTTTTACGATTGTCGACTTTATTCTCTTTTTTAATTAACTTCACTTAAGTTATATGGAGGATGTGTTCTACGATTTCAACTCACTTGATTTTCCTTGTTATGTATTGACAATAATTTAATTCTCATATTTAATAAAATTCATTCATTTTTTCGGTATATAGTTTTCGTTTGGCACAATTTGTTTAAAAATTGGATGGTAATAATATAGTTTTGTGAAAATAAAAATGTTTATTATGTCAATAAACTTGATTTTATTATTGGTGTTTAATTTAAAACCTCATCTAAAAAAACTCCTAACTACCTTTTTTAAAGTTTCTTAAATTACAAAGTGTGAATGAGACCTTAGATAGGCGGCCATCTTGCTTATATTTTGCCTTCGCGAGCGAGTCGAAAGCGCTCGAGTCCTCGCGGTAAAATTACGAGGAGTAGGTGTTTTGTTTCGATTTATTTAACTACTTAGACTTAATTAAACATAATCATCTATGCATCATAAGAGAGGTAAATATGTCTAGTTTTTTGTGACATTGCATTATTTGTAAAAAATACAATATTTCTTGGTTGTGATGTAAATTAACAAAATTTATACGTTTATTTTTCTCCAAATTCTATGTTCACACCAATTTTTAATATCTTAAATTATTATTTTAGATCTTAAAACCTACATAGGTTTAATGTGTATTCTTCTATTAATTTTTCGTAGCTTTTTTCTTTATTCTAGCTATTATAGTTAAGTAGCTATGTAGGTTTTTGTTACTACTTGCGAACGCAGTAGCAGCCGAATCAGGGCCGCGCGTATCTGGACGTTCAAGGGTATAACAATCGCGCGGGCTGGACGCTTGAGTGGTTAACCGGGGGAAGCTCTCAAATAAGGAATGCGCGGCTCGAATCCTAGGCCGTATAGCTACTCGACGCGCGTGCACAATTCCGCCATCCCGCACTAGTTAAATATCGCAAAATTCACATATCTACGTAACGAAGCAACACGCACTTAACCTAACTATATAGATATAGACATAGATAGATATAGACCTACGACGGTTGCGTGAATTTTGGTAAGAGAGCCTCACGGGCTCCCCGCATCGTGTCTAGCGGGGCACTGACTGTTGCCCACGCATCGAGCCACTGCAAGCCGCACACCGACGCCCCACCTGGCGAGCGTTTTTTCACCTACATACTATCAGATGATGCGACAGCTCAAACGCGATTGGAGGACGTTCAACATGTCCAAATTTAGGCCTAAACAAACCCCCGTCCCGGACATAAGGACTTATGTCCGAGATCAAACCTACAAGCGGGACAGGGTCGCGACGGCACGTTGCAAGACCGAATCTACACCAAACTAGGCCACCTTAGGCGCCCCATCAGATCTTGCAACCTTAGCCACCGCCTCAAAAGATAGCCCCAATGTGGCAAGCCGGAGGATCAACCTCCACTGGATGCCCCTGGTGAGCATCGCAGCACTTTAACAAGTCCTGTACTAGACAGAAGTCCGACGACCTCTTTCAAACACCTAACTGTGCCCCTATGATTCGTTCCGTAATCCGACCGGATCAAGTCTGCAAACAGTGACGCGACACGAAGCGGCCAAGTGTGGTCTCCTAAGCTTCAGGGCAGAGAGCACCCACAAATTCCATATGAACGTCGTCTGTGGAGAGCCAAACGAAACGCACAGATAGTCCCTAGTATGAATTTTCAAACAAGTAGGCATAACCAAGTCATCTACCATATAATCATTTACTCAAATAGTGTGGCAGCTGATTTCAATCTGATAATCTCCAAACTAGCTAGCCTTTTAGACAAGTAGTCCTATGCTCATATTTCAACTAATTTTCAATAGCATTATGTTATGTTTGTTGTTATGTTCAACTACGGAATTAATTCAAACAAATTAATCCCCGATGCACCTAGATCAAACTGACAAATTAAACAAAACGATAAACGTAAGAGACAGCCCTATTTCTCATTTCAAACAAATATCTTCGACAGTGCCAACAAAATGCGAAAACAAGGAGAGGTATAAGTCTTATTCGCTTCGGCACAAATAGGGTTATCCAATTTCAGCCTTCTCTTCAACAAAACACAATGATAAAACACATCCACGAAAACATATACGAGTATACAAATATCCAAATAGCGCGTCATTCAATTTCAAATGAATTCAAATTTTCCTTTCAGCAAAACAGACACAATGATCAAATACAATTACAAAACATACGCACAAGCATTCAAAGGGCACCTAATTCAATTCAATCTTCCTTGCAACAAAACAAACACAGTGATCAAATACAATTACAAAACATATGCACAAGCATTCAAAGGGCACACAATTGAATTTCAATTTTCCGTGCAACAAAACAAACACAGGGATCAAATACAATTACAAAACATATGTATAAGTACTCAGAGAGCACACTAAATTCGCCTTCTTAATCACAACCGCCACAAATATGAACATTTCGCGGAAGGCACAAACCATTTTTAATTTTAATTCAAAGCATCGTTAATTAAGTGCTCGACCAAAACCAAATCTAACAATCCCTAGCAGCGCAATTCAACGCTCCCGTGGAGCCCTAGTCTTCCCAACAACTAAACAGAGGCCAACCGGGCTATGAACGCGGAACCGACAAAGCGCGTAGCGTTAAACAATCGACGCTCGGGTTGTACACCCTCACTGAGGCCGTCGACAATAGAACAGATTGACAAGTGAGCTGTTGACGGCTCACAGAATTAGTGGAGGCGGCTGTGGGGGGAGCTAGGGCGGCAGCTACCTAGCTGGGGCTGCCTACATCAAAGGGGGAACGGTAGTACCCCGAGCCGCTCAGCGGACGAGGGTGAGAAGGGTCTAGCTGACCGCTGAGTGACAGTGAAGTCCCTATCAACATACTGAGGGAGGGGGTGACGACTCCCCCGCCCCTGGGGGAACAACCCCCGACAGGGGGCGCGGCTGAGCGCCTCCGCCCGTGGGAGTGGAGGGCCCGGAGAGCCCTGAGAGGAAACGCCGTTCGCACCCAGACACAAAACGGCATGGTGATAGCCCTGGCCGCGCGATGGCATTACTTCTAAATACAAATTAATACGCGGCTCAAATTCAAATTACAAATTAACAACTAACAAATACAAAAAAAATTAACGAGTAACAAAATACCGTTCCTATCAAATCAAGTTAAATACAAATTACACAAATACAAATGACTATTTATTAGATTAAATACAACGACAATACAAATAAAGATACACATCAAGTCGATCTACAAAAATGCCTCGCTCAGACAACCGACCCTTTGATAATTAATCAACCATAATTATACGATAACGATAATTATCCGATTACGTGATAATAACCATCTACCTACCCAATGCATATTTAGCTCTAGCAAACTCCCGCTTGCACAACCTACGGGCGTGGCGTTCGCATCTACCCGCTAACAAACAAAACAGCAAGCACCAAAGCAACAAAAGAAAAGAATTTTATTTTTACGTATTGTGGCCGGGCGTGATTGTAGACACAAAATTAAACCAATCCAACCAACGCTCCATGCTCCCAAAATTGTTTAATTTTTATCAAGTACTATTTTATCTATACTACGGTCGGGCTCGACCGGGAATCGAACCCAAACCACGCTCTGCTACCACATTGTTACGGCCTACAGCTGCTCCAAGCAAGGGTCAAATTTTCCGGGGCCCATGAGCAGAAGACTTCACGAGCAGACGCAGGTCGGGCCCAAAATGGCCACATGGAAATGTCCTATCACCATAAACTATATGGGAGAAAGCTAGAAACACGTAGTTCTTACCAGTATCCGAAGCTAACTTCTCACCAAGGCTAACTTGGTCAGGCCGTGAGTGTGTGTAATAGTGAATGGCGAGTAGTGTACAGTGATGTGGAAATGTCTGCGACCTTGGCAAGCTTAGGCGGCCAGCAGCGGCCGAGTTCCAGGCTGCCCCAAAATGCTGCATCGCTCCAGCAGGCTCCATTGCTGGACCATTTCTTCCTTCATTGTCACTATTTCAGTTTCTTAGCTTCATTATACATTTAGCTAACTTAAATTCGCCTAATTCCACATTCATCGTAGAATCGAACACGTGATACCCGCAAAATAAGGACAGTAGCTCAAAATTCAACATTCAATGTCCCGGATTCACTTATCACAAAATTATAAATAGGGAATTAAGGGGATCTCTAAACGGATCATACGATTCAGCGTTAAACACAACTAAGTTCCTTCATTCGACACCAGAACAACACGTCGCGCAAGATTCAAAATACGCCTCGTTGACGCGCAAATTAATCTAACTAGCCAACCAAAACACAAAAAGGGCACTAAACGCGACGACACAATTATAATGATATCTTGACAATTAACCGGGGGAAGCTCTCAAACAAGGAATGCGCGGCTCGAATCCTAGGCCGTATATCTACTCGACGCGCGTGCACAATTCCGCCTTCCCGCACTAGTTAAATATCGCAAAATTCACATTTTTTTTATAGGATAAGGGTGACAAACGAGCACACACTCCACCTGATGGTAAGTGGTTCCTGCGGCCCATAGACATCTACATCTATCCTCTATTACAATTAAAAATGTAGATGCGTTGTCACCCGTGAGGACTAAGATGGAATGCCTCATTTCCAGTAAAAAGGGCCTCCGGCCACCTGCACTCACCAAGCGAAACGCAGAGGTAAATCTCTACTTCACGCTGGTTTTATATCTACGTAACGAAGCAACACGCACTTAATCTAACTATCTAGACCTACAACGGTTGCGTGAATTTCGGTAAGAGAGCCTCACGGGCTCCCCGCATCGTGTCAGGCGGGGCACTGACTGTTGCCCACGAGTCGAGCCACTGCAAGCCGCACACCGACGCCCCACCTGGCGAGCGTTTTTTCACCTACATATCGGGTGATGCGACAGCTCGAACGCGATTGAAGGACGTTCAACATGACCAAATTTTGGCCTAAACAAATATTGTACAGTAAATGTATGGAGATCCTTGATTCTAAATTGTAATCCCATATTATAGTATTTTTAATATAAAATAATAATGATTAGTTGAGTAAAAAATAAATAATCTGTTTTTAAAATCAATACTTATTTATTATTAATTAGTATATAGGAACGTTCTGCACTTAATTTATCACAAATGGTAAGTTATATAAGCATGTTCGGTCCTGCCGGATATCATATTTAATTTTGTTATTCAGATTGTAAATGAAAAATATAATTATTTTCGCAGGTACATTAATTTTTTTCATTTAAAATTCGAAAATCTGGCATGGTCATGAAACGGTGGATGAAATATGATATCCAGGATTATAAACTATTATTATTTTTATATATTCATTTCTGAACAAAAGTAATTTATAAAAATAATTTCTATCGACACCATAGATAAGAGTGTACGACACCATTTCACTGCTTTTTTGACAGTTTGACAGCAGATCTACCTCAAAACTTGGCACTTAACATGGCGGCGCAGTCACGCAAGGATGAGCTAATGACGTCACACGAAAGTATTACCAAACTAAGCACTTTACAAACTGAAGATGTCTCTCTTTTCTATGGCAGCTACTGCTTTGTTAAAAAGAGACAAAACTATTTTTGACAAGTGTGTGTGTCGATATTATAGACATTTGTATAACTATTATTTCTATAGTGGAATATGCCCTCTCCATAGGTATATATCTCTATGACTCGAATATAGTAACTGTGGAGTGTAGAGAGAAGGAGGACCATCTCTATACAATGAAAAGTGTCCATAAAACGTGTCCAATAAGGGTGGCGCTGCAGTAGCATAGGATAAATTTAAAAAATAAGCGCCAAAAGTAATTAGAATAAGATGGAGAAATAAACAAGGACCGACCAATCCACTTGGTTTTGTACTACGTAAATAGTTGAGATTTCGTATACTGGCATTTTACTAACTACTCTAATCATGAATTTTTTTAAATATTTGAATTCAGCTGACTTCACTCCGTTCACAACAGCTATCTTCATATCGTAGTTTTTCAGGCGCCACCGCTATTGTGATAGGTATTGTAACCTCTAATTTCAGTAAATAGTAGGACACTTTTTCAACTTTCGCCCCTTATAAGATGGTTCTCCTTGTACTCTACACTCCATAATAGTAACTGTCCTAAACAGGAAAAGAGAGCCTACTTGGCCTAAAGGTCTAGATACCAGGCCATAAACTCTAAAAAAAAGAGAGCCCACTCGTGCGAAATCTGTCAACCGAGGAGTACTAGCGCCATCTGGTGTCGTTTCGCCACAATATTGTGAGAATGTGTGCGTGCGCAACACATGCACCTCTACATATAATTCATTATGCTTTATGTACTAGGAATAATTATCGACAACCAACTGTGAATTAAACACTTGAAACATTTTTTAAAGATAACTGCATAGTAACTAAACGCTTCAAATGTTTAATTTAACAGTCGGTTGTTAATAATTAATCCTAATACAGAAAGTGTGATTGATAATTTGTAAATAGGAATTAACTATGATATTTTTTAACATGAATGAAATTAAACACAAATAATTGGTATATTATTCTATATTTTTTTAACTTAAGGGAGATAGATAAAGATTTAACCTAGTTTTGACAATACTAATGTTTATATCATTAATAGATTAATAACACAGCTAGTGTCTATACCAAAATAGTAAATTGTATTATTTTAATAAATGAATGAGTTTACTATAATAAATGAATCATAACAAACTTTAACATTACAAAATATTAAGCTAATATCATAACGGTAAACTTAAACGGCTATGAAGCAATCCAAAGCCACGCTTGGCAAGTGGGTTGGCAACTACAGTTATTAGGAAGATCGTTCTATTTGCTGATGTGTTTCCCTCTGTCGCCTCTTACGATGACACCCACGTAATGATAATATGGGGTAGTGGATATTCTGAGACCGCCACTACACAGTAATGTAATATTTTTTTACAATAAATAATTCATAAATACAACTTTGATATAACAAAATATTAAACTAATGTCTTTAACAATAAATTTATCAAGACAAAATATGAAAATAACATTTTTGACAATAAATGATTCATAAACACAACTTTGTTAATACAAAATAAGAAATATTTTTATAATAATATAGGCTGTTATACATTATTAATTAATACCTTTCCGCTTGGAAAAGGCTTACAATAATTATATTAAAATACCCGACACAAGGACTTCGCTCACACACATTTTAAAAAAATGTGGGGGAGGCACACGGCCCCACACAGGCCAACGCTGTGTGCGGTAAGCGCCAACCAACCAACCAAGGCATTCCGCCCGAAGAGGAACTAGAAGTTGGGACTGGACCATAGTCCACAGCAAAATAACTGGCGAAAAAATAGAAAGAGGGCTTGGCCCCTTGGTATTCATAACAGCTTTGACACTAGAGAATATGAAATAATATTTGTATAATTAAATAAATGATTTATCATAACACAGCTTCGACAATAGCACCATAGAAGAAATATTTACCAGTTGCAATGCTTGGCAAGCGGATTGCCAACCGCAGTTTTTAAATTTAGTCAAAGTAGTAAGTACATAGATTACCCCCTAATAGATACCGCATCATTGAATATTTGTTCTGTTTTGAGTTCACCAAAAGTGGCGGTATGCAAGGGTTGCGGGGGACGTGTCAAATACGCTGTGATTGGACATTTACAGGTCAAACTTAGAATGCACCAAACCGTAGTGATGGAACAGGGTTGGGACGTTGATCGATAAATTTGGGATTTATTGATTATTGATAAATAAATATATTGATCAATTTTTATTTCATGTATATTAGAAAATAAAACATTCTATACATAATATATTTGTACATTTAATTTATAAATATATGTTTAACTGATTTTTAAAATGGATAAGCTTAGTATAAAATTGTCTCACAGAATTATTAAGATATATCTTCCTGGATAAATAGAGTAATCGTATGTCTAAGTATTTTGCCATGACACTCTTAGCTAAATCAATTACAGCTTTCCTGATCGAATTGATGATTTTTTTATTTCAGGAGAAATATCCTCATTAACAAAACTGGTTAATGTTTGTGTTACAAAACTTGGACGACCATCTACAGATGGTCGTACAACCACTTTCCTAGGGTTTTTACAGACGATAAACAAGTATTAAATGTTTTGCGTACATAATTATAAGCCTCAGTTGAGTAAAAATTTATGGTGAGTGTAAAAGTTCTCAACTGTAGGGAATATCTTTTTCTAACAATATTGCCTGATTTTCCTTTCAATATTTGACGACGGATAATTTCACCACATCTGACTCCTAAGGAACTCAATGCGTCATTGTTTTCGGCTGCTAATAAATTTTTGTTTCCTAATTCTACCAATAATGACTTCAAGGAAACTATTTGTCTTTTTTGTCTTCTGTTGGAATCACTTAACTTTTTAATTTTTTTATCTTTTGAAAGAAAGAAAGAAAGGAGAAAGAAAGAAAGGTTTATTCTCCAAAATGACGCCATCACAGATAACATAAAAAAAACACAATTTACAAATAATATTGGCTATACAATACAAATTACAATATACTACATATTACAAACTATACAATACCTATACTCGTATGTGTCAAGGCGTCATCTGGGAACAGGAGCACACTCAGCATAATGCCATGAATTTTTTTTTCATGGCGCTGATTTTCCGTGTGTCCAACCAGTGACTTACCGAAATCAGTGCTATATGTATACTCATTTTATTATTTTTTATACTATACGAACTACGGCCATACGAACACTACAAAAGGGGAGATTATTAAAATACTATAAAGAGCTAAATACTACAAAAGGGAAATTATTAAAATACTATAAAGTGCTATACTGGGTGGCGCCCAGGTTATCACGTTAAATAGCACAGCAGTTAATACAAGTTGATATATGTCTGTTAAAATAATAAAATAAACAATAATAAAAGAAAATAAAAAATGCATTTTTCAAACAAAATAAATAGGGTAAAATATTGACAAGAAATAAATCAGCCTTGATATATAGGTTACTGACCTGAAGTGACTTACAAAACGTCGCACGCGCCAGAAAAATAATAATTTATATTAACACCCGATTCCATTTCTTGTCACTTTGCGCGTAGAGAATTATGCCTTAACTTCATTATTTTAAGTAAATTTTTCGCTTGACTTTGTTTTCACACGCCTGCAGCGTGCGTTCCCTTTGTTTTTAATTTCGCGCATAAAATTATGCCTTAAATTGTTAGCCGTAAGTGCAGTTTTTGTTTGATTTTTTCTTTATTTGAGTAGTTAGGTTTGATAACCTTTAAACTACCTATATTCGCCTTGAAATGGCATGGGTCTTTGACCTTCTAGAATTCATCAGGTGATATCTGTATGCATTTACATGATGTTATTTAATATTAAAACGAAAAAAATGCTACCGCGGCTAATGTATTAATTGTTATATATTTTTTTAGTTGTGTATGTTTAAAGAAATTTATGTAGCATACTTTTCATTTTATGTGATAACTTTTTCGTCACTCGGTATAATAAAGTGACCAGATAATTTGTAAAAAAAAAATATGTAATTATTGAAGAATATAAAAGTATATAAGAAGACAAAAGCCGCATTCAAGAGGACGATTTTAATGCTCCGTTGTTAATAATCTATGACGATGAGGTACGTAATCGTGCAAAACGTTATAAACTTTGATCAAAGTTAATCTGACTTTGCAGTAATTGTGTTCTATATTTATTTTTAAATGTGTGTACTGCTTTCATATTTCGCAAAGGAGGCGGTATATCGTTCCAGCACTTGGATGAGGCGTATTTGAAACTTCCTCGGAAAGCGTGAGTGCGGTGACGAGGCACGACGAGAGTATTCCCTCTAGTGCGCGTATTGTAAGTTTTTACATCACGTGACCATATGAGTTTGTCAGCAAGATAAGGAGGTGTTTTATTTTTTAATACCCCGAATAGGAGAGTTGCCATGTGCAGTTTTCGGCGATATTCCATTTTTAACATTTTGGCATTGTTAATGTAAGGGGTGACGTGCGTGCGGGGCGGTATTGTAAAACTAAATCTTGCACATGCATTTTGAACACGTTGCACTAGACGTCGCGACCGCGCTAAAAGTCTCGGGCCATATACAATGTCCATATAATTAAATTTCGAAAGGACAAGTGTCACACTATTTTATCCGAATATCCGAATTTAAAAACTCCCTTATTTGATAAAGAACCTTAAGTCTATAAAAGCAGTTTCTGCTAGTACTTAGTATGTTGTTCTCAAACTGTAGTTTGTCATCCATTAGTAAGCCCAGATTGCGAATCTCATTTACACGTTCTACGATTTCCCCTCGAATTTGGATGCATGCCCCTCTTTCTGATATATTTTTTATTTGATTTTTAGAACCCATAATTAGTAGTATAGATTTAGTTCCGTTTAGTACAAGGCAGTTTGAGTCGCACCACGCGGCTATACTTTCGAGGTCTTCGTTGATTTTATTAACGACTTCTTGAGTATCACGCGGATTACATGACATGTAGACTTGCAAATCATCTGCGTATAAATGAAATTTACAGTGCTTAATGTTTTTTACTAAGTCGGCACTGTAAACTGAAAACAATATTGGAGCCAGGTTCGATCCCTGGGGCGCACCGGCTTTGATTTTTTTTGATTGCGAACGTATTAATGTTCCTCGGTCATCGCTCAGTTCTACAGTTTGTAGTTGGTTTTTAAAATAACTATAGAACCATTGTACTGCGGTGCTACTGAATCCATAGTAATGAAGCTTTGATAAGAGAAGGGAAACATTTATACAGTCAAATGCACGAGAAAAATCTAGTAATACTAGTATTGTGCCTTTTCCTTCATCTTGAGCGGTTAGTACATCGTCAGTAAGTTGGGCTAGGGCCGTCGTGGTGCTATAATTCTTACGAAATCCCGACTGCATTTCCGGTAGAATTTTTTTTCTATCTAAATACATGGTTAACTGTTCTGCGACAATTTTTTCAATAATTTTAGAGACACAGGGGAGAATACTGATGGGCCGAAGGTCTTTTGCAGACAAAGGATTTGAGTTCTTAGGTATGGGTTTGACTAACGCATGTTGCCATAATGTCGGATAGGTTTTAGAGTTAATGGATTTGTTCACCATAGCAGTAATAGTTGGTAGTGTTTTCGGAAGGGTCATACGGAGCATATCGAGAGAAACCCCATCAATGCCTATGGCTTTAGATTTTAAACTTTTAATGAATTTTAGTACCTCTAGTTCATTTACCTCCTTTATCTCAAATATGTCATTAACGCAGCAGTGGAACTCAAAGTACGTTAAATATGACAACAAGACGTTTCTATTTCAAGGCACGTTTAAAAAATAGTCGTTTATTTTATTTGGATCATTAAACAAGTCTATCGGGATATTGTGTTTTGGTTTTATCTTAACATTGGACTTTATATGTTTCCACATTGAAATGGGATTATTTATATTACGATTAACATAAAAAATATAGTAGGCTTGTTTTTCTCTATATATTGCTTTATTGACGCAGATTTTTAGATCTTTATAGTATTTAATAAGTATGTCGTTTTTACTTTTTCTCATCCTAATGTATGCGTCATCTCGTTTTTTCATCATCAATTTTATATTAAAGGTTAGCCACGGGAATTGCTGATGTTTAATCGTTTTTTTTCTAAGAGGCGCGTGAATTTCAAATAGTGTAAGTATGGCTGTGTTAAATAGCACTACCTGATTATTTACATCCGCGATACTCTCAATTTCTTTCCAATTTATTGATGTAAGGTCCTTATGAAAGTCTCCCTCGTCTATGTCAGAGATTCTCCTACTCATTATTGTTACTGGTGCCGGCTTTTTTTTAGGCGTTGCAGCGCGCAAACGCCGACGCCTCGCTTCACATTTTCACATAGAAGCCGACGCCGCCGCCGCGCGAGCGCACGTCGGGCGGACGCGGCGCGTGCCGCAGCCGGTAGCCGGGCACCGCGGCCGCATGCCCCTCTTCGCCCTCCCGCAGCCACGTCTCATTGATGGCCATGATATCGACACTATGCCGTTGCATTGCGACAATAAATTCATCGTGCCGCGTTCCAAGGGACCCTGCATTTAAAAGACCAACTTTTACGTTACTTTTAGAAGCCATAAACGAATTTTAGATATACATATTTATTTGACATAATAGGTTCAGACGCAAAATTTAACTTTAGTTTGCTTTTGTTTGGTTTTGTTTCGATATTAAATTTTTTAATACCGATATTCCGGTATTTCGATATTTTTCCGATATTATGGGTAAAAAAAGAGATCAAATTTGTTTAAATTAAACGTTAGAGTCCAAATTAGAAATAAGACACTAATAAAAAGTAAATCAACGACTTTTATTATTGCAATCTTATATAATAATTAGAATTTAAAAAGTATGAAACACAAAAATAAACAATTTCTTAACATACTCTGCTATGTCATAAAATTAAAAAATCAACACAAGTTAAAACAAGTAATTGAGTAACATAATATATAAGTAAATATTACATTAAACGCAAATAACTGGATATTAAATTGGTGGGGTGACTATATAGTCATCTTACAACATATGGCTTCAAAAACGAAGCCTACGGCAATTCACGAGATCGCGATTGCTGAAATATGGAACGTAAGTAGCAGAGGGCATCCAAGGTATTGTCTTTGAGAGACGATCTTATTTTGTTGCACGTATATGCCGCAGACGAGAACGCTCTTTCAGATTCTACACTCGTGGGGGGTATCGTCAGTAAATGTCTGTACGCCATGTCTAAATAGAACCCGCGGTTGCCACCATTTTCAAACAATGCCATTTCAATCTGAATTAACTTATGCTTATCATTTTCACCATAACCACCATCTCTGTTAGCTTCATCTTCTGTTTCATTTCTATTTCGCATATTTGTATTTTTCTCCTTCAATGATTTTTCAATTTCTTTATTTAGTTCTTTAGCATAATCAACGCTTTCGAAATCTCCACTCACGCTGCTGGTGCTATTATCCAAGGCTAAATCATCCAGGGTTATGAACCACAGGTTCATCTTCAAAATTTTGAGTTAGTGAATAATTTCCTCCACCATTTCTGGGGTTTTTGGGAACTCGGCGGTAGCAACTTCACTGAAATATGTTTCAGGATTTTGGAGATACTGCAAAGTAGATGCAATAGAAAGTCGTCTTTGGGAAATGCGCACGCGCAATGATCTTGCGAGAAGTCTTGACAGTGTAGAATTTTGACTATCTAATTTACGTAGCATAAATTTCATAGCCGCATCAGCAGTTAGTAGAGTTGCATCACGCCGGCACAGTGCTTCGACTGTCACTTTGATAATATTCAGACTTTTCTGGAAATTGTCCAAAGTATGAAACTCGCTCTGTGTGAACTTGATATCAGAGTTCATGTCAATCAGTGCTTTGGATACACATGATCTTAACCTATTGAATCTATCCACCATAGTAGAGATGCTTCCCCACCGAGTCTTACAATCGGCTAGTAGCTGGAGTTCTTTTCCCGTATCCTGTTTTACATGTTTCTGTAGAAACATGTCATTCTTCACTGGAGAATTTTTGAAAATTTTGACTACTGCACGTACTTTACTGATGACACTTTTATAGTCATTATTAAGCTCGTTTGGGTTTGACACCACCGGTATTACTTCAAAACCCCCGGTTTCGTCTTCAGCACTATCTGCGTCGTTCTCGAATTCGGAGTCACTTTCACTTCCACCAGCAGTATCAGGGAATCGCACATTTTCCGCGCCGCCTTGCTTATATAATACGTCAAGTACAGTTAGCTGAATGCCGTGTGCAAGGCAGACTTGATGATAAGCGCGCAGGTTTCTTCCAACTTTTAACATGACGCTGGCGCCATCAGTGACTATTGCGACTATATCTCTATCTAAAGAAAGCTCAAATTCTGAAAGCTTTTCTTTCAAAAGTCTGATACACGTCTCAGATGGCATTGAACCATCCATTCGCACCAAACCCAGATTTTTGAAACGTGAGCCATCTGTGAGCTCAACTCCTATGTGAATGTTGATATTCATATATCTGGCGTTACGAGATGATGTCCACTCATCAAAAGTCAAAGAAAACTTTTTACCAAGGGCTAATAGATTTTTCAGTTCAGTCACCAGTTTTTTTTTCCTGTTTACTATAGTTTAGACTATATTTTTTATACCTTTTGGAGTCTTCGGTAATTTATTGTAGCCAGAATTTGTAAACAGTCTTCGCAGATCCTCAGAAGTACAAAATACACTGAATGATATTCCGTCCAAAGCTGCCATTCTACTGACGGTTGTTTCAAGGGAGTGATTACTTTGAAAATAATCAGTCAATTTCCTTTTTTTTACCATCGATGAGGACGCTGCACAAGATTCGCCTTTTGATTTTGACACAGCGGTCGTAATGGTTGGAGAAGCAGATGTAGATGGTCGGTTTATGCTACTGTCATTAGTTTCTTCATTGTCAGACTTTGAATTAACGTTACTAAAGTCTATTGTATGCGACGATTTTAAATGAACGCGAATACCAGTTGTTGTGCCGCCGTGAGATCGTATTATTTTTTGGCATAAATTGCATTTGCCTGACTGACCATCTTCTGCTCGGAGAAAGTAGTGCCAAACTGAGGTTTTATCATCACACTTTTTTTCGAATTTTTTATACTTCATATTTTTACAAGTAAATTTGTTTGTTCAAGGAAGCTGAAAGCCTGTAACAAAACAATTTTGACTAAATAACTTTGACCAACTAAAGTTCAGATTTTGTACATTTGCGAACTCATTTTAAAATTGAAGCCTATAATAGTACATTGTAATACAAGGGGCTAAAATGACCCATTATAGACGAGGTAGTTTTACTACCGAGCTTTAGCGAGGTAGTAAATAGGAACCGAGTTAAATTCCTTTTTTTCTCAAGGGCATAATATGCAATTTTACGCCCGCACTGGTACGCTATTATGACGGTCTTTTCGAGCAAGAGGAGTGAAAAATATATTATTACATATAAATTTATCTTTGAGATAATCTGACGGTTCAAATCAAAAGTAATAATAAAAGAAGCAATAACATTTTTATCAAAGTAGCCCGTTAAAATGTAATAAAAATCATAAATGTAATGCTCGTCGTATTTGTATGTACAGTTACCCACTTTGTTTGTCCGACGAGTGAATGAAGTAAAACAACGACGTCACAAAAACAACTCAACTTTGGCAATGCACACGTGCGTGCTTTTTAACATAAAAATATGAACTGCGCTGAATGACTGACATCGAGCGTCGAGCGCAACTATCTGGTCGAACCGGGCGCTGTGATTGGTCGAGCGAGGTGGAGCGAGCTACCCAAACCCCGAGCCACCCGCGCCCCGCCGCCCCCCGGCGACCAAAGTGTTGTATATGTTACCATAAAATTGTCAAACACGTTATATTACAATATAACGTATTTGACAATTTTACGGTGACATGTACACACTTTTATTCGGAAATAATCATTTAAAAATTACATATTTGTAAGCCTGCTACTGGCATAACATAGCACTCGGTTTTTACTTTTTTTCAATTAAAAGATCGGTATTTCTGTACCTGTGTTAACAAATAAAAGTGATTTGATTGGATTTGATTTTGTCACTGGAACATACATAATTATTATTACCCGTTAGGTATGCTTTACATTAATTAAAATTAATGAAATAAGTAAAAAAGATTCTATTGCCTCTGGTTTATTTTATATAAAATGTCGAAAAACCGATATCAGTGAAATCCAATATCGGTTTTTCAATATCGGATTTTTGGTCCGATAATCCGGTTTTTCGATATTATCGAAAACCGGTATCCATGCTCTATACGAAATGTATTCTAGATATTATTAATATTTATTTTACATCTTTTCAAAATATTCTCCATCATGCTCTATACAAAGTTCCATTCGCCTAAGTCAACTCTGAAAACACTTTTGTCAGTCTTGACCTAGCAGGTCGGAAATCGCTTCTCCGTAGGCAGCCACGGCTTCAACATCAGATTCCTCAATAAATGCTTTTGTTCTAAGGGAGGTATGTGAAGAGGCGTTATCGTGATGCAGCATGATTCCCCGAAGCCCAGTCTTTGGTCTTCTCTCCCGCATAGCTCGAAAAGCTTTGGGTAATGCAACTGTAGTATACCATTCAGAGTTGACTGACCTACAATTTTCCAGCATTGACGTCGACAAATGTCCGCTCCGCGAAAAAAACTAGTCACCATTTTTTTGCCGACGTTGCGAGGTCTTTGCAGTATTGTCAGTAACTGTCCTTTTGATTGCCTTTCATTTTCCGGATCATATTGATAGATACATATCTCGTCACCAGTAACGATTTCTGAAACACGCCTAGATGCCCCGTTTTCAAAACGTAGACGCATTTCATGGCACCAATAGACAGGAGTCTGTTTTTCGCTTTCGGAGGGCAAACGAGGGATCCATCGACAACAAAGTTTCCTCACTTCAAGATGGTATGAATGCTGCCCGAACTAATGCCTACAATCTTTTCGATGTCCGTATATGTGATTCGTGGGTCTTCTCGCACGAACATTTCAGTAGTTCATACATTTTCTGCCGTTACTGCTGTTTGTAGGGCCCCGGTTCTTTTTTCATCTTTAAAATTAATTTTACCCGAATATATTAACTTACCCAACAAATAAATTTCATGCTAATTAACATGTATTTTATTTCATTAGTGTGTTTATGTAATTAGACATTGTTTATGATCACCAATTAATTTGTAAAATGTAAAAAGGAGATCATTGTGACAATGAGCACCTTCTTGCCTTTTACATTTGGGAGTTAGGTAATTAAATTACAAACTATTGTTTATTTACCAACCCAATCTTTTAAAATAACAATATATTATGTTAAATATACACTGTTCCTTTTTTATATGGGTACAAATCATATTCTAGTAGAGTTGTAAGTGTAGAAATTGAAATTTTAGGTTTAATTCTTTAATTACTCGAAACAATGAGAATGTTAATGAGCTCCTTCTTTTCCTGTGCCCTTCAATTATTAACGACTTACATAAAAATCAGCAATAGCAGAACAAGGTAATATTTAAAAAATTCAGATAATTATTACTTTTATATTTTTTTTCCATTGCCTCCGATAGCCCCAACTGAATTTGTTCCAAAAACCCTCTCGAGATCTACTTCACTTTTTATGCGATAAGACGTTGTTCCGTGTTCTCGACGAGTATAAATTTTTCCCTCTTTTGACCATACGTAGCGCCAATCAAATCGCCGTTTGGAATTCCTTAGTTCTAAAAAATACATTGCGGTTCAATTTAGTAAGCCGTTCGTTTATATAGAAGGCTCGTGTGTTTTCGGAGCGGAGACCTAGACCTTCGGTAGTTAAGGAGCGATGCACGCGCGCGGCCCGCAGCAGAGTGTCCCGCGTGTGCCTGCGCGCCAGCCGCACGACTATGGGACGGGGCTTCGCTAGCCTACTTTGCTCGTCGCGCATAAGACCGACTCGCACACAACTCACTATATCGTGCTATTCTAGGGTTACGCCCAGCTTAGTAGCGCACGCAGTCACAATGTGTAGAACATTTTCTGCGCCCTCTTCTGGAATGCCTGCGACTTCGATATCATTGTACAGCAGCTCTTGGTCTCGATCATTTAAATCTGCCCTTAAGTCCGCAATAATCGTCTCGAGATCCTGAATTTTGCCGCAGACATTTTTGGACTCAATTAGGGTTTGTTGTTCTTCAAGACGGATGAATTTGTTTTCTAATGTATCTAGGCGTTCTTCACACGATTTTATGGAATTACGCAGATCAAACATCTCCTGTCGGAAAGATCTAAATTCTTCCTTGGTTTCTCGCAGTTCTTCTCTAAATCTACGTAGTTCAAGAGCTAGTTCCCACTCTTTGAAACCTTGCGCCACAGGGCTTTGGGGTTTCTCTTCGCCTTGCTTGATAATATACTCGGAATTAAGTCCTCGCACAGGCGTATTCTGATCTGACTTTCGGGGCGTCCGTATTTTACAGTCCGGACACAACCAAGTAGGTTGGACCTGCACACCTTCATGAACTTTAACGCAGGCCCTGTATGATTTTCTATCGCATTTAGGACACGTAACGCCCTCTACCGCCGCCATAAACTTTCCGCACGCACTGCACTTCATCGCGTTAGTTTAAGTTAATTACAATGTAATGATGCAGATGATTATCACTAGGTGTCGCCGACTATATATTGTAATTGACACTTTGTAGTTCGAGGGTAAATAGACGATGTACATTAAAGTTATTAATAAAGGTACCTCTTATATTTCACTTTTAGATGTTTTATTTCAATTTTCTTTCACCACAATCCTTAAGCACACACAAATGATTAATTTATTAACATATGCACCAGTTTTTAAAGTCCAGAAAAATGTTTCAAAACATCGATATCACAACTTTGAACGTAGATATTAATTTTTATTTCGCGACAAGCTTTGCGTACTTCTAGTAGCACTGACATCCGCAACGTCACTCTTTTCTGTTCATTGCGTTGGTTAATTTGAATATTCTTCTATAAAGATGTTTTAACTGGAGTATCAAATGCAGATGGCGTATCACGTATAGGAGAAAATTTTCTTTTTTGTTTTGTAGGCGTTTCTAAGCTCAGATTTTTAGGTGTTGGCGAGTTTTTTGCGTCTTCCAGCGGTGAATCAGTAATCTGAAATACGTATTCGTTTTTTTTTAAATATTACCAATAATTATTAAGGTACTTATAACACGTTTGTTATTCACTTATACAAATAATAATCATGTAATTAATTCGTATTATAATAATACCAATTTTTTCAACGATGTGCCAGCCACAGGAATTTCCGTATTTTTAGCTGCAATATCTGCACTTGCACCTATGGTAGGGACGGGTGTCTAGAAGTAGTATTATTAATTAATACACCATAGGGCACGTCTTCAAAATTTAGATGTACTTAATAATAATAGTAAGATATTACTGAAGTTCAGGTAACACTAGAATAACAAATCAAAACAGTAATCGCATATGTTTTATGATTTATAAATCCGTTAAAAATAGTTTGATTTCGACATAAAACTTTCACATTTTTTTCCTTTCGGGGCATTTAGGAAATCTATAACATATATGTAGGTACCACAATGATCCGTAATTATTTTTATAAAATAATATGACTTCAAAAAATATTAAACGATGACCAAACAAATATCGACTTAAAAATCACAACACTATCGATACACGTGCTGTTGTTAGACAACGACAACTATTGTAATTTACGTAACGAGTGAAAGGGATATTTCAAAAAGACATGAACAGGTTCTTAATTGTTATGACTTTTCACCATTAAACTACTAGTAGAAGTTAATCTCCGGTGCATTTGAACTAGGTTAAGGTGATAAGTATAGAATTTACTTACCGATGAAATGTTATGCCATCTTTTTGATAACTAGATATCTTAGCTGACTTGCCACATCATTTCACTGCACAAGAAGCCATTTGTAATGTATTTTGGATACAAAACTATTTTTAAATTGTCAAGAACTCAGGCGTGCCTACGGGTCACAGACTTGGTCGATACTGATGTCGTGATTCTTAACGTCACTTCGTATGCTAGCTACAGCAAGTATGTGTTGCGCGCGGTTGTGGCCCTGTATGTGGAATCTATTAGGAGGTAATCTATGAGTAAGTAGAAGACACTGCTGTCCATCTTCTGATATGTTTCCCTCTGTCTCCTTTTAAGACACCCACAGGATGATATGGACTGGTGGATATTTTTACTGCGCCACACACAAACTAACATTTTTACAATAAACGATTCATATAACACAGCATTCACAATACAAAGTATGAAACTAATATTTTAACAATAAATGATTCTTAACAGCTTAGACAATACAAATTATGAAACTAATATTTATATAATAAGTTATTCTTAACAGTTTTCACAATACAAACTATGAAAATATTTTTTACGAGAAATAATACTTAACAGCTATAAGAAAACAAAATACAAAAATAATATTTTTTACAATAAATGATTTTAAACATCTATAACAAAATAGAGTATAAATATAATATTGTTACAGTAAATAATTCTAACCAGCTCTAACAAAACAAAGCATAAAAATAATATTTTTACAATAAATGATTCTTAAACACTGTACACGCCCCTAGCTACCCGGGCAAAGGGCGACTATACAGGGGCCCATACAGCTGTAGATTCGACGGACAACTAAGGGTTTGGCTTGAAATGCCTATGGATAATTAATATATATAAGGGCAAGGTAATTGATACGACTTACCTGGTTCCGAAGCGAAGACTGACCACAAGGCTCGGTCAGGCGGTAGGTAGCTGCATGTGAGTTTGTGTTAGAAAGTGTGTATGTGTAACCTGACTTCCCCGATGTAATCGGTCAGCAAATCCACGTGCTGCACTGCACCACAACTTCGATCACTCCAATGGGCGTTCACTTTATCTGAACTCAAGTCTGACGTCACTTAGCACAAAATTATTTAATACGAACGCGATCTCAATTCGTATCACAAAGTTAGCGTTCCAATCGACAAAGGAAACTTGTCTCCGTACTATATTATAATGCAACACCAGCAAAATAAATATTGTCTAATGCACTTATACATGCAATCACTATACAAATTGACGTAAATTACTTGTAACGAAGTTAATTTAATCACTCAACACCGGCGTCCGCGCAGACAATCTATTTTTCTAGACTCAACAAAACTCCTCATCGTTGCATAAACTTGCTAACAAAAAACGACACTATTAGAGGTTATACGGTACTCGACCACGCTGTTCTAGTAACTGCACTGCATTCCTTCGACTTCCGACGCGCCACGCCCAAAAACAACTCCCGCCTCGCGCGAACGTCAAACCGGTAGGAATGCACCGCGCCGAGCGCCCTCTAGCGTCAATTCTTAAAATTAGCGTTTGGCGCGAACAAACCCCCGTCCCGGGCATAAGGGCTTATGTCCGCGAGTAAATTGGCAAGCGGGACAGGGTCGCGACGGCACGTTGCAAGACCGAATCTCCAACCAAAACCTCGGCCACCCTAGGCACCCCATCCGATCCATACGACAACTTAACAATGCGCCCACGGTGCCAATACAAAGGCAGAACGATGGGTTCTTTAACCAACACGAGGTCTCCAACCCGAGGAGGATCCATCTTGTCAGACCACTTAACGCGCTGCTGCAAAAGATGTAGGTACTCCAGAGACCATCGGTGACAAAAACTCTGAGTCATCTGTTGCAGCAGGTCGAATCTGCTCAACAGCGAAGAGTTTATTTCCCTGAAGGGGTACTCGGGCAGGGCGTTAAGCGGCTGACCAAACAGGAAGTGTACCGGGGTTAGAACCTCCAAATCATTCGGATCGGACGAGAGGGGACAGAGGGGCCGAGAGTTGAGTACCGCCTCAATTTTACAGAATACAATGGCAAGCTCCTCAAATGTCAAAATAGTTTCGCCAATAACGCGACGGAGATGCGTTTTTGCAACCTTAACCACCGCCTCAAAAATACCGCCCCAGTGTGGGCAAGCTGAAGGGTCGAATTTCCACTGGACGCCCTTCTTGGACATTCGCAGTACCTAAATAAGTCCTGTTGTTGGACAGAAATTCGACGACCTCTTTAAAATATCTATCCGTGCCCCTATAATTCGTTCCGCAATCAGATCGGATCAGGTCTGGCAAACCGCGACGCGATACGAAGCGGCCCAGTGTGACCACAAAGGCATCCGTGCTGAGGGCACTTACAAGTTCTAAGTGAACGGCCTTAGTGGAGAGGCACACGAAAACGCACAGATAGGCCTTATGTGAACGCCCGTTACGAAGGTTAGAGAACTAGACAAGGAAGGGGCCAGCAAAGTCTGTTTCGACTCCAGCGAATGGTCGGATGGCCTTGACGCGGCCGGGTGGCAAGTCACCCATCATAGGCAGCGATATGGTGGCCTTCAGTTTGTAACAAAGTAAGAGGACTTAAAGAGGACGCTCCAAATGGTGCGTCGGCCAGCCAAAATCCAAAACTCCCGCTGCAAAATAGCCTATGCTCTTATAAACATGTAGTTCTATGCTTATTTTTCAACCAAGTTTCAAAAGCATCAATACTCAAAACTACTATGTAAAACTTGAAAATAAATTGTAATAAATTTATTTCTTGATGCGCATAGATCAATACAGAAAAATTAAGCAAAACGATAAACATAAGAGATAGACGTATTTTTTTTCCAAAATAAATATCTTCGACAAAGCTAACAAAAATGTGAAGAAAGAAGAGAGGATTGATTTTTATTTCTTTCGGCACAAACAGTGTTACTCAATTTCAATTTTCCCCTCAACAGAGCAAACATAATGATTAAATAGTTGTTAATAATATATAGTACTGACATAATAAAATAGTACTGACAGTGTTTCACCACAAAGTAAGGTGACTAAATCTTAAAATTGACATTTAATAATCCTGATTCGATATTCATGAATCCTACTATTCCGTATGACATATTTAAAATTATTATTACGTTAAAAAATACTAAATGTGCAGGTATTGACGGCTTTATAACGAATGTGATAAAAGATGTAAGTCACATAATAGCTCAACCTATAAGCCACATTATCAACCTGTGTATCACTAGCGGCGTTTTTCCTGATAAATTAAAAACTACAATAGTCAAACCTCTATTTAAAAAAGGTAACCGAGAAATTATTAAATACTACCGTCCTATAGCACTTTTGCCTGTTATTTCAAAAATCTTTGAGAGGGTAATATATAACTCTTTATATATGTATTTTGAAATAAATAATATTTTTACAAAAGAACAATACGGGTTCAGAAAAAATAAGACAATAAACATGGCAATATATAATTTTCTTTTTAAAGTAATGACAAATGTAAACAATAAATCCCCCTGTGTTGCTCTTTTTATGGATTTAACAAAAGCTTTTGACCATGTAAAACACGAAACTCTTTTGGATAAGCTGCACTCATATGGAGTGAGAGGAAACATTTTAAATCTAATAAAATCTTATTTAATTAATAGAAAACAAATTACTGTAATAAAAGGCATAGACAAAACAACAAATATGGAAACCCTACATTATTCCGAATCCAGAACTGTGAGTTGTGGTGTTCCCCAGGGAAGTGTTCTTGGTCCATTCTTTTTTCTTGTTTATATTAGCGATTTACCTCTAGTCACAAATTTTCCCATGACACTTTTTGCAGATGATTGTACTGTCCTTTTCATGACTACAGATTTGACTGCCTTAAATAATGAAATTAATGAGACATTTAATAAAATAAATGATTGGTTGAATCTCAATAATCTTAAAATAAATTTAAATAAGACTAAATACATGACTTTTCAAGGAAGGCGATCCGCTCAGATATTACATCACTCTGATACAAATATTGGTAAAACTAATAACACAAATTTCTTAGGTTTGAAAATTGATGACATGTTAACATGGAAGTCCCATGTTGATATAGTGTGTACGAAACTTAAGGCGCGGTACCTAGTCAAACTAGGCTTCACAAAACAGTTTTTTAACAAAATATATACATTTTAGAGCGGAAAAAAAAATATATGTTAATCTTGATCACATTTATGGGTGGACCATTGTTTTCAAAACACGTTTTCGGTAAATTTTCTCGATAGAAAAAAATCATAAAATACCCATTGAAATTGAATTTCCAGCAATTTTAACTGTATTATTTATAAGCAAATCTTAATAAAATTAATAATAGTGATGTAATATATAATAATAAGGGGAACTGTTGTTTTTATATATTGATTGAAATGAAATATTTGTAAGTATTAATATATTTAATGAAAAGTAACTCGAACGAATCGATGTTTCACATCGCGCCATCGTGGCGTCTTTTCGCTTCTCTTTCATTTCTACGCGGAGCGACAGTGATCGTTGAGGCACGCTGCTAGACGGACCTGTACCAATTTGTTTCGCTCGCCGTTCAAAAATCATTTACGTATTTGTTTGTTCTTAAGGACGCATTTGCAAAATTAATAGGTATAGAATCGAACTATTACATTGACACGGGTCACACACACAAGTGTACGCACGGTTAGCTGCGGGAATCGTAATCATGTAAAACATTTTGATACTTTGAAAGATTGATTTTTTTTACAACTACAAAAATATACTTAGATACGAAATTCGAATATCTACCTGTGTGACCTGAAAGCGTACATCGGTGACTGCAACTGGAACTCCTCGACGAGTAGAACTAGATGTGCCGTGTTTGGGCTTGATTTGTTAGTTGTGATGAGACCTTACCTCCGGACTTGATAGAGAGACCTGATGGTGTACTTCAGTGCCTGCTACTCTGTAACTCCTTGACGAGTAGAACTAGATGTGCCGGGTTTGGGCTCGATTTGCTAGTTATGATGAGATCTTACCTCCGGACTTGATAGAGAGACCCGATGATGTACTTCAGTGACTTGCAACTGGAACTCCTTGACGAGTAGAAATAGGTGTGCCGAGTTTGGGCTTGATTTATTAGTTATGATGAGACCTTACCTCCGGACTTGATAGAGAGACCTGATGGTGTACTTCAGTGCCTGCTACTCTGTAACTCCCCGACGAGTAGAACTAGATGTGCCGGGTTTGGGCTCGATTTGCTAGTTATGATGAGACCTTACCTCCGGACTTAATGGAGAGACCAGATGGTGTACTTCAGTGACTGCTACTGGGACTCCTGAACGAGTAGAACTAAGTGTGCCGAGTTTGTGCTCGTTTTGTTAGTTATGATGAGATCTTACCTCCGGATTTGATGGAGAGACCTGATGGTGTACTTCGGTGACTGCTACTGGATCTCCAGGACGAGTAGAACTAAGTATGCCGAGCTTGGACTCGTTTTGTTAGTTATGATAAGACCTTACCTCCGAACTTGATGCAGAGACCTGAATGTGTACTTCGGTGACGGCGGCAGCAGCTATGCGTAAGCGTGATGGCAGCGATACCTGAAGGAACATTGAGCAAAGATGGCATACCTCTAATAGACATAAATGCTGACGGATGTTGGTCATCGCGATCCTACGGAAATAATTATAAGGCATTGTCATTGAATCATACCGTTCAAAAAGTTGAATGCCGAAACCATGTGTTGCGCAATATTTGCAATAAGTTGAGAGCTGTAAACAAAGACACAAAATATGCCTTGGTGCACAGAAAAATGCTGACTGAATTATTTTTACTTCACACAATTTATATAATTAGATTTCCCTCCGTATGCGTAAATACATCAAAATAATAAAATAAAATTAAAATAATTAGCATGTTTAATTTTTATGTATTCTTCAAACAACCCACAAATCCAAAAAAAATTATGCAAAAAGGTTATTCACTCAGGAAAAAAATTATGAAACGGCTGTTTTTTTTTCGATTTTAGGGCTCATAATAGTTTACTTTACTCTTGATTCTAAAGAAAAATGTCTAAAGGAATAAAAATTATTGTTGTTATAAATTCATAATTTTGACAATTTGCCGTTTCGAGAATAGGCCATTTCTATAATTGACCATTTTGGTCCGAAGCCATTTTATTTAAGCATTAATTTATTATTCATTTAATGAATCTGTTACAAAAGTTCTCGATAACCTTTTCTAGAAAATAACAATTATTGATTATTTTAAAATTAAGAAAATAGAATATGTACATATTTTAAAAATAAGAACACGAAAATATGTAGGTATATAATATTTTTAGAATAACTAAACAAAAATATGTACATATTTTAGATACGAAAATAAACGTAGAAACATTTTAAAAATAGGAATAAAAAATATATATCTGATGGGATTCGAACCACCTGACATCGCGGAAACGCGGTGCGAAGGCGGACGGCGGCACGCTGTACCAATTGTGCATTTTACATCGGCGAGATTCACGCGGTGCACCCCGCAGTGGGCGGGACTACTCGTCCCTTACTCGTCTGCTTCACCCCCTCAAATTCACAAAAGTCGTCTATACACCTCGCCTTAATAGGTTTTCTTATGCACTTCGACAACTTTCTAAAACTACCAATATGTCTACACGGATTACAGCATATAACGGTTACGTAGATTCTATACTAAGATATGGTATTTTATTTTGGGGCAACTCCGTTAATAAGGAAAATGTTTTTAAAGCACAAAAGAGGTGCATACGAGCTATGTGCAATCTAAAGCAAACTGAATCATGTAAACAATCTTTTAAAAAGTTGAAAGTATTAACTCTTACTTCATTATATATTTTAGAGGTCACCATGTTCGTAAAAAGGAACATTCATCTTTATGAACATCATGTTGGTCTGCGACACACAGATAAACTCTGCTCTGTAGCAAGTAGAACAGCGTTATTTAACAAAAGCGTGTTTTGCATGGCGCCAAAAATATATAACAAAATACCCAAAAAAATTAAAGATATAAAAAATGTTAAATCTTTTAAAAAAACGCTTGTCAGCTCAGCTTCCTAGCCGAAGCTGCCTCCATCGGACTGGCACTCGAACCGGGGGTCCGGAATTTCATTCCGGCGGCATCTCAACGACCCGTGGTTGCAAATCACCAAATGGGCCGACCTGGGGAGCTTCGGGCAGAGGTTGAAAGCGGTAAAGGTATAAGGGTATGGTACCGGTATAGAATTACGATACAGCTTCGATTTAAAGGTAGAACGAAAACGGTTGAATATTACGGTTGTGGTACCGTTAAAAAATAACTATATTTTTTACGGTATCGTTATACCTATATATTACTTATATGTACCTTTACCGAAATAATTTCGGTACCGAAAAAAACGATGCGATGAAGAGCGCGTGACGCGACGGCAGCGGGTTACTTATATGGCGCTTGATACGACAGGCGTGTCACAAAATATTTGTTCGCTGCCACAGCTCTAAAAGTTGTCAAAAATTGGTGTCGCAACGAATCGGTTAAGAGATGCTTAATGAGTTTGTACTTACTTTTATCCTTCTTAGCGACAATGTAGTTGTAAAGTTTCAACAAAGCACACTTCGTACCTTGAGAAGAACAAAAGCATAAGTGGTCTTATGTCGTGTTCTGTTTGTTTTCACGCCATCAATAAGAGCAACGCAAATTACAATAGCTCAATTTTTTTCAGATTTTTCTTATAAGTATTAAGGATGTAGTGTTAAAATTTGTTATCTGTGCATTTTTACCTTTGAAAAAATATATCGACTAAAAAAAGTAGTTTTATTGATTACGATGAAAATAAATAAATAACCTACACGTACATAGCTTAACAACTTTTTAAACCCGAAGGAATATAATTATTAATTTCAGTAAACGTTTGAAAGTCTTTTTTATCGCAAAATTTTACATGTTGTTTCAACACAAAAAATTTTACATTCATGTAAACATTATAACATAAATTCTCCTTATTTAAAATTATATTTCTCCACAAATTATCGCGATTACATACTACTAACTATGTTGTAATCTTATCTATACTTTAATAATAATAATAATAAATTAATAAATCTATACTATATATAATATAATAAAAACTTATAATCTATACTAATATAATAAAGCGGAAGCGTTTTTTTGTTTGTTTAAACGCGCTAATCTCTGGAACTACCAGTCCGATTTGAAAAATTCTTTTTTTATATTATAGCCAGATTCATGTGGAATAGTATAGGCTATCTAGCACTAAGCGATATCCCTCAGCTAGCCTTAAATATTATTTGTTAAGCAAGTCAGAAGAAAAAGCACTTCCGAAATGATTTATCCGCGTAGGCTGGTGTTATCGTTAGGGATACGTAAGTATCCCTAATACACCAGCAATACAATGTTCTAGAAAAATATAGACCTTTACTCCGGCTAAAAAAAGTCCGCGATACCATATGTCTATTTCTTTTACATAAGCCATAATTTGGTATTTTGTGACAAAAAAATATTGAAAATTTAATTTATTTATTTATGAGCGTTATTATTAGGCATGACCTATTTATCCTTACGAACAAAAGTTACTTCATCATCAAGACAATTTTATAAAGATAAACTTTGTTCTTTATACCATGTTATTTGGACCCATAGTTTAAGAGATAATGTAAAATTAAAATAATTCAATATATGGCTGGGCGCGCGAACGACGCTTAAACCCTAGCCGTTATAAAATATTTGAACTAGGTCATGTCGCGCACCTCGGACACGTGATGACGCGGGTGAAACCGCGGGGCACAGCTAGTTTACAAATAAAATTTCTTTGATTGATTAAGCAATGTGATTGTCTTTATTTCTAAGCGTAACATCGATTAGGGTTCACGTACACCTAATTCGTCATCGGCCGCAGTTTACTCGGGCGACGTTTACAATAATCGAGAGGTTTCGAAATGGTTATGGGCTGAAGTTGGATCGGAAATGAATATAGCGGTTCCAGACATTAAAAAAATGCGTCTTAACTCTGTTAAGCAACACAGTCAACTACAGAATACCGGCAACGTCCAATGTCGGTACAAGTGGTACACTGTTGCAGTGTAAGCACATACACGTCGTAGTTACTCGTCCGAGTAAATCTGTCCGCCATCGTCCGACGAAATCGGTTTTGTTGTACACGTACAGTTACGGCTTTGTTCCCCTAGAAATAAAACTGTCCTATTCACGTAAGCTCGCATACTTAAGAATAGCTTGAAAGAATTCCGAGCTAAGCGCGAATACGTGCGGGAGTGCGGGAAGCGGAGTGGGTGTCATTTCGTCAACCGCGAATCATCATCATTACAGCCCTTCATAAGTCCACTGCTAAATATAGCCCCGCCCAAGGAATATCACAAAGCACTGTCCTGAGCCACCTGCATCCATCGACTTCCTGTATGTCTTGCTAGGTCGTCACTCCATATAGTGGGGGGAATCGCCCTATATTTCGCCGTCCGGTAAGAGGCTGCCACTCCAGAAACTTTTTTCCCCATCGGTTGTCGTTTCTTCGAGCTATATGGCCGGCCCATTGCCAATTCAGCTTACTAATCCGTTGGGCTATGTTGGTCACTTTGGTTCTACTGTGGATATCCCCATTTCTAAGTTTATCACGCAGAGAAACTCCGAGCATAGCCGACTCCATAGCTCGCTGAGCGACCTTAAGCTAAGCGCCCTTATACGGCCAGCAGTGAAGGACCACTTCTTAGATCCATGAGTCATTACCGGCAACATGCAATGGTTGTACAATCTCGTTTTCAGGTTTGAGGTATACCTGACGAGAAGATGTAATTTTCTGAACGCTGCCGAGCCAAATTGAATCCGTCGATTGACTTCTCGGTCGAAGCTGGCTTATTTGTCACAGGTAAACATACTCGTCAAGAACTTCGAGCATAGTGCTCCCAACAACTACCGGCATAGGTGTGACATGGACATTAAACATGATCTTTGTTTTGTCCATGTAATTCTTAAGATCTATCCATTGGGAAACACTATTGAGGCCATTGAGCATAGTGCTTAGGTCCCCCAGGGATTCTGCCATAAGGACTATATCGTCGTATCCTTTCCTGTCCAGTAGCTTGAAAACGTACAGTAGCTTGAAAACGTCTTCCAATGCAGCGGTGAAGAGTTTCGGGGATATGACATCACGCTGTCTTATACCTCTCTGCAGTTCGGTAGATTTCGTACTCTGATTCTGTACTCGTATAGCCATCGTAGCCCTACTGTACAAATACTTCAGCACATCGATATACCGACAGTCAACTTGGCACCGCTGAAGGGACTGAAGCACTGTCGAAGTTTCGACGGAATCAAAGGATTTCTCGTAGTCCACATACGCAAGGCAAAGTGGCAAATTGTACTCTTCACTCTTCTGTACAATTTGCCGAAGGATATCTATGTGGTCTATGGTACTAAACCCTTTACGGAAAACGGCTTGTTCCGGAGACTGGAATTCGTCGAGATTGCGTGAGCGACGATTCGTAATGAATTTTGAAAACAGCACATAGACCCGGCTCAGAAGGTAAATCGGTCTGTAGTTCGGCAAGAGAGCGTTGTTGCCTTTCATGAAGGACAAGAATACTGCACTTCTGCTCCACGCCTCCGGAGTAGTACCACCATGGAGGACGGAATTAACAATCTTCTGAAGGACTTTAAGTGCTGTTATTCCAACCGCTTTTACAATCGCCGGTGTTAATCCATCCTTGCCTGGGGTCTTGCCGTTTTTCAGGTGCTGGTGGGCCATTCTAATCTCGCTTAGACAGACGTCCGGGATATCATCGGAATAGTATCGGATAAAACATGCTTTTTGATTGTTACTCGCACTTGCGTGTGGCTCCAACGCTATGGGCAGATGTACATGACGTGTACCTGAGAACCTCTCGATCTCACTCAAAATCTTAGGTGTCGCGGAAACGATGCTGCCACACTCGATTTGACAGTTGGCTCTTTCTGGCAGACAGATCTCCGACAAAGACTTTGGAGCCTTGATTCAGCTCGATTGCTTCTTCAATACAAGCTGTATTGAAGTTGCCTTAGTCCCGTCGCATTCATTTGGAGATATGTCTATTCAGTTGCCTGTATTCTGTTAAATCTGTTAAAGACTGCAGCTTCATTTCTTGTCTAACAGCCATGAGATATTAAGAGTGATCGGAGAATTTTTCTGTTCTTCTGCGGTGGGTCTTGCAGAACTTAGCTCCGACCGCATGGAGAGTTTCCACGAGCTTGTCACTTATATCATCCACTGCATTGCAGTCTTTTACGCACTGAAACGGTTTTGTAACCCGGGCCGAAAGGTTTTGGGACTTTGGATTAGAGCACTAGGGGGACGGAGCGTTGACTTCATTAGATGAGACCTCTCGAGTTAAGGTTCAGTGTGCCTCTAATCATTCGGTGATAGCTACCAGTATTCACCCTCGCGATCACTGAGACATCACTGAACAGTAGTCGTCTGATCGACATAATGAAATCAATTGCATTATTGTTGAACCGTCGAGGCTCGAACAAGTCTACTTTCTGTAGGGTCGCTTCTAGAAGAAAGAGGTCATCATAAAGAGTCGATCTTTCACCATGAAGTCGGCCAGGTGCGGTTGGGTAACGTAGGGCAACGTTTTGCCCTATTGCAAATTATATTATCTTCAGTTCACCGTTCTCTTTTGTGCCTAGTTTTGCGTTGAAGTCTCCCATTAACATTATAGTGGGTTTTGGAGGAATGCATGGCTCTAGATATATCCACACACATTTCCTCCACATCCTCATTGTATTTGGCGAGGTCGGCGCGTAAACCTGTATCACCTTCAACGAATACTGTTTGGTAATTCTGAGTGTAAGGTATGAAACCCTCGTCGACACACTCCCAATTTTTACAACTTCGTTAACGAGAGACTTGTGGACGATAAATCCGACACCTCCTTGGGAGAGATGGTCGCCCCCCCCCCCCGTTGATAAAACAAGCTGCTGGAATCGAGGATTACCCTGTCCTCCCACGACGATAAATTCGACACCTCCTTGGGACAGATGGTCGCCCTCCCGTTGATAAAACAAGTTGCTGGAATCGAGGATTACCCTGTCCTCCCCCTCTCTTCAGACCTCGGATATTCCTATAATATGCCAGCGTAACTTGTCTATTTATTCCTCTAGCTCCAGGATCTTCTCGCCCGTCCTTAGGGTGCATGTGTTGTATGTTGCCAGGTCGAGTCGTCTTAGGTAGCAACCGAACCTCCACCAGAGATTCTTAATACCCTACCCCGCTGTTACCATGGTCGCCACCGTAGCCAGGAATAGCAGGGCCGCCGGGGACTGGGGGCCATCTCTTCGTAACTTTCATCAGGGGTATATTTGCCATAGTTGCCACGCTTGGCGAGCGGGTTGGCAACCGCAGTTTTTTTATTGTAATATTGCTGCCCATCTCGTGGCTGTTTCCCACTGTCACCTCTTACGACACCCACGGGAAGATATTATGGGGTAGTGGATATTCTTAACCGCGAATATCCTAGTCCATGTAAGATCTGTTTTTTATTTTTATGGTTGTTTTCATGTCAATAGTTTCCAAGTAATAAATTGTAATTTAATTTTCTCTTCTTTTTTTATTTTTATTTTTATTTTAAAAAACGTTACCCCCACACTAGGATTTTCTCCTGTGTCGTGGAGGCAGTTTACAAACATAAATTGCACAAGGACAAACATCCGGACCCGGAACAATTATTTGTAGGCCATACAAATACTTATTCCGTGCGGGATTCGAACCTGCGGCCCCCAGCGCAACAACTGATTGCTAAGCCACTGCGCCACGAAGCCGTCTATTATTATTCTAATTATTAAACTTCGTAGGTTTTAATTTCATAATGCACGTTAGAAGCTGCCTTTTTTTATTCTACTATAATTTAATGGACATTTACCGCTTAGCGTATGTCAGTCCCATCATACCCTAACATACATGACTTACTCATAAAACGTTACATAATACTTATTATAGATGCTGTTTTTAATTTTTATAAGGATAAGTTGTTTCCACATGGAAAGTTCCTAAATAATAATGTAGCACAATTATTAAATAATTTTCAATCCCATGATCTCATTTCATACGTGAGATAACGTTAATGTTTTAATTAAATTTTAGGTGACAGATTTTTTATGACTGTTTGCAGCATAATCTGCTTTTTATTTTAATATAAATCATTTGATTTGAAAAATAATATGCTTTTTATTATTTCATTAAACAATTAAGTAATTTTTACATAATAAAGTATACTTCCGTCATAAGAAGTTTTTAACTACATGTACTTCCCATATTTTTCAAATAGAAAAAGGCATAAAGTGTACTTATTTTTATTATTTAACAAATTAAATGAGTGAAAAAATTACTTGCTTTTCAGACTGATTCCATTCCATGTTAATGTAAAAAAAAATCACGAATATTTATTTCTAAAATTATTAATTTTGGAAAGAACATTGGAGTATCTATTAATACATTTCTCTTTTAAAAAAAGAGGCTAATAAAGAGTCATCATCATCATCATCATTACAGCCCTTCACAAGTACACTGCTGAACATAGGCCTCCCCCAAAGAATGCCACAAAGCACGGTACTGAGCCACCTGCATCCATCGACTTCCTGCATATCTTACCAGGTCGTCACTCCATCTAGTGGGGGATCGCCCTACACTTCGCCTACCAGTACGAGCCTGCCACTCAAGAACCTTTCTTCCCCATCGGTTGTCGGTTCTTCGAGCTATATGGCCGGCCCATTGCCACTTCAGCTTACTAATCCGTTGGGCTATGTCGGTCACTCTGGTTCCACTGCGGATATCCTCATTTCTGAGTTTATCACGGAGAGAAACTCCGAGCATAGCCCTGTCCATAGCTCGCTGAGCGACCTTGAGCTTCCTCATCCGGCCAGCAGTGAAGGATCACGTCTCAGTTCCGTATGTCATCACTGGCAACACGCACTGGGTGTACAGCCTCGTTTTAAAGTTTTGAGGTATACCTGACGAGAAGATGTGCCGTAATTTCCCGAACGCTGCCCAACCGAGTTGAATCCGTCGATTGACCTCTCTGTCGAAGTTGGACTTACCTAGTCGGACTATTTGTCCCAGGTAAACATACTCGTCAACAACTTCGAGCTTAGTGTTCCCAACAACTACCGGCATAGGTGTGACATGGACATTAAACATGATCTTTGTTTTGTCCATGTTCATCTTAAGACCTATCCGTTGAGAAACACTATTGAGGTCATTGAGCATAGTGCTTAGGTCCTCCAGCGATTCTGCCATAAGGACTATATCGTCGGCAAATCGAATGTGAGTGATGTACTCGCCATTGATGTTGATACCGTATCCTTTCCAGTCCAGAAGCTTGAAAACGTCTTCCAATGCAGCGGTGAAGAGTTTCGGGGATATGACGTCACCCTGTCTTACACCTCTCTGCAGTTGGATAGGTTTCGTACTCTGGTTCTGTACTCGGATAGCCATCGTAGCTCTACTGTACAAACACTTCAGCACTTCGATATACCGACAGTCAACTTGGCACCGCTGAAGGGACTGCAGCACCGCCCAAATTTCAACGGAATCAAAGGCTTTCTCATAGTCCACATACGCCAGACATAGTGGCAAATTGTACTCTTCGGACTGCTGTACAATTTGCCGAAGGGAATGTATGTGGTCTATGGTGCTAAAGCCCTTTCGGAAACCGGCTTGTTCGGGAGACGCGGCTCAGAAGGGAAATCGGTCTGTAGTTCTTCAAGAGAGCGTTGTCACCTTTCTTGAAGAACAAGACCACCGCACTTCTGCTCCACGCCTCCGGTGTAATACCACAATGGAGGACGGAATTAAAGAGTCTCTGAAGGACTTCAAGTACCGGTCTTCCACCCGCTTTCAGAAGCTCCGCTGTAATTCCTTGGCCTTACCGTTTTTAAGGTGCTGGAGAGCGATTCTAATCTCGCTCAGACTGACGTCCGGGATATCTTCGGAATAGTGTCGGATGAGACTTGCTCTTAGATCGTTACTCACACTTGCGTGTGGCTCCGACGATGACGTGTACAGCTGCCCATAGAACCTCTCAATCTCACTCAAAATCTCAGGTGTCCCGGAAACGATGCTGCCACACCCAGTCTTCAGCTTTGACAGTTGGCTCTTTCTGGCAGACAGATCTCTGGCAAAGACTTTGGAGCCTTGGTTCCGCTCGATCGCTTCTTCAATACGAGCTGTATTGAAGTTGCGTAAGTCCCGCCGCATGCATTTGGAGATCTGTCTGTTCAGTTGCCTGTATGCTGTCAAATCTGTTGAAGAATGTATCTTCATCTCCCGTCTAACAGCCATGAGATTAAGAGTGTGATCGGAGAGTTTTTGTGTTCTTCTGCGGCGGGTCTTGCAGAACTTAGCTCCGACCGCATGGACAGCTTCCACAAGCTTGTCATTCATATCGTCCGCTTCATTGCAGTCTTCTAGGCAATGAAAACGGTTTTGTAACTCGAGCTGAAAGGTTTCGGGACTTTGGAACAGAGCGCGAGGGGGACGGAGCGTTGACTTCATTAGACGAGACCTCTCCAACTTAACGTTTAGGTTCAGTGTGCCTCTAACCATTCGGTGATCGCTACCAGTTTTCACCCTCGCGATCACGGAGACATCACTGAACAGTTGTCGTCTGGTCGTCATAATGAAGTCAATCTCATTTTTTGTCAAACCGTCGGGGCTCGACCAGGTCCACTTCCTGTGGGGCCGCTTCTGGAAGAAAGAGTTCATCATAAAGAGTCCCTCTTTCTCCATGAAGTCGGCCAGCTGCTGGCCCCTTGGGTTCCGTTGCCCTATTCCAAATTTCCCAACTTTCAGCTCACCGTTCTCTCTTGTGCCTAGTTTTGCATTGAAGTCTCCCAATAACACCGTATATTGGGTTTTGGAGGAATGCATGGCTCTAGAGATATCCTCACACATTTCCTCCACCTCCTCATCGGGGTGTGCCGAGGTTGGTGCGTAAACCTGTATGACCTTCAGTGAATACCGTTTGGTGATTCTGAGTATAAGGTACGCAACCCTCGTCGACACACTCCCGATCTTTACAACGTTGTTAACGAGAGACTTGTGAACGATAAATCCGACACCTCCTTGGGACAGATGGTCGCCCTCCCGGTGATAGAGCAAGTTGCCGGATTCGAGGATTACCGTGTCCTCCCCCTCTCTTCGGACTTCGGATAACCCTATAATATGCCAGCGCAACTTGTCTATATCTTCTTCCAGCTCCACGATCTTCTCGTCAGTCCTCAGGGTGCGTGCGTTGTACGTTGCCAGGTCAAGTCGTCTAAGGTGGCAACCGAACCTCCACCGGAGATTCTTAGCACCCCTGCCCCGTCGTTACCATGGTCGCCACCGTAGCCAGGAATATCGGGGCCGCCGGGGACTAGGGGCCGTCTGTTTATTGCTTTAGTCATTGGGGGGTATTTGCCATAGTTGCCACGCTTGGCGAGCGGGTTAGCAACCGCAGTTTTTTTTATTGAAATTTTGGCTATTATCAGGTGCCCATCTCATGCCTGTTTCACTTTGTCGCCTTTTACGACACCCACGGGAGGATATAGTTGATGTTCTTGACCGCCACTATACGGCTCACGGCTAATAAAGAGTAGCGTAATTTAAATAAAAGTTAATAACTTATTAAATATTTACTTACTTCTATTTTTAGCTTGTTTAATTAATGAAAACAGTATTTTTGACGCATTTTTTTCATTAATTTAAGAAATTGCCTGATTCCTCAATAAAAAGATATTAAGAAATAACTAGTTTTTTCGCTCTCCTGGAAAATGTACTTTTTACACTTATTGCTTTTATTCTTCTCAAGGTACCTACAACTTGTGATTAAGTTAATAAATAAAGTAGATGTGAAAACATGAATGGCGGCAAAATGGCAATACAATCTGCTTTGTCTTGCTGCCGAGAATGACGAAATCAGTAAATATTCGATCAAGTACCTACTCTCTTACCATTGCGGCCGATGCGCCGCGTGACGCCTCGGCGCGGGCGGCAGGGTACAAAGAAAACCTTTATTGTACTTGAAAAGTAATGATACCGCAATATTACTTTATATTTATAGTAATTTAAAGGTACCTTTATTTTAAGGTATCGAAATTTAAAGGTATGACGTCATACCGCTAACCGTTTTAACCATAATTTTTTCGGTTATTCAATCCCTGGCGTCGGGGAACCTCGGCCTTGAGGCCCAGGACAGTCTTGAGGTCGCAGGAACCTGGTAGTACCAGTACTGACCAAAGGGAGGGGGGTGGTACTCCAGTCGCGGCCGCTCAGCTAACGGGGTGAGACGGGTCCAGCTGACCGCTGAGTGGCCGTGAAGTTCCTCTCAACACGCTGAGGGGGTCCGACGACCCCCACGCCCCTGGGGAAACGACCCCCCCAAATGGTCGGGGGAGGGACCCCCTTCAAACCCAGGGGCACGGAGGCCAGCGGGCGAGCGCCGAGCGTCGCCCGACAGAGGGCGTGGCTGGGCGCCTCCGCCCGTGGGGGTTGATGGCCCGGCAGAGCCCTAGGGGGAGCACCGTTCGCACCCAGGCACAAAACGGTATGGTGGACGCCATGGCAGTGCGTACAGGGCCGCTGGTGCTGGCAGTCTCGTAGCAGGTGCCTTTCCAGGCACGAGTAGCATCAGCGGCGCTTCATGGCGATGGTTCGCCTCGCCGGGACCGGCTTACCCAGGTACTTTGGGCAGGATGTCACCCGATGATCGGATGCCCGACAATAGGGGGCAGGCACTGGGGGGCGCCTCCCTGGCCGCTAGTCCACTATAAGAGGGTAGGGGGCGGCGTCCTCCTGCGGGAGCTCCGCTCGGACTTAGGGGGGTTGGCGACGACTTGCTCGTCGGATTCCGCCTCTCTCTGGGCACGGCTCGGACGACAACACGTGGGTCCTCGACGGTGCCTGCTGCGTTCTCCACCTGCCGGCACTGCTCCTCCAAGAATCGCAGCAGATCCCTGAAGGGCGTAATATAGTTGGCGCCGTCCCCGCCGTACCTCTCCTCAAAATGGAGCCGAAGATCGAGAGGCAGGCGGGACAGAACAATGTGGAGCAACAAAAAGGACCATTCGTCCACCGGTAAATCCAGCCACCTCAACGAGTTGCAAGCCACCACGACTGGATTCACGATGTCCGTACGTAGTCTTATCCGGTCCTTAAGCAGCGGGAGGTTTATCAGCTTCCGAACGTATTCGTCTGCAATCCGCCGGACGTTGGCGTACCCTCTGGCGAGGTAAGGACAAATTACAATATGCTATGAATTTATTTATTTTAATCGTTCGCTTTCTTTGAAAGACATATAATTTTATTTTACTGTAAACCAATTAATTTATTAAAGAACTCTTATCTTACGTTAACTTTAACAAATACTTCCAGTTCTACTGTTAACATTCTAATAATCATATTGATGAGACCATTACCTTATGTCATACTACAATCTATTCTTTGAATGTTGGAAAAATGTTGTGGTTGAAACATATCGATAAAACTTTTACACGGGTAACGCTTTAGACCTAATGCTGAATTGATCGAATGTATGTGTTTTATATTCAAATGATTTTAATAAAAAGTTAAAAAGCCACTGCAAACCACGCTCTGCTACCAGAAATGTACACGCCCCTAGCTGCACGGGCAAAGTTCGGCTATACAGGGGCCCATACAGCTCGACGGACAACTAAGGGTGGGGCTCGAAATGCCTATGGATAATTAATATATATAAGGGCTAGGTAATTGATACGACTTACCTGGTTCCTAAGCGAAGACTGACCACAAGGCTCGGTCAGACGGTAGGTAGGTGCATGTGAGTTTGTGTTAGAAAGTGTGTATGTGTAACCTGACTTCCCCGATGTAATCGGTCAGCAAATCCATGTACTGCACTGCACCACAACTTCGATCACTCCAATGGGCGTTCATTTTATCTGAACTCAAGTCTAACGTCACTTAGCACAAAATTATTTAATACGAACGCGATCTCAATTCGTATCGCAAAGTTAGCGTTCCAATCGACAAAGGAAAATTGTCTCCGTACTAGATTATAATGCAACACCAGCAAAATAAATATTGTCTAATGCACTTATGCATGCAATCACTATACAAATTGACGTAAATTACTTGTAACGAAGTTAATTTAATCACTCAACACCGGCGTCCGCGCAGACAATCTATTTTTCTAGACTCAACAAAACTCCTCGTCGTTGCATAAACTCGCTAACAAAAAACGACACTATTAGAGGTTATACGGTACTCGACCACGCTGTTCTAGTAACTGCACTGCATTTCTTCCACTTCCGACGCGCCACGCCCAAAAACAACTCCCGCCTCGCGCGAACGTCAAACCGGTAGGAATGCACCACGCTGAGCGCCATCTAGCGTCAATTCTTAAAATTAGCGTTTGGCGCGAACAAACACAGTTTTGGCAATACAAAATATGAAACATATTTTTACAATAAATGATTCTAAACAGCTACAACAAAACCTTCTCTGCAAATGTCATCTTTTTGGTGATCTTCTCAAATGCTACTTGATTATTCATTTTTTTTTGCATTTGATAGACGACTTCTAAAATATTTTATAGTTTTTCTAGACTTCTTTAATTGGAATTTAAGTTTTATCGCATGCTTTTATAGCAACTTATAATTTTTAGGGTTGTTTCCGATGTCGTTTGTTTATCTGAAAATGTTTAATATTTACATTAGCTTTTTCAAATTGGAATTTAAAATGTAGAAATTTACAATAAATGTTGAAAAATTATTATATTTTAGTATATGATATTCATATACTAGACCAAGGAAGAGCAACGCGCGGCCCGCGGGCCGCTTGCGGCCCGTTCAACATGTTTATGCGGCCCGCCAAGCATTTCTAAAATTTGATTTATTTTATCGACTTACTCCCATTAATATATTATTATAAAATTAATTATAATAAAATGGTAGTACATACTAAACCGAAATATTTTTTATGGCGAGTTACTTGTCGACGACGTTTTTAAACGTGCAATACAAACGCGCCGCGTCTGCGTGATTTTTTTTGTGACGGCTACGGGACGGGACGCAGGTAGACACTGCACGGGGGTAGCGCGTCGCCCGTTGCTATGGTTTCGCTTCCCCGTACCTCATACCGCACCGTACTAACACCAGTTTATCGCTCCTGCGCAGCGCAGTTTCATGACTCGTGGCGTGAGCTATAAGCTGTTAACTAGTTATCGTATTTTAGCAATTATTGTGTTTCTTTAAAGGCGTGAGTGCAATATTATTGTCAGAAAGGTAATATTAGAGATTTTTTTATTCAAAATTAAGTTTTCATACGAAATTTTTTAACTCTCAAGTTTTTTTATCCATAATAGCATGTCAGAAAAGCAAACAAAAAAACGAAAGATTGCGGATGAGCATAGACATTTTCAAGAAAAGTGGAAATTTGATTATTTTTTCACTTTCTTTAAAGATAAAGCTGTATGCTTAATATGCTCAGAGACTGTGTTAACATTAAAAGAATATAACATAAAAAGGCATTATGATACAAAACATGAACAACAATATAAAAACTTAACAGGACAACTCCGGATAGATAAGTTTAATCAAATGGAGAGAAACTTGGGAAAACAACAGGCTATTTTTAAAAATCAAGCTATTGTATCAAATACGGCAGTAAAGGCTAGTTATGTTGTCAGTCAAATACTGGCAAAAAAAAATGAAACCGTTTGCGGATGGAGAAATGATAAAAGAATGTCTGACTGCTGTTGCAGAAATAGCATTTCCTGATAAAATAAATATTATTTCAAACATTAGTTTATCAAGATTCACCATTGCGAGGAGAATTGATGAGTTGTCCGAGAACATAGCAACAACGCTTCGTGAACGCATTGCAAAAATGGAATACTGTTCTTTGGCACTTGATGAGAGTTGCGATATTAGCGATACAGCACAGTTGGCTATATTTTTACGTGGTATAGACACTAAATTTAATATTACCGAAGAATTGTGTTCACTGATTCCAATGCAAGGGATTACAACCGGTGAAGACCTGTACAATGAACTAAAGTCTATGTTGAAACATTTTTCAATTTCATTAGAAAATATTATTGGTATATCGACGGATGGAGCACGAGCAATGTCAAGCATGGAGGTAGGAGTATCGGGAAGGCTATTTCAAGAGATTATGAAGGTCACAGGAACGAATATATTCGTTAATCACTGCATAATTCACCAGGAAAATTTGTGTGCGAAAAGATTGAGTTTGCCAAATGTTACAGTACCAATAATTAAAATAATCAATTTTATAAAGTCGCGCGCGTTAAATCATCGTCAATTCAAAGAATTCCTGAAAGATTTAGAAACTGAATATGGCGACGTGGTTTTTAATACCGAAGTACGCTGGCTTAGTAGAGGTGCAATGCTAAAAAGAGTATACAACTTAAAAAGCGAAATACAATTGTTTTTGGATATGAAGGGATATGCCTTTCCTCATTTTGGTAATAAAGAATGGATGTGCGATTTTGGGTTTCTTATCGACATGACTCAGCATCTCAATGATCTTAATGTGGAACTTCAAGGCAAAGGACAATTTATTCACAATTTGTATGATAAAATTCAGGGCTTTGAGTGTAAATTAAAATTGTGGAAACAGCATCTTTCGCAGAATAATGTGTCTCACTTTCCACATTTAGAAAAAGAAAACGTTACTACTTCTCAAAAATACGCACAATATATAGACATTTTAATTAACGAATTTCAATTACGATTCCAAATGTTCAAAACTGAGAAGACAGCGGTTTCCATACAAATGTTTTCCTCGCCATTTAATATCGACGTGGATACAGTTCCCGAGGAATTTCAAATGGAAGTGATTGACATGCAGAATAATACTGATTTAAAAAATGTATTTTTCTCAATAAACATTGAAAATTTTTATAAGTCTTATGTGAGCCCTGAAAGATTTCCACTTTTGACGAAAAATGCAAAGCAAATGATGTGTCTGTTCGGAAGTACGTATGTTTGCGAACAATTGTTTTCAACCATGAAATTAATCAAAAATGACCACCGATCAAGACTGAGTGATGGACGATTAGAAAGCTGCGTACGTGTAGCTACTTCATCCATTCCAGCTGATATTGATCAGCTTGTATTGAAAAAACAGTGCCAAATTTCTCATTAAAAATTTCAAGGAAATTCGTTTTTCTGTTCTTTTCATGTTTGTTTTTATCTTGCATTAAAAATTTGTATATGAAATCTTTACTTTTCTTTAATTTTATATTTTATAATTCTAATATTTATTATAAATAAAGTTTCGTAAATTATTACTAAGAATTAAACTATGTGCGGCCCGCCAAAAAAAATTTAAATTTAAATTGGCCCATTGATTACAAAGGTTGCTCGCCCCTGTACTAGACTATATTTGCTTCCCTACTAAGCAAATTGTTAGAAAATATTGTTTGATACTAAAATATAAGGAATTAAATATTTGATAGTTATAAAAAAAAAACAATACCTCAACACTAGGATTTTCTCCTGCATCGTGGGGTCAGTTTACATACATAAATTTCACATATCCATACCCGGAACAATTACTTATTTTTAGTGTAGGAACAAGTATTTGTATGGCCCACAAATAATTGTTCCGGGTCTGGATGTTTGTCCTTGTGAAATTTATATATGTAAACTGCCCCCACGATACAGGAGAAAATCCTAGTGTGGAGGTGACGTTTCTTAAAACAAAAAAATTAAAAGAAAAAAAGAAAAATATAAAAATGCTACTTTTGAAAGCAATAACAGCCTTTACTGTGTAATGAAATAATTTAAAAAAATTAAAATATTAGTGAAAGGGCAGTATGGTACTAAGCATGGCAGCTTATTACATATTTATTTATCTATGGTACTAACTACTGTTTTACGCAGCTATTTAAGTGTATTACCATTTTCTCAAAACTCACTTTTCTGACTTCCTGCCCAGTCTGCATCCACATGACCAGCCTTCAACATCACAGACTAATGTTAATGAAGTTATAGTATATAAGAATAATTAGAGTATAAGTAGGGGGTCATTGTAGAAGCGTGCTCGTCGCGACCCCTGCCAGCCCTTTTCAGGGCTGCAATTCTACTCAGCTGCGCACTCATGCCAACGAGGGTTAGGGCGTCCCCCCAAGGCGACGCACACCAGCTAGTCCCCGTTGGTGTGGAATGCAGCGCGCAAAGCGGCGATGGGGACCGCCACCCGTCACGCACAGCCCGAAACGGCGGAAGGTGGAGGACAGAGTGCAGAGTTGGCACGTGGAATGTTAGAGGAGGCATGAAAGATAAGACGAATGAGTTGATTGAAATAATGAAAGAAAGAGAATTAGATGTCGTGTGTATGTCGGAGACCAAACGGAAGGGCAGTGGTACTGAAGAGCTCCCTGGCGGGGCGTTAGCTCTATGGTCCGGAGTCCCGGAGAGCGAGAGCGCCCGCCAGGGAGTGGGGGTGCTGCTGTCGTCTCGGTTGGTCGATGTTATGACTGAATATAAGGTTGTGAACTCAAGACTTCTCTGGGTTCACTTTAAATTGGGACTGACGAAGTTATTCCTTTTGGCTGTTTATGCGCCGGTAGCTTCGTCGTCCAGGGCTGAGCTGGAGGAGTTTTGGGAGAATGTAAGAGAAGTTCTAGATTTGGCTGGGGGAAGCGAAAGAATTGTTGTGTGTGGTGATTTGAATGGATGGGTTGGTACCGCTCGACCAGGGTACGAGTCGGTGCTTGGAAAGTTTGGCGATAAAAGGGTTAATGATGCTGGCAAGCTTATACTGGCGGTATGCAAGGAAAAGGGTCTTCTTGTGACAAACACTATGTTTAATCACAAGAAAATCCATATGTATACTAGAGAAAGAAAGAATGAGAGAAGTATGATCGATTTGTTTCTGGTGGATGACCGACTGCGAAAACAGGTGATGGATACGCGAGTGTTCAGGGGTGCTGACCTGGGAACGGATCACTATCTAGTGATTACTAGATTTAAGGGTCTGTTCGCGGGTTGGCGCTACCGGACGACAATAACAGAACCACAGTCGGTCTGTCGCATCCGAAGCTGGAAGCTTCAGGATGCGGATACTAGGGACAAATATCATGCGAGGGTAGCCGAAAAGCTTGACACCATCGATGGCAGAAATGAATGTGTGGAAAGAACATAGCAGAACCTTAGGGATGAAATGGTAAGTGCAGCGGAAGAAGTGTGTGGAACAATAAAAAGAGGCAGTAGTAAAAGAAGAGATGCATGGTGGAATGATGAAGTGGAAGAAGCTGTAGAGAAGAAGAAGAAAGCATGGTTAGACTACTTGGCCTCTAGTAATGATAAGGATATGAGAGAGAAGATAAAAGAAAGATATAAGCTGCAGAAAGTTCACACGAAAGCATTGATTGAGGAAATGCGTGAAAGGTGTAGAATGGAAGCGGACGAAAGGTTGTCGCACAACTTTGAGGAGAACTCCAAACTCTTCTGGAAAGAGGTTGGAAGGACCCGAAGTGGTGCGACGGCCTTAAGAATGAACAAAGTGCTTTCGAGAACTAATGACGTCCTCACAGAAAAATCGGACGTCATGCAGCGATTGTGCGAATTTTATAGAGAAATGTATGCGTGTGATGATCTTAGTGAGAGATCCGGGGATGACTCCGTGACTGGTACGCCAGACCTGGACCTCGATGACACTTAGGTCATCAGTATGAAAGAGATTGCACGTGCGATTCGAAGTTTGAAATGTGGTAAGGATGCGGGACTAGACAGAGTTACTGCTGAAATGGTCAAGTATGGTGGGCCTCGCGTCTGGGACAGCTTTTAACTGCTGTGCAATTTGTGCTGGCGGACGGGGGATGTCCCGGATGATTGGCGATCCGCAGTCATTGTGCCTTTATATAAAGGTAAATCAGGCCTAAAAGGCGATCAGCTTGACCAGTTTAGCAAGTAAAGTTTACTCGAAGGTTTTGATACATAGGATGCAAGAGAAATCCATTCCATCCATCAATTTCTATGGGAGGCACAATGCGGATTTAGACCTGGAAGAGGATGCACGGATCAAATGTTTTCTCTACGCATGATCACGAAAAAGCTTCTGGCTGCTAACCAGAAGATTTTCTGTGCTTTTGTGGATCTTGAGAAAGCATTTGATAAGGTTGTAAGGAAGAAAATGTGGGAACTGTTGCCGGGGTACGGTGTGGATGGTCGATTGCTAAGGGCTGTGCAGTCACTTTACTGTGACTGTAAAGCCTGTGTGCGGGTAGGGCATGACCTGTCACCCATGTTTAGCGTCCAAACGGGCGTAAAACAGGGTTGTGTCATGTCTTCCTGGCTGTTCATACTGTATCTCGACAGCTGTTTACAGAAGCTGAAAGATAGCTGTTTGGGTGTGAAATTGGGTGACATAAAAGTAAATTGTCTGCTGTATGCTGATGATACAGTGCTTATTGCACCATCAGAGGCAGAACTGCAGGCATTAGTCACGTGTATGAAAGAGGAATGTGAAATTAAAGGTCTCCGTTTGAATGCTAATAAAACTAAGGTTCTGGTATTTGAAAGGGACGAAGAGAGAACGAAGTGCGAAATATGGGTAAATCAGAAATGTCTAGAACAGGTAAATGAAATTGTATACTTGGGGAGTGCTTTTAGCCGGGATGGAAGATGTGATTTAGATGTGGACAGGCGTGTCGCTGCTGGGAACAAAGTCAATGGTGCCCTGACTGCGTTAGTCAAAAGGCAAGGCGTAGTGAAGAGTGCACGCCTTGCAATACATAACGCAGTGTTGGTACCGACTTTGTTATATGGCAGCGAAACCTGGGTATGCCAGAAGAAGCATAAAAGCAAGTTGAATTCAGTGGAGATGCGATCTCTTCGTAAAATGTGCGGCGTTACCATGGCCGACCGAAAGCGAAACGAAGAGATTCGCAATATGGCAGGTTTGAAAGATGACCTTATCACAAAAATTGATAAGGGCGTGCTTCGATGGTTTGGGCACGTTGAGCGAATGAGTGAAGACCGAATGGTGAAGAAAATATATAGCGCGAAAGTTAATATTAAAAGGTGTCGAGGTAGACCGAGACTAACTTTCGAAGACCATGTGAGCAAACTGCTCGAAGAGGGGAGGGTCAAGAGTACTCGGATACCTAGACGTGCATGTATGAAGAAGACAATGAATCTGAAAGAAGCGAAAGAGGTATGTAAGGATCGTGACACTTGGCGATCTGTTCTCTCTGGCTACCCCGTCAGGGATTGTGCGTGAAGATAAGTTAAGTTAAGTTTTTAAGAATATAAGTAAGAATACAATAGAATCATTTTTAACTTTTTGAAAGTAATTTTTTTACTATTATTACTCTCCTGGGGGAGCCAGCAAGAAACCATGTGGGAATTTTTTTTGAAGTATTGTATACAATTAGTATGAAAACAGAAACAGCATGGTAGTGGGGGTGATCCATTGCCAGGGGTTATTTATCAATCTTCTACTCTTTAGTAGCATAATAAATCTTTCACAGTAAAATGGTCATCTTTAACGGTTTTAACATTAGAATAACATTATTTGGATCATGAAATAGAGCCTTAAACCTATGAATTTTCTTCCACCATTTATCTCAATCTTCTGGCTTCACGCTCAGATTCCAGAATGGTTAGAACATCATCTTCACGAACTGGTCCTTTCACGTTCCTGATGATCTGGCGACTGTTCTCTCCAACGATCTCAACAATCTCAATCTTTATTAAACAATTTTTGCTTAACAAAATTTTTAAGCTTTTTGATAGATAAGGCCTGCATATTTTTTGGGGCTTAAGTGTATACATTGCCCCCATGATGGAATTACTGGCTCTTTGAACTCGAGTAGCTTGTATAACTAACTTGTGCTTGTTTTTAAGATTTACAGAATGTACATCACTATTTTTAATAAAACTATGTTTGTTCTTGTCTACATATATTAAATTTTTGTAAATATATACTGAGAGGCCAAAGTTAATTTACTTATTTCTTTAATTTTTTCTCTAAGGCATTCCTTCTGACCTAAGTTATATATTGCTCTTATGGCCCCCTTCTGCAAAACAAAGATAGTTTCAATGTCAGTCGCATTACTCCATAGCAAGATTCCATATGACACTACACTATGAAAATGACTAAAATTAACTAATGTAGTTGTTTCAGCACATGTAATACCTCTAATCTTTTTTGTATAAGGTTTTCTGATTTATATAATTATTTTTTGTATAAGGGTTTTGGCGGCTCCGTGGCGCAGTGGCTTAGCGATGAGTCACAATTCTAAGGGCCGTGGGATTCGAACACGCGGCCCCCAACGCAACAGCTCATTGCTAAGCCACTGCGCCACGGAGCCGTCAAATTTTTGTTAGAACATGATGAGCAATATGCATTAAATAGTGGAGAAAAGAACAAAAATGTAGTTCACTAACATGTTTTATTTATAAAACTTTATCAGAGAGATAAAAATCACATATTGGTTCGTATTATTTGCCATAACAATTCTTAAAAATAGAAAACTTCTCTAAAAATATACTTCTTAGCAAAACTTAAAGATTTAATTATAGAGATCAAAAATTATAATGTTTACTTTTAGTTAATTATAGTGTTACTTTGTTTAATTATAGTGTTATTTGGCACAAAATTATTCTCATTATCTTACAAACAACATGAAAAAACTTTTTAGCATAAAATTGTTTCAAAAGGACTTCTATAAACAACAACAAATGTCATCCAGAAAGCACCTTAATGATAAAAAACAATACTTAAACATAATTAAGAATCACTGATAAGTCAACTTTTAGAATCAGTGTAACCTGGGAGATTATACCAACTTATGCTGTTTCAAAATTTTCCCAAAAAAGTCTGCAATTAGCAGGCATTAACGGACACAGATTTTGAATCATCTTTTTCTTTTCGTCAGTAATGTCTCTTTCAGAAAGTCTAGTACAAGTGACGAGAAGATCCTGGAGCTGGAAGAAGAGATAGACAAGTTACGCTGGAATATTATGGGACTATCCAAGGTCCGAAGAGAGGGAGAGGACACGGTAATTCTTGAATCCGGCAACTTGTTCTGTCACCGGGAGGGCGACCATCTGTCCCAAGGAGGTGTCGGATTTATCGTCCACGAATCTCTCGTTAACAACATGGTAAAGGTTGGGAGTGCGTCGACGAGAGTTGCGTACCTTATACTCAGAATCACCAAACGGTATTCGCTGAAGGTTTACGCACCAATCTCGGCACACCCCGATGAGGAGGTGAAAGAAATGTATGAGGATACCTTTAGAACCATGCATTCCTCCAAATCCCACTATACGGTGTTAATGGGAGACTTCAACGCAAAACTACGCACAAGAGAGAACGGTGAACTAAAAGTAGGGAAATTCGGAATAGGGCAACGGAACCCGAGGCGCCAGCAGCTGGCCGACTTAATGGAGAAAGAAGGACTTTATGATAAACTCTTTCTTCCCCAGAAGTGGCCCCACAGAAAGTGGACCTGGTTGAGCCCCGACGGATCGACAAAAAAAGAGATTGACTTCATTATGACGACCAGACGACAACTGTTCAGTGATGTCTCAGTGATCGCGAGGGTGAAAATCGGCAGCGATCACCGAATGGTAAGAGGCACACTGAACCTAAACGTTGAGTTGGAGAGGTCACGTCTAATGAAGTCAACGCTCCGTCCCCCTCGTGCTCTAATCCAAAGTCCCGAAACCTTTCAGCTCGAGCTACGAAACCGTTTTCAGTGCCTAGAAGATTGCAATGCAGTGGACGATATGAATGACAAGCCCGTAGAAACTGTCCATGTCGGAGCTAAGTTTATCAAGAACCGCCGCAGAAGAACACAAAAACTCTCCGATCACACTCTTAATCTCATGGCTGTTAGACGGGGTCTTCAGTATATTTGACAGCATACAGGCAACTGAACAGACAGCTTTCCAAATGCATGCGGCGGGACTTATGCAAATTTAATACTGCTCGTATTGAAGAAGCGATCGAGCGGAAACAGGGCTCCAAAGTCTTTTCTAGAGATGTGTCTGCCGGAAAGAGCCAACTGTCGAAGCTGAAGACCAAGTGTGGCAGCGTCGTTTCCGCGACGCGTTGAGTGAGATTGAGAGGTTCTATGGGCAGCTGTACACATCATCGTTGGAGCCACATGCAAGTGTGAGTAACGATCCAAGAGCGAGTCCCCAGGCGAGGATGGAATTACACCGGAGCTTCTGAAAGCGGGTGTAAAACCGGTACTTGAAGTCCTTCAGAAGCTCTTTAATTCCGTCCTCCATGGTGACATTACACTGGAGGTGTGGAACAGAAATGCGGTGAACTTGTTCTTCAAGAAAGGTGACAACGCTCTCTTGAAGAACTACAGAACGATTTCCCTTCTAAGCCGCGTCTACGTGCTATTTTCGAGAGTTATTACGAATCGTCTCACGCGCAGACTTGACGACTTCCAGCCTCCCGAACAAGCCGGTTTCCGAAAGGGTTTTAGCACCATAGACCACATACATACCCTTCGGCAAATTTTACAGAAGTCCGAGGAGTACGATTTGCCACTATATCTTGCGTATGTGGACTATGAGAAAGCCTTTGATTCCGTCGAAATTTGAGCGGTGCTGCAGTCCCTTCAGCGATGCCATGTTGACCGTCGGTATATCGAAGTGCTGAAGTGTTTCTACAGTAGAGCTACGATAGCTATCCGAGTACAGAATCAGAGTACGAAATCTATCAAATTGCAGAGAGGTGTATCCCCGAAACTCTTCACCGCTGCATTGAAAGACGTTTTCAAGCTTCTGGACTGGAAAGGATACGGTATTAACATCAATGGCGAGTACATTACCCACCTTCGATTTTCCGACGATATAGTCCTTATGGCAGAATCGCTGGAGGACCTAAGCTCTATGCTCAATGACCTCAATAGTGTTTCCCAACGGATAATTCTTAAGATCAACATGGACAAAACAAAGATCATGTTTAATGTCCATGTCACACCTATGCCGGTAGTTGTTGGGAGCACTGAGCTTGAAGTTGTTGACGAGTATGTTAACCTGGGACAAATAGTCTGACTAGGTAAGTCCAACTTCGACCGAGAGGTCAATCGACGGATTCAACTCGGTTGGGCAGCGTTCGGGAAATTACAGCATTTTCACGTCAGGTATACCTCAAAACTTAAAAACGAGACTTTTTTTTCTTTTTTTTTATAGGAGAGGGGGCAAATGAGCATGCGGCTCACCTGATGGTAAGTGACTACCGCCGCCCATGAACAACTGCAACACCAGGGAAATCGCAGATGCGTTGCCGGCCTTTAAAAGACTGTGTTTAAGAGACTGTACAACCAGTGCTATTGCCAGTGATGACTTATGGAACTAAGACATGGTCCTTCACTGTTGGCCAGATGAGGAAGCTCAAGGTCACTCAGCGAGCTATGGAGAGGGCTATGCTTGGAGTTTCTCTGCGTGTTATACTTAGAAATGAGGATATCCGCAGTAGAACCAGAATGACCGACATAGCCCAACGGGTTAGTAAGCTGAAGTGGCAGTGGGCCGGCTATATAGCTCGAAGAACTGACAACAGATGGGAAAAAAGGTTCTCGAGTGACGGCCTCGTACCGGCGGACGAAGTGTAGGGCGTCACTCCACTAGATGGAGTGACGACCTGGTAAGACATGCAGGAAGTCGATGAATGCAGGTGGCTCAGGACCGTGCTTTGTGCCATTCCTGTGGGGAGGCTTATGTTCAGCAGTGGTCTTGTGAAGGGCTTTAAAGATGACCTGGGTTAAAAGTGTGGGTATCGCAGGTGGATTTAAGTGGGTACGATTTAATTTCTGTCTAAAGCAACTTTCCTCAAAATGTCGTGAGCAAATACGAGAGTGAAGACTTGGATGCCAGTTAACTCGGACCGTACAGTTAATCCACTTATTTCTTGGAAACGGATCATTCGGAAAACTAAAAAAAAAGGAAATCAAATACTTTTATGGGTAAAAATAATCAAGTGCTGGTAGCATTCTAAGTCTATGGTCCTTACAATCTAGTGACTCCCGTGGTGGTGAGCTGGCAACACTGAACTACGGTTATCAATTATGTTTGGCCTAAAGGTCTAGATACCAGGCCATAAACTCCAAAAAAATATATCAATTATGTCAACTGAACTGTCATCTGTCATTCAAAGTGCTGCGGTAGTGGACTGTGGACCTGTGGACTGTGGAGGACTTCTGTGGTGGAGGAAGTGGTCTGGGTTACGTTTTAAGATTACAACGCATTACAGATGTAATGAACCTGCATGTAATTATGAAAACATAAATGATCTAAATATAGTTAATTTGTCTTTGTTTAAAGAACTGTGCTAAGATTCTACAAATATGAAGATTTGGACTTCAGAACACACTTTCAAGTATGTGACGCAACAAGGATATGATAGTTTTTTTATATATTATGATATAATAATTTTTTAAATATTTTAGCCATCCTTGGGAAACAGTTGCACAAGCAGCTTGGCGTAAGTATCCCAATCCTATGAACCCTGCTGTCATCGGAACCGACGTGGTTGAAAGAAAGGTCGTCGATGGGGTATTACACACTCACAGACTTGTCAGTTCAAAATGGTTTTTTCCTAGATGGGCTCAAGCGGTATGATTTTCATATTTTTTTTTCTTTCTTAATGGCATGTATTACAGGAATTCTGGACTCACAAACAGGGTTAAAAACCCAATTGCTCAATTTTTTCTTTGTGTATTTTTTAATATTCTTAACAAATCTGCACAACAATATTTTTTATCAGTTCAACTGGACAAAACTTGCAATCTATATGAATAAACTTATATAAGAGGTATATCTTATTTTTGTTAGTCTAATCTTAAAATGTATTGTGGGTATGCATAGTTTTCCAGATATTATCTAAAACTATTTGTAACTTGCTTGAAATTTATGATGAAAACACACTAACTTGTGCCATTTTAATGTAAATTTCCACAAATTACAAATTATCTATAAATATTTTATATAATTTTGTTTTTAACATTATTACTAGTTATCCTAACTACTACACAATATTTTTTCTATTAACAAATATGCCAACAAATCAAGTTCAATATTGATTATAACCTAAAGGCTGGCAAAATACCTATATTCCACACATTTTTTGGGTCTTAATTTTGCATTTTTTTAACTGGAGACAGACAAAAATTCCAGGATAAATTTCAAAACTGTTGCAGAATTGAACTCCATAATATGTTTGATTTACCCTTAGTATTTTTAAACAGCTACAGGCAGGAAAGGAACCTGCCCGCTGTAACAAACTGCAGGTATTCTGGGTGCGGATAGGTTGCCAGGCAATCAGCTAAGCCAAAGTTGCAATGACAGTGCCAAAAAGTGGCTAAGCTAAAGATGCAGCGACAATGGCATGGTTGTAGGTGTAAGTAAATTCAAATTTCACAAAAATTCATAAAGAGCATGAAAGTGCATGGTATGACTATTATTTATTTAAACATACATAGTGCATTTTAGGAAAAGACAAAGGTATTTTCTTACTATTTATTTTTAAACACTGCTATTAAAAATAAATGTAAGTAAAAGAGAATACATAGAAAATACCTTTGCTTTTGTTTAAAGTAGTTCTTATCCTTAAAATATAGAAATAGAACTATATAGTTCTGTAACTAGAAACAGGCTATTATGATTGAATTTTCTATGGATTTTTGTGAAATTTAAGTTATTTTTCTCTATAAGTAATTTCTGAAAGTTTTTATTTTATGGATTTGTTAAGAATAATATCCACACAGAAAAAATAGAGTATTTTTGTTTATTACTCTTTTTGTAAAGTACTACTAAATTTTGCTGATATCATACCAGTTATGGTTGTAACCATAATTAAAAAAAATCAATTTTGAATAAAATTATAGCTAGTTATGATTGTTTGATCAAATATTATATTAGCTATTAAAAATATTAAGATATAATTGCTACCTCATTTACTTAACATAATAATTACTAGTTCTGTAGAATTTAGTAACAGGCATTACAATCTTATGTTCGTTTCCAGTATTAAAGAAAGAATATCTTTGTTCTTATTGGAACTACTAATGTTTTTATGTATGCAACATTACATTTTCATGAAATATATTGTGATGCTTTAAATTAAAAAGATAACTGTGTACTGATTGTGTAAGATTATTCACTATCCCAGATGGGCAGCAGCATGTAAAAAACGATATAAAAAAAATTGCATATATACAATATACATTGCCAAACCCGCGTGCCAAGGGAGGCAAATATCCCCCCAATTAGGCAATTTATGTAGGAGACATATGTTAAGCAGTAGACTTAAGATATGCTGTAATGTTAATAGTACTGGTAATGGCTGAAGTTAATATATTTATTTCATAAATTGCCCTCCTCATTTACAAAACAAATAGTTTCAATGTTAATCGTGTTTCCTTATAACAAACTTTCTTAAAACATTATGTGATAAAAGTTACATAAATAAACCAATGTAGCTGTATCAGCATTAGTGAGACTTTAATCTTTCTTGCAGCATATGCTGCAGTACTAAGTCTGCTTGCTCATTTAGATACATGAAGGGCCTCTTAGATTTTTGTGTTCATAGCAATTCCAAGAAATACAGTGAAATCCACAAGATTAGACTCCTCCCAACTTAAAGCAAATTTATATTCAATGTTTTAAAATTAATTATTGGACATGTTTTATACATTTGCTTTTGTTGGCATTAAAAAGCAAATTGTTGGCGTTAAACCAATGTACTAATTTCAATGGAGCATTATTCACATCTTCATAATTTAATCATTGCCATTTGAATTGAAAATTAATCTGGTATTTTTAGCAATAATACTTTATATTACAATAAATATAAATTCTTCATAATACAATATTCTTTATTAGAGTAAATAGGTATATAGCAAATGAAACTATACTATTTACCACTAAATTATTATAATATAGTCCTACTCCCCGCAGTATAGTTCTAAGAATACCGGCTGTGTTTCCTCATTGAATGGCTATACTAAGCATATGAACAAGATAAGAACCAGCCCTCTTTTCACCAGTGGTGAAGATCAGTCGCTAATTCAGTTCATTTAAAAAAGTTCATTTAGAAAATTCACTGCACATGGATCTCACAGAATGTTAGTATCTACAGTAGTATCTAAATATAGTGAATTTCTTATAAAGCCATATTTGCGTCATTTATTCAGTTGAGCCACCTCTAATGTTGCCCTGTCTGCCAGTGTCTATGTACATTGCATCCCACATGAGTGCTTTGCCAAATCGTCGCGTTTGTCATACTGTCGGGTCTCCTGACGCCATGTTCAAATCTTCCATAAGGGCTTGAAATCAAGTGAACAGTCCAAACTTGCAGCCACTTAGCAACCAAACAAAGGCATTGCACAAAGGATACTGATGAATTTGACAATTTATAGCACCTAACAGGATTCCTTCAGCTATGTGCAAGCTTTCCCTTCAAGAAATGTTCCTAGATTTCTTGATGACAAAGTGTGTAACCAGTGACTAGATTCCTCAGTTGGAACAGCTAAATGCGATCTTGATCTTAGTCATTATGAATATTATAAAACAAATCTTTCTGCATACTTTGTACCAATGGAATATCTCACTGTTTTATTGGTTAACTTCCAATGGAAAGTAATTTTCTATTAACAGTTTAATTAATTACATCTTGATATTTTTGATTAGTTATTCATAGATTAGTTTTGAACTTAAATTTCAAAAGAAACCATACTGACTTTTGTACCCTGAGGAAAATATAGGGTGTAATAGGTGAATGGAGTAAAAGGCTGTTTTATTTAGAAGTAATCTTTTCAAACTAAAGCAATAAAAAGAAGTGTTAAAAAAAGTTTAATAAAAATATCGATATTTGAATCACCCACCCTACTTCACGCGTAGCCTTTGATTACCCACCATTTGTCTTAAATCCTACTCTGGCTATCCTTTCGAATACATCTGTTTCAAACAATTTACAACGACATTCTAATAGATTTTAGAAAGAAACTGTGAACATTTTGAACAATTATTACTATAATATATTATGTACTGACAAGGTACATTTTTTATAAATAACTAGCTGTTCCCTGCGGCTTCGCCCGCGTGGAATTTGTTACCATTGGATTTCACGAGTTTTATTGTTTTGCGCGGAACCATAATTCATTGACTAAAGTGAAAGTAGCCTAAGTTACTCATTATAACATCAGCTATCTGTCATTGAAGATCCCGTCAAAATCCGTCCAACCGTTTCGAAGATTAGCCGGAACAAACAGACAGACTAAAAGTTTTAAAATTGTTATTTTGTTATAAGTACCGCAAATACTTTCATATGCATTTAGTAAAAAGCTGTTATTTTGTCATTACAAACAGACACTTCAAGTTTATTTATTTGTATAGATAATATAATAATGCCGATTCGTTGCTGCACCAATGTGATGTTTTGTATATTAATTCAGTGTAATTTGCAATACGTTGATTTCGATGTTTTACATTCGCTTATGTTATTTTTTTTATAGGATAAGGGTGAAAAACGAGCACACAGTCCACCAGATGGTAAGTGGTTGCTGCGGCCCATAGACATCTACATCTATCCTCTATTACAAATCTAAATGCAGATGCGTTTTCACTCGTGAGGACTAGGATGGAATGCCTCATTTCCAGTAAATGGGGCCTCCGGCCACCTGCACTCACCAAGCGAAATGCAGAGGTAAACATCTACTTCACGCTGGTATTCTGTGAGGTCGTAGGGTGGTAGAGGGGTGGTAACCCCGGTTCGAGCCGGCCTATCCATGCGACATGTAATAGTTAGTATACATTTGGTACAAAATATTATATAGGTATTCTAAGAAACTTTATTCTTTATTTTTTTAACTTATATTTCTCTTAGCTAGAGCTGGAGACAGCATGCCCGCACATTTCTATGCAAAAGTCTGCTATTTCTACCGCGGGACGAACGCAAATAGTCCGCTAATAACTAATGCATAACTTTCGGTAACATTCTGCTAATAACGTAGTAATTTTTACGTATTACGTAGTAATGATTGTATTTCGAAAATATACAGATTATATAATTGGTATTATATACACAACCACCAATTTTTTATTTAAACTCTGAAATATGTGTGTTTGGCTGTATAAGCTTTTATCAAATTCAGTTTACTTACTTTTTTATAATAAAAACAAATGATTTAAATAATGAAGAAATAAAACTACACTAGCGATCCACCTCGGCTAGCACGTGTGATTTCTGGACCTCGACAACAACTCAACAACCTGCCTTCAAAAACACTCAAAAAAATTAATCAAAATTGGTCGAGTTTTTGTTTTTTATATACTAATGTATAATATAAATTATCGTGTTTGTTCGTTCGTTCACTTTAGGATAACAAAAAAATTGTAAAATAAAAAAATTCATAAAAATCTTGAATTTTTCAAAATCACAGAACTAGATAATAATAATTTAAATAAAGAAAGGTAAAAACTAAAACGCCCACTAAGTAGGTAAAAAGCACTTTGATTTTGATTATTACTATGAACAAGCTGTTCCCCGCGACTTCGCCTGCGTTTAATTTAGTACGATTCGATTTCATTGCTTTTTAACAAACGAAACTTTCAAAAATGGTTGCGTATGTCTCAATGGCATGTAAATATTTTATATAAAAATATTAACAAACAAAGTCAACAATAATTGTGAAGAAAAATCTCAGAACGCGTCGTAACTCACAAACTAACAAAACCGGACTGTTTTTTTTTGTAGTTTAAAGCATTTTGTTATCATTGATTCAAATGACGAGTTGGACTGAAGTTATAGAACGTACGAAAAACTCATATCGCAACGTATTTTCTACCGACTTCAAAAAGGAGCCGGTAACTTTTTACTGGATGAACAGTTTTCGATGATTCTTTTTTATTTGAAAGCTGGTGCTTCGAATTGTATAAAGTAGGTTAGAGTAAGAACATACAATTTCGAAAAGATCGCAAGCTAAATCTTGTGCGATTTAGTGGCAACACTTTGACTGATAATATTATTTACATATTTTGTTATATTAGTTTATTATTTGAACCAAAACACATTGTAATTGGCATTTTTATCTAATATAGTTCTGCGAGCGCTACTTATGTTTGAATAACTGGTGTGGGACGGACAGCAACTAGACATATAAGTTAAAAATGAACGCCGGTTTCGTGCCTTTAGCAACAGGGTAGGTCTAGAGGCAGGGCAAGAGCTGATTAATTTTGCGAGGCCAAAAATATATTTTAAATGTTAATAAGAAAAGCTTGGGGCGTCTTATTTTTGTTCACGTTAAATTATTTTACGATCTTACTTTTACGGCTCGCTTGGCCAAAAGAATAATTTAAATTCAAGGCCGAAATAATAATTTGAAGGTAACGTCGAAATATAGTTTTCCTTTCTTTAACACATACTAAATACCTTGCGATGGATAAAAACACGTTTTTTTATACGTGGTAGAGCCATGCTGCAGCTATATTAGTATATAGTTATAGCACGAATTGGTCGGCTCGACCGGGGAAGGACCACGCTCTTACAGAATACCAGCATAAAATAGCAGCTTAACACTGCTGTGTTGCGTATGGTGAGTGTAGAGAACCGGAGACCCTTTTTACTGGAAAATAAGCATTTCATCTTAGTCCTCACGGGTGACAACGCATCTGCATTTTGAGTCGCAAACGAGTATAGATGTAGATGTCTATGGGCCACAGCAACCACTTACCATCAGGTGGACTGTGTGCTCGTTTGTCACCCTATCCTATAAAAAAAACTAAAGGTTCTGATCACTCAATATTTCGCAGCTAATGGATCAGCTGTTTTACGCTGTTTCGTGGGGTGGATTGATTTCATATTTGTGTATTTTTGGACCTTCAAAATGTTTATTTTGAAAGTGACACACCTTATTATTTTCCTTACGGTAAAAAGTCATCAAGTAATACGAATGTCCCTCAGTTCACAGGCAGAACGCCCTGTCGAACGCTTTCCACTTAGGCCTAAGGCTAAATGTAGAAATTCAATGACTAACATGCGGCGCGGTAACTAAATGCTCTGTATGCAAGCCACAGGCAAATCATTATTTAAGGAATGCTATCTATGTAACTAATGTTAATTTCAATTTTTTCAGCTCATTGGTACAGCTAATATATGTTATGCTAGCGAAAAATCTGAAGTGAATCCAATTCAGAGACATATGACACTAAAAACAACAAATTTAACATTTTGCCATTACATAGCGGTTGATGAAACGGTGACATACACGCCACATCCCACAGACCCTTCCAAAACCTTACTAAAACAAGATGCAGTTGTAACTGTACAAGTAAGTGCACTAGATTTTAATTATTAGTTGTAAGTGTTAATCTGACGCAATCAGTTGGTTCACTTAATTGGTTCTTAATATTTTATAGTTATTTAAAAGTAATATAATTTCATTAAGTGACTGATTACGATGGTTAATGATTTCTTATGAGATAAAACTAATTTAGTCGTTTTTGTATGCATTTTTTTATAATTATTGTTAAAGTTGTCTTTGCTATGCATATTTTTGTTAATTTAAACGTGTAAATATCTACCATTAGTGGCATAAGAAATTTTAGTTCAGCGGTGTAATTTTGAAGCTATAAAAATACTCATATGTTGAAAAAATCCTATTACGTAACGCTAATTAAACATAGTACATTTTAAAATAAATAATCTAACAAAAACAGCAATGTCATTATCTTAAGTATAATAGTGGGTAAGTTAGTAAAAAATTGCAATGTGCACATTATAAACGGCAAGGTCGCGGGCGAGGATAAAATTACAGCGGAGCTTCTGAAAGCGGAAAGGAAAATCGATACATAAAATCCTTCAGAAACTTTTCAATCCGTCCTCCATGATGGCACTACTCCGGAGGCGTAGGGTGATCTTGTTCTTCAAGAAAAGCGACAACACTCTATTGAAAAACTACAGATCAATTTCCCTTCGGGGCCGTGTTTACGTGCTTTTCGAGAGTCATTACAAATCGTCTCGCACGCAGACTCGACGACTTCCAGTCTCACTTCGGCAAATTGTACAGAAGATAGAAGAGTACATATAATCTGCCACTTTAACTTGCACATATGTGCACTATGAGAAAGCGTTTGAATCCATCGAAATTTGGACAGTGCTACACTCTTCAGCAGTGCCAAGACGACAGTTAGTATATTGAAGTGCTGAAGTGTTTGTACAGCAGGGCTAGAATAGCTTTTCCAGTGAAAAACTAGAGTACGAAACCTATCCAATTGCGGAGAGGGTTACGTTATATCTCCAGAACTCTTCACTGCTGTATTGAAAGACGTTTTTAGGTACGACTTTCCATTGACTCCCGTCGAGTTGGGGGTTGATACGTATTTTTACAGAAAAGTTACACTATTATAAGCACACACACAAACTTACAACATGCGGAAGCGCGTAATTTTTGAGAAAAAAATTATTGAAAATCAATTATTCTTGCATTGTTTATGTCTAATCCTACAATAAAACGGACGCCATTTTTTATTGTTATTGTCAGTAGGGATGTCGATTCTTTCCGAAAAAGATCGATTTTTTAAATAGATTCGAATCGTAAGCTGATGTATCGATTCCCAAAAAATCGATTTCTAAAATATTTATATTTTTTTCATGTTTGCATTTATTATGTAAATATAAATCCATTTTATGAGAAAAAAATCCCCTTCATCATAAAATATAGGGGGACTGATTCAGAAGGATTTCTGTATCTATTTTGAGACTGCTACGTCTCCGGCGCTGCGGGAAGAGCAGCCTCTACGCCTTAGCGTAATAAATCGCAGGCATCCCTCCTCGCCTCCGCAGCGTGGCCTTGTTGGTCGCCTTCGGCGACCAGCCTCAGCCACTCCGGCTCGTCTGATGCCTACGATTTGTTACAGCAGGCTGAGCCTGCTCCCCTACGCGCCTCCGGCTCTTTAAAACCACTCTCGGGGTAGGACAGACTCGTACCAGGTGGGTGGAGTCAGGGCCAATCAATTCGGATTCGGGATTTTTTTCTCATAAAATGGAATTATATTTACATTATAAATGCAAACATAAAAATATAGATATTTTAGAAATCGATTTTTTTGTGAATCGATACATCAGCTTACGATTTGAATCGATTTAAAAATCAACATTTTTCGGAAAGAATCGACATCCCTACTGACGATAATGACATTACAAAATGGCGTCAGTTTTATGGTAGGATTAGATATAAACAATGCAAGAATAATTGATTTTCAATAACTTTTCTCTCAAAAATTACGCGTTTCCGCATGTTGTAACTTTGTGTGTGTGCTTATAATAGTGTAACTTTTCTGTAAAAATACGTATCAACCCCCAACTCGACGGGAGTCAATGGAAAGCTAAGCCCGTTTTTAAGACACTGGACTGGAATAGATACGATATTAATATCAGTGGCGAGTAAATCACCAACCATCTTCCGACGATATAGTCATTACGGCAGAATCGCTGGAGGACCTCAGCACTGTGCTCAACGAGCTCAATAGTGACTCCCAACCAGAGATTGATTGCGGTTAAGGTACGAGGTTACGCTACCGTTACAAAATGTTGATATCGTAATTTTTTAAAGGTAGACAGAAAGCGGATGAAATTCACAGATACGCAACCGGTATAAAATAAGAGTAGTGCTATTTTGAAGGGGTTAGTTACAACTTTGTATAACCTTTACATAACCTAAATTATTTCAGTAACGAAAAATATCGCGTGGTGCGGATGTGTACGAATCGACGTCGCAACTTATCTCACTGAGACAACTTGCAACGTCGCTGAGAGACTCAGGGGAGTTGCAGGTGCGTTGTCGGCCTTTTAAAAAAGAGTAAGCTCTTTTCTTGAAGGTCCCTAAGTCGTATCGCTCCGGAAAAATCGCCGGTGGTAAACAATTCCATAGAGAATTTGTACGAGAAAGAAAACTACTAGTAAAACGCACAGTGGTGTCTTTTACTAGAAGTCACCGTAACCCTATTAAAAAATTGGCGGGTACAACTCTGCTTGGCAATGTTCGGGAGATTACGATACATCCCGTCACGTATACCTCAAAACTTGAAAACTAGACTGTATGTTTGCTATTCCGGTTAGCACAACGTGATAATGAGCTGGCGATTCCGCAATACTGTTGGTTTGCATATTTAACATATTTTTATATCAACCTCTATCATAAGTCCTAATACCTATTCGAGCCGTGCTATCTCCTCAAAGGATTTCAACAAACTTTTGATATTACTGACGATATTAGCACATTGAACTATAGTAATTAGCCCTATATACTAGTTTCTAGCCCTGTATGCGGTGGCCTCTGGCCGGACATATCTATAGAACGTGGCCACCGTTTCTTTTCTCATTTTTCCCAGCACAGGGGAATGTCTGTAATACCGTTGGTAAACAAATGTTTTTTAAAAGAACCTTGTCCCAGTTAAGACGATATGCAACGATTTATTTCAGGTAAAGCTTTTCTTCGTTTGTCTGCATGATGCCTTATGGCTTATCCGAAATTGAAGCTTTTACGTACCAGTGAACGATCATGTCCAAACAAGATCGGTATAGTCAATGCAGGCCCTACGACTTCTAGCACCGCGTAGTTTCCCCTCAATCTGCTGTGACCTTTATTCAGTATAAGTTGACACTTGAATTTACACAAAATGCAGATAGCAATTGTACATTTTTTTAAGAATAAGGGTGAGAAGTAAATACACAGACCAGTTGATGGTGAGTATTTCCACGATTAAGAACATCAAAATGCAGATGCGTTATCACACTTGAAAACTTAGAAGAGAGACAAAATGCTTCAAAATCAGTAAAAAGAGTCTGATGATTTTAAGTCTATAGGGTTCGGACCATCCGGAAAATTTGTTTAATTTAATTTTGTATTTCTTGGCAAAAACAGTGTTTAGTGGTCGTGTCATATTTGGCTAGTAGTATTTTGTCAGTTGTTACTTAAAAGGTTTAGACTTTTGACTCTGATGGCTTGTTGAGTTTCTTGAGCATTCACGTTAAACTAACGGCCCGCGGTCCATTAGTAAACGGCGCGCAACCATATTTAAAGATTTTACTTATATACTAATAGGACCAAGTTCAGTAAATTCGATGATAACGCCACTATACGTGGTATATTTAAAATTGTATAATAATAAAATGTAAAAAACACGTATTTAAAATTGCGCGCGTATTTATTCCGGCTAGCTGGTCTTTAGTTCCTAAATAAAGACTGCCCAACTACGGAAAAGCCAAAAGGATGCTTATTATTAATTATATTAGCATAGCATTTACTTTTGTAATTGGCCCTATAGAAAAACAATTTTGACACCCCTAGTATAGATAAAGTGGAGTTAACTGCCTTATAAGTAGCCTAAGGCTGCTTGTAGCCAGTAAGTCATACAGACCAACCTCTGGCACCATTATTACTTAATACCTAGAGTAAGTTCTCTAAATATGGACTACCATAGTGATTTATTTAAATAAAACAAAATATTGAAGTAAAATCAGTCTGTCTAAATTGAATCAGTACAGGAACTATAACATAAAATGTCTTAAAAAACAAAACTTTTTATGAAATGTTACAAACAAACATTTCCAATTAGGTAGTTCAATACGGACCACTAGGTTTTTAATATGGACCTAGGGTGTCTAACATGAAAACAGGAATGGTTTATTACATAACATTCATTCCGTATTGATTCTCTTTGCAAAATTCACATAACATGAATATTTATATTATAAAGACAACATCCTCTACACCTGCACATTCATCGTGTGCCCATAGCCGACATAAAAGACATTGTACCCATTGTCCTCCACGAACATCCTTAAAACGGAGACCTTCACGATACAAACATATTGCATTATCATTCCAGACTTTCGTGAGTATCATTATTCGCCGATTTAATCACCATCCTCGGAACCAGAAGTTGAATTCCAAATGTTTTTCTCTTCTTATGAGCTCTTTTTTCGATTGTTTTTCCATATGTCCTAATTTTATCTGTGGTCTTCTTTGTCTCAGCATTTTTCTTTTGCTCCTCTTCAAGTTTTTCTTTTGGTCCAGATTTTTTCTTTGTCGTTTGTCCAGAGGTAGTTATTGACCTTCGAGTTCTAGTTTTCTATAAAAAATCAATCAATACCAATATCGATACTTTACGACGGATGCTGTATCGAGTAAAAGTATCGATACCTCAGTGGTATCGTTTCACCCTAAATAAATTATATTAAGGTACAATAATTATAGGCGTTCTTGTTCCCACCGCCGCCCACATCCGCACCCACGCGATCCGCAACTGTAATAGTTTGTTCAGAATTACCGGTCTCGTAATAGTCTTTGGATAAAACTTGCATCTTCATTTGTAATTTGCATTCACACGTGTACCTTTTTCACATAGATAATAATTTATTTACTATAATACCATCCGCTTTCGCATCTAATTAAATATCTGTAAGATTTGGTAATATTTAAATAATAAAAAATACCCATCTCAGATATTATGCGTTAAATAACCGCCAAACACATAACCACCATCACGTCTACCCTTCTTAGGAGAGGTCATCATCCAGCAGCAGTGATATTGCGGTGATGATTATGGGGGATTAATTTACTCATAAACGTCTTTTTTTTTTTTCAAAACCTTATTATTAAGTTATATTTTTTTTTATTTTCAGGGAGTGCCCTTAAATAATTATATGGAAGATTTACTAACCAATAAAATTTCCCTAAATGCTGGAAAAGGACGTCAAGCAATTGAATGGGTCATAGGAAAATTGGACACTGAAATAAAAGAATTTGCTAGTTCTGCATGTAAAAGTACTGATGAACTGTTTTCACAAACAAAAAAATCTTTTGATGATATTACAACAACAGCTCGTAGATCCATGGACGATATATCATCCAAAGCAAAACGATCATTGGATGATATAGAGAATTTCACGAAAGCCAATGCCAACCAACGAAGCTGAAAAGAGGATTGATTTCATAATTGATATTTCCAAACATCATTTTATTTGCACAATTATAAAATTATGCATTTAAAACCACTAGCTTCTTTATTCAGGATGATTGAATGCATTTACTAAAATAAATAGGAGTTGAACATTATTTGTCCTATTCATATTTGTAAATTGAAACAGTTTAATGCCTCTTCATACCTGAATGGAACACCATAGCAAATACTGTATTTTATATGTAGATATGCGTTATTTATTATTATTTCAAAAACACATTGTTTTTGTTGCCTTGTATAAAATGTTGAGTACATGTAATTTATTATTTAATAGAGTGAAACAAAGATTCCATTCTAATTAATGTCTTGTGGATTGATTAGTGTAAATGTAATGAATATAAAATAAAAATTAGAATAATTATGTTAAGATTTTTTTTCTCCAAAGTCCTGTAATAGTGATATAACAGATACCATGACATGGAATCGGAATGTACTCGTTAATTTAGATCGTAGTTTCATCAATTCTCATCCTTATTTATCACAAATTTTTTTTTGAAGTTTAATGATTTACTACTGTATTATTTCAGATTCTGATTGTTTGTAAAAATTCCTTTGTGAAATAAAATATGAATGGCAATGTGAACAGTTTTCTTTATTTCAGTAGTATTTATTTTGGGATACTTAGACATCAAAGTTCAAAGTATTTTATTCAGTACTAGCTTTTTCTCGCGGCTCCGCCCGAATAAAGATCGGAAAACGACATTCCGAAAAATCGCAGACCATGTTCACCTGTTATCAAAAGTTTAATATTACTGTTTTTGTTGAACCCAACATTGAATGTCATCGTTTTAAGAAGTTACTGTCTACGATTTCTTTCAAAATTGAGATTTGGAGTTCAAATCCTTATGCCATGACACAACATACCGTTACATTAATATATATTTTTAATAATAGTAACCCATTTCAAATATCACTAAATGTTAAAAACAAAATGTAAATATAAAAGTAAAAAAGTAAAGTTGCAGCCTATTTACGTCCCACTGCTGGGCACAGGCCTCCTCTCATTTCTGAGAGGGTTTTAGGGCAATGAAAAGTCCGCCGCGCTGCCCAATGCGTGTAATATAATATAAGGATACAATAAATAAAAGGCAAATCAACCGAAATTATAAGATATTAAAATTGCCTTCAAAAGGGGGTTTTCATACTATCTATTCACGGTTAATATTTTAGTATAGGATTATCTGGGCACTCATAGCACACCCTGATGATTTCGTTCTCAGATTCGCGGATGCAGGACCAAAAAGCTGCAACCAGTGATCTAATAACCGCGAAGTAATCTGGCATCGGTAACATGCTCGACGCACGTTAGTATTTAGGCTGTATCATCAGAATGTGGTATGCATTTTTATACTGCACTTTAATGCTGAAAACGTGCATTTTTGGTGCTGTCCAACCAAAGCTGACAAGTATAGAAGCATTGACAATATGCTCTAAACAGGATCAGCCTTGCCTCAGGACTGCACCGCGGATATCGTCGTGCGAGCATATTACACCGAACAGCCATAGCCCTCCGTTCGCGTTCTATATCGAGGTTATCAACGGAAATCCTCAGTCAGGATATGCTCCAGGTAGCTGAACAGATCCACTCTGAATCCTTTCCGGATTCCTGTCCTACCGGAACACTATCAGTTGCGTGTTTTATACAGCAGACTTAATAGTGTGCAGGCACAAGGTCGCGCCGCCCCTTGCCCCGCCGTTGCACTACACAAGTACATTAGTTTCCCAACAGGGTAGCGACTGACATGAGCATTTGCTCGATGTAAGCACGTTACAAGTCGAATATTCGACGGTGAGCGCGCTCCACGCGGCTGTCGGTTTTTTAGGCGAATGCCTTTGAATGTTACATTACAAACCTGTTCGCTAGCGCGGGTATCGCCCAGAGCACCACCGAGAGCGAGTGTCGTGGTATTTTTAGGTTTGGTAAAATGCAGTGGAGTCAGGAAAAAACAAGTTTTGTTCAATCCGCCAGCTTTATTTCTCTTTTTGAACAAATTTATTGTCCAAATACGCTTTCTTTTCTTCTTTAAGTAGCAACAACCTCTAAGTCCGCCATTTTGACTACAACTGCTGGAGGGCTGGAGCACAGTCAAGCATATATTCGTCGCGAATTTTAGGTATCATAAACATTTACTCAGAACGAAAAAATTCTCGATGCGAATTTTCACATCGAGCAAATGCTAGTCAACCTTTAGACTATAAATATAAACTGTGCTAAATATGAATCAGTTAATAAATTATTAGTACAGACTAAAAACAATCCAAATTTTTGCGATATTGATAAATGGAGTTTATCCTATAAAAAAAATTAAGCTGTTATTAACTATTTAAATAATGAAAGACGAAATTTTAAAAACAGTTCATATGTTTTTATTTATAAAATGTATAGCTACTTAATATATAGCCTATAATATATTAAGAATAGTCGTTACCTACCTAAAAATTATGTGTAAACTAAATTAAATAAAAAATATCATTGTTGCGTGAATCATGAATACACAGACAGACATCCTATATTTATTCCCCTACTTGTTTTTTTTTTTTTAATTTTTAGAGTCACAGACACAACCTTTATACAGATTTATTATACTGGGTGGTGAAAAGGTTATCACGTTAAATAGCACAGCAGTTAATGCAAGTTGATATATGTCTGTTAAAATAATAAAATAAACAATAATAAAAGAAAATAAAAAATGCATTTTTCAAACAAAATAAATAGCGTAAAAAATGGACAAGAAATAAATCAGCCTTGATAATATATAGGTTACTGACCTGAGTGAGTTACAAAAAGTCGCACGCGCCAGAAAAATAATAATTTCGACACCCAGTCCAATTTCTTGTCACTTCGCGCATAGAGAATTATAGCTTAACTTCATTATTTAAGTAAATTTTTCGCTTGAATTTGTTTTCACACACCCGAAGCGCGCGGTACCTTTGTTTTTAATATCGCGCATAAAATTATGCCCTAAATTGTCAGCCGTAAGTACAGTTTTTGTTTGATTTTTCTTTATTTGAGTAGTTCGGATTGACAACGTTTAAACTACCTATATTCGCCTTCAAATGGCATGGGTCTCTATGCTATCATGGGATCTGTATGCATTTACATGATGTTATTTAATATTAAAACGAAAAAAATGCTACCGCGACTAATGTATTAATTGTTATATATTTTTTTAGTTGTGTATGTTTAAATAAATTTATGTAGCATGACGTATGCTCATTTTCATTTTATGTGATAACTTTTTCGTCACTCGGTATATGTCGCAGGTTTATGACAAAACCTGTTTTTTGATTAAAAACCTAGGCTTGAAAATCCACTTTGTCGATCAAAAACCCTTTATTTTTACGATAAAATCAATGTCGGTTGCTATTCTTTAAATAAATAAAACGATTCGATAATCTAAGCTTAATTTTTATCATAAATCTAAACAAGTTCAGGTTTTTGATTAAAAATCAGGATTTTTTCAGGTCAGTGATAAGATTAAGTAATAATTATGTCTTCGTCTAGTTCTTGATCAAAAGCCAATAACCAGATTTTACTATAAAGCTACAGCATATATATAAATATATATTGTAGGTTTATATCTAACCAGGATTAATACTTAGATTTATATCTAACTAGTACAAGAATAAATTTGATCGGCAGGCATGTCTGGCTAACATAGAAACACTCAGGCTGGCTTTTCACTATGGGATATAATATATATTATATCTCGAAATATAAATTATATCCCGCAATTGGCTTTCACACTATGAGATATATCTTTTAACCAGTGTGCGTTCGTTATTAGTACCCCGCACATGGTTCTGCGGCGGTGCAGAACGGATTCAGGGGGCGAAATATAATATAAAAATATCACTCAGTCGATCGAAAAAATATTTATAGTTTGAGAAGTAATATATATTATAGCTCAGTGTAAACGGATCCATTTAAAAGTATAGTGAGCGATATTAATATATATCTCAATATGTAATATATATTATATCCCATAGAGAAAAGCACGCTTTACCCCTTGTGACCTAACCACACCCAATGATCCCACTACAACAGCTTGTACTATTAACATGCTAAGTAACGACACATTTGTTTGGCTGCATTTTGTAAGCCAAAGTGAATGTTGGTGGACCTGCATAATGTGTGAATTTTCAACAGTATACTTATACAAAATGAAAATCAACACACATAATTCATTCAAGAAATTTAGGTACTTGTCCCAGAAGATGTCATACTGCCATTTGGAATTCCAGCAGAAGTGCGATTAGCAGAAGCCAAATGGGAAGCTTTTAATCTATCCAACTCATTCACCCAAGAACGGACATGTTCTAATCGATGCCAAGCCATCTGCAACACTTTCTGTGATGCATATCCAGATCCCTCATGAGGTTGGCCAGTGGATACTTGAGTCAAGTAATTTATTTGATCACTTAGTTTGGATTCAACTTGACTAAGAGTTCGCAAAAATTGTGATGTATTAGTTTCAGCTTGCTTCTGGCTTGATTTTTCTTTACCTAATTCCAAAAGAGCTTGAGCTGAAATAGGAAAATTCAATATTTATTTATTCTGCAAACAAGAAGCCAAGCATATAGTTTATTTTATGCTTACCAAAACTACTAAAACACTCTTTGCCAACCCGCCAGCCTAGCGTATCTATTATGCCAAAATTCTCATATGAGATATACTATAGGGGAGCCCCATGTTCAGCAATGCAGTTTTATAGGCTGTGATTGATGGATAGATGGAAAAACACTTAAATGACTCTCAACTTGAAAGTTTATTAGACTTCTATTTTATTTACTGGTGAAATTTGTAAAGAATCATTGTAGTTGCTGTTAATCAGAGTACTGTAAAATATAGGTACTTTAACAGCATTTTACTAGGGTAGAAATTATTGCATTCACTCAAAAAATAATATGCGGCTCCACTATTAAACCTCTAAATTGTATGGATAATTTAGTATATCGTAAGAAAATAAACAATAGTTGATACATAACATCTTACAGTAAAATGTTACACTAAAGATCTAAAGCAAACGAAATAGTGGAAGAAAAAACTAAAACATTGGAACAATCTAAAAACTATTAAGTGAAATTACTTCGTAATTGGCGGAAAACGAATACATACCAGCACATTGCAAGCAAGTAATAATATCCTTTTCGATATCATCAAGGACTTGGATTCTTTCCATTGGGCCTGCCATTTATAAGGAACTTTATTTTATTCCCTAAAACCTCACCTCATCTATTATATTATTTATGTTTCGGTCTCGTATAGTACACAAACCATAGATAAATATATATGTAGCAAGACACAAACCACAGAATTAGAGGTGGGCGATGCAAACCGTATACTGATACGAAATCTATATATTCGTACAATATCTAAAAACCGCTTACTGGTTCGTTTCAAAACTATATATTACAAAATCTGATATTTACGTACCGCCGCGATGCCTATATCGCTCCGCATCGGTCGGTGGCTAGATTCGCCGTATGCGACGGAGCGCGAGCGATATAGATATTATACTGGTTCGTTCGAAAACTATGTATTACAAAATCTGATATTTGCGTACCGCCGCGATGCCTAAATCGTTTCGAATCGGTCGGTGGCTGGATCCGCTGTGTGCGACAGAGTGCGAGCGATATGGGTATTAGATTAGACATGGCGGAAAATTAAAATCTTACTAAAATCTTATATTTGTACTATGGAGTGTAGAGTACACTAAATAATAATAATAAAAAAACAATTTCACTAAATCTTAATTACCTTCCCTAGTTAATTATTTTTTCAAGTTTTTATATAAATCCCTTGTAATATTTTGATGAAAATGTAAACTAAACAAAATAATATTAAACTGGCGCCCTTTTGTTTAAATTACTAACTATCAACCAATATTTGAGCCAATATCGTAACAACAAAGTACATCTGGGGGCACGGCAGTGCCCCCGCCAAGTCGAGCAAAAAAGTGGCACGGCCATACCATCCTTTTCTCGAAGCAGTTCAGGCCATTTCCGAAACACTATAACTTCGTTATGGATAAAATTAGAAGCCTGATTTTTCACTAATTATGTAGGCATTGTATAAACTCGATATATTTCAAATTTCATTAAATTTTAACCAGTAGTTTAAGAATTATAACTACTCAAAGTTTCTTAATTTTGTCACTCACTGACTGACCGATCATCAAAACTCTAAGGCACTTCTAGCAGACATAGAAACTTCAAATTTGGAATACGATTATTGTTTAATATACAAATCAAGGAAAAATTAAAATATTTCACAATTCCGGTCCAGTTTTCGAGATACACCAACTGCATAAATAACTTTGTAATCCCATATAAACATATAGTATTACAAAGTTACATTTGCAGTGAATGAATCAGTGTACCTATATATTATGTATAACGGAATAATAGGTGTAAATAGCTACCTAGATATAACTATCTACAAAAAGAAATGAAATGCCATAAAAACATAACTTGTAAAAAAAGCCAAGTCTCGCAACTCAGTTCTTCAACCGTAAAAAGTTGTAAGATCCATGTAATAACCAAGTCGGTTAATTTATTCAGTCCATAAATTGATACATAGATTGACTTGGCAATCGCACTAAGCAATCTAATTTAATATAATATGTATTACTTGTGAGATATATTGTGTTTTCATGCGATTGCCAAGTCAATCTATGTATCAATCTATGGACTGAATAAATTAACCGACTTGGTTATTACATGGATCTCACAACTTTTTACGGTTGAAGAACTGAGTTGCGAGACTTGGCTTTTTTTACAAGTTATGTTTTTATGGCATAAAATTAACATCAACCACTAATGAACTCAGTCAATAGCGTTACACCTATGTGTTAAAAATATCATTTCGTACGTTTTAATAAAAACAACACTTCAAAAGATTTAACCGCAAACGATATTTAATATGATAATTGTTAAAAACAAGTTCAGCATAAAATATTGGATATAAGTTTGACTTTAAGTATATATATTTAGTAAATAATTGTTACAATCCTTATTTTTAATGTTAATGTAATAAATTATAAAATTGCTTTGTAAACCGCCATCTACTCCATTTTATGGGTAAAGTCATTTTATCGAACGAAAATTGATTGACTCTCAAGGTATAACGTAAAGAAGACGCTAGATGGCAAAAAAAGGCTAGGTAAGAATCGATCGTGAATGATTTTGAATGGACTGGAATATGATAATTTTATTCATTATCGTTTATTTTATTTATTTAATAAATTTGATTTTTTTTAACTGTTTATTTTAACAGTTAAAAGATATATTAACCATCTTTATTTAAATACATCCGGCCGAGACAAATACAGGAGCGGTACGGCAATTTCTTCCCAGTTGCGTAACCCAATAGTATATGATTTAGAACCTTATCTTTATAACTTTACGAACTATTTTTATGACATCGTTACGTTACAAAGTTATTTCATTAAATTTAATCATAGATGTAAGAATTTAAAGCTTTATTTATGTTGCCTAATAATGATAAATTTCAAATCTGATGTCTTTTAAAGTGTAAAATCGAGTGCATTTTATAACATTATTTTTCAATTTATTTTTAGTTCTAACAGATATGCCAGAATAAATGTAGTGGAAGGAGAAAGTTGCAATTTTTATCCTTTTAAATGCATTTTGTGATGTAAATAAATAATAAAGACACTGTAAATACCTACTATTTTATATTATATATTTTAATTGAGTATCTAGTGTTGTAAATAAATAACTAGTTCAAAACTTTAAAATAATAAAGTTAAAACTACAACTATATCTGCATTAGCTCCAAGAAGATAACATAATATAAATTTAATCACAATACTGATTCGCATCGAATAGGTAAGAGTAACTATAAAATCCTCGTATCAGATTTCAACAGCGTATCGGAGTAGAAAATATAAACAAGTGTACGCAGAATATATAGATATTGAAATATATAGTTTTGATATCAGATATTGAAACTCGAAATCTGATTTAGATACGATTCTCAGAAAACGCGATACGACCCAGGCCTACACAGAATACCAGAATACTTTACTCCTACACAAACTATATAGAAATCACCACAAACTATATAGAAACACTAGAAACCACTACGCGTTGTATAGTATATAGGCATGAGATCGATATATCAGAACGTAATTAATATCGTTATGTTATCAAATATCATATCATATCGATAAACCTAAGAACATAACCGTTATCACATATCCAACCAAAACCCAAAATTATAATGTACTCTGTGCACAAAATCAACTAACCAACGTACGAAACGTAAAACGCAAACGATATGCCAAAAACCGAAAACGGCCCGAAACCTAAACTAACCGACGTCCTTTGATATTCGTTGTTTCTCGTTCTAGTGACAGTATCATAAATACGTATGAAAGAGATGAAGCGAATATGGATTTTGTGGCGATGTTTTGGTTGTTATCGTAAAACGATGCACATAGTGAAATATAATTATAAGAATCTTAACAATAAAGTCGAATTTTAAATGGTTAAAATTGCCTAATTTTTTAAGTTTGTGTAGTTGTGAGAGTTGTCCGATTTAAATGATCTTTAGGACATTAGGCATTAGACTTAGATTTGTTTCATCACATTATATTTGGTTTAGGCAACTTTAGTTTATGTGAAAGTTAGAATTTGATTTTTTTTTCAAACGTAACAATTACGCACGTGACATTGGTGGCGTGTGCCGTTCACTATGGTTCACTATGAAACTATCTGTAAAATTATCATGGGCCCTATGCACGATCGGCCATGATGAACAACCACAGAATGGGCCATGATTGTCACAAACAATACCCTATATAGTATATTATCTATCATCACAAACATTGCGCGGCTGCCCACACGATCGTGCATCCTACATATTTGTATTGTCATCTGTCCGAGATTGACGTTGAAACAGTTACAGCTGCCGGTATTTATTAACTTAATTAGTTTATATGTATAAGTATTATTTAAATGTACGCCTTAAAAGAATGGTGAAAAAAAAGTAAGCAAAAAAGGTGGATGTTAACTATACACCGAAATAAAACAAGGTAAGTTTATAGAGCATGGGCGATCATGTAGACGTGCGCATGATCATGGCCGAACTTTCTTTGATGATTGTCTGAAAAACCGACACAGCGGCGATTACGCTCGATCAGAACCGAACATGGGTGATTATAGGCAATCAATCGTGATCGCTAGTATTCGTCCATCATGACCGATCGTGTATAGGGCCCATTAATTTTTGACGTTGCGTTTGTGCATTTATTTGTAATATTTGTTTGCATTTTGTACATTTGTTTTAAAACTTTCCTGTCAGTCCTAAACCTAGTTAAGTATATGAAGGTAAATCGTCAACTTAAATAATCATTATAAAAAATAATGATTACTATCATCATCATTACAGCCCTTCACAAGTCCACTGCTGAACATAGGCCTCCCCCAAAGAATGCCACAAAGCACGGTCCTGAGCCACCTGCATCCATCGACTTCCTGCATGTCTTACCAGGTCGTCACTCCATCTCGTGGCGGGACGCCCTACACTTCGCCTACCGGTACGAGGCTGCCACTCGAGAACCTTTCTTCCCCATCGGTTGTCGGTTCTTCGAGCTATATGGCCGGCCCACTGCCACTTCAGCTTACTAATCCGTTTTTTTTTTACTTCTTATAAGCCAGTGCTTGACCACAATTCCACCTGGTGGTAAGTGGTGATGCAGCCTTAGGTGGTAAATCGCACTGTCTTATCGTAACAAAAGCCTATTCACTCTTGCCTTGAAGACGCCTAGATTGTATTCGGACGGAAAGATAGACGCCGGCAAATTATGCCACTCCTTTGCTGTACGCATTACAAAAGACGAAGCAAACCGTTTGGTTCTAATGCGTGGAATATCGACAACAAAGGGATGAAGACCCGCCGATCGTCTGGTTGTCCGATGGTGGAAAGGAGAGGGAGGAATTAAGGCGTGTAATTCCTGCGCACACTCACCGAAATGCATCCTATAGAATACCGAGAGACTGGCTACTTTGCGCCTGTGCTCAAGGCTGACAAGATTGGTTTCAACCAAATCAAGGTCACCAATGAGCCTCTTAGCACGTCTCTCCACTGAGTCCAATGCTGCCAGGTGGCATTTTGCAGCACCAGCCCATATGTGACAGCAGTACTCCATGCACGACCGGACTTGCGCTTTATATAAGGTAAGAAGCTGCCTCGGCGTGAAGTACCGCCGCACCCTTGCAAGGACACCAAGTTTCCTTGCGGCTGCTTTGGCTTTGGACTCGATGAACCGCCCATAGTTAAGGTTCGGAGAAAATTCAATCCCTAACAACTGAAGGCGGTCAGTGTACTCCAAGGATACATTCCGGAAAGTAGGAGCCAAGGTGAATGGGCTCCTTTTAGCGGTAAAAAGACACGCTTGTGTTTTGGAGGCGTTAAATCTCACGAGATTGGAATCGCCCCATTCGGAGACTGCCTGTAGTCTGAGACTCACACGCTCAACCATAGCCTCTCTTTCTGACTGGATTTGATCCCGACTGGCCCGGGCGCTTGGTTGGTATCTCTCCACAACTGTGCTGTCGTCTGCATACCCATATACACCGGGAATGAGCAGATCATTTATATGCAGCAGGAAGAGAGTTGCGGAGAGAACGGACCCCTGAGGAACACCGGCGTTAGTCGCCACAGTATTGGATGAGCAGCCATCAACGACGACCCGGAGAGACCGTTCACTCAGAAAGTCCTTCACCCAGACAATTAGGCCAGGGGATAAGCCGTACGCTGAAAGCTTGCCCAATAGACTAGCGTGCCAAACCCTGTCAAAAGCCTTCGAGACATCGAGGGAAACAGCAAGTGCTTCACCACTGTTCTCGAGGGCTTCGCCCCATATGTGAGTGGCATACGCTAGAAGGTCCCCAGTCGATGGATTTCGGCGAAACCCGTACTGGCGATCACTGAGGAGATCATTTTGCTCTAGGTATACCATAAGGTGGGCGTTCAATATACGCTCCATAATCTTGCAGAGTATGGAGGTAATTGAAATTGGCCGATAGTTGGCAGGGTCGGTGCGGCTACCTTTTTTAGGCACAGGCTGCACATTGGCCAGCTTCCAAGATTTAGGCACTATTCCAGTCCTGAATGAGAGGCGGAACAAGCGTGTCAACACAGGAGACAACTCAGGTGCACAGACCTTTAGAACTTTAGCTGGTATACCATCAGATCCACTAGCTTTATTCACGTCTAGACTTCGCAAGGTTTTAAGAACCTCCTTGTTGGTGATACGGACCTCAGTCATAGAGGTACCGCAGTGAGGTAAATGTGATGGTACGCTGTTGCTACTGTCCAGACGCAAATTGCAAGCAAAAAGAGAAGCAAAGAAGTCCGCTTTCTCCTTAGGCGCATGCGCCAGTGAGCCATCTGGTTTTACCAGCGGAGGCAGTGTAGACCGACAGAAGTTTGTCTCGACCGCTTTGGCGAGAGACCAAAAAGCTCTACTGCCAGATGGTTTGACAGAGAGCTTTGTGCCGATGCGTTTAATGCGGTCGAAACTGGCTTGGCGTAATGCCTTTTTGCACGACTTGGCGGCTTGGTTAAAGGCTCTCTTCTTAAGGCTAACATCCGGAGCTTTACGGTCTCGAGCATCGACCCAGGATAAGTACGCCATATGCTTGTGCTTTTCAGCACGAGCGCACTCGGCGTTAAACCAAGGGCGAGCTTTACCACCAATGGGCACGTCAGAAAAGGGGATGAAATACTCCATCGCTTGACGTATCACATTGGTTATGGCATCCGCGCAGCTCGATGGGTCTCTAGAGGAGAAGCAGACCTGCCGCCAAGGATAAGATGCAAAGAAATGCCGCATCTCATCCCAATCTGCTGACTTGTATTGCCACATTCGTCGCACTCCGTGGAAATCGTAGTTAGGTGGGGAATATAACGACACAGATTTCACCAGACAGTGGTCAGAAGTTCCCAAGGGTGAGGTAACCTGAACATCGTACCTGTCTGGATCGGTCGTCCGCAGAAGGTCGAGGCAGTTGGCTGTGTGCCCATCCACATCAGGTACCCTAGTCGCTTGTTGCACCAGCTGGGAGAGCCCCAGCGACAAGGCAAAATTCCACGCCTCTCTCCCAGCGTGGTCGGTCTTCTGGTATGGGAACAGCCAGTCCTGATGACAGGCATTAAAGTCCCCCAGAAAAACCAACTGTGCATTAGGGTACCGATTTAGAGCCAAATCAGAGGATTCACTGAGGTGTTCAAACAGCCTAGTTGTCTCCTGGTCGCCGCTGTGTGATCGGTAGACACAAGAATAAATAATTTTATCCATTCCAGTGTCTATCAATACCCAGATCGTAGAGAAAGTGGGGTCTTCAAGGTGACGGAGACGCTTACAGCAGATGTCGTTGCGGGCGTAAACACAGACTCCGGCGCGCTGATGGAAATTATGCTCCAATGTGTACCCAGGGTAGCCAAGGTACGCCGCATCTAGAGGACATCTGATCTGCGTCTCAGTCAAGAAGAGTAAGTGCGGCTTGTCAGTCTCAAGGTGGTAATGGACTGCATTGAGATTACAGTGCAGGCCTCGGATGTTTGTGAGGTGCACTTTAATGGAGAGGGAGTGCAACCGCTGTACATACTTACTCTTCTTTTTCCTTTTTTCATCAATGGTGGGAGTGAATAGGTTGAGAGAATGGCAGTTGGACGAGGCGTCACACATATAACCTAGGGACGCAAACAGAGTCATAGCATCGATGGTACCTAGCATGGAGATCGCGGGGACGCCCGAACCCCCCTGGAAATCGCCACCAGGCCCTCTCCTCCGGTCGCCAACCGGCATGGTGGAGCCATTCCAGGATTTTTCGTAAGATGGCGGGGCAGCCTTTCATGAGTGGCTGGCTCATTAATTGGGCCCCCAACTATCTACGGTCGGCCAGCGGTGCAACCGTGCTTCGGATCCCGCTAACCTCCATAACCAGACACCCGACACTAAGAAACGGCCGCGTCGCAACCGGTCCGTATGCGTAACGCAACTGTCCAGACCCATTCTCCCTAAGAAATGGGTTTCACCTAACATCATACCGGAACACGATTTGCATCATTTGGCGGTATGTCTTTGCCAGGTGGGTGGTAACTAACCCTCGGCCGGGCCTCTCACTAGTAGAAGACCAACCTACCACCAGTATGTAGTACTGCTCGTTTGGCACTACCCAGAGGATACGTGTAGGGAATCAGGATTCAAGTAATTCCTACGGACGCGAGCAGCTTCATCTCCCAAAATCTTGGGCTATGTCGGTTACTCTGGTTCTACTGCGGATATCCTTATTCCTAAGTTTATCACGCAGAGAAACTCCGAGCATAGCCCTCTCCCTAGCTCGCTTAGCGACCTTCAGCTTCCTCATACGGCCAGCAGTGAAGGACCACGTCGCAGTTCCGTAAGTCATCACTGGCAACACGCACTGGTTGTACAATTTCGTTTTAAGGTTTTGAGGTATGTCTGACGAGAAGATGTGTCGTAGCTTCCCGAACGCTGCCCAGCCGAGTTGAATCCGTCGATTGACCTCTCGGTCGAAGTTGGACTTACCTAGTCGGACTATTTGTCCCAGGTAAACATACTCGTCAACAACTTCGAGCTTAGTGTTCCCAACAACTACCGGCATAGGTGTAACATGGACATTAAACATGATCTTTGTTTTGTCCATGTTCATCTTAAAACCTATCCGTTGGGAGACACTATTGAGGTCATTGAGCATAGTGCTTAGGTCCTCCAGCGATTCTGCCATAAGGACTATATCGTCGGCAAATCGAAGGTGAGTGATGTACTCGCCATTGATGTTGATACCCGTATCCTTTCCAGTCCAGAAGCTTGAAAACGTCTTCCAATGCAGCGGTGAAGAGTTTCGGGGATATAACATCACCCTGTCTTACACCTCTCTGCAATTGGATGGGTTTCGTACTCTGGTTCTGTACTCGGATAGCCATCGTAGCCCTACTGTACAAACACTTCAGCACTTCGATATACCGACAGTCAACTTGGCACCGCTGAAGGGACTGCAGCACCGCCCAAATTTCGACGGAATCAAAGGTTTTCTCATAGTCCACATACGCCAGACATAGTGGCAAATTGTACTCTTCGGACTTCTGTACAATTTGCCGTAGGGTATGTATGTGGTCTATGGTGCTAAAGCCCTTTCGGAAACCGGCTTGTTCGGGAGGCTGGAAGTCGTCAAGTCTGCGCGCGAGACGATTCGTAATGACTCTCGAAAACAGCACGTAGACGCGGCTCAGAAGGGAAATCGGTCTGTAGTTCTTTAAGAGAGCGTTGTCACCTTTCTTGAAGAACAAGACCACCGCACTTCTGCTCCACGCCTACGGTGTAATGCCACCATGGAGGACGGAATTAAAGAGCTTCTGAAGGACTTCAAGTACCGGTCTTACACCCGCTTTCAGAAGCTCCGCTGTAATTCCATCCTCGCCTGGGGCCTTGCCGTTTTTAAGGTGCTGGAGAGCCATTCTAATCTCGCTCAGACTGACGTCCGGGATATCTTCGGAATAGTGTTGGATAAGACTCGCTCTTGGATCGTTACTCACACTTGCGTATGGCTCCAACGATGACGTGTACAGCTGCCCATAGAACCTTTCAATCTTACTCAAAATCTCAGGTGCCCCGGAAACGATGCTGCCACATTCGGTCTTCAGCTTTGACAGTTGGCTCTTTCTGGCAAACAGGTCTCTGGCAAAGACTTTGGAGCCTTGGTTCCGCTCGATCGCTTCTTTAATACGAGCTGTATTGAAGTTGCGTAAGTCCCGCCGCATGCATTTGGAGATCTGTCTGTTCAGTTGCCTGTATGCTGTCAAATCTGTTGAAGAATGTAGCTTCATCTCCCGTCTAACAGCCATGAGATTAAGAGTGTGATCGGAGAGTTTTTGTGTTCTTCTGAGGCGGGTCTTGCAGAACTTAGCTCCGACCGCATGGACAGTTTCCACGAGCTTGTCATTCATATCGTCCACTTCATTGCAGTCTTCTAAGCACTGAAAACGGTTTCGTAACTCGAGCTGAAAGGTTTCGGGACTTTGGATTAGAGCACGAGGGGGACGGAGCGTTGACTTCATCAGACGAGACCTCTCCAACTTAACATTTAGATTCAGTGTGCCTCTAACCATTCGGTGATCACTGCCGGTTTTCACCCTCGCGATCACTGAGACATCACTGAACAGTTGTCGTCTGGTCGTCATAATGAAGTCAATCTCATTTTTTGTTGAACAGTCGGGGCTCGACGAGGTCCACTTCCTGTGGGGCCGCTTCTTGAAGAAAGAGTTCATCATAAAGAGTCCCTCTTTCTTCATGAAGTCGGCCAGCTGCTGACCCCTTGGGTTCCGTTGCCCTATTCCAAATTTCCCTACTTTCAGCTCACCGTTCTGTCTTGTTCCTAGTTTTGCATTGAAGTCTCCCATTAACACCGTATATTGGGTTTTGGAGGAATGCATAGCTCTAGAGATATCCTCATACATTTCCTCCACCTCCTCATCAGGGTGTGCCGAGGTTGGTGCGTAAACCTGTATGACCTTCAGTGAATACCGTTTGGTGATTCTGAGTATAAGGTACGCCTCGTCGTGCGAGTACGTGCGAGTAACCCTCGTCGACACACTCCCGATCTTTACAACGTTGTTAACGAGAGACTTGTGGACGATAAATCCGACACCTCCTTGGGACAGATGTTCGCCCTCCCGGTGATAGAGCAAGTTGCCGGATTCGAGGATTACCGTGTCCTCCCCCTCTCTTCGGACTTCGGATAATCCTATAATATGCCAGCGCAACTTGTCTCTTCTTCCAGCTCCACGATCTCTCTCGTCATTGGGGGGTATTTGCCATACTTGCCACGCTTGGCGAGCGGGTTGGCAACCGCAGTTTAATATAATATAATAATAATAAATAAACTATGTACCTATAATCTATATCTATATAATATAATAAAGCGGAAGGGTTTTTTTGTTTTTTTGTTTGTTTAAACGCATTAATCTCTGGAACTACCAGTCCGATTTGAAAAATTCTTTTTGTATATTATAGCCAGATTCATGTGAAATAGTATAGGCTATCTAGCGTTAAGCTTTATCACTTAGCTAGCCTTAAATATGGATATTTGTTAAGGAAGTCAAAAGAAAAAGCACTCTCGAAATGATTTATTCGCGTACGCTGGTGTTATCGTTAGGGATACGTAAATACAAAAAGTAGTAAGTAGTTCTAAAAAATATAGACCTTTACTCCAATAAAATTAAGAGGTAATCAATTTCGTTTAAATTTAAATAAGGATGAGTCGCTCGCGTCCGTAAGCTTCGACCACCTAACCCTAGGCCCACCCTACACGTGTCCCCCGGGTGGTGCTAAACGAGCGACAAAGCCGAAACGACAGACTCGGCTCCTCGCCGTGTGGTAGCGGCGTAAAATCTACCACCCCTTATGTCGCACCATGAGCCAAAAATTGAAAGAAATGGCCCCGAGTTCCCGGCGCCCCTTTAATGGGGCAGGGGTGCGAAGAATCTCCGGGAGGAAAACCGGCGACGAGGTTCGCCACCCGTCCTGTCTCCTGGAGGGGCGAAAAGTGGATTGCGGAGGCCCGTCTGGCTACGCTGAATGTATGTGGAGCAATGAATGATAAGATGGATGAAATATGCGAAATGATGAATGATAGAAGAATAGATGTGTTATGTGTGAATGTGACGAAACGAAAGGGAAGAGATGTCACTGCACATGGCATGTATACCGCTTACTGGTCTGGTGTAGACGAGACCGAGCGGGCATGCCAGGGAGTCGGTGTCATCCTTTCAGAAAGAATGGGTCAATGTGTGAAAGAGTATGAATGTGTAAGCCCAAGGCTGCTGTGGATACGAATGAAAGTGGGCTTAAAGAAGTTGTTTGTGCTTGGGGTGTACGCCCCAGATATGTCTAAGCCCACTTATATCCGAGAGCAGTTTTGGGACATGGTAAGGCTGGTGTTGACGAAATGCAAGGAAAATGAAAGTATTATTATGATAGGAGATTTTAATGGAAGGGTTGGAGTGAAGAGGTCTGGTTATGAAAGGATATTAGGAGCGTTTGGCGATGAAAGAATAAATGAGAATGGTGAAGACCTCCTCACCATATGTGTGGAAAAGAATATTTTTGTGGCGAACACTTTCTTTCGCCATAAGAGGATTCACATGTATACATGGGAAAGAGGGGATGATAAAAGCATGATAGATTTCATAATTGTGGATGGAAGAATGAGGAGCGCAGTGGTAGATACAAGGGTTTACCGGGGGTCCAACGTAGGGACGGATCATTACTTGGTCTTATGCCAAATTAATGGTCTATTCAAGCGTTGGCGGCATCGGACATCTGTGTCTACCACTGCGTTACAGCATATAAGAATAGAGAGGCTACAAGATGAAGGTGTGAAAGAGAAGTATAAATGCAGACTGAGGGAAAATATAAGTGTGTTGAATGAATTTAGTATGAATGATTTAGACTTGAAGAATGTATGGAATAATGTTAAAAAAGTTTTGGTGGATACAGCCACCGAAGTATGTGGTGTAAGTAAGAGAACGAATGAAAGGAAAAGTAATACGTTGTGGTGGGATGATGAGGTACGGATGGAAGTTGAAGCAAAGAAAAGGGGCATGGCTAGATTTACTAGCAACCAAAGCTGGTAATTCTGGCGGTATGAATGATGAGATTGAAAGAAAAAAGGCAGACTTTAGACGTATAAATAAGAGAGTAAAAGAAGTTGTTGAAAGGAAAAAGTAAGAAATGATTGATAAGAATGATAGAAGAATATCTGATAACTTCCAGGCAAATATTAAAATGTTCTGGAAGCTCGTAAGAACTGCCAGGGGCAATTCAAAACAGCCTAGAATGAATGCTATACGAGACGAGAATGGCTGCATGCTGAATGATGAAGTTTCGAATTTAAAGAGATGAAAGGAATACTTTGAAAGCGTGTTTAAGAGTGAAGAGTCGTCTGAAGTAAGTGAAATAGAAATTCCGGAAGAAGTGGAGAGAGGTAGAGAAATAAGTGTAGATAAAATAGTGAAAGCAATGAAAAGCATGAAAGCAGGTAAGGCAGCCGGATATGATAGAGTATCACTCGAAATGCTAAGGGCTGGAGAGGGTGTAGTTGCAGGCCTGCTGTACACCTTGTTTAATTTATGTTGGGAACTGAAGCGGGTACCGGAAGACTGGTGCAAAGCCGTTATAGTCCCAATATATAAGGGAAATGGGTCGCAGCGGGACTGTAAAAACTACCGTGGTATCAGCTTGCTTAGCATTGTGGGTAAACTGTATGCTAAGGTGTTAATTGAAAGAGTTATGGAAGAAACTGATGGAAAAATTTGGGATGTGCAAGCTGGATTTAGAAAGGGGATGGGGTGTACGGATCAAGTCTTTTCCATGCGCATGATTGCGGAGAAATTTTTGGCCAAAAACCAGAAAGTTTTTTGTGCGTTCATGGACTTGGAAAAGGCTTATGACAGAGTGGACAGGAACGTGTTATGGCAAACACTGACCTCATTTGGGTTGAGCGCTGGTCTGATACAGGCATTGAAGTCTCTATATAGGGACTCTAGTGCCTGTGTCAGGATCAACGGAGCTTACTCGGACTGGTTTGGCATCCATAAAGGTGTCAGACAGGGCTGTGTGGCTTCCCCGTGGCTGTTCAACCTATTTATGGACAGTTGTTTGGAAAATTTTAAAGTAGAAGAATGCGGGTTAAGAATGGGTGAGTTAACCGTCAAATGCCTTTTGTACGCCGATGATCAAGTCATACTTGCGTCTTCGGCGGCCGAGTTGCAAATGATGGTTACATTAATGAACAGGACATTAAAAGAAAAGGGAATGAAAGTGAACGCAAGTAAGACGAAAGTTATGGTTTTTGAAAGAGAAGAAAGTAAAACGATATGTGAAATAAGAATAGAAGGGGAGTTGGTAGAGCAAGTAGATGAGTTTGTGTATTTGGGATGTGTGTTTAGCAAGGATGGTAGATATGATAAGGATATAGAACGACGAGTGAATGCAGGAAATAGAGTGAATGGGGCTCTACACTCTATTGTGAAAAGTCAGAATGTGTCCAAAAAGGCACGTATGGCAATTCACAATGCTGTGTTAGTGCCTACTTTAATGTATGGTAGTGAAAGTTGGGTGTGGCAGAAGAAGCACGAGAGTAGAATAAATGCTGTAGAAATGCGGTCATTAAGGAGTATGTTAGGGATGAATCTGAATGACAGAGTGAGAAATTGTTTAATAAGAGAAGAGTGTGGTTTGCAAAATGATGTTGTGACCAGGATTAAGAAAGGAATGCTTCGGTGGTTTGGTCATGTAGAAAGAATGAATGAGGAAAGAGTGACAAAGCAAATTTATGTTGCAGAGGTGAACGGCAGAATCGGGAAGGGTCGCCCTAGGCGAAAGTTTATCGACGAAATTGGCGATATATTGAAAATGGGCCAAATCAAGAGTACCTTTAACCGACGAGCGTGTATGCGTAGGTATATGGATGTGGAGGAAGCGAGAGAGGTCTGTCAGGATCGTGCCAAATGGAAGTCCATAGTCTCTGCCTACCCCTCTGGGTGACAGGCGTGAGTGTTTATGTATATGTATGTTTTTTATGTTAAATATTAACTAATTAGTTCTAAGTAAATATTTATTATGTTGTTTGAGAAAACCATGGTGTGAATTGCTTCCTTAATTTACTAAGAATTATTCTATATATGTATATATACCGGCGTATTTCAAAACTTTGCTAGCATGATTTAGGCTTCGGTATAAATAATAAATACCCACAGTGGCGCCATCTTTTAATAGATTATGTTAAAATATCGGGAAAAATAGTACTTTTACTGTGAGATGGCACTAGTATCGACGTTAAGCAAGCTACTGAGGACTTTCATACCCCTGATTTTAGGTTATGTTTCGGTTGTAAACCATTACTACTGATATCGATATTTGAAAACGGTTTCAATAACGATATGAAAACTAAATATCAGTTATGTAACCGTTGCAGCCAAAATCTGAAAACGCCCATGCTTAATAGTATAATTACTAGAGGTGGGCGATGCAAACCGTATACTGATACGAAATCTATATATTGGTACAATATCTAAAAACCGCTTACTGATTCGTTTCAAAACTATGTATTACAAAATCTGATATTTGCGTACCGCCGCGATGCTTATATCGCTCCGCATCGGTCGGTGGCTAGATTCACCGTGTGCGACGGAGCGCGAGCGATGTAGATATTATACCGGTTCGTCCGAAAACTATGTATTACAAAATCTGATATTTGCATACTGCCGCGATGCCTAAATCGTTTCGCATCGGGTGGCTAGACTCGCCGTGTGTGACAAAGTGCGAGCGATATGGGTATTAGATTAGACATGGCGGAAAATTAAAGTCTTACTAAAATCTTATATATGTACACTACACTAAATAATAATAAAAAAAAAACAATTTCACTAAATCTTAATTAACTTCCTTAGTAATTATTTTTTCAAGTTTTTATATAAATCCCTTGTAATATTTTGATGAAAATGTAAACTAAATAATATTAAACCGGCGTGCTTTGTTTAAAATACTAGTACCTACCAAAAACACCACTTCAAAAGATTTAAACGGCAAACGATTTATTTATTATGATAGTTGTCAAAAACAAGTTCAGCATAAAATATTGGATATAAGTTTAACTTTAAGTATATATATTTAGCAAATAATTGTTACATTCCTTATTTTTAGACATGTGAAGACTAAATTTTAATGTAATAAATTATAAAATTGCTTTGTAAACCGCCATCTACACCATTCTATGGGTAAAGTCATTTTATCGAACGAAAATTGATTGTCTCAAGGTGTAACGTAAATAAGACGCTAGATGACATAAATACGGCTAGGTAAGAAATCGATCGTGGATGGTTTGAATGGACTGGAATATGATAATTTTATTCATTATCGTTTATTTTATTTATTTAATAAATTTTCAATTTTTTTAACTGTTTATTTTAACAGTTAAAAGATATATTAACATCTTTATTTAGATACTTCCGGCCGAGACAAATACAGTAGAAGGAGCGGTACAGCAATTCCTTCATAGTCGCGTAACCCAATAGTATATGATTTAGAATTAGAACCTAATCATCATAACTTTACGAACTATTTTAATGACATCGTTACGTTACAAAGTTATTTCATTAGCTTTAATCTTATATGTAAGAATTTAAAGTTTAACTTATGTTGCCTAATAATGATTAATTTCAAATCTGATTGTTTTTGCAAGTCCAAAATCGAGTGCATTTTATAACATTATTTTATATAGAATTTTCAATTTATTTGTAGTTCTAACAGATCTGTCAGAATAAATGTAGTGGAAGGAGAAAGTTGCAATCAAGTTGCAATTTTTATCCTTTTAAATGCTATTTGTGAAGTAAATAAATAATAAAGACACTGTAAATACCTACTATTTTATATTATATATTTTATTGAACTATTTTAATTGAGTATCTAGTGTTGTAAATAAATAACTAGTTCAAAACTTTAAAATAATAAAGTTAAAAGTACAACCATAGAAGTATTAGGCTTAGAACCGCAGTAGGCGCACGCAAAGTGAAGCCATTTCAAGTTAGCCTTTAAAGGCTAAGTACGACTTTTGGCGCGTTAGTACTCGAGTCCACGTAGTCGTGTAAACAGCTCGCACAATTATTCAAAAAAATGACGTATTTTACTGTGAAAGGGTGCCACAACTCATCACATAATCACTAAAAAAAATTAAAAATCTCATTTCACGAGTAATTAATGCTTAGCATATTATATTTTTGTAAAAAAACATTCATTAAAACAAAATAATAAATAATAATTTTGACAGACGCCAATATAATGAAAATGTTGCTAGGCGTATTAAAATATTTTACCCCATTTTTTCTTATTATTATAATTTAAAAAATGCATATTGAAAAAAATACATACATACTGCCAATAGTCTCATTCACATATAAATATGTATTTTTATTTGCCAAATATTATTAGGGTTCCCATTTGCCACGAAACAAAATATGTTAATTTTATTTTGTTTTGATAATGTGCAGTTGTTTTTACCTTTTTATGGTATGTATTTTAGGATAAATAACATAGCCTATGATTGTTTTTTTATTCTAATTTACATGTATTTAACATTTTTAGTTCGATTCTTTTATGAATCTAAAAAAGATAACATTTCGAGGATAGCGTCATCAAAGCGGCAGTTGTTTAGAAAACAGTTGTAGTTTCATGGTCATTAAGAGATACTGTTTTTAAGTACTAGAGTATATTTTATTTTATATTATTTAATAAACATTTTTAATTTCATGTTTTATTTGAATAGTTTATCTCCTTCTGAATCTTATTTTGTTTTAATGAAAAACATAATATCCAATAAAGTAATAATAATAATCACGTGAAGCTGACGGCACTCTTAAGTTTCGTGATTCCTTCTAATATTATATCCATTCTGTGAAAGTTGTATGTTGTACCTTACCTACCTTTACGTTAAGACCGATTTAAATTAAATATATCATGTAGATTCTTAGAATGGCAAGAATCGAGATCAGTGTATGCTTTAATATGCGGGTGAAGGCGCGGGCCACAGCCGCAGCTAGTAATGAATAACTAATGAAAAAATATCTGACAGCTAAAATGATTATCTGAAAACTATTCACTTGTTACGTGTAAGTGGGGCTGGATTGGAAATACTGGAAAAAAATGGACGTAGGCATTTGCCTCCTCCATTTGTTTCACTTCTCTATATAACACAGAATAAGGCCATTGAGTATTATATAAAAATTAATTTTTACAAATAATATAAGATTTTGTGGAAGATCAATAACAGATATTTATATAAATAGACCACTTCTAACATAATAATATAATTATATTTGTGAATATAACACAAGATATTACGTATATTAATAATTTAAATATTACAAAAGTTAACAAAAATAAATAATGTTACATTTTTCTCTTTGCAAATAGTTAATAAATAATTATAAACGCAACCTAAATATTAATTCTATGACTATGTCTACTATTACATTTTCCCCACTTTTTGGGGAAAATGTCATTAACTTGCATACATTACTCATTTGCTTGTGTGCGTGTGGGAAAACGTAATAACAGGCTGCTTATGCACACATTCATTGTGTTGTGCCTTCAACTTTGAACGGAATTTTGAATGACACTATCACTCTATGTGTAATTACTCTAAGAGTACAACTATATCTGCATTAGCTCCAAGAAGATAACATAATATTATAAATTTACTTTAAAACTCTAATATATCTACAATACTGATTCGCATCGAATAGGTAATAAGAGTAACTATAAAATCCTTGTAGGTATCAGATTTCAACAGCGTATCGGAGTAGAAAATATAAACACGTGTACGCAGAATATATAGATATTGAAATTGAAATATATAGTTTTATATGATTTAACTGGCTTTACGGCTCTGGGTTTTAGCCCTTCTGAGCCTGAATCAGTATATAAAAAGTACTCTGTGGCCTGAAGTTACAATGTATTAACTTTACGATACATTCATCAAAAATTCACTTTCACATTGATTCACAGTTTGTTTACGTTTGCACTATTGATTAACATCACGTTGTTCTCATTTTTATATATCTTGGACACCAGATATAAAGGAATATAATGGTCGGAAGAATTTTTCATCAGCTAATAAACTTTGAAGAGTATCAGGAATTTTATCATTGTTAATATCTTGAATGGAATTAATGAAGAGTAATCTATTCAAACCAAATTGACTGCATTGAAAAACCAAATGTTTTCGGTCTCCTTTTGTGCCTCCACAATATTCACAATTTGCATTTTCTTTCATTCCCAAACGATGCAGGTGGGCGGCTACTCTGTTATGTCCAAATCTCATTCGGTTTACAGTCGTAATGAATTTTCTATTATTAATCCCTTTTAAGACATGCAGGAAGTCAATGGATGCAGGTGGCTCAGGACCGTGCTTTGTGGCATTCCTTGGGGGAGGCCTATGTTCAGCAGTGGACTTATGAAAGGCTGTAATGAAGATGATGATGATGAATCCCTATTTTGTTGTACCAAGGAGTGGCTGGCGGGCTTTTTTGTATTTGATAATACCAAATTCCTTTGGACTTGCTTATTTATTCCCAGTATGCCTTCCATAAGGATCTCAAGTTCTTGCTTAACAAGGCATATATATCTATAAATGGTATTTCCAGCACTGTCGAGTGGTCTGAACATGTTGATGAGAATATGTCTCTAGTAGCAATGTCTGCTTCCTCGTTCCCAGTTATATCACGGGAAGTACTCTGTAGGTTTTGGTTCCCTTGCGAATCTCGAAAATTTGCGGCATAAACGGCTGTATTTTTTGATTGTGTTGGCTTAGAAGTTTGATTTTTTCACAGCTCGAAGGGACAGTAGACTTGAGTATTTGAAATGAATTTCAGCTTGATACCTCCACGAGAAAAAGGGTCTTGACAGACAGACAGAGGGACAACAAAGTGATCCTATAAGGGTTCCGTTTTCTCTTTTTGAGGTACGGAACCCTAAAAATCATGTTTATATAAAATTATTATAAAATAAGCTAGTTAACTACCATCCCCAAATCCCATGCATGCACTTTCACCTTCACGTAGTTTAAAAAAATATCCTATTTCTTTCTCCACTATTATATATTTGATAGAAGAAAATGTCTAAGCTTTTTTGCTCAAAAAAAATATAATAATTATCCCCCCCCCCCCCCCCCCTCGTCTCGTTCGTAGTAAAGAGCTGTGCGTAAGTGCTCACTGCCCTGATTTAATTGTATCTGTTCCAAAGCATGCGCGTTACGACAATGCCAACTTATTTTTTTTTTAAATATTAAATTTAACTGACCAAATATTTATATAAGCTGACCAATTATCAGCGAATGCTTCTCAATCGCGCATATTTTTTATTTTTTATATTTTTCGCGAATGAGGTGCTAAAATTTCTCAATGACCTTGAAAAATTATAACCCTTAATAAAAACGTTTCTAACGCTGACCAATTAATAAGATCAACTGACCTTTTATGACCAATTTCTGATGGTATAATTGATCAATCGCAAATTCCGCACATGAGGTGCTAACATCGCGGAGCTCAAAAATTGTACTCAAAAATAAATTACGCAAGCTGCAGCTAGAAAGAAAATTACTGAGAAATTTAAGAAAATACAAAGAGAAAATATTTATTTACAGAAAAATGTGGTTCTTACGAATATAAAAATTAATAATATTATATAAATGTATATTTTTATATTTTACATGTTTACCTTTTGAAATATCATTAAAATATATTTGTGACATAATATTATGTAATATTATATTAAATTAGCACATATGCAAAATAAATATAACAATAAAAGAATTGTACTCGATATAATTAACAATACAATATAAATAAACAATTATTACATACTGATCAGTCTACCTTCGTATACCTAATCTATGATGACAAAAACTGACCGCGCAGGCGCAACGCGCTTATATCAACTATAACTTGTACGCATACGTGACTACTATCTCCCGCTTTTTTTAACTGGCTCTGGGTTCTAGCCCTTCTGAGCCTGAACTACTATCTCCCGCGCGTGCGCGAAGACATAGAGTAGCGCACATTTTTTGTTAGGAATAGCTTCTCTAGTCATAGAGATAATATAGATAAAGTGGAGAAGCCATATGCTTTTCTGCAAGTGGAACTGACGCGCTGTTAGAAAGAGAAAGAAGATGAGAGTTGCTGTCTGTCCTTCTCTAACAACAACAGAGCGCATGCGCGGTATTATTTTGTCATGTTAGGTTACCTTGACAACATGCGTCGTTAGAGAGAGACAGATAGCAATCTTGATCTTCTCTCTCTTTCTAACAAGAAGTCACATTTGCGGCTGACTTCCCTACTCTATCTATATTATCTCTATGTCTCTAGTACATATAACTCAATGGTATTGCCAAGTTTGATTCCTTCTTTACGACTCTCAATAAAAACCGTGTATTCAGCCATTGCCATAGACTCAGGGAAAACTCTTTTATAATTTAATTTGTAGTACGGTTTATAAAAACCATAATTTTCCTGCTGCAGGTCTTGATTACGTTTGGGCGGTTTCCTTTTCCCGCCCACGTCGTGATCCATATCTTTATCCATGCCGTCACTATCAGACGACATATCTCTTTATTCTATATTTTAATTCGTATAAAAATTAAAGAATTTTCCTTCAGAAGTTTTAGTTAAAATTAGACTTGTAATTTTAATTTAAAAATTCGCGCTTCCTCCCGCCAGTCGGGAAGCCAGCTCCGTAGAGAGAGCATGAACTACTTGTACATACTCCCTCTACGGCCAGCTCTTATTTTTTACAGAACCCTCACAAACTATTGAAAATAGGCCACAGACCTTAGAATAATAACACCTAGAACGATAGTTCCCTACAAAGCGGACGTTCGAAAGTGGAGCCAAAACAAAATCTATGTTTGCGTTATCAACTTGTGTTTACGCTAGACGAAACACACACAAGTGAATAAATAATGTGGCCAATACATTAAATTTTCCCGAAAAGTAGGGAAGTTGAAACTATATTGGACTAATAGTTACAACGTAACGTATGACTCACACAAATGTGAAAATTAGTTTGTTTGAATTCTATTATCAAAGTGTAGCCTGCTAAATTCAAAATATTTTTGAATAGGATATTTGCCTATCTAGCCAAGTGAGATACTTTAATGAACCATATAAATGTGATTGCATCATATTTTTCTTTGTAACTGTATAGAGACGTTATAATTATATGACTTATGCAAGTTCGATATACACCCGCCCGATGCCTGACACACGACTGTTCGACGAACGATTGACCGTATTCAGTGTCTATTATCTATTATTCAGTTTGTTTTTAACAATTTTTTTTAATAATCGTCGAGTAATGGTGTACCGCACCTCACTGCATGCATAGTTTAAGCTAAAATACGAAAACCACAAGAAAATTAAAATTTTGGTACGTTTTACACAATCCTCACGGATGACAACGCATCTCTTTATTGAGGATAGTTGTAGATGTATATGGGTCACAGCATATACTTACCATCAAGTGGACCGTGTGTTCGTATGTCTTCGTATCCTATAAAAAATGTAAAGAATAAATTTTTGTATTTTAGTTTCCTTAAAATTCATCATTCATATATTTTTTTAAAAAACGTTACCCCCACACTAGGATTTTCTCCTGTATCGTGGAGGTAGCTTACAAACATAAATTGCACGAGGACAAACATTCAGACCCGGAACAATGATTTGTAAGGCATACAAATACTTGTTCCGTGCGGGGTTTGAACCCGCGGCCCCCAGCGCAACAACTCATTGCTAAGCCACTGCGCCACGGAGCCGTCGATAAAAAAAAACAATGCGTTTCATTTTTTCAATGTTGGTAGCCCTCGTAGTAATAAGTTGTCAAGTTGCGTTACGCACTCTATTTAATGAGGGCTAATAATCTTCCACTCACCAGATGTCGCTAGTTGTGACTGTTTTTTGTAACATAGTGTCAGTTAATTGCGAAATTAGTTTTAAATAATAGTTTATCATTATCTAGAATATTATGTTATTACACAACACAATGCGTCAGAGGTTTGATTAATTTAATTTTTTGCTCTTTATAACTCTTTTAAAAAAAACGGCTTTTAGTTATATTTTATAGTTTGGTTTATTCATTTCTAATAAAATTAATATAAAATATAACTAATAATACAGAAAGAAACCTTAAATATTACATTTTCTTAAGAAATTATTATCCCCGCTATGAAATCTGTCAAATATTTTACCTCACTGTTAAGTGGCGCCGCCCTGTAGGCAGAAAAAGTCGTGGATGCCCTCATTCCTATTGACGTGTTTTAGTTTTAATTAAAAAAGGTGGGAGAATATTTCTTTCACTTTGGCAACATTTCCATATAATGTTATATGCGCTAGCACTTCTTATTAGTTTGTGGTTATATGTCAGTTTTTAAAAATTCATATTAATTTTTGATGAATGTTTTACGTAAAAATGTAAGTTCAAAAGCATTAGTTACTCGTGAAATGTAATGTTACTATGTTTCTTGTGTTTCTCTGATGTACTGACATCCATTCGCTGCATAAAACGTCATTTTTAATTAAAATCTCGGGAGCTGTTGTCAACACGACAAGACTTTGAGCACTAACGGGGCGAGATTGAACTAAGCCATACTGGCTTAGTTTGAGTTGCCTCACATTACGGACGCGGATTCGGCTTCTAGGTGTTATTATTCTAAGCCACAGACTAACTTACTAGAAGTGAGCGTTGAATCAATAAACGGTTTTCTTTAACAGCTTTTCATTCGTCAATGTGTTAACTGTTATTCATTAATGAAACAAACAGGTTTAGCTGTTAATTTACGTCAACGCACTTAATGCATTATTTCAATATTATTTTATTCATTTCTGTGAATTTAGTCCCCTTCGGAAATATTCGTTACTTTCGGAGGTTACGGACGCGGTCTTGTGCGTTTGTGTGTGTGAACGTGAGCGAGTAAAGAAAGTTGATTTGTTATGATTTTGTATTTAGTGTGTGTAAACAATAGACATGGGCAATGTGTATCACTTAAAAGAAAAGATTGATATGAATCTTTTGATCACTTGGATATGTATCACTCTTTTATATCTTTATATCCTTATGTATCAGTAGATCAAGCTCGCTTTCACGACACGCATCGCATTCCGTTGCGTTGCTCACTCAGCGTGGCTCGCTTCGCTCAACTCAATCCTATCAGTAAGAGTGATAGATAAGTACCTATAGAGGTGTTTGCATTTTGCTTGATCGTAACATTGTGTATCTTTCTGATATATTTGGCTACTGTTTCTTTCTAGGTATCTATTTATTACGATTAAAAAATTAAGGTTTTCCTATTTCTCAGACATGCAGGTTTCCTCACGGTGTTTTCCTTCATCGCCGAGCACGTGGTAAATCAGCACTTAAAACTGCAATTAACAATTACATTGGTGCCGGCGGGGATCGAACCCGGGTTGCTTGAGTACTGTGAAACTTACAGCGAGCGCTATTATTGTTATGATTGATAAATATTAATAGGCACTTATTCGAGAAATTAACTTAAATGTTTAGTTTAAAATAATAATTAAATTAATGATTAACGTAAATAACGTAGGTAGGGTAGGTTTTGTTTGTATTAATTTGTAGAAAATATATATTATATAGTTTCGGCTTCTTGAAAACATGTCTGCTGCGTTGGCTGTCTTTTAGCTACGAGGGGTACCGTGGGGAAGATTACCACAATTTCCAGTGGGTACATTTAGCATGTTCGCACAATAAAGGCCTTTTGCTTTTTTTGGTTCTACTTCCTCAAAATGATTCCACACTGCCCTTCGTTTTCGTGAACCCATTTTTTTTATTAATAAAACACTAACTGCGCAAAATTATTTACACTTAAAATAAATGAAGCAGTCACTAACTGTACGTACAGAACAAAAAACACTTTAAACTATTTACACTGAATGTCTTATTTAACTACATTTAAATTAAACAGTCACTAAGTGTACAAAAGAACTTCAAATATTTTTCTATTCGATGCAATTAACGCAAACAATATTACTCTCGTTCCTAAACCGAGGTTAAGGTTAAACTAATGAAGCAAACTTATCATCATCATTCATCATTACAGCCTTTCATAAGTCCACTGCTGAACATAGACCTCCCCCAAGGAATGCCACAAAGCACGGTCCTGAACCACCTGCATCTATCGACTTCCTGCATGCCTTACCAGCTCGTCACTCCATCTCGTGGGGGGTCGCCTTACACTTCGCGTACCGGTACGAGGCTGCCACTCGAGAACCTTTCTTCCCCATCGGTTGTCGGTTCTTCGAGCTATATGGCCCTATAAGCAAACTTATATCTTCGTTTAATTTTGTAAACCACAAATCATTTTTTATGGATATAAACGACTACTAATTTCGGCTATAAAACTTTCTTAAAAACGATGGTTTTATAACTGAAATTAGTTTGCATTGTTTACTAAAAAATTTATAGGCAAAGTACACATAGGTATAGTTCAAACCAGTATAATACTTAAATCTTAACGTACCGCTTAATGACTTAAAGCCCTATGCACCAGTCATAGAGTTATCAATTTACCTTTTTGTGCCAACGTATTACATTTTATAATGGTCAAACAACTCACTCTCTCCGTCTTGCCAAAGCGCGATAGAACATTCTAAATAGTGACCTGTGAAAGAAACGTCTGTACTATGGACTTTCCGAAATCTTCCTGGAACGACCGGCCGTGCCGGCCGAGGTATAATAGAAAGCAGTATGCGCAATGTGCGACACAAATGTTAGAAAAAGTTAAAAGATGCCTTGAGTGAATAAGTTGTAAAGATACACTGATACACGGATGCGGATGGATATAAAGAGTGATTGATGTAAACGGATTGATTCATATCTTTTGTATCTATCTCTCCTGAGTTACCCATCTCTAGTAAACAATCCCTGAGTGTCAGTCAAGGCTAAAATTCGTTGCGATTGTTTTGTTTGCATTACGCGTCGAGGATAAGTGTTTTAGTTTAGTTTTTTTTTAATTTAACTGCTATTTTAAATGTAATCTTAGACGAAGGCCATTTTGCAGGTTATGAGATTTGATATGTAATTGTAACTAGAACAAAGGAAAAAACAAAAAATTATGAATAATGAAAATCAGATGATCTTTTAAGTACGCCTGGATACTATTTTTACCCAGCCAGTCCTAAGCCTGGAAAAAGTACGCATTAAAGGTCATTCCAATTCAATAAAAATAAAAGTACTTAATCTAAATTCTTACCAAATCAATAATCAATCAAATCAATAAACCCTTATTCTATAAAAAAAAATGTTTAATCTAGTCTGCAACAAATTTGTTATTGATCGAATACGTTGAAATATTAAATTGACGATTGACGCTAACGATTGAAGTTTTAAAACCTTTTATTTATTTAACAGCTTTTTCAACCTGTTGACCATTAATGATTAACAGTTAATTACATTGTAACATGTTCATTACATTGTACATACTCCCTCTACGCGGACATCTCACGAACTAAACTTACTCGACTTAGCTTCTGCATCCTGATTGGTTGTAGCAAAATATATGACATTTCTTTTTTTTATTTGAAGCAACTATATCAGGCAAAGGACGCCACAAATATGTTCATTTAATAATTACTTGCAATTTTATTTTAAAATATTGAAAATAAAACGAGATAAATGCATATGAAACAATGTTTAAATTTATTTAGTCACTTTATTTTTCAGATTTTTCTTATATTTTAACAGAGTTTTCATTAATAAATTTTATATTTGGTTGTTTCAACAAACCTTGCTACCAGAATGCCAAAACACTTAAATTTTTCTCTCTTTTTTTATCACCGCAATTCTATTCACACTGTTAAATAGGTCCTCTATAAAAGATACTATTTTAGAAGTATTTTTCTGTGTTCTGCTCACTGGCCGCACATCCGAATAATGAGCTGTAATAAATATTTAAAATATTATTAAATTAAATATCATTACATACTCTGTACAGTATTTATAAGTTACTGCTGTGCTGTGCTGTAGCCCACAGACACCTACATTAATCCTGTTGTAAAAGTATCAAAATGCAAATCCATTGTCACCCTTGAAGACAAAAGAATGCCTTATGTAAAGAGTCTCTGGTTCTCACCACTAGCCATGTAAAACACTTCAGCTTTATGGTACTATGTATAAATATATTTATAAAATTTAATAAAATAATTAATATGATATGTTACAAAATGCAGAGGTATAATTTGAGGATTCTGCAACGGTTTTACTAAATACACAAAAATAATTCTTAATCTGCAAATAATCCATAAGAATTTGATTAGGAAAACGTGTGGTACGACTTTCCATTGACTCCCGTCGAGTTGGGGGTTGATACGTATTTTTACAGAAAAGTTACAATATTATAAACACACACACAAAGTTACAACATGCGGAAGCGCGTAATTTTTGAGAAAAAAGTTATTGAAAATCAATTATTCTTGCATTGTTTATGTCTAATCCTACAATAAAAATGACGCCATTTTTTATTGTTATTGTCAGTAGGGATGTCGATTCCTTCCGAAAAAGATCGATGTTTTTAAATAGATTCGAATTGTAAGCTGATGTATCGATTCCCAAAAAATCGATTTCTAAAATATCTATATTTTTTCATGTTTGCATTTATAATGTAAATATAAATCCATTTTATGAGAAAAAAATCGCCTTCATCATAAAATATAGGGGGACTGATTCAGAAGGATTTCTGTATCTATTTTGAGACAGCAGGCGAAGGCTGCTCCCCCTACGCGTCTCCGGCTCTTTAAAACCACTCTAGGGGTAGGAAAGACTCGTACCAAGTGGAGTCGGGGTCAATCAATTCGGTTCTTTGACATAAGTTGAACCTAACCTATTTTATTTGTTATCTGCCCTAATTGGTACTGTTAAAATAAAACAAATTTCAATAAGAGATCATTTATTATGTTATCTTTCTTGTTTTTCATAAAATGGAATTATATTTACATTTAATTATTTATAACAGTGGTAGAGCCATGCGGCAGCTTTTGCTGTCGCACGGATGGGCCGGCTCGAACCGGGGTGGTACCACGACCTCACAGAATACCAGCGTGAAGTAGAGGTTTACCTCTGCGTTTCGCTTGGTGAGTGCAGGTGGCCGGAGGCCCTTTTTACTGGAAATGAGGCATTCCATCTTAGTCCTCACGGGTGACAACGCATCTGCATTTTGATTCGCAAACGAGGATAAATGTCTATGGGCCGCAGCAACCACTTACCATCGGGTGGACTGTGTGCTCGTTTATCACCCTTATCCTATAAAAAAAAATTATATATGCAAACATAAAACATATTGATATTTTAGAAACCGATTTTTTGTGAATCGATACATCAGCTTACGATTTGAATCGATTTAAATGTCGACCTTTTTTGGAAAGAATCGACATCCCTACTGACGACAATGAAATTACAAAATGGCGTCAGTTTTATGGTAGGATTAGATACAAACAATGCAAGAATAATTGATTTTCAATAACTTTGTTCTCAAAAATTACGCATTTCCGCATGTTGTAACTTTGTGTGTGTGCTTATAATAGTGTAACTTTTCTGTAAAAATACGTATCAACCCCCAACTCGACGGGAGTCAATGGAAAGCTATGCCAAACGTGTATTACACATACAAAAATTAAATTACATGTAATGGAAATGAAATTACAATTATTTTATACCTTATTTTTTTTTCAGAAATACCATGTTCGACGTTAAGTTTGGGTAATAACCGTGTTTCTGCATGTTCATTGTATTCTTTCTTATCCGTCCATATAGAAATCTTTTCTTGGTATTGCATATTTTTTTGTTAAAAAATTGTTTCTCATTCCTTTGATTAAATGTGGTGGATCAAATATGACAAGCATATAAATACCACTTATATGTTATCACGTCATCTAAAAATATAAAACATATTAATAATAAGGCAATTCTATTAAAAGTAAACAAAGCGGTAAAAGTTTGATTAATTGTACCTGTGTTTTTATTTTCTCGTATTTAAACTGCTGTAGTTTAATCTTGCAGTAGTATAAGAGCAGATCTGAATGTATCCCCTTGATCTGAGACTACTGTTAGTGGAATAAGTCCAGTATCAGCCGCAACAATGTTGATCCTTCACTATAGTATAAAAGTATAAAGCAATCGGTTGATACCAGTAAATGCAAAGAAAAATGCAAAGATAGGGCGGAAATAAATCAACGCAACTAAACGAAAGTTTATCAGTAAATCGGTAATATCATTTAGTGACACATGAAATCAGTGACAATGAAAAACATATAAACAAACAAAACAAAACAATATGGTTGCGACAGCTTGCATTTAAGCTTAGTAGAAGGGATGTCGGGAGGCGGGGGGGGGGGGGGGGGGACATTTCCTATGTCCAATAATTTCTCTATGAAGATTACTGCCCGTGGATCTACTCTACACTCCATATTTTCATAGAATACTGCTGCTGAGCTTCCTGTAAACCCATATAGTAGAGTAATATTATTGAGTGTAGAGTAGAAGGAGAACCATCTTATAAGGTGCGAAACGTGAAAAAGTGTCACATACTGAAAATAGAGGTTCCAAAACCTACCATAATAGCGCTAACGTCTGAAAAACTACAATATGAATATAGCTGTTGTAGACGGAGTGAAGTCAGCTGAATTCAAATATTTGAAAAATTTAATGACTAGAGTAGTTATTAAGTGGCGAAGCTTGCGAAGTCACTTATTGATTTCACGATGTCTGTCCGTCTCTCCGTCTGTCCGTCTGTCCGTCCGTCTGTCCCACGATTATCTCGAGAACGGTTTCGAATTTTCAAATTCTGTTTTCAGCAATCGATTACTGATCACCCAGGCATCTGAACCTCCTATTTTGAAACTGATTGCTCAACGGCAACCGTTAGAAACCGCTACAAAGCTGATTGCTTCGCCACTTTGCTATGCTGTTAGCTTGTTAGGTTTATTAAAATGCCAGTATACAAATCCTCAACTATTTACGTAGTACAAAACCAAGCGGATTGGTCGGTCCTTGTTTATTTCTCCATCTTATTAAGTGGCGAAGCTTGCGAAGACACTTATTAAGTGGCGAAGCTTGCGAAGACACTTATTGATTTCACGATGTCTGTCCGTCTGTCCGTCTGTCCCACGATTATCTCGAGAACGGTTTCGAATTTTCAAATTCTGTTTTCAGCAAACGATTACTGATCACCCAGTCATCTGAAGCTCCTATTTTGAAACTGATTGCTCAACGGCAACCGTTAGAAACCGCTACAAAGCTGATTGCTTCGCCACTTTGCTATGCCGTTAGCTTGCTAGGTTTATTCTAATTAATTTTGACGCTTTTTTAATTTATCCTATGCTACTGCAGCGCCTCCCTTATTGGATGCGTTTTTAAGGACACTTTTCATATATAGAGATGGTCCCCCTTCTCTCTACACTCCATAATATTAATATGTGTATTATGGAATTTTAAAGTAAGTAAAGAAAAGATAAATACCCGAAAGGAGAATTTGGCCTCACTCCTATATTCTACGTCGCAATGAAATGGGAGCATTTAACATAATTTTTTAAATTTTTCATAGGTACCATACTAATACAACCTCTTCTACAGTAACACAGTCTATCTCAAAATTTCTTGCCATGCGCTGCAATGCCGCGTTTCTAGCATCCTTGTTCATGTATTATTTGAGCCTCACGTCCCAAAGAACTACTTCTGCCTCATATAATTTTACGAATTTGAGAGTATACCGCTCACTCCACTTTATTTTATTGCGAGACGCCATTGTTTTTACATTTGACGCCATTTTGTTTCGTTTTTTGACATCAAAGTTGGCTTGAAAAGTAGAACACAGTACAAGTCCACTTTGATTAACGCCCACTTCAAAGTGCGCTTTGATTGCTCGTTTACACGATCAAAGTAGCGTCAAAGAAGTCATCAAAACCACTTTGTCAAAGTAGACTTTGATCGTGTCAGCACAGCTAATAATAATAATAATAACTATAATAATAAGGCGTAGGAAGTGACGACCCCATCGCCCGCTGACGTAACAGTTAAGTGACAAAACTGCTATGTCAGGGCAGTCAGTCAGCGCCTTGCTAAGAGGTGTGAGCGCCGTGCCTCGGCAGTATTGAGGGTGCAAAGGCCCGTTTATGCTTACGGTCACACTATTAAACGGCGCCGGGTCTGGGCGTCTCCCGTTAATTGACGCCCAACTTAATGGGTGATGGATAAAAATAGAACGCGCATAGGACCACTGCCTGGGGGTCGCCGGGGCAAGTCTGGAGCTGGCGCTGGACGCGACAGCATGCGAGCCGCCAGCCGAGCGCAAGGTGCTGCACAACCACCTAGCTGCCCCTCACGTCCATCATCCCTACCAGACGGCTTGGTGCCAGCGGGGTCCTCTCGGACTCGGCAAGCGGCACCCGCCGCTGGTGGAGTACGCCGCATGCGTTTGACAAAAAATATGAACATAAACGCATTGCTGGCGTACTATAGGGCAAAAGGGGAAGAAACTGGAGGGATAGCTATCAGGCTCGGATGCATCGCTTTTTTGCTGAGCTTGAGCCGTCAGTTTCCGTTACAGAGCAAAACCTGTCAGACCGAGTTCGGTACATCATACGCTCGAAAATATTTGATGATGCCGAACTCGAACGACCACGTCGTGAGGCTATTCCCTCATTGAATGAACCGGCTATAGCTGGAGATGCGGCTCCTCAGGTCACAGACCAGCAGCCACATATAGAGGGCGCCATGAATCTCCCCGCTCTGGTTGATTCAGGCGATGATGGAATGGTCACCCAAGAACTAGAGCAGATGAGGAGTAAATTGGAGGAGGCGATTGTGGAAACGCGCAGCACGCCCCTCAAAAATCGACCGCGACTCCCGCGCATACCCCTAAGCAAGCGGAATCGGTCTGTCGTGAGGGCTCTCAACCCAATGCTGGTGACTTATTTGGAAGCCAGCCGGGACCTTTGCGAGACGGACTCAATTCTTTTCGGCGCCGCACTGGCAGTTTGCCGTATTATTGGCGCCAAACTTCCCACGGCTGGACGCGCTACTAGACAAAGTAGCGCCATACCAGCCTGAAGAAGAAGGATTGAGGACCGTATCTTAGAGACAAGGGCCCTCATCGGCAGGCTGATAAGATTCAGGTCGGGCAATAATAGGCCGAGAATTGTGCGCACCGTCAGGATGGCGTTTGCTGGGACAAATATCAGTTTGTCCCAGCCGGATATAACGCAAAACTGACGGAACGCATAGACGACCTGAAGCAGAGAATCGATGCTTGGGGGAAGCGAATTCGGCGATATACCGAGAGGTCTACACGGTTCCACCAGAATCGTCTCTTTCAGAGTGATCAGAAGAGGCTCTATGAATCATTGGAGCGGCCAATGATACGTGGAACGGGCCCAGCACTGAATCAGGCCGACACTATCGCATTATGGCGCGGCCTGTGGTCAGAACCCGTAAACCACAGCGAGGGCCCTTGGACGGAAGTTGTGGCGAATCAGTGTGCGAATATTACGCCCATGGACCCCGTCATCATAACGCCGGATGACGTAGTTGAGGCGGTCCGTAGGGCCCCGAACTGGAAATGTCTGGGGCTCGACGGGCTGCATCACTACTGGGGTTCGTGGTGTGTCACGCTGTGCTTGCCCAACAGTTTCAAGAGGCTCTCGACCAGAAGTCGCTCCCTAGCCTCTTCACTACTGGAATCACTCATTTGGTTCCTAAAGATCAGGGTTCCATAGGCCCGAGCAAATACCGCCCCATCACGTGTCTACCCACGATATACAAGACACTAACATCCATTTTGAGCGCGAGAATCAGTTGTCACCTGAACTCAAATCAGGTGATGTCGCGCGTTCAGAATAGATGTAGGGGACCACCGGGTCGTGGAACCAAGAAACCACTCCTCATTGACGCGGTCATTGGCAAGGTGGTTAAACGCAACCATCGGAACCTCTCCGCCGCCTGGATAGCCTTAAAAAAGGCATTCGACTCGATGCCTAATGCATGGATTAAGAGGGTCCTCGAGCTGTACAAAGTTAACTGTACAGTTCGAGACTTCCTCGGGCAGTGTATGAGGCAGTGGAGTACGATCCATTGTCATCTAGGACAGCGGATGACGGCTTCAGAGAACCACATATATATAAGAAAGGGTATCTTCCAGGGTGATTGTTTGAGTCCAATCTGGTTCTGCCTCTCTCTGAACCCTCTCAGTACCTGACTGAAGGGCTCCGGGAGGGGATTTCAGCTTCGGAAGGGAGGTACAAAAGTGACCCACCTTTTCTATATAGATGATCTCAAGTTATTCGCCTCCAGTCGCTCTCATCTTATGGAATTGCTAAATATCACTTGTGATTTGTGCAATTCTATTAGAATGGAGCTGGGGACGGATAAGTGTGTGGTCCTCCATGTTGAAAGGGGAAGGGTTGCTAACTCTGAGGGCATAGACTTATGTATGTCCATCAACATAAGTACCCTTTCCGAGGCTGAAACATACCGATGCCTAGGTATGTCACAGAACATCGGTGTAGATGAGGTGGGTATGAAACAGTCACTTTGCGATGTGTTTTATTTACACTTGACCAAAGTACTTAACAGCCTTTTGTCCGGTGTGAATAAGACGCACGCATATAACGGTTGGATCATGCCTGTTCTAATGTATACCTTTGGCATGCTAATGTGGACTCAGACCGAACTAAACGCTCTGGACAGAAAAGTCCGCACTATAATGACGTCCCACAGGATGAATCATCCGAGATCGTCAGTAATGAGGATGTACTTGCCGCGGAAGCATGGTGGGCGCGGCTTTTTAAGCGCGCTTACCATGCATAATCGCGAAGTGTGCAGCCTCCGTAACTGTACGTTCGTGTACTTTCTGACGAGAGCGGATGATCCATACTATAGGGACGTTATTTCTTGTGATAAAGGACTTACCCGTCTATCCTTAGCCAACGAGCAATGACAGGACCCAGCAGTACAGAGGATTTCCGACCGGGAGACCGTATGGATGGAGAAGGAGCTCCACGGGGGGTTCCACAAGGCTCTACATGAGCCTTTCGTAGACACAGTCGCCTCCCTCCACTGGCTACGTTTCGGTGACCTCTTTGGGGAAACCGAGGGTTTTGTCTGTGCGAAAGAAGATCAGGTTATTAAGACCAACAATAATCGGAGATACATCCTAAAGGATGGCACCGTCGACGTCTGTCGAGCTTGTCGCCATCCCGGTGAGTCACTTAGGCATGTCACCTCCGGTTGTTCGGCGCTTTCTAACTCTGAGTATTTGCACAGGCACAACTTAGTAGCCAGGATTCTACACCAGGCGCTCGCTCTGAAATACGGCTTCGTGGATCGGAAACTGCCGTATTATTAGTACTTGCCGGAAGCCGTACTCGAAAATGATCGCGCCAGGCTCTACTGGGACTGGGCCATCATCACAGACAGGACTATTCTTGCGAATAAGCCTGATACTGTGCTGATGGACCGGGCACAGTCAAGGATATTTTTGGTCGACCTTACCATTCCTTATGACGAGAACCTCGTGAAAGCTGAAACAGATAAGCTGTCTAAATATCTGGACCTGGCTCACGAGGTAACCGAAATGTGGGGTGGACTGCCAGCCGAAATTGTACCTGTAGTCGTCTCTGCGAATGGGTTAATTCCAGTCAGCTCTCGGGTCATTTGAGGCGACTGGAACTCCGTGACGGACCGCTCCAAGCTCAAATGCAGAAGGCGGTGCTCCTCGATACCGCCCGCATCCTCCGCCGGTTTCTTTCCCTTTCCCCCTAACCCTCCGGCCGTTTGGTCTCTCCTGCCGAGGGCTTCCATCTGGTTGGGTTTTTATATATTTATGTATTTTTTATGTATTTATTTTATTTTATTGATATTTATGTACATTCACCTTCGATCAACAATACCAACTAGATAACGGGTCACGTACAAAATCATAGATAAATGCTGTCCGCGTGAATATATTCTTATACAGCTACATTTGTTTACTAAAGAACTGAGACAAAAAATTAAAACAGTTTTATGTTCAACCCAACTACAACCATGGCATCTAGTAATAAAGTCACAAATCAACAATTCAATGCATTACGCCTTTCACTTGTATATGAAAAGACATACGAGTAGGTTAAATAACATTTAGTGTGAAATCAACCTTAAGTTATAACAAATTAAAGTATTTTTTCCCGTCATTGCTTTGCAAAATACGTCGTTTTGTTTCGTTTCTGTTTGCTTCTTCGAATTTAGCTACAAAAGTTATGGAGTCGCGGTGAACACTAAAATAATTTATAATATGATCATAAGTTTAGTTAAAATTATTTACATTTTGGGCGTTTATGTTTGTTAGTATACATACTTTCCACACTAGCCATTAAATATAATATAGTATGTAGTATAATGATTGCATTTGATTAGATAATTCGTTATATGTATATTTAAGTTTTTGTGTGTATATATGTTTGTAGTATATGTATTATATATATATATATATATATATATATATATATATATATGTATGTATGTATGTATGTATGTGTATATATATCTTTAAAATATTTATAATAGAAGTAAATTTCAGTGCAATCAATAAATCAAAAATCAAAATACATATTTACAATGATTCAACATTACAGATTTTTCCATTCTGTGTATACATGTATTAATTTCCTTTAAATAAGTTTTTTACTTATATAATGTAACCTTACGTCAATAAATTTTTCAACTTACGGATTGCTAAAATAAAAATAATAAAGCTAAGTATCTAATGAAATTACACAGAGACAAAGTAACAATTACCATTATTTAAAGTTCTGGTAACAAATTACTAAAAATGATTACAATACAAATCTACTCCATGTACTCTATTATTCTGTTTTACAAATGTTTACGCGTGTATTGGCCAACCTTGGCAAAACATTTGTAGGTGTGCTTTGAAATCGGTAATTTTGTTTCAAATATGATAATAGTTGTTAGTTTAGAGCTCAAAATATAACTTATTCTACATGTACTTACAGAAAGTAAGACACTCCGGCTGTTAAATTGCTTTTTCTTGCATTATTCTTGCAACTTTTAAATATACATCGTTTTCAGTTTTCAGTGTTTATATTGACTGTGTTTCAAGTCAACTAAACGAAATAAGAACTCACGTCTCCAGTGCGCTGTTATTTACTTCGCCGTATTTTTTGCGCCGACTCGATATCTAGTTGGTATTGTTGATCAAAGACGTTTACCATGATTATTTACAATTATATATTTATATAGCCCAACCAGATGAGAAAACTTTATAGATACCACATAACTATAATAACTAATAATATGTAATAACTATGAAACCACAGAATACCTTGATCTATACTGAAATATGTGGGTAACTAAATGTGCAATTAGTTTGTGGCACAGAGTACTTTTTATAAACCGGACGTTTGTTGGCAACTGGGCAATGACTAAAGAGTATTAATAATAAGTTCGTTATGTTAATAATATTACAGATTTACCTGAGAAATGTTTAATTATCAGGATCCTATTATTAGCACCACAGTCACTTACAAAAAACTCTACTGGGACTGGGCCATCATCACAGACAGGACTATTCTTGCGAATAAGCCTGATACTGTGCTGATGGACCGGGCACAGTCAAGGATATTTTTGGTCGACCTTACCATTCCTTATGACGAGAACCTCGTGAAAGCTGAAACAGATAAGCTGTCTAAATATCTGGACCTGGCTCACGAGGTAACCGAAATGTGGGGTGGACTGCCAGCCGAAATTGTACCTGTAGTCGTCTCTGCGAATGGGTTAATTCCAGTCAGCTCTCGGGTCATTTGAGGCGACTGGAACTCCGTGACGGACCGCTCCAAGCTCAAATGCAGAAGGCGGTGCTCCTCGATACCGCCCGCATCCTCCGCCGGTTTCTTTCCCTTTCCCCCTAACCCTCCGGCCGTTTGGTCTCTCCTGCCGAGGGCTTCCATCTGGTTGGGTTTTTATATATTTATGTATTTTTTATGTATTTATTTTATTTTATTGATATTTATGTACATTCACCTTCGATCAACAATACCAACTAGATAACGGGTCACGTACAAAATCATAGATAAATGCTGTCCGCGTGAATATATTCTTATACAGCTACATTTGTTTACTAAAGAACTGAGACAAAAAATTAAAACAGTTTTATGTTCAACCCAACTACAACCATGGCATCTAGTAATAAAGTCACAAATCAACAATTCAATGCATTACGCCTTTCACTTGTATATGAAAAGACATACGAGTAGGTTAAATAACATTTAGTGTGAAATCAACCTTAAGTTATAACAAATTAAAGTATTTTTTCCCGTCATTGCTTTGCAAAATACGTCGTTTTGTTTCGTTTCTGTTTGCTTCTTCGAATTTAGCTACAAAAGTTATGGAGTCGCGGTGAACACTAAAATAATTTATAATATGATCATAAGTTTAGTTAAAATTATTTACATTTTGGGCGTTTATGTTTGTTAGTATACATACTTTCCACACTAGCCATTAAATATAATATAGTATGTAGTATAATGATTGCATTTGATTAGATAATTCGTTATATGTATATTTAAGTTTTTGTGTGTATATATGTTTGTAGTATATGTATTATATATATATATGTATGTATGTATGTATGTATGTGTATATATATCTTTAAAATATTTATAATAGAAGTAAATTTCAGTGCAATCAATAAATCAAAAATCAAAATACATATTTACAATGATTCAACATTACAGATTTTTCCATTCTGTGTATACATGTATTAATTTCCTTTAAATAAGTTTTTTACTTATATAATGTAACCTTACGTCAATAAATTTTTCAACTTACGGATTGCTAAAATAAAAATAATAAAGCTAAGTATCTAATGAAATTACACAGAGACAAAGTAACAATTACCATTATTTAAAGTTCTGGTAACAAATTACTAAAAATTATTACAATACAAATCTACTCCATGTACTCTATTATTCTGTTTTACAAATGTTTACGCGTGTATTGGCCAACCTTGGCAAAACATTTGTAGGTGTGCTTTGAAATCGGTAATTTTGTTTCAAATATGATAATAGTTGTTAGTTTAGAGCTCAAAATATAACTTATTCTACATGTACTTACAGAAAGTAAGACACTCCGGCTGTTAAATTGCTTTTTCTTGCATTATTCTTGCAACTTTTAAATATACATCGTTTTCAGTTTTCAGTGTTTATATTGACTGTGTTTCAAGTCAACTAAACGAAATAAGAACTCACGTCTCCAGTGCGCTGTTATTTACTTCGCCGTATTTTTTGCGCCGACTCGATATCTAGTTGGTATTGTTGATCAAAGACGTTTACCATGATTATTTACAATTATATATTTATATAGCCCAACCAGATGAGAAAACTTTATAGATACCACATAACTATAATAACTAATAATATGTAATAACTATGAAACCACAGAATACCTTGATCTATACTGAAATATGTGGGTAACTAAATGTGCAATTAGTTTGTGGCACAGAGTACTTTTTATAAACCGGACGTTTGTTGGCAACTGGGCAATGACTAAAGAGTATTAATAATAAGTTCGTTATGTTAATAATATTACAGATTTACCTGAGAAATGTTTAATTATCAGGATCCTATTATTAGCACCACAGTCACTTACAAAAAAAATACCCGTTTTGGAAAAAGGTTATTTACTCAAAATAACCACTTTTACACACTAAAAAATTACAAAATATCTAGGAGCTATTTGTTGCATGCCAACTTGTGCCGATATGTCATTCAAAATCGGTTACAGGGTTATGTTATGAGATTTGGTATCCTTTTTTATCTCGCATTTTTGCCATAAGGAAATTTTTCTCCCTTGCACACTATTTTGCCAGTATATTCTAAATCTATGTAATCACCACTCAACGAAGATATAGTTAATATATTATTCTGTGGATATAGTATATAATTTTTTTTTACCTATTGTGTAATTACCAATGTATATGGAGGGTAAAGGTACCTTTACTTACCTTACATTATTGATATACATTACATACCTTACATAATATACATTTTATAAGTATCTGTTGTCTATAATAAATAATACAATTGAGATTTCCGTATTACTCTTTGCTGATTTTTTATTTTAATTTAATAATAGAGACGTTTATAGGTTAACTTCTTACACATCTATCTATATAAATATAATTATAGAGGTTTGCAGTTGTGCAGCACACTGACGGTAGTTTTCCGTTATAAATTTTGCGGGCAAAACGGGATTCCGAACGGGACGCCTACACACATGTTAAATTGTTAACAGACAAAATTAACTCCTGTTGTAGGGGGTTACTTTTAACTCTTACAAACTTTTAAAATTAGATGGATAAAAATTGCGGATAAACAAGCGTGTTCGACCGTTGTGTACGTAGGTGAATGGCTGAGCAGTGAAAGACACTATGAGGGCGCGAAGTCCTGAGAATTTGGAAAACCGCTCCAGAATTTTCGTAGTAATAACTTCAGATATATTTTCTTTGGTGTTAGTTTTTGTTTCACGCCAATACGCATGTATTGGCGTGAAACAAAAACTAGTGTGATTTACGTGAAATAAGTTTAAAAATAAATAGATTTGAATGCTAATTTTTTATGTAATCGCCAGGCTGATTATAATAAAATTTTATAATTCACTTATCTATATCAAATTATTTGGACAGAATGTTATAACGACTTTGAATTCTGTTTAAGGTTGAGTTGTGGTCTTGTTGCTTTTGGCTGATTTTTTCACAAAAGATGAATATTTTGAAGATCTATGTGTTCTAGTTGGCATCCCATCATTTTTTTTTGTAATAATTCTAGGAAATCAAATTTAAAAAAATCCTATTGACTAGTTTGAACAGAAAACCAAGATCAATTAAGTTCCTGAGTTCTTTAGGCCATTTCTTTCTTGTAGGATGAGAGGTGTTTAACTAAATTGCACTGGTGACTGAGATACTACAGGAAGCGTTTTGTATCGATACTATACGTTTTGTTTAAGCTTTGTAGTTGGGATTCTGGAACTGCAGTACGTCTATTAATTATAGTATTAAACAGTTTTATTTTCAAAATAATTAAATTTTTTAGATTATAATCACGTTAAAATAAATTTAAAATAGGTCTCGGATGAGATTAATATTTTGTAATGTATTATTGTTAATATGGTAGAGTGGAAACTGGTTTGGTATTTTCCTCGTAAATCGGATGTGTGTGCATTTGTTGACGTTCTGTGACACACGGTTGTTATCACACCAGATATTTGTGTTTGTTTCCATATGGTTTTAAATCGTCTGCGAATATGTAAGCTCTTGAGTGCAGGAAGCACGAAACTATGTCACATATAAAGATATTGAGGAATAATAGACCTTAATATGATCCTTGAGGAACCCCGAAGAGTGCAGGGAATCTATCAGATTTGTATCTTTTAAGGACTATTCTTGAGAATCGTCTACTAAGATATGAGGAGCACTATTTTAATTTTTTGACCTAGTTTATCTAATGCCTTACTAAAATTATATAAATTGCATCTGTATAGATCCGAGAATCGACATTGTCAATGACGTCACAAAAAATAGAACTTTAAGTTAGTACTGGAACGTGATTTCATAAAACTATGCTGACTGAATGCTACAGAATGGTTTGCTTCCCTAAAAAATATTGGATAGAGAAGCGACTCAAATACTTTTCCGAGCACAGGATTTATTGATATCAGGCCCTAATTCTATACGGAAGCGGAATCTCCGCGGCATTTTGTGTTTATTGTAGTTTTTTGTTTTGATTGTTATGTATGAGTTTGGTAATAACAGACGACTGTTTGTGTATGCGCATATTTTTTGTATCTCAAATAATGCTATGGCTACTGTCCGGTCTGCCTATGGAGTGTAGAGTACAAAGAGGACAATTTCTAGATATGAAAAGTGTCGCTAAAACGCGTCCAATAAGGGTGGCGCTGCAGTAGCATATGATAAATTAAAAAAAGCGCCAAAATTAATTAGAATAAGATGGAGAAATAAACAAGGACCGACCAATTCGCTTGGTTTTGTACTACGTAAATAGTTGAGGTTTTGTATACTGGCATTTTATTAACTACTCTAGTCATGAATTTTTTTTAAATATTTGAATTCAGCTGACTTCACTCCGTTTACAACAGCTATATTCATATCGCAGTTTTTCAGACGTCACTGCTATTTTGGTAGGTTCTGGAACCTCTATTTTCAGTATATAGTGGGACACTTTTTCAACTTTCGCACCTTATAAGATGGTTGTCCTTCTACTCTACACTCCATAGGTCTGCCGGTTGTCCTTGTTGCTCTATGTCCGCTAACCACCCATAGACTTAGAATATACTGGCGTATAGACGACCTGACAGCCCGAAAACGCGTTACTAATTTTGATTTGTCATTGTGTGCGTTAGCCTCATCATTTTAGCTGCATGAATTTTAAAAACATGTAGTAAAGTACACAAAATCTCTGAGGATACAGATGCACTCCCTATTCTTTTAATCTCGGTATGTTAAGAAAATTCATGGACTTACCGCGGCAAGTGCAACTTAATCTCGCAGATTAGGTAATCACGAGTTCCTCTACTCTACGACTAACGCTGTAGGCGATGAAACCCTCGGCACAATGTCGTTGGCCATCAAGCACCAATCGGGCATCGGGCTTGTGCGAGCGAACGCAAACCGAGGATTAACTTTCTTGTTGTGTGGGCAAGTCTTATCGATTTCTTATAAAGATTAAAGATAAATATCGACATTAATTTTGATATAGTTGCGTCAATCCGTAGGCGTATATGTAAAATATTTTGTATAAAAATGTATTTACCAAATTTATACAAATTATCAACAACGTAACTTTTTTCTTTGCATAATATCAAAATTAACATATTTATTGAAAACATTCTATATTTTAAACAGTATATAACATAAATTCTAACCAAAAATAAACGTATCATGTCATTGACGACGTCTTGAGAATTTACCTGAGAAATGTTTAATTATCAGGATTCTATTATTAGCACCACAGTCACTTACAAAAAAAATACCCGTTTTGGAAAAAGGTTATTTACTCAAAATAACCACTTTTACACACTAAAAAATTACAAAATATCTAGGAGCTATTTGTTGCATGCCAACTTGTGCCGATATGTCATTCAAAATCGGTTACAGGGTTATGTTATGAGATTTGGTATCCTTTTTTATCTCGCATTTTTGCCATAAGGAAATTTTTCTCCCTTGCACACTATTTTGCCAGTATATTCTAAATCTATGTAATCACCACTCAACGAAGATATAGTTAATATATTATTCTGTGGATATAGTATATAAAATATTTTTGCCATTCATAGTGATTATAAAAATAATCATTGATAGTGATTATATACTCTTTGTCTCAGAACTGTTTTACTATTTACTTGGGTTTTTGGCGGGAACTTGACTGGCGGCGGTTTGTTGCTCCTGTATTATTGTTTAAATAATTGTTTGAAGTGGATTTTTATATGTGTAAAAGTGGTGCGATTTTGTGTATTAAGTATCTGCGGAAGTGAACTATTAGTGGTGTGATGTGGTTCTCAAGATAAGGTTTTTTTTTTATAGGATAAGGGTGACAAACGAGCACACAGTCCACCTGATGGTAAGTGGTTGCTGCGGCCCATAGACATCTACATCTATCCTCTATTACAAATCAAAATGTAGATGCGTTGTCACCCGTGAGGACTAAGATGGAATGCCTCATTTCCAGTAAACAGGGCCTCCGGCCACCTGCACTCACCAAGCGAAACGCAGAGGTAAACATCTACTTCCCGCTGGTTTTCTGTGAGGTCGTGGTACCTCCCCGGTTCGAGCCGGCCCATCCGTGCGACAGCAAAAGCTGCCGCGTGGCTCTACCACTGTTAGTAAGGTGTCTGTTTGTTTAGGCGCCTTGAGATACCCTCACCAACTGTCAGCTGTCTGCTGGCTCAACTTGCCGTCAAAATCTCCCAAGGGCTGCAAAATGTGACGCATTAACATATTGTGAAGCACTATACTATGAAGCATAATTATACATTGTAACTTCAGTCTCAGAAGGGCTAGAACTCAGAGCCGTAAAGCCAGATATAAAAAAAATACTATATAGTTTTTGACTGCCACCAACTCGTCCATTTTTGATGCGACCGTGATCCGACATGGTTAGTAGATATTTTCTTTGGATTTTACATCTATTTTTACTAAATTAATCCTTGATATATAGGGCTATTTTAATTGATTAAATTATTGTATACGTTTTAAATTTTAAACATAACCATATTTTTTGTTTATTTTATTCCATGTGATGATACCACTAGATAAATAATTATACGGTTAGAACCTGAATCTCAGTGAAGAATTAACTAGGGCGGACTGATGGCATGATAGTTAACCAATTTTTATTTTTAATTAGGGCTCCATTTTACTTAATAGTTTGATTTTGCATTTTCAGTCGCATAGAAAATTTTCGGCGCCCCGCCATGGTTCTATGGGATTCTATCCCAAGAAAAGGTCCCGTCGTCATCGTGGTAAGGTTAAGGCGTTCCCTAAAGATGATCCCAGTAAACCTGTACATCTCACCGCGTTCATTGGATACAAGGCTGGTATGACCCACGTGGTCCGTGAACCTGACCGCCCTGGATCAAGTAAGTCCAACTTTATTTTTCCACCGTTTTGCGACTCAAATTTAATACTTTATTTTAACATTTGTTAAAATTTTAAGAGATCAACAAGAAGGAAATTGTTGAGGCTGTTACCATCATTGAGACTCCTCCAATGGTATGTGTCGGTGTTGTTGGCTACATTGAAACTCCACATGGTCTCCGTGCACTAATGACAGTCTGGGCAGAACACATGTCTGAAGACTGTCGACGTCGCTTCTACAAGAACTGGTATATATTCAGTGTTTTATTTTTTCTTATATTTTATTTTTTTATAAATTGTTAATCCCTACTAATATATTTTAATAGCTCTCCTCTCACGCGATGAGGGTTTATAATGTAAAATATGCTTGAAGCATATTATTACCATGTTGTTTCCGCTCAACGATGAGGCAGCATGGTTTTTTATTGCAGCAACCAATATGAAATGTGATTTAATTAGGTACAAGTGCAAGAAGAAGGCCTTCACCAAGGCTAGCAAGAAATGGCAAGATGAGCTTGGTCGGAAATCCATTGAGAAGGATTTCAAGAAAATGATTCGCTATTGTAGCGTGATCAGGGTAATTGCTCATACTCAAATGAAGCTTTTGAAACAACGTCAGAAAAAGGCTCATATTATGGAGATTCAAGTAAATGGTGGAACTGTTGAAGATAAAGTTAAATGGGCAAGAGAACATCTAGAGAAACCTATTCCTGTTGATTCTGTCTTTGCCCAAGATGAGATGATTGACTGCATTGGTGTGACAAAGGGCAAAGGTTACAAAGGTAATTAACAATTTTGAATAGTGTTTTGTAAGAAACATTTATATTTGCCAAATATTTTCACACATTTTATTTATTAGCACAAACTTTATACGAGTAAATTGTAGTTGTGCAGTATTAGTTCCATTTTGGCTCATGGGAGTGATAAATAATGGGTAAAGTAATAAAAAAATTATGATTCTTCTCATTTCACTAATGAGATTTGCAAATATTATAGGGTGAAGAAACTCCACTGCTTGTTGTATGGCAATAGTTACAGACCTCACATATCTTAGAAATATTTTTTTCTCAGATGTGCAGGTTCTTTCTAAATGTTCGGCACCTCTTTTAATCTGTGCTTATTTATAAGCTAGTGCTTGACTACATTTCCGCCTGATAGTGAGTGCTGATAAAGCCCTGTATGACAAATGCACAACTGTTTATTTTAGTGGTTATATGTTAATTTTTTTCCATTGACGTCAGTGGAGTTTGGTGTTGATACGTATTTTTACAGAAAGATTACACTATTATAAGCACACACACAAAGTCTCAATATACGGAAACGCGTAATTTTTGAGAAAAGAATAATTGAAAATCAATTATTCTTGCAATGTTTATGTCTAATCTGCTAATAAACTGGCGCCATTTTGTAATGTCATTGTCGACGTCAATAGGGATGTCGATTCTTTCCGAAAAAGGTCGTTTTTTAAATCGATTCAAATCGTAAGCTGATGTATCGATTCCTAAAAAATCGATTTCTAAAATATCTATATTTTTTTCATGTTTGCATTTATAATGTAAATATATATCCATTTTATGAGAAAAAAATCCCCTTCATCATAAAATATAGGGGGACTGATTCAGAAGGATTTCTGTATCTATTTTGAGACTGCTACCTCTCCGGCGCTGCGGGAAGAGCAGCCTCTACGCCTTAGCGTAACAAATCGCAGGCATCCCTCCTCGCCTCCGCAGCTTCGGCTCGTCCGATGCCTACGATTTGTTACGGCAGGCGGAGGCTGCTCCCCCTACGCGCCTCCGGCTCTATAAAACCACTCTAGGGGTAGGACAGACTCGTACCAGGTGGAGTCGGGGTCAAACAATTCGGTTCTTTGACATAAGTTGAACCTAACCTATTTTATTTATCTGCCCTAATAGGTACTGTTAAATAAAACAAATTTCAATAAGAGATCATTTATCACGGTATCTTTCTTGTTTTTCATAAAATGGGTTTATATTTACATTATAAATAGAAACATTAAAAAAATATAGACATTTTAGAAATCGATTTTTTGTGAACCGATACATCAGCTTACGATTTGAATCGATTTAAAAATCGACCTTTTTCGGAAAGAATCGACATCCCTATTGACGTCGACAATGACATTACAAAATGGCGCCAGTTTATTAGCAAATTAGACGTAAACATTGCAAGAATAATTGATTTTCAATTATTCTTTTCTCAAAAATTACGCGTTTTCGTATATTGAGACATTGTGTGTGTGCTTATAATAGTGTAATCTTTCTGTAAAAATACGTATCAACACCAAACTCCACTGACGTCAATGGAAAGCTAAGCCTAATTTTTTTATACATTAATTCACTTGTCACTCTTATTCTATATTTATTTTCACAATTATGGTCTATCAGTACAGCTGCAGCAGGTTGATGAGTCAAACACAGGTCAACAACTACTTTTTTATAGAATAATGGTGATAAACAAGCACAGAGTCCACCTAATGGTAAGTGGATGCTGCCCATAGACATCTACATCTATTCTTGATTAAGAATCAAAATGCAGATGTGTTATCCCTGAGGACTACAATGGGATACCTCATTTCCAGAATGTTCTCTGGTTCTCTACACTCGCCATATGAAAAAGCAGCATTAGATTGCTATTTTATGCTGGTATTCTATGAGAATAAACAAGCTGTAGCAGGGATCTACCACATACAAAACCAACTTCATTTGTCAGTGACCAAGTGATGAATGAAGTTAAATGATTTGAATAGGTATTGCTAGTTGCACACCAATAGTATATTTTTAAATTATACCAAATGTGAATGCCCTCGAGCCTGTTAGCAGTGTCTAAGGTCCATGATGTTAGGTTTCACAAAAGTTAACTTGTCTGCTATGCTATGTGTTGCTCACAAACTAATACTGCTCTTTGTCACTAGTTTGCAAGATTTTGATTCAGCTTTTGTAAATGGCTATGATTTTACTGTTAACACAGCCTTGTAATTAGCAGGAATTATGTTAAGTTGGCTTTTATAGAAAAAGTTAACTTTTCCTCGATACTGTGCATACTTTAAATATCATTTATTAAATAATATAAATTAATTAGGTGTGACTTCCCGTTGGCATACCAAAAAGCTTCCTCGCAAGACACATAAAGGTCTACGTAAAGTAGCCTGTATTGGAGCTTGGCATCCTTCAAGAGTTTCATTCACTGTTGCTAGAGCTGGTCAGAAGGGCTACCATCACCGAACTGAAATGAACAAGAAAATTTACCGTATTGGACAAGGTATGTTAATTGCTTAAAAACCTTATGCACAAATTTTGTTCAAACATTTAATGATTAAGTTTCAAATCAGTACAATTTTTTCATCAGGAATCCACACTAAGGATGGAAAAGTTATTAAAAACAATGCATCTACCGAATACGACTTGTCTGAGAAGTCCATCACACCTATGGGTGGGTTCCCTCACTATGGAGAGGTCAATAATGACTTCATAATGATCAAAGGTTGCTGTATGGGTCCCAAGAAACGAGTAATAACTTTGAGAAAAGTAAGTAGTAATTCTGGCAAAAAAGAAATTAATGCATTAGAGATACACAGCATGAATATGAACTAAAATGGATATTTTTTTACAGTCCTTACGAGTACACACAAAGAGAGCTGCTCTGGAGAAGATCAACCTCAAGTTCATTGACACATCATCTAAATTTGGACATGGTCGCTTCCAGACCCCAGCTGATAAGGCTGCATTTATGGGCACACTTAAGAAGGATCGTATTCGAGAAGAAGCTGCTGCTACTGCTACTCCAGCAGCGCCGCAATCTTAAGCATTCTTAAAAAATGAAGAATAAAATGATTTATGAATACATAATTTTTTATTTTAGATATTACCTTTAACTCTTAGGCCCAATTTACACTGCCGCGGAACGGAACAGAAGCGAATTTTTGTAACGAAATTGTACATAGTAAAATAAGTTTTATATTAATCGTATAAAGTTTAAACTATATATGGGCCAAAAAAAGTTCCCCTAGCTACTGTTGGTGCAGTCTGTGGAATCTTATTAATCGTATAAAGTTTAAACTAAATATGGGCCAAAAAAAGTTCCCCTCGCTACTGTTGGTGCAGTCTGTGGAATCTGCTGGAAGCAGGGAAGTGGCATTCGCAGCAGTGCGGCGTCAAGCGTCTACGAAACAAAACGGATGTAGTTTAAAAGTTGGATCTTTTTCGTGCAAAAGTATGATTGTTTGTATAACGTACAAGCTAAAAGCGAGGGGAAATTGACGCTTTCATTCCACTGCTATGTAAATTGAGCCTTAACCCATTCGTTGCGGTGCACGCACAACGGCGTAATTTAAATTGTAATTCTCAGGCGGATGACACCGATCGGCGTAAATTATATTTTAGCCATAACTTGGCCAATTTCTATTCTAAAGGGATATACTTTTTATATGTGCATGTTTTACATACATACAACATCATTATAGTTTCCGTTTCTGTAAATAATGGTTTTAGAAAAATAAAACTATACTCAAGTGCGGTAAACGCCGAACGGCGTCTTCCAGAGGTTATCAACATTGAAAACATTTTAATTAAATATTTATACATTATTTGTTTTAGCTAGGTATTTTATAGAATTAAAAAACAGTAATAGGTTCATACTATGAGCAATCTTAATTTCATTGTTGATAGTTAAACATTTTGCTGCGTTAGATAATATGATTCGCTAGTTTTTTTTTTATATATTCTTCATCATCTCTAGTGTAAAAAGGAAAAAAGAGCATCCAGAAAATTAAAACGAAAACTGCTTATTAATAAAATCCAACATCATGGATTGTTAAAACCGTTCATATAGGTAATCATTGTTTCGCATACTTGTGAGAGTAGGTACTTAAACAAAACTACAACTACGTAAGTGTTCATAATACTAATTTAATAATATCAACAATCATCAAACAACATGTAGGCTCACAGCGTACCTATGCCACAAACATTATTCAGAGTCTTCTTAGTTGGGTAAAGTTATGTCGGCCACATCCTTTTGGTGACGTACTTTCCTCACAAGATTTATTATATTAACATATGTTACAGATCTTTTTTTCATTGGAACAAGATTAATTCGTAAGCGATCAGTTGAGCAAACGCTTTGTTCGGTGGTCAGTTGGTTCCCCGTTTTCAAAATCGGGTAATTATGATACGTCACATTTATACTCATTAGAATCGAAAATGTTGCGTTTTTTATATTAATTTGCATCCTGGATGTCCTGTGACGATGCCTGTGTCTCTTTATTTTGTCGAGATGTGACTTTTTTCGCGTCAACATTATCAAAATGATAATGTTGATCATCATATGGCTTTCTTTTTAGCGAACCAAATTGTCTCAAACCGTCACTCAATAAACTCTGTGACGATGGTCGAGCCTCACCTTCAAGAGAAAATCGTTATTAATTATTAAGTGAAACAAATTACGATGCACTAGAAATAGTATGTAACTGAAAACCCTTCTCTTCCTTTCAAGTACTAATTAAAAACACCACTTATTATACTTAATACATTTAAAATAGTAGACTAAATACTATTATTAAAAGTATTTTAACTTTAAAAAAATCAGAAAAAATGTTTGCAATTTCTGGTCATATTTCAATAATATTAAAAATATTTAATGTAAAAACCAATTTCGTTATTCAAAGTGTAATTAGGAATCTCTCTGTAATGTGGAAAATATCCCTTACTATACTGAATAGAATATAAACAAATTCACTCACTATTTCTAGCCATATTTATGGTAAATAGGAAATAAAACTTCATTGTTTTAATCACAAAATAACTTATTATATACAAATGTAACTTGGCCACTGAATACGCAGTCACTTAACATGGCGTAGACTGATAAGCGTCAATAAAATTCTGTCTAAACAAGCAAGAATCATTTTCATGTGCGGGAAACGCCGATCGGTGTCAGTGTTTAAATATGAGATGCGTCCGACGCCTATCGGAGTTAGCTCTTTAAAACGCGCGCCCCTGCGTAATAAAGGCGATTTTTCTAGCCGCATTGAATGGGTTAACCGGTTCAGTGCGAGTGACACGCCAGGCGTGTCTTTTTTTTTAAATCCACGCCTATTGTGCCATCCGCCTTGTGTAAAAGTAATGTTCTTTTTATGCTTTTTTTACTTGTTTAGACCTAATTGAGTTTATTTGACATCTAACAAGTTACAAATGGAAGGATACTTGTTTTTAGTGGGTAACTACGTGTTTTTTACGCGTTTTCTTTGAAATTGAGAGAGTGACTTTTTTTATGAAGAGATTACAAACCTTTTGTACTATTTTTTGTTGTTATAAAAAAATCATTTATATAAGTAGGTACAGCTAAATCACCCTGGAAACCTTGGTTTTTATTATTAACCGCTCATGTGCCGAGTTCGCCTAAGGTGGAATATCCGTCGTCTGCCGGCGATTTTGCGTACAAGCATTATTTCTGAACACTTTTTTTGTGATCGCTATTTTAATGTAAAAATCAACAATTGTCACCGATAAATTGCAGTTTTTGGTAGATCAGTATGTAAATTTCAAGAATTAATCGTTTTTTACACAATTAATAGGATCTTATTTAATTCCAAGATCACAAACATCTAGTACTATCAAAAATTTCGTTATCATCTTGAAGATATTGAATAAAACAAGAGTTGTATCACAAAAACTGTTGCTTTTTTTTATCTGTCTGTAGTATAGGATACAAAATGTCAAAATACTGCCAAAATATAACATAAATAAACTAAAATTGATTAAAGTATGTGTAATAAGTCTACGCTGCATTCACAAAGTGAGAGCGTATATCTGCGCTCTGGTCACGACGCAAAGACGCATATCTACGCTCTGGTTTTATGTATATAGTGTGTTTAAAAAAGCTAATACTATGATATAATTTCGGTAAATAATATAAGACTAGAATAGAAAAAATGGGAAAATACATGTTTTACGTGCACAAAGTGACGGAATAAATGAAATGGATGGCTGTTAGTCTTATCTGTGTATTTCAGATTACTTATAAATTATATATTGAAACATCAAAACAAAATATTTAACAAAAGAACTACAACTTCTACAAAACAAAACCAAATTAAATAACTTCTTAAAAAATCATGTAGGTAACGAATAAACAAATTTTCAAATGTTAAACATTTCTTTAAAAATAACAAACATAATAATTAGACATTTTGAATTGTATGGTAATCTTTAAAACAATTGAGACATAAAAAAACATTGCATTTCGTGCATCTACTATTTACTTCCGTACGTTTGTTATTTTTAAAGCTGAGAACAAATTATCGGACGCGTCCGTCAGCCGCGGCTGACAGTCGCGGTTTAGCCCCCTTTAGGGGTATATATGTTCTGTGGGTTTAGCGGTGTGCACGGTAGTTAAGACTAGCGATGAGCGTTGAATCAACCGTTGATCTCCTGTCAACGTATTAACGTTTACCGTTTATGAATCCACTAGTTGAATTCGTAAACGACGTTTATGAATTTAACTCGTGCGTCTCGTTAACGCAACGAACTGAGCAAGTTAAAAAACTTACGTTGATAGTAACGTCATAGATTGTGAGCAATGGTCATGTCATACAATTTGAACTCTAAGTAACCTAAAAAAGAGTTTATTTTCAAAATTTTTATTTTAAGAGTAGTACTTATGACGATATTGGTGGAATGGCGCGCCCCGCTCGTGCCTGTCGAGAGAAATAGGTCAATATTAGTTTGTTTGTATATTATGCAACGATAGGAAGTTCGCTTTCTTTAATTTTCTGATTGACGGTTAGTGACAAATTGCGCGGAAGGTCAGAAGTTATTTTGCGGCATATCGTAAATGTTTAGAGTTTAGACTTTTTAGTTAATGTTTATAATTACAGTGTAAATTTGTTTGTGTTAATATAATTGTGTATATTTGCATAAAATAGGATTACTTAAGGTACAAAATTGAAAATGTCGGGACGTACTGGCGTAACAGTGAATCGTGGCTGTATTTCGAAAAATTAAAAAAAAAAACAAAAAATATATTAAAAAAAACAAAACTATAATAAAACATATTGTAAATAATAATTGATTTGCGCACATAGAAATAGATGATCTTTTAAATACGCCTGAGTAGAATATGACTTATAGATGACTGTATTCAATCAGTCTTAAACCTAAAGAAAAAGTATGAAGGGAAGGCCATCTAAGTAGAACCATCAATCAAACGATTTCCAATACATGCATTGAATCAATTTGTTTCTAAAATTGAACGTCGTAACGTTGAATGAGGGCTAATAATCTTCCACTCGCCAGATGTCGCTACTAGCGACTGAGGTAAAGTTTTTTGTTACACAGTGTCATTTATTTGAAAAATTAGTTTTAAATAATAGTTTATCATTGTCTAGAGTATTATATTAATATATAACACAATGCGTCAGTGGTTTGATTTTTAATTTTTTGCATATTATAACTCTTTTTTTTTTAATGTCGTCTTTTAGTTATATTTATAGTTTGGTTTATTCATTTCTAATGTAATTAATACAAAATATAACTAATAATACAGAAAGAAACCTTAAAGATTACATTTTCCTAAGAAATTATCGTCCCCACTATGAAATCTGTCAAATATGAAAAATCTGAAAAAGTGGATGCCCTCATTAAACCGTTCAATGAATTAACTTTTTACGTTGCAAGTTGTCATTAGTAGTACGTTAACTCGTTGACGATTTTAACTAGTTGATTAACTAGTTGACAAAGTTAAATCAACGTTAACGTTTCGTTAACGGAGAAATCGTCAACGACCCATCGCTAGTTAAGACGGCGTCTTCGGACGCCTCACTTCAGTCATTAAAGGTATTTCAATCGAGAAACATGACAAGCAGCGACAGCGAGGACGAATTTATAGGGTTAGCGGCAGATGCCTTATGTTGTCCTCCAAAAAAAAAGTGAAAAGGAGTGTTTGGGTCCATGATATTAATGTAAAACGACTCGAGTATGGTGAATTTCATACATTGTATCCAGACAGAAAAGATGATAATAATAATAATAGCCATTTATTTCCCAATTTTCATACACAGTCCATATTAGAGAAATAATTTACAATATTATTATGATTCATGCAATATTGTTTCCTTTACTAAATGTCATGTTATCAGTGTTAATTTCAAATTAAAAAAAATCAAATTCAATTTACAAAATTAACTTTTGATTATAAAGAATGTTTCAGTAAATAAACCATTTTATGATAAAAATTAATATTTAACATAATTTTGTCATAAAAATAAATTTTTATGACAAAAAGATGATAAACGTTTCAAAATGTACTTAAGAATGAATGAAAACCAATTTAATTTTCTGCTTAGTCTGATTGAAAATGATGTTTAATTCAGCAGCAATTTGCTCCCACACTTCCTGTTCTAAAGTTGCATTTTTATAGTGCTGCAGTTTGTAGTTATATAGGCATTCGTGGCCACGAACACATTCAATTAAATTTTCTTCGTCTGACATGTCGCGAGCGCGGTCGGTTCGTTTATGACACTCGAAACGTCCGCGGACGCGTCCCGTGCCCTGTGCACACCGTCCGCGAACGCACAAATATCCAGCCGGCTAGATCTGTTCGGACGTCCGAACGCTCAAGGATGACCCAAGGGCACGTCCGCGTCTAACGACCGATAGTTTGCACAGTGTAGTATTAAATGTACTGGCTAGATTCAAATAAGCCGCGTCTTTCAGCGGTTGACGGACGCGTACGATAATTTGTTCTCAGCTTAAGACATTAGACGCAGCGCCCTCTCTTGAACCGTACTTTAGACTTGTTAGTACGTTCCGTTGATTCTACTTGCCCTGGCCAATGGTCAATTCGATCCAATCGTGAAGAATCAATGGGATTCTCATGAGCAGTTGTAGTATGGTAAGACAGGTTTAGCTGTTGGGCCAGCTCTGTGGCTAAAACATAACGAAACTTTCTGTGTGTGTAAGATTTTCGGTTGGAACTGCGGGAATTCGCACGGTGGATAATATAACTATTCAAAACAGATATGTTAATAATCCTCTTGAATAGTTTTATATACCATTTTGTTCCTCTTTTACGTTCGACTGAATACATAGATAAAAGCTGATCTTTTAGATCCACGCCACCCATAGTTGTATTATAAGTATGAATAGCGAGAGGCCTTTGATATGTTTCACCAGCTCTTATTCCCACCTCAGTGGCTATATTATGAAACGTTGATATCGCTGTAACGATTTTCACGTCTTTCCACGCCAGAACAGTTACATCACCACAATGAAATCCTATGAGGTCGCCACGCTCCATCCGTCTATCATTGAGATTTTTAATCAACTCTACGGCGGTTGAGAGTACCTACGACGTCAGTTTTTCTTGATTTTAAGAATCGAGTTAATTTTACACTATTGTAAAAGTTGTCCATTGCTAATAAGTGACCCTTGTCAAGGTATCCTTCGCAAGGCAAAGACTGTACTATAGTTTTACCTGCATAAACTATAAATTTCAGAAGATATCCTGTTTTAGCCTCACATAATTCGTAAGTCTTGATGCCGAATCTTGCTACTTTGGATCGAATGTATTGAATCCAGGATAAACGACCTCTCCAAAGTAGTAATGATTCAACGCTTATAGCTCTTTCAGGAGTATACAATTGTCTAAACTTTTCATTGACATAGTCTATGATGGGCGCAATTTTTGCAGTTTTTCTATCAGTACCATGTATGTTTTGGTCTAAATGATAATTATTAACAAAATGCAGAAATTTCATCAAATTTAAATAACGATTTCTGGGCATCAATTTCCTAAAATCAATAATTCCTAAAACACCGGACGACCAGTATTCGTCAGCACGCCCTCTGACACATAAGCCCATGTATAAAAAAATAGCAAGCAAATAACCGGTAAAGCTCATCTTGAGATGTCTCGAACCACTGGTGCAGTCTAGAATTTGGGGGAATAGTACCTTCCGACGCCTTCACTATTGTTTTCCAGGCATACTCGTTGGTTTCCGCAACTATCTTTTCCATAACAGGTTTATCCCATATTTGGCTAAATATTTTAAAAGGATTGGTTTCCTGTATGTTTGGCCCAGCTCGTTCAGTGTAGGTTTCTTCTCGACCTGTAAAAGTTCCGAAGTCATTCGACCAATTAAAATCTTCTGGGTTTGTTTCTGTTTCGTCCTCCCCTTGCTCATCGGCACTCTCATTGTCATCTCCAAGAATAGAACGGAGCATTTCTTCGGACATTTCCTCAGTTTCACTTTCTTCATCTTCACTCCCAGAGTCTACAGCCAGTACATCCATCAGAGACTGGGGAAACACTGACTGTAGAAGCTCCTGATTTTCTTCTGCATCTTCGAACTCCTAAAAAAAGTCAATATTAATAGTCAATATTATAAAGTCAAAGATTCGATTACTTTAGTGAAGAAAAAAGTTTTTTACATCATCAGATGGTAGCTCTTCAAATAATCTTTGCCGTTTTGGAGCGCTGGTTGCGCTAGTAGAAGGGGTTACAAATGGTACGTTGACAGAAATCTCAGCCTCGACTGAATCGCTGCTTAAAGGCTCTTTTTCAACGGAACAACTAAAATCAGTGTCTTGTTCTATAAAATTACGCAATTCTTGAAAATCAGGCGTTGACGGCCGCCATGGCTGAAAATAAAAGCACATAAATAATATTTTCCAAATATACATATGAACGAGCAAATATTATGTATGTATTATACATACATGCAAGGTTCCTGACTGTGATCTCTCGATTATAATTTCCTGATTTGGTACCACGCGTAAGCTTCCACTTGGCGAACGTTCAACAAGCATTCCAGCAATTAGCGCTGGTGCCCGTCGAGTCTCTGAACCATCCATCAAAATCCGCTAAAACATACACAAACATTACCAAATAATAGATTTTGTAACGGGTCCAATTTTAAATCTTAACCATCTAGGACCAGGAACCCACTTAAACAAACATTTCCAAATCGGTCTAGTCAGTAGAAGTTCAATGACATACTCATAGAGAAGATAAAGATAAAAGGTAAAGAAAAATCCAGAAATAGAATTAAAATTAAAAATTATTGTAATACTTAATAATAATTTGACCCGACACGCGACTTACCTAATTGCTAATGATACTTCTACCTAAATTGACATGAAAATATTTAAAATAATAAAATTAATAGATAATTGTGTAACAAAATTCACAAATGATTTGGGAGCTCTAATTTGTAGATTCTATTGAATATCGACCATCAAAAAAAAAATATTTTTATCTCCCAAATATCCTACACTTTAATAATAGTTGAATCCATTTTCGTTATATGCTTTTCACGCTAGGAAAAAAAAATTGACATAATTCAAAAAACGACCAAAAAAGCTTCGATACAAGCCTCTATATTTCCGAAGTTCTACATCATTTAGAAGTAAAATTTATACCAAAATAATCATCAATATTTGCTTAAACTATGCTATTATTTTTACTTTTTAAATCGTTACTATTATATTTTAATTTATTAAATAAAAGTACTATATATTTCACTGTGCCGGCCATCTGCGATCATTAACGCGCGAGCTTCCTGGTATATAGTGTATTATCTATGGATACTACGGTATCCAAAATAAAAGTATCGTTGTACGTCCTGGATACTATAGTATCCAAAGCGTTAAATTTTATAAAACTGACATCTAGGGGCCATCTGCGGTTCTTTTTGTGAGTTTTGTTTATGGAATCGATAGCTGACGAACTATTTTACGTATTAAATACGAGATGGCAGTGTAACAAGCTTTGACGAATAAACAAATAATTATCTAACTTCAGTGCTTCAGTCGCCTTTACACTCGGTGTTTTGTGTTTTTGTAGTGTCTTAAGTCATTTAGTTTTATTTAATATTTCTTAGATTATTATACATCATAGTAAACTAGATGATTTGGGCTTTATAATAACGTATACATATCACAGTTCTAAGTGTAACATCGAATCATATTTTAAATAAAAACGATAACTGTTTAAAAAAAATTGCCATTGTAAAGTCGTCAGCCCAATTTTAATTTTGTTTACTATGTTTTTCAGTATAATTATATTTAAGCAACGAGTGATAATTCGTAATAAATATAATAATGCACTTTAAAAACAGAATTAAACTGTATTCACTAAAGATTCCTTAAAAATGTTATTGTGTTCCTCGGGTCTTTTGTTGTGGATAGTTTGGTATCCATGGACGTAACCACAATGGTTCTAAATAAGGGTCGGTACAAACAGCGAAATATGTTTGTAATATTTTTTGCAGGCTGGGTCTTGGTTGGTTTGGTTTATGAGTTTTTTTTTCCGCTTGGTTTTTCGTCATGCTCTTATCTCATAGGTTTTGTTCTTGTGTTATAATAATGTTATTTTTGTTTACGATTGTCGACTTTTATTCTCTTTTTTATTTAACTTCACTTAAGTTATATGGAGGATGTGTTCTACGATTTCAACACACTAGATTTTCCTTGTTATGTATTGACAATAATTTAATTCTCATATTTAATAAAAATCATTCATTTTTTCGGTATATTGTTTTCGCTTGGCACAATTTGTTTAAAAAGTGGATGGTAATAATATGGTTTTGTGAAAATAAAAATGTTTATTATGTCAATAAACTTGATTTTATTATTGGTGTTTAATTTAAAACCTCATCTAAAAAAGCTGATAACTACCTTTTTTAAAGTTTCTTTAATTACAAAGTGTATATGAGACCTTAGATAGGCGGTCATCTTGCTTATATTTTGCCTTCGCAAGCGAGTCGAAAGCGCTCGGGACCTCGCGGTGAAATTACGAGGAGTAGGTGTTTTGTTTCTATTTATTTAACTACTTAGTCTTAATTAAACATAAACATCTATGCATCATAAGACAGGTAAATGTGTCTAATTTTTGGTGACATTGCATTATTTGTAAAAAATACAATATTTCTAGGTTGTGATGTAAATTAACAAAATTTATACGTTTATTTTTCTCCGAATTCTATGTTCACACCAATTTTTAATATCTTAGATTATTATTTTAGATCTTAAAACATACATAGGTTTAATGTGTATTCTTCTATCAATTTTTCGTAGCTTTTTTCTTTATTCTAGCTATTATGGTTAAGTAGCTATGTAGGTTTTTTGTTACTACATACGAGCGCAGTGGTAGCCGAATCAGGGCCGCGCGTATCTGGACGTTCAAGGGTATAATAATCGCGCGGGCTGGACGCTTGAGTGGTTAAGTGGCTAGAGCGTAATTTCCGGTATTATAAATAGTAGCTATACCACGTCGAAAATCTCAACAACTTCAAATCCTGTTATGCGATCTAACATTTTTTTCATTCTACGTTTAGTTTATTTGGTCTCAATTTATAAATGGAACAGCGCCATCTAGTGATTATGTGAAACATTTTTTTATCGAATGTTACCACCATCTATCGTCAGTGGGTGGTTTGAAAATTACAAACTGTTATTACAAATTGTGCATCTATCTCAATATTTCATCATCATCATCATTACAGCCTTTCATAAGTCCACTGCTGAACAAGGAATGCCACAAAGCACGGCCCTGAGCCACCTGCATCCATCGACTTCCTGCATGTCTTACCAGGTAGTCACTCCATCTCGTGGGGGGGTCGCCCTACACTCCACCTACCGGTACGAGGCTGCCACTCAAAAACCTTTCTTCCCTATCGGTTGTCGGTTCTTCGAGCTATATGGCCGGCCCACTGCCACTTCAGCTTACTAATTCGTTGGGCTATGTCGGTTACTCTGGTTTTACAGCGGATATCCTCATTCCTAAGTTTATTACTCAGAAAAACTCCGAGCATAGCCCTCTTCATAGCTCGCTGAGCGACCTTGAACTTCCTCATACGGCCAGCAGTGGAGGACCACGTCTCAGATCCGTAAGTCATCACTGGCACCACGCACTGGTTGTACAATTTCGTTTTAAGGTTTTGAGGTATATCTGACGAGAAGATGTGTCGTAGTTTCCCGAACGCTGCCCAGCCGAGTTGAATCCGTCGATTGACCTCTCGGTCGAAGTTGGACTTACCTAGTCGGACTATTTGTCCCAGGTAAACATACTCGTCAACAACTTCGAGCTTAGTGCTCGCAACAACTACCGGCATAGGTGTGACATGGACATTAAACATAATCTTCGTTTTGTCCATGTTCATCTTAAGACATATCCGTTGGGAGACACTATTGAGGTCATTGAGCATAGTGCTTAGGTCCTCCAGCGATTCTGCCATAAGGACTATATCGTCGGCAAATCGAAGGTGAGTGATGTACTTGCCATTGACAGGACCTACGACTAAAGAGTATAATAGTGTCCGACGACCGACATTGTCGAACGGGTCTCACAGATCACAGGGTACTGCAAACTCGAAATGATCCAATTGAATGACCGACCTGAATTAGCTGGCTCTTAAGACAATTCAAAACTTGAATGATGGGGTCACTACAAATGAATGAGTGGCACATATCTACTAGTTCGAGTATTTTTTAATACCGTATCCTTTCCAGCCCAGAAGCTTGAAAACATCTTCCAATGCAGCGGTGAAGAGTTTCGGGGATATAACCTCACCCTATCTTACACCTCTCTGCAATTGAATAGGTTTCGTACTCTGGTTCTGTACTCGGATAGCCATCGTAGCCCTACTGTACAAGCACTTCAGCACTTCGATATACCGACAGTCAACTTCGCACCGCTGAAGGGACTGCAGCACCGCCCAAATTTCGACGGAATCAAATGCTTTCTCATAGTCCACATACGCCAGGCATAGTGGCAAATTGTACTCCTCGAACTTCTGTACAACTTGCCGAAGTGTATGTATGTGGTCTATGGTGCTAAAGCCCGTTCGGAAACCGGCTTGTTCGGGAGGCTCGAAGTCGTCAAGTCTGCGTGCGAGACGATTCGTAATGACTCTCGAAAACAGCACGTAGCCGCGGCTCAGAAGGGAAATCGGTCTGTAGTTCTTCAAGAGAGCGTTGTCACCTTTCTTGAAGAAAAAGACCACCGCACTTCTGCTCCACGCCTCCGGTGTAATGCCACCATGGAGGACGGAATTAAAGAGCCTCTGAAGGACGTCCAGTACCGGTTTTCCAGCCGCTTTCAGAAGCTTCGCTGTAATTCCATCCTCGCCTGGGACCTTGCCGTTTTTATGATGCTGGAGAGCCATTCTGATCTCGCTCAGACTGACGTCCGGGATATCTTCGGAATAGTGTCGGATAAGACTCGCTCTTGGATCGTTACTCACACTTGCGTGTGGCTCCAACGATGACGTGTACAGCTGTCCATAGAACCTCTCAATCTCACTCAAAAGCTCAGGTGCCCCGGAAACGATGCTGCCACACTCGGTCTTCAGCTCTGACAGTTAGCTCTTTCTGGCAGACATCTCTGGCAAAGACTTTGGAGCGTAACCAATCCGCTCGATCGCTTCTTCAATACAAGCTGTATTGAAGTTGCGTAAGTCCCGCCGCATGCATTTGGAGATCTGTCTGTTAAGTTACCTATATGCTTTCAAATCTGTTGAAGAATGTAGCTTCATCTCCCGTCTAACAGCCATGAGATTAAGAGTGTGATTGGAGAGTTTTTGTGTTCTTTTGCGGCGGGTCTTGCAGAACTGAGCTCCGACCGCATGGACATTTTACACGAGCTTGTCATTCATATCGTCCACTTCATTGCAGTCTTCTAGGCACTGAAAACGGTTTTGTAACTCGAGCTAAAAGATTTCAGGACTTTGGAACAGAGCACGAGGGGGACGGAGCGTTGACTTCATTAGACAAGACCTCTCCAACTTAACGTTTAGGTTCAGTGTGCCTCTAACCATTCGGTGGTCGCTACCAGTTTTTACCCTCGCGATCACGGAGACATCACTGAACAGTTGTCGTCTGGTTGTCATAATGAAGTCAATCTCATTTTTTGTCAAACCGTCGGGGCTCGACCAGGTCCACTTCCTGTGGGGCCGATTCTGGAAGAAAGAGTTCATCATAAAGAGTCCCTCTTTCTCCATGAAGTCGGTCAGCTGCTGGCCTCTTGGATTCCGTTGCCCTATTCCAAATTTCCCTACTTTCAGCTCACCGTTCTCTCTTGTGCATAGTTTTGCATTGAAGTCTCCCATTAACACCGTATATTGGGTTTTGGAGGAATGCATGGCTCTAGAGATATCATACATTTCCTCCACCTCCTCATCGCGGTGTGCCAAGGTTGGTGCGTAAACCTGTATGACCTTCAGCGAATACCGTTTGGTGATTCTGAGTATAAGGTACGCAACCCTCGTCGACACACTCCCGATCTTTACAACGTCGTTAACGAGAGACTTGTGGACGATAAATCCGACACCTCCTTGGGACAGATGGTCGCCCCCCGGTGACAGAGCAAGTTGCCTGATTCGAGGATTACCGTGTCCTCCCCCTCTCTTCGGACTTCGGATAATCCTATAATATGCCAGCGTAACTTGCCTATCTCTTCTTCCAGCTCGACGATCTTCTCGTCAGTCCTCAGGGTGCGTGCGTTGTACGTTGCCAGGTCGAGTCGTCTAAGGTGGCAACCGAACCTCCACCGGAGATTTTTAGCAATAGCATTGAGTTATATGTACTACGTACGTACGTACGTAGTACATATAACTCAATGGTTATTATCAGGAAGATGCTGCTGCCCATCTCCTGCCTGTTTCCCTTTGTCGCCTTTTACGACACCCACGGGAAGATATGAGGTATTGGATATTCTTGACCGCTACTACACGACAATAGGCATTTAGTTTATCTCAGTATTTACGATGAAATATTTAGCACTAGCAAAGAAATACAAATGTTTAGAAAACTTTGTCTCTTTGAGCACAGTAACTGTAAGCATTTATTTGACGTTTTTGAAAACATGATGTTTTTAACACAAAACTTTTGATTTAGCTACGGCATCGTTTATTTATTCCCCTAGACTTCTAATTTCCAGAAATTACAGACACTTCAAATTTTTATAATTTTCTGTTTAAATGCGTGGATAGAAAATGATATCTAAGGCCACGCTAAGATCACATATTTTCAAATATACTACATCTTTTTAGAGCTGATTTTACTTTATTCATTGGCCTTGGCAAGCAATTTATTTAAAACATAACATATTATGTAACATAAACTTTACATATTTTACCCAGAGGGGTAGGCAGAGACTACGGATTTCCATTTAGCACGATTCTGACACACCTATACGTGGTAGAGCCATGCTGTAGCTATATTAATAGCATAGATATAAGAAAAATAGGGGATATGGCATGTGGTCACGTGATCTGAAGTCAAGTGTTTCTCAAATATGGCGACGACTCCACCCACAAGAAATAGCGTTGTTTTTGTCGATATTTTCAGTATCGATGCTATACAAATTATGACGTATTGTCCATCTCAGAGGTATATATAAAATAAACAAATATTAGATCACTACACTATTGCACGGGGTTAATCCTGTAATAATAGTTGTATTGAGATGATAAATAAATAAATGTTACGTTCAAGTCAGATTAGGAAAGTTTTGAAACTGTAATTTCTTTAAGATATAGTGAAGCAACAGTCAAGTGACCGAAGAGACCAAGGAAAGAGCACTTGATTGGAGCTTTAACTCCTTTCTTTTCAGAACACGTATACGACGTGCACCAGAATATTATACTGAGTTCGTTCAACGAGCTAACGTTTTTTCGTGACGACGGCAATCTGCACATAAGCACTCCATCCGTGCGTCCCTGGGTCGACGCATGCATTTTTTTTCTCCTCTGCAGAGATTAACGAAACTACCACTATAGCCAATGTACTGTGGCTTCGTATGACCTCCACTTCCATACTCATTTCTCATTATATATTCCCATTTGTGTAACACCACAAAATATCAATTTTATAGTGTTTACAACCTGCAAGTTGTAATGACCAATGGCGTAACCAGTTCAACCAGTGGCGTAATTAGTGGTGGATACTGGAGGTAAACGAGAGAGTAAGGATTAAAAATAAATAAAATAATAATAATGTTTACTGATTAAAATCATTTATTCGTGACGAAATAAAATTATTTAGTCAGTAAATTTATTTTAGACACATGAACCAAATCACTCTCAAGCCGAACTACATCCAGCGTTCTATTTATACATTCTCTTTCAAAATGCAAGGAGCATATTCTTCTTACTACTGCAGGTTTTATGTTTTCCTGGCCTATATTATCAATCAACAATTATTAAAGGCCTTCATTTTTTGGCAAACTTAAATTAAAAATTATGCATTCTTAAGTACCAATCAAAAATAATCTTAACATCATCAAATCTTTTGATGAAAAAAACTATTATAGAAAATTTACGATTTACACTATTTTCAAGTTCTTTTCTTAAATGAAAGGCTCTCAATCGATCGTTTGATTAAATATACAGTTTACGTATCTAAAACGTTATTTGATCATAGGACTACATTAATATTAAGGCGGCTACTGACCTGCCTGCCGCAGGGGCAATCTAGGGAGCACAGCGATCGGAGAAATATCGGAGCCGTCTCTAGGTACACACACGCCTGCCGTTCAGTATGAGAGTGTACGTCTCGCTGGACGCACGCGTTGAGAATGGCGCCAGTTTTATCAAAATATCAATGAATCGGTATATATAGCATTGGCTCTTTTTTATATAGAATAAGGGTGACAAATGAGCACAGTCCACCTGATGGTAAATGGACACTGTGGCCCATAGACACCCACATTTATCAATAAAACAACTAATTAATTAATAATTACAACTATAATATAGTGCTTATAAGCTGCAGCATAGCTCTGCCACGCTATTTTTAGGCTATTAAAGACAATTAAATATGACTAACTTCACTCGTCATAATTTAATATAACCAATTTATTCTGTGATATAACTAATTAGTGCCTAGTAACTATAATTTAACTAGTTACAAATAGCCAGGATAGTTTTCTAATGATGGTTTTAATAAAATTTAATTACTAAAATTTGTATTTTTATTTAATTATTTAGTTAATGACATTTTATTTATATTCCAGCAATTTTTATACTATTGGAATATTTTCTTTCCCATACTAACCCTTATGATAAGTTAGGTAACAAATCCCAGTAATGTTACTTGTAAGTTACAACATTCAAATAACGTTTTTTCTGCGGGTCTGACTTGTATTGTTACCGTAAAATGGGGTCAATAGAAACAATTCCAACTTTCAAACCTATAATTTTAATATTATACCTATCGCAATGGGGTTAGAGTCGTTTTTATTACGGGAGTCTTATGCTGTTTCCCAACCAAATTACTAATAAAACGTGAAATTTTACTTTATCTTTGAGAAAAGCTTAAAAATCTCCTTATTTTCTATTTACCTGGAATATGGGGTGAATGGATACGACAAAGGGGCGAATAGAGAAAAACAATAGGGTTGTCAACCAATACCTTAGGTATCTACTTATTTTGTTATGGAAGTTAAGTACATAAATAGGTACAAACACCATTTTACTAGGGAAACGGGACGGGATAGAACAACAATTACCGAGTGACATAAATAAAAATAAACTTTGAATGAAATTTATTAATAATATATTATTATAGAATAAGGTTTAACTTGATATCAATCTATGAACAAACATAAACAATAATTTATTAACTTTCACAAACATATTATGAAATCCACGATTATAAAACTCTTTCACATGGATATAAGACCTGAAAAACTATAAGCAATCACATGCTTTAGCATGTGAGTGCTCAGTAGCAACGGGAGAATCCAGTCAACAGCTTTCGCAAAGTTAATAAAAATAGACTAATAAAAAAAAACTAAACGCGTCTTATCATCTAATAACAACATTTAAACATAAATTGCACTCAAAACACAAGATTCGCAACTTTACCTAATCCTTCATTAATTCATAAATAATTTCCTCGTCATTCCTATAGTAATTTAGTTTCTTTGGTTGGTTTCTAATGATGTTCTGCTTATTACCTATTGCAGCCTTTGATATAATTTGCAATTTGGTGCTTGGCGGGATTAATTTCAAAGCACCAATTGATATGGTGTCTTTTACCAATTTAGAATTAGTTATGGATATATCTGACAATATTTTAACTTTGTCACTTTCTTTCGTTTCATTATTCGAAATCGTATTATCAGAACAGTTTTTATTATCATTTTCTACTGTTTCTGTATGGTCAATTACAATATCATCTCCAAACATTACAACCGGCATTGATTCTATGCCTAGGTAATTATCAGTCAAAGTTGGTTCGTTTTCAACTATAGGTGCATTTAATGGCGTTCTTGTTTTTTTTTCCTACTCCTTTTCCTTTAAATGTACTTTGTTCATTATTACATTCGTTCTGATCTTTTTTACTATCCTTTACTCGTTTCTCAGTCTTTTTTTGTTTCTTCTTTGGTTCTCTGTTTTCAACTTCGGTTTCAACGTAACTTTCTTCAACACTTGCACACTTTCCAGGTTCTACTTCTATTTTTCTCTTTCTTTTCGGTTCAACGTTTGTGGTTCCGTAACGCATTTCTTTCAGTATATCTAGAACAGATTCATTTACAGCTTCGATGCGGTGCTTATTATCTTCATGTCCAGGTAGTCTATTTAAGACTTGTATAGGGTCAAATGGATTTATACCAGTTTTTCTAAAACCGGCCAAAATATTTTCTTTGGCGTTAACTTTGAGAGTGTCTATTAATTTGGATAATAATGTCGGAAAACACCCTTTAGGAATTGTCCGTTTTTTTCCATTGAAATATTATATTTCTCCATGCCATTTTCATCGGCCTGAAGAAAGCCACGTCGAGAGGTTGTGTGATATGAGTTGAATTTGCTGGCAAAAATATAAAATGAATATCTTCCTCATAGCACAATTTTATGAGGTCAATAGAAAGGTGTGATGACAAGTTATCACCAATTAAGATTTTTTTGCCAGACTTCCCTTGAAAGTAAGGTATGATTATGGATTTTACCCAATCCTCAAATATTGGTCCATCGAACCATCCTGATTGCGATCGGTTGTACCGCGTCCCCTTTGGCCCTTTACTAATCCAAGTGTCGTACAAATTCTGCGATTTGTAAACGACATAGGGGGGCAATAAATCTCCTTCAGCAGTACAAGAGAACATAACTGAAACGGCAGATTTTGAATGATTCATGACGCGCTCCGGATACTTAGTGCCTTTTTTGGCTATAATTTTTTTCCGTCCCGGATCATCAGCGAGATTAGTCTCATCGTAGTTTATTACGTTACACATACATAAATCATTTAGTGATATCTTTAATTCCTCAAAATATTTTTTTATGATTTCTTCAGAAACCGCAGCTCGATTTCTTTTGATATTTTGAGATATCCTGTGAGAAATAACGTCTCTATGCCTTTTAAAAAACTAGCAACAAAGTCTGGTCCAGGCATGTTATTTTTGAACCGTTTTTCATTAACGCCCAATCTGTCAAGATATAGTTTTACAAGTAATCGTAAATCATACGCTTCTAGAGGATAACCCCAGTTTGCACAAATATTTATATATTTTATAAATTCCTGCTCTGTATCTTTCGACAAAACAGTTTGACCTCATTGAGTTTTCATCGTTTAATGGCAATGTCTATATAAAACCGCTCGGTGTATTTGATATTTTTTTGCTATTGTATCCAATGAACTGCCGCCTCCAGAATATTCATCTACAGCCTTTTGTATTATGTTGGTATTGTATTTTTTATATCTCCTACCGGGAGGATCAGGTTTATAAACCCGTGGCATGTTGATTTCAACGTCGTAGATCACCTGTGTAAAAATAAAAACATAATTACAAATATAATATCTATCTATGATAAAGTGCCATCCCTAACAATTATGTTTCTATTAACCCCTTTCTCGTTTCTATTAAACCCTTACTCGTCTTCATTCACCCCTTTCTCGTTTCCATTCACCCCATACTGCGTTTCTATTTACCCCTCAGTCGTTTCTATTCACCTCTGATTCAACAAAAATGTAGACTCATACACTTTTTACTAAACATATCAGCTAAAACTAATTTGTTTGGATAACTTACTTTTGTAAAATAAGCACAGGACACCAAACTACTACACGATTAGATTTTCTTAGCAAAACCACCAATATAATTAATTTTATAGGAAAGTTTCGAGCAGCATAAACCACACTGGTGAGACAGTTACTGTTTGAAGTTATATTTTTCGTAATGGTTATCAACTTCAAGTTAATCAAATGTTGCCAAGTTAAAAAAAGAATGCTGCTCTATGTAAAAAAGATAAAAAAATTACAATCAAAGAAGAATTGTCTATACCATAGCCTTTTTTCGAAATTCCCAATAATTATTCTATTAACCCCGTGAATTCTATTCACCCCGTTTTACGGTACGTGTGCTCCGCGCGAAAGTCGCAACGAACTGATTGAAATTGCTCCAATTGGGCTACACACGTGACAGCGGCAGGGCCAATCTAGGGAGCAAGGAAGGTATTGCGCTCCTGCCGCCCTGCCGCAGGGCCGACTTAAAAAATTGCCTCTGCTTGCATACACACATCACAATTAAGGAGGCAAATAAGGGTCATCCCCACTCCTACACCCTAGATTGCCCCTGCGGCAGGCATTTCAGTAGGCGCCTTTATTGTTAAAATTTATATCGATAATTTCAAAACATGACAGCACATAAGGGCAACACTATGTAAAAATGTAAACAATCAAAATGTTTACTTTAATTTACATGATAATAGTCATTGGAAATTCTAGATAATAGCGGGAAACACAATTTAGAACCCATAACATGAACACGAAACGCAATTCACACGAAAAAATATACAATTATGGAAAAAAATTACAACTAACCTGAAAAATGAAAATCCTTCTTCATTTTTACGAGAATTTGAATTACATCCATTGATGCAACACTTTGTTATGTTGTTTTTGCTCAATTACCCTTTACTAATGAACAAAAAAGCTCCAAAATAGTCAAAATTCACTGTAACACTGCAAAATAACTCCGAACAAGGCTTAGATGACAGACGAACTACCACAAATGAACGTCATCCTAAAATGGCGTCATGCTTCAAGGTGTAGCTTGGTGAAATTATGAAAACTGTCAACAGAAAATTGAAGTCTAAGATACGAGGGGTGATCCAAAAGTAATGATAATGAAAATAAAACACGGTAATTAAAGTTAAAATAATAATTTATTTTTGTACATAGTCTCCTAACAAATCAATACATTTAGTCTATCTTTTTTCTAAACCCAGGATTCCCTTTGAAAAAAATTCTTTGCCTTGACCTTCCCAAAACGCTTCAACAGCGGCCATTACTTCGCTATCGTCTTCGAATTTCTTGCCTCGGAGGCGTTCCTTGAGCCGAGGAAAGAGGTAGAAATCACTAGGAACTAGATCTGACGAATAGGGAGGGTGTTCGAGCAGTTTGAATCCCGTTTCTTGAATGGCAGCCATCGCAACTGCGGCTTTGTGAGCCGGTGCGTTGTCTTGGTGAAACAGCACTCCAGCTCGCAGTTTGCCGCGTCTTTTTTCCTTAATGGCCTCCCGTAATCTTCTTATTTGGTCTGCGTAGTAAGAGCCCGTAATTGTGGCTACCTTTTCCAAATATTCCACCATAATTATGCCTTGGCGTCCCAAAAAACAGATGCCATAACCTTTCCTGCCGAACTTGAAACTTTTAATTTCTTTGGCGTCGGTGAGGAGGCTCGCTTCCAAGTCATCGATTGTTGTTTCGTTTCAGGATCAAAATGGTGGATCCAGGTCTCGTCCTAGTCACAAAACGGAACAAAAAATTTTCTTGATCTGCTTGGAACTTTTCGAGATTGACCCTCGAAATGTCAACTCGATTTTTCTTTTGCTCGTCGGTTAACATTCTGGGTACCCAACACGCAGAGACCTTTTTCATTGCAACTCATTCGCAAGGATTCTTTGAACGCTGCCATATGAGATCCCTGTGACCTCAGCTACATGCCTGATGGTCACTCTTCGATCTGCCAACACAACATTTTCGACTTTTTTCACGTTGTCTTCAGTGAGGGACGTGGATGGGCGTTCTTCGCGATATTCATCTTCAGTGGATGTTCTGCCCAGTTTAAACTCCTTGGCCCAGCGTGCAACTGTAGAATATGGAGGAGCAGAGTCCCCCAAAGTTTCCACTAAGTCACTGTGTATGTCTTTTGAAGACATTTTTTTCAAACAGAGGTACTTGATGACAGCTCTAATTTCGTTTTTCTCCATGTTGATGTTATCTCTTTGACAGTTCGTATTCAAATGAATGGATCTCCCGGAAATCGTGATCTATTTATATGATTTTTTTAGGCTGACGTAGTGAGTATATAAGCAAGCAAAAATATTTTTTTTAGATTTTTATGCGGACCTGAAGTAACCGATTATCATTACTTTTGGATCACCCCTCGTATGTACTTATCTTTTTTTACATTTGAAAATCATAACGTGTGAGAATGAGACAGATATATTTTTGTTGGCAAGGTTCATGTTTGCATGATATTTGTATAACCAAAAAGTATGTATGCAATTTACTGCTTATCCTCTATTATCTTATATCAATGGTTAATAGTATAGTTGTAGCACGGGTCATGTAGTAGTAGTGTAGTGTAGTATGGGTCGGCTCCACCGGGGAAGGACCACGCTCTCACAGAATACCAGCGTAAAATGGCAGCTTGACACTGCTGTTTCGTATGGTGAGTGTAGAGAACCGGAGACCCATTTTACTGGAAAAGAGGCATTCCATCTTAGTCCGCACGGGTGACGATGCATCTGCATTTTGATTCTTTATTGAAGATATATGTAGATGTCTATGGATTACAGCAACCACTTACCATCAGGTGGACTGTGTGCTTGTTTGTCACCCTATCCTATAAAAAAAAAACGCCTACCCCGCCTCTTTTACATCCATATACCTACACATACATGCTCGTCGTCCCTCGACAAACGAGCATGTATGCATGCATGTATTAATCTGGCCTATCTTCAATATATCGCCAACTATTGTCTAGGGTGTAAGGTACGCCCGACTCTGCCGTTCACTTCTACAACATATAAATTTGCTTTTTCACTCTTTCCTCGTTCATTCTTTATACATGACAAAGACTGCAATAAGCAAGTAATCAAAGAAAATGTCTATTTTATTTTAAAGATGAAGTTAAGTAGAACTGCATCCAATAAATTATGAAAAGCCACTTGTCTGAACCGGGAATCAAACTGACTTAATCGTGAAAAAAAAAAAAACTTATATTTTATGTTGCTCAGATTCATCATAAAATAAAGGTACACCAAGAAATCTAACATTCACAAATTATATAAAAATAGTACATAAAAAGTAAAATAACGGTCCCGCCACCGCGTCACGATCGTAAACTAACGGAAGGCTTAATGCAACATTTTATACATATATAAAATTCCTGAAATAATATTTCAATGAGCTTTTATTTGACACTTACGTTTTAAAAAGAATAAGCTTCGTATTTTAATCTACAAAACTTAGTCAAAAAAAATATTTTAAACCTCACGTCTACTCTAAAAGATCTACAAGAATGTTACTTGTAGTTGTTGTTTTCATTAGAAAATGACAATTTTATAGGAACTATTATAACGGACGTTGGATAATATTATATAGTATGTGTGTATTATCAATGATTTGTTTATGATTAGTGACTTAATTTAGCAACTTTTTTATTTCCTTTGCACCATAGATATACTTATTTGTTTGTTTTTAATGGCCGACTGCACTGCACTCATTTTTGTAAGTCTTGTTGACTTATTAAACCAATTTATTGAAGTGGATACACAATTTTCATTTTACTATCGTCGCTTCGCCCTACGTTTTGCCCAGATGTACTTGGGGAAGTATAAATTAGTGACAAAATTAATTAGAAATATACCACCTAACACATTAAGTTTCAGTCTTTATTCTTGAATTATCAAAAAAGTTATTTTTCACAACATATCGAACGCATTGTAGAATTATGTTTCGTTCTTGTTCAATTTCTCTACTTAATAATTTTACAAGCAAAGTGGAAGGCAAATGATATTTTGGTTTTCTGATGACTTTTATATTCGTACGATTGTTTACCCGTTTGTCTGCAGTTTTTAATTTAACGAGTTTACTTTCCTCTTCTTCAATATTATTTTTTTCAGTAGCTATTTTTTTAATAACTATTTCTTCAGGTCCGCTGTCATCATCATTTTTGTCCTCAGTACTGTTTAATAATAGTGGTTTATCATCAATTTTTTCCTGAGATTTTTCAGGTTCATTGTCAAGTTGTTTCGAGTTAATGCAATCACCAGAAGATTCTTTGAGAGTAATGTTGCGATCTTGACTAACTTCATCATCAGATGATCCATAATTGCACATTAGGGACGACAGAGCTCCACATACTATGGGCTCTGCCTGGGATGTAACATATAAAGTATTATTAGTTAGTTCATCATCTTCAATTAACAAGTCTTGTTGTAATTCATCATCTTCTACATCAATGTTTTCATCCATAACTATCTGTTGTATTCCAGTAAATGGTTTAAGCTTACATTTTTCGGTTATTAACGGCATAACTTTACACACCCTTTTCGGAAGAAGTGGTTTATGGCTTTGTTCATTTTTAAATTTATTATTTTGTCTAGCACGAGTTTTATTGTTGCGAAAATTAATTTTTCCTTTATTATATACACCTGAAAGCAAACATAATAAAATTATTTATTATTAGAAATCTGTTTAGAATCACAAAGCTTACATATATAATATTACTGCGCCTACAAAACCCGATAAGACATGACCCAGGGTTAAGTTTTAACAAATAATATAAGTAAAAAAAAGTAATGTGCCAGCCTGGTACACCCACAACCGGGCACAACAATCAATTGACGATTTCGGAGCAGAGGAAATCCTAGCTGTGTGAGGTTAGGCCGAATTGTTGGGGGAATTTGCATGTCTTCAAATATATTATTTTTCAATTCCTCGGTTTCCTCATGATATTTTCCTTCGCCGCCAATGTGGTTAATAAAAAATTTAAATTTTATTCACATTGTGTCGGCGGGGATCAGGCAATGAAATTTTAAAGGGTACCTGGTACCTGGTAGGCTCTACCAGGTACCAAGCTTGATCCCAGAACTACCACAGCTCTTTCTTCTTTAGTCCTCTAGTAACTATTATTCTTATTAAATATATTTTAAAGTTTTAAATGTTCTTTACTTTATGTCTCCCAAAAGAATGAATTAATGAAATATTAAGGTAACAATAAAATTTGTGATAATCATGGTGCATAAACATCAAGTTATTGTAGATGTTCAAACTTGTTTCTGTAAATTTTTCTCTATGGATGGTGCATAAAGATCTTTAGAAGGGTGTTGTGAATTCATTTTCTAACACCCTGGGAATAGATTTCAAGAATCTGTATGTCTTAGTTTATAACAAGTTTCTCCTTCTTTATACAATAGTTCTCTTACATGTCCGTTTTTTTATATAAATCTTCATCATTACAGCCCTTAATAAGTCCACTGCTGAACATAGGCTTCCCCCAAATAAATCCCCAATATAAATCTCCATTTTTAATTACTTTCTAATAAATGTGAATAAAAAATTAATCTATACAAATAAATAAAATTGAAGTGTCTGTTTGTAATGCCAAAATTACAGCTTTTTACTAAATGCATATGAAAGTATATACGGTACTAATGACAAAAATACAATTTATAAAGTTTTTGTCTGTCTGTCTGTCCGTCCGTCCGTCTGTCTGTCTGTTTGTTCCGGCTAATCTCCGAAACGGCTGGACCGATTTTAACGGGATTTACACTGGCAGTTAGCTGTGTCACAAGGAGTAACTTAGGCTACTTTTATTTTAGAAAAAAAATAATTCTTTTCCTTTTTTGTTTTGTTTTTTATTTAAAAAAAATAATAAAGCCTTAAATTACACGCGGGCGAAGTCGCGACGAACAGCTAGTTTATAATAAAAAAAACATGCGTGAGTGTCGTGGAACTCTCGGTTGGAACGAAATTCCTTTCGTAGTATATTATTATTGATAAACGTATCATATTATTGATTAACAAATACAAATAAATGAGGTTACTAGCATCTATTAAAATGAAGCATTTAAAATAAAATAATATTTCTTTCATGGACAGATAAGAAAAAGTGCGAGGGAGATGGATATTATTCCATCTCGCTTCCATATAGCCGCCAATGCCGTCTACACTACGTCACAAGGGGTCGCGACGGAAAAATGTTACATTTTCTCGCCTAGCCCCCATCCGCCAAATTCATAGCATCCGATAAGGAACTTCTTTCCAAAAATGTAAAGGGCTATTAGGAATGAGATGGTTTTGCGTGCCAGAACAGAATAGAATCGAATAGAATAATTTTTATTCAATATACAGGGTTACTGGGAACTCGACAACTTCCTGGCAGGGCGTGATAGGGGAGCGAAAACGCTACAAATTTGACCCCCCATATGTATGGCCGAATATGAACAGGTTTTGAGACATACGGATTAAAAAAAATCAATAATCATCCAGATTTCCGTATTAAATTCTAAATAAAAATAAAACCTTTTTTTGTATGCTTTTTGCATTCTTTAAAGTTTGTTTTCTTGAAGCTTGAACTAAGCTAATACAATCATAAAAAGTATTCACAATAAAAAATTATGCGGCTTACTATTTTTTTGCACTTTATGTATCATAAAATGTTACGTACTTCTAAAAATTACTATGACATGACATAAAAATATTAAAAAAAAAGCTTTTAACATGCCTCATCAGCAATCCAAAAAAGTAACAATATCCCGGTGAAAACATTTATTCATAACGTACAGTCAATTAAACTAATGTGGGTCATTTCTAAACTTAAACAATTTTCTTACTAAACTATATAACTTTAAACATTAAACATCTTGCTCAATATGAGCCCCTTGGTTGCGGGGATACACATACTGATTCTTTTCCTAACTTCGGTTTTCGTTATTTTTGAAGATATTGTAACCCTAATCTGCTCTGCCGCATTTAAGATCAAGATTCGAAGTTCTTCAAGAGAATTCACTGGGGTCACGTAGACTAAGTCCTTCGTGTGACCTCAAACGTAGAAGTCTAGTGGCGAAAGAACAGCACTTTGTGCAGGCCACGGAATTGGCCTCCCAATCCACCTGTTTGGGTATTGGCTATTTAGCCACACTCGTACAAATAACCAAAAGTGGGCTGATTAGCCATCATGCTGACAAATCAAATTACTTTTAATTTCTTCTGGAACATCTCACCATCATCATTACAGCCCTTCACAAGTCCACTGCTGAACATAGGCCTCCCCTAAGGAATGCCACAAAGCACGGTCCTGAGCCACCTGCATCCATCGACTTCCTGCATATCTTACTAGGTCGTTACTCTATCTAGTGGGGGGACGCCATATAATTCGTCTGCCGGTACGAGGCCGCCGCCACTCGAGAACCTTTCTTCCCCATTGGTTGTCGGTTCTTCAAGCTATATGGCCGGCCCATTGACACTGCAGCTTACTAATCCGTTGGGCTATGTCGGTCACTCTGGTTCTACTGCGGATATCCTCATTTCTAAGTTTATCACGCAGAGAAACTCCGAGCATAGTCCTCTCCATAGTACGCTGAGCAACCTTGAGCTTCCTCATCTGGCCAGCAATGAAGGACCACGTCTCAGTACCATAGGTCATCACTGGCAATACGCACTGGTTGTACAGTCTCGTTTTCAAGTTTTGAGGTATACCTGACGAGAAGATGTGCCGTAATTTCCCGAATGCTGCTCAACCGAGTTGAATCCGTCGATTGACCTTTCGGTCGAAGTTGGACTTGTCTAGTTGGACTATTTGTCTCAGGTAAACATAGTCGTCAACAACTTTGAGATTAGTGCTCCCAACAACTACCGGCATAGGTGTGACATGTACATTAAACATGATCTTTGTTTTGTCCATGTTCATCTTAAAACCTATCTGTTGGGAAACACTATTGAGGTGCTCTCACCGCTGTATTGGAAGACGTTTTCAAGCTTCTGGACTGGAAAGGATAAGGTATTAACATCAATGGTGAGTACATCACTCACCTTCGATTTGCCGACGATACAGTCCTTATTGCAAAATCACTGGAGTACCTAAACACTATGCTCAATGATCTCAATAATATCTTCCAACGGATAGGTCTTACGATGAACATGGAGAAAATAAAGGTTATATATAACGTTCATGTCACACCTAAGACATATAGTCCGACTAGGTAAGTTCAAGTACGACCCAGAGATCAATCAAAGAATTTAACTCGGCTGGGCAGTGTTAGTGAGATTAAGACACATCTTCTTGTAAGGTATATCTCAAAACTTGAAAACAAGATTAAACAGCATGTTGATGACATAATATGGATCTGAGACGTGGTCCTTCACTGCTGGCCGTATGACAGAGCTCAAGGTCTGTCTGCAAGCTACAGAGAGGGCTATGTTTGGGGTTTCTCTGCTTGATAAACAGCCTCATACAAGTAGGCGAAGTGTAGTGAAGATAGAGTGACAACCTGGTAAGATGGCTGGTGGCTCAGGGTTGTGCATTGTGGCATTCCTTGGGGGAGGCCTATCAGTAGTGGACTTGTAAAAGGCTGTAATGATGATGACGATGATGAAGTCATTGTGGACACAAAATGTTTAACTTTATTAACCCCTTTCAATTATTATTAGACACCTGCCAAACTAAGGCAAATCTGGATGCTAACATAATACTGAGCATTTTTGTCTATTTTTCCACTTTCCCACAAACTTCACCTCTCATATTCTGCGTTCATTATAAAGATCAATTGTTCAAACTTGTTATTACCCTTTACTGATATGACGCTTAGCTCACATGCCAAAAAAATTTCAATAAGTTACAGCTATATTCATGTACCTGTACACATGATTAAACTCAAATAACATCACATTTCTATATTATGCTCATAATGATCAATGATGGATATTTACCCCAATTGCCAAATAAAACTTGACAACATAATATATAAAAAAAAATTTAACCCACCTGATTTCTGTTGTTTATTACTTTCTCTTAATCTCATTAATCCCATTTTTTCACCTCTTTCTATCTTTTCTTTGACCTCTGCTGCCTTTTTTTCTTGGTTTTGTTTTGTTGGATACTTTCGTTTTCTCTCTTCTCTCCATTTTTGAATCTCTTCAGGGTTATTTAACTTTGCAATTTTTTCGTACAATCCTGTTGAATGTTGCATTTGAATATGTTTTGTGATAATTTTGGGGTGAGCAACAAATTGACACCCATCAATGTTGCATTTCTGAAATATAGTAATATTGTTTATATAAATTTGAGAATAAGATTAACTTTTTGTTAAGGGGAACTGGAGGATCTCAATTCCAATGTATGTCCTTTCTTTTTGTATATATGTTACTCAATATCTTCATCAATAGTGGTGTTATTAAATATGATACTTCATTAATGTATTATTTAGACAACATTAAGTTTGTGCTATTTCTGAGGCCAATCAACGGAAACCAAAAATAGATAAAAACAAGTGGTAAAATTAAAAATTTTGTACAACCAACTTCAATATAAATTATTAAGGATAACTCAGAAATTACTGATCAGACCTTGATCAAATTTATATAGGACCACATGAGAAGCTTTCCACCAGCTTTTAAATAAAAAATGAATCATCAAAATTGGTTCACCGAGAAAAAAAGTTATGAGATAACACTTAAAAATACATGCAGTTTCGGGAAATTACGGCACATCTTCTCGTCAGGTATACCTCAAAACTTGAAAACGAGACTGTACAAACAGTGCTTGTTGCCAGTGATGACCTATGGAACTGAGACGTGGTCCTTCACTGCTGGCCGGATGAGGAAGCTCAAGGTCGCCTAGCAAGGCTATGCTTGGAGTTTCTCTGCGTGATAAATTTAGAAATGTGTATATCCACAATAGAACCAGAGTAACCGACATAGCCCAATGGATTAGTAAGCTGAAGTGGCAATGGGCCGGCCATATAGATCGAAGAACCGACAACTGATGGGGAAAAATGGTTCTCGAGTGGCAGCATCGTACCGACAGGCGAAGTGTAGGGTGTTCCCCCACTAGATGGAGTGTCGACCTGGTAAGATATGTAGAAAGTCGATGGATGCAGGTGGCTCAGGACCGTGCTTTGTGGCATTTGTTGGGGGAGGCCTATGTTCAGCAGAGGACTTGTGAAGGGCTGTAATGATGATGAATGATGTATTGAGTACCTCCTCTTTTCTGACATTGGTTGAAAATTAGCTTTTAACAAAAAGTAAAAGCAGATTTCAAAGAACTAAAAAGAACATAAAATAATTTCAAATTCTGATGTTATTACTTCTATACAGTATGTCTTAGCATCAACTTCTGAATGTGTAATTATTTTTTATACTTTTTAGTTGTTTAAAACATACTTTAACTTGTAATAAAGTTATTTTTTGTTAATATAATATCTAAACTGGCCTAAAATTAATCTATGGATCTAGTTTTTGATAAATAAACAAATAGTTCACTTGGGTCTTCCAATAAGTATGGCATATGTAGATAAGGTCCAACTAGGCCTTAGTTGGATGTATGACACATATTGCCAGAGACTGTGTGGGGAGTTGCAAATAATTATACAAAATAGCGAAATATAATATATATAATATATTATTATCTAATGCTTTTTTCATGAAGAATTTTTATTATATAAAAAACTATGCTTTATGATTATTTACTTTAAAGATATTATGTGTTATTTAATGCATTGAAATACTGGTGCTAAAGTCATCAGTTCTATTATGGGCATAGTATTTTTATTAAGATTACAGTCAAACTTCGATAACTCGAATTTCAAGGGAAATACAAAAAATTTCAAGTTAGTGAGTTTTTGACTTAACATGAATTTTGAGATTTTTCCCCAAATCTAAACACACATAAGGTACACCAGATATATTACTTCAAAAGTTTAATGATTGTATTCATTCATTGCAAGTGTAATAGAACCTGAGCAACACATTCTTTTTGGATTTTATTGCTATGAGTTCAAGGAATTCTAAGTAAGACGTAATTATATTTTACTAACTTCGACAAATAATTAGAGATAATACATATTACACAGAATATACCACATATTACATCTCACAGAATACTAGTGTAAAATAGCAGCTTAATGCTGCTGTATTTTGAATGGTGAGAGTTGAGAACCGGAGACCTTTTTTACTGGAAAAGAGGCATTTCATCTTATTCCTCACAGCTGACAACACATCTGCATTTTGAATCAAAAACAAGGATAGATTTAGATGTCTATGGGTCACAGCAACCACATACCATCTGGTGGACTGTGTGCTCGCTTGTTACACTTATAAAAAAAATATTTAGGAGTTCAGCAGAAGGGAATGGCAAGTTTTTTTTTCATGTTACTGAGGGTTACAACTTATCACTTTTGAGTTATCGAGAGTCAACTGTATTTCATTTAGAAATATTGACAGTGAATTGGCAGATATCTTTTACAACTATGAATACACCTTTTAGTATCATTATTCATTGAGGGTATATTTGCCATAGTTGTTACACTTCACAGGCAGTCTGAAAACATTATGAATGAAGTTGACGAGTATGTTTATCTAGGGCAAAATGTCCAACTATAATCAGAGTTCAATTGATAAATGTGGCATGGGCCATATTCTCATCAAGTGTTCTTTAAAACTTAAAAATGAGAGTGCACAATCAGTGCATGTTACTAGTGATGAAATATGGATCTGTGACATGTTTATACACTGCTGGTCATTTGAGGAAGCTTAAGGTCACCTACCCACATATGAAGACAGCTATGCTCTGACTTTCTGAAAGGAAACTGATTGTTTTGAAACAGTTCTTGTGCAAAAATTCTATTGAGTGAGCTGCATAAATCCAGCTGTATTGCTCCATCTCACTCTAATATTACATTTGCATCTTTAAGAAAAAAGTTAAGTTTAACCCATGCATTGTAACCAGGAGGGTTTATCTTTGATAGTCCATTGAGGAAATAAGCATGCACATCAGCACAGACAAACAATTTGTTAATGATTTTGTCTGATTTTTGTTACATCCAGGATTAAAGGAAATATCAATATAAGTACAACCAATTCTTTTATGCCAACAGTAAAATAACAAGAGCGGCAATTGGGAGCTGCATTTAAGTAAAAGTAGTAATACATTTATTTCCATGTTCAGCTGTGGACTTGTAGTGCCATATTATTGACGATAATGATAATGTTTGAAAAATTGTTAGATTTAGAGTGACAATACTACACTAACAGAAAAGTAGTAATTGAAAATGGTGATTATTATGGGATTAGAAACGAATCCTGGCTTACCTCATGCTGTAATTTGTGGTTATTTAATAGTAGCAATGTTTGGAAACCTTTATCACAAGTTTCACACCAAAACTGGTAATTAATTTGTGCGTTTGAAGACACTGGAGGCCGAAAGCGATTAACAACAGCATTCCGTCGTAAAAATTGTCCTCGTGGATTAAAATGCTGAGGCCAGTGTCCAGTCCGTTGGTTTTGATATATCTCAGGTCTGAACATTTTGATCTTGATAATAAATCTATTAAAAATACAAACAGGAATTTTCGTATAAACGTTCAATAGTCGTATTCAATAATATACATACTTAATATTAACATTTATTGATCTTTCACTGGTATTTGGCTATTTGGTATAAAAAAATATAATCCGTAAACACCAGATGGATTTTTTTTGGAGTTTATGGCCTGGTATCTAGACCTTTAGGCCAAGACTTGAGTATTTTTATTCGGTTTATTATAATTTCCCCAAGCCTTGTCTTCATGTATTATTATCCTTCATAGTTCACTGCTTCACAATATGTTGATGCGTCACATTGTGCAGCCCTTGGGAGATTTTGACGGCAACTTGAGCCAGCAGGTAGCTGACAGTTGGTGATGGTATCTAAAGGCGCCTATGCAAACAGCTTATCTTGAGAATCCGTCACCATCAAAGCACTTGTTTCACCGTTTCCACTAATAGTTCACATGCGTAGACAGTTAATACATAAAATCGCACCACTTTTACATATCAAAATACACTTCAAACTATTATTTAAACTATAATACAGGAGCAGCAAACCGCCGCCGATCAAGTTCCCGCCAAAACTCCAACACCAGATGGAAGTTACCGTCAGTGTTTCCAACCTTATACGAAGTAATGTCTGTACTGGGTTCTTAAAAATCCGTATAAATTCCGTATGTCTTTATTATTAGTAAGAATATTGTATAAAAATAGCAGTTGCAAAAAAACATACAAGGAAATACTTATTATCTAACGACAATTACAATAATCTAAAATAATCGCGAACCGCCCGTATATTGATTGACAATGAACATGTCAATGAACATGTGATAAGAATTTACTATTACTGACTATTTAAAATCATACATTTCTTATGCTATTTTGTTTTTATAATTGATGAATTTACTTCGAAATCAAAACAGGCTGTGCTGCCTAACAAATATTTAGTATACAGCAGTCCCTCTATTGTCTCAGTAGACAATTGATTTCGTTATTTTGTTTTTATGATATTGATAGCTGAGAATGTGATATGAAATCCGTATGTGAATGTTATCCGTATGCGAGGTTGAAAATCCGTATAAATACGGATAAATCCGTACAGTTGGCAACACTGGTTAGCGTAGGCGCCAGGGCTGCCAATGCCAATGTATGTAATTCCTAAAAAATTCAAATAAAATTCCCCAAATTTGGGGACAAAAATCTGCTGATTACACACAAATTCCCCTCAATATTATTTTAAACAATGAAACAAGTTTCAACTATTTAAATAATATTAATTTTTTTAACCTTAGTTCCATTGAACTTTTTCCATACGTTTGATGCAAGCATCTTGCTCGAAGGATTAAACTTGACACTGCCGCCCAATTTATTTATCCTCTCTCTTGTTGCCATTAAAGATATGATGCGTTTGAAAATGGCAGTATGAGCAAAAAGACAACAACAATAGCAATAGTAATCCCGTAGCATTTTTAAGGCGGAACATTTTACCCCAGTAACTTTCGGCATCGATGTTATCTCCATGACTTTCAAGCCCATGTTGATCAAAATATAACAAAGCGCGAGTTCGCCACTCGTTATCTAATTTTTGTGCGGTCAAAAATTTATAAAGCACTGGAAATCTTTCCAGCACAGGCACCAGTGATTTAATTAGAAAATGTTGAGCTTCTGATGGATTTACACCGGATATAATAGAAAATAAAGAATGCCCGTAATCAAATCGCTTGGTAATGTCTGACGTCAGTTCGATATAAAATTCTTGGCAGGTTCTATAGAAATCTGCAATAGCAGTACGAGGTACATTTTCATCATTTTTTATTCTTTCTTTCCATACTTTCTTCAGCAGTGTTTTTATTTCGATGCATTTAATGTAAACAGTCATACAGTCCCGTAGCAGTTCCTGATGATAATTCCACCATATCCAGAAACAAATGCTCTACTTTATTCTCATCATAGACAACAGCAGTAAAACAGCATTGTTGTAAAGAGCTCTGAATCGTCGTTTTTTATTAATGAAAATAATTAATTTCATAATTAATGAAAAGAAGATTTTTATAAACAGTATTATTAGTAATAGAGTAACAGGAATAAACAGTAATATTAGTAATAAAGTAGTTTATTAGTAATAAACTGTAGAAATAAATCTATAAACCCTAAAAACATTATAAGATACACGAAACATTATTTGATTGGCGAAAGAATAAAGATGCCGAAATTTTAATTTGAAAAAAAAAATCCATAAGTACCTAAAGAAAATTTTAAAATATTTGTAATTCTTGAAAAAGTATGTCGACGAAGATGTTAAAATCCCTGCATTTACTCCGCATAATGCCAGTCCCCAATAATTCCCCAATCAACTAGAAATTCCCCGCAGTTTGGGGAATTCCCCACAAATCGGCAACACTGCGTAGAACATTCTTTTTTTGTTTATGGCAACCTTACAATTGCTGCCAACCTCCAGTCAATAAATAATACTTGTAAGAAACGGCGAGAAATAAAAATGAAAACTATGATTCTGATTGAAAATCGAATAAAGTTGAGAACTAATGATATATGAAATGACTTGTACTGAAGTTTATTCAATAAATGAAGAATATTATCATCATCATCATTACAGCCTTTCATAAGTCCTCCCCTCCCCCAAGGAATGCCACAAAGCACGGTCCTGAGCCACCTGCATCCATCGACTTCTTGCATGTCTTACCAGGTCGTCACTCCGTCTCGTGGGGGGTCGCCCTACACTTCGCCTACTGGTAAGAGGCTGCCACTCAAGAACCTTTTTTTCCCATCGGTTGTCGCTTCTTCGAGCTATATTGCTGGCCCACTGCCACTTCAGGCTGCACTTGCTGACTTTAGGCTATGTCGGTTACTCTGGTTCTACTGCGGATATACTCATTTCTAAGTTTATCACGCTGAGAAACCCCGAGCATAGCCCTCTCCATAGCTCGCTGAGCGACCTTGAGCTTCCTCATACGGCCAGCACTGAAGGACCACGTCTCAGATCCGTAAGTCATCACTGGCAACACGCACTGGTTGTACAATTTCGTTTTAAGGTTTTGAGGTATGTCTGAGGTGAACATGTGTCGTAGATTCCTGAACGCTGCCCAGCCGAGTTGAATTCGTCGATTGACCTCTCGGTCGAAGTTGGACTTACCTAGTCGGACTATTTGTCCCAGGTAAACATACTCGTCAACAACTTCGAGCTTAGTGCTCCCAACAACTACCGGTATAGGTGTGACATGGACATTAAACATGATCTTTGTTTTGTCCATGTTCATCCATCAAGACCTATTTGTTGGGAGACACTATTGAGGACATTAAGCATAGTGCTTAGGTCCTCCAGCGATTCTGCCATAAGGACTATATCGTCGGCAAATCGAAGGTGAGTGATGTACTCGCCATTGATGTTAATACCGTATCCTTTCCAGTCCAGAAGCTTAAAAACGTCTTCCAATGCAGCGGTGAAGAGTTTCGGGGATATAACATTACCCTGTCTTACACCTCTCTGCAATTGGATAGGTTTCGTACTCTGGTTCTGTACTCGGATAGCCATCGTAGCTCTACTGTACAAACACTTCAGCATTTCGATATACCGACAGTCAACTTGGCACCGCTGACGGGACTGCAGCACCGCCCAAATTTCGACGGAATCAAAGGCTTTCTCATAGTCCACATACGCCAGACATAGTGGCAAATTGTACTCTTCGGACTTCTGTACAATTTGCCGAAGGGTATGTGTGTGGTCTATGGTGCTAAAACCTTTTCGGAAACCGGCTTGTTCGGGAGGCTGGAAGTCGTCAAGTCTGCATGCGAGACGATTCGTAATGACTCTCGAAAACAGGACGTAGATGCGGCTCAGAAGGGAAATCGGTATGTAGTTCTTCAAGAGAGCGTTGTCACCTTTCTTGAAGAACAAGACCACCATACTTCTGCTCCACGCCTCCGGTGTAACGCCACCATGGAAGTCGGAATTAAAGAGCCTCTGAAGGACTTCAAGTACCGTTCTTCCACCCGCTTTCAAAAGCTCCGCTGTAATTCGATCCCCTGGGGCCATGTGATCTTTGTTTTGTCCATGTTCATCCTAAGACCTATTTGTTGGGAGACACTATTGAGGTCATTAAGCATGGTGCTTAGGTCCTCCAGCGATTCTGTCATAAGGACTATATCGTCGGCAAATCGAAAGTGAGAGTAGAACCAGAGTAACCGAAATAGCCCAACGGTTTAGTAAGCTGAAATGGCAGTGGGCCGGCCATATAGCTCGAAGAACCGACAACCGATAGGGAAGAAAGGTTCTCGAGTGGCAGTCCCGTACCGGTAGATGAAGTGTAGGGCGACCCCCCCCCCCCCTAGATGGAGTGACGACCTGGTAAGACATGCAGGAAGTCGATGGATGCAGGTGGCTCAGGACCGTACTTTATGGCATTCCTTGGGGGAGGCCTATGTTCAGCAATGGACTTATGAAGGGCTGTAATGATGAGGATGATGATGATGATGCGCTTACGATTGAATTGTCTCCGGTGTAGTTCCGGGAATACCGGGATGCATAACTCTTCCCCCCTCAGATTCGAAATTACCGGGTGAAGTTTTCCGAGTCCGATAATTTCGATACAAATATCTTTTACAAAGGGTTACAATTATTATAACTAAAATTACATATAAAATTAATGTCCCGATACTTATGTCCTTCACATTTATGACACTTTCACTTTGCTCACTTTTTACACTATCACTGGTTAATATGTGGCTTAACTGCTGTAGATTGGTCAGGTCCTCGCTTAGAGTATTAAACTAACAGGAGACGACATTGGAGAGCGTTCCCCGCTGTCAAAAGTACGAGAGCGCGGATCATTCCCGTTATATACAACTTTTTTGATTTCAATTATTAATATAAGCATTAAATCACGAAAATTCTGATTAATATAGCTGAGCAGGTAGTGTTGCCAACTTAAAGTATTAATACTATAGTAAGGACTTTTGCACTACTAGGACATAATTAAATTTTGCTTAATTGTAGACAAATGTCGTTTCTCTTTGTTCTAATTACACAAGACAAAATCGTGTTATTAAATAGTCTTAAATGCATCAATATTATTGTGATGTATTTGCAAAACTATATTATTTCAAACAACATTAATAATTTTTAATTGTTTTTAACTAAATGAAAACATCAATTTAAATTGTTTTATGGTATACATTATACATTTAAAACATTTTAAATAGATATTTTCATTTCATTATGTTACGTTATGAAACGAAAAGAAGGGGAATTTCGAGTATATAAAATGGTATCATCAAGACTATAATAGTGATGTTCACTGTAACCTTTAGTGTCGATGTTTTTATTTGACTATAAGTAATACTTTGATATATAATACCAAGGTGTTATTTAAAATTCTTTTTTGTACAATGTTTAAAAAAGATCTTTGGTTTTACAGTTTTCCAAAAGATCCTTACAGGCGCCAAGTTTGGACAAAAGCATGTGGCAATCATATAACCTGGGTACCTAAACGAACAAGCACTATTTGTTCCGAGCATTTTGACCAATTGGTTTTCGTAATCCAATCAAATAATAAAAGGAAACTAAATGAAACTGCTGTACCGACTTTGAAATTATTGGAAGTACGAGTATGTTTATTATTTTGCTACAGATTTATTTTACATTATGAAAGATAAAATTCAAAACATGTAACAAATCGAAATGGAAGGTTTAGTGAAGTTTATTGTCTTAGATGGTGTCAACCAAATTGTTGTTTTCAGATGAGACACGAATTATTAGCACTTAAATAAATAAATAAGGACAAACAAATAATGTCAGTGTCATATTTATAATCTATTATTATTAAACATATACAGAGTACTACACTTTTGTACTGTAGAACACAAAACATTACCGCTTTTTACGAAGACATTAATTATTTTTCAATCCTAAATAAAATGACGAAAAAAAGTATGTTTGGTTAAGCGTAAACTTCGACCAAGAGATAGCAAATGTTAATTTTTTTTAATTGCTCCATTCCGTTGCTGCGTAAAGGAAGGACAAAAACAAATAAACAAAAAATCACACTTTCACATTTATAATATTATATTAGTATGGATTGTCAAGAATGATATATAAACTTTTTAAACCGGTTTACAATCGGATTTTTGAGGGTAGAACTATACACTCCCGCTCTCTTTCTCGCTCTAGTAAATAACGTTTCTGAGTGAACAAAAAGGATAGAAGCACAGGAAAGTGCGATTCCGTGCTGCCAGATGTAGTTAAAACCTAAGCCTTAAAACGGTTTAACTCTATAGGTTGGGTAAAATCTGTAAAATTAGACCGTTTAAAACCCCTATACAGATAACCTTTCCGGTTGATCATGACATTAAAAAATGGTAAAAACATTTCATAGACTAGGCATATTATATATTTTTAAGCCTACAGGAACATTATTTCGATAATGATTACGTTCCACATAACATTGAACTGGCAAACTTGGTGATGGAAAAATATGCAAGCACCAGAATTAGTTACCTCGCAAAAAAAGAGTGATCCCAAAAAGTGTATTCGTCACATATACCAAACTTATTCACTTTAAAAACCAGTTAAAATATAATATAATACTTTTTCGATTTGTTTTAATTTTCGTAATTTTGTATTATTATACTGTACCTTATGTATTTTTTTTAATTTACTTTGAATGTAATATTAATCATTAAACATTTTGTTCATTTTTATTTTATTTAATTTGCTAATGTAACTTGCATAAAATTTCATCGACATATCCATATCGACAAGGCCCTCGCACTAGTTGTTTATGGCTTATGCACTGTAACGATGAGACATTTATAAGAGATTTTCAAGGTTGTGTGCGTTTTGCTTAATCGTGTGCTCATATTATGCTGTGTGCGTGCGTAACGACGTGGCTCAATCATGAAGCTAATACAAAGGGGAGACGGCATAATCAACTGTGCACTGTGATTCTAAGTAGGTCCTGACGTCATCATAGTGGGCGTGGCTTTAGTTAGTATACTGTCAGCGTTCGTCCTGTGCGCTTGTGTTGAAAAAATCGCAAATCGGTGTATTTTAGTAGTATTAAGAAGAAAAGGATGAAGTGTTGTGTTTTATTGTGTAAAAACTACTCAGATAGACGCTCTGATGTTATGGATGGCATCACATTTTATTTGTAAATAATTTTACACCTAATTTATTGAATTAGTTCTAGAAAAATCTCTTTGCGTCGGCTTTCAAATATAATTAAACATATTCGACACTAGATGGCGACACTTTGTGTCACGTGAACTAAAAATAGAAAGGTCCGTAGAGCTCAGTATTGGTAAAATAATCATACGAAGGTGCTGAAATTTGTTTTGTATTCAGATATAAAGAAATTTTAATCGCAAAATATTATTTTTATACTTTATAACATTTTGTGGACATGCCGCCATCTACCGTCAAGGTAGCTAAGTTTCATTGCAACATCGATATGGAAAGATTCGAGTAGTTTTACTATTTATCGGTAGATGTAGATAATGTAAAGTGGGCGGGGCTTTGCATCCCCTCACCCCGCAAATTGTCACGCGTTGTTACATAGTGAAATTTAATTACAACGTCTCCTCTTTGTATTTGCTTCATGGGCTCAATGTTTACGATTTGCTTAGTGTGCGTTACCTCGCCTCCCGCTAGAAGTGACAGACTTTTTTGTTCGGAACTTTATGCGCATGGCGTCTCCTGTTAGTTGAATACTCTAAGGGTCCTCGTCATCCAGGTTTACTGCTGCTGGATTTGAAGATGTCTTCATTAACAGATGTGATGTTTCCGGAAGATTTATTATTGGTAAGGGAGTTAACGGGTATCCCTCAAAATTTTCATGATGCCTTCTCAGACTGAATCCCTTAATTTTAGCTTCGCAGTTATCGTTGGCTGAGATTATGTATTTCATTTCCACATTTTTGGTAAGTAATACTGTAATTTTTGAATAGAACATCCATCGATCGGTTTCTATTTTCATTATCTTTACATCATCAAACTCTACCAATAGGGGCCGGCATTGGGTGGTGTTAGCTGCAAAACTCATTACGCTGGTAACACAATTATCTTTAATGAACATGGATGAATAATCCTCTTCACACAGGAACAGTGAGTCATCAATTTCTTTACATGGGTGAAGAAGTGACAGTGCTTTCAACCCTTTCATCAGAAGGTAGGGGTATTTGGGTACAATAAGGGATGTTTGGTTCATGGAATTAGTGGTAGGTAAAGGAAGAATTTAGTAATATACGTATGTATTCGAATCAACTAGGGGTATATCTAGAATAAAGGTTATTTGATTTTCCTTTGCATATACTTTTAAATCTATACTTTGCTCTATTTTTAAAATGTTTTCTACTTTTACAGGAAATACAAGATTATTACTTCGTTCAATAATTTTTAACAATGATAAGAGTTCATCGGTGTCAATAATAGACTGATGTAATGTTCCTAGTTTACTAAAAGCTACCGCTGTTTCAATTTCATCCAGTTTGATATACGAGTATATAGTTTGAAAGTTATGTAGAAACAGGTTATATACGTTAGATATTTTAAGTTCAGTTTGAGAGTAGTTTGTTATATTAATTTGTTTTCTCATTTCCCAAAGAGTTTTATCCAGCTGTATGAAATTGAATTTTGTACTATTTGTAACATTAATAAAGGTTTTCATCATTTCGGCGACCACTGTCATTTTTCTATTCAGCTGACCTTGATTTACTTTTACATCATTTACTCGTATTAAAGCATCGTACCTTATGGCATCATCATTGTCCAAATTACCTGTCACAATTTTAATAAGAGACACGAGAGGATTTAGAATACCGCGTTTAGCCCTTTTCGATGGTAATATTTGCTTTAATTTTTCAATTGTTATATTTTGAATATAATCTGTTTGAGTTTTTAAATTATTTATTTCAGAGTTAATTATTTTTTTACCAAAATAAAGTGTCACATGTGTAGTTAGGTTATCGTATCGATTCTTATTAAATTCTAGATCCTCACGTATTAAGCTTAAGTCTAATATCTTAACTAAGGACCACTTCTCGTTACTAATGAGAGCTTGTCCCTCCTTTATTGGTAGTATGCCGGAATTTCGGACAATCGGTTAAAGTAGAAGGGCCTGAGTCCTGAAGACTTGCAGCAGGAACAGAATGAACCTGTGGAGGACGTTTTATATCCTTAGTTGGGGCCCTTGTATTTTGACCGTGATACTTAATTGGTACTATATTTCTAACTATATTTCCTATGACCTCTGCTTTTTCATAACGCGCTTTATCTTTACTTCTCCTAACATTTGTGCCCTTATTTTGTAATCTTTGAATTTCTGCGATTAAGTTGTCTATCTGTCTTTGTAGTTGTTCATCCTTATCCACGTTAACCTTCATTGATTTTTGGTCTTCTCCCAGAGCGTTTACCTTAACACGGGATAAGGCGTCGGCAACGAAATTTTGTTTCATATACTTGGTCACATGTAGCGGCTTAGAGAACGTCATGGTAACCCTATCGGCGGACGCATTTTGTATCAACATGTATGTAAATGAATTAACGCATTTTACTATAGCGCTTGGCATCCTAACACCTTGACCAAAATCGACATAATCTATTATCGCATTTCCATTTTGCATATCCGTTGGAGCCTTGACTCGCGTTTCCGTTCTTGGTTCCAATGTTCGTATGGGGGGTTATATATAATAGGTATATTTGTGTCACGTGTGTGCAATACTTGGTTTTTCATATCTATTGAAGCGTCAAGTTGTTTTAAAAGATCCGAACCTATCAAACCGTCGTATCTATTATCGACGTCGTAAATGTAGAATTTATGTTTTTGTAAACTATTAAATGTTTTAAAGAGCGGGATATATATAGCTTCGTTATGTTGGCTACGTGCATGCGTACTTATAACTTCGAAGGGTTCATATAATTTGAAAGCGGAAAAATATTGTTCTGCCTTAGCCGGACTTATAAAAGATTTCGTGCTTCCGGTGTCTATCATAAAACGAGCTTTAATTTCCGGTATTTCGATGTGCGGGAGTTTTAAAATTGTATCACAATTTATTTCGGAATCGGAGGCTTCTATATGAAAATTTTCAGAATCATTCGAAATTATATGAGGGTTGTAGCTTACTTCTATTTCACTATATGGTTTTACTTCGAATTGGGATAGAAGTGCCCCATTATATGTGTAATTATTTTCGTCACAGTAATTTATATCATGGTTAAAATGTTTCACGGGTATCTCGGGTTCGTTACTATAGAATATCTCGTTATCTTGGGGAACCCTAGAGTCATCTAGCATATTTTGTCTTAGCGGAGGTGCGGTACGCATAGAGACATCGGTATTTTCATTTAAATTTTATTTCTCGAAATTCTGATTGGGTATACCAAATTTAAAATTATTTTGAGGTTTATTTGTAAAAGCTAGTGGGGCTCGCGCGTGATTATTCATGGGTGGTTTAAAGCCTTGGTATTGTTGAGGTATGCCAAATTTAAATTTAGATTGGTGGTTTGGAATACCAAACTTAAAGTTCTGTGGTTCCGTATTATTATTAAATCTTGGGCCATTATTAAAATTATTTTGAGTAACAAATCTTTGACCTTGTTGCTGATGTGGGATACCAAATTTAAATTTATTCTGTGGTCCAAATTGTGGATTTGCAAATTTAAAATACGATTGATTATTATTAGGTAAAATATTAACACTTTGTTGGGGTTTGAAATTTTGGGATGCTGTATTCTGTTTCGTTTTATTTTTAGCATTATATTGGTTCATGAAGTTTATTTCCACGGTTACGACACTTAAAGCGGATTCTAAACTAGTACACTGTCTAAGACGCACGATACGAATTAAATCCTCAGGTAAATTATAAAGGAATACATTTAGTGACATATTACTATACACTATCATTTTAGCTGCTTTTATTCCTTCATCTTGTATTAGATTGACTTTTGCGAATAAGTTACTAGGCATATGTTGTATCCTATGACAAAAATCGATAAATGATTCGCCAGACTTAATTTTCATTTGTTCTAACTCAATAGCTATGCAATCTTCTGAACGTGGATCACCAAAATGTTGAATTAAAATATCTTTAAGAGAGTTCCAACAATTAATATCATCACGCTCACTTAACAAATGTGCTGCTCTACCTGTTAATCGGCTGCTTATCGCATGGAATACATATAAAGTTTGTGTGGCATTATTAGGGTCTGCGAAAGACCTGTATATGTATTGAGCTTTCTTAATAAATAAATTTAACAATCATTCCTCTCCTTCAAACTTAGGTATAAGGCAAAGTAAATCCTTAAGTATTAAACATGATTGTTCCATTTTATTAAATAATAATATAACAATTTATATAATTATTAATTTTATTTCTTTAATATATCCTTTTAATATTTTAATTATGTAATTTTTATTTTTTATAACACAATTTTATAAATTTTATTTATTTAAAATTATTTTCAATATTTAATTATTAAACTTAATGATATAGAACAAATTGCCTATGCTTGTGCAATTTATTTTGTTCGATTTAGGAAAAATCAAATAACACTAAAATTCTAGCAAGCAAAAATAGATGGGAACAGAGATGGACGTGAAAAGGTTTACTCACAGTACACTCGAACTCATGCTTCCGCCTGGGCTAGGAAGTCCTCTTTCTTGATGTCCTGATTCGAATTCGACAAATTTATTTAGGTTCGTAGATTTCGCGCAAGTGCAAGACGGCACCGTAAACTGCTTCACGACGACTGATTTGGGAGTCTTCTTATATGAGCAAGCTTTACACGCGAAATCCTACCGGCTGCGCCAGTCAAGATTCGAAATTGACTCAGGACGTTTTTAAAAAGACTTTATTTTAAACTTATTACTATTAATGTGCGATATATTACTTATATACTACTTAATTAACCCGCGATGGATTCTAACTTAAAACTACATGTCCGATACATGTGAGAGCCTAACTATGACTATCCTAATTCTTATTCTAGATCTTTAAGTTAAAGAACAGTTATCAGTATTCACACGAACGACCACCCGTCCTCCAGACGCAATTCAGCAATCTACGCTCACGCTTACGCTTCAAATGTGATGGTCTCCGGGTGTTACGACCAGCAGCCGCTTATCCAACAGTAGAGTCTCCCGGGCCCATAGAGGAAGAACCTACAAGCAGATGTTGGTCGGGCCTCCTACAGGCCAAAGGTGGAAAGTTTCTAATTACAATAAACAATCAGGGGGGAGCGTTCTATTCTATTAAACCGAGCTTACTTACCTCTATCCAAGGCGACTGGTCCCTCAGGATTCGGCCAGGTCGCATGTGGTTGTATAGTGCTAGGAAAGTAAGGGTCAATGATGTGTATCTGGGTGTGGCTGGTAGTGTTATTGACCTTATTAGACCGTTACCCTCTGCAGCAGTTCGGACCTCAGCACCTCTCCAAACTACGGTATCCTTCCGAGGCGCCGACCACAGTCACTTCTTCGTTCGTCCGATGACACTCCATTAACTCTATCGTACGATTAACTACCTTACAGAAGCCACTAACGCTCGTTTGTTATAACGCTTAACACGCGTCACTACCGTTTCGCGTAGCAACAGTTATTTCTAGAATATCAAATACCGCACTAGTAGCTAATACAGTCGAATCCACTTATATACGGATTCAGCGTTAACCAAAATTAAGTCCCGGGAGACGCTCTCTGCAAGGAAGACGCGTTACGTTCCTAGACCGTATGTTTACTAGACCCGCGTAAAACTAGTCCGCGTTCCCTACAAAAATGGACAGCGTGCTATCTATAACAGCGCTGAATTTGGACAGACCTTTTTTCTAGCGCGTTCTCGACACACACCGCTCAACACGCTCGGCCGAACTTCATCCCGTATCGCGACGAGCCGAGTGCAATCTAGCGTCGATTCTTGACATTAGCGCTTTGGCGCGAACACCGGTGCAGTTCCGGGAATACCGGGATGCATAACTAGTAAGTTAATATTTAATAATAAAACTATACTAGAATTATTTTGTGCGTTCAGTTTGGGTCATAAATCATCGGAGTATTTCGCTCTCTCTCCCATTCACGGGCCTTAGGGGCGAGCATAGTGATGCGAATTATTGTTATCGATAAGCGTACCGATAGTGTATTTAGTTTTGTCATTATGTGGGTCAGTAATAAACATTAAAAAAATAGATAAAACAACGTATTTATTAAAATACATAAGAATAATAATGATCTAAAATAAATTATTAATTAGGTATATATGTATTAAAAAATTATAAGTACAAATGTTTGGAAAGTAACAAGTTATATTAAAAATAAATATAATAACTTATATCTAAAATAAAAATTTGTTGTTATCGATAATGGCAGTGCGCCCGAGCAACATGCTCACCGCCCTAGCCGGGCTGAGGCCGAACTATGATTTATGACCCCAACTGCAAGAACAAAATAATTTTACCTTAGTTGTATAGACAATCTTCTCCAAAATATCGTCACTGTGACTTTATATCGTAGGTACTTATTATGTTATTTTAAAATTTAGTAATCAAAAATTATTGTAAAACAATTTATTGGTATTACATAATGTACATATTATGCACGATGAACGAATTGTGCTCTCGCTTGCTCGCATATTTCGTTTCATATTCCCATTACCGCCAGCCCGAACACAAGATAGTGATTATCTGACTCTAGTTAGTTCGAGTTGAATGCGATTCGAGTTAAAGCCAATTAGTAAATCGAGTTGACTCACTGAGCATCTGAGCTTCTGAGCAAAAACCAAATCTTAACAATAACAATATTCGGGTAGAATCATAGATAAGAGTGTATATACAGAAAGGTAGAATCTATAGATGTGCCAACTCGGAAAAATTACAACTCGAGTTAACTCGAGTTGAAATTCACTTAACTCGAGTTAGCAGTACAAAACAGAGAAAATGATTTGTTACAAATTACTTTTTTTTAAATTTGTTATTCTATTTAGCTCTCGCGGGTTGGGATAACCATTATTACCACACTTATTATGTAGAATTGAAATAAAAAGTATATTTAGTATGTATTACATACTTATGTATATTTGATTTTAATCTTAGTCATAGTAAGTACTTGTATTTAACAACGAAAATAAGCTATGTAGCGGTCTCCACGAAACAACATTAGTCTAGTTTTAAGATATAGGTACATATACTTTTAATATTTTAACTACCATAGTTAAAATATTCTTAAATTAATGCAAGGTTTTTCAAAATTAACATATTTATTGTAAGTTAAGTGTTACAATTGGCGTTAATTTAAAATATGACGTATCTTACAACTGAACCACCCTTTTCGGGTATTACAATAATAGGTCTTATTAATAACTTACATAACTATATTTTTTGAAAAAAAAACAACCTTACCTCCACACAAGGATTTTCTCCTGTATCGTGAGGGCAGTTTACATACATAAATCTCACAAGAATAAACATCCACGACCCGGAAAAATTATTTGTTGGCCATACAAATACTTGTTCCGTGCGGGATTCGAAACCGCGGCCCTTAGCGCAGCAACTCACTGCTAAGCCACTGCGCCACGGAGCCGTCAATCATAAACTGTTCAAAATTATAAAATAAATTAAATTACATATCTAAGCTATTATAAAATTCTAAATAACAAATTGTGTTGGTTGTAGCTAAATACTCTTTAAAACACAAAGCGCGCACACAACGAACGAATCGCGCTCTTACTCTTTTGCTGGCTCACTTGATACGTTCATGTACAGCACGTTCATGTTCATTTAACGGTGGTAGAGCCATGCAGCAGTTTTTGCTGTTGCACGTATGGGCCGGCTCGAGCCGGGTTAGTACCACGACCTCACAGAATACCGGCGTGAAGTAGAAGCTCCGCTTCTGCGTTTCGTCTGGTGAGTGCAGGTGGCCGGAGGCCCAATCCCCCCCCCCCCATCAACATGGTAGCGGAATTACACAATAGACTACCCCAGGAGGGTACCAGTACCCCTGGAGAATCCCTCGCTGAGCATCCACGACCATGTTATTCCAATCCTGAGCGTGGGTGCTCAGGCTGCCCCGCGTATTCTGGGGGGGGCAAAATTCCGCTCAAAAACATAACTGCTCGGGGTAAACAGAGCAACAATACCAAGGCGACCCCTGCCACGCTATCCGTGAATTTCTGTAACATCAGGGGGCTTAACTCTAACCTAAACGCCGTCCACTACCATCTCGAGACGGCGAAGCCGGCCTTGCTCTTCCTGACCGAGACGCAGGTTTCCTCTCCGGCTGATATTTCGTATCTCTCCTACCCTGGGTACAAATTGGAGCACTCCTTTGTGCCTCGGGCTGGAGTTTGCGTGTATGTCAGAGAGGACATCTGTTCTCGACGCCTCGGCAGTCTTGAAGGTTCGGACCTGTCCATCCTTTGGCTACGCGTAGACAGCGACGACCATCCGCGCGTCTACGGGTGCCTCTATAGGTCCCATAGCGGTAATGCCGAAACAGACCGACTCATCGACCACGTCCAAATGGCTACAGATTCCTTGCTACAACAGGTCCCATCCGCAGAGATCGTGATCCTTGGCGATTTTAACGCCCACCATGCCGAATGGCTCGGTTCACGTTTAACCGATCATGCGGGGAGATCTGTTTATGACTTTGCCTTGGCATATGGTCTGACACAACTGGTTACTTCGCCTACGCGGATTCCAGATGTGGAGGATCATACACCTTCCCTGTTGGACCTTCTGCTGACCTCTCATCCGGACGGATATCAGGTTTCCGTCGATGCCCCTCTCGGCTCTTCGGACCACTGTTTGATCCGGAGTATGGTGCCACTCACGCTCCCTTCGCGGTTGCGTTCTGCAGGTTGCCGCCGTGTTTGGCATTACAGGTCGGCGGATTGGGACGGAATGCGGTCTTTCTTTGCATCCTACCCATGGGGGCGGGTTTGCTTCTCGCCGGATGATCCCAGCGCTGTTGCTGACTCTGTCACTGATGTGGTGCTACAGGGAATGGAACTATTTATTCCATCATCTGTGGTACCCATCGGAGGCAGATCTCAGCCTTGGTTTGGTCGCTCCTGTAAAACTGCATTACGCAGTAAGCAGGAGTGTTATCAAGCCTGGGCTGCGGCTTCGGCGACTCGGGATGTAAACACCAGCACACTTAAAAAGAAGTATAACTTCGCCTCCAGGTCCTTCAAAAGAGTTATTGCCAAGGCAAAGTCAGAGCACATAGGCAGAATTGGCGAGAAACTAGTTCGCCTTCCTTCGGGAACCCGTGCATTCTGGTCTCTCGCCAAGGCTGTCCAAGGGAATTTCTGTAAGCCATCACTACCATCTCTGCACAGGGAGGACGACTCACTGGCCCATGACGCAAAAGACAAAGCCGACCTTTTAGGCTCCCTTTTTGCGTCCAACTCGACTCTTGATGACGGGGGGAAAACACCGCCGACCATCCCGCGGTGTGAGTGCTCTATGCCGGATGTGCTGTTCTCACAGCGCTCGGTTCGCAAAGCACTTCTCTCCCTGGACATCCAGAAGTCGAGTGGGCCTGACGGAATCCCCCCAATTGTGCTGAGGACGTGTGCTCCGGAGTTGGCACCGGTCCTAACGCGTCTTTTTCGGTACTCCTACTCCCAAGGCGTAGTCCCGAATTCATGGAAGACAGCTTTTGTCCACCCGATCCCTAAAAAAGGCGACCGCTCAGACCCGTCCAACTATAGGCCTATCGCGATCACCTCCTTGTTCTCCAAAATAATGGAATCCATTATCAACTGCCAGCTCATCCGGTACCTTGAGGATCACCAGCTGATTAGTGACCGCCAATACGGTTTTCGTGGGGGTCGATCAGCTGGTGATCTTCTGGTCTACCTGACCCATAGATGGGCGGAGGCAGTAGAGTCCAAGGGGGAGGCGTTGGCCGTTAGTCTGGACATTGCGAAGGCCTTCGATCGGGTTTGGCACAAAGCGCTTCTCTCGAAGCTCCCTTCCTATGGGCTTCCCGAGAAATTGTGCAATTGGATCACCAGCTTCCTTGCAGATCGGAGCATCAAGGTTGTTGTAGACGGTGCATGTTCTGACTACAAGCCTATTAACGCTGGTGTTCCACAAGGCTGTGTGCTATCACCGACGCTGTTTCTTCTGCATATCAATGATATGTTGCTAACTGGTAACATTCATTGCTATGCGGATGACAGCACTGGTGATGCTCTATACACCGGCCGTGCTAATATTTCTCGGGAAAACGTCTCCGAGTACCGGAACAAACTTGTGTCTGAAGTCGAGTCTTTGCTGGACAAAGTCTCGAACTGGGGGCGACTAAATCTAGTCCAGTTTAATCCTCAGAAGACACAAGTTTGCGCGTTTACCGCTAAAAAGAACCCCTTTGTCGTATCTCCTCAGTTTCAAGGCACTCCCCTGGTTGCCTCAGCCAGTATCGGTATCCTCGGCGTCGACATATCGAGTGACGTGCAGTTTTGTGGTCATTTGGAAGAGAAGGCCAAATTGGCCTCTAAAAAGCTTGGCGTGCTCAGCAGAGCGGGACAGTATTTCATGCCGGCACACCGCCTGCAACTTTACAAGGCGCAGGTTCGGCCTCACATGGAATACTGTTCCCATCTCTGGGCAGGGGCTCCCCAGTGCCAGCTCCTTCCACTTGACCGCATCCAGCGCAGAGCGGCTCGAATCGTCGACGACCGAGTTCTTTCCGATCGGCTCGACTCATTGGCGCTGCGAAGAGATGTTGCATCTCTTTGCATTTTCTTTCGCATCTACCATGGGGAGTGCTCTGAGGAATTGTTCGGATTAATCCCAGCCGCCAAATTTCACGAACGCACATCGCGGCAGAACTCCCGATACCATCCACACCATCTGGATGATTGGCGGTCCACCACTGTGCGATTTAGAAGATGTTTTCTTCCTCGCACGACTTCCTTGTGGAATCGATTACCATCAGCGATTTTTCCGGACCGATACGACTTAGGGACCTTCAAGAAAAGAGCGTACACCTTTTTAAAAGGCCGGCAACGCATCTGCAATTCCCTCCCTGGTGTTGCAGTTGTTCATGGGCGGCGGTAGTCACTTACCATCAGGTGAGCCGCATGCTCGTTTGCCCCCTCTACTATAAAAAAAAAAAAAAAAAAAAAAGCAGCGCAAACTCGAGTTACGGAGATCCAACTCGAGTTAAGCGCAACTCGAGTTAACTCGAGTTAGTAAATAGTAACTCGAGTTGACCCGTCACTAGTAGAATCTACCTACCTACAAGTTAGTCTCAGCTTGCTACATATATATTTATCTATGGTTAGTCTGTGAATCTGTGATAACAACATACCCATTACCCACAAACTATATAGAAACGCCCATTACCCATCAACAAAGTAGGGATGGGCAAGGTAAAAAAATATATCGATATATATCGAATCGATATTTTTAAACAGTATCGATATATATCGCGTGATAAATATCGATATATCGATATATCGTCATCATTTGCATGATGTAAAAGTAAGGTCCAAAATTTTATTTACTGACGGTTGGACGACGAAAAAAACGATACAATTTTTTAAAATATATCGAAATTGATACAAATTCGATACTCTAAAATAAATATCGATATATCGTGATTTATATTAGACGACGAAAAAACGATACAATATTTTAAAATATATCGAAATTGATACGAATTCGATACTCTAAAATAAATATCGTTATATCGATATATCGCGATTTATAATATCGACAATATATATCGATATTTTTATTAAAAACTATCGATATTTCGATATTTTTTACCCAAGCCTACAACAAAGTACTAAAAGTCTAAAAACATAAATTTTTTATAATTATTTAAGGATAGAGGACTGTTTATTGTTGTAAAGTTATTGAAAGTTATTATTACGTATGTGTTTAATCTGGTTTAATCTGAAACGTATTTCTTTGATCAGTAGTGTTTAATCACTACGTTTTAGTTTTTAATTACTGCAGCTATAATGAATAATTCTGCAGCAAAGGTATTGCATGTGTTTATAGTCGTATATGTATTAAGAAGGTGTCGAGCTACATTTTATTTGGCGTAATTGTGAATCAAATTATATTTTCACTACCTACCCGTCTTCTTTTTGAAATCTTTATATTATGGCTTCTCTTGATAGAATTCTGCCAATATCAAGTCAGTTTTTACTACCTTTTTGTCGCGGCTTCGCCCGCGTGTGTTTATCAGAAAAAGACATTTCTAAAAATCACAGCCAATGTGCTATTCCAAATCATAAGATAACATAAATAGGTAATTACAGAATTACGCTCCAGATACATACATACCACGGGAACCGTGCATTTTTCCTGTACTAAAGGTAACCTATGTTATTAATTGTTGCTTAAGCGGGTTTCTATGGAAAAATGTGTTAAAGTATGTTAAGCTATATTTTTTTACATTAAATATCCCTGTTCGGTGGGTCTTATTTGGGCTTCAGCAATCAAGTTGTTCCTGTAGCTAACTCTACACAAAGATGGAAATAAGATAGAATGCTTCATAGTGTCCATAAGGGCATATGTAGAGTTGTATATATATTCAAAATAATATTTTTCATTATATAATATAAGCTCACAGTAAGAGCAGTATATTTAGTTATATGCTATTCACAAAATGTTAAAAAAATAATTTCAACAAGAAAGATATTTAAAACATGCAGCAAAAAAATGAAATTAAAACTATATGTATATTCACATCAATTTCAGGTTGGGGAAATTTTTACTGAAGCTGGTGCAGCTTTTAATAAGTTAGCAGAAATGACAATGTTATTGCATCCTCTTGCAGAATCATCTCCTAGGTATATACTTCCCATAAATTTTAAAATTATAAATATCCTATGTTTAAAAGGATGCAACAGTTAATTTACACTACCTACCTCTTTTATCACTGCACTCCTCTGAGGTAGCGTGGTAGATAATGCCTCAGGCATTAAGTGCGCCTATATATATTAGTGTATATAAAGTTAAATTAATTTAAAAATATATATATTGAAAAACTACCTCTGTCACTATCTGCACCCTATACACCTGTCCAAATTGTGTCAAGCAAGGTCGCTACTGGTTATAGTATTTTATATAGCTCTTCATGACTGTTTAGCCATCTCATATAATTTGCCAGATGTAGAATAACAAACCTAACAAAGGAAGCGGTATTGAAGGTGCAAGACTGCTTCTTTTTTTTTTTTTTTTATAGGATAAGGGTGACAAACGAGCACACAGTTCACCTGATGGTAAGTGGTTGCTGCGGCCCATAGACATGTACATCCATCCTCTATTACTAATCGAAGTGTAGATGCGTTGTCACCCGTGAGGACTAAGATGGAATGCCTCATTTCCAGTAAAAAGGGCCTCCGGCCACCTGCACTCACCAAGCGAAACGCTGAGGTAAACCTCTACTTCACGCTGGTTTTCTGTGAGGTCGTGGTACCACCCCGGTTCGAGCCGGCCCATCCGTGCGACAGCAGAAAGAAGTGCTTAAGAAAGAAAAAAGAAAACATTTATTTGTTCAGCACAGAGACCAGTATAAAAAGCAAAAATAATTAAATTACGCCTTAAATCTAATATACATAGCCTCCTATAAAGTAATCTATACAAATAAATAAAGTTGAAGTGTCTGTTTGTAATGTCAAAATAACAGCTTTTTACTAATTGCATATGAAAAATTATACAGTACTTATATCAAAAACACATTTTTTAACATTTTTGTCTGTCTGTTTCTTCCAGCTAATCTCCAAAACGGCTGGATTGATTTTGACGGGACTTTCACTGGTAGATAGCTCATGTTATAAGGAGTAAATTAGGATACTTATATTTTAGAAAAATATTTCAACTCAGTTAGCCCATAGTTAGGAATTTGACAGTGTTTCACCACCATATTGCGGAAAGCAGGTAAAGCCATTGGTCCTGTGCCTGATTTTCCTCCGGTCGTGTCGGATTACTACCCCATTAGACTATGACAAGGCCAATTAGGCATTTTAGTTGTGTTTGCAATCAGTCAAATGCTTAAATGTTGGAACCACCACAGCAATTGATAGTTGATAAAAAAAAGTACTGATTTTTTTAGTTGATCACGTTATGTTTAGTAGTATGAAAATTATAGCAAAGACATAGTTTTTTAGTATTATTTGTACTGTTTCTAGTTCACAAACCAAAACACCTGTGAAAAGAAAGGTTGCCGAGGAAAGATTAGCAAGTGTAAGCAATAATGCTGGACAGGTAAATATTTATATTCAGTCTTTCATAAGGCATTTCTCATATTGTATTAAAGAAAATAGGAGAGATAAAGGTTTTTATAGAAGATACACCCCAGTTTTGCATGGATGATTTCTGGATCTCAACAACCACCTATCATGTCCAGTTGTGAATCTAAACCATCCCGGGACCCACTCAAACCCACATTTTTTTTATCATAATTGGTTCAACCATTTAGAAGTGCAGTGACGAATTATTGTATATATATATACGAAGAATTATTTAAATAAAGATTTCAATTAGTTCGCTTTGAATATTTTTTTGTGGTATTAGAGTGACAAATGAATTTAAAGACAACCTGATGTGACTTCTGTAGCTCACGAATACCTTTAACCAACTTAAAAGATCACAGATAAGGTGTAATGCCTCAATCAGTATTTATACTGGCTCTCTCTTTCAAACTGCAACACGCCAATGGTTGCACTGCTTCTTGGCATTGGAAATAGGTAAGGTAAGGTATTAATCTAGACCAACACCATGGAGGAAATAAGAAATAGTAGCAAAAAAAAATTATCAATGTATCTTATTTTTTAAATACTAGCAAAAGTCATAATTTGATGTAGTATTTGTATTTTTTGTGAAGTAACAGGAAATGCTATTGATTTGCAGGTAACATTGAACATGCTTAATGCACAAGAATCAGAGATGGATGTAGAGGGATTAGGTAAAAATATTAAATTAGAATTTGAGTCTAGCACTGAAGAAGTAACAACATAAAAAAGAAATGCTTGTACAGTATAAACAAATATATATATATATGTTTTGTATTGAGAGTTTTAATTTCTTATTATTTTATAAGAAAACTTAGAATTTTTCGATTCCATTTAGATGGAAGAGACTCATACACTTTTGTAAATCCATAACTTGTAATAGTATTCTCTATAACTGTTTCAACACTACTCCTGATTTTAAGTGAATCATATAAAGGAAAGTAACTACCAGATTTCTTCAATCTTCTTTGAGCATTACGGTAACATTTCCAAGGTTGCGGTTCTATTATAATTGTTTTTGCATATTTGATAATGTATTTTAAGAAGTCCAGAAACTTTACATCACCATTATTTAGATGTATCCACATCGTTACAGAGAAGCAAAACACAATATCAAACTTAGTTTTATTGTGGGAATTAAGATATTTTTGCACTTTGTCTTGGTCTAGCATATTTATAATGTTTAATGTTATAAATGTAATGTTATTGATGTTTGTAAGCTCTTGAGCTCTTTGTATCAAAACTGGGTCAATGTCTATACCAAGGAAATTAATTTTAGACTTTGGATAAATATATTTTAGGTAGTCATATACTTCTTTAGTAAGTTCTCCTGTATTACATCCTATATCCAAACAAACAATATCTTCGCTACCAGTAAGTATCGGAAACATTGAAGTGTGAAGATTTTGTATTCTTTGATTTGCTTTGTGGAAGCTGTAATAATTAATAAAATTTCCAAATTTTGCGGCTCCAGGGTCTTGTCCACAGTATGACAGTTCTTCAGTTGCAATTGCCATTTTTTTTCACAATTTCAGTTCTTTTCTGTCTATCTATAATCTTCTTCTTTATAAATAAAAAGTACGTGTCACGTTGTTTGTCCGCGATGGACTCCTAAACTACTTAACTGATTTCAATGAAATTTTTGGTCAATGTGCAGTTTGGTCCAACTTAAAAGACAGGATAGCTTACATCTCAATTTATAGTCGCAATACAATATTATATTATTTAAAATTATTTGTCTATTATTTGACAGTCACAATTATCTGTTAGGTCCAAACGATTCGTCTCTATCTAATCTGTGAAACGATTCTGTCAGATGACGATATCTGTCTGTTGACTGGATTGAGTAAATATTTAATAGATGGCGCTATGTTAAAAATGCAAACGTTTAATATAAGCTACAATTTAGTAGTATAACCACCACGTGTTGCTGTAAGTATTCAACAAATAGAACCGATTTCAAAAAAATTTTGCAGACTGTGTGCAGTTTGGTCCAACTTGAGAGATAGGATAGTTTTTATCCCGATAAGTGACCCTCAATTTTTTTATTGCTAATTTCAGGAGTGTTTTTGGGAAAGAAAATGGTCGTTCGGAAGGGCAAAGAACGTCTCCCTGGTCACCTTGTTAGAAATAAAATGACATATTAAGCAAGCCCATTTCCTGTATAGAACAGTTACTGTCTGTCATAGATAATACACTATATATCTCGCGATCACAGAGAGGGCATATTCCACTAGAAATAATAGTTATACAAATATCTATAATATCGACACACACTTGTCAAAAACAGTTTTGTCTCTTTTTAACAAAGCAGTAGCTGCAATAGAAAAGAGAGACATCTACAGTTTGTAAAGTGCTTATTTTGGTAATACTTTCGTGTGACGTCATTAGCTCAGCTCATCCATGCGTGACTGCTCCGCCATGTTAAGCGCCAAGTTTTGAGGTAGATCTGCTGTCAAACTCAAAAAAAAAAGCAGTGAAATAGTGTCGTACACTCTGATCTATGGTGTCGATAGAAATTATTTTAATAAATTAATTTTGTTCAGAATTGAATATATAATAATAGTTTATAAATCCTGGATATCATATTTCATCTACCGTTTCATGATTATGCCAGATTTTCGAATTTTAAATGAACATAATTAATGTACATGTGAAAATAATTATATTTTTCATTTAAAATCTGAATAAAAAAAATTAAATATGGTATGCGGTAGAACCGAACATGCTTATATAACTTCCAATTTGTGATAAATTATGTGCAGAACGTTCCTATATACCAATTTATAATAAATAAGTATTGCTTTATTAGTGAAAGAATGAGGAGCGCGGTGGTAGATACAAGGGTTTACCGGGGCTCTAACGTAGGGACGGATCATTACTTGGTCTTATGCCGAATTAATGGTCTTTTCAGACATTGGAGGCATCGGACATCTGTGTCTACCACTGCGTTACAGCGTATAAGAACAGAGAGGTTACAAGATGAAGGTGTGAGAGAGAAGTTCAAATATAGATTGAGAGAAAATATAAGTGATATGGCTGAATTGTGTATGAATGATTTAGACTTGGAGACTGTGTGGTATAATGTCAAGAAAGGTTTAGTGGATGCAGCTACCGAAGTATGTGGTGTAAGTAAGAGAACGAATGAAAGGCAAATTAACACGTTATGGTGGGATGATGAGGTACGGATAGAAGTTGAAGCAAAGAAGAAAGCATGGCTAGATTTATTAGCAACTAAGGCTAGTAACTCTAGCAGTATGAATGATGATATTGAAAGAAAAAAGGCAGTCTTTAGACATCTAAATAAGAGAGTAAAAGAAGTAGTTGAAAGGAAAAAGCAAGAAAGAACGGATATGAATGATAGAAGAATATCGGATAACTTCCAGGCAAACATTAAACTGTTCTGGAAGCTCGTAAGAACTACCAGGGGACATTCAAAACAGCCTAGAATGAATGCTATACGAGACCAGAATGGCTGTATTCTGAATGACGAAGTTTTGAGTTTAAGGAGATGGAAGGAATACTTTGAAAGCGTGTTTATGAGTGATGAGACGTTTGAATTAAATGAAATAGAAATTCCGGAAGAAGAGGAAATAGATAGAGATATAAGTATAGATGAAATAATGAAAGCAATGAAAAGTATGAAAGCAGGTAAGGCAGCCGGTTATGATAGAGTATCTCTCGAAATGCTAAGGGCTGGAGAAGGAGTGGTGGCAGACCTGCTGTACACCTTGTTTAATTTATGTTGGGAACTTAAGCGGGTACCGGGAGACTGGTGCAAAGCCGTGATAGTCCCAATATATAAAGGAAAAGGATCACAGCAGGACTGTAAAAACTACCGCGGTATCAGTCTTCTTAGCATTGTGGGAAAACTGTATGCTAAGGTACTAATTGAAAGAGTTATGAAAGAAACTGATGGAAAAATTCGGGATGTGCAAGCGGGATTTAGAAAGGGAATGGGATGTACGGATCAGGTCTTTTCCATGCGCATGATCGCGGAGAAGTTTTTGGCCAAAAACCAAAAAGTTTTTTGTGCGTTCATAGACTTGGAGAAGGCTTATGATAGAGTGGACAGGGATGTGTTATGGCAAACACTGAACTCATTTGGGTTGAGCGCTGGCTTGATACAGGCATTGAAGTCTCTATATAGGGACTCTAGTGGTTGTGTCAGGATCAACGGGGCCTACTCGGACTGGTTTGGCATCCATAAAGGTGTCAGACAGGGCTGTGTGGCTTCCCCGTGGCTGTTCAACCTATTTATGGACAGTTGTTTGGAAAATTTGAAAGCAGAAGAATGCGGGTTAAGAATGGGTGAGTTAACCGTCAAATGCCTTTTGTACGCCGATGATCAAGTCATACTTGCGTCGTCGGCAGCCGAGTTGCAAATGATGGTTACATTAATGAACAGGACATTAAAAGAAAAGGGAATGAAAGTGAACGCAAGTAAGACGAAAGTTATGGTTTTTGAAAGAGAAGAAAGTAAAACGATATGTGAAATAAGAATAGAAGGGGAGTTGGTAGAGCAAGTAGATGAGTTCGTGTATTTGGGATGTGTGTTTAGCAGAGATGGTAGATATGATAAGGATATAGAACGACGAGTGAATGCAGGAAATAGATTGAATGGGGCTCTACACTCTATTGTGAAAAGTCAGAATGTGTCCAAAAAGGCACGTTTGGCAATTCACAATGCTGTGTTAGTGCCTACTTTAATGTATGGTAGTGAAAGTTGGGTGTGGCAGAAGAAGCACGAGAGTAGAATAAATGCTGTAGAAATGCGGTCATTACGTAGTATGCTAGGGCTGAATCTGAATGGCAGGGTGAGAAATAGTGTGATAAGAGAAATGTGTGGTTTGCAAGATGATGTTGTGACTAGGATTAAGAAAGGAATGCTTCGGTGGTTTGGTCATGTAGAAAGAATGAATGAGGAAAGAGTGACAAAGCAAATTTATGTTGCAGAGGTGAATGGCAGAGTCGGGAAGGGACGCCCTAGGCGAAAGTTTATCGACCAAATTGGCGATATATTGAAAATGGGCCAAATTAAGAGTACCTTTAACCGACGAGCGTGTATGCGTAGGTATATGGATGTGGAAGAAGCGAGAGAGGTGTGTCAGGATCGTGCCAAATGGAATTCCATAGTCTCTGCCTACCCCTCTGGGTGACAGGCGTGAGTGTTTATGTTTTATGTTATGTAAGTATTGCTTTTAAAAACAGTTTATTTCATTTTTACTCAACTTATAATTATTATTTTATATTAAAAATACTTTATAATGGGATTACAATATGGAATCCAGGATCTCCATACATTTGTTTACTGTACAATATGATTGTAAAGGTATTTGGTCTACAAGCAAAAATATTAATTTTCCCACTACTCTGTCAATATTCATTTTTATTGTAATAACTAACTAAATAACTACTAAATAACTTTTTAACTTTTTCACATTGATATAAAACAAAACGTGTGTGTGTACTTGTGTAAGCACGTAAGAAGTTATACTTCTTTAACGTAACAAAACATAAATAACTAAAATAAAACATGTTTTATACATTCATATATTTATTTGAATAACTACCTCGAATATAGTTATCAGTTCTCACGAAAACTTAACAATTGACAGACAATTACCAATTGAAGTTGTAAAAATTCACTCTCGTCATTTTTCTCAAACGTGCCAAAAGAAGTATAACTTCAAAACTTGAGTAAGCACTTAGCACACTCAGAACATTCTTTAAGACAAGTTGCAAGTTAGCTGCCTGCATACTTAACTCATTGTTTGACTGTGTACCTTACACAAAAAATCTGTAGCAGTGTGCATTGCGTAAGTGTACATATGCGGTGAAGCCTCATGAAGCAGCTCAAGCGACATTTAAGGGATAGCAATCCAAAACTAATTTAACAACCCAACAATTTCCATTGCACCACGTGATTGAAAAATTCGTTTGATCGACAACAAAAACCATGCAATGGATGTTGTTAAACTGTCAAATTGATATGGTTTGCCATTTTAGGTGTGTTACGCAATTAGGCTATGGATTTAATTTCTATAATTATATGAAATAAGGACTTACTCAGATTAAGAAAAATATCGATATCAGCTGCCCATATTGCTGAGTTACAACCCTATAAAAGGCGGCCATTTTATGCGCCAGATGTGTTTAGGTAGTCACGCTAATACTGTAGGTATGCCCATACAAAGTCTATGGTATGCCCAGTCCATATACTTCTACGTCAGTGCTCCCGATTATATTAGCTTATCTATGCTATATATGTTTTTTTATGGCAACCTTACAATCATAGATAAGCTAAAATAATTTACAATCATTACTGCCAACCAGTCAATAAATATTAAATAATACTTGTAATATGGAGTGTAGAGTACAAGGAGAACCATCTTATAAGGGGCGAAAGTTGAAAAAGTGTCCTACTATTTTATTGAAAATAGTGGTTCCAAAACCTACCACAATAGCGCTGGCGTCTGAAAAACTACGATATGAAGATAACTGTTATGAGCGGAGTGAAGTCAGCTAAATTCAAATATTTAAAAAATTTCATGACTAGAGTAGTTAGTAAAATGCCAGTATACAAAATCTCAACTATTTACGTAGTACAAAACCAAGCGGATTGGTCCGTCCCTGTTTATTTCTCCGTCTTATTCTAATTACTTTTGGCGCTTTTTTTTAATTTATTCATAAGTAACTATACAATTTTATGGTGTATTTCTTTGTAAAAGAATACGAAAGCTAAATGTCAATACAAGTAATAATACTCCGCAATAATATTCGAGTGTTGCCTAGTCTAAAAATGTTTTTACCATTTTTTAATGTCATGATCAACTGGAAATATTATCTGTATAGGGGTTTTCAACAGTCTAATTTTACAGATTTTACCCAATCAATAGAGTTAAACCGTTTTGAGGCTTAGGGTTGAACTACATCTGACAGCACGGAGACGCACTTTCCTGTGCTTCTATCCTTTTTGTTCAATCAGAACCGTTATTTACTAGAACTAGAAAGAGAGCGCGAGTGTATAGTTCTACCCTCAAAAATCCGATTGTAAACCGGTTTCAAAAGTTTATCTATCATTCTTGACAATCCATACTAATGTAATATTATAAATGTGAAAGCGAGGTTTTTTGTTTATTTGTTTTTGTCCTTCCTTCACGCAGCAACGCAACGGAGCAATTTAAAAAAAATTAAACATTTGGTATCTCTTGGCCGAAGTTTACGCTTAACCAAACTTACTTTTATTCATCATTTTACTTAGGATTGAAAAATAATTAATGTCTTCGTAAAAAGCGGCAATATTTTATGTTCTACAGTACAAAAGTGTAGTACTCTGTAAATATTTAATAATAATACATAATAATAATATGTTACGTACATAAATATCTACTGTGTTTTTTTTTATTTATTTTTAACTGTTACATTAATTATAGGCTTTATTACATATCTTCAATATTTTAGTGCGATGTTTGTACCTACATAAAACACACATAACCAACCATAATATCCTCATACACACACGCACACAAATGCACACGCCTCGCACACATATTTTATACTCGTAGAATCAATAGGTACGTCAATATGAATGAAATATAAAATGTCCAACATTTTTTGGGTAATCGATGCGCACTGTTATTATCGAAATTACGCACATTAATGCAGCCGTGGTACGTAAGGGTGCGTACAGATCAAGTAGCATGTTGTATAACAACGTTTTATACCGGTGCGTACACATTATATAACATAACATGTTATAGACATATTTCGGTAATGTGGAGGCTGAATGTTATAAAACGAGATATATATATATATATATATATATATATATATATATATATATATATATATATATATATATATATATATAACTCGAGATGCAACGGAGGCGTCGCGCGGGGCAACGACAAACTACAATTATAACATTGTTATATACAACACGTAACATAATTAACGCACTTTGAGAAAGTATTTTGTTCAGAATCGTTTACTGAATCGATTTCGATCATTTTTAATATAGGTAATTTTTTATCCCAAAAATAATTGAAACTACGTAATTTACAGTCACACTAAACCTGTACAGTCAAATCAAACTGAAATGGACCGTAAATCAAGGCAATAAGACTTTTAAAAGTGCAGTTTCATTTGTATTAATACAAATGCCGTCATTCAATACAAAATAAAGAAAATTGAACCTTATTTCAAGTGTGTTAAAGTCTTTACAAATACAGAGTTTGGAGTGCCTTATAAAGGTCGCGGCGGTCAGGCCATTGACCTCCCAGATCACCTGATTTGACGCCTTTTGACTGTTTTTTATGGGACGTATTAAATCATTATGGCGCGTCTCCACCAAAGTTTTCAACATTTGTCAACACGTGTTGCCGACAAATGTTTTTGTCAGGAGCGTCTCCATCAAAAATGTAGACAACATTTATGTTTCCGACATGTTGACAAATCAACAAATTTTGTTTCAAAATGTACCAAATCAAAGGAATACGCTTGTTGCCGACATTTGTTCTCTCGGTGGAGACGCTTCTTGCAACATTTTGAAACAAATGTCGCCAACTTTTGTAGATTTGTCAACATGTCGGAAACATAAATGTTATCAACATTTTTGGTGGAGACGCGCCTTTAGTTTATTTTACTGAGATAACAAGTGCCGAGAACGTAACCTCCACATTAGGATTTTCTCTTGTATTGTGGGGGCAGTGTACAAACATAAATTGAATAAGGACAAACATCGAAACCCGGAACAATTATTTGTAGGCCATACAAATTTTGTTCCGTGCGGGATTCGAACCCGCGGTCCTTAGCGCTGCAACTCAATTGCTAAGCCACTGCGCCACGGAGCCGTGGTGGACATTTTGAAAATGTATTAAAATACAAAGTTGCATGAGAATTTAGGCTATCAGTAAGTTAAATATTTGATTCTTAAAATTATTGTAATCTTGATTCACATCTTTTAAACACGCCGTCTTTGAATTATGTTGTATTACCTCTTAGTTTTAGCAGTTCATTATTATCTACAATTACAATTGAAATGTTATATAAATTCATAATATTTTGTAACGAATATTGCCTATTGACATTGTATCATAATCAATAAACAAATTTATTCGGAGTCCAAAGCCTGAAGTGTGATTGAAAGATGCAATCAAATGTTTACTAGACTTAAATAAACAACTCAATTCACGGAGTTCTGATATCTGTTAATGTTCTTATGTAGGTATTTCTTTAACGTAACCAATTATGTATTGTCGGCTTTTTTCGGCACTAATACCTACCTACAGTTGTGTCAAGCGGCAGCGGCGTTAACTCGTCTCGAACCCGAGCGAAGGTTAGGTAGACCTATAGGTACCTAGCGTTCGTGGTTTTGTACGGTGAGCACATTCTTCCGGAATTAGTATAACTAATTTAATAAATAATCAATGCATAAACATATTTAACCCAGAATTCAGTGTATGTTTTATGATTATAACATAATATACTAATTGGGGTGTCTGAGGATGTACGTTAATTATGTTACATGTTTATGAAAGAGGCAGTATAAAGTATCGCACAGGCGACTAAGAGGCAACAGTCTGTAATTCTACGAGTCTCATATCATTATTATGCCCGTCGGGCTAAAACATTACTTCTACACTGAGATTCTGCCCAAATAAGACAAGTGATGTGGTTCTATTCGTGTAGTACCTAGTGTAAGCAAGGAAGGTCGTGTTGCTGAGAGGCTGCCCTGTGTACATTGAGATGGGTAGTGATGCTGTTTGTTTGCATAATTTGGTGTTATCATGTAATTGGGGTTCTGTTAGTAAGCAGGGTTTATTAACGAGTAGTGTTCTTTTATTTAAATACTTTTGAGAATAATTTCAAACATCAGAAGTGAAATAGTTTCTAAAACGTGACTGCATGTGCACCATTGCACGTGCGGCAGCGTGTAGCCAGAAGAGAGTCTTGGCTCTGACGTGGAACGGTGCGCTCGTCGTATTCTATTACTAGTTTATCCTTGACTCGTTGGATAATTAATTCGTGTAAACGAATTAAGTATTATTCCTAACTCTAAAATTTATCTCTGTACTATACTTAATTAAACTTTCTACATCAGAAGTGGGATAAAGATTCCTGTTACCGTCCACATATAATTTTTGAATAGTGTGCGGGTTCTTACGATTGTGAAGCCTTACGATGTGACTCGCGTATCATATTGTTACGGCCAGCAGCTGCTTATCCAACAGTAGGGTCCTCCGCGGCCCATAGACGAAGAACCTACAAGCAGGTGTTGGTCGGGCCTGCTACAGGCCAAAGGTGGAAAAATTCTAATTACAATAAACAATCAGGGCGTTCTATTCTAATAAAGTGAGCTTACTTACCTCTATCCAAGGCGACTGGTCCCTCAGGATTCGGTCAGGTCGCATGTGGATGTATAGTGCTAGGAAAGTAAGGGTCAGTGATGTGTATCTGGGTGTGGCTGGTAGTGTTATTGACCTTATTAGACCGTTACCCTCTGCAGCAGTTCGGACCTCAGCACCTCTCCACCTCACGTCACTTTCTTCGCAGTCATGATGATACTCCAGTAACTCTGTCGTACGATCAACTACCTTACAGAAGCCACGTTTCGAGTGGCCACAGTTATTTCTAGAATGTCAATTACCGCACTAGCTATTATTGTCGAATGCACTTATACAGATTCTGAGTTAGATACAATAAGACCCGGGTGAAGCTAACAAGCAAGGAATGGGTGCTACGTATCCTAAACCGTATATTTCGTAGATGCGCGTGCCGTATTCCGCCTCCGAGTTCCCGACAAAAAAAGACAGCGTGCCGCCGATCGCACTCTTAATTTTTCTAGCGCTGTCTCGACACCCACCGTTCAACACGCTCTAACGTCGATGCTTGACAATAGCGCTTTTGCGCGAACAAACCCCCGTCCCGGACATAAGGATTTAGGTCCGCTAGCAAACCGGTCAGCGGGACAGGGTCGCGACGGCAAGTTGCAAGACCGAATCTACAACCAAACTAGGCCACCTTACGCACCCCATCAGATCTTGCAACCTTAACCAACGCCTCAAAATTACAGCCCCAACGTGGGCTAGCTGGAGGGTTGAACTGGATGCCCTTTCTGGACATTGCAGCACATAAATAAGTCCTATTCCTAGACAGAAGTCCGACGACCTCCTTCATACACCTATCTGCGCTCCTATGATTAGTTCCGCAATCCGACCGGATCAGGTCTGCAAACAGCCACGCGACACGAAGCGGCCCAGAGGGACCTCCTAAGCTTCAGTGCAGAGAGCACCCCCAAATTCCCCATGAACGTCGTCTGTGGAGAGCCGAACGAAACGCACAGATAGTCCCTAGTATGAATTTTCAAACAAGTAGGCATAACCAAGCCATCCACCACATAATCATTTACCAAATGGTGCGACAGCTGATTTCCATCTGATAATCTACAACTAGCCAGCCTGTTAGACAAGCAGACCTATACTCATATCTCAAATAATTTTTCAAAAGCATCAATGTTCAATGACAGAATTAATTAAAACAAGTAATCACCGATGCACATAGGTCAACTTGACAAAGTAAACAAAACAATAAACGTAAGATGTCTCTCATTTCTATTCCCCTATTTTTTATTTGCCCTATTTCTCATTTCAAATAAATATCTTAGACAGTGCCAACAAAATGTAAACCAAAAGAGAATTGACTCTTATTCCCTTCGGCACAAATAGAGTTATCCTTTTCACAAAGCAAAATGATTAAACACTATCACTAAACATATACCTAATTTTCTAAATCGCGTCATTCAATCTCAAATGAGTTCAAACTTTCCTTTCAGCAAACAGACGCAACAATCAAATACAATTACAAAGCATACGCACAAGCATTCAAAAGGGCACGCAATTTAATTTCAATTTTCCGTGCAACAACAAACACAGTGATCAAGTATATTTACAAAACATATGCAGCAGCATTTAAAGGAGTATCTTAAATTCAATTCTTTTAATCACAATCGCTACAATATGAATTTCGCGGGAAACCCAAAAGCATTTTTAATTTTAATTTAAAGAATTTTTAACTAAGTGCTCGACCAAACCAAATCTAATACCCCTTGAGAGCGTGATTCAACGCTCAAGGGGGCCCGAATCTTCCCACCACCAAGTGGAGGCCACACCGCGTGAACCCGAGACTAATAGAGCGCAACCGCTAACAGTCGCCACTCGGGTTGTACGCCCTCACTGAGGCCGTCGGCAACAGAACAGCTTGACAAGTGGCCTGTTGACGGCTTAAGGCTCAGTGGAGGCGGCCGTGGTGGGAGCTAAGGCGGCAGCTAGCTAGGGCCGCCTCCATCAAATGGGGAACAGTGGTACACCAGTCGTGGCCACTCAGCTAACGGGAGAAGGGTCCAGCGGACTGATGAGTGGCCGTGAAGTTCCTATCCGCACGCTGAGGGGGGGTGATGACACCCCCGCCCCTGGGGGTATTACCCCCCGACTGGTCGGGGGAGGGACCCCTTTCAAACCTAGGGGCCTGGTGGTCTAGCCGGCGGGCGCCGAGCGTCGCCCGTCAGAGGGCGTGGCGGAGCGCCCCCGCCCGTGGGGGTCGAGGGCCTGGCAGCGCCCCGAAAGGAGACGCCGTTCGCACCCAGCCACAGTACGGCATGGTGATTGCCCTGGCAATGCAGACAGGGCCGCCGGTGTGGACAGTCTCGCTGGAGGTACCCTTCCACACATGAGTAGCACCAGCGGCGCTCCTTGGCGATAGTTCGCCTCGCCGGAACCGGCTTACTTAATAATTTCGGACAAGACGTTACCCGGTGATCAGATGCTCGACAATAGGAGCAGGGGGGGGGGGGGGGGGGTTGACGACGACTTGCCCGGCGGATTCCGCCTCTCACTGGGCACGGCTCGTAAGTCGTCAACGGTGCCCGCCGCGTTCTCAATCTGCCGGCACTGCTCCTCCAAAAACCGCAGCAGGTAATATAAGGGCGGAATATAGGAGGCCTCGTCCCCGCCGTACCTCTCCTCAAAAAGTATTCTAAGGTCGAGAGGTAGGCGGGACAGCACGATGCGGAGCAACAAAAAGGCCCATTCGCCCACTGGTAAATCCAGCCGCCTCAACGTATTACAGGCCATCAAGACTGGATCCAACAGGTCCGGACGTAGTCTGGCCCGATCACTAAGTAGCGGGAGGCTCAGAAGCTGCTTAACATGTTCGTCCGCAATTCGCCGGACGTTGGCGTATCTTCTGACTAGGAGGTTCGAGCAGTCTGGTAGGCGTCGTCCGACAATCTCAAATGGCCGACGACGCTCCGGGCCTCCCCCTCCAGTGAGGCCAGGAGGTACGCCATCTTCCGGCTCGGGGTCAAGTCACTCCGGGCGTCCACTAGGCTGTCGAAAATACCAACGAAGGTCAGCCATTCGGAAAGGACCACGGAGAACCTTGGCAAGTCCAGAGTTGGGAGTCGTCCCAACAGCTCCGGCTGAGGCTGCTTCCGAAAGGACTCGGGCAGGCTGCTCGTCCGAGCTTCACGCGCCTCCTCGACATACCTGCCTTCAGCCTCGATCAACTCGTCCGTGAGCGAAAAGAACTGCTCGTAGTCTGCGAAGCAGGAGTCCAGGACTCCCTTTTCCACATCCGAATCCTCGAGCTCAGCGTAAGCCTCCTCCACTGCAGCCCTTCGAGCATCGACCTGGCGCGCGCCAACGAGGGCGCTAGTGGCCCAGCGTAACTCAGTCCGCAGGCAACGGATTAGTATCTTGGGCGAGGACATCACTACTAAATACAAATTACAACGCGGCTCGAGCACAATTACAAAAATAACAAATACAACAAAAAATTAACAGTTAACAAATGCAGTTCCTATCAAATCGAGTTGAATAGAAATTATACAAATACGAATTACTACTTATCAAACCAAATACAAGTTAGTACAAAAGAAAAGACACAAACCAAATTACAAATAACAAATACTAGTGCGATCAAATCAAGTTAAATTGAAATTGCGTAAATACAAATTACTACTCTTTAGTTCAAATACAAAACACAATACGAAAGATACATAACGAAGATACACATCACGGTCGATCAACAAAAAATGCCTAGCTCGGAAATCGACCCTTCGATAAGTAATCCACTACAACTATCCGACAGCGATAATTAACCGATTACGTAAAAATAACCATCTACCTACATGACGCAAACTCCCGCTTGCGCACTAACCGGGCGCGGCTTTTCAAATTTACCCGCTAACAACAAAAAAGCAAGCCACCAAAGAAAAGAATTTTATTATTACGTATATAATTAAAAAAATATTTTTACGTATTACGGACGGGCGTGATTGTAGACACAAAATTAAACCAATCAACCCAACGCTCCTTGCCACCAAAATTGTTTAATTTTTATCAAACACTATGGTCTGTGGATCGACCGGGAATCGATCCCGGAACCACGCTCTGCTACCAAATGTTACGGCCAGCAGCTGCTTATCCAACAGTAGGGTCCTCCGCGGCCCATAGACGAAGAACTTACAAGCAGGTGTTGGTCGGGCCTGCTACAGGCCAAAGGTGGAACGTTTCTAATTACAATAAACAATCAGGGGGGAGCGTTCTATTCTAATAAAGGGAGCTTACTCACCTCTATCCAAGGCGACTGGTCCCTCAGGATTCGGTCAGGTCGCATGTGGATGTATAGTGCTAGGAAAGTAAGGGTCAGTGATGTATATCTGGGTGTGGCTGGTAGTGTTATTGACCTTATTAGACCGTTACCCTCTGCAGCAGTTCGGACCTCAGCACCTCTCCACCTCACGTCACTTTCTTCGCAGTCACGATGATAGTCCAGTAACTCTGTCGTACGATCAACTACCTTACAGAAGCCACGTTTCGAGTGGCCACAGTTATTTCTAGAATATCAATTACCGCACTAGCTATTATTGTCGAATGCACTTATACAGATTCTGAGTTAGATACAATAAGTCCCGGGTGAAGCTAACAAGCAAGGAATGCGCGCTACGTATCCTAAACCGTATATTTCCTAGATGCGCGTGCCGTATTCCGCCTCCGAGTTCCCGACAAAAAAGACAGCGTGCCGCCGATCGCATCCCTGAATTTGGACTCTTAATTTTTCTAGCGCTGTCTCGACACCCACCGTTCAACACGCTCGGACGAACTTCGTCCCGTATCGCGCCGAGCCGAGTGCCATCTAACGTCGATTCTTGACATTAGAGCTTTTGCGCGAACACATATTATTGCTTTTGTTTTTATGTTAAATGTCGTAATGAAATTTGCTGTTCTTATTACGACATTCACGTATCATTAAAGTGTAAAGTAAAAGCATAAAGTGAAATGTTTTAAGCCAAAAGCCATATTAAAAGTACCCGCGCGTACTTTCATTGTTTCTTAACGTACCCAAATATGTTAACAAATTTCGAAAGAAGTGCTGGAGGTATAGACGAGTTAATTTTACATCCTGTGGAAATTTTACTTGCTCGAGCTTTTATTTGTAATATTTTAAAGTTCAAAACTTAATAGTGATGTAACTATTAATAAATAACTTTAACGAGCTGTGAATTGAAAAAATAAGCAGCGTGGTGTCTTGCTGGCCCTGGTGCGGCCCAGCGGCTCACTAATAATGCACTGGTGCGACGCGGTGGCTTGCTTGCGCTTCTGCGGCGCCACAGCTGGCTGGCCCGAGTACAGCGAGACAAATCGCTGGCGCTGGTGCGCCGAGACATCTCGCTGGCGCTGGTGCACCGAGACATCTCGCTGGCGCTGGTGCGCCGAGACATCTCGCTGGCGCTGGTGCGCGGAGACATCTCGCTGGCGCTGGTGCGCCGAGACATATTGCTGGTGCTGGTGCGCCGAGACAGCTCGCTGGTGCTGGTGCACCGAGACAGCTCGCTGGCACTGGTGCGCCGAGACAGCTCGCTGGCGCTGGTGCGCCGAGACAGCTCGCTGGCGCTTGTGCGCTGAGACAGCACGCTGGCGCTGGTGTGCCGGGACAGCTCGCTGGCGCTGGTGCGCCGAGACAGCTCACTGGCGCTGGTGCGGAGAGTTAGCTCGTTGGCGCTGTTGCGCAGAGACAGCTCGCTGGTGCTGGTGCTCAGAGACAGCTACACTGAGATTCTACCCAAATAAGACAAGTATAAGCAAGGAAGGTCGTGTTGCTGAGGGGCTGCCCTGTGTACATTGAGATGGGTAGTGACGCTGTTTGTTTGCATACTTTGGTGTTATCATGTAATTGGGGTTCTGTTAGTAAGCAGGGTTTATTAACGAGTATTGTTCTTTTATTTAAATACTTTTGAGAATAATTTCAACCATCAGAAGTGAAATAGTTTCTAAAACGTAACTGCATGTGCACCATTGCACGTGCGGCAGCGTCGGTGTAGCCAGAAGAGAGTCTTGGCTATGACGTGGAACGGTGCGCTCGTCGTATTCCGTTACTAGTTTATCCTTGACTCGTTGGATAATTAATTCGTGTAAACGAATTATTATTCCTAACTCTAAAATTTATCTCTGTACTATACTTAATTAAACTTTCTACAGTATAGTTATTCTAATATGTACAGTATTGTTATTTGTTGCAACGTTGAAAAACAATGTTACATAATGTGGACGTGTTATGAAACAAAAGTTATACAACATGTTACTTGATCTGTACGTACCCAAGAGATGCGCGTCACGTGGTACTCACGCACACATGATTCAAAGAAGTTAGCATCACTATGAACGGTGCGGTGTATTAGCAACACGGTATCTGGACCTATGAAATATCTTTGGTAAAATGTAAGTAAATTTCAAAAATGCGACAACATGCAAAATCTCTACATTAAATTGCTACCTACCAACGTACAAAAATTCATTCATATCGTTTAATGAACGTGGCACAAAATATGTCTAGCAGTTGAAATGTATTTTACCCCGTTATTAACTATTAGATCTAGCGTAAAATCTTCATAAAAATATCTAAAGCGAGTTATTGTTATGTGAGAAAATCACACAATGTCTGTGAGGAAAATCATTTCGTAGGCAACACTATCAAATGAAATAAAATAAAAAAAAATAAAAATAAAACGTTCTGTTGTTTTTATTTAAAGACACAGGTATCTATGCCTATATAGCGTAGTCTGACGTATTTTTTCCACAACTGAGTTAATGCGTCACGTTGCGAAGTTTTTGGGAGATTTTAACGATAGTTTAAGAGTAGGGATAATGGGACGGGACAGACTGGTCCTACATACCCACCGTATGCGATGCATCGCTCTTACGTTGGTGTACATCACTGACCTCTATATGTTTATACAAGTACTTGACCTACGTATGCAACGTACCACAAACTAATAAGATGGCAACGTACGTTTGACTTCAGACACGTTTGTCACTTTTTTATAATAATTTTATGTATAAGTAGAACACAATGTGTTATAGAGATGGGTCAACTCGAGACTCGAGTTACTAACTCGAGTTGCGCTTAACTTGTGTTAATTCGAGTTTGGGCTGCTGTACACGAACGGATCAAGTGAGCTAGGAAAAGAGTAAGAGCGTGATTCGTTCATTGTGTGCGCGCTTTGTGTTTCAAAGAGTATTTAGCTACAACCAAAACAATTTGTTATTTAGAATTTTATAATAGCTAAGTTATGGAATTTAATTTCTTTTATAATTTTGATTAATAATGATCAATTTAGTTATGTAAGTCACAGATCTATTATTGTAATACCCAAAAAGGGTGGTTAAGTTGTAAGTTACATAATATTTTAAATTAACGCTAAATGTAACACTTAACTAACAATAAGCATTTTGAATTACATGGAAGAGCCATTCTGCAACTATGGATGCAGCACGAATGGGTTGGCTCGACCAGGGTAGGACCACGTTCTCACAGAATACCAACATAAAATAGCGGCTTAATGCTGCTGTATTTCGTATGGTAAGTTATAGGCTTACTTAACTATATAACTATAACTATAGGCTTACTTAACTTAGGCTATTTTGTCTTCCCCTAACAGTTCTGACGAGTTCTCAGAACATTTTGATAGTATTTGTCACGAAATAATCAGTTAGTCTTCTAGTATTCTTTTCCGTTCTTTCTTGCTTATTTCTTTCTACCTTTCCTTTCTTATTTAGATATCTAATTACTGCCTTTTCTCTATCAATTTAATCATCAATTTAGCCAAAATAACCAGCGTTAGTTGGTAGTACATCTACATGCTCTCTTATTTGCTTTGACTTACCATTCGTACCTCATTATCCTACTATAACGTATTATTATTGCTGTATGTTCAGTAACAAACCGTAACTCGAAAATTTTATACCGAGGCACAATGATCTGCTGCGAACTAAGGAAAATATCACATTTTATTTCGCAAGAAACAGTTTAAAATTGTAAGAAAACCCCCTGGACTGATTTAACATGTGAATATTCAGTTAAGAATTTTTGTAGTTTCTAGTTAAGTTAACAGATGGTAGAGCCACGCTGCAGCTTCTGCAGTAGCATGGATGGGCCGGCTCGAACTAGGACAGTACCACGACCCCATAGAATACCAACGTAAAGTAGAAGCTTTGCTTCTGCGTTTCGCTTGGTTAGTGCAGGTGGCCATTACACAAATTAGGACACTTCTTTGCGCCCCGGGCTGAAGTTTGCGTATACGTCAGAAAGGATATCTGTTCTCGACGCCTCGGCAGTCTTTTAGGTACGGACATGTCCCTCCTTTGACTGCGCGTAAACTGCGACGACCAGCCCCTCGTTTACGGGTGCCTGTATAGGTTCCATAACGGTAATGCCGATACAGTACGACTCATCGACCACGTCCAAGTGGCTACAGATTTCTTACTACAACAGATCCCATCCGTAGAGATCGTGATACTTGGCTATTTTAACGCCCACCACGCCGAATGGCTCGGTTCACGTGTAACCGATCATGTGGGGAGATCTATAACGGCTCCGTGGCTCGGTGGCTTAGCGATGAGTTGTTGCGCTGGAGCCCCGGGTTCGAATCCCGCACGGAAGAAGTATGTTTATGGCCTACAAATAATTGTTCCAGGTTTGGATGTTTGTCCTCGTGCAATTTATGTTTGTAAGCTACCTCCACGATACAGGAGAAAATGCTAGTGTGGGGGTAACGTTTTTTAAAAATGATTAAAAGGATCTGTTTATGACTTTGCCTTGGTTTATGGTCTGATACAACTGGTTACTTCGCCTACGCGGATTCCAGATGTGGAGGATCATACACCTTCCCTGTTAGACCTTCTGCTGAACTCTCATCCGGAAGGATTTCAGGTTTCCGCCGATGCCCCTCTCGGCTCTTCGGATCATTGTCTGACCCGGAGTGTGGTGCCACTCACGCTCTCTTCACGGTTGCATTCTGCAGGTTGCCGCTGTGTTTGGCATTACAGGTCGGCGGATTGGGACGGATTGCGGTCTTTCTTTGTATACTATCCATGAGGGCGGGTTTGCTTCTCGCCAGATGATCCCAGCACTGTTGTTGACTCTGTCACTGATGTGGTGATACAGGTAATGGAACTATTTATTACATCATTTGTGGTACTCATCGGAGGCAGATCTCAGCCTTGGTTTGATCGCTTCTGTAAAACTACATTACGCAGTAAGCAGGAGTGTTATCAGGCATGGGCTGAGGCTTCGGCGGCTGGGGATGTAAACACCAGCATGTTTAAAAAGAAGTATACTTTGGCCTCTATGTCATTCAAAAGAGTTATGGCCAATGCAAAGTATAAGTACATTAGCAGATTTGGCGAGAAATTAGTTCGCCTTCCTTCAGGAGCCCGTGCATTCTGGTCTCTCGCCAAGGCTGTTTAAGGGAATTTCTGTAAGCCATCACTACCATCTCTGCATAGGCACAGGACGACTCACTGGCCCACGCCACAAAAGAGAAATCCCACCTTTTAGGCTCTCTTTTTGCGTCCAACTTGAATCTCGATGACGGGGAGAACACACCGGCGATCATCCCGCGGTGTGAGTGCTCTATACCTGATGTGCGATTAACACAGTGTCCAGTATGCAAAGCACTCCTCTCCCTGGACATACACAAGTCGAGTGGGCCTGACGGAATACCGCCAATTGTGCTGAGTATGTGCGCTCCAGAGTTGGTACCGGTTCTGACGCGTCTTATCCGGTACTCCTACTCCCTAGGCGTTCTTCCTTTGGGCTTCGGGCGCGGCCACGTAGGTACCACGTAGGTAACCAGTTGTGTAAGACCATATGCCAAGGCAAAGTCTCATACAGATCTACCCGCATGATCGGTTAAACGCGAACCGAGCCATTCAGCGTGATGGGAGTCTGCAGCCATTTGGACTAAGCTCCTTCCACTTGACCGTATCCAGCACAGAGCGGCTCGAATCGTCAACGACCGAGTCCTTTCCGATCGGCTCGATTAACTGACGCTGCGAAGAGATGTTTGTTGCATCCCTTTGCATTTTCTTTCGCATCTACCACGGGGAGTGCTCTGAGGAATTTTTCGGATTAATCCTAGCTGCTAAATTTCACGAACGCACATCGCGGCAAAATTCACGATACCATCCACACCATCTGGATGCTAGGCGGTCCACCACTGTGACTTCACTAAGAGTTTTCCTCCGCGTTCGACCTCTCTGTGGAATAGCTTACCGCCGTCGATTTTTCCGGACTGATACGACTTAGGGACCTTCAAGAAAAGAGCTTACTCCTTCCTAAAAGGCCGGCAACGTACCTGCAATTCCCCTGGTGTTGCAGTTGTTCATGGGCGGCGGTAGTCACTTATCATCAGGTGAGCCGTATGCTCGTTTGCCCCCTTTCCTATGAATAAAATTAAGAAGAGAATAATCAAGTAAATTATTTTGGGGTTTTTTTTAAAGAAATTTAACGCAGTTATGTCTCGTCAGCAACGTAAAGTAAGGAATTTGCATTTACAAAAAGTCAAAATTAGGGGCTTTTTAGATGCTAATTAGGTGCCAAGTTTAAAAATTAGGTGTTCTAAAATTTTCACCGCAACGAACTGTTGAAATTGCGTTGGTGGCAAAACGTATCGCTAGCAACGCAATGGCGATAATAGATATACGATAAATATGAATAGCAAGGAATTAAGTGCTAATTAAACGCTGCAAGTATTGAAAAAATAATAATAAACCTAATGTATATACATATATAACTAATAAAAATAAAGTCGTAATTCGAAATCAGATATAGAATTAATTTAATAATTAAGTGCTAATTAAGTGTTTTCAAAAAAACGAAACAGTAACAGTGATAATGGAAGGAGAGAAAATTTAAGGATACCTGATTACGAAAATCCCGTAATACATTAACAGAATTTTGAGCTATACATCATAAAGGATAAATGAAGGTTTAGAATTACGTGCTCATTGAGTGCTGAATATAACATCACAGACGAATTAGTTTACGCCAATCTTGTTAAATAATAAGGCCCAAAAAATCGATAGTATTATGATAATATGGTAAATAGGTCATTTCTTTTAAATCATTTATATAAATTAAGTGCTGATTAAGTACTGAGGGATTATTGAGGTCGGGTGTAGATAACGGTATTATTTTAGGAATTATAGGGTTATAGGCCATCATTATCTTACCGTAAGGAATGAACGTAATTTTTTTTCTTCATTATTGCCTAAAAAATAAGTGCTAATTAAGTGCTGAGCGATTATTGAGACCCGATGCAGATTAAGATATTATTCTGGGAATTATAGGGTTCACGACCACCATTACCTTACCATAAGTTATGAACGGCATTTTTGTTCTTTATCAGTACCTAAAAATTAAGTGCTACTTAAGTGCTGAGTGACTACTGAGACTCAATGCAGATTAAGATATTATTCTGAGAATTATAGCGTCCACGAGCACCATTACCTTACCATAAGGTATGAACGGCATTTATTGTTTTTTATCAGTGCCTAAAAATGAAGTGCTAATAAATGCTAATTAATTAGGGTAGGAGGCAGTGGAAGCCGCGTATATCTCTTTGTATTTTAGTGATTTGTATATTTCTCCAAAAAGCTTTTAAAAAAGGACCACTCTAGAGTGTACAATACAATTACTAGTGTATACTGCAGTGTAGAAGAAATTACTAGGAGCTGTCAACGTTTTGCTAATCTTGGGAGGCGGGCTGGTAAGTAGTTTACTGCTATTTCGGTATAATTTTGTGACAGCGGTAACTAAAAGTATTCAGGGGATTGTGAATCGCAATCGTAAATCTTTCCAATAATGCTTCACTTATTTATTATCGTTTGCCTGCCTCGTTGATCTAGTCGTTGTAAACACGATTGCTGACCATGAGCTCCCGTGTTCGAATCCCACGTTGGGCCAAAAAAATCAGATATGGAGTTTTCAGTATCTGCCCGGGGTCAGAAAGTTGGCGGTGTCTCACCCCCGTGCCTCGGATAGTATGTAAAACCGTTGGTCTTACACCTGATCTCTTTTTGGTCGTGTCGGTTTACCGTCCCGTAGGGCTATGAGAGTGAGGGAATAGAGAGTGCACCTGTGCTAGCGCATACACTTGGGCACTATAACCATGTCTTGCGCTGTTGGCTAGTCTCCGTTAAGGCGTTGAGGCGTTGAGGTTTTGTACGTGGTAGAGCCATGCTGCAGCTACATTAGTAGTATAGTTGTAGCACGAATGTGTCGGCTCGACCGGGGAAGGATCACCCTCTCACAGAATTCCAATGTAAAATGGCAGCTTGACACTGCTGTGTTTCGTATCGTGCGTGTAGAGAATCGGAGACCCATTTTACTGGAAAAGAGGCATTCCGTCTTAGTCCTTACGGGTGACGACGCAGTTGCATTTTGATTCTTTACTGAGAATAAATGTAGATGTCTATGGGTCACAGCAATCACCATCAGGTGGACTGTGTGCTCGTTTGTCACCCTATCCTATATAAAAAAAGGCTGGCCACCGTGACAGAAATTCGATTTGGAGGACATTGTTATTACGTTTATTAACAAATTCACCCCAACCATTCTATTACATACGGTGTGTGGTCTGTCCAGGTTGCTGGGAATCTGCGAGCGTTACGCGCTGGATCACGGGTTGCTATAAAGCAAAGAAGAGTGAATGCAAGGTCTTTTCGGCCAGGGGGCGGGGCTGTCTGGAGATAGTTCCATCTATTAGACTGAACGGTTTGGAGTTAAAAAGAGTCGAACAGTTTAAATATCTCAGGCATATCGTGACCCCTGACCTGATGGATGATGCGGACATCGATAGGGAGCGGAGGGCATTGTCTGTGAGGGCCAATATGATCGCCCGCAGGTTTGCTCGTTGCTCAAGAGCCGTCAAAATAACTCTTTTTAGAGCATTTTGTACGTCCCTGTACTCGGCCAGCCTGTGGGTGTCATATGTCGACTGTTTCTACACAAAAATGCGAAAGCGGTGCACATCTCTGGAGCGCAGGCTCCGGACCACCTCCAACATCATCTTGAGCGTATTTGCGAAAAGGTTTGATTGTCAGTACATTAATCATTGTTATATGATTAGTGTAAGGACAATCAAACAAATGACTCAGAGGCAGTCATATTATTGATTTTTATATTTAATGATGTTAATTTGGTTTTAATGGTTTTAAGTCAGATTAATAATTTTAATTTAATATAATTCAATTTTATTTTAATTTAATTCATTTGTAATTCAAATGTAATTAAATTTAATTTCAAATGTACTTCTGTAACTATGATCTGATGGATTGAAATAAATGATTATTATCATTATTTCGGGTATCTGTATAGTTTTCTCATCTGGTTGGGCTGTATAAATATATAATTGTAAATGAAAATGATAAACATACATAAATATCAACAAAATGAAATAAATACATAAAAAATACATAAATAAATAAAAACCCTACCAGATGGAAGCCCTCGGCAGAGGAGACCAAACGGCCGAGGGTTAGGGGGAAAGGGAAACAAACTGGCGGACGATGCGGGCGGTATCGAGGAGCACCGCCTTCTGCATTTGAGCTTGGAGCGGTCCGTCACGGAGTCCCAGTCGTCTCAGATGACTCGAGAGGCTGACTGGGATCAACCCGTTCGCAGAAACGACTACAGGTATAATTTCGGCCGGCAGTCCGCCCCACATGTCGGTCACCTCGTGAGCCAGGTCCAGATATTTAGTAAGTTTATCTGTTTCGGCTTTCACGAGGTTCTCGTCATAAGGAATGGTAATGTCGACCAAAAATATCCTTGAATGTGCCCGGTCCATCAGCACAATATCAGGCTTATTCGCAAGAATAGTCCTGTCTGTGATGATGGCCCGGTCCCAGTAGAGCCTGGCGCGGTCATTTTCGAGCACGGCTTCCGGCAAGTACTTATAATACGGCAGTTTCCGATCCACGAGACCGTATTTCAGAGCGAGCTCCTGGTGTAGAATCCTGGCTACTAAGTTGTGCCTGTGCAAATACTCAGAGTTAGAAAGCGCCGAACAACCGGAGATGACATGCCTAAGTGATTCACCGGGATGGCGACAAGCTCGACAGACGTCAGCGGTGCCATCCTTTAGGATGTATCTCTGATAATTGTTGGTCTTAATAACCTGATCTTGTATCGCACAGACAAAACCCTCGGTTTCCCCAAAGAGGTCACCGAAACGTAGCCAGTGGAGGGAGGCGACTGTGTCCACGAAAGGCTCATGTAGAGCCTTGTGGAACCTCCCGTGGAGCTCCTTCTCCTTCCATACGGTCTCCCGGTCGGAAATGCTCTGTACTGCCGGGTCTTGCCATTGCTCGTTGGCTAAGGATAGAGGGGTAAGTCCTTTATCACAAGAAATAACGTCCCTGTAGTATGGATCATCCGCTTTCGTCAGAAAGTAATTACAGAGGCTGCACACTTCGCGATTATGCATGGTAAGCGCGCTTAAAAAGCCGCGTCCACCATGCTTCCGCGGCAAGTACAGCTTCATTACTGACGATCTCGAATGATGCATACTGTGGGACGTCATTATAGTGCGGACTTTTCTGTCCAGAGCGTTCAGTTCGGTCTGAGTCCACCTGAGCATGCCAAAGGTATACATGAGAACAGGCATGATCCAACCGTTATATGCGTGCGTCTTATTCACACCGGACAAAAGGCTGTTAAGCACTTTGGTCAAGCGTGCATAAAACACATCGCAAACTGACTGTTTCATACCCGCCTCATCTACACCGATGTTCTGTGACATACCCAGGTATCGGTATGTTTCAGCCTCGGAAAGGGTCCTTATGTTGATGGGCATAGATAAGTCTATGCCCTCAGAGTTAGCAACCCTTCCCCTTTCAACATGAAGGACCGCACACTTAACCGTCCCCAGCTCCATTCTAATAGAATTGCTAAAATCACAAGTGATGTTTAGCAATTCCACAAGATGAGAGCGACTGGAGGCGAATAACTTGAGATCATCAATATAGAAAAGGTGGGTCACTTTTGTACCTTCTTTCCGAAGCTGAAATCCCCTCCCGGAACCCTCCAGTAAGGTACTGAGAGGGTTCAGAGAGAGGCAGAACCAGATTGGACTCAAACAATCGCCCTGGAAGATACCCCTTCTTATCCTTATGTGGTTCTCCGCAGCCGTCATCCGCTCGCCTAGATGACAAAGGATCGTACTCCATTGCCCCATACACTGCCCGAGGAAGTCTCGAACTGTACAATGAGGGCATCCACGACTTTTTCTGCCACCAGGGCGGCGCCACTTTACAGTGAGGTAAAATATTTGACAGATTTCATAGCGGGGATGATAATTTCTTCGGGAAATGTAATCTTTAAGGTTTCTTTCTGTATAATTAGTTATATTTTATATTAATTATATTAGAAATGAATAAAACAAGCTATAAAATATAACTAAACGCCGATTTAAAAAAAAAGAGTTGTAAAGTGCAAAAAATAAAAAAAAAAAACCACCGACGCATTGTGTTGTGTATTAATATAATATTCTAGATAGTGATAAACTATTATTTAAAACTAATTTCTCAATTAACTGACATTGTGTAACAAAAAACTTTACCTCAGTCGCAACTAGCGACATCTGGTGAGTGGAAGATTATTAGCCCTCATTGACCTTATACAGCTCGAGGACCCTCTTAAGCCATGTATGAGGCACCGAGTCGAATGCCTTTTTATAGTCTATCCAGGCGGCGGAGAGGTTCCGACGGTTGCGTTTAACCACCTTGCCAATGACCGCGTCAATGAGGAGTGGTTCCTTGGTTCCACGACCACCGCCCCGACATCCATTTTGAGCGCGCGACATCACCTGATTTAAGTTCAGGTGACGAGTGATTCTCGCGCTAAAAATGGATGTTAGTGTCTTGTATATGGTAGTTAGACACGTTATGGGGCGGTATTTGCTCGGGTCTGTGGAATCCCGGTCTTTAGGAACCAAATGAGTGATCCCAGTAGTGAAGAGGCTCGGGAGCGACTTTTGGTCGAGAGCCTCTTGAAACTGTCGGGCGAGCACACACCACGAACCCCTTCAGCCAGTAGTGATGCAGCCCGTCGAGCCCCGGACTTTTCCAGTTCGGGGCCCTACGGACCGCCTCAGCTACGTCATCCGGCGTTATGATGACGGGGTCCATGGGCGTAACATTCGCAAACTGACTCGCCACAACTTCCATCCAAGGGCCCTCGCTGTGGTTTACGGGCTCTGACCACAGGCCGCGCCAGAACTCGATACTGTCGGCCTGATTCGGTGCTGGGCCCGTTCCACGTAGCATTGGTCGCTCCAATGATTCATAGAGCCTCTTCTGATCACTCTGGAAGAGACGATTCTGATTGAACCGTGTCGACCTCTCGGTATATCGCCGAATCCGCTTCCCCCAAGCAGCGATTTTCTGCTTCAGGTCGTCTATGCGCTCCGTCAGTTTTTGCGTTATATCCGGCTGGGACAAACTGATGTTTGTCCCAGCAAACGCCATCCTGACGGTGCGCACAATTCTCGGCCTGTTATTGCCCGACCTGAAGCTTATCAGTCTGCCGATGAGGGCCCTTGCCTTTGCGATACAGTCCTCAATCCTTCTTCTCCAGGCTGGGATGGCGCTACTTTGTCTAGTAGCTCGTCCAGCCGTGGGAAGTTTGGTGCCAACAATACGGCAGACTGCCAGTGCGGCGCCAAAAAGAATTGAGTCTTTGACGCAAAGGTCCCGGCTGGCTTCCAAATAGGTCACCAGCATTGGGTTGAGAGCCCTCACAACAGTCCGATTCCGCTTGCTTAGGGGTATGCGCGGGAGTCGCGGTCGATTTTAGAGAGGCGTACAACGCGTTTCCACAAAAATGCCTCATCCAATTTACTCCTCATCTGCTCTAGTTGTTGGGTGACCATTCCATCATCGCCTGAATCAACCAGAGCGGGGAGATCCATGGCGCCCTCTATATGTGGCTGCTAGTCTATGGCCTGAGGAGCCGCATCCCCAGCTATAGCCGGTTCATTCGATGAGGGAATAGCCTCACGCCGTCGTTCGAGTTCGGCATCATCAAATATTTTCGAGCGTATGATGTACCGAACTCGGTCTGCCAGGTTTTGCTCTGTGACGGGAACTGACGGCTCAAGCTCAGCAAAAAAGCGATGCATCTGAGCCCGATACGCTATCCCTCCAGTTTCTTCCCCTTTCGCCCTATAGTACGCCCGCAATGCGTTTATGTTCATATTTTTTGTCCAACGCATGCGGCGTACTCCACCAGCGGCGAGTGCCGCTTGCCGAGTCCGAGAGGACCCCGCCGACACCAAGCCGTCTGGTGGGGATGACGGACGCGAGGGGCATGCTAGGTGGTCTTGCAGCACCTCGCGCTCGGCTGGCGGCTTGCATGCTGTCGCGTCCAGCGCCAGCTCCAGACGCGCCCCGGCGAGCCCCAGGCAGCGGCCCTATGCGCGTTCTATTTTTATCCATTATCCATTCAAATGGGCGTCAATTAACGGGAGACTCCCAGACCCGGCGCCGTTTAATAGTGTGGCCGTAAGCACAAACGGGCCTTTGCGCCTTCAATACTGCCGAGGCACGGCGCTCACACCTCTTGGCAAGGCGCTGACTGACTGCGCTGACATAGCAGTTTTGTCACTTAACTGTTACGTCAGCGGGCGATGGGGTCGTCACTTCCCTACGCCTATTAAATTTTTAAAAACTAATTATTTTTATTATTAAAATTACCTAGCACAATATTATTACCATCTTTGAGTCTGCTCTTGTATATAAGAGTATATAATCGGCTTTGTCGCTCGTTTAGCACTACCCGGAAGACAGGCTTAGGTTAGGCCCAGGATAGGTGATCGAAACCTACGTCGATTAATATGATTTTTTTTGTAGTATTCTTGTCTGAAAGGGTTATTGTATAGATTTATAAAAGAAACTAAACTGTTGATGGTTATTGAAAAAAGAAAAAAATCGGTGGACTCTGCACTTGGGCCCGGCGCGGTCCGCAACGGAGTTCCAGTCGCCTCAGGCGACCCGAGCGGCTGACTGTGATGAACCCGTTCGCAGAACAGACTACTGAGAAAATTTCGGTCCACAGAACATCCCATACACATCGGTTACCTAGTGAGACAGGTTCAGAATTCAGATATTTTTTTCTTATCTGTTTCGGTTTTAACAAGGTTTGCGTCATACAGAATTGTAATGTCGACTAAAAATATTAAATATACTCGACTGTGTTTACACCATCACCACAATATCTTGCTTATCTGCAAGAATAGTTTTGCCTGTGATGATGGAACAGTTCCAGTAGAGCCTGGAATGATCATTCTCGAGCACGGTTTCCATCGAGTACTTATAACATGTAGTTTCCGATCCACGAGGCCGTACTTCAGAGCCTAGCTCTTGGTTATTATAGTTCTAATCACACATATTTATTTTATTGTATGCTTTACGATGTGACTTTTACTTTCTTTTGTACGTATAATATGTATTAGTTCCTTGTATTAACTAACAAACGTCCGTGACTGCTATCGCAGTTTGCAATGACCACGGCCAGGTTTAATCACAATCAGACCTTGTACTTTGTGGGCGTGTAATTAAAGACTGAAATAACTTTGATTTGTTTCGTTTAGTTAGCAAATTATACTGAAACTGGTCGTCCGTGAGTAAACCGTGATATTGAATGGTCCTGACAGTACACGCAAAGTTTTTACTTTTTACATATACACGTGAAAATAAACAGTGCACATTGTAACATATACGCTTTACTTTTTTGTTGAGCATTTCATCGGAGAAATTTGTTGGAAAATGATTTTCAGTCTATTCAAGTTCAGTTACGTAAGTATGCGTGCAAGAGAATTGGTGCGGAATAACGGATGTTTGGTGGTGCTTGTCGGCGATGTGCGTCGCCGTTATAAACTCGCACCCATCGCACTGGTCGGCAGTTATCGTTAGACCACCCTCAAACACATCATTTACTTTTTAATATTGTGTGTTGATTAAAATATAAAACAAACATGTCTACCTCCTTTCGGATAGTAATGGTTTCACTCCTCTATGCAGCGATCGCTTCCAGCCATGTTCATGGGCCGAGAACATCCCGTAGGATGGATGTCGAAGACTCCAGCCAGAATGAAATTGATAGTGGTAGAGCTGATGATAGTTCTTGGTGGCAGTCGGCAGAATTTACAATGTTACAAAAAGTTTACGATGATTGCAGTACACAAAAACATTTAACGATGTGTTTGAAGGGTAAAGCTCTAACAGCACTCACGAGGGCAGTGGAGCAGGTGATTGCAGTGAAATTCGTGTAGAAGGACTACATAGTGCTCAGTGATTGTGTTTATAATACTTTATTATTGTACAGGAGAGCGTACAACTGGCCGATGGACTGATTTTGCTAAAACAGTCTGACGCACCTGTTTCGGTGGCGGAGCCTCGATTGTTCTCTGGTATGTCTACAGAAGAAAAGGTCGACACCATGCTACGAAGAAAATTCGAAGAGTTATTGAAGACACATACTGTATCACTTGACTTTTCTTCGGAAGGTAGAAATAAAGGTGGGTGCAGTGACTGATTAATTTTTAGATTAATAACAAGTGTAATTAAAAATTATATTTATTAAAAAAATATGTTATAAGTCATTATTATGTACAGGAAAGAAGGTCTTGCCATACCTCATGCTCGGTGTTTTAACAACCGTTAGCATAGTGGGTGGTATGGCTCTGAAGACTTTAGCTATGATTGCCAGTAAAGCACTCATAGCCAGTAAGATTGCTTTAACAATTGCCGGCATTATTGCCCTCAAGAAACTGTTTAGTCAAGGGGGATCTACTGGTGAAACAACTTTTCAAGTACACGCCGATGGACACCATAGGTGAGTTGCTAATTTAATGACAATAAGTACAAAACCATTTTTGTACTTATTGTCATTAAACAACATTTAAGTAAAACAGTTCAAATTAAATTACGGTAAATTAAGTTTCATTGAAAAGTGTAATCATCATAATCTTTATGTTTATTATATATGTGTTAAGGTCAGATCTGGCTCGATTATTTGCATATGTTATTGGTTGCATATATTAAATTGTGAATCTTCATTTTAGTCTTTAATTCGAAGGCGGAATCTATACGTGGTGAGGCCAGTTAAAGAAGGCGCGATCGACCCGTATTTGTACCACGGGGTACAATCTACCTCCAGCGCATAACTTCAGTCACTTTCTTAGAGATGACAGCTGAGCTCCTGCGCCCAGCCGAACCACACAAATAAAGCTCAAGCCAAAGTATTGTTCACGTTGTGGACAAAAACTCTGGACATTCGTTGTCCATACTCGTTTCCAGATCTACGTCAGTAAATAATTTATTATTATTTATTTAATTGTGACTGCGGTAATAGCTATATTTAATTAAATAAATGTAAATGAATTCACTAAAGTTATGTAAGAAACAATAAAAAATAATTTATATATTTTACTTTTATTTTTGTAGAAACATTTTTATTTTTTAAAACAAAGGCTTCATAATGATTTCCTTCCAGTCATTTAATGATCTCAAATTTTCATCATCTTTACTGTCATCGTAGAATAAAAGAATTAAGTAATCGTAGTTTTTACAAAAAAAAAAAAAACTTTTCACCTGCTTTATCACTTCGATCAGTGATGATATAATGCCGACAGAATATTATCGGCGTAACCTAACAGGTTTAAGGGAGTATAGGCGATTTTTTTTAAAATGTTTTCTAAATGTCAATTTGACATACACAAAAAGCTAATAGAAAAATGCCGAATTCTTACAGACTGGTGATAGTAAACCGTATTACCACTAAGCGCACGTTCACCAAGCCGAATGATCCGGGTAATAAGCAACACTTTCGAGAAATGCATACCCGTTGCGTATTCTTATAAAGGCTTAAGGCGAGTCAAGGTGTGGATATAAACAGGACTGATGATGAACCTTCTAGATTTAATTTAACAAAGTGAATCTTGTATTTTTTTAAATATTAGAGTGGCAACAAGCCAACAGACACATCACTAGCTACAACTATCCTGAGCAATAATGTATGTTTATAAGATTTAAGTGACAAACGCAGTAACAGTTCACCTGATGGTAAGTGGCTGCTGCTGCCCATTGGCACTTGCAATCATTTTCAAATAGATAAAGCAAAAAATGCGTTGTTACCCCTGAAGATTAGTATGAAATGCTTCACAACTTGTAACTGGTGCTAGGGGTAGTCAGGTAAAGCTGGCAGGTGCTGTAGTAAAGTAAGGCTCTGTGGGGGCTCCGGTTGTGGGGTTGGGGTTTTAGCTGGTAGAAGTCTGGCATAATCATTCCATTTCTCCCGCAGAGGTAGGCATGTTAGTGAGGATTTTCCAACAATAAAAAAATGCATTTCAATTTGACAGCAAAAATAAGGTAAGAGAAGTGAAGGTAAGAAATAGAAGTTCTATCTATCTATTGTAGATAATTATAAATAGTAAAAATTAAGTTACACCGTATATACGATCCACTATTGGGCTCAGGCTTCTCATTTCTGACAGGGTGTTTAAGACAAGGAAATGCTAGCAGCCCATGTATTCGAAATATTTTTTTTTAATTTCTTAGGCATGCAGGTTTCTTCACAATGTTATCGTTCATCTCTGAGAATCTGGCAAGTTAGCACTTAAAATTGCGATTAACAATTTCCTTGGTGCCGGCTATCGAACCTAGATTGCTCGCGTAAGTATTGTAAAATTTATAAAAAGGAATATCTATTAAAGTCGTTTTGTGAAATAATTTACCGACTGACTTAATGTTTTAATTAACTTACCTATTTTAAACGCTTCGTTCCCTCTAGTAGAGGGGACCTGAGAAATATGTTGAGATTTTCCGAGTGGGTACAGCAACTATGTATGTGAAAAGTAGAAAGTTTAAATCGATTCACTGCACATGCTTGCATAGATACAATTGATATGAGTAACTAGTCACGATTTCTGCTGCATTGGACAACTGGGTAAGGTGCATTGACACCGGTTGGAAGCGATTTGTGAAACTGATTTTGTTTCAGTAATTTTATATAACACCATAAAGCTTTAAAGTGATATAGAAACTGCAGTGTTAAATGCATGACATAAATAACTTTTAAACGAATTAACGCCATGTGCTCAATATTTGAATGTCTAGGTATAAATGTTGAGTACACACGGCAGTGTATCAGTGAAGTTCGGGAAAATAGAGGGACGCACCGGCAGTGTGTATATTTATTATGAGCTACTTTCGAACCTCCTATAGTTCAAAAATCTTCGAGACCTTTAATTTTGCATATGGACCACATGAATCTAGAATCTCAAAAAATACAATTATTCTTCTGGTTCTTGAGCTATTGAAATCTGAAAAGTGCTATTTTTATCACTCACTGACTCACTCGTCAAAAATTAGGCTAGGTTACTTAGATATTCGAAATATAAATATACACATATACACATAGGAAAAAATCTGGAAATTATTTATAATCGGTAGGTGTTGGCAAACTTGTAAAGTAATTATAACATTTAAATATCAAAGCTATAAATGAAAATTAAAAAATGGTGAAGCGTAAACGCAATGAAGAACGTTGAAGGCTGTGTATTTATTTAGATTTATAAAAGGATAAAACTTTTTTTAATATGTTAATGATATCCTATCAATTATAAATTCCAATAGATCAACTGAACTAAATTTAGCCTCCTTTATACAGAATCGATACCTCCAACGTAAGTTGTTGTATGCCACAAAAATTTCGTTTGGCGTTTTTTCTGAAAACTATCCTAATTTGCATTATTTAATGCATTCAAAGTGAAAAAATAGCGTAAACACGATTTTTTCAAAGTATTGCTAGACGTAAATTGTTGTAACTTTCAAACGAGAACGGACTAAACATTGTATTGACCTTTGCAATGGTTTACGCGGGATGCGGGGCAGGAAGAATTACGCGCTCGTGTCTCGTATTGGTCACATACAACAGACCACGCCGGACTCTCAACAGGTCGCGCTTATGTAGGAAGCGTTTAAGTTCTCTAAATATTAAATAACGTAATTAGCAGTAATTCAAATAAATAACAATGAAACGTTCTATTATAATAACTAGAGGGCGTAGACTATGTGATATGGTCAATAATTCGATTACACAAAATAGCAACTGCGACACACCCATGGAAAATAATAATGTTTCTTTAGATGAAGTAGAACTAAACAGTTTTCATGATTAAAACCTCCAAAATATCACAGGTATTTCCTTTTTCTATTATTTTATTGGGATTAATTTGGTTTATTGCCTTTTTTTGGTGATACTGCCTAAAATATTGTATAGATTACTTACAATAGTTTACGACGTTGAGCGTTAATTAAAAATGTTGTATGTAATACATACAACATTTTACGTTTACATTAAAATGAAAATATTGTTGTATGTAATAAATACAACATTTTACCTCGAGAGTTGTTATTCAAAACTTTGTTGTATGATGCCATGCTATACTTAACGTAGCTAATATTTTATTTTCTTCTTAAATTCAATGTTGTATGTCAAAATTCTTTTCTAAAATTGGATCTTATAAGCAATTAAATTAAAACTTTATTACTGTTTCAGAATCTTGGTTACCAAAAAGTTTTAATGAATCAGAACTGAATGAGTTAGCAAATAAAATATATCTTTTACAATAATTTAAAAGTAGCAACAGATACTGATACTGCAAATCTTGAGAAACGTTTCCTCTACTTATAGTATCAATCACTTGAACTACAGCTGTTAAAATAATTGTAAAAATTTATCAGCGTTCGATATTTCACGTCAACCCTCACCAGCATGTATCTCTAGCTGCTTGATGTATACAACAATAAACAATAGGCCACTGTCAGGAATTTCAAATAATATTCCCATCAGAAGCGGCCGAAGTGAACAATCAAGGAAAGATAAAGGGAATGTTAGAAAAAAAAACCATTTTGATGAACGGATAGATAATAAGAGAAAGTGTTTACGAAATTTGGGAAAAGAGTATATATCGAGAAAAGGCAAAATACAAGCAAGTAAAAAAATGGCCCCCCATGTAACTGCCACAAGAAGTGTTTTAATAAATTATGTGAAGTTGAAAGAAAGACGATTTTTGAGAGTTTTTGGAGTATAGGCAATCAAGAAAAGCAATAGATGTACATGGCCAGCTTGGTAAAGAAACAAAATAAATGTAGAGTCTATACAGATACCATTTCAAGACGTAAGTACACTTTAAAGTACTCGTTGCATACAGGTCATGGTGAAGATAATATTAATTATGTGGATGTGTGCAAAAAGCTAATTTAAGCACTATGTTTGACAGTGGTCAGGCTTTCAATAAGACTTTAGAAAAGATGCATACGAAGACAGGAGTATTAGTCGCAGATCAAAGAGGAAGACACTCAAACCACCCTGTAAAAAACAGATTCTGCTATAACCAGTGTGTGTGTGACCACATCAAGAGCTTGCAGCCAGTTGAGTCAGGCAAAGGTCAAACAAATTATATTTGGACGGAGGTTTAAATTTTCATAGATTATTTTAAATGTATAATGAGTGGCTTCAGTCTAATACATAATATGAAGCTAAATCCGAACGTCAAAATCGAGATATCGTAAATACTTCGGGCCACATGAAAATTTTAATATGTGGCCTGAGGGAGAAGCCTGGTTCTAATGAAGTATAAAGCTCCGGGCACAAAAGAATTTAGACTCTGTCCTGAAAATTGTGCCGGACCGAACGGCAATCGCATTGTGTTTGCGTATTATATGTACATTACGCATAAAATTAATATTACTATAAAACATACCTTTCTCGAAAAAGAACATACTACCCAAGCAGAGCGTGACAGAGTTCACGCTTTAGTAGCTTAGTTAGCTGAGACGAAACAGGATGAAAAACCATATAACTTGTAATATGGTTTTTCATCCTGTCCTGATGAAAAACAATTTTATACGTGGTAGAGCCATGCTGCAGCTATATTATGGCTGTAGCACGAATGGGTCGGCTCAACCAGGGAAGGACCACGCTCTCACAGAATGCCAGCGTAAAATAGCAGCTTAACGCTGCTGTGTTTCATTTTGTGAGTGTAGAGAACTAGAGACCCTTTTTACTAGAAACGAGGCATTCCATCTTAGTCCGCACGGGTGACAACGCATTTTATTTTTATGAATTTCTGCATTTTGATTCTTAATCGAAGATAGATGTAGATGTCTATGGGCCACAGCAACCACTTACCATCAGGTGGACCTAGTGCTCGTTTGTCACCCTTATCCTATAAAAAAAATTATAGAAATGAAGCATACCAATTTTTTAATTATAAAATTCTACTCAATAAACGCTTTCACGCTGACATTGGCGAATGATCAAAACCGCCATAAAAAAAGAAGAAGAAGAATTATAAAGAACTTTTGAACGGGCGTAATTGCTAAAAAAATATATGTGAAATGGAATAAAATAAAAGAAGTGCGCATATGTGAATGAGATCCTTTTAAAAATGATTATCGGTATGACTTGGCAAACAGTAATGTTATGCCAATTGCCATTAATGCATCGGGTATTGGTATATGTATACCCGAAGACGCCACAAAATAGTATGGCTGACTATTGATTCTCATAATAATAATATTAGGTTTTACTGATTTAACACTACATTAAAACCAAAACTTAACTATATTTAATTAAAATTACTCAATCTTTTAATGTTTTATTTATGATTTAAAAAATTGTTTCTATTTTAAACTTCGAATGAAATCAAGGATAGCTATTACAATGCCAATAATCATAAATACTTACATGATTTCTAGTCAAGATAATTAGAAATAATGTTGATTTTTATGATTATATTTTAATTAGTTCATAAGAACTATTTGTTAAATTACTAAAATATCGCAGAGAGTGAGCTATGTTTTGATTTTTTTTAGTCAAAAATTGGAGTATTTACAAAAGCCTTTTTACGTTTCTAAATAACCTTACTATGATTGTTTTGTTTACGATTTTATTTTGATTACCAAGTTATAGAAGAGATTATCTATTTTTGTAAGTATAATTAATGTTATTTTTTTATATTTTTAAAATGCTTACTATGAATTTAATGCAAATATATGAATATAAGTACTTTTATTGCAATGTTCGTAAAAATGTTCCTAAAAATATCTAGAAAAGTCGTTCCTATTAAAAATTAAAGAAATTCATACTTGATAATATTTCTTTTTAATTTCTGAACCTTGTATTTGTTCACATACAATAATACGCACTTTAATTTTAATCGATGTATATAGTTATTGTCACATACAGTGAAATGAAACTTATATTTTTCAATGAATATTGTTGTAACTATCATATATGTAGAAAGGGTAATTGAGTATAGTACAGAGACTAATTTTGTATTTAGGAATAATAATTAATTCGTTTACACGAATTAATTATCCAACGAGTCGAGGATAAACTAGTAACAGAATACGACAAGCGTACCGTTCCACGTCAGAGCCAAGACTGTCTTAACGGCGGCCGCTACGTCCGTTTTATACAAGCAAAACGGGCGCACCCGCAGGTGCAATGGTGCAGGTGTGCGGAACACGTGTTATTTACAAGAATTCTGTCTAACTGCACCGACGGCTACCGCGCCGCATGTGCAATGGTGCTGGTCCCGTCACGGCCATACTGACATGCGTGCGTCCTCGCACGCGCTCCATCACAATTTTAGTTATCTGTAGACAAAAAAAACATCGTTCGACTATCCTGACATAACAGCGTCTGGTCCGGTCTATATTGACCCTTCAGACTTGGGTGACAATCAGTTTTGATCCGGCAGTAAGCCCTACAAAACTTTAATCAACTTTATGCGAGATCGGAATGATTAGTCTGTAGCTTTTCTATTTTCTCTTTTTTTTTTCAAGTACTGTTTTCGCTAGTCCGGAATCACTATTCCCTGTAGCTATATCATTGGACCGGCAAACGCCCTGCAATGATAGTAAGAACCAATTTTTTTCTTACTCTCTTTTTTTTCAATTCAATATAGAACAGGTACAGACCAACCATACCGCAAACATGTACCTGTCACAATCACACAAAAGTGTATCGTGAGGGACGTAGTGACATGATAACACCTAAGTATGTAAACTAACAGCAACACGACACATCCCAGTGCAGCACAGACCAGCCTTCCTGCAACTCCATGTTCCTTTCCTGCACAAGAATAATTACTTCTCTAGAGTGATGCAACGTCTCTAGTATTTTCTAGATGCACAGACACGGCTACCTCTGACTGTCGCACGTCCTCGTGCGGTTGACAGTAAACAGCATACGGTCTATCAGTTATCACCACCTGCTAACAGATATCAACTCTTGTTAAATATTACAACGGTCGACCATCCCAGACTTCATTTAAGTCATGAACGCGCCGATATGGCTACCTTCAGGCAAACGCACTCCAGCTTTTCGTTCTGCTGAGTTCGTGCCACAATCGCGCCAGCGAGCCGTCGCGCCGTAGCCGTACTAGCTCTAGCGAATCGTTGCACTGCTTTGTAAAATTAAAAGAAATCTAGATAAATGTATTGCGAACCATGGAATTCCGAGCTTCCAAAATTCATCACATATTCTCTTAAGAAACGGCAATAGTATGACATTTGAAAACATTGCAAAAAATAACAGAAACTATGTGTAGAGGCAAATACCACAACATTCCAAAGGGAAGGAGGTAACTGCGCAAAATCCACGAAAGCCGACCTCAAACGTCCATTTACAGCGCCAAAGCACCATTTGTTCGGCGGCCGCTTAAATTGCCCTGCCGTAAGATAAGTTACCGTCTGTAGCGGTGTAGGCTCAATCTTACCAGCGCTCGGCCGTACCTGATCATGTTCGATTAGCCGTCACAACATCTTCCTCATTGATCATTGTTGTAGCGACTTCTACGAATCCCTCGCCATCAAACCCCAATCTTGTCGACGACACAATATTCGGAGCAAACTGCAACACTGGTCAACACATTAGAACACAAAAATGTCACTTATTATTTTCCTTTATTTTGGTACATCCCTTAAACGTTTTGAACTTCAAAATATAGCAAATGATAATCATGTTTCGCGTGAACTATCAAATTACAACATAACTTGAATAAGTTAATTAGAAAGCCTCCAACTTCTTTCGACATTTGTTAACATATTTAGGTACATCAAGAAATAATGAAAATACTTGCGGGGTACTTTTAATACAAATCGAAGAAATTAAAAAAAAATTAGCTTAAATAATTTCACTTTATCTTTTCTCTACACTTTAATGATACGAAAATATCGTAAGTAGCATAGCAAATTTCATTACGGTATTTAACATAAAAACAGATTCATCAATGCGGAATGCATTACAGTCTTCCACAAATGTAATAACCCTCATACTATTCGAAGATTAAATGTGGGCAAAAATGGGGACTTTATCCTACTTCTGATGTAGAAAGGGTAATTGAGTATAGTACAGAGACTAATTTTGTATTTAGGAATAATAATTAATTCGTTTATACGAATTAATTATCCAACGAGTCGAGGATAAACTAGTAACAGAATACGACAAGCGTACCGTTCCACGTCAGAGCCAAGACTGTCTTAACGGCGGCCGCTACGTCCGTTTTATACAAGCAAAACGGGCGCACCCGCAGGTGCAATGGTGCAGGATTGCGGAACACGTGTTATTTACAAGAATTCTGTCTAACTGCACCGACGGCTACCGCGCCGCATGTGCAATGGTGCTGGTCCCGTCATATACAAAAACTGACGCAATGTAAACACCGCGGTATAGTGTTGTAAGTATGAGATACAACAACTGACACAGCCTGTATTCCGCGGTAAAAAGTTGTATGAACGATATCTCAGAAAAAATACATATTTTTCTAAAAGATCTTTCAGTATAGTCAAAAGTACTATAAATTACATTCACATACCGAATTTCGCAAAGATACAATAATAAATGCAGTTTTTAGTCCAATTTGAATCTTTAAAACGCTCTAGTGTAAAATTGCAATTTTGGGGATACAACAACTTACGTGGAAGGTATCGTTATGTTATTGGTGGAATAGACCTTCTCAGCTTCCCTACACGCGCATTACTACTACATAACGCGTTGAGAAGAGGTCTAAATCTATACGAGTTAGATGAATTTGCCCAAGGTATTTATCGATTTTGGAGTACCAAAATTGTTTACAATAAATAAAAAAAAATTAATTCGAAAAGAAAAAATGATTCTTTTGCAAAAAAAAAAAATATTTGGTCTTTTAAAGATCTATATGCCTTAGTGATTTAAAAAAAATAATTTTTACTTATAGACCACTAATCCAATAATTTTTGTACAAGTCTTTCTTTTATCTGCATGTATATTAAATCATGAAGAGAAAACTTTGTATCCTTTTCTAACCATATAGCGCGCGTGTGAGACATAGCATAAGTGTAGAAGAAGTGCACAAAGCTAAAATTTATAAATAACTAAGCTGTGCCTCACGTCTCCGCCCGCGTGGAATTTACTACGATTTCATGGATATCAATTTTTTTGGGCAGAACCCTAATTTTGTTTTTGAGTAATGTTACCATCGTATAAATATTGATATTATTCTGATTAATATTTATACGATACTAACGTCACTCAATTGTTTTGCCTTACCGGAACCCCTCCACTAACACTTAAACTTTATGGTATTAATTTATTAATACCACAAAGTTTAAGTGTTAAAAATTTAAGTTCAAAGTGACTTTTAAGTATTATTACGAATTTTTTGTATGGGAATATAGAAAAGTGTTATATTTAGACTTTTTCAGGCAATTTTTTAAAATTTTCTCTCCGTAAGAACCATTTTCGTACTTCAAGGAATATTATAAAAAAAGAATTAGCGAAATCGGTTCAGCTGCTCTCTAGATTTGCGCTTAGCAATACATTCAGTGATTCATTTTTATTCATTTATTTTTATAGACTAGCTGACCAGGCAGACGTTGTTCTGCCCTTTTGGACGACCCTTCATATAAAAAATCCTTAAATAGGTAATAAAAAATATTGAAGGTCACTTATCGGGATAAAAACTATCCTATCTCTCAAGTTGGACCAAACTGCACACAGTGTGCAAAATTTCATTGAAATCAGTTCAATAGCTTAGGAGTTCATCGCGGACAAACAATGTGACACGTAATTTTTATATATAAAGATTAAATAGATAATATGTGCTACAAATACATGAAATAAAATATAATAATCCACTGACCTCTATATATGGACTGGCTATACACCGTGACATAATGAGGCGATTTGATTTTCGCCATTTTGACGCTAACAGTAGAAGTGACCGTCCAAGGAACTAACTATTAAGCGATGTGACTCATAGAACACTAATACCCTGTGTGACTAAACATATCGATAAAAATTCTATACTCAGGCCTACCCGTAAAGTCCATTCTATTTATGAATCATATTATTGTAATGCCATAATAGGCCTTAGACGCAAGCTTTATACCTCATATAAAACCAAAATCGACGCTGCGTTGTTCTATCTACGTTTTTATTCATAACTACAGGACGGATTTTGTTCCGGGTTTCAAATGAGGAATGCCTACGCAAGAACGGATTGTGTCAGACTCGCACCTACTAAAACCCCATGGTGTTCGACCTTCACCGCATATTGACCGGGCCACGGAAAAGCGGCCCACCAGTGCCAGCCGCCCAATAGCATTGTTGAGGACTTCTCCTCCCCCTTTCCTGCTCAGATAAAGCACACTTTGCGGCCTCCAACTGCACCTGCACAACAGACTCTCCCAGCACCTAGTGGTGTAGCCCCGTCAAAGTCACGGAGTATAGTCGAGTGGCGCATCTTTGCAGCGATTATAGGGAGAGGCCTCTCCTCTAGCCGCAGCCCACTAACACATATCGAAGGGTACGACAAGCCCACTGAGAGTGGCCACCTTGGTACAGCCCTTCACTAAAAGTCAGCCATGTGAGCCGCCCTACGTTTACCATGGGTTACTAAGCCACGACTACTAACCCTGCCCTCCCTCCCCCTGCCACAACAAGGCGGGACCCCGTTTAGGGAAGAGCTATTTCTGATTTCTGACATTAACTCACGCAAGCTCACTAAAGACATTAATAATTTTGCGGTCCCATTATAAATTTATTCCCTTGGTATAATAAATTGATCATATTTAAACAGATTTGACAAATTTACGTCTTGTAAACACAAAGTCATCATCAGGTACGATTACCAGATGTAAAAATTAAAATTTCGGAGAAGAGGCCTGATTTCCATTTAAAAATCCTGTGATTTTTTTACAGTTTGAGAAGAAAACCTTACTTAAAAAGGTATCTTCACATATTAAGTATGATAAAACTGTTTAAGTACCTACTTGGATAAATAAGTTTTGATTTTAATTGTGGAATAATTACCAAAGGAAAATTATTTTTAGTTTGTTTAACTTTTTATTAAAGAGATCTTTAAAATGAAAGCTGTATTATATTGAAAGTTCTAAAAATCCTGAGATTTCATGAGATTTGCAAAATCCAGCCGCAATCCTGGGAAGAGTCTAAAAATCCTGAAATCTCAGGACAAATCCTGAGATAAAGTTTATCGACCAAATTCACGATATGTTAAAAATGTGCCAAATCAAGAGTACCTTTAACCGAGGAGCGTGTATGCGTAGGTATATGGATGTGGAGGAAGCGAGAGAGGTGTGTCAGGATCGTGCCAAATGAAAGTCCATAGTCTCTGCCTACCCCTCTGGGTGACAGGCGTGAGTGTTTATGTATTATGTATGTAAATCCTGAGATATGGAAAGCCTATCATCAGGCGACCTTTCTACACTTTAGTGTTGCCCAAAATGGGTCTTGGTCTTGCAGTCTTGGTCTTGTTCTTGTATTTTTGCAAGACCAAGACCAAGAACAAAGGCCGCCTAATTTTAGCATGACCAAGACCAAGATTGACCGTGCAAGACCGTGCAAGAACAAGTCTAAGCCTGCGAGACTCTTGCGTCTTGCAGGTAGGACTGAGTGTCGTTTCAGGGAGTATAGGCGTTCGGGTATACGCTTAGGAACTCCATGAGACGCAAAAAATATATAAAATAAAACGACGGGTTGCACTCCGGGAGTGCTGGCAGAAGTGAAAACTTGAATATTAACGTTGTGCATTTTTGATATTTTGGAATGGTTAGGGAATAATATTGCACGAATTGCTTTAATTATCAGTATAAAAGTACTATAATTTATGTGGTAGAATACAATATTTATTTATTGCGCTATCGTACTGTAGTGTGGTATAGCCCCCACGACTATATATATATTAGAGTTAAGCATAGGACAGTATAATTAAAGAATTAGTCTCAGCAACACGTCTTCTCTTTCATTAACACCTGCCGACATCACATGGCGACCCTGCCAGGCGGTGCGCTGCTACATTGCACGCGCACCGCCGGGCCTACATAAAGAGAAAAAAAAAATTTACAAAAATAAAATGGAAATCATCATGGATTGACCATTTAAAAAGTAAATTATATTATAACAGAATGGACGCAATACCGGATGTGACGAAAAATAAATGAATATGAATACAAGAAGAGGCCACAACAATAATTTTACAGAAGCTGACTGAAATATAAAAAGTATAATGAACATGAAGTAATATAATTTAAATGTATAATAGTACCTACTATGAAAGCAACTAAGAAATAATGAGGAAAATAAAAAGTGTTTTTTTTTTTTAAATATAATTACCAAAGAATAAAATTCAAGAAACTGCAGGTTATTTAAAAAGGAAAGAAACAGTTATTTTTTTGCAAGCTTCGTCCAGAAGAATGTGAAAATTGAGCCGAAAAGAACAAAGAACTTAAGAGGTAACTTCGCACCTGTGTGATTTTAATTCCATTTAAATCTTTATTTATCAATTTGAGATTGTTTTTATATTTTTTTGCTATAATATTTGTTGAAATTAAGTATTAAATATTCTATATTTAATACACGTATGTTTAAATTGAAATTATTTATCCGATAATTCACGATACAATTGATTTTTCAATATTTTATCACTATTTATATATAAAAAAAAATGCAATCATAATACAATATCATAAATTAAGCACATTGCATTTTAGGCACTTATGGCATTTGCATTAAGGCACAAGACAATTTATATTAAATTTTATTTAGTTATTGTTTATTCTTTTATATTATTTTTATTACTGTGCAGGACACAATACAAAAACGAATGAAATCATATAGTACATTTTTACGTACTTAATTTTTCGTATAATTAAAATAATTCTGATATATTGTTAAATATGATATATTTCGTAGTTTTTTTTTTCTGTAGTAAATTTTATTTAAAAACAATTCAGTATTGTTAGTAAGTATTAGTTTTTCTTTTCTTTTATAAAGGCAGTGAACCTTAAAGTTATACTTATACACATAAACCTACTTAAAAATTAAAATTGATCTTTTGAATGCTTAAATAAATTGATGTTTTGTTGTGTACAGTTGATATGTGTTACAGTGATTATTAAATTATTTTCTGTAAACGATATAGTAAATACCATACTTCTAGAAATCTTTTTCGATCTAAGCAAAAGTAATGTGTCTAAAATTCTGTGTAAATAAGGAATTCAAAACTATAATTTTACTTGTATCCACATATTATGTATGTAATAATAACATTGTATAAGTTACTTTTAAATTAGGTAGGTAATCATAATACATTGTAATCGAAAACGTTGCCATATACGTACTTTGTTAATTAAAACAAAGGTGTCTCAAATCGCTTGCACTGCTAAGAGTGGAATTACAATTTGTATTTTGATCTGTCTGTCGTTATGTGATTATGTTATTGTTATTGAAAACTATTACGTTGCTTTGCTTCTTTGTTCTGTATCTTAATATGAAATGCAATTATTTATTTTTGATTTAATATTGATTAAACTTTCATATCATAAGGTTTTAACTATTATAATTAATTATTTTTTGGGATAACTGTTGGAATATCTAGCTTATTTGTGTGGATTACGAAAATAATAACTTCGTTTAATTCAATTTTGAAACTCTTTATATTATGTATATAATTAATTAATTTAAATTTTATTGTACCCATATTGTGAGCCTCAATCCCTAACTGACAATGATGTAACTAAATATTATACGAGACTATTTTATGATATAAATTTGTAAAAGATGTGAGTAAATATTTGGCTAAGTTACGGAATACGTAATAATGAATAAAAAATATTAATAGTGTGTACCTAAGTGTGAGAGTAAGGTAAAGAAAAATTATCGGAGGTTAGCATATCCACATACAATCAGCTTGATCAGCTGAGAGTTTGGAAAACCTAATAAGCGATTAATTTTTAAGGGGTTCTGACACTATTAAATACGGAATAAGTTTTAATGTATTGTTAATAAGGTAAATGAGAATTTATTTTGAATTGTATAAGAATATTATCCATAATTTTAATCATGTATGTACGCGAGCCGTGTACGTGAAAATTATGGTTCAATTAAAAACTGGTTAATAAATACTATAAATGTAAAGAAATAAATAAAAATAAAACAAAAGTTCACCTTGATAAACAAGTAATGGAGAGATACGGGAACGTCCATCACTGGTAAAGCATATAGTCCTCGAGCAGGGTATGTTTCCATGATTGGATGATAAAATCGGGAGTAACGGGTACTAGGGAACAATACCTACAGTACAAGTGAGATGTGAACAAGTTTACTCATATTAGTACTGTTGGGGACCAGAGAAGTCTTAAATTTGTTACCCTTGATAATGGTACATAGAGGTCACATCCTTCGTTGGATCATAGTGTGAACTTAGTTTTCCTCCGTGTCAATTGTTGGAGTCCTTTTAAAATGACTTAAAAGTTGACCTCAAGGTTGTACGCACAACCCAAGGTACAGTTTTACCTTGATATTGTATGATACAAAAAAAGTTTATGTACCAATAAATTGAAATGAATGTTATAAAAAGTAATATAATACCCAAGTAAATGGGGGGCCTATATTTATAAAGTACCCGCGTGATAAATATCACGAAATAAAATATAAACGAAATGAATTAATACTCCGATTCCCGATATCTGAATAATAAATAAATAAATATATAAGTGAATGGAGAGAAATAAAGCTAGCTAAAGATCAAAAATATCAAGAAAAAAAAAGTACGTGTACAAGAATTATGAAAAAAAAAAAGATATTAAAAAGGCTTAACTCGAAAATAAGGAAGGAGATGAAAAAGTATGAATAAATAAATAAGACAAGAGTATTTTAAAATATAAATGAATGTACAACTATTCTAGAACTTCGCGAATTACCTAATTATGTCAAATAAGTATGTTGTATGTATGCATGATACATCATACCAATTCTATTGTGACCTTGAAATTACTATGGGGTAGAGGGATGTGGCCACCCGAACTACCCATAGAATATACCTATATTTTGTTTTTGTATTTTATATTTAGGTCATTTAATATATAATTACATTGTATTTTTGTAATTTATATTAATAACAAACATATTTTATATTTATTTTTATAAGTTAAAAAAAAACAAATGTATTCATTTACTTTTTATTTTTTTTGTCGGTGGGAGGTGTAGTGTGGTATAGCCCCCACGACTATATATATATTAGAGTTAAGTTAAGCATAGGACAGTATAATTAAAGAATTAGTCTCAGCAACACGTCTTCTCTTTCATTAACACCTGCCGACATCACAGTACACAAACATGACAATTTATAATACATTAAAAATTTATCTCTCAGAAAAATCACACACACGAACGTTCGCGCAAGCGTCCTGCGCCGCCTAAACGAAACAGCAGGCGCAGGCATACATTTTCGCCGCGCCGTAGAAAGAGAGGGGTTACTTTCTCTCCTACGCCGCGCCGGCGGTCTACTCTCCGTTCGTCTTACGAATTTTCGATCAGGTCACGTGTCCTGGCGCGAGTTTAACATTTTTTACCCATTACAAAAAAAGTGCACAACACCGCTAAAGAAGTTTTCACTTCAAAAATTGGAAAATTGGACTTATGCGCATTACGAACAATACCATAAACATACATAGCGGATGAAAATATCCATTAAAAGGAAAAACAGTGCATCCCTAGTTTTGACCATCGGCACTTTGATAGTGTGCGGCGTCTTGTTGTCGGCATCATCAAAGGTCGGATACTGACCTGTCAAAGAAATTTTGCAGCTATTCGGAAGTACAAGGTCACGATACACGCGCCGGCGGCTTCTATTGATATCGCATACAATCGTCGCCGCCGCGTCGCACGCACTACATTTGACACTGTTTGAATGCCGCCACAGAGTACATGTTCCAAAGAATAAAATAAGTTTTTTTTTTGTAATTAGATAATGGTAAGGATAGGTAGATATCATAGTAATTTATTCTAGTAAGTAATTATTATAATATTAACTATATGGGTTTATAATAATTACTTACTATTATTATTATTATGTAATAGATAAACATGTTCAATAAGTTCACTGCAAATCTCGATTTTTGGAAGTGTGTGTTTTTGAACACAAAGTGTTCGAATATGTCGTCACCCATCTGATAAATATTGTAGACACTTTTAACACACTTGAAACGTGTAAACATTTTGGACAATGCTAATCGAATAATATAAAAAGTGTGCATATTAAATAAAAAGTCTAAAATAAGATCTATGTACTTTTTAGGAGCCCGAGTATCTCTTAGAGAACCCTTTAACAGTAGAAATTTACACAAAGTATATAATGCGTTCTTGGGTAGCGATATACGCTTTTATAATAAAGATTCCAAAAGAAATGTTAGATCTTTCACCTTTTAAATTTAAGTCAGACGAAAATGCTTGGAACTGACCTCTCGTACTACACAGGACTAACTAGAAATTTTTAAACCGATTTGGTATCTACATATACATTTGACATTTTATGTTTGACTTATCGCTTTACATAATTATAGTACTATTGTAAAAATATTTTGAAAAGAGCAACTACTGAGTTTCTTACTTTCTTTCATGATTCTTCTCAGTGGAATCAGCACCCCTGAACATGGAAAAGAAAATATTGGGGAAAACAGTGATTATATGACTATTCAAAAGTGTATTTTTAATGCCTACTTGAATAAAACATATTTGAATTTTGATTTCAAACGCGTGAAGGCAAATTTAATGTAATTAACGAAGATTAATTAAATCACAAGAAGAGCATAATATATACAATTTTATTTACATATTTACATTTCATTTTTACGTAGGCACACTATACCTATCTGGCAACGCATCTACTTTATTAATCTTCTGAAGAATCATTATTTTTATTAAAGGATGCCGAACTTTCCTTTGTCGGTCTTTCGGCGTGTACTTACAAATAGTAGTATTTATTTTAATTTCAGTCATTCTCAATTAAGCTTTGCTTCGAGTCTAATGTATTAATTGTATTTACTCTAATCCTTGTTGTTCTCGGAGTGATAAGTTTACAATTTGACATGAGTGACGAAGAATTAAACATTTCTAGTCGGAGTAGTGAGAGTTGGAGTTATAGATCTAAAAGACCTAAAAGCAAAATTGATGAGTTTTTCGAAATAATTCATGCATCCCAAATTACTTTGTGTAAATTATGCCAACATAAAAAGGTTGAAATAAAAATGAAAAACAGAAACACTTCAGGCTTAAGCAAGCATCTTTCCACAAAAAGGAATCAAAAATATTTCTTCCTGAAAACCCAAAATTAAGTGGAGATATCACAAGTTTTTTAATAACCGCCGGAAAAAGTGGACAGGTAAGAAAAAATATACTTATCATAGAATTACATAACACATCTATTATGTAACTAGCAGCCGCCCGCGACTTCGTCCGCGTACAATATCTGATTTCCTATGAGATTTTGAAATTTTCCCGCTGCTGTTGTACCTTAAAGAGGTTATATAGGTAAAGCTTAACTATGCAAGTATTTATTATTTAAAACTAATAAAGTAAATGTAGATCTTCATATCTATACTTTAAAAATATAGGACTTGCATGTAACCATTTTACCCCAATTTCACGCCCTTAAGGTTAGGATTTCGTAAAATAGCTTATTCAGGATTTTATTATTGAAACTTATAACTTTAATGCCGATTTTCGTGTCTCTAACTTCAAAAACGTAGGACTTTCATACAAACTTCCAGCTCCCATTTCACTCCCTTAGAGATAGATTTTCTCAAAACCGTTTCTTAACTGATCTCTATGCCATAAAAGGAACCTACCTTACAAACTTCAAGTTTATATGCTTTATAGTTCCGAGATATCGTTATAGTCAGTCAGTGAGTGGTAATTATATATATATATATATATATATATATATATACAGGGTATTTTCGGAACGCTCCCGAAAACATATATAAATAAATAAAATAAATAAATAAACTAAGACAGGCAACAGCACCAAGTATACCTTTGATCATGGGTCACAAATAAATTTGATCCTGATGAAAAAAAAATCATATTTTTTTACAACGTTTTATTAGCTTTATTCACGCGCCATCATGTTAGTACAGCTAAACGAAACGATAATTTCATAAAAAAAATCATGAAAATACTGAAACATAAAACCAGCAGTGAAAACTGAATTGATATCACCTGACTAATGGGGGTTAATGTACTCGCGAACGGTGAAAAAAGAACGCTGGCCTTGAACTTGGGCACTGAGCGATTTATCACATATTGGTACGAAGGGGGCGCGACAGGGGAACAATCTGCCAGTATTACTGTGCCTGCATGCTATTGGTTCCCGCGCTTTGTGCGCTCCAAAAATACAGTCGCATACACAGCTTACTTTGCGACTCGCGACGATTTTTTAAAAAGGAAGGAAAGAAAAATTATTTATATCAATTGTTTTATGACTGAACTAGTGAACGAAAAGGTAAATATGATACGGGAAGGTGAATGGGGAAAATTGTGCAGTAATGTTAAAAGTGTTGAGGAAGAATACAGAAAAACTTAACATATGATCGACCTGATGACGGAAGCTCAAGCGAAGATGAAAGTGATGATGAAGTAGCATCCAGTAACACCAACACACCATCAACATCTGGCTTCCATGTGACCCAAGACGACATAATGGACGGCGTGCCACCCTTAGCTTAAGTTTTCTTGTTACAAACTACTTTATATTTTACGATAGAAATAACAAATAATGCTCAAGTAAACATTATCCATTCTTAATTCCAACCTTTTCCAAAGTTCTAAGTAGCTAGTAAAGCACCTATTATGATTCTACAATAAAAGAATTAATTACTTACTATAATATTATAAAAAAATATCCCAATACCATGTAGTACTTTAGAACGCGACTGTAACCATACTCCCTCCACTCAACCTGTATCTAGCTCGGTGCGAAACAATTGTAACCAGTACAAACGCAGTAGGTTTCAATTTTGTCGGGGTTCGTTATTAATCGTAGTTTTTGAAACAGTTCCGTGTTGATTTAGTACACGCGTGCGCATCGCGTTTCGTCGTCGTTTTATTTATTAAATTGTTTTTACTTGTGATTACGTGTTGGTATTATTCTTGTTGTTACGTTTTTTGTTTTAATAATGCTTAACGTGTACGTTTATAGTGATTGTAAATACGGCAAACATGTTAGGTATCCGAACCTAGGTACACGAAGTATCGCTAAATAAATTGTTAAAACGTCGGGATGGAACAAGTGTGTCATACTGTGCAGTGCACAAAGTGTTGAAGCGTAATCGAATGCACCCATACAAATTGCACAAAGTTCAAGCTTTAGTTCCGGCAATCACGACCACCGACGAGTTTTCTGCCGTTGGTTATTATACCAGAAACAACGTGTGCCTGGTTGCATTGAGCACATTATCTGGACGGATGAGTCGACATTTACCAGAAACAGCCTGTGGAACCGAAGAAATACACACGTGTATTCAGAGGTTAACCCGCACGCTGTTCGACAAACCGGGCACCAAACCCGATTATCGGTTAAAGTATGGGCAGGTTTATTTAAGGATCGCATACTGGGACCAGTGTTTCTGCCACAGCGACTGAACGGACAGCGATACCTAAACTTTATAAATGAACAGTTGGTTGACATTTTAGACGACCTATCATTGGCTGAATATCGCCGCACATGGTTCCAGCATGATGGTGCCCCTCCACATGTCGTGAGGTTCGTCCGTGAGTACCTCAATGAGCTATTTGATGATCGCCGGATCGGCAGACTAGGACCACACGCTTGGCCACCTCGCTCACCAGATCTGACCCCGTTAGACTTCTTTCTGTGGGGTATGTGAAAGAAAGGGTTTTTAATCGTGAGTGTGATAGTGCTGATGAAATACACCAAAGGATCGTGGATGCTTTCGAGAAACTACGTACGTACTGTGTCGAAGACCACACGATAATGCCCCGCCTGCATCCAAATCTACCTTGAAATGAATGGAGCACAATTTGAGCCGCATCTCATAAGACCACGGAGGATTTAGAGCGGTAAGCTGTTTCATAACTATTTTTTTTTAAATAACTTGGTACTGGACTAATCTGAATAAGTACATAACTGAATACATGAGAATAATAAACATACCTACACGATGAATAAAAACGCATGACTCCAACCTTGGTTACATTTCATTTAAGTATTTTTTCATTAGCGAGGAATCGAACCAGTTATTTGGGTTTATTTAACCTGTAAATTCGGGTTAAAGTAGCTACGTAGAGACAAGCACAGTGGCAAAATAGTAGGTTAAGTAGATAAGTTAGGTATTTAGACAAGTGTTGTAAATTATTAGGTATTGTGGTATGGCCCGCTAGTTGCGGGCCGCGCGAATTTGCGTTCGCGCGTACATTTACCTTTAATCAGCTTCAGTCATTCCACTGCTGGTTTAATGTTTCAGTATTTTCATGATATTTTTTATGAAATTATCGTTTCATTTAACTGTACTAACATGATGGCGCGTGAATAAAGCTAATAAAACGTTGTAAAAAAGATGATTTTTTTTTCATCAGGATCGAATTTATTTGTGACCCATGATCAAAGGTATACTTGGTGCTGTCGCCTGTCTTAGTTTTCGGGAGCGTTCCAAAAATACCCTGTATATATATATATATATATATATATATATATATATATATATATATTATAATTTGTTTTTATGATTGGCGAGACACATTTACTGTTTTATTTCAGTCTGAAAATAGCAGTGACAACATCATGACAGCTACAGTTGATTGGATGATTAAAAAATATCTTCCTTTCTCATTTTTAGATGACGAAGCTACACAAGTATATTTTCGATCGATTTGCCCAAATATGGTGTTTCCTAAAAGGTCCACACCTAGAAGGAAGGTCAAAGAACGGTTTGAAGAGCTTCAATTGAATCTTAAGAAACGACTATAACAATTTTCATCTAAAATGTCATTTACCATTGATGGATGGACGTCAATTGCTGGTAGAAGTTGCAACGGGGTCACTATTCATTATATAGACAACGAATGGAAGTATCGATCTGTAGTCCTTGATTTTATACCATCAAGCGGTCGACATACTGGGAAAGATATTGCAACGATTTTCCACGAATTTTTATTGGAATATGACATCATTGATAAAATACAGGTTATCACGGTCGACAACGCAACTGCAAATACCAAATTTATGTATGAACTGGACAAACAGCTGCCACACTTTGATTCAGATAATCAACATTTCCGGTGCTTTGCGCACATTTTGAACCTTGGTGTACAAGATTTATTAAAGACCTTAGCATTACACAGTGAAAAAGACAAGAACAGCAGTATGAAGACAATGAAGACGAAACTGAGGAAGATGAAGAATTTGCGCCAAATATTGCTGATTCACGTACAGCTATAACAAAATTACGCAGTATTTCCAGTAAAATAAAAAGAAGTGAGATATTGAAGACGAAGTTTCAGTCTGCTTGTGAAGCAGTTGGCGTGCCATCAAATCTGAATCCCATACTCGACTGTCCAACAAGATGGAATTCTACACATGATATGATTGGATTTGGTTTAAAAGTGAGAACTGGCATATTGTGCACTTCTGTCACCGAATTGAATGATTTTCAAATCACAGATAGTGAATGGCAAATACTCGAAAAAATACATAAGTTTCTAATAAACATTAAACTTCTACCAACGAAACTTGGTGGAGAAAAATATGTTATATTACCGCTAGCCATTGTATCATTCAATCTCTTGCTCGATAAAAAGTGGATGAAAGGCTCATTCTGGGTTTTCAAGCAGCTCGAGGCAAAATGCTTAAACATTATAAAAAGAGCAACTGGGTTTATTGTACCTCTTTAATTTTAGACCCAAGACATAAGGCTCAGACTTTTGACATGACATTATGGGGGAAGCAAATTAAAACAGAAAGCCTGCGCAAATTTAATGAACTTTATAAAGAATATAAAAGTCTACACTCAGTGAATAAATCTCTATAATCACCAAGAAATGAAAAGAAAGTATGTGAATATGATGAAGATGAAGACGTAATAGACTTTGAGAAACTGTATGCATGTCCCTTGACGTCATCTGGGTCTCGATCTTTTCATCAAGGCTTAGTTATAGACGAGTTGGAGGAGTACCTAAGTAAACCCAGAGCTGCCAGTTCGGAAGACATTTTAGAGTGGTGGAGGACGCATGAGACAGAATATCCGACTTTATCGGAGATGGCCCGTGATTTTCTTTCAATACCTGCAACTTCAGTACCTGCTGAGATATTATTTTCTAAAGCATTATTAGTAATTAGAAAACAGAAATAGGTTAAGTGATGAGTCAGCCAGATGGTTACTTTATATTAATTCTTAGTCAAAAGAATTAATACAAAGTAACAGTAATGTGAAAACTGTTGTGTACTGTTATGTAATTTAAGTTGTATTGTATTTTATTTTTTATTTAAATAAATGGTAACTAGTATAACTCTTTTATTCCATTTCATATAAGGGTCTATCTATCTCTTTCTAGACAGATAATGTTCTTTATAATACAGTCAAGTTAATGTCATTAATTTGATTTTTATATATTTTGACTATGTTTTAGCACATTTGTAAGCTTATTAAATGTAAACGTTTATTAAGAAACAGACTGACTCCCGTGGCCGTGAGACACGGTAGACAGCTCAGTTGGTTAGAGCATCGGCACGGATCGCTTAGGTCGTGGGTTCAAACCCCACCCGGTATTAGTTGATTTTTCGAATTTCTCATTAAATGTTTAGACATTTATTAATTTGGTTGGTCTTTCTATGGCTATGTTAATTCAAGCTCAAAATGTACCTACTGTGTTAAGTTGTTCTAAGATCTAAAGTAACGTTTAATAAATAGCAATAGGCTTGCGAGACTCTTGCTGCAAGACCAAGAACAAGACTAGGAGCGCAATACCAAGACCAAGAACAAGACCAGGTGTATTGGCGCAAGACCAAGACCAAGGCTGGCTAAGTCTCGTCTTGTTCTTGCATTTCAGCAACACTACTACATTTGGCTATGGACCTTGCGTCTGGGGAAAAATTAGGAGGGAAGAAATAAAAAAAGAACATTAGAAATAATAATCTAACACTTTAATACATACTGATACTGGTACTAGCAGATAATATTGTGGATATACTATACTTTTTCAAAGTGGTGCGTTTCTCTTGTCTAATAAAACAGTCGTCTGTGAAGTGCTTATAGAACGAAGTTACTCATTTTGTTTCGGACGCCAATTCACAATTTTTATTCATTAATTCATTACAACCTTTCATAAGTCCACTGCTGAACATAGGCCTCCCCCAAGGAATGCCACAAAGCACGGTCCTGAGCCACCTGCATCCATCGACTTCCTGCATGCCTTACCAGGTCGTCACTCCATCTCGTGGGGGGTCGCCCTACACTTCGCCTACCGGTACGAGACTGCCACTCAAGAACCTTTCTTCCCCATCGGTTGTCGGTTCTTCGAGCTATATGGCCGGCCCACTGCCACTTCAGCTTACTAATCCGTTGGGCTATGTCAGTTACTCTGGTTCTTCTGCGGATATCCTCATTCCTAAGTTTATCAGACAAACTCCAAGCATAGCCCTCTCCATAGCTCGCTGAGCGACCTTGAGCTTCCTCATATGGCCAGCAGTGAAGGACCACGTCTCAGATCCGTAAGTCATCACTGGCAACACGCACTAGTTGTACAACTTCGTTTTAAGGTTTTGATGTATGTGTGACGAGAAGATGTGTCGTAGCTTCCCGAACGCTGCCCAGCCGAGTTGAATCCGTCGAGTGACCTCTCGGTCGAAGTTGAACTTACCTAGTCGGACTATTTGTCCCAGGTAAACATACTCGTCAACAACTTCGAGCTTAGTGCTCCCAACAACTATCGGCATAGGTGTGAAATGGACATTAAACATAATCTTTGTTTTGTCCATGTTCATCTTAAGACCTATCCGTTGGGAGACACTATTGAGGTCATTGAGCATAGTGCTTAGGTCCTCCAGCGATTCTGCCTTAAGGACTATATCGTCGGCAAATCGAAGGTGAGTGATGTACCCGCCATTGATGTTAATACCGTATCCTTTCCAGTCCAGAAGCTTGATAACGTCCACAGAGTACCTTTGTATAAACCGAAAATAACGTCTTCCAATGCAGCGGTGAAGAGTTTCGGGGATATAACCTCACCGTGTCTTACACCTCTCTGCAATTGGATAGGTTTCGTACTCTGGTTTTGTACTCGGATAGCCTTCGTAGCTCTACTGTACAAGCACTTCAGCACTTCGATATACCGACAGTCAACTTGGCACCGCTGAAGGGACTGCAGCACCTCCCAAATTTCGACGGAATCAAAGGCTTTCTCATAGTCCACATACGCCAGACATAGGGGCAAATTGTACTCTTCGGACTTCTGTACAATTTGTCGTAGGGTATGTATGTGGTCTATGGTGCTAAAGCCCTTTCGGAAACCGGCTTGTTCGGGAGGCTGGAAGTCGTCATGTCTGCGCGCGAGACGATTCGTAATGACTCTCGAAAACAGCACGTAGACGCGGCTCAGAAGGGAAATCGGTCTGTAGTTCTTCAAGAGAGCGTTGTCACCTTTCTTGAAGAACAAGACCACCGCACTTCTGCTCCACGCCTCCGGTGTAATGCCATCATGGAGGACGGAATTAAAGAGCTTCTGAAGGACTTCAAGTACCGGTCTTCCACCCGCTTTCAGAAGCTCCGCTGTAATTCCATCCTCGCCTGGGGCCTTGCCGTTTTTAAGGTGCTGTCTTCGGAATAGTGTCGGATAAGACTCGCTCTTGGATCGTTACTCACACTTGCGTGTGGCTCCAACGATGACGTGTACAGCTGTCCATAGAACCTCTCAATCTCACTCAAAATCTCATGTGCCTCGGAAACGATGCTGCCACACTCGGTCCTTAGCCTTGACAGTTGGCTCTTTCTGGCAGACAGATCTCTGGCAAAGACTTTGGAGCCTTGGTTCCGCTCGATCGCTTCTTCAATACAAGCTGTATTGAAGTTGCGTAAGTCCCGCCGCATGCATTTGGAGATCTGTCTGTTCTGTTGCCTGTATTCTGTCAAATCTTTTGAAGAATGTAGCTTCATCTCCCGTCTAACAGCCATGAGATTAAGAGTGTGATCGGAGAGTTTTTGTGTTCTTCTGCGGCGGGTCTTGCAGAACTTAGCTCCGACCGCATGGACAGTTTCCACGAGCTTGTCATTCATATCGTCCACTTCATTGCAGTCTTCTAGGCACTAAAAACGGTTTGTAACTCGAGCTGAAAGGTTTCGGGACTTTGGAACAGAGCACAATTTTTATGCTTTTTAGCAATAATTTTAGTAAAGGTTCAATTGGAAACCTGTTAATTAATAAACATTTGATAATTATCTGTTTCCGGCGACTTTGGTTGTTAACAGATATGGGTAGAAAATAACATAGACAAGTATTATAGACAAGGAACTCGACATCCCTATTGAATTTTATTGTTTATCAAAACTCAGTAATATAAAACCAAATATGTTGGTAATTACGATATAAAAAATATAAAAAAAAACATTCGAAATAATAATCTAATACTTTTATACTTACTTGTACTCAGAAACTATTGTGGGTATACTGCACTTTTCCAAAGTGGTGCGTGGTGTGTCTCAAGTCCAATAAACAGTAGTCTGTGAAGTGTTTAGAACAAAAATAATCATTTTGTTTCGGACGTCAATTCACAATTTTTGTGCTTTGTATCCAAAATTTTAGTCAAGATTCTAGTTCTAGGTAGGTTGGTTGTGAACAGATATGGGTAGAAAAGAACATCGATAAGTTTTTTTTTTAATATGATAAGGGTGACAAACGAGCACACAGTCCACCTGATGGTAAGTGGTTGCTGCGGCCCATAGACATCTACATCTATCATCTATTACAAATCAAAATGTAGATACGTTGTCACCCGTGAGGACTAAGCTGGATTTTTTTTTATAGGATAAGGAAGACAAACGAGCACATAGTCCACCTGATGGTAAGTGGTTGCTGCGGCCCGTAGACATCTACATCTATCCTCGTTTGCGAATCAAAATGCCGATGCGTTGTCACCCGTGAGGACTAAGGTGGAATGCCTCATTTCCAGTAAAAAGGGCCTCCGGCCACCTGCACTCACCAAGCGGAACGCAGAGGTAAACCTCTACTTCACGCTGGTTTTCTGTGAGGTCATGGTACCACCCCGGTTCGAGTCGGCCCATCCGTGCGACAGCAAAAGCTGCCGCGTGGCTCTACCACTGTTAAAAAATAATTATAGACAAGGAACTCAACAACCCTATTGAATTTTATTGTTTATCAAAACTCAGTAATATAAAGACATACATGTTGGTAATTACGATATTAAGATTAGTAACAAATTTTTAAGTACTTATATTATCTAATAGTTTTAATTTGTTTAATATTTGCTGCAAATTTAATTTAATTGTGGAATGTTATCTCACTTTTCTTTTGGTAATAAGTTTTAATATATTACGTACACTCTCACCAGTACTAAAAATAATTCTTATTATGTAACTAAAATCAAACATAATCAAACCACATAAAATACGTTTATTTTTTATTTTAAAGTTCAGAATACAAAGACACAATTTAAATAACACAAAAAACTTTGGCATAATATTATGTCAATTTTAGTTCCCGGTACGGACAATGAGGGCGCTTTAAATCGGCAGAAGCATTTTGTATGGTATAGCCAGTTCAGCGTAGCGTAGGTACTTGTATATATAGAGGTCAGTGGTTCTATCAGACAGGAAGCGGTCAGGCGTTCAAGCATTCCGCGTTTGCATTCTGCATTCGAGCGGTCTGTTGCTCACGTATCCCGCTGTTGGACGGTCTACGGGGTGTCACCACGTTTTTTGACTATAGTTTCTCATCGGAAGATGAATGATCGATATTGTGGACATTAGCAGCATCAAAATGGAAAAGGAAACATTAAGGTGCACCCAGAAAATAAGAATAGAGAACAAGATGGAGTATTTCATAGACTGTTTTGTAAATGGTTTACTGATGAATAAATTTTTATAGTCCATTTTCAGTACCCATTTCTCTGGCAATTTCTAATCATGTTTCTGCTACGTTTTCTCGGTTTCTATAAGCATAATTCTTCACATCATACAAAAAACACCTTTCTCGTACTAACGTAATCAACTTCTCGGTCTCCATGTTCCTTCAGATGTGGACACCGAAACAGCAGCGAACGTGCGAACGCGTGCGTTCTGGTTGACGCGGTCAGATTCAGAATCAAATAAGTTGTCATTAATTAGAAAAGAATGTTGGAGGTTTGAATTGGTTACCATTATGACAGTGTGTTTTTTGGAATTTTTTTGTTTTGAAAAATCTTCTATTATATCTTCAAAGTCTATTTTTGAAGGATATCACACTTCTATACTCATAATTGAGTTAGTCGTTTTTGTAACATAGTTGTTCGTAATACATTTATTATTCTCTTTAGGTGTAAAAATGAGCGCTTACTACTACAATTGGAATCCAGTAAGAAAAGAAAAGCAACTTCAACATTTGGAATTCATTGCAGTTTTTTCAACTCGTTAGAATCGATTGTTATTAATTATTGACAAAGAAACCTAAAACGATTGTCAGTTTCTACCAAGAATCTGACAATCTCAAAAACTGACAATAAAAAATCATTCGGCAGCATACCAATGCTGCCGAATGATTTTTTAAATGTGCATCGATTATAAGAATACACGTATCTACAAAAATTTTCTTTTTTATTTAACTGTACAGTCACTGACAATCCTTCAAAAAAAGTAACGTGTGTGTGCTGTGAATTAATTTTCTTTCAGACTTATCTTTATTGTCAGAATTTGGAATTTGGATTTTTCTTTAGCAGCCGATTCGTACTGATCGAAATTATTGCGTGCATTATTGACATAATCGATCAGAAATGCGTGAAGTTTTCTTGCAACGTTCATTTTGTAAACCATATTCTGCAAACTTGATTTTGTTCATAATTTCCAAAAGATCATTCCATATCTGCGTTAAAAGTATAGTATTCACTTTCTCCATTTTTTTTTGCTAGGTTTTTTGGGCTTCGTTTCTTGTTTCTCCTGGTTGATTGAAGTCACTTGCAATTGGGAAAAATGTTTCAGAAATTATTAAATAACCATTTTGCGCGTGCAGACCATTTAGTATCCGGGAGAGATTTCAAGACTTTATTTGTGCCCAAATGCTCTGTCATAATTTTCCATCGTTTGGACGAAGCCGAGAAAAAATTGAACAATTTTTGGATAAACTGAATGTATGCTACAGTTTCGGAAACACATGCAACAACCTGAACACCTATTAAGTTTAGCGAATGTGTCGCGCATGGGACAAAATTGTAAATTCACATTTTTCTTTTTTTCTCGACTGAACACCAGAATATTTTCCAGCAATATTTTTTTTCTTCAGGGCAACTACCAATTGTGTAATAAAATATAATACAAATACAGGTCTTAAAAAAGAGAAACCAATAATTACACAACCACCACCGTTATTCACAAAGCAATGTCACAATAAGAGTAATATTATGTTGCACAGCAAACATGTTGTATGATACCTCAAGTAGATGAATAATTTGAGATTTCCCTGAGCAAATCCCAGCCAACACAACCACTGCAGTAGTTATACTAGCCAAAACTTGCCTCGAGAAAAGATAGTTACACCTATAATAATCTGTTTAAATCATAAAGCAATACTTTACTTAATAGTACATTTTTTTAAAATACACTTTTTTTTAATAGGATAAGGGTGAAAAACGAGCACACAGTCCACCTGATGTTAAGTGGTTGCTGCGGCCCATAGACATCTACATCTATCCTCTGTTACAGATCAAAATGCAGATGCGTTTTCACCCGTGAGGACTAGGATGGAATGCCTCATTTCCAGTAAAAAGGGCCTCCGGCCACCTGCACTCACCAACCGAAACGCAGAGGTAAACCTCTACTTCACGCTGGTATTCTGTGAGGTCGTGTTACCACCCCGGTTCGAGCCTGCCCATCCATGCGACAGCAAAAGCTTTTTTTTATAGGATTAGGGTGACAAACGAGCACACAGTCCACCTGATGGTAAGTGGTTGCTGCGGCCCATAGACATCTACATCTATCCTCGTTTGCGAATCAAAATGCAGATGCGTTGACACCCGTGAGGACTAAGATGGAATGCCTCATTTCTAGTAAAAAGGGCCGCCTGGCTCTACCACTGTTAAAACACTTTTTGAACGTATGGTATTATTATTTATGATAAAGCAAATATGTCAAGATCAGTAAAGTTATGATTATATGATTTCAAGATACGCCGTAATGGAGCTCGCTCTCCTGCGTTTGTTTGGCACATCTTACGAGCAAATAAACGATGACTATGCGTATTACTTACTGATTAATTCATATTTGATGCATTATCTCAACTCTACCTACGACAATCTTATATAGGAATATGAAGTTTTTCAAAAATGTTTAAAATGATATCTGTTATGTATTCTGCATTATTTTTATCCATAGGTAAAAATTACAAAAATCTCTCTATAGGCTCTCCTTCTTTTACGTATCTAACGATGAAGGTTGGTTGGTCAATATGAGAGAGAGATCTGGCGTGGAATGCAAGCTTATGCAGCAGTATTTTGCTGATTTTATTTCCTTAACAATTGTTTTTAAAACTTGATGTTCCATTAAACTAATTGCAAATATTTACAGACAAATGTAATGTACTTCTTTTTCCACGATTTCCGCAGTTTTGTATATGATCAGCAAGAAAAGGATCAATTTTACTAATCAGTTCTAGGCATCCTAAATAATTCTCGTAATTTTGAGACCCCAATATCTCATTATGACCACGAAAAGCAAAATCTCTAGTAGCTGAAAATTTCACTGCTGCAACAATTCTTCTAAGTACATTCTTCCAATAATTGACTTGTGTATTATGAAAATGAAAAAATGAAAAATTGTTTATTTCTTTAAAAATATCATACATTATATAGGTATGGGAGTAAGTGGAAGGATATATACTTGTGGCAGGATGCCCCGCTCTTCTATAGCAAGAATTAAATAAACACAAAATAAATTAATAAAAGAAATACAAGAAATTAAGTTTATATTTATTTAATGAGGGTTTTATATAAGTGTGCGAGCTTATGTGAGTGTGATGTAGTGTGTTATATTGAGATAACAACTAAGTGTCAACTCCTCCAGTATTTTTGCTTCTTGCGACATAATTCATCATTAATTGCCTGTGCTATAAACTTTTTTCATGCTCATTTAATAAGTTATATGCTTCCAATCTTTATATTCATTCGGAGAACTCAAATTATGCCCAGTACCAGTAGTAGCATTAAATAGACGGCAGCGATAGCAGTACACAGATTTCTTCGATGGTAAATAAATCAGCCATTTTCTTTCTGAAGACGTACCAACCGTCAATTCATAGGTAAAATCAAAATTATTTTTAGTCAAATATGTAGTTTTTCTTTATAGCTTGAATCTGGAAAATTAGTTTCGGAGAAGTCGTAGTTTCTATTTTGGAAAAATAATTGGTCCTTTTTGAATCCAAATATCATCATCATCATCATCATTACAGCCCTTCACAAGTCCACTGCTGAACATAGGCATCCCCCAAGGAATGCCACAAAGCACGGTCCTGAGCCACCTGCATCCATCGACTTCCTGCATGTCTCACCAGTTTGTCACTCCATCTAGTGGGGGGTCGCCCTACACTTCGCCTACCGATACGGGGCCGCCACTCGAGAACCTTTCTTCCCCATCGGTTGTCGGTTCTTCGAGCTATATGGCCGGCCCATTGCCACTTCAGCTTACTAATCCGTTGAGCTATGTCGGTTACTCTGGTTCTACAGCGGATATCCTCATTTCTAAGTTTATCACGCAGAGACATCATAGCTCGCTGAGCGACCTTGACCTTCCTCATACGGCCAGCTGTGAAGGACCACGTCTCAGATCCATAAGTCATCACTGGCAACACGCATTGGTTGTACAATTTCGTTTTCAGGTTTTGAGGTATGTCTAACGAGAAGATGTGTCGTAGTTTCCCGAACGCTGCCCAGCCTAGTTGAATCCGTCGATCTATCCAAATATAGCATATAATTAATTATTATGTTAGCTCGAAGTAGGTTGAAGTATAGGGGGTTCAGCATCTCATGTGTGTTGGTAATTTTTTTTAATTAACTGGAACATTGAAACTTAATTTTCGTAATCACATTTTAAATATTTGTAAAAAAGCTTTTAGGAATCTCGGCTTTATCTTAAGGCAGTGCAGGGATTTTAGTAATGTACTTACTATTAGAATTTTATGTAATGCTCTCGTAAGAAGTGAACTTGAAACGAATGCCATTATTTGGAATCCACGTGAAAGCAAATATAGTGTCATGATCGAAAAACTTCAAAATAAATTTACACGATTTTTATATTTCAAGCAGTACGGAATCTATCCTGGTTTTCCACTCATGTATCCGAGTCTATTTGTACTGGGTATGGTCGGTTACAGCCGCCTGAGTGTGAGGAAAGACATCACGCTTATTAAATATGTGTGGAACGTATTACGTGGATGGATACATCACCCAGATGTGCTCGCTGCGCTAAAGCTACGTGCACCTGATAATTACGTATGTTCTCGTCGCCGCGCCACGTTACTCCTCGTGCCCACTGCTAGGACGAAGTTGCTCCAGAATACACCATGGACACGTGCCATACACTACGTTAATATCATCTCACAGGATATTGACATATATACATGTAGTCAGACGAAGTTCACAATTGCAGCATACAAATGCATTGAAATTTGTAATTTTTTTAATTAGTATTTTATTTTATAATCATGTTAATATTATTATTCATTATTCATTATTCTACAGTCATTATTTATAAGTCGGTAGTTTTCTTATATTTAGGTTAGTTATAGCATCGCATTGGTTAATAAACTGTAATCATATTATAATTATGTAGGTAATAAATAAATAAATAAATTTTTCTCACACGTATGATCTTTTCCTATTGATATTAAGAAGTATTTCGATCTTGCGGCGATGATAGTGAAGAATTAGTCGGCCTATTTGTTTCTTAATCCCTGAAAAATTATGTGAGATAAGATAGTAGTTTTTTGGTTATTTTTTTTTTGAGCTGCAACTTCTTTTTTGTGAACCACATAAATATGTTATTTTCGACTTAATGAAATGAATATATGAACGAACACGTTAACACTTCTATTATCTTAAATAATTTCTATTAAAGAAAACAAAATCACACAAGAAACATCACCGTACAATTTTGACACTTTCGGGAAATCCCCCAACCATAGACAATGTCGACCTCGACTTCTATCTAGTGCATTCTATAGACTGCATAATCGACTTTGCAATTTAGCTAGCTACTATCGAAATGGTTTGTGTAGGTGACCGCTGGAATTAGATGCTGTAGTTAATTAGTTTTACTTTCTAGATACTTTTTAGATATTTTTCACTGTTTAGAAAAAGATTAAAAAACAGTTCTGGTGTCCCATAAAATTCACTGAGCTACTACCTAGATTCATATCTTTTCCTATTCTCAATTTAAGCAACAACATTTATTTAGCTGTAATTATATAAATACATAGACTGCCGGCGGAACTATGTATTTTCTACCTAGGAAATCTGTCAATGCCACGTTTTCTGTTAAACTCGGCAATGTGTGGCTTGTCACCGCTCAGGGTTACCAGAAAGTCACTAACAAGGCATTCATATACTCTATAAATTTTTTTGTCGGGTTATATTTTTTTAAAATAAAATAAAGATTGTATAGTGTAAGCGAATATATCGGCCTTTCGGGGCCCCCGTGACAATATGGACCCTGGGCACGGTCCGCGTGTGCCCGTTATGGTAAAAACGGTACTGCCTCAGCTTCAGCTTTCATTAAAACGGCGAATGCAGGCCATCATTCGAGCAAGAAGAGGGAATACGCAATGTAAACTTGCAACAATTGTGTACATAATATTTATGACTTTAAAAGTATTTTTATTGCGAATTTACAATAAATTACAAAATCGTGTAAAATTAAGGATTTTGATTTTTAAATCAAATGAATTGCAAAAAATCATATTATTGTTTTAATTGTGATTAAATTGGTGTAAATAAACAAGTTAAATAAAACATTTCACTACTAAAACATTGTGTTTGGTTTTGCTTACGAAAAACGTGACTTGCGGTAAAAACGAATATGGGCCGATTTTTTTGATAATTGACTATGACTAGTGTATATACTGATCAGTTTAACTGACCGTGTGTTGAACTGTATCCATGCCTTATCATCCTTTTTGTGTAGGATGGTCGTCTGTCGGCAAAATTTTATATTTTTTAAATTTTTTTATTGGCAGCAAATGTTTAAGGTTACCGGGCATACCCTTAAACTGATCAGTGCAACTGGCCGTGTGTGTCGAACTTTTTTTCGCTTACATCCGTTTGAACCAACTGATCAGTTTAACTGACCGTGTGTGTCAGCCATTAGACTGTGTTTTTCATATTGATTTGCAGTTGAAAGTAAAACACAGCTTGTATAGTATACAAACTTCAAAAAATCATGATCGGTCGACTCCTGGGCGACCACTAGTTGATGATTAATCTGTGTTTGCATCCTTTTGAAATACAAACAAAGATTGCGCGAATTAGTCAGTTATTTATAAATTTTTTAAAGTTGCAGACAGTTCAACCAGAAAATTAAAATTGTCATTATTTAGTATATCTAAAGAATCATCGACGAGTATTAACATAAGTTCGACATTATTCGAATGAAAATTGAGATCTATCGGAATACTTAATTTAGATATATCAACTACAGAGCTGAGACTGGTTTTACTAATTTAGCAGCTACACTAACGAAGTACATAATCGACTATTTTACATCGAGTAGAGGTACGAAGCGAACTGGACCGTTTGTTCGGCTGCGGAAGGTCAGCTCGTTGATTAGTCGTGCGCCGGTAAAGGCCGACCACATTGCGCGTTTGTGCACCCGGACGCTGTTTATAATGCAGATATGTGTTTGCCCAATCGGTGCACGCTACGTTGGCTATATGGCATAGTTAATGTGGCCGTATTCTCTTTGCATACGCAAATATAGGGCGGGCGGTCCAGCCCTGATTAAGCGGTGCAGCGGCGGTGACGTTGGCTTCATTTCTGCTTTAGAAATAGTGCATCACTTGATTAGTTCTCTTGAATTTGTACTTATGTGTTGCTTTAAAGTCACATTAGATTTCATGAGCCGTTTTAAAATATAAATGTGGACTATATTAATTTTTTACAATATAAATTTTAAGATTAGCTGTAATACACAGTAATAATACACAGCAGACAGAGCAGACATTTGGAAAAACTCAAAGAATAGAATAGAATAATTTTTTTTATTCAATATAGATCACATGTGTAATACTTATTGAAAGTCAGTTTTTACTTTACTTTACCACTGGTTCGAAAAAAAAACCTCTGTCCTGGGAAGAGCCAGCAAGAAACCCAGCGGGACCTTTTTTTAAAGCAAATTTTACAATAGTGGTTGTACTAACTATATAAGTACAAAATTTATTTTAGAAACAGATTGGAAGCGATCACCTCATTCCCAGGGGTTATTATCAACCATGTATTCATTTATACTATAATAACCCTTTTTATACAGTTTCAACTTAACAAAACATTTAAACTTGCTAATGGAGAGAGCCTGTACACTTTCCGGGACCTTGTTGTAATAGCGTATACATTGCCCCAAGAATGAATTACTGACTCTGTGGAGTCGAGAAACTGATATCACTAGCTTGTGTTTGTTCCTAGTGTTTACAGAATGCACATCACTTTTTTTACTAAAACTACCTTTGTTTTTGTGAACATACATTAAATTTTCGTAAATATACTGAGAGGCCAAAGTTAATATATTTATTTCTTTAAATTTATCTCTAAGAGACTCTCTCAGTTTTAGGTTGTAAATAGCTCTAATGGCCCTCTTCTGTAAAACAAAAATAGTTTCTGAATCAGCCGCATGTCCCCATAGCAAAATCCCATAAGACATTATGCTATGGAAATAACTGAAATAAACTAATCTAGCTGTCTCGACACTAGTGAGACCTCTAATCTTTTTTACAGCATAGGCTGCAGAACTTAGTCTGCTTGCTAGTTTGGATATATGGGGGCCCCACTGAAGCTTTGCGTCGAGAGTGATGCCAAATGTAAACGAAATTTGTTTTTATTGTGATTGCCCTATGCAAACTGCAATCAAGCTTTTAATGCGATTGAAATAACAATATGATTGACCTGGCGCCATATTGAGACGTCATAGTTGTTAATTCAAACCAGTTATGTTGGGTGAGCAGAACAGATAATTTTTACAAAAGAACCATGAACGAAAAAGTATTAATCTGAATTTAGCATTTCAATTATGCTCATCTCTGCATTACTGTCTAAATGATACCTACTGCAACTAACAATCCATCTCCACAGAAGAGGCTCATGTCCAGTCCAGTCAAATCAAAAATAATTGCAACTAGAGTCTTAATATGAGGCTGTCAATGTACTTTAGTAGAACTCTCTATCTTCTATAGGATTTCATCCAGGTAGGGACAACCCTCTTACCTATTTCTCACGCCAAATAGCCATGCCTGCACTGCTATCAGGCTGTGAGGCATTACATCCTGGTTCTCAGAGTTGTACACTCTTGTTTTCAAGTTTTAAGGTGTACGTGACGAGAAGATGTGTCGTAATCTCCCTGCATGCTGCCTAGCCATGTTAGATCTGTCGACTGATAGCCAAAGTTTGACTTACCTAATCGGACAATTTGTCTCAACTTCGAGCTCAGTGTCCCCGACAACTACCTTCGTTCGTCTTTGTTTTGTCTATGTTAATTTTAAGACCTATCAGTTATATAACATTATTTTTTTTTATTGAGCATTTGCAGTGGTGAAGAGTTTTGGAGATAAACGTCACCCTGTCTTAGACCTCTCTGCAGTTGGATAGGTTTCGTTCTCTTGTTCTTCTCTCGGATACTCATCGTACTCTTACTGAATAATCATTTCAGCACTTCGATAAACCGACAGTCGATATGAAAATGAGCCTTTACATAAAACTAAACACTTTTCGATGAGAATATGCGCGTCCAGAATGTATTCATACTTATGTTATCATTCAAATTCAATCATACCAAATTAATACCTAACTGTTTAATGCTTAAGTATCGAAAATATTTGTATTAATTTATGTTGTGGATCCGTATATATTAGAATTCCCTTATGATCAGACTAAATGCATTGCGGATCATAAAAATCTTAATATAATATTCGCCAATATTCGTTTTGCACTGTGTCGCGCTGCGTCCGTATCAGGCTCGCTCTCGTAGAATGCCCAGTTACACAATTCTTAATTAATTTTGTTATCACCTTATTTAATGAAAAGTAATGTAATGGATATTTGTAGCAGGAAGACTCATATAAATTAGATATCAGTTGTCTTTCTTGTGTATCAATCAAGTGTAGTGACGTCCACTGGGATATAGCCCAATGTCTGATGCATTAGCTAATATTATCGACTTACACCACTAAGCCCAGGTGTCACACGCCAATCTGACTCGGCTTCAATACTTGATGACCGCTAATATCTCAAAATAGGCCAAGCGTCGCGTAACGTTTGCTTCAGTATAGTAGATGTACATTGTGCACACATAATACGAGTATAATCGACGGGTATAAGTTGTTACAAGAGTTTACACTTTTCATATCTAAAGTTTTATTTTATACAATTAGGGTGAAAAATGAGCATACAGTCTACCCGATGCCAAGTGGATGCTGCTGCCCATAGGCATCGAAATCTTTCTTCCATTAAAAATCGAAATGCAGTTGCGTTGTTAACCATGAGGACTAGTAAAAAGGGTCATCGAATCTCTACAATTACGATACGAAACACAGCAACTTTTTACACTGGTATTATGTAGCGTGGTGCTTCCCCGGTCAAGTCAACCCGTTATATAGCAGCAGCATGATAACTACTTATACATAATAAATACCTAAGTGAATGAAAATGAGTGTTGCATAGGTCGTTACGAGTGTTTTATTTATTATGTAAGGGATCTTAATTACGTGTTTTACTAAAACAACTTTAGTTTACACATAATTATTTCAATCGAAATTTATTTTTAGGTTTGAATCATTCTCAATAGTGAGAAGGTAAATGTAAATTTGTAAAAAAAAAATATTAAAACTCCTAAACACATTACGAAACTATTTCTAAAGGTATCAAAAAACTTTTTTTAAGGGTACCACGAAAAATTTTCTATGGTTATCATAGCAAAAATTGAGAAGTTGATCAACGTTTACTACGAGTAGGTACTATGCTATGTCCAACTAGGAAAGTCCAATTTCGATCAAAAGATCTATCGACAAATTCAATTTTCAAAACTTTCGGGAAATTATTACACATTTTCCTGTGCATTCTTTCTCCAAACCTTAAAACCAAAATGTGTAAACCAAGTGATTAACGCATGTTGCCAGTGACACCTATGGAACAGAGACGTGTTATTTACTGCGGCCCGTACGAGAAAGCCCATAGTCGCTCAGCGAGCTACAGCGAGGGCTTTGCCCGGAGTTTTTCTTTATGATGAAATCTTTAACGAGGATATTTCTAGTAGAATCGGAGTAACCGGCATATTCCAAAGGATCAGTAAATTAAAGTGGTAATAGGTCGGTTCAGCTCGAACAATCTACAAACGGTGATAAGTTTTAATAATTTTAATTTATCTTTTTTTTACTTTTGCCCGTCGTATGTAGTAGAAACTTTATGCGCACTAAATTTCATTAATTATAGGATCAGCATGGCAACATCCATCCATCTTCTCTATTGAAATTAGGACGTTTTTTAATTTCAATAGCCTCGCGAAAAATCCTTGGTAGGAATCGGTGATTTTTGCGAGGATTTGTGGTCTATCAAATCTAATGTAATGGCGGGGACGATTTTGAGCATGTTCACACACTGCAGAAAAAAATTGATATCCAAGAACTGAAGGTACCCGGGCTAACTATGACATCGGGACGTCAAACACCTCAGTCCCCCTGTGATCAGGGGTGCTGCAAAGCACCCGAAACGTCTGGAATTAAAAAGTTAAATTAAACGCGATAAATTCCGTAAAAATTAGTTTCATTTAATGTGTAGTCTTCGCGTAAATATAGGATATCATAACATTTTAATTGAACGCTTTGAACTATATTAAGAGAATTTTATAAATAAGATAGCTATAATAATTATTACTAATAATTATCTTGTAGGGAACAATCACGATATAGTATTATTTGCTGACGATACCTTTTTAATTTTCAAACTCAAACGGCAGTTAATTCATTATCACGATGTAAATAATGGTCTATCGAAATTGGTACATTGGTTTAATGCCAACAATATGCTCTTAAGCGGCAATAAGACAAAGTGTATTAAATTTACAATACCTAATGTAAAACATTCGAATACCAATGTGCTGTTAAATGGGGAGGAGTTGAGTGGATATCAGTTTTTCTTGGTATTACTATTGACACGAAACTTCAATGGGGTCCCCATATATCTAAACTAGCAAGCAGACTTAGTTCTGCAGCATATGCTGTAAGAAAGATTAGAAGTCTCACAGATGTTGAGACAGCTAGATTAGTGTATTTTAGTTACTTTCATAGCGTAATGTCTTATGGAATTTTGCTATGGGGTAATGCGACTGATATTAAAGCTATATTTGTTTTGCAAAAGAGAGCCGTACGGGCGATTTATAACCTAAATTGTAAAGAGTCCCTCAGAGAAATAATTAAAGAAATAAACATATTAACTTTGGCATCGCAATATATTTATGAGAATGTAATGTATGTGCATAAAAACATAAATAGCTTTAATAAGAAAAAGCATGTGCATACTTTAAACACTAGGAACAAACATAAGCTTGTAATGCCAGTTACTAGACTCCACAGAATCAGTAATTCATTTATGGGGCAATGTATATGCTTTTACAACAAAATCCCGGAACCTATTCAAAGTTTGTTAATAAACAAGTTTAAAAGTTTTATTAAAGAAAAACTGTACAAAAAGGGTTATTATAATATCAAGGAATACATGAATGAAAATAACCCCTGGGAATAAGGTGATCGCCACTATGCTGGTTCTATGAATAATCATTTAAAAATTGTATAAACGAAATTATTGTTAAGTGAAATATGTTTGAAAAAAAAGTCCCGCTGGGTTTCTTGCTGGTTCTTCCCAGGACAGAGGTATTTTCCGAACCAGTGGTAAATAAAAAATGACTTTCAATAAGTGTTATGTAATAATCAATATTGAATAAAAAATAATTCTATTCTATTCTATTCTACTTAGCACTTTTAAATCTATTCCTGGACATTGACAAGTATTGCGCAAACTATGAGGGAAGGCGGATTGATATTTAACAACATTTGCAAAGCCGATACTCTCGCACTAATGACGCTGTTTTGTATCATTCATTAGTCTGTAGGATAAGTTCGGTAAATTCAAATTAATTTTTCATTCTGTTCCTTTGCTTAAAGCCCTGTCTGTCCATCAGCCAGTCAGGATCAGTCAGCGTATATCGCCAGTGGGAAAAGTTGGTATTCCTTGTCAAATTATACATACATAGACGTTTTTTACTTGATGATTAAATGTGAATCAACAAAATGGTTAACTCCACGTAGCATATTAGTCAATTGTGGACTACTTAATATCCAATAAAGAAAAGAAACAGTATAATGATTAAGGATAAGACACAGCTTGTATTGTGGGTGACAAACGAGCACAGAGTCCACCTGATGGTAAGTGGATAGTGTGGCCCGTGTGGCCCATAGTTATCTACATCTATCCTCAATTAAGAATCAAAATGCAGAAGCGTTGTCACCCCTGTGGACTAAAATGGAATGCTTCGTTTCCAATAAAAAGGTTCTCCGGTTTTTCACCATAGGAAACATAGCAACATTAGGCTGCTATTTTACGCTGGTATTCTGTGAGAGTCTGGTTCTACTCCGTATATAACCATAATATAGCTGCAGTGTTGCTCTACCATGTAAAAGTCTAGCTGTGAGTTCCAAGACGAAGCCAAAATTTGTGCAAAACCAGAAAATATTGATGTATCTGGGTAACTTAAATATTATACATGGAATAGAATGATGACGCATGCATTTATGACACAGTTAATGTCATGGTCGAAATCGATCAGAAGTATATCATCGTAAATATTACATAATTATGGCTACAAATATTATAGTTGTTATATGTTGTTGTGAGCGAGTTTACACATGAGCATAATGTATAGGGCTGCGAGCGTCACTCGTATAGCGAAGTTACTTTACGGGCGAATGGTCAAAGTATCCGACATAAACCTATTTTGTTCTCTTCTTATATTGGATGTACGTTCCCTTCTTCACCCGCCGCGCCGCTGTCCGTTGTCCTTTGAAATAGGGTTGTCTGTGAACGTTAAAAGTATTTTTAATTGTTATTTTCTCTCGATATTTTTGTGTTTTTGTAACTGACAGACATAAAAACAGGTACTGTGTGTTAAACTTAATGTGTTTAGCATCATCGGCATAGTGAAATATTGCTATTTTTTATACGTACTCCAATGAGTAAACTTTTTTGCCTTGTTTTTTAGTTGTATGCTTGGGTTGGGATTCAATTTTATTAATTATGGGATCCATTGATGCTTATTGCTACTTGCGGTATTGCGTCTTGTGATGGATCTGAAGGTGTGCCGCGCACGATTCGACACGTCTTGTAGTTCAGGTCGATGAAGGTATGCGGGTGGTGATGTGTGCTGGGAGATTGTATAGGGGACCTTGGGATGGTGTAAGTCCGGCGATAGTCGTATTGATGCTTGTTATGAATAATGTTCGTCCACCATCTCCTTTCCTTTTTTTATAGAAGTAAGGGTTACAAAGGAGTTAACAGGTCACCCCGATGATAAGTAAATTCTGTGGTCCATAGACTGCTACATCCATCCTCGTTTAAGAATACGTGCTAGAGTCATGCTGCAGCTATATTATGGTTGTAGCACGAATGAGTCGGCTCGACCGGGGTGGGACCACGCTCTCACAGAATACCAGCGTAAAATAGCAGCTTAATGCTGCTGTGTTTCGTATGGTGAGTGTAGAGAACCGGAGACCCTTTTTACTGGAAATGGTACTCCATCTTAGTCCTCAGGGGTGACAACGCATTTGTATTTTGATTCTTAATCGAGGATAAATGTAGAAAAAAAGTTAGACTCTGCGGTGGTTGACCGTTAAAATTGCTACCATCAGGTGGACTGTGTGTTCCTTTGTCACCTTTATCCTATATAAAAAAAAATGCCGCCCCCTCATCCCCCTTCCCCCGCCTCCCTAATTTTCGCAAGTATTAAAATACAAAAACAATAAAAGTTTTCTGCTGAATATTTGAAAATGAGTTAATCAATATAAGTATTTTTTTTATACTTATCTTTAACGTTACCTAGTATGTGCGTGAGATTATTTATTTTTTCAGAACTTTCAATTCTGCTAAGTTCGATATATAACCAAAAGTAAGAGCAAGTTCAGTAAGAGCTATTTGTGAGATTTTTATTGGCATCATTTAAAAAGTTAAGGAGAGCTGCTTTTATTTCCCAAAATGCCGCCCGGGGCCACGCCCAGCACTCATCCGTCCTGCTACGCCAATGTAGTTTGGTTCTACCACGTATTAAATTGTATCACGTGCAGCAGGGCGGACTCCAACTCAGCTCCATTATCCTCAGAAATAGAAGAACACCTGTAAGCTTCTACTACTTATACATATTCAAGATACGTAGTGTCTTAGTATCTTGAATGTGTATGAGTATACTGTATATTGTAGGCAGACGTTGTTCTGCCCTTTCCGAACGACCATTTGCTTTCCCAAAAAAACTCCTGAAATTAGCAATAAAAAAATTGAGGGTCACTTATCGGGATAAAAACTATCCTACCTCTCAAGTTGGACCAAACTGCACACAGTCTGCAAAATGTTTTTGAAATCGGTTCTATTTGTTGAATACTTACAGCAACATGTGGTGGTTATACTACTAAATTGTAGCTTATATTAAACGTTTGCATATTTAACATAGCGCCATCTATTACAAATTTATTCAATCCAGCCAACAGATATCGTCATCTGAGAGAATCGTTTGGAGCTAACAGATAATTGTGACTGTCAAATAATAGAAAAATAATTTTCAATAAAATATTATTGTATTGCGACTATAAATTGAGATGTAAGCTATCCTATCTTTTAAGTTGGACCAAACTGCACATTGACCAAAAATTTCATTGAAATCAGTTCAATAGTTTAGGAGTCCATCGCGGGCAAACAACGTGACACATACTTTTTATATATAAAGACTAGTAAGTGGACTTATTCTGTTAAGAAAAATAATGTTAAGTAACGGTTAATTCCGCTTTGTTGTCCCACCGTACCGTTTATTCTATATTTAAAATTGAATGATGTATTTGGTATTTTGGTTTTCCCATTTGACGTAGGTGTAGCAATATAGAATAAAAAACAAAATAAAAATGATAATTAACTACCAACGATATAATATACATTTTACTAATATATTAATGATTCAAATATAACATTTACATACAAATATACATATTAATATACTTATATAAATAGTACATATCTATATAAATAACTATGAATAAATACGTCTGTTGACAATATAAATAACATGGATGATTCATGTAAGAAGCATTTTCTTTAATAGATGATTACGGACCAACTTTTTAAAAACATGTTTATTGGGAGCTTTTCCGATGTCACCAGGCAAGGAGTTCCAAAGATGCGTAGTCTGAACCGTAAAAGAGTTACCATAGAACTCGGTGAAGTGAACAGGGATACATATTTTGTTGTTAGAAGAAAAACGTAGACCCTATCATGAGATGATGAGAGATACTGAAATTTTAAGATAAGAAGGCGAAATGGGTCATTTAATATGGAAAAAAGAACATGTAATATTCTGGAATTGTGCCTCTGTCAGATTGTAAGCCAATTAAGCTTAGATCTATATTGCAAAATATGGTTATAATTACGAAGTCCGAAAATAAATCTACACGATTATTGAGCAGGCGTTCCAGATTGTTTAGAAGATCTTGGGTCGGATGCGGGTAATACACATCTGCATAATCAATTTGAGTAATATGAGCGATTGGACAAGCATGATCTTAGACTTTGTGGGAAGAAAATGTTTTAAACAATATAGAGAACGAATTTCTATTATGCATCTTTAGCAATTGAATAAATGAAAATACTTATATATGCATAGGTCAAAGTAATGCATATATTTTAGAACTTATTAGCGATTTAATGAAACGTTAGACATTTTGTTCACAAAGGTATAATTTATAATTATTCATAAAAGTAAAAAAATAAATAGTTATATTTATTTAGGTGAAAATCTATAAAGTCAGTATATTAACCAACAAAGCATTGACTAAACGCATGTAATGCACAATTGTAATCCAATAATAAGGAATGTTGGAAAACATTTTCTATAATATCCATCTTAATTGAATTATTAGCATAGTTGGTACGGCTTAGCAAATGTCGTTCATTAACTCTATATTTAAATATGAGAGAGTAGTAAATGGTTCTACTTAATATTTTATTATGATACTCAATATTTCTAGTTAGTAGGGCAATAGGGTTTCTTTTCTGCTTACCATTTCGTCTGGGTAGGGTACCAGCCTGTTACCTATTTCTAACGCCAAGTAGCAGTGCTTACGTTGCTATGTTCCGGTCTGATGGATATAGGGAGCCAGGATAATTACAGGCTCTGATTCATTCCATCTCAGTCCTCAGAGGTGACAACGCATCCGTAGCCTTCTTTGTTTGAAGTTGGTTGCAGGTGTCCATGAAATGCAGTAGCCACTTACCATCAGGTGGATTGTAAGTAAGACTCTGCGGTGGTTGACCATTAAGATTGCTTTTAGCTGTCAGCCACCGCAGAGTCCTCCACCTGTGGATGCCTCGGGTAGAGGCGAAACACGTGTCGTATTACCGTCGGTGGTGTGTCTTTCCTAGTGCAGCGGTGTTGGGAATAGTGATGCTGGGATTAGTGGTGACAGGGTTAGTGCACGTAATTTAGGGAGAGCGGGAGGTGCTCTTCAAAATAGGTAAGACACATCATTTTATTTCATTAAGCGGATATAGGCAAAGTAATTTTGACTAACTTTAATGATTGTAAGTTAGTTTACGAGGGCGACACTGAAAGTTTTTAGAACTGGCCACTGGTAAACGATATATTATAAAAATAAGTTCAAATTTTGAAAATGTAACTCTTTGACACTATTATTGTGTATGTATTTTATTAATTTCTCATTTTTTTACGATTTGGCGGCAAATTTAAAATCGTCTGTGTCACGTCAGCATGAATTTAACGCGAGAAAATTTTCGTACAATGATTTCTTATGACTTTCGATGTCATTTAAGACAACAAGAAAGTTATGATAGACTTCGATTGGCCTTTCACGATGAAGCCCCATCTTGTGCCACTGTTTACAACTGGTTTAATGAGTTTAAACGTTGTCGCACTAATCTCATCGATGATCTGCGTAAGGCCTTCTACGGCGACGACTGAAGATAACATCAGTGTTGTGCGACGTATGATAGAGACTGACAAAAGAGTGATTTATCAGCAGATTAAGCATCGGTATGAATTAAGTGCACAAAATCCTCCATGAAAATTTAGCGGTCGGGAAGCTTTGTGCCCGGTGGATACCTCATTATTCGACAGAGGCCCAAAAACTCTGTCATATTGATTGGTGTCGTGAAATGGTGCAAAGATTTAACAGAGGTGATTCAAATGCTGTGTTGACATACTTACGAGAGACGAAAGCTAGATGTATTATTATGATCCTGAAACTAAGAGAGTCTGCTGTCTGAGTGTTTCCTTCCGAGGAGTTGCCAACTAAAGTGAAGAGAGGACAAAGCGTGGGAAAAAAGATGGTGGCCTCGTTCTTCGGAAGGATAGGTCATTACGCAACAATTGTTTTAGAGGATCGAAAAACAGTTACTGCAGAGTGGTACACTAAAAATTATTTGCCACTTGTCTTGGAAAATGTTCGGGAGAAACGAGCTCGCAGTAGGATCCTCTTTCACCGCGACAACGCCTCGTCGCACACCGCCAAGACAACTCGACGACAATCGACAACTTGGCGACGTCAGACGTGGAACTACTGGATCACCCGCCCTGTAGCCCCGACCTCGCACCGTGCGATTTTTATTTATTTCCGAAAATAAAAGAAAACATTCGAGGAAAACGTTTTAAGGACGTCGAGGAAGCAGTGGCTGCGTTTCAAAATGCTGTCGAAGAGGCCCCTAAGGACGAGTGGGCAAAGTGCTTTTCTCAGTGGTTCCATCGGATGCAGCGATGTATTGATGTACATAAATGGACACTATTTTGAATAGATATAATACTTGCTAGTTTGTTCAGTTTTTGATTTTCTAAGAACTTTTAGTGTCACCCGCGTATCTGTTCAGATTTATAAAAAAAGATTAGCTGCTGTTTATCTGTTTACGTTTATGTATAATATGATATTTAAGATTTTGTAAAAAAGGGTGAGGGATACAATTTTTAACCCAAATTCACTTGTTTCCATTACATAATATACACAATATATATCATCATCATCATCGTTACAGCCCTTCACAAGTCCGCTGCTTAACATAGGCCCAAGGAATGCCACAAAGAACGGTCCTGAGCCATCTGCATCCATCGACATCCCACAAGTCTTACCAGGTCGTCACTCCATCTAGTGGTGGGACACCCTACACTTCGCCTGCCCGTACGAGGCTGCCACTCGAGAACCTTTTTTCCCCATCGGTTGTCGGTTCTTCGAACTATATGTAATACATACCTGCAAGTCCTTATTAGTTTGCACGTGTTTGGTAAATTAATATAATTTAATGATATGTTATAAATATAAATTACGGTTGGTTTATCTTATAAGCTGTAAATAAGAAGATTACGCAGATATCATAAAATTTAAATTTTTAATTGTTCAAGCTTCTGTTCAACCCTGATTTTCGGCGGGAAGCTGTGAGGAAGTTTTGTTGGGAATTATGTTGGTACGTGCCAAAGCCATTATTGCTGCGAGAAAAGTTCATCAATTTCATTTCTAGCTTCGCACACGTCCGTTGTTCTTATTCTACGCTTTGTACCGTGTTGAATATTGGCTCTTTATTACACTTTTTGTGTTTGTAGGTACAATCATGGACTAGTGTTAGTTTTGGATGATATGTCCTGCTGGTCTAAGCAGACTTAAAAAATAACTTTAATAACTTTAATCAACAATCAACAAAAGGTATCTTAAACGGCAGGTTTCTGTTTCTTATTAAACGGATGAAATCGTTTCGAAACATATAGAATCCTGCTAAGATCCATTCAGGTTAGTATCTTTACTTCGCCAAACAAACTAACTAAAGTACATTTTAATGTATCACCGGATTTACAGTTTCGGTTTATAAGTATTTTAAAAATTATAAAAATGAAAAATGGTGCATTTATTGGTCAAAAATAGATTTTGTAAAGTATAGGAAAGCAATATGCTTATACATCACTTTCAAGAACGGTTTTTACTTGCATGGAAAAAATGAGGTGAAAGTATGTAACTATAATATGTGCACGCGCTTGTTGCTAATGGAATTATTGAAGTGCGTTACAAATCGAATTGTAAGTAGTGCAACACTTTCTAATTTTCACTTAGCCTTAATTAGAACGTAAAGTAGCTAGCTACTGGGTTTTATCTACATTTTTTGAAGATTGATTTTGAGTAAATAATGATAAAATCAATTCTTTTGCGTTCAAGGATACTTTTGGTTTGGTTTAGTAAGCTAAACGTGTGTGTGTGTGTGTGTTTTCTTTTTATATCAACTACATGTTAGTTACCACAAATTTTTCAGACAGTTTTGTAGGTTTCCTCGCTATGTTTTCTTTCACCAACGAGCACGTGGTCATCAGCATTTAAATTGAATTTCAAATTTAATTAACAATCAATTAAAACTTCGCTGGTGCTGTCGGGGTCAAATCTGGGTTGCTCACGTTCTGTGAAGTTTTTAGCGAGCGCTTTGCTCCTGAGCTATTACGGTATAAAAATATTTTGAAGATATGTGAAGTTCGTCAACATGCGTTGGCATCCATGCACTAAATCTTTTAAAAATGAGAGGAGGCTTGTGCCCAACTGTGGGACGTATATAATCTGTAACTTTACTTAATTACTAAAATTTGAGAACAAATGAGCGATTAAAATGAAGTAATTCAAATAATAAATTGACACGATTCGTGTTAGCTACGAAAAAAACCAAATCTATAAGATTTTTTCACATTCTTTTTTCTGTAGTTTATTAAAGGCAAAATGTAAAATGCCCGTATCGTATGTATAATAATAATAATAATAAATTTATTCATAAGAAATATGGTACAAAGATGTTCATGTGAAATAATAAAGTATCACATATTTCACCAATTTTGGTATATGAAAACTTATGAATAGAAAATACAATATTTAAGTAAAAAACAATATAAGAAGGTCAATAGAAATCGCTCTTATGTTATTATTATTATTCTGATGGTTGAAATTATATTAAAAAGGTTATGATGAAATTATTAAGGGAGTTTAAAAGTACCTAATAGAAAAATGAAACAAATCTCAAAATTTAAACAATAATAACAATTCTTAAAACACTTTCTAAAATATGCCTTTACATCGGAGTGGTACCAATTAGTTCTAGTCGGGGTGGTCAGGTGGTCGTCGGCGATCACGGCTGGCCGAAGTTAGTAAGACTGTTTTGGGAGGCTAACTAAACGGAGCTTGACTGACATTTTCACTTTTGATATCTTAAATACTTAGCAGTAAAGACTAAAATGGTCTACATTGAAGGTAAAGTTTACGTAGCTTCGCGTTACTCCCTCTGGACGTTAGTCCGGCCGTCATTATGTGTCATTAGTTTTGCGACACTGACCAAATGACTGGTCTGCGATATCGGATGACTCATTTCGTTCGTGATTAGTCTACCAGATTTTCTAAATGCATAGAATTAGTATCTTCTATTTATTTTACACATTTACTTCGCGATTAAAACAAAGCTGCTGAATCACTAAACGTATAGATATTGTATTAATTATTGATAGTGTCTATTTTTCTGTAAAAATTTATATTTGAGCCTAATAGTTAATGAGCGCCTGATATAGGGTGGATGCCCCTATTACCAGCCTTTTAGTGCCAATTTTAAGTTTAAAAATTCCTGCTATTTAATTACGGCACAATATTTTTAAACATTTGTTTTAATCGATAGGTTATTTATGGACAAATGTAATGAACATTTATTTACAATCATATTATTTCAAGAACAATTTTAAAAACGACGATAAGTAAAAAAAGGCATTATGGCTCAAATTCCAGCCATCCTGTACCGAATGTCGTCCTTTTGTGTACCTAATGTCAGCCTAGCATAGGGTTGTGCCCTTTTTGGTAGGTACCTATTGTAGGTAAGTTTCAAATTGATTACTCCTCTAGCACAGTAATCAATTCGTAACAACTTTTAATTTTGAATCCGCATGTCACAAGCATGGAATATGTATTAAGGCAGACGACAACGTTATTTTATTTTAATGTTTTACTACTTACCTTAATGTGTTTTTGTTTAAAACAGTTCAATAAATTAAAGCAAATTATGATAAAATATTATGTAGTACATCGATTTCTAATAATTTAATCATCCAAGTTTTCAAATCACCATCGTTTTTACAACCTTACGCAAGTCCACTACTGAACATCCTCCTCCATAGACTGCCGCAAAGCCCGGTCCTAAATCACTTTCCTTGTCATGAGTTTTTCATTTATGTTCTAAGTTATAATTAGTATTACTAAGTTATAATTTTTGTTTGTATATATTATGTTTATTGATTGTTGTTTCTTCTTTCTCAAAAAAATAATTGAATACATAAGTTGTTCTCAGTATACACCGAATATCAGATAGAAAAGCTAGAGTACATCTTTTGCTAAACTTTAAATACTAAAATCAATTTTCAAACAGACGAATTGATTATAACTCCCTTAAGTAAAAAATAAGTTATAATATAATTTACGGTATTAATTATAGTTTATGACAGTCCTGATTTATATTACGTGGCTAAAATTAGGTACTTCTTATTGAGTACGTCGAACCTAATAACTACGGAATTAAAGAACTTCTGAAGGATTTCAAGTACCGGTTTTCCACCCGCTTTCAGAAGCTTCGCTGTAATTCCATCCTCGCCTGGGGCCTTGCCGTTTAGCCATTCTAATCTCGCTCAGACTGACGTCCGGGATATCATCGGAATAGTGTCGGATAAGACTCGCTCTTGGATCGTTACTCATATTTACGTGTGGCTCTAACGATGATGTGTACAGCTGCCCATAGAACCTCTCAATCTCACTCAAAATCCCAGGTGTCCCGGAAACGACACTGCCACACTCGGTCTTCAGCTTCGACAGTTAGCTCTTCCTGAGAGACAGATCTCTAGCAAAGACTTTGGAGCCCTGGTTCCGCTCGATCGCATCTTTAATACGAGCAGTATTAAAGTTGCGTAAGTCCCGCCGCATGCATTTGGAGATCTGTCTGTTCAGTTGCCTGTATGCTGTCAAATCTACTGAAGACTGCAGCTTCATATTCCGTCTAACAACCATGAGATTTAGAGTGTGATCGGAGAGTTTTTGTGTTCTTCTGCGGCGGGTGTTGCAAAACTTAGCTCCGACCGCATGGACAGTTTCCACGAGCTTGTCATTCATATCGTCCACTGCATTGCAATTTTCTAGGCACTGAAAACGGTTTTGTAGCTCGACCTGAAAGGTTTCGGGACTTTGGATTAGAGCACGAGGAGGACGGAGCGTTGAGTTCATTAGACGAGACCTCTCCAACTTAACATTTAGGTTCAGTGTGTCTCTCACCATTCGGTGATCGCTGCCGATTTTCACCCTCGTGATCGCTGAGACATCACTGAACAGTTGTCGTCTGGTCGTCATAATGAAGTCAATCTCATTTTTTGTCGAACCGTCGGGGCTCGACCAGGTCCACTTCCTGTGGGGCCGCTTCTGGAAGAAAGAGTTCATCATAAAGAGTCCCTCTTTCTCCACGAAGTCGGCCAGCTGCTGGCCCCTTGGGTTCGGTTGCCCTATTCCAAATTTACCTACTTTCAGCTCACCGTTCTCTCTTGTGCCTAGTTTTGCGATGAAGTCTCCCATTAACACCGTATAGTGGGTTTTGGATGAATGCATGGCTCTAGAGATATCCTCATACATTTCCCCCACCTCCTCATCAGGGTGTGCCGAGGTTGGTGTGTAAACCTGTATGAACTTCAGCGAATACCGTTTGGTGGTTCTGAGTATAAGGTATGCAACCCTCGTCGACACAGTCCCAATCTTTACAAAGTTGTTAACGAGAGACTTGTCGACGATAAATCCGACACCTCCTTGGGACAGATGGTCGCCCTGCCAGTGATAGAGCAAGTTGCCGTATTCGAGGATTACCGTGTCTTCCCCCTCTCTTCGGACTTCGGATAATCCTATAATATGCCAACGTAACTTGTCTATCTCTTCTTTCAGCTCCACGATCTACTCGTCAGTCCTCAGGGTGCGTGCGTTGTATGTTGCCAGGTCGAGTCGTCTTAGGTGGCAACCGAACCTCCACCGGAGATTCTTAGCACCCCCTGCCCCGCCGTTACCATGGTCGCCACCGTAGCCAGGAATAGCGGGGCCGCCGGAGATTTGAGTCCGTCTCTTTGTTACATTTCTTTTAAAACCAAGAAATTCACTCCCAATTATCCTACGGTTTATATTAAATGGTAACTATTACCAAAGTTTGCCATAAGTAATAATTAATTGAAGTGAATTGCAGTGGTATGCTTGAGTTCGGGTTTAATTTTATTAATTATAAGATCCCAAGCAGATGGCAACACATATCCATCTTCACTATTGATTTTTTTAAATTTCAATAGCCTTGTGTACCATCCTTGGTAGGAATCGGTGTTCTTTTGTGAGGATTTGTGGTCTATCAAATCTGATGATCTTGAACATGTTCACAGACTGCAGATTTCATAAACAAATAAAAAATGACAATTGTAGGAATAAAACAGTTCAAATGGTTCACTTTTATATTCAACCAGGTTATAATTTATTTGATAGACAACTTTTATCGGACTTAGTTTTATTTATAGATCAGTTAAAATTAGTAACATAGTTGTGCCTTAAAGATGTAATGTATGAAAGGTATTGAATGAAAAGAACGTGTTGTTGGCATTAGAACTTTAATTATACTGCCTCTCTTATTTATACTTAATATTAATATCATAATATATATTGGCGGGAGCGACACGACACGCCACAGGACACCGCAAAGATATATTATATTGCAAGAAATTATCCCACTTCTGATGTTAGAAATTATCCTCAAAATTACTTAGTGTACCCTCACTTCTTCATATTTTGTTCGTTTTAGAACTTCGCTCGCTTTTGTATTAGAATGACATTAAAATTTTCAAAAATTTACTAAAGTAAAAATTAATTTAATCATATTGTAATAATTTTTAAACAGTGGTAAAGCCACGCGGCAGCTTTTGCTGTCGCACGGATGGGCCGGCTCGAACCGGGGTGGTACCACGACCTCACAGAAAACCAGCGTGAAGTAGAGGTTTACCTCTGCGTTTCGCTTGGTGACTGCAGGTGGCCGGAGGCCCTTTTTACTGGAAATGAGGCATTCCATCTTAGTCCTCACGGGTGACAACGCATCTACATTTTGATTTGTAATAGAGGATAGATGTAGATGTCTATGGGCCGCAGCAACCACTTACCATCAGGTGGACTGTATGCTCGTTTGTTACCCCTTATTCTATAAAAAAAATAATTAAATAGTCCTGCGAAACGCTTTCAGTGTTCCTCGTGTTTCTCAAGATTCTATTTCGATAAGATGATGAATGTTGGTCTCAAATATATTCACTAAATATTTTTAAAAGTTATATAAGGCGTGCTGCTTAGAGCAACATTTCAATTTAAAACAAAAAATAAACTGATTAGCTTTCAAGATATTCTTAACTAAATCTCATATTAATAAAAAACAAAATTTTCATTAAATTGGCCTTCAAATGAGCGTTATAGTCTTATTATACCTTATTATATATTAAACTAAAACATGAGGGTTATAGTATTTCAAAATTGATTTTTATGAATAAGGAAATTTTTCACAAAATATTTTTCAGTCTATTTATACGAGATTTATCTATTTAATTGTTATTTCCAGATGTAGCGTAGGTATGTATGTTATTTCTACATTTGTGATTACTTACAACATTATTTGGCGCTGAATGTAGTGAGGGTTTGATAAATATAATGTTATTGACTCGAAACAAATTTACGATCTTGCAGTGTGAGCTTATCGAACGTTACCCGCCTTAATTATAACATAAATTTCACTTAGTAAGATTAGTGATATGTTCTTAGAAATTTGTTAATCGAAATTAAAGGAGTGTTTGGCTTTTTTCCTTCCTTCCTGGCTGGTTTAGTATGCGACATTATCAGCAAGAAGTTTTATGAATTTTGTTTTTTTTGCCGAGAAAACTATGTTTTCCCTCGTTTTATCGATATTTTATGAATTCTTTTCATTATTTCCGTATTTAGTAGCCAGTTTATCACACACGAATTTCCGAAAACGAATAGCTGTGGACTTGACTTAAAATAAATAAATTGAGTTACACGGTTTCTGTTTAATGATGTCTTTTCGGCAAACAATGTAAAGTGTATCCGAAGGAAAACGGTTCATTCCCGCCGGAATATAATCGTCCGGTCGTAATTTATATTGTCTGCTGCAGAGGCGAGTCCCGCTGCACATTCATTTATTTTATGTGCCATTTACAATTGTCGGTCGATGGTCAAGGGAGCGGGTGAGGGCTAAAGGGAGGCTGTGCGGGGAAGAGGGAAGTTGCCGGACGACGTTGCCTTCGCATTATAAAATCGTGCGGTCATCTGCGAACTACGTAATGGTATTTGTAATAGGAGCGGGCCGCATGAATTGTGATGAGCACCGCCAAACGTTTCCCCGATCGTTTATTCAGAAAGCTTGAAAGCTCTAAATGCTTTATATACGTACCTATGTACGAGTATATTGCCTTGCTTTCTTATATTTGACAAAATTTTTTTTGAAATACGAGCAATGCTAATAACATTACTAATATTCCCTTCAACCACAGCTGGTAAGCTTAAAATGCTTGTGTTAGGAGTGCTTCACGACAGTAGTCGAATGGCGGGGATTCGAACCCACGACCTTTGGAGTTCTCAGTCCGGATCCTGCCATTAGGCTACGGCAAAATATGTATTCCAGTACAACCAGTGAATGAAAATTTAAAGAACTAAATATTATTTTTATTTAATCATACTTTGTAGCGATAGATAAAGAGAGCGAATCTAACTAAACATTCTAACTCTGTGTCATATAAGGTTTATCCAGTATTATTTGCGGAGATACATTAAGGCTAAATTTTCGAAATTGCTAAATAATCAGCGAGATAGAAAGTCCAATCCAAAAGTAATATATTTACAAAGCGAGACATACTCTTAGCGGATTCGTTAATTGATTTCCCTTTGAAAACCGGTTGCGTATTTGAAATTCTGGTCGTTTAATTTTCTTTTTATAAGGTTTCCTTTCCAAAATATAAGATATGAGAAAAATTGACAGAAAATTCTAAAAACAGGTGCTTACATAGGTATTCGATTAATATGCATGATATATAGAATAAGAATATATTATAAAGAAGGTTCAGCAGTGGACTCTTCGTACGTGGTAGAGTCATGCTGCAACTATATTATGGTTGTAGCACGAATGGGTCGGCTCGACCGGGGATGGACCACGCTCTCACAGAATACCAGCGTAAAATAGCAGCTTAACGCTGCTGTGTTTCGTATGGTAAGTGTAGAGAACTGGAGACCCTTTTTAGTAGAAACGAGGCATTCCATCTTAGTCCTCATGGGTGACAACGCATCTGCATTTTGTTTTGTAATCGAGGATAGGTCACAGCAACCACTTACCACCAGGTGGACTGTGTGCTTGTTTGTCATCCTTATCCTATAAATAAAAATAAAAACTGAAGATGATTAATGTATAGACCTATGGATATTATATTTATTTTATTTTATATACATCAAATTTTTATTTTTGTTAATTTAGTTAACTATAAGACGAACTATAAGATGATAAACATGTGTGCGTAGCGCGGTTTTTGACCCCGTTCACATTGAGAAAGGTAGCTTGTGTTCCAAAATATACTAAGGGTAACAATATGTTATACTTCATGTTCTTAATACTTTCGCTTGCTAAAGTACACTTTCTGAAAAAGAGAAGTGGTATTGCTCAAATCACGTATGATTTATGTGTTAACTTTAGAAAAAAATCAGCAGTTATTTAGTTTCAAAGTTATTATTACGTAATGCCATTTTAGATTTTATTATTAAATATTATATTAATCTTATTTATATTTTTATTGATCCTTTATAAAATAATGCATTTAATTTAAATCTTTAAGTTATTGTTCTTTTCTCGCGAATTGAAGCTAGCGGCAGCAGCCAAGAGGCTGAGTGGCTCTGTATTCTTTTGTTTTTTAATTATAACACTGCCGAGCGTGGGGTGGCGCCCCCTGCCAACTTCCTGGTGGAGGTGCTTTCTTGTTAAGCGCGTCGGGCGCTCGCCTCCTACGTGCCTCGGCCATTCATTTCGTAGAAACTTATAACCTGACCCGCGTACTTATGAGCGTCGCCAATAAATATAACAATGACCGGAGGCGAGCGTGGTGCTCCCTGTCGGTGGTGCGCGCGGTGCGGTAGCGGGAGCGGGACGGCGCGCCGGCAGGTTCGCGTCGAGGCATTGTTAGCTAAATATCTAGGTGGTCAGTTGGGCGGCAGGGGCCGGGGCGGCTAGAAGACGGGCGGGGCGGCGGACGTGCCGGGCCCGGCGCCGGCCGATGTATTGAGCGCGTATTGCAGACGCGGTCACGCGCTGCAATATTGCGTTCGCTCTGCGATATTGCCCCTCAGTAACTCAATTTGATAAATTGTGCAAAGTTCGCCTGCTGTGTATTGTCACCGGATACATCGATACGCTGCATGTAATGAAACTTGTTTCTGAACCAACATTGTGTGATGCGAGAACCAGTTTTAATAGATACCATTTTCTACAGAGCAGCTGAATTTTATTTTCATTTACTGTTCAATTGTTACTGTTATTCTGGCAGAATATTTATTGGTTTTCGCTTCAACACTATGTTTTTATATTAACATCGAAAATTGAAAGAAATTTAATAAAAATCCTGCGCTTTTACAATATTAACCCACCTGTTGGTAAGTGGATTCTGTAATCTTCATATACGTTGTTACTCCTGAGAACTAAGTAGGAATGCATTATAGCTTGTAATTATACAGGCTTCCTTCCTTCACAAACTGGAATAAACCAGTAGGTGCACTGTCGATTGACAGTTGAAATAGGTATGAGGATGTAATCTACCCAGGCAGACTCCTCTAGACAGAAAAAGTGCGCAAATTGCCTGAGTAAGTAATTTACTTACTGAAATGGCATGAGTAAGTAATTTACTTACAAACAACATTTTATTAAAAGTATTTAAACATGAGTAAAAATATTATTTAAATTTAAACGCTATTTTTCATAATGTAATTAATTAATAATTAAGCCATTATGAATAACTCAGTTACAAAATAATGTTCAAGAATATTACGTTAGGTGAAATTACGATTTTTCTCGCAGACAAAATAATTCTGCCCTAAAAATGCTTGCAAAATGGAGCGGTTGTGTGTGGTCGCAGCTTTAACGGCGGGAAAATGATTTATATTGTTTGTGTAGCAGCGTGGCGCGCGGGGAGGGCGCGGGGGGTTTCAGGCCGGTCGCTTTCTCAAGCAGATCCAGTCCACTGCAGATATGGGCGAGTATTATTATTGATCCGGCTCGGGTGGTCGGCGGTTGGCATTTCCTACCGTTCATACTTGAGCGGGTGGCGGGCTGTTCCCGACATATTTATTGAGGGAAGGGTACCGCGATACGTATGGACGTACAACTTATTATAAGTAACGTAGACCACCTCGGTGCACTAACCTTTAATGAGACGGGGCAGCGGGGGCGAGAGACGTTCGCCTTACACCCTCGCCCAATCCGAACTTGTTATGATATTATATCATGTTATATCAGCCAATAGCGAGCCGTTATGATATTGTAGGCGGGCGGCGGTAAGTGCAAGCGGCAGTTTTCCGTGGGCGGGCGGGCTTATGATATTTTGTTATGATTATAATGGGGTGCGAGGAGCTGGGGTTTATCTGCTCCAATCATAAGAAGCAGTCAAGACATTTATGATATAACTATTCTGTACATAAAAACTTTATTTATTAGAATATTACGATCAAGTTTTTGCTGTTAATTCATAAAAATAAAATTTATAATTTTTATATATAAAACAAGAAATTGTTAATTAATTATGGATTTAATTTTTGAGCCTAAAGTGGCTGCTCTGTTAAATAATAATAAACTATTGCATTGCATCATATTTGCATTTTAAACAAAATTTACAATACAACATATTCTCTTTTAAGATTATATTATATTCACAAAATAAAACATTCATCGTAGTCATAAAATATAACACAATCATTAAATATGATGTATATGATGTCTGAGTATATGAAATAAATCCTTTGCTATTTTTTATGATTTTGCTAGATATGAAATTCATAACGGAAACTGAAGATATTGCAATAAATATATGTTCTACAGTAGCACAGCGTGGAGATTTGGTAAAAGATTTAAAATCATTGGAGAGTACTGAAAGCAAACAGGTTCAATGTTTGTAACACGTGGCGCGATGAATACTTTTACCGAATAACTGTTCTATTTAAACCTAAATTAAATTTCTTTTATTTAAAGCCACGATTGATAAAATTAACTATATATAAAGCGTATTGAATTAAACGGCGTCCTTGTTCAACGAATGTGCTGATAATAAAACGATAATAAACAAGCGCCTTTGTAACAAACTATAACAGATCGGTAATTGCTTCCACGATACCTTCTCGCGTTATTACGGCTTTTACGACGCCGTATGGGGTGAATAAAACATTTTTACGACCGTCCATGGCTGTTATTATACATATATAGTAAGTACATATATGTACCTACGTAGATCTATGTAAGCCAACCGGTAATAAAAAGTATGGGTATGTTCACATAAATATATCCCTACATATGTATGAGGGTTTTGGTCAGTAAAAATAAGAACAAGCAGAATTTCATAACAAGTTATTAAGTATGTTGATTTACGTACGGGAATGTATACGTTAAAACGACGACTTGCATTTTATTGTTTTATTACAAAAGGATAACTTAATACATCTGAAGTCGTCGGAAGTATATATATGTCCCTCGGCGCTCGTGGGCTGCACTGGACGATCACATCACTCGGGGTCACTCAAATAGATTGCGTCATAGCGTAATGTCCTCCCAGAGCGCAAAACAATTATACCAATGAAATGAATAAAGTATAAACCGTTTCGTCTCAGCGCTTGTTTTACCCTAGACGGCTTTTTCTTTGTCATCGGCCGTATGCATGTTACATTTGTGAACGAAGATACAATATATTTTTATTTTTTTATTTTTTACTCTAGGGACACTTTTTCGACCCTCGTCCGAGCGGCCTCTTTGAAAAGTGGACATCGGAACGCGAGGGAAGGAGCCCCCGAGGACACCGTACAGAAAATGCGTTGTAAACATTGCGACTACATTCAATTTCCCGTCATTTTTCAAACTGATAAATAATTCTGTCATCGAACACTCGGACAGGGGTCGCTATGAAGTGATTGTCGACGGACGCCGCCGTAAAAAATATCGGACGATGAGCCTCGGCTTCGACTTCTCGCTTCCATGTGTGCGATAAATTTCTTTTTTATTATCAGATATCGAGGGACTACGGAATCGAATAAAGCGCTCATATTTAATTCATAAGATACCGGCCATATAGTACTACGCTGCGCTATTTTATTTAAGATGTTGAAAGATTACGGCTGTAGCGTCCCTTGCAAAATTTTTCTATCCCCGGGACGGCGTATAAAGTGATTTTGAGTAACTGAAATATGATTCAATGCGTTAAATAATTTTAATTCTTTTTTATTATCTTCCTTAGTATTTATTTTCTTTGTATAGTAACTTATAAAAGGTAAAATAGCTTAAAATAGTAGCTTAATGCTGCTGTGTTTCGTATAGTGATTGTAGAGAACGGGATACCTTTTTTACTGAAAATGAGGCATTTTATCTTAGTCCTCAAGGCTGACAACGCTTCTGCATTTTGATTCTTAATTGAGCGTTAATGTAGATGTCTATGGGTCGCAGCATCCACGTACCATAAGGTGGACTGTGAGCTCGTTTGTCACTGTATTCTATAAAAAAGGTAGAATTACAACCTAAACATGTCTCCCTGCTGGGTACAGGCCTCCTCTTATTTATTAGAGCGTGATTGTATCAAATTCCTTGTTAGCACGGTAGACGTTGTTCTGCTCTTTGTGGTAGGTGACGCGATGAGCTGCGATCCTCTGAAATTTTATTATTGAAAATATCCATTACAGCCTATGCAAGTCCACTGCTAAACATAGGCTTCACATTGTCTATAGGTCTCATTTTGCCATAGTCTCCACGGTTGGCGGGAGGGTCCGTAACCGCAGTTTTTTGTATGCTGTTCCGAATCTCCTGTTTCAGCTTCTCTCTATTGCCTCTTACGATACTTACGGCACTATCTGTATGAGGTAGTGGATATTCTTACACCGACACTAAATATTATATAAACAACATTATATTGTAGGCTGTGAATCATTTTGGTCCATAAATATAACATTAATTACTACAGCTTTGTCTAATGAATCTTAGCATTGCTATGAACCATCGACAAAGTAAATATATCCTGTGAGTATGACCTCAAAGTTGTTCTGAGGTTACGTATAGATGGATGGTTGTATTGTAAAGATTGTATAAAAGTTTGTAAAAATATTGTTTAAAATCTCTTTATATTTCTTCCTTTTTGCATTTTTATTTTCTAGACTTCAAAAAGGAGGTACTCAATTCGACTGTTCATTTTTGTTTGTTTTACCTCATAACTTTTTTCTAAGATCAAGGTCTGACCAATAGTGTTTGAGTTATCCTTAATAATTTATATCAAAGGCGCAAAAATTTTAATTTTTAATTATGGTCAACTAAGTTAGAAAAAATGTCTACCTGTGGAGAGATGACTAAATTTATGAAAAACAACATTAGTCAAAAGTCGTGCGGTACACATTTTATATGGTCTCAATGAGTTATTAATGAGGGTAGAAAATAAAACTAAAATAAATAAGAGTAGAACACTAAAATCTCTCTCATCAAAATATAAAGGGCGACAAACGTAGAGTTCTCTCTCTACGGTGAGAGAGGTAACTAGCTTGGATCGGTTACTCGTCATGAGTAAATAAGTGGGTAGGCTGCCCTGTTTCACATCATGATAGACAGTGTTGGTGTTGACTTGCATACCATCTATGTTGGTGTTAAGTTGTATTTACTTCAATGTACTGTATTCCATGAATGTTTTATAATATAAAGTGGTTACTGAGAGATATTCTTGTTTGAGAGTAATTTCTAACAGTAGTTAAATTTTAAATGTGAACCATAAATTTTGAAGGCCATTAATTAAATTGTTTCATTTCATTCATTAATAAATCCGTGCCTCAAATGTCCGGCAGATGTGTCCAATACATTTACTGTGTCCGCGGTAAGAATTGGCGATTGGGGGGTCACTCGTATTAAATAACTCTGCGACAGTTAAATGAATGGGGGAAGCGAAAAACAATGTTCCTGTTTTTAAACGAATTATATGAGAAATATGGTTTCATTATTTTGTCATATTGATCTGTCCAAGAAATATATAATTAATGCATAGTTGTTTCGGTTCGAGTCAGAATGTTTTTATTATTAGAATCATTCATTCATTACAGCCGTTCAAAGTCCACTGCCGAATATAGGCTTCCCCATAGATTGTCTTATGAGTGGGACCTGCCATAGTTGTTACGCTTGACAGACAGCGTTGGCAATCACAGTTTATTATTTTTTATTTGTTATTGGGAACACGCTGTTGAGCATCTCCTACGGTTTGTTTCCCTCCGTCACCGTTTACGATACCCACGTGGTGATATAGGGTAGTAGATATTGGAACACCGCCGTAACAAAAACATTATAATAGAATAAAATAATTTTTATTCAATATTTATACTTCCTATTAGTAGTTATTGAAACTACTAATAGGAAGTTGCCGTGATGGATGTCGTCGATGGTCAATGTTAAATGTCTACTAATGTCCAAGTTCGACATCTTACAGTCGAATTCATAATACAAATCAATGTTAATATTCATATTATTACTTATATTATTAAATATAATACTTGTAATAATTATTAATAATAATAATAATAATGTCCTCCAGACCGAATTTGGCCACGGCGGCCAATCTCAACGAAGACTAGCCATCGGCGCAGGACAGGATTATAGTGCCCAAGTGTATGCGCAATCACAGGTGCACTCTCTATTCCCTCACTCTCATAGCCCGATGGGACGGTAAACCGACACGACCGGAGAGAGATCAGGCGCAGGACCAACGGCTTTACGTGCTTTCCGAGGCACGGGGGTGAAACACCGCCAACTTCCCGACTCCGGGCAGCTACTGAGAATTTCTTGATGGAAAAACTCAATAACTGATTTTTTTGGCCCGACCCGGGATTCGAACCCGGGACCTCGTGATTAGCAGTCACACTACTACAACCACTAGACCAACGAGGCAGTACGAGTAGTATAATTATTATATTAGAATTTAAAAACTTAAAGAACACGCACTGCTCACGAGCTGCGATACTCCTATTGTGAATACTAGGTTAATATATTGTAGTAATAGTGATATTACTGTATTGTCATCAAAAAGTCCATGTCTTGTAAAAAAGGGCAAGTACAATTATCACGTGTCTTTAAGAAAACAAATGATGTTTCAACATTATTTGTGTCGAAGACGGAAGGAAACAATACACTACAGTACTCTCAACAGTATTTCTTGTATTTACTGGCCACTGCTTCCATCTAATACTGTAAGTTTAATACATTGACAAAGATCGCAATAAAGCTATTCACGTACCTTTATATTATACTAGGGTACTGATAAACATGTTGTGTCCTCCCACCTAGAATGCCAGAAAATACCTACGTAATTCAACAGTTTGTTACTCCATCTAGTGGGGGATCATATACAGCTATATTAAACCACAATTAAAAATTAATAAGCAATCAATCTGCTAACGTTACTGAAAATATATACTCACTAAAGTGGACAAGTAACTGAAGAAACATTTTTTTATAGAGTACACAAGAGTACACAGTCCACTGATAGTAAGAGGATGCTGGGGCCCATAAATATCTACATCTATTCTTGGTTAAGAATTAAAATGCAGATATGTTGTCAACCATGAGGAAAAAATGGAATGCCTAGTTATTGGCCTCCGGTTCTCATCACTAAGCGCAGTAACTATAGTAACAATTTTCTGTTATTGTAAAATAACTTAACTTGGTATTCAGTGAGAGTACGGCTTTTCCCTGTTCAAGCCGATATATTCATGTAGCAGAATAATTCAGCATCAGAATGGCTCTTTGGTAAATCGATGCACAAACGAATAGATTTCGGATCATATTTCACTTATGACGAAATGTAAAGCCTTTATGATAATCAAAAACATTAGGTATAATAATTGGACCCAGATTAGGGATCCAAATTATGTTCTGAACATGATATATTATTAAACAATCGTGACTTAATAATTCCTCTAATGCTATTTTCTACGATAAGGCTCGTCAACCATTGAGTTATATGTATCGTCAACACACTGTATAGACTGTATGTAACGGAAAGTCTCAAAATTTCATAAGACAATTAAAAGAACTACTTCCTGATTGATAGATATTAGGATTAATTATTTTTACAATTTTAATATAATATTTGTCTAAATCTTTTTATATAAAACAGCAGTATCTAATAACCTACGAAGGTAGCATATTAGATACCTACCTAACCTATTAGGTAACCTTATAATATAGTACGTGAGGGTAATATGGTCCTTCGGTTAATATGGTCACTTTCTTATAACTCAAAAACTACAGCATTGTTTGCATAGGTGGATCTGTCATACGATGGCTCATCATCAGTCAATCAAATAATAAAGAGACAAAAGGGCGCTGCTTTATCGACGCCATTTTGACAGTTGACATTATAGTAATTATTATAGTCTAAGAAAACATAACATAACATTTGAACATATTGTCCACACACAATTGACCAAGTTTCTTAATCGTAACAATATCTTAAGTACTTTTCAATCCGGTTTTAGGCCTGGTCACAGTACAACTACTGCTCTCCTCAAGGTAACGGATGATATCCGATGCGGTATAGACCAAAAATATTTAACGGTACTTGTGCTGCTAGATTTTAGTAGTGCCTTCAATTCTATTGATTTGGATATACTTCTTAGCATTCTTCATTCTATTAATGTGTCTCCTTCAACTATTCAATGGTTTGATTCCTACCTCCGTGGCCGCTCTCAGTGTATTCGTATCAATGAAACTTTATCTAAGTGGTGCAATCTAGCCACGGGTGTACCTCAAGGTGGCGTCCTTTCTCCTTTACTCTTTTCCATCTTTATCAACTGTATCACCCAGGTGATATCTTCAAACTTCCATCTCTATGCAGACGATTTGCAACTGTATCGTCATTTTCCAGTGACTGAAGCAAATTCAGCATTATTTGAAATAAATAACGATCTAAATAAAATCGATAAGTGGTCTAGATCATACGGACTTGTTATAAAACCTAAAAAATCACAAGCAATGATTATAGGCACCAGGTTTACTCGTAAATTACTTGACTTTTCTTCACTGCCAACTCTGCAAATTAATGGCATTCCACTAAGCATTTCAGAAACGGTTAAAAATCTGGGCGTCATCATGGATTGCAAGTTGACATGGAATGCACATATCACAGAAATTAGCAGGAAAATCAATTATACTTTTCATTCCTTAAAATGCCTTCAATATTTTCTGCCATTATCAACGAAGATTTCTCTTGTCCAAACACTTATTTTCCCGATTCTTGATTATGCTGATGTCTGTTATTTGGATGCGACTGAGGAGCAATTAAACAAACTTGAGCGGTTGCAAAACTTATGTATTCGTTATATTTTCGGGCTAAAAAAGTATGACCACGTCTCCTCCTATCGCAAACAGCTCAAGTGGCTCCCAATCCGACTTCGCAAGAATACTCGAATCCTTTGCCTCCTCTTTGACATACTATACAATCCAACATCACCACCCTATCTACGTGATCGATTCCACTTTGCGCACTCCCCTGATGCAGTTTGCAGATCACATTTCAAAACCCTCCTTAATTTCCTTTCATCTAGAACTAAGTCCTATTCTCACTCTTTTACAGTACATGCAGTTAGGTTATGGAATTCTCTTCCTGCTGCATTTCGAGAGGCTCAAACAGTGTCCGTGTTCAAAAGGCGAGTCAAAGAGCACTATCTTTCTTTGTCGTCCCAATGATTATATATATAATATATTATTAAATTTATATTTATATATGTAATATATATATATATATATATATATATGTGTGTGTGTGTGTGTGTGTGTGTGTGTGTGTGTGTGTGTGTGTGTGAGTGTGTATGTATGTATATGTATTTATAGTGGTATTTAGTTATATGTATGTTTACATGGATATTTGTTTTTAGTGTCTTTTTATGTTAAGTATATTAATATTATAAAATTTTATAATGAGAGTGCGCACGAGATCAGCTTCTCTTTTAATTTGTCCAGTATCAGGCCTGCTGGAAGAAATTTCAATATGAAATAAGCAGTGCCTTTGTACAAAATATCTTTTTTTTTCTTCATTGTAACATTTTTCTGTGTGTACATAAATTGTTAAATAAATAAATAAATAAAACACAATTACTCTTTATCAAGAGAAGAACGCCAACTTCATACTAAAAAAGGAAAACACGTGTTTATGTGTGTACATGAAAAGCGCTACGGTGGACGCCCATATAAAACTTTTTTAGCGGGAATGTCAAACCTTTGTATTCTGTAACTTTAAACTTTTTAAGGCTTATTCGAGTAATTTTGGCTCAAGGCTCACAAACATATGGGGTAAATTCCCATATATTTGAGAGGTTGCACCAAAATTGCTCGAATATACTTTAGATTAGTATGTGGGATAAAATAAAACTATAAATAAGTATAGTTATGTAATTTTATTTTCTGGAAGACAAATTGTTTTATGAACTACACATTATTATTGATGTTTTTATTGCTTTTGCACATAATATTTCCTCGCTCGTTACTAATATGTAACACATGTTATTGTCAGGGAGTTATTCTTCACAGAACATTAACGTACATTAAATCAGCAAAATTCTCATGATGAAAATTTAACTCAGCCCAAATACGTGATCTGAAACAGATACAATTCGAGTCAATATAGTAATAAATCCTACAAATAACGGCCAATAAATTCGAAATGTTTATAGCCTTACCACAATATTGTCATAAGTTTTTCTTTTCCTATCGTAGGAAACTTGCAGAAAGTGATCAGATGATTTTGTGCTTTTTTATTTGCAAAACACTTAACTTACTTTCGATGATGATCACAAATCGTGCATAAAACTTTGAAATAATGAATTCATTTTTAGTCAATATCTTATACAGAATTAACATCTCACAAAAAATCTTTACTGTACATACTTATACTTACTTATTATACTTATCTTCACGCACAATCCCTGACGGGGTAGCCAGAGAGAACAGATCGCCAAGTGTCACGATCCTTACATACCTCTTTCGCTTCTTTCAGATTCATTATCTTCTTCATACATGCACGTCTAGGTATCCGAGTACTCTTGACCCTCCCCTCTTCGAGCAGTTTGCTCACATGGTCTTCGAAAGTTAGTCTCGGTCTACCTCGACACCTTTTAATATTAACTTTCGCGCTATATATTTTCTTCACCATTCGGTCTTCACTCATTCGCTCAACGTGCCCAAACCATCGAAGCACGCCCTTATCAATTTTTGTGATAAGGTCATCTTTCAAACCTGCCATATTGCGAATCTCTTCGTTTCGCTTTCGGTCGGCCATGGTAACGCCGCACATTTTACGAAGAGATCGCATCTCCACTGCATTCAACTTGCTTTTATGCTTCTTCTGGCACACCCAGGTTTCACTGCCATATAACAAAGTCGGTACCAACACTGCGTTATGTATTGCAAGGCGTGCACTCTTCACTACGCCTTGCCTTTTGACTAACGCAGTCAGGGCACCATTGACTTTGTTCCCGGCAGCGACACGCCTGTCCACATCTAAATCACATCTTCCATCCCGGCTAAAAGCACTCCCCAAGTATACAATTTCATTTACTTGTTCTAGATATTCCTGATTTACCCATATTTCACACTTCGTTCTCTCTTCGTCCCTTTCAAATACCAGAACCTTAGTTTTATTAGCATTCAAACGGAGACCATTAATTTCACATTCCTCTTTCATACACGTGACTAATGCCTGCAGTTCTGCCTCTGATGGTGCAATAAGCACTGCATCATCAGCATACAGCAGACAATTTACTTTTATGTCACCCAATTTCACACCCAAACAGTTATCTTTCAGCTTCTGTAAACAGCTGTCGAGATACAGTATGAACAGCCAGGAAGACATGACACAACCCTGTTTCACGCCCGTTTGGACGCTAAACATGGGTGACAGGTCATGCCCTACCCGCACACAGGCTTTACAGTTACAGTAAAGTGACTGCACAGCCCTTAGCAATCGACCATCCACACCATACCCCGGCAACAGTTCCCACATTTTCTTCCTTACAACCTTATCAAATGCTTTCTCAAGATCCACAAAAGCACAGAAAATCTTCTGGTTAGCAGCCAGAAGCTTTTCCGTGATCATGCGTAGAGAAAACATTTGATCCGTGCATCCTCTTCCAGGTCTAAATCCGCATTGTGCCTCCCATAGAAATCTTTCCGATTTCTCTTGCATCCTACGTGTCAAAACCTTCGAGTAAACTTTACTTGCTAAACTGGTCAAGCTGATCGCCCGATAGCACCCGCAGTCAAAATGTGAACCTTTACCTTTATATAAAGGCACAATGACTGCGGATCGCCAATCATCCGGGACATCCCCTGTCCGCCAGCACAAATTGCACAGCAGACAAAAGCGGTCCCAGACGCGAGGCCCACCATACTTGACCATTTCAGCAGTAACTCTGTCTAGTCCCGCAGCCTTACCACATTTCAAACTTCGAATCGCACGTTCAATCTCTTTCATACTGATGACCTCAGTGTCATCGAGGTCCAGGTCTGGCGTACCAGTTACGGCGTCATCCCCGGATCCCTCACTAAGATCATCACACGCATACATTTCTCTATAAAATTCGCTCCATCGCTGCATGACGTCCGATTTTTCTGTGAGGACGTCATTAGTTCTCGAAAGCACTTTGTTCATTCTTAAGGCCGTCGCACCACTTCGGGTCCTTCCAACCTCTTTCCAGAAGAGTTTGGAGTTCTCCTTAAAGTTGTGCCACAACCTTTCGTCCGCTTCCATTCTACACCTTTCACGCATTTCCTCAATCAATGCTTTCGTGTGAACTTTCTGGAGCTTATATCTTTCTTTCATCTTCTCTCTCATATCCTTATCATTACTAGAGGCCAAGTAGTCTAACCATGCTTGACACTTACTTTACTGTACATTCACGATTCACGACGATATTATGACTGTATATACGCGTACATACGAAAATGAAGTCCATCTAACTGAATTTAAGCAAAAATTAATTAAAAATATTAAAAAATAAACCTATGAAATAAATTTTAATAAATTTCAGAAAATATTTTCAATATGAAAGACGTTGACAAACAAATGTCATTTTTTCTTCTATTAATTCATGGCTTCTTTTGATAGAATTCTGCTAATATTTAATAATTTACTTTAAATCAATTAATAGGTAAACTAATTGTGCGAATTTCAGAGTAATATGTATGTAAATATACTTTAAAGGAGCAAACCAATAAAAGTTTAACACCGAATTAACATTTTTATTTACTTCCCATATAATATGAATTTGTTTATCTAATTTTTAAAATGGTAATCTAAAACAACATCAAAGAAAGAGACAGCGATATTTTATCTCGCTCTATTTTTACAAGCCCAATACGCATATTGACAAAATCATGATTGTGTGCAGATTTTTCAGCTTTCATACAAAGTTGCCTCACCCTGATTATAGTCGATTTTAGTATTGTGGAGTGTGCTTAGTCTTTTTTAAGTTGATTTATCGATGTGTTCCTAATTATTGCCCAAGCTTGTTTGCTATTATTTTAATATATTAGTCACAGTATACGACTTTGTGTTTTTGTCATTGTTTTCCTGACAGTTTTGGGTATACAGGGCGGCAAAGCTTAAGGTGATCATATTACCCTCCCGGACCTTCCAATACAATACATTAAAATACAATAAAATGTCTTCATAGACGTTGCCAGATCAGGGACTTAACATTTACAGGCCATAGTGATATATATATCTTAATCTAAAAACATAGATATCACTTAACACTATTCAGAGAACTTTCTTTTTTCGCGCGTCCGGCAGAGGGTATTCCAAGGCCACAAATCGAAAGCGAGGAATATCTCTTTCTATTTTGCAGGAACCCGGAGTAGGTACGTAAGATTTGAAATTCGTTGACCTATTGGATTCCAGACCCTGCAAATGTATAGGGATCGAATCTTTTATGCGGCATCATATTCGTTCTTCCGCGACATGCATGATGTCTTAAGTTGTACATTTATCCAAACGGCAGATGTAGAGCTGTATGGTGGGATCCACAACACGCACAGTTCTACTAGCGGTTTGTTTTGGTGGTCCCAAGTTGGTTACAAACGGGTCTCAACCAACGTCCCTCCTCCACAAGAGTAAACCCGTTATTATTCATCTCGTTGCGTGGCACCACGAGAACAGGTTACGTATACACACACTTTCGTTTTATAACTAAGGTCTCCTCCATTGTTACATATCATTTAAGTATAGAGCTTAACACTTCTGTCTATCATAGTTCTATCTTATTCCTCACGGTTGACAGCATCTGCAGTTTGATTCGTAATCGAGGATAGTTGTAGATGTCTATGAGCCACAGCAACCACTTACCATCTGGTGGACTGTGTGCTTGTTTGTCACCCTATTATATATATATATATATATATATATATATATATATATATATATATATATATATATATATATATATATATATATATAGCGTACGTGAGGGTACACTACACAATACAAAAATCGACTAAAATATTAACAATAATATCAACTGTCAAAATAGCGTCGATAAAGGAGCGCCTTTTTGACCCTTTATTATTTGATTGACTGATGAAAAGCTATCGTATCACAAAGCCTTCTATGCAAACAAGGCTGTAGTTTTGAGTTATAATAAAGTGACCATATTAAACGGATGACCATATTACCCTCACGTACTGTAGTTAGTTTTTTTAAGTTGATTTTTCGAAGTGCTGCTAATTATTGCCAAAGCTTGTTTGTTATTTTTTTTCTATATTAGTTATAGTATACGACATTGTGTATTCGTCGCGGTCCTCCTCCTAGTTTTGGTTTTATAAGGCGGCAAACCTTAAGGTGACCATATTACCCTCACGTACCTTATATATATAATAATCAAAATATAGAATCAAAATAAAGGATTACTTTACGATTTATTTTACGTTGATTTTTAATTAAACTTGTTTTTCATCAGTTACATGAGTTTTTTCAAAATTAGGATGTGCGTGTGAACTGTTATAGTCTCGCACCATTGCCGTTGCTGAGAGCAGCCCGGAGTCAGGAAGTTTGCGGTGTGTTACCCCTGTGCCTCGGAAAGCACGTAAAGCCGTTGGTCCTGCGCCTGATCTCTCTCCGGTAGTGTAGGTTTACCGTCCCATAGGACAATGATAGTGAAGGAATAGAGAGTGAGATCCTGTTCTGCGCCGATGTCTAGTCTCCGTTAAGGCTGGCCGCCGTGGTCGAAATTCGATCTGGAGGACATTATTATACTTATATGAAGCACATATTAATAATTCTGTTTCAATGCTGGACACATCCTTCTCTCATATCTGCGAGGGTCAGATGTCACAGGTTCTTGAACTATTTTATTTTTATTTAGCCGAAATGTATATTTTCTCATATTATTTTCCTTTTCCGCTGATTACTATTGCTATTAGAGTAAGTCAAAAATTATGAAAGGGTAGAATAGAATAGAATAGAAGCCCGAGTCGTGGTAGCTCGGGCTAAGCGCTCGCTGTAAATTTCACAGTATGCGAGAAACCCGGGTTCGAACCCCGCCGGTACCAGTGAAATTGTTAATTGCAATTTTAAGTGCTTGTTGGAACCACGTGCTTGGCGGTGAAAGAAAATATCGTGAGGAACCCTGCATGTCTGAGAAATAAAAAAAAATTGGAAGACATGTGAAGTTCGCCAACACGCATAGCAGCGGGGCGGACATTTTCTTGTCCTAAAACCCTCTCAGAAATGAGAGGAGGCCTGTGCCCAGCAGTGGGACGTATATAGACTGTAACTTTAACTTTAATCTTCTAGTTCGACCGTGTATTGGCAGTGTAAGAATATCTACTACCCCATATCGTCCCGTGGGTGTCGTAAGAGACGACAGAGGGAAACAAATTATGTATGGGCAACAGCGTCTACCTAATAATAACTTAAGAAATAAATAAAAGCGGCCAAGTGCGAGTCGGACTCGCCCATGAAGGGTTCCGTAGCAGCAAGTAACATAATTTACGGTTTATGACGTAAAAGCTACTTACTAGATCTCGTTCAAACCAATTTTCGGTGGAAGTTTACATAGTAATGTACATCATATATATTTTTTAGTTTTATCATTCTCTTATTTTAGAAGTTATTTTACCAATTTGGTAGGTGTCTCTCGCGCAAACTATTAAGTTTAGAAAAAATGGTGTAAGAAACCTCAATATCATTTTTGAAGACCTATCCATAGACAGACCCACATGTATGGGTTTGATGGAAAAAAAGTTTTTGAATTTCCGTTCTAAGTATGGGGAACCCCCAAATTTTATTGTTTTTTTTCTATTTTTGTGTGAATATTTTAATGCGGTTCATCTATTTACCAAGTTTCAACAGCATAGTTCTTATAGTTTCGGAAAAAAGTGGCTGTGACATACGGACGGACAGACAGATAGACATAACGAATCCATAAGGGTTCCGTTTTTTGCCATTTGGCTGCGGAACCCTAAAACTGTGGTAAAACTTCTCCTATGAGGGATACTATGGGGTTGGCCTATGTTCAGCAGTGGACTTTTGATACACTGTAACGGTAAGCTTCTAGTTATTTAAAACGGTGGGTATACGTTTATTCTCATAAATGAAAAACTTATTAAAATGAGACGGTCGGTGTTTCGAATATCGCACGGAATATTTTTATATGACGCTTAAATAATCATATAGGTTCTTTACGATATTTATTTGCAGTTTATAATATACTATATGAAAACGTACACCGTGGTTTTTCTTTATCGTTGAGTATTTGGTAAGAAATACACATGGTAAAAAAACTGTTTCAATGACGCTCGTGTAGGTAAATGAATTTGGTTCACTTGCGTGAAATAAAATTTAAGATGTGTAGAGAAATCTGAGAGACGTGGGCTCTTAAATTTACGAAAACGGTACATAAATTTAAAAGAAACTGGCTTAACTGGTTTATAATATTAGCAAATAATTTAACAATACATCTTAACAATATTTTCTCATGGACCTTATTGCGCTGGTTTCTAAGGAATTAGTAAATATATCTGGACAATTAGTTAGTTAAGTTTTCCACACAACTCCTTGACTAAGATTTTTTTATTAGGATAAAGGTGACAAACGGGTACACAGTCCACCTGACAGTAAGTGGTTGCTGTGGCCCATAGACATCCACATCTATTCTCAATTAAGAATCAGAATGCAGATGCGCTGTCTTCCTTGAAGACTAAAATGGAATGATTCATATCCGTAAAAAGGGTCTCCGGTTCTCCATACGAAATACAACAGCATTAAGCTGCTATTTTACGCTGGTATTCCGCGAGAGCCTCAATTTCCCCAGCTGAACCGACCCATTCGTGCTACAACTATACCACTAATATAGCTGCAGCATGGCTCTGCCACGTACAAAGTCCATACTTTGCGCATGTAGGCGGGAATTAATGCTATTCTAGCAAATCTAGCTTCTCGAGAAGTCCTAAAAATATTAATATCGCTAAACATATCGATGTTTAATAATTTAAAATTAAAAATTTTGTACAGCCGACTTCAATATAAGCGACTTCAATCTAGGTTATTTAGGAATAACTCAATAACCATTGGTCCGACCTTGATCAAATTCATATGGGACCACACGAGAACTATCAGATTTCATATAAAAAAAAGAATCATCGAAATCGGTTCACCCAGTACACAGTTATGAGGTAACACACATAAAAAGAAAAAAAAACATACACCCGAATTGAGTACCGTCTCCTTTTTGGAAGTCGGCAGAAAATTAGGCACAGTATTTGTAAAAGAGGTATACTTTGTTTGATTTTTAAAAGTTAACCGTATCTTAAGCTTACAATAACAACACATAATTTTAATAAATAACAATGACGTTATTGTACTCATAAAAAGAGGCTTTACATAAAAAGGGAAAGCTAACAAGGGATTTCTCCTAAATCTATGCGGCGATTGCAGCGTACACGTTTGATAGAAACTCAGTTTATATTTTATTCATACATTGTATTGTTGGAATATCAATTGCCTCGCCCGGCGGTAGGTAAAGGGTACATTTCCAATCCGCACGGGATTCACTTAGATTTGAAGGAAAATAGATTTCGATTTCCAAAGCTGCGACAAAGCAATCCGATATATTTTTCAGACAGATATTGCTAGCGACTTCTTTTAAGCTTTGAAATATAAGGGAACGAATTTAAAAAGATCCCGTGTGTTTTCTTTTTGATATGAACCTTACATGTTTTCGTAAAGACCACTTTTAAGTAAAATAAAAGCCTATAAGGCCCCGCAGATCAGCACAAGCTACCTCTTATTTTATCAGTGGTATGGTATGTTGTAGAAAAGAGTCCGATGCGTTGTTCAACTTCTGACGGACGGGCTTCATTATGCATATCATATGCTTATTATGTAAATGCAAGTTTTTCCTTCACCGTTCAGCAAGTGGCAAATTTTCATCAAATGAAACTCTGGTTGTTGGCGTGCTACAACATCGTGAATATTTAGTATAGTTTTATAAATAAATAGATTTAATTATAGAACTGACTTTTTTATATACATATAGCAAAAAAGATTTTTTATAAAAAAATGTATTTCTTTTCTCTTTATTTGGATCACCAACATTATATGAATGGTACACAGTACTGATAAAATATAATTCAACACTGCGACTACATGCTACATGTTCATCGTCTTACAGGTAACCATAACTTACATTTAGTATGTACCACTATTTTACAGTTTAATATATTAGTTAAGGTTATAAATAATGTTAAGACAAATAATTGATGAAGTTAGACGTTCTTGTTTTGTTTACGTTTTAAAGAAAAATTTGGCAGCAGAAAGTCAATGTCGCTTACAAACGGAGGCTGATTTTTTTCTCTTTTTAATTTTGCCAGCAGACAATGCATTAAAGGAAAACGTTAAAGGGGAGAACACCGACCCCTTTACGAAGTGATTAATTTATTATGCTCTTTGTTTCTATTTTGATTTTGGTTCAACAAAAACAATGAAACAAAATGCAATATATTATTGCTAGTCAAGCGACATATAAAATTTAATATATTACTTTAAATATTTTAACTTTATATGTAAGTGGGCTATTGAAATTTTTATTATGACATTCATTCAAACTCTTCAAAGTACGAATTTGCTGTTAATATAAGACTAAATTACTGTTGCTTCCTTACTTTGCTTCCAGTTGTTGGAGTACTTACGTTGTTTATTAATGCCATTATTTTTAAATTGGAAGACCTATTCGAATCTAGCATAAGTTATGTATCCAACTCGTAAAAGTATCACTCGTGCAATATAAAAGTTAACGACACAAGAAAACGCGTTTTCCACAACATTAAAGATAACAACAATACGGGGGCGAGCGAGTGTAGAGCCTCCCGCGAGGGTGGCGGGCGGGGGTTGAGAAAAATTCAATATTAATATGAAGGAGGTGCGAGTGAGAAGTCCTCGTAGTCTCGCTTACGCGGCCAATGGCGAGCCCCGCCGCCACTGCGATATGATGAATTTATGGATGTAATAAAAGCGAGGTGCGCGATTGGAGGAGCGGTCAGGGTGAGCTTATTTTCTTTATTTTCATATTTGGAATATCGTCCTTAGGTCTTTTCTTATGTTATAGCACATACGTCATTTCTGTCCTAAATTAATATATACCAACCTATATATTATTATCACTTCAATAATCTTGGCACACTTGTATTAAAGGAAAGAATGCAATAATAAAACTTTCGAGGTGTGCGAACATACGTCAAAAAAGTGAAAGTCCGTATGGCCAGGCAGTAAGCTATGACCTTGACAGTATTTATTTGTTCCTAATTTAATTGAAACCGATAGTTTAATTATGTTCGCCAGTAATTGCACAGCAAGTGTACAATATACTTAAATCTTGTGGTAACTCCATAACATTAGAGGGAGCATTCATCTCACAAAGGCCCGTAACTGGCAGTTGATTGAGGCGTGAACGGCGCTCGACCGCCGCGCCGCCTTGAGTTTCTTTCTTGATTTGGTTCTCGAGTAGCCGAAAACGACACTTGTATTTGCATGAACTGTTTTAGGGATTTCGTTCTACATTCTGGTGTTCAATGTTTGTGTTGACCACAACTCGCTTTGGAATCCCTGCTTTATTTATTTACTTAATGTGTAGGCGTTGCGAGGACTTAAAAATAATATTTTATGCTTTCCTTATAAACGTAATTCTTCGTTGTTTTATTTTTATTTTTAAGACTTAATATATCTAAGTATTAAAAAATTAAGTGGCTAAAAGTATAATACAGCTGAGTCTGTTTTTGTGTGAGTTTGAACCCAACCATAGAAGCTTAGCTTAGCAACACAAAAAAATATTGGTATTGGAGTTTTCAAGTGGAACTGCCTCCGTATCTCGTAATGTGTAACTCCTTTTTTTATATCGCATTAGTTTCATGTTGGAAATGAGAAAGCTATGATGAGTACCTGTCTTTGAGTTTGCACGTATGATCATATTTACTTTTCTGCCGACTTCCAAAAATGAGACGGTACTCAATTCGACTGTATGTTTTTTTAATGTGTGTTACCTCATAACTTTTTACTGGGTGAACCGATTTCGATGATTCTTTGTTTATTTGAAAGCTGATACTTCTCATTTGGTCCCATATGAATTTGATCAAGGTCAGACCAATAGTTTTTGAGTTAGTCTTAATAACTTATATTGAAGTATGCTCAACAAAACTCTTAATTTTAAATTATAAAAAGTAACAGATTAGAACATTGCAACAATGCTGGGCACATGCCCCTCTCATTTATACTTCACTAATCGCATGAAACTATTAAGGTGATCTTGTGATTGTAAAAAAATGAATAATTTAAGAAAACTATACTTCGTGATTATAGATAGCTGCACTAAACATCACACTATCTCTTATTCTAACGCGATTGATATCGCAGTAGTAATGCGTCGGATAGAAAAGCGTTCAAAAGGCAGCCTTGACAGCGGCAAAGACAACGCAGACAAAATAAATAGGAGGGCGGCAGTGTGCGGCGAGCCGGTGAAGCGGAAGTATTGGGGATCTGCGAGCGAGCAGTTTTGAAGTCCAATTATATCGCAGGTGGCTCAGATACGGCCCGAGGCGCCACCGGAGACTTACCTGAGAATGTTCTGAACGCAATATTGTTGGCTGTTATAAAAGGAACATACAATTTCAATAAGAATATTTGTTTATTATTTAAATATTAACGTAAATTACTATAAAAAATTAACAGTGCTTGAGTAATATACTAAATTACTAATTCTTTTTTAAAAGACAGGAAAATCTGCTGCTAGACATGATTTCCATCACTTATAATCGCCTTAATCGTCACGTTTGGCAGGTAAATTGACGATCGCACTTCCAAGCTGTTATCTTGTTCGCTCGTTTTTAATACTGCTTCCCGTCGTTAGTTAAAGTATTTTACATCAAGTATAAAGGCACGATGGTTTTAACGCCATCTAACGGAGTTCACATTAAGTTTATCAGAAGTTGCGTAGTTCTTTGTTGCTACACCCACGGACTGATGGTGAAAGATTCTCTTTTACGACCTTCACACAGTGACTAATAAGCTAAATAAAATGTTCTGATAAATTGAAATTATCCTGCGCTCGATATTTGCAGAAGTAATTTTAGCCTAGAATACATTATTAACATTAGAATGCCGGAAAATGTATAAATATGTTATCGTAAGTTAATCCGAGGAGCTAAATGCAAAGTCATCTATAATCATAAAAATCTTGTGATTTAAGAAAGATGAGCACTTTTACATTGTTATTTAAAATACCCAGAATGTGGAGATCTCTTCTTTTCATACGTAGTAGAGCCATGCTGTAGTTATACTGTGGTTGCAGCACGAATGGGTCGGCTCGACCAGCGTAGTTCCACGCTCTCACAGAATACCAGCGTATGGCCACATATGCCACAGCATCCACTTACCATCAGGTGGACTATGTGCTCGTTTGTCACCTTTATTCTATAAAAAAATCGATATCTCAGGTTGAGATAGATTGGTGAACGAAGTACCCGATAACTCTTTAGTCATCGGGTACTTCAGTCACCAATTCGCCAGCTATTTGATGGGGTTACAACAAATTATTTTGTACTGTATCTAGTTAATTAGGTGCTGATGCAAAAATAAAACCATTCATTTCTTCTGACCTGCTTGTACCAGATAGAAAGTGTATGATCGGAGGAAATCTCGGGATCCAGGGTTCAGAGACCGACACAGACAAAGGGCAGACACATTAAGAACGGTTATTTATGTTTTATACAAATTCTGACAACGGCTGGGATTATATTTTCCTCGTTATAATGTACGATTTTATTGAGTAATAATGAAAAATTAGAACACTAAAGATCTGTTTTTATTTCACTTTCAATTTTATAAATGTGCCGTGATGTCGCAGAGGCTAGGCAAATTTTTTACGTTAATTAGTACTTTAGCAGCCTGGATTCAATGCCAGCCGGTATTGTTAATTGCAATTTCAAAGTGCTGACTTACAACGTACTCGGCAGTGAAAGAACAGCGTAAGGAAACCTGCATGACTATGAAATAAAAAAAAGTATTTTAAAGACATGTGAAAGCCACACGCATTGGGGCAGCGCGACACTTATTTGCCCTGAAAATATAGCCTTGCCCAGAGATAAGAGTAGGCCTGTGCCCAGCACTGGGACGTATATATAGTGTAACTTCAACTTCAATAAACATTACGCGAAGTTGGTTTGCTCTCGATGGTTTTAAGATAAACTAACTATACTTTAAAAGTTTTGCATATTACGCTAGCCATCGAATCCTACAAGTTTTTCTTTCTTAACATTTCCCAAAGTAGACTTTGCCGACACACGAAATAAAACAAAGTGATAGATTCTCTTGGGCCGTCTTCATATGACAAAATATTTCTAGCAAAATAAGATTTAATTATTACCAAATATAAATAAAGTTTTCACTAAACTTATTTTTTGCAGTAGAAATAACGAACTTCAGTTATGTGTTTTTAAATGCTTACCGAATAATTTAAAGGCGGTACATTTGCGCAATATACGAGAATTTATAGCAGAACAGAAGTAGAAGTTTTTCCGCAACGAGATTCCTTTTTCTTTGTTTGGTGTATTTATTGTAAATCTACTCATAGCGGCCGCCCGCGCCTGAAAGTATTCCGACATAACTTTCAACTGGAGTGCTCGCGTACCGGTGGCTAACGTTCTCTTCAAATTATTGCTATGTTTTTACATACGATGCTTTAACATGGTGGAGTTTGTGGCTTACACATTATTTTAATTTAATAAATTTAATAATGATAGATTACTTAATTTTAAAAGTTAAATTTATCAATTTAATACATACTGGAATATATTCGACTACACAATTAATTTGACGGCTTCGTGTTGCAGTAGGTAGCAGCGCTAAGGGCCGCGAGTTCAAATCCCGCACGGAACAAAGATTTGTATGGCCTACAAATAATTGTTCGGGGCCTGGATGTTGGACCTTGTGAAATTTATGTATTTAAATTGTCTCCGCGATACAGGACAATGACTTATTTTTTAAATAAAAAAAATCCTTTCGTAAAAAATGTCATGAGTAAAGCTACGTTAGTGCGCTTCTACTTCACTTCACTACCATCTATGGCTACTTTATTACTTACCATATGGTATAGTAATCAAACAATGACTTAAAGTTGCATATGTAAACTAGTTTGACTTTTACTACTAATTACTGTACAACACAGTAATATACATTATTTTGATTTCAGAGTATGGTGAAGTAAAAAATATTGAAGATACAATTATTACATATGTTTGATCATAAACACTTTAAGCGATTCCAAACATGTAAAAAAATTGAAGATCGATTTTCAGAGTCTGATACTTTTAACGAGTAGTAGTCGAAAATTGGTAGTGAAATAGAGAACTAAGTGGAGCGAGGTAGATGCGAGCAAGCGCTGCCTCGTCTCGTTAATATGATTTGCTCCTCCGGCGTCACGTTGCCTCGTCTGCCCCTGTTCCTGACATTTTAACCAACTTAATAAACTGATGTACCGATGCACTTGTTTTAACCACTATTTTGCTTCAAGCGGTTTGAATATTAGTATATATTACCTTATATACGAGTATATTCGACAAACAGTCGAATATTGAAAGAGTGGTATTTTATTTGACATTTATACAATATTGCATTCTTGTTGAGATTGTTATTTTTTTATCACATTTGCCATTCCTATATTATATTTTTTAACAGTGGTAGAGCCACGCGGTAGCTTTTGCTGTCGCACGGATGGGCCGGCTCGAACCGGGGTGGTACCACGACCTCACAGAATACCAGCGTGAAGTAGAGGTTTACCTCTGCGTTTCGCTTGGTGAGTGCAGGTGGCCGGAGGCCTTTTTTACTGGAAATGAGGCATTCCAACTTAGTCCTCACGGGTGACAACGCATCTGCATTTTGATTCGCAAACGAGGATAGATGTAGATGTCTATGGGCCGCAGCAACCACTTACCATCAAGTGGACTGTGTGCTCGTTTGTCACCCTTATCCTATAAAAAAAAATATTTTCAATTTTAATATATTTTTTTTGAACATTCTTAATATGGTCTTCTTAATGTTAGCGCTAGTCGTGATAAACGAACACACAGGCCACATTTAAATGATAAGTTATCACTGTTGAAGACTAAGATGGAATGCATCGTTACCAGTGAAAAGGTTTACCGATTCCATCACTCACCAAAATAAACACAGCAGTATTATGCTACTATTACTGGTGTTCTGTGTGAGCGTGGTCATTGTCCAATACAAAAAATAGTAGGACAATTTTTGACGTTCACGTATTAACATAATGTATTATGAACAGTTGACTTTATCAATATAATCTCAATTAATCAGGTATTATTAATCATTGTCAATAAATTAGATTCTTTATAAATAAAGATACTATAGAGAGGTATAGATTCATATTTTTAAATTTAAGCTTATATTTCATGCAATCATAATCAATTCTTAATAAAGTACGTGAAGAACCATTATACCGCGATGTGGATACAAGAAGTGCCGCAGAAGATGTGTAGTAGGTAGGGGGAGGTGGAGGTCCAGTCTTGAAGATACTTACAGGGTGTGTGCCTTCCCTCCCGATTCGCCCCCTCACCCCTGCCGACGACTTGCTTATTCTATCAAGCGTGGTCACACACGCGCGAACCGCGTTCGTACGTAACTCACACATATAAGAGGCATTATATGGCCGGCCACCACTCTACTATGTCAATACAATACGCTCTCTTCAGCTGGACTTAGATTATTTAGAAAGCACTTGTAACGTTCATATAAGAAGCGCCGCGGAAGACGTATTCGACGTCACAATGGCCGGTACGTGTCGGCGGGAGCTAAGACGGGATACGCTGGAAAAGATTACGATCCTAAAAAAACAACGTCCAGTTGTATAAACAACTTATAGTCATTGTAACATTAAATTGATTCAGTTCAAAGTGCGGTATAGGTGACTGTTTTTTATAAGTCAAGTATGTATTATTGTTCTTGTTCCTTGAGTGGAATATGAATTTGATAAGATTATGAGTTATTATAATTTACTATCTTATTATAGTATAATTTACAATATTTTATTATATACAATATTAAAAACTATAATAATAAAAACTTGAACTAGTAACTTAATTATCATACAGTCCTACTCCCCGCGGTATCGTGCTAAGAACGCTGGCTGCGTTTCCCCGCTGAATGGCTATACTTAGCCTTTGAGCGGGAAAAGAACCAGCCCTCTTATCACCAGCAGCAACGACCAGCCGCGGATAGAGTTCTAACGAGAGAACAAGTTATAGAGCTAATTACTCATACTAAGTAATTAATATACTGCTTTATATATTATACACAGATGAATTACCTAAGCTTAAGATGTATTTATTTTTAGTTTTAAATGTTTAAAAAGCATTATATTATTGTGCTGAGTAGTAAATAAATGGTAGAATGGGCGGGTTATTGTGTAATATAATTAAACATTTATTTAAAGCTCTTAAATGCATTAAACATCACAATGAAAGACCATCGCAGTCATATCAGCGTCTACGGGAGTAGAGGCGTGAGAGTACGCCAATGGACGCGGATTATCCTCTACGCGGCTACATCGTAGCCCTTAAATCTGCTACGCGCGTAGCGTTATCACGAATGCAAAGATTCTAAATGTATGTTAGGAATATAAAAATAATTTTATGATTTATACTGATGTATTGTAGTTAGGAAATTAAATTTCAGTTAACAGCGTTCCAAAATTAATGTCTCTTTGAATAAATAAGTGTCAAAGTTAAGCGTAAACCTTATAAGTGTGTGTGTGTGTGTAGTCGTCTACAACACACATGTGTATGCGTGTATAGAGACAGCGACTCATGTGTGGGTACTTTCATAAATCTGTCGGGAGATATATGAGAGCGCAATTTCCGGTATCCGGCCATTAGCGCCGAGCTTTTATAAGCTTAAAGCTTAGGTTAAAGATTTTCTGGGTAGTTTAATGCGAATCTTGTAATAGATACAATAAATTTTCTATAAAGTATGTGATTGCTTATTAGGAGTATGTGCAGGTCTTAATGTGTGTAAGTTGGCCTAATGTCTATTTGCGCTTCCTTATACGTTAGTCTTGGGTAGTGCCAATGAAAACTTATAACTTTCGCATTATGGAAGCTATAAATTGCCATTAAGAGCAAAGAAGAGAAAATACGACTTCAAATAAATTAAGAGGAGTTGCAATGTAAGTGCAATTAAATCAGCCATTGTTGATCTATGGCTGGTGAATTACACGGGAGGTAAGGGTAGATGAGGACAACACCACAGCGACTTATTATTATTATCGACAATCGTAAAAAAGGTGCTGGACTGTATAAAAAATCCTTCCCGCGACAATTTATTATGAAATATTTTATTTTGAACCACAGTCAATTTTTAATTTCAAGAAAATAATTGTTTTCATTAGGTAATGAAATAATAAAACAGATTATCAAAATATGAATAAACTCTTATTTAAAGTGTTGATGTTCTCCTTACTTGCTGCTGGAATATTAACATTTAAGAAATATTATTATATACAAACTATAAACGGTATTTAAATAAAACTAATTTTACAGATTTTATGGCGTATATTAACTTATTTTATATTCCCGACGTTTCAAATTATACATTTTTAATCTGGAGGTAGCCGTGTTAACTATGACATTGGGACGTCATACACCTCAGTCCCCCCCGCGACCATGGGTGCTGGAAAGTGCTCGAAACGTCGGGAATATAAAATAAGTTAATATACGCGATAAAATCCGTAAAATTAGTTTTATTTAAATGTGTAGTGTTCGCGTAAATATAAGAAATCATTATATAAACGGTATTCCTTTATTATTTTATAAATTAATTATCCGAGATCTCACTGTGTAGTGGCAGCGTAAGACAATACCACTATCCCGAATTCCCGTGCGTGTCGTAAGAGGCGACAAAGGGAAATTAAACAACAGATGGGCTGTGGCATCTGATAACAGCTCAATACAATAAAAAACCAGCCTACATAGCAACTGTGTTAAATATACCCCCTATGAGACAATTTACAAGGAAGGCCTATGAACAGTAGTAGAATTTTGATAAAAGTTAAAGTCAAAAATTACAGCCTCCTACGTCCAACTCCTGAGCACAGGCCTTCTCTCATTTCAGAAAAGGTTTTAGGGCGAGGGAGAGTCCGCCACTCTGCCGCAATGCGTGTTGGTGGATTTTTGATGCTTTTTAGGGTTCCGTACCTCAAAAGGAAAAAACGGAACCCTTATAAGATCACTTTGTTGTCCGTCTGTCTGTCTGTCAAGATCCTTTTTCTCAGGAATGCGTGGAGGTATCAAGCTGAAATTCATATCAAATATTCAAATCTACTGTCCCTTGGAGCTGTGAAAAAATCAAACTTCTAAGCCAACGCAATCAAAAGATACAGCCGTTTATGCCGCAAATTTTCGACATTCGCAAGGGAATCAAAATCTACAGGATACTTCCCGTGAACTCAGAATCTTGAAATTTGGTACGAAGCAACGTTTTATAGCACAGATAAAGGAAAAATTGCGAAAAGCATAAATTTTCACATCATCATATAATAAAAATATTTTTAATAATTTTAAACTTATATACCTACGGATTTGTTCGGAACCCTCGGTGCGCGAGTCCGACTCGCACTTGGCTGGTTTTTTTAAATTATAAGACACGCAGAGTCACCGTAGAACACATAGTAAATCAGCACTTAAAATTGTAATTAATAATTTTATTGGTGCCGGCGGGGTTCAACCAGGGTTGCTCCCCTGAGCCACCACGTCTTGTTAATTTTGATAGCATGTAATGAATTAATGAATAGATGATAAGAATTAATCATTTAATTCGGACTTTTGTGTCAATCAATCATTAACCAGATACATGTTCGCAGTTTTCTTTTTAGTCTGTTATCGCAACACATAAATATTTGTGTACTCCCTGCGTGTTATGTAACATTTACGTGATAAAAGAAGATGTAAAGTCGTTTGCAACATCCAATATTTTAAAGCAAAACGGTACACATCGTTACAGTGGTAGAGCCAGGCGGCAGCTTTTGCTGTCGCATGGATGGGCCGGCTCGAACCGGGGTGGTACCACGACCTCACAGAATACCAGCGTGAAGTAGAGGTTTACCTCTGCATTTCGCTTGGTGAGTGCAGGTGGCCGGAGGCCCTTTTTACTGGAAATGAGGCATTCCATCCTAGTCCTCACGGGTGAAAACGCATCTGCATTTTGATTCGTAACAGAGGATAGATGTAGATGTCTATGGGTGTTCAGTTTACACCGAACACATTATGTACGCGTATGCATTTTAGTTTAAAGTTTTTAATTAAGTCAGTACATGTACGGACGCCAACATTGTCTCGTGTGTGCTCACATACATAACATTTATAAACATTGTAACAATAATATTATAACAATATAATAAACATTTTGTGCATAAACAGTATTTTAAGTAACATTTACATCAAAAGGTGTTGAATACCACAACATCTTTTTGGTCCTTCGAGAGTGAAGTGTGATTGTGATTTTTTCGGTGATAGCGAATCGGTTTGTCTGGCCTCCCAGAAGCGGGTCTCACCAGGCAGATTGAGAAGGCGCATAAGATATCGCTGGAAGTTCATCGTCACACGGACCGCAAACAGGAAGCGATCAGTTCACTTAACACTTATCGAATACCTATCAACAACAACATCATGGAAGATTTACAAGCAAATCAACAACAGATGGTTTCTGGTATGGAGCAGCTGCTCAGCAACTTCAAAAAGGACGGCGCCGACCGTAGGACTGCTGCTCATATCAAAAAACGACTGGAGACTTTGGATACTTACTGGCAGGAATTTCACAACCTTCACCTCCAGGTACGTGAGTTGTGTGATGAAAACCATTCCTACATTGTACAGAATCAATACTGACAAGTTCTTGATTTTTATACAAAAACAAAAGACTACATACAAAGTTTCTTACCAACTGAAGACAAATCAAGACCCTCTACTCCGATCATAAAACCATCAAATTTCAACCCCCCGCCATCAACGTCGTCAGCAACACCGCGGCAGGTGGACCGCAGTATTAACAGCAAGCTGGATGAGATGTTGCGTAAGCAAAGTAGCAATTTTAGAGCTTTTAAGCGAACGTTAGCAAACATTGACTTGGATTTGTTAACCGATAACTGGGAATTAGAAGATGCTCTGAAGACCTTGAGTGTTAGATGGAACCGTATCGACTCCCTTCATTGGGAGCTCGACAGCGAGCTGGAGGGTACTAATGTAGCATACGAACAAGAATTTTCCGTCCATGAGAGAAGCTTTAGTGACATAAAGAAGGCAATCAACAAGAAAATATGGTCAACAGCTCATCAGGAACAATTTACACCAAAGCTTGATATTCCTATCTTCAACGGGAATTATCACCAATGGGTTCCGTTCAAAGATCTATTTACGGAATGCATTCATAACAATCGCTCCCTTTCCAGTGCTCAAAAAATGCAGTTTTTAAAGAGCAAGGTCAAGGGAGAGGCGGAGCGGCTGATACAACACCTACAGATCAGCTCGGATAATTATATTATCTGTTGGGACATTTTAAACAACCGATACAATAACCCGAAACTTATATTCACTTCTCATATGAACATATTAATGAGTTTGCCAGTTTCCCATCAAGCATCAGTGACCAACATCAAGAAAATTCACGACACTACGCAGGAATGCTTAAATGCAATAAAAAACCTAGGAATTGACATAAGCACCTGGGATCCGATTATTGTTTACCTGTTGACTCAAAAACTCGATAACGAAACTCATCATGATTATGTTCAATCTTTGAAATGTCCCCGGGAACTGCCAAAATTACAAGAATTTCTCAAGTTTTTGGAACAAACATTTACGTCGATGGAGTCTGAACGTAGAAAACAAGACAACACTCATCAAAAATCACACATTCCAAGTAATCAAAATCAGTATCCGAAAACTTCGAAATCGAATTATTTCAAACAATCATACGCCAGTAATCGAGTAACAACCCAGCATCCATCCAACATCTCGTCGAGGGGTTCTGCGTCACCTAACTTACAAGCTGTTAAAAACAAGAATTTCATAACATATACATGCCCACTCTGCAGTAAGGATCATGGACTATTCTTTTGTCAAGAATTTTTGGACATGTCTCCACAAACAAGACGTAAAACAGTAACAAAATTAAATGTTTGCCAAAACTGTCTTTTTAATCATCAAGGTAAAGCATGCCTTTCAGAGAAGCGGTGTCGTGAATGCAACGAAAATCATAACACTATGTTACATGACGCCTTCCGGTCATATTCAAACAAGGCGCAAAACAATGTGAATGTGAAAAACAAGTCGTCGATGTCGTCAGAAGTGGAAAATAATCGTGTCAGCATAAGTAACTCCAACGTTACTCAACAAAACAACGATATGACAGAAATTTTATTAGCGACAGCGATGCTCAAGGTGCGGGCCGCAGATGCTACTTATAAAATAATGCGCACACTTATTGATCAGGGTTCGCAAGTCTCAATAATATCTGAGAATGCGGCCCAGCGACTAGCACTTCCTAGACGAAACTGCAAAGGTAGTATTTATGGGGTTGGTGTTAAACCTAATAGCTGTAAAGGAGTACTTCAATTAACATGCTCATCAATGGACGACAACTACGTTTTTGACACGTCGGTATTTATCATGCAAAATCTTATCAAACAATTACCAAATTCAACATTTGCTAAACCTTCGTGGTCATTCTTGAACAATATACAACTAGCTGACCCAGACTTCAACATCAGCAGACCGGTGGATCTTCTTCTGGGTGCTGACATATATTCGAACATTATATTACCTGGAATATGCAGAGAAGAAGATCAATCTGTGCCGATTGCCCAACAGACTCGGCTCGGCTGGATTTTGTGTGGAAATACAAAAACATATCAATGCAATGTAATTTTGAACAACGTCGAACAAATCGAAAAATTTTGGGAAACAGAGGACATTACTGAGCATTTCGACTTATCAGAAGAAGACCTTCAATGTATTCAATACTATGAAGAAACAACAAAACGACTGAGTGATGGTAGATACGAGGTCAGACTCCCACTCAAACCAGGATATGAAAAACAATTGGGTTCGTCCAAAAATAAGGCAATCGCACATTTTTTAAGCATGGAAAGAAAGTTTAGAAAAAACAACAGTTTTGAGCAAAATTACAAAGCCTTCATTCATGAGTACCTAGCGCTTGGACATATGAAACCCGCGGATTCAATGGGTCGACTCGAATGTTATATACCTCACCACGGCGTACAACGACCGGAATCGACAACTACGGCCTTGCGAGTAGTGTTCAATGGCTCATGCAAGACTTCAACAGGTTCGAGTCTCAATGATGTTATGTATGCAGGTCCAAACTTACAGCAAGACCTTCAGGAACTGTTGATCAAGTGGCGACAGTTTGAGATAGTATTTACGGCTGACATTGAAAAGATGTTTCGCCAAATATGGATTCATCAAGATGACCAGCTTCTCCAAAAAATAATATGGAGAGATTGTCCAAGTTCTGCATTACAAGACTTACAACTATGCACAGTCACCTATGGCACAAAAGCTGCCCCATTTTTGGCCATGATGACGCTTAAAGGATTAGCAAACGATGAACGAAGAAATGATTACTCCACCACTGCAATCCAGGCCCTGGAAAAAGCCATGTACATGGACGACCTGCTGTATGGAGCCCATTCTATGACGTCAGCATTGGAATTACAACAAGAGCTTATTCGCCTGCTTCAGTCTGGAGGATTCAACTTAAGAAAATGGAATTCCAACAAAGAGGAACTACTTAACATCAACAACAACCAAGACAACAAAAATTTTAATTTTAAACATGCACATTCATCGAAAACACTTGGACTCAGCTGGATTTCTAAACAAGATATTTTCACATTCCAAACAAAAATTACTGACTCTGAGAAGAAATGTACAAAGCGAAGTCTTTTGTCAGAAATTTCGAAACAGTTCGATCCAATCGGCTTGATTGCTCCTATAACACTGAGACTAAAACTTCTCTTCCAAAAAGTATGGCAGCTGAATCTTCAGTGGGATGATGAACTACCCGAAGAAATCCAAGTAGAATGGATAAACATGAAACATGGCATCAAAATGATTGATCAACTACAAATACCTAGATGGTTGGGAACAAAAGAAAATAGCTTAGTCGAATTGCATGGTTTCTGCGATTCGTCGGAGAGAGCATTCGGCTGCGCCATATATTGCAGAACAAGCAAAAATCATCATTCAATGGTGGTGTTAGTTGCCGCCAAAACCCGACTAGTACCCATCAAAAAGCCTATCACTATACCAAGGCTCGAATTAAATGCCGCAGTTTTATTATCAAAGTTGATGAACAAGGTTGTCAACTGCCTAAGTACGTACAACATACAGATCTTTGGTTGGTGTGACTCCACCGCTGTTCTAGGCTGGTTGCACGGAGACGCTGCACGATGGAAGCCTTTCGTGGCGAACAGGGTCAAACAAGTGATCACAAATATGCCCCCCGCCTGCTGGCGCTATGTGAAGTCGGAGGAAAATCCAGCAGATTGCGCCAGCAGGGCCTTAACAGCAGGACAACTAAAAGACCACCCGCTTTGGTGGCAAGGGCCCTCTTGGCTACTAACATATAAACAAGATGTAGAAAACAACCCTATGTATACAACAAACGAAGAGGAAAAGCAAGTTTTAGTAGCTCAGAAAGCAAAAGAAGAAGAAAAAAGGTACATTTTACAGCAACTTATAGAAAAACAAAGCTCATTTACACGCTTAGTAAGAATATTAGCATGGATTCTACGAGTCAAAAAAGATAAAACTAAACAGAGGCAGCCCTACCTAACAATATCAGAGTTACAAACAGCTACTAATTTATTAATAAAACATGTGCAATCAGCCGAATTCAAAGACGATATCAATAACATTACGCAAAATAAACAAGTACCGAAAAAGAGCCCATTATCAAAGTTGAATCCGTTCATAGATAAAAATGGCATCTTAAGAGTAGATGGCAGATTAGAACTCGCAAATATCACATATAATATGAAACATCCAATAATTTTGCCGAACAGAAGCCGTTTTACACAATTACTGATTGATAGCGCGCATAAGATCACATTTCATGGCGGCGCGCGATTGACGTCAGCGTTCATTCGACAAAAGTACTGGATTGTTGGCGGAAATCGAACAATTAAAAGGTTAATAAGAACCTGTATAACCTGTCGACGTCGCCAGGACAAACCCCTCCCGTCCTTTTTATCATACAGGAGTTGACTACACGGGTTACGTGGACGTCAAGGCAAGCAAGGGTCGAGGCATAAAAACAAACAAGGGTTATGTGGCTGTATTCGTGTGCATGGCAACAAAGGCCGTGCACCTCGAACTCGTGTCCGAACTCACGTCGTCAGCATTTTTGGCCGCACTGCGTCGTATGGCAGCTCGTCGAGGCGCGCCGCGTCACATATATTGCGACAACGGCACTAACTTCGTCGGTGCTAGCCGTGTTCTAGAACAAAACATAAAGCAGCTTAAAGAAAATATTTCTGATCCAGAATTCTTAACTGAACTTACGAAAATGGAGATCAAATTCCACTTCGACGCTCCTTCTTGGCCATCAGCGGGAGGACTCTGGGAGGCTGCGGTCAAGAGCCTGAAATATCACATCAAACGTGTTATCGGAGAGCAAAAATTAACATTCGAAGAGTACTCAACGATACTTACTCAGCTAGAAGCGTGCCTTAATACTAGGCCGCTGTGTGCATTAACTGAGGATGTGGAGGACCTGGACTTCTTAACGCCTTCGCATTTCTTAACTGGAACAGCTGATGTAACCATACTGGAAACAGAACACGACGCGCGAACAAGATGGAACTTAACAGAAAAACTAATGGCTGATATCTGGAAGCGCTGGAAATCGGAACACCTTACACAACTTACCGTTCGAAACAAATGGAAGCAGTCGACATCTAACATTCAAGTCGGTCAATTGGTGACAATTCAAGAAGATAACTTACCTGCTGGAAAATGGTTGACAGGTCGAGTTATACATTTACACCCAGGAAAAGATGGTTTCGTTCGAGTTGTCTCCTTGAAAACAAAAAACGGAATTTTAAAACGGCCAGTTACCAAATTATCCATACTGCCACTGCGAGGAAACCAGGAACCTGAACTCAGAAAACACCAGATAACAGCTAAAACAAGTCTGCTGTCAATTTGTGCTGCATTGCTATTTTTCTTGAGTATAATCATACCTACGCAGGGTGCTTATACTATTCAGCAACTTAATCAATCTTTGTATTTCGACGCTATTTCCAACATCCAACTTATTCGAGACAACTGGAAGCTCATAATTTACTACAACATGCAACCATTTTGGGAAGGCTCCGAAGCACTTGAAAAATATCAAAAACACATGGAAAACATATGTAAAACAATGAAGGGTGACGGTCATTGTGATGCGATGCTATTGCAGTTACGTCATAGTACCAGTGAACTCGAGTACTACAACCGCATGTTGCTAGGTAAACAAACCGAGCACGACAGACAGAAACGAGGGCTTATCAATGGTGTCGGGTATCTCGCGAATAGTCTCTTCGGAGTACTCGACGACCATTTCGCAGAAAAGTATGAGCGAGATATCACACTTGTCAGACAGAATGAACATCATTTGGCTTCCCTGTTCAAGAATCAAACGTCTATTATCGAAGCGGAATACAACATGATGAAAAGAATGGAAGAAGTTATGAGAAAACAACACAAGATTATCAACAAACAGATTAGTGCTTTAGACAGCAACATAAACAAAGTAAAAACAGAATTGGAAAAACTTTATAACATCAACCAATTTTTGGCTATGTCTGTCATAGCGTACAATTTACTGCTGAACTTGAAAGGCATACAAAACATGATGACAGACGCTATCACCGATATATATCATGGAAGGTTCGATGTTCATCTCATAAGCTCTACTCAGTTGAGAAATGAACTGAACACAATATCTGGACAAATACCTAAAGACTTGACTCTACCTATATCAAACATACAATCAGTTTTTAAAAAAATATATCAGTTTCTTCAAGTGAAAACAAAGATGACTAATAAGTACTTGATTTTTGAAATCAGATTACCATTGGTCAGCCGAGATAATTACAACCTATACAGAGTTATACCGATACCTCATAAACGGACAAACAATTTTGTGAACATTAAACCGATTGCAGATTACATTGCAATTAATTTAGAAAAGGATATCTACATCCCAATGACATCTATCGATTTACAAGAGTGTATTATGTACGATTTTTCAGCACATTTATGCCACCTCAAACACCCGATATACCAAAGAAATTCAGATGAAGATCTGTGTTTGAAGAATAATTACACAAATCAGTGCCAAATAAACATCGCCGGGTGCAGTAACATGTTTATTCAATTAAATAAAGCGAACAATTACTTATTTACAACGTGCGACAAATGCAACGTAAGAATTTTTTGCGGTGATCAAGTTACCGTGGAACGGCTGAGAGGCGCCGGGGTCATCGCGCTGGAACCCGGTTGCTCAATCAAAAGTGAAGAATTAGCAATCTATACGCACAAAATATTTACGAGTGAATTGAAAACCGGACCTGAAATTTATACGCCTGAAATCACTGCTATTAACCAAATTATCAAGCTCTCTATCCCAGAAACAGGAGAGTTGGAAAAAGACGCTGACAGTTTCCAAGCCAACCTAACCACCTTGAACGAAAACATCAAAAACCTAAAATCCCAAAATGTGATCGCTGAAAACATAACATTCCATGACATACATCATTACGTCGCGATTTACATCCTGGTGGGAGTGGCTGTGATAGCTGCTATATGCCTTGCCTGCAAACGACTACGACAAAGAAGAAACACGGCTATCACTTCAAGTATTAGCCTCGATAACATAACTACGGAAGGTCTAAGCTCCGCTCCTGTGGCTGCGCTGGCCGCCCCGAGAGCGCAGCGCGCCGCTGCAGTGCCCGCCCCGAGAACGCAACCCGTCGCCGCCAGCACCGAGCGTGCGTCCTCACCCGCGGTCCCGAACGCGTTCAACACTCAAGACCGAGCAACATCTCCTATATTGCGAACTCTCATTTTTAAACGCGATGAAGAATAATTTTTATACCTAACTTTTCTCAAATAATTTTACTTTTTTTATTCCTAAGTTTAGACCTACCAGGCGATTAGAGATGATAAAATTATGAAGTAACTCACCTCTTTCATCGATGTTGGTACTTCTCCAAGCTGTGTGGTGAGCATCCGCGTCACATTTCTACCACTAGTTCGGGGTTGTATTTTCGGGCGCACTCCGTCACTCGCACTAAGTAAATGGCACGATTTGAGTTCTCGCTGGAAGGATATGCTAAACATATAATTGCCATGGCTCTGTCCATCCATTGAAATTTATAAAAACTATGACAACCTGGTAACAACGAAGTCGTCAAAACTCTGCAACAACTTATAGTTCAATATTGTTATTGTTTATGATACTTACTCTAGGCCTGCTGCTGAATAGAAGACAGAAGAAACTTTACATTTAGTTTTGTTGTGTTCTGTTTAACAGTAAAGTAAGGTTACAGCTAATATACGTCCTACTGCTGGGCACAGGCCTCCTCTCACTTCTAAGAGGGCTTGGAATTGTCCGCCGCGCTGCCCCAATGCGTGTTGGCGGACTTCACATGTCGTCGCAATATTTTTTTTTAATTCTTCATGCAGGTTTCCTCACTGTTTTCCTTCACCGCTGAGCATGTGGTAAATTAGTGCTTCACAATTTCATTGGTGCTGGCAGGGATCAAACTGGCTTGCTCCCGTACTGTATAATTTACAGGTAGCGCTGAGCTCCTGAGCTACCACGACTCTGTTTTGTTTACATTAACAAAATATTATAGGATAGCTTTTACATCAAAGGATAAATTGAGAGAACATTATAAGATTTAGAAAACATTATAAGACAACTTTAGTGCATCAAAATGTCGTATGTTTTACTTCCTAAATGATAACGGCTCATAACCCTTACGCTCTTTAAAATAGTTCTCATGTGAACGAAAATAGTTTAATTGTAAGGTATGATGTCATAGCTACAGGGCAGACGTACCAAGACATGTAGCTAAGCTCCTTCAAACTTTGCTAGTATGCAATCCTAAAAGCTAAACATATACGAGCGCGCGTGCGTGTGTACGTGTGTATGTTTGTGTACGCGTGTGTGTTTGTGTACGTGTGTGTGTTTGTGTGTGTGTGTGTGTGTGTGTGTGTGTGTGTGTGTGTGTGTGCGCGTGGGTGTGTGCGCGTGGGTGTGTGGGTGTGCGCGCGTGTGTGTGTGTGTGTGTGTTTGTGGGTGTGTGTGTGTGTGTGTGTGTGTGTGTGTGTGTGGGTGTGTGCGTGTGTGCGTGTGCGTGGAGTCATATGATGGAAACCAGGAAAATTACTAAGAGTATAATCAAATGAATTTGAATACAACTCAGTACAGTTTTTTTTTACTTAATGGTATAATTTAAATTTACTCTAAAACCATAATTAAATGCAACAGTAAAAATCTCTAAATGTTATAGTGTACTTACATATATGTAAAAAATAAAAACATGTGACATTTGTTCCGCTTGTCCACGTCAAGTGCAGTCGTGACTGAGCAGTCAGTTGCTTGCAGCTGCAACGCACCACGGGTAGCTGTCACGGGTCTCTCAATAATGCAACAATACACACCCGTTGTTCCCCTGCACCTGACCTGTAAAATTAAAAAGCATTATAGTACAATTTATAATACTTTCATTAAATAATGTTTTTACAATAATGGAAAGCAGGGTGACTGAAATGATTAAATGTTAAAAAATATGAATAAAAATAGTCATACCAGTGCTAGATATAAATGCTATTAATAAACTCATGCCATTCGATTTTGGAACAAATTGCCTGATAGCAAATTTTTTGTATTCAGAAGTAATTAGTTGTTGTTTCCCTAAAAATAAATATGTGTTTTTTTCATACTATACATACGGTACGTGTATAGTTATAATATGTATTATTATGTATTATCGATATCCACGTTCAATGTTATTACCATATTTTTTTAAATATTTAAAAAAAAATTAAATTCTGCATCTTTATTATGCGCTTGGAACTGACTACATCTTATGTTATCATTAACTTAATCTGGCAGAGTTATCCTATGCTAATAAATCCACCTATTTATACATAATTTCTTGTGCAAGTAAAGCTTAAATAATGCAATATATATGTACGTATATAAATACATTTCCTAAATCCTGAATCAACCAAAGGAATATCTTAAGACATTTCGAAAATGTATTTTTCTCAATTAAGGCAACAATCTTCATAAATCAATTTCCCTTGAATTGAATGTCAATAAGTAGGGACGGCTGTTAAACGACGCGCTGTAAAATAAAACTTTCCGGAGGGCGGAAAGTTCCAAATGAAAAAAGAATATTTACATTAATTCTCTTCATTATGTTTTGAAGAATAATCATGGGCAGCAGTTCCTATGCCGCTTTCCCAATTGAGTTTTTTTATTTGAATATTTTTGCAATCCCTCGAGTTCGTCTCTGTGTAACAAAAGGAAGTTTTTATTAGCATCTTAATGATTTTACGGCGAGTCCCCAGTTACAACAGCCTTTATGTCGTCAGATTTTCTTAAGCATTTTTCTCGACTTTTTTGCATCTTACATTATTAAAGTTTTCATTCCGTCGCTTAATGAAGCTCATTTCTTCTGTTCGTCCGAGACTTGATTGCCTTTGTTTTGCATAAATGCAAGATGTCTATAGGTTCCTCCTGGAAGATCGAGTAAGTTCAAAGACTAGAAATTTGTTCTGGGATTAGGTAATTAATCTTTTTTCTTTATTTTTTACGCCGCTTTTTGAAAACTGAGGTCTGTTTAAGAAAGCGCGGATAAATTCACTTGTATGCTTGAATGTTTGAACTTACTAGGAAGTAGCGTAATGTCGTTGATGCAAGGGTAACTTATTATTACAATACTATGTCACTTTTTTACTTATTGATTAACCTATGGTTTACTTAATTGGTCATAAAAAAGAAAAGAGATGGTAGTTCTATGTATATTTGTTACAATTTTAGTATTTTGTTATTATTATGTTCTTAACAATTATTCTTGACATAATTTTTATTATATTGCAATTTTTAACTTTAAGCGATGTTAATTTTTTGTTATTGAAGTCTCAAAAATTATAATGTCCCTGAAAACTTTAAAAATAGTATATTGTTTTGTTATTAAATGTTGCAATTAAATTTGTAAAGAAGTCTGCAAAAATGTTTCTTTAGCTTTTAGTTTTTACTTATTATTTTAAGGTTTGTCTTCCGCCCCACAAAATAATAATTGTCCGGAAAATCGAGGAAGCTGTATGTAATGTTATGAGAGGAAGGTCTTACGTTTTTCTCGAGTAGCAATCGAGTCCGAGATCTTGCTTTCTTTTTAATTTCCCTGCGGCCTCCTAATGAGATCCCTGCGGCGGCTCCGCGCCGTTATCTATGATATTCTTGAGGTTGATGTTTATTGTGCGTGTCACTGATGACTTCCCTTTTTATTATCCTCTCGAATACAATTCAGCGGTCGCCCAAATGAGTTCTACTCATTTGCTTCGCTCTTTTTATTTCTCTTGGCGGCAGTTTGTCTTTTGTCAGACTTAATTTCTTTTAATTTTATTACAATTACTCTGAACTTTATTTGTTTGTGTTGAAATTAACATTTTAAATTTATTTTAGACGCAGATAGCAAATAGCTTTGTTTGTTTCGAGAATTATGTTAGGATTGAACAATAAAATTTGAAATCTAAGATTTTTTCCTGCGAAATAAAAGTTTATCCGACCCTCGCAACAAATCACTCGGCTCCGCCTCCACTTATCTATTAAAATGAGAGATTAATGTCGGCTCAAACGTTACACCCAATAGTCCGGTGTTATTTTCACTGGATTGTCCAATATTGTCACAATCTCTATGGAAGGGCAATTAGAGACGTGTTGCGCGTGGCGGACACGTGGCGTCATAGCCTTGTTGTGTCGCGACAGTCGCACCGGAGTCCTGTCGCGCGACCGCACGCGCCTAGTCTACCCTCATTACCGCCAATATTTATACTAGGAACAATACAGGCTTACGATCGGTTAGCGATATATTTAATTATGATTCATAACATTAACGTTAATCAACGTTTAAGCAACGTAGCATGCTGTTATTAAACAAGGGTATGGTGTGTACTTATACTCACAAAAATTATATATCACACTGTTTTATCTAGAGGGTGGGTAGTCCACTAATGCCAGAGAAATCTCACGCTTTTAGATAGTAATGTCCAAATACTCAAATGCTACTCAATTTTAAGATGATGTTAAGTCTCATGCTGTCTGTATCACCTTAAGTAAAAGTGACTGTGACACCACGAGACTTAATGACATCTTAAAATTGAGTAGCGTTTTAGTATTTGCGTATAACGCAGTAACGAATTGGTTTAGCTTTCAGCTGCGGTGATGCGTGCCACGGGTTCAAATCCCGCACGGTGTTTGTATGATTTAGAAATAATTTTAACAGTGGTAGAGCCACGCGGCAGCGTTTGCTGTCGCACGGATGGGCCGGCTCGAACCGGGGTGGTACCATGACCTCACAGAATACCAGCGTGAAGTAGAGGTTTACCTCTGCGTTTCGCTTGGTGAGTGCAGGTGGCCGGAGGCCCTTTTTACTGGAAATGAGGCATTCCATCTTAGTCCTCACGGGTGACAACGCATTTACATTTTGAATTGTAATAGAGGATAGATGTAGATATCTATGGGCCGCAGCAACCACTTACCATCAGGTGGACTGTGTGCTCGTTTGTCACCCTTATCCTATAAAAAAAAATTGTTCTGAGTCGGGTTGTTGGTCCATGTGTAATGTATTTCTGTAAAACACTACCATGACAAAAAATGAGAAATGTCTGCAGTGGAGGTAATTTACAGAAAGCAGGATATTAAGAAATAGTAATAAAAAATAACAATCTCAAATGTGTTAAACCCTACTCAGTTACGTACAGCAGCGTTTAAGAATTGTAATTATGTAAGGAGTAAAATATTAGGATGAGCGGCAAATAATTAAGGTCCATTTGATACTGCGAAGGAAAATCTATTGCCATGATGGCCTGAAAAACTTGCCTTAGTAAAAAGTTAATTAAGTTTGGAAATTTTAAGTACCGAGGTATCAGTGTCTAAGATAATGATTTAATACTTGACCGAAGTAGTTAATTTAATCAATTTTAATATGATTGCCTTTTTGCCACAATACGTAGTATGTCGGAATGTTTAAAAGTTGGCTATTTATGGATTGTTTTAATTTTGATTGATTAGATATAGATGAAAATATTTTTTACAGAAGGTATATTTTTAGAGGCCGGTAATAAGCTGAATATCGATAAAATTTGTTCTGTTATGACTCTACAGTAGATATTAAAATATGTCGCGGACTCGTATTGTTTACCTTAGATTATCGATTCGTGGTGTCAACACATGGTGATTTTTCTAAAGGGACTCATTTGCAACTGGTAGTCGTCGCCAATGACGAGAAGGCTGATTCTTTTCTCACCTAAAGATTTAGTATAGTCATTTAGCAAAGAAAGGCAGCCAGCGTCCTTAGTACTATACCACGCGGAGTATCCAGTTCATTGTCTCGTGAGTCATATATTATGAACATTTCGATTGTTTAACTATTGAGTCTTTCGTGGACACGGAAGTTATTAATATGTTAGTGTTTGTTGATTTAAATATTTTGTTAGATATTATATTACCTAAAAAAATGTTCTTATATTTCTTTGAATTAATTAATAGTTTTTAACAGGCAAAATTTACGTGTCAAATAAGCCGCCATCAAAGAATTCACTTCATTTAAATATCGCATTTTTTTGAAGATTATACCTTACGACAGCTATAAAAGAAAACAGGAGTCCCGCCCCTCGATAATGCGACGGGCGTGAGGAATTTTTATTTCATTCAAATCTCTCCTGACATAGGTATATTTTTGCAAGATCGCCTGGAGATTTTAATACCCGATTTTATTTAAATTCGTTTAGGCGGTGCGGGTAACGGCACCCCTAGACATTTATCGCGAGGGCGTGATTGTATTTATAAGAAGAAAGATTCCTGTCGCTTATAATAAATATAGGTAAAAATATGAAATTATTACACACAATGTATGAATGTAATAAATAAAAGTTATTGATTTTTTAAGAAAGGATTACGAGTCTAGAAAGTTGTGGGTTCGATTCCATCATTAGAAAACTATGCTTAACCATTTCCTAGCGGGAATAGAAATGCTCATTCATTTTATAAAAGCCCAATACTTTTATTCATTTCATCATAATATAGCTGTATTAACTATTCCATCATCATCATTACAGCCATTTACAAGTTTCTCGTTTGAAGTGGGCCTGCCCCAAGTATTGCCATAAAATACGGTTATGAGACACTGGTATCCATCGACTTTTTTGAAGTTTTACCAGGTAGTCCATCTAGTAAGGGGCTGCCTTACATTTACTTTGCGGTATACGTTGCCACTTAAGAATCTTCATGACTGGCCTATTGCCATATAATAAGCATTTAGGACAAATAATTTTCAAAATCTCTGGGACAAATATTTGTGTGATTAACATCAGTACAATTCAAAATCCTTTATCTACTTATCAATATATTTATTACAACATAATTAAAATGTAGAATATAATATATTATTTAAAGATTAAATAAACGTTAATCATCTTACAATATTCTTGGGAACTTTCAAAACACTCGTAATTCACCTTTATACGACCTTTTAGAGTCCTGTCGTAATCATTCACTTAGCAAAATGTAACAAGTGTAACTTTCTTGCAATTCTTTATAAGAATAAATCTTGCAAGTCTCACATTATGCAGTGATCATTCTTCATTTGCAGAACACAATAGCTGTTCATTTGACCGATCAATAATATACTTCCGTGTTTTTTACACACTTCATGACCACAATTGATGAAATTAAACTTAAAAATTGATAAAATGTTAAGATATTTTTTATTGCATTTTTTGTTTATTAAAATAATGACAGTATTTGAATTTAATATTCCAAGCAAAACAAAGCTTTAATAGAAATTACAAGACATAGGTATATATTGATTTCGCACTTGATGAATATTTTTAAACATTATTAAAAGTCGTCAACAGTAAAACATAGGCATGGGTAATATCACTTTTACCCTATATCAAATCGTACCTATGTATTGGATTGGATATGAATATCCGATATTGTATCTATACTTATATTTCGATATCTATATATTTGTTGATATCTTCGTTCTGAATAGAAGTCGGTACTCAGTATCACATGGTGATACGCGATTTATGAACGAATTTCCATATATAGATTTATAGATATATTGTATTATTTATATAATCTAAGTATTCTTAAAGTATTTCATAATATAAAAAGTGACATATATATCAATAGGATTTAGCCTTCGAGATAATGAAATAAAATATTAAATTAAATCATGTCGTGTTTATACCATCTAGCGTCTATTCTACGTACAACCTTGAGAGTTAATCAATTTTTGTTCGATAAAACCACTTTACGTATAGAATGAAGTAGATGGCGCTTTTACAAAGTATTTTTTTGTTCATTTACTCCAAAGAATATATTTTTTTAATTTATTACACTTAATTATTTTAAGCTCTACATGTCTAAAAATAAGTACTGTAACATTTATTTGCTATAAAATTAAACTTTTATATTTTATGCCAAACTTGTGGTTGAAAATTATCACGTTTTAAAAGGCTTGAAGGTCGGGTTGTATTTTGTGTTCGTTGTTTCAATACTGGTTATGGTTAGTGGTTATACCCGTACGCCAAAGGAAATTATCCCATATCTATAAAGTGGGTATTGTTTTTCAGAATCGGTGAAATAATCTTTTCTTCATACTTTTCTCAGTTTTAATTTACACACCATAAATAACATTCCATGAAATACACAATAAGACCTAAAATTGTTTATTTTGAAAACAGTACAACACAACAAAATATTAAAATACTTCTTAGACTGGATATTATAAATGATGTGTTCTGTAATAAATCGTATGTTACTACTAATAAGGATTAATATTAATAATATTAGGCGCAAGCGTATCACCTTCTCGTTGTAAAGTAGTCGTAATATCTATTTTACCTATATATTCTATCACGCTCACGGATTGTTCGGTATTCGAATCAATGTATATATTTAGATATTTTACGTTTCGCGTTTCGATTATTAGATATTCTGCGATGACTCATATCAACACGGTATCGTAAAATCATAATATCTAATACATAGTTAGTTCGTCCGATATAATAAAGATATTGAATATTGTACTGATATATAGATATTGTATCTATATACGATTTGTGTCGCCCACTCCTAGTAACACAATTACAACGCTATTAAAGCAATGAACAATTTTTTCAAAGAAAAATCTTTAAAAAAAAAAATCAATTAATAGTCAAAACAGTTTGTTCCAAATGCTTTATTAAAACTTTATTTAGAATAATAGACATGGTCCTTATAATTCATATGCCAAAAGGATTTTGTAATCTTAGAATTTTGATATTTTTAATACGAAAAACTTTTATGTCGAATATTATCATCTATTTTTATTATGATCACTGTGATTTCATACAATGTGGGTGTCGACAAGGCAAGAGTGAGTAGGCTTTAGTTAAGTCCATATGCTATAGAATCTTCGGCTGCATTACCACTTACCATAACATGTGGGATAGAAGTCAAGCTCTGGTTTAGAACAGATAAAAAAATATATAGGAAAAATGTTTTAAATATATTTCTTAATTTGCAATCAAATTACCAAGAAAAGTGAGTGTAATTTTTCTCTAGACGTGCTTGTTACTTCTGTCTCAATGAATTCAACGGACAAAATTTTCCTTCCCATTTGTTTCCATCGTACAACATCTTTTCGTATGAGGCGAGTTCACTGTTAATATATGTGCCCGGAATACCGTGGTCATATATTACGCCGACCTCTGCCGGACCGGACATAACAATCCTCGATTTGCTATAATATCGGGTCTTGTGTCCTTTTCGGGTGGGCAATGTGAAAGCGCGAGTGAGCGAGGCGGTGGTGGTGTATGCGGTGTCTGGGCGGGCGGGGTAAGCGTATACGTGCCGCGTATAATAAGCATTTCATGCACAGGGTGCGGGCGCGGGGTCCGGAGGTTACGTAGGTACCATTTTCCGTAAGTCGTGTACCTAACTGGACCGTACATTATGAGCCGAGGGTCAGCGAGTCTCTTACTCCGTCCCTGTCCCACGCAGGACTGCCCGAGTATAATTTCGCGTGATATATCGCAGATGCTTGGGTCACTGTGATGGACCTCTTTGAGAAACATTACGTACACACAAATTCTGTAAATCTTAGCGTGTTGAATAATTTATTATCTTAACAGCCACATCACATTTATGAAACAAAATAAATATTCAGTGACGCGAGTATTTACATTGTATATATATGATTTTTATTTATAAAAGTAAGTAAATATGTGCCTTCTGAATGGTGTATAGATGGCGGTCGCTATATTCATCTTCTATCTATGCGATTTATGCAGGGGGAGGCCGTAAAACGGAACAATAAAAACCCAAAACAGTAATAAATTTCTAGAAATAGACGAAAAGGTTCACATTGCGTCTTATCAATTCCCGCCACACACGAGGTTCAGTTCGCAAAATAAACTTATGGCGCAAACTTCAATTTCAGTTAATACTGAACTACTCAGTTAACTAACAAAATACCACAACACTTTATCAAATAAGAATTTGTGGAATGTAAACCTGTAAAGAGAAGACGGTGTTTACAAGCAATCAACACTTAGTGGACAACTGTAAGGGTCACAGGTAGGTAAAACAAATAGACGACAGGTCCACTGTGTCTCCACCGAGGGAGGGTTTTCTTAAAGGACAGGGAAATGTGGCTATCGTGGGCACCACAGGGTCGTCTTTATGCATTAGTAATCTCTTCTAATTGAAAACGAATTAAAATTTTAGAGCCCATTTATTAGATAAGAGCAGTGGTAGCTTAAGGGATAAGCGCACGCTGTAAATTTCACAGTAGGCGAGCAACCCGGGTTCGATTTCCGCCGGCGCCAACGAAATTGTTTGTTACTACGTTTAGTGCGTATGTCTCACTTGCATGTCTCAGAAATTAAAAAAAATATGTCAAAGGCATGTGAAATCCACAACACGCATTAAAGCCGCGCAACGGACACTTCCTTACCCTAAAACTGGTCTGTGCCTAGTAGTGGTACCTATATAGGCTGCAACTTTATTTTATTATAAGTTGTATTCTTAAGACTCTGCGACAACAAAATTAAATATATTTTATCATTTTGTACAGTTGCAGTAAGTTGAGAAAAGCTTAAAATTAGGAGCACAAAGTTCTTAATAATTCGTGAGTAGCGTGCCGGCGCATTTACAATAACGATTCATTATCGTTACAGTCCCGGCTCGACGAAGATATACGATACAACACACTGATTGACCCCACATTAAAATTACATACAAAAAGAAGGAGAAAATGGAAAATACTAACGGAGCTGTAGACTTTCTTTGTTTCACATCGTATACGGGATATCAAAAATTTATAGCACGAGTGAATCGATAGCAATCATGGCTAGCGTTTATAACGTAATGGACATGGATTGTCCGTAAAAGTGGTCGGGAAACATTTAATAGCTCCTTTAATTCGTTAGGTTAATTTTGAAGGGGCACAAGGCGAACGAGCGTCGCAGTGGTCGCCGGAGGGTCGAATAAATATGTCCCAAAGAGTTAAGTAGTAGAGATGTGCGCTGCGGAGACCGCGTCCGACGTTTGCTCTTCGCTTCGTGTTGTTGCACCACTTATTACACACAAAGTTCTGTTAAAGTTTTCTCCGACACTCGAGCGCGAGTTTAATTTAGCCGATAGTGTAAATAAAGCGGGTGAAGTGGGAAGTTTCGCGGCGAGACAGCCCCTCTGGCGGCGCGGTGACGCTTGCTGCGGTCGAGTGATAATAACCTACCGCCTCGCCGCCGCCCGGGACTTCCTTATTAATCGAGAACGACAAATTTTAACGACAAGAATTAATGAATCTCGTTACATGGGTTAATCCCCTGGTCGTAAAGTGCGCTCGGCGGTAGTTAAGGTGTGTGGGGCTGGCGACATCTACACTTTCCTTATACTACATAGGTATTTTATATTGAACGGTCTTTCAATTTATTATTAATTTTTGTATTCAAAAATATTTACCCGGTTTCATGAAAATTTTTGAAGTGAAAAGTTCTTTAGAATCGTTGTGATTTGAAACTCGATGAATCGAAAAAGCGACACTAGAAAGAGACAAACATATACATTTATAGGATTTGGCCTGCGAGAGAATGAGCGATAGATTGAACTGTACAGTGATATTGTCTCGATCTCCTCATTGTGCGATGCTTTAAAGATGGTTAATATAACTTTAAACTGTTAAATTAAACAGTTAAAAAATCAACAAATTAAGTAAATATATAAAATTAATTATATTAAATAAAATTATCATGTCATCATTTACCAATTTATCTTAAGTTAGTCGTGTCTAGGCCATCTAGCGTCTATTTTACGTTCCACCTTGAGTCAATCAATTTTTGGTCGATTAAATAACTTTACCTATAGAATAAAGTAGATGGCGCTATTACAAATCCTTTTAGTCACAATTTACAGAAGGGTTCACTTCTACCGCATGTGAACTGTTTTTTTAATCTCTCAATTAAAAACATATGGGTATTTATATATAATAGTTATAATTATTTTTGCGCAAGTAACTTTACAATATATTTTAGGTAGGTAGTAGATATTAAAAGAATTCTTTTTTTAATAATAATTTTGTAGAAAAAATTAATTAGATGATTTTAATTAAAGCAATTGAATATGCCTATACATTATGTCATAGATAATGTATGGGCGGCAAGATGAAACAAGTGGAATGGCAACTTGACTAAGGGTCTCAGAGATATATCGCCCAGTTAACGAGCATGTGTGAATGGAACTTTATTGTAATTGCCTTTTGTAAGATCGGGACAGGGTCATTACGATTCGTTCTCATAGCCTGACCTCTATTTGGCGGAACTTACTTTTGGACGTGTTGCGGCAAATCATTGAATCTATCTAAACTTTATATATAAAATCGTCAGTTGTAAAGAAAACTATAATCAAAAACTCAACTTATTTCTACAAATAAAAAAAAAATTGCTACGTATTTTTCAAACCATCGAATAAAAGCAGATTCTCTAAAGTACGTGACTTGTAGAAAATCTGATTTTGTTCGATTATTACGTGCCGCTCTGGTGTAGTAAGAAATTGATACATTTGTAAAATACACAATTTCAATTATGTTTAAATGAGTCGTTGATATTGAATTCTATCAGTGGATAGAGGTAATGCGTGCATATTCATCAGCCAAAGAGGCGTACGGTATATTAGGGGGCTCTGGCCGCCTCAAAGGCAGAAGACTGATTGTGTCTATCCGCAATTTCTCTCCTGCCCTATTCTCGCGAGCTAAAACTAGCGAGTTTTCCACCGCGTTATTAAGCGGTCGCTTCTACATTTGTCGTTATAATGGAAACGTGTTACTAATTAATTTAAAGCGGAGCTCATTTATGTTCAAATGCGCGCCTATTAAGCGATGATGGGAGAAAGCCTTTTATGGCGTAGTGTTCAATCGTGGTGTGTGTAATTGTTTTTGGATGAGTTGTGTTAGCGAAGATAACTATAGTGTCATCTTTCCTATAGCGTATATTTAGTAAACGCGAAAATTATACATAGTCCGGTTACAAGCCCTCACCCCATTAAGTCGAAGCGAGCTCATTCTCGGTAAGACTAATCAAATAACAGTCTCCCCATCGGTCACCCCTCAACCCGGCGTGCCCCCGCCTCGCGGCCAGTGGTCATCTCTCTTATCGATTGTGGTGGAATTCGTGCAGGGAATGCGATATTTTCCAGCAATAGTTACAAAAGATAAGAATTGGAAATTTCTAGAGGAAATAGCTAGAAAATTGGTAGTGCATTTCGTAGCTTTTGTGCGCCTAACGGATAATTTACCGCAACATTTCTAAATATTGTAAATATTTTTAACAGGTATAAGACATTATCCCTTTTTTTATTGTGTACATAAACGTACATTATGTAATTAGGATAGTTAGTTTAGTTTATAATATGTAGGTCTATCCTAACATTTTTAATTTCATCATCTACTTTTATTAGGTGGATATCAATAATTATGCAAACAATGATCTGCATTACACTTGACATCGATCGTTTTATATCTTAACAGCGACGTTGGTTTAGTTGTCGTGAGCGCTACTCTTGTCGTGTGGTCCCGGGTAGCGCTAAAATCAGTTATTAGATTTACTGTGAAGAAATTCTCAGTAGCAGCCTAGAGTCAGGAAATTCAACCAGGAGTTTCACCTCCTGACTCAGAAAGCACGTGAAGCTGTTGGCCCTGCACCTGGTACCTCTCCGGTCGTGTTAGATTGCCGTCCCATCGGACTAGTGCACTACGAGTACAATCCTGTCTTGCGCAGTCTCCGTTCAGAATGGCCGCTGTGACCGAAATTCGGTCACAGTTGTTATAATAATAATAATAATAATCATCATCATCTTTATTCAGGCAAATTACACCCATATCCAGTAAAATCAATGAATTTAAAATCAGTCTCCAAAATTTTAGCAATAAATAAATCAATGTCAATACAAAATAACAATTTTAAAATAATATATCCAGTCAATGTAAATAGGCAGTAATGTCAGTCTATAAATAATATAATGAAATAAAATAAAATAAAATTAAAATTAATAAATAAATAACAACATTTATCAGTCAAGAGACGAGATAATAATATGCAGCATTTTCTTATTACAACTTTACACCTTTGTTTGAAAATTATTAGTATGTTAATAAGAAAAAAAATCTGATTAAAATAGTTTGTTTAATATAATCATGATTAATAACTTTACCTGAGTATTTAAAATACCATCTAGCATTATGAGTATACCTACAAACACGAAGTTGTCTAAATATCATCATACAGCCTGTAACTGTCGTGTAACTCCTAGTCGCAAATATTATTAGCTCGCCAGACTTTAAAACTCTACAATTAGACATAGGCTTTTTGTAAGATTGCGCCGTATCGGATGCATTCCTAGGAGGATTTCACAAATCTTCCTAGCCAATTAGTAAGCGCAGTCTAGGCAAAAATTTTGTTATTTTTTCTTAATATTGTATATACCTACAGGGTTAATTTTCAAAGAATAGCCGAATTTTAAACTTAACTTCAAGTAAATAAATATATATACCGTTATCACAGTTTTTGAAAATACGAGTAAATTAGCATGCTACTTTTATTTGAAATTATCCCAAATTGAATGTGATTTATGGGCAACAACGTTTTTGCCTACCGATCGACCCTTACGAATGTGTGCGTGTGCAGTAAAATCAGTTAAAATAATGCATTACCACGCATTTTGAATTTAAAAGATAAAAATGACAGAATGTTTGAGATATTTTTTAATTAATGTTTTTTCACCATTTGCCTAAAACACTTATTTTGAACCTTGTCTGTAAATTTGGCGTGTTATTGCAAAATAACATATAGTAACATGAAGTGTAAAAAAAAGAAAAAAATATTAAGACCCATAAGTTTTAATTGTGAATGCTTTTTGTTCTTTTTATGGTTGTATCCGCTTGGTTGAAGCTTCAAGAAAATAAATAAACTTAAAAGAAAGCATACAAAAAAAGGTTTAATTTTTATTTATAATTTAATACGAAATTCTGGGTGATTATTGAATAATCATTAAAATCCGTATATCTCAAGACCTGTTCATTTTGGGCCATACATATGGGGGTCAAATTGAGGTTGACATTTAGAGAAATATTAACAGATTCCCTTTCACCCCGTGTTGAACTGATTAGTCGTAATCGTTACACTAGAGAGAAAAAAAATCGATAGCTGTAGGAACTAGCCCTATCGTATTTAAGGTTGCTCGTAGTCATCATCAGTTTTGAAATTAACCCAAAACTGAAGACAAAGTGAATTCTAATTTGACTTAATTCAATTAATCGAAAGAACAATGCCCACTTTTATTACATTTAAAAACCTGATAGTAAAGTTTATGTATAGTTATAAGGTATAGTAGAAAAACTTCCTGTAAGTTTAGAAAATAATGTCATGTAGTCATTTTTACGATTTATACGCTACGAAGCCCAAAAATATTAATGTTACTCTTTAGGTTAGGATTTGCCGGTACCAAATATTTAATTTTTCTATCTCTTATTAATGTTCTATCACCACTTACTCTGAGATTATACTGAGAAAAATCTTGTGTATCCCTACATATTTCTATTCTATATGATCAATGAAAAACACAGAATGGGACAATACACAACGAGACGCAAACAAAACAAGTGATTATATTCTCTTTGGCAACAATGAAGAACTGAACCGATGTCAATCGTAGAAGTGTTAAATGTCAAAAAAATCCGTTTCACTCGTGTGCACTTAATGACATACTGCATTATGTATTTATTTAATTATTATATTATTTTTAATTAATCTGTACTATACAAAAAGTAATAAAGAAATATATATAAAAAGGAATATATATATATATATATATATATATATATATATATATATATATATATATATATATATATATATAAGAATATAGAGAAATACTTACTGATTAAATAAAATAAATGTTTAAAACTCAGAAACAGAGTTCAATTAAGTCAAGTAGCGAAATGCGAAGTATGTGAAATGGAAAGTCCTAGAAAAAAGTTAGTTGAGATGCGTTCAAAATATGGTGGTAATAAGTTTACCCTTGACGTAGAATAAGCATAAATGAATATTAAAAATATTTTTTTTCTGCGTTTCTTTTAACATTGTGATACGCGTATTTAATTAAGAATTCAATTAGCTGAATTTTAAGATTTATTTCATTTCTATACATAGTCAGGTGAAAAATGGGCATCCTTCTTTCTTTGTATATTGTGCAATTTATTTATTTAAACTTTATTGAACCTAACACATTAAGTAAAGGAACAAAAGGCGGATTTAATGCTAAAAGCATTCTCTGCCAGTCAACCTTAAGGCAGTGATATAACTACGAAGGCGGTTACAAAGAAATATGCAATCACACACATATATATATATATATATATATATATATATATATATATATATATATATATATATACTGGTAGGCGAAGTGTAGGGCGACCCCCCACTAGATGGAGTGACGACCTAGTGAGACGTGCAGGAAGTCGATGGATGCAGGGGGCTCAGGACCGTGCTTTGTGGCATTCCTTGGGGGAGGCTTATGTTCAGCAGTGGACGTGTGAAGGGCTGAAATGATGAAAACATATGTATATGTATTTATACCTACATATACACACTTAAATACATACATACATACATATATCAATATACACAAGTATATAAATTTACTAGTTAAATCACAAGAAATGTCGAGGAAAAGGGACTAATCTGGAATTCCAGTTCTAGCCAACTTTTGTTCCCGCAACCAGGGAATAGTGTGTGCAACACTTTACGAATCTCAGTTTTCATTCACACAATCACTCAGTTTACGAATGCATGAGATTACACTGATTATTACAACTTAGGTTCGTACCATACTGGTGCTGAGCCATAACAAGCATTAGATGGTAGTATTTATAATTATTAATGGGCAGTTAAGCACTGGCTTAAAACTGTTAAAAAAGATAAATATTTAAGAATATTAGGTAATTATTTTTAACATTATTATAATACAATACATAATAGAACAGTGTAAATTGCTACAATATTTAGAAATGAGGGGTGGAGTGAGGGTTGGCATTTTTGGCACTAGCGGCTCTGGGCGGTTGCTACCAATGTGCAGTGGCGTACCTCTGAGCAATTGGAGTTTAGCGCATCTAAAAGGCTGGTTTTGCTCTATAGATCATGAAATTGTTTGATATAAGTGTTTCTTATTTTTACTAACGCTAAATAAAACAGTAATAAATAGCGGTTATTATTATCTAATACTTTCATAATAAGCAAATTGTAGCGTGCGATATTTTGATCAAAATTCATATAGTTTATACGTGGTAGAGCCATGTTGCAGTTATATTAGTAGTATAGTTGTAGCACGAATGGGTCTGCTCGACCGGCGAAGGACCACGCTCTGACAGAATACCAGCGTAAAATAGCAGCTTAACACTGCTGTATTTCGTATGGTGAGTGTAGAGAACCAGAGACCCTTTTTACTGGAAAAGAGGCATTCTATCTTAGTCATCACGGGTGACAACGAATCTGCATTTTGATTCTTTATTGAGGATAGATGTAGATGTCTATGGCTCAAGTAATCACTTACCATCAGGTGGACTGTGTGCTCGTTTGTCACCCTGTCCTATAAAAATATTTGGTTAAACGTTGTCCAAGTTGCTCACTGCTCTTTGGACTCTGCCTATCATGTCGAGGTTGCAAGGGAGATGTTATATAAGTATGTATCGTGGATAGAATGCGGCATAACCAATCTTATTTAAGCCCGATTTAAACAAATACCTAGACACGTCGGTTTGGTTTTTGAGCGGCGTCAAAGGTACGAGATCTTGGGTATATCGATTGCTAATTTGCTTGTCAAGCGTGGCAATTGTGATAATTTTTTCCTTCCTTTCTTCCGCCATTGAGGAGGCTCATTATCGTCCACTAATGAGGGCATCCACGACTTATTCTGCCACCAGGGCGGCGTCACTTAAAAGTGAGGTATAATATTTGACAGATTTCACAGCGGGGAAGTTAATTTGTTCATTTGAGGCATTGTTTTGTGTATTATAATACTCTAGCAATTGCTAAACTTTTATTTAAAACTAACTTTTCAATTAAATGTCATTGTATACAAAAACACTTTACTTCAGTGTCAACTAGCGACATCTGGTGAGCAGAAAATTATTAGCCCTTATTGTGGGTTGTGGCAGACCGATAATTTATAATAAAATATGAATTAATTAACTGATGAGGAAGATTGATTAAAATAAGAGAAAAAATGTAACATTAAGAAAAGGCAATTGAAAATGTACAAATTTGATTCCAAGAGATTATGCAATTGTCTATAATAGATGTGTTACTTAGAAGTGAGACAAATCGGTGGCGCAGTGTATTCAGAGTGGGCAGGCGGGCGCCGCGTGATGCGACCGCTTCGTTCCGCCATGTAATTCTAATGAGTATTAGTGTCGTCCGTCTAGCTGGTGTCGTCCACCCCGGAGTACGGATGCTTTGTTTTGTTGCTTTATAAATACTATTTTATGTGATTCTCCTTCACATACTTTAAAAAAATGCCGTGTAGTGGCGTTTAAGAATATCCACTACCCCATATCTTCGCGTGGGTGTTGTAAAAGGCGACAAAGGGAAACAGGCAGGAGATGGGCAGCAGCATCTTCCTGATAACAGCAAAATTACAATAAAAAAACTGCGGTTGCCAACCCGCTGGCCAAGCATGGCAACTATGGCAAATACCCCCCTGTGATGAGAGTAACAAGGAGACGGCCCCCAGTCCCCGGCGGCCCCGCTATTCCTGGCTACGGTGGTGACCATGGTAACGGCGGGGCAGGGGGTGCTAAGAATATCCGGTGGAGGTTCGGTTGCCACCTAAAACGACTCGACCTGGCAACATACAACGCACGCACCCTGAGGACTGACGAGAAGAAGAAGTGGAGCTGGAAGAAGAGATAGACAAGTTACGCTGGCATATTATAAGATTATCCGAGGTCCGAAAAGAGGGGGATCGGGACATGGTAATCCTCGAATCTGGCAACTTGCTCTATCACCGGGAAGGCGACCATCTGTCCCAAGGGGGTGTCGTATTTATCGTCCACAAGTCTTTCGTTAACAACGTTGTAAAGATTGAGAGTGTGTCGACGAGGGTAGCGTACCTTATACTCAGAATCACCAATCGGTATTCGCTGAAGGTCATACAGGTTTACGCACCAACCTCGGCACACTCCGATGAGGAGGTGGAGGAAATGTATGAGGATGTCTCTAGAGCCATGCATTCCTCCAAAACCCATTATACGCAACTTCAATACAGCTTGTATTGAAGAAGCGATCGAGCTGAACCGAGGCTCCAAAGTCTTTGCCAGAGGTCTGTCAGCCAGAAAGAGCCAACTGTCAAAGCTGAAGACCATGTGTGGCAGCATTGTTTCCCGGAAACCTGAGATTTTGAGTGAGATTGAGAGGTTCTATGGGCGGCTGTACACGTCATCGTTGGAGCCACAAGCAAGTGTGAGTAACGATCCAAGCGCGAGTCTTATCCGACACTATTCCGAATATATCCCGGACGTCAGTCTAAGCGAGATTAGAATGGCTCTCCAGCACCTTAAAAAGACGGAAAGTCCCCGGCCGAGGATGGAATTACAGCGGAGCTTTTCAAAGCGGGTGGAAAACCGGTACTTGAAGTCCTTCAGAAGCTCTTTAATTCCGTCCTCCATGGTGGCACTACTTCGGAGGCGTGGAGCGGAGGTGTGGTGGTCTTGTTGAACTACAGACCGATTTCCCTTCTGAGCCGCGTCTATGTGCTGTTTTCGAGAGTCATTACGAATCGTCTCGCACGCAGAATCGACGACTTCCAGCCTCCAGAACAAGCCGGATTCCGAAAAGGCTTTAGTACCATAGACCACATACACACCCTTCGGCCAATTGTACAGAAGACAGAAGAGTACAATCCGCCACTTTGCCTTGCGTATGTGGACTATGAGAAAGCCTTTGATTCCGTCAAAGGGTTTTTTTTTTTTTTGATTTGGGCGGTGCTGCAGTCCCTTCAGCGGTGCCAAGTTGACTGTCGGTATATCGAAGTGCTGAAGTGTTTGTACAGTAAAGCTACGATGGCTATCCGAGTACAAAATCAGAGTACGAAACCTATCCAATTGCAGAGAGGTGTAAAACAGGGTGACGTTATATCCCCGAAACTCTTCACCGCTGTATTAGAAGACGTTTTCAAGCTACTGGACTGGAAAGAATGCGGTATTAGCATCAATGGCGAGGACATCACTCACCTTCGATTTGCTGACGATATAGTCCTTATGGTAGAATCGCTGGTGGACCTAAGCACTATGCTTAATCACCTCAATAGTGTCTCCCAACGGATAGGTCTTAAGATGAACATGGACAAAACAAAAATCATGTTTAATGTCCGTGTCACACCTATGCCGGTAGTTGTTGGGAGCACTAAGCTCGAAGTTGTTGACGATGTTTACCTGGGACAAATAGTCCGATTAGGTAAGTCCGACCGAGAGGTCAATCGACGGATTCAACTCGGCTGGGCAGCGTTCGGGAAACTACGACACATCTTCTCGTTAGACATACCTCAAAACCTTAAAACGAAATTGTACAACCAGTGCGTGTTGCCAGTGATGACTTACGGATCTGAAACGTGGTCTTTCACTGCTGGCCGTATGAGGAAGCTCAAGGTCGCTCAGCGAGCTATGGAGAGGGCTATGCTCGGAGTTTCTCTGCATGATAAACTTAGAAATGAGGATATCCGCATTAGAACCAGAGTAACCGATATAGCCCAACGGATTAGTAAGCTGAAGTGGCAGGGGTCCGATCATATAGCTCAAAGAACCGACAACCGATGGGGAAGAAAGGTTCTCGAGTGGCAGCCTCGTATCGGTAGGCAAAGTGTAGGGCGACCCCCCACGAGATGGAGTGACGACCTGGTAAGACATGCAAGAAGTCGATGGATGCAGGTGGCTCAGGCAGACGATAGAGGGAAACAAACCAGGAGAGGGGCAGCAGCGTCTTCCTAATAAGATCTAAAAATAAAAAGCAGTTTTTCATGCTGCCAGGCGTGGCAACTATGGCAAATATTTACCCTATGAGGCAATTTATGGGAGAGGCCTCGGTTCAGTATTGGACTTCTGATACGGAATAAGAAGTAAATTAAAATATCATAAAAATCGTACAAATTAACGAAGAGGGGTGGACAACCATAAGAGGGAAGGGGAGAGGCAAACAGCCCCCCCACCACCCCCCCAGCAACCACAACAACCGATGGAAATTGTAGAGCCACCACAACAAAGAGCAACCACCGGAGCGTCTCTCCAGCCCCCCGCTAACGACGCTACAGAGCGTCTTGCACCGAAAAAGAAAAAGCGGGGGAGAAGGAAGAAAAGCCAAACACAGCCTACTCAAGCCGTCACCTCTACCCCCACCCCAGCGGTCACGATAGCCTCCCAGGCGCAGGTTACCGCCAAGGACACAAGGATTACCGTAGGTAGAGCACCAGAGAGGGCTCTACCGGAACATAGAGCCCGCTCTACAACTAGAGCACGCTCTACCTTACGAAGAGAGACCCAAAACCAGCCGAGACAAGAGCCAACCTCACATAGAACACCAACTGCCAGCCCCGGCTATATAGATGCCATCCACAGATTGGTAGGCATAGCCATAGAGGTCGGCACGCAAGTCCTGGCCGATATAGGAGCCGGGACAGATCCAATTACAGCGATCATAAGAGCGTTGGCGCAACTACTTGCCCGGCATTACAGAGGCGAGTAACCTGCGCCTACTATATTGGAATCCAGACGGGATACAACATAAGACCCATGAACTCCGCACTGTCACCCAGCAGCAGGACATACAGGTGATATTGCTGGGAGAGACAAAGTTGAACCCATCGACGCATCTGAAGCTGCCAAATTACCACATATACAGAAGGGACGAGGTCAATCCTCAAGGGACCGCCTACAGAGGCACAGCGGTTCTAGTGAGGAGAGACATCGTCCATCAAGAACTAGATCTGCCAACATACGAAACGATGCGCTCTATCGGCATAAAAATGGAGGCGGCGGGCGAGGAACTAAGGATCTACGCAGCATACCGCCCGCCAGGGACTCCATTCTGCTCCTCAGACATCCGGACAGTAATGGAAGGCGAAACACCAATCATCGTCGCAGGGGACCTAAACGCGAAACACCCGGCGTGGGGGTCCAGAGTGATCACCCCGCCGAGTCGTGAGCTTTACGATGACGCCGAGAGAAACGGCTATGACGTTTTAGGTCCCGAAGAACCAACACACGTCCCTACGGATCACCGAAAATGTCCGGATGTATTGGACATCGTGCTCTCTAGGAACGTCAACTACCCGGTAGTGGTAGAGGTGCTGTACGACCTGATGTCTCAGCACCTCCCGATTCTTATCACCATTGGCCTCAAGGCAGTGACTACGCTGCCCGGAGCTCTTAAAAGGAAGATCAATTGGAGGCTCTACCAAAAACACCTAACGGAGAGACCTCCAACCTACACCCCAATAAACACAGCGGACGACGTAGAAGCCGCTGCAACCAGAATTACAAGGACGATCAAGGAAGCTCTACATGCGGCTTCTACCATCGCCCCAACCACAGGAAGACGGGAAGAGCTGCCGCGAGAGATATGCGTGCAGCTCCAACGCAAAAGAGCTCTAAGAAAACTCTGGGCGCGTACTCGCTGCCCTAGATTGAAAACGCAGCTGAATACTTTAACGGATGAACTGTCGGTTGCAGTCCGGGCCCACCGAGGATAGGCCTGGGAGCGGCGCATATCGGAAGCAGAGCAGGAAGATGCGTCGCTCTACAAACTGAACCGGCAGTTAACAAAAACCAGACCCCCCGTTTGCCCGCTGACCAACAACGCGGGCAAACGTTGTTACGAGGCCAAAGATAGAGCGGATATCCTAGCAGAGCACTTCGAGGAGCAATTTATGCCGAACCCAGCAAGTGCAGAGTTCATGGAACTTCATACCCGGAAGGAGAGCCGCGTACAGGAGTTCCTGTCGAAGCCCGCGCCACCGCTTGCAGGAGAGTGGTTTATATCCCCCGCCCTATTGCGGAGAACAGTAGCCCGCCTGCAACCTAGGAAGGCGCCGGGGCACGACGGGATAACCAACGCAGCACTTCGACAGCTGCCCAATAGAATAACTTTTAATAGTGGTAGAGCCACGCGGCAGCTTTTGCTGTCGCACGGATGGGCCGGCTCGAACCGGGGTGGTACCACGACCTCACAGAAAACCAGCGTGAAGTAGAGGTTCACCTCTGCGTTTCGCTTGGTGAGTGGCCGGCTTTGGAGGTGGCCGGAGGCCCTTTTTACTGAAAATGAGGCATTCCATCTTAGTCCTAACGGGTGACAACGCATCTACATTTTGAATTGTAATAGAGGATAGATGTAGATGTCTATGGGCTGCAGCAACCACTTACCATCAGGTGGACTGTGTGCTCGTTTGTCACCCTTATCCTATAAAAAAAAAATACTTGTAGAGCTAGGTCGACTCTACAACGGTATACTGCGGACATCCCACTTCCCGGAGGACTGGAAAATCGGCAAAGTGATCGTTCTGCCGAAACCCGGGAAGGACAGGCGTAGAGCAGCCAGTTATAGGCCGATCACGCTGCTACCGCACATAGCTAAACTGTGTGAAAGACTGCTGCTGAGAAGCTTCCGCCCGTGCGTACAACTTCGGGCGGAACAGCACGGATTCAGGAGGGGCCACTCTACAGCAACACAGCTGACCAGGATGCTGCACTATCTTGCGGCCGAGTACAACCGCGGCCGCACATCGTTGGGCGTCTTTCTCGATATAGAGAAGGCGTTCGACAGAGTGTGGCACTCTGGACTACTCTACAAGTTAGAAGCACAAACAAGTACCCCTCCTGCTATGTTGCGGCTAGTGGCGTCATTCCTGAGAGATAGGAAGTTATACGTCTGTGTAGAGGACGCCGAGTCCGCAGCAAGAACAATTAGAGCCGGCGTACCACAGGGCAGCTGTCTATCGCCGATCCTGTACGCGGCTTACACCAATGACATCCCCACCCTGGCAGACCACCTGCGCGAATGGGAAGACGATGTCGAATTAGCACTATACGCGGACGATAGTGCCTACTTCACATCGTCTAGAAGAGCCCACATAGCTACTGCCAGGATGCAGCGCCTGCTGGACCTGCTGCCACCATGGCTAGATGAGTGGAGAATGGCCGTCAATGTTGGCAAGACGACCGCTTTGCTCACTCGCCGCTACAGGAACTTTCCACCACCACTGACGCTCAGGGGCCAGGAGATCGCCTACGAGAAGACAGTGACGTACCTGGGATGCCGGATCGACCGGATGCTGCGCATGACCGCGCACGTCGATAACGCCGTCCGCAACGCCAGATGTGTGCGGGCGGCGCTCCATCCGGTCTTGACCGCAAACCTACCACTAGATATGAGCGCCGCGCCGGCGCGCCGTCGCCGCCGTGAGTTCAAGTCGACGCGTCGCCGCCGCGTGAATCACGCGGCGCGCCGTCGCGACGAGTCGCAACTTCCTTTTCCGCTCACACGCACGGCTCGACCGTATTAGTTCGCCTTGTGGCCTCGCCACGCTCGTCACTCACTTAGTGGAGTTGAATATTTCACCGAGTGAACGTGTATTGTTGTGTGGTGTTAACAATGGCGGCAACTTCGACTGTTGCACGTACCACAACCTCACAGAATACCGGCGTGAAGTGTAATACTACACCGGGAGGGTACCAGCACCCCTGGTATTGGAAAATCCTTTGCTGAGCATCCACGACCAAGCTAATCCACTCCTGAGGAGGGACTTACCACTTCTGAGTGCTCAGCCTGCCCCGCGTATTTTGGGGAGTAGGGGTAAAATTCCGCTCAAGACAATAACTGCTCGGGGCAAGCTGAGCAACAAGGCCAAGGTGACCCCAGGACGTGACTTTCTCAATATCAGGGGACTTCACTCGAACCTAAATGCCGTCCACTACCATCTCGAGACGGCGAAGCCTGCCTTGCTCTTTCTGACCGAGACGCAGGTGTCCTCTCCGGCTGATACTTCGTATCTCTCCTACCCGGGGTACAAATTGGAACACTCCTTTGTGCCTCGGGCTGTAGTTTGCGTATACAGCAGACAGGATATCTGTTCTCGACGCCTCGGCAATCTTGAAGGACTTATCCATCCTTTGGCTACGAGTAGACAGCTACGACTATCCGCATATTTATGGGTGCCTCTATAGGTCACATAACGGTAATGCCGAAACAGACCGATTGATCGACCACCTCCAAATGGCTACAGATTCCTTGCTACAGCATGTCCCATCCGGAGAGATCGTGATCCTCGGCGATTGTAACGCCGACCACACCGAATGGCTCGGTTCACGTTTAACCGATCATGTGAAGAGATCTGTTCATGATTTTGCCTTAGCATAATATAGTCTGACACAACTGGTAACTCTGTCTACGCGGATTCCAGATGTTGAGAACATGCACCTTCCCTGTTAGACCTTCTGCTGATTTTCATTCTCTTCCTCCCCCCCTCCTCTCTTCTTCCTCTTCCTCTTATTCAGATAGATATCAGGTCTTCGTCCACTCCCCTCTTGGCTCCTCAGACTATTGTCTAGTCCGGAGTGTAATGCCACTCACACTAACATCGCGATTGCATTCTGTAGACTGGCTAAAAATGGCGACCACTCAGACCCATCTAGCTATGCCTATCGCTGTCACCTCCTTGTTCTCCAAAATAATGGAATCCATTATAAACTGCCAGCTCATGCGGTATCTTGAGAATCACCAGCTGATTAGTGATCGCCAATACGGTTTTCGTCGGGGTGGATCAACTGGTGATCTTCTTGTCTACATGACTCATGGATGAGCGGAAGCATAAGAGTCCAAGGAGGACGCATTGGCCGTTAGTTTTGACATTGCGAAGGTCTTTGATTGGGTTTGGCACAAAGCGCTTCTTTCGAAGCTCCCTTTCTATGGGCTTCCCGAGAAATTGTGCAATTGAATCACCAGCTTTCTTGCAGATCGGAGTATCTCCTCAGTTTCAAGGCACTCCCCTTGTTGCCTCAGCCGGTATCGGAACCCTCGGCGTCGACATATCGAGTGCCGTGCAAGTTTCGTGGTCACTTGGAAGAGAAGGCCAAATTGGCCTCTAAAAAGCTTTGCGTGCTCAGCAGATCGGGACAGTATTTCATGCCGGCACACCTTCTGCAACTTTACAAGACGCAGGTGCGGCCTCACATGGAATACTGTTCCCATCACTGGGCTGGGGCTTCCCAGGCTTCTATTAAAAATATAAAGCTGTTTTTGGTAACAACAATAAGGTGTTCTTTAAGTTTTTTTTAAGAAATCTCTTCGTGATAAAACAATATCTAAGACCTATGGCCAGCCCCGCCGCGCCGCCGCGACGCCGCCGCCGCCGCGGAAATTTTCAGGCCACGCCGCCGCCGTGGAATTGGCCTTCGGCGCTCATATCTACCTACCACTGAAAACTAAATTAAAAATTTACAAGACCTACATAAGATCACGATTTACTCATGCTGCGCCGGCCTGGTACGCGCTCCTAAGCGATCATCAGAAGCGGCGATTGCAGGTCCAGCAAAATTTGACATTACGGACGTCATCGCGGCCAACCTAAAGATGGAGACAGTCGACCAATTTGTGGCCCGAATAGTGCGCGGTATGTTTGACCGCGCTGATAACGGGCCACACGAACACCTACAAAATTTCGCGCCTCTACATGCTCGACCAGCGGACAGGCGACCTCTGCCAAGAGAACTCCTCTCTATAGCGATTAGAGAGTCGAGTAACAACCCTCAATGCCGCAGATAGGCCAACCTAGACGCCTGGCCGTATTAACAGCCGCCCACATTAGACTACCTCACATGCCACGTTTTCAGACGGTGGCTATATTACCCGTCTTCATGAAGAAAATTTTCATGAAAAAATTTAATCTGACTACAGCGACCGGGGAATCAAACCCGCGTCGCTGCTTCAATCCTACAACGCCATAACGGCTCCCACGACCGATGCATAGTGATGCACCGCGAGGAGATTCCGGGCAAAGGGGGACATGCCCCGAGGCCCGAGACCTGCTGTGTGCATAAGCATACACGCAGACGATTACGTAGAGGGAATAGAGAGTACACTTGTACTTACGCATACACTCGGTCACTATAATCCTATCCTGCGACGATGGCTAGTCCCGATGAGGCTGGCCGCCGTGACCGAAATTCGGTCTGAAAGACCTTATTATTGTTGTTGCTATTATTATAAACTAATTTTTCAGTATTTCAACGTGAATTAATATCATTTAAAAAGTTAGTTATAAATTACTTTACCACTACATATTAAAGAAAAACGATTAAAAAAACATAAAATGAGTTATCAAATCAATTGAAAAGGTAACAAAGATAGATCTATTGAAACGTTTGATTGAAGACTACACAAACCAAATAACCGTTTTGAAATAGACAGTCATTAGGTAGCACGCGCTGCGCTTCTCTGTACATACAACGCTTCACTGGACTGTGAAAATGATTTTGATTTGACCCTTTGCAGGGCGCTTCTACCGCAAAATTACATTTCCATCTCCGAGGCCGCTTTTGAACGTATATGACACTCCATTACAATTTTAGCTACAAGCATTTCATTATCAAAGCGATTAATACAGATTTGGGAGATATTTTAATTTTACTGAGTTGTAAGTCTTAATTAAGTCTTTACTGTCTAAAAGTTTATCTATCTACATTCCTTATAATAATGTTGTACGTCCCTCTTAGAATCTATAAAATCATATCACTCAGGTTCTGATGAATCGTTTCAATGAGGAGTTACACTAGTCACTAGCCACAACCAATATCAACCAACTAGCGTTCTACGCAGTAGCTCCATATAATGTACTGTATGTAGATCTGAAGGATGGTAGATTTGTTTATAGTTCACCAACAGTAACAACTTATTTAGGCCCGAAAATTCTAAATTTATATGTATTACCTAAATATTGGCCGAAGCTAGAATTTGATGATTATGATGAAGATATGATTCAGAAGGCAAATGATAAACTATTGAATATCGGTGCTAAGACATATTGTATCTAAGAATTAGAGCTCCGATATCAAAAGCTTTACAGACTTTAATAAATACAGAATCATCAAAATCGGCTTAATATAATTGATAAAGATATCAGGTATCATAAATAGAAAACAAAAATTCTTCTCCTTTTTAAGTCGCTAAAACCTCCACATTTGTTTCTCTTCAGAGCGCTTGTATTTTCTCACTTGGATAATAAGCGATTGGTCCCTGTTTCTGTCGCCAAGTGGAAGTGCAAGTAGCTGCACTTTGTAAAGCAAAGAAATTGTACTGTATTCTGATTTAATAGGTAAAAGAGATAGAATAATTAAAGGCTGGATGCATCTATATCCTAAATAAAATCTCGTTTACTTTAAGTATGTAAGTAGCCACTGACCTTCAGGTGAACTGTGAACTCTAATAAATGTGTATGTGTATGTAAATTATATAAAGTTTGTTTTTACAATGATTTTGGGTCAAAACTCCCTCATCTCACACGTCAGTGTACTTAATAGCCAAGAAACGTGGCGATTTTTAATTTCATTGAAATTACTTTGTGTGATTAGTTTTTTTTCTCTTATCTTAGTGCCAAAATTACCTCATTCCGCCTGTTTGTCTGTCTGTTCCCAAACACTTTTTTCATATAGAATAAGGGTGACAAACAAGCATACAGTCCATGGTAAGTAGATGCTGTGGCCCATTGACATTTACATTTATCTTCAATTAGGAATCAAAATGCATAGGTCATTCCAGAGGACTAAAAAGGAATGTCTCGTTTCCAGTAAAAGGAGGTTTCCAGTTCTCTACACTCATCATTTGAAACACAGCAGCATTAAGCTCCTATTTTACGCTTATATGCTGTGAGAGTGTGGTTCTTCAATCAATTTCATCAATTTTTTCAATCATTTACGAAATTAGAAAAATGTAGTGACCATTTACTAAATTACGTACGTGTGTTTTTTAATGATATCCTGCCTGTTAAATTTGATCTATCTTTAATATTCAAAATCATTATCAAGTAATAGGCAATCTTGATCAAAAAAATTCCAATAATTTTATACTCCTATATTAAATATGTGGGGTGTCGAATAATGGTCTCTTATCCGTAAATGTGGCAAAGGAGATAATTTTATTCTGGGAATATATCTCCTTACTGCTGATATATTCAATAGCATATTCCCATATGTGCGTAATTCTGCGGAATGGCAAAAAAGGTCTGTTTGAGGGGTGAAATATGTAAATTTATTGTCTTGGGCGGCAACGCGCGCCAGCGTAGAGCGGCGCGGCGCCCCCGTCATACGCCGACACGTAGGATAAAGGAAATGTTAATGCGCGCCAATTTATGTGCTTTTCTATGATTTCGCTGAATCGCTCTTACTGTTTTTCCCCTTTATAGCTTAGCTGAGAGATCCTTTGTCTATTGATTGGGGTATTTTTAATTTTAAATGCTTAAATGTTCTAAAATCTTTGTATCATAAATTAAATAATTGACACATAATACGTCGTTAAAGAATCCATCACCGTATTGAGTTTCGTAGGTGTCGTTAAAGGCGACTATGAGACATGCCTGTTAGTTCTCATGAATTTCGAAAGATGGCAGTACAACTATCTGGCTTACGCCAACAAAAACTCCAAACGCCAAACGTCAATGTTGAGAAAGTTCTGAATCTGCGATCACACTGCGAAAATTCTTCCTGAACAAAGCTTTAGGGTCCATACACAAAAGTGGAATTTACTGGCTGATGAAAATATATTTTTTTAATTTCTTATTCAAATTACAAAATTTTTCTTAGTGTATATTAAAATTTTACAATTTTTTTATAGATCGTATAATAGGTTCCATTTCTTTAGAGTCTTTGCTCCTAAAATTGGCAATAGAATAAAGTTTATAGGTTATTAAAATTATCGAGCTGTGTAATTAAATATTCCAAAAAACAGTAGCTATAAATTATTACATTGCTACGGTCGGTTGACAAACAGCGACAAGCACCCAATCTGTTCCCCTCGCGATATGCAGTGACTAATTCACAAAGGCCAAATGTGACATAATACCAGCATAATTCAATGTTTTGCTCACCATATTGTATTTTATTTATGAGTTATGCCCTGTTGAGTATCTTGCCACCCTTTCTCTCTATTCTGGTGTCATCGCTCCTTCCTTCTCACTCTTCATTTCGAGGGTGTTTTTCATCCCGGCTGTATGAACGGATGGTTAAATAGTACCGAGTTAACTTACACCGCATCCGCTATACGTCATTTAGGGGATCTGTGAACTTCTTTATGTCGTTAATATAGACAGTTTGTACGATTACTTTATTCATATATTCAGACATTATAGAATTCTTACATTATTTCTTATGTAACGGTTCGTTCACCATTTATTTTCTTCATGATGTTTCATTATTAATTGAATCGATAAAGACCAAAAGACGTTCACATTTATAGACCGAACCGTGATTTGATAGAATTAACAACGATTAACAAGGAAACATTGGTCCTGACTAACGACCCATCATTTTCCACGATTTGTTAACGACCTCTTAAGCCGCTGAAAAATATCTCGTACCAAATAATAATGCGATTTCTTATAAAATCTATAAATTAAAACTTAATTAATCTATAAACTGAACACATTTATTTTAATTTTTTTTTCGCATGCCACGAATGGCAAAATATGTGGACACAAATATTGACTCTGTATCCATCCGTCTGTACCCATGTTTTAGCGAAATAAATGATTTGATTTGATCTGATTTGATAAACAATTCCGTTAGCTGCCGTGTCAGTCACTTTGTACGATGATAAAGCATGACTGGCGGCAGTGTAGGTGGTAATGATAGTTTAATGATGTTTTACTCGATATGTAATACACATCGAGTAAAACATAATTTAGGAATTTTTTCACGTTTAATTTAACTTAAAACACATTAGTCCACCCCGTGACCATGGGTGCTGCGAAGCTTTCAAAACATCGTTTGTTAAGAACATGTTAAATTAAAGACGATAAAATCCGTAAAAGTAGTTTTATTTAAAAAAAACTTTTTTACACAACTACAGGCTACATGATTCTATTCATTTATGATACGGTTATTAATTACGGTCTTAATAAGAGACCGCAACGATGTTTTTCTTAGGTGTTAATCAGGAAAGGCTGTGGTTATAGACTCCTACGTTTCCTTGAAGTTACAAAGAATGCCTCAAAACACGGTCCTGAGCCACATGCTTCCTTCGAATTCCTTGCATGCCTTACCAGGTCGTCACTCCATCTGGTGGAGGGAACCTCTACACTGAGCTTACCCTCATGAGGCTGAGGCTGCTAAACGAAAACCTTTCTTTTCCATAGATTGTCAGTTTTTCGAGCTATATGGTCGGTCCATTGCATTCAGTTTACTAATTCATTGGGCTATGTCGTTTACTCTGGCACTACTGCAGATTAGATATGAATGACGCAGATAGAAGTTTATTACGTTAGAAACTTCAAGCATACCTACCCTCAAGCATATACCCTCTCCTTAGCTAGGTGAGCAACGTTAAGCTTTCTTATACGGCCAGCAGTGATCGAACACGTCTCAAATCCATGTGTCATCACTAGCTATACGGATTGGTTGAAAATTCTTGTTTTGAGAAACACGTGACTAGAAACGTGTTACGATCTCCCGAGCGCTGCACAGCCGAGTTGGATCGGTCGATTAACCTTTTGGACCAACCTAGTCGTAAATTGGTCCTAGCTAAACATATTCGTCAATAACTCCAAACGTAATATTCTCAAAAATTATCGCCTTAGATGTGATAGGACGTTACACATAACTTTTGTTTTTGTCATTTTCATTTAAAGATCTATCCATTGGAAGAAACTTTTTAGGTTCTTTAGCATAGTGCTAATGTTACCCAGCGATTCTGCCGTAATATCTTTATATCGTCAGCAAATCGTAGATGAGTGATGTATTCGCCATTTATATTGATATATACCGTATCCTTTCTAGTCCAGTAGCTTGAAAACCTCTTCTATTGCTCATAAACACATTCGGAGATAAAATGTCAACCTGTTTTAAAGCTCTGCAGTTGTATAGGTTTTGCGCTCTGGTTTTGTACTCGGATAGGTACCGTAACCTTAATGTACGAACACTAGCACTTCGGTAAACCGTTAGCCAACCTAGCGTCACTCAATCACAAACGTTTTCATAGTCCATATACACAAGACAAATTGGCAGATTGTACTCGTCGGTATTCTGTACAATTTGTCGAATGGTAGGTATACCTAGTCAGGTCATAAATTCTGTCACATGTTTAATATAAAATAATTGAAACAAATTTATTCATTATGTAACCATTTATATACCAAAATGAACTTAACAAAACATAGATTCTTATGACACTAAAGTTTATTCAAAATGACCTCCGTGATTTTGAATACAGGCCTTCAATTTGCGCGGCCAGTCGTCTATCGCGGCACGAACGAGGTCCATGTCAATATCGGCGGCTGCCTTAATCAAGGATGTCTTGAGTGACTCCAAATTGGGATGAAGCTTTGAGCACGCCTTTTCCTCCAAGTATTGCCATATCTTGTAATCTAACGGATTCAAATCTGGACTGGAGGAGGGCCAGTCTTCGTGCCGGATGAAGTCGATTTCACGCGCTGCCAGCCAGTTTTGTGTGCTCTTCGCTCTGTGAGCTGGCGCCGAATCTTGTTGGAATACCCAGTGCCTGTTATTGAACATGGTATGGGAAACAGGTTCCACAAGGTTCGTCAGGACTGTATTTTGATACACAACTGCATTCGTTTTTACACCTTTCTCACAAAAATGTACCTCTGTTAAGCCCCAATAAGAAACTCCCAACCATACCATGAGCGAGGATGGAAAATGACCTTGTTGGACACGCGGAATACGGTTGCTCGCTTCTTCACTACTGTATGCGTACACCTTATCATTTTGTTTGTTGTAGCTCTCTTCTATGGTAAAAATTTTTTCATCCGAAAAAAGAATTTCCCGATATTTTTTTCCCGCGTACCGCTTCAACAAAGCGCGGCATCTCTTCAGTCTCAGGTCCATTAGATGAGCATTCAAACGATGTTCTGTTTTTCTTCGATATGCTCGAAGCCCTAAGTCTTCATTTAACACCCTTTTCACTGTGGTTCTGCTTAACACCATCTGAAGGGCCAACAATTTCTGCTTACGTTTGGGATTTCTTTGAATTCGCGCCTTCACAGCTCTTATCACTGCTGGAGTCCTAACAGACCGAGAGCGACCACTTCTTGACCTGTCATCTACACTAGAGTCTTTATTGTATCGTTTGATGGTACGATAAACGAATTTTTTGGTTATATTCAAATTTATCAGTATGTTAAAAATTTGAATTGGCGCGTAACCGCAAGATACAACGCAATAACTGCAACACGGTCTTTTTTAAGCGTCCACTCCATATTTAAAAATGAGTAAAATTCTACAAAGTATACAGTTTTCTTTTCATGAACAATTCGGAATTCGAATTCAATAAAAAAAATTGTGGCCAGCATTCTAAAAGAAAAGTTTTTACTGTGTGACAATACTTATGACCTGACTGTGAATATAGCTATGAACTTATCAAGAATCGGCTAATAAACTTTTTAAACTAAAGAGTTGTGCCAATACACTTTTCGTTGAAAAAAATTTATCAGAAAGTTATCAGGCTTAGTTCCTCAGAAATTATTTTAGAATTAAAGTAAGTACCAACTAGTGATAAGGTATTTAATATTGATGTTAAGAAAAACGTTATTTATTTTATTAAGAATAGGGAGAAGGTATTAAACTAATGAAGAAAATGAATTCATAAAGGAAGTGTGTTTTAAATATTTTTTTAATATTATGAACTTAAATATAGAACTATAGGGCATATTTATTTCTCTAACACCGCTTATTTTGCGGTGTCGTTTAATAGTGGCAAATTGCGACAGATGATAGAACAGCTAAAATATCTGTCACTGTGGTAATATTTCAAAGTATGATAAAATTTAGTGACAAGCGGCGCGTGCGCCCCGCAGGGGTCCTTGGATTTACATCAGAGATGCTGTGATTCACCAAGGGTGAATAATATCAAGGGTGGATAGTATCACGATGTACGAGTAACATATTACTATAACTCATTAAGTACATGTTTTGTAGTTAATGAGTTATAGGAATATGTTCCTTGTACATCGTGAGCGTGACTATTGGTGTTTATATTTTGGTTTTAGAAAGATATGATTTGGGTGGATAGAGAATAGCTTTGAATTTTTTTCCAATATTAATAATTAAAACAATTTATTAATAATGTTGCTGATAACAAAAAGTAATTGTCATGTTTTCTCCAATAAGATTACCAGACCCAAATATTTTTGGTTGGGTTGCACGGTCTTATGAAATCTTAATTCTAGCAAAGACAAGGTTAATTTCATGGTTCTAATTTATGAAGTGAACTGCGTGTTATCGATAAATAATTAAGAACTTGGGAAATAATCGTGGTAGTCTCATTTATTATTCTTTATAAGGAAACAAAGGCGAGGGTTAGCCGTAATAAGGCTCCGCCACCTCGCCGGCTTATCTTTATTGCCTCCAACCCACGTAGAATAATAAATCGTTTTCATCAAAAACAAATACTCGACAGTTTTTGCCGGAGTCGAGCGAACGGGCGAGGGGGTGGCAATTTTCCACCCCCATAATACAATATTTTCCGACATTTTCCACGGGAATACAGTTTCGAATCGCTCGTTCGCAACCGGCAGGTTCCTTTAATGTGTATTTTTCGTCCAATCAGAGAGCGGCGAGAGTCTCGATATTACCTCAACTGTCACACATAAAGTGGAAAATATGGTCGGCAGATGTGGAGATCGCGGGGCTGGGGAGGGTGAGCGCAGCGCGAGGGGGGACTGCTTGGCAGTCGGCGCGCGTACGCGACGCTCCGGCGCGCCGGAAGAAACGCTTCGACCAGGTTTATAGCTTTTCTTTCAGCTCCACTCAGGTACGGGCCGTATCATAACAGGGAATAGCGGAGCGTGATGTGAACCCGTGATAAAATAAATGTCGAGATAGGCTTATGTATTGTACTGTTTATCTTAATAATGGCCGCCTGGAGAAAACTTTCGTTTAACTTTAGCTTTATGTTTGGGATAGTGTCTTAAGTTTAAAAATGAATTTACAGAAGCAATAAAACCTTAGTGAGCACTTTACAGTCTCACGAAAAGAAACATACAAATAATAAGATAGCTAGTTTTCTTTATATTACATAACACAGATGGTATGAATAAATATTCCTTATTGAATGTTGAAAATTAAATAAAGTGTCGTGATTTATGTTCGCCTCGAAGTGGTGAAGCTTTGTTGAAAAAAATTATAAGTAGGCCTACGGCGGCTGCTTTCGCCGCTTTGTCAGACGAGGCTGCGGCGCTGCCTTGGTCGGATATAAATCGCGAATCATTTCTCATCGCAACTTTTTGTCGGTTCTTATCTGTTAGACTTCACTTTTCATCATCCGAGGGGATTTATGTAATGCCTAGTCATTTCTCGGCGTCGAGGCGAGGCTTATCGACGGAGAGCGAGCGCGCTTGATTGATGAGCGCGCAAAAATAAATGTTCAGTTAAATTATTCGATAAGTTGGAAACGGAAGTTAAACGGGAATTATCTTTGTCTTGCCCCTGAACGTTTTACGGTTGTAGCCGTTATGTCGAGGCTGATTGATTGATTGAAGTAGGTAAGGTGGCTCTTGTATTATTTCTTTGACATGTCTACTACTAACTGTCTAAGTGAATGGTAAATATTAAGGTTTCAGTACGCACATAATTAAAAAGAAATTAAAATGAAAAACGCAAGATTAGAGAAGTATTTTTTTAAATAATCAGTCTTCAATAAATAAAAAAAAAACAATTTTTCTTATCGTAGTTTAGTAGTAGGTGTTTGAGTAAAGTTATAACTCAAAAGTGTACTTGATTGTTAATATATCTAAATATAACCTTATAAATGATGTTAACAAAATATATCGCTATCCTTTCCTCTATACGTAGGATGCTATTCGACTGACGAAGTATGTTTCTAGGCTTTATCATACGAAGACGATGCAAATAATTTTTAATTAAAAATAGTTAATTCGTATTCGACATAATCTTCTCGCATTAAAATTGTTGCCAATGTGAAGTGAATGATTTGGGGGACTATTAACTGCTGTATAAAATTAAGCATGAAAGCTAATGCCATAATTGAAGTCGATCACCGCCCCTCCTGATGATTTATGGGCATTCGTCGCACTGCCTTTATATTGCCTTCGAAAGTTCTTTATTGAGTAAATACTTATTAATATTGCTTAAGGGCGGATGGAATTAATGGTGACGAATAATATATCTTCTTCTTTTTCAGCCCATATAAGATCTCTACTGAATATGACGTTTTCGAAGAATATTTCAGATGGCAAATATAACTTGTAAGAGTTGTTGTAAGAGTTGCTCATACTCATCACGCTGGTTGGTGAGCGTAAAGTTGAGCTCTTGGAGTCGAGTGTAAAGTGGAGTCTCTGTGATTTTAGGTATAGTAATAGTATATTTTTAATGTTTTTCTATATCCGATCTGTCACCAGCGCCAATTAGTAAAGTGTTATATTTTTCACGAAGGTAATAATGATTTTAAAAATTAAATGGTATTTGCAAACTTTTTAGTTTAGGGTTCGAAAATATACATAAACTACGGATTTCAAAAACTGAAATATTATGATAGGTATGTAATGTAATAAGCTATTTTAATAGAATTTTGTTCGTTTTTAGGGTTCCGTACACAACGTGTAAAACTGAGCCATTATTTGTCATATATATTGTCAATTTGATTTCTGCATGCCTTTTCTTATGTTACGGATCTTTAGGTTGTAGACCGAATGAGTTACAGGCCTCAAATTTTAATGTTTGGTGTAGAATGTTGACTCAAGACTGAATATTGAATAAGAAATTAAATTAAATTATCTTTTTTCATACATGAGAAAAGAACCGAATTTTTTCTCAACACAGTATTAGGGGTGCCATTTTCATCTCATTAAGTAGAGTACACATATATTTTTTCTTCAAAAATAATGAAATGGGAAACTGTCAAAGTTATCAGTTTTAGGCCGTTTGGCTACTGGGTCTACCTCAAAAAATTGGAATCTAAATTTTTTTCCAAAGGGGAAAAAGAAAACAGCTCACATGTAGAAACAAGAGAATTGTTTAATTATTTTGGTTTACTGCAATCGCTAAACCAACAGTAAAACTTTCACGTAACAGTCGAAATTGTACATCGGATTCTTAAATTACATACGGGACTGAAGCCGGTCCACTTAAAAAGAACATTGTGGCTAATCTCTAGCGACACACGTATGTACAAACAAAGTTTAATTGTGAGCGGTGCGGCGCGCCCCGGGCAAAACCGATTACAGTCTTAGCAGCGCTCACCTTCGATTCCTGCACCACCCCCCACCCACACATATTCACTTCCAATCAATCCCATCACACATATTTATATACGTAGACGTCGGACGCGTGTTTTTATTGCAGACTGCATCGAATGACGGCCGCAAACATTGCATCCACCTCCCTCGCTCGCATCGGGAAAGCTTTTTATTTTTAATTTCGATTTTGATTTTTCCGAGCGCGCCGTGTCGTCCTAGTTTTATTTCGTTTCATTTCATAGCGCGGGGTGGGTGCGCGACAGATCGGAATTTCAGTTATGTACAATTTAAAATCGTGTAACGTATAAGTACGGTCAGCGTGTGGCACGGCACACGGAGGGCTGGCTGCGGGAAGCGATGCGCTCCCGCTATACTGACGCCTGTCGGTTTGTTTTCTTTGTTTTTTTTACGAATTCTATTTTCATTTGATTGCATTTGAATTTCCGCCGCCAATATCCGCTAACTAAACACGATTAATGTGGAGCGAAGATGGACAGGCGGGCGGGCTGGCGCGACTGTTGGGGCTGTGATACTTCGCCGGAATTTTGTCGTTTTATATTAGAAGCAGGCTAATTTATTGCAAAGTACCCTGCAGGATTCCGCTTGCAACATTGAAAGTGTTTCAATATTAGATATACTGTAGTTTTTTTAATAAAAGTTAAAGTTACGGCCTATATACGTCTCAGTCTCGGGCATAGGTTTCCTCTAATTTCACTTTTAGGGCTAGGAAATCTTCATCAAATTTTTTTCATTTTCACTAAAACACTCACATCGACTCACTCAAACGACCGTCAAATAACTTTTGTTTGAAATGCGTAGTCTCAGACAAACTTTTTATTTTGTCTGAGTGCGTAGTATGCTAATTATAACTCAACAACTGTTATAAATCAATATATAATTTAAGGCAACTGGATAAATATTACATTTTAAATTATTTAAAAAAAATAAAAGGCTTAGTTTACGCAAATCCTAACGTCTAAAGATCAAATAGAAAATTTAAAAAAATAGAATCACGATGAGTCGTCATCTGCCGTCTGTGTACATTAGCACAACAAACAGCGTTGTAATGCGACGACAAGTCGGGGCATCAGATCGATCACAGCGTCCCGTTATTGGCAAACTTCTCCGCGACACGGCCCTTGATTAAAAGTATGCAAATTTTATTACATCCCACGGGGTGCAGACTTAAGGGTCTACTCTGCCCATATATTCGATTAGGGTCAACAAATATTCTGTAATATAATTAGTATCAATCTTTTGAAAATAATTTATTAATAATCTTTATTAAAATATTGTGTGGTGTATGTTGACTATAAAATCATAAATATATTATTGATTTGAAATGTTTTATTACATACTAGCTGGTACCCGGCACGTTGCTGCCACAGAAAAAATAATTGTGGAAATATCGTTTAAAATTTGGAAGGGTTATATTGTTTAACTAGCTGTTCACCGCGACTTCGCCCTCGTGTAATTTGGGGTTTTAATTATGTTCTGGGGAACCCTAATTTTTTTTCTAAAATATAAGTAGCCTAGGTTACTCCTTATAACATCAGCTATCTGCCAGTGAAAGTCCCGTCAAAATCGGTCCATCCGTTTCGGAGATTAGCCGGAACAAACAGACAGACAGACAGACCGACAGACAGACAGACAAAAATTTTAAAAATTGTGTTTTTGTTATAAGTACCGTATATACTTTCATATGCATTTAGTAAAAAGCTGTTATTTTAATATTACAAACAGACACTTCAATTTTATTTATTTGTATAAATATAGATTAGGAATGTTAATACATTATCGCAGTTGAATGATGTATTACTTTAAAATAAATTTTTGGTACGATACGATACAAGTGCAAGCAATAAGTTGACAAAAAAACGGAATGGCAGCGTATAAAATACGAACAAACAAACACTTATTTTTATATATTAGATTAAGTGTCTAGTATTTTTGTGTAATTTATTAACTAACTTATTATTACTAACTTATTTTCAAGATATTGATAATTCCAGAAAACATTTTTTCATCAATTAGGTACTTGTATAAATTTGTGTTTGTAATAAATAATTCGACGCTACGTGTAGGTACTATAGTGGGGTTTTGTTTGTGTCAAATTGTAATTTATTGGTTACTCGGCTTCTCTTGGATATTACACCGGGAAGAAGTCCCGCCCTCCCCTGACGTCCCCTACAAGTTCTCTGTTCAATGAAAATTTTATACTACCGTATTGTCCTTGCGTCATCCTGTTTTTCTTATCCACGACCAGCTTAAGCGATCATTTGATTAAATACAGGGATCAACTAAGAATTTTTAAAGTGATTGATAAGGTTGACGTAGCGTTTATAAGATTTTTTATTAACTACAAGTGAATGTTTATATCGTTTTATGTTTGACATTTCCTGAACAATTTGAAAAATTACGAATCAACAGTTGATATGAGTATAAACATAAATATTTTAGTTTATATAAAATTTAATTAATTTATTTATTTCAACTTTGATGCTAAAAGCATTTCCTGACAGTCAACCTTAGGGCAGTGATAAAATTACGAAGGCGGTTACAAATAACACACATATATATTATAAGAATATATAATATAAGATCATAAAGATACATAATATCATGATTAAACTAAAACAGAGAAAACTACTATAATGATGACGTAGCTTAGAGTTATGAAGCAATTTTAGGAAATGAGCCCGAACGTTCGTTTTAAATGTTTGTATGTAGGCAGGTTGTCTTAACTTTTCAGGCCGGTCATTCCATAGGCGCACAAGGAGTCACAAATAAAAACGTTACTAATATATTTTATACAATTATTTATTATAATTAAAATTAATTTATAATATATTTTTTTTATAGGATAAGGGTGACAAACGAGCACACAGTCCACCTGATGGTAAGTGGTTGCTGCGGCCCATTGACATCTACATCTATCCTCTATTACAAATCAAAATGCAGATGCGTTGTCACCCGTGAGGACTAAGATGGAATGCCTCATTTCCAGTAAAAAGGGCCTCCGGCCACCTGCACTCACCAAGCGAAACGCAGAGGTAAACCTCTACTTCACGCTGGTATTCTGTGAGGTCGTGGTACAACCCCGGTACCAGCTGGCCCATCCGTGAAACAGCAAAGGCTGCCGCGTGGCTCTACCACTAAAATTTTATACAATTATTAAATAAAAAAATGACACATGGGTACTCAGCTTAAATGTATCGGTCCAATAAAATAAGTTACTTAGCCTATAGACTTTCCATCCTTATTGTACTGACTACAGGCAGGGTTACCTTTTTACATTCATCATAGCCGACTTTTATACCATTCTAATAATTTAAACATTAACCTAATATTGAACATTATTATTCTAAATAATATAAATATTGTATCATAAATCATAAAATAACTGTTAATCGACATTTCAGCAAGTAATAACTGATAATAATTGTTTATCACATTGTATAATATTAATACTAGGTTCGCCGGAAGCTGACAAGCTTACGGCTTCAGTTGTTATTATTTAATTGTCAGTTAAATAATAACTGACAATTAATTTATTCTTATTAAATAATCTTATTAAATTTTACTCTAATTAAATCCTATAAATAGAATAAATGACAGCAATAATTTAAGTAATTAGTCAGCACTTAATTACTCGATAAGCTAGTGAACTAAAGACTGGAAGTAGATAACATTATACAAACTTAAATTAAATCGTTAGTACTAACAATCTTATTTCGTGGGTAGGTAGTAAAATAAAATATATCAACTACCTTATGGACTAGTCATTATATTACCTACCCAAATTGTCTATAATGACCTAATACGCGCGACTTGGACAGCAAACGATGAAGGTATGAAACCCGAACAGTGAAGGGGTATTAAGTCCGATGAACGAAGCAGTCTATCATAAGTGTTGCACAGGAAGTGAAGCTTATGTTTCCGATAATTCAGATAGTGGTTATCGAATAAAATAAAATAAAAACTGTGTTAAGTATCCTAACGAGTCTTTAAGCTGAGTGCGGAATGAGAATACATAACGAAACTTGCGAAAACAAAAAATAAAACGGATAGAGTTATTGACTAGACGATCCAGCTTGTCAAGGAAAGTCTCATTAATTCAGGAAAACATACATCAGCATAATAAATAACGGACAAAATAAGAGATTGCATCAGAATTATATACCTTCCTTGTTATATTTATCTTGATCGAATGAAAGTTCATAAGACGGTTCAAAGCACTGAGCTTAGCAAAAACAGAACCACTGATATTTTGAATTTGGGTGGACTAATATAAGGTTGTGTCAAAGTAGACACCTATATTTTTAACACTATCAGAATACGGTATGATAGAAATATCAAACGTGACGACGTCAAGCTTAGACATTTTTTGAATACTAGATACTAATTATTATAGGCTGAAATTTATTGGGGTTCACACTATTACCAAACTTACGAGATCAATAGTAGAGATTCGTTAATTCCATATAGAGTCTGGCAATAGCATCACTTAAGGAATTAACGTCTGATTGAGTGTAAGTTTGAAGGTTATCAGTATAAAGATGGTAAGAGCAGCTAAGTTGATAAGAAAGACACGTAATAAAAATGGGGAACAGAAGTGGAGATAATCTTTCACCTTGTGATATACCAATGGAGAGTTGACACCAGCCAGATATGTCACGTTAATGACAGCTTGCTGCCAGCCACGAAGATAGGAAGAAACCTTGGCATGGCAAGGATAAGTACTGTGACCTTTCTTTTCTCCATGCACTCCCGAATGTGCTCTGTGATTTTAAGAAGTGCAATGGTTGTGCTGTGTCCAGGCCGAAAGCCAGATTGAAATTGAGAAAGTAAGTTATTTCTACAAATAAAGGCAGACTTGTTGGTGAACTATTGATTCAAGAAGTTTTGATAAAAAGGGTAAGATAGAAATAGGTAAATAGTTGTTGAGTTGAGTGGGGTTTGCAATTTTGGGAAGAGGAATAATATAAGCTTAATGACAAGAAGCAGGAAAGATCCCAGGCAACAGAGAACAATTGGTTATAGGAGTTACGACTGGGAGGAAGTGTTCGAGAACAAAAGAGATCATCAGGCGACTCACATTATCATAACCCACTGCTTTGGATTTATTAGATACAAAAGTTTTACGAATTTCGTCGACAGAGGCAAACAAGAATAAAAATGGTTAGATAATGTTGAAGTGTGGTCAAAGAAGAACTTTCTAAAATTCTAGTGGACTTAATGATATGAGATAATAATATATAACCAGCTGAAAAATAAGAATTAAAGACATTAGGTGGAAAAAAGATGTTATGATTTTTTTCAGAGTGTTTATCAATACCAAGTGATTTAAGAAACTTCCATATATCGGTCGAAGAAGAGTTAGAGATATTATCATGGAAATAGCAACGTTTCGCTAGCCTTACCATGTGGTTACAACGATTGCAAGCCACTTTATACAAACGCCAGTTGTCATCACACCTGTCACGCTTGAATTTTCTAAAAGACCTGTTACGTCGAGTCATTGCCATGCGAAATCCCGTCGTAATTCACGGAACTGGAGGTTACTTAACTTTAATAGCATCAATCATAACAGCCTATCAAAAGTTCATTGCCGAACATAGGTCTCACCAATAGATGGAGTGGTAGGAGGTTGGCAACCTCAGTTTTTTATTATTATTTTGTATTGTTATCAAGAAGATCCTTCTGCCCATTTCTTGCTTGATTTTGCTCTGTCGCCCCTTACGAACGCTCAGATATCGAGTAGTGAAATATCTGTAAGACGCATAAGTAAAGCGTAGTCCTCAATAAATATGAAAACATACTGGCATCTAAACAGATAGATCTCCAAAATGAAACTTCAATACAACTCAAATTAAAGAAGCGATTAATTGGAAACATGGCTCAAAAGTCTTTCCCAGATTTTCGTATCTTGGAAGGAACTACTTGTCTAAGTTGAAGTCCGACTGTGGAATCATCATTTTATGGTGACCTGTGATTTTAAGTAAAATGTAGAGGTTCTACGGACAGCTGTACATATCGTTGTTGGAGCCACATGCAAATGCGAGTAACTAATCTAAAACTATTCTGATGATATCCCGGTTGTCAGTTTGAGCGAAATAAAAATGGCTCTCGAGAACCTTAAAAATGGCAAAGCGCTGGTGATATTAAGATAAATAAATAAAGAGGTGAACGAACCTAAAATCTACCTGATGGTAAGTGGTCACTGCATCTTAATGCAAAGGAGACTAAAAATGCAGTATCACCTATGAAGACTCAGATGGAATACCTCATAGCCTGTATGTATACTGACACTCAGACCTAAACGCAGCAGTGTAAGCTCTATTAGTTGTCTGGCAAAATAGGCAAGAGGGCAGTACCTACCCAGACGGACTCCTAGGTAGAAAAAGAGTTTCTGGTAGCGAGAGGAAAACTGGTACTTAAAGTCTTTCAGAAGTTGCTCAATTCTATCCACCATGGTGTCACTACTCTAGAGGCGTGAAGCAGAAGGGAAGTGGTCTTGTACTTTAAGAAAAATAACAACTCTGTATTGAAGAATTAGATACCCATTTTCCTTTTGAGCCGTTCTACGCGTTGCTTTCGAGAGACTTTACACGAATTATCTCACATGCAGACTTGATGACTTCCAGCTTCCCGAACAAGGTTGTTTCCAGAAAGGTTTTATTACCATACACCAAGTTTGGAAATTTGTTCTAATTGTGGTAACCACGCTAAAGAAACTTAAAAGTTAGAAAGATCTTCATTATTTTCTTTGATATTGGAGCATACATTTGTATAGGAAGAACAAACGGTCAATAAAGAATACTAGCTTTGTATAATATCGTAGAATAAAAGAAAATATAAAAGAAAATCCGACAAAACGGCCATGATGCTTATCAGCCTGTAGCCTGAAGGACTCGATGGATTTTGTAGTGTAAGTTGTTGTTAGATCCGTTTTTATCTAGAGAGTAAAATTTTAATGTGATAGGGCTAAAAATTTTTAGTCGTAAAATACTCTTTAAGCACATTAGTAAAGAAACAGATTTAAGTTAATGACTTTTACGTAATACACATTGTCTAATTTAAAAAAAAATCTCAACACACAACTCATTTAATGAATTCTGTCACGTTTAATTTTAACTTATTTTTAATTTCTAACATGTTCTGTGGCTTAACAGCAACCTTGTTCACGGAGGGAATCGAAATTTTGGGGATAAAAATAAATTAAAATTAATAATATAAATAAAACCCGTAAAGTTAGTTTACTTCAATACATTTTTAGTATTAAACGATCATTAATGAGGCATGTATAAAGGATATGAAAATAATTTGATAAGTTCAACCATAACTAGTTATAACTTAGCTTATTGACAACCCCTTTTTTCAAAACACTTTTAATGATATTAGATTTTTGTAATAACTTTTGGTATAACGAAAATACGTAACATTGAAAATGAAAGAATATTTTTGTTAATAAAAAGAGTGAATAATTGAGTCGTGATCTACTCGTACATTGAGTAACTTACGAATTGGATATTATGCGTATGGGATATTAAAGTGTTAGTGCACAATGTCATGTGTTCATATTGGCGAAGGGATGTTTCTAAACAATGGACAGCAGCGATGCTGATGCGATCTGACCTCGGGGTTGCGACCCCACGGCATAGTAGACCTGTAGGGAGACTGTAAAAATGCATTCACCCCACGTAATAATTGCAAAATGTTCGCTACGCTATCTAGTGGGCACTCGTTTAGCACTTTTCTCTTTATTTATTATCTTTTATAATACAACACTTTTACTTACCCTATACCTTTTTTCATTGCCTTTTGGGTTTAGTGATCGTAAGAACGATTGCTGACTACGGGTCCTGGGTTCGCGAATATCGGGTGTGGGCGTAAGTCAGTTATTGGGTTGGCGGTGTTTTACCCTCGTGCCTCGGAACGCACAATGGTCCTGCGCTTGATCTCTCTTCAGCTACCTGCAATTTACCTGGTGTTGCAGATGTTCATGGGCAACGGTGATTAGTTACCATCAGGTGACCCGTATGCTGGTTTACCTCGTCTTCCATAAAAAAGTCGTTTCGGATTGCCGTCCCATGGGACTATACTGTGAGTGTGAGAGAATAGACACCTATGCTTGCGAACACACGCGTTCATTATAATGCCGTGCTGCGCAGATGGTTAGTGTCCGCTGAAACTGGCGGCCGTGACTGTCTGGATAACCTTATTATTTATATTGCGATTGTCATGTCTTAGCACTTATATTTAGCACGGTGCAGACGAATTAGTACCTCTGTAGTTACACTGGCGGTATTATAATATCCCCTGTGCAGTTGATAACTATATATATATATATATATATATATATATATATATATATATGTATATGTATATATATATATATATATATATATATATATATATATATATATATATATATGTATATATATATATATATATATATATATATATATATATATATACCATATCATATTCATTTTATATACTTATTTATACGGAGACCGTCTTTTTTACGGTTCTGTACCCGATGGGTAACCAACAGGACCCTATTACTAAGCCTACGCTGTCCGTTCGTCCGTCCGGCCGTCTGGCCGTCCGTCTGTCTGTCAGCGGGCTGTATCTCATGATCCGTAATAGGTAGACAGTTGAAATTTTCACAGAATGTGTATTTCTGTTGCCGCTATAACAACAAAATAAAAATAAATTAAAAATTAAAGGCAGTTGTGTTTTTTATCTACATATTATTAAATCTTGTACGATGGTACGGAACACTTCATGCGCGAGTCCGTATCGCACTTGGCCGGTTTTTATAAAGAAATAAAAAATAATTTAAAATAGAGGCCAATATAAAGACTATATAAGTATTTTAAAATATTTCGTTATCTACACATAAACAGACAAATAAGTTAAACATATCTACCCGAATCTACTTTATTATTTACGTGCAGTCTCGTAGATAGCTCATGTTATTCTGTTGTAGGGAAGTTACGAGTAGATGAAGCTTGCGTCGTCGTCGAACTATGAATGGAATCTATCGACCTAAACTAATTTCACTTCAACTTCTTAAACAACTTATAATAGAGTAACTTTCTAGATTAATCCATTTTTGCGTATAACATGTTTATATTTACAAGTTTATAAGTGTTTAAAGTTCACCAACATTTAAAGTGTGATGCATTTGACACTATTTAATATGACTCATGTATGTCATGATGTTACAAAAATAACTGCTTAGTAAGCAACAAACTTTTCAATCGTAATTAACAAAATATTATTGCAAAAATGTTGTGTGGCTTAAATCTTAACGCTATTAATTAAAGGTATATACACATACAAGCGGATAAAATTCTTTGCAAACGCTGTTTGAGTGGCTTCATTGCCATTACTTTTTTACCCGTAGTGACCCACGGGTTGCTACTCTCGCTGATAAGCATTAAATTGCTTTTCTTTCCATTTCTTAAATAAGTATCCTGCTTCCCTCTCCCCGTATCCATCCTTACCAACTCCCCGTAAAACGCCAGGCACTGATATTATTTTACCTTCCCGTAAGAAAATTTTAATTACGGGTCCTCCTTAAAAAGCGACGTAGCGTTATGTTCTAATTATACTACCAACAATAAAAATACGCAAACGAGTGTATTATAACAATTAGACACTCTTCCTTGATCGTTAAAAGGGAAATTTAAATGGAATTTTTATGTCCAGCAATTAAGGATAATGTCGGCGTACTAGACATTTTTGTAATTACAAAAATAAGATTCTTGAAATGTAGCGTGAAAAAGAATTAGGCGGTGTCAGCGGAAAATGCCTCGAACGCTGGTAACTGACAGATGGGAAGAAAAGCTAAAATTAATTATTTAATTGGATCGTGCGGGATGCTTATGTTTAGACTTTATTAAAACAATAATATTATACCTTAACAACATTCAAAAGCTATGGATTAACTGTTTTTTGAAGTATCTAAGATAAATATTTTATCATGTCAATATGAACTATACAAAAGCACAAGAAAGTTTTGTGTTAGAATCAAATGTGTGTTATAGATGGCATGTGGGGCATCGGCAGTAGCTGCAGAGATTCGGTGCGCAAGACGGAGGTCGGAGGAGCCCGAGGGAGCCGCGGATTTATCGCCGCGGCGGCTGACGAACGCTCGCTCCGGCCGCCCGCGCTGATTTATACCGCGCAATCTCGCAAAACTTACTTCACATTTAAATTTCCCAACTGTCTAAGCTGCTTTTAACGTCGACCATATTATCTCATTCGATCACCTATAAATTTTATGAGCTGACTCGCTTTTGTCGCATAAACGTTCATTTGAAACAATGACTTTTGTTGACTCTGATGTATGTATGCATTTTAGAGTTTTTATGTTTTTTAAGTTCTCCCTTTAGGTTATGAAACTGCCGTTTTATATATAAAAATTTGAAGTATCGCCCATTATAGTCTATGTTTACGAGTTTTGAAATCGAAATATTCTTTAAGGGCGAAAACATCCGATCGACCGATTCATGTAAGTTGAATTATGTCCTAGTATAAATGATTATAAATTCTGAGACTGATTCTGTGATTTCGTTGATTATTCTTCGAAATTCTTGAAAGTGATACACCTGTAACAATTACTGTTAGAGATATTATGGAGCTGTAAGGAATAACGACGACATGTGTCCACTATACGTTCACATGCCTGACATAACATGACGGCATCGTTGCTTTATTGGGCGTTAAAACGACTGCCGACCATGTAACCCTGAGTTTGAATCCCGGGTCCTAAAATCAGTATTGGGTTTTTCTATCCAGGAATTTCCATAAGCAGCCTGGCCAAGGAATTAGAAGCACAGTGTTTCACCCCAGTGCACTCCAACCTCGGAAAGCACATAAAGTCGTTGGTTCTGAGCCTGTTCTCTCTCCGGTTTGACGAATTGCCATTCCATCCGACTATGAGAGTGTAGGAATAGAGAGTGCATCTGTGTTTGCGCATACACTCGGGCACTATAATCCTGGTCTGCGCAGATGGATAGTCTCCGTTGAGACTGCCGTGACTAAAATACGGTCTGGAGTTCATTATTTTTTATTATATTATACATTAACATATAGCTTCTTTTAACATTATTTGCGTTTGTTCATGGTACATTATATTTAAGTTTGTACATGATAGAGCCATGCTGCAGCTATATTGTGGTTGAAGAACGAATGAGTCGGCTCGTCAGGGGAAGGACCTCGCTCTTACAAAATACCAGCGTAAAATGACAGCTTAATGCTGCTGTGTTTCGCATGGTGCGTGATTTGACCGTGTTGGAGACCTTTTTTACTGGAAACAAGGCATTCCATCTTTTCCCTCATGGACGACAACATATCTGCATTTTGATTCTTAATTGAGGATAGATGTAGATGTCTATGATCCACAGCATCCATTTACCATCAGATGGCCTGTGTGCTCGTTAGTCACCTTTATTCTACAAAAAACACAGACAATCTAATTCAGGATGAAGTTGTTTGTCTGTCGTTTTAACAAATTAAGCGAGTTTGTTATTGTTCTTCAGTTAGTTCATTAGGTACCCAATTTCGGAGTTTCTAAATTTGAATCAAATGAATAAGTATTTAAACAATTTTTATATCTATATCTTAGTGCGACTACTGAAGTTATATTCGAAAACAACTCTAACTTTATATTTTTCAATGGTCACAGACAGTGGTATAAAGAAGAAGAAAAAAGGAAAGGAATGAACAAATCAAGCATTATATTACGCATTGATTTTGCTGCATTCTATATCACAGGGTTCACGCTGTATATAATGAACCGCTAGTGTAGCGATTTAAGCGCTAATTGAGTTGCTGCTCCAGCATCGTAGTATCGCTTCAGCGCGTGCTGTTATGGCACGAACATTTATATTAGGACTCCGCAACAGTATTGTGTGGTTTCACACTTATGATCTTAGGAACGAAGAAGGAAACTGTCGTATGCATGTTATGTCGATAACAAAGGGTTAGAGACCCTCCGATTGTTTAGTGAAAGGGTGAGGAAGAAATTAAGACATACATTTGCTATTTTGCAATGCTCTCTTTTCAAATGTAGTCTGTAGAATATATGTCTACTCAGCATTTGTGCTAGAGACTGACACGTCTAGTTTTAACTAATTAAAGTAATAAAAAAGTCTCTTATTACTCCACTACAGTGAGTACAAAACTATATGGTAATAGTTCCAGTAAAGTAATACGGTCACATGCACGATCGGACTTACAGCGCGGCGTACAGGTTGATGCGATGAGATAGGGCAGTATAAAAAAATAAGCTGAACTATATAGTCATTTGTTCAAACTACTCTCGTCTATAAAAGTAAGATTTTTGAAAAATTTACTTTATAGTATAAATCGAACATTTTATTTTGCAAATCAATACCAGGTTCTTTTATTGCTAAATCGATAATCTATATATATATAAAATATTTGAAGTGTATGTCTGTAATATCGATATGCCATCATTTATCTCAGGGGGTTATTCGAATGCTATTAAAACATGAAAAACAATTTTAAAACTTTATGCCTGGATCTGTCTGTCTTTCCCGTCTAATCCTCGGAATAGCTGAAGCGATTGTGACGAAACTTCATAAACAGATAGAGAGCAATTCCATGTGTGAGATTGGCTATATTTTATCCTAAAAACATGGGGATCTTTCGTAAAGTCGAAAAACAGATTAAATAAATGTTTTGATGATTATCTCATATAAATTATATGAAATATAAAAAATTATTCAATTTTAAAAATATTTTTTTTTTGGTTTGTTTTACACATAGTAGCTCCTTACACTTTTTATATCGCTTGAAGTTATATCTACATATATCTTAAAGAGATATCTCTTAAAGTTTTGATGTAAAATTGATTTTTAATATTTTAACATCATTTTACAACAAAACTATGAGTTTTATGGACTTTTATTACGTAAAATTATAGATCTGAAATTGTTTTTTTTTCTTTTTTTTTAATAGGATAAGGGTGACAAACGAGCACACAGTCCACCTGATGGTAAGTGGTTGCTGCGGCCCATAGACATCTACATCTATCCTCTATTACAAATCAAAATGTAGATGCGTTGTCACCCGTGAGGACTAAGATGGAATGCCTCATTTCCAGTAAAAAGGGCCTCCGGCCACCTGCACTCACCAAGCGAAACGCAGAGGTAAACCTCTACTTCACGCTGGTTTTCTGTGAGGTCGTGGTACCACCCCGGTTCAAGCCGGCCTATCCGTGCGACAGCAATAGCTGCCGCGTGGCTCTACCACTGTTGAAATTTAATATTTTCCCCATATTCCACTTAATTGCGGGAAATGCCACGCTACAGCTATATTATGGTTGTAGCACGAATGGATCGGCTCGACCGGGGTAGGACTACGCTCCCTCAGCATACCAGCGTGAAATAGCAGCTTAATGCTGCTGTGTTATGGTGAGTGTATAGAACCAGAGACCCTTTTTACTGGAAACGAGGCATTCCATCTTAGTCCTCATGGGTAGCAAGTTTTTACATTTAAAAAAACTTCAACATGGTGTTCCCAAGTAAACAGCGATTAACACTGAGAACCAAATAGGGAATAGTTCTTTAGACTCTGCCATTACTACTGGTAAGATTAAAATTTTTAAAAACATAATGGTAATTTTAAAAAATAAATAAAATGAAGAAACTATGAAACTGAAGTTAAGTAGCTTTTGTGAAAAAAAATATTGTTAAAGAGTACTATAATATGAGATAATGATTATTTTCAGAAAAACATTTTGCTTTGAATAAAACTAACTTTACGTTTAATTTTTTTAGTTCTGCGCGCTTCGGGAAGTTTAAAGCACTCATAGTCACGATGAGGGAACTGAGGTGTTTGATGTTGATGTGTTGAGGTGTTGTTTCTGATGTCATAGTTAACGAGGGCTAACTTAAACTTTAAAATATTAATCTTTGGTCCGATCTACGCAGAACGAACTTACAGTAGAAGTCTTGCAGTAGTATGTTTTTTTATTTATTGAATAAGTGTGACAAACGTGCACACACGAGGTTTGGATTTAATTTTATTAATAATGATATTTAAAATTAGGATGTTTCTTAATTTAATAAGCCTCAATTGAATTATCCTTCGTAGGAATCGGTATTGTTTTGCCAATATTTGTATTCCTATAAATCTGGTGTAATTGGTTAGGACGATGCTTAACATTGCTAATGTGCTTTTCAATAAAAGTAGGCTTGGGCAAAACATATCGATATTTCGATATATCGATATTTATTTTAGAGTATCGAATTCAAATCAATTTCGATATATTTTGAAATGTTGTATTATGACGAAACATGTACATGCACTAAAGGAGGGACAAAAGTATTCATGTGTGGTTGGTTGTCGTTGTTTTTTCGTCGTGCAACTGGCAGTAATATAAAATTTTGGACCTTTTCTGTACATCATGCAAATGATGACGATATATGTATATATCGATATTTGTCACGCGATAATTCGATATATATCGATATATTTTTTCCCTTGCCCATCCCTAAACAGAAGGAAAACAAGAGAAAAGGATCGTATTATAACAATGAATTTTTCTGCCATCAGGGCGGTGCCACTAGAAAGTGAGGTCTAATATTTGACTGATTTCGTAGTGGGGAAGTTAATTTGTTCGGAAAATGTAAAAGTTATTGTTTCTATTAGTACTATTAGCTATATATTATAGTAATAACATTAAAAATAAATAAACCAAACCACAAATATTTATAAAAGTAGATAAATTAAAAAAAAGTTAAATGCTGATGTGACACTTCAAGGTATGGAACTTTTTATTTCATCCTCTGTGGTGCCCATCGCAGGCAGATCCCAGCCATGGTTTGGTCGCTCCTGTAAAATAGCATCACGCTATAAGCAGGAGTGCTACCGGGCCTGGGCTGACGCATCAACGTCTCGGAATGTAAACACCAGCGCACTTAAAAAGAAGTATAATTCCGCCTCCAGGTCCTTCAAAAGCGTCATTGCCAAGGCAAGGTCTGAGCACATCGGCAGAATTGGCGAGAAGCTAGTTCGCCTTCCTTCGGGAACCCGTGCATTCTGGTCTCTCGCCAAGGCTGTCCAAGAGAACTTCTGTCAGCCATCTCTTCCATCTCTGCACAGAGAGGACGACTCACTGGCCCATGCCGCAAAGGAGAAAGCCGATCTGTTGAGCTCTCTCTTTGCGTCCAACTCGACTCTAGATGACGGGGGGACACACACCGCTGACCATCCTGCGATGTGAGTGCTCCACGCCGGATGTGCGGTTTACTCAGCGCTCGGTTCGCAAAGCACTCTTCTCCCTGGACGTCAGCAAGTCGAGTGGGCTCGATGGAGTCCCTCCCATTGTGCTGAAGACGTGTGCTCCGGAGTTGGCACCAGTTTTAACGCGTCTTTTCCGGTACTCCTACTCCCAAGGCGTAGTCCCGAATTCATGGAAGACAGCTTTGGTCCACCCGATCCCTAAAAAAGGTGACCGCTCAAACCCGTCCAACTACAGGCCTATCGCCATCACCTTCTTGTTCTCCAAAATAATGGAATCCATTATAAACTGCCAGCTCATGAGGTACCTTGAGGATCACCAGCTGATTAGTGACCGCCAGTACGGTTTTCGTCAGGGTGGATCAGCTGGTGATCTTCTAGTCTATCTGACTCATAGATGGGCTAAGGCAGTAGAGTCCAAGGGGGAGGCATTGGCCGTTAGTTTGGACATAGCGAAGGCCTTCGATCGGGTCTGTCACAAAGCGCTTCTTTCGAAGCTTCCTTCCTATGGGCTTCCCGAGAAATTGTGCAAATGGATCACCAGTTTCCTTGCTGATCGGAGCATCAAGGTCGTAGTAGACGGTGCATGCTCTGATTTCAAGCCTATCAACGCTGGTGTTCCACAAGGCTGCGTGCTATCCAACCAACGCTGTTTCTCCTGCATATCAATGATTTGTTGCTAACTGGTTGCATTCATTGCTATGCAGACGACAGCACTGGTGATGCCTTATATACCGGCCGTTCCAATATTTTTTGGGAAAACGTCGCCGAGTACCGGGACAAACTTGTGTCTGAAGTCGAGTCTTTGCTTAACAAAGTCACGGATTGGGGGCGACTAAATCTAGTCCAGTTCAATCCCCAGAAGACACAAGTGTGCGCGTTTACCGCTAAAAAGAACCCCATTGCCGTATCTCCTCAGTTGCAAGGCACTCCCCTTGCTGCCTCAGCTAGAATCGGAATCCTTGGCGTCGACATATCGAATAGTGTGCAGTTTCGTAGTCACTTGGAAGGGAAGGCCAAATTGGCCTCTAAAAAGCTTGGCGTGCTCAGCAGAGCGGGACAGTATTTCGTGCCGGCACACCGCCTGCAACTTTACAAGACGCAGGTTCGGCCTCACATGGAATACTGTTCCCATCTCTGGGTAGGAGCTCCCCAGTGCCAGCTCCTTCCACTTGACCGCATCCAGCGCAGAGCGGCTCGAATCGTCGACGACCGAGCTCTTTCCGATCGGCTCGATTCATTGGCACTGCGAAGAGATGTTGCATCCCTTTGCATTTTCTTTCGCATCTACCATGGGGAGTGCTCTGAGGAATTGTTCGGATTAATCCCAGCCGCCAAATTTCACGAACGCACATCGCGGCAGAACTCCCGATACCATCCACACCATCTGGATCATTGGCGGTCCCCCATTGTGCGATTTAGATGAAGTTTTCTCCCTCGCACAACTTCCTTGTGGAATCAATTACCATCAGCGAATTTTCCGGACCGATACGACTTAGGAACCTTCAAGAAAAGAGCTTACACCTTTCTAAAAGGCCGGCAACGCAACTGCAATTCCCCTGGTATTGCGGTTTTTCATGGGCGGCGGTTAGCCCCTTCTTCTATAAAAAAAAAATAAAGGGTAAATCACTGACGTATTGTTTTGTGTATTAATATAACACTCTAGAAACTGACAAAATTTTATTAAAAACAACAATTAAATTACAATGTGTAACAAAAAAAATTACCTCTGTGTTAACTAGCGACATCGGGTGAGCAGAACATTATTAGCCCTAATCCAATTTTTTGTGGGCGAACCGTGGTAGCTATTTTTTTATTTATTTATTTATTTAAGCTTTTATGCACAAAGTTGTACATATGGCGGACTTAATGCCATAGGGCATTCTCTCCCAGTCAACCATTGCTATCGTTGACGCTCGCGGTAAATTTCACAGTACGCGAGCAAACCGGGTTCGATCCCCGCCGGCACCAATGAAATTGTTAATTGCAATTTTAAGTGCTGATTTACCACGTTTTTTTTATAGGGTAAGGGTGACAAACGAGCACACAGTCCACCTGATGGTAAGTGGTTGCTGCGGCCCATAGACATCTACATCTATCCTCTATTACAAATCAAAATGCAGATGCGTTGTCACCCGTGAGGACTAAGATGGAATGCCTCATTTCCAGTAAAAAGGGCCTCCGGCCACCTGCACTCACCAAGCGAAACGCAGAGGTAAGCCTCTACTTCACGCTGGTATTCTGTGAGGTCGTGGTACCACCCCAGTTCAAGCCGGCCCATCCGTGCAACAGCAAAAGCTGCCGCATGGCTCTACCACTGTTAGACGTGCCACGTGCTCGGCGGTGAAAGAAAACATCGTGAGGTAACCTGCATGTCTGAGAAATAAGAAAAAAAGTATTTCGAAGACATGACAAGTTCGCCAGCACGCATTGGGGCAGCGCGGCGGACACTTCCTTGCCCTAAAACCCTCTCAGTAATGAGAGGAGGCCTGTGCCCAGCAGTGGGACGTATATGGGCTGTAACTTTAATCCAATTTTTTATTCATATTTATAATAGTTCCATACAATTACGGGTCGAAAATAAAATTGTAGGCTATACAAGTATTCGTTTTCGTGTGGGGCTCAAACCCGGGCCCCAAAGCCGTGTATTACTTAATTAGTGCATTACCGAGCCGATATTTTAATGACGATAATTAATCATCATTACGGTCTTTCACTAGTGCACAGCTGAACATAGGACCTCCCTTAAAAATACCACACAGCACGGCCCTGAGCCACCTGCATCCATCGACTTCCTGCATTTCTCACCAGGTTGTTACTTCCTATAGTGGGAGCGCCCTACTAAACATAGATTGTCAAAACGAGGCTGTTTACTCGAGAACCTTTTATCCCCATGGGTTGTCGGTTCTTCGAGCTACATAATACATGCACTGCCCATTGCCACCAACAGATCTGATATTATTTTTAATAAAGAATAAATATTTAATCCATACAGATACGTTTCCTTAATGATTCTGTAAAGTAAGTATAGATAAATTAAAAGTTTCTAATAATATTGGCGTTCAATGTGTTTACCAATATCTATGAAATCTGGTAGATACCATTACAAACGGTCTAATCTGTAAGGATTCATGAAATGAGCAGTTCCTCCGCGCCTGTTATGAATATGTAATCTAAATTTGGAATTCTCTGAGTGTGAGACCGATGTTTGTTGCCGAAACTGTCTCGAACAAACATTTGCTTTGGTACCACGAAACTTTGTCACTTTACGTTGTGCAACGGCGAGCTTGAAACGGTACACATTCTTAACGATAACACCCACTTTGCTTAAATCTTTGCGACAATCTTGGTACGGGGCCCGGCGGAGCAGTCCCTCTCATAATTTAGTTTGCAACTTTTTAATTAGCTTTATATTTGTGTTTGCAGATTGAGTTCTTGCCCCTCTGTTTATCATTAGGATGGTTGAGGTCGAAAAGTTATACTATTAATATACCGTCCCCGGAAGCTCTTTGACATAAATATGAATCAAAGGAAATAATACAACATAATTCATCAATTACTGAATTTAAAATCATGATCGAAGTTTAACAAAATAACAGTGCAGAATATGTAAATTGAGTAACGTAGTTATTGGGAACTTGAGTTTGAATTTATGTCGGTAGATATTTTGTGTGTCTCATGTGGCTACCGTGGCTTGAGACGGCAGAAACATGACTTGAATGTGATCAGACGAAACTAAATTTTATCGGTCGACAAATATACCTGGCCTCTTGTTACCACAGAACACTATTTGCTTGTTACAGACACAAGTAAATGTGATTTAAGACGTACAAGTCAAATATTGGAATACGTCTTGTTGGTCCGCCTGGACCACGTAATTAGATAGGCCTCTAGTATATACCTACTGAATACTAACGGGATAAGATGAATGTGTAGACTAATCAGAAATGTTGATTGCATTAACCCATGGTATTTAAGCTATTTTGTCAAATAATTTGCACATTAGGCAATAGAAATATTTAGAATAAAAAAAAATGTTCGCAAATATACTATGCATAAAATGTCTAGTGCGAGATTTAAGTAATCTTGTAGATATATAATACTTGTAATATTTAAGGAACTGTAATATATATATATATATATATATATATATATATATATATATACATATTTTACAGCTCCTTAAATATTATATACTCGTATATTCAAAAAGAAGGCACGTGAAAGCACGAGTTAATTTTGCTGAATAATAAATTTGATTGAATGATTCTTTTTACTAATATTAGATTCAATTATTACTTAACTGATAAAAATATAGTTTATATATTAAGAAATAATATTTAATCTTGTGTTTCGAATGAACCATTTGATATGAATTTTGAAGAAAATAGTACGATTGTGCTGCTCTACACTACATATCTTAGTCAGTAAAAATGTTTTAAGTTTCAAGAAGATTACATTTACGAAAGCGGGTTAAACGTGTTTAATATATACAGTGGTAGAGCCACGCGGCAGCTTTTGCTGTAGCACGGATGGGCCGGCTCGAACCGGGGTAGTACCACGACCTCACAGAATACCAGCGTGAAGTAGAAGTTTACCTCTGCGTTTCGCTTGGTGAGTGCAGGTGGCCGGAGGCCCTTTTTACTTGAAATGAGGCATTCCATCTTAGTCCTCACGGGTGACAACGCATCTGCATTTTGATTCGCAAACGAGGATAGATGTAGATGTCTATGGGCCGCAGCAACCACTTACCATCAGGTGGACTGTGTGCTCGTTTGTCACCCTTATCCTATAAAAAAAATACGGGTGAGTGTAGACATAAACGACAATATCCTAAGAGTAAGGTCCGAAAAAATAAATAGCTGTTCAAATCCATCTCGAACCAATCCAACACAAGCGTAATAGACTTACGGTGGTTAACATGAATATTATGTTAAAAATAGTCTATACACGTCCTTCAGCTGACCGTCAGTCTCGTCTTACTTTCCAGATATTTTTATTGTAATGTTTATAGCGTTTCCTTAAAACACATCAAGGTGAAATATAGGCGAACGCGGAGACGGCGTCACGCCTTTCAATAGGGTATTTTACACCATGTAAAAAAAAAAATTATATATTTATAATAGATTTTGTAAAAAGTAATCGAGAAATATTGATTTCTATTTAATTATAAATTTTATATTTTAATTTTAAGAATATTTTTTTATCTGTGCCTCAAATCTGCAAAACGCTGTCCGCTATATCAGATCTCGTCGTGACGTCATTGGTTAAGTCACAGAGTACTTTTTATATACTTGAAAGTTAAGTAGAACATTAGCTAGTTCATGTGCTGTTTGAAAAATTTTTCAAGTTATCATCACAATAATTGTTAACTGTTTTTCTGTATTTTATTGAAATGACCTCATGGAAGACGGGTTCGTAAAAGCAAAAAGTACTAATCTACCAAGGATAAATACATAGACGGTGGCAAAATTTTATGCATGCAATCCATTGAGGTAATAGGTTACTTAAAAATAGGTTTTAAGTTTTAACAGTGGTAGAGCCACGTGGCAGCTTACGTTAAGTAGAGGTTTACCTTTGCGTTTGCGTTAGAGTACAGGTGGCCGGAAGCCCAGTTCCTCCCCCCCCCTCCCATCCACATGGTAGCTTAATGAAACGAAAGACTACCCCAGGAGGGTACAAGCACTGGAGAAATCCTGGTTGAATCCCTCACTGAGTATCCACGACCAAGCTACTCCATTCCTGAGCGTGGGTGTTCAGGCTGCCCCGCGCATTCGGGGGGGGGGGGGGCATAATTCCGCTCGTGACTAACACTGCTCGGGGCAAGTAAAGCAATAAGACCAAGGCGACCCCTGTCACGCTATCCGTGAATTTATGCAACTAGAGACGGCGAAGCTGGCCTTCCTCTTTTTAATTGAGACTCGGGTGTCCTCTCCCGCTGATACGGGCTGGGGTACAGTTTAAAGTACGGATTCCAGACGTGGAGGATCATGCGCCTTCCCTGTTGGACCTTCTGCTGACCTCTCATCCGGACAGATATCAGGTTTCCGTCGACGCTCCTTTAGGCTATCCGAAGTATGGTGCCACTCACACTAACATCGCGGTTGCATTCTATAGGCTACCGCCGTGTTTGGCACTATAGGCCGGCCGATTGGGACAGGATGTGGTCCTATTTGACATCCTATCCTTTGGGGCGGATTGGCTTCTCGCCGAAAAATCCCTGCATTGTTACTGATTCTGTCGCTGATGTGGTACTTCAGGGTATGGGACTTTTATTCCATCCTCTGTGGTGCCCATCGGAGGCAGATTCCAGCCATGGTTTGCTCGCTCCTGTAAAATAGCATCACGGTATAAGCAGGAGTGCTATCAGGCCTGGCCTGACGCATCAACGTCTCGGGGTCCTTCAAAAGAGCCATCGCTAATGCAAGGTCTGAACACATCGGCAGGATTGGAGAGAAGTTAGTTGACCTTCTTCCGGGAACGCGTGCATTCTGGTCGCTCGCCAAGGCTGTCCAAGGGAACTTCTGAGGACGACTCATTGGCTCATGCCGCAAAGGAGAAAGCCGATCTGTAAGACTCTCTCATTACGTCCAATTTGATTCTAGATGACGGGGGAAATATACCGCCAACTATCCCACGGTGTGAGTGCTCCATGCCGGATGTGCGATTTACACAGCGCTCGGTTCGCAAAGCACTCTTCTCCCTGGACGTCAGCAAGTCGAGTGGGCCTGATGGAGTCCCTCTCATTGTGCTGAAGACGTGTGCTCCTGAGTTGGCACCGGTTTTAACGCGTCTTTTTCGGCACTCCTACTCCAAAGGTGTAGTCCCGAATTCATGGAAGACAGCTTTGGTCCACCCGATCCCTAAAAAAGACGACCGCTCAGACCCGTCCAACTACAGGCCTATCGCCATCACCTCCTTGTTCTCCAAAATAATGGAGTCGATTATAAGCTGCCAGCTCATGAGGTACCTTGAGGATCACCAGCTGATTAGTGACTGCTAATACGGTTTTCTTCGGGGTCGATCAGTTGGTGATCTTCTGGTCTACCTGACTCATAGATGGGCGGAGGCAGTAGAGTGCAAGGGAGAGGCATTGGCCGTTAGTTTGGACATAGCGAAGGCCTTCGATCGGGTCTGGCACAAAGCGCTTCTTTCGAAGCTTCCTTCCTACGGGCTTCCCGAGAAATTGTGCAATTGGATCACTAGTTTCCTTGCTGATCGGAGCATCAAGGTCGTAGCAGTCGGTGTATGCTCTGGTTACAAGCCTACTAACGCTGGTGTTCCACAAGGTTGCATGCTATCACCAACGCTGTTTCTTTTGCATATCAATTACATGTTGCAAGCTGGTAACATTTATTGCTATGCAGACGACAGCACTGGTGATGCCTTATACACCGGCCGTACCAATATTTCTTGGGAAAACGTCGCTAAGTACCGAGACAACATGTGTCTGAAGTCGAGTCTTTGCTGAGCTAGTCTTGAATTGGGGGCGACTAAATCTAGTCTAGTTCAATTCCCAGAAGACACAAGTTTTCGCGTTTACCCCTAAAATAACCCTTTTGTCGTATCTCCTCAGTCTTAAGACACTCCCTTTGCTGCGTCAGCTAGTATCGCAATCTTATGCGTCGACATATTGAATAGTGAGGAGTATCGTGGTCACTTTGAAGGGAAGGCCAAATTAGCCTCTAAAAGGCATGGCGTGCTCAGCAGAGCGAGACAGTATTTCATGCCGCCACATCGCTTGCAACTTTACAAAGCGCAAGTTCGGCCTCGCATGGAAAACTGTTCTCGTTTCTGGGCCGGGGCACACCAGTGCCAGCTCCTTCCACTTGACCGCATGTAGCGCAGAGTGGTTCGAATCGTCAACGACCGACTTCTTTCTGATTGGCTCGATACACTGGCGCTGCGTAGAGCTGTTGCATCCCTTTGCATTCTCTATTGAATCTACCACGGGGAGTGCTCTGAGGAATTGTTCGGATTAATTTCAGCCGCCAAATTTCACGAACACACGTCGCGTCAAAATTCACGATACCATCCTCACCATCTGAATGATTAACGGTCCACGACTAACATTGAATAACACCAATGGAAGTACCTATTATCAACTTTTGTTTATACAATAACACAATACCAGGTCAGAGTCTATTTTCTGCCGACTTCCAAAAAGGAGACGGTACTCAATTCGACTGTATGTTTTTTTTATGTGTGTTACCTCATAATTTTTTACTGGGTGAACCGATTTCGATGATTCTTTTTTTATATGAAAGCTGATACTTCTCGTGTGGTCCCATATGAATTTGATCAAGGTCAGACCAATAGTTATTGAATTACTCTTAATAACTTATATTGAAGTTGGCTGTACAAAATTTTTTAATTTTTAATTATGATAATTATGTATTATGTAATACATATTTAAGTTTATCTATGATTACAATCATTAGCAATCATAACTTGTAATATCTAAGATAACGTAATCTATTACAAAATTTGACTTGTAATACCTATCACTTCATGATATTTTGTTTTGTATAAACGATAGTTAAATATAAGTCATACTTACATCATTGATCTTTACAGAAGTATAGTCAAGTTTTTCCGCCGACTTCCAAAAAGGAGACGGTACTCAATTCGACTGTATGTTTTTTTATGTGTGTTACCTCATAACTTTTTACTGGGTGAACCGATTTGGATGATTCTTTTTTTATTTGAAAGCTGGTACTTCTCGTTTGATCCTATATGAATTTGATCAAGTTCAGATCAATAGTTTTTGAGTTATTCTTAATAACGTATATTGAAGTCGGCTGTACAAAATTTTAATTTTTTTATTATAATTATATGCTTATATTTTAATAAAATAATTATCACTGACACGATTCGGTCGTCAGAGCTTAGTCTGTTAAATAATTAATTCCTCCCTCCTCTTTCCACCTTCGGACAACCGGACTGATGGCGGTTTCCACCCCTTTGTTGTAGATACTTCATGCATTCGAACCAAGCGGTTTGCTTCATCTTTTCTGCCGACTTGCAAAAAGGAGACGGTACTCAATTCGACTGTATGTTTTTTTATGTGTGTTATCTCATAACTTTTAACTGAGCGAACCGATTTCGATGATTCTTTTTTTATTTGAAAGCTGCTACTTCTCGTGTGGTCCCGTATGAATTTGATCAAGGTCAGACCAATAGTTATTGAGTTATTCTTAATAACTTACATTGAAGTCGGCTGTACAAAAGTTTAAATTTTAAATTATGTAGACAATGTCTTTCAGTATCTCCTTGCCATTTCTCATATTTAAATCAATTGGCACTTGAATCCATAACTTCCTCAGCGTTCTTATGCTCGTATTTTTGCATTCAGGCACAACACAACAATGATATAGATGATAGCTCATTATTAAACATCCAAAAGTATCTTATTCTTAGGCAAAAGTTGAACAGCATGACGGCTAGCGTTTTCATGCGAAAATTTAAAATGATAGATTAAAAGTAATTTTTATGGCAATATTCGGTTTTAAAAAATTTATATAAAAATTATAGTGGTTCATTATCACTTTAGGATTCATTGAAAGCACTTTTTGCAAATGGGTGTAATATTCTATTGAATGAAAGGTTTGGCTTAAAACTAATAACTTATTAAAATAAAAGTTTTATTCTTATATTTTAATAAAAATGAAAACATGTAGCATAAACTGCACAGAACTCGTGATCATGTTGAATCAATGTCAATGGATTATAATGGAAATCATATTTTGAGAATATCCATCTTAGTCCTCACGAGTGACAACGCATGTGCATTTTGATTCGTAGTCGATGACAGATGTTGATGTCTATGGCCCACAGCAATTACTTACCACTTGTGTCTTAGTTTGTCACCTTTATCCTATTCAAAAAATATGTTACCATGTAATGGAACAGCGCGGCGGACTTCCTTGTTACAAAACTCTCTCAGAAATGAGAAGAAGCCTGTGCTCAACAATTTGGTACACAGAGGATGGTACGCCATTTCGTCTCGTTTGTGTCGTAAGAGAAGACTATAGGAAATTTTAGAAAAAGTTTGTGGCTTCCGGGGGATGGCGGTATAACTATCTTATTCACGCCAAATAGAAAATATCTAGACCGTACACGCAGAAGCGTTAAAGGTGCGAGACGGCTGATTCTGCGATCATGAATCCGCTTGCCACGCGCCATGAATAATACATAGCCTGGATACAACAGGAGGAGTACTCACTCTACTTCATATAATGCTGTATGTATATGTAATGATCTTCATTTCTTTGAGTAATGATCTTAAGGATCCCTACAAGCAAGTGCACACTGATATTAACTATTCTATATACTTGGCAATCCGAAGGCTGCCGAATCATCTCAAGGCATTTCGGAGGCTGTCGGCATGGCATTCGTAAGCTTATCATTAAAATTTTGTACTATGATGACAAGATTAATTTATATTACTATTCGTCACCTAAGAGTTTCATTAACGTGTTGTCTCGGCAGTGGGCGTCGGTCTAAGAAGTCACAATTTTGTATCACCGTTTCTATTTTTAAATTTTCTTTTGCTCTTTTATATAAGAAATAGGTCAATAATTGCCAAAGTGTCGCCTACCGGGCCATGATGGAATTAACCATTGTTCTCTAACCGTACGTGTGTGGTGTAGGGTTGAAAGATTTATTTAATCTGTTTTTTTTTTTAATATATGCACAATTTTATCAAAACTAAAGTAGACATAAGCGAAACAGTAAAGTAACTAATATAAGTGTATTTGAACTGATTATCGGTGACCTGACGCTAAGTCGTGTTCGAATACAATGCAACTTATAATTATCGATTTTTGTAAGGATTTCTATAATAGGTATAATAATGTCCTCCAGACCGAGTTTCGGTCACAGCGACAATTCTCAACAGAGACTAGCGGCTGTGTGCGCAGACACAAGTGCACTATCATATATACTGTAATACGTATCCTCTCTTTTTTATATAAGAGATGGAAATCGAGCATGCGTCTCACCTGATGGTAAGTGACTACCGCCGCCCATAAGCAACTGCAACACTAGGGGAATTGCAGATGCATTGCCGACCTTTCAAAAAAGAGTAGGTTCTTAAGTCGTATCGGCCTGGAAAAATTGCTGGTGGTAGTCGATTTTACTAGGAATTCGTGTGAAGAAGAAAACTATATATCCCTCACTCTCATAGTCCAATTGCATGGTAATCTGACACGACCGTAGAGAAATCAAGCAAAGGACCCACGGTTTTACGTGTTTTCCGAGGCAGGGGGTGAAACACCGCCAACTTTCTGACTCCGGGCTATTACTGAGAATTTCTTGACATAAAAACCCAATAACCGATTTTGGCACGATCCGGCTGACGACAGCCCGACGACAGTAATGATCAGCAATCTCGTTTATGACCAATAGATCGACGAGGCAATCATACACAGGATATACAACAGCAGTCAGGTGCACAGAGTACTAATCCGTATTTCATTATTATATACATTTTTTATAACTGGCTGTTTTTATAGCCGTAAAGCTTTGGGTTCTGGCCCTTCTGAGCCTGAAGTCACAATATATGTATAATTATCCTTCATAGTACAGTGCTACACAATATGTTGATGCGTCACATTGTGCAGCTCTTGGGAGATTTTGACGGCAACTTGAGCCAGCAGACAGCCTTATCTTGAGAAACACATCACCATCAGAGCACTTGTTTCACCGTTTCCACTAATAGTTCACATGCGGAGACACTTAATATACAAAATCGCACCACTTTTACATGTAGAAATCCACTTCAAACCATTATTAAAACAATAATACAGGAGCAGAAAACCGCCGCCGGTCTAGTTCCCGCCTAAAACCCATAATATATACAACAACAGTCAGGTGCACAGAGTACTAATCCGTATTTCATTATTATATACAACAGCAGTCAGGTGCACAGAGTACTAATCCGTATTTCATTATTTTTCAATAATATTAGTAGTAATAATAATGTCCTGCAGATCGAATTTCGGTCACGGCGGCCAGTCTCAACGTAGACTAGCCATCGGCGCAGGACATGATTATAGTGCCCAAGCGTATGCGCAAGCACAGGTGCACTCTCTATTCCCTCGCTCTCATAGTTGTTCGATGGGACGGTAAACCGACACGACCAGAGAGAGATCAGGCGCAGGACCAACGGCTTAACGTGCTTTCCGAGGCACGGGGGTGAGACACCGCCAACTTCCTGACTCCGGGCAGCTACTGAAAATTTCTTGATGGAAAAACTCAATAACTGATTTTTTTGGCCCGACTCGGGATTCGAACCCGCGACCTCATGATCAGCAGTCGTACTACTACAACCACTAGACCAACGAGGCAGTCAATAATATTACAAAAAAAATAGAAAGTGATAAACGAGTTAAAAGTCGACCTGATGGTAAATGCCTACTGTAACACATGAAAGCCTGCGATCAAAATCAAACAACGGAAACTAGATATGGTGTCATTCATCTCTAAGAACTAAGGCGGGATGTCTCATAACCCGTAATTTTGCAAGCTCTATTTACGTTAAAGTACGGAAAATAGCAGAAAACAAAAAAAAATAGAAAAAAGAAAGAAAATAATTTTATTTGTATAATACATTCTTACTTATTTATACTAAAAAATACTCTTCGCTACAGAATCCTTATTGATAATAACAAAATAATAATAATACCATTTGCGGTTACCAACCTTCATGCCTGTCGTGGGAAATATGAATTACTAATTGAATATTGAATATGCTTCCCTATGAACTGTTCAGTCTTGTCCCGGTCCCTGGGCAATCTATGGAGGACGCCTATATTCAGCAGTGCACTTGATAGCCTTTAATAAATGATGAATGAACATAAAAAATCAAATTGGATACTAAAAAGCTGATGATGTTCTGATGATTGAGTCAGGATAGTCACCTCACAAGAACATATCTTACAGTAAAATAATAGTATCCTTTGAAAATTTGGTATATACAGGTTGAGAGAAGAATGAAGGAAAGAAATACCCGCAAGGTGGGACAAGAACGTGTTGTAACTGATTCGCACTGAATAAAACCATCAGGTGTTTCACCTTCATCGGCAGGCCCACGGGAACGCTTTCGCACACATTCGTTGCTCCACCAGTTTCGGCCACCCTTAGGGCTCGGCTACCCCTATCTTTTCTTAATCGTTAAAACACAAGACGCGCCTTCCTCTACCGCCTCATTTGCTCGATGTTACGCGAAGGTCACGGGGCCTGAAAAAATGAGCAGTTGGAAGTACCAGCCTTACTGACCACAGCGACGAATCAAGTCAATGGCTCCGCTGCTAAACACGGTAAGAGGAGAGGGCACCCCTCTCGCCCCAGTCTGATACACATCGGAATCCGGCTTGCTAAACTCACTCGGAGTGGCGACCTTGGGCCGGCCCCTCACGTCAGACCAGTCATGAGGGTTCCTCATACTTTATCGTGTGTGTGACCAAGCCGCGACTACTAAGGCCCAACATCAAGACAAGGCGAGAACCTGATCGGGGTTGGGGGCGACTAATGGGGTTCATAGGTTTACAGGCGAAAATAAATGTTACATTATTATTATTTATACATATAACGCAGTGTCAGAGACAGGGGGATAACTAGCAATTTGTGCTTATGTTGGAAACAAAAACATAAACTTTTTTATTCAATGTAAATTGTATATAATAATTAATGAAAGTCACTCTTATGTTTAAATTATCACTGGTTCGAAAAAAATAATTTCGACTCCGGCTAGAATACGAACATAGTCTAAAAATGCAGATATAAAAATGACACAAAATTTTTATTATTTTTTTATTTCTTTTTATTATTTTTGAATTATTAAACTACACAGTATAATAAAAATGCAGATAGGTACTCTGACAATTAGGCCTCGCAGTCATTATTATATTTTAAATAAATGATTATTATTATTTTTGTATTGTTATTATCAGCTAAATGCCTGCAACGGATTATACGTATGGTTGAAACCTGTGGAAATCAGTTATCATAGAAAGAGACTAGTTGATTTTTTAATAAAAATGTTTTAATAGAAAATATTATGTAAAATAATTTGCAATGATATTAGGTGTTGTACTTAAACAATAACTTGGGTAACAAAGAGTAACAAGGTGTGTGTAAGGCTGGTGCAAAGGTGTAATTATTTTCTGTACAGAAGTCCATCTAACACCTTTCGCCTATTTTTGCTAAAAAGTAGTGCATCCATTAACCATAACGGCTATGGTATGAGTACCAGTATAATAATAGTGTAGTAATAGTCTATTGCACTTACCTAGTCCACAGGGTGACAACCCTATTGATTTCTTTGTTTTTGTCTTATTTGGTTAAAATTATAACGTATGAAGTATGTAACGTTTTTAATTTATTTTGTATAGTGAAGCCATTTTATATACCTAAATTAATCTTATACGCATACATATCAATTAATCTTAAGCCAAATTCTATCCACTACCCTACCGATGCTTGAAGGTAGGTGCAGTGGGTAATGAACAGCAGTGGCTGCTTAATACCAGGTGGACTGCAAGCTCGTCTCTCACTCTAATGTATACAACTTTGTAGATGTATTGTTAATATATATTTGTAAATAAGTAAACAAATGGAAAAATAAAACAAAGAAGCGACATTTGTATTAAATTAAGTAAAGCCTGCTTCCCAATAATTTAGCAAGTAGAGACGTGCTCCCTTAGTATTGGATGAAATTAATCGAAGTTCGGATTACGACAGCACCGTGGCTTTAATCTTCTCCGACGGTATCAGGGCGCGGACTTGTTATCTGTTTAATGTCTGGTAAACAACGGGATCAAGGGATACAGAGCGTCCTTTCATACGGTACTGGCCCTGTGGCGTTTGGATTAGAAGCGCCTTCCAGCGAGGATGATTGCTGCTTACTATGTGCCTAAAAGTGATATGTTTGTATGTACATAATGTAAATACATACTAATATACTTGTAGAATTGAACAAATTTCAACACTATTTGTATTCGTACTAGATAACATTTAAAAACTGGTGCTAACTGATTAAAAAATTACAATAAAAACAAGTCTTAAAACTTTTATTGATTTGCTTTTATTTAGTTTACTATATTATATACTATGGTGGGACCGCCTTTTTTTGATGGCCTTGAACTTTTCAACCGACTTCAACAAGGAGGAGGTACTCAATTCGACTGTATGTTTTTTATGTGTGTTACCTCATCACTTTTCCTCGGTGAATTGATTTCGATGATTCTTTTTATTTGAAAGCTGGTGCTTCTCAAGTGGTCCCATATAAATTTGCTGAAGATATGATTAGTAGTTTTTGAGTTCATCATCATCATCATCATTACAGCCCTTCACAAGTCCACTGCTGAACATAGGCCTCCCCCAAGGAATGCCACAAAGCACGGTCCTCAGCCATCTGCATCCATCGACTTCCTGCATATCTTACCAGGTCGTCACTCCATCTAATGGGGGGACGCCCTACACTTCGTCCGCTGGTACGAGGCCGCCACTCGAGAACCTTTTTTCACCATCGGTTGTCGGTTCTTCGAGGTATATGGTCGGCCCATTGCCACTTCAGCTTACTAATCCGTTAGGCTATGTCGGTCACTCTGGTTCTACTGCGGATATCCTCATTTCTAAGTTTATCTCGCAGAGAAACTCCGAGCATAGCCCTCTCCATAGCTCGCTGAGCGACCTTGAGCTTCCTCATCCGGCCCGCAGTGAAGGACCATGTTTTTGAGTTATCTTTAATAATTCTTATTGAAGTTGGTTGTACAACAGGTTGTACTTTAAATTTTTACACTTGTCTTGGCTCATTGGCTCTTAATTAATAGATTCATCCATGGGATGAGATAACAGTGGTAGATTTTAATGGTGCTAGTATTTGACGTAAATGTTAGCATCATCATTGTCATTGTCGTCGTCGTCATCATCATCATTCTCATCATTACATTCATTCATAAGTCCACTGCTAACGATATGCCTATCCCATGAAATGTACAAAACACGATCCTGAGCTACCTGTTAGCATAAATAACCCTTACTAATTTATACATTTTTAAGTTTTGCAACTAAAAGGAGGTTTCATAACGCAGGTATGATGCTGGCGGCTACAAATTATAATCTAAACGCCTGTCTCTTCCGGCATCTGGGTTCAACAGGCTAAACCACATAATCGTAGTATAACTGTCGCTAAACTCGTAATTGTCCACAGATTGCGACAGTTCAATGCTCATCGCGTCTCAATGGGTGTCGACTTAAGACTTCATGCAAATTCAATTTCGTGCCCAAGCAATCTTACACGTAAGGCCCAGCCGAACATATTATTGCTGGATTTATCTTTATTGCAGCTGTAGAACACTCGAACTAACTTCGACTGTCGAACTTACGCCATTAGTGAACACACTGAAATACAGGATTGTTTTGGTAGGGGCGGAGTTGTAAGTCTTATTGCTTTTAGTATCGACATAGCGACATATATATATAAATATATATATATATATATATATATATATATATATATATATATATATATATATATATATATATATATATATATATATATATATATATATATAGGCTGTAACTATAGTTTTAGGTTTTAATAATATGCATCGACTATTTGCTGAGCTGGAGCCATCTACTCCGTGACGGACCGCTCCAAGCTCAAATGCAGAAGGCGGTGCTCCTCGATACCGCCCGCATCGTCCGCCGATTTCTTTCCCTTTCTCCCTAACCCTCGGCCGTTTGGTCTCCCCTGCCGAGGGCTTCCATCTGGTTGGGTTTTTATATTTTTATGTATTTTTATGTATTTATTTTATTTTATTGATATTTATGTACGTTTACCATGTTTATTTTCAATTATATATTTGTATTGCCTAACCAGATGAGAAAACTTTATAGATACCCCAAAATAATAATAATAATAATAATGTCCTCCAGACCGATTTTCGGCCACGGCGGCCAGTCTCAACGGAGACTAGCCATCGGCGCAGGATAGGATTATAGTGCCCAAGTGTATGCGCAAGCACAGGTGCACTCTCTATTCCCTCACTCTCATAGCCCGATGGGACGGTAAACCGACACGACCGGAGAGAGATCAGGCACAGGACCAACGGCTTTACGTGCTTTCCGAGGCACGGGGGTGAAACACCGCCAACTTCCTGACTCCGGGCAGCTACTGAGAATTTCTTGATGGAAAAACTCAATAACTGATTTTTTGGCCCGACCCGGGATCCGAACCCGGAACCTCATGATCAGTAGTCGCACTACTACAACCACTAGACCAATGAGGCAGTCAAAGTTTTAGGTTTTACTATGCATTATAAAAAGCATAACCTCATATTGCAACGTGGCCGTAGTAATAGGTGGCAGAGGGTAAAAAACTAGGAGACGGGCAGGTTGCCAACTTGCCTGTCAGACGTGGCAACTATGGCAAATAGCCCCTTTATGCGACATTCTATGGGACATACTTAGCAGTGGACTTTGATAAGCTGTAATGTATGTATACAAGTGTTTTTTTAATTATAGATTCCAAATGAATTTTTTTATAGGATAAGGGTGACAAACGAGCACACAGTCCACCTGATGGTAAGTGGTTGCTGCGGCCCATACACATCTACATCTATCCTCTATTACAAATCAAAATGTAGATGCGTTGTCACCCGTGAGGACTAAGATGGAATGCCTCATTTTCAGTAAAAAGGGCCTCCGGCCACCTACACTCACCAAGCGAAACGCAGAGGTAAACCTCTACTTCACGCTGGTTTTCTGTGAGGTCGTGGTACCACCCCGGTTCGAGCCGGCCCATCCGTGCGATAGCAAAAGCTGCCGCGTGGCTCTACAACTGTTTAATATTTAATAAAATAGAAAGAAATATATTTACTTCTTCGACGTACGAAATGAAAAGTTTATTGATTTAATGTCAATTTTTATTACTGCTAATAGTGTAAATGTTAATAAGTAGTACTTGTGATAAATCTCTCTGTCGGCCCGGTATCGCAGTGATTGAGCCTTTGATGCGATGCGGTCTTGTGGGATGCGTTTAACTCCTGCGTGAAATATTTTTTAAATATGTATTTGTATGGCCCAGTATTAATTGTTCTGTATGCAATTAATCTATGTAAACAGATATTTCAAGTAGCAGCGCTATATCTCTATATATAAAAATCAATTGCTGTCCGTTAGTCTCGATAAAACTCGAAAACGGCTTGACTGATTTTTATGAAACTATTTCTGTGTTTGAATGGGTCTCTGGATGATCTAAACGATTCACAATTAGATCCGGTAGGTGGCGCTGTTGTCGAGATCCAGAATACACACGCGCGAAGCCGGGGCGGAATATAATATAATGTTTACATAATGTTTTAACAAATTAACTAACAGGTTTTATACGTGGTAGAGCCATGCTGCAGCTATTAGTAGTATAGTTGTAGCACGAATGGGTCACCTCGACCGGGGAAGGATCACGCTCTCACAGAATACCAGCGTCATCACGGGTGACAATGCATTTTGATTCGGAATCGAAGATAGATGTAGATGTCTATCGGCCACAGTAACCACTTACCATCAGTTGGACTGTGTGTTCGTTTGTCATCCTTATCCTATAAAAAAAAGGAAGGTCACCTGATGGTAAGTAGTTACTGCAGTCCATTGACACCTGTAGCCTACTTCAAACAGAGAAGGCTTCAGCGTTGTCACACCTTAAGGTCTGTACTGGTTTTAGATATAGTCTTTATACCATTTAAACCGGAACACAGCCGTGCAGGCTCTACTAATGTTTGGCGGCAGAAATAGGTTAGACGGTGGTACCCAGACGGACTTCATTATCTGTGATGCTAGTGTCGTTAGCTTTTTGGCTTTTACAGCTTCATCTGACTCAGGGATGTATACAGAGAGAATGGTGATGTTGATGATGATGCTAGTTATCTAACCATCGTCCGAATGTCCGAGATATGCGAATACCATCTCTGACTGCTTAATTCGTATAGGTTATTATATTTATAATATATGTTAAATGTATTATCGATGTTATCACTAATTAATTTCAACATACTATTATCAGAAATATAATGAGTTTCTTAAGTAATTAATACTTACGAAGTGATTTACATGAAAATTACACCTTTAAGTTGTGAATTACTTATATATTTACATTATCAGAATTGGCTGCGATGACATAATTATTGCATATAGGTATTCTTATACATAAACAAATATAGAATTAAAAAACATGCGTGAGTGTCGTGGACCACTTGGTTGGAACGAAGTTCCTTTCGTAGTATATTCTTATTGATAAACGTATTATATTATTGATTAACAAATACAAATAAATGAATTACTAGCGTCTATTAAAATGATGCGTAATTTAAAATAAAATAATACTCGTATTTATTTCATGGCACGATAAGAAAAAGTGCGAGGCAGATCGATATTATTCCATCTCGCTTCCTTATAGCCGCCAAATCCGTCTGTCTACACTACGTCAGAAGGGGTCGTGACGGAAAAATATTACATTTTTTCTCGCCTAGACCCCATCCGCCAAATTCTTACCGTCCGTTAAGAAACATCGTTCCAAAAAAATCATAAATAAAGTACTCACATACCTAATGTTAGTAGATACTTGTGCATCACGCAAATGTTTTGCCCTAGCAGGATTGAACCCGCAACTGTCATCCCGGCTAATCGAAAGAATTATTATAGTGGTAAGCAAATAATAATAGCCAAATATTTGTAGAAAATTGACCTCCATAGTTATTTGAGTAACAATATCTTGACGACATCAATTACCGTCTTATTACGTAATGTAGTTTATGGTTAGTCTTAGAAATATAGGCATCAAAATAGAAATTCTGTAGAAAATATGTAAACTGAACGCAAAGTATGGAATTTGCCAGCAAATGTCAAATGATGCAAAGGCTGCAGCTAAGGGATTTGTTTATTGACAACACTCTTCTTTAAATCGAAGACTTAGAAGGTCAAGGAAGGAAACAAAGATCTTATCACAAAATGTGGTTTATTCTGTCAAGTTGGCGTGATTAGATAATATTGATATTTACAAAATAATACAACCTAACGATTATTAATACGTTAAATTTGTATCTGATTTTTATGTATACTTTTTAGCTATCCCCGTGAAAAACTTAAACAATGCGTTTATAAAATGCTTATAAAACGAAGTCAGGATTTATTGAAAGTTTGGACTCTACAAGTTTTAATTAAATTTTTTGTTTAGTCTTTAAAGCGCTTTTTATGAAATAAAATGGTGTTTAAGAAGAAAATAATGAAACCTACCTGCAATTCTTTTATCGTCCAAGTGCCACTTACCTTTTAATACTTGCTTTAAATCTGGCTATCTATTAAATAAAGTATGAACAAAAAGGCAGGATGTTGCGCGATGACATTGTCAACACAGAATTCAATTTAGAATAAAATGACATGCTCAAAAAAATCTAGAGACAGCGTTCGGAGCACTTGTGTTATGACATAATACGCGCAATAGCAAACCATAAAATACCGTACCGACACAAAAAGACATCGTTGCCGGCCCTGTATAAAAGTAGACGTCTCAAGCTAATCCACCCGTAAAATGTCCCAAATCACTACAAAAAGTAGCCGACAATAGTGTTGTTGGATAAACGTAAAATGAAATTTAATAAACATCGCACAATGGGGTACGTTGTAGATAGTTTTCGGAAGATTCTGATAGTGAATGAGAGATAAGCTGGCAAAAGGTTTGCAGGCAATGCGTATGTTTGATGTCGCCTCTCATCGACGAAGCGTGAACGGTTTAAGAGCAAAATTGCACGAACGTTAGTGGCATCTGTTAACTGCGCACTCCATACAAACAGATAGTTTTAATTTTGTAGATGGAATGTCACCGAGTCTCTTTACTAAAGAACTTGTGTTAAATAACGGATACTATCTGATTTTGAAAGGCACCGATGAATGTTTGCGAAAATGTCTGCTTTAAGCTTTTATTTATTGTATGTATTTTGTGACGGAATTTAAATACTATAGGTATGATATTTTTATTTAATTAAACACGATAAATTACCAAGCAGTGTTTCTGTTTACTTGATGATAAATGGATGATATGGCTACATAGACACTTTTTTTACTATCTAACTACGGTTAAAAATAAAAAGGAGATTCGTTGTCACCTTAGAACTAGGGTCAAATGCCTTGCTACAAGTAAAAAAAGGCTCCGGTTTTAGCTATTCGCTTTCAAAACACAGTCTTAGATATTTATTTTACTATGCAGCCATAATTTTGTTGATGTGTGACTCTACTACGATAAATGTGTGTATGCATGTAGTGGTAAAAAAAGAGAAGTAAAAACATCACATGAGTATAGTAATAGTTTTTGGATCTTATAAATAATATATCTTCATCATCATTACAGCCTTTCACAAGTCCACTGCTGAACATAGGCCTCCCCCAAGGAATGCCACAAAGCACGGTCCTAAGCCACCTGCATCCGTCGACTTCCTGCATGTCTTACCAGGTCGTCACTCCATCTCGTGGGGGGTCGCCCTACACTTCGCCTACCGGTACGAGGCTGCCACTCAAGAACCTTTCTTACCCATCGGTTGTCGGTTCCTCGAGCTATATGGCCGGCCCACTGCCACTTCAGCTTTCTAATTAAATATATCTATATTATAAATTTCTAAGTTTATCACGCAGAGAAACCCCGAGCATAGCCCTCTCCATAGCTCGCTGAGCGACCTTGAGCTTCCTCATACGGCCAGCAGTGTAAATAATATATATATATATATATATATATATATATATATATATATATATATATATATATATGTGTGTACATATATAATAAAGCTAAGTATAATTTTTAGACCTTGCCAAAAGAAACGGCAAGATAACATAATATGTAGACTTTTTTTCTCACAATAGTTACAATTTTATTTCTAAAATATTTACTTAACTAAAAAAGGTCTAAATAAGCTCACTATGTCCATCCATGCTTATCTTTTAAATAATCATCTTACTTAATAAATCTTTTCTTCACAAGAATGCTTTTAATATGTGTTTTGAATTTATGCAAATAGCAAAGGTGAATCAGTCATATTACAAGGAATCTTGTTTTAAAGAATTATAAAAGTACCCAAATATGAGTCGCCAGTTTAACGAAGCCTGTACTTTGGTTTAGCTATTCTCCAAAACTATCAAAAATATATCATTATGCGAAGTTGCTTCCATTAAAGGATCAACACTGCAAGGGCTATAAGCAGATGAAGTTAAAAAAGTAGTCGGCAGCATTTAGCTTATCCCTAAACAATATGTTTTTTATGAATAATCTATTAAATTCAACATTTAATTTAGATTAAATCTTACAATCATCTCAGAAGTGTATTAGGAGATAAGTATCAAACGTTTCTATTTAACTTCTCTCCCAAACAGAAATTCCCCAAACGCCATATTGAAATGTTTATAATTAAATTACATAAAGACGAAGAAAATTAATTTCACAGTGCGAAGTGGCGAGCGCCTCGTGCCGGAGGAGTACAAAAGCGGAAGCTCCGTTCAAAGGAGGCGCTGCCGTCGCCCCGCTCAGCGAATTAATTTTCCAGATGTTTTTGGAAATTGCCGGGGAGTTGAATAATCACGTTATAACTTAGCGGTATTAAATTTTATACGTTAAAGTGTTAATATTTCATTTTCAAGTTTAATTTAATTAATTCTAAAGTTAGGAATCTCTGGCGTTTGAGATACTACTATTGCGGGATAAGACTTACGATTGGGTTGTGGATATTTCCAAATTAAAATAAACACTCTATCATATCATTTTTTAACTCTTTACTCTTTTTTAACCCCACTCTAGGATTTCCTCCTGTATCGTGGAGGCAGTTTACAAACACAAATTACACAAGGATAAACATCCAGACCCGGAACAAGTATTTTTAGGTCATACAAATACTTGTTCCGTGCGGGATTCGAACCCGCGGCCCCCAGCGCAGCAACTCATTGCTACGCCACTGCGCCACGGAGCCGTCGATTTTTTAACTGTTGTTTGACTGACACCTATCTAAATAAAAAAAAATATTTTTGTTAAATAACGATATGCTAACTCGGAAAAAAACTATAGCTATCATTTTTACTATCACCCGTACATATTCCATCGTATTTAACTACTTCCTTTTTTGACAGATTCACTAATGCTAGGCAGGTGAATTGGCTGTCTTAGTAAAAGACGTGTTATAATTTTGTCACTGCTTACCATTGCATTCATCTGTGAATTTTAGATTTGCCCAGAAAAATCTTTGTAGTATTATGAAATCAATAACATAACTTACGCAACAACTAGATCCGTGAAGTCAAAGATCAGATTAAGAGAAGATCACTTGGCGAGAGCCTAAAAATGCCTTTCCTCAGCAGTAAATAATACCTTTATGAATGCTAATGATTATTTAAAACAATAACTGTACAAGTTCTAACTTCTAAAGTGTGTAAATTAAAAATTAATTCATATTATATATCTTTAGACATATCACGTCTATTCTCACGGTGTATTTTCATCGAATCTTCAGCAGGCGGTAGCTCGGCGTTTCGCGCGACGAAACAAATTGATGTACCCAAATAATTATTAATGCCTCACGAAATTTAATTGGAAAAGTTGAATTTGTATCGCGCTCACGGCGTAGGTGAGCGATCTGAGTCGTCGCGGAGCGGGTGCCGCTGCGACTGTTTACGATATAATTAATCTCAAAGTATTTACGGCTTTAATCGAGGTACTCTCGCCTGATGGGAAGCAAATAACTCTCGTATGTAATAACATTGCTGACTCAGTCGATACACCTATGTAGATATATATAAAAGTATTTAGTTTTTGTGGATTAGTCCTTATTAACTTTCTATTCTTAACCTTCTCAGTCATGTGAGAATAATTTGGCGACATGTAAAGTTCACAAACACGCACATAAATTTTATATGATACTATGTTGTTGTAACAGTAATGTAAATGTTAAAATAATAAATTATACAAATTAAAAAATGTGACTTATAGTTTGCATACTGTTTTGCTATATAACTATTATTTTACAATTCCGTTGAAACTGTTCACAATTTTTGTAATTTGTCTATTCGGCGCTAGATGGCAGCACGTGATTGATTTTAAGTATGAAATGTTTGTAGTTCTTACGTTTGCCGCAGTGATTTAGCGCCACAATATTTTTTAATTCATTGAGTATACACATATTATTGAAATGACAATGAAACATACAAAGGCATAATAATTAAGGAAGTGTTTTCTAGCGTGCTATGTCAAAAAGTAGCTAACAAGAGCTGTGAGGAGCAGTTCTTGTTTGACCACAGCGTAGCATATTGCCCGTTTAAGCTAATTAACAATAGATCGAACCCGACTGCTGCAACAATGAAAAACGAAGAATAAATGTCAATTTCACAAACGACGAGGAGGGTTCGGTTTTAAATCGAATTCCGTTTAATAATAGTAGCGCGTTAGAGTTGAATGCACTCTTGATAGTGCGATAGTTTATTGTATTGTAGACATTGTTGCATTCTCATATTGGAGTACCTACTGTCTTCTTAAACTATCGACATCTTAAATGAAAATTGTAACACTTATGCATGAAATAAACTAAAGTATATAGTGAAAACATGCGCGTTTACGCTAGACTTCTTTGGTAAAAATATTATATTTATATAACAAACGATAACGTATATTTAAGAAACGAAACGAACGAATATAATATAAATTTATATTTGTTTATATAATTCTCAAAAAAGGGAATAGAAAGACATCAGCCACATAAAAATATGAGTACATGATATAAAATATTTAAATACCATTAGTACTTCTCTTCTTATAACTCCTTAGCTAAAGTGCGACAATTTTATACAAATGCCAATACATTTGTATACAAAATAAATATTGAATGTGTTCAAAAGCAATAATGCAATGCTTAAATTACTACTTCATTATAGGCAATCCTATTGTAATCCATATCTAATTTATGTTTGTAACTCGACCCACAAGTACGCTAACCATAATACGTTAACTAATTTGTTGGTGGCGCAAATTTACATTATAACCTAAATATTATTGTCAGCCAAATGTTTTTATAGAAGTGAAGCTGAAAAACGAGCACACAATCCATCTGAGTTGATGTACAATACAGACATACAGGTGACACAGCATATATCTCTATACAGATGACATAGCATAGGTACATCTCTACTTGGTTAAGAATCAAGATGAATTGTCACCCCTGAAGATTGAGATAGAATGCCGCGTTACCAGTAATAGGTTCTCGTCTCTTAAACTATTTTGAAATATACCAGCATTGTGCTGCTATTTTACGTTGGTGTTCTGTGCGAGCGTGGTTATTACTAATATTTTTTATAGCATAAGGATGACAAACGAGCATACAGTCCACCTGATGGTAAGTGGATGCTGTGATCCATAGACATCTACATCTATCCTCGATTACGAATCAAAATGCAGATGCGTCGTCACCCGTGAGGACTAAGATGGAATGCCTCGGTTCCAGTAAAAAGGGTCTCCAATTCTCTACACTCACCATACGAAACACAGCAGCATTAAGCTGCTATTTCAAGCTGGTATTCTGTGAGAGCGTGGTCCTTCCCCGGTCGAGCCGACCCATTCATGCTACAACTATATATCTGTGACTTTGTTGTGCTTACTTCAACAACAAAGTCACAAATGCGTTGTCACCCCTAAGGACTCAGATAGAATGGCTCGTTTCCAGTTTCCAGTAAAAAAGATCACCGGTTCTCGTCGCGTACCGTACGTACGAAACACAGTAGAATTACGTTTCTATTTAGTGGTCTTTTCTTGATCCTGCCAGCCCTATCGGGCTGCAACCATAACGCACTCAGCGTAGTAATACTACGTAAAAATATATGATGAAATATATTTGATTGAACAAATGGAATCATGTATGTACATATAACCAATGAGTCAGTATTTAAGTGCTTACCCGCAATGCTTAAACTACAGTCAGCATTTAGAAGCAACGAAAACAAATAAAGTACGACATCTTGCATCGCCGGCGTGGATTGCCTCCCATTTTTCAAAAGCTTCTAGCCAAAAAGTAAATCTATGCTATTTAAAGTGTGAACAGAATCGGGTGAGGCCCCTTGATCATGGCGTTCGATTAAGATCTGTGCAATGAATTCGTTAATTAACAGCAAAAAATGAGTAACATATATTGAAGATTCAATTCGTTCGGATGTAGTGACGTAAACGTTTACTCCACTTTGATTTTTTTGATTTTGTTTTTGATGCGTTATTATTTAATGTAATATCAACGTTTGGCAAAATCCTACTTGATGAGGAAATACATGATTAGCAAATCTAGTGTATTATATCTATCATCGATGATGATACTTTTATAAATATAAAACCCTTTTTTTTAAACTTTAGAAGTTACAATTCATTAGGATTGATGAACGTACCAAAATTATACAATTATATTCCGCCATCATCATATGAAGAGAACTAATCATGTCTTGACGCGTAAACCTAAATACTATATTAATATATCACTGTAAACTGTAGGTACATCGAATCTGGACTATCTAGGCGGAAAGAATAACTATATAGGCGGGTGTAGCCAAAGTTTGAACAAATGTCTCATACTCTCTCATACGAGTACTCAAGTATGAGGAACGGACGACCCCGACCCGCCGCGGCCGCCACCGTGTCGCTGACCACTGCCCCCCGTTGCCTAGCGACCGCTCGCCACCTAATCATCATAAACAGATAACCCGCCATCTTTTAATTTAACTGCCAAGGAATGCCATTTTAATAGACAAAGAAGTCATACATTTATTAATAAAAAAGGTGTTCAAAGTTATTATTTGATTTGTTTTTTTTTATAAAACTAATGTAACAAACAAACTAACAGTCCACATGGGTCAGTGGCTACTGTAGCCCATGGACATCCGCAACTAACTTCAAACAAAGAGACTATAGAGCATTGTCACCTCTGTGCACTAAGATGCCTTACAGTCTGGCTAAGGCTGGAGCACAGCAGTATGGGCACTGCTATTTGACGAGAGCAATAGGTACCACCATCAACTCATATAGGTAGATAAGGGTCCAACCACCTAAATGATGTGTAATAAATGCTATTTATGTTCAAGAAAGTAGAAAGAATTTTATGTAAACCGAAAATACAATTTAATTTTTTTATTGTAGAAACTGAACAATAAAGAAATATCTTTAGCTTGTTCTATATTCCCGACGTTACAGCACTTTACAGCACCCATGATCATGGGAGGAGTGAGGTGTTCGACGTTCCAATATCATAGTTAACCACGGCTACCTCCAGATTAAAAATTATTAATTTTTGTTCCGATCTACGCAGTATGAACTTATAGTATCTTGAAGTCTTGCAGTTGTATATTTGGGTGAAATTTTATTTTATTAAGTATAGGATCCCAAGCATATGGCCATCATCACTATTGAAATTAGCATTAGCATATATCACCCAGCCATCTTCACTATTGAAATTAAGACGATTTTTGATTTCAATAGTCTTGCGAATCATCCTCGGAAGGAATCTGTGTTCTTTAGCGAGGATTTGTGGTCTATGAAATGTGATGTAGTGACAGTGGCGATCCTGTACGTATTCACAGAATACATATACTTTCTTCACATCAGATATTATGTCTTCTTGAACGCGGGTTTTTATTGATCAATTAGTTTGTCCGATATAAGAGTGTGGTCTCTTTACAATCAAGCTTTTCTGTCTCTATACTATACTACTACTATACTCCTGTATATTGGAGGGACATTACACTTAACTGATGGTAAAGACTGACTGAAGCACGCTCCAAGATGTAGCCAATCTTGTCAGTAACACCTCTGACATATGGCAGTACAGCAGGTACATACTCGACTGTGGCCGGTTTCACTCGTTCACTGTGACGTACCCGAAGCTTGTTGTCGTGCAAAACTTGCTTGACGTGTTGGAGCTCGGCGGCCAGGTGTTTACTGTCACAGATCCCTCGTGTTCTCTGAAACAAAGATTTGCCCACGGTAGCTAACTGTGAAGAGTGGTGGTGAGGATCATCGTTTAAATATCTAACTTTATGGGTCTTTTTTCTATACACAGTTTGGTTCAAGACGTTATCAGGATTCCGAATTACTAACACATCTAGAAAAGCTGAAGAATGGTTTGCCTCTAAGTCTATTGTGAACTAAATTTTAGAATTATAGAGTTAAGATGGTGATGCAGTTACTTTATCTAAAGGTAGAATTGTCAAAGCGTCGTCTGCGTACCGCTTGTAGATCCTTGAATTAACGGAAGAAGTAAGCAGGGCTTTCTCCTCAAAATCTTCCATGAATATATCGGTGACCATGGAAGATACAGGTGAGCCCATCGCCACACCATCTACTTGCTTGTAGAACTCTTTTTTCCACAATAGGTGGACGCCACTGTTCACATGCTTACCTGTTGAAGACTGTATCTCAATTGTGACTGGTCAGTCCCCCCCCCCCCCCCCGTAACCATGGGTGCTGTAAAGTGCTCAAAACTTCAGGAATATAAAATAAGTTAATATACGCGATAAAATCCGTAAAAGTAGTTTTGTTTACATGTGTAGGTATGTAGTGTTCACGTAAATATAAGAAATCATAATATCTTTAGTTTTTTTATCATAGTCACTATACAGTTCTATTTGCTCTGTATGCCGGCCAATACGTAGTATTAATTTATTAATCTATCTATGTAATAAACTTGTCTTTCAGTATTATCTTGTTACGGTCGTGTTCTTGCAATAAAGTAAATTAGATGAATACACATTTGGACTGGTTACATTTAGGATTATTCGCCACTTTCTCTGTATTTTTATCCATTGACGAAAAAAATAATATTACATTGATTAGTATACATATTTGTTATACGTATATATATACGTGTGATGGCCTATGATCTATACATGTCTTTATTCTCGAATAAGAATCAAGAGTAGGTACGTCTTTTCAGCTCTGAATACTTTAATGAAATATCTCATTGTCAGTTTCTAGGCTTACAGTTTTAGTTACTGAGCATACAAATCCCCATAGCTTTAAGCTATTTTAAGCAGGTCTTCTGTTATAACGTGGTTTATCCAAAGATTTATCCGGTTAAGTCAAAATATTTATGCACAACAGTATTCTGGACGTTATGAATATATGCTGCTGTAAATTAATTGTGTAGAAGAAGTGTACAGAATTTTTAAAGATAGAGCAGTGACTAAGCAAAGACAGAAGTCACACGTAAATAAATTACTAAAGTTCGATGATCTAATTGTATGCTGTTACACGTCAGCATCTGTAATAAGTCCGCCACGTACTTTTACTTTAATTATCCGTTGATGGAATAAAACAGGATTTTTGTCCATTGCTTGCGCCCTGTCTATTACTTTGACAGTATATTATGAACTATATAACTATAATATATATATATATATATATATATATATATATATATATATATATATATAACTATATACTTGACTACATATATCGTCGAAGGTCTACTTAAATAGTTTTCCCAGAAGATTACTTCATGCTCCCGGATATATCTATGATTTTCATAAAAAACGATAACCCACACTTACTGTACCGTGAAGCGTGGCAACTTTTCCATTTTTGAAAGGACTTAAAAATCTAGGACCAAATTTCCAAGAAAAAATGTATTTTCAGACTGGGCGTCAATGTTAAATGTGACATTATATTTCATAGATTTAGTATTTATTAGTGATTTAAAAAAATACTAACACTGAATTTCGAAAATACTCAAAAAAAAGGAAATGGCAAAGTTAACCTCACTTTGTGGCAACTTTGCCATCAGGGTTCTAATGAAAATAATAGGATTTGACTTCAAGAATGAAGTTAAGATTACTGCATAATATAATACACAACACTCAGTTATGATTTGCTCTTTTGCCTTCGCCAGTGGCAATGTTGCCCCCTAATTTTTCAATTTTTCATACAAACATGAAAATATGTGTCAGCATTGTCAAAAACCCTTGATCACGTATTTAACTTATTTTTTTTTATAAAAATGAATATCGAACCAAAATACTTTCTTCTTGAATTAAAAATCATTTTTTTTATTCATATCATAATTGACTTTCACAATGATTTATAACAAGTGCTAGTTTTTTATTCGTCATTACTTTATTACGATTAGGTAAAAAAATAATTGTAATCAATCTATTTTTTCCCACAATAGCAAAACATTCATATTCTTTAAAAATAACACTGTTTATTGGTTGCATATTAATATCAACACATTAAGTTGAAAATATGATAAATACTGAGTAGTAATAATATTATTAATGGACAACGCAGTAAAAACAATGTAGATTTCTCTTTTCTTTTCTTTAACTTTTGATAAAATAAATCGATTGACAACTCATTTGGTAAATTCGAACTAATAGACTGCTACATCGCTGCTACAACTGCTGTGAATGTTAAACACAGAACCCTTTCTTTAAATCTTTTTTTTATGATAGGGTGACAAACGAGCACACAGTCTACCTGATAGTAAATGGTTGCAGTGACCCATAGACATCTACATCGATCCTCAATAAAGAATCAAAATGCAGATGCGTTGTCACCCATGAGGACTAAGATGGAATGTCTCTTTTCCAGTAAAAAGGGTCTCCGGTTATTTTACGCTGGTATTCTGTGAGAGCGTGGTCCTTCCCCGGCCGAGCCGACCCATTCGTGCTACAACTATACTACTAATGTAGCTGCAGCATGGTTCTACCACGTATAAAATCATCGTAATAGGTTAAAATTTAGGCTAAAAGTGACAACCCTTTGGTGTAGCAATACTTAGCTAAGTAACCGTCACATTGTGGCATCACTAGTATTGTAACTTTGCCAAGTCTGTGTTATAAATCAAATATTACATTTCCTAACCATTAATAGTATGTTAGTGCAAAGATATCGATACATATATTAAGTGTTTCAAACAAAATCCTCAAAAGTTCTGGAGCTTTGAACACTGAAAAGATGTTACGTTGCCGCCATAATTCCACGTTGAAATAATATGTCAAAATTAAATATCAAATTATTTACTAATATATAATCAAAATTGAAGACTTATTAATACTACTTAACTGATTTTAAGGATCTTAACACTTAAAAAATTATGAGTAACACACAGTAAAATTGTGAGGAAGCAGTACAAAATGTTAAAAATCAATTCTGCATAAAATTTTAAGAAATAGATGAAGTTTGTGTAAAATTGTAAACCAAAAAAGTTTTCTACCATCTTCAAAAAGAAGACTGTACTCAATTCGATTTTATGTTTTTTTATGTGTAATACTTCATAACTATTTACTGGGTGAACCGATTTCGATGATTCTTTTTTTATTTGAAAGCTGGTACTTCACATGTGGTTCGATATGAATTTGATCAAGGTCTGACCAATAGTTTTTGAGTTATTCTTAATAATTCATATTGAAGTCAGTTGTACAAAATTTTTAATTTTTAATTATGTTTGACACTTTTTTATATTCAGCCATTGCGAAGATTGCGAAGATTGCGGAGATTGTAGACAGACAGGCTTGCTGCCAAAAAACCATGCAAATAACCCTCTGATCTAAATGGAAGGCAGTTATTTCGGCATTACAGACAGACATAGACATCTCATTTTCATTGTATGTATGCAGAAACAGTCAAAATGTATATTTAATTAATTAAGGTAGGTAATTTGGACAAATTTTATTTTTGTCGATGCATTATTATAATTTTAACGACTACTTGAATGTTGATGTATGCGTTCTCGTTGTTTTTTTTTTAGTAAAATTATTGTAAACATTTTAATTAAATGAAATGATTTGTAAAGTCAATTAAAATACTATTTACAACCTTAATAACACTATAAAAACTGCTAAGACTGCAATAGGTTTGTTGCAATTTTGCAATTTAATTTAAGAGCATACATATTATATACATAAATCACTTTCATTATTTACGATAATAATGACGACTTCGTGGCGCAGTGGCTTAGCAATAAGTGCCAGCGCAGTGCGTCGCGGGTACGAATACCGCACGGAATAAGTAAATTAAATGTTTGTATTTGTGCAATTTATATATGTAAATTGCCCCCACTATACATGAGAAACTCCTAGGGGAGAGAAAACGTTATAAAAAATTATTGGCTACCTTTTAATTTTTAAAGGAACATTTCTAGTCTTATAATATAGAGTACGTGAGGGTAATATGGTCATCCGGTTAATATTGTCACTTTCTTATAACTCAAAAACTACAGCCTAATTTACATAGATGGCTTTGTGATACGATAGCTCTTCATCAGTCATTCAAATAATAAAGGGTCAAAAGGCCGCCGCTTTCTCGATGCCATTTTGACGGTTCGTATTATAGTAAGTACGTGAGGGTAATATGCTCACCTTAAGCTTTATCGTCCTATAAAACCAAAATTAGGAGGAGAACAGAGACAAAAACACAAAGTCGTATACTATAACTAATATATTAAGAAACAAATAGCAAACAAGCTTTGGAAATAATTAGGAACACTTCGTAAAATCTACTTAAAAAAACTAACTACACTACACAATACAAAAATCGACTAAATTATTTACAATAATATCAACTGTCAAAATGGCGTCGACAAAGGAGCGCCTTTTTGACCCTTTATTATTTGATAGACTGATCAAGAGCTATCGTATCACAGAGCGCTCTATGCTAACGACGCTGTAGTTTTTGAGTTATAAGAAAGTGACTATATTAACCGGATGCCCATATTACCCTCACGTACTGTAGTTAGTTTCTTTTTAAGTTGATTTTTCGAAGTGTTGCTAATTATTGCCAAGGCTTGTTTGTTTTTTTTTTCTATATTAGTTATAGTATACGACATTGTGTATTTGTCTCTGTCCTCCTCCTAGTTTTGGTTTTATAAGATGGCAAAGCTTAAGGTGACCATATTACCCTCACGTACCTTATTAATAAAATGTGTTTGGTACTCGTATGTGTTTTAAATTGGCTTCGTATCTGCATAAACTTGCACGATGCTGACATGCTGATACGAGTATAATAGCATATCCTCCCTGCAATGGGAGAGGCTTATGTCAAGAAGAAGATGTAGTACTGAAAAAAGGCCAATCGAACTAACGGCGATCGTTAAACTCTCACGCCTATCACCTAGAGGGGTAGGCAGAGACTACGGACTTTTATAAGACACGATCCTGATACACCTCTTTCGCTTCTTTCGTATTCGTATACTAATTGTTTTATAAATCAATTAAATGAGATATATCGATTTTATTATAATGTAGTAAAGTCAATTCTTTCTGATTTTTCTATTACATTTTAACATTAATTTAGCTTTTTTTAGAGATATTAATATTTATCGTAATATTATAATGCATTGTATACATTAAAATATATCCTTAACGATTGTGATCTATTAAGCAATGATAGTGTACGAAGGTTTTAGTGTGATTATGGAACATGCATTCAATTATTTCTACCACCAAGCCGCTATCGTGTTCCACTTTAAAGATTACAGAGAGCTGTGAGGGATTCCATCTCAGTCCTCAGTGGTGACAATGCATCTGTAGCCCTGTTTGTTAGAAGTTGGTTGCAGATGTCCACGTGCTGCAGTAACCACTTGTTATCGGGTTTATTTTTAGTTCATTTGTCATTTAAATTTTATAAAAATAATTAACTTGCATTTTAAAATAACCCAAATATGAAACATATAAAATTAAGCCTTTAAATACGCATAAATTCTCAATGCATCTTATTTCGTTAAACACTTAAAAGTATTTCGTAAGGTAATCCTTTCGCTTGGGCGTTTAACCCTCTGTTTGTAGTCTAAGCTGTCTGAATTTTTAATAAATTTCAAAGAGATGTCAATCGGGTGTTTTATTTTGCATAGAGCTTAAGCTAGGCGTAAGGGGGCGCGAGTACATTTCGGTGTTCGTCATTTGTTTGTCTCGGGCGCCCTCGCCGCGCCCGGGCGCGTCGCGGGCCGCTACTCTGCACCGTCGCTGCACTTATTGTTGGCAGAATATCAAATGATATTTTAATTGTGTACATATTGTTTCGCAGTCAGTTTGCTGATATCCGAAGGGGTTAAGGTTTCATTGATACGAGGGCGATATTTGTCGCACTTGAGTAAATATTTTACAACCATTATTGGAGGTTCACTTATCGACATTTTTGATTGTTCGTTAGTTAGTAGTATAGCGAGTAATACTGTCTAGAGTTGTGTGTACTAACGACTTGGTGGTCCTGCGTTTGGCTCTATACTCAAACAAATAATAACGAATAAGTATTTTTTCAAGATAGCTAGATTATAAATATTTTTTTGAAAATCATTTTATACTACTGGTTCGAAAAAAAACTTTCTCTTTATGTGACTGCTTTGACTCCTTACTCAATGAACCGCCCAAAATTGAGGTTCGGAGAACTCTCAATCTTAAACAACTGAAGGTGGTAGTATACTCTTAAAATTCATCTACATTAAACCATTTAAAAACCATTTTGTTAACATTAAAATTGTTTAGGTGCGTTAACACGTAACGTTTTTGATATTATGTACGTATTAAGTTTTAAAATGCATGAAATGCATGAAAGTTCTATTAATGGAAACAATTTTCGGTACAGTTTATATAATTTATATCGTTGTTATCAAACACGTAAAAAATATATTGGTCTTTGGTTTAAATAAAATGAAGTAAAACGTTTTTAGACTCAAACATGTCTTTATCTACAGATGTATTACTTTAACCATTGTTAGACGAACAGTCATGAGTTCTAGCTACAATTTTACTGCTACTATGTTTAATTTCCTGTCACGAGCTAGAAAATAACGCGTCATGATAACGTAATTGAACCCACTAATGCTTGTTATTCATAAATTATGTTATGTTTTAATTAACTTGATATTGTCCTAATGTTCTAATGACTGTAATTAATTTTTGTTCCCTTGATATCATTGATTTCCTCAACTATTTAATGATTAAGAGTAATTAATGACTGGCACTGTAAAGTTGGTTATACATATATTTCCATTTAAACAGAATTATTTTAGTACTATTAGGCTATCCCTATTGTGCGACACTCCAATTATATATTACGATAATGCTTCTGCAGTATTACATAAATATAAGTTTTAATGGTATGTAATGTCCTCTAGACCAAATTTCATTTCAGTCACGGCGGCCAGCCTCAACGGAGACTAGGTCTTTGCAAGCACAGGTGCACTCTCTATTCCCTCACTCTCATAGTCCGATGGGGCGGTAAACTGACACGACCGGAGAGAGATCAGGCGCAGGACCAACGGCTTTACGTGCTTTCCGAGGCACGGGGTTGTAACACCACCAACTGACTGACTGACTGCAGGCAGCTACTGAGAATTTCTCGACGGAAAAACTCAATAACAGATTTTTTGACCCGATCCGAGATTCGAACCCGGGATCTCACGATCAACAGTCGCGTTTACAACCACTAGACTAACGAGGCAGCCAATACACCCCTTTTTTCAACATATCATCTTTTTTATACATATTTTGTTATTAGCTATATTTAGCTAACATATTTTTATTATATATTTATAGTTATTATTACTGGAGTAACAAAAATCTTCCATTACAATTAATCAAACGATAAAACATTAACGACAAAAATATAATAATATTCCTGCTTTCGGCGATATCTGAATAAGATCGTGTATGATCGATCGTGAAATTGGAATTAGAATTTTGCTTTTCTCATAAGGAAACCATTAAATGTCCACAGCACATTCAATAAAATGATGATGCGTCAAAGTTTTCTTTTAAATATTAGAGTAACAACATGCCTCGCATTCCACCTGATGGTTCGAGACTACTACTTGTAGGTGCTCATAAGTACTAATTAACTTCAAGCAAAGAAAGCCAAAGGTGTAAGTGGTAATGTCTCATGCTTACAGTTATAATGGTTTTCTTGCTATTTAAACTGGCAATTGGCAATGGATGTACTGCTCCTTGGTGGCTGAAATAAGTGAGAGCGTGGTACAAAATAAATCAAGCCATGCTTCTAGACAGACACGGTGGTCCTTTTACGTAGTAAAGTCACTTCGAACTTAAACGGCTATGTGTGATTAAAACTAATGTTATATATAGTATTGCTCTTGCAATATACATATTTAAAATCTATTTTAAATCCTTACCTAATTTATTATCTACAAATAGGTACATATATCGATAATTCATTAATTTAATATTCAACAAGCGTTCACTGCATCCATTGAATTTATAAATCAGTACGTAATTGGGAATTGGATTAAAAATAATTTAAATTCTGTTTCGCTTTTACAAAACAACGTTCTACAACTATTATCATTTACTATTGAACGCTATTCAAAGGGCAGCACTTAGTTATAACCTTAAAAAGGGTAATAGATGCACGTCTTGTCGACCATTGTCTTAGTCAGGGTAATCGCTTCCGTGAGAGTATCGTTCGGCCAGCCGGCATCGCCCGATCTGACAGTTTCAATTTGTATGCCAACCACCACCGCGACGGCCACCCCATACGTTCTCACGACACTTTTGACTTTTACTTAATTATTATTTCTTAATTTAACACATAACACATGTTCGGCATGCTTTTGGTTGAGAATAATTTTATTGTTGATCGTGACCGTGTTGTGAGGTTTATTGGTTTATTTCTGTATTATTTTATACAACAATAGAGGGATTGCTTGAGATTGAAGGTGGTCTTTAATATTCCTTAATAATAGAGTATAAATTCGTATCTATATAAACAGCGAACCCAATAAGCGCTTAATTTTTTTTAAATAATATAGTTAGGTAAATCTTCTACATTATGAGAAAGGTTTGTTTGCTAGCAACTATCAGAGGGTTGTTAAAGGTTGGTAGAAATGGCCACGAACACAAATACACATTTACTATGCATAGATGTAATATATACTTTATGTTCTCAATGAAAAAACATAATAATAATGCAAATAAGAGCGAAAAAATAACAATATCCAGAAATTAGTCGAACCTAGTTAACGTGATAGAGCCATGCTGCAGCTTAGTAGTATAGTTGTAGCACGAATGGGTCAGCTCAACCGGGGAAGGATCACGCTCTCACAGAATACCAGCGTGAAATAGCAACTTAACACCGCTGTGTTTCGTATGGTGAGTGTAGAGAACCGAAGACTCTTTTTACTGGAAAAGAGGCATTCCATCTTAGTTCTCACGGGTGACGACGCATCTGCGTTTTGATTCTTTATTGAGGATAAATGTAGATGTCTATGGGTCACAGCAACCACTTACCATCAGCTGGATTGTGTGCTCGTTTGTCGCCCTATCCTATGAAAAGAAACAAAATATGGAACCCTATTTCATACTCGTAGCTCAGGAGATAAGCGATCGTCGTAAATCACATAGGACGCGAGCAACATAAGTTTGATCGGGCACTAATGAAATTGTTAAGAACAGCAATAAGTGCCGAATTACCACGTGGTCGGTGTTGAAGAAAAATGTCTTAAGGACAAATAAAATATTTTGTGAACATGTGAAGTTCGCCAACACGCACTGAAGTATCGCGACGAGGGACTAGTAACTGCTCAATTTCCTTCTCAGAAATAAAAGGTCTGTTACCAACAGTGCGATGTCTGTGCAATATTGAAAATATGATAACATTTTTTTTTAAAAAGACTAAAGTTTTGATCGTTGCTCAACAACATAATATAACATATATACATATCATACTAGTATGAACTAGTTTACTTACATTTAAAGTAGTAGTAGAAATAATAACATTTATTTTTTCCAGCGATATCAGTAACAGTGACAGTACAAGGCGGTTAATCATTACGTACCTACATTAAATTACCAATTTACTTTGAGAAGTAGATTAATGCTATTAGTTTCCGTCTAAAGACTGGTTGTGTATAGTACTGATATTTATGCGATATGTAAATGATTTTCTTGTGCGAAGTGCTACAAAAATGCTATAATAATTTACATCGAGATAAACTTCTTTTGGAATACTCACGATTTATAGTTAATTAGGATTCACCTAAAACTCACGAGTTACACATAAATTATATAGATATACAATATTAATATTTAAAAGTGACGTTCATATCTTTATGATGAATGAACCAAAGCAGTTTGAAGTGGAAGGGCAGAGAATGAGGTGCGCCATGGATCGAGCACGCTTTACCACCTGCCTATTCAGGATGTATCGATTATGGTATGGATCTAATGATCGTATCCCGGTTTGGACGTACTTTGAATTACGGCTTTTTGCAGTTTTTCTTGCGACTGCTATGCGACTGACCGACAACGGGATGGAACATAACGGATTCAAAAGGAAACATCGATCATAAGATTCAAAGGTACCAGAGGAGTGGCGATGTCATTCATATTCAGAGACGTAACTATAACGTGAGAATTCAATATGTATACGTAATTAATAAAGTTATGCCTAGATTAAGTATTTTTAGGAATAATCAAGATTTGTAAAGTTTCCGCAAACTCTATACTATTGCTCATTTGCATACGCATCTTATTTTGTTTATGACTGATTTTAAGCAACCATATGTTATATTATTCTTAAATGATTAACGGGTATTATGAAATTGAAATAGAGTGCCTATTTCAATTTCATAATACCCGTCATATTTGATCAGAATAATTAGTTAGTCAAATAAAATTAATCACAGCGTAATACGATGATGAAATTCAAATATAATTATAAGCTAATATGTCGTTAGCTATAAAAGTGTTGTGCTCGCTTAATTATGCAAGTATTAACGCAATACATAAATGTATGTATTGCGAGAATCACATTAGTGACATTAAAATCCTCCTTGCATTCGTTAGTCGCGGCTCGGTATGGCAAAATATGTGCACCAACTCGATCTTGCTATTCGCTCCGTATGATTTTCAGAAATGGCCACGGCATATATGCAGTAGAGATACAATATTTTTATGTGCTACCTTTTTACAGCCATTTTGTTTTTACGGCCATTACCGTATCTAAAGTAGGAAAATCGTTCGAGATGCTACATTCTAATGACAGCTCGCAAGCCCGCGCGTGCGCCGCTACTCAGTCTGTAGTAAGGGCTGCCTCGATTTGTTGATTTTAAATAGGCACATTGTTTTGTATAGTTTCATATGAATATATTGTTTTTTATCATTATCATCATCATCATCATCAGCTCGTAAAAGCTCGCAGCTGGACTTGGCCCTCTTGTGTTGTTGGAGGATGAGCTTCAATAGTACCAGAGTCTCGTTCCTCTGACGCTGCCCCCTTCGCTGGTCTGGTGGGTATTTTACTTATAGCGTAAATAAGGTTTACTGTGTATAGATGTACCACCGGAAGCGACAACCATAGTGCGAAATAAGGTAAAAATAAACCACAATATTTATAACTTTTAACAAAAAGTATAAACCGACTTCAAATTTCTTTTCTACCGACTTGAAAAAGGAGCCGGTACTCAATTCGACTGTATGTATTTTTATGTGTGTTACGTCATAACTTTTTTACTGCGTGAACCGATTTGGATGTGTGTGACAGTTTTGCACCTAAATAATTTACATAATGTTATTTTAAAATGATACTTGAACAGTCCAAAGCAATAACACAAAGATAATTAACACAATGTCTTTTTTTTAAAATTTCATATATACAGAATGGTGTATACAGATGGACGTAATGTATAAGGCATTCTATACCAGCCATCTTAAGGTTGTGCAGAGTTAAAAAGATGTAGGTTTAAAAAAGCTAATATAAGTAAAATTTAAATAAATATATGTTTATATTACATAACCCATTATAATATTATAAATATATGTGTATTATAGCTACATACCGTGTCTAAAATGTTTGACAAAAACGTACACATCATTAATTAATTATTTAAAAGAAATACGTTTATTGGAAAGAATTTAGTAATCGAAATAGCCATGTTAGTGGGTACACGTTCAGCCCTAACCGGACTGGATATAACTAATACACATTTTCAAAAGATTGAATGTGATCAATATTTATCACGTTGATCATAATTATAATTGCAGTGAAATGTTTATATTTAATGTCAAAACCATTTTAATGATGTATTTTGTTTACTTGATACAAATACATGGTTGATAATAACCCCTGGGAATGAGGTGATCGCTTCCAAGCTGTTTCTAAAATAAATTTTGTACTTATATAGTTAGTACAACCATTATTGTAAAATTTGCTTTAAAAAAAAAGTCCCGCTGGGTTTCTTGCTGGTTCTTCCCAGGGCAGAGGTTTTTTTTTCGAACCAGTGGTAAAGTAAAAAATGACTTTCAATAAGTATTACACATGTGATCTATATTGAATAAAAAATTATTCTATTCTATTCTATTCTATTCAAACATTTAGATATTAATAATACGCATCAATTAACTACGGACTTGTTTATTCAATTCGTAATGTTAATAAAAACCCTGAAATACGTCACATGCTTCTTAATTAAATAAATTTTTCGTTCAATTACCATCGATTTTTAAGACCGAACTAAAATGTTTGACCAGTTTATATATTTATTATGTATATAACGATTTAAACTAGATATTTATTTTTGTTTTATATAATTTGCTTTGTATATTTCCTTGACATATACCTTTTGTATATAGAATAAGGGTGACAAACGAGCACACAGTCCACTTTATGGTAAGTGGATGGTGTGGCGCATAAACATCTACATTTATACTTGATTAACATTAAAAATGTAAGTGCGTTGTTACCCCTGAGGAATAAGATGGAATGCATCGTTTCCAGTAAAAATGGTCTCCGGTTCTCTACACTTACCATACGAAACAAAGCAGCATTAAGCTGCTATTTTACACTGGTATTATGTGAGTCGAGCCGACCCATTCGTGCTACAATCATAATCTAGTTGAAAATTGGCTCTACTACGTAGAAAACCTACATACTATTTGTCTATATAAGATTTTTAGACAGGATTATATTGCATGAAGTGCATCCGTAATAGTGAGATGGGATGGAAATCCGAAACCGATGAGATCAGGCGCAGGACCAACGGCTTTTCGTGTTTTCCGAGGCACGAGGGTGAAACACTGTCAACTTACTGACTCCAAGCTGCTCTTGAGAATTTACTTTTGGATAACCTCAATTTCTAATTTTTGCCCGACCCGGGATTCGTACTCAGAACCTTATGACCAGCAGGCGCGCTAACGTCTATTAGGATAACGATAAAACAACCATTAATAAAAATTAAATGAACCAAAAAAAACATCTAAATAATCAACAATGAGCAGTAAAACTGTCCTTTTCGAAGGTTGTCCACTTAAATATATAAGCCAAAACCGATTAAGAAATTTCGTAACTCAAAACCAAAAATCACAATACCAGAATTAGGAACTAGAACATGTTTTGTTCAACAATTGACATATACTCGTGTACGATTAAAAAGTGTACAGCTCAAATTTTGCATACAATATTAATTAGTTATGAAAGTTGTACTGGGTTTTCCACCTAATTTTATTTAGTGGCTTCAAATTACCTTGGAGGAGAAGGGCGATTTTTTTTACTTTTTCCCAAATGACAATTTCACCTGCAAGCGGTGCATCCTGCTAATTAACGAACGAGGCTCAACCGACCGACTACTAGCGGTATATCAACAAAATACCCAACACAAATCCTACAAACTGGAAATAAGGAACAGCGTTACTAATGAACTCACCTACCGGCGCGGCGGTCTTTCTGATCAACGTGGTAAAGCGAGTATTTCTTAACTTTACACACTTTCCTAAAAATATCAATATCCGGCGGTGGTACAGAAGTTTTAAAATAAATCAAATAGTTTTTTGAAAATATTTTCATTAAAATAAACAAATAGTCAGAGCCCGACAAATTGAAGTGGTAAGTTTTTACTTAATTTATAATAATAACTCTTCCAGTATACGCTTCATTGCATTCCTTGCACTTTGTTCATATTATGTAAAAGAAAGACTACAGTACAACATGCTTAATACACACATGATAGTAGATTTTAAAATTTTATATTCTAAGATTTCCACCATATCTTTCGAAATTCTCGAAAAAGTACTTAGGTACGTTTTAAGAGTGGCGGTGTCTAGACCACCTGAAGATGCCTCGTGTGTAGAGGCTAAACACGTGTCGTATTGTCGTCAGTGGTGTGTCTTTCCTAGTGTAATGGTGTTGGGAGTAGTGGTGCTGGGATTAGTGGTGACGGGGATAGTGCGCGCAATTGAGGAAGGGCAGGAGGTGCTCGAAATGTCGGGAATTAAAACGTTAAATTAAACGTGATAAAATGCATTAAAAATAGTTTCATTTAATGTGTAGTGTTCGCGTTAATACAAAACATTGAATCGAATTATAAAAAAAGTAAGCAAAATAATAATATTATATTACCACAGGCGCTAAACAAACCAACGAATGAGCATATGTTGTCTTAAAATTTACTATAGAGGACGTCGTAAGTAAAAGAGAACGAGACGAAGCGTTTAGCACGCTAATTTGAAGGAGTCGGTGTCGGTGTACGATGGCATCTTCACGGCTTACAATAGTAAACAAATGTGTCGAGCGGACGCAATTACGTCGGCGGCAGATGCGCGGGAGCGGTGCGGCACGGCACGGCGGCGTCACGCGGCTGCCGGCGAATCGCGCGCTCATCACGCTCCCTCTACCTCCGGACTTATGCTAATGGTCACCGCACCGCGTAAATTGGAGCTCGCTGCAAAACAAAATGCGTCCGCCTCTTTATCTTATTGCTTCACCTCGTACTGGACCTATGTACTTCATCTTAAAAAGTCAACATGCAGAACTAGAGTCTCTCCCATTCACAGAGGGTTTATTTTCAATTTTAACTTCCAATCCCGGGCTCCAGTAAACCCACAGATTGGAAGAACGACTGAAATTCGAATACAAAAACTGGCGCGGGAACGAACGTGAAACCGATTAAAAGGCCACATCACGATTTTGTATGCACTTTGCACTCATTTGATCTCGTGCGGAAAGTACTGGATACTCGGCCGATATACTTTGCTATTCTGTTTTCAAAGATTATTTAAAGAGTGCTTTGTAATTAAAGTGATTTATTTCCTTTGTTTCTTTTTCAATTTCTTTTTCGTTTTTCGGCTAGAGTAACTGTTCACTAACTGTTGAATTATGTGAGTTGCGCTACAGCGTATTTAATGATTTCTTATATTTACGCGAACACTACACATTTAAATAAAACTAGTAAAAAATAATTTATTCTGGAGATAGCCGTGGTTAACTATGACATTGGGACGTTGACGTGTTGTGTTTGAACACCTCAGTCCTCCCCGTGACCATGGGTGCTGTAAAGTACTGGAAACGTCGGGAATATAAAATAAATTAATATACGCGAAAAAATCCGTAAAACTAGTTTTATTTGAATAGAGCGTATTTTCTAAATGTTTATGGTGATATTGTTACATCTGAAAAGTAAAGTGGAACGGTCGATATATTTTTTATAAACGGAATACATCAATTAGTAGGAGCATGATGATTGAATATTCATCCATGGATCAACAATAATAGATCCCATCAGAGGCCGGTATGTGGCATCACATTTCATATAATAAGAGTTCAATACATCGCACCGTGAAATGTGTCGATATAAAAACTTAACTAACTATAACTGCTAACGTGTGAATCGTATTAAAAAGGTGTTAAGTCATTCGCCTTCATAAACGGGTGGCATTCGATTTGTCGTGATTAAATTTCGTCCATTAGGACACCGTTAGCTGATCGATAGATGTATATGGATAATGGGTTTAATAATCCAATAAATAGAATTCCTTTGCGAAATATTTTCATAAGAGATAATTTATTATTTTAATTAAATTATCGTTACATGTATCAAATTATATAACCGAACTAATTTAATTCAGCAAATGATTCGAATGCGATCATAATGATGAAATAGTAAAATTTACATAATTACCCTTCTCCATATCTGCTTCTAGCAATCAAATGCTGGTTATAGACATCATTTACTACATCTGCCGCTGTTCCTATGCGTGAGTCTAGTTAGGCTACAGCTGACTTGCACCACACAGTCATACGATCATTTTTGGTATTTTCCTTAGTTGCCTCTTACGCATCCACGGGACAATCGGAGAAAATGGGGTAAGAGAAAACAGTCTATCTAAAATAGATAGATTCGCTTATAATAGTAAAAAAATACTTTGTAGAACAACCGTAATCATTACGAGGCAATATGCAATATGGTGAAAGTCTAATTGTTCTTTGCTCTTGCAACTAGCTTCCTGCTATATTCCTGCACCCTAATCAGCCTCACTACTATATAACAGCTCTCTGTTGTATCAATTGGCAATCTTAAGAATTTAAATTGTGTAAAAGTAAAAAATAAATAAAGTACCAAGTGGGCCTACGTACGTCCTATTGCTGGACACAGGTCTCCTCACGTTTCTGAGAAAATTTATAGGCCCGGAAAGAGTTATAACTAATGCGAGCTTGCGAATTCTACATGTCCTGGAAATATTTTTGTCGCTCTCAGGTATGCAGATTTCCTCACGATGTTTCTGCTGACAATTTGAATGTTATCTAAAGTGATCAAAATTAGTTTTGCTCGCATATTATGAAATTTGGAGACGACCGCTTATTTATATTGTTACAAAGTTACAAGTATTTAATAGTATTTTTCACAAGAGAAGACACCGTTACGTACTAGTTAATTATGCAAATAAAAAAAGAGTTCGTTGTATTGTAGCGACACGTAGTACCGTTAAAGTACGTAATTTTGTTCAATTGTCTTGCAAAGTGGAGCCAGCCAATAAACAATCGCTCATATTGAATGAAAGGAAATGTCCGTCTGGAAATTAGCTTGGAAACAAGGGAAAACCTTTAAAAGCGGAACGTTTATTATATTAAAACGTTTTAAATTGTAAAAGGGGACTCGAGTACCGGCGCTAATGTGTTTGACTTGTCAGATGTAGGTTATACTTTACATATTATGACTTGTTACATAAGTATGCAAGTGATTTAAAATTATTTTGTTAGCCCCCATTTGTTAACTTAACACTTTTTGTAACTTACTTATATTCTGTTGTATACGCGTTAACTTGAGCAGTCCTAAATATGTTTTAAAAGTTTTTTTCTCAAATCAATCCGCGTAACTACACTGCAGATCGCGAGCCTTATCTGTTGTAGGGCGAATCGCCATAATCTCCACTGTTTGCTGGCGGATTGGCGATTGCAGTATTACACGTCTCGCAGTTTTGACACTGCTTACCGTCACTACCCTGGGTATTTCGCGTATAGCATTACTTAAATGTCGATATGTATATGCCGTGGAAAGTCATGTGATTTGTTGGTATTTTCCATAGTCACACATTACAAAGTTAACGGAATGCAATGTCACCCCAATTCGTTGATTTTCTTACAACACCAATACACGCTAGTAGTTACACTAGTTAGACTAGTAGATGCTTATTTCCTTTGATTTATATTAAAAGGTTAAGTTTTCTTTGTGTTTTAATAAATAGAGATAAATGGTGAATTTTCGCGACCTGGAGTAACAGTGATTGTAGAGCGATGGCAGTGTAGATGGTTAACACACGGCACGCAGCTAGCAATTCAATGAGTTCTGAAACGGGCCTAATATTCAAATTGCAAACCGCCCGCGCCTGCCCGTATCAAATGTTGTTTTATAGCTAATTCCCAAATTCGGTTATGGCCTATAAACGATCCGCTGGAATAATTTAAATGCGAGCCCGCCTGTATAATGTTCGTACTTTACTTTGAAATTAGGTATTTGTATGTGAAATGCGTTTTGAAATAGGGATTCCCTTTCGACTTTTATTTCTTGCGTGAAAGGATTCCGCGAGAGTTGAAAATTCGCTTCATTATGTAGTCATCGTGGGACAACTTTACCTGGAATCATTTCCACTTTTCGATCTTAATTTAGGGTTTTAATTCTGAACGTACTTAAAACTTTTAAATTTATAAAAGTACATACGATCGGTGTATGTTTTGTACGAATTCTCAATAATGATAATAGCCTGGATTAAAACATAAATCTTTGGCTAAAAATTAGTAGTGTTTATATTTTGTTGGCACAGCAAGAAAAGATTCGAAAATCATTTAAAATGCAAAATTATTGGCGACTCTTGGGAAGATTCAGGTGATTTGCAACATTACACTTGTTAAATCACATCATCTCAAGTCGTAAGAATGGTAATGCTACTGACTGAGTACTGAATCAGTATGAAAGAAAGATTAATTGTTTGTTTTTGGACGAATTTATCACTCATTGCATTTACATTTACTGTGTTAATAAGTGCATTTTGATTTATAAGATCACACATAGTTAATTTATAAAACCTTATTGATACATTAAATTTATCTCTTTCACTTTGGAAAAATGTTTTTAGAATTTATGTATGTTCTTACAATGTTTTAATAATACGTTTTCTGTGTAACTTGGGAGACCATATTTAAAGTTATGCTAAACACAATTATAGAAAGTAAGAACAATAATTATGCTGATGAAACTAATATATTAATACACACAGTCATTACATACAATCAATTATGCCAATAAGCAATAATTTATGCGAAAAACGGTTTATAGGTACTAAAAATTTTATGATTTTAATTGTTTTATTACATTGAAATTGTAACGTTAAACGAGCTAATATTACACTAACTGGTACGTGACTAGAGTAGCCGGTGGACACCTACAACCACCTTCAAACGAAGAAAGCCACAGATGCGTGGCCTTCTCAAGGACTGAGGTGGAAATTCTCACAGATTCTAATTTTCATGTCAACTGGAACACAGCAGAGGGTGCACTGCTACTTGGAGATAGTAAATTGTAATAGGGTGGTACCAATCAAAACAGATTCTTAGACAGAAAAAGACCACCTTGTGAACATAGCCAATATTAGGACGATACTAAGAATACTAATAAGCAGACCTCTACTCCAGATCTATTTATACATTTATATGTGGTAGAGCCATGTTACAGCTACAAAGGAAAGGACCACGCTCTCACAGAATACCAGCGTAAAATAGTAGCTTAACACTGCTGTGTTTCGTATGGTGAGTGTACAGAACCGGAGACCCTTTTTACTGGAAAAGAGGCATTCCATCTTAGTCCTCACGGGTGACAACGCATCTGCATTTTGATTCGCAAACGAAGATACGAGGGTGGATTGAAAAGTACTCGGCCTAACCAAGAAAATAAACACATACTAAATCAGTTATATTTTTATTTTTCTACATAATCACCATCAAGTTCAATACACTTTTGCCACCTCCCCTTCCAAGCATTTAGACCGTTGAAAAAAAACGATTCTTCCTTAGAGTCAAAATATGCGTCTACAGCTGCTTTGACCTCGTCGTTTGTCGAAAATCTTTGACCTCCCAAGTGCTTTTTTAGGTTAGGGAACAGAAAGAAGTCTGATGGTGCCAGATCAGGTGAATACGGCGGATGCGGTAACAGTTCAAAGCCACAGTTGTGAATTTCAGCCATTGACTGTACTGACGTGTGAACACGGGCGTTATCTTGATGAAACAGGTCTTTTCTTCTGAGCATTCCTCGACGTTTTTCTTTTATTTCCTCTCGTAAACGACGTAGTAAGGTGCAGTAGTAATCAGAGTTTATAATAGGACCCCTTTCAAGATAATCAATCATAATCACACCTTTCGAGTCCCAGAATATTGAAGCCATCACCTTATTTGCCGACAAAATCGACTTAGCCTTTTTAGGGGGTGGTGAACCAGGTCTTTTCCACTGTTTTGATTGTTGTTTTGTTTCCGGTGTACAGTAATGAATCCATGTTTCGTCTATAGTAACAAAACGATTCAAAAAATCATCTGCATCGGCTTCAAATAACTCCAAACAGTCGCGTGAAATAGTCAATCGCGTCCTTTTTTGTTCAACTGAAAGCAGTCGCGGAACCCACCTCGCAGACACCTTGTGGAAACCCAACTCGTTGACAATGATGTTTTGAGTTCGTTCATAAGAGATGCCTATAATCTCGGCTATCTCTCTAATTTTTAATCTGCGGTCTCCCATTATTAAATCAAGTACTTTTTTAATATTTTCGTCAGTAGTTGACGTCGAAGGCCTTCCAGAGCGGGGTTCATCTTTCACACTCTCTCTACCACGCTTAAATTCTGCTATCCATTTTTTGACGGATGAATATGACAGAGCACAATCGCCTAATGTACTGACCATGTCATCATGGATGGCTTTTGATGATAACCCCTTCTTATGGAGGTACTTAATGATGGCACGCTGCTCGATTTGCTCCATTTGCGGAAATTATGTCCGATTACTTTGTTAATAAATTTATAAAATCACAACTAATTATCGCACACGTTTCGAACTTCACACAATGAACTAGTCTGAACTGAACTAAATAATGTGGGTAGATTTGATTTTTAGAATTGAATGGATCTGCGTTAGGCCGAGTACTTTTCAATCCACCCTCGTAGATGTAGATGTCTATGGGCCACAGCAACCACTTACCATAAGGTGGACTGTGAGCTCGTTTGTCACTCGATCCTATAACAAAAAAAGATCTTTCTTTTGTGTAGCAATCTACTTTACTTCTGTTGAAAATTAGTCTCTACTGTTTAGGAGTAGAAAGGATTAACTATATATTTAACGCATGGGAGGAATTAGCGATCGCAGTATTACGTCGTCCTTCGCCTGTGACCGGTATTGTATTTTACTGAGAACGCGGTGTTTAAACTATTATACGAGTATATCAGCTTAAGAACTTTTTTGTACTTCTCATAGTCGTCTTCATGACATCCGACGATGTAAGGTGGTAGATTAGCCACAATAACACTGCGCTCTATTCATCATTATATTCTCTTTCTTTTTGGAAGACTAAAAACTTCGTTTTAGTATAATGACTCACGTGTGTGTCTTAAATATGTGAAGCTATTGTACTTAGATGTGTAATAGGATGGGGAATAATATGATTTATGATTTACTTTACTTACACAACATATTGTTTTCTTTTCAGTTACTTTTTGTTGTTACTAATTAATAGAAGTAAATATTTTTTATGTACTAAGTAGTTTTCACTTAATAAAATTGATAATAAAATATAATTTTTATTTCGAATGAACTTTGCCAGACACTTATTTTATCAGGGGCTCGTTCCCTACTAGACTAGGATTAGTCAGAGACTAATATAAACGGATTGCGGTTAACAGATGATAGGAACGATGATTAATTATCATCATCATTGCCTCCCCCAAGGAATACCACAAAGTATGGTTCTGAGCCACCTGCATCCATCGACTTCCTGCGTGTCTTACTAGGTTGTTACTCCATCTAGTGGGGGGTCGCCCTACAATTTGCCTACCGGTACAGGGCTTCCACTCAAGAATCTATTTTCCCTATCGGTTGTCAGTTCTACGAGCTATATGACCAGCCCATTGCCACTTTAGCTGGCTAGTCCGTAGGAACAATGATTGTGGGATAGTGATTATCTAAGATATTACTATTATTCAGTTGAGGAGACCGTACAATTATATCCATATTGTTATTACTAAGTTAACCAGTTTTATTTAAAAATTCGTAAATATAGAGCTCTATTAAGAAGCGTCGTGTCATTCCGCTATAATAGTAGGAGCACCTTAGCAAATAAAATTTGATCGCAAGTACATTTGTCTGTAATGGCTTCTGATAGCCACGAATAATGTATAAATATAATTAACCGTCGTGACTAGAGGGAAGAGTTTACAGTAAACGAGCCTGGAATTGTTTAGTCTTCACTTTGGGGCAATTTAAATTCCATTACGTAGGAAATAAAAGCCAATTTAAGGCCCATGTGTTTATATGTAGAGTTTTAGACTTTAAAGATATAACGTACCTCCCACACTATAAAGTCATTATTCATTTACATAATATATTTGGTCTCGTAATTACAGTTTCGTTGTCGGAAATTGGATCTATGTAACTTGTTTTATGGCGAGTGAAGAGATACACAACTTTATGCAGATATTCTGTGGGCGTATGACACTCGCGCTAGTGCCAACTCATTAATGAGCCTTAATCACTATCCAATTTGTAATTTGATGTCATTATCATTTACAAACAACAAACGTAAATATAATACAATTCTAGAGGAAATAAGTTTTAATTTAGTTCATTAAAATGCTTTATAAATCAACTGGTTATTGTATTTTCTTACAAAACTCCGTTCCAGTGGCGTAGCGTGCCATCGATGGGCCCTGTATCAAAATTTGTTGGGGGGCCCCCAATGAAGAGTAAAGATTTCATAAAAGGAACAAAAACGCTTGCATTGAATTCAAATTATTATATATTGATTTTAAGTTATTCATCATCATCATTACAGCCCTTCATAAAGCACTGCTGAACATAGGCCTCCCCCAAGGAATGCCACAAAGCACGGTCCTGAGCCACCTGCATCCATCGACTTCCTGCATATCTTACCAGGTCGTCACTCCATCTAGTGAGGGGACGCCCTACACTTCGTCCGCCGGTACGAGGCAGCCTTTTTCGACTCGAGAACCTTTTTTCCCCATCGGTTCTTCCGGTTCCCGGTTCTTCGAGCTATATGTCCGACCCATTGCCACCTTACTAATCCGTAGGGCTATGTCGGTGACTCTGGTTCTACTGCGGATATACTCATTTCTAAGTTTATCACGCAGAGAAACTCCGAGCATAGCCCTCCATAGTTCGCTGAGTGACCTTGAGCTTCCTCATCCGGCCAGCAGTGAAGGACTACGTCGCAGTACCATATGTCATCACTGGCAACACGCACTGGTTGTACGGTCTCATTTTCAAGTTTCAAGTTAGGTATACCTGACAAGAAGACGTGCCGTAATTTACAGAACGCTGCCCAGCCGAGTCGAATCTCTCGATTGACCTCTCGGTCGAAGTTGGACTTACCTAGTCGGACTATTTGTCCCAGGTAAACATAATCGTCAACAACTTCGAGCTTAGTGCTCCAAACAACTACCGGCATAGGTGTGACATGGACATTAAACATAATCTTTGTTTTGTCCATGTTCATCTTATGACCTATCCGTTGGGAAACACTATTGAGGTAATAAAGCATAGTGCTTAGGTCCTCCAGCGATTCTGCCTTAAGGACTATATCGTCGGCAAATCGAAGGTGAGTGATGTACTCGCCATTGATGTTAATACTGTATCCTTTCCAGTCCAGAAACTTGAAAACGTCTTCCAATGCAACGGTGAGAAGAGTTTCGGGGATATAACGTCACCCTGTCTTACACCTCTCTGCAATTGGATAGGTTTCGTACTCTGGTTCTGTACTCTTATAGCCATCGTAGCCTTACTGTACGAACATTTCAGCACAAACAATACTCGCTCTTGGATCGTTACTCACACTTACGTATGGCTCCAATGATGATGTGTACAGCTACCGATAGAACCTCTCAAACTCACTCAAAACCTCAGGTGTCCCGGAAACGACGCTGCTACACTCGGTCTTCAGCTTCGACAGTTGGCTCTTTCTGGCAGACAGATCTCTTGCAAAGACTTTGGAGCCTTGGTTCCGCTCGATCGTTTCTTTAATACGAGCAGTATTAAAGTTGCGTAAGTCCCGCCGCATGCATTTGGAGATCTGTCTGTTCAGTTGCCTGTATGCTGTCAAATCTACTGAAGACTGCAGCTATATATCCCGTCTAACAGCCATGAGATTAAGAGTGTGATCGGAGAGTTTTTGTGTTCGTCTGCGACGGTTCTTGCGAAACTTAGCTCCGACCCCATGGACAGTTTCCACGAGCTTGTCCTTCATATCGTCCACTTCATTGCAATCTTCTAGGCACTGAAAACGGTTTCGTAGCTCGAGCTGAAAGGTTTCGGGACCTTGGGTTAGAGCACGAGGGGGACGGAGCATTGACTTCATTAGACGTGACCTCTCCAACTTAACGTTTAGGTTCAGTGTACCTCTCACCATTCGGTGATCGCTGCCGGTTTTCACCCTCGCGATCACTGAGACATCACTGAACAGTTGTCGTCTGGTCGTCATAATGAAGTCAATCTCATTTTTTGTCGAACCGTCGGTGCTCGACCAGGTCCACTTCCTGTGGGGCCGCTTCTGGAAGAAAGAGTTCATCATAAAGAGTCCCTTTTTCTCCATGAATTCGGCCAGCTGCTGGCCCCTTGGGTTCCGTTGCCCTATTCCGAATTTCCCTACTTTCTGCTCACCGTTCTCTCTTGTGCCTAGTTTTGCGAAGTCTCCCATTAACACCGTATAGTGGGTTTTGGAGGAATGCATGCCTCTAGAGATATCCTCATACATATCTTCCACCTCCTCATCGGCGTGTGCCGAGGTTGATGCGTAAACCTGTATGACCTTCAGCGAATACCGTTTGGTGATTCTAAGTATAAGGTACGCAACCCTCGTCGACACACTCCCAATCTTTACAACGTTGTTAACGAGAGACTTGTAGACGATAAATCCGACACCTCCTTGGGACAGATGGTCGCCCTCCTGGTGATAGAACAAATTGCCGGATTCGAGGATTACCGTGTCCTCCCCCTCTCTTCAGACTTCGGATAATCCTATGACGTTCCAGCGCAACTTGTCTATCTCTTCTTCCAGCTCCAGGATCTTCTCGTCAGTCCTCAGGGTCCGTGCGTTATAAGTTGCCAGGTCGAGTCGTCATAGGTGGCAACAGAACCTCCACCGGAGATTCTTAGCACCCCCTGCCCCGTCGTTACCATGGTCGCCACCTTAGCCAAGTATAGCGGAGCTACAGGGGACTGGGGGCCGTCTCTTCGTTACTTTCATGGGGGGTATATTGCCATAGTTGCCACGCTTGGCGAACGGGTTGGCAACCGCAGTTTTTTTATTGTTGTTTTGCTGTTATCAGAAAGATGCTGCTGCCCATCCTCTACCTCAGTTTCTGTCTGTCGCCTTTTACGACACCCACGGGAAGATATTGGGTAGTGAGTATTCTTACCCGCCACTACACGGGTTTTTGAGTTATTACTTACAATTAATACTCCTAGGAACTAAGCTAGCCAAACAATTCAAATCAGATATACACTTTTCGTGCCTTTTGTTCGGCGAACTTAGCTGAAGACGATTCGGCTGCATTCATAGCTGAAGACGATTTCAGTTTTACTAAATGCTTTACTTCTATAGACAATAGTGATAGCCTTTCCTGTCCCATAAAGGTCCTTAGAATTTTCGCTCACACACGTTCGGGGCCCCTGTAGCCTGGGGGCCCCGTATCATTGATACGGCTGATACGGCGGTAGCTACGCCCCTGCTCCGTTCATTATAATAAATAATATGGGCCGTCAATATATATTCGATTGAGTTTGTTAAGAGTTCTATAAATTTTAATTGCGTTTGTCAGAGCAAGAGAGATGCATTATATGCAGGTGATGTTGGTATTTGACGAACGTGCTAACTTTGTCTTCAAAATACTTACAACACTATTCCATGTAATATTTTATTATAATAAAGTTGTAGGTAAGTAGTTGTATTATGACTGCTGTACGAATGGGTCAGGAATAGGCAAGGATCACATGAAGCAGCAATATAGTTGTGCTGTATGTTGTTTGGTGAGTGATGAGAATACTGTTAATGAGAAATTTCACTTAGCGCTTAGACCTGGCAACGGATCTCCATTTTGATTCTCAATGGAGGGTAGATGTACTCGACTGTGTCTATGCAAAATAGCATTCTCTTATTATCTAGCATTAGTATCTGACGTCTGTCTAGTCCATCTAGATGGACTGTGGATTCTTTTCTCACTTTATTTGTATAATAAAGGTCTAATTTCTGTTGATAAAAAAATGTGTTGTTAGTGACGTCAGGGTCCGGTTTTAATAAATAAGTTGAAATAGGAATAATGAGTAGTCAGAACCAGAAATTTGATTACATTCTGCTCGCATATTATGTGATAATATGTTGAGGATACCCACAGTAGAACTAGACCAATCGAGATAGCCCAACGGATTGGTAAGCTGAACTGCCAATAGGCCGGCCATATAGCTCGAAGAACCTACAGCCGAAAGGGGAAGAAATGTTCTCGAGTGACAACCTCGTACTGGTAAGCGAAGTGTAAGTCGGCGATGGAATGACGAACTTGTAAGATATACAGGAAGTCGAAGGATGCAGGCATTCATCGACTTCCTCTATATCTGTCAGTGGACTTGAGAAGGCTATTGTGTGATTATAAAACATGGTAATAAGCCTCGTTCCCGTCAATCACAACGAAGTAAACAATTACCTGCATTAGACGTAGCGCTTGTCATTCAAAGGAGCGTCGGTAAACACACGCCAATAGCGAGCCGTGTGAATGGAACACCGACATTAAGTGCGGCGAGCAATTTCGCAAATAAAACAATAATGATAGTGGCCGGTATAACGTTAACTTTAATTTTATCTATCGGAGTCGTGAAGCGCAAGCCCAACGCTGCATGTTCTACGACCAGTAAGCAACGTTAATCTCAAACACGCCGCGGTATATTATTTGTTGTCTTATTATTACAGTGTACAATCGCAAAGTACAGTATAATTGATTTAATGAAACGCCTTCATTTGTTGGTATCATACTCTATATGTAAACTAATTTTGTCGCCTGTCATCTGCACCCTGTGCAGTTTGATGATTGATGTAAGAGACTCTGGTGATCGACTAATGCCGCAATGTTTACGCGATACCCCTTCACCCAAATTCCACAGACTGTTGATAGTTTACTATTGCGACGATATCGGACGTCAGCTCATCAATGAGCCTGCCCAGTAGACTGAGTGCAGTTTTTGTTAACGTTTTGGCAGTAGATTTGAAGAGGTTATCCAATTGTGTTAATTACAGTTACAGTTACGATTACAGTTACTACTTAGCAAAAGCCAGCTTCTGAACATATGCCTGCCATATTGGAGGTATTCGCCATGGTTGCCACGTTTGGTAGGCGGGTTGGCAACCGCAACTATTTTTAAATTTTTAGTTCTTATGTAGGAAGACACTTCTATCTTCTACCCATCTGCTGGTTTGTTTTCCTCAGTCGTCTCTTACGACACCCACGGGACGATATATGTTAGTGGATATTCTTACACCACCTCTACATGGTAAATGTGTTAATCAGGTTTAAGGACTTTTTTTACGAATTTGTTATAGTCATTTTCAATTATCATTAACATATAAAACCGATATTGAAGTTAAGTGTAGGTTTATAACTAAAACATTTTAAATTAATAATAATAATGTCATCTAGACCGTATTTCAGTCACGGCGGCCAGTCTTAACGGAGACTAGTCATCGGCGCTGGACAGGATTATAGTGCCTAAGTGTATGCGAAAGCACAGGAGTACTCTCTATTCCCTCACTCTCATAGTCCAATGGGACGGTAAACCGACACGACCGGAGAGAGATCAGGCGCAGGACCAACGGCTTTACGTGCTTTCTGAGGCACGGGGGTGAGACACCGCCTGACTCCGGATAGCTACTGAGAATTTTTTGATGGCATATAACTCAATAACTGATTTTTTTGGCTCGACCCGGGATTCAAACCCGGGACCTCATGATAGCAGTCGCACTATTACAACCACTAGACCAACGAAGCAGTCAAATTTAATATTATGAATATAACAAAACACAATTCTTCCTACCATCATATCTCATATTTAAATTAAAGATAACCCGACGAAAGATAGGACTAATTTTTTTTAACTGTAATAGATTAAAATTCAATGCTACCGTTTTTATTCCTTTATAATCGCTTACTTAACTAAGTTCATTTCAAAATTATATTATTACATATCTGTTTAATGATATTTGTAAAATAATGTCCGTAAAATTAAAAAAAAATGTAACTTCGAATGCGCTCTTAGCTTCAAAGCTGAGCTACCACGGCTCCCTCTCAGAAGTGAGAGAAGGCCTGGGCTCAGCAGTGAGATGTATATAGACTATAACTTTACTTTTATAAAATATAAGTAGAAACAGATTTTTTATTGTATTGTCCAATCGTAATCGAAGTTAAGCCGGCGGCGATGTCCGCGTCAGTCGGACGGACAGCGTCCGACCGTAGCCCGCCACTCAGTTCTGCTCGTTGCGCTCATTGCACAATTTGCAATGATTGTTTTTCTTTAATCGCGATCTAAGTACAATTGTACGCAATTTTCTTGATAGCTAAATTAATCTAACAATCGCATTGCAAGCACTTTTTAAGTACTTCTTCTTCTTCAATAGCCCATAACATTCTACTGCTGAACACAGGCCTCACCCGTTCTAGGGTGGGTTTGCTTTAATCTTGATACTTGGATTGCAATACAGGCATCTTGCATCTTTGACGCTGCTGTTTGTCACTGATCTAGATATTTTAAATCTTGCTTAAACGACGTACATATTATACATCTATCGAAAGCTATAAGGTTTTCAGGCATTTCCTAATAGTGTCATATCCTTTTTTTTAGATTCTGTAAATAGTCATAAAATCGTAAATCGAATTCGTGCAGTTGAAAAAACAATAAGTGTACACATGTTAGGTTGTTCAAAACAAAAAATTCTTATATATAAAGTGTTTAATAAAATTTCTGAGGCAACAGTTAAGCTTCTGGGAGTAGTATTGCAAAAAAGTTTAGTGCAAACCCTTTTTTGGAAAACTTATTATCTTCTTTAGTAAACACTAAAAAAACTCTTCATTTTATTGTGGGAAGTCCAAATGTTGACACATTTTCAAGGCACGTATATCAATTCACAATGCTGTGTTAGTCCTTACCTAATGAATGGTAGAGAGAGTTGGGTGTGGTAGAAGATGCACGAGAGTAGAATAAATGCGCGTTTACCGCTAAAAAGAACCCCTTTGTCGTATCTCCTCAGTTTCAAGGCACTCCCCTAGTTGCCTCAGCCAGTATCGGAATCCTCGGCGTCGACATATCGAGTGACGTGCAGTTTCGTGGTCACTTGGAAGAGAAGGCCAAATTGGCCTCTAAAAAGCTTGGCGTGCTCAGCAGAGCGGGACAGTATTTCATGCCGGCACACCGCCTGCAACTTTACAAGGCGCAGGTTCGGCCTCACATGGAATACTGTTCCCATCTCTGGGCAGGAGCTCCCCAGTGCCAGCTCCTTCCACTTGACCGCATCCAGCGCAGAGCGGCTCGAATCGTCGACGACCGAGCTCTTTCCGATCGGCTCGATTCATTGGCACTGCGAAGAGATGTTGCATCCCTTTGCATTTTCTTTCGCATCTACCATGGGGAGTGCTCTGAGGAATTGTTCGGATTAATCCCAGCCGCCAAATTTCACGAACGCACATCGCGGCAGAACTCCCGATACCATCCACACCATCTGGATGATTGGCGGTCCACCACTGTGCGATTTAGAAGATGTTTTCTTCCTCGCACGATTTCCTTGTGGAATCGATTACCATCAGCGATTTTTCCGGACCAATACGACTTAGGGACTTTCAAGAAAAGAGCGTACACCTTTTTAAAAGGCCGGCAACGCATCTGCAATTCCCTCCCTGGTGTTGCAGTTGTTCATGGGCGGCGGTAGTCACTTACCATCAGGTGTGCCGCATGCTCGTTTGCCCCCTCTCCTATAAAAAAAATGCTGTAGCAGTGCCGCTATAAAGGAGTATGTTAGGGATAAATCTGAATGACAGGGTAAGAAATTGTGTGATAAGAGATGAGTGTGGTTTGCAAGACGATATTGTGACCAGGATTAAGAAAAAAATGCTTTAGTGGTTTTGTCATGTAGAAATAATGAATGAGGAAAGAGTGACAAAGCAAATTTATGTTGCAGAAGTGAACGGTAGTGTTTGAACGGGATGCCCTAGGCGAAAGGTTATCGACCAAATTGGCGATATATTGATAACGGCCCAAATCAAGAGTACCCTTAACCGACGAGCATGTATGCGTAGGTATATGGATGTGTCATTATCGTGCCAAATGTAAGTCCGTAGTCCCTGCCTACCTCTCTGGGTCACAAGCGTGAGTGCTTATTATTATACTCGTATATATGAGCATTAGTCGATAATGGTATTGAAATAAATTATATTCTTTTCATAGTTCGTTAACACGCATTGGGGCTGCGCGGCCTCAAAAATGATAGGAGACCTGTGTCCTGCAGGAAGACCTATTTATACAGGCTGTAGTTTTACGTTTACTTTACAATTTTTACACACTTAGAATCATTTCACCTTTTATTAAGGTTTCTTAATGTAACTTACTACAAAAAAAAATCTAATAATTGTTTTATTAAAAATAAATACTCTATACATTAATTGTAATAAGTTAAATTAAGTATGAAAATAAAAGATAATTTTATATAATGTGTGTGAAATTAATTATGTTATTTATGCAATTAAAAAATAAAAGAAAGGTTCTATTAAATAATAATAGAAACTTCTTTTTATTTCATCAAAAATGGCAAGCGGGAAGGTTCATGTGGGGTAAATTTTTCATAGTTGCCATGCTTGTCTTGCGGGTTTTCAATTATGTTTTTCATTATTTCGTTATTCAGGAAGATGCTGCTGCTCTTCTTCTAGTTTAGTATCGTTGACCTTACGCCGCCACGGTACGGCACAGACGGTCTCGATGTCCTATTCGTGATACAGCCGTAAACAGTTACAGTGTGGCCCTCAACGTATACACTCACAAAATATGACTCAAACTTATTGTTTAACTCAAATTGTCCAAAATTAATTTTTTTTATTAAAATAACGTTAATCACCCTGATAGGATTTTCGCTGGTATCGTGCAGGTGTTTACATGCATAAATTATTAGAGCATAATAGAGCCGCTGCAAAATGCTTTGCTCGGCTTACCCTACTCTATGTTGGAGTAATAAATCCGAAAATAACACAAAATATGTATATTATGAGTTAATAATTTAATAAGAAATTAAGAAATTAATTAAGAAAATGAATCTTAACAAAAAACATATTTATATTTACAATTATTTCCAATCTTGTTTACGAAGTTGTAAGTATTTGACATATAGGTTTAAAGAAACTTTTTTTTCCTTAATGACAAGTAGTATATAGGATACATTAAGATGGCATTAGTCGATAAATTATCTGGTAAATCTGATTATATTCACTATTTTATTCAAACCGGTAGCGGTTGTTCGATATACGTAATATAGTTTTTACGTTTAACTTTAAATATTGTAAAAGAACTTACTTTTCCTATGATTTTTTTTGTATAGGATAATGGTGACAAACAAGCACACAGTCCACCTAATGGTAAGTGGTTGCTGTAACCCATAAACATCTACATCTATCTTCGTTTGCGAATTAAAATGCATATGCGCTGTCAGCCGTGAGGGCTAAGATGGAAAGCTTCTTTTGCTGTAAAAAGGGTCTCCGGTTCTCCACACTCACCATACGAAACAGCAGCGTTAAGCTGCTATTTTACAGTGGTATTCTGTGAGAGCGCTGTCCTTTCCAGGTCTAGTCGAACTATTCGTGCTAAAACTATACAATTAATATAGCTGCAGCATGGCTCTACCACTTTTATGTCTATTGATAGAGCGTTGTATAATTGCGCCCCTTCAAATTGTATAGTATCCTTACCGTAATTTGTTCTAGACAATTATAATGATTATTTGTTACTGTTCCGAAAATTATATATTGATTCTTTTGTTGTAAGATTTATTTGCGTGTGTACTGTTTTGTTTAATATTTTTCAAATTACAAATATATGTGCTATAAAAAATTATGTTTGTCAGATACTCATAATATTAGCGTTGGCAAAAATTATAGTTAAAACTTATTTTATTTTGTAATATTTGTACTTCATTGATAGTAATTTTTGTAGTACACATAGCTGTAATAACATTAGCTTATTATAATGATTTCTTATATTTACGCGAACACTACACATTTAAATAAAACTAATTTTACCGCGTATATTAACTTATTTTATATTCCCGACGTTTCAAGCACTTTTCAAGTGTATGACGTCCCAATGTCATAGTTAACCACGGCTACCTTCAAATTAAAAGTCAGTCAGTCAGTCAGACCCCCCCCCCCCCCCCACGTGACCATGGGTGCTGAATCCGTAAAATTAGTTTTATTTATATTAGCTTATTATGTTTACAATTATATGATTTTATCAAACATCCGAGAAAGAAATGGTGTAGTTTTCGTTATCGCTGACATCTCACTAAAATGAAATGGTTCTGCATTCTTGAACTTGAACCGCAAATAAAAGTATGTAAAATACATTAAGGTTCTGCATCAAAGAAAAGTTGTTTCTTTTAATAAAACAGAACGAATAATGCTAAAATATTTTTTTACTGTAAGTATGGGTAATGATATAGGGGTATGAATAAGGCTTCACCTTGCTTTTCTGTATAGTAGTTTTATTTATTCAGATTTTCAAAGGCTTACACTGTAAACTGTTAGATCGTTTTGTTACTTAAAAAAACGGACAAGGACGAGTAGACTTACGCTCTGAGAGTTTCTAATGAACTTAATTATGTATATTTTGTATATACCGGGAATCGAAAGCCTCTACGATTTTTGCCTGATCTAGATACCGATACAAAGATAATATACATTTATATACAAAAGTTACGTACAGTGTTAGTACGAGTTAGATAAAAAAGTACTTACTTTCACCAAAATATATAACTTACTATATTTCATATAATATTACAGGTAATACACACATCGAATATTGCTCGTTAGTAATCGCAAAAATATTTTATGATGTGATATAACCATAAATTAACGGTTCTTAGTGGTTTTCCTTTACTTGCACTGGGAGACGCTGCTTTTTGCTAAATCATCTACGAGATATCATCTCTATAGATTTCGATAACTGAGTTTGCGAGTAAAAAAGGAATATTTTATTATGTGATATGACTACAAGTTTACGATTATTCGATTTGTTCCTTTACTTATACTCTGGGACCTTTATTCTTGATAATCTTTGTACAGGTGACTTCTGGATCTCAAAACCTAAAAACAATCCAGGTGACACAATAAGTACACACCCACTACGAAAACACGCACACCGAAATTTTATATATAAAGATATATTTAATGGAATACAGTAATGATTTGGTTATTTGTGCTTTAACACCCACTGTGGCTTACACAAATATTCCTACTTTCGTTCTTGAATAATTATAGCCTGATTCGTGAAGATGGAAATGCAAACAAATAATGTTAACAAAATAAATCAAAATGTTAAGAATAACAATAAAACTAGCAAAATAATGCCATGTTTTGTGGTGGTAGAGTTAAGTTGTAAAATTTTGTTAAACTAAGCTTAAACTTGTGGTGCGATAAAATGTAATTCTAAAGAAAAATAAAATCAACGCTGTATTTTTTTAAATAACTAAAAAGTAAAAATATACATCTAGGTACATGTAAGTTTTAAGAAAGAACTTAAAGAACTCTAAATTTGTAAGGTAACCAATTTAGGACTGAATTAATTTTGGAAACACGCAACGAAACCACATATTGGTTTTAAAAGATGTCGTGATCTTTATAATTGAAATGCCGTAACTTATTTCCGATGTAATAATTTTACTCGCCATAATTGTGAACCGTTGGTTCATATTATAAGACACGTAACAGATGCATACTGCATCCATATTGTGGCTTCAGTACGGATGAGTCGGCTTGACCGGGTCCTATGCATGGCCCTATGCTCTCATAAAATACCAGCGTTAATACAGCAGTCGTGTGGTCAGTGTAGACAACCGAAGATCATTTTAGTAATAAGGAGTCATTCCATCTTAGTCCTCAGGGATGGAAACGCATCTGCATGTTTATGGGCCACAGCATCAACTTTCTTCAGGTGAACTGTGTGCGGTCGCGTATGTATACATAATATGCGTCCTCGTGGCCCTGCCGCTATGCGGCGAAGGTCATGGGGGTCATAGTCGGTGCAACTCGACATACTCGTACTTACCCCCGCAAGGAGGGTATAAGCAGATATTTCCCCATGGAAAAAGGAAAGCGAAATATAATATCATAAAATTAAGATGATAGGGGATAATTTTGCGCACCCTGTTGAGATAAGTGAAGGCAGCGTACGGGAAGTGGGCACGTCCGGCGCCATGCATCGCTTCCTTTCGCCGACAGTCGTCACTTCCGTTTCCGTACTATCATGTCGGCATAGATGACGTAGTGTAACCGTTCGCCCCTTTCCTTGCGATGTTTTCCTAAGTATCGAGCTTTGATCTAGCAATTTATTTGCTTGTCAATTTCAGGAAAAGGCCACGCGACGCGCCGAACCAAGTTTCAATAGGCGTAATAAATCTTAATCGAACAATACATCTGTGCTTTTAGTTTATATTAAGGTGATTTATTATATATTTGGAATTATGTTATATTCATTCAAAATATTAAATTAATGTCAATATCTATTTAGTTTGTAAATAACATTAACTAAATTTAATGTTTTGCAATAAAAGTATGCGTATACGTATTTGTACATCTACGAGTAACATTAAACTTACTATTGTGACAGTTTTTTTTTAAATCTTAGTGACTACAAATAATTTTATTGATTAAATTAAGACGGGTGATATTGGCTGACACATGAGGTAATGTAGTGGAAAAGACAAGCAAGGATTATTAATCTGATGCATAGCATCGATAAGGCGATGGTTGGTTCGACAAGACGCGGCGAGGCTCGCTACACATCGCGCGCTGGGCCTGGGGTGTCCTGCAGAACATGTGGACAATCTTTCACGCTCATCTGTGAGCTCACCCTTTTATTGATCGAGGGTACATTGTTAGAATATCGTAGACCTACCAACGTTCCTTAATAATTAGATTTTTCTTTAGTTATGATGTATAATTAAATTGTGTTTATACAATTGGGCTTTATGTATTAAAACATTAAGTTTAAATAATTAAATATTAAAAATTTGGTACAGCCGACTTCAATACGAGCTATTAAGAATAACTCAAATACTATTGGTCTGACCTGGATCAAATTCATATGGGACCACACGAGAAGTACCAGCTTTCAAATAAAAAGGAATCATCCAAATCGGTTCACCCAGTATAAAGTTATGAGGTAACACACATAAAAAAAAATACAGTCGAATTGAGTACCGTCCCTTTTTGAAAATCGGCGGAAAAGATAATTTACTGGCATAGTATTATGTAATTTAAGCGAAGCAATATTTTTAAAATTACTATTTTGCTTTACCTTTCCAGAAATCACAGGTAGCTTATAAACTATAATTTGTTTATATAAAACAATCAGGTTATCTATGTATAAATAATGTGCTTATGACAAAGTTTTATACAAGACTAAAAATAAATTTCGGTAAGAATGCGAACTTAATATAATTAAAATACATGTCCACTTTAGTCTACACGGTCGCTGATTAGAGTCCACAGTGTGGGGTGCAGGGAAGAGAGCGTGAAATTGTCTGCTCACTTCTGTAAATATAATTTCGGCGACAAAAGGACTATAAATGATATACTCAGGGTCGCACGGTGCAAGTGCGTGTCGCACTTCTCGTTACACGAATTTAAAAAATTATCTCATTCCCTTTCCTAGGGCTAGGTATGGGAGAACATTATTAACAAGTGTAGCAAAATGATCGATTGTTCGATTATACAGTTTTATAATGTTATATTAAATGTTATGATTAACTAATTTGATTGTGATCTTCATAGGTTTAAGATTTCTGAACTTGTAATATGTAACAAATTTTATGTAAATAAATATAGAGTAAATACCATTCGTTTTTTTATAGGTTTAGGTGACAAACGAGCACACAGTCCACCTGATGGTAAGTGGTTGTTGTGACCAATTAACGGTGGTAGAGCCACGCAGCAGTTTTTGCTGTTGCACGTATGGGCCGGCTCGAGCCGGGTTGGTACCACGACCTCACAGAATACCGGCGTGAAGTAGAAGCCCTGCTTCTGCGTTTCGTCTGGTGAGTGCAGGTGGCCGGAGACCCAATCCCCCCCCCCCCCATCAACATGGTAGTGGAATTACACATTAGACTACCCCAGGAGGGTACCAGTACCCCTGGAGAATCCCTCGCTGAGCATCCACGACCATGTTATTCCAATCCTGAGCGTGGGTGCTCAGGCTGCCCCGCGTATTCTGGGGGGGGGGGGGGCACTCTCTAACCTAAACGCCGTCCACTACCATCTCTAGACGGCGAAGCCGGCCTTGCTCTTCCTGACCGAGACGCAGGTTTCCTCTCCGGCTGATATTTCGTATCTCTCCTACCCGGGGTACAAATTGGAGCACTCCTTTGTGCCTCGGGCTGGAGTTTGCGTGTATGTCAGAGAGGACATCTGTTCTCGACGCCTCGGCAGTCTTGAAGGTTCGGACCTGTCCATCCTTTGGCTACGCGTAGACAGCGACGACCATCCGCGCGTCTACGGGTGCCTCTATAGGTCCCATAGCGGTATTGCCGAAACAGACAGATTCATCGACCACGTCCAAATAGCTACAGATTCCTTGCTACAACAGGTCCCATCCGCAGAGATCGTGATCCTTGGCGATTAAACGCCCACCATGCCGAATGGCTCGGTTCACGTTTAACCGATCATGCGGGGAGATCTGTTCATGACTTTGCCTTGGCATATGGTCTGACACAACTGGTTACTTCGCCTACGCGGATTCCAGATGTGGAGGATCATACACCTTCCCTGTTGGACCTTCTGCTCACCTCTCATCCGGACGGATATCAGGTTTCCGTCGATGCCCCTCTCGGCTCTTCGGACCACTGTCTGGTCCGGAGTAAGGTGCCACTTAAGCTTCCTTCGCGGTTGCGTTCTGCAGGTTGCCGCCGTCTTTGGCATTACAGGTCGGCGGATTGGGACTGAATGCGGTCTTTCTTTGCATCCTACCCATGGGGTCGGGTTTGCTTCTCGCCGGATGATCCCAGCGCTGTTGCTGACTCTGTCACTGATGTGGTGCTACAGGGAATGGAACTATTTATTCCATCATCTGTGGTACCCATCGGAGGCAGATCTCAGCCTTGGTTTGGTCGCTCCTGTAAAACTGCATTACGCAGTAAGCAGAAGTGTTATCAAGCCTGGGCTGCGGCTTCGGCGACTCGGGATGTAAACACCAGAATACATAAAAAGAAGTATAACTTCGCCTCCAGGTCCTTCAAAAGAGTTATTGCCAAGGCAAAGTCAGAGCACATAGGCAGAATTGGCGAGAAACTAGTTCGCCTTCCTTCGGGAACCCGTGCATTCTGGTCTCTCGCCAAGGCTGTCCAAGGGAATTTCTGTAAGCTATCACTACCATCTCTGCACAGGGAGGACGACTCACTGGCCCATGACGCAAAAGACAAAGCCGACCTTTTAGGCTCCCATTTTGCGTCCAACTCGACACTTGATGACGGGAGGAAAACACCGCCGACCATCCCGCGGTGTGAGTGCTCCAGTGCTGTTCTCACAGCGCTCGGTTCGCAAAGCACTTCTCTCCCTGGACATCTAGAAGTCGAGTGGGCCTGATGGAATCCCTGAGGACGTGTGCTCCGGAGTTGGCACCGGTCCTAACGCGTCTTTTCCGGTACTCCTACTCCCAAGGCGTAGTCCCGAATTCATGGAAGACAGCTTATGTCCACCCGATCCCTAAAAAAGGCGACTGCTCAGACCCGTCCAACTATAGGCCTATCGCGATCACCTCCTTGTTCTCCAAAATAATGGAATCCATTATCAACTGCCAGCTCATCCGGTACCTTGAGGATCACCAGCTGATTAGTGACCGCCAATACGGTTTTCGTCGGGGTCGATCAGCTGGTGATCTTTTGGTCTACCTGACCCATAGATGGGCGGAGGCAGTAGAGTCCAAGGGGGAGGCGTTGGCCGTTAGTCTGGACATTGCGAAGGCCTTCGATCGGGTTTGGCACAAAGCGCTTCTTTCGAAGCTCCCTTTCTATGGGCTTCCCGAGAAATTGTGCAATTGGATCACCAGCTTCCTTGCAGATCGGAGCATCAAGGTCGTTGTAGACGGTGCATGTTCTGACTACAAGCCTATTAACGCTTGTGTTCCACAAGGCTGTGTGCTATCACCAACGCTGTTTCTTCTGCATATCAATGATATGTTGCTAACTGGTAACATTCATTGCTATGCGGATGACAGCACTGGTGATGCTTTATACACCGGCCGTGCTAATATTTCTCGGGAAAACGTCTCCGAGTACCGGAACAAACTTGTGTCTGAAGTCGAGTCTTTGCTGGACAAAGTCTCGAACTGGGGGCGACTAAATCTAGTCCAGTTTAATCCTCAGAAGACACAAGTTTGCGCGTTTACCGCTAAAAAGAACCCCTTTGTCGTATCTCCTCAGTTTCAAGGCACTTCCCTGGTTGCCTCAGCCAGTATCGGAATCCTCGGCGTCGACATATCGAGTGACGTGCAGTTTCGTGGTCACTTGGAAGAGAAGGCCAAATTGGCCTCTAAAAAGCTTGGCGTGCTCAGCAGAGTGGGACAGTATTTCATGCCGGCACACCTCCTGCAACTTTACAAGGCGCAGGTTTTATAGGAGAGGGGGCAAACGAGCATGCGGCTCACCTGATGGTAAGTGACTACCGCCGCCCATGAACAACTGCAACACCAGGGAGGGAATTGCAGATGCGTTGCCAGCCTTTTAAAAAGGAGTACGCTCTTTTCTTGAAGGTCCCTAAGTCGTATCGGTCCGGAAAAATAGCTGATGGTAATCGATTCCACAAGGAAGTCGTGCGAGGAAGAAAACATCTTCTAAATCGCACAGTGGTGGACCGCCAATCATCCAGATGGTGTGGATGGTATCGGGAGTTCTGCCGCGATGTGCGTTCGTGAAATTTGGCGGCTGGGATTAATCCGAACAATTCCTCAGAGCACTCCCCATGGTAGATGCGAAAGAAAATGCAAAGAGATGCAACATCTCTTCGCAGCGCCAATGAGTCGAGCCGATCGGAAAGGACTCGGTCGTCGACGATTCGAGCCGCTTTGCGCTGGATGCGGTCAAGTGAAAGGAGCTGGCACTGGGGAGCCCCTGCCCAGAGATGGGAACAGTATTCCATGTGGGGCCGAACTTGCGCTTTGTAAAGTTGCAAGCGATGTGCCGGCATGAAATACTGTCTCGCTCTGCTGAGCACGCCAAGCTTTTTAGAGGCCACTTTGGCCTTCCCTTCCAAGTGACCACGAAACTGCACACTATTCGATATGTCGACGCCAAGGATTCCGATACTGGCTGAGGCAGCAAGGGGAGTGCCTTGAAACTGAGGAGATACGACAAAGGGGTTCTTTTTACCGGTAAACGCGCAAACTTGTGTCTTCTGGGGATTGAACTGGACTAGATTTAGTCGGCCCCAATCCGAGACTTTGTTAAGCAAAGACTCGACTTCAGACACAAGTTTGTCCCGGTACTCGGTGACGTTTTCTCGAGAAATATTGGCACGGCCGGTATATAAGGCATCACCAGTGCTGTCGCCTGCATAGCAATGAATGCTACGAGTTAGCAACATAATATCATTGATATGCAGGAGAAACAGCGTTGGTGATAGCACGCAGCCTTGTGGAACACCAGCGTTGATAGGCTTGAAATCAGAGCATGCACCGTCTACTACGGCCTTGATGCTCCGATCAGCAAGGAAACTGGTGATTCATTTTCACAATTTCTCGGGAGGCCCGTAGGAAGGGAGCTTCGAAAGAAGCGCTTAATGCCAGGCCTGTAGTTGGACGGGTCTGAGCGGTCGCCTCTTTTAGGGATCGGGTGGATCAAAGCTGTCTTCCATGAATTCGGGACTACGCCTTGGGAGTAGGAGTACCGGAAAAGACGCGTTAAAACCGGTGCCAACTCCGGAGCACACGTCTTCAGCATAATGAGAGGGACTCCATCGGGCCCACTTGACTTGCTGACGTCCAGGGAGAAGAGTGCTTTGCGAACCGAGCGCTGTGTAAATCGCACATCCGGCATGGAGCACTCACATCGCGGGATGGTCGGCGGTGTGTTCCCCCTGTCATTTAGAGTCGAGTTGGACGCAAAAAGAGAGCTAAACAAATCCGCTTTCTCCTTTGCGGCATGGGCCAGTGAGTCGTCCTCTCTGTGCAGAGATGGAAGAGATGGCTGACAGGAGTTCCCTTGGACAGCCTTGGCGAGAGACCAGAATGCACGGGTTCCCGAAGGAAGGCGAACTAGCTTCTCGCCAATTCTGCCGATGTGCTCAGACCTTGCCTTGGCAATGACGCTTTTGAAGAACCTGGAGGCGGAATTATACTTCTTTTTAAGTGCGCTGGTGTTTAAATCCCGAGACGTTGATGCGTCAGCCCAGGCTCGGTAGCACCCCTGCTTATAGCGTGATGCTATTTTACAGGAGCGACCAAACCATGGCTGGGATCTGCCTCCGATGGGCACCACAGAGGATGGAATAAAAAGTTCCATACCCTGAAGTACCACATCAGAAACAGAATCGGCAACAACGCTGGGATCTTTCGGCGAGAAGCAAACCCACCCCCAAGGGTAGGATGCAAAAAAAGACCGCGTCCCGTCCCAATCAGCTGACCTATAGTGCCAAACATGGCGGCAAGCTGCAGATCGCAACTGCGATTGGAGCGTGAGTGGCACCGTACTCCGGATCAGACAATAGTCCGAAGAGCCCAGAGGGGCATCGACGGAGACCTGATATCCGTCCGGATGAGAGGTCAGCAGAAGGTCCAACAGAGAAGGTACATGGTCTTCCACATCTGGGATCCGCGTAGGCGAAGTAACCAGTTGTGTTAGACCATATGCCAAAGCAAAGTCATAGACAGATCTACCCGCATGATCGGTTAAACGAGAACCAAGACATTCAGCGTGGTGGGCGTTGAAATCACCGAGTATCACGATCTCTGCGTATGGGACCTGTTGTAGCACGGAGTCTGCAGCCATTTGGACGTGGTCGATGAGTTGGTCTGTGTCGGCATTACCGCTATGGGACCTATAGAGGCACCCGTAGATGCGGGGATGGTCGTCGCTGTCTACGCGCAGCCATAGGATGGACAGGTATGGACCTTCAAGACTGCCGAGTCGAAAACAGATGTCCTCTCTGACGTATACGCAAACTCCAGCCCGGGGCACAAAGGAGTGTTCCAATTTGTACCCCGGGTAGGAGAGATATGAAGTATCAGCCGGAGAGGACACCTGAGTCTCGGTTAAAAAGAGCAAGGCCGGCTTCGCCGTCTCTAGATGGTAATGGACAGCGTTAAGGTTTTAATGAAGTCCCCTAATGTTGCAAAAATTCACGGATAGCGTGACAGGGATCGCCTTGGTTGTATTGCTCCGCTTGCCCCGAGCAGCATTAGTCGCGAGCGGAATTTTGCCTCCTCCCCCAGAATACGCGGGGCAGCCTGAGCACTCACGCTCAGGAGTGAAGTTGTTTGGTCGTGGATGCTCAGCGAGGGATTCTCCAGGGGTGCTGGTACCCTCCTGGGGTAGTCTTTTATTTAATTCCACTACCATGTTAATGGGGGGGGGGGGGGGGGAATTGGGCCTCCGGCCACCTGCACTCACCAAGCGGAACGCAGAGGTAAACCTCTACTTCACGCTGGTATTTTGTGAGGTCGTGGTACCACCCCAGTTCGAGCTGGCCCATCCGTGCGACAGCAAAAGCTACCGCTTGGCTCTACCACTGATTCTTGGCATTTTGTTTGTACTCCTTTGCTTGGTTTAATTTTTTTTACTGTGTTTTTATTATTATTTACGTCATATTACTACTGACCTGTGATAAACTTTCTTGTCCAACATTCCTCAAATTTTTCGCACGTTTCAGTTTGCCTGCATGCAAACTGAAACGTGCTCCTTCACTGCTGATCGTATGCAGAAGCTCAAAGTCACTCAGCGAGCGATAAATAAGGCTATGCCATGATCGCAACAAAGACATTCGCAAGAGAAAAATAGTAACTGTGGGAACAAGGGACATAGCAAAGCAGTAAACTGAAGTGCAATGGGCCAGCAATATAGCTCGAAGAACTGACAACCGATGAGGAAGAAAGCTTGTAGAATGGCAGCCAGTAGTATTGGGCGATCTCCCACTAGATAGAGTAAAGACCTGATGAAACACGCACATCGATGGATGCATGTGGCTCTGGACTATACGGTATGGCAATCTTTGCGGGAGACCTATGTTCAGCAGTGGACTTGTGATTGTGATGAGATGTAATGTAGCTTAGTGTGGTATCATTCCATAAGGCACAGGTAAGTTAGTATGAGAAAGCGCGTGTATGTAACTGGTTTCAGCATATGTCGTGCACGGCTGATGGTTGTATGAAGTTGATTGATGATTTCGTCAGTTTTCGAAACTTTACACTATCCACGGTCTTTTATAGGAAACATTATAACATGTGCGTTCAAATATAAATTATTATTTATATTTTATGAGAGAATTAGATTAATTAATCTTTCCAATTAACCGTGGTCCTTGGCTTATTTCATACGAATGCATCAGATTGTGACTAATGGATTCGCGTAACAAATAAAATTTAAATGTAAATAGAAGAACGGCACAATGCTAATAATAAATTTCTCCATTTTAATAACTGTAACTGTGCGTGAGGGGAGCTTCTGGCCTGTTAAGTCAATATAACACTTCCATTACTCCAAATTAAATTCCTCGGGGAGAGAGATGATGTTTTTATGTTACACAGACGAAGGCAACGAAGAAAGTGCCCAAGAAACACTTGCTGTTTTATAATTTTTCCTTATTTATGCATACAAAAATATATTTAAATGGATTTATATGAATTTTAAGTATAATTTTACAACTTATACGATATTAATACATATTTTTTTCTTTATGAACATATAAATAACATATTAAGTTATTACAAATTCTATTAATAATTATTTCTTATGTTTACGCGAGCACTACACATTGAGTGAAGCAAGTTTTGTGAACATGGGTGCTGTAACGTACTTGAAACGTCGGGAATGTATACAAATAAATAAAATTGAATTGTCTGTTTGTAATGTCAAAATAACAGATTTTTACTAAATGCATATGAAAGTATATACGGTACTTATAACAAAAACACAATTTTTAAATTTTTTGTCCGTCTGTCTGTCTGTCTGTTTGTTTGGGCTAATCTTCGAAATGGCTGGACTGATTTCGACGGGACTTTCACTGGCATTTCTTTTATATTTCAGAAAAAGAATTAGGGTTCCGCGCAACATAATTAAAACCCTAAATTACACGCGGGCGAAGTCGTGGGGAACAGCTAGTATAAAATAACTTACTTTATATGTTTATAGTTACTTATATATACATTTATTGAGATATATGTATGTATAAATGTGTGTATTTATTAATATTATATTTAAACTGAATTATATTATTACAACTTAACTGCCCAAACTCACTCTCTGTTCTACCCAAGGTTAACTGGTAGAGAATGCCATATAGCATTAAGCTCGCCTTTTGTACAAATATTTGGTGCAAAAAAGAATAAATAAATAAATAAAATAACTTAATAAGTTAATAAGCGCGATAAAAGCCGTAGAAACTAGTATCATTAAATATCTATTAATTATTGTAATAACTTATACGCCTATATTCCTAATTTATTAATATTGTATTGTAGCAAAAAAGAGACTTAAAATTCCAATAACCTTTATGACAGATTGTAAGTGCGCAGCGCGGGTGCGATGGGTGTTAATATTTTACGGAATTAATCATTATAATCCTTCTGGCAAACAAGTCGCCCTCGGGAGCGAGAACAGTATAATGAAGTTGTCATTTTTTAGGCTGCACAGGGGAGGCTGGAGGAAATCCAAATTGAATCATGCGGCGAGGGAATTGTGCTATTATGTTATTAAACAGAGGAGGGCAAGACCCCGCGTGAGTTATTTTTTGTCCGGAGGGCGTCGAGGAGACAGTTAACAGTTTTACAATAAAATTATGATATAATTTGACACAACAAAAGCGTTTTGTCGTTAAGGAATTAATAACAGCTGCGTCAACAAGTTTTAAAGCGAAGATTGTTTTTTAAATGCACTGATTTTCGTAATTGTAATGAATTTTAGCTATTAAACACATTCCACAACATCTATACATCTATACAAATAAATAAAATTGAAGTGTCTGTTTGTATTGTCGCAATAACAGCTTTTAACTATATGCATATAAAATTATATACGGTACATATAACGAAAACACAATTTTAAAATTTTCGTCTGTTTGTCTGTCTGTGTGTTACGGCTAATCTCCGAAACGGCTGTACCGATTTTGACCGGACTTTCACTGGCAGATAGCTGATGTTATAAGAAGTAGCTTAGGCTATTTTTATTTTAGAAAAAGAATTAGGGTTCAGCGAAAAAAAATTAAACCCATGAAATCCAATCGTAATAAATTAAGCGGGGGCGAAGTCGCGGGGAACAGCTAGTTATACATAATAATAGCGTACGAGAAAACGTGTTTAGTTAATTAAAGAATGTGGAATAGTAAATTTATTAAAAAAGAAACCATTGAGAGTGGCATATTATAAAGATACCAAAGAAAATATAAAAGCCTGATTTCCGAAATTATTTAAATATTTATAGACTATTTTTTTAAATTATTCTTAGTTCTAATAATATGTCACAATAGGTTTTGAAAAATCTCAAACTTTAAAGGGTTAACTTTAAACATTAAGAACTTATGGTGTAAATATTGAATACCTATATCAACATTTACATTCGTTTAATACTATATAGTACTCAAAAGAGCTAGGAGTGAAATGAAAGCTTTTATCCATATGTCAGTGAGAGTACTTACAGCGGCTTATTGTCACCCCCGCTAGAGAATTTGATAAAGCGTGTGCGAATATTAACAAAAGGAATATCTTGTTAAATTGATATTGTGGAGATCGTCAAGCAAATTTCAACTTAACTTGTATGGTACGGTATGACATAAGCTATATAATAGAATACATTTAAAGGAAAGCTTAAGTCATTTCAGTAAACTGGGCGTGAAATTGTCTCCGTTGGAAAATGTGTAATTCAAAGGGGAAGATTAAAATATTATCCATGTTAAGTAAATATTCAAATGAATATTTTCCATGTTAGACAACAATAGGCGCGTACAAAGGGGAAGGTGTTGTAATTTGATAGATACCTATCTACAAAATGGTCGCGTCGTTCAGGGATGTCCCTGTTATTATAAATTATTAGGGCGATTTGAGATTTTATGGCAATTAAACATTTGTTTTATGTTGGCTGTACAGTTAAACACTTTATTATAAGGTTCCGGATCCTGGTGAATTATAAAGGTCATTGTGTGAAAGAGTATAAATGTGTAAGCCCGAGACTGCTATGGAGACGAATGAAAGTGGGCTTAAAGAAGTTCTTTGTTCCAGGGGTCTATGCCCCAGACATGTCTAAGCTCAATTATATCCGAGAGCAGTTTTGGGAGTTGGTAAGGATGGTGCTAATGAAATGCAAGAGTAATGAAAATATTTCTATATAAGGAGATTTTAATGGAAAGGTTAGGGTGAAGAGGCTTTGTTATGAAAGGATATTGGGAACGTTTGGTGTAGAAAGTATAAATGAGAATGATGAAAGCCTCCTCACCGTATGTGTGGAAAATAATCTTTTTGTGACGAATACTTTCTTTCGTCATAAGAAGTTTCACATGTACACATGGGAAAGAGTTGATGACAGAAGCATGATAGATTTCATAATTGTGGATAAAGGAATGAGGAGCGTGGTGGTAGATACAAGGGTTTACCGGGGGTTCAACGTAGGGACGAATCACTACTTGGTCTTATGATGAATTAATGGTCTATTCATACGTTGGCGGCATCGGACATCTGTGTCTACCACTGCGTTACAGCGTATAATAACAGAGAGGTTACAAGATACAGATGTGAAAGAGAAGTTTTTTTTATAGGATAAGGGTGACAAACGAGCACACAGTCCACCTGATGGTAAGTGGTTGCTGCGGCCCATAGACATCTACATCTATCCTCTATTACAAATCAAAATGTAGATGCGTTGTCACCCGTGAGGACTAAGATGAAATGCCTCATTCCCAGTAAAAAGGGCCTCCGGCCACCTGCACTCACCAAGCGAAATGCAGAGGTAAACCTCTACTTCACGCTAGTTTTCTGTGAGGTCGTGGTACCACCCCGGTTCGAGCCGGCCCATCCGTGCGACAGCAAGAGCTGCCGCCTGGCTCTACCTCTGTTAAAATATGAGTAATATAAATGGTGTGGATGAATTGTGTATGTATGATTTAAACTTGGAGACTGGTGTGGTGTAATGTCAAGAAAGGTTTGGTGGAGGTAGCTACCGAAGTATGTGGTGTAAGTAAGAGAAAGTATGAAAGGAAAAATAACACGTTATGGTGGGATGATGAGGAACGGGTAGAAGTTGGAGCAAAGAAGAAAGCATGGCTAGATTTACTAACAACCAAGACTTGTAATTCTAGCGGTATGAATGATGACATTGAAAGAAAAAAGGCAGTCTTTAGACATCTAAATAAGAGAGTAAAAGAAGTAATTGAAAGGAAAAAGCAAGAAAGAACGGATAAGAATGATAGAAGAATATCGGATAACTTCCAGGCAAATATTAAAATGTTCTGGAAACTCGTAAGAACTGCCAGGGGGCATTCAAAATAGCCTAGAATTAATGCTATACGAGACTAGAATGGCTGTAGTCTGAATGACGAAGTTTCGAGTTTAAGGAGATGGAAGGAATACTTTGAAAACGTGTTTATGAGCAATGAGACGTTTGAATTAAATGAAATAGAAATTCCGAAAGAAGAGAATATCCTATTCTTATTTAGATAGAGACATAAGCTTAGATGAAATAATGAAAGCAATTAAAAGTAAGAAAGCAGGTTATGGTAGAGTATCTCTACAAATGCTAAGGGCTGGAGAAGGAGTGGTTGCAGACCTGCTGTATACCTTGTTTAATTTATGTTGGGAACTTAAGCGGATACCGGGAGACTGGTGCAAAACCATGATAGTCCCAATATATAAAGGAAAAGGATCGTAGCTGGACGGTAGAAACTAGCCTTCTTAGCATTGTGGGAAAACTGTATACTAAGGTACTAATTGAAATATTTATGAAAGAAACTGATGGAAAAATTTGGGATGTGCAAGCGGGATTTAGAAAGGGAATGTGGTGTACAGATCAGTTCTTTTCCATGCACATGGTCGCGGAGAAGTTTTTGGCCATAAAAAAGTTTTGTGCGTTCGTGGACTTGGAAAAGGCTTATGACAGAATGGACAGGGATGTGTTACAGTATACACTGAACTCATTTGGGTTGAGCGCTGGTTTAATACAGGCATTGAATTATCTGTGTAGAGACTCTGGTACTTGTATCAGGATCAACGGGGCCTACTCGGACTGGTTTGATATTCATAAAGGTGTGACAGGGCTGTGTGGCTTCCCCGTGGCTGTTCAACCTATTTATGGACGAAAAATTTTGAAAGTTGAAGAATGCGCGTTAAGAATGAGTGAGTTAATCGTCAAATACCTTTTGTACGTCGATGGTCAAGTCATAGTTGCATTGTCGGCGGCCGAGTTCCAAATGATAGTTACATTAATGAACAGGACATTAAAAGAAAAGGGAATGAAAGCGAACGCAAATTAGACGAAATTTATGGTTTTTGAAAGAGAAGAAAGTAAAACGATATGTGAAATAAGAATAGAAGGGGATTTGGTCGAGCAAGTGGATAAGTTTGTGTATTTGGGATGTGTATTCAGCAGGGACGGTAGATATAGAACGACGACTGAATGTAGGAAATAGAGTGAATGGGGCACTACAAATGGAAGTCCATAGTCTCTGCCTACGCCCCCCTGTGTGACAGGTGTGAGTGTTTATGTTATGTTATTAATTATTTTATGGGATTGAATCATATTTTACAGAATGTACATATTTTGTATAAATTTAACTAGCGATGGTATGAGTTAAAAAATATGCATTTTTTCTCTGATTACGAACATTATTGACTATATCCCAATAACTTTATGACTACTTAATATTTGGGTTATTCGATATCACTGGCTTCACATACAGTTTTATTCTCTCATTGTCTCTCATCATGTTTGTACTGTCAGCAAAAAAAAAAATGTCGTGAAGCTTTTTAAATATTTCATTGCAAATGAAGGCTAATTTGAGATTCGATACCTTGTTTAATGAATTCAACATCAACGCCGTTTGTTAACCAGGCACCATGTGTGTACGATTTTATTTGGTTGCTTTCTTTTTAGAAATCTCGACCACGACAACGAGCTCCGTGGATCTCCTAAAGTCGACAATCACGATATGGTAAAAGCTTAATCTATAACGGAGTTTGTAGCACCAAAAGTAAGCGATTAAATGATATTGATTAATTTGCATCAAATTAGAATAGAATAGAAATAGAAACAGAAACAGAAACTTTTTTATTCAATATAGATACTTATTGAATAAAAACTTAAATTTTATTGAAAGTCACTCTTTTGTTTAATTACCACTAGTTCGAAAAAAACCTATGTCCTGGAAAGAACCAGCAAGAAACCTAGCGGGACTTTTTTTAAATAACAGCTTACAATCATGTATATTACACAATTAACCACACAAAACAAATTAGAAATAGCTTGGTAGCGATAATCTCATTCCCAGGTTGTGATTATCATCCATAAATTCCTTAATATTATAACAACCCTTTTTATACAAACTTTGTTTAATAAAGTTTTTGAACTATGAGCAGGTCAAGTTTTGTATATTTTATGGAATTTTGTTGTGAAAGCGTATACATCGCCCCAGGAATGAATTACTGACTCAGTGGTGTCGAGTAACTGGTACTAATATCTTATGTCTGTTCCTGTATTTACAGAATGAATATCACTTATTTTTGTATAACTATCTTTACTTTTATTTAAATTTTCATAAATGTATTGAATCAAGGTTAATATATTAATTTCCTTCAATTTTGTCAGAGCGTCTCTTTAGGTTTTAAATCTTAGATTGCTCTTATGGCGCTCTTCTGTAAAACAAATATTATTTATGTGTCAGACTTCTGTAAGTATTATTTATAATCTGTATTAAATAAAAAAGTTTCTGTTTCTGTTTCTATATTAGTAGTATCTATAGTTTTAGCACAAATGGCTTGAATGGGGAAGGACCACGATCTCACAGAATATCAGCGTAAAATGGCAGCTTGACACTGCTGTGTTTTGTATGGTGAGTGTAGAGAACCGGAGATCAATTTTACTGGAAAAGAGGCATTCCATCTTAGTCCTCACTTTGATTCTTTATTGAGGATCAATGTAGATGTCTATGGACCACAGCAACCACTTAACATCATGTGTACTCTGATGACTAAAATGGAATGCCTCGTTTCCAGTAAAAAGGATCTCCGGTTCTCTACACTCACCATACGAAACAATGCAGCGCTCGTGGCTATTTTACGCTGGTATTCTGTGAGAGCGTGGTACTTCCCCGGTCGAGTCGACCCATTCGTACTACAACTATACTACTAAGATACCTGTATTTCCCTGTAAAATAGCAGCTTAACGCTGCCGTGTTTCTTATGGTGAGTGTAGAGAACCAGAGACCTTTTTACTGGAAACGAGGCATTCCATCTTAACACTCACGGGTGACATCGCATATGCATTTTGATTCGCCATCGAGGATAGATGTAGATTTCTATGGGACACAGCAACCACTTAACATCAAGTGGACTCTGTGCTCGTTTGTTACCCTTATTATATAAAAAAATGTTGCAATAATACTAGGATATATAATCCATTTTAGAATATCTCTAAATTCTTAATTGTCTTTAACCAAATCTAAGACTAAACAGCACAATGTAATTGGTCGACAAACTTTTAACTCTTAGAAAAAAAAACGATTTTTGAATCAAAAAATTGGGTTTTTGAATTAAAAAGAAATGATTGGCGCTTATTTTAATTTTTCGGAGCAAGACTATAGAATAGAATAGAATAGAATAGAATAATTTTTATTCAATATTGATTATTACATAATTGTTATTGAAAGTCATTTTTTATTTACCACTGGTTCGGAAAATACCTCTGTCCTGGGAAGAACCAGCAAGAAACCCAGCGGGACTTTTTTTTCAAACATATTTCACTTAAGAATAATTTCATTTATACAATTTTTAAATGATTTTAATAGAACCAGCATGGTGGCGATCACCTTATTCCCAGGGGTTATTTTCATTCATGTATTCCTTGATATTATAATAACCCTTTTTGTACAGTTTTTCTTTAATAAAACCTTTAAACTTGTTTATTGATAAACTTTGAATATGTTCTGGGATTTTGTTGTAAAGGCGTATACATTGCCCCATAAATGAATTACTGATTTTGTGAAGTCTAGTAACGGGTATTACAAGCTTATGTTTGTTCCTAGTGTTTAAAGTATGCACATCCTTATTCTTATTAAAGCTATTTATATTTTTATGTACATACATTACATTTTCATAAATATATTGCGATGCCAAACTTAATATGTTTATTTTTAAAATTTTTGTCTGAGGGACTCTTTACAATTTAGGTTATAAATCGCCCGAACGGCTCTCTTTTGCTAAACAAATATAGCGACAATATCAGTCGCATTACCCCATAGCAAAATTCCATAAGACATTACGCTATGAAAGTAACTAAAATACACTAATCTAGCTGTCTCAACATCTGTGAGACTTCTAATCTTTCTTACAGCATATGCTGCAGAACTAAGTCTGCTTGCTAATTTAGGTATATGGGGGCCCCATTGAAGTTTCGCGTCAATAGTAATACCGAGAAAAATAGTGGTATAAATTAGATAGAACCAAGTGCCTATTCTTCTAATGATACTCAAAGCACAAAATATGTTTTATAATATTTTAAACAGCATTTATATCTTTCTACAATCTAGCACGAACATTTTAGTCTTCAATTGTTATATATAGAGATATAGATGTCTATAGGTCGCAGCAACCACTTACAATCAGGAGGACTGTGTGCTCGATTATCACTTTATCCTATATAAAAAAGATTAATTTTTATTCAACGCAGATTAGTAGATAATACTTTTTGAAAGTAATTTTTTTATTTACCACTGGTTCGGAAAATACCTCTATCCTGGGAAGAACCAGCAAGAGACCCAGCGGGACTTTTTAAACATATTTCACTTTACAATAATTTCGTTTGTACAAATTTTAAATGAATTTTAATAGAACCATCATGGTGGCGGTCGCCATTCCCAGAGGATTTTCCATTGATGTATTAATTGATATTATAATACCCCTTTTTGCACAATTTTTCTTTAATAAAATATTTAAACATGTTTTTTCACAAATTTTGTACATTTTCTGAGATTTTATTTTAAAAACGTATACATTGCCCCACTAGATGGAGTGACGACCTGGTAAGATATGCAGGAAGTCGATGGATGCATGTGGCTCAGGACCGTGCTTTGTGGCATCCCTTGGGGGAGGCCTATGTTCAGCAGTGGACTTTTGAAGGACTGTAATGATGATGATGATGATGACATTGCCCCATAAATGAATTATTTATTCTGTGGAGTCTAGTAACTGGTATTAGAAGCTTATGTTTGTTCCTAGTGTTTAAAGTATGAATATCTTTATTCTTATCAAATATCTTTATGTTATTATGTATATACACTACATTTTTATTAATATATTGCGATGGCAATGGTAAAATGTGTATTTATTTAAATTTTCCTCTAAGCTACTCATTACAATTTAAGTTATAAATCGCCCGTACGGCTCTATTTTGCAAAACAAATATAGCTTCAATGTCGGTCACATTAACACCTAGCAAAATTCCATAAGACATCACGCTATGAAAGTAACTAAAATAAACTAATCTAGCTGTCTCAACATTATTGAGACTTCTTATCTTTCTTATTGCATATGCTGCAGAACTAAGTCTGCCTGCTAGTTTAGATATATGGGAGCCCCAAATGAAATTATTCTTAAGTGAAATATGTTTGAAAAAAAAGTCACTCCCATATATCTAAACTAGTTTAGATATATGGGAGCCCCATTGAAGCTTCGCGTCGATAGTAATACCAAGAAAAACAGTGGTATCCACAAGACTCAACTCATCCCCATTTAAATCACATTGGTATTTGAATGCTTAACATTAGGTATTGTAAATTTAATAGATTTTGTCTTATTTCCGTTTAAAAGCAAATTTTTCGCGTGAATACAGTGTACTATGTATAATAATGAGCATTATTTACATTGTCAAAATTAATTGACAGTCGTTTGAGTTTGAAAATTAAAGAGATATCATTAAAACATCTAGTAAATAATACGATATCGTGATTATCTCCTACAAGAAAAGGTAGGTTATTAATATAGACTAAGAACAGGAATAGGACAAGAATTGAGCCCTGAGGAACGCCCATTGATACTACCGATCCAGAGGAACTTTTACCATTGATTTTGAGTACTGTTATTTAAATATGAAATAATAATTCTAAGCGCAATATTTTTGACACTATATTTTGTAGTTTTCTGATTAATATCTCATGATAAACACAATCGAAGGCCTTGGAAAGATCACAAAAAATACCTAAGAATTCTTGTGAACTCTCCCAGGCATTAAAATATATTTCATAAGCTCAACACCTGCATTAGTCATCGGGCGACCCCTTGTGAACCAAATTGATTTTTATGAGTTTTGTGAATTCAAATGGATTTTTTATTAAAAAAATCTAACAATTAATCTAAAATTATCTTTTCAAAAATCTTACTGAGAGTTGGTAGTACAGAAATAGGTCAAAAGTTTGCGGAATCCAATTAATGTACTACCAAGTTTAAATAAACATATAACTTTACTATGTTTCATTAAATCAGGAAACACACCAGATTCGATACTAGTATGAAAAATAGCAAGATGAGGTGCAATTAAATTTATTATGGACGCAATAACTGTAACGGAAATCTCCCATAATTCTGCGCTTTTTTACATCAAGTGTTTTGAAATATTTTACAATATGTTGTGGTAATACTTTTTCAAATCTAAATTCTCTTAAACAAGTATTAACCTTCTGTTTGAGTAATGAATCGGCGACCGTGTGAGAAGTATTCAATGACTCTTATTGTCAAAATAGGAATATCAGTGAAATATTTCTCAAATATCGCTGCGTCTTCTTGATATGATCTAGTCAATTGATTATTTATTTTCAATTGATAGTTTGTGTTACGAGGTTTATTTTTACTAGTATTGCTAATATATTAGGGAAAATAGGTTAGGAGTAAGAGGTTATATTAAGAAAATGAAGTAGCTTAGAAGGTAATAACCATATGATATTACTAAAATGATTTGTGTGAATCTGCACATAAATGAAACAATTCTGAATAGAATTGTCACTTATGATGGAACATAAACAGAAACTTTTTTATTCAATATAGATTATAAATAATACTTACTGAAAGTCACTCGTTTGTTTAATTACCACTGGTTCGAAAATAAAACCTCTGTTCTGGGACGAACCAGCAAGCAGCGGGACTTTTAAAAAAAAATAACAGCTTACAATCATGTATGTTACACAAATTAGTAACACAACAAATTAGAAATAGCTTGGTAGCGATCACCTCATTTCCAGGGGTTATTATCATCCATAAATTCTTTAATATTATAATAACCCTTTTTATACAAATTTAGTTTAATAAAGTTTTTGAACTTTGAGCAGGTCAAATTTTCTATATTTTCTGGAATTTTGTAGTAAAAGCGTATACATCACCCCGAGAATGAATTACTGACTCGATGGAGTCGAGTAACTGGTACTAATAGCTTGTGTCTGTTCCTAGTATTTACAGAATGAATATCACTTATTTTTGTAAAACTACTTTTATTTTGTGTACGTACATTACATTTTCATAAATGTATTGAGAGGCCAAAGTTAATATATTAATTTCCTTAAATTTTTGTCGCAGCGACTCTTTAGGCTTTAAATCATAAATTGTTCTTATGGCCCTTTTCTGTAAAACAAATATAATTTCAGTGTCAGCTGCGTGTCCCCATAGTAAAATACCATACGACATTATGCTATGGAAATAGCTAAAGTAAACTAGTCTAGCTGTTTCAACACTGGTAAGACTTCTATTCTAATCTTTTTTACGCCATATGCTGCAGAACTAAGTCTGCTTGCTAGTTTTGATATATGGGGGCTCCGTTGAAGCTTCGCGTGTAGTGTGATTCCAAGAAAAAAGACTCAGTTTCTCCCCATTTAAAATTACATTAGTATTTAATTGTTTGACATTTGGAGTCACGAATTTCATACACTTCGTTGTAGTGCCATTTAGATGCAAATTATTAACATTGAAACAATTTACTAATTTAGTTATAGCATTATTTACTTCGTCATATTTTAGTAATTGTAGACTTAATTTGAAAATTAAAGAAGTGTCATCTGCAAATAATACTATATCATGGTTATCCCCTACTGTGTAAGGTAAGTTATTAATGCACACAAGAAACAGAAAGGGGCCGATAATTGAGCCTTGAGGCACACCCATTTGTACCATCGAGCCAGAAGAGCTCATACTGTTAATGACAACTTTTTGTATTCTCTTACTTAAATATGAAATAATTAATTTAAGAGCATCATTTCTTACACCGAAGTGTTGAAGCTTCCTGATTAATGTTTCATGGTGAACACAATCGAAGACCTTGGATAGGTCACAAAATATACCCAAAGCATCCTGTCAATTCTCCCATGCATTAAAGATATATTTAATCAGATCAACACCGGCATCAGATGTCGAGCGACCCCTTGTGAAACCAAATTGATTTTTAGTAAGTAAATTTTTATGATGTAAATTGAATACCCTATGAAATCCGGAATCTTTCGTTACTATGGTTGAGCGCGTGGAAGGCAGCCTATCAATATGCCAAATACGAAAAAAATCAAAGGACTGCTTAATGGTGGACCTGCGCCGGAATAATTAATCGCATCCTGTAAACAGGTACAACATTTACTGTACAGACTGAATTTTAATGGTAATTAAACTAACTTCGAGCTTCTTTAAAAATATTAGAGCAACATTGCGGGAATAATTAACATGTCACCGTTTTGATATTATTGTTATTACAGTATCCGGTCATAATATAAAATTAATAGAATGAAAATAAAGATATTTTTTATTAAATATTTTTGTTTGATCTTCTTGCACATTTTAAAGATACTTGAAGAATAATTTTAATTTTCTCAGCCCTATTCTTATCGTTCCCATACCTAGATAGGTAATATGTATGAACAATCAGTGCGTGAAAACGTCTATAATCTATGGTCATAACATAATATTGATATTTCGAATGTCTTAATTTAAATTTAAAATACATGGAATAATTAAAAGTAGAAAAAAATGAACATACTGATGTTTTAGTAGTTTTCCATTGACATCATCGGTGGATGACATAGTAATTATAATCAGGGCAAGGTAATGAGAGTAGTACTCACTTGGTAACAATGTGTCATGTAAATTATACACTTGTGCCTAGCGCCCTTCGCTTAGGCCGTCATCCCATCGGGACCTGTGTCTATTGTTATAATAAAATGCCATCTAAGAATGCGCAGTGTACACCATCAAGAAATCTTAACGCTACAGAGACGTGACATCAATGAATCTATATTAAATAAATAAAATTTAAGTGTCTGTTTTTAGTTTCAAAATAATAGGTTTTTACTAAACGGATATGAAAGTTTATACGGTACTTATAAAAAAACCTTATTTTTAAAATTATTTTTATTATATTAATCAATTTTAAATTTGTATAAAATATTAATTTAGTACATAACTCAACTCAACTTTTAAATATATTTTTTAAAAGTTTGTTTTGTAAAATAAAACATTTTTAGCAAGCAATGTAATAATAATTTATTTAAACGCGTGGCGGGGAAGTTGGCTAAAATATGATTATTTTATACGCAGTGGAACCTCGCTGCAGGGTGTTATGTGTACAACACAAATCGGTCGCCTTGACTGAGAAAGTTGACGGTAAAATATAAGCAGTGTTGCTGTGTTTTGTATGGCGTGTGACGAAAACCGAAGATCCTTTTAATTGGTAACTAGATATTTGTCTTAGTCCTCAGGTTTGCCAATAAATCTCCATTTTAATGTTTAGTCGAGGATATATGCAGATGTATGTGGGGCACATTATCCACTTACTATATAGCGAGCCTTGTGCTTGCTTGTTATCCTTAATTCGATAAAAAATTAACAATTACTACAAAAACAAAATGCTTTTTAAAATAAATTAATGTTGTACTTATTTATTTTATATTCATTTATATTTAACATAAGAGTTAAACTTGCTTCCGGGTGTGCGTCGTGAGGGCGTTATATGTTTATATGTTTATTTTAATACGCGTGTCGTGCGTATAATACGGAATTTATTACGGCACGACCCTCGTTCGGATTAATGCGATACGGAAGATTTGAATTCAGAGCATTAACTTGGATTGGTACGTTCAGTCTCGGGAGGGTAGGCTAAAGAAAATGTCAGATAAATGCACCCAGTTACTGTCTAAGTGATTAATGCTTAATTTCATATTTAATGAACTAAACATAGAAGAGTGTATGATTGATTTAGTTTAAAGTTAATAGAATTTTTTGGTGTCATTTCCACAATATTCGTATTGGGTTCTTTCACTTCAGATCTAAATTTAAGGATTGAGCACTACGGATACGCAATGATTTACGGCTACTAATAACGAGAAAAACTGGCTATAATCTATTTCCATTCGTATACAAATCGGTTGAACAGAAAACCATAAAACACCCCACACAAAGAATCTTTATGTAAACACAACAAACATAAAAAGCGTTATATCTGTTGTTTTAAGTCATTTCGAGAGTCATTAATTACAAAGCATTGCTTGTATTATATCGCGGCAGCCTGCATATAATATGGTCGCATACATAAGTACACTAAAATAAACCTTTCTTAAAACCTATAATGTTTCTATTAGGTACTTAAACAATCATTTACAAAAATCGATTTCAAATTTTAGATATGCATTGATCCTAAACAATAAAAAAAACAATTAAAAGAGAGTTGGTGACTTCGTTTGGAACAAACAAATTTAATTAAGGTGGCTTATTTTCCCGCTTGATCCAAGGGAGACAAATAGTCTAAGTAAAATTTATGTATCGGAATCAAATTCAATTTCGTCTTTGCATTTTTTTTACTCGAATTTTTAGGACCAAGTTATTTCAACATTTACAGAAAAAGAAAAATATGGACATACCGTTTGAACTGCTTTTAAATATATTTTCTTTATTTTTGCGCTTGTTGTGTAAGAATTTATATGAACCGCCTTGGGTTGGCAGATATAATTCGTGCCGAATAATTTTTTATTTTGCCGATATGCTGATTTTCTTATTATGTTTTTGTTATCAAACACGTCTTCTTCTTCCTCATCATAAGTGTGAGTAAAAACTCCACTCGCATTGCAGAAGATTTGCTAGTATCGCAGTCCCACTAGTACCAGTATTGCACTTTCATGTTCCTCCTCGTCAATGGTCTAGATATTTTACGTTTGGCATACGCTGGATGGTAGCACCATCTGTATACCAAAATCTAGCATTTTACATAGTCGGCTTATATGACCACTAATGTAACGAAATATTTATAGTGTTGGATTCTTTTGCACCGCCTACATACATTAACTACCCAGGCAGAAATGAATTTGATCATCGGTATAATATTATTATATTCTTTTTATTTGTAATAATTCTGAATTATTTGTAATAAACAATTTGTAATTACAATATAATGTATTTGCATAACATAATATACATTATTTTATTATATACAATATTAGAAAACTATAATAAAAAAAACTAAAACTAAAAACTTATTTATTATACAGTCCTACTCCCCGTGGTATCGTCCCAAGAACGCTGGCTGTGTTTCCTCGCTGAATGACTATACTTAGCCTTTTAGCGAGAAAAGAACCAACTCTCTTATCACCAACAGCAGCGACCAGTCGCGGATAGAGTTCCTTTAGAAACTTTACCGCACGTGGACCCCACGGACCGATAGTCTCTACAGCAAATGGCGCATATATGTCATCTCTCATTTGTAAATTATAAACATTTATTTATTTAATTCATATTCAATATTTCCCAAGTATAGAATATTATTGTGTATAATATAGGTACCTAAAAGCAAAGTTTATTATATATTACTATATAGTGTTCAACACTTTCAGATACTAAGTCATCTTTTCTCTTAGTATTCTTTGTAATACTTACTTTTACCAATACAAATAAAAATGTACTATTTCGTCACTTTTATTTCTTTCAACCTGCGAAATTTGTTTTCTAACAGGATTTTTCTAATCTTCTTTAGCATCGTTTATATTGATTATAGCGTTCCTCCTGCCTAATTTATATTCAGTTAGTGTTTTTTCATCACGCTCTGTGCTTAATATCGCAATTTGTACTGTAGTTGGCGTAAACCAAGGGGACCTGTCACCTTACTCGCGGACATTCCGTCTTTCTTTCGCGAACCTGTTTTATTGCTAACACGTATATTTAGTTTTTTTTTTACATAAACACTTTATATGTATTGTAACTAAGCTTAGGGAAATGAGCATAATAACGCACATCATATAATAAATGTGCGTTATTCTTACATTGACAAAGTAAAAATTACAGCCTCTACGTCCTACATTTGGGCACAGGCTAAATCCCATTTCTGAGAGGACTATGGAGCAGTTATTTCTCTGCGCTGATTTAGTACGAGTTGGGATTTTACACGTACATCCTTCCACGTCCTTCCTTTACATCATTTAGTATTCAAAATTTCAATTAACAATAACATTGTTGATGACGTCGATTTAACTAAGCTTCCACGTTTTTTTTGCTTAAATGGATAGTAGATGCTGTGCTCCATATCTATTTATGGTTAAAAATTAAAATGTAAATGCGCTGTTATACCTGAGAACTATGGCAGAATCTCGTTTAGCTCTATATAATACTTCGGTCCTCGTCATTATATGAAACGCAACATGATAGTACTGTTTTATGCTGTTGTACTGTTCTTAGACCAATTAGTGCTCAAATCGTAATATAGCAGCATCGTGGCTCTACCACGTTACTTTTTTGCTTGTTATTCTCCTGCCACAGGTTCATTGTTGTTGTCGACTGCGCAGTATTAATAACATTATTACATTAGTGTTTGTGTGCAATCAAAAACTGAGGCTCTGATTCCTCAGTCTACAATCCGATTGTGTAATAAATGTTTTCCGAAACTTTTGATCGTTTACTCATTACAGTTACAGTCTATATAAAGACCACTGCTGAACATAGGTCTCCCCCATTCATCGGGGGATATTTGCCATAACTGACATACTTGGCAGGCGAGTTGGTAAACACGAATTTTACTATTAAGTTGTTATTATTAAAGGCTAGTCATCTCCAGTTTTAGTTTTTCTCTGTCGTCACTTACGACATCCAAGGGATGATATAGGGTAGGAGATTCTCTTGGGCTACCACACTATTGCAACGTTGAAAGAACTAACTAATTTTGCCACCATTTTACACTACCATTACCGTTAAATATGTATTAAGCACTACTTAAATATTGTTGTTGTTCTAGATTGTTATAGTTGATATAAAATATTTATTTAAAAAAATCTTTTCGCATGCCCGTAATAGATGAATATTATAGCTGTTAAACCAAAGAAACCGATCATTAAGCATTAGCAATTATGAATCAATGTTTATTTTTAATAATTTCAGACATTGTTTGAATAAAATTATGTTGCTGTCATAACATTCTACATAATAAGAATGCCATCTAAAAGGTTGGAGTTGGAGTTTTTGCAAAAGTCGGGCGCTCATGTCTGCGGTCGGTACAGACAGATGCGAGACGAATTCATTACGTTTACAGCGGCCTAAGTTTAGTAGTTCAGTCAAATGTTTGTTGTTAGTTTTAGATTTGTATAAATATTAAATTTATATATATTTTTTTAAATTAATGTGATTTCAAAGATAATTTTTGGTTATGAAAGTGCATTTTCGAATTTAGTTATTTATTCATTCTAGCACAACTTTTCATACGTTCACGTTAAATATACGCCAATAATGTATTTATTAGTATTTATAAATTTCAATTATTGTTATTTGAAATAAATATTAAATTAATTTTAACAGTGGTAGAGCCAGGCGGCAGCTTTTGCTGTCGCACGGATGGGCCGGCTCGAAACGGGGTGGTACCACGACCTCACAGAATACCAGCGTGAAGTAGAGGTTTACCTCTGCGTTTCGCTTGGTGAGTGCAGGTGGCCGGAGGCCCTTTTTACTGGAAATGAGGCATTCCATCTTAGTCCTCACGGGTGACAACGCATCTACATTTTGATTCGCAAACGAGGATAGATGTAGATGTCTATGGGCCGCAGCAACCACTTACCATCAGATGGACTGTGTGCTCGTTTGTCACCCTTATCTTATAAAAAAAAAATTAAATTATAATTTTTGTTATTAATAAAGGAATAAAATCAATTATTAATAAAAAAATATAATAAATTATATACGCAATTATTTTTTGATATAATTAATCTAGGTTTTTTTTACAGAATTTTACTATAGGCACATACAATGTGAGTCTTTAGTTTATAGACCAGACGAAAATTAAGATCAAGTAATTAAATATTAACGTATGAGTTTGCAAGTTCGGCGCGGAGATCTCGACGCGTTCTGCAAAAATCCCTATTCAGGATTTTGAAGGGCTCAAAAACTGTGGCGCCGCAGATCAATTAGTTCCAAGTAATAAACAAAGAAAATATGCTAGTTATGAAAAGAATTCGGCTGCCAGAAACTTCTTTTGCTACATCAATCAAAATCATACTGATAATGAAATCATCATTTGGGTGGCCATAGAGAAGCTGGTTCGGAGAATTTTGCTCCGTCTCCGACGTGCACCGTCGTCATTATCACATTCCTGATTTATTAATTAGACGTTAGATGATACTACGGCTTGGAAACTTGATGATATAAATATTTTTGAATAGTAGTGTAGTAATTGCCACAATAAATATGCATAAACGGTTTGTTGTTTGGAAGGTTTATATTTTATTGATTAGTCATAGATGTAAAATAATAAATCTTGAAAACAAAACAACTTGACAATCAATATCCTAAGACTTTCAGTTTAATTTATATTTACAGTGTTTATGTTTAGTGTTTAATCGTGTAGTGGCATTGTAAGAATATTGTCCCGTGGATATCGTAAGAGGTGACAGAGGGAAACTGGAACAGGAAATGGGTAGCAGCAACTTCCTTAACACAAAAAAAATAAAAAAACTGCGCTTGCCAACCCGTTTGCAAAGTCCCTCCCTAATGTGAAATCTATGGGGGAGACCTATGTTCTTATGTATTGTTCAGCAGCGGACTTTTATAGGCCGTAATGGATGAATTGGATGGATTTTTTTTATAGGACAGGGTGACAAGCGAGCACACAGTTCACCTGATGGTAAGTGGTTGTTGTGGCCCATAGACATCTACATCTATCCTCGTTTGCGAATCAAAATCCAGATGCGTTGTCACCCGTGATGACTAAGATGGAATGCCTCTTTTCCAGTAAAAAGGGTCTCCGGTTCTCTACACTCACCATACGAAACACAGCAGTGTTAAGCTGCTATTTTATTGGTCTTGGTATTGCAGCAAGAGTCTCGCAAGTCTCGCAATTACCTATTAGCCTATTACTATTTATTAAACGTTACTTTAGATCTTAGAACAACTTAACAGAGTAGGTACATATTGAGCTTGAATTAACATAGCCATAGTAAAGACCAACCAAATTAATAAATGTCTCAACATTTAATGAGAAATTCGAAAAATCAACTGACGCCGGGTGGGGTTTGAACCCACGACCTAAGCGATCCGCGCCGATGCTCTAACCAACTGAGCTATCTACCGTGTCTCACGGCCATGGGCGTCAGTCTGTTTCTTAATAAACGTTTACATTTAATAAGCTTACATGTGCTAAAACATGGTTAAATATATAAAAACAAATTAATGGCAATAACTTCACTGTATTTTTAAAGAACATTATCTGTCTAGAAAGAGATTGATGGACCCTCACCATATATGAAATGGAATAAAAGAGTTATACAATATACTATTTATTTAAATAAAGAATAAAATACGATGCAAATTAAATTACTTCACAGTATGTACACAATAGCTTTGACATTACTATTACTTTGTATTAATTCTTTTGACCAAAGCATTAAGTAACACAAAGTAACCATCTGGCTGACTCATCACTTAACCTATTTCTATGTTTTCTAATTACTAGTGATGCTTTAGAAAATAATCTCTATATACTATTATATATATAATAATACTGAAGTTGCAGGTATTGAAAGTAAATCACGGGCCATCTTCGATAAAATCGGATATTTTGTCTCATGAGTCCTCCTCCACTCTAAAATGTCTTCCGAGCTGGCGGCTCTGCGTTTACTTAAGTACTCCTCCAACTCGTTAATAACTAAGCCTTGAAGACAAGATCCAGATCCATTTTTACACATTTCAAGTATTTTAAAAGTGTCTTCAATATTTATCAAATGTTTTTTATTATATTTTTTTGCAACTCATAGAGTCCCTAAGCGTATACCCGAACTTCTATACTCCCTGAAACGACACTCATTCCTAACCGCAAGACGCAAGTCTCGCAAGCTTAGTCCTGTTCTTGCGCAAATCTTGCACGGTCAGTCTTGGTCTTGGTCTTGCTAAAAATTGACGGTCTTGTTCTTGGTCTCGGTCTTGCAAAAATGCAAGAACAAGGTCTTGCAAAAATGTAAGAACAAGACCAAGACTGCAAGACCAAGACCGATTTTGGCAACACTAGATATCTATCCATCCAACAAATAGTAAAACTGAAATATGCCATAAAAACGTATTCAAGTATTAAGTGTTATAGTAGGGCTTCATGTCTGCTCCTTCTAGATAGGTACTACTCTCCTTTCACTTACTTTTTAACCAAACAGCAGCGCACTCACTATTAGTCTTCAGAGGAAACAGCTCATCTGGGTCCATTTTGTTTGAAGTTAGTTGAAGGTATCCATGGATTGAAGTAGTGATTTACCATCAGGTATACCACAACAGTTAACTTGTTTCTCATTCTAATATTAAAAAAAAATGTATTTATGCAAATATTAAGCAGTGTAAGTATAAAAACATGTAACTTTCCTATGCTTGTCTCGTAGGAGTTTCGATGTTGCGTCGGACATCAAATCTCGGTGCGCACAATATTAATCAAAGTATTCTCAGTTAAAATATCACTATAAAGTATGAATCTCACAATCTATAAGTTTAACGGCAAAATAAAAAAATATACACAATATTTAAGTACGATAATTAGGCATTATCAAGTAACCAAGATTTTAATTATATTTTTATGACTCGTTAGGCATTAAATGTTTACTAACGTTGATAAACCACGAATCAAACTTCAATATGGATGTAGCGGTGTGCTAAAATCTAAAATGATATATTACTTGTTATTTTTGACATGGGTATCGATATATTGTCTAGATGGTACGTGATTTGCCTTTAAATCTCTGTGAAAAGCGCTAATATTATAATTAACTTTAAATTAATTAATGTTATACGGCAGGGTCGGGAAGGGGAGCCCTAGACGAAGTTTTATCGACCAAATCGGCGATACAACAAAAAATGGGCCAGATTAGGAGTACCTTTAACCGACGAGCGTGTATGCGTAGATATATGGATGTAAAGGAAGCGACAGAGGTGTGTCAGGATCGCGCCAAATGGAAGTTTTAACAGTGGTAGAGCCAGGCGGCAGCTCTTGCTGTCGCGCGGATGGGCCGGCTCGAACCGGGGTGGTACCACGACCTCACAGAATACCAACGTGAAGTAGAGGTTTACCTCTGCGTTTCGCTTGGTGAGTGCAGGTGGCCGAAGGCCCTTTTTACTGGAAATGAGGCATTCCATCTTAGTCCTCACGGGTGAAAACGCATCTGCATTTTGATTTGTAATAGAGGATAGATGTAGATGTCTATGGGCCGCAGCAACCACTTACCATCAGGTGGACTGTGTGCTCGTTTTTCACCATTATCCTATTAAAAAGTCCGTAGTCTCTGCCTACCCCTCTGGGTAACAGGCGTGAGTGTTTATATATGTTATGTATGTATGTAATGTTATTTGAATATCAACTACCCCATACGAGTTGTAAGGGGCAACAAGGGAAGTTGACCCAGGAAATAAGCAGCAACACTTTCGTGATAACAGGTGAATAAAAATAAAAGCTGCGGTTGCCAACCCGCTTGCCAAGGCCACGCTTTTAGAATATATCCTCCCCCTATGAAGCCTATGTTTGGCAGTAAACTGTTCATAGGCTGTAATAGTGGAATAAATTTTAATATAATCTGTATATGTTTTTTGGTTTTAGATGAAGATTTTAGAAAACATTACGGCCTGAGTTTCCACAACCAATGTGGTGATTATGTTAAGAGCTTTAAATGTATGACTACGTGTAAAATGATGGGGTTTCAAATTTTTCGCATGAACTATAAATGCAAATGTTCGTGCCATGAAATGAAGACTAGTACTGTATTGCCGTACTTCAAATGGAGGACCAATGGGACTACCAAAACAGTCCCCAAAACGCAAAGTCCTCGTCTTTACGACGTGGTTGGTAAATACACTGAAACTGAAACTGAAACTGAAACACAAACAGAAATGAATGTATCGGATGCTGATGTTGTTGTAAACTTCACATGTCCTACATTGAGCTATTCTCCATCAAACAATACTACATCAAACTATACAACATCAAACTATACTACAACTATTTCTTCGGATGATGATAGAGGTAATGCTACCAGCACTGCAGATGTCACTACTCAAGGTGGTGATGCAAATACCACACCTCCAACTACACCAGCAGCCGAATAGAAAATTAGCTTTAATTTCTGTTAAAACTTTACACCTAATCTTTTGGCATTATGTGTGTAATTCTAATAAAACAAAATATAATTTTACTTTATGCATATGAAAATATTTAATATGACAGATATATAATTAGTCCAAATAAAAGATGCAGTTATTATTTATTCTTCACCTTCATCAACCGTTAAAAGTCCGCTCTTAGACATTCGCTTCTGGTGGGAGCTTCTGGGAGAGGTGGGTAAGAATTATACGCCACGTTCGTTTATTCTCTTCTGTTTCTTACCCAGGTAGTTTACAAATCTTACTTTTATATCTTATTGCGAAAACTAACATATTTACGTAAATGAGATAAACTTTTAAATGCCTTTGCCAAATGTGTATTTTGAAGTGATGGTTTATAAAATAAAACAAACTCAGGAGACAACAATAATTTTACCGATTTTATTGTTATATTATTACTTGTTTGTATTGCTGACATATCTGGTGCCTTCCAGCACCCATAGTCACGAAGGACTGACGTTTGTAATGTATTATGATGTTAAAGTTAACAAGGAGTGTCTTCAGTTTTAATTTTTAGTTTTGATCTGACTATATCTAGAAGTTATGCAATTTGTATGCTTGGATTTAGTTTTAATTTTATAAATAACAGGGTCACAAGCAGTTACTAACACCCACCCTTCGTTTCTATTGAAATTAGGTTGGTTTTTTTGGATTAGGATTAGGATGTAATTTCAATAGCCTCATGGAGGTTCTTTGATAGGAATCGATTTCCATAAGTACTGGAAGACAAACATTTTCTCATTTTTAGGTATTGTCAATCCTTGCTATACTGGATCCCTTTCCCTTTGAAACTGAAAACACAACATTTGTTGCAAGACAGAAATGGTTCCCTAGAAAATATACATGTAATATCTCCTTGCCACCGTGAACGTGAATTGTTGGAGAAAGAGAATCCACTACTCCATATCGTTCCGTGGGTGTTGTAAGAGGCGACCGAGGGAAACTAAAATAAGCAGTAGCAGCATTTTCATAATAACAACTCATAATAAAAAAAAGCTGCAGTTGGTAACTCGTCTGCATATTGTATTAACTATGGCACATTTCAGCATTTACGAGGCAATTAATTATTTCAATAATTGGATTTGAAGTTTGGTATTGATTGAGGAACATGGCAATTATCCTAGCGTTATATTTATTTTACTTTTTTAATTACATGGGTGGGAGAATTTTAATTACAAGCACCATATTGTTTCGTTTACGACCTGTTTATATGAAGATATAATTGTTTGGCAAGATAGTTAATGCTTGAAGTTTTAAAATGGAAACATTATTTGTATTTGTTCTCTTTACATTTATTGATTTTTCTGCATGTGAAAGTATTGTAAAGTCTACAATAGGTAATTAAATCAGAATTTAAATCTAGGTACCTAAAATGTATTACCTAGCTTTCCGCAAGCTTTCCTAAATTCATTTCACTACTCTCTTAAAGTGAGTTTATATAGTAATATTTTTTATTTAAAAAAATACTTTAATATAAAGTATATATTCCAGTCCTGGTAAATTAAATATTCAAATGCAAACCACATCAAGACGCGGTACACTCTCAACTCAACATATCAACGAACGAAACTTTGCGACAAACTGATGATAAAAAATTATTCCCATAGACTTGACTGGGGAGCAGCAGCACACAACAGGAAATATCAGCTCAACACTCACCGAATTGCCTGCACAGCGTAGTAAGTGTAGGCAAACCTTCCAAGCAATTAATTTGATATATCTTGGAAAGGCCTTTATTCAGCAGTGAATTGTTAACGTTTATAAAGAAGAAGAACACGATAGGAGTAGGAGATGCAAAAAGACAACTTCCTGTGCTTTTTGGTTTTGGAAATATGGGAAAGTATAGGTCCAATGGTGGATTTGTAATAGACTGTAAAATATTTCAATTTAATTCAGGTCAAATTGATCTATTAATGTCATTACTTATTGTTTACATTTAGTTAATTTTTTTCAGTTTTCATACCTACAGATTTAAATAACTCTCTAAGCACTATATCAGGTAAGATTTTCGGTCAATAACACAAATAAATTTGTATCTCGATTCATTAAAAAAACTGTAACTTGATTAATCAGTAATAATATAATAAGTGTGAATTATTTTAACAAGTTTTAGGCAAAAGGCCTGCGCTGCGCTATGGTTTTCACAAGACTGCGGACTGTAACAGTTTTGAGAGGTCATATTTATGCATAGAAAAATGTATCAATTTAAAATATGATGTCGCTTATGCAGATAAAAACTGTCGATGTACTTGTTATGTTAAGAGTGACTTGGCAAAACACAGGCCCCTTTGGATAAAAACGCAAACGCATGGGCGATTGACTGCTCCGACAACGTCAATTCCAGCTTGGGCACATCCAAAAAAAGAATTTAAAATATTGAATAAAGAAGATGACGATAGTGATGAAAGCATTAAAATAGAAGATTCTCTTAGTGCGAATGCTCCTGGTGCTACGGGTGCTCCTGGTGCTACGGGTGCTCCTGGTGCTACGGGTGCTCCTGGTGCTACGGGTGCTTCTGGTGCTACGGGTACTCCTAGTGCTAAGGTTGTTTCTAGTACTACTGATACTCCAGTTACAGGAAACGAAAAGACAACTCAAATAACAACGGAGAATACAAATCACGTCACAAATGAATCCAGTACAGTTAGTACAGTGTCTACAACTTTCAGAGATTTGTTAAATACTACTTTTGGAAATATGCGTACAACATTATAAAATACAAATAGTAAATTTTTAATAAACAACATGAATTTAAAAATATTTTTTTAATTTTATATTTTTTATTTCCATATTGTGTCTACTGTGTCGGACAGGGCTGTGTGACTTTCCCGTGGCTGTTCAACCTATTTATGGACAGTTGTTTGGAAAATTTGAAAGTAATACGGGTTAAAAATGGGTGAGTAAACCGTCAAATGCCTTTTGTACGCCGATGATCAAGTCATTCTTGCGTCGTCGGCGGCCAAATTGCAAATTATGGTTACATTAATGAACAGGACATTAAAAGAAAAGGGAATGAAAGCGAACGCAATTAAGACGAAAGTTATGGTTTTTGAAAGAGAAGAAAGTAAAACGATATGTGAAATAAGAATAGAAGGGGAGTTGGTCGAACAAGTAGATGAGTTTATATATTTGGGTTGTGTATTTAGCAGGGATGGTAGATATGATAGGGATATACAAAGACGAGTGAGCGCAGGCAATAGAGTGAATGGGGCTCTACACCCTATTGTGAGAAGTCAGAATGTGTCCAAAAAGGCACGTATGGCAATTCACAATGCTGTGTTAGTCCCTACTTTAATGTATGGTAGTGAAAGTTGGGTGTGGCAGAAGAAGCACGAGAATAGAATAAATGCTCTAGAAATGTGATCATTAAGGAGTATATTAGGGATGAATCTGAATGAAAGAGTGAGAAATTGTGTGATAAGAGAAGAGTGTGGTTTGCAAGATGATGTTGTGACCAGGATTAAGAAGGGAATGCTTCGGTGGTTTGTGCATGTAGAAAGAATGAACGAGGAAAGAGTGACAAAGAAAATTTATGTTGCAGAGGTGAACGGCAGAGTGGGGAAGGAACGCCCTAGGCGAAAATTTATCGACCAATTGGCGATATATTAAAAATGGGCCAAATCAACATTACCTTTAACCGACGAGCGTGTATGCGTAGGTATATGTATGTGGAGGAAGCGAGAGAGGTGTGTCAGGATCGTGTCAAATGGAAGTTCATAGTCTCTGCCTACCCCTCTGGGTGACAGGCGTGAGTGTTTATGTTATTTTATGTCTACTGTGTTATTCAGGCTTGACTACAATTAGTTTGTCCATTTGTAAAAATAAAAACAAGGAAGGCTTTCAAGTGGATACAGTGTAAGACATTTTCAAATTATTAATGCAATTGCAGGCTGACGATTTTGTTTGAAAAGAAATTATGTTTAGATTATGAAATAAGCGTAGAGAAATCATCATTACAGCCCTTCACAAGTCCACTGCTGAACATAGGCCTCCCCCAAAGAATGCCACAAAGCACGGTCCTGAGCCACCTGCATCCATCGACTTCCTGCATGTCTCACCAAGTCGTCACTCCATCTTGTGGGGGGACGCCCTACACTTCGCCTATCGGTACGAGGCTGCTACTCGAGAACCTTTCTTCCCCATCGGTTGTCGGTTCTTCGAGCTATATGGCCGGCCCACTGCCACTTCAGCTTACTAATCCGTTGGGCTATGTCGGTTACTCTGGTTCTACTACGGATATCCTCATTTCTAAGTTTATCACGCAGAGATACTCCGAGCATAGCCCTCTCCATAGCTCGCTGAGCGACCTTGAGCTTCCTCATACGGCCAGCAGTGAAGGACCACGTCTCAGTTCCGTAAGTCATCACTGGCAACACGCACTGGTTGTACAATTTTGTTTTAAGGTTTTGAGGTATTTCTGACGAGAAGATGTGTCGTAGCTTCCCGAACGCTGCCCAGCCGAGTTGAATCCGTCGATTGACCTCTCGCTCGAAGTTGGACTTACCTAGTCGGACTATTTGTCCCAGGTAAATATACTCGTCAACAACTTCGAGCTTAGTGCTCCCAACAACTACCGGCATAGGTGTGACATGGACATTAAACATAATCTTTGTTTTGTCCATGTTCATCTTAAGACCTATCCGTTGGGAGACACTATTGAGGTCATTGAGCATAGCGCTTAGGTCCTCCAGCGATTCTGCCATGAGGACTATATTGTCGGCAAATCGAAGGTGAGTGATGTACTCGCCATTGATGTTAATACCGTATCCTTTCCAGTCCAGAAGCTTGAAAACGTCTTCCAATGCAGCGATGAAGGGTTTCGGGGATAAAACGTCACCCTGTCTTACACCTCTCTGCAATTGGATAGGTTTCGTACTCTGGTTCTGTACTCGGATAGTCATCGTAGCTCTACTGTACAAACACTTCAGCACTTCGATTTACCGACAGTCAACTTGGCACCGCTGAAGGGACTACAGTACCGCCCAAATTTCGACGGAATCAAAGGCTTTCTCATAGTCCACATATGCCAGACATAGTGGCAAATTGTACTCTTCGGACTTCTGTACAATTTGCCGTAGGGTATGTATGTGGTCTATGGTGCTAAAGCCTTTTCGGAAACCGGCTGGTTCGGGAGGCTGGAAGTCGTCAAGTCTGCGCGCAAGACGATTCGTAATGACTCTCGAAAACAGCACGTAGACGCGGCTCAGAAGGGAAATCGGTCTGTAGTTTTTCAAGAGAGCGTTGTCACCTTTCTTGAAGAACAAAACCACCGCACTTCTGCTCCACGCTTTCGGTGTAATGCCACCATGGAGGACGGAATTAAAGAGCTCCTGAAGGACTTCAAGTACCGGTCTTCCACCCGCTTTCAGAAGCTCCGCTGTAATTCCATCCTCGCCTGGGGCCTTGCCGTTTTTAAGGTGTTGGAGAGCCATTCTAATCTCGCTCAGACTAACGTCCGGGATATCTTCGGAATAGTGTCGAATAAGACTCGCTCTTGGATCGTTACCCACAGTTGCGTGTGGCTCCAACGATGACGTGTACAGCTGCCCATAGAACCTCTCAATCTCACTCAAAATCTCAGGTGCCCCGGAAACGATGCTGCCACATTCGGTCTTCAGCTTTGACAGTTGGCTCTTTCTGGCAGACAGATCTCTGGCAAAGACTTTGGAGCCTTGGTTCCGCTCGATCGCTTCTTCAATACGAGCTGTATTGAAGTTGCGTAAGTCCCGCTGCATGCATTTGGAAATCTGACTGTTCAGTTGCCTGTATGCTGTCAAATCTGTTGAAGAATGTAGCATTATCTCCCGTCTAACAGCCATGAGATTAAGAGTGTGATCGGAGAGTTTTTGTGTTCTTCTGCGGCGGGTCTTGCAGAACTTAGCTCCGACCGCATGGACAGTTTCCACGAGCTTGTCATTCATATCGTCCACTTCATTGCAGCCTTCTAGGCACTGAAAACGGTTTTGTAACTCGAGCTGAAAGGTTTCGGGACTTTGGATTAGAGCACGAGGGGGACGGAGCGTTGACTTTATCAGACGAGACCTCTCCAACTTAACATTTAAGTTCAGTGTGCCTCTTACCATTCGGTGATCGCTGCCGGTTTTCACCCTCGCGATCACTGAGACATCACTGAACAGTTGTCGTCTGGTCGTCATAATGAAGTCAATCTCATTTTTCGTCGAACCGTCGGGGCTCGACGAGGTCCACTTCCTGTGGGGCCGCTTCTTGAAGAAAGAGTTCATCATAAAGAGTCCTTCTTTCTCCATGAAGTCGGCCAGCTGCTGGCCCCTTGGGTTCCGTTGCCCTATTCCAAATTTCCCTACTTTCAGCTCACCGTTCTCTCTTGTGCCTAGTTTTGCATTGAAGTCTCCCATTAACACCGTATATTGGGTTTTGGAGGAATGCATGGCTCTAGAGATATCCTCATACATTTCCTCCACCTCCTCATCGGGGTGTGCCGAGGTTGGTGCGTAAACCTGTATGACCTTCAGCGAATACCGTTTGGTGATTCTGAGTATAAGGTACGCAACCCTCGTCGACACACTCCCGATCTTTACAACGTTGTTAACGAGAGACTTGTGGACGATAAATCCGACACCTCCTTGGGACAGATAGTAGCCCTCCTGGTGATAGAGCATGTTGCCGGATTCGAGAATTACCGTGTCCTCCCCCTCGCTTCGGATTTCGGATAATCCTATAATATGCCAGCGCAACTTGTCTATCTCTTCTTCCAGCTCCACGATCTTCTCGTCAGTCCTCAGGGTGCGTGCGTTGTACGTTGCCAGGTCGAGTCGTCGTAGGTGGCAACCGAACCTCCACCGGAGATTCTTAGCACCCCTGCCCCGCCGTTACCATGGTCGCCACCGTAGCCAGGAATAGCGGGGCTGCCGGGGACTGGGGGCCGTCTGTTTGTTGTTTTGATCATTGGGGGTATTTGCCATAGTTGCCACGCTTGGCGAGCGGGTTGGCAACCGCAGTTTTTTTATTGTAATTTTGGCTATTATCAGGAAGATGCTGCTGCCCATCTCCCACCTGTTTCCCTTTGTCGCCTTTTACTACACCCACGGGAGGATATGGGGTAGTGGATATTCTTGACCGCCACTACACGGCTTACCACACGTAGAGGAATATTACCACCTAATTAATGACTAAGAGGTCGAGAGATTTCTTAACATTATTATTAATTATTTTAGTGAAGGTTTTGCGTAAATGATTATATCATTAAACAAAGTAAACTACGTACTAGGATTCCTTTATTGCCTAGTTACCGTACTTTTACCCATTACTGCCGCTGAACTGTGTACTGCTATGTTCCAGCCTGAAGGTATAGAGAACCAGTATAGTTACAGGCTGTGAAGCATCACATCTTAGTTTTCAAATGTGACCCGGCATCTATAGAAAGTTAGCAACGTAGGCATGTTTATACTCAAGCATTATTGAGGTAGGGTCCTTCTTGACGGCTCTGTGGCGCAGTGGCTTAGCAATGAGTTGCTGCGCTGGGGGGCGCGGGTTCGAATTCCGCACGGAACAAGTATTTGTATGGCCTACAAATAATTGTTCCGAGTCGATGTTTGTCCTTGTGCAATTTGTGTTTGTAAACTGCCTCCGCGATACAGGAGAAAATCCTAGTGTGGGGGTAATGTTTAAAAAAAATTATTGTGTTCCTTATACCTATTTTTTTAACCAAGCAGTTGTGTACTCAGTAATAAAAAGTTGTAAGGCTTTTCATTTTAGTCTTCAAGGGAAACAGCGCATTTATTGATTTATTTATTTACTCTTTATACACCATAATTTAAAATTAAATATTTTGTACAGCCGACTTCAATATAAGTTATTAAGAATAACTCAAAAACTATTGGCTTGATCTTGATCAAATTCATATGGGACCACACGAGAACTACCAGCTTTCAAATAAAAATAAAATATCGAAATCGGACCACCCAGTAAAATGTTATGAGGTAACACACACATAAAAAAACAAAAAAAAAATACAGTCGAATTGAGTACCGTCTCCTTTTTGTAAGTCGGCAGAAAATACAAAATAACGAGCACAGTTAAATCTAAAGTAGAATATGTACAACAGCCGGTCTTATCACTCTGAAAGTGATCTCTTCCAGACAATCTTAGCGTAGAGAACTGATAGTCAACTACAGTTGGAGATATGTTGAGAAAGCACAGGATACCCAACAAGATAGCATTTGGGTCATTCTTTGTTAGAAGTTGGTAACAGGTTTATGGAAACTCTTCCACCACGCTCATACCGTACTCATACCTGTTATACTATACATAGGTATATGGTCTGCAGCAGCCATTTACCACCAGGTGAACTGAAAGTTCGTTTACACGCCACTAAAGTCAGATATTGTATTAGTATCAGCCACTGCTTTGAATTTTAAATGAATAGGCTATCCATTAATTTTTTCATTTACTTCATAACAGTAAATCAGCAGAAGAGCGCTGTGTCGAATATTCACGAAGTAACTGAAATAATTATCAATATATTATGCTTAACGGCCACATTAGGGAAATAACTTCCTCGTTCTCGTAAAATATTAATCCAAATACATGTAAGTATCAACCCAATATCTCAAAGTATATATAAATCTTTATTATATCGCAAACAAGTAACTGTTTGCCAAGAATCGATACATATGTACATATAAGTAAAATGGTGATATTTGTGGGCATTTTCCGAATTTGTAGTTTTCAAATATTTTTTTTTACTTATACTTTATTTCTAATATAATGTGAATTGTAAATTCGTTTCTGTTTGTCGTAATATTTATATCGTTTGAGTTAAAGAATTTAGTGGTATATGCACAGCCCTTCTTTCTTGTCTGAGCGCGAGCAACCCGAGAACCAATGATATTGTTAATTGAAATTTGACGTAATAATATACCGCGTGCTTGGTCTGCATGACTGAGGAATGCAAATATTTTGAGGACATCTGAGAACACCTAATGTTGTCGTTAAAAAAATAATAGAAAATAATACTAACAACAAAAAATGCCCCAAAATAAATAACAATAGTTTCGTGACCTAGTCGTTTCTGGCTGTAATATTGCGAATTCAGGGTTCCAAAATTAGTCAAAATTAATGTTTGCACAAATAAATAAAATTCTTAGTTTTTAGGTTTCCTGCATTATGACCGTTCCTGTGTCTCTGCTACTGCATATTAGCCTTTCATCAATATTATCGCTATACGTTATATCAGTAGTTCATCCATGTCTGTTTTGGGATACGTGTGTATGGGTGTTAGCATGGACACTTTCTGGCACTATAATTTTTTTATAGGATAAGGGTAACAAACGAGCACACAGTCCACCTGATGGTAAGTAGTTGCTGTGGCCCATAGACATCTACATCTATCCTCGATCAATACGAGTATCTGCTCCACTAATGTTTCCCGAATAATATACTTGACAAAAAGTGAGAAATTTATTGGAAATAGTGATCAAAATCGGTCGAATCCACTAAAAATATTTTTATGTCATAATAATATGATTTGTTGATCCTTTTAGGTAGTGTATTGAATTTACTATATTTACTTTTTATGAGTACTTTAACTTCCTTCTTAAATAAATAAATGATGTTTTTAAATTACATTCGATCATTCCCTTATGCGAGAGGCTTACGAGGGTATTGGTAATTAAGACTTCCACGTATTTTTTGTGCATGTAAGCGTTCATTTTACGAGTTCAGTTTTTCCATATATCGGTACAAGATAAATTTGTACTACAAAAATCTATCAAATACAGAGGAAACTAAAAATGGTATCATGTGAAGCTATGTGCCAACGTTCAGATCTTATTTAAAAAAAAACTTTTTGGAGTGATTCTTTTGTTTATTTTTCTGCTTCAATCATAATGCAATTAATACAGCTTTGGCAAAATGTAGGAGGTAGACGTTGTTTTAAAACCAAACACTCTCACCATGATCCCCGAAAACATTTAAACGATCCGCAACGAATTGCGATTCATTCATATTTAATGTTATATGTAATTTTATTATTAAAAAAAATATAGTTGGGTAAAACATATCATTTACCAGTTGTCGCTTTTATTTAGTGTGTCCCTTCAAAGTAAATGTTAGAAAAAGTTTTTATGGAATACCCAAGAGGCAGAATGTGAGTCTGACGGCTATGACGTATCACTTACATTTTTTACCAATACGCCGCTAACATATTTTTGCTTTTATATCAATATATCAATTTCTTTTGTCCCGTTCGACAGTATTTTGGCTAAACAGTTTTGCAGTGATGATGGTCTCATGACGTGAAAAGTTACTTTCGTATTTGTTGAGTTGGAATATTTTCATATCATATTTTAAATATTATGTCTTGGTATTTAAAAAGATAAATTAGGTAACAATGAATCAAAAAATATGTATAATGTGATTTTCTATAAATTCTGGCAATCTGGCTTTGTACTAATACAATAAATGTTGTTCGATGTCGGGGGTACATTCTTGTTATAATTATTTTATTATCTGTGCAAGTAAGTTAGTCTTACCACCTAGTACATACCTACCTTAGCACTAGTTCAATAAACTGATACTGTATTTAAATAAAACTAATTTTACGGATTTTATCGCGTATATTAACTTATTTTATATTCCCGACGTTTCGAGCACTTTACAGCACCCATGGTCACGGAGGGGACTGAGGTGTATGACGTCCCAATGTCATAGTTAACCACGGCTACCTCCAGATTAAAAATTATTAATTTTTGTTCCGATCCACGCAGTATGAACTTACAGTATCATGAAGTCTTGCAGTTGTATGCTTGGGTTGGGATTTAATTTTATTAATTATGGGATCCCAAGCAGATGGTAGCACCCAGCCATCTTCTCTATTGAAATTAGGATGTTTCTTGATTTCAATAGCCTCGCGAATCATCCTTGGAAGGAATCGGTGTTCTTTAGCGAGGATTTGTGGTCTATCAAATCTAATGTAGTGACGGGGGCGATCCTGTACGTGTTCACAGACTGCAGACTTCCCGGAGCGTCTATTCTTCACATCAGCTATGTGTTAATATACGCGATAAAATCCGTAAAATTAGTTTTATTTAAATGTGTAGTGTTCGCGTAAATATAAGAAATCATTATCTGATACTGTATCCCCACCGGTAGGTCTAAAATGAATATGAAGAAGTCAATAATCAAAATGTTCCTACCCAGATGAACCCCTAGGAAGAAAAGTAGTCCTACCACCTAGTACCTACCTACCTTAGCACTAGGTCAATAAACTTATACTGTATCCCCACCGGTAGGTCTAAAATGAATATGAAGAAGTCAATAATCAAAATGTTCCTACCCAGATAAACCCCTAGGAAGAAAAGTAGTCCTACCACCTAGTACCTACCTACCTTAGCACTAGGTCAATAAACTGATACTGTATCCCCACCGGTAGGTCTAAAAAGAATATGAAGAAGTCAATAATCAAAATGTTCCTACCCAGATGAACCCCTAGGAAGAAAAGTAGTCTTACCACCAAGTACCTACCTACCTTAGCAATAGGTCAATAAACTTATACTGTATCCCCACCGGTAGGTATAAAATAAATAAGAAGAAGTCAATAATCAATTAAGTCAATGCTACTGACACATTTGTATGGAACATTACCTTAAAGTTGACAAGTACGAAACAGGACCGAAGACATTTTTTATTGGAAACGTGGCAATCCATTTCAGTCCTTAGGGGTGACAACGCATCTGCATTTTGATCCTTAATTGAGGATAAATTAAGATGTCTATGAGCCACAGCATCCACTTACCAGCAGATGGATTGTGCTCGTTTGTCATCCTTATTCTATATATAAAAAAAAAGGTTGACGAGTATATATTTACCCAGCAACAATATGTCCGACTAGCAGCACTTGTACTATTAATAACAGTTTATTTAATGATTTTAAGTTTTAATTATTTTTATAGATTCGTTTCGTTTTAACTAGTTTAGTTTCTTTATATAATTAAAAAAAACGTTCAATGGTGATTTAAACCGATAGAAAAGTTAAGCGGTCAACGAGAGGAACGACCACTCTAACAAAAGCTGCCTTTTAATTTTAATATGATGTTTCTTTTTCTTCATTGTTCAATCTACTGATGTTCCGGTGTCAAAGTGAACCCGAAGTATCTTCTGAATTGAATTTAAAATTATTGTGATTTGATTACATTAATTACAGGATAGTTTTTTTATTAAATTTCAATAGCCTACTTTTGATTGAAATCGATGTTTGTTCGCGAGGATTTGTGATCTATATAATGGTGTGGCCGGTCAGAAATTCCCGGAGCGATGGTCCACGTCAGCTAGGTGTGTTTTAGGTCTTTTTGTTTGCCTAATATAAGGGAGACCACATTCACAATAAAGCTCGTACACTATCGCGTCTTGTAGAGGGATAGTAGGTACACTTAACGGATGGTGAGAATTGACTAATCTTCTTCGACGGCTTGTAGAATGTTCTAATAGAAACTCGCTTTGTAATCTATGACTCCTCTGACATATGGTAGTACAGCAGAGACACGCTCGACTGTGGCCGGTTTCACTCGGTCACTGTGACGTAGGTGCGGGAAATAAAACTTGTTGTCGTGTAAAACTTGCTGGGGTGACAAACGCGCACACAATCTACCCGATGGTAAGTGAATACCTTGGTTCAAAGACACATCTCTCCTCGATTAAGAATTGATGTGATGAGAACCACGCTCTTTTTGTGGTACAAAGTGGCATTCCATTTTGGTACTCAAGGGTGACCAACGCATTCGCAATTTGATTTCTAATCGAGCATAGATTTAGAGGTGTATGAGCCACAGCAACCACACCATGTCAACTAAGTGCTCAACTATCAACCCTACTTGTATAAAAATGTGTCAAGTTCGCCAACATAAACTGGAATAACTTGGCAGACTGAGCTCTCCTTTACTCTCAGAAAAGCGAGGAGGCTTTTGCCCAGTTGTAGGTAACATAAGTATCTGACTTAAAGTTACCAAACAATATTGATTACTATTTGTTTTGGATGCATTTGATATTTTTATTTGCCATTGAATATTATGATAGATATGGATGAACCACATAAGAGTAATTCGAACAAAAAATAAAAAGAAATCAAAAGTCGCACAGTCGGAACTGATCCATCTGTCGCTTTTCATAGTTTCGGCTCTTTGTCACCAGGGGCCGAACTTATAAATCTTACAATGACTCTCCCTACTACACTATAGATATATCAATGGGCCAGTTTATTTAGTGATCGGCATAATCGACTATCGATTTAGTACGAATTGGTAATATTATGTACATCACATAAAACGCACATTACACTTTTTATAAAATATCACGCAAAATAAATGCCGTAAGCCAGAATTTCAAGGTTTTTCAAAATCTATTATAGCTACAATCCATGTACGAGAATAAAGCATAGGTGTATATAATAATTGAAGACTAAAATGTTGGTGCTAGATTGTAATAAGATGTAGATGCGGTTTAAAATATTATAAAACGGATTTTGTGCTTTGAGTATCATTAGAAGAATAGGCACTTAATTCCATCTAATTTATAGTCTTGCTCCGAGAAATTAAAATAAGCGCTAATAATTTCTTTTTAATTCAAAAACCCTATTTTTGATTCAAAACACGTTTTTCTTTCTAAGAGATAAAAGTCCGTCGACCAATTACATTGTGCTGTTTAGTCTGAGATTTGGTTAGAGATCAATAAGAATTTAGATATATTCTAAAATGGATCATATATCCTTGTATTATTGGAACATTTTTTTTTAAAGGATAAGGGGAAACAAACGAGCACAGAGTCCACCTCATGTTAAGTGGTTGCTGTGGCCCATAGACATCTACATTTATTACTACCTAGGGTCTTGGCTTTGTATTACTCTCTGTGTGTGAGCCATTCCTACCTGCCCGCGGATTTTATGATAACCGTGGTGGTACCCATAGTGAAGAACAAGACGGGTGACTTGACTGACAAGTGTAACTATCGGCCCATTTCTCTTGCCACCGTAATTGCAAAGGTGTTTGACGGTTTGCTCAATACACAGTTGAATAAACATGTAACGCTCCACGATAACCAGTTTGGATTTCGTCCTCGCTTATGCACTGAAAGCGCCATATTGTGTCTAAAGCAAACCGTCAAATACTACACTGATCGCAGGACGCCTGTGTACGCGTGCTTCCTTCTATCCAAGGCCTTTGACCTGGTGACATATAACCTGCTGTGGGACAAGCTGCAGAGCATAGGCTTGCCACAAAAACTTATCAGCATGTTCCGGTACTGGTACGCAAACCAGGCCAATAGTGTCAGGTGGGCGAGGGTAATGTCGGATCCGTATCGGCTTGAGTGTGGAGTCAGGCAAGGTGGCTTAACATCACCAACCCTATTTAATCTATATATCAACGGGCTGATCGTAGCGCTTAGCAGTCAGCATGTCGGCTGCCACATTGACGGTGTTTGTGTCAATAATCTGAGTTACGCAGACGACATGGTGCTGCTGAGTGCATCGGTCTGCGGCCTGAGGAAGCTGATACGGAAATGCGAGGAATATACTTGTGGCCACGGATTATTGTATAATGTCAGAAAGAGTCAATACATGATCTTTGAGGCCGCTGGTGCGAAATGTCCTGATAATATACCTCAAATAAAATTAAATGATGTACCCCTGGAAAGGGTTAAACAGTTTCAATATCTGGGACATTTACTCACCGTCGACCTAAAGGATCACGCTGATATGGACCGGGAACGGAGGGCGCTGTCTGTCAGAGCTAACATGATCGCCCGTAGGTTTGCGCGGTGTTCAAAGGAGGTCAAGGTTACGCTCTTCCGAGCGTTCTGTACATCGCTCTACTCGTGCAGCTTATGGGTTAATTACAGTAGGAAGAGTTACAGCGTCCTCCGCGTCCAATACAATAATGCGTTTAGGGCGGTGTTGAGGTTGCCTCGATTCTGTAGCGCCTCTGATATGTTTGCGGATTCGCGCACCGATTGCTTCAATGCCACCATGCGTAAGCGGGCCGCGTCCCTGGTGCGCAGAGTGTGGGCCAGCTCCAACACTGTCTTAGCGATGATCTCAGGAAGGTTAGACTGTTATATTATCCGGCATTGTTGCGAAAGGCATGTCGCAGACCAGCTGCCTCTGAGAAAGTATTGATTGATCTCGTCTCCTGACTAATAAAAGTGTGTTTCCATTTATATATTTTTTTGTTAATTATGTATTAATTTTATTTTATTTGCTTAGATTATTCTATATACTGACATTAATGCTTGTTGAAATTAAATAGATGTATTATTTTAAAATTGTTATCTTGTTGACATTGATTTATGTATTGTATTGCTTTAATTGTGTAGATTGATTTTAATTTAATTTATTGCAGCACAGTTGCCGCAGAGAAAGTTTTAATTATTGATCTCGTCTCCAGACTGATAAATGTTTGTAATTCTGTTATTTATTTATTAATTTTAATTTTATCTTATTTAATTATATTATATTATTTATATACTGACATTACTGCCTATTTACATAGACTGGATTTATTATTTTAAAATTGTGATTTTGTATTGACATTGATTTAATTATTGCAAAAATTTAGGAGACTGATTTTAAATTTATTGATTTTACTGGATATGGGTGTAATTTGCCTGAATAAAGATGATTATTATTATTATTTTGGGGTATATATAAAGCTTTCTCATCTGGTTGGGCAACATAAATATATAATTGAAATAAACATGGTAAACGTACATAAATATCAATATAATAAAATAAATACATAAAAAATACGTAAATATATAAAAACCCAACCAGATGGAAGCCTTCGGCAGAGGAGACCAGACGGCCGAGGGTTAGGGGGAAAGGGAAAGAAACCGGCGGACGATGCGGGCGGTATCAAGGAGCACCGCCTTCTGCATTTGAGCTTGGAGCGGTCCGTCACGGAGTCCCAGTCGCCTCAGATGACCCGAGAGGCTGACTGGAATTAACCCATTTGCAGAGACGACTACAGGTATAATTTCGGCCGGCAATCCACCCCACATGTCGGTCACCTCGTGAGCCAGGTCCAGATATTTAGTAAGCTTATCTGTTTCGGCTTTCACGAGGTTCTCGTCATAAGGAATGGTAATGTCGGCCAAAAATATCCTTTTTTTTGTTTTTTTTATAGGAGAGGGGCAAACGAGCATGCGGCTCACCTGATGGTAAGTGACTACCGCCGCCCATGAAGAACTGCAACATCAGGGAGGGAATTGCAGATGCGTTGCTGGCCTTTTAAAAAGGAGTACGCTCTTTTCTTGAAGGTCCCTAAGTCGTATCGGTCCGGATAAATCGCTGATTGTAATCGATTCCACAAGGAAGTCGTGCGAGGAAGAAAACATCTACTAAATCGCACAGTGGTGGACCGCAAATCATCCAGATGGTGTGGATGGTATCGGGAGTTCTGCCCCGATGTGCGTTCGTGAAATTTGGCGGCTGGGATTAATCCGAACAATTCCTCAGAGCACTCCCCATGGTAGATGCGAAAGAAAATGCAAAGGGATGCAACATCTCTTCGCAGTGCCAATGAATCGAGCCGATCGGAAAGGGCTCGGTCGTCGACGATTCGAGCCGCTCTGCGCTGGATGCAGTCAAGTGGAAGAAGCTGGCACTGGGGAGCCCCTGCCCAGAGATGGGAACAGTATTCCATGTGAGGCCGAACCTGCGTCTTGTAAAGTTGCAGGCGGTGTGCCGGCATGAAATACTGTCCCGCTCTGCTGAGCACGCCAAGCTTTTTAGAGGCCAATTTGGCCTTCTCTTCCAAGTGACCACGAAACTGCACGTCACTCGATATGTCGACGCCGAGGATTCCGATACTGGCTAAGGCAACTAGGGGAGTGCCTTGAAACTGAGGAGACACGACAAAGGGGTTCTTTTTAGCGGTAAACGCGCAAACTTGTGTCTTCTGAGGATTAAACTGGACTAGATTTAGTCGCCCCCAGTCCGAGACTTTGTCCAGCAAAGACTCGACTTCAGACACAAGTTTGTTCCGGTACTCGGAGACGTTTTCCCGAGAAATATTAGCACTGCCGGTGTATAGAGCATCACCAGTGCTGTCATCCGCATAGCAATGAATGTTACCAGTTAGCAACATATCATTGATATGCAGAAGAAACAGCGTTGGTGATAGCACACAGCCTTGTGGAACACCAGCGTTAATAGGCTTGTAGTCAGAACATGCACCGTCTACAACGACCTTGATGCTCCGATCTGCAAGGAAGCTGGTGATCCAATTGCACAATTTCTCGGGAAGCCCATAGGAAGGGAGCTTCGAAAGAAGCGCTTTGTGCCAAACCCGATCGAAGGCCTTCGCAATGTCCAGACAAACGGCCAACGCCTCCCCCTTGGACTCTACTGCCTCCGCTCATCTATGGATCAGGTAGACCAGAAGATCACCAGCTGATCGACCCCGACGAAAACCGTATTGGCGGTCACTAATCAGCTGGTGATCCTCAAGGTACCGGATGAGCTGGCAGTTAATAATGGATTCTTTTATTTTGGAGAACAAGGAGGTGATCGCGATAGGCCTATAGTTGGACGGGTCTGAGCGGTCGCCGTTTTTAGGGATCGGGTGGACAAAAGCTGTCTTCCATGAATTCGGGACTACGCCTTGGGAGTAGAAGTACCGGAAAAGACGCGTTAGGACCGGTGCCAACTCCGGAGCACACGTCCTCAGCACAATTGGGGGGATTCCGTCAGGCCCACTCGACTTCTGGATGTCCAGGGAGAGAAATGCTTTGCGAACCGAGCGCTGTGAGAACAGCACATCCGGCATGGAGCACTCACACCGCGGGATGGTTGGCGGTGTTTTCCCCCCGTCATCAAGAGTCGAGTTGGACGCAAAAAGGGAGCCTAAAAGGTCGGCTTTGTCTTTTGCGTCTTGGTCCAGTGAGTCGTCCTCCCTGTGCAGAGATGGTAGTGATGGCTTACAGAAATTCCCTTGGACAGCCTTGGCGAGAGACCAGAATGCACGGGTTCCCGAAGGAAGGCGAACTATTTTCTCGCCAATTCAGCCTATGTGCTCTGACTTTGCCTTGGCAATAACTCTTTTGAAGGACCTGGAGGCGAAGTTATACTTCTTTTTAAGTATGCTGGTGTTTACATCCCGAGTCGCCGAAGCCGCAGCCCAGGCTTGATAACACTCCTGCTTACTGCGTAATGCAGTTTTACAGGAGCGACCAAATCAAGGCTGAGATCTGCCTACGATGGGTACCACAGATGATGGAATAAATAATTCCATTCCTTGTAGCACCACATCAGTGACAGAGTCAGCAACAGCGCTGGGATCATCCGGCGAGAAGCAAACCCGCCCCCATGGGTAGAATGCAAAGAAAGACCGCATTCCGTCCCAATCCGCCGACCTGTAATGCCAAACACGGCAGCAACCTGCAGAACGCAACCGCGAAGGGAGCGTGAGTGGCACCATACTCCGGATCAGACAGTGGTCCGAAGAGCCGAGAGGGGCATCGACGGAAACCTGATATCCATCCGGATGAGAGATGGCGACAAGCTCGACAGACGTCAACGGTGCCATCCTTTAGGATGTATCTCCGATAATTGTAATTTATTATTATTATTATTATTTATCCTCGATGACGAATCAAAATGTAGATGCATTGTCACCCGTGAGTACTAAGATGGAATATATCATTTCCAGTAAAAAAGGTCTCAGGTTCTCTACACTCACCATACGAAAAACAGCAGCGTTAAGCTGCTATTTTACGCCGGTATTATGTGAGAGCGTGGTCCTTCCCCGGTCAAGTTGACCCATTCGTGCTACAACTATACCAGTAATATAGCTGAAACATGGCTCTACCACGTAAGAAAAGTAACATTAAAACAATTATTTTTCCAATAAAAAAATCAAACCCTGACACCTTAGTACATGCAAGGGTACAACCGATTTCGATGCTTAATTTGTGAGTAATTAAGATTTATTAAATTAACTTTTTTATACAATAAGAGTGACAACCGAGCACGCAGTACCATAGACCAGCCCATAGACATCTACATTTAAATTAAAAATCAATATAAAGATGCGTTGTCACCCCTGAGGACTGAGGTGGAACGCCTCGATTCCAGTAACAAGGGTCTCCTGTTCTCCACACTCATCATACGAAACAACGTTTATTCGGTTAAACAATTGGACATTGAAACATGAGTGTTCGGAATGGAGTTATTTGTAGTTGGAACACCATACCTGCTCAATGCCATAGTAAATCCAGTAACAGTGGTAGAGCCACGCAGCGGCTTTTGCTGGCGCACGGATGGGCCGGCTCGAACCGGGGTGGTACCACGACCTCACAGAATACCAGCGTGAAGTTTACCTCTGCGTTTCGCTTGGTGAGTGCAGGTGGCCGGAGGCCCTTTTTACTGGAAATGAGGCATTCCATCTTAGTCCTCACGGATGACAACGCATATGCATTTTCATTCGCAAACGAGGATAGATGTAGATGTCTATGGGCCGCAGCAACCACTTACCATCAGGTGGACTGTGTGCTCGTTTGTCACCCTTATTCTATAAAAAAAAATCTCTATCACACCACATCTCTAGGGGATAGGGCTTCTTCTCTACCTAGGAGTTCGTCTCTGTAGGTATCCCCTCGCTCCCTCTTACCTATTTCTGCTGCCAAATTTATTTCAAATTTACATTTATAGTCAGTGACGATAATTAACAGAAATTAAATAATCAAAGTACGCTAGAATATCACGTGACAAAGCTGTATTTCTTTTGTTGCCCTTACATAATATGTTATACTGTGCTTCTTCTCATTTCTGAGAAGGTTAAGATGCGGGAAAAGTCCGTCGCGAATTGGTGCGATTTGTTGTACTTAAATATATCCTCAATGTATTTTCTTTTGTTCTAATCTTGGAAGCGATTTACATATAATAATATATAATCACCAATTAGTTGTAGGCTATACAAATACTTGTTCCATGCAGTATTCGAAACCGCAGCCCGACACTCCACTACCGAGCAATAATTGAAATACATACATGTATCTTAGTAATATAGTTGTAGCACGAATGGGTCAGCTCGACCGGGGAAGGACCACGCTCTAACAGAATACCAGCGTAAAATAGCAGCTTAACGCTGTGTTTCGTATGGTGAGTGTAGAAAAACGGAGACCCTTTTTACTGGAAACGAGGCATTCCATCTTAGTCCTCACAACATCCTGACAACGCATCTGCATTTTTTTTAAATAATATTAGTAATGCTGTTAAACATTACTAATATTCCCTTTAACCACTTCTGGTAAGCTTAAAATGCTTGTGTTAGAAGTGGTTCACGACAGTAGTCAAATGGCGGATTCGAACCCACGACCTTTCGAGTTCGCGGTCCGCGCCCTGCTAGACTACTGAAGCTTCACTTTGATTCGTAATTGAGGAAAGATGTAGATGTCTATGGGCCACAGCAACCACTCATCATCAGGTGGACTTTATGCTCGTTTGTCACCCTTATTCTATATAAAGAAATCTTTATTATTTACATAAAATACTAGGTGGAACGCGGCGCGTTGCTGCCGCAGAAGAAATAATTGTGGAAATATTGTTTCAAATATGGAAGAGTTATTTAGTTTAATTAGAATATAGTATAAGAATAAATAATACATTCATTGAAGTTGAATGATATATAACTTCCTAATAAATGTGTCGGTACGATACGCGTGCCACCTACTGTAATTTAATTTTACTATGCTTATAGCCTTTGCACAAGTGCCAGCAATAAGTTGACAAATTACCGAAATCTGAACAATGGTATGGCAGCGCATAAAATGCAAACAAACAAACATTCATTTTTATTTATTAGACTAGCTTGTACCCGGCGCGTTGCTGCCGCAGAAAAAATAATTGTGGAAATATCGTTTTAAATTTGGAAGAGTTATATTGTTTTATTAGGATTAGCATTCATTGAAATTGAATGCTATATTATAACTTTAAAATAAATTTGTCAGTACAATACGCGTTATATATTGTAAGTTAATTGCGTATAACCGTCGCGCAAGTGCAAGCAATAAGGTGACAAAGTTTTACTTCAATTTGATGAGAAATACGAACAAACGAAAATAATTTTTTATATATTTGGTAATGTTCTTTTATACTGTCGTAAATTATAAAATTAAAATAGTAAGTAAGTTGAAATAAACGAAAATTAAAATAAGTGTATAATATATAGTACTTATGTCATGTAACATGCGTGACAGACTGTGCTTCGTGATTATACTGGCTCCTGGGTCGATACTCCATGTTCGATAAACCAGCTGGAGCCAATATTTCAACAAATCACAATTTGTTTGTTTTCGTAGTTGACTATGTTGTAATTTTATATTTGACACTGCATTATATCCGATCTCTGATAAACATTCCAACATAACATGGGTATACTACTGTCTGAAAAGTAGTCGCACAGTGATGAAAGTCGAATAAGAGATGATTTTATTAGTGATAAAACATGTACAATAGCTTGAAGTGATACATACGGTCACTGATAAAATCAATGATAAACTCACGCACCATCTACCTTGTTAGAATATAATATGGTTATCGATGGCCAGTTGTTTTAATTAAAACGAAATCGTGATGGCAAATGGCCAGAAGTTGGATGAGTGAACAACAAGCAAGAGCATTTTATTTTCTTCCATTTCCTTATATAATTTTATGCCAATAACCATTAAGTGAATACAGTTCAGTTTCCTGTAATCAAAGTGTTAGTAAAATAATTAAAATACGTGCTTTAACTTTAGCATAGTTTTTAAAGCTAAGTTTTTATATTGTTTATAATTTTTATTTTAAGAATTAACAAATGAATATTTCACAGGATATAATATAAAAATGCCTTTTACATCTGTATCGGTATATATATATATATATATATATATATATATATATATATATATATATATATATATATATATATATATATATATATGATGTGTCCTCCAAGAGGATTATATTAATAAAAGATTGATCTATTTGTAATGAAACGCTTCCAAGGTTCTTTTATCTGTCTACACACAATAGAGGGCAAAACAAGAGAAAGGCAAACAATAAATCCTCCTACATAAAAATTGCAACAACTTTGTTCATAATACCGATAGAGGCATCATCAAAAGTTGGTCCGATTCGCACCCTCGCGCCCATTCGTGCAGAGATTACCAATAAATCCAATACGGGATAATTGGCCCGCTTAATTCTGTTCTATCTTTCTACTTAGTTCAGTCGTCAGAATGTGCCAGCTCAAGCCCCTTGGGACAGTCCAGTCGAAAGTACAAATATCCGCAACTTGCCAAACAAAAACTACCTCTTTGTTTTGCTGTTAAAATCGACTTTTAATTGTTAATATTGCAATGAAGCACAATGAATGGAAAATAAAGGAAAATGGAACGGTTAATGAGATATGATTTAGTTTTCCGTGCATTATCATGAACCTTACTAACAATAATCAATAAGTGTTACTGCGTGAAAAGTTTTGACGGGTCGTGTGAATGGCACATGATGGACATAGGTGTCGCTTTTCCCCGTCTCTAATGGATGAGTGTTATGGAGTCTAGGGGCGGCAACGATTTGATATTCGCATCAGCCACAGGCCCTCGGGACCGTCCTGACGTGATGTAATAGCAAAACCCTATCTATAGTCATTTTAAACATTCAGGATAGGTACTGAAAATTTATTCCGCTATATCGATCATGGTGAGATAAGGTTAGATGTTAAGAATGGAAGAAAAAGATGATTATCAAGGTGTTACATGAAAAGTTTTATCCAAGCTCTTATAATCGAGCAGAGGAAGCTTTTTATTTTCTTTAAAGAAGGTGAAATAAAAAAATAAACAATTTGAAAAGATTTGTGAAATATTGTTGTTACAAACATACACTGTATCCATGCTGAACCCTAAAATATAACTTTTTCACAAAACGATTACACTGCGAAAATCGTCTACGCTTTTTTTTTACTTTTTTCCATCACATCTATAGAACACCACCCTAAGAAGAGTTAGAATTAAACCGTCAGTCAAAGCGGAAAACCCTGTTCCGAAAAATTAGCCAACAAAATTCCAACAAATAATTAATCTGGAATAATCATACAAAACGATGCGAGCGGGATGCCCAGCCATTATTACCATTCATTTCAAATCAGCCGTGCGCAGGGCCGGGGAGGGACGCGGCCTCGCTCGACCTGAATAAGCATACATTTTCCAATCAGGGCACGTATCATTTAACTTGCTATTAAATTCGACTTCTTCCCTTCGAATTATTATCATGTCAAATGTCGAGACGTAGTCTTGTACGTCTGTTACTCATCAAACATACATAATTTCTTTGTACATGTAAAATTTGCGAGTGTTTATTATATCTTTGTTTTGTAAAAAGCTTGTACTCGTATGATCATTGGGTTTTTCATTTTATTCTAAGATAACACGGCAGCTTTTTATTTATGATATGAGCATTATTGTCCGTTTTTAATTGTATAATTCCCTTGTCTGTTAGTAATTGTTTAGATGTACCTAGTAACTTTGCACTCAAAGGTTTGAGGAAAATCCATTTCAACTTTTGACTATGATCGCGATGTAAAAGAAAATTGTGCCATAGTAAACTACGGTGAGCTTTGAATTCATAAAAGATCTTCCCGACCTTTTATTGTGTGGTAACCATTCAGACGCTGAGAAAGGCAATGTGAATACGGCGTTATATTTACACTGAAATACTTTTCATAAACACCGTCATAACATTCATGCTTAAGACCTTTTACAGTAATTACTCACTGACTGTGTTCCGACTGTAGGGTGAATTAGAGAATTAAAATTTTATAAAAGAAGTCTTGGTTGCTTCTTACATCTGGATACATAAATTTACAATGCTAAAACTTTATGCGCCTTGCGCTACGTTTTTTATTATTATTACCAATGGTGCTTTAGCTTTATTACTTAGAGTGAAAGTATTTTGAAAATTCTAATTAGTTTTACTTGCAAATGCAACTACACCGTCAAATAAAGTTGATTCCTATCAAAAACTATACAATAACTAAGAAATGTTTGCATTATAAACGTGTATATTTGATTAACAGTTCATCTGTCACGATCAGAGCGACAAAACACGCCGGTGACTGACACGCGACCAGCGACACACGACACGCTCTGCAGCCATAACTGCGCACCTGACGTTGTCATCCGACCTCCCCTACTTATTAAATTAATAACTCTGAACTGAACACCGTAATTATCTGCCTAATTGGAAGGGCGATGAGCTCCTCTTTTAACACATTACTTAAGCGTTTAACTTCGGTTTATGAGCTGTATAATTAGCATGCCCTACGTAGTTACAAAGACAAAATATGTGTGAGATAAAGAAAAAAAATGTTTTAGATAATATCTAATATAGATTGAACTGTAGTATTGTTTTATATAATGTGAACCTTGACAAGTTTGTTGTTCGAAAATATCAAATTAACAAATCTTATCTTTATTAAATGCGCCCTGACAGATTGTTATCAAAAAGTATAATTAACGCCTAACGGTAAAATTTTCGTTGTTTACAAACATATCATTTTGCTGCCTTGTCGGCGCTTTGGGCTACATTTTGCTTAGAAATTTAAGAGATATAATTAAGAATTTTGCTTGGCTCAATAATTTAGGGCTCTTCTAATGAATGATATCAAGTTTCAAGTAATTAAGGCCAGGGGCCGATTGTTATTTTTATTATTTAAAACAGGTATTTCGTGTTTAAAAATTATTTGATATTTTACTAGATGATGTCCGTCTGGGTATATTACCAGTGCGTGCAGTACTGCGTTCCGATCTGAAGTGTTTACAGGGCAAGTATATTTATAGGATGTGAGGCATTACATCCTAGCCCTCAGAGGTGACCACGCCACTGTAGCCTACTTTATTTACTAGTTGCAAGTGTCCATGGACTGCTGTAGCCACTTACCATCAGGTGGACTGCAAGTTCGTTAGTAACTACAGTTTGTAAACAAATTGAAAGTTTCCACCTTTAGATAAAATTTCTAAAATGAACATATAATTATAAATTAATTGTATCGGCTACAGCAGGATCACGCTCTCAGAAAGTATAAGATGATATTAGATCGTAATATCGCCCTATTTTATAGGCCATAAGATTTTTCTGGCATTTCTCAGGTTGGGTTAACCGATTTTTCAACAACTTTCGTTCATGGCGTATGACGAAAAAAAACAAGGAATTTTTTTTTCGTGGTAAAGCCATGCTGCTGATCGGCTCGACCGGGGAAGGACTACGCTCTCACAGAATACCAGCGTAAAATAGCAGCTTAACGCTGCTATGTTTCGTATAGTGAGTGTAGAGAACCGGAGACCCTTTTTATTGACAATGAGGCATTCCATTATATCGTGGTAGAGCCTTGCTGCTGGTCGGCTCGACCGTAGAGAACCGGATACCCTTTTTACTGGAAACGAGGCATTCCATCAAAGTCCTCACGGGTGACAACGCATTTGCATTTTGATTCGTTATCTAGGATAGATGTAGATGTCTATGGGCCACAGCAATCAGTTACCATCAGGTGGACTATGTGCTCGTTTGTTTCCCTTATCGTATAAAAAAAACATAAAATGTAGCGAACATATGTAACTATCAAATTTGTATTGTTAAATAATTTTATTTATTTTTCTAATATTTTTTACTTTAGAATTTACAGAAAAATAGCCAAGTTCAAGAGCGTATTTCAGATTTTTTTTTCAGATTGAATTAAAGTTTATTTCAATATTTAAAAAGTTAAGGTGGTCAAAACTAAGTTTAATTCCTAAAAGTTGGTATGTACCCCACTATCGCATCATTTTAAAGACCTTACTAGATATGGAGAGTCATAGATTTTTTTTACTTTCCATATCTATTAGATTATGGTTAGTACATTAGTTTAGCTTGTCCATAGCTGTACCAATACATATATGGTGATGAAGACCTTGACGAGCGGTGTTCGATTCGTTGCCCGCCAGTACGTATGAGTAGCCGTTGAGGCCCTACAATCGCGAGCGTGATACAAATATACACATAATTTTAATGCCGGGGGTGAAGCATTAAAAGTCAGGGATCAAATGCCTTTAATACTGTAAGTGAAATCCATGGAGTAGTGTTTACTTGTTGATAAATAATTTATTAAGCTTCGAGATAGTATTAAAATTTTTACTATAAATAAAATATTTGTGGGGAACACTTAAGAGGATTTCTTTCTATATTTTATTTAAATTTAGAAAAAAAAACTAAACATAGTTTTAAATTTAATTAAACAAAATAACGGTTTTCGTTCTATATATAAGTAGTATTTCAAGGACAAACATTCACAAACAACTAGACCCGGAACAATTATTGGTTAGCCATACAAATACCTGTTCCGTGCAGGATTAGAACCCGCAGCCCTCAGCGCCGCAACTCAATGCTAAGCCAGTGCGCCACGGAGCCGGAATTTATTGGGAGAGTTTGCCTGAAAAGCTGTGAACGGAGGGTTCGAATCATGCACGCAATATGATGTATTCGTATGGCCTACAAATCATTGTTCTGGATGTGGATGTTTCTTTGGTAACAGCATTAAATATTTGACGACAGTTTACTTCATGAAAATATGTTGTCACTAAAATTGATGGCCATAAATGACGTCTAAAACTTTTGGTTTGCAACGTGGTAATTATCTCTATGTATAAAAATCATTTGCTGTCCGTTAGTCTCGCTAAAACTCAAAAACGGCTCGACTGATTTTGATGAATTTTTTGTGTGTGTTTGAATGGGTCCTGAGATGGGTTAAATTCAATTGGACCCGGTAGGTGGCACTGTTGTGGAGATCTAAAAATCATCTGTGCACGCTAGTATTTTTATAAATGTAAACACAAGCTTTCATGTCTATCACACAGAGCGGTAGGCAGAGATTACGGACTTCCATTTGGCACGATCCTGACACACCTTTCGTGATTTTTTTACAACAATATGTTACTACACATATTTGCCCGTTGCTTATGTGTACTCTTGATTTGTTGTGTCTTTAATTTATTACCATTTTGGTATAAATTTATACGATAAACTTTCATCCAGCGCGTCCCTTGCCGACTCTGTCACTCACTTCTGCAACGTAAATTGCTTGGTCACACTTTCTTTATTAATTCCATTCTTAAATCTTGGTCAAAATACCTTATAAACCACACTATTTTCTTATCACAAAATTTCTCATTCTACCATTCAAAGTCACTCCTAACATAGGTACTGCTTAATAACCGCATCTCTACAACATTTATTTTACTCTCATGCTTCTTCTGCCACATCATATTTTCACCACTAGTACTGTGAGTGACTTTAAAACTTTCAGATAGTTTATCCAGCTCTAGTGTTTTCCCAATAGGTAATAAGTGGAAGGCATTTAGAGGCGTGGGGCGCACGCGACGCCCGCACCGACTTACTTGTTACAACGCGTCGTCTACTTACCTTTAATCTTTACTCATATTCATTATTAACGCTTGTTTAACGTTACTCGTTTTACTTGTATCGTCAACTTAGATTATTGATACTAGTACTGCTTTCTTAGTTGTAAATTTGTTTCCGTGGTTTATGATAACTTTTTTTGTCAATTTCGAAATGAAACAAAGTTTATAAAAATAGCTTATCTAGAATATAATGATTTTTATTACATTTATTTACATAACATAATATTTTATTATATACAATGTCAAAAACTATAATTAAACAAAAAACTAAAACTAATAACTTAATTATCATACACTCCTACTCCCCGCGGTTAGTGTCAAGAACGCTGGCTGCGATTCCCCGCTGAATGGCTATACTTAGCCTTTGTTTATCTTCATTCTATTAATTACTTATTAATTTAAAAAAAAACATTAATTAAAAATGCACTATACTACTATATTTAGTTCTCTTACGTCACACTGTGGCGGCGTCATATGGGAAAGAGAGAGAGTTTACATATCGAAATGTCAGAAAGACCACATAGCATCCGATAGATAGCAGTATTAGAATCGCGTTTTTAAATTTTTAATTCATTCATTACGGCCCATCACAGTCTGCTGGTGAAGATAGACTTACTCTACAGATAACCACAAACGGTGGATAATTGCCATAGATGCCACACTTTGCTGGCGGTTTGGTAACTGCAGTTTTTTATTATTATTAAATTACATGTAATACTTATTACAAACTATAATAATAAAAAAAAACTAAAACTAGAAACTTAAATATCATATAGTCCTACTCCCCGCGGTATCGTGCTAAGAACGCTGGCTGCGTTTCCCCGCTGAATGGCTATACTTAGCCATTAAATTTTTAATAACATTTTTATTATTAAATTGTTATAAAGAAGACGATGCCGCTCATCTCTTGTTTCAGTTTCCCTCTGTAATCTGTAGTTGCCAACTCGCCTGCCAAGCGTGGCAACTATAGGTCTATGTTCAACAGTAAACTTGGCTGTAATGGATGTATGAATGGAAGAAATATAACTTCCTTTTTGAGGATTTAGCTAAAATATCAACCATAAACAATAAATTGCTTCGCTCATAGGTACTTATTCAAGATACGTTGAAATGATACGTACTTTATTTAACTAAACATAGCAGAGCGAGAAAACCAGTTAGATATACGTAAGTATTCAGTAGCTGTCAGTCCATATTTACCATAAAACAGGATCTGTTTCTTATAACAAGTATTCACATCGTGCCAGATATGATCTGGATGTTTGAGGCATAACGACTGCGTATTAGGTTGAGTAGATATTATCCATTATCAAGGATTCAGTCTAAATCCGTTCACATATTACGCATTCGTCAATAGCGCTCGAGCCGTCACCCTTTTAATTTACGAGTTGGACGAGGGGTCATTAAACAATAAAGTGTTGATTAAAAGCCCCTATGCGCGGGCGGTGGGCGGGTGGCGCGAGCCTTGCGAATAACTGCGCTTCCTGCATCGCAGTCATTATTTTATCACCGATGATTGTTAAGACTTTGACACTCAAGTGGAGTCAATGGCAGATACAATTTAGACACTGGCATGTGACCACTCTGCAGATGGTCTAGTTTAAAAAATATCGGTGCATGAGAACCGAAAACTACTCAATCCTATTTTTTTTTTGCGTGATTCTCTTCAACATGCAGTAGGGGTTATAAAAAATGCCATATTGTTTCAATATTTTTTGATATTTGCAAGAAGTACTGTTATTTTTGAACGTAACTATTCTGTCTAATAAAAAAAAAAACGTAAATATTCTAATTAATGGTAATACATGGCATCAAAAATGCGACAGGTCTAACTATCAGGGACTGATGAAAAATAAGAAGATAGAGTGAAAATTGTAGTAATTTTTTAAGGTCACAAGAGTGCACAGCTGGGATTTGAAAAATAGTTGGTGTATTATTCATTATATGAACTCTGGTGATTAGCTGAAGAACGTTGAATCCAAATGACTGGTAATGGGGAACAGTAAAATTTCCAGCGCGAGAGTGTCGGTTCTCTAGTATATTCGTGTAATTCTGATGGGAATCGTTTACTAGTGATATATTTTGTAACCTAAAAACGCTTTTATATAAAAAGACACCGGCTTATAATCGATATCGATTAATTTGTAATGAAACCAAAAGTAAAACCTCTAAAACGAAGCCAAACATGAATTCTATCAGAATTACATATGTACTTGCACCTCTGCACGCACGTACAAATATTATAGGCAAGAAACTGTGATCAAAATAAAAAAAAAGATATAATTTAGAATCTAAAATATCAATTATTTGTAAAAGTCAGTGGACTTCTAGATATGTATTTTTATCAAAGAATACAAATAAACGTCTTGTATGAAAAAAACATTTTTTCAATTGTTTAAAAATCGATTTGAATAAATATCATAAAGTTATCCCATAGAAATATCTGTTTATGTGATAAGTGCCTAAGTCTAGCCCTTGTCATCATCATCGGCCCTTGACCTTGTAAAGGGCTGATGTTGATGATGATGACCAAAAATTTATGACAAATGGTTATACATTTTGGACTAAAATAAACTAAAATAGCATTTAAAATTATTAGGAACAAAATATATGACAGCAATGTTTTTAAGAATTATGTTCGTTCCTTTTTGATATAGGTTCAAACTACAAATTAATATTTTTCAAAAGGTAAAAATGATTAGTACACGTATGTGCAGTAATAAGTCAGAACACTATTCAATATAAGTGCTGCATTAGTCGATATCTCGATGAAGTGCCTCAGTCCACGGGTACGAGACTAGGAGATAATTACTCGAGATAATAATATGGGGAGCGATGAACTGGGAGTTCATTACGGCAGGGATTTCAGTTTCATTCTTCCTACCAGGTATTATCCTTCTGTCATTGTTTACGTTTAAACTACACTGGGGATAGGCGAGTCAGGGGCGAGATTACTCGATATTAAACAAAATATTTATGTTATTTAGATTTACCAACGTGTTATTATTATATGTAATGCATTCCGAATCTTGAAATCATCTGGTAGAACCATTTATGGAAATTGTATACCAATCGTTAAAAAGACAACCGTCCTGTTAACAGATTTTAAATCATTGCCGTCACCGGTCGCCATTGTAATGTCAGGTTAGTTCAAAAGCGGTCGCTGCAGTCGAACAAAATGATCTTCGTCGCATCGCAACTTCCACACCTTTAGGATCAATAGATCTCGTTCAAATAATAACAAGGAGTTATAGATCAGAGGTGCGAGGCTGTCATGGGACGAGGTAGTGGACGGTGCTGAAGCGATCGCTACTCTTTGTACTACTGGTTGCGTTTGAGTATGGAAATGGGTATTTATTTCGTATCCCGACATTTCGCCGCAGTCGTTTGGGGTGATCGCCAAAGATGATAACACTTCGATTTATATATTTCGCTCAATGATCTGTAGCTGCTACTCCGCTCGCTGCGTAACTTCAAGAGTGTCCAGATATAGGCAGGTGTATTATGCTATATCCATGAGAATATATAAAATTATAAAATATGTGATATTAGCTAATTTTATGTAGTAAATGTATTTATTTACTTAAGAAATAAAATTACTTAAACGAGTTTTAATACAAAATAAGGTACATCCTACATTAAGTTGCTTGGTCAGTATATTATTCTAAACCTAACCTACCTAAACCTCTAGTCATGAGTTATAGTATAAGGTTGAAAGATGTCGCATTGACTTATTTTTACGGCCTTGGTTAAGTAATTACCATAAAATATTTGTTAAAACTTTTAACTTAAAAGGTATGTTTTAGACAGTATTTCGCAACGTTTATGGATACTTGACGACATTTTAAAATTAATTATTATATTTAAAAAAAATTAATATCAAAACCGACTTCAAAAATTGAAAAGAATAATTTATTCATTTCCTTAAATAATATAAATAAAAAGTTAAATTGTTCTACCTTTTTCAAAGTATATAAGAAATATCAAAAGTTTGAGATAAGAACTAGAATGTCGTCTAAATAGTTTCTTCAAATTTATATGGGACCACCCCCAAGGTATATCCTATTTAATAAAGATAATCATTAAAAGCGGTACAGCTGTATCCGAAAAATCGTTGAACATAATCCCCAAAGGTACGTGTCGAATTGTCAAACATACCTTCCAAACCTCCTCGCTTTTTGAACTAGGTTAATTATTTTTTTTGGAGTTTATGGCCTGGTATCTTTACTTAGCCTTTACCTTTAGGCCAAGTCTTGAGTATTTTTATTCGGTTTATTATAACTTTCCCAAGCCTTGTCTTTGTATATTATTATCCTTCATAGTTCACTGCTTCACAATATGTTGATGCGTCACATTGTGCAGCCCTTGGGAGATTTTGACGGCAACTTGAGCCAGCAGGCAGCTGACAGTTGGCGATGGTATCTAAAGGCGCCTATGCATACAGTTTATCTTGAGAATCCATCACCATCAGAGCACTTGTTTCACCGTTTCCACTAATAGTTCACATGCGTAGACAGTTAATACATAAAATCGCACCACTTTTACATATCAAAATCCATTTCAAACTATTATTTAAACTATAATACAGGAGCAGCCAATCGCCGCCGATCAAGTTCCCGCCAAAACTTCTCTGAACTAGGTTAATAAAATGTAAAGAAACAGCTTATAAATGTTCCATTGCTGAAAATATTTAATATTTAAAATATTTATACTCACAAAATGTAGTGTCAGATCTATTTATTTAAAACTGTATTAATAATCAGATCAAAAAGCGTTTTATATTTTAAAAACATTCTCTCCATATATGTATGCGGAGAGAAATAGAAACTAACCAAAATGTAATCAAATGTAATGAAGCTTTGATAAGAATAATAAAATTTTGGTAAGTTTTCTTTATATTAGGACGGACGAAGTGTAGGGCGTCCCCCCACTAGATGGAGTGATGATCTGGTAAAACATGCAGGAACTCGATGGATGCAGGTGGCTCAGGACCGTGCCTTGTGGCATTCCTTGGCCTATGTTCAGCAGTGGACTTTAAGGGCTGTAATGATGATGATGATGATTATTATTATTTATGTTCCTTGTTTCCTTAAAACGTGTAAAGTAGATGTCTGAGATGGAGAAATTAGTTATTTGAAATTAGTATCACACAACCTGTGTTTTTTTTAACTTTAGTAAAAAAAGTAAAAGCCTTTCCGAAAAGCGTTACTTAAGTACGAGTTCTCTCTGAATAACAAAAACTCTACTAGAGCGTAAATTCGAGAAATCGGAGTCACGCCCATTGACATAAACAAGAATTTTAAACTTTAGAATGTTTTTTGTTTTCCTATTTTCCATAAGGACTTAATAACTCCACCACTAATTAATATGTAAGTACAAGTAGGCATCCAAAACGTTCGAAAGCAATAGCCGATGATCAAATACCATTTAATATTGCGTTCTAATCGCCGAGCAATATAATAAGATATGCGGAGTGCGTCGGCGCGTCGAATCGTGCGTCCCGGTTCACACGATGCCATCATAAAAACTATGTAGGCAACTTAAAGACCGTCGAATGTATTTGTCTTTTGAATTAATATTTTTTGGTTCGAGGCTTTTGTTATTTTTGAATAATGTTTTGATATCTTACTAGTAGTTATAGTATGTGGAAATATGTATATATACTATATGTTTGGATTTTAGTTGCGTCGATGCCCTTAAAGTTTGAATGTTTCAACTGAAATTTATCAGAGAGATAAAATATGCTTATATGGAATAAAGCCAAGAATATTTTTTTCCCAATGCTGGGCTGATCACTTTCAGATGTTTCTTCCCTGGGCGAATTCCATCTAATCGCAGCTGCAGGCAACACCTACGTTCTGTTACTGCTATGGGTAAATATTCATTGTAATCGATATTGGTTATGTTGCAATATGTTAAAGGCGCTAAATTTTCTGGCATTTTCTGGAATAAATTGGGCAGCGTTCGGGAAATTACGGCACATCTTCTCGTCAGGTATACCTCAAAACTTGAAAACTAGGCTGTACAACCAGTGCGTGTTGCCAGTGATGACATACGGAACTGAGACGTGGTCCTTCACTGATGGCCGGATGAGGAAGCTCAAGGTCGCTCAACGAGCTATGGAGAAGGCTATGCTCGGAGTTTCTCTGCGTGATAAAATCAGAAATGAGGATATCCGCAGTAGAACCAGAGTGACCGACATAGCCCAACGGATTAGTAAGTGCAGTGGCAATGGGCCGGCCATATAGCTCGAAGAACTGACAACCGATGGGGAAGAAAGGTTCTCGAGTGGCAGCCTCGTACCGGCAGGCGAAGTGTAGAGCGTCCCCCACTAGATGGAGTGACGACCTGCTAAGATATGCAGGAAGTCGATGGATGCAGGTGGCTCAGGACCGTGCTTTGTGGCATTCCTTGGGGGAGGCCTATGTTCAGCAGTGGACTTGTGAAGGGCTGTAATGATGATGATGGTGATGACTCCTTATAACATCAGCTATCGTTCAGTGAAAGTCCCATCGAAATCAGTCCAGCCGTTTCGGAGATTAGCCGGAACAAACAGACAGACAGACAAAAATTTTAAAAATTGTGTTTTTGTTATAGGTACCGTATATACTTTCATATACATTTAGTAAAAAACTCTTATTTTGACATTACAAACAGACACTTCAATTTTATTTATTTGTATAGATAAGCAAACACTATAACTTAGTAATACTAATTACAACTTAGAACATAAATGAAAAACTCATAACAAGTAAAGTGGTTTAGGACCAGGCTTTGCGGCAGTCTATGGAGGAGGATGTTCCGTAATGGACTTGTGTAAGGTTATAATGACGATCATGATTTGAAAACATGGATGATTAAATTATTAGAAATCCATATACTACATAATATTTTATCATAATTTGCTTTAATTTATTGAACTGCTTATTTATTTATTTATTTATTTTATAGTAGAGGGGGCAAACGAGCATGCGGCTCACCTGATGGTAAGTGACTACCGCCGCCCATGAACAACTGCAACACCAGGGAGGGAATTGCAGATGCGTTGCCGGCCTTTTAAAAAGGAGTACGCTCTTTTCTTGAAGGTCCCTAAGTCGTATCGGTCCGGAAAAATCGCTGATGGTAATCGATTCCACAAGGAAGTCGTGCGAGGAAAAAAACATCTTCTAAATCGCACAGTGGTGGACCGCCAATCATCCAGATGGTGTGGATGGTATCGGGAGTTCTGCCGCGATGTGCGTTCGTGAAATTTGGCGGCTGGGATTAATCCGAACAATTCCTCAGAGCACTCCTCATGGTAGATGCGAAAGAAAATGCAAAGAGATGCAACATCTCTTCGCAGCGCCAATGAGTCGAGCCGATCGGAAAGAACTCGGTCGTCGACGATTCGAGCCGCTCTGCGCTGGATGCGGTCAAGTGGAAGGAGCTGGCACTGGGGAGCCCCTGTCCAGAGATGGGAACAGTATTCCATGTGAGGCCGAACCTGCGCCTTGTAAAGTTGCAGGCGGTGTGCCGGCATGAAATACTGTCCCGCTCTGCTGAGCACGCCAAGCTTTTTAGAGGCCAATTTGGCCTTCTCTTCCAAATGACCACGAAACTGCACGTCACTCGATATGTCGACGCCGAGGATTCCGATACTGGCTGAGGCAACCAGGGGAGTGCCTTGAAACTGAGGAGATACGACAAAGGGGTTCTTTTTAGCGGTAAACGCGCAAACTTGTGTCTTCTTAGGATTAAACTGGACTAGATTTAGTCGCCCCCAGTTCGAGACTTTGTCCAGCAAAGACTCGACTTCAGACACAAGTTTGTTCCGGTACTCGGAGACGTTAAAACAAACTAAAACGCTTTAAACTAAAACACAGTAAGTTAAGAAGTAAAACATTAAAATAAAATAATGTTGTCGTGTGTCTTAATAATATCCCATGCTTGTCACATGCAGATTCAAAATTACAAGTTATTTACAATAGGTACTTACCAAAAACTCAAAAGGCACAACCCTATGCTATGCTGGCATTAAGTACACAAAAGGATGACATTCGGTACAGGGTGGCTGGAATTTGAGACATAACGCCTTTTTTTGCTTATCGTCGTTTTTAAAATTGTTCTTGAAATAATATGATTGTAAATAAATATATTTTTAAATAAATAAACTATCGATTAAAACAAATGTTTAAAAATATTGTGCCCTAATTAAAATAGCAGGAATTTTTAAAGTTGAAATTGGCACTAAAAGGCTGGTAATAGGGGCATCCAGCCTATATAGACATTTGCAGAGGGATTTTCAGTATAGTTGCCACGTTCAGAAGGCGGGTTGAAAACAGTAGTTTTTATTATTTTGTGTAATTATTAGGAAAATAGTTCAGCTCGTTTCCTGTTTACTTTCTCTCTGTGGCCTTTTACGACACCTACGAGATGATATAGTAAAGCACAAAATGTTAAGAAACAATGAAGTCACAGCCTGTATACTACTGTATACCTACGTCCTACTCAGGACTACTCTCATTTCTATGAGGGTTTTAATGCTAGGAAATGTGTTGGTCTTTGAATTTGTTTTAATTGCTCAAACATCGTAGAGGAACCTTCAGGTTTCTTCAGGATGTTTCCTTCAACGCCGAGCACGTGGTGAATCAGAATTTCAAATTGCAATTTCATTGTTGTCGGCGGGGATTGAACTCGGGTTGCTAGTATAAAGTGCATGAAGTGGTGGTATCGGGTTTAAGTTCCTGTACAAGAGGCCTTTATGGGGTTTTACGGTTTAAGTAACTTCGTTGAAAGTAATTGTGCATATTAGCTAGATGAAGTGCGTGTTTCTTCGTCACGTAGATATGTGAATTGTGCGATATTTAACTCGTGCGAGGGTGCGGAATTGTGTACGTGCGTCGAGGAGATATACGGTCTAGGATTTGAGCCGCGCATTCCTTGTTTGAGAGCTTCTCCCGGTTAATTGTCAGGATATCTTTCTAATTGTGTCGTCGCGTGTAGTGCCTTTTTGTGTTTGGTTGCCTAGTTAGATTAATTTGCGTGCACTTACCCCTGAGATATCACGACTCAATTTATAAATATAATTTATATAAATAATTGCAATATAATACAATAATTACAATCACAGAAATAAAAGTATAAAAAATAATAAAATGATATTGTAAGAAGTAAATTCATAGATTCGCTGCTTCGCGGTGCACAATGCGGCAGAGATCCTGCGACCCCCGAGCCGAGAGCCGCACATTTACATCTCACTTGCGGCTAACTAGCCGCGCCACCTCACCCAATGTATTTATTGTACGTAAATGTCGTCCAGGGCACGAAACAATTCTAGCGTTTACAGTAATATCTGCATACAAATGTTTGGGAACTTTGTTTTGGTATTTCATTGTATAAATTGTATATATTAAGAATTTATACGCTCCTTTTGATACGTTTAAACATATGTTAAACAAGAGCTATGCTTACTTAACCATCTAAATGTAGAGGCTGGTATTAGCGAAATGTTTACAATGTTAAAATTGATTTATTAAACGATTTAAAATATTTAACAAATTTATACAAAAATTTGATGCAATATTATTTAATTAATGATAAAGACTAAGAACATGATATTGGTATTGAATAAAGCTAATTTTATGGATTTTATCGCTTTTGGTTAGACTCATTTTTATACCTCGGTACGTATTGGGTTCTGACGTCCTCATGTCAATTTAACCTGGGTTACTTTCTTACCGGGAACCCTTTTTATACTGGGAACGAGGCATTCCATGTTAATCCCATGGGGTGACAGCGTCTGTATTATGATTCTCCATTGAGGATAAATGTAGATGTCTATGGGCCATCGCATCCATTTACCATCAGGTGGACTGTGTGACTGGGTGACAAACGACCCAATCCTAAAAAATATCAATAGACTCGCAAATTATCCTGGGCAGGGATCAGCGTTATTTTGAGACGGTTTGTGTACAAGAGCTAAAATACTGTTCACGGTAGCCTCTAAAGTTCTTAGATCTGTAGAATTACAGATGCTAACTCGCCTGTCAATCGCGATGGAGAACCTCCCAAACTGACGGATATCTTTGCCCAGCAGTAAATTTCTACGAATTAATGACTATGTAAAACAATGCAATTTCAAATTAAGATACTTTAAATTGGAAAATGGGCATGTAGTTTGATCTTTGTAAAGAAACAGTCCGAAGTTGTCATTGTCATCGTGCAGTAAATGTAATTAATCACGAATGTTAGCAATGTGTGTTTGATACCTACTCAATGTAGTACGTACTCTTATTCAAAATTGACTTTTGTTTGCGTTTCCTAAGAATTGTCTGTCTCGCACAGCTACATTTTGGAATTTGCCATATTTCGCTTTTTCGGACTATGACAAAATTCCCTCTTGATGAAATCTTTGGACGAGGCCTGTGTTCAGCAGTGGACCTTTATGTAATGGAATAGCGAACGCAACACTTAACCTCATATTTTTTTTTGTTTTATGTAAACGTATCTAAAAAAGGAAAAGGTAAAATAAGTTGTAAACTAAGTATTTGGCATTGTTGTACGAATATCTTATTAATATGCAGCAGTATCACACAATTTCTTGATAAAAACGCAATAACTGTTTTTGGCCCGACCCGGTTTCGAACCATATGACCAGTAGTCACGCTTATGCCACCAGACGAAGGTGGCAGTCATTTTAAATATAACAAACAAGAAAATCGTAACAAAAGAGATCTATAAAAATAGGAAGGATGTACGCGTGTAATATAATTAGAGGGCGTGCACCGTGTGCCAGTGTTCGTCATTGTTGGTACATGTAAGTTAATTTCACTCTGTGACAAAAACAGACAGCCGGCAAAATTTATCATTGAAAAGCACGTAATGTAAATTCTATTATTACGGCCTTTATTTTTCAATTACGAGCCCCAGTCCCCGGTGGGTGCCTCGGGGTTAACTTCGCGAGACCCCGCGATATTTTCCTTTTTTATTTTGCGTCATGTGTATTTTCATTTTGTAACGTGTCCTGGAATCGTCTTGAGTGTCTATACGAAATAAAGGCTTGGAATTTCATCTCACATTTTGCTTCGTTCAGGGATTTCAAAGGCATGCAATGCCTTAAAAAATTATTTACTTAATTTAGAAGCTTTCCAATATTTTATTTCTATCGCAAATGAGTTACTAATATGTTGTGTCTAATGTGCTTGCTAAAACGCAGTTAAATCCAAAAATTCACCTGTTCTTAATTAATCTATGTTTTATTGATCAAGCTGATTAAGGGATATAATAGTGAAAAAGGTTAATTTTTCTCATTATTAATATTTAATTCTTCGTCGCACTATGTCTAAGCACCGACTTCTGAAGCTGTCATGGATTTTTTTTATTTTAGTTTTACGATGGGTTTTTATTGTTAATAAAAGTTTAATTTTTTCTGAATCGATTTGATCAAAAATTTTCAGAATCAATTGGTTTTTTCCCGACACTAACAACGCTTTTTGTTTTCCCGCTTGCGTCTCATTTCTGCCTTTCTAGTGATAAAATTTTAAAATGTGCCGGATTTCAAACACCGAAAAAATTTACTAAAAAAAACCTCATTTAATACAGTTATCCCCACAACTAGGAACTTAAATGTTGAAGCCTTTTCATATTTTGTCTTTAAATATGTAATTAAACACACAACATGAACTCGGAACAACAGTTTGTAGGTCATACTATCACACGAAGCCACGAGCAATTGCACTACCGCCAAAAGCTAAAGTCTCAGCCCTAACGAAACGTCAAACGTTGTAAGAAGATTTACTTTGAAGCTTAAAGCTAACACTGTAAATAATTTTTTGGATAGTGGGTCAAAGTAACCAAGGACAAACAGTTTAACCAAAGAGATATCATAACACTTTCCAACGTAAAAAATACAAAGACTTTTTCGATCAAATTATTTAAGTAAAATAATAAAAAACGTAAGTTTCTAAGTCAACATTATGCAAAATATAGTAATTAAGTTATTATTTGTAAATATTTTTGAAAGATGGGGTTAACCTTGCGTGCATATTATAATAGCATTCTTAGAAGGCTCAGTTGGGGTTCAACAGACAGGTATTACTTTCGATGAGCTTTAAGACGAAGAATCCTCTCTGTTATTTCTTATTAGGACAACGAAAAACCAGTTTCACTGATAAAATTAATTACAAAAAGACTTTAAATATGTATAATCTGCTATGAGATATTTAACGTTGAAAAATATGTATATCCAAAGTAGTTATCAAATCAAATATTGGTTTTCAAAAAAATTTATATCTCTTTTTGGTTCTACAGATAACAACAGCCTTTTCTGATGTTTCTTTTATATGATCGAGTGACAAACAAGCACACAGTCCACCTGATGGTAAGTGGTTGCTGTGGCCCATAGACATCTACATCTATCCTCGTTTGCGAATCAAAATTCAGATGCGTTGTCACCCGTGAGGACTAAGATGGAATGACTCTTATCCAGTAAAAAGGGTTTCCGGTTCTCTACACTCACCATACGAAACACAGCAGTGTTAAGCTGTTATTTTACGCTGATATTCTGTGAGAGCATGGTCCTTCCTAGGTTGAACCGACTCATTCATGCTACAACTATACTACTAATATAGCTGCAGCATGGCTCTACCACGAATAAATGTACTGTTGGATGTAAGCCTTTTCGAGATAATAGTAAGAATGATAATCAAGCACCCAGTCCATCTGAGTATGTGCATACTGTGTCCCAAATACATCTATATCTATATACATCTATATCTATCTAGTATGAAGGGGTCTAGGGAGTACAACATTCACTTACCATCCCATGGATTCTGTGCTCGTTTGTTACCCTTCCCTCTAAAAAATAAATCTCTAGTCCTCATTACTGACCATACAAAATATAGCAACATTATGTTGCTATTTTACTCTGGTGTTCTGTGCAAGAGCGGTCTTTTCCCGCTCAAGCCGATCCATTTGTATTGATTTTGATTGGTATTAATACACTGCAGAGTGGCTCTTTCACGTAAAAAGAATACGTCAGGTAGTCCCTAAATCGCAAACTGGAGAGCGTAGCTTGAAAGATGTTGTGATAATCAATTTAGGCTGGTAAACGCAGATCAGATACCCTTGCGCTGGTGATGCCGCTTGTCATAATAGTGATGATGCTCTTCATCCTAATTCGGTGAGGTTTGAGTGTCATGTTTGACTGCGATGCTGCAGGGTTTCAGCATTGAATGCCGCTTTAAACACGTATTTATAGGTAAGTAAAGTAAAGTAAAGTTGCAGCCTATTTACGTCCTACTGCTGGGCACAGGCCTCCTCTCATTTCTGAGAGGGTTTTAGGGCAAGGCAATGTCCGCCGCGCTGTCCCATTTATTTCTCAGACATGCAGGTTTCCTCACGATGTTTTCCTTCACCGCCAAGCACGTGGTAAATCAGCACTTAAAATTGCAATTAACAATTTCATTGGTGACGGCGGGGATCGAACCCGGGTTATTCGAGTACAGCGAGCGCTAACCATCTGAGCTACCACCGCTTTATTTATAGGACTTAGAAATATTTTTTACAGGTCTGGATGTTAGTCTATGTTCAATATATGTGTGTTAAATGCCTCCACGATACATAAAAGTCCTGAAAACATAAAATTTAAAAAAATACAATGCTCTATTCGCCGTTTGACAGTGAATTGACTCTCATTTGTTGTTTAGTAGGGTGTACTACGTACATGTATTTCTTTTTCAACATCCTCTTTGTATCTCAAATAAATCCATAAAATTTGATGATGTCTTTTTGGAAATAAATTGTTAAGCCAATCAGTATTGATCATCAGAATGATTATTTAATAATATGCTAAGGTTATAACAAGATTGCATTTCGAATTTGTTCACGCTCACTCCATTAAGTCAACAGTATTGGAGGTCACGCGATGTTTCGATGACAAAGTACCTTGCTATAACGCGCCATAACCGCAAGTTAGCCGACCCCCCCAATAACACTCACCGACAAAATTAAAACATTTCAATTTTACCTGATATTGACATTGCATGCGATGTACGTTGTAATAGTATTGATGTACTATAATAATATGATTATTTTAAATTGTTTTTATGTATTAAATAAATAACGAATTTTAAAAAGTAGGGTTAAAGTGTAGTCCTAATATGGCCCCTCTTGAATATATCGCCAATTTAATCGATTAACTTCCGTCTAAGACATAAGGATTCACACGGAACCACTACACATAACAAAATAAAAATATAATCACAATATAAGTTCATTTAAATGATTTGAATCAGAGCGATTTAATATTCTTTACTTCGTCATGAAACTCAACTAGAAAGTCAATACGTTTTTATAAATATGCCAATCATGCGTTATCACGACTTTTGTATCTAACTCATCGAGGTGCGATGTCGTGCTTGTTCGCAATAAAACTAGTAATCGATTTTAACATTCGGAATAATAATTCCTTCAATCTTGTTTCCGGAACTGGGCAATTTATTTTGATAAGCTTATTACTTTACTTTCTACTTGTTTTTCTTAATAAGGTTGTATAGATAGTATTCCCTATATCCTAACTATACATATTAAGAACTGTTTTTGTTTTTCGTCATTAAATCATTAGCACAACTCATTATACTACTACAGACAATGGCTTCAGCTCGAAACTGCCACAAATAACAGTTCTTAGCACTCTCTATTTGTAAGAAAAGGGAGAAAATTAAGAGTAGGTATCTATCTAAAATAGCATCATCAGATTTTTGTCACCTTGTGATAGAGAAATTTGATGCCTGGAATTAATCTGAACAATTACTTTTTATCGTGTTTCTCGTGGTAATTGCTATATAAATGAAAAGAAATTCAATATTTCTTCACAGCCAATGAATCTAGCCGAATTGGGTGAATAGGATGAAGTGAAAGATACTGTCATTGGCACATATTTTAAATTTATTTTTATAAAATGAAAGTGCCAAATGAACTTACAGTTCACCTGATGGTTAGGAGCTACTACAGACCATGTACACCTGCGACCTTCAGATAAAGAACGCTACAGATGCGTTGTCACCTCTGAGGCCTAAGGAGGAATGTCTCACAACTTGTAATTATACTGGCTGTCTATACATTTCAGGTAAACAGCAGTTCCTACGCACACTATTGTTTGCCGGCAGAAATTGGTAAGAGGGAGGTGCCTCCCCAGAAGGACTCCTAGGCAGAAAAAGTTCTGCAAACTAAATTTATTTATCCCGCAATCTGTCGGAATGCTCAAGATATTCAAACATATAAACATTTACTAGGATGGAGTCATTTAAATTGACTTGATACAAAACTACAAAACTCCGTCTTTTTCTTAAACAACATTTAGAAACCACCGGTGTATTTAAGCCTTTTCAAGACTGCGCCAAATGATGTATTCTGGAAATATTTGATGTTACTCACTGCAATAGACTGACGCGTTAGTGAATGCAGAGCCGATACGCCACGCACTGACAATACGGCCCTCGATCACCAGCCTATGAGAATCGGAACTGGCATTTTAGAATGGATGTATCGTGTTTTGTAGCAGCTTAGTTCGTTAGTTAGCTGGGTGCACTCCATGCAGCTAAAGTTGGCATTTTGAGAAGCATTTAAACAATTTAAACAACAAATGAAACAAGTTTATTTTTAGACATAGGAAATTAAGTCATACGTCATTTCTCTTTTCAATCTATTACTGTTTCGAAATGAAATTTCTTTGACTGTAGAAGAAATTATTTTTTAAAGGGTAATATTACAATAGTTTGCTTTAAACAAAAGGAAAATTATAGACCCATCTGTAATTTAATCATCGATTTTAAACTAAAAAATCACTAGACGTTACATAAATTCAATTTCTTAATTATAATCTTTCTTACATTTCTCTTATTCGTATCTTATTCGTGTGATGGCTAAACATTCTAAATAGATAATCATGATGGTTATCATAATTTTAGTTTATTACATGAGTAATCGTGACGTCATGTAATTGTAGACGTCTATGGACTACAGCATCAATTTACCATCAGGTGGACTGTGTGCTCGTTTGTCACCGTAATTCTATGAAAAAAAAGTCATATTAGAAACTTTAAATATAAGGCACTGAAAACCAGGATCGAAAATAATATATTTTTTGACACAGATGCTACTCTGGTAGGGATTTTTTAATTGAATCTTTTTTATCGTAATGAATCTTGCTACTAAAGGTCATAGTAGTCAATACTCTCTGTCAAACCATCTGGCAGTAGAGCTTTTTGGTCTCTCGCCAAAGCGGTCGAGACAAACTTCTGTCGGTCTACACTGCCTCCGCTGGTAAAACCAGATGGCTCACTGGCGCATGCGCCTAAGGAGAAAGCGGACTTATTTGCTTCTCTTTTTGCTTGCAATTCGCGCCTGGACAGTAGCAACAGCGTACCATCTCAATTACCTCACTGCGGTACCTCTATGACTGAGGTCCGTATCACCAACAAGGAGGTTCTTAAAACCTTGCGAAGACTAGACGTGAACAAAGCTAGTGGACCTGATGGTATACCCGCTATAGTTCTAAAGGTCTGTGCACCTGAGTTGTCTCCTGTGTTGACACGCTTGTTCCGCCTCTCATTCAGGACTGGAATAGTGCCTAAATCTTGGAAGCTGGCCAATGTGCAGCCTCTACCTAAAAAAGGTAGCTGTACCGACCCTGCCAACTATCGGCCAATTTCAATTACCTCCATACTCTGCTATATTATGGAGCGTATATTGAATGCCCACCTTATGGCATACCTAGAGCAAAATGATCTCCTCAGTGATCGCCAGTACGGGTTTCGCCGAAATCGATCAACTGGGGACCTTCTAGCGTATGCCACTCACATATGGGGCGAAGCCCTCGTGAACAGTGCTGAAACACTTGCTGTTTCCCTCGATGTTTCGAAGGCTTTTGACAGGGTTTGGCACGCTAGTCTATTGGGCAAGCTTTCATCGTACGGCTTATCCCCTGGCCTAATTGTCTGGGTGAAGGACTTTCTGAGTGAACGGTCTCTCCGGGTCGTCGTTGATGGCTGCTCATCCAATACTGTGGCTACTAACGCCGGTGTTCCTCAGGGGTCCGTTCTCTCCGCAACTCTCTTCCTGCTGCATATAAATGATTTGCTCATTCCCGGTGTCTATGGGTATGCAGACGACAGCACAGTTGTGGAGAGATACCAACCAAGCGCCCGGGCCAGTCGGGATCAAATCCAGTCAGAAAGAGAGGCTATGGTTGAGCGTGTGAGTTTCACACTACAGGCAGTCTCCGAATGGGGCGATGCCAATCTCGTGAGATTTAACGCCTCCAAAACACAAGCGTGTCTTTTTACCGATAAAAGGAGCCCGCTCACCTTGGCTTCTACTTTCCGGAATGTATCCTTGGAGTACACTGACCGCCTTCAGTTGTTAGGGATTGAATTTTCTCCAAACCTAAACTATGGGTGGTTCATTGAGTCCAGAGCCAAAGCAGCCGCAAGGAAACTTGGTGTCCTTGCAAGGGTGCGGCGGTACTTCACGCCGGGACAGCTTCTTACCTTATATAAAGCGCAAGTCCGGTCGTGCATGGAGTACTGCTGTCACATATGGGCTAGTGCTGTAAAATGCCACCTGGCAGCATTGGACTCAGTGGAGAGACGTGCTAAGAGGCTCATTGGTGACCTTGATTTGGTTGAAACCAATCTTGTCAGCCTTGAGCACAGGCGCAGAGTAGCCAGTCTCTCGGTATTCTATAGGATGCATTTCGGTGAGTGTGCGCAGGAATTACACGCCTTAATTCCTCTTTCTCCTTTCCACCATCGGACAACCAGACGGTCGGCGGGTCTTCATCCCCTTGTTGTCGATATTCCACGCATTAGAACCAAATGGTTTGCTTCGTCTTTTGTAATGCGTACAGCAAAGGAGTGGAATAATTTGCCGGCGAAAGATAGATCTTTCCGTCCGAATACAATCTAAGCGTCTTCAAGGCAAGAGTGAATAGGCTTTTGTTACGATAAGACGGTGCGATTTGCCATCTAAGGCTGCATCACCACTTGCCGCCGGGTGGGATTGTGGTCAAGCACTGGCTTATGATAAGTAAAAAAAAAATAGTCAAATGCAGCAAGCAAGGGATGCCATATACTAAAATCCTTTCACTAAATGTCTATTCTAATTTCTAAACATACTCAGGTAATTTTTTTATAAAAGTGGTGGTAAACGAGCTTGCAACTCTCCTGATGTTAATAAGTGTCGACTGTCGCCCACGAACAACTGCAATACCAGGAGAATTACAGCTGCGTTGCCGGCCTTTTAACAAAAGAACAAGCTTGTTTCTTGAAGGTCCCTAAGTCGTATCGGTGCGGAAAAACGCCGGAGGAAAACGATTCCACACAAAAGTGGTGTGAGGAAGAAAATTCCTAGTATATCGCACAATGGTGGACTGTAAAGTATCCAGGTGGTGTAGATGGTATCGTGAATTTTTTCGCAATGTTCGCTTGTGAAATTTGACGGCTGGAATTAATCGGAAGAATTCTTCAAAGCACTCCCCTTGGTAAATGCGTGCCTGGCGTGAAATACTGTCCCGCTCTGCTGAGCACGCCAAGCTTTTTAGAGGCCAATTTAGCTTTACCTTCCGAGTGACCACGAAACTGCACGTCATTCGATATGTTGACGCCAAAGATTCCGATGCTGCCTAAGGCAACAAAAGGGTACCCTGAAATTGAGAAGATACGACAAAGGAGTTATTTTTAGCAGTAAACGCGTAAACTTGCATCTTCTGAGGGCTAAGCTGTACTAGATTTAGTCGTCCCCAATCCGAGACTTTGTTTAACAAAGACAGGCTATTAGTAGCAGCACCATCTACTACTTGATTCTCCGATTTACAAAAAAACTTGAGATCTAATTGCACAATTTCTCGGGAACTCCATAGAAAATAAGCTTCAAAAGAAGCGCTTTGTGCCAAACCTGATCGAAGGTCTTCGTCATATCCAAACTAACAGTCATGGACCTCCGCCTTGGACTCTACCGCTTCCGCCTATTTTATGAGTCAAGTAAACCAGAAAATCATCAACTAAGCAACCCCGACTTAAATCGTATTGGCGATCAGTAGTCATCTGGTGATCTTCAAGGTCACTCAATCCTCGTGAGTTGGCAGTTCATGACATATTCCATTATTTTGGATAACAAGGAGATGATGGCGATAGCTCTGTAGCTGGATGGGTCTGAGCGGTCGCCGTTTTTAGGGATCGGGTGCACTAAAACTGTCTTCCATGAGTTCACAACTACGCATAGGAAGTAAGAGTAGCGGAAACATCATGTTTGGTCTGGTGCCAACTCGGTAGCACAAGTCTTCAGCACAATAAGAGGGACTCCATATCAGATCCATTCGATTTGTTGACGTCCAGGGAGTGCTTTGTGCACTGAGCGCTGTGAACTGCACAACCGCGGCATGGACGGCGGTGTGTCCCCCCATCATCGAGATTCGAGTCGGATGCAAAATAAGAGCCAAAAATATCGGTTTCTCCTGTGCGACATGGACAGTGAGTTCTCCTCTCTGTTCAGAGATGAAGTTCTCTTGAACAATCTCGCAAGAACCAGAATGAACGAGTTCCCGAAGGAAGGCGAACTAATTTTTTTCCAATTCTGCCGATGTGCTCTAATTGCCTTGACAATGACTGTTTTGAAGGACCTGGCGGCAGAATTATACTTCTTTTTAAGAGTGCTGGTGTTTACATTTCGGGGCGTCTAGGCGTCAGCCCAGACCCGGTAGCACTCCTGCTTAAAGTGTGATGTAATTTTACAGGGATGACCATACCATGGTTGAGATCAACGTACGATGGGCACCACAGTTGGTGGAATAAAAAGTTTCATTCCCTGAAGTACCACGTCAGTAACAGAATCAATAACAACATTGGAATCAGCCGGCGCGAAGCAAACGCGCTTCGCGCTTTTTGCGCGCTGGGTATGATACAAAAAAGACCGCATCTCATCATCTTAATAAATTGATATCATTTTATTGTCTATAAAGCACGATGATTTAAATATTTTTTTTTATAGGAGTAGGGTGACAAACGAGCACACAGTCCACCTGATGGTAAGTGGTTGCTGTGGCCCATAGACATCTACATTTATCTTCGATTACGAATCAAAATGCAGATGCGTTGTCACCCGTGAGGATTAAGATGGAATGCCTCATTTCCAGTAAAAAGGGTCTCCGGTTCTCTTCACTTACCATACGAAACACAGCAGCGTTAAGCTTACGCTGGTGTTCTGTGAGAGCTTGGTCCTTCCCCGGTCGAGCCGACCCATTCGTGCTACAACCAAATTATATGTTAAATGCATAAATATTTTAACTAAACTAATATTTCAAATAAATTTAAAACACGCTGATCACCGGAAGATCATTATATATGTTACGGGTAAAAGTCGAAGTGCGATTACACCTAGGTTCAGCCGTACAACTAGGGACAACAAGGTACAGCTGATTGCGGTTAGTTAAATTTATGTGTATTCGATTTTTCCGATTAATTTATTGATAATATTTATGTCTGCGGCTTTATCTACCGGGCCAAGCAATCTGCACCAAAATTTATCGTTACTGCCTGTTAAAGTCCACTGCAGAACATAGGACTCCCCCATAGGCTGCCTCATAGGGGGGATTGCTATAGCTGCCACGCTTGGCAAGCAGGTTGGCGATCGCAGTTTTTGGTTTTTAGTCATAGCACCTTTAGGTTACTGTCGTGATATTACTTGATAGGTGACTTTTGACAAAGTTAATAGAAGTCATAGTAATTTCAGTTATTATTCTGAGTTTACAATGTATAAATTGAAATTATAAATTGAACAAGTATGTAGAAGCAACATGATGTTGTTGTTCAATAGTGTGAATATTACGGTAAAAAAGTAAAAGTACAGTCTGTTTACTAGTCGCACATACATAGGCACAGTCCTTCTTTCGTTTCCGAAGACGTAATGGAGCAATTAGTTCACCGCACTGCTTCAATGCATATTGGCGAATTTCGCATGCCTTCAAAATATTTCTATTTCTCAGCCACTTAACAGACGTAAAAACTTGTAAGTACATTTAAGTATTTAAAGTCGTAAGAAGTGTTGTTTTTATGTTAGAAAAACGTATATAGGTATTATTTCTTACCACATTACTATTTGGTGAAGATAATGTTCGTACGTGCAACGTAATCATTGAAATATATCAAGTGATCCATTGCGTATCTTATATAAATCTAAACATAAAATTTTATTCGAAACGACCACTTGTTAACGAGTGTTATCCGTGTGTTGTGAAATTTCACAGGAGTCGCTGCGATGGATCACGTACTCTGAAATCCACGTCGAGAACATAAACTATTTACCAACCATTCAATATTCAATACGCGATTGCAAAATACGCCAAATTATTGCATTAGTAGCAAACAGGGATTCCCGATATTGTGGTTCAGCGATCGGTTGTCGGCGCACCGCGATATGCGGCATAAATAATTTAATAATTCGCAATACGGAATTTACCATACGAAGTGTCGTACCGTTCATCTGTTTTGTATTCAATATGAGTATTTGTTTCTCATACTACTGTCGCATTGGGCAACAATCAAATACGCACTTTTCGTCAAGTCAAATGGTTGCTTCTGACTGCCGCATAAGGTTTATTTCGATAACGTTAAGTCTTCATCGGTGGGATCTTTTCAAATTGCATGTGTTGATAAGTAGGTGAATAAAGCACGTCTGTACATTTCAATATCGGGAACATCCGTGTTATACGCGTGACCTTGCAAATCACAGCCTGCTTTCCAAACGACTTCACAGAATCGGTAGCCGGCGTCTATATTGCACGACCGTTACCGTGTATAAAGAATATTTTATTAGTTGTTACTTCTTGATTTATTTAAGCGATGACCTGTCCACGGTCCTTACAGCATGGAGCACAATGTTATTTTTATTCGAATGTCGTTTGCACCAAATCTCGAAGAAATGATTGTTTTGAAAGCTTTGAAGTTCGCGACTGTTTTATGTATTGAATTTCAACTTGTTAACATTAATTTTATTAATTATTTGTAATGAGAACTTAGAAGTGAATTTATAAGTGAAAAATAAATAATTATAATTTTATTTTTAAATTTACAATTCACTTCAACTATTAAAAATAATTATTAAACCGTGTAGTGGTGGTGTAGGAATATCCACTACCCACCTATTGTCCCGTGGGTGTAAGAGGCGACAGAGGGAAACAAACCAAGAGTTATTGATTGAGAAAACACTGCTACCCATAGCAGCATCTTCTTAATCAACTAAAAATAATAAAACTACGTTTGCCAACCTACTTGCCAAGTGTGGCAACTATGTCAAATATCCCCTCTAGGTGGAGGCCTGTATTCAGCAGTGGAATTTTTATGGGTTGTATGGTATGGTAATGGTATTAAAAATTACGTCCCCAAGACAATAAATACAATCTTCATTATATTGGGAAATAATTAAAAATTAAAAATTTTGTACAACCGACTGTAATATAAATTATTAAGAATAACTCAAAAACTATTGGTCAGGTCTTGATCAAATTTATATGGGACTTTTATATGTATAGCACCAGCTTTTAAATAGAAAAAAATCATCGAAATTGGTTTACCCAGAAAAAAGTTATAAAGCAACACCCATATAAAAAAAGATCGTCGAAGAGAAGAGTCAAATTCAGTACCTCCTCCCGTTTGAAGTCTTGTTAAACTAAATTACATTATTGAACGGTATAGAGAGCTTTTACTGATTCTTTTTTAAGTAATTAATTTCAATTTCTTTATCATTATTAGAAATTACTGCCACATGAAAACTGTTTTTGCAGTATTTAGTTTTATTTTACTTGGAGTCTCAAAGGAAATTGTTTAATAAAAGAGAAAAATCGGTGATAAAGTATGGCCCCACTCAATATTCGTAAAATCGATGGATAAAATACATAATATAAAGATGTTTTCATCTGTTTTTAGAAAACTTTAAACGGACTATAGAATAATTATCTCCACATAGGGAATGTTGACATATTATCCGAGACAAAAACATCTGTTTGATGTGATTACAAATGTAAAAAATGTAATGTTTCAAAATTAATTATAACTCTTTGAGTTATAATTAATTTTGAAACATTACATTTTTTAACTTTTCCTACTTACGAAGTGAAGTGTTTGTCGTGGTTCGCGTATTTCGATGACCTGAGAATAGCTGTCGCCGTTGTATGAAATGAATGCATGATGATGTCCACTACTTTATTGCTACTCAGAACTCACTGAATCGTTGTTGGACTTAAGTCAAATATATTATTTTAAAATGTTGCCTTCTGAATACTACATCTTCTAACCGTTGTTTGAGTGATATAACTATCTCTATAGTTATAATAACACACTTTTATTTACAAATACTACTACAAAAGCATTTAAACAGTTACTTTTCAAGCTCAAAGAATTCAGGGTGAATTAACGGGTTAAGTGATTTTGAAGAGATTCTAAAATAAAATTTTAAACGACAATTTTACTATATATATATATATATATATATATATATATATATATATATATATATGCATATAAGAGATAATATAAGAGAGAAGACATTTATTATGATTTGCAAGTAAAGGATTTTGCATCTTATTATCGAATGAATATCCATTATGTAACAACAAATTTCTGCGTGTGCTGCATATGCCAATGAAGGCATATGCATCTGAAACATGTTCCTTCACTATGAGAAAGCCCAAAGTCGCTCAGTGAGCTATAGAGATAGCTAAGCTCGAAATCTTCTGCGTGCTAGACTTCATGATGAGGATATCCGCAGGGGAACTAGTGTAACAGATAGAACGCAAAGGTTCAGGAAGTTGAAATGGCTCGCAGAACCGACAAGTAATGGGAAAGAAAGGTTCTCGAGTGGCAGCCTCGTGATATGACGACCTGGTAAGAGGTGGTATTTGATGGCTAACAATGTCCGAAATAAAAAAAATATGATAGAACAGTATAGACTTTTTTAATAACATCATGGCTGCTTAAAGTAGTAGCATGATGCTTCGTGTGTAAGCAACGAAAACCAGAGGGCTTTTTTACTAGTAACCAGGAATTCTTACTAAAGGGTGGGAACCCATATTATTTATTTTGATTATATATCCATATCATGTAACTATGGGTCAAAGCAATAACTTACCATCAGATGGATTGTGTGCTATTTTGCCACCTTTAAGTGAAAAAAAAAAGCATACGACCTTCAAGACTTTCGTGACAATCATAATAGTCAATAGCGACGATATTTTGATAATAAAAAATAAATAAAAATAAAATAATTTATTTTTCTTCACAAAAATTAAATTAATTAGATAGTTGATTGGGGTCTCCATTTAAGCAAGTAATGCTTGTGTTTGGAAACCCCGCTCTTCCTTATCTAAACATACATTTTTATTTCTCAAAACCAAAAATGACAAACCAAATTACTCTATTTTAACAAACCAAAAATAACAAAAACTAATTTAATTTTAAAAATCAAAAATTTAAAGATTTAAAATTAAAAAGTACAAAAGTATATGTGTGCATGTTTGCAAGTGTGTGTGTGTGTGTGTGTGTGTGTGTGTGTGTGTGTGTGTGTGTGTGTGTGTATGTGTGCGTGTGTGTGCGTGTGTGTGTGTGTGTTTGTGTAAGAGTGTGTGTATGTACGTTTGTGCACGTGCGTGTGAATGTGTGTGTGTGTGTGTGTGTGTAGAGAAAGTATTATTATGTTATATATCGTAAAGAACAGTGAATTATGAAATGCGTTCCATTAGAGATTCAGTTTCGTCATATGTTTTCGACTGCACCCATTTTAGTATAAGGTTTTTACACTCCTTGTATGTTTTGTCATATATGTTTAATTCTCTATTTATTAAATTATATAGGAATGTAGAACGGGAGCTATATTGCCTACTAGCAAACACTGTTTTGAAACCAGAAGACACAGCCACAACATCTTTTCGCCGCTTTTCCAAGATGTATCGGTCAAAGGGCACGGATTTGTGTGCTTTGAGCGTTGTCATAGTAACGTATAATTGTCTAACTGAGAGTAGACCACTTATTTGAAACAGTTTTTCAGTGGAAAAACGTCTTTTTTTAAAATACATGACCTTAAGAAGGATTCGCTGAGCTCTTTCCAAGTTAAGAAATTGGGTCTTTGTAGCTCCACCCCACACCGGAATGCAAAAAGTTATGATAGTTTGTGCAAGGGATATGTATATTTGGTTTAGAAGATATCTGAGAGAGTCCGACTGTTTAGTATTATCTGGTATTACGTGTCTTAGGGTTTTGAATATCCAAATCAATTTTCGAGTTCTACTGATGACATGCTCCAGGTGTGGGTACCACGATAGCCTCTGATCTACAATGACACCGAGAAATTTAGTGTGAGAGACTTTTCCAATTGATGGGCAGTCACAAGCTTTGTTTTTAGCATCCTCATTACATGCATGAACTTTAAGGCAAAAGTCAGTCTGTGGTTGCGAGTTGTTAGCAATGCTAAAACAAATAAAATTTGTTTTAGCTGTATTTAGAGTGAGAAGATTTTGTTGCAACCACAGAGCGACTCTAGCTAGACCACATTCAGCACTAGTCTTGACATCCTCCCAAGATTCACCAGCAAAAACCACAGCCGTGTCATCGGCGTACGACAGGATTTTAGCATTTGGTATGGTCATACTGCATAGGTCGTTGATATAAATTAAAAATAAGGTTGGTCCCAGAACGCTACCCTGTGGTACGCCATATGATGACACTCCCGCATTCTCACTAGTGAACCCAGGAAGCTTTACCTTTTGTTTTCTCTCTGACAGGTAGCTTTCGAAAAGAGCAAGCGGGGTCCCCCTTATTCCAACTTTTGCAAGCTTGTGCACAAGCATAGGGACAGAGATGGTATCGAATGCTTTCTTCAGATCAAGGAAAACTGACAAACATTTTTTACTGTGGTCGAGTTGTTCTGTTACAAATGCGCTTAATTCAAGAATTGCATCTTCTGTCGATCTTCCTTGTCTGAAGCCAAACTGTGTGGGTGCTAATATATCAAATTTATTTAAGTAGTTGAGTAATCTAATGTTAAGTAACTTTTCTAGAATTTTAGATATTGCTGGTAGAACGGAAATTGGTCTATAATTATTAATGTCATTTCTGTCCCCACCCTTGTGCACAGGCGTAATAATAGGCTGCTTTAATGGTGCAGGGAATATTCCTGTATCGAAACATAGATTACTTAAATGGGAAATAATAGGAGCCAAGTCATTGACTGCCAATTTTAAGAAGTCATTGGGGATATTGTCCCAGCCTGGAGCGCTGTTTGATTTTAAGTTTAAAATTATATTTTTAACTTCGTCTATGTCCGTATATAGTAAAACAAAGGATGAAAAATAATACAAACAAAAGAATGCTTGATATGTTTTGTGATTTACTGTTTTTTCAAAGATTAAATGTATATAAACTCACTCAAAGTTACTATTCAAATAGTCCAGCCGTTAAAAGCCCGAACATAGCTTCCATATCTTAATTACTGCAATAAAAATGTGCCCTCCCCAAACCTCATAATTTTTATCCTAGTGAAAAATAGGAGAACAAAAAAATGTTAATAAAGTATAGCAGAGGAGACGGAGGGCAGACAAATTGACTAAATGCTTATACACGGGCCGATAGCGGTGTCCCAGCCAACACACCACCGGCCGACCGACGCGCGGACGGCGGCGCGGCGTTGAGCTGATAGCGCAGCTTTAATAAATTATGCACTTTAGTAGATTTTAAAAAGTTTATTTCATCGTTCAGCACCCACCTACACGAGTGTACTAAAGATAAGAGCAGTAATATAGCAGAAAAATACTTTAATGGATTATAAGTTTATTTTGGCTTCCCACGAGTTACTATATGATGTTGATATTTCTTCTCATTTTTCTTTGCCAACCCGTAGCATTAATATATAGTTCTATGCCGGGTAGTGGCGGTCAAGAATATCCACTACCCCATATCCTCCCGTGGGTGTCGTAAAAGGCGACAAAGGGAAACAGGCGGGAGATGGGCAGCAGCATCTTCCTGATAATAGCCAAAATTACAATAAAAAAACTGCGGTTGCCAACCCGCTTGCCAAGCGTGGCAACTATGGCAAATACCCCCCAATGATCAAAACAACACACAGACGGCCCCCAGTCCCCGGCGGCCCCGCTATTCCTGGCTAGTGGCGACCATGGTAACGGCGGGGCAGGGGGTGCTAAGAATCTCCGGTGGAGGTTCGGTTGCCACCTACGACGACTCGACCTGGCAACATACAACGCACGCACCCTGGGGACTGACGAGAAGATCGTGGAGCTGGAAGAAGAGATAGACAAGTTGCGCTGGCATGTTATAGGATTATCCGAAGTCCGAAGAGAGGGGGAGGACACGGTAATCCTCGAATCCGGCAACTTGCTCTATCACCGGGAGGGCGACCATCTGTCCCAAGGAGGTGTCGGATTTATCGTCCACAAGTCTCTCGTTAACAACGTTGTAAAGATCGGGAGTGTGTCGACGAGGGTTGCGTACCTTATACTCAGAATCACCAAACGGTATTCGCTGAAGGTCATACAGGTTTACGCACCAACCTCGGCACACCCCGATGAGGAGGTGGAGGAAATGTATGAGGATATCTCTAGAGCCATGCATCCCTCCAAAACCCAATATACGGTGTTAATGGGAGATTTCAATGCAAAACTAGGCACAAGAGAGAACGGTGAGCTGAAAGTAGGTAAATTTGGAATAGGGCAAAGGAACCCAAGGGGCCAGCAGCTGGCCGACTTCATGGAGAAAGGGGGACTCTTTATGATGAACTCTTTCTTCAAGAAGCGGCCCCACAGGAAGTGGACCTGGTCGAGCCCCGACGGTTCCACAAAAAATGAGATTGACTTCATTATGACGACCAGACGACAACTGTTCAGTGATGTCTCAGTGATCGCGAGGGTGAAAACCGGCAGCGATCACCGAATAGTTAGAGGCACACTGAACCTAAATGTTAAGTTGGAGAGGTCTCGTCTGATGAAGTCAACGCTCCGTCCCCCTCGTGCTCTAATCCAAAGTCCCAAAACCTTTCAGCTCGAGTTACAAAACCGTTTTCAGTGCCTAGAAGACTGCAATGAAGTGGACGATATGAATGACAAGCTCGTGGAAACTGTCCATGCGGTCGGAGCTAAGTTCTGCAAGACCCACCGCAGAAGAACACAAAAACTCTCCGATCACACTCTTAATCTCATGGCTGTTAGACGGGAGATGAGGCTACATTCATCAACAGATTTGACAGCATACAGGCAACTGAACAGACAGATCTCCAAATGCATGCGGCGAGACTTACGCAACTTCAATACAGCTCGTATTGAAGAAGCGATCGAGCGGAACCAAGACTCCAAAGTCTTTGCCAGAGATCTGTCCGCCAGAAAGAGCCAACTGTCAAAGCTGAAGAACGAGTGTGGCAGCATCGTTTCCGGGACACCTGAGATTTTGAGTGAGATTGAGAGGTTCTATGGGCAGCTGTACAAGTCATCGTTGGAGCCACACGCAAGTGTGAGTAACGATCCATGAGCTAGTCTTATTCGACACTATTCCGAAGATATCCCGGACGTCAGTCTGAGCGAGATTAGAGTGGCTCTCCAGCACCTTAAAAACGGCAAGGCCCCAGGCGAGGATGGAATTACAGCGGAGCTTCTGAAAGCGGGTGGAAGACCGGTACTTGAAGTCCTTCAGAAGCTCTTTAATTCCGTCCTCCATGGTGGCATTACACCGGAGGCGTGGAGCAGAAGTGCGGTGGTCTTGTTCTTCAAGAAAGGTGTTAACGCTCTCTTGAAGAACTACAGACTGATTTCCCTTCTGAGCCGCGTCTACGTGCTGTTTTCGAGAGTCATTACGAATCGTCTCGCGCTTGACGACTTCCAGCCTCCCGAACAATTCGGTTTCCGAAAGGGCTTTAGCATCATAGACCACATACATACCCTACGGCAAATTGTACAGAAGTCCGAAGAGTACAATTTGCCACTATGTCTGGCGTATGTGGACTATGAGAAAGCCTTTGATTCCGTCGAAATTTGGGCGGTGCTGCAGTCCCTTCAGCGGTGCCAAGTTGACTGTCGGTATATCGAAGTGCTAAAGTGTTTGTACAGTAGAGCTACGATGGCTATCCGAGTACAGAACCAGAATACGAAACCTATCCAATTGCAGAGAGGTGTAAGACAGGGTGACGTTATATCCCCGAAACTCTTCACCGCTGCATTGGAAGACGTTTTCAAGCTTCTGGACTGGAAAGGATACGGAATCAACATCAAAGGCGAGTACATCACTCACCTTCGATTTGCCGACGATATAGTCCTCATGGCAGAATCGCTGGAGGAACTAAGCTCACTGACCTCAATAGTGTCTTCCAACGGATAGGTCTTAAGATGAACATGGACAAAACAAAGATTATGTTTAATGTCCATGTCACACCTATGCCGGTAGTTGTTGGGAGCACTAAGCTCGAAGTTGTTGACGAGTATGTTTACCTGGGACAAATAGTCCGACTAGGTAAGTCCAACTTCGACCGAGAGGTCAATCGACGGATTCAACTCGGCTGGGCAGCGTTCGGGAAGCTACGACACATCTTCTCGTCAGAAATACCTCAAAACCTTAAAACAAAATTACAACCAGTGTGTAGTACAACCAGTGCGTGTTGCTAGTGATGACTTACGGAACTGAGACGTGGTCCTTCACTGCTGGCCGTATGAGGAAGCTCAAGGTCACTCAGCGAGCTATGGAGAGGGCTATGCTCGGAGTTCTCTGCGTGATAAACTTAGGAATGAGGATATCCGCAGTAGAACCAGAGTAACCGACATAGCCCAACGGATTAGTAAGCTGAAGTGGCAGTGGGCCGGCCATATAGCTCGAAGAACCGACAACCGATGGGGAAGAAAGGTTCTCGAGTGGCAGCCTCGTACCGGTAGGCGAAGTGTAAGGCGTCCCCCCACAAGATGGAGGGACGACCTGGTAAGACATGCAGGAAGTCGATGGATGCAGGTGGCTCGGGACCGTGCTTTGTGGCATTCCTTGGGGGAGGCGTATGTTCAGCAGTGGACTTATGAAAGGCTGTAATGATGATGTTGATGAATGATGAACCCGTAGCAACCCTTTAAGTCTCTTACAGTAGAGAGAATCGCTGTCATATGATCGCCACGCCTGGTAAGATTGGCATACCTACTGTACTGCGAGTACGTAAACGTCAACTTCCACAAGTCAGGTTTTAACAGTGGTAGAGCCACGCGGCAGCTTTTGTTGTCGCACGGATGGGCCGGCTCGAACCGGGGTGGTACCACGACCTCACAGAATATCAGCGTGAAGTAGAGGTTTACCTCTGGGTTTCGCTTGGTGAGTGCAGGTGGCCGGAGGCCCTTTTTACTGGAAATGAGGCATTCCGTCTTAGTCCTTACGGGTGACAACGCATCTGCATTTTGATTCGCAAACGAGGATAGATGTAGATGTCTATGGGCCGCAGCAACCACTTACCATCAGGTGGACTGCGTGCTCGTTTGTCACCCTTATCCTATAAAAAAAAACTTTCACGCTTTCCCGTCACCGATCAAGGTATACTACATATGAGGAATCGGAGATATTAAGAAATTTCTAGCACTAATTTATTTCCTACAGTTGCTATTTACGACACCCACGGGAAGTTATACTCGTAGATGATGGATTCTCGTACGGCATCACCACTCGGTAAATCTTTTAAAGAGTACTTGCCCATAAAAGAAGAAGACATTTTTTTTGTTGCATGTAGGTATGTGTTGAATATAGCAAATATATTCAATTTTAAAATCAGCGTGTCAAGGTTTAGTCTACGCTGCAGTCTACGCGACCAAATCCCTACTTGCTGTCTTGGTGTAGCCTAATGAGACCGCTTGCGTCTTTTATTTACGTGACAAAATGTAAATTGTTAAATCGCTGTTTGGGTTAAATCTTTCACGAATATTTAATGCCAGAACGTACAGGTACACGCCGTATGAATTTTCAATTGGACGTTTTTCTTAATTTAGACGTATTGATGTGGGTACTCAATAAAAATGTCATAGAATGTAGATTAGCACGTACTAATTTATCCGCGAATATTTTTACCTTAGTTTATTTGCTCATGTACTTCGAATAACATATGTTGTGTGTATAACATATGTACAGGTTATATTATATCGATATAAAACAATAAGCCGATTGCAATATGTAACAACTTTTAATTGAATTAAAATATTAAAATTCAATTAAGGTCTCAGATTTTCCATGGAATGTATAATCTGATATTGAGTATTCTATTAGACGTAATGAACTATAATGTTATCTACTTAAACGTGCTATGCGCCAACAGAATTACATACCGACGCATTTAATAGTTGTGCATAGAGGTAACAAGTTTAGAGCATGTACGCTAAAATTTATGCCTCTAAGATTTGTTCGCCACAAATAAGGTTGTCAGCGACTCTTATCTAAGGGATCGCTAATTAATTAGAGAAATTGAGCGGCCGCGGTGGCGTACGGGGACCTATAACTCGCAACCCGCCTCGTATCATAGCTTCGTTCGCTTTTATTTATCTTCAACACTCACGTAAGTAAAATTAAATTTAAATAAATTGAAGATATTAGATAGACAAAGGTGGTCACTAACTATTTTGTTAAAATATGTAAATTATTCTAATATCATAAGCAATGAACACAAATGTATTTTATTTTAGTTAACTGAACCTATGTAAGTTATATCCGTGTTAATATATTATGTTTTTTATAAGTCCGTTAAAGTTCATGGCTGAGATGTGTCCCTTTTAGAGTAGGCAGAGTTTGCTATAATTGTCAAGCTTGGCACAATTGACCGGATTGTCCTGGCATCTGGCACCTTTGACACTGCTCTTCTTTGTCTGTCAGAGGTCTGAACACTTTACATCTGGTATATAAGAGATGGTTATACCGCCATCGTACGTCGTTGGTTTTCTTGAAATAGTACTTTTTGTAAAACGTTTGGGGTCAACCTGTGTTTGCTTCATCAAAATTAAATTCAACAAATTAAAAACCGTTTCACGTGAACAAGCAGAATTATCAAAACTAGAAACTAAGTCCACTGATGAACATAGGTATCCCAAGAATGCCACAAAGCACGGTCGAGAGCCATCCGTATTCGCGGCCATTTTAATGGCCTTATGTTCAGTCGTATTAGTAAACAATGCTACCAGTAAAATAATATGTTGCTTTGGCCAGGCGACTCCGTTTCAGGTCCAGCATTTGAATTCTGGTCAGAGCAAACAGTTACGTAAGGTTGGATTGATGGAAGGATGTGGTTTCTATACACTGACCAGAGGAAGATGAGGATCCAGTGGTAGAGACACGAGAATAATCACAATAAACAAACCAGCGATAGAATCCTGGCATGTAACTCGAGATTTAGATAATCTGCTTACTAGGCCACACAGACATCTTAAACTTCCAAATAGTGTCTATATACGTAGTAAGTAGATTTATGCACAATTCAAGTAGAGCAATGGTGACTTTCTTCTCAACTTTAACCTTTAACTTTCTATCAAATATCGTAATCTTTTACGGAGTTAAAGTACTCCTTCATTTAGATATTCTTTTGGATATCGGTAGAAAAGCCTGGGCAGATCATGTTTAGGGATGGAATCTACATCTGATTTTACTCACTTTACTTAGGAATAGAGTCTGGGTCAGCCGCTGGTCGTTGTTCCTGGAAATAGAAAAATTATGCTACTGAATATCTTGTGTTCAGGCATTGATTATATTGATATGATCATATACCAAATGAATATTTTAATTTTTGCAAATAATTTCAATGACACTTATTATAGATAAAAAAAAATCAAAGCTTTGTTGCGCTATTTATAGTCTCGTCTGTAGTAATTTTTGTAATTATTCAGTACTTAACTTAAAAACTTTAGTGATAACGCACTACCATTTAATTTTACCCACAGGTATCCTTTCACATTACATCAATGACTGCGCAGGTGACAATGTGACAACGTGACAACTAAAGGTAGTAGTATCAGCTTGATCGGAGCGATAACGACACTAATTGACGTGTTTTTACCGATAAAATTAGTAAAAGCCGTTTTTAAATGGCGTTGTTTTAATATATGAAGTATATTTAACCAACAGAGTTTTAATTATTTGCCAACAACTAAAGATACAATCGAAAATTTAAACTAACTGTGTAAGTTTGAATTGGATTTTATATTTGCGGAAAATCAACTTCCGTAGTCTTCCAACTGAAGACTTCCGTTGTGTGGTATATATAAGGTAATGGACGCGATAATGTTCAAGAAACAGAAATATCAAAAATGACTCTTACGGCCGTATTACAAAAAGTAGTTTAAAATAAGTTTCTAAAATGTAAAGTTTTGTTTTTAACAGCAAATGTCAAAATTTACAAAGACGTGGTGCCACGTTTTTATATATAGGAGAGAGGTCAAACGAGCATGCGGCACACCTGATGGTAAGTAACTAACACCGTCCATGAACAACTGCAACACCAGGAGAATTGTAGATGTGTTGCCGGCCTTTCATAAAGGAGTAGGCTGTTTTGTCGAAGGTCCCTAAGTCGTATCGGTCCTGAAAAATCTCTGTTTCTAGTCGATTCAACAAGGAAGTTATGCGAGGAAGAAACCTCTTGTGAATCGCACAGTGGTGGACCGCCAATTATCCAGATCTTATGCGATGTGATCATATGGACGGAGCTGGCATTGGGGAACCCCAGCCCAGAGATGGGAACAGTATTCCATGTGAGGTTGAACCTGCGCCTTGTATAGTTGCAGTTGCAGGCGGTGTGCCGGCATGAAATACTGAAATTTTTGTAATGGACTTCTCCAGTTAGAAGATTTCTTCTCAAACCACAGTTTAAACCTATGAATGAAATGAAATGAAAATTAAACTTATTTCTTCGCTACAAAAGAACGTAGATAGGTCTACTAACGAAACGTAACAAAAATATGGAATATTGTAATGTTTATGCAGCGGACTGGAGCCTAAACTAGGATATACCTGTATTTTAGGGCTCCAGAATAAAAACATCAATATATGCTGGCATCGATATAAAGTTAAAACATATGGTTACAAATAAACCACGTATTGTAATAAAATTGTTAAATTTTACAAAATGTGGTAATTACGAATATTATATATGAAAGGCAATCATATACGAAAGGTTGGATCTTTTACTTGTAAGGTCACAATTTATCACAAATGGGTCGAATTGACGCACCAGATGCGACGCGGGAAGGTTTATGCTCGCACAATAAACCAGAGTAAAATAGCAGTATATTCCTGTTATGTTATGTATGATAAATGAGGAGAAGCGGAAATCTTTTTGTAACGTGGTAGAGCCATGCTGCAGCTATATTAATTGTATAGTTGTAGCACGAATTGGTCGGCTCGACCGGGTAAGGACCACGCTCTCACAGAATACCAGTGTAAAATAGCAGCTTAACACTGCTGTGTTTCGTGTGGTAGGTTTAGAAAACCGGACATCCTTTTTACTGTAGATGAAGCATTCCATCTTAGTCCTCACGGGTGACAACATCTGCATTTTGATTCTTTATTGAGGATAGGTGTACATGTCTATGGGTCACAGCAACCATTTACCATCATTGTACTTTGTGCTCATTTTTAATGATTACTTGCTTTAAATTAAATGTATTGTTGTATTTAATTACGTCCATAGTGAAATATAATGCTCTAAATGTTTGATGTGCAAGTGTAGTTCAAAAAACTTTTCTAGTAAGAGTATAATCTAATATATCGCGAACAGAATATATTATTATATAACGTATTCCGTGCGCGATTCGAACCCGCGGCCCTTAGCGATGCCACTCATTGCTAAGCCACTGCGCCACGGAGCCGTCAAACATATGGCGGTTGTGTATTTATCAATTAAGAGCCGAAGAATTGAATGATACAGTGCAATATAATACCTTGTAGTTATAGGTCATGATAGGAAAAGTTTAGTCGTACCAATTAGCAGACTAAGATTTTAAATTGTTTTGAAACGTTATCACTTATCATGAATTTTTTTATTATGGTAATAAAAAAAACTAAAACTAGAAATTTAATTATCATATAGTCCTACTCCCTGCGGTATCGTGCCAAGAACGCTGGCTGCGTTTCCCCGCTGAATGGCTATACTTGACCTTTGAGCGAGAAAAGAACCAGCCCTCTTATCACCAGCGGCAACGACCAGCCGCGGATGGAGTTTCTTTAGGAACTTCACCACACGTGGACCCCACGGACCGATAGTCTCTACAGCAAATGGCACAAATATATAGTCATCTCTCAGAGACTCATATTTGCGCCACTTAGTTCAGCTGCATCTGATGCCGCCCCGGCTCTAAACGAGGTACCCCTGAGATGAGAGGCCGCCAGAGTGTCTACGCAAGTAGCATCCCACACTTACCTTTTAACTTTACCTCTCTCCCAAGGGTCCAATGTCATAACGTCGGGTCTCCTGCCATCGTCTCTAAATATTCCACAAGGCTTTAAAACCGAGGGAACATTTATAGAGACAAGAGCCCTTCGGATGACATCGTTCAAAGAACTGTGTCGTGAAAACCTACCAGCGCTTTTCTTACATGATATTCCATTGAGCCCAAACTTGTCGACGCTACTACCACAGGAGCACTGATGGGGTTGACAAATCGCCGCTCCTAGTCGGATTCCTACGGCAATGCGCAAGCTTTCCCCATCAAGTAATGTGCCGAGATTACTTCATGTAATAAATATATAAAAATATTTTTTTATAGAAGAGGGGGCAAACGAGCATGCGGCTCACCTGATGGTAAGTAACTACCGCCGCCCATGAACAACCGCAACACCAGGGGAATCGCTGATGCCTTGCCGGCTTTTTAGAAAGGTGTAAGTTCTTTTCCTGATGGTTCCTAAGTCGTATCGGTCCGAAAATATCGCCAGTGGTAAACAAGTCCACAGAGAAGTTGTACGAGGAAGAAAACTCCTATTAAAATGTAAAGTCGTGGACCGCCAAGCATCCGGATGGTGAGGATGGTATCGTGAGTTTTGACGCAGAATTAAACCTCTACTTCACGCTGGTACTCTGGGAGGTCGTGGCCCCACCCCGGTTCGAGCCGGCCCATCCGTGCGGCAGCAAAAGCTGCCACGTTGTTCTACCACTGTTAAAATATAGTAATGGATATAATAATGGATGTCAATAAAATTATGTATATAAATAATATAATATGTTTACCTATAAGGTAATAAGGTAAATAATATAATTACCTATAAGGCATGGTTAGGTATTTCGAAAGGGACTATTCTTGCAATTATGGTATGTAGTAAAATAGAATTTATTTAAAAGCAAAATAATTTGGTTTTATAACTCCAATCCTTTCATAAAATGAAACAGATAAAATATTTAAAAAGAAAAACAATATCTCTTAATGTTTGAACATTTACTAGGTGGTCCTTCTTATCTATTTCTACCGCCAAATAGCACGCTTTGTTATAAAAATTACCGATCACATATTAAGGTAGAATAGTTGTATCAATCTACTTTTATCTTTTTACATGAGTATATGCTTTTTAATTGTAACAATCATGCTATTTATATAATACTAGCTTTTTACCTGCGGCTTCGCTCGAGTGAGTTTGAATTTAGGAACATCTTTAAATGCTGTGCCGTGATAAATTTAGCAAAACTTGATCACCTTTAGAGTCATCTTGGCGTCTGTGTCTCTATGTCTATCAAAGACTTTTTGAATTCTAAAAGACTATTAGACGTAGATGATTGGTATTTGGCATATATATACTATGCAAAAGGAATACGTGAATATATGTCTATAAACACTTACTATTTTATATATCGGGCGTGTCTTCCGGTGTATCCATAAGATAGGTAAATTGTAATGGAATTAAAAATGACTATAATTATTTACGTTTTACTCTTTACATTCTTTCATAATTAAAGTTAATTTAATTATAACAAAATAATGACCAATTTAATGGTCTTCAATGAATTTACGGTATAATGTTTATTTGAGATATTTTATTCATATCATTGGTCCTATTTAATATTGATTGGCACCATAAAAAAGATGTGTATATTTATTTAACGTTCGAGTAGACTTCAAAAATTCATAAATGCAATTCTATAATGATGGAATAAAACTAATGTTACGGATGTTTTACGTGGGGTTTTTTTTACGCATATTTGGGATGAAAGTTCCATAAAAACCTGCGTAAAAGAACATATCGTTGATGTGAAGCTCCGACACTCCGGGAAGTCTTAAAGTATGTCAACATGTCCCAACTATATATAAGGCTGGCAACGTATCTGCAATTCCCCCTGGTTCCCCTGGTGTTGCAGTTATTCATGGGTGGCGGTAGTCACTTAACATCAGATGAGCTGCATGCTCGTTTGCCCCCTCTCCTATAAAAAAACTATTATATCGGATCGGATACACACTGATTCCTACCGATAATTATTCACGAGGCTATTGAAATTAAAAAACACCCTAATTTTAATAGGGAACATGGCTGAGTTCTACCATCTGCTAAGGACCCCATAATTAATAAAGTTTAATTCAAATCCAAGCATACTACTGCATTTATTCTATTCTATTCTTACTCTATTCTATTCTAACTATGACATCAGTTCGTCAAACACCTCAGTCCTCCCGTGACCATGATAAATTTCCCAAAACATTGGGAATTAAAAAAGTTAAATTTTTACGCGATAAAATCCTTAAAATTAGTTTTATTCCTTATAAATTTTATTCACAGTGAACGTTGGGAAGCACTACACTCATATACGGGAGTAGAAAAATGTTGTTGTGGCGGTCAAAGACAATCCACCACCTCATTTCGTCCCGACGTTAGAGGCGACATAGGAAAACAAACAGGAGATGGGCAGCATCATCTTCCTGACAACAGATCAAAATAATAATAGCTGTGGTTGCTAACCCGCCTATATTCAGTAGCATTAATTTTTTCAGTGACTTACCATTTTAGTTTATTTAGCAGTAAGTAGATTTTTTTATAGGATAAGGGTGACTAACGAGCACACAGTCCACCTGATGGTAAGTGTTTGCTGTGCCCCATAGACATCTACATCTATCCTCGATTACGAATCAAAATGCAGACGCGTTGCCACCCGTGAGGACTAAGATGGAATGCCTCGTTTCCAGTAAAAAGGGTCTCCGGTTCTCTACACTCACCATACGAAACACAGCAGCATTAAGCTGCTATTTTACGCTGGTATTCTGTGAGAGCGTGGTCCTTCCCCGGTCGAGCCGACCCATTCGTGCTACAGTTATATTACTAATATAGCTGATGCATGACTCTACCACGTAAAAAATGGCGCTATTATTAGATGAAATAATGAAAGCCAAAACTATACCATCTAGTAATATCAGCGATACAAGCGAACATTTATTTACTACTAGCTGTTCCCCGCGACTTCGCCCGCGTGTATTATGTTACGATTGGATTTCAAGAGGTTTTAATTTTTTTTGCACGGGACCCTAATTCTTTTTCTAAAATAAATGTAGCCTAAGCTACTCCTTATAATACCAGATATCTGCTAGTGACAGTCCCGTCAAAATTGGTCCAGGCATTTCGAAGATTAACCGGAACAAACAGACAGACAGGCCGACAGACAGACAGACAGACAAAAATGTTATAATTTACGTTTCTGTTATAAATACCGTATATACTTTCATATGCATTTAGTAAAAGGCTGTTATTTTGACATTACAAACAGACACTTCAATTTTATTTATTTGTATAGATATCAAGTGATGTCAATTCTGTTAAAAGTTCTGTTTCTGTTAAAAAAATAGGTACGCTATCAGCGCCGCTAGCGGTAAAAAACGATTTAATGATATCGTCATATGACCATATTATGAAATAGCCATGTTGTGTTTAGTTATTAATATCCTCAAATGATTTCTATTCATTGATTTGGTCAAGCTATATCATGACATGGTCAACAAAGAGTCTTAACTATCATGAAATGACCACACCATTTAACGAAATTATAGAATACTTTATGATACATGATCAATTCAACGATCTGGTCACGACTTACATAAAAATCTCTTTAATAAAACTATAATGATAATGAAAATTTTGCTATAATTTCATGCAGACCAATTTTAAACAGTTTACATATAGATTAGTAATTGATATAAATACAATATCAATTTTCATATTTTTGATAGACGTCACTATTATCTATTGAAATTATTAAACATTTAAAATTCATTACAGCCATTCACAAGTCCACTGCTGAACATAGGCCTCCCCCAAAGAGTGCCACAAAGCACGGTCCTGAGCCACCTGCATCCATCGACTTCCTGCATGTCTTACCAGGTCGTCACTCCATCTTGTGGGGGGACGCCCTACACTTCGCCTACCGGTACGAGGCTGCCACTCGAGAACCTTTTTTCCTCATCGGTTGTCGGTTCTTCGAGCTATATGGCCGGCCCACTGCCACTTCAGCTTACTAATCCGTTGGGCTATGTCGGTTACTCTGGTTCTACTGCGGATATCCTCATTCCTAAGTTTATCACGCAGTGAAACTCCGAGCATAGCTCTCTCCATAGCTCGCTGAGCGACCTTGAGCTTCCTCATACGGCCAGCAGTGAAGGACCACGTCTCAGTTCCGTAAGTCATCACTGGCAACACGCACTGGTTGTACAATTTTGTTTTAAGGTTTTGAGGTATTTCTGACGAGAAGATGTGTCGTAGCTTCCCGAACGCTGCCCAGCCGAGTTGAATCCGTCGATTGACCTCTCGGTCGAAGTTGGACTTACCTAGTCGGACTATTTGTCCCAGGTAAACATACTCGTCAACAACTTCGAGCTTAGTGCTCCCAACAACTACCGGCATAGGTGTGACATGGACATTAAACATAATCTTTTTTTGTCCATGTTCATCTTAAGACCTATCCGTTGGGAGACACTATTGAGGTCATTGAGCATAGTGCTTAGTTCCTCCAGCGATTCTGCCATGAGGACTATATCGTCGGCAAATCGAAGGTGAGTGATGTACTCGCCATTGATGTTAATTCCGTATCCTTTCCAGTCCAGAAGCTTGAAAACGTCTTCCAATGCAGCGGTGAAGAGTTTCGGGGATATAACGTCACCCTGTCTTACACCTCTCTGCAATTGGATAGGTTTCGTACTCTGGTTCTGTACTCGGATAGCCATCGTAGCTCTACTGTACAAACACTTCAGCACTTCGATATACCGACAGTCAACTTGGCACCGCTGAAGGGACTGCAGTACCGCCCAAATTTCGACGGAATCAAAGGCTTTCTCATAGTCCACATACGCCAGACATAGTGGCAAATTGTACTCTTCGGACTTCTGTACAATTTGCCGTAGGGTATGTATGTGGTCTATGGTGCTAAAGCCCTTTCGGAAACCGGCTTGTTCGGGAGGCTGGAAGTCGTCAAGTCTGCGCGCGAGACGATTCGTAATGACTCTCGAAAACAGCACGTAGACGCGGCTCAGAAGGGAAATCGGTCTGTAGTTCTTCAAGAGAGCGTTGTCACCTTTCTTGAAGAACAAGACCACCGCACTTCTGCTCCACGCCTCCGGTGTAATGCCACCATGGAGGACAGAATTAAAGAGCTTCTGAAGGACTTCAAGTACCGGTCTTCCACCCGCTTTCATAAGCTCCGCTGTAATTCCATCCTCGCCTGGGGCCTTGCCGTTTTTAAGGTCCTGGAGAGCCATTCTAATCTCGCTCAGACTGACGTCCGGGATATCTTCGGAATAGTGTCGAATAAGACTCGCTCTTGGATCGTTACTCACACTTGCGTGTGGCTCCAACGATGACGTGTACAGCTGCCCATAGAACCTCTCAATCTCACTCAACATCTCAGGTGCCCCGGAAACGATGCTGCCACATTCGGTCTTCAGCTTTGACAGTTGGCTCTTTCTGGCAGACAGATCTCTGGCAAAGACTTTGGAGCCTTGGTTACGCTCGATCGCTTCTTCAATACGTTACGATCTGTCTGTTCAGTTGCCTGTATGCTGTCAAATCTGTTGAAGAATGTAGCCTCATCTCCCGTCTAACAGCCATGAGATTAAGAGTGTGATCGGAGAGTTTTTGTGTTCTTCTGCGGCGGGTCTTGCAGAACTTAGCTCCGACCGCATGGACAGTTTCCACGAGCTTGTCATTCATATCGTCCACTTCATTGCAGTCTTCTAGGCACTGAAAACGGTTTTGTAACTCGAGCTGAAAGGTTTCGGGACTTTGGATTAGAGCACGAGGGGGACGGAGCGTTGACTTCATCAGACGAGACCTCTCCAACTTAACATTTAGGTTCAGTGTGCCTCTAACCATTCGGTGATCGCTGCCGGTTTTCACCCTCGCGATCACTGAGACATCACTGAACAGTTGTCGTCTGGTCGTCATAATGAAGTCAATCTCATTTTTTGTCGAACCGTCGGGGCTCGACCAGGTCCACTTCCTGTGGGGCCGCTTCTTGAAGAAAGAGTTCATCATAAAGAGTCCCTCTTTCTCCATGAAGTCGGCCAGCTGCTGGCCCCTTGGGTTCCGTTGCTCTATTCCAAATTTCCCTACTTTCAGCTCACCGTTCTCTCTTGTGCCTAGTTTTGCATTGAAGTCTCCCATTAACACCGTATATTGGGTTTTGAAGGAATGCATGGCTCTAGAGATATCCTCATACATTTCCTCCACCTCCTCATCGGGGTGTGCCGAGGTTGGTGCGTAAACCTGTATAACCTTCAGCGAATACCGTTTGGTGATTCTGAGTATAAGGTACGCAACCCTCGTCGACACACTCCCGATCTTTACAACGTTGTTAACGAGAGACTTGTGGACGATAAATCCGACACCTCCTTGGGACAGATGGTCGCCCTCCCGGTGATAGAGCAAGTTGCCGGATTCGAGGATTACCGTGTCCTCCCCCTCTCTTCGGACTTCGGATAATCCTATAATATGCCAGCGCAACTTGTCTATCTCTTCTTCCAGCTCCACGATCTTCTCGTCAGTCCTCAGGGTGCGTGCGTTGTACGTTGCCAGGTCGAGTCGTCGTAGGTGGCAACCGAACCTCCACCGGAGATTCTTAGCACCCCCTGCCCCGCCGTTACCATGGTCGCCACCGTAGCCAGGAATAGCGGGGCCGCCGGGGACTGGGGGCCGTCTCTTTGTTACTCTCGTCATTTGGGTGGTATTTGCCATAGTTGCCACGCTTGGCGAGCGGGTTGGCAACCGCAGTTTTTTGATTGTACTTTTGGCTATTATCAGGAAGATGCTGCTGCCCATCTCCCGCCTGTTTCCCTTTGTCGCCTTTTACGACACCCACGGGAGGATATGGGGTAGTGGATATTCTTGACCGCCACTACACGGCAAATACACACACGGCAAAAACATTTAAAATAAAATAACAAAAATACTAAATAAACGAAACGTTAGAATTGCGAAATAATCTTCAAATCTAATTATATAAACATATTAAATGTAAGTTATTTAATAGTAACCGAAGGCAAAATATACTACTTTTTTCATTTGATGATAGATGGCGCTGGTTTGAGTTTCAAATTATTTTACCAAAGATATAACTATTTTAAACTTTATTTATGAATATAGTATTTATTTGAAAAACAGCCGTCATCCCACCTATAACTAAGATATAATAGAAAATTAACATCTGAAGAAAGGAAAATACTTAACCTTCTTCTTTGAAGTTCCGTAATCGGACAAAAATGAGCCTATAAGTTTCCCCTGGTTACTAACTACTTACATACAAAATTTTATGTAAATCGGTGCAGTAGTTTTTGCGTGAATCCGGAATACACAGCCAGACATACAGATAAAAATTCTAAAAACCCCTAAATGAGGGCATCCACGACTTTTTCTGCCACCAGGGCGGCGCCACTTTATAGTGAGGTAAAATATTAGACAGATTTCATAGCGGGGACGATAATTTCTTAAGAAAATGTAATTTTTAACGATTCTTTCTGTATTATTAATTATATTTTATATTAATTACATTACAAATGAATAAACCAAACTATATATAACTAAAAGCCGATTTTTTAAAAAAAGAGTTATAAAGTGCATAAAATTAAAAATCAAACCACTGACGCATTGTGTTGTGTATTAATATAATACTCTAGATAATGATAAACTATAATTTATAATTAATTTCTCAATTAACTGACACTGTGTAACAAAAAAACTTTACCTCAGTCGCTACTAGCGACATCTGGTGAGTGGAAGATTATTAGCCCTCATTGACTTCACCAACCTTTATTTAGTCCCTTTGACTTGTTTTTTCAAGAATGTATTACAATTACAGACACGACTTTTCTACAGTATTATTATATTTATACATATACTCTATATATAAAAAATCAATTTTTGTCCATTAGTCCCGCTAAAACTCGAAACTGGTTCGACCGATACTGATGAAATTTTATGTTTTTGTTTGAGTGGGTCCTCGATTGTTTAAATTTACAATTGAACGCGGTAGGTGGCGCTATTATCGAGATCCCGAAATAACCCGTGCGAAGTCGGGGTAGAGCGCTAGTAATATATAAATGAGTTCTCTTATTCCATCACATCACATCACAAAAATGATACCAGTGTAAGTATCGCCATTACAATTTTTCAACCATATCTTAGGTATATTAATCGACAATAGCTTGAAACTTAAAGGGTTATTTTATGCAAATGAACTGCAAAAAGGACGCTCTATAATCATTACAAGCAATTTGACATTAAGTTATGACGATTCCAAGTATCTGTAAAAAATATCGAACGCTGTTCCCTATTATCTTTAATTATGACAGTTTACCATATATGAATGCTTTACTCGATCGCATCCGAGTCAGTGCAAAAAGCAGCCAAGTCTTGTAAGAGCTCTCCTATACAGAGCAACTTGATATTTGACAAAAACTCTTATTATCTTAGATGTCACATGTGATGTTAAGGACTTATGATGCATTGAGAGTTATTAACATTTTTGATATTCAAACAAGGCGTGCTCAGCTATCTCTTATAATAATACTCTAGTAATTGACGTTAAATATATTGTTGTAATTGTAACTCTTCAACGAAACGGTTCCTTAAAAATAAAAAGTAAGATCTTTGCGTACGTTTCATTTTTTGTTCTTAAAATTCCGAGGATAAAAAATTTTCGCCGGCCGCCGACTTTGGTGCTCATTTTGTTTACTGTTTTTCCCTTAGTAATGTTCCGTTTAGAGATAAGTGGAGTATTGTTGTATAGCTCTGAGATATTTGCTACAAGGTGTAGTTAGTATCGATTCTTAAAGCTAAATGTTGGGCAAGTGGGGGTTTGGACCGACGCTCTGACGACCATGTTTAATTGTAGCTATTAGAACAGATGGCTTATTCATTTGTAGAGCAGTCGGTCGTTGCGCTCATGTCGTAAACTGGCGATTCGTTCCCGTTCTGATGTTATTGTAGCATTTTGTCTATGTTTCGCTATTTTATTGACCCGTTTTGTTGTCTCTACGACGGCGTTCTTCTTGCAGGTATATCTCCTACTATTTATTAAAATACCTTATATATAATTATATGTAAATTATACTATGTAAATTATAACTTACATTATAGATACAAGATAGTTGTTATTAAATTATATCTAGAGCTGTGCACACAATTAGAAAAATATAAAAAATCAAGTATAAAAATGTAATACTCTACCATCAAAAACATACATATGTCTAAACAAAGCCAATTAATCAAAAGGTCTACAAGCCTATTAACGCTGGTGTTCCACAAGGCTGTGTGCTATCACCAACGCTGTTTCTTCTGCATATCAATGGTATGTTGCTAACTGGTAACATTCATTGCTATGCGGATGACAGCACTGGTGATGCTCTATACATCGGCCGTGCCAATATTTCTCGGGAAAACGTTGCCGAGTACCGGAACAAACTTGTGTCTGAAGTCGAGCCTTTGCTGAACAAAGTCTCGGATTGGGGGCAACTAAATTTAGTCCAGTTTAATCCTCAGAAGACACAAGTTGGCGCTTTTACCGCTAAAAAGAACCCTTTTGTCGTATCTCCTCAGTTTCAAGGCACTCCCCTTCTTGCCTCAGCCAGTATCGGAATCCTCGGAGTCGACATATCGAGTGACGTGCAGTTTCGTGGTCACTTGGAAGAGAAGGCCAAATTGGCCTCTAAAAAGCTTGGCGTGCTCAGCAGAGCGGGATTTTATGCCGGCACACCGCCTGCAACTTTACAAGGCGCAGGTTCGGCCTCACATGGAATACTGTTCCCATCTCTGGGCAGGGGCCCCCAGTGCCAGCTCCTTCCACTTGACCGCATCCAGCGCAAAGCGGCGCGAATCGTCGTTGACCGAGTCCTTTCAGATCGGCTCGATTCATTGGCACTGCGAAGAGATGTTGCATCCCTTTGTATTTCTTTCGCATCTACCACGGGGAGTGCTTTGAGGAATTGTTCGGATTAATCCCAGCTGCCAAATTTCACGAACGCACATCGCGGTAGAACTCCCGATACCATCCACGCCATCTGGATGATTGGTGGTCCACCACTGTGCGATTTAGAAGATGTTTTCTTCCTCGTACGACTTCCTTGTGGAATCGATTACCATCAGCGATTTTTCCGGACCGATACGACTTAGGGACCTTCAAGAAAATAGCGTACTCCTTTTTAAAAGGCCGGCAACGCATCTGCAATTCCCTCCCTGGTGTTGCAGTTGTTCATGGGCGGCGGTAGTCACTTACCATCAGGTGAGCCGCATGCTCGTTTGCCCCCTCTCCTAAAAAAAAAGGAATATATGTTTTGCTTAATTAATGCAATCACCTTGGTGATTCAGCTTTACTTGGCATTAGAAAAAAAACTAAAGTATAACATTTAGGTTAGATATACATGCAAATTAAAACATTATCTTAATACAATTTTTTTTACAAATCGTTAGAGCCATTTCTTAGAATCCTATTACATATATACAAGAATTAGACGTTAAAAAATAACTTTTAAAAGAAAGTAAAAGCCGAATTTAAAGAAGTAATAATAATAAAATAATTTCACACACCAAAGTGGCTGCTAGAACGTAGTAATTAAAGCCGAATTCAAAATGTGAAATTTGAAGTTGGTTCTTATTGTTTATTTAAAGTAATTTTATATTTTTTAATTTTTTACAAATAGTCACATAATTTATTTTTATTTTGTCCCAATGGTGGCATATTTTCTTCAAAAGCTGACGACGATGTCATGGTCGATAAATGGATTCTAAGAACTTAATTTCTCGGTTAAATATATATATATATTATATATATATAACAAACACAAAGACGAGTACAATATATTGTACTACGTGCCTCGTTGGTTGCTAAGAAATGTACTCATATACGAGCAACTGTCGGGGACGTTATATCTCATAAACGGTGCATATATATGAAAAATCTTGAACGCTCTGTACAAATTACCCATAGTGAATCTTGAAGACTACAAAACTTACCAGTTTGTGAAAAGTACTTTGTATCTTACACTGGCTCACGACAGGCGAATTAGACCAAAAATGCCCTGCATTCCCCTCGCTTGCATTCACTGGAATTTGGCAACTGTTAATAATACTAGAAGCCAAGCGAAATTAGAATATGGAATGAAATGACCAAAGTATTGCTCGTCGCCAAACATATTAAGATCCTGCAATATTTATAACTTTAATAACATTGACATATTCTTGTATTGACAGTATTTCCCATTTGATTGATAGCATAGACTTAGAATATACTGGCGTTTTGATAGTATGGAACAAGCATTTGTATGGCCTACAAATAATTGTTCCGGGTCTGGATGTTTGTCCTCGTACAAATTATGTTTATGAATTGCCTCCGCGATACAGGAGAAAATCTTAGTGTGGGGGTAACGTTTTATAAAAAAGAAAAAAATGTCTGCTATACGGTGTACAGCGTAAGAGAAAATTACGTTTAAAAGTAAAAAAATAAATTGCGGTTGCCTGCCCGATTGCCAAACCTGGCAACTGGCAAATGCCCTCTATGAGGCGATCTATAGATGAGGCCTATTTTCATCAGTGGACTTTTGATAGGCTGTAGGAAATGAATGATTATATACAAGAATTTCTCACTTAAAGGTACCCTATAGGTATATAGGGTGTAGAAATTATGATCATTGACTGCACAAAATACTAGTGTTTTAATAAGCACAGAAAAATATTGTTAGTAATAAAAACCTATGGTGATTTATCTGTCAGTACAACCTCGACCGAGAGGTCAATCTACGGATTCAACTCGGTTGAGCAGCGTTCGGGAGATTAAGACTCTTATTATGAACGTCGACATTAAAACCAGAAAACAAGATTACAACCAGAGCATGTTGTCAATGATGACTTATGGATCTGAGACGTGGTCCTCCACTGCTGACTGCATGAGGAAGCTCACGGTCGTTCAGCCAGCTATGGCGAGGGCTATGCTCGGGGTTTCTCTGCATGATAGACTTAAAAATTAGGATATCTGCAGTAGAACCAGAGTATCCAACATAGCCCAACAGATTTGTAAGCTAAAGTGGCAATGGGCCGGCCATATAACTCGCCAAAAAGGGTGAAGAAAAGTTCTCGAGTAGCTGACTCCTACCGGGAGACGAAGTGTAGGGCGGTCCCCATTAAATGGATTCGACCTGTTAAGACATGCAGGAAGTCGATGGATACAGGTGACTCAGGATCGTGTTTTTGGCATTCCTTGGAGTAGGCAAAAACTGTGCAATCTTAAGCAGATTGCACAATTTTTGAAACTCCTAATTTAGAAAGTATTCGACTTTATTAATTCTGGCATACTACTCTCTTTCGATACCACTAATGCACCAAAAACATCAGCTCATTACCATAAGTGCACACACATCACATCACACATCGCTCAAATTTCAGCCGGTTCTATAGAGAAGATTCACTGAAAATTGGACCATTAGTTTCCGTGCAACTGTAAGAAGCCAAGGTGGGCATTTGAACGATGTCATATTCCATACTTAATGGCACAATTTTGTTAATACCTCACACAAAGCTTGTTTTATTTCACAGACAGACAGCGGAGGCTTAGTAATAGGGTCCCGTTGGTTAGCCTTTGGGTACAGAACCCTAAAATGAGCTAATGGACAGATGTTAAAATTGACAATTACAAGAATTGAATGAAACTAGTTTATTCGTAAAACTATATTATTATATTAGTGGTCCGCCCAGGCTTCGTATGGGTGGGTTCAACTATATCTAATAACTGTCCAGGTGACCCCACAAGTACTCCATAAAAATTTTATCAAAATCGGTCAAGTCTTTAGGAGAAGAAAAATTACAGACACTCGCGCAGCGGAATCTCATATAACAGCTAGCTAAATATAAAGAAAATATCATAGCATTTTTAGCGCTTCCTTTTTGGTTCCAAATATTTTGCAATAAAAATATTAAATTAATTTTAAATCACATTGCAACGTATGGCCTTCGGGATATCGACGAAAATTCTAGATTATTGTTTAAGTTTTTAAAAACATTTATGTATCTCATTACAAAACTTTTTGAATCATGATTTCATTTGCAACCTTTTATTAATGATTCTCAGACGTAGAGATCGAACTGTATTTTTACCCAATTAAAATGAATCTCCTCGAATCATAAGACAACATGACTTAGCGAAATATAGCAGGCTTTCACCCAACGGTTACCAACGGTTAAGATACTAGTAGTTAATGATTTGTTATATTTACGCAAACACTAACATTGAATAAAACTACTTTTACGGATTTTATCGGGTTTAATTACTGTACTTATTTTTAATTTCCGACGTTTCGGGTGCTTGCCAGCATCCATAGTGTCGGGGAATCCCCCGTGACGCAATAAAATCTGTAAAAGTAGTTTTATTTAATACTAGTAGTTTAAAATAAATTCACTTGATGGTAAGACTTACTTTCGTCTAGGATTCTAGGAGTTTATCTGATTAGGTATAAACCTATTAACTCCTTTTATTGCTAAGCGGCAGTGCGTGCAGTACTATGTTCCGAAAGATATAGGCTCTAAAAAACAGTTATCTAAAGACCACAAGGCATTCTAACTTCTTCCGTCTTCAGAGGCGATAAAGCATTAAGAATAAAAATAAATAAATATTTAAAGGGGTTCCCCTACTAAAAACGTGGTCGATGGTACGGAACCCTTCATGCACGCCTACGACTTTCACTTGACTGGTTCTTATTTTGGGGTTGTTATAAACTAACTTGCTTAATTCCGCGTAAAGAAAAAAAATGATGTGTCCTGCCCAGTTTTAAGGGGACCTCCCACCACGCGGTTGCGTCATTAAGTAGTATAAATAGCAGTAGTTTCGGCTCGCCGCTCATTTAGAGGCCAGCCTCAGCAGAGTCTACTTCACCTGAGGATGCCTCGTGTAGAGGCAAAACACGTGTCGTATTTTCGAGAGCGGTGTGTCGTGCCTAGTGTGGTGGTGCTGGGGGTGGTAGTGCTGGGAATAACGGCGACGGGTATAGTGCGCGCGATTGAGGGAGGGTGGGAGGTCCCCTTAAAACTGGGCAGGACACATCATTTTCTTTCTTTACGCGGAATTAAGCAAATTAGTTTATAACAACCCCATTATAATGGATTTCCTGGTTCTATCAATGGTTCTTATTTATTAAAATCATTTCCAGACGCTACGCAAAATTTACAGAAACAGCTACGATTCTGTCGCTGATGTGGTACTTCAGGGAATGGAACGATTTATTCCATCGTCTGCGTTGTCTATCGGAAGCAGTACTCAGCCATGGGTTGGTCACTTCTGTAAAATTGCATCACGCTATAAGGAGGAGTGCTACCAGGCCTGAGCTGATGCATCAACGTCTCGGAATGCAAACACTAGCGTTCTTAAAAAAAAGTATAATTCCGCCTCCAGGTCCTTCAAAAGTGTCATTGCCAAGACAAAGTCAGAGCACATCGACAGAATAGGCGAGAAACTAGTTCGACTTCCTTTGCGAATACGTGGTTTCTGGTCTCTCGCCAAGGCTAACCAAGGGAAGTTCTGTCAGTCATCTCTGCCATCTCTGCACAGGGAGGACGACTCACTGGCCCATGCCGCCAAGAAGAAAGCCGATCTGCTAGGCTCTCTCTTTGCATCCAACTCGGCTCTCGATGACCGGGGGAACCCACCACCGACCATCCAGCGGTGTGAGTGGTCTATATAGTATGTGCTGTTTATATAGCGGTCGGTGCGCAAAGCACTTCTCTACCTGGACGTCAACAAGTCAAGTGGGTCTGATGGAATCCCAACTATTGTGCTGACATGTACTCCGGAGTTGGCACCGGTTTTAACGCGTCTTTTCCGGTACTCCTACTCTCTAGGCGTAATTCCGAACTGATGGAAAACAGCTTTAGTACACCAGATCCCTACAAAAGGCTACCCTCAGATCCGTCCAACTTCAGGCCTTTTTTTTATAGGATAAGGGTGACAAACGAGCACACAGTCCACCTGATGGTAAGTAGTTGCTGCGGCCCATAGACATCTACATCTATCCTCTATTACAAATCAAAATGTAGATGCGTTGTCACCCATGAGGACTAAGATGGAATGCCTCATTCCCAGTAAAAAGGGCCTCCGGCCACCTGCACTCACCAAGCCAAACGCAGAGGTAAACCTTTACTTCACGCTGGTTTTCTGTGAGGTCGTGGTACCACCCCGGTTAGAGCCGGCCCATCCGTGTGACAGCAAAAGCTGCCACGTGGATCTACCACTGTTAGAACTAGGATCACTTACTCCTTGTTAGCCTATCGCTAACAAGGAGTAAGTGATTCTACTCCTTGTTCTCCAAAATAATGGAAACAATTATTAACTGCTTACTCATGAGGTATTTCTGCCGATCATCATACCATCGTCTTAGTGAACGTATTCACTAATCATTATAGATGCCACGAGAGACGCCAATCTCCCGTCTAACAGGCTTGGCAGATCAACATTGTGCCGATTGCTGTTGCACAGGTGTTGAAGGATCACCACCTGATTAGTGCCCGCCAGTACAATTTCCGTCGGGGTCGCTTAGCTGGTGACCTTCTGGGTTACCTAACTCAAAGATGAGCGGAGGTAGTCAAGTCCAAGTAGGAGGGGTTGGTCGTTCGTTTAGACATAGCGAAGGCCTTCGATCAGGTTTAGCACAAAGCGTTTCTTTCGAAGCTTCCTGCCTATGGGTTTCCAGGGAAATAATGCAATTGGATCACCAATTCTCTTGCATATTGGAGCATCAAGGTCGTAGTAGACGGTGCATGATCCGGTTACAAGCGCATTAAAGTTGGTGTTTCACAATGCTGCATGCTATCACCAACGCTGTTTCTTCTGCATATCAATGATATGTTGCAATTCATTACTATGCGGGCGACAGCGCTGGTGATGCTTTATACACCGGCCGTGCCAATATTTTTGGGGAAAATTGTAATAAATCAATTATCGGAACAAACTTTTGGCTGAAGTCGAGACTTTATTAAACAAAGTATCGGACTGGGGGGACGAAATCTAATCCAGTTCGATCCCCAGAGGACACAAGTTTGCGCATTTACCGCTAAAAAGAACCTCTTTGTCGTATGCCCTCAGTTTCAGGCATTCTCCTTGTTGCTTCAGCCTCCCTCAGCCTGGCCTTCAGCCAGAGTCCTCGGCGCCGACATATCGAGTAACGAGTAGTTTCGTGGTCACTTGGAAGAGAAGGTCATATCGGCCTCTAAAAATCATGGTATGCTCAGCAGGGCGGGACAGTATTTTATACCGGCACACCACCTGCAACTTTATAAGGTGCAGGTTCGGCCTCACATGGAATACTGTTCTCATTTCTGAAGGGGGACTCCCAAGTGCCAGCTCCTTCCATTTGATCACATCCAGCGCAGGGCGGTTCGAATCGTCGGCGACCGAGCTAATTCTGATTAGCTAGACTCACTGGCACTGCGAAGAAATGTTCCATCTTTATGCGAATTTTATCACATCTGGAGTGCTCTAAGGAATGGTTCGGACTAATTTTAGTAGCTGAATTTCACCCTCGCACATCGCGACAAATCTCGAGATACCATCTGTACCATCTGTACGATTGGCGGTCCACCACTTTGCGATTTAGAAGAAGTTTTCTTTATCGCACAATTTCCTTGTGGAATCGACTACCACCAGAGATTTTTTTGGACCGATACGACTTAGGGGCCTTCAAGAAAAGAGCCTACTCTTTTTTAAAAGGCCAGCAACTCATCTGCAATTCCGCTGGTGTTGCAGTAGTTCATGTGCGCCGGTAGTCACTTACCATCAGGTGAGCCACATGCTCGTTCGCCCCCTCTCCTATAGAAAAATATCCTAGATGCAATGCTGCCACTTATTGTAGCTACAGCACGAATGGGTCGGCTCGACCGAGAAAATACCATGCTCGCGCAGAATACAAGCATGAAATAGCAGGCTAATACCAAGAATACTGCTGTTTTTTCCATTCTATAGTTAACGTAATCACACACAAAATTTCGTTGAAATCGGTGCAGGCGTTTACGAGGAGTTCAGACTCACACACACGGACAAAATAATTATAATGTTATGTATGATATGCATATATTAAACATATAAACCTTGTATACATTAAATCCGTTGCGTAGTTTAAAAGATCTAAGCGTACAGACGTCGGGAAGCGACTTTGTTATATACTATGTGTATAGGAAATGTGTGTGTATCTACAAGAATTCTCATTTTAATGAGAATGTAGACAAGTAGAATCATAAGTGAAATAAATAAAATAAATAGAATATATTAATTTTATAGTTAATTAATATTAAAATTTATAATATAATTACTCATCCTTCTACTGATTTGAAATGCTTTAAGGTTCTACTGCTCTTCTTTAAAGATTGAACTTGGAGGAACTTTTTTTTTTATTTTTTATTTAAATCGAGCTCTGATAACAATCGCGTTTTCAGATAGCACACGTGTTTTATTGACTTATCTATATCCTATATATGAATATAATAAAATTATTTTCATATTTGAAAATGTTTCCTTGTTGAAGACAATACATATTAAATTATAAATCCGTTTTACGTATAGGATAGTCCCTATAGATAGTCACGGTTGAAAAAAGAAAGAGAGGGTACCTTGGCCCAGTAAATCACTCGAAACATCGGGAAATTAAATATAGTCAAAATAAACGTGAAATAATCGTAACAATTAGATTTATTCAGTGTGTAATATTTCCCGTGGTGTAACTTCCCATAGGTGTTGTAAAAGGCGACAGAGGGAAACTGAGACAGAAGATGGGATGCGCATCTTTCTGATAACAGCAAAAAGCAATTGTTGGCAACCCGCTTGCCAAGCGTGGCAACTATGGCAATATATCACCCATGAGCAATGATACTAATAAGCGGCCCCGCTATTCATTTCTACGGTTGCGATCGTGGTAATGGCGGGGCAGGGGGTGCTAAGAATCTGCGGTGGAAGTTTGGTTGCTACCTACGACGCAACCTGACAACTTATAACGCACGTACCCTGAGGACTGACGAGAAGATCCTGGAGCTGGAAGAAGAGATAGACAAGTTGTGCTGGAATATTATAGGATTATCTGAGGTCCGAAGAGAGGGGGAGGACACGGTAATTATCGAATCCGGCAACTTGTTCTATCACCGGGAGGGCGACCATCTGTCCCAAGGAGGTGTCGGATTTATCGTCCACAAGTCTCTCGTTAACAACGTTGTAAAGATTGGGAGTGTGTCGACGAGAGTTGCGTACCTTATACTCAGAATCACCAAACGGTATTCGCTGAAGGTCATACAGGTTAACGCACCAACCTCGGCACATCCCGATGAGGAAGTGGAAGAAATGTATAAAGATATCTCTAGAGCCATGCATTTCTCCAAATCCCACTATACGGCGTTAATGGGAGACTTCAAAGCAAAACTAGGAACAAGAGAAAACGGAGAGCTGAAAGAAGGGAAATTCGGAATAGGGCAACGGAACCCAAGGAACCAGCAACTGGCCGAATTCATGAAGAACGAGGGACTCTTTATGATGAACTCTGCTGGAACTATGCTGGACCCCGACGCTTTGACAAAAAAAATTCTTTAAGTTTTTAATAAAAACGTTACCCCCACATTAGGATTTTCTCCTGTATCGTGGAGGCAGTTTACAAACATAGATTGCACGAGGACCAATATCCAGATCCGGAACAATTATTTATAGGCCATACAAATACTTGTTCCGTGCGGAATTCAATCAACTCAAATCCGCGGCCCCCAGCGCAACAACTCGTTGCTAAGCCACTGCGCCCTGGAACCTTAGCACCTTAAAAACGGCAAGTCTCCGGGCGAGGATAGAATTACAGCAGAGCTTCTGAAAATAGGTGGGAAAACCTGTACTTGAAGTTCCTCAGAAGCTCTTTGATTCCGTACTCCATGGCAGCATAACTCCGGAGGCGTGTAGCAGATGTGCAGTCGTCTTGTTCTTCAAAAAAGAAGCCAACGCTCGCTTGAAGAACTATATACCGATTTCCCTTCTGAGCCGCGTCTTCGTGCTGTTTTAGAAAGTCATTACGAATCGTCCCGCATACAGACTCAATGACTTTCAGCCTCCGGAACAAGCCGGTTTCCGAAAAGGCACCATTAGACCACATACATACCCTTCGGAACATTGTACAGAAGACCAAAGAGTAAAATCTGCCACTTTGTATTGCGTATGTGGACTATGAGAAAGCCTTTGATTCCGTCGAAATGGGGGCGGTGCTGCAGTCCCTCCAGCGGTGCCAAATGGACTGTCGGTGTGTTTCGAAGTGTTTCAACAGATGGCTATCCGAGTACAGAACCACAGTACGTAATTTATTCAACTGGAGAGAGGTGTATGACAGGGTGACGTAATATCTCCGAAATTCTTCACCGCTGCATTGGAAGATGTTTTCAAGCTACTGTACTGGAAAGGATAGGGTATTAAAGTCAATTGTGAGTATATCACTCACCTTCAATTTATCGATGATATCATCCTTATAGGAGAACCGCTAGAGGACCTAAAGACCGTGCTTAATGACATCAACAGTATCTCCCAACGGATAGGTCTTAAGATGAACATGGACAAAACAAAATCATGTTTAACGTCCATATCACTTACATGTCCTATACCGGTAGTTGTTGGGAGCATTAAGCTCGAAGCTATTGATGAATATGTTCATCTAGGACAAATAGTCCGACTAGCAATGTCCAACTACGACCGAGAGGTCAATCGACGGTTTCAACTCGGCCGAGCAGCGTTCTGGAGAATATGACACATCTTCTCGTCAGATATACCTCATAACCTCAAAACTAGATTGTACAAACAGTGCGTGTTGCCAGTGATGATATATGGATCTGAGACGTGGTCATTCAGTGTTGGCCGTATGAGGAAGCTCAAAGTCAATCAGAGAGCTATGTAGAGGGCTATGCTGGGCGTTTCTCTGCGTGATAGATTTAAAAATGAGGATATCCGCAGTAGAACCAGAGTAAACGAAATAGCCCATATAATTAGTATGCTGAAGTGATAATGGGTCGGCCATATAGCTCGAAGAACAGACAACCGATGAGGATGAAAGCTACTCGAGTAGCAGCCTCGTATAAGCAGGCGAAGTCAATGGATGCAGGTGGCCCGGCACCGTGCTTTGTGGCATTCCTCGGGGGAGGCCTATGTTCAGCAGTGGACTTCTGAAGGTCTATAATGCTGATGATTATGAATGTGTATTATTCGCGTAGGAAGTCATAACTTAATTAATATTACAACTAACTTTACTACTCCTTTTTAAAAGGCCGGCAACGCATCTGCAATTCCCCTGGTGTTGCAGTTGTTCATGGACGGCGGTAGTCAAATACCATCAGGTAGTTATGCCCGTTTGCCCCCTCTCCTATAAAAAAAAAATCATAAATAACAATTTTAAATGATATTAAAATTTAGCAAAATATCAAGATCAAGATATCAATATCAAGATCAAGATCATTCTTTATTGTACATTTAAACCTCAACATGAACTATTGAATTTTTATTATAATGGGTATTAAGAGTCGTTTCAGTGTCCTAATAAGGTTGAATATTTGATGGTTCATAATTTACTCTCATTCCGTGAGACGAAAGCAGACCTATAAATCAAAGACATGTTTGAGAAGAGACCGTTCCGCGCGTCTTTGTAATTGCAACAAAAACACATGGTGTGCGATTTTTGAGAACGTTGGCAAATTTCAGCATAATTTTGTTAGTGTGTGTGTAAACCCTAAGTTTTTCTTAAATCGATTTACTCATGATTTTTAAAAAGATACATTCAAAGATTTGCCGGCACATACATGAGCCCTATTGTAAAAAATTTAAAGATAATATAAACAAAGGGATTTGTTAGCAGGTAGGTCATAGTTGTTGGCCGGGAACTGATTAGCGAAGCCAAGCAGATCTCTCAATGGCATGGAGCCCGCTCGCTTCTCGGGTGCGTCATAAATTTCCATTGATTGGATTAATCTGATTTGGATGTCAATTTTGCAAGCAAAGTGCAGGCTCTTTATAAGAAAATACAATCATGTATCGTTTGAGGCCTTATATATTCTTGTTCGATGCATAATAACGAATATATTATAACGTTAAGGCGTATATCGTTTGCTTTTGCTTGCAAATGTTATTTTTATTATTTGTTCCAGACGAAATCGTTAAGGAAACAAAGATTTATGCGTTCATCATTTTGTCTTATTAAAAATGATGGCTTAGCCGTTCATCTTCCTTTGAAAGAAGAATGCAAATTCTCCGACTTCGAATCGGCGTGGTCATGTTTTGGACTGATTTAAATGGGATGGGTGTAATATACAATGTTAAAAAAGTAGATTTATATGAATGCATAAGTATTCTAGTCGTCTCTAATGCAGCTCTTAATGCACGCGACCTCACGCTGTTTATAAAAAGTGGGAATTAAAACAGGAAGCTTGCGCTAGTCATACCGTTTACATCCCGTATACGTACCGGGATATTGAATGATACCTGTTAGTTTGCTTGAGCCCGTCCAGTTATTGACATTTGATGCCATCATATTTTTTGTGCATTTTAAAGTTTAGTCATAGACTATAAAATGTATATAGTTCTTATATACTTTTTAAATAACGATTTCTTTTAGAATTCTAAGATATACCATACATGAAGATTTGTCGCCGTTTTCTAAAATACGGCTCTGACAAGCTGGATTTGTCCGTTGTGGAGAGAGTTGTGGATCAACAATTTTGAGAGCAATGTTTCCAACATATGCTTCGTTGTGAGACAGTATTGCGGTCATATATATTCTGCCCAAATAAGTTGATTGATTATTTGGCCTTTTTTGATGTTGAAACCATTTTCGTTTTTATCCGGTAGCTCGACTTCTTTCATAATGCAGCGATGAATAGTTTTGGGATATAACGGCATCTTATTTTACACAATTTTGCAGTTAGGTAGATTTCGCAGTCTTATTCTGTACTCGGATTATATAGTCAGGCCTCAATATTATACAGCTCAACATGGGCATCAACAAGCCTGGCGGGCGAATGGGCAATCACAGAACAGAACAGATGTCTCATACCTTTAACCACGGATTAGAACCTGAGACCTCATGATTACCACCACTAGACCAACGAGGCAGTAAGATGAATATATTGAATAAAACTGTTTTTTACGGATTTTATCGCGTTTATTTTATTATTTTTATTCCCGACGTTTCGAGTGCTTTTCAGCAACCCATGGTCACGGGGGGGACTGAGATGTTTGACGTCCCGATGTCACAGTTAGCCCCAGTTAGAATGAATTCATTCTGCGTAAATCGAACCAAAAATTAATATTAAAAAACTGAAGGTAGCCGGGCTAACTGTGACATCGGGACGTCAAACATCTCAGTCCGCCCCCCCCCCCCCCCCCCCCGTGACCATGGGTTGCTGAAAAGCACTCGAAACGTCGGGAATAAAAATAATAAAATAAACGCGATAAAATCCGTAAAAAACAGTTTTATTCAATGTGTAGTGTTCGCGTAAATATAAGAAATCATTAAGATGAATATAATAAATATTAGAACTAAACAACGTTAATATTGGTATAAATAATACCTTTTATCGATTACCTATCTTTTATAGTAATAGCTAATGAAAGGTGCAAAGTGAATTTTTTAAGTCGCATTGCTGCCTACAGGCCTCCTCTCATTTCAGAGAGAGATATAGAAAAAATAAAAAGTAATTGCTCCATGAACATATCGTCTAATTAAAATCCAATCTAGTGAACAACATATTATAATGTTAAACGCATTGATAAATATACTGTTACTGCTTCTATGACATTAATTGATCTCATTAATCTTTGCGGGTAACGATCTTAGCTAGCTGGGAAGATGTATACTAGGAATATTTATTTATTTATACTTTATTTTACATCTTAACAAAAGGATTACAAAGGGCGGACTTAATGCCTTTTAGCATTCTCTCCCAGTCAACCCTGGACGTGTGGAAAAGCATGTGATAGGTGCCAAATATAAAATGAATATATTTTATAAATTAAAAATAGGCTAATACTATATACTCGTATATTAACATAAATACAATAAACTAATCTATATATATATATTAAAATTACGTGTCACATTGTTTGTCCGCGATGACCTCTTAAACTACTGAACTGTATCCATTTCAAACTTGAGAGATAGAATAGTTCTTATCCCGTTAAGTGACCCTCAATATTTTTTATTGATAATTTAAGGAGTTTTATAGGACAAAGTTAGAGAGGGCAGTACGACGTCTGCCTAGCCAGTTAGTTTTTAATAAAAAAAATTACGTGTCACATTGTTTGTCCGCGATGAATCCTAAACTACTGAACTAATTTCAATTAATTTTTGTACACCGTATGCAGTTTCATCCAACTTGAGAGATAGGATACTTTTTATCCCGATAAGTGGACTTCCAATATTTTTTTATTGTGAATTTAGTAATTTTTTTAAGGTGGTCGTAAAGGGCAGAACAACGTCTGCCTGGCCAGCTAGTATACTATAAAATTCACTACACACATACACACAATATATATATATAGCCAATTTCGGCTACAGTGACTGCAATTACTCCTTAATTAATAAGTCCGAAATCGGGTGCAGTAGCCCGTATTATTTGAAAATGTGTGCAAACAATCGGGACGCGCAAAGGCATAGTCCACATAATAAAAGAAGATGGCCGCTGGTGCTTTGGTTTTAAGCGAACTATGTCTGGCATCCAGGTCAGCCTTCCACAGCTTTTCAATACACTTGTGTCATAAATGTACACGCAAATTCAGAGGCATTTTGCACTCATCCTACCTCTGTAAACGCTGACACAGTAAGATCGGGGTAGACTAGAATGCAGTTTCAAGGACACAGGGGTAATCACACATTACCAAACTCAGAAACCTACTAATAATAGTTCAAACGTTGGTACCGGCTTTGATTTAAATCCAGGGTCCGCGGCTTTATAGTCATTCCGATAGATTCACACGGTCGTCATGATAATGTGTAATACGGTTAATACTGATGATTGAATTATGCGATGTTCGTGTAAGAGTAGTTTCACAATTCATTTTGCAATTTATTAGCACATTTTGTTACAAACGAACGTATTTCCCACGCCAGTTTTGATTGCAGTATCATAGTGGACGATGACATCTGACTACGTACTAATTTAGCTTTACCGGAGCTTGCAACTCAGTACTATCTTTGTGAGAGATAAAAGGTTCCCGTAGCAATGTCACAAGTTAATCCTATTTCTTTGTAGGAAAGTCTATTTTTCAAGCGGTTACAGCGAGTAGGTAATCATGCATCGCTAGCCGCTAAGCATCAAGTAAACAAATCTTCGACACTGTATCTCTCCGCCTTAACTCTCTTTATTCAAAGGAACATTGTCAAGAGAAATGTACGATTATTGTAGCGTTTTCTTATGGATTGCGTTACGATAATATACAACTCGTTGTGCGTTAAGGAGGGTTTCACTATCTGTGATTTCATGTGGTTTATCAATTTGAACACCGCCGCAGACATATTGGTTTTGCTTGTGGACTATGTTTGCGATATGTTATGTTAGATAACGTCGATTTCTTACATGCGCCAATTAATTATTGCAAAATTAATGGTAAATAAATTTGATTAAAATCCAGTGTCTTTAGGTGGCGGAAAAGATTGTTGAATATAAGAAATGTTATAAGATATTGTAACATTGAGAAGAGTACAGCAAGCGTCGAATGATGGAAACTTAACAATGTAGTAATGCTGTTCAGTCACAGTTTGGTTAACGATCTCTCTCCAGGCCTAAGTGTATCTATCTCCCACTGCAGGGTCACTGGCCGGCACGAACCAAAAACATAAATAAAAAATTATAAACCTTGTAAGAGCAATGGAAGCCAGTGTACGTAAATTTTTTTAGTATTGTACTCGGGCTGGTATTAACTTGTGTATACATGCTCTAACAAAGATTTATATGATATAAATCTTTATTAAATCAAAAGTCTAAAATTGTTTAATTAATTGGGTGAATGAACTATACCACATAAAATCTCGTGGGGTAATATGAATTAGCGAAGAAAATATTTAATGAAACAAATATCCTTATACGCAAGCATGCTGATTTCTGATGAAATAAATATTAATGCATAATCATCATTGCGATGCTTACATTTCCTGCATTCAAGATACATATTCGGGTCGTCATTATTATTTTACAAAAGATTATAAACCGTTTTCGTCTCTATATACTGTATGGATTACAATTGCAATTTACTATCCGCTTTACTTTATGTGAACTATGTAAAACAAAAAATAATGTTGCGGACTTTATCGTGTTCAAAAATTTAATTCGTTTTCAATTCCCGATTAACTCCATTAAGTTAACCATTGATTTTATTTAATATGTTATATTCATGTAAAAATAAGAATTTTTTATGTAATAAACTTACGAAATTTTATCTTATGTTTGATCACTCACTCTGCACAAGCTCTCGTCGGTTGTGTTCAGCTTGTAGCACTCAGGTTTGCTGCCGTTTCATATTTGGGTTGACCGACTGGAGGTTGAAACCGGTCGTTTCAACGTCCAGTCGGTCAACCCAAATATGCTCCCTTTGCACTTCCATCTTCTCCCATCCGTCCTACATGACCGAGCCAGCGTTTGTTGGCTCGGCCATGAGTTTATCTATTTCGGAGTTTTTTCAGATCCTTCAGCTGCCATCCTCCCTTCAAACTGAGCCAAACCTATTATGTTTTATAATTTTCCGAAATTCATTTGAAATAAATTTTAATAAATACATTAAAAAACGTACCTAGATTTCATACACATAATAGAAATTGTCTGTATGATTATAAAAATATTTAACAGCCTTTAATTGGCAATTAAACATGAACAAAAAAAATTGTAACATTCGAAGGACATAAAGTTCTCATAGGCTCTGCCTCAAGCCCGCCTTCTAAGAGGCCTATAAATTATTGCAATCATACAGTCGGTCATCTTTCTTTGTTATCATATCAAAAGACGACATTCCATCGATATAATTATGCAAAAAGCTGGACCGTGGCCGTGGCGGCTACCCTTTGACAGCCGTATCATTATAGTTGACATAAGTTAAGATTTATGTCACTGATTTATTAGAACGTAAATATGAAATAGGCTTGATGTTTGTTTAGACATCACAATGGAAATAAACGGGCAATATTCGTTACTTTTAAATGATATTTTATTTAGAATAACAAGTCTTTCTTTAAATTACAATTAAAATTTATGATTCCGTTCTAAAATTGTAATTGTACACTAAACTGTTAGTGTATGCTGGGAAATATGCAGCAAGCCCACATTTTTCATCATCATCATACTTATCATTCACCCCATTTTATTTAAATTATTGACATGAAAATTGACGGCCCGGTAACGCAGTGGTGAAGCGTTTGGTTGCAGCGCTGCAGCCGTGGGTTCGATTTCCGCACGAACGTAATGGCCTGCAAATAATTATTGTTCCGAGTATGGATGTGTATCAATGTGCGCGCATCTAGGATACGAGTACGTGAGAAAACCGTAATGTGGAAGTAACGTCTTTTTAACAAAAATATAATGTAAAATATATGATAAAATATTATATTTTCTTCCCTAATTTATTTCTTACCGTTTATTTTACTTTATTGTTTTTTGTACACATATTCATTGTTAAAATAGTATATACAATAAATAAATAATTGAATGTATAAATCATACGTTATAGAAATTATGAAATAAAATTACAGTTTGACCGTTATGTTGAACCGGTTAATTTATTTTTAAGATATGTTCCGCTTTCAGTCTTTACAAAAAACTCTCAAAGTAGTATTACTCATTTGTATCTGGGGATTGTTTACTTTTTCTGCATTCATTACTATTATTTATAACTATGGACTTATTTGTATAATTCTTGTAATTTTTACATATGAGTTTCGACTTCATATTAAAACGGCACAGCATCTTATACAGTGGTACGCAATATCAATAGCGTAGCACTACAAACTAAAGAGTTGTACGTTATTGGTTTATACGATTTCATTCGGAGAATGTTGACCACACAAATGAATGGCGTGATTGCCCAGAGAAGAAGGTTGAAAATGACGAACCGAAGTCGATAATGGAATCGAATTTGTCTCAAACTACTACTGAACTAGAGTTTTGATGTATCAACACAAATAAATAACTACCTCATGAACTAGAGTGACGCACAGCATTCTAGCTTGCATCAGTGTTGAATCGACATAGAAAGGAGATAATTTTAGTCGATTTGGCACCTACAATGAGACGTGGGCTCTATGCAACAGTCGAAACATTCATCATAGTGCTTAGATCTAGGTACTCAAGCCAAGGAGTGTTTGAAGCAAAAGGTTAGCCAGAATAAGTTTATGGTCACAGTTAGTGTTCTTAACCAAAGCACGTTGCTGACCGTTATTGCCAAGGATTGTAAATGATGGTGACAAGCTGGCAATCAAACAGTCCAGATTGGGGAAATGCTCTTCGCCATTGCTTCTTCATGATGACGCCCGGCCACATACTGCACAATACACGTTGGAAAATTTATAAAAATAAAGAGCTAAAGCTAGGGACCCTTCATCATCCACCATATACTCCGGACTTTGCCCTAACATACATTATTTTTTTCTGAAGTTTATGTATATTTTTAATGGATGAAAATTCCAATTATGAAAAAGCTATAAAGTTCACCGAATTTTTTTTACAGGTGTTTAGATTATCCAGGTGTCACTGCATTGGTATCCTTACGAGTAGCACCATTATATTCGTATTAAAGTTAACTTCTATCTTTCTGATTAACACTGCTACCTAGGTATTTTTTAAATTTTATATTTATTGAATTAAATTAATGTTACTTACTTCATCGCTTTAAGTTTAGTTCAGGTCATGTGCGAATAATTAATTGGTTGGTTCAGGGTTATAAATAAATCATATACAAAGTAGGGTGGCCCAAACTTATTTTTAATTCACGACGTTTTGGGTGCTTTACAGCACCCATATTCGTGGGGCACTAAGAAAGCTGATAAGGTATTGTAAAATATAAATACTTGGTACGATTTTTGTTGTTATGTTAAGCAATTTAATAAAATTACGAAACATGTTAAAATGGTATAATTGAATATCATGGTCATATCAATAAAATAACTTAAACTCTGCAAGGACTACACACACTTTAAGTCTTCGAAGTAATGTGATGTGAGAAATTAAGTATAAAACCCATGTTTTAAGAGTTTTAGCACTTAACAAAATGTCATCTATTTTAATGTAAAGGACGATAAAACACATATATTTTGTATAGGAAATTCTGACAAAATAAAAAAGATACTTTTGTTGTCTATACGAGAGTAAACGAATGCGTAATTCTGTGAACAGTGGTTAAATTAGCACGCCATGCGGGCGTCTTTATAGCCTTTAAATTGGCAAAAAACCGAGACAAGCTTCGACTGACACCGATCGCGGAGGCATTGGCGAAACAGGTGTTATCATAAACATACATTTTGAAATAAAAACAAAATAATTTTCATGAGTGGCGGCAGGCGCGAACTGCCGTTCGTGTCGCCGACACAATGGCGATTTTATATTTTTTTTGGTTCATCCTCGCCGTTAAGGCCAGCGATATTAAATTTAGTAAGCGGAGAGGTGTCCGAAATCTCACGCAGACGTGCGATCCGCCACACATATTTCCGTCTGCACAAAAAGCGGAACTATAGCCATAAATATGTCCAAATAAACATTAGTCTCCAAGGGACTCTTTAAGTGTTAGGAGGGTTCTGTACCATTCTCGAATACTAAAATCTACACAAATAATTAACACAATTGAAAATACCTAGGAGGGGTTTCAAGAAGCTTGACTTGATAATGTCATTACTTGATGAAATTGATATTTTGCAACAAAATATTTAAAACGTTAAAATTCCATCCATGGTTTAATTACTACATAAATATTACTTAACAACATCTAAGTGTCTATCAAGTTGGAATTTACATACATATATGCGCTTAATAGAAAATATTACTCATCTAAGTACTTAGAAGTTGACCTTTTTTTTATAGGATAAGGGTGACAAACGAGCACACAGTCCACCTGATGGTAAGTGGTTGCTGCGGCCCATAGACATCTACATCTATCCTCTATTACAAATCAAAATGTAGATGCGTTGTCACCCGTGAGGACTAAGATGGAATGCCTCATTTCCAGTAAAAAGGGCCTCCGGCCACCTGCACTCACCGAGCGAAACGCAGAGGTAAACCTCTACTTCACGCTGGTTTTCTGTGAGGTCGTGGTACCACCCCGGTTCGAGCCGGCCCATCCGTGCGACAGCAAAAGATGCCGTGTGGCTCTACCACTGTAAAACCTTATACTAAAATGTATTTGTCGAATTTGTGTTATAACACAAAAATGTATCAACCATGTTACTTGCCTAGCATATCGTAATAAAATTAATGGGATATTGGATTTGTGATTGTAAGCGATAGGCTACCTAACAATTATTTCAGAGTTTTCCATCTAAGTCCTTAGATTTGGCTAGACGTGATCCGAGTAGTTCGTATTTGAAAGTGTCATAAAATGTTGAATTTTGATATGGACTTTGCATTGTTCGCTCCAGGAACAGTGGACCGTGTGGCCGCGGTGTGGCGCGCGGCGTGCACCGAGATGACAGTCGCGCAGCGGAGGCGATAATATGTGTACATATGTAACATTAAACTGCAAAAATAAACGATACTTTCACACTACATGGCTCAAGAACAAGTTTTTCCATAACACAAAAGACGACGCTGAATAGTTATAGCTGCTTCGCGGCCTGGCCGCATAATCCAATAAAACAATCCACGGAATGTAGGTACAGCCAGAACAACACGTGTCTATTTTATTGTTGCACTAATTTCATGCGCTTCAACTCTTATTAGCGAAGTTTTCTACAGTACTGAACGCTTAATGAATGGCAGAAAAAATATTGTTATAACTAATATGAGCTCGTGGGTGTTAACAAGAAAAGGTGTTTAATTTTTGTGTACACGTGAAATACGCTGTATTCTCCAGCTGTACGACCAAACATATTTCTTTACGATCACCACAATATAATCGTAAAACAGTAAATATCACATCTTATGCTGACTATCTGTTGCAGTTTGCAGAAACTAATTGAAACTTATTAATTAAAATTCACATATTATACATTAATTATTATTAATATTACATAAATTTATTATAATGTAATGACGAGTCTCCGTGCTGTTTTCGAGAGTAACTACAAATCGTCGCGCCTAAATAAGGAACTTTCCGAAAAAAAATTAGTATCATAGACCACATCTACACCCTTCGTCAAATAGTACAGAAGAGTACAATCTGGCACTTTGTATGTGCTGCAGTTCCTTCAGCGAGGAGTGAGGTCAATCGACGCAGCCAATTAGGCTGGGCAGCGTTCGGGAGATTACGACACATCTCCTCTCATGTATTCCTTATGACTTCAAAACACGAGTGTACAACCAGTGATGACCTATAGATCATTACTACAACACGCACTGATCTTCACCGCTGGCCGCATGATGTTGCTAAGCGAGCTGTAGAGAGTAAAACCAGAGTGACGGACATAGTTCAATGGATTAGTAAGTTAACGTCGCAATGGGTCTTATAGCTCGAAGAACCGATAACCGATGGGGAAGAATGGTCCGCGGCTGGCAGTCTCGGATAAATAAGCAAAGTATAGGGTGACCCACACTAGACAGAGTGACGAACTGGTAAGACATGCCAATGGATGCAGGTGGATTGGGAATGTGCTTTGTGCTATACCTCTGCTATGTTGATGATAATGCTGAAGGTAACGCATTCATATCCTTCTCATAAAGCTGTAAACAGTTTCACGTAGTTTGGACGTAGGGCTCTCAAATAATATTGAGGATTTGCCGTAAACGCCACGGATTAACAATTGTCGCACTAAACATTTCGCATCATTAATGATGTAAAATAGTCTTAGTATTTTAAGTAGGGCAACAACAGAGAAAGTTTAAGTAGAGTATCTACGAGATGGTTATACGGGTGTTCTCCTAAGTTTTTTTTTATAGGATAGGGTGACAAACGAACACACAGTCGACCTGATGATAAGTGGTTGCTGTGGCCCACAGACATCTAATCACCCGTGAGGACTAAGATGGAATGCCTCTTTTCCATTAAAATGGGTCGCCGGTTCTCTACACTCACCATACGAAACATAGCAGTGTCAAGCTGCCATTTTACGCTGGTATTCAAGTTAGCCCATGTTGTGATAACCATAAGGTGAGATTGGGTGATGGATTCCCCATAACACGGATATGTGATGAATATTTATTTTATTTTTTATCCAACTCTTAATTTTATTAGTAAACGAATTTATGTTTTTTTTTGCCGACTATACGAATGAAATTGGCGACTGAATCTCAAAATATATGAATTTGATTCAATGGAAAGGCAAGCGGCTTCTCTTTCTGTTGTCTTAAAGGGCTGCCACCAGAGCGTTCGAAATCAATTTTTTTATTTATAATATTACAAATGGTTGCATTATGCAAAATCCATCGCAAGCTCTTTTTCATGTATTTATTATAAAATTCGAAAGTAAACAATGCACAAACACCGTTGACTGACGCATTCTTATTGATATGGATATCTAATTTTAATACCTTTAATTTATTTTTATTTTACATCCAGTTTTAATAGCTAGTGACAATTTATTTTATATAATTCAATATTTTTGTTTAATCTGTAGAATTGCAAAGCCCTGGGCAGCATTATGCAAGTGGTCGCTAACACGTGTTGTCGGCTCCCGCGCTACTCACGACACCTTCGTTGGTCTTCTCCATAATTGTCCCGATGTTATATTTATTTCTTATAAATCTAAAAGCTCGAGCTATTCCCACACAGTGCACATCTTATAAAATTATACAGAAAGGTAAGCAATAGTATTTTTTATATTTACTTATTTTTGCGCTATTTAATGAGAATGTAAGAAAACAAGATGTATGTATTATAACAAGATATAATCATATTATGATTTCATTGATGTAATAAATTATTACATTGAGAAGATAGCTTCATTTCGTAGTCAAGTGAATAGCCAGGTTATACAAACATATAGGTGTACATAATATCAGGTTTATATATATATATATATATATATATATATATATATATATATATATATATATATATATATATATATATATATATATAGATATAAATTATATAAATAAAATATGAAATAATGCTGAGTACAGGCCTCCTTTCATATAGGGTTATGAAGAAATTAGTTCCCTACGCTGTCTCAGTGAATGTTGGCAGACTTTACATGATGTTATTGTATTTCATTTCCATGACATCCAGGTTCCCTCAGAATGTTTCCATTCACCACTGAGTACTTGGCAAATCAGCACTTGAAATTGCAATTAACTATTACATTGCATCTGGGCTATTCGGGTACAATTTGATGATCTGGGTTATTCGGGTACAATTTGATAACTTAGAAAAAGGTAATGAATTTATTATTAAGTACCTACGTTGAGAACATGATCACTAATCAACACTTGAAATTGCAGTGAATAATTCGGGGCTTCCATCCAACCATCAGCTACAGCCTATCATAGGTCCACTGCACTGCTGTTCATAGGGGGAACTGCAGCTGTTTATTAGTTTTTGAGTTGTTGTCAGAAAGTTAGTTCTGTCCATTGCCCGTTTCTTTTCTCTCGTCAGGTTACACTCACAGGATGATATAGAGTAGTAGATTCTCTTACGTCGCCAGTTTACGAGTTGACCTAAATTTAACTTGGGTTACTCGCGTTTTAAAAAATTTAGGGACGCACTTTACTCCTGAGCTAGCTACACGAGTAAGCTCACAGAAGATTATTTTTAGAATCGAAGAGCAAATATTGTAATTATATATTATTAACGTAATATATTTATAACGTGATGTGTCTTGTGGGGGATAAGTCGCTCGCGTCCGTAGGCTTCGACCACCTAACCCTAGGCCCACCCTACACGTGTTCCCCGGGTGGTGCTAAACGAGCGACAAAGCCGAAACGACAGACTCGGCTCCTCGCCGTGTGGTAGCGGCGTAAAATTTACCACCCCTTATGTCGCACCATGAGCCAACAACTCAAAGAAATGGCCCCGAGTTCCCGGCGCCCCTTTAATGGGGCAGGGGTGCGAAGAATCTCCGGGAGGAAAACCGGCAACGAGGTTCGCCACCCGTCACGTCCTGTCTCCTGGAGGGGCGAAAAGTGGATTGCGGAGGCCCGTCTGGCTACGCTGAATGTATGTGGAGCAATGAATGATAAGATGGATGAAATATGCGAAATGATGAATGATAGAGGAATAGATGTATTATGTGTGAATGAGACGAAACGAAAGGGAAGAGATGTCACTGCACATGGCATGTATACCGCTTACTGGTCTGGTGTAGACGAGACCGAGCGGGCATGCCAGGGAGTCGGTGTCATCCTTTCAGAAAGAATGGGTCAATATGTGAAAGAGTATGAATGTGTAAGCCCAAGGCTGCTGTGGATACGAATGAAAGTGGGCTTAAAGAAGCTGTTTGTGCTTGGGGTTTACGCCCCAGATATGTCTAAGCCCACTTATATCCGAGAGCAGTTTTGGGACATGGTAAGGCTGGTGTTGACGAAGTGCAAGGAAAATGAAAATATTATTATGTTAGGAGATTTTAATGGAAGGGTGGGAGTGAAGAGGTCTGGTTATGAAAGGATATTAGGAGCGTTTGGCGATGAAAGAATAAATGAGAATGGTGAAGACCTCCTCACCGTATGTGTGGAAAAGAATCTTTTTGTGGCGAACACTTTCTTTCGCCATAAGAGGATTCACATATATACATGGGAAAGAGGGGATGATAGAAGCATGATAGATTTCATAATTGTGGATGGAAGAATGAGGAGCGCAGTGGTAGATACAAGGGTTTACCGGGGGTCCAACGTAGGGACGGATCATTACTTGGTCTTATGCCGAATTAATGGTCTATTCAAGCGTTGGCGGCATCGGACATCTGTGTCTACCACTGCGTTACAGCGTATAAGAATAGAGAGGTTACAAGATGAAGGTGTGAAAGAGAAGTATAAATGCAGACTGAGGGAAAATATAAGTGTGTTGAATGAATTTTGTATGAATGAGTTAGACTTGAAGAATGTATGGAATAATGTTAAGAAAGTTTTGGTGGATACAGCCACCGAAGTATGTGGTGTAAGTAAGAGAAAGAATGAAAGGAAAAGTAATACTTTGTGGTGGGATGATGAGGTACGGATGGAAGTTGAAGCAAAGAAGAGGGCATGGCTAGATTTACTAGCAACCAAAGCTGGTAATTCTGGCGGTATGAATGATGAGATTGAAAGAAAAAAGGCAGACTTTAGACGTATAAATAAGAGAGTAAAAGAAGTTGTTGAAAGGAAAAAGCAAGAAAGAATAGATAAGAATGATAGAAGAATATCTGATAACTTCCAGGCAAATATTAAAATGTTCTGGAAGCTCGTAAGAAATGCCAGGGGAAATTCAAAACAGCCTAGAATTAATGCTATACGAGACGAGAATGGCTGCATGCTGAATGATGAAGTTTCGAATTTAATGAGATGGAAGGAATACTTTGAAAACGTGTTTAAGAGTGAAGAGTCGTCTGAAGTAAGTGAAATGGAAATTCCGGAAGAAGTGGAGAGAGGTAGAGAAATAAGTGTAGATGAAATAGTGAAAGCAATGAAAAGCATGAAAGCAGGTAAGGCAGCCGGATATGATAGAGTATCACTCGAAATGCTAAGGGCTGGAGAGGGTGTGGTTGCAGGCCTGCTGTACACCTTGTTTAATTTATGTTGGGAACTGAAGCGGGTACCGGAAGACTGGTGCAAAGTTGTTATAGTCCCAATATATAAGGGAAAGGGGTCGCAGCAGGACTGTAAAAACTACCGTGGTATCAGCTTGCTTAGCATTGTGGGTAAACTGTAGGCTAAGGTGTTAATTGAAAGAGTTATGGAAGAAACTAATGAAAAAATTTGGGATGTGCAAGCTGGATTTAGAAAGGGGATGGGGTGTACGGATCAAGTCTTTTCCATGCGCATGATTGCTGAGAAATTTTTGGCCAAAAACCAGAAAGTTTTTTGTGCGTTCATGGACTTGGAAAAGGCTTATGACAGAGTGGACAGGAACGTGTTATGGCAAACACTGACCTCATTTGGGTTGAGCGCTGGTCTGATACAGGCATTGAAGTCTCTATATAGGGACTCTAGTGCTTGTGTCAGGATCAACGGGGCCTACTCGGACTGGTTTGGCATCCATAAAGGTGTCAGACAGGGCTGTGTGGCTTCCCCGTGGCTGTTCAACCTATTTATGGACAGTTGTTTGGAAAATTTGAAAGTAGAAGAATGCGGGTTAAGAATGGGTGAGTTAACCGTCAAATGCCTTTTGTACGCCGATGATCAAGTCATACTTGCGTCTTCGGCAGCCGAATTGCAAATGATGGTTACATTAATGAACAGGACATTAAAAGAAAAGGGAATGAAAGTGAACGCAAGTAAGACGAAAGTTATGGTTTTTGTAAGAGAAGAAAGTAAAACGATATGTGAAATAAGAATAGAAGGGGAGTTGGTAGAGCAAGTAGATGAGTTTGTGTATTTGGGATGTGTGTTTAGCAGGGATGGTAGATATGATAAGGATATAGAACGACGAGTGAATGCAGGAAATAGAGTGAATGGGGCTTTACACTCTATTGTGAAAAGTCAGAATGTGTCCAAAAAGGCACGTATGGCAATTCACAATGCTGTGTTAGTGCCTACTTTAATGTATGGTAGTGAAAGTTGGGTGTGGCAGAAGAAGCACGAGAGTAGAATAAATGCTGTAGAAATGCGATCCTTAAGGAGTATGTTAGGGATGAATCTGAATGACAGAGTGAGAAATTGTTTAATAAGAGAAGAGTGTGGTTTGCAAGATGATGTTGTGACCAGGATTAAGAAAGGAATGCTCCGGTGGTTTGGTCATGTGGAAAGAATGAATGAGGAAAGAGTGACAAAGCAAATTTATGTTGCAGAGGTGAACGGCAGAGTCGGAAAGGGTCGCCATAGGCGAAAGTTTATCGACCAAATTGGCGATATGTTGAAAATGGGCCAAATCAAGTGTACCTTTAACCGACGAGCGTGTATGCGTAGGTATATGGATGTGGAGGAAGCGAGAGAGGTCTGTCAGGATCGTGCCAAATGGAAGTCCATAGTCTCTGCCTACCCCTCTGGGTGACAGGCGTGAGTGTTTATAGATTTATAGATAGATATAGTGATGTGTCTGTCAGTGTTCGTGCAGTTAGTTACACGAATTGTCTGAGCGGCTTGACCAATTGAAGTCTAATTCTTACAATACATAAGTTTTATCGAGGCGATAGTTCATAGCTATGCTAATCTCTGTAGTCAAGTTATTAACAAACTTTATATTTATGGACCAAAATGATTAATGTTTACCCCCATAGATTCCCTCATGCGGGGATTTTGTCATAGTTGCCACGCTTGGCAGGCGGTTTGGCAATTGCAGTTTTTATTGCTTTGAGTTATCAGGACGACGCTGCTACTCATCTCCTGTTTCAGTTTCTCTCTGTCGCCTCTTACGACACCTACAGCACGACATGGGGTAGTGGGTATTCTTACACTGCCACTATACGCTATATACTATAATATATTAATTACATTTTACATCTTTGTAGTTAGAACAAAAATCATTACGGCGACGACATTAATGGCCATAGCGCGTTACTACTTTGTCGCGGGTCCTTTATTTAAAAGTCAGCCGGATTGAGCATTCGTACAAAAACGCAAAATGTTTCGTTTCGCGTCTGGTCATCCTTGTGTATCTGACATTGTATCCAATTCTACATTATTTTTATCGCAATTTATATTTGCACAAACCTGTTCTAACAGTCTCTCAGATACGTTAGCGCAGTTAATTGATAATTACGATATTATTTGAAGGTTTTCCTATGGTATTAATCGGGGGAGTGAGTATTATCCGACAAACTAATACATTTCTTGAACCCATAAGAGCATAAAATATATGTAATTATCAAGACTAGCCTCTCTTTAGGATGTTCTTTTCTTAAGTGTTCCATTGTTGTTCGTCTTAATCTGGTACACCCTGAGATTTGGATTTGGATCTTATAAAAGCTGACTTTTATTCAAATGTATTATACACTATACGCTAATAAAACTATTTTTCATTATTACGTAACTCTGGACCAAAGTAGAAATTGTACATTTCAACAGTTTTTCCATTGTGGAAAATGGATACTGTGATGTGTGTCTGTCAAATCCTTATAGGCCATTAGACATTTTGAGACTTGACGAAGTAATATCTCTGTCTTTAACTTGGCGAAAATTTTGATTACAATTCTAACCCAGATGCGCGGGTAAGAATTGTAATCAAAATTTTCGCCAAGCACACCATTGATTTTCGGTAACCAGAATTTAATTAAGTTATTGAAAGTTATGACTGCGAATCAATCATAAGAAAGAATGGATAGCAATTTGTTTTCATCTTTATACTTCATATTTTTGGGAGTAATATTATACCGTGTTAGGAGTAATATTGATATTATGACCTATGTTCAGTAGTGGACTTTTATAGGCTATGATGGATGATGGTCGGATTATATCTCAAATTGGGTCTGAACTCATAGTTCATTGAGCTCAATTGAGCGCGATTATAGTCACTTGAGCTGAACTCAGTGTACTGCAGAAGTTTTTAACCTTATTGTTTGATGAAATCTAAAATTCAACTATGATAAAGTGTGATTGTATCTATAATGAGAAAGTAAATGATTATTATAATTAACGAACTTTATTGCAAGTAGAATTAGTTTGGGTTCAGAAATGTATTAGAAAACTTAAATATTTTTTTAGTTTTGTTTATTTTTTAATTCATTTGGGACTTTTATATCAGTCGCGACGCGAGGTTATGAACCACTGGTTTTGTTTGCTTAACATTAATGCTCGATTCAATCAAAAGATAGTAGGACACGTAACAAATTAAAGTTACAATTGAGTTATTAGTAAAAAAAGAACAAGAGTTAGTACCTGTTTAATATATAATTACTTGGTAATATATAATTAAGTCCGGTCTGTCTGTTGTGAGTCACGGTGGTTTATATTATTATTTCATTATTATTCAATATTAATTATATTTTAAATATTATTATGAACATTTATTACGTATATATTTGATATTATATTAATTTTAGTAATGATTTAAAGTTTAAAATAATATTATAATTAATTTGAATGAATTTAATATTACCCTATGATCATTGTTGATCGAAATAAATAATTAAAAATATTCACGTTTGATTTTTTTTTAAGAAAACTTAAGTGACAAGCGAACTTACACTCCACTTGATGGTAAGTGGCTATTGCAGCTTGTGAACACCTGCAGTCAACATTAAGCAAATAGGACTAAAGATACGTTGTCACCTCTGAGGACTAAGATGGAATAGCTCACAGCCTGTGATTATACTGGCTCTCATACGTTTCTGACTGGAACATAGCAGTTGCCTGCACTGCTGTGTTCCGGTCCGCTTGCTGCTGCTTGGAGGTAGAAAAAGGAGGTAGAAGCGGATGGTAACTACTCAGATGGACTAGGTAGAAGAGGAGTCTTTTTTAATAACGCATCGTTGTTTAAATCGGTGTAAAATAATTAAACACCGCATTTCGTTGTCGGTGCGGCGTTGAAGGAAAATCTAAACTATGGGAGAGGCCAATGTTCAGTAGTCGACTGATAAAGTAATAAGAGGAAGTTAAAATTTTTATTCGTCCTATTTTATTATACATTGAAATCGGATAGTAACGTACGTAAATCTCTAAACTTCGCACGTTGTACAAAAAAAATCACCAGTAATTTTAAACCGCAAATAAACGGTTCTCTCGGACCCCGCAATTAAAGAAATTAAAGACTTTAATTAACTTTTGAGTGGACACTTTGCTTCACGGTTGTTCCTTGAATAGCGTCTGAGCTCCGCAGAAACATCTGTTAGGGGTGAAAGATTCCTCCCAAGTAGTGCAATGGAGTGAGATGGTTTGTTAATTGTCGCGTACGCAGTGCACGTATCGCCGCTGACATGTCACAAGACGTCAGCCACCGGCAGCGGCAATCTCTCAACGAATTCCGATCGGGAAGAGCGAAAAAGACACGAGCCGAGCATGCGCGGATAAAAAGTAGCAGGGCCAGAGCTGCGCCGCGGGAGACTCCGCCGCGCCCGCGCTCCCGCCGTCCGTGCGGCCTAAGCGCTACCGAATTAAAATGTTCATTATGTAAGAAAACCTACCTCTTTTTTATATATATTGCATCATTATGCTTGCATGATAACTGTCCTTCAATCTAGCATAATAAATAAGTTGTAGTACTATAGATGAAAACTTAGCGCGCGTCGCTCGAATATTTAAGAATAAAGCGGTGCAGACGAAACGTTCTAGTTCTCAGTATTGTATGAGTGAATTTGAGGAACTGGCGACGAAGGGCCGGGCGGCGCGCGTCGCGACTTACAAAAACGGCGCAGTCTGGTGGCCGGGCGTGTGCGCCGAGCCGGGTGCCCGCGGTGGCTCGCTCGCGGCCGCGCCGTCACGCTGCCAGCAGCCACGCACGCGCACTCCGCATGCGAAATACTCCGATAGGAATAACCATTGACATGGTAATTAATTTAAAATACCCACTTATTTCGCCAAATGTAATGGGTAATGTTAAATGAATTAACTATTAAGTGAATGGCGAAGTAGGAAAATGTGGAAAGCATGGCAATTGGCTGTCTGAACGCAATGTATGCAGACGCCGGAATAATACGAATGACGCGATATAACGGATCGACCCGATTATTTCTGTCTATTTCACGACTGTTTAATAGCAATGTTAAAGTTGGCGAAAGCAAACATACCCGCCCTGTTTATCGAATATTTTACGAGCTTCACTGGATTAATTTTAAAATGCGAAGCTTTGTGGAATCGGTTGAAAGATTGTTTGATTCCAGAATGTGTTACTAGTTTTAACTATTTCAGATATTTATATTACAGTTAGTCATTTAGCATTCTGATTTACCAGCATGTATGTTTATTCAGACCCAGGTGTTTATAATACACCAATACTTTATTTCCAATAAGATTTAGGTACTGTGTAAGAAATAATTTCACGTTGAAACATCTGGTCGTGGTCTGCTCAGTACGTACTTGCATCATTTTAATAATAACAATTATTTTAATATAGTACAGACATACTTGTAACCCAAATTTTTGAGTTCCTAAGTTTGTAACAGTTAAACTTTAAAAATGGCTTAAAAACTTCGTATCCAATGATGACAAATCGTATATTCTGGTTATTATCATAACACTGCTTATTTTGTTTATAAAATTTAAATGCAGCCGCTATAATTATAATTAACGTTATTCGACCTAATGTGGTTTTTGTGTTAACTCACGCCGTCTCGCTTCCGTTCAGGTGACGAGCGATATTATCAGAGGTCGTTCGACTACACAGTTTGTCACTCACCTAATGTTATATTTCAATACACAAAATATCTACACCGGCATTCGTTGTGTTGACATACGCTCGTTATGTCATGTTCTTATGCCTTCCAAATTAATAGCCCAATAGATAGTGGCTGTTATTTTTGTTTAAGCTTCGGTGTCATGCGTATGGTTTGTTGGCATTAACATAAAAAGTACGGTCGTGGCGTGGCGTCAGTGTTCTTGAACAATAATAAATTTGTTGCATTATATCTTATCGAAGGGATACAAAACCTATTATTGGGGTAAAATTATTTTGTTGAGTTTTTTAGAAAGCATTTTTAATTTGAAAGACAAAATGAGTGCTATTAAATCTTACAAATAAGCGAGTCAGTCAGATTGACTGGTTATTTAGTGCAAGATAATTTCGCAATAAATGTATATATCTATTAACATTTTAGTATCGCATTACTAAATTTGAAAATTAATTACAATATTAGAATTGTGAAGGCGATCAAACAAATAAAGGAATGAGAATTAATAACGCAGGTAGTTACAATATATATAACGAAGTTGACATTTAAATAATTTAATAATATAGCCAAGGCCAGGCACAGCACTAACATCACAAAAAGTTAAAAAATAAAATCATCGATTCTTAATACGTCCACAAAACTGTGGTAAAAATATAGGAAATATTTTATAAATTATAGAATGGCAGACGTTATCTCTTAGTTATAGAATAGGTCAATAAATGCGTGAATGAATAATAATCATCTAGCGTAGATTATTTTTATTTTATAGAATAAGGGTGACAAACGTGCATACATACAGTTCACCTGATGGTAAGCAGATACCTTTGCCCCATAAACATCTACATTTATCCTCCACTAAAAATCAAATTGCGTTGTCACCTCTGAGGACTTGGATGGAATGCCTCGTTAAATGAAACTATTTTTTTAAAAATTGGTTTCATTTAATGTGTAGTCTTCGCGTAAATATAAGAAATCATTATGGAATGCCTCGTATCGAGTAAAAAGATTCCGGTTCTCTACACTCACCAAATGTTTATACGTGGTAGAGCCAAGCTGCAGCTATATTAGTAGTATAGTTGTAGCATGAATGGGTCAGCTCGATCGAGGAAGGACCACGCTCTACAGAATACCAGCGTAAAATAGCAGTTTATTGCTGCTGTGTTTCGTATCGGGAGTGTAGAGAACCGCTGACCCTTTTTACTTGAAAAGAGACATTCCATCTTAGCCCTCACGAGTGACAACGCATCTGTATTTTGATTCTTTATTGAGGATAGATGTACGAGTAGATGTCTATGGGTCAAAGCAACCACTTACTATCAGGTGGACTGGGTGCTCGTTTGTCACCCTATCCTATAAAAAAAATTAAACACAGCTGTATTTATCTGCTATTTTATGTTGGTATTCTGTGAGAGCGTGGTCCTTCCCCGGTCGAGCCGACCAATTCGTGCTACAACCATAATATAGCTGCAGCATGGCACTACCTCGTTAGACTATGACGATGCGTAGATTTAATTTTATGTGTGTATATTTTACTTTTGCTCCGGAAATGCTAACAATAGTCTGCGTTGCGTTTTATAAACGACCCTTTTGTTATGTTTCCCCGATATTATTAAAAAATATGCAAATCGATCGCGTTGCGACAGGATGTTCATTTTTGTAATAATGTCGATGTATTTGCATGTAAATTTAGTTTGTATCCGCGGATGTAACAATTATAAATTGTAATTCGTGTCGCTATAGTTATACAATATGGAACATTCGACCTCGCTCAATATCATGTAGTAATATTGCACAGGAAACCCCGGCACGAGTTCTCATAATGTTATAAATATTAAAAAATCGTGTCTTCATTATGGGAATTTTAATTGTCTTAATTATACAATTAATTAAGACAATTAAAATTCTGTGTATATATGATATTTCAATATTAGAACTTGATTTTCATTGCGATGTAAAATTTATCATGTATCACGTTTTTATTAACTGTCTGTGTCTACCTCGTTGGTCTAGTTTTTTTTAATATAGAATAGGATTGACAAATGAACACACAGTCCACCTGGTGATAAGTGGATGCTGTACCCCATAGAAATTTTCAGCTATCCTCGATTCAGAATGCGTTGTCACTTGTCACCCCTGAAGACTAAGCTGGAATGCCTCGTTTCAAGTAAAATAGATCTCCGGTTCTCTACACTTACCATACGAAACACAGCAGCATTAATCTGCTATTTCTAGCCAGGTTCGTAAACGCAACACTAACAATAATGAGGCGTAATTTTCGCATCGGGACAAAATGTCATTTGTTGGGTTTTTCTGTTAACAAATTCTTCATCCAAATTGGCGATATATTGAAAATAGGCCAAATCAAGAGTACCTTTAACCGACGAGCGTGTATGCGTAGGTATATGGATGTGGAGGAAGCGAGAGAGGTGTGTCAGGGTCGTGCCAAATGGAAGTCCATAGTCTCTGCCTACCCCTCTGGCGACAGGCGTGAGTGTTTATGTATGTATGTATGTAAATTCTTCATCCTTGAGTCAGGAAGACGGCGGTGTTTCGCCTACTTACCTCGGAAAGTGCATAAAACCGTTGGTTCTGCGCCTGATCTCTCTCCGGTCGTGTCGAGACACATTGAGAGTGCACCTATGCTTGCTACAAATTCCACATGCACACACATGCTCATGCTAGTCTCCGTTGAGATTGGCCGTCGAGCCGTGATCGCAATTCGGTCCGGAGGACAAGCGGAGTAGCTTACTGATGAAATGATTTATGACCGTAATAAATTAATACATATAAACACGATATATATTTGTGTATATATCATACTAAATCAGTATTATATTAAAAAAGGCCATACGCAGCATGCATTTTATTTCTTCAGAGAACGTAAGTGATAATAATAAGTATTATAATTTAAAATCCGGTTACCTTCATAAACTATATGAATATGGGTTGAAATATAGGTAACAAGGAGTATCAAAACATAAACAACAGTTTTGTATTCACAATACGTTATCTAGACGTCTGTTACGTTATATAGTTTTGCTATTGACCAACAGATGGCGTAACTTGTCGTATCTTTTACTTAGACAACTTCTTAAAAAATTACTGGCTAAAATGTTATACATTTTTAATAACAGTTATTTTAAGAGGTGCATTAAAGATAGTGTAAAAATCCAGAAATACTATTTCGTTTTCATGTAAGTTTATGCAAATATATGCAAATATTAAAATATTATGTAAGTTATGAATGATAAATCAACATACCATTCTATTTTGACATAAGTAGGTGGTAAAAGATAGTAGAGGTGAAAAGATGGTGACTGAAGTGTTCGCGGGCTTGCTCAGTCGGTGCAGCGAGTGCGAGGCGGGAGGCGAGCTGCAGGTTGCACCGCACGCCCCGTTACCGCCCCACGCCCGCCGCCCCGCTCCCCGCCCGTGCCACCTCGCCTCCTTGCCTCCTCAATTGTTTTGATGTAAGGCGTCCACTGGCTACTATGCAAAACTTGCCTTGTAACAGTGTACTGTTCGGGATTTGTCTGCACTTGTCGTTATCACATCGATGTTCCGCTTTGAGTGTTTCTAGTGTACGAGTATCACTAGCGCAGTGGGTACTTTTTACACACCAGACAATATTTTGTATACCAATATCTAGATAAATAACTTTAACAATAAATTTCATTATCATTAGTTAAAGTTCTTGCTATTTGTAAATAATTCAGATTTTAAGAAAGATTTGAAAAATAAAGCATAAAAAATTTGTTTCTTAATTTACAGTTGTTTTGTAGGATACATTGAAAGCAGTAACTACTTAATATTAATTCAGTGCACTTAGGGGAATAGTCCGTTAGTTTTACGTGAATCAAATGAAAACAAATCGTAATTTGTGTCTAAGTTGACCCGGCACGCGTCAATAGAGAGATGTTCTTTTTTTGATCGTGAAACAAAATTTTCAAAAGTAACCGCTACATTAAATTGAAGATTAGTCATACTTCATAGTTCTTTGTGTACGTTATTGGAAACTTTAAATTTCTTCAAAGATATTTGTTTTTCTTATTTTTCTTAAAATAAAAACGTTACCCCCACTATAGGATTTTCTCCTGTTTTGTGGAGACAGTTTACAAACATAAATTGCTTCAGGACAAACATCCAGACCCGAAACAATTATTTGTAGGCTATACAAATACTTGTTTCGTGCGGGATTCGAACCCGTTGCCCCCAGCGCAACAACTCATTGCTAAGCCACTGCGCCACAGTGCCGTCAATAAAAAATTAAAAAATAAAATAATCGCATAATTTAAACATTTACACAATGTTAGATCGTTGTGTTACTGTTGTTATAAATGCTACTTAAAGCAGCTGTGAATATACTTGGTGATAATTAATATATTCTAATAGAATATTATGTGTATGAGTATTATGGTACCATCATATTAATCAAAGAACACAAACTAACCCTGTTAATAGACGGCTCCATTGATTAATAATAAATTACTACATCTTTTAACGTGGTAGAGCCAAGCCGCAGCTATAACATTAGGGTTGTAGCACGAATGGGTCGGCTCGACCGGGAACGGACCACAGAATACTAGTGTAAAATAGCAGCTTAATGCCGCTGTGTCTCGTATGGTAAGTGGAGAGAACATGAGACCCTTTTTACTGGAAACGAGGCATTCTATCTTAGTCCTCAAGGGTGAAAACGCATCTGCATTTTGAGTCTTAATAGATTTTTATGGGCTACAGAATCCACTTACCGTCAGGTGGACCCTGTGCTCGTTTGTCACTCTCATACATAAAAAAAAATTGCACTCTCAAGCAGAGTGTAAGATTGCACCTAATAAATAGAATGACGACCTGACAAGGCATACATGGATGCAGGTGGCTCAGGACCATGCTATGAGGCATTATTTGATAAGACCTTTTTAATGGTGACGAGACATTCTCAGTCTTCAGGAATGATAAGGTATCTATATTTTGATTCTTAATAATGGCTATGGGCTACAGCATGCACTAACCATCTAGTTGATTATGTGCTCGTTTGTCACCCTTATTCTATAAAAAAGACCTATGTTCCGCAGTAAACTTGTGTAATGACGATGATGATAATGGGAAATACAAAAGTACGATGTTTATTTTATACCAGATAGATTTCGAATTTGAATATGTTGTGATTGCGTCCATGTCGCTGACACTACATCCAAAGCTACCTCAGATCAAATCGCATATACGTTACATCAGATTCAGGTGATTGAGTGACCCTGTGTTTTGTAGTGGTCGAATTCGATTACGAGGTTCGATTTTGTTGGTGGTAGAGTCATGCAGCACGAATGAGTAAGGAGCTAGACCGAAGGAAAACAACGATCGCAAAATAGCAACGTAAAATAGCAGCTTAACTAACTAAACTTACTACCACTTGAACCAGCGTGAAGTAGAGGTTTACCTCTGCGTTTCGCTTGGTGAGTGCAGGTGGCCGGAGGCCCTTTTTACTGGAAATGAGGCATTCCATCTTAGTCCTCACGGGTGACAACGCATCTGCATTTTGATTCGCAAACGAGGATAGATGTAGATATCTATGAGCCGCAGCAACCACTTACCATCAGGTGGACTGTGTGCTCGTTTGTCACCCTTATCCTATAAAATAAAAGCTTAATGATGCTGTGTATCGTATGATGAGAGGCGAGAACCAGACACCTTTTTAATGGCAAAGAGGTTTACCATTTTAGTTTTAGTGTAGGTATTTACATTTAGATTATTAGTAGAGGAATATGTCAATCTAATGTGTCACAAATCTACTTAGCATCAAAAGTGTTCTATTCACTCGTTTTTTTTACGCTAACTGTTATAAAAATAACTAGCTATAACGTCACATTCATTATAAGGATTGAAAATCAAAGCACCTAACGCATTGAATCTTTGACGATGCTCAACGTTGTCAGTGTGGGTATTTTACATTTGACATGTAAATAAGGCTTATTCAAAACTCACGATAACATCTAGAGCTTCATCTAAATGACTACATTAACAATGTCATCCCCTATTTTGCACAGTTGATGGTGGAAATATTTCTCCATCTTTGTGTGGGACCACCCTGAAGTATATCTCATTTAATAAATAAAGAATCATCAAAATTGATTCACAACTGATTCGTAACATACAAAAAACATACAGTCGAATTTAAGGTCACCTCCTTTCTTGAATGCGGTAAAAAATTGTTACAGTGTTTCTTAATGACATAAGTAAATAAAAAGAAGTAAAACAAAAACATTTTTTATTTGCCGCAACGAATCAATATAATATTATTTATTACACATCAAAAGTATATTTTTACGCACAAATCAGAAATAGATTTTACATTGTATTTGTATCAGAAAATATATATTTAACTTAGCGTTATTGGCCATTTAAGGTAACGATGCATTCCATCGTAGTTCTCAATGACAATGCTTTGTTGGCATTGATAGTTACCGATGACTTTAGGCCACAGTATTTTCTTATCATCAGCTGCAATGTGAGATATATGAGACTTTTAAAAAAAAAAGAAGTGTCCCTTCTTTTAACGAGTATGTTGCTACCTGATGGTAAATGACTACCTCTGCCCATAAACATACGCAATACCAGTGAATTTCCTCTGTAAATGGTTTGCCCGACTTTTAAATGTTTATGCCACCATATTTTAGTGGTTTTCTATTAATCCTCTATAGTAAATATATATATAAGCTATAAATACATGTCGTCTGACAGTATGTTATAAGTGCCAACAAAAAGAAATGACAAAAACATATTGTAGTCCCCAATAGATAATGGAATAGACATGCGCTTATACCAGACTGAGATTCCTCGAGATTTCGAGAATCCACCGAATTCCAACGGATTCCAGAGAGAATACTAGGACAGTCTGACGGGTATTCCCAGGACAGCAACTTCAGAGACAAAATATATGATACAACTTTCTCTAGGAGGTTAATGTGGGTAAGAAAATGTATGCCTTGCTACTCTATTGTGGATTGATATGTTCTTTAAATACTTTTTTTTTATTTCTCAGCCAAGTTCACCAAATATTTTTGTCACTGCTAATCAGATTGTAAGTAAAAACTAAAATTTTAAATCCGGACTAATAATGCCACCGAGTGGAATCATCAGTTTATTACTTTGGATACTACCGCGCATTTAAATAAATATTTTTTTTTACAGAACGTGCTACATACCTGTCTGTTTAGTTTTAAAACTATCACAAATCCATTTTACTTACGTCTTACAAGATAAGATTGCCAGCATCAACTTATTGCATGTGATAGAATAGCGCAACATATATTAATTATTTTTTACAGTAATTAAGAAAAAGTATTGTAGAAGGAACGCTAAATATGTGTTTTCCCACCACATTGTCGCAACGGATAATTGGCAAATTGCCATCTAGAATTAACTGAGGCATGAAGATTTTGTTGCAAGAACTATTTATGATTGCTGTACACGGTCAGGATATGGAGTGACAGATAAAAACGAGCTAGTGGAGTCAGCGGAATTATTATGTTTTTATAGTCCGAAGCTCGTCGGGCGGACGACCGCCCGCGGGTGGCTCAAGCGCAGGCGCGTCCATGCTTCATAATTAGCCTTGTTATGAATTTTATAAATATGTATTTCATGCTTATTACTTCGGAATACAACAATCAATTAACTGTGTGATGCTTGTTTTAAATAGAAAAAAGACAAATATCAGAGACAAATGAAAAAAAATACATTTATAAGAATATTTCTATGTGAATATTCCAGGCACCCTCAACTAATGGATGTTCCTAATATAGCATAAAGTTAATTATGCTATATTAGGGACATATATAAAGGCACAAATTTAGTATAAGTATGTGATTTTTAATATTATGAAAACTGAACTGCTAACCAAATGTATGCTCAATAATTAGAATTGAATAGAATAGAGTTATTTTTATTCATCATAAACTACAAGAAAACTTATTGAAAGTCATGTAAGCTTTACCACTGGTTCGGGAAAAACCTTTGTCTTGGGAAGATCCAGAAAGAAACCTAGCGGGACTTTTGAAAAAAATAATTTACAATATTTTATACAATCAGTATGTAAACATTTAGAAACAGCATGGTAGCGGCCACCTTATTCCGAGGGGTTATAATCAATCGTGTACTCTCTTATAGTATAATAACTATTACTACACAATTTTTGCTTAATAAACATTTTTAATCTTTTGATAGATAAGGCCTGTATGTTTTTGGGACTTCGTTGTAAAAGCAAAAACATTGCTCCATGAAGGAACTATGGTAAACATCCCCCCTATGAGGCAGTCTATGGGGATTATGCTCAGTAGTCGAATTTAATAGGCGGTAACGGATCACAGTGACCTCCTCTCACTTAGAACTACAGGTTATAAGTCGGACGAAGATAATAACTAATACAGGGGATATTAATAATACAATCACTTGCTCATCTTCACCCTTGTAGTATAATGCTTATCAACGATGCATTGCATGCATTTTAAACTAGAACTTGACTTACAATCTTACTAATAAGCGTTGCTCTTAAAATTAAGAGCATTAACCGAAACCAATACCAAAAATAAAAATAAAAACTTCTCCAAAAGTTGTAGATTCCAAAGAAAATAATAATTCTTTGCTAAAACACTTTTGAGCCCACCGACATTGTCTTTATAATAAACATATAAAAAAAAGGTTAACAGCCGCTAATTAATATTTATGATTATTTTATTGTACAAAAATAGTAGTAGGATTGCCCTACTCAGGGATATCATTTGCCTTGAAAATGACTTTACAGTCTCTAATTTGTGCCTAAGGCTTCATAAAGAGAATTTTTATTCCGTTTATTTTTTATTTATTGCTGTAAATTATTATAACATTAAATACAAAAAATTCACTTTTATGTTTGGGTTTTCAAATTTAAAGGCATCTTCAAATTTCTATTGTACCGCATATCTATAAAACGGTAATTGAGTTATTAAATGGCTAAAGTAATAAAAGCGTGGTCCTAGGTTCGATTCGGGTATTCGAGGTTCACACCAGATTTGTGCAAAAACTAACGTTTCGCTGACGCTAACTATTATTACCTATTTTATCTCCACTCTGGTTTTATGTGAGTTAGCATTCTCAGTCATTATGGAGTGAAGTGGTTGTTTTTACATTACAACTAATAATTACGTAGTAATACCATAAAATATAATATTAATGCCCCCCAGACTGAATTTCGGTTACGGTGGTCATTGTCAACGGAGACTAGTCGCAGGACAGGATTTATTGCATGAAAGTGTTTGCAAACTCAGACGCACTAAGTAGCTCTCTATTCTCTCTTAGAGTAAGACACGATGGGACGGCTATCCGATACGACTGGAGACACAGGTGCAGGACAAACAACAGTAGCTTTAAATAAAAAAGTGATATAGCCTCTATATCTCTCTATCTATATCTATCTATCTATATACAAGGTCTATATATAAGTTTAAATTTTTATTAAACACAAGGTTAAAAGTTAAAGTTACAGCCTGTATACGTTCGACTTGCTAGGCACTCCTCTCATTTCTGAGAGGGTTTTAAGGCACGGAAATGTCCGCCACGCTGCCCCCGAGCGTGTTGACGACCTTCACATGTCTTCGATTTATTTCGTATTATTTTGCAGACATGCAGGTTTCAAATTAACACGTGGTAAATCAGCATTTAAAATTGCCATGAGCAATTTCAATAGTGACGGTGGGGATCGAACCCGGGTTCCTCGCGTACAGTGAAATTAACAGCGAGCGCTAACCATCTGAGCTACCACGGCTCAAACACAAGGTTATTATGATATAAATCCATAAATGGTTGATAATAACCCTTAGGAATGAGGAAGATGTTTTTAATGAATTTTAATAAATTTATTAAAAACATCTTTCTCGCCACGCTGCAGCTATATTATGCTATATTATGGGTCGGCAGGGCCGGGAAAGGACCACGCTCTCATAGAATACCAAAGTAAAATATCAGCTTAATACTGCTGTATTTCGTATGGTGAGTATAGAAAACCAGAGACCCTTTTTAATAAAACGAGGCATGCCATTTTAGCTCTCAGGTTTGAAAACGCATCTGTATTTAGATTCTTAATTGAGGATGAATGTAGATAGATGTCTATGGGCCACAGCATCCACTTAATATCAGGTGGGACTGTATGCTCAATTATCACCCTTATTCAATAAAAAAAATCATAAGTAATTGTACAACCGATTTTGTATTGTATAATATTTATTTGGAAATAAAAGTCTCACTGGGTTTCTTGCTGGTTCTGCCCAAGACAGAGTTATTTTGCGAACTAATAGTAAAGGTAAATGATTAATTTGAATAAGAATTATTAGTCCCCGTATGCACACGTACTTATTTATTATAGAAAAACAGCAAGTACATAAGGTAAGTAACAATGTTTTATGAGTATATATTTTACATAGGTATATTATTTTTTATTGATTAATATTATTTATATTTCAGATGTTCGAGAAGCAACGTGAGCGTCGTCAACAATCTCTATTGAAAAACTATTATATTCTATTCCAACGGTGACTCCAGGCTGCTACTGAGAACTTCTTAACATAAAACCTGATTTTGCCCTCGTTTTGACCCGTGATTCTATCCCAGGACCAAATTATCAACAATCGCGCCTACGAACTCTAGACCAAAGAGGCTGTCACCATCCACGCAATATACATCATCCACAGCCATTTTAAGTCTTCTAGATATAATAAGGTTTTCCAATAATGTGATAGTTAAAATGCATTATTTACCCATAGGTTAGACGAGTCGGTGAACAGAATCGATATCCTTTATTGCTTCCCATTATATTTGTGTTCAGCATTCTCCGCCAACTATCAGTTACCAGAGCTTCCTCCGTTAATTAGTAGAATTTATTACGTACAACGTATGTATCTACGTTTCAATATGGTACTACAGAACTGCATTGGAAATAACATAATACGATTGCAAATCACAACATAGCTAAAAATAAAATGATGACTTGGAAAAAGAAAGAGGTTTACGTCAATTGAGACCCAGTTATGATGTTTCTTTTTCATTAAACAGATTATACATCAGAGATAGTACAATATATGACTTGTAGCAATAATTCCATCTTAAGGATAAGAAAATGGGAAATTAAGTTTTTAATGTAACTATTTTAACGATATTGAGATATAGTTCACACAAAAGGGTAAAAAATTAACATTTAAAAATAAGTAAAAGTCAACTTCAGAAAACTAAAAAGAATTAAAAAAAATTTAAATTATGAAGTCGGAGCTTTAATTTTTCTATATTCTAAGTCTCAGCATTTATGCAAAAAGTGAAATTATTTTATTCCTTTTAGATTTTTTAAAGAGAAATTTTACTGTCTTTTAAAGTTATATTTTTAATTTAAATGAGAAAAATATAAAGTATTCCTTTCAAACCTTTCAAATTATTTTATTAGGAATCTTTATACTTTCAAATATGTTTACAATTATTTTTAAGACTGAGTAGTAAAGCTAGAACTACAAATTTAACTCTCCATAAATCTTCTGTATTACGTCAAAAATTTTATTACGTGGACAGTTAAATCTAATAACCATCACACCGAGTTCATTTTCAAGATATACGTTATACTTGCCTTCCATTAATGGCCTACATCAATAATAATCGGACCGGAATATTTCATTAATACAGCGGAGACCACTAACTTTTATAGCTTAATTGCTTTCGCAAACTATAACAGAGTGAGTTTTTATAGCATACCCGTCGACCATAGGTTCTGAAGAATCTCGACAGCGATCATTTTGCCTTTTTTATCCTCCGTCATAACTCCTCACGATGATAAATGGACCGCCCGTCATCGCTAAAATTTTATTTGTTTCGTTATTTCGCTTTGTATCCAACCAACTGCGAATTCTTATCTGGAATATATAATAACCGTTTGGCCGTACTCCTAAAAAAAGCGGAAGGTATGTTCAATAGACGGAGTCATAATATTGAGTACTGAGCACATCAGGCGATATTAATCTGGTAAGTATTGGTCGAATAGCATGGAATATGCTAGTGGGCACAATAGGCCAGCCAGCTACCTTGATAAGGAATACCTGCAGTGCGCTCGACTCGTTCGCCGTGATTGTTGGAAGATCAGTAGGTAATATTCCCATGATCGCAAATCCATTTGTACATTGAATTTACTTTACAAGTTACTAAGCATAACAAGACAGAGCACGTTATGTTCCTTTGATATTTGTCTAAACGCCATTTTTATTTGTTATGATTATTTAATTTGTTCTCCGTGGGAGACGCACGTTCCAGTTTTATTATGAGTGCAACAGAAAAAGGTAGGCTCTACCAAAAAAGAACCACGGTCGTTCAAAATACTTTCATAAAATAGTACCATAAAGTTGCTGCTTTCATAAGTTTACTCACAGAGCGAGAAACGCATCTGCTTTTGGATTTTTGAAAGAGAATAGATAGATAGGTATTTAAAGTTCACTGTATCCACTAGCTATCGATACGACTGTGTGTTCGTTTGTCAACCTTAACTACTTGTAACAAAAACGATGATATAAAATTGTAAAATCTGTATGCGCCAAGAGCAGCAAAAGTACACTAAATCTTACATATTCAGTGTGGATTTGCCAACATTTGATAGGATATTTTACTTTAATTGTGTTTTTGTATTTTATTGACACATATCTACCTTACGAAAGAAAGCAAGGCATTTGTAATTAGAAATTTGTCAGTTTCTAATTTTTTACGTTACTTTGTTTGTTACAACTTTAACATATTATGTCATATTTTTTCATGTACTTCGATATAAATTCAACTAAGATCGTGTTAATTTAAATAAAGAAGGAAATCGCAGTCGAAAACAAAAGGAAAAACAATAAAGCACTCGGTGAAGTTAGCCTTCTACTTAGCAATTAAAAAAGTTTAAAATAAATTTTGTAAACATTGTAACTTAACACGAATGTTTTAGAGTTCAAAATGGTGAATACAATTAACAGTTTAGGCACTTATCCTTCGAGAAAGATAAGCTTTTTGAAGTTAAGTTAGGAAGCCTTCCGACTATTCACTGAAAAAAACATAGAAAACAAACGAATGTTTTAAAGAAAATTAAAAACAAGAAAGTTTCCCCGATCAAGTCTGGTAATCTATGTTGTATAAAGAAGAAATTGAAATAACTTTCCAGAATATTTATTACGCTACTTATTTTTACTTTGTAGAATAAATTTAAATAAAGGACAGTATTCACGCTAAGAAGATTCCTGTTTCAGAAACATACGAAGGTAGAAGAGAGCCAATCAATTAGGAATTGTTGCTTTTTTATAAAACGTGAAAAAATTTAAATTGTGTCGATCCTCGTTCGTACTAAATAAAAAGCACTTCTCTGTTTATGGACGGGCCCAAAGTTAATTAATTATAATTACGACAATGTTGCATTATGTCGCTACGGAATTGCAAATGAGATGCGAATAACGCACATTTAAAAATGAACTACAATATATCATGTTTCATTGTTCAGTGTTTATTCATTAAGCATGTTTGTAAATGCATGCGTAAACTGAAATTATATTTATCAATTAGCTGTTCCCCTATTATTACGATTGGATTTCATGCTTGTTTTTTTACTCGGAACCCTAATTCTTTTTCTAAAATCAAAAGTAGCCTAAGTTACCCCTTATATCATAAGCTGTCTGCCAGTAAAGGTCCTGTCGAAATCAATCCAGCCGTTTTAGAGATTAGCCGTAACAAACAAACAGACAGACAGACAAAAATTTAAAAAAATTGTTTTTGTTATAAGTACCGTGTATACTTCGATATGCATTTGGTAAAAAGCTGTTAGTTTGACATTACAAACTGACACTTCAATGTCATTTCTTTGTATAAATAGATATAGATATATAAATAGGTAATAATTGTTTTGCTGTGTAGCAGTATAGCGTAAGAATAAGCGCCCAGTTTCGTCGTGTGGGTGAGGTAAGAGGCGACTATACGAAGTGCAAGAACAATTTAAGGGCTTCCCATATAAGTATGACCGTTCATTCATCCATTACAGCCTATACAAGTCCACTGCCGATCATAGACCTCCCTCATAGATTGCCTCATGGCGGGATTTTGCCATAGATGCACGCTTGGCAAGCGGGTTGGCAACCGTAGTTCTTTATTATTTTGAGTTGTTATCAGGAAGATGCTGCTGCCCCTCTCCTGTGGCAGTTTCCCTCTGTCGCCTCTTACGACACCCACGGGGCGATATGGGGTAGTGGATATTCTTACACTTCCACTACACGGTTTAATTGTCAGTACAACCATGTTATTTACGCAATTTATCCTACGTTTATTTATATCTCGTGTTTTTTCTTTGTGTTGTCAAATCAAGTTTTCTTTCTTTCTTCTTTCTTTCTTTCTTCCCAGATGTAAAACACCCAGACCGGTGACAACCGGCAGTGTCAAAGGTGCGAGACATCTGGTACTGCAATCTTCAATCCTTCGGAGCATTTAACGGTTAAGGCATATCCTCCCTACAAAGGGAGAAGAGGCCGTGTGCAGCAGTGGATTGTTATATACGTGGCCAATTTAGAAGAAGAATAATGATTATTTCTGGACCACTTTAATTAATTTCGTTATTGTATAATACTTGATAATTTTTGCATTCCAACTCCAGAGCGAAAATTAATATGTTAATTTATAATATGTCTGTTATACTATTAACGAGTGTTCCTGGTCCTTCCTGTAATTGTTTAGGTATTATATCGCATACAGATACGTTTAAAATGTACATGGAATTTTTGGATTACACTGATATTATTACACAGGGTTATTTTGCAAAAGCCGCTAAATTTGCAGAGAAGGTTCAGAATAAGTAATATAGGCGAAAATATAGGTGAATAAAATTAAGTTAAAAAATCTCAAACATTCTGTTATTTTTGTCTTTTTAATTCAAAATGCGTGGTGATGCATTATATTAACTGATTTTATTACGCACACACACAATCGTAAGGGTCGATCGGTAGACAAAGACGTTGTTGCCCATAAATCACATTCATTTTGGGATAATTACAAATAAAAGTAGAAGCCTTATTTACTCCGTATTTTGAAAAACTGCAATAACGGTTTATTATTATTTATATACCTATTTGAGCTTAAGTTTAAAATTTGGCTACTCTTTGAACAATAAACCTGTATAATCTTCAGTCTTTTTCATTTGCTTCAGTTGCCATAATATAACACCTATTCCGCTATCCGTTCGTAACAAGATTTTTCTGGAAAGCCTTTGAGATATATTTTATTCCGAATACATGCCTTTATTTAATTAAAATTGCAATAAACACAATCTCAGTGGTGCCAGGTACCGTGTGCGAATTTAATAAGTTGCCGAAATAACATAGGCGGCAAACTGTCCCTAACATATTACCACTTTTATGTACTTACTCAATATTATTAATTAAGTACCTACTTAAAAGCATATTTTAGTAGGTTGAAATGTTTTAAATAATAAAATACCTCAGTTAGGAACGTTGTAGAACCTGTTTCGCGATTTATATCAATATTTAAAATCATTTATCAAGACCCAAAGTCATAAACTTAAAAATTCCTTTTAACATTTATTAATAATCAGATCATAAAACAAGTTTGGTATTAAAAATTTGAAAAGAGTCCTTCGAAAACTTATAATGAATATTGATTTAAATGGCTTAGATTAAAAATCTGGGAAATATAACGAGTGCCAGCCGACATCTGCTAGTGTTTCTATGCGCTAGGATTGCATGGACACGGTTATTATATTCAAAATATAGTTGAAAGAGCTTGGATTGATAGGAATTAGCTCACTTTATTACTTTGTCGGTTTATTTCTAAGTATTTTATTTCTACAAAACGTTCGTGTGATACGCAACACTTACAGAGAATGTAAAATTATTATGCTTTGTGGTTATTAATACAAATCGTTAAACAAATATTCAACCGTGTGGAATATCCACATTATGATGCTTTAAATTTTTTAAGAATAATAAAGCAGACGTTTTTATAACAAAGGTCCTTGGCCGTGCATTTCGATCTTAATGTTATCTCTAATAGGTCAATAAATAAAGACAACGTGCGAGCTTGGGCGATCGGCGACACATGCATGCCGAATGGTTATTAAAGGAAAATGACTGCGATGTCGGTTAATAATATTAACAGGTAGGCTTACCACGTACCGGTGTAACAATGCCATTGCAAGTAAACAAGTTAACAGTAATATTGCAATTAATTCTACATATATCCGCAAATAACACATTTTAGTGATTAAAATATCATATTAAAAAAAAAACAATCTTATAAGGTTTGATTCAAAATAAAAAGGTTTATTTTTTTTGTTCAACCAGCTTCTGTCCGCAGCTCTGCTATCGAGGTAACAGAAATAATTAGTTCAAAGTTATTTTCCCGATATATATTTTATATTTTCGTGTTAAATATAACTGTGTTATATGTGATACAAAACATCCAAATATGTTCACAAACTTTTACATATACATAAAATTAGTTTTTTTTATAGGATAAGGGTGACAAACGAGCACACAATCCACCTGATGGTAAGTGGTTACTACGGCCCATAGACATCTACATCTATCCTCGTTTGCGAATCAAAATGCAGATGCGTTGTCATCCGTGAGGACTAAGATGGAATGCCTCATTTCCAGTAAAAAGGGCCTCCGGCCACCTGCACTCACCAAGCGAAATGCAGAGGTAAACCTCTACTTCACGCTGTTATTCTGTGAGGTCGTGGTACCACCCCGGTTCGAGCCGGCCCATCCGTGCGACAGCAGTTCTGCCGCGTGGCTCTACCACTGTCACTGTCACTGGACTTAACGAAAACTATTCGATTTAGGGGTAAAATAAGGAGTTCAAAGTTATTTTTTTTAGATTTTCGTGATGGATGTTAATTAAAATCTCTGTGAACTACCGTTTAAAAAATAATTTATTCATATTTTATGTGTTACTTCATAAACACAGTTCCCAAAAAGCGCTTTAAAGTCTGTGGCGGCCTTTTGACCAAAATATTCATTATGGAAAAATCATTAAAATTGGGAAAGAAATTAAAATTGAGCCAAAACTGTGAAGATAAAAAAAATCTAGCTCATTCTGATCAATTATTATTCTAAACAATTTTATATTTCAGTGGGGGCTGATGGACAGTTAGTGTTCCGTGAAAAAATATTTCGATTCAGTATTTTAAGGTTATCTGTGAAGCAGGCGTATAACTAGCAGTAGATTTGTACAAAGTTATAACGACGGTGATGATGAAACATTAGGAAGTAAACCATAGATATAATTAACCAGCCATAAAGTAATTTTGAATATTTCTAAAAAGCATGTGTTTTTTGAAGAATAATACTATAAATATATTATAAAAAGACTATAAAAATAATATAATATTGTATTGTATAAATACTTTAGAAGTTATCCAGTAAACCCCAGAAAAGAAATTGTAATACAATTCTTAATAGAAAAATGTATCTGCCTTTAAAAATATTTTATTAAATACAAATATATAGTTTGAGATAAAATGTTTTAAGATCTATAATATGAGACTAGTCAAAAGAAGTAGTGATATTAAAAAAGTAATTAACATTTAGTTCTTCAAATGTTTCCACTATTTGAAGGACTAAATGCTATGTTCCATTCTGTTACATCGTACATGGATAGAAAATTAGAAATATGCAAAACGTCATTCACTTACACTCTTTAGTCTCTTAGAAAAGTCTGTGATATACATATATTTCAATATATAAAAGTCTGTGATATACATATATAGTCTGTGATTACGTCCAGTTGCAGAAAACAGGCCTTCTTTTATTTCTAAGATAGTTTTGGAGCACCAGAGTTCGTCGCGCTTCTTTATCGCGCTTTGGTTTTTCATTTCTTAGGTTGGTTCTGTTCGAAGGGCATAACAGAGTCAGTATAATTGCGAGGTTGTAATTTATTATAACCGCAGCTTACATCTTGACATTTAAATTACAGCTTTTAATCGCATGTTGTATAAAATTTATTTTATAATAACAAAATAAATAAGGCAGCGGTTTGGTATAAAGGTGCTTGCCTTATACCAAATGCCTTGCAATCTTGTCGCAAATGTGTCTTAGTAATCTTAATTGTGCTGAAGCAGTGCAGACATATTAAGTGATGACGTTTAGTCCTCAGGAGTGATAAGGCAGCCAACTCTCTGACGGCTCCGTGGCACAGTGACTTAGCAATGTGTTGCGCTGGAGACCGCGGGATCGAATCCCGCTCGGAACAAGTATTTGTATGGCCTACAAATAATTGTTCCGGGTCTGGATGTTTGTCTTCGTGTAATCTGTTACTGTACCACTGTTAAAAATTCATTCTTTGTTTAAAGTTGGCAGTCAAAGGTTCATGGCCTGCATTAGCCATTTTCCATTACTGTTATTTTGGTTTTCCCTTTAATATTCCAAAAAGTAATTCCAAAATTTAAAAGAAAGTAAAATTTAAAAGAAGAAGCTTTAGGTGAGCTACACTACTTAGCTACCACGGCCATTGATTCCATAAATGTTAGAATTTTTCAAAACGCAACTCTAAAAAGCAAATTATTTTAATCCCCGAAATTTATATGCTATAATATTTAAAGAATATAAAATTTAAAAACATCATAAATATTGTAAAAAATACCTTATAAAAATTTTATATTGACACTTTCAACTCTGCTATCTTTTAAGTAATTTAACACGACACGAAAATGGTCTTTTGTAAGTAGAACCTTTAACAGGGGCGTAGCTACCGCCGTATCAGCCGTATCAATGATACGGGGCCCCCGGGCTACAGGGGCCCCCAACGTGTGTAAGCAAAAACTCCAAGGACTTCTAATGGGACAGGAAAGGCTATCACTATTCTCTAAAGAAGTAAAGAATTTAGTAAAACTGAAATCGTCTTCAGCTATGTTCGCCGAACAAAAGGCACGAAAATTAAATTGTTTGGCTAGCTTAGTTCCTAGGAGTATTTATTGTAAGTAATAACTCATAAGCCCGTGTAGTGGCGGGTAAGAATACTCACAACCCCATATCTTCCCGTGGGTGTCGTAAAAGGCGACAGACGGAAACTGAGGCAGAGGATGGGCAGCAGCATCTTTCTGATAACAGCAAAACAACAATAAAAAAACTGCGCTTGCCAACCCGCTCGCCAAGCGTGGCAACTATGGCAATATACCCCCATGAAAGTAACGAAGAGATGGCCCCCAGTCCCCGGCAGCCCCGCTATTCCTGGCTAAGGTGGCGACCATGGTAACAGCGAGGCAGGGGGTGCTAAGAGTCTCCGGTGGAGGTTCTGTTGCCACCTACGACGACTCGACATGGCAACTTATAACGCACGCACCCTGAGGACTGACGAGAAGGTCCTGGAGCTAGAAGAAGAGATAGACAAGTTGCACTGGAATGTCATAGGATTATCCGAAGTCTGAAGAGAGGGGGAGGTCACGGTAATCCTCGAATCCGGCAATTTGTTCTATCACCAGGAGGGCGACCATCTGTCCCAAGGAGGTGTCGGATTTATCGTCCACAAGTCTCTCGTTAACAACGTTGTAAAGATTGGGAGTGTGTCGACGAGGGTTGCGGACCTTATACTCAGAATCACCGAACGGTAATCGCTGAAGGTTATACAGGTTTACGCATCAACCTCGGTACACGCCGATGAGGAGGTGGAAGAAATGTATGAGGATATCTCTAGAACAATGCATTCCTCCAAAACCCACTATACGGTGTTAATGGGAGACTTCAACGCAAAACTAGGCACAAGAGAGAACGGTGAGCTGAAAGTAGGGAAATTCGGAATAGGGCAACGGAACCCAAAGGGCCAGCAGCTGGCGAACTTCATGGAGAAAGAAGGACTCTTTATGATGAACTCTTTCTTCCAGAAGCGGCCCCACAGGAAGTGGACCTGGTCGAGCCACGACGGTTCGACAAAAAATGAGATTAACTTTATTATGACGACCAGACGACAACTATTCAGTGATGTCTCAGTGATCGCGAGGGTGAAAACCGGCAGCGATCACCGAATGGTGAGAGGCACACTGAACCTAAACGTTAAGTTGGAGAAGTCACGTCTAATGAAGTCAACGCTCCGTCCTTCTCGTGCTCTAATCCAAAGTCCAGAAACCTTTCAGCTCGAGCTACGAAACCGTTTTCAGTGCCTAGAAGATTGCAATACAATGGACGATATGAATGACAAGCTCGTGGAAACTGTCCATGCGGTCTGAGCTAAGTTTTGCAAGACCCGCCGCAGAAGAAACAAAAAGTCTCCGATCACACTCTAATCTCAATGGCTTTTAGACGGGGTATATAGCTGCAGTCTTCAGTAGATTTGACAGCGTACAGGCAACTGAACATACAGATCTCCAAATGCATGCGGCGGGACTTGTGCAACTTTAATTCTGCTCGTATTAAAGAAAAGATCGAGCAGAACCAGGGCTCCCAAGTCTTTGCAAGAGATCTGTCTGCCAGAAAGAGCCAACTGTCGAAGCTGAAGACCGAGTATGGCAGCGTCGTTTCCGGGACACCTGAGGTTTTGAGTGAGATTGAGAGGTTCTATTGGCAGCTGTACACATCATCGTTGGAGCCACACGTAAGTGTGAGTAACGATCCAAGAGCGAGTCTTATCCGACACTATTCCGATGATATCTCGGACGTCAGTCTGAGCGAGATTAGAATGGCTCTCCAGCATCTTAAAAACGGCAAGATCCCAGGCTGGATGGAATTACAGTGGAGCTTCTGAAAGCGGGTGGAAAACCGATACTTGATGTCCTTCAGAAGCTCTTTAATTCCGTCCTCCATGGTGGCACTACTCCGGAAAGGTGACAACGCTCTCTTGAAGAACTACAGACCGAGTTCCCTTTTGAGCCGCGTCTACATGCTGTTTTCGAGAGTCATTACTCCCGAACAAGCCGGTTTCCAAAAAGGCTTTAGCACCATATACCACATACATACCCTTCGGCAAATTGTACAGAAGTCCGAGGAGTACAATTTACCACTATTTCTGGCGTATGTGGACTATGAGAAAGCCCAAAGACTTTCAATCAAAATTACGTCGAAATTCGGGCGGTGCTGCAGTCCCTTCAGCGATGCCAAGTTGACTGTCGGTATATCGAAGTGCTGAAGTGCTTGTACAGTAGGGCTACGATGGCTATCCGAGTACAGAACCAGAGTACGAAACCTATCCAATTGCAGAGAGGTGCAAGACAGGGTGACGTTATATCCCCGATACTCTTCACCGCTGCATTGGAAGACGTTTTCAAGCTTCTGGACTGGTAAGGATACGGTGTTAACATCAATGGCGAGTACATCACTCACCTTCGATTTGCCGACGATATAGTCCTTATGGCAGAATCGCTGGAGGACCTAAGCACTATGCTTAATGACCTCAATAGTTTTTCCCAACGGATAGGTCTTAAGATGAACATGGACAAAACAAAGATCATGTTTAATGTCCATGTCACACCTATGTCGGTAGTTGTTGGTAGCTCTAAGCTCGAAGTTGTTGACGTTTATGTTTACCTGGGACAAATAGTCCGACTAAGTAAGTCCAACTTCGACCGAGAGGTCAATCGAGGGATTCGACTCGACTGGGTAGCGTTCGGGAAATAACGGCACATCTTCTAGTCAGGTATACCTCAAAACTTGAAAACGAAATTGTGCAACCAGTGCGTGTTGCCAGTGATGACATACGGAACTGAGACGTGGTCCTTCACTGCTGGCCGGATGAGGAAGCTCAAGGTTGCTCAGCGAGCTATGGAGAGGGCTATGCTCGGAGTTTCTCTGCGTGATAAACTTAGAAATGAGGATATGCGCAGTAGAACCAGAGTCACCGACATGGCCCAACGAATTAGTAAGCTGAAGTGGCCATGGGCCGGACATATAGCTCGAAGAACCGGCAACCGATAGGGAAAAAGGTTCTCGAGTGGCGGCCTCGTACCGGCGGATGAAGTGTAGGGCGTCCCCCCACTATATGGAGTGACGACCTGGTAAGACATGCAGGAAGTCGATGGATGCAGGTGGTTCAGGACCGTGCTTTGTGGCATTCCTTGGGTGAGGCCTATGCTCTTTAATGGACTTATGAAGGGCTGTTATGATGATGATGATGATGATGAACTAGTGGAATTTACTAATTCCACTAGTTCGGCAAAAGTACTCTTTTGCCGTTGTCGTGATAATTGACGATAATTTATGTGTACATAGAGAACTGAAGACCATTTTTATGTATATGTTTTTTATTCCTTTATTCGTTTTTTCATTCCTTGGACTTATGAAGGGCTGTAACGATGATGATGAATAACTTAAAATCAATATATAATAATTTGAATTCAATGCAAGCGTTTTTGTTCCTTTTATGAAATCTTTACTCTTCATTGGGGCCCCCCAACAAATTTTGATACAGGGCCCCTCGAAGGCACGCTACGCCACTGACCTTTAACGTATTTTGTGATAGAATAATATATAAGTAAGAATTAAGGATAAAATACTTAAAAAACTGTAAAAATACATCAGCCAGACTTATGAATGAAATGTAAACAGTCGCAATGAAATGATATAAATGATAGCAGGGCCGCGCGGTGAAGCGGCCGGCCACAATCTGATCGCGGCATCTAACGCTAGGCTCGGCCCGTCTGCTTTTGTGATGTTACACTCTTTTATTTACATCTGTTACGGATCCCCTCATTTTTATTCAACCATAAGCGTTATTATGGATACATAAATACGCGTTTATTTTATTCCCATCGTTATTTTAATACGTTAAGTTTCAAAGTTGACTTCACCTCGTCACCTCACCTGTACCTGCGCAGTCGCCGCTTTGAGATGTGGCGACAATATTTAAAAGATAAAAAGATAAGGTCTCTTTAAAGCATGTTTGATGTAACTCGATGCTTTACCATAATACATTTCAGTTATAGCTTATGAGCAATGATTTAATAAAACTAACTACTTTCAAATATAACACTTTTCTGGAATGGTCATTGTTTTATTTTTAAACATTACCCTATTTGTCTAATCTCTGTCAGTCTAAGTAATTTGAAAAATAAAAAAGATTATTTTTGTAGGATAATTGAATAGACCAATCAATCACAATCTGTATAGTGCAATAATGCAAAAGTGCTTTTTTTAAGCTAAGTATTGAATTTTTTTTATAGGATAGAGGTGACAAACGAGCACACAGTCCACCTGATGATATGTAGTTACCCATACCCATAGACATCTACATCTATTTTCGATTACGAATCAAAATGCAGATGCGTTGTCACCCGTGAGGACTAAGATGGAATACCTCGTTTCCAGTAAAAAGGGTCTCCGGTTCTCTACACTCACCATACGAAACACAGCAGCGTTAAGCTTACGCTGGTATTCTGTGAGAGCGTGGTCCTTCCCCGGTCCAGCCAATCCATTCGTGCTACAACTATACTACTAATATAGCTGCAGCATGGCTCTACCACGTACAAAACATCCGACATTTCTCTAATGCAATCAGATGAGATTCCACTTAAATTGTTGCACATGTAGAATTATGTCTGTAGGGTTAGTTAATTTATCTTGTATAATTAATACAAGATAAATTGTATAATTAATACAACATAAATTAACTAACAAAAAACTACTACTAAAGTAGTATAATTTTTGTAGGCCATAAATATTAAAACATATAGCTCGTTATAAGTATTTTTTTTAGTTTTTTATAAAAAACGTTACCCCCACACTAGGATTTTCTCCTGTGTCGTGGAGGCAGTTTACAAACATAAATTGCACGAGGGCAAACATCCAGACCCGGAACAATTATTTGTAGACCATATAAATACTTGTTTCGTGCGGGATTCGAACCCACGGCCCCCAACGCAACAACTCATTGCTAATCCACGCCACGGGGCCGTCATTTTAACGCCTTATTATTTTTTACTCATGTTTTACAAAATAAATACCTTTATCTCTTTTTCTTATCTTGCTGCATAGTGCAAAGAAATGATCTGCATAGTAATTTTTCACAAAAAAATGTCATTATTTAAACAATCTAATATTTACATACATTCTTCTGCAAATACACTTTAATAAAATTACTTAGATGATAGTAATTGGTATCAAAGTGAAATTGACAAAATTACCAAAAAACCATGTTAAATTTACTTTGTGTTCGGAACTTTAATAAGGTGCTATTAAATATAACTTATCCATATACCTAGATATAATTTCTCATAGTCAAAAGTCAAATCGGTAGTCCGGGAACAATTAGCGCGAACGTGCGGGCCGGTAGTCGTCGCCCGCTGGGCCCCCCGGCGAGCCTCCGACGCCCCGCCAATGGAGACATACCCGTAATAATATTTAATATCTTAATAACCGATTAGGGCGTGTTTGGGCAGCACTTTGTATAATTATCCAATTTGTGTCCAACAAAATAGAGCATTGATTATCTTATAAAAACACTTGTAAATTTGCATCGTAGAAAAGCACTATCAATTTGCTGTATAAGTGCCGTTTAATAGCAAAGAATTTGTGTTTAACTGTAGCCTAGGAGTCTTAAATTGATATTCTTCTTGCATTAATTAATAACATTAAATTTTTATATTAAAATATAAATTATGTTATGGTTTTGTAAAAGGAATAGAGGACTGAAATATATTATTTAAAACTAGCTAAACTTAAAGGAATTACTTAGTTTATCGCCATCATTTAGGTATTTTCATGATAAAAATAGGTGCGTAGCGTTGTCTATAAACTTTCTTTTTTACATGTAAACGTAACGTTTTTAAAAAAAGATAAAGATAAAGAAAGATGGGGCCTGGAAAAAACGAGCAGTCGGAAGCACCTGTTTTCCTGACACGAGCGCCGGATCTGGTCTGTGGCTCCGTCGCCAAACAAGTTTCGGCCGCAGAGGATACCCTTCTCGCTGCAGCCTACCAATATCATTATAATATGTTGCAAGTGAACTAATAATGCACAGTTTGTTTGTCAGCAATGCTAGATCCGTACATACGTCATTGACATTGCGTGCTGTTTTAGGCGTTGTTTCCACGTGTAATACGAAATTTATGATTGTCCTATGGTTTTAAAACAAAACCCAATAAAAATAATATTTGATTTTGAAAAAGAAATAACATGTCTTAAATATCAAATTAATTAAAGAAATAAAAGCTATCTAGCTAGAGCTAGAGAGACATTTACGAGTACGGCTCCAAAAATAAAAATAAAAATTTGTTTCTTTTAATAATATACTTCTGCTAATATTTTCTTTTGATAACATTTCAAAGCTAAGGGCAAATAATTTTTGAACCTACTTAACTAAAGACATGTAGATTAATTTCGTAACTACGTAACCTTTCTAAGATTTTGTTTGTCCTTGATAAGATAGTTACATTGAAATGACTTCGTAGCACCCCAATTGACAAAAGCAGATAACTGTCTAGTATGCGAGCAAACCGAGTTCTATCCCCACCGGCACTACTGAAATTGTTAATTACAATTTTAAGTGGATGTATGAAACATTTTTGTCTTAAAATTGATACTTTTTTAGTTAATCTGGTCCAAAACAACAGAACTTAACATAACTTTGACATATGGGGATAAAATATATATGGGGATGGGTAAGTAAGTTAAATAATATTGTTTCTAAATAAATTAAGTTTCATTTTAAAATATTTTACCTATTTATCATTTTAAGCTCAGTTTTGGTGGAATTAACAAGTTTTTTTATTATTTTGTCATCGCCATTTTAACGTTGAAATCTTATGAATAACATGTAAATAAAAAGCACTGCTTTAGATTTTATTAAAATATCGTAAACTTTATCAATAACATAATTTTTGTCTTTAATTTATGAGCAGAAAAAATAAGAGGTGTAAAGAAAATGGAGAGTTTGGTATAGATTTCAGTGACAACTTTCTAACAGTGGTAGAGCCACGCGGCATCTTTTGCTGTCGCACGGATGGGCCGGCTTGAACCGGGGTGGTACCACGACCTCACAGAAAACCAGCGTTAAGTAGAGGTTTACCTCTGCGTTTCGCTTGGTGAGTGCAGGTGGCCGGAGGCCCTTTTTATTGGAAATGAGGCATTCCATCTTAGTCCTCACGGGTGACAACGCATCTACATTTTGATTTCTAATAGAGGATAGATGTAGATGTCTATGGACCGCAGCAACCACTTACCATCAGGTGGACTGTGTGCTCGTTTGTCACCCTTATCCTATAAAAAAAAAAGATAGATAATAATATTCAAAATATTTACCTCAGGTGACAATTGTAATATTAAATAAATAGAATATATTATTGTCGAAAATTCAAGATCTGGTTGTAACGTGACCCGTATAACGATAAATGTCGGTTGTAAGGGTCGCTAATGGCTGGAAAGTTCTGAAGCGGCGCACGAGCGGCGCGGGCGGCGGCGATACACGGCAACGCATACATTGGATATTGAATGCGATTTGGGCAAACCGTCTCAATGAGAGTACATGCGATTGATTTACGAGACGAGCGTGTGCCCTTTGTGCTCCAGCTGACTAATGGACAGACGCTCACGGACATTTATGTAGATTGATTGTATAAATTTTATTCACAATGTTAATACAGTAACAGATTTAGACGTCATTTAGAAATGGCGTTCTAAAGTTGTGCAATTTAGGCCGTGAATAATGGATGACGAATGGTTAGTGTCTATGCCGTGCTCGTGCAATTGAGGTGGGGTTGCAGTCGTTTTGTGTCAACGAAGCCAAGTGTACACAAAATGTGCTGCTGTTCTGATTACCTGATTTCATGAAATAAGTTACTATCTAGAAGTATAATCAAATATATGATATCAAAGGACATGTTTAAGTTTTAAAGTAATAATGAATAATAACACTATATTATCTGTTATAGGTCCTAGCTGTATGTTCAAAAATGATAAATTATATAATTATTTCACAAAAATCAATGAATTTCATAAGTATTCCACTTGTTTTTCATAGGATAAGGGTGACAAACGAGCACACAGTCCACCTGATGGTAAGTGGTTGCTGTGTCCCATAGACATCAACATCTATCCTCGATTACGAATCAAAATGCAGATGTGTCGTCACCCGTGAGGACTAAGATAGAATGTCTCGGTTCCAGTAAAAAGGGTTCCCCGGTTCTCTACTCTCACCATACGAAACACAGTAGCGTTACTATTTACTATATAGTATTCTGTGAGAGCGCGGTGGTTCCCCGGTCGAGCCGACCCATTCGTGCTATAATACCAGTAATATAGCTGCAGTAATATGGCTCTACCACGTAAACTTAGTTACGTACACTTGTCTTAAAATATCAAATTTTAGGGTTATTTAGTATAGCTACAAAGTACCTAAAATCCTAAAATACCTAAGCTATACCATTTCTTAGAGCGAGCACTGAATATATGCAATGGTTTCTTTTTCTAAAGAAGAGGGGGCAAACGAGCATGCGGCTCAACTGATGGTAAGTTATCACCGCTATCTATGGAACTACAGTGAAACCAGGGAAGTTTCAGGTGGTTTTTGAAAAGGAGTATGCTCTTTTTTTAAACGTCCCCACGTCGTATCGATCCGGAAATATAGAAAACTGAAGGAAGATTAAAAATAAAAATTTTCAAAGCCGTGGCCAAGCGTATAATAATCCTTGATTATCAATCAGCTAAAGTGTGGCAATTACTCAAAATCCTCACAACCCAAAGGATTTTTCGTACTTTCTCTTTTTTATATTCTACTTAGCCAGCGCTTATCTAAGATCCCACCTGATGGTAAGTGGTGATGTAGCCTAAGATGGTGAAGCGCACTGACTTAACAAAAGCCTATTCACTCTTGCATTGAAGACAGCCACACTGTAATCGCATGGAAAGCCAGAAGCTGGCAACTTATTCCACCCCTTTGCTGTGTGTAACATTGTGAACATTTTATCTCATACTATTATTTAAATTCAGATCATCAAGTAAAATATATATATTTTTAATTCTTTAAATTTACAGTCATCATGACCACGGTTTCCTCTCGGCTGATTCTCGATTGCAGCAATTTTCGTATAATAGAAGGATAACTTTTTTTATTATCAAAGAAAATATGTATAACCGAAAAAATAAAACTTCTTTCAGGGAAAAACTGAAAAAGTAAGACTTTTCTTCAGTGAAAGACTGAAAATAACTACTCAAGAGATATTTAATTAAGTACCACAAGTGTACGCACAAACCCATATGCACTTATTCATCCTAACCAACCCATAGAATATTTAACCCGTCCGATTTAATTTAAAAAGCCTTCAGCGATAAGATTGGAGATTTTACGTGGTAGAGCCACGCTGCAACTTTATTATGGTTGTAGCACGAATGGGTCGGCTCGACCGGGGTCTAACAGAATAGCACTGTAAAATAGGAGCTTCATGCTGCTGTGTATGGTATGGTGAGTGTAGAAAACCAGAGACCCTTCTTACTGGAAATGTGGCATTCCATCTTAGACCTCAGGGGTGACAACGCTTTGCATTTTCATTTTTAAGCGAGGCTAAATGTAGATGTCTATAGGCCACAGCATCCACTCATCATCAGGTGAACTGTGTGTTCGTTTTTCATCCCCATTCTTTATAAAAAATTTGGATGCAACACCAAAGATACGATAATATCTTAAGGACACATTTACTGTTGAAAACCAAAAGCTTGCTTTTGCAGAAATGTTAGTTCCTGTTGCGATTCGAACTCGCGACTTTGTAACCAGGACTTTGGCAATAAACAACTTCAATCAACATAATCTAACGTGCATTGCATTTCTTCATCTTGATAGACTATTCCATTGTAATTTTTGCAATACCGTAATAACAGTATTGCACACCTCGAACGCGAAGCCGAAGCGAAGTGGTTGGGCTTTACTGTCGATTTGACAAAGCTTCTTTTTCTTCAACCTATTTAAGTTCAATGCTCGACATAGGTCCTTGCTCTTTGCATAAATGCACCAATTAGCACATTTCTTGAACAATGCTCATACTCTAACTCATCTTGTCGGCGGCGACGCTAGTTCCTAATAATACTCCATTTAACCAGTCTATGGAATTGAGGTTCATTTCCACAGGTTTGCGAAAAAAAACCAGTAAGAAACGAAATTATTCCGATTTGTAAAATAAAGCAATATAGAATTTTTATATATTTATTTAGGTAAATTTAATGCTATTTCTATGATGGTTTCTTACATGTAAATACTGTCGCTTACAATCAATTCTTGTCGTTGAGTAGTAGTGACGTAAGAGTTGAAGAATAAACATTATAGGAAATCAAGGTAGATCACATGCATTCGGATATATAGCCGTATAGTCCTCGTAGGCTCATGTTAGATGAAATACGTAACAGACAACGATTTACGGACGACAGGGCTATGTTAAGAGTGATAGTAATAGGTCTGCAGCATAAGGGTGACAAGAGAGCACACAGAGCTAGCACATCTATCCTCATTTGTGAATCAAAATTCAGATGAGTTGTCAGCCGTGAAGACTAAGATGGAATGCCTCTTTTCCAGTGAAAAGTGTCTCCGGTTCTATACACTAACTATAAGAAACACAGCAGCATTAAGCCGCTATTTTACGCTGGTATTCTGTACGAGCGTGGTCCTTCCCCGGTCGAGCCGACCCATTCCTGCTACAACTATACAATTAATATAGCTACAGCATGGCTCTACCACTCAGTACCAATAATTAATAAAGAAGCCCTTGACTGTGGTGAAGCGATGTTTAACCTTAAGAATCAAAACGAACTTGAAGGTTTACTTAATTAAGTTAATCTTTATAATTCATATTGACTTAAGCTCATTTTAAAATTTTCAAATATGATATTTCCAACAACCTTCTATTTATTATATTGAAAAAATATTATTTTATTTTATTACGTTAAAATTATTAAGTGGCGAAGCTTGCGAAGTCACTTATTGATTTCACGATGTCTGTCCGTCTGTCCGTCTGTCCGTCTGTCCGTCTGTCCGTCTGTCCGTCTGTCCCACGATTATCTCGAGAACGGTTTCGAATTTTCAAATTCTGTTTTCAGCAATCGGTTACTGATCACCCAGGCATTTGAACCTCCTATTTTGAAACTGATTGCTCAACGGCAACCGTTAAAAACCGCTACAAAGCTAATTGCTTCGCCACTTTGCTATGCTGTTAGCTTGCTAGGTTTATTATGATAGTGAACAAAATTATAGACACGTATTATAACAAATTTTAAACGTTCTTGGGAGAAAAGTAACAATTCAATAATTATCTGAGAAATGAAGATAAATTGAAGAACAGCCCAAAGATGATATTTTAATATACAGCACTCGGGAACATAAAAAGGTAGCCCTCAAAACATTTAGTTATGGCTCGAAGAAAAAGGACAATATCACAAGTAGATGCAGCGTCATCCTTATCGACACGGATCAAACGTAGTTAATCAAAAATTTTAATGACCATAGTTCAGAAAATAATAACTTTTCTTCACCTAGCAATAAATTAACTCGCTCTGATAATCTTGATCCTTTCGGAAACATGCGTCTTAATGAATATTGAACTTGAATTTTGTGTACAAGTAAACATAAAATAAGTGCTTTAAGGCTGTACCTTTGCATCATAATATGAAAATATAAGTATAAAACTATACAAGTAATAACATATGCTGAACAGAATTATGAAACTCAATCCCTGGTGGCACAAAAGCTAAGTAAGTTTCGCAGTATGCAATAAAAGAAGAACCCGATTTCAATCCCCTTAGCACTAATAAAATTGTTAATTACAATAATTGTAAGTATTTGACGGTGAAGGAAAACATCGTGAGGAATATTTCACGTTGAAGTACTGCAACGTATTAATTGCTCTATTACGATTTCATGGTCATCAGATGAGTGTAATAAGCCGGCCATTCACTAGTGAGCCTTTGCTGTAACCGTTGTACGTTATTGTGTATGTGTTTAGCCAGACAGCTGCGAGCGAATTGAACATCAAGGTCGCCATTGCAATTTTTATACAATGAATAGGATAGATTAATTGAAAACTATTTACAAGATGATGTTCTACTATTCGGTCGTTAACATTAATGAATGTACAGATAATTTAATAATTCAAGAATTTTATGTAACGTAACGTAGTAAACCAAGTGCTCGGCGGTGAAGGCAAACATCGTGAGGAAACCAGCATGTCTGGGAAATAAGAAAACAAATTTCGAAGACATGTCAAGTTCGCCAACACACAGTAGGGCAGCGCGGCGAACACTTCATTGGATTCATTCACTCTTAGAAATGGGAAGCCCTGTGCTCAGCAGTGAAAGATATGGGCTGTAATATTAACTTTAATTTTTAACGTACTGAAGGAATTACGTACTACAATACATATTTACTTATTGAAATTGCTATTCGTGTGATATATATATATAAGTTAGTAGAAATACTAATTGTAATAGTATGAAAAGTATCAAAACTGATGAGTTTAGCTACTCTGCGCATCGGTTACGGTGCGTTGCAGCGCGTCGCGAGACAGTTTGGCATTTAAGCTTATTGTAACGATGTTATTGACTCCTTTCGATCCGTCCATCAACGATCCCTCATTCCAGCGACGTGCCTCCGTTTGACACACTTGCATAGAAATGGACAGTCACTCTGATATTTATGATATGGATTCCATGTTTATATTTTTAATTTATTTGAAATAATATATAACGAACAGTCACAGCTTTTAAGTATTATATGCTGCTGAAAATTTATACAGTACTGTTGTATATTGTTTACAATGTATTGAAAAACTTGCTGGTCCCTATTTGCTTTATCACTCACACATACATCAACAGCTCACAGCCTATTCAAGTCTACCACTGGACGTACGCCTTTGCATGGATCTTCCAAAATAATGCATGCATATGCATTATTTCATGCATTTATTTTGGAAGATCAATCGTATCACCACAACAAGCAGGCGTGATGTCCATCACCGATACTGCATATTCCTGATTATACCTCCAAATAAAGATCTACAATTTTTTCAAATCCCAGCTGAAGCCATTACTCGAACAATATACAAATTCGTTGCTTTTCAAGTTTGAATGTATTTTATAATGATTTCTTATATTTACGCGAATACTACATATAGAATAAAACTATTCTTTTACGGATTTTATCGCGTTTAATTTATTATTTTAATTCCCGACGTTTCGGGTGCTTTACAGCAATCCATGGTCACGGGGGGGGGGGGGGGGGACTGAGATGTTTGACGTTCCGATGTCACAGTTAGCCCGGCTACCTTCAGTTTTTAATATTAATTTTTGATTTGATTTACGCAGAATGAACTTACAGTATCTTGAAGTCTAGCAGTGGTATGCTTGGGTTTGGATTTCATTTTGTTAATTATAGGATCCCAAGCAGATGGCAGCACCCATCCATCTTTTCTATTGAAATTAGGATGTTTTTTAATTTCAATAGCCTCGCGTATCATCCTTAGTAGGAGTCTTGCAGTCTGTGAACATGTTCAAGATCGCCCCCGCCATTACATCAGATTTGATAGACCACAAATATTCGCAAAAGAACACCGATTTCTACCAAGGATGATACGCAAGGCTATTTAGATTAAAAAAAACATCCTTTCCTAATTCGAAACGTCGGGAATTAGAATAAATTAGTAAATTAAACGCGATGAAATCCGTAAAAAATAGTTTTATTCATTGAATGTATTTTGTTTTTACTCATCTACTTTATATTTTAGATTTTTTTACTTATTTTTTTTATAAAATATAAGTGTTTAGTGAATTTACAGTCCATCTGATGATAAGCGGCTGCTGCAACCAGCGGACACCTGCAATCATCAACCGACTTTATACAAATTAGGCTACAGATGCGTTGTCTGAATGCCTTTCCACTCATAAATATACTGTCTATAATATACCCTTCAAACCGAAACACAGCAGTGCACAGTTACTTGACGGTAGAAATAGGTACGAGGGTGGTGTCTACCCAGATGGACTCTTTGACATATAAAGATCACGTAAAAAACTTCTACTGACTTCTAGACAAAAATTCATCTGGTGGTAAGTGATACCTACTTCAAACAAACTAACTCAGATACATTGTCACGACTAATAACTAAGACGGAATGTTTCACAGCTCGTTCTTTTCCTTGTATCTACTTACTCTCTAAACGTATCAACGGTTGTGTCAAGCCAGATGGATTGTTAGACCCAAATGCGGTTCCATGTTATAGGATCACTTTATAGGATCGTTATTACAGACAGAATAATTTTAAAAGTAAAATAATAATTACCAAAATTCATAAATATATAAATCGATATTTTAACACTGATATAAATTAAGAGTACAAAAAAGAAATTAGGTAAGCGAAGCTCAATGCTCGGTAGCGCTGTTGAATCGATTCGGTGCGGAGGTTAAATTGACCGTGATTCGATCTTGTGTGAACGACGGAAACGGTTTGTTTTTATATGCAGTATGAATATGTAATATTTAAAAATGATGTGATTTAAGGTAATGATATCACATTCATATTTTTTTTGTTGAAACCTTAATATATAACAATTAAATATATGACAAGTCACTGTTAAGCATAGACCTCTCCATTGAATTGCCCATAGGGAGATTCAGCCGTAGTTGCCAAACTTGGCATACGGGTTGGCAACCGCAGTTTTTATAATTTTGAGTTGTTATCGAAAAGATGCTGCTGCCTATCTCTTTTTTCAATATTCCTCTGTCGCCCCTTAAGAAATCCGCGAGACAATGGGGTAGTGAATATTCTTACACCTCCACTACACGGTTATATCTCAACCCTTTATAGATCACGCAAACGTTTGTGTCGTAAAATTGTTGTAAGGTATTATTACGCCTAGACTATGCTAACAAACTTTGCAATTTTATTATTCTTTTTCAAAAGAATGCCACTCCAATATTGAACAAATCTCAATAGTGTTCGAGCACCTGTTTGCTCAATTTATCTTGAAGGCGGATCGTTGCACACGCACTGTATACTACGCTTTAAATAAAAAAATGATGGTCACGTACTACACGAATTATATGGACGAGCTAAACGAAGACTAGGTACTAAAATCGTAAAAAGTGATCGGTCTCCGTTAAAAACGAATATTTGAGCGCGAACGTGAGATGGCTCTAGTTTCGATACGTTTAATCATTCGCTTAAATTACTCGTGTTTTGTGCTCCGGCTATTGACAATTTTGTTTACAAAAACGAGCGAAAGCTGACGTAACTTTAATTAATTATGAACTGGATAAGATTACCGTACATATTATATACCTCTTCTACGTTACAGGTACATGATATGAAAATCGATAAATCGATTATGGTGCCTCCGCGAATAATAGTGGGAGCGGCTGAGGCACTCCGCTGTCGGTCACATTGTGCTCACTATAAATAAATGGCAACAACAGGTGAATCACTAATTTCACTCATAAAATTAACTCTTCATGGGTGGAGCGCAATATTTAACTGTCGTCAACATCCGCCGATTTATATTGAATATTACTGTGATGGATTGCTTTACACCGAATTGAAAGGCATTTATCGATTCAATACAGATATGTTCGATTCTACACAATTAAATTATCAGAGTTTTAAATTTCATGTATGACTTTAAATGAGATAAAAATGTTAAATAAAAAGAAGCGTAAAATATTCTGAAACATTATTATTGTCACTTTAAAATATGCAGAACTCGGGATGAAATATTTGATGCGGTCGAAACCATTATATAAATGAAATTATTCATGTTGCCAGACGCCGGAAAAAGGCAGTGAAATTCGACAATTCATTTGTTTACACGTCTGTTATTGCGGCTTCATTGACGTTTGATTGCGTATCTGTTGTTAATATTTCAAATGATTTTCAGTTTTGATAATGAGTGTTGCGATGGAGCGACGCTCGCTAATTGTTTGATTTTCGATTTGTGTATCGAAAAGCGAAATGTACTCGTTAGTATATGCATTATTAAAACGAGCAAAGCCATACTTATAACTTTGGTAATTTAGAACGACACTTCCTCGTATGTAAAATAGGTAGGGTACCACCTAACCCAAAGCACGCCTCTCCCCACAAGTGTTCAAAGCGGGTGAAACGACTAGTCAACCCTTTGCCGCTCACTCGCTCGTGAAATCAGTCAAATACTGAATATTTTAATCTGAACAGATAACGAGCTCGCAATTCTATTAGATGAAACATAGCTATGTGAGGTTAAACACAGCCGGAGCGGCCCCTCGCTGCACTGGCCTGGCGCGCTTTGCTCACTCAAACAACGTCATATGATTACCACTTTATATTGATACATCTGTTTATATTTGATGAATATATTAATTTTGTCTTTGACCTTTCTTATACATACCAAACATTGTTTACAATTAACTATAATAAACAGATTCAATTACATATTTTAATTGCTAACATACACACGCACACACACACACACACGCACACACACACACACACACACACACACACACACACACACACACACACACACCACACACATGCATAGTACATAAACATGTGCACTACATGTAAATGCATATAACATACATTATTTGTACTTCTTAAAATGTTAACATTATTTGTATAACCACAATTGCTTATTTAATTTCAGTGTAATGATTGTTTTCATTTTTCCAATGAAAACCTTATTAATAATTACGACATTAGCAACACACTATTACATTTTCTTCAGATCAATAATTATTTAACATTATAAAATCTTACAATGCGCATCTTGTATTTCGATTCATTTCAGAAGCCTGCATAAATATATCACAAGAGCTATAAAGCTATCAAATATTTACTAATCTGAGCGGTGAGAGCGCGGCGCGAACCCCTTCTGGTCCCGGACTCATAAAATAAATTGAAATAGTCGCGCCGCCCCCCAAATTAAAATATTTAAATGGGACGCACGCGCAAGAAAATTGAAAATTGTCGTCTATCGCCCGCAAATGAAACCTATAACTCCTCATATACACTTCGGGCCACGTTAAAAGGAATGAACTTTTTCACTAGTTAGTTTTTATTAGGCACGATCATGTTAAGCATTGGCAGTGTTTTGATCTGTGTAGATTAAAAGAAGAGAAGTGGTTCAAAATCAACCAAAATGTTTTGCATGTTGTGTTGAATAATTCATATATTATATTTATTCATATATCATATCATCATTCATCATCATTACAGCCCTTCACAAGTCCACTGCTGAACATAGGCCTCCCCCAAAGAATGCCACAAAGCACGGTCCTGAGCCACCTGCATTCATCGACTTCCTGCATATCTTACCAGGTCGTCATTCCATCTAGTGGGGGGACGCCCTACACTTCGTCCGCCGGTACGAGGCCGCCACTCGAGAACCTTTTTTCCCCAACGGTTGTCGGTTTTTCGAGCTATATGGCCGGCCCATTGCCACTTCAGCTTACTAATCCGTTGGGCTATGTCGGTCACTCTGGTTCTACTGCTGATATCCTCATTTCTAAGTTTATCACGCAGAGAAACTCCGAGAATAGCCCTCTCCATAGCTTGCTGAGCGATCTTAAGCTTCCTCATCCGGCCAGCAGTGAAGGACCACGTCTCAGTACCATAGGTCATCACTGGCAACACGCACTAGTTGTACAGTCTTGTTTTCAAGTTTTGAGGTATACCTGACGAGAAGATGTGCCGTAATTTCCCAAACGCTGCCCAACCGAGTTGAATCCGTCGATTGACCTATCGGTCGAAGTTGGACTTACCTAGTCGGACTATTTGTCCCAGGTAAACATACTCGTCAATGACTTCGAGCTTAGTGTCCCCAACATCTACCGGCATAGGTGTGACATGGACATTAAACATGATCTTTGTTTCAAGACCTATCCGTTGGGAAACACTACTGAGGTCATTGAGCATAGTGCTTAGGTCCTCCAGCGATTCTGCCATAAGGACTATATCGTCGGCAAATCGAAGGTGAGTGATGTACTCGCTATTGATGTTAATACCGTATCCTTTCCAGTCCAGGAGCTGGAAAACGTCTTCCAATGCAGCGGTGAAGAGTTTCGGGGATATCACGTCACCCTGTCTTACACCTCTCTGCAATTGGATAGGTTTCGTACTCTGGTTCTGTACTCGGATAGCCATCGTAGCCCTACTGTAAAAGCACTTCAGCACTTCGATATGCCGACAGTCAACTTGGCATCGCTGAAGGGACTGCAGCACTGCCCAAATTTCGACGTAATCAAAAGCTTTCTCATAGTACACATACGCCAGACATAGTGGCAAATTGTACACCTCGGACTTCTGTACAATTTGCCGAAGGGTATATAATATGTGGTCTATGGTGCTAAAGCCTTTTCGGAAACCGGCTTGTTTGGGAGGCTGGAAGTCGTCAAGTCTGCGCGCGAGACGATTCGTAATGACTCTCGAAAACAGCACGTAGACGCGGCTCAGAAGGGAAATTGGTCTGTAGTTAGCAAGAGAGCGTTATCACCTTTCTTGAAGAACAAGACCACCGTACTTCTGCTCCACGCCTGCGGTGTAGTGCCACCATGGAGGACGGAATTAAAGAGCTTCTGAAGGACTTCAAGTACCGGTTTTCCACCCGCTTTCAGAAGCTCTGCTCTAATTCCATCCTCGCCTGGGGCCTTGTCGTTTTTAAGGTGCTGGAGAGCCATTCTAATCTCGCTCAGACTAACGTCCGGGATATCATCGGAATATATCGGATAAGACCTATAAGATATATCATATACCACTAGGATATTGGCTGAAGCACTAAGTTAAGTTGTGTCTAACTAATCCTTAATATCAGAATAAAGCTACGACGATATTAAATTTTGTACTGTATGCATCAAGAAGTGTAGGTAGAAGTGTACGACGGATGGAGTGAGGATCTGGTAATACCGATCTGGTCCTAAGAATTTACGGTTCTAGCTTTCAATACAATTGAAATTTTTGATTGCTACAATATACACGAATAGCTTAGTGTATTATATGTATCAGGTAGAGAGTTTATTCACCTCTAACCGGCTCCAGTAGACTATTACATAGAAAATAAATAAACATTATATTAAAGATAAAAAAGTCAATTAGTTAAGATCCGCATGCAATATTTAAATATTCATACACGTCATTTTAAGATCTGCATCTTAGCGAATATTTTTTATCTTTTTTTATGAATGTTTTGCAAAGTAACGTCTGATTAATTTAAATGAAATTCAGATTATTATTATTATTTAATTAATGACAGAAAATATTTCTGTAATCGAAATATATTTAAACCATGTCACCAAAAAGGGGCATAATAAAACAAAGATGCGTAATAACTACGATTTTTTCAAAAGCTTAAAAAAAGCTCAAATTGCTTTATAAATTTAAGATATAAAACCTTTAACAATAATTGCTAACTTATCAATAGTTATTTTCCTGAGATCCAATCACCAACTTTAATTGCACTGCGGTGTAATTCGATATCGTAAGCACCAGATTCGATATGCTTCCGAATAATGCCATAAATGATCGTCAATTTTACGACTGCAATTTGGCTACGAAACAGAATTAAGTGTTTGTTTTATGCAAGAAGATTTTCAATACAATTGCAGCAAAGGAATATTGAAATTGACGCATACTTTATTTCTATTTCCCGTATTTTTATAACAGTAACAAAGATCTTTGTATCATAAATAAGTATTAGCGCAATTGTTTGAAATGTTCAGTACAGGTGTTAATAAGTCACCGACTGTGTCATACGTGAGAGCGAGGGGACCCTCGGTAGTGGCTTCCGCTGTTTTGCGGCCGACACTGATTTTGTGGTTACATTTCGCGTAACCTGATAGACACAAGTAGTACTTGCACATCCTTATAGTGCATTCAATATTTTTACAATATAAAATATTATCGATTAGTAGAACGTAAAATGAAAGGTTCAACGAATCACGATGATGTGACTGTTATGATATTTTCTCTAATGTATATTTGCTTGTTAGGTAATATATGTATAATTGAATAATTTTAAATTAAAGTAATATTAATTTCCAAAAGGTAATTCAGTATTGTCCGTTGTCAAAAACAACCTTTCTAATAACATGGTATTACTGGTATTACTTAGTAAAATAGATGTATTCGTTGAAATTTTTTGAATTTAATAAATGTATAAAACTTAATCGATAATTTACACAACAAAATTATGAATCATTATGCGGATGGAATAAGACAAGAAGCAACGTCCGGCATCAATGCAAGCGATACCCTGGGAACTGGTTGCCTTCCGTCGTCGGGATCGCCCGGCCCTTGCTAGTTGCACCAGCGCAGCGCCCCATCGGCACTACGCATCAAGAGCACCTACAATGAAAACGCGTCTTATTACATTTAACACCTTGCAATTACGAAACGACCTCGATTGCCCTCTTGGAAACAATTTATTCATTTCATCACATTTAAAGACTTAAACCTTTGCTTCCATTCATAAAATTATTAATGTGATCGTAAAATTGGGCAAATTTTATTGTCTCGAAGACATAATGGGAAACTAATGTAGCGTGTTATTATTCAGATCGGCTGTAGCCGTAAAATACGAGTATTTGTGCCTGAGATCCATCGGCGATGCGTCGGGGCCCACTGCGGCGATGCATTCCCAGCGGAAGCCCCTCTGCTATTTGAATATCAAACATAATTCGGTCATATTTCATTGAAACCGTTATGATATTCTTCCTTTATGTTTTTATTGTAGATACGTGTTTCTAATGCTAACAAAATATGTTAATTGATCGGGACATGGATCTTGAGTTGTGAGGTTAACAAGACGAAATTGTAGCTAAATTTAATATTTTGTTATTTTTAATACATGCTTCATATTTATTTAGTTATGAATGAACTAATTATTTTATTTTATTTACTGAAGATACAGCGAACTGAAACATTGCAATGCTTGGCGCGATGCTAATCAGAAATTTCACAGAAACGCACAGAGAGCGATTTGTTCATAGCATTACGGTGACTGCGCGCAGTGCTGATATGAAGTTATTATTGGACCCATATGACTTTACCGAGCCTAACGTATTTGTTCTTGTTTCAATATTTTTTTTCATGTGTAAATCCTTCATTTCTATAAGTAATTTATGAAGTAGACGTCGGATTTCTGCACATCCACCAGCCTGCATTCAGGTGCTCGGGTTTTAAAGAAATACGTTTTACCAAGTGCATAAGCATGTGCCATGGATAACTCGTTAGTAATTGGAACCTAAATACGCGCGGCTCCTGAAGTATTTTGGAAGCGAGAAAAAAATATTAATAAAACAGCACGATTGTCTTTCTTTTTCGTGAGAAAATACTCACGGGAAGGAGAGACAATATGCTTTTCTTTTTCTTTATTGTTATTGCCGTAAAACATTTAGCGGGCGGCGTTCAGCAATAAAACACGTTATTTTGTGTGACAAAACGTCGGGCTTCATGAGAAAATATTAACCCGCAGATAGCGGAATAAGCGAATTGTTATAGTGACGTTATCAACAGAACGTTATAAGTAAGTTTATAAATAACATTTAATATTTATAATATTAAATGAATCAAATTTTTCTTTATTAAATAAAATTAACTAAATTAAAATAAAACTAACTAAATTTAAAGGACAATGTAACACTAGAATTTTCTGTGAATAGTTGAAGTGTTTTACATATATAAATTGTAAAACTGGACCCAGAATTGTAGGCTATACTGGTTCCGTGCAGGATTCGAACCAGAAGGCCCTTGGGGTCGCGGATCAGAGGCCGAAATTTTAGTCAGGGCGCTCCCGAACCGTTAATAGAATGTATTATAAATGTGTATGTGTATATTTTTAGTGTTATTAACGGTAAAATATTTGAACTTTTAAGAATCAAATTTTACTTTATTAAATAAAATTAACTAAAATAAAATAAAATGAAGTAAATTAAAAAAAATGTAACACTAAAATTTTCTGTGAATAGTTGAGGCATTTTACATATATAAATTGCACAACTGGACCCAGAACAAGTAATTGTAGGCTATACTAGCTCCGTGCAGGATTCGAACCAGAAGCCCCGTGGGGTCGCGGACCCGAGACCGAATTTATAGTCACTGCGCTACCGAACCGTTAATAAAATGTATTATAAATGTTTATGTGTATATTTTTAGTGACAGCCAATAATTTTCAAGTAATCAAATTTCAAAGAATTAAATTTATAGAGAGGAACAATTTAGAGGCAAAACTTCAGTAGGTACTGTGTGTTATGGATAAAAATAGGCATTCATAATTGTGTTATTATTTTTATTTATTGAAATAAAAAACAAATTGTAAATACAGAGTATCTATTATGATGATTTTACAATTCAATATTGATTATTCATCACTATTGAACGGTATTATTTGGACTTTATTAGTTTAACTAGCTTTGCTTTGCGTTTCAAATAGATAAAAATGAGCGAAATTTTTCCATCCTAGTTAATATATTTAAGTCTGGTTTTCATTGAAATGCGTAGCCTCGCAATGCCTTAACGTAATATTACACCCCTACTGTTGGGCAAAAAGGGTCGATGTTTTTAATTGTATCATTTAGTTTACCGATATCAATATTTCGCAGTGGCAATAGTTTGTTGTGGGCGCAATAATACTTAGTACCAGGGTTCCTAGTAGTGTAGTAGATACTACAGGGTTACTAGTGTGTGTGTGTGTGTGTGTGTGTGTGTGTGTATAGCTCTTGAAGTATTATATATATAATATAACATTTCCAGAGACATATTTTTCAAATGAATAGTTCATTTCTACATAAACTCTTTAAATGTTAATATAATGAAAAATAAATTGCGACCGCTAATAAGATAATTTGCCAAGCTCTAAGCTTTCGTAAATCAACATCTAAATTGCTTCATGCGACAGTTCAATTTTATCCAACAAGCAATTTGTTTTAATTTTTTTATTCAATTGTTATTTGATGACTGACCAAACTTAAATTTTTTGACCTTCATGCGTGTTGTATCGTCGAATCTATCGTCGGTCATCATCATCGTCATTATTATCGATTCGACGATGTGACCCGAACTAAAACTTGGAATAATAATGGAAGGAAGCCCTTCCATTTTATCCAGGTCCATCCAGATCCATCCAAGGATATTCTATTATAAAATTGTCCTACTCCTATGCTATTTTTATAGTACTATTCAATATCACACTCATAGCTTTGACGCTGATTCCCGTTGCCGGTCTAGATGTTTAACAACTGGCATACCTACGTGTGCGAGGTTATACCGCAATTTATCAGATGTCATAAAATATTTCTGGCATATCCCATACCCGACATCAATAGGACGAGATTTGGTTATAAATTCCTTTACATCGCCACTACACAAATAGAATAGAATAGAGGAAACACGTGGTTTTATTTCACAAAATATAACTACATAAGAGTGAAAAATAGATTCTAATTTTGTATTGCATAATAATTAATAATAAAATTTAGATTTGGTACAATGGAGGCTCATTTGGTCCATTGTACCAAATCTAAACTGATATCACCTTATGTATCTACTATATATGATACTTGTTCAACAGTCAAACTCTTACACATGAAAAATGCAGATGATTCACAATCGACTTAAACAATGTGATTCACCTTATTGTCTTACTTTTGTTTCGTTTTAAGGAAAACAATCAATTACGATTAAATTACAGTGCGAGCAGTAATAGAGGGAATGTATTGTCAATGAAACATTTATAACCGTTTTACTTATTTAATTGATACGAATGGCTCTCATTGGTAATTGTGTGGGCTCGCCAGTTCCACGGAATACATTTTGGATTGTATAAATACATTTTATTTGTCCACAGCATATTAGTAACTTCGAATTCTTGCGATTTATTTTGTTTACCATAAACATAAATTAGGTAATAAAATTCATAAACATTATATTTCATTACAATTTATACACAATATTTAATATAATTTAATATAAATTAATAGCGTACTGCCCCTGGGGAATTTCTGGATCTCGACAGCAGCAACACTAATCCAATTGGGAATCTAAACCATCCAGGGACCTACTCAAACACACACACGCACGCACAAATTCATCAAAATCAGTACAGCCGTTTAGGAGCAGTTCAGGGACAAACACACGTACAGAAGAATTATATACTATAAAGAAATATCTTAACAAGTTTTTATCTGTTTATGTTTAATCAATTATGTTGTTCTATTTTCCAATGATAAAACATTATGATCTTGATAACCGCATAGTTTGATGGTCGAAATTTCCAAATAAACTGAATTTTTAACAGTGGTAGAGCCACGCGGCTGCTTTTGCTGTCGCACGGATAGGCTGGCTCGAACCGGGGTAGTACCACGACCTCACAGAATACCAGCGTGAAGTAGAGGTTTACCTCTGCGTTTCGCCTGGTGAGTGCAAGTGGCCGGAGGCCCTTTTTACTGGAAATGAGGCATTCCATCTTAGTCCTCACGGGTAACAACGCATCTGCATTTTGATTCGCAAACGAGGATAGATATAGATGTCTATGGGCCGCAGCAACCACTTACCATCAGGTGGACTGTGTGCTCGTTTGTCACCCTTATCCTATAAAAAAAAAGATAATCGGAGTACTAGGTGTAAATCTCAGCGGGAGTCAATAATTTCGCAAATATACAAATTTCTTGTGGTTTAGCAGTAGTCTAATTTCAACCTATAAACAATCTTAACGCATTATCTTATTTTAAGAGATTACTAAGTTACAAACTCCAAATTCACTTTCATGTATAGAGATTGTCCTTTTGGTACAATAATCAGTAAATTTGCAATAGGCTACTCTTAGCTTGCCCAGGATTAACCACAGGCTGTTAAAGTTGCATACCGTTCGTCTCGGAAAGCATGCTTACGTTACACTGCGTTCCAGTTTAATATCGTAGAGCCACGATGCAGCTATAGTAAGTTTACAGCACAAATGGGAAGGACCACGCTCTGACAAAAAAACAGCTTTAAAACTGTTGTCTTTAGTGTAGAAGAGGGGAGACCTTTTTTACTTGTAACGAGGCTCATCTTAGTCCTCAGTGACAAAGCATCTTCATTTTGATTTATAATCGAGGATAGGCGCAGGTGGATACCTGTAGATATGGACCACAGTGAGAGGCAAATAGTCCGCTTGACTGTGTGCTCGTTTGTCAACCTAATTTTATAAGAAATAACTATTGCTTAAGCATTTCATCCAGTACTAAATAAAATTAATTCTTGATAACGTTTGGTGGTACTACATTATTATAATGACAATGAAAGATACTGCGTTAAAATGACAAACTAAAAACTAATTCCACATGATGTCGAAAAATACTGGTATTTAGCTTCGTATGATGTATACATGTATACAAGCGATTTGGTATGCGCATTGCCATTGGTAATGCCCATCACAAGTTTGTGAAATTTTGGTTCGGCGTTTTGGATGGCTTTTCCGCTTTCAGTCAGTCAAAAAATCTTCGTTCTATAATAGACAGATTTTTTACGTGAAGGTAAGATAGACATTTCGTGAAAAAAAATTACTTTTTTTCTTTTCATCCCGAGGTAGAACCAAACCTCGTAAGTTATGGCTGCATCACGAACGGGTTGTCAAGACTGGTAATGAACTACGCTCGCACAGAATAAAATAGCTATCAGCGTAAAATAGCAGCACAATGTTGCTATGTTTTGTATGGCAAGTGACAAAAATCTTTTGAAAAAAGATTTTGTGCTCGAAAGATACACACACACACACACACACTTCTCTTTTCATGAGACATTATTAAATAAAAACGTTTGACTGCCTCGTTGGTCGTGAGATCCTGTATCCACTAGTCAAAATTCGAAAGTCCAGTCAAGATCAGTTGTTGCGTTTTTCTGTCAAAAAAATATCAGTAGCAGCCCGGAGTCAGGAAGTTGGCAGTGTTCCTCAGAAAGTACGAAAAGCCGTTGGTACAACGGTCGCGTCGGATTGCAGTCCCACCGGACTATGAGAGTGAGGGAATAGACAATGTGCCTATGCTTACGCACTCACTCATGCACTAATCTTGTTCTACGCAGATGACTAGTCTCCGTTGAGACTGACCACCGTGACCGAAATTCGGTCTGAAAAACATTAAAATAAAAAACATACGCTTTAAAAGGCTAGTGTCTCAACTCATAAACGATCTTTAAAGTATTTATTGTGTTACTTTTTAATGTTTTTTTTTTATTACTGTATAAAATAATTTTAATCTTAATAACTGTATTTTAATAATTGTATTTTAATTTCTTTTTTTAATTAATAATTCTAATTGAAATTATCATTGACATTACACTGACATTGTTTTCATTCTTTTATTTATTCATAAACATTTTTTTTTCTTTATATAATAACATTCTAATTCTTTGGCATTGAAATTTTGGTATTGTTTTATATTTTCGTAAGCAAAACGTAATGTTTAAGAACTGTGTATTTGTAAATCTGATTTCTATTGTTTTTATTGTAATGTTCCTTTAAGATAACTATTTATAAAGCAAAAAGCAATGTGAGTATGTCGCTCAATATCCATGTAGTTTACACCTATAAAAGAGGTATCACTTAGCATTAAATTATTTATTGTCTACTCTTAGAAAGCTTGTAGTGTATATCTTGTTGGTGTGACAAATAAATAAATAAACATTCTACGCGTAAAATTTTAAACCTTCGCCACAGTTTTATATATATTCTGGCATGAATTGTAAATTATTCATCTAATATTTAAATAAGGATTTATATGCGGGTGTTTGCGGTAAATAAACGTACTCTTTTAAATTATAATCAAATACATGTAACGTAGACGCTACCGGCAGCATACAACAATTTGCGTCGCATTGATACGATCAAAATCATTTTGTAAACGCTTCACTGCGTTACACAAATGCTTTTTAGGTCAGCGGGCGATTGGGAAATGATGTGTCCATGTAGTAAAATATAAATAATTTCGTTGTAACAAAATGAGGGCCATTTAGAAACATGAGGGTAATAAACTAAAGCGTGTACGTAAACTCGGTCGCAGGCCTACGAATGGCGCATCCAATTTTACATGAGCTGTAGGTTTTCTTAGATGAGTCTCTATTATTTCCAGTGCTGGTTAGTAAACAGGGACTGAGGAAGATCTTGTAATAATGTACGTTACGGTATGGATACGTCATTCGATATCGGCGGACGATGTGTAACGTAACAATATATGAAATTAACATTCCAGACGTAGATGGACGTACGTGCGCTGCGGGCAACATTCACATGTGTAACGCAAGCGTGTACCTCAACCTCGTATTTGTTCAAATTGATGTTTTGATATCAACAACAAGCCTAAAAATGTCGTAAGTCACCCATTTAACCCACTATCACCGCTGCATGTAAATAATCATGCCAGTTACGTGTGCTTTCTTAACTCGAAACAAAGAAAGTTTTTGTGTTAAACGTGTATATAGGTTGACTTTAAACATTTTATGGTCTATTGGTATATTGTCATTTATAATAACACTAACAGGCGTTTGAAATTATTTTTATGTTATGTTTATGAGCCTGTGAAAATCTGTCTTCTGGACGTAGACAAATCACAAAAGAGGTGATTGATGTGATACAAAACGACGACTCTTGATGAACTTGAAATAAATATGCGGAATGAACAAAACAACTAAACTGTGATTCTGTTTAAGCATTCTATCAAATATAATCTTTTAAATTTTATTAAGAACTAGCTGCTACCAGGCGCGTTACTGCAGCAGAAGAAATAATTACGGAAATATCGTTTTAATATTGTTTATTTGGGAACGATAATACATTCATTGAAGTTCAATAACATATTATAACGTTCAAATAAAATTACCGCTACGACACGCGCCCACCTACTGTAAGATAATTGTACTATGCCTATAACCTTCGCGGAATTGCAAGCAATAAATTGATAAAGTTTTAGCGCAATCTGATGAACGGTATGGCAACGCATAAAATACGAACAAACAACAAATAACTTTTGTTTGTTCTTATTTTGAAGATAATGTTGCAAAATAAGACTCAGGGCTGTTTTTTCATTCGTAATATAAAAGTTATCAATCAATTATAAACTTACTGAATTTAAAAGTGGAACAAATGAACTATTTTATTCATAAAATTACTGTAATTTTATCTGTTGTGTTTATTCTATAAATAACTTTTATCCGATGATTGAAAAATTTGTGTTCTGTTTCAAATCAATAACCAGAATAGTTTTGAAGTCTGTACTTACTACTAAATGCATTAAAATGATATTCAAATAACAAAGAGTGTTTTTTTTTCATGAAATTTTTGATGGTCTATTAATTAGAGTTGTACATTAATTGTAACATTAAGTTTGTATGTAATTAATTCTTGTGCCTCGTGGACGAAGTCTGCCGTAAATCTTCCTGCACTCATAGATCATCGCGCTTGCATTCTGGTGCTAATTAATTTAACGCTTTCTTTTTCATAGCTAACAAGAGGGAGTGAATGAAATTCCAAAAAGCGTAAATGAACGTGTAGTGTATAAGTTATCGCAGTGCTCATTAAATACATTCTTGACACGGTCTCATAAGCGCCCTGTAGAGGCGGTAGACGCCATCTAAAGATACAGGTTGATACATAAAAACACGATTATAAAACAATATGTTATATCATTTATTTTCTGTTACGTTATATCATTTATATATACTACTATACTTTACATAAATAACATTAAATTCATCATCCACATTTATTGGTTTTTGTATAGCGTCGTAAAAATAATAAATAGAAAAATAATTTACAAATTGTGAACGTTCGATTTGTAACAATATAATTTAAAGTTTGTGAAATGTAACAGCCTGTTTGTACAGGTTAATAAGTTGTGTATGACGAGTAGCTAGGGCTGCGTTTGCAGTGCACAGAAGATGTCATCTTGTGATATACACGCCACATTGTGTGGTAATTTTACTCGGACATTTAATTGTCGTTTCACTGTATTCAGACAGCGGTAAGATTAATTTATTGAGACACCTTGAATTACTAAGTCTTAAAACAATATAATTTATCATCATTAGAGACAAGTACAGGATTCATGCATGACTTACGGATTGAGCCAAGGCATAAATATTGGATGTATGAAATATGACAATTTATAAAAAAAACACAAAAGTAACGCTAATTGGAACAAATAAAGAAATATTAACTATCATATGTTGATCATCATATAGATGTATTTTTGTTTGACGGAGATAAAATGTAGATGGAATGGCTATTTTTCTGCCTAGCAATTATTTAGGATAGGTAGCATTTTTTAAGTACTTTAGCAGATATAGCAATTTTGTGTTTCGCTTTGAACATTAGGAAAGCCAGCATAATTATGAGCTGTACCGGCGTTCCAAATTAATCTTTAAATATGACAACGAATCCCTAGAGTTTTTATTGGAATTAGTTGCAGGTACTTATGGATACACTTGAGGTCTTTGGCGCAAACTTTAATATACCAGAATATGATACGTTTTATATGTGATAAAGCCACGCTGCAGTTATGTTATGACTGTGGCACAATGGGGTCGGTTCGACCGGGGTAGGACCACGCTCTCACAGAATACCAGCGTAATGCTGCTGTGTTTAATATGGCAAATGTAGAGAGCCGGAGACCCTTTGACTGGAAACGAGGCAATCCATCTTAGTCCTCAGGGGTGATATCGCATCTGCCTTTTGATTCTTACTCAAGGATAAAAGTAGATATCTATAGGTTACAGCTTCCACTTACCATCAGTTGGCTGTGTGCTTGTTTGTCACCCAAATTCCAGAAAAAACACATAGATAAATACACAACACAATATATAGTTATATGGAAAATTATTGTATTTAACGGATACGCTTAATATTTTTAACATTGTAGAGAGTGCTACACTTTCCAATTTTTAAATTTATATAAAAAAATTCTACCTACAGATGAAAAAGAAGAAGACAGATGCAAACTATCTACTACTGCTAGTAGATAATAGTTTTAGATTTTTTTAAATGTGTGTTATCTCAGAACTTTTTCCTACGTGAACCGATTTTGATGACTTTTTTTATTTGAAAGCTCGTGCTTCTCATATGGTTCCATATAAATTTGATCGAGATATGACCAGTAGTTTCTGAGTTATCTATATGTATTATTGATGATGTTCTCATTTTATTTATATTGAAGTCAGTTGTACTAAATTTTTTAATTTTATTACTTGCTTATCTATTATAAACCAGTGCTTCGCTACGATCTCCTTTGATAGTAAATGGTGATGTAGCCGAATATGGCAAAGCGCAATGTCTCTTAGTTCAACAAAAGCCTACCAACTCTTACCTTGAAGATTTTTAGGTACATTGTAGTTGAATTGAAAGGCTTATTTACTATTAATTAGAATCAAATGCTTGTATTTTAATTGCAAATACGCCAGTAGGTGTGTTATAACACCTTGAGCCACACTATGTATAGAAAAAAAACCCATACAGATAGATATTTAAACAGTGATTCTCATCACCATCCTTCACAGTTAGCTACCATTAGCTATCTTTGTTTCAGAGAGCACGAAGTCTGCAGTCTGTGTATGCAAGAATTCAAGACACTGTAAGTTCATACTGAGTAGATAGAAACAAAAATTAATAATTTTCAATCTGGAGGTAGCCGTGGTTAACTATGACATTGGGACGTCATATACCTCAGTCCCTCCCGTGGCCATGGGTGCTGTAAAGTGCTCGAAACATCGGGAATATAAAATATAAGTTAATATACGCGATAAAATTCGTTTTTTTTAATAGTAGGTGTGTTGCTGTTTACCGGAACGAATAAGTAAGTGGATGGATTATAACAATCCAATAGAAGACAATCTCTGCACAGAGAGGATGACTCACTGGCCCATGCCGCAAAGGAGAAAGCCGATCTGTTGAGCTCTCTTTTTGCGTCCAACTCGACTCTAGATGACGGGGGGAACACACCGCCGACCATCTCGCGATGTGATGCTCCATGCCGGATGTGCGATTTACACAGCGCTCGGTCCGCAAAGCACTGTTCTCCCTGGACGTCAGCAAGTCGAGTGGGCCCGATGGAATCCCTCCCATTGTGCTGAAGACGTGTGCTCCGGAGTTGGCACCGGTTTAACGCGTCTTTTCCGGTACTCCTACTCCCAAGGCGTAGTCCCGAACTCATGGAAGACAGCTTTGGTGCACCTGATTCCTAAAAAAGGCGACCGCTCAGACCCGTCCAACTACAGGCCTATCGCCATCACCTCCTTGTTCTCCAAAATAACCTAACCTTGAGGATCACCAGCTGATTAGTGACCGCCAGTACGGTTTTCGTCGGGGTCGATCAGCTGGTGATCTTCTAGTCTACTTAACTCATAGATGGGCGGAGGCAGTAGAGTCCAAGGGGGAGGCATTAGCCGTTAGTTTGGACGTAGCGAAGGCCTTTGATCGGGTCTGGCACAAAGCGCTTCTTTCGAAACTTCCTGCCTATGGGCTTCCCGAGAAATTGTGCAAATGGATCACCAGTTTCCTTGCTTATCGGAGCATCAAGGTCGTAGTAGACGGTGCATGCTCTGATCTCAAGTCTATCAACGCTGGTGTTCCACAAAGCTGCGTGCTATTACCAACGCTGTTTCTCCTGCATATCAATGATATGTTGCTAACTGGTAGCATTCATTGCTATGCAGACGACAGCACTGGTGATGCCTTATATACCGGCCGTGCCAATATTTCTCGGGAAAACGTCGCCGAGTACCGGGACAAACTTGTGTCTGATGTCGAGTCTTTGCTTAACAAAGTCTCGGATTGGGGCCGACTAAATCTAGTCCAGTTCAATCCCCAGAAGACACAAGTTTGCGCGTTTACCGCTAAAAAGAACCCCTTTGTCGTATCTCCTCAGTTTCAAGGCACTCCCCTTGCTGCCTCAGCCAGTATCGGAATCCTTGGCTTCGACATATCGAATAGTGTGCAGTTTCGTGGTCACTTGGAAGGGAAGGCCAAATTGGCCTCTAAAAAGCTTGGCGTGCTCAGCGAGACAGTATTTCATACCGGCACATCGCTTGCAAATTTACAAAGCGCAAGTTCGGCCCCACATGGAATACTGTTCTCATCTCTGGGCCAGTGCACCCCAGTGCCAGCTCCTTCCACTTGACCGCATCCAGCGCAGAGCGGTTCGAATCGTCGTCGACCGAGTTCTGTCTGATCGGCTCGATACACTGGCACTGCGTAGATATGTTGCATCTCTTTGCGTATTTTATCGCATATATCACGGGGAGTGCTCTGAGGAATTGTTCGGACTAATTCCAGCCGCTCAATTTCACCATCGCACATCGCGACAAAACTCGCGTTACCATCCATACCATCTGAATCATTGGCGGTCCACCACTGTGCGATTTAGAAGAAGTTTTCTCCCTCGCACGACTTCCTTGTGGAATCAATTACCACCAGCGAATTTTCCGGACCGATACAACTTAGGAACCTTCAAGAAAAGAGCTTACACCTTTCTAAAAGGTCGGCAACGCATCTGCAATTCCCCTGGTGTTGCGGTTGTTCATGGGCGGCGGTAGTCACTTACCATCAGGTGAGCCGCATGCTCGTTTGCCCCCTATTCCATAAAAAAAAAGAAGTTTACGCAAAAAAGCCTAACACCTTACTTATGTGATAAGTACCTAATCATAAAGATATCTAGTCTCTTCATTGCACTAGTATCAACTAGAAATGCACTGCAATTTATTTTTATTTTTCGACTGTGATTTGATTACGACAGGTGATTTCTTTTAAAACTGTACGATACAATTATATACGTGGTACAGCCATGCTGCAGCTATATAAATAGTATAGTGGTAGCACAAATGGGTCGGCTCGACCGGGGAAGGACCACGCTCTCACAGAATACCAACGTAAAATAGCAACTTAATACTACTGTTTCGTATGGTGAGTGTAAAGAACCGGAGACTCTTTTTACTGGAAAAGAGACATTCCATCTTAGTTCTCACGGCTGTCAACGCATCTGCATTTTGATTCGCAAACGAGGATAGATGTCCATCGACCACAGCAACCACTTACCATCAGGTGGATTGTGTGCTCGCTTGTCATCCTTATCCTATAAAAAGAACAATAATATAAAAATTAATAGAAAGATTTAGATGTGTTAATTAAATTAATTATGTTATAACTTGTGTAATAAGTTGGTATTAGTTTTCGGGAGTCAATTTCAACAGGTCAATATCAATAGTATCTAATTGAAGAACGAACCTACTACCCCATATCTTGCCATGAGTATCGTAAGAATAAATCTATATTGGAGGTCTTTGTTTAGAAGTGGACTTTTCATAGGATGTAATCAATGAATGTAATAGGTCAAGGAAAACGTTTCTTCGTATTTGATATACAAATTCAAGACATTTTTTTTTTCAAAGCTTAATTACATTTAATTATAATATTTATATGTGCCATTTTGTTCCATAACTTGTTGCCATCTTGTAGGTAGTGAAATAATTTCGTTGTTGTAGAAATCATGGGATTTTTTATCAAAAAAATGCGACAAGTAGTTTTGACAGTCTTCTCTTGATGTTAACCTTACACTACGCAAAGAATTCTGAAGAGACCGAAACAGGTAAAAATCAGAGGGACAATATGTTGGATACGTTAACACTTCCCAACCAAGCACTCTCAATTTTTTCTGAGTGGCCAAAGATGTGTGTAGAGATCCAAATCGATGGTTTTGCCCGGCGGTAAAAGCTTATAGTAAACGATGCCCTTCTAATCCTACCATACACACAGCATCACCATATTGCGTATTAATCCTTGTTTCACTACAATCTGTGAGGCTTGTCTATGTACCCTTTGACCATGATTATTTTCACGTTCTAGGTTATCCACTTATCACCACAAAAATGGTTCCGTTTCATTACGTTTAAAGAAAGAATCGCAAATGAGTACACGATTCATTAGGTTTCTTTCAGTTTTTTGCGGCTTGAGTAGCATTTTTCCCTTTTTTTGCATAAAACTTCATAATGTATCGATTTATTCATTAGATTCACTCATTTTGGCGTACAGAAAAACAAATTTAAATGGCGGGGAAGTGTTTTCTACTTTTTATTTTTCTTTTCCTTAATGTCCTATATGTATTTATATTAAAACCAGCCAGATACAAACAGTACAACAAAAAAGATTGTTCGTCAATTTCATACAAACAAAATACGAAGAAACTTTTCCCCTGACCTATTATAATGACATTTAACAACACAAAACCATGTGGTGGCGTATAAAGTTAATCCCACCATTTCGTCTCCTGAGAGTTTCAAGAGGCGATTATGCAAAAGGCAAGAAAGATCACGGAACTGCAACATCTGATACTGCGATCGCCAGTTCGTCAAGTGAAACGATCATGGCAAATTATCTAGATAACGAGCTTGGCCAATGTTAGCAGTAGAATTTTACGGGCTGTTAAAGAAAAAAAAGATTGTATAATCTCATCTTCATTACATAAATCTTTCAAAAAATCGTTTCTTCCATCAGTGGTCGGCGTGACTTGCCCTTCTGTCAGATTTACTCGTCAAGTTTTCGTGTTAGCTAGCTACTAATATTAAAGAATAGTCAACTAATACATTTTTAATGCGACTACTGTCACTACTGTCATACATTGCGACCTTATCGAACGTCCTTATAAACACCACTACGGCTCAAGTTTTATGGCTATAAATAGTAGATATTAATTAAGGTGCATTACGTCTTAAAATGCATATTAAAATTTGCCACTAATGAAGTAAAAAAGAAATAATATTTGAAAATGTTATTTATATCGTTTCTTCTGAATACTCGTAACGATTGGGACTGATATTCGGAAGTCCTAATTTACACTTTTCTCATCAACAATTAGGGCTATTTTTGACATATTTATAACATATTTCTAGTAATAAATATACCCGAGAAGCAATCTCGCTGATGTCATAAATTATGTGATAAAATTAAGTGGCGTCGGACAACAAAAGTCGCTTCAAATATGAAATGAGTTAAATCGCAGTTAACAGCATAATGCGTGCTTTTAGATTTTTTGTTTGACACGTTACCGCTTCGGCATTTCCTGCTCCCGCACAGTTCGCGTTTTTACATTACAACATGAAACCAAATAACCAATGGTTTAAAGTCGACAATAGATAGTTGTAATACAACACGTTCAGCTTCAATATAGTGGTGATTAATTGTGATATAAAGACCTTTATATTTCTGTTGTTATTCTCCGTCTCGTCATTTTAAAAATGCGTTACTAAATGTTACCATAAGGTTGACATTAAGTGCTATTTCCATCCTTTCAGGCCCGTTAAAAAGTCAAAAACAGTTGCTACTAAAAAGAACAGCCCTATTTAAAACACACAAATTGAACAAACATATGTAGAACAAACATACTCGTACAGATACAACTCTGTGTTTGATTTGAGGAAAACAGTTCAAGGAAATGTCCAATTAGCCAATGCACGGGCATTCGTACTGCGATAATTCCGCGAGCCCAATTGATTTCACGTCCACAGATAAAACAGCTGGATGTTGTCTAACGGCCATGTTATCAGATCGACGTGTCGCTGTCGCCACACGCCGCCTACTATGTGGGAAGGCGCCCCAGAGCCTACCGGGAGTTTTTTAAGCAAAACGAACAGTATTTAATTTAGTTTAATTTCATTACCCATCAATTCCAAAACAATAAAACGCGATAATTTGATTTCCTTTTTTGTGTCTCGTAATAAATTAAGATCCATAAAGAAAGATTTTGGACTTATACGTCCAAATAATCTGTATTTACACCAGAGGAGCATTCAATTATGCTAATTTTTATGGTTATTTACCAAGAGCATCTACTTAAAAGCTAAACAAACATTGGGCTCTAGCTTCATATTTTACAATCATAAAATCGTATATGGAGCAATATGTGCATAACTGTCAATGTTTATCCGGCATGCAGCCGGTGCTTGGAAGAAGTCTCGATTTATACGTAGCATCTGGGTCCTTAGCGACGGCGTAGGCCGGCGCTCACAGCGGTATACCCCGTGTTATAACGTCCTGCATCGTAATTGTCGATTAATTATCTCAGTTTCAATAAAACATACGCCATACACATGAATTGTATAATTTTAGTCGACAAACCGCCTCTAATAAGGTATAAACTACCGCTGTGTCAGTCGTGAATTTTTATTCAGTTTGCCCATAAAAATGTAAAAGTTGTTTAACGAATTATGGTCTCAAAATATTCTACATTATGCGAATACGTGATTGTGTTAAAGACCCGGTTAACGGATCAAATCACGAAGTTAGGAGTTAGAGACGTATCCGTATGTGAAAGTGTACGTCTGTATGTACGTACCTACAACATGAAGTGCGGTTAAGTATTTATGTGTCATTAATGCAGGCTTGTTAATAACGACACATCACGTCCTCGGTTCACAAGCCACCAGGATCAAGCCACACATTTATATTCTGTCAGGTTTGTGTGGCGTTTAGATTTGGATTATGTTCGGTCATTGTCATTCAATGTGTTATGTTCTTATCAATCGGGGAACGATAATGTCACATTTTCCAAATTGATATTGTTACTATATTACTCTGTGTCAACTGTATGGTGATTAAGCGTTATACAATATATCAATAATACTCTGTAATAAATTTAACTAAGCAACCATACCTGCTAGTAAAGTTTTGAGTTTTAATCCAGTCTATGACTAAAATTACAATATTTACAATATTTTATTGCCCTCTCGTCCGTATTTGAGTAACCGCGTGTTATAAATTCGCCAAATTTTAGATATTAAATTAACTCGTGAGTGAGTGAAAATTTTGAAATAGAGAGACAAACACAGTCAGATAGATAGATATGTCTCTGCTTCTCTTTGTTTGAACTATTGTAATGTTAGAAATGACGTCGGATACAAAAAAGAGTGCTTTAATAACGAACGAGTGCTCTATTCGTATGTTTCACCTAATCAAAAGTATTCTTATTTTCAAATTCTCTAGATAGCTGACATAAAATTAAATAAATTAAATCATTATTTCATGGAAAAAAACTAATTTTACGGATTTTACCTATTGCGTTTATTTATTTTTATAGGATAGGGTGACAAACGAGTACACAGTCCACCTGATGGTAAGTGGTTGCTGTGGCCTATAGACATATACATCTATCCTCGTTTGCGAAAAAATGCAGATGCGTTGTCACCCGTGCGGACTAAGATGGAATGCCTCTTTTCCAGTAAAAAGGGTCTCCGGTTCTCTACACTCACCATACGAAACACAGCAATGTTAAGCTGTTATTTTACGCTGGTATTTTGTGAGAGCGTGGTCCGTCCCCGGTCGAGCCGACCCATTCGTGCTACAACTTTACTACTAATATAGCTGCAGCATGGCTCTACCACGTTTTTATATTGAACTTTTAACTTCTTTATTCCATATGTAGTATTCGCGTAAATATATGATTTCATTATTTCATATATTACAGCCCCCATAGTTTACCTCACAGGGGATATCCTCATAGGATTATACCTTAGTTTTATAATTTTGAGTTGTAACCAGGAAGATGCTGCTTGCCATCTCCTGTTTCAGTTTCCCTCTTCGGTAATGAATATTCTTATACCACCACGACACGGAGGAAATAAATAAACTTAATTAAATATAAAATATATTAAAAACAAGCTCTTATAGACGTTGCTAGGGCCAGCATATGGGAACATCATCAGATTAGCTCCATGATACCATATTATTGCACTGTCGTCGAAGTTAAAGAAGCATGCTCAATTTCAGCTCAATTGAACTAATAATTGTAGTACAATTTTAGTGAATGTAGAATACATTTTTAAAACAAATTATTGACTAATTACATTCATATCGCCGTCCTATTAAACAATTTTGTTAAAGCGCCTGACAGAATGTCCAAAGACACAACAATGAGGACTAATGACAAATTATTATAATAAAGCACACCTGTTATCCTTTTGATCCGACATTGCTCTCATTTATGACATTAATCGAGCAGAATGCTTTCATATTAACAAAGTTTTGTCCGCGACAAATCACCGCACTCAGACAATGCTCGTTCAATTTACCAACATTTTTTTGTATCACGTTGCATTCCCTTTCATCTCCTTTAATTTTAGATCAAACTATAGTTCTTACATTGAGTTCACGTCATTATTGTCTCTGTTGAATGTCAAGGTATGTTTCGATCTGACGTAAGTACAAAATTTGTTAAACAGAATTATGCTCTAAGAGGAATGTATAGGCCAGATTATGTTTTGGCTGCGTGCGTGGAGTAAGGATTGTAAGTGTTAGATATGAAACAGATAAATAATAAGCGGTGTTGCTTACAGGACAGTGCGTAGATGTCGCTAGACCGTCTACGGCAGAGTTGCGGGTCGTAACAGTCGCGTGTGCGCAGGCGGCGAGTTTTGTCTAGCCGCGTGCGGTTTCACCCGCACATTAATCTCTGAGCTTGGATTAAGCGATATTCATTTATCATCTTGTCCGTTGATTAACTCTAATACTTATTGTATTCGCTGTGTTAAATTGAAAATAAAAAATAGATTTTAAAAAATTTAGCGCGCCGAGTGCTTGCTTATTAATTTGTCAAAGACTTCTAAATAAATTGTATTAATATATAGGTACACGTATTCAGATAAAACTTTAAATTAAGATACATATCAATTTATATTATATATGAGGTTCCTTATCATATCTCACAATAATTTTGTTCGAATTTCATTCTGTCTATCTGTCACAAACGTGATACAGCATCATAACTTCTAGAGTTTTTGGTTGAACGGGATAAAACTCTACGATCCTAAATTTATTTTTATATTATCAAAATGATTAACGAGCTAAATGTTCACTTGATGGTAGGACACTACTGCGACCATAAACTTTTCTCAAAAAAGAAGGCTTCAGGTACATTTACTACCTATTCAAGAAAATTGTCTTTAATTCTACTGGCATTCTAATCGTATACCTTTTAATCTGGAACAGAACAGCAGATATATCTAAAGGAGAGGTTCCTACCAAGACTAATCTGACGCAGAAAAAATCCGATCCGATCCGCGTTGGGCGCTGAAGCAGCTGGACCGGGAGCTCCTCCTGGAAGCCTCGATCGTGCAGGCCTGGGTGTCATCACCGGATAGGCCTGCCGACGTCAATGATGAGGCAGGGTGGTTCCAGGAGGCCATGTCCGAGATATGTGACGTGGCAATGCCCCGCGTCCGGCCAGGAAGCGCCCGGCGTCAGGTGTATTGATAGTCGCGTGAGCTGACGTGTCTGCGCGAGGCTTGTGTCGCCGCGCGGCACCTGTACGCCAGGCATCGCAGGCTCCGCATTCGTCCACCGAATGCGGCAGCCATTGAGGCGGAGCTGTTCGAGGGATACAGAGCGGCGAAGACCGCCCTCCGGGAGGCTGTCATGCGGGCCCGGGATCGGGCCCGTGAGGAGATGCTGGAGACTCTCGACAGAGATCCGTGGGGGCGCCCTTACAAGATGGTGCGGGATAAACTCCGCACCTGGGCCCCCCCGCTGACGCAGAGTCTCCGGCCTCAGCTCGTGGAGGACGTGGTGAGCGCTCTGTTCCCTGCGCGAGGGGAACATCCGCCCCCGCCTATGGCTCCGCCACCTGCGGTGCTGGAAGCGGACCACCAGGACGACGACGACGACATCCCGAAAGGGACCGGGGTAGACCTGAGAGTGGCGGTACGTAGGCTCAAGGCCAGGAATACCGCCCCAGGACCCGATGGCTTGCCTGGCAAAGCCTGGGTCCTGGCCTCGGAGGCTCTCGGGCCCCGACTGGAGGGGCTCCTAAGCGCATGCTTGGAGAGAGGCCAATTCCCGCTTCGTTGGAAGACGGGGAAGCTGGTCCTCATTTGGAAGCCGGGGCGCCCTGCGGACTCTCCGTCCGCATACCGGCCCGTGGTGCTGCTCGACGAGGTGGGCAAGCTCTTTGAAAGAGTAATTGCAAACCGCCTCGCCGAGCACCTTGCGGGGACGGGGCCGGATCTTGCGGAACACCAGTTTGGTTTCCGCAAGAGGCGCTCTACGGTGGACGCCATCATGCGCGTGAGAGCCCTCACGACGGGGGATGCAGTGGCCAGGGGGGGGGGGGTTGTCTTGGCGGTGTCTCTCGACATCGCCAACGCCTTCAACTCCATGCCCTGGAGCTGCATTAGGGAGGCACTCCGGTATCACCGGGTGCCGACCTATCTCCGTCGTATAGTCGGGGACTATCTGACGGACAGGGCCGTCATCTACCCCGGTCGCAACGGTGAGTGGAACCGGCGAGAGATGTCGTGCGGTGTCCCACAGGGTTCGGTTCTGGGGCCGCCCCTGTGGAACATCGGTTACGACTGGGTGCTGCGCGCCGACCTCCCTACCGGCGTCAGCGTAGTTTGCTACGCTGACGACACGCTGGTACTGGCACAAGGGGGGTCGTACGAGGCGGCGGCGGAAACTATGACACGCGGGGTTGCGATAGTCGTTGAGAGGATCCGGCAACTGGGTCTCGAGGTGGCTCTGCACAAGTCCGAGGCCATGCACTTCCATGGTCCTCGGAACAGGCCACCACCGGGATCCTCAGTGATGGTAGGAGGGGTATCCATCGGCGTCGAGTCGACGTTGAAGTACCTAGGACTCGTCCTCGACGGCCGATGGAACTTCGTTGAGCACTTCCGACGTTTGGCTCCCAAACTGGAACGGACCGGGGCTGCCTTCAGGCGGCTCCTGCCGAACCTGGGGGGGCCAAACGCCTCCTACCGGAGGCTCTACGCGGGGATCGTGAGGTCCATGGCCCTTTACGGGGCCCCGGTGTGGGCGCGTGGTTTGGCGCGGCTTGCCGTCCACCACCTAAACGCGCCCCAAAGGGTGGTTGCCGTAAAGATGGTTCGCGGCTACCGCACGATCTCCCGCGAGGCAGCAAGCCTCGCGATCGAGATCGCGATCTGGAGGCGATAGTCCTCGCGCGCCTGCACGAATGGCGCGCGGAGGCACTATGCCGGGGGGAAACCCCGCTGCCGCGGCAAGTTGTCGCGCAGCGGACAGACTTCCGGCATGATCTCATGGCGACATGGAGAGAGCGACTGTCGCAACCCCGTGCTGGGCACGCCACTATAGCGGCGATAAGACCCCTCTTTGAGGAGTGGCTTGAGAGACGCCACGGCGTCCTCACCTTCCGCCTGACGCAGGTCCTCACCGGACACGGTGTGTTCGGGAGGTTCCTGCACCGAATCGGGCGGGAGGAAACGCCCGGGTGCTCCCACTGCGAGGATCGACCGGAGGACACGGTGGAGCACACCGTGGAGGTGTGCCCTGCTTGGGCGGAGCACCGCCGTGTCCTCGTAGCGGCGATAGGCGGCGGCGACCTCTCGCGTCCGGCCCTGGTCGAAGCCATGGTCCGGAGCGAGACGGAATGGGATGCCGTCACCACCTTCTGCGAAGCAGTGATGCTAGCGAAGGAGGTGGCGGAGCGGGAGAAGGAAAGAGCAACAGCTTTCCTTCCCGGCCGCCGCGGGAGACGCCCCGGGCGTCGGGGGCTACGTCGTGGCCCCCGGCCACCGTAGGCGCGGGCCTGTGGACGGCGAGCAATGGGTAGCTCGCCGTCCGTCCGTCTAACGACGACAGGCCGTGTCGACGGCGCGTTTTGTTCCACGCGCGCCTCAAAGAGCTGTCAGCAGCGTGAAGGGGCCCGCAAGGGCCGACGCCTGCCGGGGCTGCGGGCTGTTCGAAAGAGATACCGCGGCTCCGGAACGTAAGGGCACTGAAGGAACACGGATAGTTTTTAGTCAGTAAAAGTCTGACCCTCCTTTCCGCTCCACCCACAGCGAAAGGCGTCATTAGATGATTTTCCATCCGCAAAAAAAAAAAAAAAGGTACATTTACTACCTATTCAAGAAAATTGTCTTTAATTCTACTGGCATTCTAATCGTATACCTTTTAATCTGGAACAGAACAGCAGATATATCTAAAGGAGTGGTTCCTACCAAGACTAATCTGACGCAGAAAAGAGAGCCCTATATATATGTCATATATATTTTATCTTCAATTTATATTTTAGGTATTATTTTTTATTGCCTATTTACATTAGTGAACTTTGATTTATATTGTAATAGTGATAGTGATACGAGTAGGTTTGAACGCGTGTGGTAGTCCCCGCGTGTCCTTGGTACTTGATTCAAAAACACCTCTGGTCTGGTCTTTTAGTTAATTTCACACCGATATGTTTTTTTTTCGAGGTAAATCACAGAAAACCTGTACATAAAGTACTATAAATTGATTACATTAGACTTGTTGTTTGAAAAATATTGGAGGGATTAATTCAATCAAAATTGTCTTCCAGACTCACGAGGAGGTTGGGAATGTTTTCTTATCACGTTCTCAACGCTAATATTGTTTGTATTAGTAGCGTCACGCCTGTAATCTCCGAGGGGTTAGACAGAGTTCAAAGATTGGCGAGAGAAAAAGGATTTAAATAGAAAATTGAGCTTCTTTCTCAATTTTCTATAGAAATTCTAGTATAGAAGAAGATAGTTACATGAGATATAGGTGGAGCCTTTTCCACACTATCATAAGCCCAATATCCCATTAGTCGCCTTTTCAACATGCTAGGCAAATAACGCAATTTGTACATTCTTTTTTGATATAAATCCCTCATAACATAGGGCGTATAAGTCCGAAACCAACATAGGACAATATTTTCTGTATTCCTTTCCAAAAATAAGAAACCACAAATTAAGTGGACCTACCTACCCCAGGCGAATAAATTAGTCAGTCGTTAGGCGGTCGGCGAACGTCTCAGAAATATTATGTGCATGAATAGAGCCCCGTATGACGGACAGCAGAAAGGGCCGGCCTTAAAGTTACCTTGTATTATTTTGTCATTATTAAATTCCCCTGTCACCGCTCGTTTTCATTTCTCCCGAGAAAAATATTGTATGCAAAATTATATGACATTTGAATACACATAAAAAGCTCGTATTGAGATTTGTTTTGCCGAGATTCAAAGAATGCTTGACTCTAGAAATATTTGAGCGATGGTTGATAAACAAAATATTGTACACTTAAAGGCAAAATATATTTTGGTTTCTTATTCAAATACTTGCAAATTCAATCAATTAGTGCCTAATGCGATTCCGTTTTATTGAATACGATAATGCTTGCACACGAATGGGACCCGTAAATTATCAGTCAATCGTAAGTAAGGACCCGAAATGAATCAAACTACATGTGACTTAAGAGCAACAACACAAAGAGCTCTCGAGGAGGTAATCAAGCGGCATAGTGGAGGCCTCAATGCGTTATCGACATGTCCTCAACAAGCCGCAAAATGAAATTTCTCGACTACGTCAATCATTTCCCCCTCGCTACAATCACCCTGACGTCTACTACTGTGATATGCAAAAACAAGTGAAAAGCGACTTGTAATAAAGATTTAATTAAAGTATTAATAATTATTTCTTGCCCCTTATTTAATATTTTAACAATTAAAAGGTTATTTACAAAGTAGGTAAGTATTATTCCCAAAGTAAAGTGACCATCTGTAAAGTACTCGAACGTCGGAATTTAAAAACAAGTAAATTAAATGCGATAAAATCCGTAAAAATAGTTTTATTCAATGTTAAAATATTTTTACACAATACTTATTTATTGTACTAGTAAATTATAATACATTAAAAAAAAAGAATTAATTTAGAAAAATAAAGACTTTTAATATAAAACCCTACAATCGTCATTACAAATTTCACTGTATTGAACTTATTTTTTTATTATATACTATCAAAATTCTTAGTTTTACAGCATCTAATATCACCATTCATCATAGTTTGAAAGATTGCAAACGCTTTTTGTTCATCACTTACGTCACGTTGTAGCGTAATCAAGGCATCATTCTGATCCGTAAGCGCTGTCTCTCCGATCAATAGAATACGTGCACATTATTGCTACATTTAACTCGTAACGTATGTGAAGGAAGGTGCCTGTTTGGTTTTTAATCTTATATATGAATAACTCTCAACATTTAAAATATTTTTAGTATGTTGAAAAACAATTGCATGCAGCATGTAGAAACTTTTGTCTGGAATATATTTTGTCGAAAAGAGTAACTAATAAGAAGAAATCCCAATCGTAATCTAAAATATAAAAATTAATTTTTGTTTGTTCGTATTTTATGCGCTGCCATACCGTTCATCAGATTTCGGTAAAATTTTGTCAACTTATTGCTTGCACTTGTGCGAAGAGTATAGGCATAGTACAAATAACTTACAGTACAACAGGTGGCACGCGTATCGTATACCATTTGACAGATACATCATTGAACTTCAATGAATGTATTATCATTTCTAATGAGGGCATCCACGACTTTTTCTGCCACCAGAGCGGCGCCACTTTGCAGTGAGGTAAAATATTTGACAGATTTCATAGCGGGGACGATAATTTCTTAGGAAAATGTAAACTTTAAGGTTTCTTTCCGTATTATTAGTTACATTTTCTATTAATTAGATTAGAAATGAATAATCCAAACTATAAATATAACTAAAAGTAGAAAAATTAAAAAACGAGTTATAAAGTGCAAAAAATGAAAAATCAAACTACTGACGCTTTGTGTTGTATATTAATATAATACTCTATTATAATGATAAACTATTATTTAAAACTAATTTCTCAATTAAATGACAAAATATAACAAAAAACTTTACCTCAGTCACAACTAGCGACATCTGGTGTGTGGTAGATTATTAGCCCTCATTAAACGATATAACTGTTCCAAATTTAAAACGTTATTTCGAGAATTTATTTTTCTGTGGCAGAAACGCGCCGGGTACCAGCTAGTATGTAATATTTAAGAATTACGTCTTTTATTGCTACAGTAACCTGAACCTAAATTATTATTCAAAGTGTAAGAAATACTGAAACAGTATATTGTCAAACGAAACACGAATTTACCAAAAGAATAAGTAATAAATATCAAGTACGCTTACAACGGTAAACTTTTGTCACGAGATACATGCTATTTACATAAAAAAAATAGTGTTTAGTTTTTTTATCTTGTTATCAAATGGTTATTGAATGGAATAGATTCCTAAAAGTCCTAACATGCGAATAAAATTGTAGGCGACACTTTTTTGCTTAAATATAAATGTATATGTATACAATCACTTTCCAAAATAATCGGAAACGAACGTGAATTACCTTACTACAATTTGACGGTTGAAAGAACTAGTCTAACGGTTAGCACCGCGTCCCCCGAATGCTATCCCAGACGGAAAAATATTTCAGAATTGAGATTGATGTCGCACGCATGTGCAGACGGCTTGTCTGTATGCAAAACAACGCGCCTTTAAATATAGAACTAATTTATGGTCATACTGCGCGATTACTGATAAAAATAACCATCGCATCGTACTCTCTCTTAACTGTTGTTTAACTAAGGAGCTATGCATTAATATAGACACTGTTTGAGATCGTTTGTGAATTAAGAGTTTCAACGAGATATTTTTGGAGAGAAAGGTTTTATGTTAATAATTAAATTAAGAAAAGCTGTAACTTAACTCGTCTTCAAGGCAAGAGTGGATAGGCTTTTGTTACGCTAAGACAGTGCGATTTACCATCTAAGACTGCATCAGCACTTACCACCAGGTGGGATAGTAGTCAAACACTGGCTTATAATAAGTTAAAAAAAACGTAAAATTAACTCTGACCTGCATAGTTTTCCTAGAATTTTAGAATTTCTCTACTGATATTGTTTTGCACACAATCGTTGAAGAATATATGAGCTCTACTTTTTATTAGCAGCACATAATGTAGACTGTAAGATTTCTTATATTTACGCGAACACTACACATTTAAATAAAACTAATTTTACGGATTTTAAAGTTAAGTCCCCCCCGTGACCATGGGTGCTGTAAAGTGCTTGAAACGTCGGGAATGTAAAATAAGTTAATATACGCGATGAAATCCGTAAAATTAGTTTTATTTAAATAGACTGTAAGAATTATAGGATAGGTCCCTTATACATCACACCACAAAAATCATTTATAAGTAAGCATTTCTAGGAGGGCTTGTCCATAAATACCACGATGGATAATACTAATAATTAATGTCCTCCAGACCAAATTTCCCACCTGCGCAAAATAGGATTGTGGTGTACAAATAAATGTAAGCGCAAGCACAAATGCACTCTCTATTCTTTACTCTTATATTCTAATGGAACGGAAATCCACCAACGGCTTTACGTGTTACCTGAGGCACGGGGATAATACATCGCGCATTCTTGACTCCGGGTTGCTAATAATTTGCTTTGTTTAAAAGTCAAATTTTGCTGAGATCCAGGATTCGAACCCGGGACCTCATAATCAGCAGTCACGCTTACGACCACTGGAGTAATAAAATAGTCAATTTCATATTTATATTTGATATATATATGCATTTGGATTGCAAAACAAATACTCTCATATTTTTAATAGAACTAATAAACGGTGGTAAGTGGCCTCTGCAGTCCACGGGCTCCTGCAACAATAAGCATTTTGAGCCTCTAGGTCGAGCCTGTTCGTCAGCACGATGTACCGCTTTTTTGAGAGAAGGTTGAAATATTCCCTCGGACACCGCTTTTTCATCATCATCATCATTATTACAACCGTTCACAAGTCCACTGCTGAATGTGGATCTCCCCCAAAGAGTGCCTCAAAACACCGTCCTTAGCCACCTGTATCTATCGGCTTCTTCATGTCTTATCTATCACTTCGGTTGCCGGTACAAGGTTGTTTTTATATATAGAATAAGGATGACAAACGAGCACGCAGTGCAGCTGGTGGTAAGTGAATACTGTGGCCCATAGTCAGTTACATCTATCCTCGATTAAGAAAAAAAATACAGAAAGCGTTATCACCTCTGAGGACAAAGGTGAAATGCCTTGTTTGCAGTAAAAAGGGTCTCCGGTTCTCTACACTCACCATACGAAACTGTCATTTCGCGATGGTATTCTGTGAAAGCGTGGTCCTTCCCCGGTTGAGCTAACTGATTCGTGCTACAACATAATAAAGCTGCAGCGTAGCTCTACCACGTAGAGAAGTTGCCACTAGACACTTTCCTTCCCGTATTGTCCCAACGGTTGTTCAAACTATATGGCCGGTCCATTGCCATTTTAGTTTACTCATCCGTAGCGCTATGTTGGTACTAAGAGGGGTAATTTTCGGTTTATAATTATAGCACTTCATTAGCAATGTCTTCACGGCACCACACACCTTGTAGTTGTTTGCTTAAGATGCTATTTAATGTCACCAGTCTACATTTTAAGTTTTGGTTACATATTTTGCAAACTTACACATTAGTATAACTAGGTGTTAATTTCTGAAAACTCTTGACTAAAACCTTCAATTAGTGGGTAAATTGAATGAACTAAATGCCGACGGCATTCTAGTTCAAGTTTGACATATCTACCGCACTGATAGGTTTACTAGTAGAAAGAGCTCATTTTTCACCCTCTTATTTGTTACTCTTGCGATACTTATTTGTGTCCCTTACCAGCAGTGTAAGACTGGAACACAATTCTTCAGAAAACACACTATTCTTCAGAATAAGAGTCTAACTAATGGCTCATTTGTCACTTTAATGCTATAAATATCATACTTTCAGAAAAAAAATAAAGACAGGAAACTTTCACCTTAAATAATACATGCACATTAAATGGAGTTTAATTTAATAATTTAAATCATCAAAACAAAAATGGAATTCGTACTCCGGGTGAGAGCTAAGCTAAATATCTATTTTGTAGTTTAAGTTGTACTTCCTCATAAAGTGTCACTTATATGAAATAAAACAAATCATTCAATAAAACGAATTATGTAGATAAAATTCTGTCAATATATAATTAAAATAAATCCAATTTAAGGGTAGACTCCCACGCGATAAGAGGTGTTATTTATACACCCTCATCTCACAAAGGAACCGCTGCCGAATATCACCCATAAATATTGGACTGAGGTGTAATTTTTCACATACCACGTCTTCTCGAGCGTCGCACCTTTAAAATAAATGCAAACAAAATTTAATAGGGAGAGATGCGCGGGCTCGCGGTCTTCAGGTAAAAATAAACGATACTCGTCCGATGTTTGTGTGATTATTTTGTTTTAAGAAAGTATTCTACTGACTCACTTATGTATTTAATTCAAAACGTCACAGTGACAGAAAAAACCCTTTGTGGCTCGACAGTCCCCAGAGTAAAGAGAAAATTCGAACGAGAATTTACACGTTTCTCGATTATAATTTCACCAAGGCGCTGGCAAGGAGAGACAGGAAGATGCGGACCGCGGCCCTGCATTTATTTACGATTATTGGTTATGGACAGAGTTGAGCGACGGCCGGTGGCTCCCGCGAGCATCGTAATGCCTCGGACTTTGCCCGCGGACGCGGAGGGTGCCACGTTTGACGGATATATTCACCTTTTGGGAATACATGAAAGTTTCTAGACAGATAGACAACATCGCAGCTTTTGTTTATCTTCATCAATAAAAAAATGCCAATTTTTAGCACAATATCAAAGGAATAACCTATATAAAAAAATAAATATATATAAAAAATATTATATGCCGGATAATGTGCATTGATGTTATTATGTTAATAATTAATATTTAATTATAAATTACTGAATTTGACTGCAATCATTCTATTATACGAGTACTATTTTTTTTATAGGAGAGGGTGACAAACAAGCACACAGTCCACCTGATGGTAAGTGGTTACTGTGACCCATAGACATCTACATCTATCACCAATAAAGACTCAAGATGCAGACGCGTTGTCACCCGTGAGGACTAAGACGGAATGCCTCTTTGCCAGTAAAAACCGGAGACCCGGTTCTCTACACTCACCATACGAAACACAGCAGCGTTAAGCTGCTATTTTACGCTGGTTTTCTGTGAGAGCTTGGTCCTTCCCCGGTCGAGCCGACCCATTCGTGCTACAACTATACTACTAATATAGCTGCAGCATGGCTCAACCACGTAAAAGAACTAGAAACAAGTATTCGAGAGTATCGAAAAATAACTTAAATAGATCAAAAACTCAACAGCAATAAAAACGGATAGAGACATTGCACGCATTTGCAATAAAAGTCGCATCATAAATAACGATCATGAAATATAATACACCTGCAATCTTCAGAAAATGGGAAAATCATTTTCCGAGGGCGGGCGCGGTCCGGCGTAATATTGTTATAAATGTACTTTTCTTAGGACATAAATAATAATGTTGGCTACGCGGCTACTGGACGCCCGGGGCATATCTGTTGCACGCTCGAATAGTATAATGATACAAGTGATATTTTGTCACAATTCAATAACCTCACGTTTTATTCGTGACACGTATTCTTATAATATTTATTTTTGTAGTAAGTTTTAGCGATATAATTGGTAATAAAACAATATAATACGTTTATTAGATACTTTTGTGATTATGTTTTGTGATTCATAACTTGTTAAATATTTATGTTATTTTCCTTTGGAAGTTGTTCTTCCTATTTAAAAAAAATAGATATGACCCATTCCATTCATTCATTATAGCCTATCAAAGGTCCACTGCTGACCCACTGATGGCCTCATAGTTGCCATTCCTGGCAGGCGTGTTGGCAATCACTGGTTTTAATTGTTTTGAGCTGTTATTAGAAATATGCTGTTATCAGAAATATGCTGCTTCCCATATCCCGTTTCATTTCCCTCTGTCGCCTCTTACGACAACCACGGGATGATATGTGATAGTGGATTCTCATACGCGACCACCAGTAAATCTGTTTGGAAAAAGAATTTTTACGTTACTATTAACAAATTAAATTAGTTTTGCAATTAGCATAAAAATTTACTGTAAATTTATTTAATATTAAAAAGTATAAATATAAAATACAAAAAAAAATATCCATTTTTCAGTAGCGCTTTGTTAGACATTAGCCATCGTGGTGGCAAAGAATCGCGCCCACCTCTGGGAGCCATTACGCTCCGACAGCTTGTAAATTCTCCATTACGCGATATGAAATATGCCGCGCCGTCCCGCGCACTATTTACGATGGCCAACTATGACTTCTGATTACGCGAAAATACTCTTTTATTACCAGAATCTTTTCATTTTTGAATTGATGGTTACATATTACAATGAACTAAATATTTCAACGATCGAATTTAGGTTGAATTTAATATAGACACTTGACAGCCGATGACCTGTTTACAGCTAAATGCGTCAATTACTCGTCCAAATACAGCTACTGATATGATGTTGAATGTTGCTTACGATATTTTGTGGTTTCAACACGAAATCTGGCTTTTGTTCCCAAATTGTGGTAATGTCTTTATGCGGCCACTAAAACGATATTATATCAATTAAGAGTGTGATTTAGCTGCGCCGGAAAAATGCAAAATAATGAGGTGTCGACATTCGTGCCGAGAAAATAACGCGCAATGAAGTGTCTGATGTATGCGATTTTGAGCGAACCTAAATCTGTTCCACGATCGCAAAGCACTTCAATAAATAAAACGAACTTATTCTTAACACTTTCCAATAAGATGCATTATGCTTCATTTAAAAAAAATTGTTATAGTCCAAGCCTTTGTGAATGAATTGAAACGAACTATTGCTGTAGTAAAATTGTTTTGACTGAAAATAGATTATGGTATTAAGAGTCACATCTTTACAATTAAACATGTCATCGCATGTCATGTAAGACATTAAAATAAAATCACTACTATTTATGTATCTAAAAATGACTTGCACTACGCTCTTATAATGTAATAAATCGTCTGGGAAATATAACCATCAGCGCTCTGTCATACGCGCGTCGGTCGGCGCGTCCGCGCAGCGCTCCCAACGCCCTCGCTCCGCTGCAGCCGCGTCACGCATCCATACGCCATAAATCGTAGAAACGTAAATAAAAACTGGCGTTCCATATTTTAAAAACTTTATTTTAATAGCCCACTATTCAACGAGGAATTAAGACGTGTTTATTAACTGAACACTCGTAATACATACAAGTCTTCCCTTCATAAGTATCTCTGCTCCTTGCCGTCATAAATCTCTATGCATGTTAGCTTTAATACGTTCGCTTACAAATCTTTTATCAATCATTTTACAACCGAAGACTGGTGTTTATTTTATCTGCAACAACTAAGACTTTTGTATTTTATATGTTTGACAACGTTTGTATGTTTAATAAGTCATTTGCACAAGATATAAACTGGAGTACGCCCAAATATTAAAATTCTGGAGAGAAGATATATATACTATATATATATATATATATATATTTGTTGAATATTAAATAAAATAATGGATTTCTCTATTTAAGCTAGTACTTCTTGTAAATAAGATGTTAAATAAAGAAAGTGACATATTTTCTTTTCTGGTTGTAATTTTTGGTACCAATTTAACTATTTCGCTAAGCAGCATTGGATCCACCTATGCACCACATATGTATGTTCTGGTTTATTGTTGTTTGTGTTTTTTAGTTTTTTGCTATTTTCTATATTTCTGCAGGTTTTGTAGTAGCCTCATAAAAAACTATATTTGAAATATAAAAGTTGGTAAACCTATTTGTAATGGTTATGTGACTAAAGCTAGGTTAAGGTGCAGAGATCATAGATGATCAGATCATAGAGTATCAGAGAGACGGGCCACCATAACACAATCAAACCTGAAAAACAACGTTTTGTGTACATGAATATTAGCTCCGGTTATTATTTCACATCAGGACTTGTGGCGTGATAGCCAGCACCACTGACTACTAGGCCAAACATTTTGATTGATTCACAATGAATGAATGAATACTATTACTTTACCATGTCGTGTGGTGGTGGCCGCATCCATTGCAATATTTCATTCCGTGGGTGATGCGGTCGTGAAATTTAGAAGTAAAATTTTACGAGAAGAAATTACTCTACACTATCAAATATTATAATTTAACCTGTACTCACTGTTGTGATGACCTTTTTAAGAAAACATTTGTCGACATCAAAGACAAATGACGACGCGTTTATACTTAAGTTTAATAATGATGTAAGCCGTGGTAACTAAGAGGATAAAAGCACACCTTAAAATTTTATAGAGTACAAGCAATCAAAAGTCGCCGGATAGTTACGACGTAAGAGAATCCGTTACTAAATCATAAATTCCTGTATTTGTCATAAGAGGTGACAGAGGAAAACGAAAATAAGAGATTGGTAGCGGCATTTTTCTGATAATAACTCAATAAAAACCACTCCGCCTGCCAATCGTAGCAACTATTTCAAATATCACCCCTAAGATGGGAATGCTACTTTCATCAGTGTACTTGATAAATGAAAAATAATAACTGAAAAAATTAGAAAGTGCTTGATAAATATACACTAGAATTTAGAAAAACTGTCTGGATAGAACATACATTGATTACATACTTCTGCAGCTACCAATATCACGAAGGGTGAATGTATTCTGCGAACATACTTAGCCTTAATCTTCATCTCCATCAGCCCGCAAAAGTTCACTTCTTCACATGACCTCTCCAGCTATAGGGAGGGCCTGCCATTATCTCCACGTTTTGCTGGCAGATTCGCGATCTCAGCACCAGATGCGTCACACATTTGTCGCTGCTTCCCGTCTATGGTCTGGGTATTGGGTTGTCGTGAACGTGATAGTCATCAAACGGAACCCATGAGATATTTTTCTGGCGTTTTAAATAGTCGACTCTTACGACACTCTTGTAACGAAATATGATGAGAAATTCTTTTAAGCCTCTACTACATAGCAATAATAAATACTGTGCATATCGACATACTCTGTGGAGATTTTGTTGTTGAATTATAAAGAGCACATGGCTCTGTAGTAATCACGATTTGATAATTAAGTTACGGCTCCTAAGAATTAAAGCCGAAGCGATAGAAATGTGTTTTAATGGCCATACTATTTGTGCATTATACAATGTATAGTATAAATACTTTATTATTTATAATTTCTTAAAATATTTTTTCTACAACAACAAAAGTGTAGGCAGCACTAAAATGTCGGCTCGAGTGGGCAAGAAACACGCGCTTTTACATGGCGCTATAATAGAAACATGCGAAAATAGAAGCATAGTGCTAACTTCAGCAATAAGCATAAGGCAACAACAGTTCAAACAGTAGCTAGATATGTGAAGCCGAAGAAAAGCTAATTAAAATAGGTTTATGTCCAACACTGAACTGCGACAGTCTGCGGAAGACGGTGATGATGAATATTGCATCCAGCACTATGTGTCACAAGTATTGTCTCTAACTTGTATCTATGATTTATGGATTTTCGAGTCCAAATAAATTTTGCCTCCTAGCTTAAATCCGAACCTTATAAGCACTTGCAACATAACATAGAGCACAGCCAGTATTTGAGGATGGGTAATTCTGCAGTATTTGCGCTTGTACTAACGATAATTATCTAAAGTTGAGAATTTCGGGCTTTAGAATAGTTGTTAGACTTTTGTTAATTCGAGCTCACAAACAGTTTCTTTGATTTCTTCAATAATGTAGTCCATATTAATGTTAAAAAGTAATACCGTCTGAACCGGAACACATAAATTTACTTATTACAACAAAACTTCACCGAATAAGCAGAAAAGATTCTCAATATGTTTTTTGCGACAGACATAATTTATTGGCATAACAAAGGGAACAAAATTGCCTATAACCATGCAAATTGTAGGTAATCAGGGCCTGATTTAATGGTTTGTAAGAAGCGTATGGAGAAAGTTTATAACGACACTTTCGACATTAGTAACGAATATTTTTTTTATCATTTGGCAATAACTCATCTTGATCCCACTTTCTTAAAACTAAGCACGCTTAAATGTCATAAATGGTTAATGAGTAAAATAGATTGAAAGTGCGACAAGCGGTCAGAGGTATAGCCACAACAGCTGTCCTACTAATCAATTACAAGCTGTCATACGACTTTTGTGTTGACGACTATAAAATTGCCGCACTTCATTTTTTCCTGTGCCAAAAGTCAATATCATCTCGAACGGAATGTTAACAACACGATATTTTTCAGCGAATTTAATCTAAACAAATTGTTGAAAATATTTAATGATGCGAACTCAAAAGAAATGTAACTAATTTAGATTCATTACGACACATTAGTGATTTTGATAACCCCTCTTAAAACAATAGCTGAAATCTTAAGCCGCGGCTATAAGTGATGTAATTTGACTCGATGCCAGAATGACTAATTCGCGCTAACATATCGTGATTTTAATTTCATGACATTTTTATAAATTTCTAAGAGAAATCTTCATCTACTACAGAAATGAATGGTTTGGTTTTTTAACGTTTATTATTGAGTAAATCATTAGTTTAAACATAAAAAATCAAAAACAATGTCTACTGTTTAGTGCAAAAATATGAGTATGTAAAAACTGTAAAGAAGTAAGATTGTAATGTTAATAAAACGTGTAAAACAATATAACGCGTAGCGACAGTACAAGGGACCAATTTTCCCGTGGGTGTCGTATGAATTGAATACAAAAGTATACGTTTGTGTTATTTGAAGTAGGCGAAGGTAAAACACCCACTTATATATATACATAGGCTGCACTAAAAGTATCGGGAATGGAATATTTCCACTATTCCTGTCATATTAAAATATTTTTAATTGAAAACTCCTTGGTTTTAAAAATCGAATACCATTTATTTATTTTAAAAAAGATTCTCGGTCTTGTCACAAGGTTCTGTCAAACTTGTTTAGTCGTTGAGAAAATGGAATTGACTCGAGAAATTTCAAGAGCGATGATTTATTATGACTTTCGAAGTGGTTTAACACAAAAACAGTGTGTTGACCAGATGATTTCTGCATTTGGTGATGAAGCCCCATCCAAAACCACAATTTATCGCTGGTTTGCTGAATTTCAACGTGGACGTGTCAAGCTCAGTGATTATCCCCGTCAAGGTCGTCCAAAAACTGCAGTCACCCAAGAAAACGTTGATGCTGTGCGTAAGCTGATTGAGGAAGATCGACATGTGACATACCGCGAAATTCAGGCAACTTTAGATATTGGCATGAGTCAAATACAAATAATCTTGCATGAACAATTAGGTGTAAAAAAGTTGTTTTCCCGATGGATACCGCATTCGCTCTGTGAAGAGCAAAAAGCGGCTCGCGTTACTTGGTGCGTCAGAACTCTCGAAAGCAGGATTTCCACGCAGGATCCTCAAATGCTGTATACAACATCGTATCAGGTGGCGAATCCTGGATATACGCGTACGAACCCGAAACAAAAAACCAGTCACGAGTTTGGGTGTTCGAAAATGAGTTAAAGCCAACAAAAATTGTTCATTCACGGAGTGTTGCAAAAAAAAATGATGGCCACGTTTGTCTCCAAAACCAGCCATGTTACGACTATTCCTCTTGAGGGACAAAGAACTGTTAATGCAGAATGGTATGCTAGCATTTGTTTGCCACAGGTCGTTTCTGAACTCCGTAAACAGAACTGCAACCGCCGCATCATCCTCCATCACGACAATGCGAGTTCTCACACACAGAACAAAAGAGTTTTTAGAGCAAGAAAACATAGAATTATTAGACCATCCCCCGTATAGCCCCGACCTAAGCCCTAATGATTTCTATACTTTCCCTAAAATAAAGAATAAATTGCGTGGACAGAGATTTTCATCACCTGAAAAAGCTGTGGACGCCTACAAAACGGCCACTTTGGAGACCCCAACTTCCGAATGGAATGGTTGCTTCAATGATTGGTTCCATCGTATGGAAAAATGTGTCAAATTTCGCGGAGAATACTTCGAAAAGCAATAAATACATTTTTAAATAGTAATGTTGTGTCACTTGATTGATTCCCGAAATTTTCAGTGCCGCCCTCGTATATATTATATATAATATAAGTAAAAATTGTTATTCGATTTGTATGGTAACAAAAATTGGCTTTCAGTAAGTAGTATGTAATAAATAATCTATATTGAATAAAAATTATTCTATTCATTTTATATAAAACGCAAATCGTAACTAATCTATACTATCTGTAATATTATTATAAAGATAGATTGCTAATTTTGTGAGTTTGTACATATGTGGAGGAACTACTGCACCTATTCGAAAAAGTCTTTCACCATTCGAAAGGTAATTAAAAGGTAAAAAAGGTATTCCAGTTGTACATAGGCATACACATATGTATTATGTTTATACGTATATTATAACTAAAATGTATGATATTCATCAACTAAGTTAGAAAAATTCGTGCCTATTTAGAGGCACTACGGCGAGCGCTGTTTTAATTGTAGTTATTGCGCGAAATTAATGTATGGTTGAATTGTTCTTCTAAGGATAACTCCCATAAACCATTTTATATCAAATCTTTCGCGCACCAACATAATTTACGGTGGCTGTTTATAATAAATGGATAGTTCCATATTCCTCTGCACTGTGCCGAAACTTACATACATACATATAATCACGCCTCTTTCCCGTAGGGGTAGGCAGAGACCACTTCTTTCCACTTGCTACGATCCTTACATACTTGTTTCGCTTCGTCCACTTTCATTATTCCCTTCATACATGCTCTACGGTTTAGGGTACTCTTAACCTGGCCTTTTTTCAAGACGTCCCCAATTTGGTCTAGAAATGTCCGCCTAGGTCTACCCCTTCCAACACTTTCATTCACACTCGCCTTATACACTTTTTTCGTCAATCGTTCTTCATTCATTCTCTCGACGTGGCCAAACCATCTCAGCATACCTTTCTCAATTTTTGTCACTACATCTTCTTTCAGACCACAACTTTTCCTTATCTCACTATTTCTTATCCTGTCACTCAGTTTAACTCCTATCATACTTCTTAATGCTCTCATCTCAACTGCATTTATTCTGCTTTCATGTTTCTTCTGCCATACCCAACTTTCACTTCCGTACATGAGTGTTGGAACCAACACCCCCTCATGCACAGCCAAACGAGCCTTGTTAGACACCTTCCGACTGCTCATAAAGGAGTGCAAAGCTCCATTCACCATGTTACCTGCATTCACTCTTCTTTCGATATCACTCGAAACTTTATTGTACATATTATAGTTGAGTATTGTCAATCAGTTTAAACGGTTAAATATATCTGGAATTATATCCACAAAAGATCCGACCAGGCCACTGTCTCTGTTGAAAACGAACAAAATGCAATCGAAACATATTTAAATGACCGTTATATTAGCACATCGGAAGCTGTTTGGAGAGTTCTTGAGTTTCACATTCATGAGAGGCATCCAACACGTAGAAAATGACCAAAGAGTGTATTTCACAGAAAACAATCTCCAAGAAATAATTAAAACCCTCCTGCAACAACACTTATGGCTTCTTTTATTTATATAGCAGATGATTTCACAATACACATGATAAAATAAGTTTTCGTGAAGAAAACAAGAACGGCATCCCGGGATTAGGAAAGACTGCTCTTGGTAGAATAAACAGTATTCATCGCATCCAATCTGAATGCTTTCATTTAAGGATCCTTTAACAATATGTTCACACTCCAACATATTTCCAAAGTCTTTTGACAGTAAATGGACAGGTCATGCCAACCTTTCAAGAAACCTGTAAAGAATTCTACCTTATTGAGGACGAACATTGGAAGCATACATTAGCCGATGCCGTACTTTCGGATTTGAATCCTAAACTGTTTTGTTTGTGATAATTTTATTATTTTGTCAACCTTGAGATCCCATTGGTTTATTGCACAGAGAGAAAAATGATGTCATCAATCAAGGACCTTGGCCTGCCACCGCAGAGGACTAATGAAAGCGGTTCTGTAAAGTCATCGTAAATATACGATTGCAACCAAGTGTAAATATTTACAAAATAAAATGAATACTGGCCAAAATTCGATCAACAGACAGACTGGCACTTGGAGTGGCTTCTTGGAGCGAAGAAGTGACACACATTTTTCGAGTTCTGTATTACAAGGAGGTGACGGGAAAGGACCTGAACTAGACGGCTTTATTAAAATAGATAAATAAAACTACTTTTACGGATTTTATTGCGTTTAATTTACTTAATTTGAATTTCCGACGTTTCGGGTGCTTTTCAACACCCATGGTCACGGGGGACAGAGGTGATAGAATAATTTTTATTCAATATAGATTACAGTTATACTTATCGAAACTCATTTTCTACTTTTACCACTGGTTTGCAAAAAAAACTGTGTCCTGGGAAGAACCAGCTAGAAACCCAGCGGGCCTATTTTTTAAAAGCATAATTTACAATATAATATTTTATATATGTACATATAATATAATATGTTATGAAAACATTTAGAAACAGCATGGTAGTGATCACCTCATTCCCAGGGGTTATTCTTTCATCACTTTCTTTCATTCTTTCGTCATGTACTTTTTAGTAGTATAATAACCCTTACTAGACAATTTTTGTTTATATTTTAAACCTTTTGATAGATAAGCCCTATATATTTTCTGGGATTTTTTTTGTAAAAAGGTATACATTGCCCTATGAAGAAATACTGACTGACTCTTTGGAGTCGAGTAACTGGTATAACTAACTTGTGCTTATTCCTAGTATTTACATAATGTACCTCGCCATTTTATAATAAACCTATTTTCGTTTTTGTGTACATACATTAAATTTACATAAATATATTGAAAGGTCAAAGTTAATATTCTTAATTATTTCTTGTTTACTGGTAGTATTAAGGTATATGTATAATATCTTATTCTCAGAGATAACAACACAAAGTCTGCACTTTGATTTTTAATATGGAAGATAGATGAAATGTCTCAGGGCAACGGCCTACTTAATATTAGGTGGACTCTCTGCTCGTTTCTAACCTTTACTTACTTAAAAAATATATAAGTAAGGTTTGTGTGGGCAACAGGCGGTATGTCCTTTGTTATCCTTACATTTTTATGATATATACGAAAAATTTATCATAAATTGCCTTCAACAACACCCATTGAAAATTAAACTTCGTAAACTGGACTTAATTTACACCCATAATTTTAACTCCATGTATATTATAAACATATAATGGTATCTTAAGTATGCATTTTGTTTATTGATATCAACACAGGTTCTTAACTAAACGAGGGTTAGGCGACAACTGTAGTAACACAACATTCATGGGATTCCACTGACACGCAATAAAATTTTATAAAACCGCGGTTATCGTAAACAGAACAAATAGCAAACTTTACGAGCCATTCGTCGCGGTTTTCCATTTGCATGATACTGTCATGTCATATAGAACCTATTACGTCGCTACTTTAATTCGTCTTTGGAGATTTTTATTGCAAAATAATCTTATTTCTGTTTTACTTTATACTTTCACCTTCATCACGACTGCCCTCAACTAATATTTCAGTAGTGAACCATAGACCAAACACTACCTCAATGCAAAAGTTTTAATGACCCATTTCGGTCAGGGCAGTAAGTTTTAAATACTAAAAGCAAATATTGAGGCTCTTACTTGTATTTGACTGAAATCTGAAACAAAAAATGGACTAATGTCAACTTAGTGGCTAAGATCAACCACAGACTTTGATGCAGTTGAATGATATAATCTCGTTGCACAAATATTGGTTTCAGTGAGGAATCCAAACTATTATCTGCGATCACTACAGGTAATATGAATTATCAAAGGCCTTTTATGCCAGTATAATTAAAAAATGCATACAAATTTTTCTTCATTGTTAACATTTACAACCGTATTCCAGCAATAGTTGAATTTATTTCCGTTCACCAAAAGAGCATTTTAAATGTGAAGGCAATAAAGCAAAGACAATAAAACGCATAAGATGCGATGTATTTACAAAAATGTTCTGAGCCGGATTTAGAGCTGTTAGCACTTCTTCATAATAAAAAGGTCTCAACAAAGGCCCATTAAAATCTAAAGTCATAACAGGAAACGTGATACAGTGGCCGGAGAGCTCTTAAGGATTACCTCTTTCATCATAACGGCGCGGTGAGCGGCAGCTGGCTCTCCCACTTTATGTGGTTTCCAGCAGCTCCTCTTTAATAACCTTGTTTATTTTCCTGAGCGGAACACCCATAACCTTAACGCGTATTACAGTATGTGTGAATATTTATCTTTAAATAATAGTATAATCGTTAGTGTTTCTGTCATATTCATACAATTTATTTGTTTTGTTGAGAAGATGGTTCATAGCTATGCTAAGATCCGACAGGTGGCGCTATGGTTGCACATATTAAGTCTTGCATATTAATGGATTTGCGTGACAAATATTACTAGCGAGTAGCGACCAGTCTGTATAATTTCGGTCACTAAAGAGGATGTAATTGGTAATTGCAATTTTAAGTTGTGCTCGGCGGTGAAGAAAAAACATCGAAACCTACACGTCTGAGAATAAACTGTTTTCGAGAATATGTTAAGTTCGCCTATAGGTACACAGGCGCAGCGCGGCGGAATATTGCTATACGTCCCATTGCACTACTGGGTGCTCCCAATCAGAAATGAGAGAAGGTACCCAATAGTGAAAGGGAACGTCTATCGGCTGTAACTTTTACTTGATCAAAAACAAAAGGATCAAGTCAGTGGTAGCTTGAGAGCAGGGGTCGTGTACTCGAAGACCATGATTCAACCACTGATGGACAAATAGTTAGTTGTAAATGCGCAATGCATCCGAACCACCTAACGATAGCTAAGGCAATTTATATCGGACTTTTATCGACGATAATCGCATGATATTCCACTTTCAAGGCCTAACAAAACACGCGTCGTTTTACAAGGCCTCCATTTTCAAGAAAAATGCCACGCAGAGACCGGGACGATCCATCCTTCCCCGCTCTGGCTCCGCTCCCGACCACTTGACTACTTCAACACCACAAAGCAATCATTAAAGAAATGCCACAAATTTTGACGGCAATACACAACAATTATAAAGCACATGCACGCACGCTAAATTACTTGGATAACATTTATTTACTTAACATACCTAATATTAACAGTACTACTAGAGCCATTCAAATTGAAACGTTCACAGAGGCGTGCGCCGAGAGCAACACCGAGCAATAAGGCCTCTCGTCAGCTAATAACAACAGTAGCATCTCCGGTGATATCTCAATATCGTAGGTGCGAGCAGTTAATTAACACATGACGTTGTCGTGGAAATAGAATTCCTGTAAACGAGCGCGGGGTGCGCTCGCGCCCCGAGCCACGTTCCCCGCTTGTTTGTTTACAAGCAACGAGACTTCATTACGCCGCTGGCTAATGTATTCAGCTTCAGCCTCCACGTTAACAGCGACACTTCTCGGAATCAATACGCTCCTTGTATGTTTTGATTGGCTCACGCTAAACCAGCCAACACAAAGTAATCCTAACAAACCAATAGATAAAACACACTTTCCCGTCCAAATATCAAACAAATTTAATGACACCGAATACAACGAACAGATTTCGATGTTTAATACTTACTTGGGATAACTTTCTTATAGTGGTAACAACCTCTGCATTGAACTTGTCCAATTTTAGGGTTAACGCGCATTAATTTGTTTTATTAACGGTTTATCGTTTCACCGTTTCCTGCCGTGTACTGTTCTACGCTATTTCGATTGTCTGCTATTTTTGTTTTTGACGCGTCTTTCAATAGCATCATTTTGTAGTCAGCAACGATTAAATATAAAACAGTTCATTTATTTATCTTAGGAACACGACATGAAACAGATTTGTCTAACAAATACAACAAATCTCATCACTTCGTTCTTTTTAGTCGTAACGGCTCGGGAATGGAGTCGTAAAATTCATAACAGCGACTTCTGATCCGCGCGCCCCCAAAAATAATAATGTTTCATCTTATAAAAATATTTCCCTTACGAATGTCGCTCTGTATATCACGGTATTTGTCACAGAGGATCACCCTTTATGTTCGTTTCCAGTCAAACCCCTTAGATAAGCGAGCCTTTTATATGCCAAATATAATATATTATGGTTTACATTTCTGTGTAAAGCCTAATGTGGACGTGTTCTCGTTGTATGGAAAAAAAATGTAGGTTGTAAGATTTTACGTTAATAACAAATAAAATACAGTACTCATACATTTAAAACAATAGCATTAAAAACCTTAGAATATTCTAATTTTATAAAACTAATCGCTTTTATGAATAAAAGCACAAATGGTAGTACTGAAACATTTAAAAATAGCTTCAAATAGAAAATGCCGAAAAGTAGCATATATATAGCTAGATTATATTATTTTGTTTTATCAAGAAATCATATTTTATATTAAAAGGCATGTCCTCTACAGATTAACGCAAAACCAGCGAGCACGAGCCATTACTTCCAACATATGAGCAACGCAAAAATATCCGCGTATTATGGGTTATCAGAAGCAGAGTCGCGTCTCCGAGACTCCGGCCGCTATTCATGTCCCATTTCGATTTAATGGATTGCTCGCTTTCATATTCTGAAATGTACACAATGTTTGTGCTCCTATGATCACGTATAGTGATTTAACGCTTTGTACCGCCGCTATCCCAATGTGGCTAGAATAATGAAAACTACATATCAAAAGCTCGTTTGAAACCAACAAAATGAAATTAATATTTTATGGAAGATGATAGAATTTTCGAATCCGAAAGCTTAAAAAGTGCACGGAAACTTCTCACCATTTTGTTTACACGCCTATAGCTCCCCTTTCATATGAAAGACGAAAACAAACAGTGAATGTGCCAAATAGCAAACAATATTATACGGAATGCACAATAATATCAGTTCCGGCGGCGTGGGTGCGGGTGCGGGATGCGATGTTTGCCCTCGCGAATAAATATGAAATTCGAAGACGCTCGTCTCAGACGAGCAAATATTATAAGAGTTTGCTTTGGTAAAATGATAACCACCTAGATTGAAAATAGGGATTTAGCCGCGGGTAACGGGATAGCTATTCTGGCTATTGAATTCAAAGGTAATAAAATGTAGGATTTTTCTACACAAATAGTTTTTAGAGTACTTGGTTATATTTCAACGGAATTCCAAGAGTGGAATATTATAAAAATACGGAATAATAATTGTGCACAGATTTCACTTAATCGATTTTTCATAAATAATTGTATTCGTTCTCAGTGATCCCAAATCTTGACCATGATAAAAGTAGAGTCGGCTTTTATATATTTTTTTAAATAATCAAAGTACTAATTTATCTAACAACAGTTATATGGTTACCTTTTTTAATATGGTGGGTAGTAGACATTCTTATTTAGCAAGGGACATTCAACTAAAGTTTACTGGCCTCCCCTGCCTTATCATCCCGGGAGAATAACTCAAAGATTTATGTTACATGTAAAACTTTATGTCGTACTTTTGTTTCCCTGTATGCAACTTATGAAAATACTATTCCCTTGGAGGCAACGCGAACGGGTTCCAAAGAGATAGATGTGCTGATAGATAAGTTATTCTACATCGCTTGGCGGTTATTCATTGAATATGGCTTTGCTGAGCATTAAATATACCTACTGGTAATATACTTGTAATAACATTTATTACTTATAATTTTGTATCGTCCATGGCCAATGACTATTTAACATCTGTAGGATTTAAAGGCAGTTCAATTTTATGAGTTAGCCTGGAAAAAAGAAGTTGATTTTTGATTGGTTTTTACGTGGTAGAGCCATGCTGCAGCTATATTAATAGTATAGTTGTAGCACGAATGGGTCGGCTCGACCGGGGAAGGACCACGCTCTCACAGAATACTAGCGTAAAGTAGCAGCTTAATTCTGCTATGTTACATATGGTGAGTGTAGAGAACCGGAAACTATTTTACTGGAGAAGAGGCATTCTATCGTAGTCCTCACGGCTGACAATGCATCTGCATAATTCGCAAACAAAGATAGATGTAGAATGTCTATGGGCCACAGCAACCACTTACCATCAGCTGGACTGTGTGCTCGTTTGTCACCCTCATTTGTAGTGTTATGCAACTTACATTTCATTGTACACTAATTCTCCATTCTGCTTTGATATTCTGCATTCATGTTTTGCATCACTTTATACTATTTCTTTCATTCTGTTTTTGATTCTCTGCATTTATATTTTTGCATCACCTTTATTTATATAGGATCCTGTAACGTTTTTACACAATAACATATCATTTTACTGCGTATTTTCACACTATTTAGTACTTTTAAACTAGCTGTCAACGAAGTCTTACCTTTTTTTTGGTCTTTTATTGAATTCTCTGTAACTCTACAATTTCAGGCTTAGTGTACGTTGTCGTGCATTAGTTTTTCCTATGTGATTTTTATCTCGTTTCTTACTTAAATGTAATAGTTTCTTAATAACAGTCCTAAAACTAAAAATTCCTCAATTTGACAACCATTGTTTTTGTGGTTGTTATGGTAACTTTTATTTAAATTCGTCTCTGGTATGATGTTCTTTCTACATAAATACTTTTTGGCTGTAGGTCATTTACAATAAATTTCGTTTTAATTTAAATAATTTCTCGTTCTCTCTAAAAAGGTATAAAAGCCAAACAATTGGAGAATACAGGACAGTCTCGCTTCGGTTCTCAAACGAGAAACATCTACTAAAGGCCTTATCCCGGGGCCGCTTTGCCCCGGGATCCTGCAAGCCTCCATCTACACGTGAAGTCGTCGGTGAATTCTAATTCAAGTGCGGGGCCACACTACTCCGCGCGCTACGACTGCTTGATCCAGGCGCTGAGTGCAGCCTACTGCCCGCGCTACCTTCAGGCGCGCTTCGACTGCTGGCTCCAGGCGCTGCGTCCCTACTGCCCGCGCTACCTCTGGGCGCGGCGACTACTTCTCCAAGAACTGAGCGCACCTACCCCAAGCGCTACGTGCGCCGGCTCCGGACGCTGCGTGTGCCCAGTCCAGGCGCTGCGTGCCGTCGCCGCTGAGAAACCTCAAGCTCTGCGTATGCCTACTTCTACAAAAGCAGCGAGGCTCCAGGCTCCACTATAAAACTATATTGTCCTATTCTCCAACCTTTATTTTTTTTAAACCTAATTGTAATCTCATTTCATCCATCACCTTCATATTTCATTTTTTTTATAAGATTGTAAATACCTTTTAAAAAATTATAATATATTATTTTCTTGGTCTATTTTGTTGTTTTGCTGTTCGTAGGTTAGGTTCTCTTTTCTTATTAATTGTCGCTTCACGACACATTCTATAATAAAATTCATATCCACATATAAGTATTTAATTATTAAATATAGGTATATTTATAATACTGCAGATATAAAATTTTACCATGTACCTATATTAAAAATAAACGTGTCAGAACATTTCAACAGTTACAAATAATGTGTTACAGATATTTGTATTCGTAAAATATTCAGATTTATTTAAAAATAAGATCGACAGGTTGTGAAATGTAAAGTATGCAATGCTGTAACATTTTAACATTTTCAAGGATGACCCCGAGGTAAGAGCCCCTTCGGTCGTCTGAACGATAATAGAGAAACGCCTTTACGAGTGCGACACCCGCTCGTCACATCAACACAACATCGCTCTCGTCAACAACATTCTAAGAGCTGATACACAAAAAATATCGTTTAAAAGTAAAAATAATAAATAATTTCGATTCTAGACATAGTGCACCAAATAATTAAATTAAATCCCCGACTTCATAAACTGTTGTGTCAATTATTTTATTCTTTTTAGTTTTTGAAGTCGGCTTAACTATGTATTAAAACTTTTATTAGATACATTTTTATGTTTTTAAATGATCATAATTTGAAGGTTAATCAATAGAATGTTGTGTTAAAATCTTCATTACCCATTTTACCACCTGGACATTTTTCTTCGAATTTTTATGCGATCACCTCTAAAGTATAACTTATTTAATAAAAAAGAATCATTAAACTAGGTTCAGCCGTTTCCGAGAAATCGTTGCAGATACCTACGAAATACGCGTCGAATATAGAACCTTCTCGTTTTTGGGTCTCGGCTAAAAAATTGTAATAAGTAATAACTATGACATTTTATAGAAGCTCAGAGTTTTTTCGCTTTACCTTACATCTAAATTTAATATACAGCAACAAAGAATCCAAACTTATCTCTAAAAATCACTTCACACGTTATAGTAATTTTAAGGGGTATGTACAACTCTAGAAATTACGAAAGAGCGCCGCCACTTTCTGCAATGTCATCTCTGCATATAAAAAGTTATGACCACTGGCAATATTTCCGAGAGGCGGCAGGCTCTCGCCGGAGGAAACGATATGCAGTAAACGTTCGGGCGTGCGGTCTCGCGGGGCCACTGCGCCTCGCTGACCCGCCCGATTTTATGCCAATTTTCATAAAAATAAATCTGACTAGCACTGATTGAACCAGTCGCCACCCTGCGTTTTGTGATCGACTTTCTATTTTATTGTTATTAGCTCTGTGGCGTTAGGGTGAGAGGTATTGTAAAGCCATTTGTTAAAAAGGTAACATGCATAAAGGCATGTGTTATAAGAAGCACCGGGATAAATTAATTTTATTATGAGCACCATTATATAACTTCATCAGATTTAGGATTATGATTTTCATAATAAATCATCGATGTTCTCGTCTGTCTGGTTATCAGACATATGTTGTTTGGGCTGAATTTAAAAATAGTTTTTTCTACCGACTTCAAAAAGGAAGAGGTACCCAACTCGACTGTATGTTCTTTTTTTGTTTTTATATGTGTTACCTCATTACTTTTTTCTGGGTGAACCGATTTCGATGATTCTTTTTTTTATTTGCAAGCTGGTGCTTCTCATGTAAATTTTATCAACATCTTACTAATAGTTTTTGAGTTATTCTTAATAATTTATATTGGAGTCGGTTATACAAAATTTTTCATTTTAAATTATGTGATAAATGTTTCTCATATCTATTTAAAATCTTATTTTTTTATTAATTTGAAATTCGAAGAAAGTTGAAATTTCTTGTGAATTAAAGCCACACAAAATTAGCTCATTCTAGCTTAATTCTTTACTGATCCAATACTAATCGTTTACTCTGGTATAAAGGAAGTACTCAAGATTAAAGACTTTATACCACAATCAAAACATTCGTTACCTACTGTAAGACGTAATAGGGCACGATGCCATTTATTGTGATAATAGTCATCCTGTTAAAGCGTGAAGCGACCGCTTAACAACGGTATCTTCTGCAATATCAAAACAAGTGTTGTAGTACTTTGCCGACGATTGAAGCGAACCTCACCAAACACATTCTGATCCTTATCGCTTACGACCACACACACAGAACATCTCACAAACGCTGCAAGCTCATTTAACTAGTTAACACCGCAAGCCAATCCGATTACTCTATAAATGGAAGCAATAAGGTGTTCAAATTATAATTAAAATTAAATGAACTCGCGTTGTTCTCTAAAATTAAATACATTTCTTCTCTTATCCACGTTTAAAGCTTTGTATCAATCGGTTCTCGAAGATTTAATATTACTGCGTTAAAAGAACGAGTTAGTGCGAGTTCGTCCGAGCAAAAGTGCAGAGTGTAGTCAAAGAAGCGTGGTGCGCAATCGTGATTTATCGTCGGCCGCTTTTGAATATTAAATAATCTTTAATGGGAGCGCATGATCGGCCCATTAGCCGACGTCGTTGCTTTCACGTTTAATAAAGAGCCATTTATAAGCCAGCGACGCTTTTCCCTTATCTGTACGAAGTATGTCGCGCGTCTGAGGAGTGCCGCCCTATCGAAATTAATTCATAATTTTTATCCTTGTAACATTTTTGGTTTAAATTACTCCATATTTATCAAAAAATTAAGTTGCTTTTATCAAAATTCATTATTTCGGCTCCTATACTGTATACCGGTACAAAGCAACAACTTCCAATTTCCAATATGTTCGCTGCCGCTACTTTGCTCCATACTCTATCTACAAGCCAGTCCAACGATTGACGGCAAAAATCTTGGAGAACAGGCTAAGTACAATAATGAAATAAATTTAATCTAACAACATATAACTATATATTTTTAAGGGAATAACTGTTTACAATTCTCTCTCTAATTATTAAAGGGTAAAAGAATGGAATGAGTAAGTGAAAAGCTCCAGTTTGCTCGCGGACTGTGTATGTTCTCAACTTATACATATATTTTATTATTTGGACATGCAAATTTATTCACAGTATTTTCCCTAGCATCCAAGTAATTGGTAAATCAACAAGCAAGTTGCAACTTTAGTGATGACACTACTGAAGTTTGAACTCTGGTTGCTCACATATTATGAAATTTAATGCGAACAAACAACCCCAGAGCTATCAGTTTACGTGATATGGGGATCTAACAGGGAAATGAACACGTGGTCACAAATAACCAGTATATTGCTGTTGTGCTAAGTATGTAATTAGAGTAAAGAACCAGAGACCCTGGAGAGGGTTAATAATGCATTTACATTTTGATTCTTAACAGGTAATAGATGTAAGTGGCTAGGAAGTACAGCATCACTCACCACACTTAGGTAGGTAGCATGCCATACAAATATGCCTAAATTAACTTATATAGCAATTTCTTATATTTACGCGAATACACATTAATTAAAACTCATTTATAGAATTTTATCACATATAATTTTAACTTTTCTACTTCCCGACGTTTCACTAAACACCTTACCTTAGTCATCCCCGTGACTATAGGTGCTGTGAGCACCTCGTGCTGTTTAAGCGCCTGAAACGTCAGGAATTAATAAGTTAAAGATAAATAGATAAAATCCATAAACTTAGTTTTTCTCAGTCTTACTAACATATTCAATAACTGATACACATTATATTCCCACGAGGGATAACTAACACCATAATAATAAGCCATCGGGGCGTCGAACTCTTTGCTTGTCTGCTTTTTGATTTATATGGGTAACAGCCATGATGCGTAAGAAGTGAAGAATCCAAAGTGACTTATATGAATTAAGAATAACTTTCATTGATCTTTCCGTTTAACATCTAGAACAATTTTCAATTAACAAAAAGATAAGTACCGAGTTGAGCAACACTTACATTGGTCTCTGTCAGTCGGTGTGTGTTATTATGTTGCGTACAAATCTCGTGGAAACGAGAAGGAAGATTACTTAAGGGCGCATATCATCCGTTACGACTTCCTAATGACACTTCAGCCGTAGCGGCCGCTCATTATCGCGAAACATTCGATCGGTTTCTTCAAGTTATTCCTCTTAATATCTCTTCGGCGTGGATCGAACAGCGGGAATATCGTCACGTATGCGCGGCGGAGCGGTGTAATTATATCGGCGCAATTAAAGAGCAACTAATATATTATAATCGTTGTGTTAGCAACAGCAGTTTTTACCACAGCGATGGAAGCCGACGACGCGGCGCGCTTTGGTCGCGTTCACATTGCTTGTACGTAACACCCCAGGATGATTGAAGCCGTTTGGCGACCTGATTGACTGAGTGTTCTAGGAAAACTTCAGCGCACATAAAATTTACGATACTATTTTTAACACGATTTTATTTGCTTGACCTGTATACAATATGTATGTATTTATCTATGTGTGTACGTAAGTATGAATGTAATGGAATTTTATAGTTCTGTATCTTATTACTTCCGGAAGTCGAATAATATGAAAATTGTAAACGAATTAAGAAACGATTACAATACAATAGTATCATGCCCATTCTGTCAAGAATCATGAATCTGATTTAAATGTTTTTGAGCTCTAATATTATTATTATTATTAAATTATTATATACTAAAATTTTACTTTATGATAATTTAATATATAGTATGATATTATTATATAGTAAATATTCACAGTATAAAATTAATACAATATTGACTAATACAATTTATAGATACTAGTATAGCCGTCAACGCTAACCTGTGACACTAACTTCCTTGCAACGCAGTTTTGTAATACTTCATAGGAGTAATTTGTAATGTCTAATAAATTATATTGATTGTTATTTTTGTCAGTGAACAATGGGAGATCTCCCGACAGACACGTATACGTGGTAGAGCCATGCTGCAGCTATATTAGTAGTATAGTTGTAGCACGAATGGGTCGGCTCGACCGAGGAAGGACCACGCTCTCACAGAATAACAGCGTAAAATAGCAGCTTAATGCTGCTGTGTTTCGTATGGTGAGTGTAGAGAACCGGAGACCGTTTTTACTGGATATGAGGTATTCCATCTTAGTCCTCACGGGTGACAACGTCTCCGCATTTTGATTTGTTAGATGTCTATGGGCCGCAGCAACCACTTACCATCAGGTGGACTGTGTGCTCGTTTGTCACTCTTTACTATAAAAAAAGAACATCTAGTCCGAGAGCACGGCGGACCAAAGATTTCATGACGCTCTTGGGAATGAGAAGAGGCCTAGACCGAGTAATGAGGCATATTATGTAGCCTGACACTATTTTTCTACCTTTGAAATAAAAAAAAAACTAACAGATACATACAAAGTTTATTTAATAAAATAAATTGTTATGTTTTAAACATACAATACATTTGATACGAAACAGGATATGTACAGCAAGCAACATTAGGCAGTCACGTCAATCATGTGAATACTTAATACAGGGGTGTGGTAGATTTTCTCGCGAATCATGAGAAAATTATGCCTGAGCACATGTCGAGATGCAAGCCCGACCGCACTTCAAGAGCGTCCGACGGATAAGAATAATTACTTACAATGATTGAACCCTTATATTCGAATTTATTTAATAGTCGACAGATGTTAATCGGTGCTCCGGCTATAATTAGGCTTCGATTTCTGATGAGAAAAACGCTAATGCTGCTATTCGGATACCCTGTAGATTAAAGCAATTTAAATCAACGTATCGAGTCTAAATATTTCAGTTTGAAATTACGTGATTGGCAATCATCCATTTTTTATTCAATACAGTCTATCAAACTGTTGAACATAAGCCTCCTAATTACCTCATAGGGTACATGCTCAACATACATAGAATGACTAAAAGTTGCAACGCTTGGCAGACGTCTTGGCAACCGCAGTTATTTATTATTTTGTTATTAGGAATATGCTGTCCACATCTTATTTAATTTCCCTCTGTTGTTTAATGCCGTGATACGGGATAGAATGATACAATGATGTATAATAATAAATGTCTATAATTCGTATTTAATGTAATATAGTTAATCGAATAGCATTTATTCAGGCAGTTTTTGTGAAAACGTCTTCAAAATCTTTTGTAAAAGAGTTCCACTCAATAATTTCTGGTAACATTCTTAAAATGCTTTTATAAAGTACTTTTCTCTCAAGGAGTCCGTCTACAAAGGTCTTCTCTTATGTGTTTCTTTCACCAAGCGTTAGTGTATCCACTGAAATGTTCTAATCTGAAGGATATGCTGTGTCTTTATAATTACAGACTGAAGCTAAATTGCTTACATATAAGTCCTAAGTCTTTAAGTTGGCTGTACGTGTACATGTCATTAAGTAAACTATCACTATTCGCTAATTGCGTATTATTAAAAAACGTAAATTTTATTAACGCTTCTTGTTATTCCTCATTAGCCTACAAAAGTCCACCGCTGGGCCTCTTTCGATGGCAGGAGAATTGGCTATTACCATCTGGTAATTCCCAATGACTTGGTGGGTAATTTCCGGCGCATGTTTTAGGTATTTTACGTCTATCGTAAATGAGTTAGTTACATTGCCATCTAAAAGCGCAATAAATTCACTATCGCTTCATCATCATTATCATTACAGCCCTTCACAAGTCGACAGATGAACATAGGCCACCATTTTGGATTTCAAAAATATGACGGCAAAGAGGCACCTGCATCCATGGACTTCCCGCACGTCTAACCAGGTCGTCTCTCCATTTGGGCGAAGGGCGACTACTACTATACTTTGTTTGCTACCGCTTAATATCCACGAAATTATTCAAATTCAGCAAATCTCCCAAATTCTAGGAAAGGAGTTTGTCACGTTGATGATGATTTTATAAGCTTGAAAAGTTGCACAAAAGTCAATATTATTAAACATTCTACAAACATCAACACAGTGCTATTCCTTGTTCTTAAGTAAGAGAAAACAACAAACCGTTTAAGTGAACAATTGAAAGCAATTCATTGCTAAGAGGGAAAAACTATTTTATGATAGTGAAGTCATAACAATGCGAGGCCAACACACCGAAGAATGTGAAAGAACAAAACGGTATAAACAGATTTAACGGTCTTAATTAGCGTTTATAGGAACGTGTCTGCTAGTGAAGTTTGAGTTTTTTATTTTTATCCATTGTATGTAAAACAGCAGTGAGGTTCATCCATCACTTCATATTCGCGTCTTGTCAAGCTCCTAAGTCGTCCGCGCCGCCCCAGTGCTCATACTCTCGTTAATTGATATAAACATTATAAAGCATAAAAGTAGCAAGTCTTAATGCAAAGAAGATCTAGATGTTTTGAGCTTTGATTTACACCATATAACATCTTACTCCCATATATAGAGACTACTTGAAGTAACATGTAGCGTCATACTTAGTATACGTTATCCTGTCTTCCGCATATATGCATGATGCATATTGCAGGTCTCGGGCCTCGGGGCTGACCCCATTACCCGGAATCTCCTCGCGGTGCATTACTATGCACCGGTCGTGGGAGCCGTTATGGCATTGTCGGGTTGAAGCAGCGACGCGGGTTTGATTCCCCGGTCGCTGTAAGTTGGTAATCCAGTTTTGTCAAAGGTCAGTGTGGCTGGCGGCTAATGCGGCCAGGCGTCTGGGTTGGCCTATCTGCGGCATTGAGGGTTGTTAGTCGACTCTCTAATCTCTATAGAGAGGAGTTCTCTTGGTAGAGGTCGCCCGTCCGGTGGCCGAGCGTGTAGAGGAGCGAAGTTTTGCAGATGTTCGTGTGGCCCGTTATCAGCGCGGTCAAACATACCGCACGCTAATCGGGCCACAAATTTCTGGATAGTTTCCATCTTTAAGTTGGTCGCGATGACGTCATTCCGGACGTAGCGACCTGCACCGACGATGGTCCGTAGGGATAGGTTCTGCTGAACCTGCAGCCGCTGCCTCTGCCGTTCGCTCAGGAGTGCTGCAGCTATATTAGTAGTATAGTTGTAGCACGAATGGATCGGCTCGACCGGGGAAGGACCTCGCTCTCACAGAATACCAGCGTAAAATGGCAGCTTGACACTGCTGTGTTTCGTATGGTGAGTGTAGAGAACCGGAGACACATTTTACTGGAAAAGAGGCATTCCATCTTAGTCCCCACGGGTGACGACGCATTTGCATTTTGATTCTTTATTGAGGATAAATGTAGATATCTATGGGTCACAGCAAGCACTTACCATCAGGTGGACTCTGTGCTCGTTTGTCATCCTATCCTATTAAAAAAAATAACCAGCGAGCTACTCGGACTACGTTTAGCCAAAAATATATGAGTTTAGATGGAAAATTGTGAAAGAAGTGATAGGAGGCAAGCCTATCACCTACACAATCACAAACTCAATACCCATTTGTCGCCTTTTATTCTATGCAAGTACGAGTAACACAGATGACACATTCTTATTTGTTATAGAGCCCACATTAACATGGGACCTATATGCCCCAGGCATGGGATTGTGACAACATCTTGAGTTTAAATTTCTTCTATTTTTTTCTGTCCAAAAATTGATTAGAAAAGTTTATGTCAGTTGATAATTTAAAATGTTTAAAGTAATATTATTGGGCTAACCCAAGGGTCTAAACCATAGAAATATTATATTATTATATATATGGTCTAAACCAACACATTTCCTTTCCAACGGGTTCCTGTGTGGTTTAGTAGCCGTGACTTAAAAAAAAAACCCACATGGCTGGGCCGAGGTTGCCGTTCTACGTAGGCTTGGCGTGCTCACTTCTCACTTCACTTCACTCGTTGGTGGACTGCGACAGGAGGGTTACAGCCATGACATCTACCTGTGACAGCCGAGCTGAAGTTACAAGGTGACACTCGCCCTATCCTTCGCGACTTTGGCGGAGTCGCACCGTAAGAGTGTCGATATAATGGTGCACTGCTCTCCGTGCCCGCCGCGACGGAAATATGGTCGGCGGTGACACATATCAGATCTTGCAGCCAGGCCCGGGAAGACTTACGTATAGGGGTCTCAGGGAGGGGTGAATTTATATAGTATTCAATTATTAAGATCGAGAGTTCCAGGATTAAATTTGTGCAAATGTGGCTCCGCACATCCTGTTAACTGTGCTTGGGTACATAGGCAAATTTAAATATTGCAGTCATAAATGCCATACGCGTGCTTGTTAACGCGCTCATGTAAATTCTAATCCTTGTTGCATTTAGAACGGGGCGGCCCAGTAATTATGTGCTTTCATTTGTCTGTTTCTCAGAACAAACGAGCGAGGCTCGCTGTGTAAGCCCGCTCCATGTTAAGCAGTTAGCAGTACTCTAATCTCGCTCCGCCATTAATTTAAAGAATACGTCTGCGTAACCGACTTTACCAACGTCGTCGAAAACACAATCCTCCTTCACATTTTCTTATTTGCATATTAAAATAATTTCGAGTAAACGCAATATGTAAAGTCGCCTTCTACCCGCGTCAGTGCGCTTCTAAATTAGCCCAAACGTATTACTTTCGGTATAGCGAAAGGAACTTTATATTACAAACATTACAATACAATTTATTTTATCAACATCTTAATCATAGTCGTGTTTATCGTTTAAATTTTTAGAACGATGACAGATAAAAGCGGCTTGTGTGCGCCCAAATAGATAAACTAGTGTGGAAATTAATGTCTACATTTACTGGTGCATGAAGTTCGTAGTTAATTATAGGTTTATAGTTATTCACATTTTTAAATGCGTATTAGTACCAGAAAGGGTAGCCACTATCAGTTTTAAAGGAAATACATATATTTGTACTCGGTTGAAACATATCGCAGTCAGTATCAAACCATTTATCATTTGTTAAAAAGGAGGCATATCTATGAGGCATAAAATTATTTGTATACCGTCTCAATAATTTATGCAAGGTTTCGTTTTATTAGGGTGAATGTTATCAAAAAAAGAAGTTTGAATTGTAACTTTTTGGTTCAATAACACCCTGCAGTGCTTTTAATATCGCAATGCCTTATTTCGTAGTACAGCTATATCATTTTTACACACACATATTTATCGCTTACATTTTGCAAATTTGATTGCCACGGCGATCGATAAAGTTTTGTTTCTAAACTTGTAGATTTTTATTTAATAAATAAAGATTAAGCAAAGCTTGACATCTTCAAAGTAGCCTTAAGCAATAAGATTCCACCCCATATGAAAATTCGAAAAAGCTTTCATCCTCTTTTTACATATAGTAGGCGAACTACGTAAAAAATAAATATAATATTATGATCGATTTAATACGTATTCTGTTTTTTTTTTCAAATTGACACATCGAAAGAATACACTAAACGCCAAATCGTTAACTAATCCATTAAAAAACCATCACGTAGTATTAGGATGAGCAGAACGAAATTGTAAGCGCTTCCTTACACATGACAAAAAAATTAATGTATTTAGAAAAATAAAATTCAAAATAGATATTGAAATAAAATCACACTTAAAGAGTATGTAATATAAATTAAATAAATATGGTATATTAACAAAAAGGGAAAGGCTGTAGGAATCGAAGAAAAACAGTATTCATATGTCGCACTTGACGGTTGTTACACGGTTGTATCAGTTTAATTTATGAACAAATTAATAATTACAAAACTTAACGCTACCGCTGATACGCGATCTAAAAACAACATTGTTATGAATTACTAATTTTATAACACCCACCGTTTAGTGTAATTATGCGTTATAAGTTTATAACGTGTTCGTTTAGTATCTTCACACGTTAAATTAATGTGGATTTACATTATACAATGCTCGTTTTAGCAAATAGTTTTATTAATTACTGTTTGAATACGTCACTTTATATCGACAACTTTATTAAAATACATACGAAATAATACGTAATTAAATGTCATAGTTAATTTTATTGAATCTTCAAAATTTAAATAAAAAACGTACAAGTATAGTTAATACGTTTTAAAATAATAGATACATGCTACGCGATATCGACCAATTTAACTACTATGATTTTACGCAATTGATACAATTTCCCCTTGACTGCAACCCTCGATGGCGTGTTTAACACTTCAGCGATTTTTAACGTCTGTAGTATCAATTAATTAAAGAAAATTGAGGGAGGGCTTTTGAATAGTTTATTAGGTAGATAGGCCTCACCGCGACAAGTATTTTCTACATCGGTGTGAAAGGTGTTACGTGAAGTGGCGTCAGATCGAATGGACGATGAATAATATTCATTTATTATCTATGGTTCGGTTAAGCTTTTTCACACATACCTCAGGGGCGATGCAGCGCGTCGAGGAGTGGGGGGCTGGCACCCGGCGCGAGGCGCTCGCGCGTGAAATTATTATCATATAATACCCCGGGCTTTGAGCACAGAGCGATTATTCAAATGCTCATAGCCCCACGCCGTCGCATTCGGCTTACACCCGGCTTTCGCGCTGACATTCCTGAATACTTCGCACCGACGCTTCCACTAATATTTGTCAAATATATTCTTATATAAAACGCGACTCTTGTCGTGTGCGCGATAAGCAAATGACGAAAAATGTTATGGTAATTCAAAGAGTCTATAATCCTGTGCAAGCTTCTATAATGCAGCAGGGGCTAATGGTAGAACAATGAGTTATCGACACAGATAAAGCTTAGTCTAAATCACGCGACAGAATTGTCGTAAGGCCCTGTAGAAATATAACGTGCACAATTTGTAAACAGTAGAATTAAAATTTTCTTTTCTTAGTTGTTTTTTTGTTTGATTCTAAGATTAATTTCTAAACAATTCTTTTGATACAAGTGATATCACATTCAGTGTATCGCGCATCAATATCGAAAACAAAATTTAAAAATAAAATGAGTCTGATTTTAATTTGTAAACTTTATTCTTTGATTTAATTACATATAAGCCAAAGTTAAACAGTATCTACGTATTTTTTAAATTAAAAATTTCTGCTAATCATCCCTTAAAAGGTTACTGTCCAGCAGTATTTAACCTTTTATATTACAGGCCTCACTCTTAGACACATAGTCGTCTCGTGGGATGTGTATTATCGTTTACACCTAATTTGAATATTGAAAGTGAAGTAATTATCTACGAGTATACACATTCCTCCCCTCCCAAATGATTTGTTACGCTGCCGCTGCGGACTTCACACGTCCTTGAATTGATTGAGTCTCCATCACCTCATTTTGTAATATTGGTAAAAGGCGACTATAGGATATGCCAAAGTGATCCATCTAGAAGAACCATCCTGTTTATAACAGCTGTAAAATACCCAGGCCGCCGACAGAAAGCAGCATCCAAAGTGCGATACTTCATGTACTGCATGCAATACAGGGAAGAGAAGTTAATCTATTTATTTATAATATAATAGTTTATGTATTATTTATAATAAATATTATACTTGTGATCTGCCACGGCTTCACACAGGTGATTTCTAGATCGCGACAGCCAGGTTCAATTGTGAATCTAAACCATTCAGGGACCCACTTAAATAGATACAATACAGTTCATCATAATTGGACCAACGGCTTTCGAGTTTTTGCGGGACTAACAGACGGCAATTGATTTTTATATACATAAAGATTACACATTTTAACTTCTTCTCTCTCTCTTCGAATTTTTTTTTATAGGATAAGGGTGAAAAACGAGCACACAGTCCACCTGATGGTAAGTGGTTGCTGCGGCCCATAGACATCTACATCTATCCTCTGTTACAGATCAAAATGCAGATGCGTTTTCACCCGTGAGGACTAAGATGGAATGCCTCATTTCCAGTAAAAAGGGCCTCCGGCCACCTGCACTCACCAAGCGAAACGCAGAGGTAAACCTCTACTTCACGCTGGTATTCTGAGAGGTCGTGGTACCACCCCGGTTCGAGCCGGCCCATCCATGCGACAGCAAAAGCTGCCGCCTGGCTCTACCACTGACAGTGACAGACAGATAGAGTAACCAGAAAATATATATATATATATATATATAATAAAGAAGCTCATTGTCATCTTCAGCATAGCCTATCAAAAGTCCGCTGCTGAACTAAGGCCTCCCCCACAGAACGCCTCATAGAGGGGATTTTAGATATATAGTCATAGTTGCTACCACAGATCATAGAAACAACTGTTGTTTCTACAGATCATAGAAACAACTGTTGTTTCTATGATCTGTGGTTGCTGTGCCGCGCTGGGCAGGCGGATTGGTAACCACAATTTTAAATTAGTTTTTGTTTTTATCAGGAATATGTTGCTGCCCATCTCCTGTTTAACTTTCCTTTGTCGCTTCTTACGATATCCACGGGAGGATATGGGATAGTGGATTCTTTTACGCTGCCACTGTACGGCGATATTTAAATTTAAAGAAGCTGTAAAATAATTAATCTAAAACCTGTTAAGAAACTTTATTCTTATATATATATATATATATATATATATATATATATATATATATATATATATATATATATATATATATATGTATATAAAATTAGTCCTTTTAAAACTTTCCGCAAATTAAAAAACAGTGGTAGAGCCACGCGGCAGCTTAGCTTAGCTCAGCTTGGAAATGAGGCATTCCATCTTAGTCCTCACGGGTGACAACGCATCTGCATTTTGATTCGCAAACGAGGATAGAGGTGGATGTCTATGGGCCGCAACAACCACTTACCATCTGGTGGACTGTGTGCTCGTTTGTCACCCTTATCCTATAAAAAAAATCTAGTTTTATTTATAATGTTAAAATAACTTGTAGTGTGGCGGTAGAAACACTGAAATAATAAATTATGTAGGGTACTAATATTGGCACTCCTTCAATGATTGGCACTTTGCTATTTTAATTTGACTATTAAGAATGTTTTCCTTTTTCTATATCACAGCAACACAGATATTGCTAAGATATATAATTACTTATACTAACAACACACATTTTTATTTAAAGCGTCAACTATTTTCCTATGAGGGCTGTTTTAAAAATGTGCTTGGACAAATCCGTCAAAATTTAACAAAAAGTTAAGGTTTAGTGGCTAGATTTTGAGACAAAAAAGTGATTTTTAGGTAAGTTTGTATGCAATTTTCTATCTATTTTTATCAATTTACGTCATTAAACATATTAAACGTTATTTTATCGTTGTGAAAAGAAGCATCGGCATTAATTGTGCCAATGACTATACTTTAATTTGTTTGACAACATAATCATTGGCATATATGTCAATCAATATACTTTCTTTCCTTTGTCCAAAATCTATTCTTGACACTACCCATTACTGTACCCTTTGAGTAGTGCCAATGATTGATGAAGAATACCAATAGTTAAGAACGAGCGCTTTGGAAGCTATGAAAATAGTATGGCAAAAAAGTGCCGCACCAACATTTAACATTCCACGCACGAGTATACAGTTCACGCTAAATAAGTAAAGTCAAAATAACTAAGAAGCTGAAAAGCCGACCTGGTCCTGACACACTTTTCGATGTTATAAAATTGTCAATAATGTGGGGATTTTGAATAAAAACCCCATTCTGAACTGTTTTATAGAGGGAGAATAAAACGTCTATGAGGTGGATCATGCCTAATCGAAGTCTTGCATCACTATTCTTTGGAGTAGACGGTAAAACCTACGAAATAAAGGTTTATTTCTACAAAATATCGAGAAAACACGAAAGGTTTTACTAAAAAAGGCATATCAAACATGTATCCGAACAAAGAAAAAACATGGTAGACCAACGAAACCGCTTTCAGATGAAGATCTAATGAAAATGTTTGAAGAAGATTTGTTCAAAATAAGTCTTATAACAATAATATGGAACTTAGAAAGATTTGGGTTTTTTTCTCTGTATTCTGGACTTTTTGAAACTTTCAATAGTGACAAAGACTATACTTAATGTATAGTGACATTCACTATGCGAAAGTGCCAATGATTTTAACATTCCCTAGAAAAAAGTTTGATTAGATTTTTAAATTAATTAAATATATCTTTTTAAACATAATGCGTTATTTTATTTATGGCTATGTAAACTAAAATCCAATAAAACAATCAAAAATGCACCAAATTTGTTTATTTACGAGAAGTAGAACTTACAAGTACAAGTCAGCTTAAAGTACCAATCATTATAATGTTTAGTGCTTACCCTATTTATATATATAACCTAGTTACGACCAAATGACGATTTCCCAATCCCGCCGCAATAAATAAAAATAAAAATAATATATACAGATGAAGTAATAAATAATGAGAGGAAGATAGCGCACTGCTGCTTACGTATTCTTTCAGTTATTCTTATTAAATTACTTTTAATCAATTGCTTTATCTACATAATACATAGTATAAAAACATACAATAGGGTACGAAATTTGTTTTTAAAGCCTTTTGTTAGTAGAATGTTGACTTTTATCGTCTTTGTAGGTAAATAACGTGCAAATAAAAACCGGCCAAGTGCGAGTCGGGATTCATTCCATTAAGGTTTCGTACTATATATATTATTACTAAATAATATTTTTCAACAAGATTTTTAATCAGCTAATGTTTTTTTCTTTTTTCGTTTTAAGTAGTACGCCCTGATAAAAAAATATTCGTTTGTTTTGACACAGAAATTTTAAATTCCAATTACTTTAATTTTGAAGATAAGGTATAAAAATGTGTTTGTAATCTACTTAATGAGATTTAACATACTACGAAAAAAGTTCATCTCCTTCTCAATTAGAAAGAGCCCTGAAAAATTATTTAATTGAATTACTAATTGAATATTGAATCTACATTCCACATCATATTTCCACATTTCTGGTTGTATGTTATTCCGTGTATGAGCTAGAGATTTATGACATAATGACGGACAGACGGACAGACGGACAGACGGACCGATAGACAGCGTAGTATCATTATGGCTCCGTTTTGCACTTTGGTTACGGATCCCTAAAAAGTATGTTCATGAAATCATAATTTACAATGTTAAAGTCATTGTTTGAAGATAGATACTAAATCTAATTATAAAGTAGAAACCCAATTATAAATAATGCTTAACTTAAATAAACTTGTTAAAGTTGACCCTCCCGCGTGACTCGGTCTAAACTTGGCAAGTGGAAAAGGCCCCGAGACGTAAACTAAGCATTATCTACGAGTATATATTTTGCTTTGGACTCTTTATGAGTTTCAAACGAGATCCGTCACGCGACGTTAACTCGGTATAGAAGTGATAAAGTGCTCGCTAATCTGTCCTATTCGGGTCACACTTAGTACACTTTATTAATCACAAAGGTTACAAATTACAACATACTTCCTGCGGCGTGACACCTAAACTTCGCCGTATGTTAATTTTATTGTCGCCTCTATTGGACAATTTGGACACCGTTATAGTAGGGTTGAATTTGTACCTTTACAATATTTGTTAACTGTATAAATAAAATTGAAATCAAACAATTGCTTGACTAAATGAACTCTTGCAATTAAAAAAAATATCTCTACAATAAAACAAAGTCACTTCTCCTCGGCTGTGCGCTTATATCTTTTAAATTACGCAACGTATTTTGATGCGATTTTCATCAATAGACAAAATGATCCAAGAGGAAGGTTTATATGTATAAAACATGCATATTATATATTAGATGGCGTTATTGTCGAGATCCATAAATCAACCGTGCGAAGCCGGGGCGCAACGCTAGTATGATATAAAATGTACGAAAACAACTAATTTGAATGTCGGTAAAATTAAAAAAAGTACTTATTTATGCTCGTAGGCTTCTATTCCAAGTCTAGCTCTTAGTCGTAAAAGCTCAAGCAATAGAGAAGGTTCTGCTCAGTGTATCTGCGGGATACACCTAGAAATGTGGATATCTGCAGTAGAACCACGGTAACCGAAATAGCCCAACGGACCTACAAATGAAGTGGTAATGGGGAGGCTCGAAGAACCGACAACTGAGAGGATAAAGTGACGACCAGGTAAGAGATGCAATATGTCGATGGATGCAGGTAGTTCAAAACTGTGCTTTGTGACACCTTGTCCAGCGGTGGACTTGTGAAGGGCTCTAATCAACAATGGAATGAAATGTACGCTCGTAGTGGGAAATATCTAAACTAAATTTTCCTAGATTAATAATAAAATAAACGTCTCTATTCAATTGGCAATATTATCAGACAATTTTGCAATGTCATTTGCTGCGACATAAAATGTAAACCAAATAGGTTTCATATCACAAACCATTAGTTATTTTAACTCATTTATTTGTACCAATGGAAAATTTCGGTAAGATAAATTTTAACCTCCGCTGCTGTATTAAGGTAATTAACTTTCTGTTTCACTCTATTGAAAAACATCTCATCGACATGATTACAATAATTATAGGAACATTTATTTGCAACTTTGACAAATAATATTTTTTTTTATAGGATGAGGGTGACAAACGAGCACAGAGTCCACCTGATGGTAAGTGGTTGCTGCGGCCCATAGACATTTACATCTATCCTCGTTTGCGAATCAAAATGCAGATGCGTTGTCACCCGTGAGGACTAAGATGGAATTCCTCATTTCCAGTAAAAACCAAGCCGCCAAGCGAAATGCAGAGGTAAACCTCTACTTCACGCTGGTATTCTGTGAGGTCGTGGTACCACCCCGGTTCGAGCCAGCCCATCCGTGCGACAGCATAAGCTGCCGCGTGGCTCTACCACTGTTTTTTAATTTGCGGAAAGTTTTAAAAGGACTAATTATATGTATGTATATATATATATATATATATATATATATAAGAATAAAGTTTCTTAACAGGTTTTAGATTAATTATTTTACAGCTTCTTTAAATTTAAATACCGCCGTACAGTGGCAGCGTAAAAGAATCCACTATCCCATATCCTCCCGTGGATATCGTAAGAAGCGACAAAGGAAAATTAAACAGGAGATGGGCAGCAACATATTCCTGATAAAAACAAAAACTAATTTAAAATTGTGGTTAACAATCCGCCTGCCCAGCGCAGCATAGCAACCACAGATCATAGAAACAACAGTTGTTTCTATGATCTGTAGAAACAACAATTGTTTCTATGATCTGTAGAAACAACAGTTGTTTCTATGATCTGTGGTAGCAACTATGACTATATATCTAAAATCCCCTCTATGAGGCGTTCTGTGGGGGAGGCCTTAGTTCAGCAGCGGACTTTTGATAGGCTATGCTGAAGATGACAATGAGCTTCTTTATTATATATATATTTTCTGGTTACTCTATAATTTACCTAAACTATTCTATCAATATTGTCAATCCGTTATAATGTTATAGCAATTCATAACCTCAATTTTTTAAATATTCAAGGTGTGTGAAGACTAACGGGAGACCCATTTTACTGGATACGGGTCATTCCATCTTAGTCCATCTTAGTAGTAGTGCGTTTTTTTTATATGGTAAGGGTGACAAACGAGCACACAGTCCACCTGATGGTAAGTGGTTGCTGCGGCCCATAGACATCTACATCCATCCTCCACCACAAATCAAAATGCAGATGCGTTGTCACCCGTGAGGACTTAGATGGAATGCCTCATTTCCAGTAAAAAGGGTTTTAATTCTTGATAGAGGATAAATGTAGATGTCTATGGGTCCATCCACTTACTATCAGGTGGATAAAAATCAATTGATGTCGGTTAGTCTCGCAAAACTCGAAAACTTTTTTAAATTATTTGTATAAGTTTTAGTAGAGTCCCTGGATGGTTTAAACACATTTAAAATGGGACCCTGCAGGTGCCTTGTTATCGAGATCCAGAAATCACCCGTGCGAAGCCGGGGCAGATCGATAGTATTCTATAAAAATAATAATTTAGACTCATAACTTTATATTCACTGTAGTATGTAATTCAACCAATTTTATAATTTGTTATCTCTCTTACAAAGCAATAAGGACCGTGGCCGAGCTCACTTGACTACTCTAGCGCCATCTATTATCTATCTACGGAAGCGGTTGCGATGTATATCGATATGAAAATTTGACGCGCTAAATACATCGTTCTTTATTTAATACATTTCCATAGATGTCGCTACATGGTACCGCTAAGTAAGATTGACGAAGTCATTGGGCTCTAGTTCATAACATTATGATATAATACGTAAATTTTTACTGACTTTATTTATTAACTTGCTCCATTGCTCAATAAGTTTCTATTTTAGATGATGTAATATATTATTTCAATAGTGTCCTTTTTAGGGTTCCGTAGCCAAATGGCAAAAAACGGAACCCTTGTGGATTCGTCATGTCTGTCTGTCTGTCCAATGTCCATCCGTATGTCACAGCCATTTTTTTCCGAAACTATGTATAAGAACTATGCTGTTGAAACTTGTCAAGTAGATGTATTCTGTGAACCGCATTAAGATTTTCACACAAAAATAGAAAAAAAAACATTAAAATTTGGGGGTTCCCCATACTTAGAACTGAAAATCAAAGCTTTTTTTCCATCAAACCCATACATGTGGTGTATCTATGGATAGGTCTTCAAAAATGATATTGAGGTTCCTTATATATTTTTTTTCTAAACTGAATAGTTTGCGCAAGAGACACTTCCAAATTGGTAAAATGTGTGTCCATGTAACTTCTAAAATAAGAGAATGATATCATCATCATCATTATCATTACAACCTTTCACAAGTCCACTGCTGAACATAGGCCTCCCCCAAGGAATGCTACAAAGCACGGTCCTGAGCCACCTGCATCCATCGACTTCCTGCATGTCTTACCAGGTCGTCACTCCATCTTGTGGGAGGTCGCCCTACACTTCGCCTACCGGTACGAGGCTGCCACTCAAGAACCTTTCTTCCTCATCGGTTGTCGGTTCTTCGAGCTATATGGCCGGCCCACTGCCACTTCCACTTACTAATCCGTTGGGCTATGTCGGTTACTCTGGTTCTACTGCGGATATCCTCATTCCTAAGTTTATCACGCAGAGAAACTCCGAGCACAGCCCTCTCCATAGCTCGCTGAGCGACCTTGAGTTTCCTCATACGGCCAGCAGTGAAGGACCACGTCTCAGATCCGTAAGTCATTTTATTTTAAACGTCATAAATCGTAAATTATGTTAGTTGCTGTAGCGGAACCCTTCATGGGCGACTCGCACTTGGCCTCTTTTTTTTTGATGATGATCTGTAGTACCATAATTTCAGTGTCCCTTGCCAAACAGCAAATCTCGTAGGACTTATAAAATCTTCGGTATCCGTCCGTGTTATACCGGAAACGGAGGTAGTGTTTCACGTAGACGTTGAATTTCGTTTAGCTATAAACGGTTACCAAAATCCAGATACAGACGAGAGATTTTAATTTTTAATTTTTAGGCTTAAGGGGTTAGTTTAAGGAGGTAAAAAAAGTTGAAAAAACATATTTTAGTTCATACTAAGAGGCATTAAGGTAAACAGAAGACTTATGTTTCATAACATGCATTTCACCGATTTTTAGTGTTGTGTGCGTTTAAAAACAATTCTATAATCATTGGAAAGGAGGACACCTTGAGCCGACCTTCCTATGTCATGTAAGCATTATGTAGTTCACTTATTATTCTTATCGCTACGCCACTTTGTTTTACGTATTTATGCACAATTTTATACTTTAATCGCAAAATTTACACTTTAAACGTGGGGTTCTCGACGTGACGCCTTATGCAAAGCAGGTGCTACCTGATACGTGAGAATAGCACTCCAACACATAATGTAATAAATACCTTTAATAAACCACGTAAATGTAAACCTTAGGCACTCTTAGTACACACACGATACGATTCAATTTATAAAAAAAATGTTTTTATTCTTTAACAAAACTCATACAACTTAAATTAATAAAATTTACTATAAAACGACTACACAGTATCTAATACTCGTAAGTCAAAATTCGATCAGTTTATAATGCACTTGTGCTTATTTGGAACTGACACAAAATTTATCACCTAATAATCGCATTATGCCATCATAAAACTGCCGTATCAGGGTGGAAACTTAGATGGTTGTTTATATTATACAATTATTTTCATAAGAATGAAAATAAAAACGTTTAAAGATTTACGTCGTTAGTACAAATACTTATTAGTATTAAGAGTTAAAATGAACTTGGCCGCTTTGGGCAATTTATTGGGGTAAGTTATAGGTGGCGCGCGGGCTGAAGCGGCTAATTTATTCCCCGTGCACATAAATTACTTGATTATGAATTCAAGTGAACTCCACTAAATTATTCGTCGCTTGTTGTAGCCTGTGCTTTTGTGTAACAAACAAAGGTATTAGATTTAAATCACTTCTTCAAGGTTCGTTTACTTGTGTTTATTATTTTGGTTTATTTACGATGTATTTCCTTCGTCATTACGTTTTCAAAATATTTAAAAAGTAAAAATAAATAAGAATTAAGAGATATTAAAAGCAAATAATGTGATGTGTATAAAAACTGAAGCTAATAATGAATAGCGAAAGAGACAAGTGAGGAGCGAAAGGGGAGGCAATCTCATAAAAAGCAATAGTAGGGATTATGTAGAACACCGATGGTAATGTCGACTTGTTTTCCAGGCGGCACTAACGCGCCGCAAGTCGCTGCAGCGCGGAATAATCGCGGATACCCATAAAAGATGTAATTTCAGATAAGCTGAAACAGACGAGCCCCGCCCCCTTACCCACCCCACCGTCTCCCTCTCCCTCGATGCCTACTTTCTAATGACTAATTATTATGCTTTGCGTTGCGAGCTCTAACATCAGCTACTCGAGTCTATATACCTGTTTATTTTTACTGGCACTTTGCGGTAGGTGATCAATCACCAACAGCGATTATTCCGCGTCACATTTTTCAATAATATGTTAAACTGACTGTGCCATGTATGTGTAAAAACATAATGTGATATAATTTTTCTTCCTTTAGTCCACTTCTTCTAAAACAGTTTTAGTTCTGGTTCAAGGTGAATGATAACGAATTTGTTGAAGGGGACTATCCATGTGGTTATAGTAATTCTTTATACACCATAATGACAGTTTTGCCGTCTTCGCATTAAATGTGAAATTATTTTTAAATGGAAGCACGGGAAAAGCAACTTGTTCATACACCTATGGACTACCAGCTGTATCCAGTGGATGTCCCTGCGATTTAATTATGATCATCGCGAAGCAAAGACTCGTCGGAAATTGAATTCTATTAAATTGGAACGGCAAATGATTGGATATTAGAGAACCTTTTACCCATTTCCACAATCCAACAAAACCTCCGCTTGAGCATAACTTTGCATAACTTTGGTGGAGTTAGGTTATGGAAGACCAAGACTGGCAGACCAATCTTTCAGTAAAATATTTTAAGAAGAAATATTTTTACCTTTACCAGAAGTACTTTTAATTTCTGGTATTGGAGTTCTTTAGTATTATAAAATTCTACTGGATATTTTTTTTAATTTAGTGGTGGCACTTTACTTACATATATTTCAAAAGAAGAAACATCCAGCCTTGGAACAACTATTCGTAGGCCATACAAATACTTGTTCCGTGTGGTATTCAAACCCGCGGCCCTCACCGCCGCTACTCTTTAGTCTTTACTACGCCACTACGACACAGAGCCAACAAAAGAAAAATAAAGAACAAAATCCTACTGGTTAATTCATGACATCATCCAGATCAATTACAGAGTTAATCGATGTGTAGGTTACCACATCCCCCGCAATTTCCGATAAAAATTTTGTATTCAGTGCATTGGTTAATGGGTCTTAAGATCGTTAAGTACAAATTTACCACGTGTTCGATGGCGAAGAAAAAATCTGAGAAAACCTGTGCAATGACGTTGAACAATTGTAATTTAAAGAATTTGTATGACCTTTAAGGTATACGTAAAATATATGTATGACGAATAATTGTTCCTGGTCTCTAAAAGGGTTTTAGGGAAAAGAAATGTCCGCTGCCCCATTGTGCGTTAGAGAAATTCACGTCTCGGAATTATTATTTTTATTTTCTGGACTTGTCGTTTACTTTTCGGACTTTTCGGTTTCGTCACGATGTTTTACTTCAACATCAAGCATGTGGTAAACTATTACTGCTTATTGTGTAGGTACTTTATAATAACACAACATCTAAATAGTTATTGAAAGTCGTTAGTAAATAATAAAATATTATTATTAAGAAATTCGATTGCAATAATCAGCAGTAATTACAGATATTTTTGCATTCACGCGGCGTTAAAAAGAAATACGCCTATATCGTACCGGCACTTGTGTGTTGTGAAAATTCGCCCAAATATTCATCATCATCCCCAAATATCATCAAATTATACAAGTCTGTTTATTTGTTACTAGGAGACCAGATAAAGAATGGTATCATGTTCTATTAAACATTATTACCCCTTCGGCCGCCTACGTATTTGTAGTTTCTAGCCGGTTATGAGGAGCTATTAATTACCCACATGTCTAATTTACAAATTAACTATACTAACATGTGACTTAAATATGTAATTAATATTTATTAATAGCAAATCTGACAACATTTAGTCATACTTCACAAGCTAATGAGACGGCAACAATCTTTTTCAACAAATTAAATCTCAATTTTTAATCGAACCCTTATAATTTGCCAACAAACTCAACTTAGAAATGAGCTTACATCATATTTAAATTAAAAAAATAAATAAGCGCAAAACGCTTAAATAAATTTATTTGTATGATTAAATAATATTTGTTATGTAAAATTTTATTTAATAAAATATCTAAGAGTAAAAATTAATTAAATAAAATTACATAATATAAACACAAAAAATGTTAATTTGATAAGTATATTTTAACCTTTTAAAGTTAATTAATGTTATCAAATAAGTATAATAAAGCAATTATGAATTAAATAGGATTATAAAAGAGTTCATAATATAATTCTAATACGTGCGATTTAGGACATTATGAATAAATATTAGTATAAAGATTAATTGGATTCTTATTGTTATATAACGGGATATACTTATAATTTGTGCTATTTCAGGCTTTTTTGCAGATATCTTTAGTGTAGTTCGAACAATAGAGTACTCACACAGTACAAAAAGGCTGGTAGAGTGTCAAGCAGGCGAACACTACGGGCGGGCGATGGTGCGGGCGCGGGCGCGGGCGCGTTGTCTGGCGCCGCGGTCTGCGATGTCACCGATAGAGGGCGCCGACGACGGCTCGCCGATGTATGATACTGCCGCATTACCATAGTGTTCGCACCGTGGACTCTCATTATCTGTGATTAACAATGTTACTAATGTATCTCTATGTAAATATTAAAACAAACATTTAAATATTTTTTGCCGACTTCAAAAAAGGAGGAAGATCTCAATTCACATATATTTTATGTATGTTGTACATATCATGTTAATGTTATATTTGTGTATAACTGATTTTAATGATTCTTCTTTTATTAATTGGGTTATAACTTCGGGATTGGTCCTAAAAATTTCAGTAAGAAATTTAAAACTAAGGGTGAAAATTTAAGGGACGAAATTTTTAATATTACTATTTAAAGGACACACTAGTTTACATTGAAGTTGTGATATTCTTTAGTTTTCTGAAATGCGTAAAAAATGTAGGCACTTTAAAAAAATTAAAACCGTCTTCAAGACCTATAAGTAATAAAATAGTTTGCTCTTAATAGCTTCTGAATTCGGGACTAAAATTCTTCAATACATCGTATCTCGTAGCACCGACGAGAGAAGACAATAGTACTCACTATTCGTGCTACCCGTATATGTGATTAGTTCGGGGATATATTTCAGGACAAATTTCACAGGTTTACAATACTTGGCGATAAGACCCCTCTTTGAGGAGTGGCTTGAGAGACGCCACGGTGTCCTCACCTTCCGCCTGACGCAGGTCCTCACCGGACACGGTGTGTTCGGGAGGTTCCTGCACCGAATCGGGCGGGAGGAAACGCCCGGGTGCTCCCACTGCGAGGATCGACCGGAGGACACGGTGGAGCACACCGTGGAGGTGTGCCCTGCTTGGGCGGAGCACCGCCGTGTCCTCGTAGCGGCGATAGGCGGCGGCGACCTCTCGCGTCCGGCCCTGGTCGAAGCCATGGTCCGGAGCGAGACGGAATGGGATGCCGTCACCACCTTCTGCGAAGCAGTGATGCTAGCGAAAGAGGTGGCGGAGCGGGAGAAGAAAAAAACAGCAGCTTTCCTTCCCGGCCGTCGCGGAAGACGCCCCGGGCGTCGGGGGCTACGTCGTGGCCCCCGGCCACCACTGTGGACGGCGAGCAATGGGTAGCTCGCCGTCCGTCCGTCTAAAGACGACAGGCCGTGTCGACGGCGCGTTTTGTTCCACGCGCGCCTCAAAGAGCTGTCAGCAGCGTGAAGGGGCCCGCAAGGGCCGACGCCTGCCGGGGCTGCGGGCTGTTCGAAAGAGAAACTGCGGCTCCGGAACGTAAGGGCACTGAAGGAACACGGATGGTTTTTAGTCAGTAAAAGTCTGACACTCCCTTCCGCTCCACCCACAGCGAAAGGCGTCATTAGATGATTTTCCATCCGCAAAAAAAAAAAGGTTTACAATACTTTCAGATACTATGGACACTGAACTGCGATATATAATACAAAGTAACAAAAGAAAAGTTAAAAGTCTTTATATCTATGAGTACAAAATATCATCAAATGTTATAAAAATTACCGTGTTAGCACAGGGAATAAGCCCTCGCCTCTAATTTAACAGTACGCGAGCGACCCCAGACCCGATTCCCGCCGGCACTAATAAAATTGCTAATTGCAATTTAAGTGCTGATTACGTGTTCAGCGGTGAATAAAAACATTGTGAGGAAACCTCCCACAAAATCAAATATTTGGAGGACATGTGAAATCTGCGAAGACGCAGGTAGCGCAGCAGATGAGAAATCCTCTCAGAAATTAGAGGATGCCTGTATATATAGGCAGTAAATTTAGGGTGCTCGGTTCAGTTCGGTACTCATGTACCAAACCGAACACAAGTAACCCAAGAAGAAAAACCAAAGGATTTCATGAAGTAAGTCGTAAATGGCTTTCTCCGTCCTCATATAACAGTTAACGTCCTGTTAACGTACCAGTTAAGAAAGTTTTATACCCATGGTGAGAAAAAATGTTATAATTTTCTTACCTTTGAGTAAAATGCCAGTTCACTAATAGTAGTGGGTGTAAGCGACGTACCTACATACGTCGCTTACGATCACAATAATTGATGTTGTGTCTCACTTTCATTTATACCTACTAAGTTTGACACTCGTTCTATGCGATATAATCAATATAATTATATGTCGTGAAAATATACGATCGTTTTACAAAATCGAAATCAAATACAAATAAGAAATCGATTATCTATACAATAGATAATCGATTTCTTATTTGTATTTTTATATAATAATTGTATGTATTCAGTTTGTGAAGTAATCCAACCGAATTATACAAATAGCCTATGCCTAACGGCACCAACATATTGGCATATGTTCGTGACTGGTTTACGAGTGCTACGACATTGCATATTAATTGGTGTCGCTATCGAATCGCGCATCGGCTACGGCCTAGCTTCCACACCAACTACATACCCACAACTCACGTTTATAAGTACTATGTCTGTGCAGTTTGCATGTGTGAGTAAAGCTTTCCACCCCTCCCCCCGCTGCCTGCCGGTGTGATAGGTACAGGCGACGTGATGATACATCAGCTTGTAAAGGGAATGCATGTTTGAAATATATTAAACATTGATAACGTCAGCAGATGCGCTATGCGTTTGATAACGCATGGATATTCGCTGTGTATCAATAAATTTTATGTAATTATTAAATATATTTAATCGTTCATTTGCAACGTTTTGTTTCTTTGTTGGGTGATTTTTTTAAACAGGCGTTAAAAACTAAAGCAGTTCCTTATGCGTTTAGAGTAACAATAATACTTACCCCAAAAATAAAAATTAATAATTTACTTAAGAATTACACAGAATAGATACCAGCGTAAAATAGCAGCAAAACGCTGCTGTGTTTGTATGAGATTTTGATTCATCATCGAGAATAGATGTAAATGTCTATGGGCGACAGCAACAACTTACAATCAGGTGAACTGTATGTGCTCGTTTGTCACCCTATCCTATAAAAAAATATGATTAGGCCTGCGAGAGAATAAGTTACAGTACACTGTAACCCGCGAACTCAAAATGTTGTGGGTTCAAATCCATCATTCGACTAGTGTAATATACTGTTTCTCATAATCTCGGTCTCCTCTTTGTACGGTGCTTTATAGATGATTAATAAAAAAATTAACTATTAAAATAAATAATATGAAAATTTATTAAATAAATAAAATAAACCATATTGAATAAAATTATTTTAGTATAACAATCCATTTATAACAATTCACGATTTCATAACTTCAGACCATCTGGCCTCTATTTTACGTACCACCTTGAGAGTCAATCAATTTTTCTTCGACAAAATGACTTTATCTATAGAATAAAGTAGGCGAATTACGAAAAAAATGCAGATGCGTCATCACCCATGAGGACTAAGATGTAATACCTTGTTTCCAGAAAAAAAGGGTCTCCGGTTCCCTACACTCACCATACGAAACACAGCAGAGTTAGGCTGCTATTTTAGGCTGGTATTCTGTGAGAGCGTGGTCGTTCCCCGGTCGAGCAGACCCATTGGTCCTACAACGATACCACTAATATAGCTGCAGCATGGTTCTACCACGTGGTATTGATGTGTAGGTTTGTCCCATTTTAGTGTAGCTTTTATGTTTCATCGGGTTTCAAATCCAACGATTCTAAAGAAGTTTTCACTTCAAACAATTTATGGTGGAAACATACACGGTAACGTGCGGCAAGGGTGGCCTGCGTGTAACAATATCGCGAATCGTTCAAATATACCCTTGACGACGACGACGTTATTACCAGATTTAAAAAGTTTGCTAAAATATAAGCAAATTGAAGTTAAAAAAACATGATGTATTAAACCTAAAAATAGCATTTTTATAATCATTAATTACATCGCGTCTGAATTTTTTGATAATTTAATTACGGTACCAATGTGTCCCTCTAGGATTGGGCAAAGATTTCTTCATCTCCAAATGAAAACCTCATCTGCATACAATGTAAGGTAAACTAAGGAGACTCTGACGACCTATGCACATCAGTAGATTTTTAAAAACACTAATGCAAATAATGTATTTTATAACCACATAACTTTTAATTTTATTATTTTCATGAACTGTCAAACCAAATTTACCCATAGAAATTGTATAAAAATACCAGTGAATGACAGTTTATTTAAGTCAAACATCTTCTTTATATATTTTTAAGCAAAAACTTTCAAAGGAAAACAGGCCAATTTTCGATACACTACTAAAAATTCCGCTCTATACTAACACTGCACGGGACAAACAGAGCGATAAAACCATGGCGACCCCCGCCTTGCTATCCGTGGACTTCTGCAACATCAGGGAACTTCACTCGAACCTTAACGCCATCCACTACCATCTAGACACGGCGAAGCAGGCCTTACTCTTTTGACCGAGACGTAGGTGTCCTCTCCGGCTGATACTTCGTACCTGTCAGAGAGGATATCTGTTTTCGACGCCTCGGCAGTCTTGAAGGTAAATCGGGAACCCATGCATTCCGGTCTCTCGCCAAGGCTTTTAAAGGGAATTTCTGTAAGCTATCACTACCATCTCTGCACAGGAAGGACAACTTATTGACACACGTCGCAAAAGAGAAAGCCGAATTTTAGGCCTCCTTTTTGCGTCCAACTCGACTCTCGATGACGGGGGAACACACAGCCGACCATTCCGCAGTATAAGTGCTCTATGCCTGATGTGCAATTCACACAGTGCTCAGTACGCAAAGTACTCCTCTCCCTGGACATCCATAAGTCGAGTGGGCTTGACGGAATCCCGCCAATTGTGCTGAGGACATACGCTCCAGAGTAGGCACAGGTTCTAACGCATCTTTTCCGGTACTCCTATTCCCTAGGCATTGTCCCGAATTCATGGTAGACAGCTTTCGTGCACCCGATTGCTAAAAAAGGTAACCCCTCTGATCCGTCCAACTACAGACCTATCGCCATCACCTCCTTGTTCTCGAAAATAATAGAGTCCATTATTAACTCCCAGCTCATGCAGTACCTTGAGGAGCACCAGCTGATTAGTGACTGCCAGTACGGTTTCCGTCAGGGTCGATCAGCTGGTGATCTTTTTGTTTACTTAACACATAGATAGGCGCAGGCGCTCAAGTTCAAGGCGGAGTGATTGGCCGTTAGTTTGAACATAGCGAATGCCTTTGATTGGGCACAAAGCGCTTCTTTCGAAGCTTCCTTCCTTTGGGCTTGTGTTGTTGTGCAGTGGGGTCACCAGTTTTCTGGCTGATCGGAGCATAAAGGTCGTAGTAGACGGTGCATGCCTTGATTACAAGTCTATTAACCCTGGTATTCCACAAGGCTGCGTGCTATCACCAACGCTGTTTCTTCTGTATATCAATGATATGTTGCAAACTGATAACATTCATTGCTATGCGGAATACAACTCTGGTGATGCTCTATACACCGGCCGTGCCAATATTTCTCGGAAAAACGTCACCGAGTACCGGAAGAAACTTGTGTCTGAAGTCGAGTCTTTGCTGAACAAAGTCTCGGATTGGGGGCGACTAAATCTAGTCCAGTTTAATCCTCAGCAGACACAAGATTGCGCGTTTACCGTTAAAAATAACCCCTTTGTCATATATCCTTAGCTTCAAGGCACTCTCCTTGTTGCCTCAGCCAGTTTCGGAATCCTCGGCGTCGACTTATCGAGTGACATTCAGCTGCGTGGTTACTTGGAAGAGTAGGCCAAATTGACCTCTAAAAAGCTTGGCGTGCTCAGCAGAGCGGGATAATAATTCATGCCGGCACACCGCCTGCAACTTTACAAGGCGCAGGTTTGGCCTCACATGGAATATTGTTCCCATCTCTGGGCTGGGGCTCCCGAGTGCCAGCTCCTTCCACTTGACCGCATCCAGCGCAGAGCGGCTTGAGTCGACAATGACCGAGGCCTTTCCGGTTGGTTCAATTCACTGGCGCTGGGAAGAGATGTTGCATCCCTTTGCATTTTTTTTCGCATCTGCCACGGGGAGTGCTCTGAGGAATTGTTCGGATTAATCTCAGCCACCAAATTTCAACAACACAATGCAATTCAACGCAAGTAGGATGTATATATTTAAGTATATATATACTCAAATATGTCTTCGACTTTATGGAGTGACCTGAATGATAGGATGATAATTTGAGCATTATGAGTCGTGCACTTTTGGATTTTCCAAACTTTTTTTTAATTGAAGTTTGACATAAAATTATTGGAAAATTAAAAGTATAATAATAAGGTTATTATTGAAATGCTGTGTGTATTTAAACTACTTTAAAAAATTAGGGCATGCACAATTGGATTTACTAATATTTACAAATAGTTTTTTTTTTAATTTATTTTTATTACTTGTTTCTAATAGCGGCAATAGAAATACATAATCTGTGAAAATTTTAACTGTCTACCTATTACGGATCATGAGATACAGGCCGCTGACGGACGGACGAACGAAGAGCGGTGGCTTAGTAATAGGGTCACATTGGTTCCCTTCTTCCCGTTGGAACTTCAACTTTCTTTATTTCAACCCTTCGGGTACCTAAATCGGAACCCTAAATAGTGAAGTTCCAGTTACAAGTAGTTCATATTGGTTTAAATTAATTTTGTGTCACATTTTATAATAAGAATATTAAATAAACTGTATGATAATAGCTTTGTGAGTTAGCCTGAACACGCAGTCAATGTAAACCAGCACTCGCTAAATCCACAGCTTCGACCAGCGATAGAGTGAGCGCATTCTAATATGCAAATGTATTTAAATGCTGAGCCCTCTTCATTACACCGGTATCGATCTTAGATACACAATTTGTAACTCGATAGCTACCCAAAGTACAACGAATCACATATACATATACAGCCAATGCTACAACCGATTTTTTTAATTCGATTCGATGTGGCGAATAAAAGTACGTTAAATTTAAAAAAACTATATTTTTATAGGATAAGGGTAACAAGCGAGCACACACCTGAATAGTCTGATGATAAGTGGTTGCTGTGGCCCATAGACATCTACATCTAACCTCGTATGCGACTGAAAATGCAGATGCGTTGTCACCCGTGAGGACTAAGATGGAATGTTTTCCAGTAAAAAGGGTCCCCGGTTCTCTACACTCACCATACGAAACACAGCTGCATTGAGCCGCTATTTCACGCTGGTATTCTGGTTACTATTCAATTAATATTGTTTACGCAAAAGCGTTGGTGTCAGGCATCGACGTTAGATGGCTCTCGGCTCGGCTGATACGGGATGACGTTCGCGCGTGTTGAACGTCCGAGCTTACTGAACGGTGGGAGTCGAGAGCGAATTATTAGATGTCTTCTTCGCGTCGAAAGAGAAGGCAGTCCATTCTGTTTGGGAGCTCTTAGATCTGATTTTATGTTAGGCGCGTATAGTGAATATACCACTGGGAATGGTGGCGCGTGTTGAGAGTTTACCCGGGACTTTAGGTTTAACGCAGAATCTGTATAAGTGGATTCGACTGTATTAGTTACTAGTGCGGTAGTTAATATTCTAGAAATAACGGTGACCTTTGACCCGTACGTTCTGTGTTCATTTTCGCGAGTCAATCGTAACAAAGGAAGAAAGTGACTGCGGAAGGCGACCTTAGCTTGGAGAGGAGCTGAGGGCCGAACTGCTGCAGGGGGAACGGTCAAATAAGGTCAATAACACTACCAGCCACACCCAAATACACATCACTGACCTTTACTTTCTAGCACAATACATCCACACGAGACCTGACCGAATCCTGAGGGACCAGTCGCCTTGAATAGAGGTAAGTAAGCTCTGTTCAATAATTGTAACGCTCCCCCCGGATTGTTTAGTGTAATTAGACTTTTAACCCGTGGCGTGAGGACGCCCGACCGGCATCTGCCTGTAGCTTCTTCGTCTATGGGCCGCGAAGGATTCTACTCCTGGGAAAGGCAGCTGCCGGCCGTAACATTTGGTAGCAGAGCGTGGTTCTGGGATCGATTCCCGGTCGATCCATCGACCATAGTATTTGATAAAAATTAAATAATTTTGGTGGCAGGGAGCGTTGGGTTGATTGGTTTAATTTTGTGTCTACAATCACGCCCGTCCGTAATACGTAAAAATATTTTTTTTTATTATATACGTAATAATAAAATTCCTTTCTTTGTTAGCTTGCTTTGTTGTTTGCGGGTAAATTTGAAAAGCCACGCCCGGTTTAGCGCGCAAGCGGGAGATTGCGTCATGTAGGTAGATGGTTATTTTTACGTAATCGGTTAATTATCGTTGTCGGATGGTTGTAGTGTGTTACTTATCGAAGGGTCGATTTCCGAGCAAGGCATTTTTTGTTGATGTGTATCTTCGTTATGTATCTTTCGTATTGTAATTTGTATTTGAACTAAAGAGTGGTAATTTGTATTTACGTAATTTGAATTTAACTTGATTTGATCGCACTAGTATTTGTTATTGTTAATTTGATTTGCCTTTTCTTTTGTACTAACTTGTGTTTGATTCAATAAATAGCGGTTCTTATTTGTGTAATTTCTATTCAACTCGATTTGATAGGAACTGCATTGGTTAGCTGTTAATTTTTTTGTATTTTTTATTTGTTATTTTTGTAATTGTGCTCGAGCGGCGTCGTAATTTGTATTTAGTAGTGATGTCCTCGCCCAAGATGCTAATCCGTTGCCTGCGGACTGAGTTACGCTGGGCCACCAGCGCCCATGCTTTGATAGGTCGACCGGATAGGGTCCATAATTTGATGAAGCGGTTCGAGCAGGTCGATGCTCGAAGGGCTGCAGTGGAGGAGGCTTACGCTGAGCTCGAGGATTCGGATGTGGAAAAGGGAGTCCTGGACTCCTGCTTCGCAGACTACGAGCAGTTCTTGTGGCTCACGGACGAGTTGATCGAGGCTGAAGGCAGGTATGCCGAAGAGGCGCGTGAAGCTCGGACGAGTGGCCTGCCCGAGTCCGTTCGGAAGCAGCCTCAGCCGGAGCTGTTGGGACGACTCCCAACTCTGGACTTGCCAAAGTTCTCCGGGGTCCTTTCCGAGTGGCTGACCTTCGTTGGTCTTTTCGACGGCCTAGTGGACGCCCGGAGTGACTTAACTCCGAGCCAGAAGATGGCGTACCTCTTGGCCTCACTGGAGGGGGAGGCTCTGGGCGTTGTCAGCCATTTGAGCTTGTCGGACGACGCCTACCAAACTGCTCGGGACCTCCTAGCCAGAAGATACGCCAACGTCCGGCGAATTGCGGACGAACATGTTAAGCAGCTTCTGAGCCTCCCGCTGCTGAGTGACCGGGCCAGACTACGTCCGGACCTGTTGGATCCAGTCTTGGTGGCCTGTAATATGTTGAGGCGGCTGGATTTACCAGTGGGCGAATGGGCCTTCTTGTTGCTCCGCATCGTGCTGTCCCGTCTACCTCTCGACCTTCAAATGCATTTTGAGGAGAGGTACGGCGGGGACGAGGCCTCCTATATTCCGCCCTTCTATGACCTGCTGCGGTTTTTGGAGGAGCAGTGCCGACAGATCGAGCACGCGGCGGGCACCGTCGACGACTTACGAGCCGTGCCCAGTGAGAGGCGAAATCCCCCGGGCAAGTCGTCGTCAACCCCCCCCTGCTCCTATTGTCGAGCATCTGATCACCGGGTAACGTCTTGTCCAAAATTATTAAGTAAGCCGGTTCCGGCGAGGCGAACTATCGTCAAGGAGCGCCGCTGGTGCTACTCCTGTTTGGAAGGGCACCTTCAGCGAGACTGTCCGCACCAGCGGCTCTGTCTGCATTGCCAGGGCAATCACCATGCCGTACTGTGCCTGGGTGCAAACGGCGTCTCCTCTCGGGGCACTGCCAGGCCCTCGACCCCCACGGGCGGGGGCGCTCCGCCACTCCCTCTGACGGGCGACGCTCGGCGCCCGCCGGCTAGCCACCAGGCCCCTAGGTTTGAAAGGGGTCCCTCCCCCGACCAGTCGGGGGGTAATACCCCCAAGGGCGGGGGTGTCATCACCCCCCCTCAGCGTGCGAAGAGGAACTTCACGGCCACTCATCGGTCCGCTGGACCCTTCCCACTCCCGTTAGCTGAGTGGCCGCGACTGGTGTACCACTGTACCCCATTTGATGGAGGCGGCCCTAGCTAGCTGCCGCCTTAGCTCCCACCATGGCTGCCTCTACTGAGCCTTAAGCCGTCAACAGTCCACTTGTCAAGCTGTTCTGTTGCCGACGGCCTCAGTGAGGGCGTACAACCCGAGTGGCAACCGTTAGCGGTTGCGCTCTGTCAGTATCGGGTTCACGCGGTGTGGCCTCCACTTGGTGGTGGGAAGATTAGGGCCCCCTGGAGCGTTGAATCACGCTCTCAAGGGGTATTAGATTTGGTTTGGTCGAGCACTTAGCTAAAAATTCTTTAAATTTAAATTAAAATGCTTTGAGTTTTCCGCGAAATTCATATTGTAGCGGTTGTGATTAAAAGAATTGAATTTAAAATACTCCTTTAAATGCTGCTGCATATGTTTTGTAAATACATTTGATCACTGCGTTTGCTGTTGCACGGAAAATGGAGATTAAATTGTGTGCCCTTTTTGAGTGCTTGTGCGTATGCTTGTAATTGTATTTGATTGTCGCGCCTGTGCTGAAGGGAAGTTTGAATTCATTTGAAATTTGAATGGCGCTCTATTTTGAAAATTATGTATATGTTTGTGATAGTGTTTAATCATTTTGCTTTGTGATAAGGAAGGTTGAAATTAGATAACCCTGTGGTTGCCGAAGGAAATAGGAGTCAATTCTCTTTTGGTTTAGATTTTGTTGGCACTGTCTAAGATATTTATTTGAAATAAGAAATAGGGCTGTCCCTTACGTTTATTGTTTTGTTTACTTTGCCAAGTTGACCTATGTGCATCGGTGATTACTTGTTTTAATTAATTCTGTAATTGAACATTGATGCTTTTGAAAAATTAGTTGAAATATGAGCATAGGATCACCTGCTAGGGACCATCTGTGCGTTTCGTTCAGCTCTCCACAGACGACGTTCATGGGGAATTTGGGGGTGCTCTCTGCACTGAAGCTTGAAGGTCCCTCTGGGCCGCTTCGTGTCGCGTCGCTGTTTGCAGACCTGATCCGGTCGAGTTGCGGAACTAATCATAGGAGCGCAGATAGGTGTTTGAAGGAGGTCGTCTGACTTCTGTCTAGAAATAGGACTTATTTATGTGCTGCGATGACCAGGAAGGGCATCCAGTTCAACTTTCCGGCTAGCCCACGTTGGGGCTGTAATTTTGAGGCGTTGGTCAGGGTTGCAAGATCTGATTGGGTGCGTAGGGTGGCCTAGTTTGGTTGTAGATTCGATCTTGCAACTTGCCGTCGCGACCCTGTCCCGCTGACCGGTTTGCTCGCGGACCTAAATCCTTATGTCCGGGACGGGGGTTTGTTTACGCAAAAGCGTTGGTGTCAGGCATCGACGTTAGATGGCTCTCGGCTCGGCTGATACGGGATGACGTTCGCGCGTGTTGAACGTCCGAGCTTACTGAACGGTGGGAGTCGAGAGCGAATTATTAGATGTCTTCTTCGCGTCGAAAGAGAAGGCAGTCCATTCTGTTTGGGAGCTCTTAGATCTGATTTTATGTTAGGCGCGTATAGTGAATATACCACTGGGAATGGTGGCGCGTGTTGAGAGTTTACCCGGGACTTTAGGTTTAACGCAGAATCTGTATAAGTGGATTCGACTGTATTAGTTACTAGTGCGGTAGTTAATATTCTAGAAATAACGGTGACCTTTGACCCGTACGTTCTGTGTTCATTTTCGCGAGTCAATCGTAACAAAGGAAGAAAGTGACTGCGGAAGGCGACCTTAGCTTGGAGAGGAGCTGAGGGCCGAACTGCTGCAGGGGGAACGGTCAAATAAGGTCAATAACACTACCAGCCACACCCAAATACACATCACTGACCTTTACTTTCTAGCACAATACATCCACACGAGACCTGACCGAATCCTGAGGGACCAGTCGCCTTGAATAGAGGTAAGTAAGCTCTGTTCAATAATTGTAACGCTCCCCCCGGATTGTTTAGTGTAATTAGACTTTTAACCCGTGGCGTGAGGACGCCCGACTGGCATCTGCCTGTAGCTTCTTCGTCTATGGGCCGCGAAGGATTCTACTCCTGGGAAAGGCAGCTGCCGGCCGTAACAAATATAGCTACAGCATGACTCTACCACGTAAAAAATAAATTAAGCAATAACAAACATTACGTAACTACAAGTACGTCCGTAGGAACAGCTCAGTAATAAGAATTAGCCGTAACACTCGGTAGTCATTAGTTGGTATGTGTCAGTTGTTCTTTTGTTGAGCAATGATATTGTATAAAATATCATTTACCCTGAGCATAACCCTCTCCATAAACCATTTGAAGACTCTGTTTCGTTGAAGCTGTAAGGAAATATCTGAGCTCCGATTTCTTAAGAAATTTAAGATAATGTCTATATTATAAATAAACAAAAATCAGTAGACATTAACAAGCAAAATAAACATGATATTTTAAAGCTGAAAACGTTTTTTGATGTGCTCATTGTTACTTGACTAAACTCGAAGTTGGTTACTTCGAAAATCCGTCAAATTAATTCTTGTTAATTTTATACGAATTAAATACTGCATATTAGCTAGCTAATATCGTTACAATCGTCTATGCTGCGCCTGTATAATATACGCCTATATAAATGCACGTTATTCTATAAAAATGTCACATATTTGTGTAATGAAAACAGAATCCACCGCCCACTTAATATGTCTCGTGGGTAAAGAAGGGAATGCTATGGAAAATGCCAGAACAGTTTCATTCCTGCCAATAGATAGTGGTATAATCACCTCATTCGTTTATATATTCACATATGGTGTGCTATGCTATGTATGGTATATATGGTCGGCGACAAAATTTCTTGAAGTCTAATTTCTACTTACTGGTTACCGGTTGCAGTCGTTGCAGTTGTAAACGTGGCGCTTAAGGCAAATTTTTCCTACAATGTCGCTTTTAGGTTCTGATGAAATAGAATCAAAATTAATAACACAAAAAGAAATTTAACTATGCAAATTAAAATAAAACTCAGATCCTAGTTTTATAGCCGTGTAGCATCGGCATAATGAACATTTGTATTCATCGACTTATCTACGCGTAGTCCCCAATCAGATTAATCTTTAATATTTATTACACACAGTTCACTATTGGCAAACGTCGCTATACTAAATTAGTATGACGATTGTTAAGCCGATGTTGTAGAAAATTGTAAGTAAATACACAGACGTGGGTGGGCTACCAGCGGTTGATTAAGGCTTGATGAATATTAATCAATTAACGCATAAAATTTACAAGGAATGACGTACTTTTGCAACTAGTAAGGGTGACAAACGAGTATGCAGCACACAGAGTAAGTAAATGCGGTAGCCCATAGATACCAGTATCTATCCTATATTATAAATCAAAGTACAACATTGAAAGATATCTCAGATTCTCGTTCAAGCAATAACAACAAGCTGCTAGTTAAACTGTTATGACGGCGCTAAGGACCGCGGGTTCAAATCCCGCACGGAACAATTATTTGTATGGCCTAAAAATAATTGTTTCGGGTCTGGATGTTTGCCCTTGTGAAATTTATATATGTAAACTGTCCCCTCGATACAGGAGAAAATCCTAGTGTAGAGTTAACGTTTTTAATTAACAAAACAACACAGATTATTCTGCGAAGGTTCCTTTACTTTCTTTTTCGTTGTTATTCAAGAAATTCCCACATAATATAACCGCTGCGAATTGTTAGCAGTGAATACTCGAATCTTGGTTAAGTAGACAAGATAATTTCTGATCAGTTTTTATCAAATCTGCAAAAAAGCATGAATACTAAGTAAACAAACACCCTATCAGCAAAATAATGGTAAGCAATTTAAAAATTAAACAGAATAAATTTGACGCCGTGTAGTGGCGGATTATCGTATGTTAATATTCTATATGATGTCATGGGTGTTGTAAGAGACGACACAAAATAAAATAGTATATTAACTACAGTATCTTGCAGATAACAATTCAAAATAATAAAAAACTGCAGTTCCCAACCCACTTGCTAAGCGTGGCAAATATAGCAAATATCCCTCTGAGGCAAACATTGGGCGAGCCCTATGTTCAGCAGTGTACTTTTGATAGGTAGTAATGAAGACTGAATAATGTTGACAACCCAAAAAAAAATCGTTATTAATTACTCATACTTATAATAGTAATAATATAATTCTCAATGATCTATTAACCTAGACTATCCATGTTCAATCGCTGACCTATGCTGTAAAATGAATATCACATTCCGATGTTAATAACTTTTTTGTTAAATTCGTATGTATTTATATATTCCTATAGAAATGTTTACATGAATGTTAAATTGTTTCACGCTAAATGTAAGGCAAATAGTAACAGCTGATAATAACCCAAAATATTAAGAAAACCCCCAACCGCAACTATGCAAATATTCCTCATGTGAGGCAATCAATGGAGGACGCCTATATTCAGCAGTGGCCTTTTGACAGGCAGTAATGATGATGAGGCCGAAAATGGTTACGATCCGTTACAAATTAAATCGATATTTTTTTAAATAAGGGGATTCAGAGAGCAAGATTTCACAAAATAAATATATTTTTTTTATAGTAAAGGGGGCAAACGAGCATGCGGATCACTTGATGGTAAGTGACTACCGCCGCCCATGAACAACTGCAACACCAGCGGAATTGCAGATGCGTTGCCGGCCTTTTAAAAAGGGGTAGGCTCTTTTGTAGAACTGTTCATGTGTGCAGTTTTAAACATAGGTTAATATTGGCTAAATTTGTTGACATAAGCATTATGACTTTATAGTACATGGTATCGTATGTTTTATGAGACGTGGCAGCAAAATTTTGATATCAATGGTGTTATCGGACAGGCCTGCACTATTTTATTGATTTACATTCTTACAGAGATTTATTCAATTAGTACTATGTCGACATGATGGCTAAAATAATATCGGGAAGATTAAATGTATGTGTCATTTCTATTGTTTTATGGTAAGACTAGCTTTTGCTCGCGCCTTCATATGCAATGTATGTTATGGCTAAAAACCTCTGTTATTCTGGCTTATTTAATTCTACCCATTTGCCAAGTTTCTACAATCCGTTCAGTAGTTTCAGCGTACAGTTATACAAACATCTTTACCTTGAATAAAGTAGGGTAAATCCTAATATGAAGCAGGTTCACAAAATGAGATAGTTCAGTATTTGAAAGTCCATTTACTTGTGGCGAGCGACAGCGATATCGTTTGGTCAGTCATTCGGTTGTTTTCAAACGTGCACCATTTAGGCACCGGCAAACTAGCGAGAAAATACACTACCACCTTGACTTTTGTCGGAAACGGATATAAATTTTTTTCGTTACCAATTGCAGGGTATGAAATTATTTTTATAATTATTAAATCATTACAAATAAGTACATTTAGATCAAATACAGATTTGTGATATTTGTTAAAGCGTAAATATTCCAATTCATTTTATAGTGTCTATTACATATAATAAACGTGACATTTGATTATATTGGGTTTATAGTGAATTTCTTATATGAGATACTAGTGGGCTCCCTAATTTTTTGTTACACAATAATCCCGGACATGTTATGATCAACAAAACATAAGATTTTCCAAACAGCATGCATCTGCGTACATGCAAAAGCAAATACAAATGTATGATGTTTGCAAAAGCTTACGAAAATCAACAACTAATGCAAGCTCTGTTAATGGTTTCAGAAAAGCGGCTGAGGGATTCTTAATATAAATAAACGCTGATTGTTACTTTAATGTATAATTAAAGTCAATAAAAGTATATTAATTAATTGTGTTTTTCATATAAATTAGCTCAAAAGTGGAATTGCCTAAATTGAGACATATCTCTAACTAGGAACCCTAATTAGCTCATATTAGCACCTTCATGCTTGCATAGAAAAAAGTGTATTATTTTGTTATATCACTTATATATATCAGAATCGGTAAGCACTTTTGATAAAATATATATAGTTTTAAAATATACAATTAATCTAATTTGTTTTCACGTAAAATTACCTTCTTACCTGTGATATTTTACGAGAAATACGCAAAAATGAAAATGGTATCTCATATTCGGCACCTTTACCCTATATTTTTTATATGATAAGGGTGATAAGCGAGCACACAGTCCACCTGATGGTAAATGGTTGCTGTGGCCCATAGACATCTACATCTATCCTCGTTTGCGAATCAAAATGCAGATGCGTTGTCAGCCGTAGGCCTAAGATGGAATGCCTCTTTTCCAGAAAAAAGGGTCTCCGGTTTATACACTCACCATACGAAACACAGCAGCATTAAGCTGCTATTTTATGCTGGTATTCTGTGAGAGCGTGGTCCTTCCCCGGTCGAGTCGACCCATTTGTGCTACAACTATACAATTAATATAGCTGCAGCATGGCTCTACCAAGTTGAAAATGTGATGAGATATCACACCAACTAAGAAAAAAAGAAGAAATATGTGAGTGTATGTGTCAAAAATCTGAGCATGGTTTTGATCTGGTTTTTGCGGCACTTAAAATGTAGCGCTCCATCGTTCTTATTTTTTTGGTCTGAGAATATGATAGCTAGAAACAGAAACAGAAACTTTTTTATTCAATATAGATTATAAATAATACTTATTGAAAGTCAGTAATTTAGTGATACTTTCATGGTTCGGGGTTACCAGGCCATTGAAAAACATAGATACCTAAATACATTCTTACATAGATACTGCATCTACATGCGTGAACGTGTAATCACGAATGCAATACAGAATAAAAATATTAATCCAAGAGAGTTAAACCGCGAGGCGCAGCTGGTATGATATTAGTACGAATCATAGAAACAAGAATAATTTGGCAATAGAATCATAGAGCATAACCATGCATCCGATGCTTTCCGTATCGAGAATCGATTAGTAACAGACTAATCCGTAACCTACAGCGAAGCTAAAACGAACAAGAAGACACCACCACCTGTCGAATCTGATAAAAGTGTCTTATTTAAATTTCTTAGCCGCCGAGTCAAAAACGAGCAGAAAGTTGCATTTGTGTCTTATTAAAAGAAATTTATAGTTCGAACATAGTGGCTGATTGACCTCGGTCATTGGAAGAACTGGTTGGCATTAATGCACAAATAAAGTATCCGTATCAGAATCGTCAAATTAAATTCTTTAATAGCAGTATTGCCATTCTTAGATTTACAACTTTTATAAAATATGAATAATTTAATCAACAATATATCCTGAATTATTTTATGCAACGTAATATGGTTTGTATATTAGTTTTTATAGATAAATAAACAGTGCTTACATTATGCCTTAAATTTAAAAAAGTTTTTACGAAAATTATCTAGCCTAATATTAGAGAGAACCAGTTAGGTACTGACGTACACAGCACTGACCCATTGACCATATAGTTTTACCATACTCAGAAGGAGTAATAATTAAAAGTAACATAATGTTGTATTATAAACACATGTAACAATTAATAAAATTCGTAAAACAAGATAAACATTTTATAATAAAGAATCTATAACACTTATTAGGTACGTAAAATTTTTCAGTACTTTTTAATATTTAAAATGGTGCAGAGAATCACAAAAATTATCAATTGTTGCCATTTTATTGTACTCGTAGCTTCTATGTACATAAAAATTTTTTCTTAAACATCAATTAAATCAATATGTAAGATATTGAAAATTGGTTGACGGGGAAATTTATAAGGAACAGAAAAATTACGACGGATTATGGGTATTTACGATTTTATAGGTTTCAGACAACATTGTTTAACTTATAATACTTTATTTGATTTATTTAATTAAGTTATGTGACTTATAACATTATTTATAATTAATACATTCCCAACAACAATCAAATGTTAAGCTATAAAAGTTTAATCTATAATTTCATACCTAAAATTTAAAATACAATTTTGTCTCTCACAAAGCTGGATTTTACTATTGTAAAATTCCAGTGTAAGATCCAGAATTTGCTTTTGTGTACATTAATTTTTGATTATAGCACTGAGTATTTTGTAAAATGTTATGGCATCCTCTTATACTTTTTATATAAGGAAATATATAAAAACTGCATAGAGCCTACATTAAGTAAATGCAGTCGCCTGTAAAATCTACATTATTCTTCAGTACCTGTAAAAAGGGTCGCAAATACTCATCACTAACAGTACGTAGAACAGCAGCACTATGCTGCTTTTTTCCGTTCGTGCTGACCCATTCATGCTGCATAATACGCAGGCAGCTTGACTCTACAACAGAAAATATTATTCTCATACTTCTCCTTCATGATCACTTGCGTTGTAGCGCGAATAGGTCGGCCCGACCAAGGAAGGACCACGCTCTCACAGAACACCTGCGTAAAGTGAATATGAACCTTCGTCTTCAGGAGTGACAACGCATTTGCATTTTGATTCTTTGTTAAGAATAAATGTAGGTATTTATGGGTCAAGGCATCCATACCTTCAGGTGGACTGTGGGCTTGGTTATCACCCTTATTCTATTAAAAAAAACTTTTTTCATGTACAATTTTTTCATAATACAAAGAATAACGATAAAATAGAATGGCTAACGAGGATATTGCACCATATCTCTATACAATGCTTACAAAAACATATTATACAAAATAAAAAAATGAGTCTTATTTTTCTTCGTTCATTCTTTAGCTTAATATTGTAAGAATTATTCTAAAGGTACATAAACATTGTAAGGAAAATAAGAGCAACTGCAATTACCTTGTCACATAAAATTAAGAAATAGGAATGTAAGATAATTTCTGTACGTGCGATACTCATTACATTAAAATACAATGCTCTATAAATAAAATTCCCGGTTACACCCGTACCCCAAGAACAGAATGCTATGCAAGGTGCGCAGGCGCACGTGCCCGTCGCCAGCGGCATCACTGCGTTATATCTGCACCGAATTCGAATTTGTGTCATACAGCTTTAAGTTTAGGAAACAAACAATTTTAATAAAGTGGACTCTAGGACCCTCTTGCGAGGGTTTGAATAATAATTCGAAGGAAATGAGTATTCAAAACGATATCACCTCGGGGTTAACGATTACCGGTGTGCGCTTGCGCTACAGATGGTAGGATAAACGGACGTTTGTTTCCGCAGTGATATCTGAATTAATGGCTGCATAAAATTCCCAAAAGGTGTTCATTACAATGATTTATGCAAGATAATATTTCTTGAGGTCACGTCCGATTAACTAATTAAAGGGAGTTTTGGATGATATCGTTTAACTTTAACATTTTTAAGCATATTAATAGACATTACGTAAATCGTTGTAGATGTAGAGGCTCCGTTGATCGTAGTAAAATGTGCGCGCCATCTCGCGTGTGTGAGGACGCCCGCCGTCCATCTCGCGGCTCGCTCGCTCACTGAGTACATTCCCGTGTACGTTTTTACACCTATTATTTTATGTGTCGGCGAGTAAAGTTCGGTACGTGAGTTATAAACTCGCTCGAGCCTCTCTTGCCCCTACTTTATAGGTATTAACGACTTGTCCGAGAGTTTTCTTATAAATAAATTTGAAGGGTAACAAGGCTCGCTTTTGTCGGATTAGTAGAGTGGATCTTGTTTCACTTTGTTGCGGAGCCTCTTCTATCTTTTTGTAAAACCGGAAATTCCCGAGAAGTATGCCCTTTACTTTACTTTATTATTACAATTAATTTTAAGAACTTTTATAATCCGGCATATAAAATATAATTATTAATAATTATAATTTCATAACTAAAGCACGCTTTTATTTTTTCAATAATGAATTTTGTTATAAAATAAATTTACTTTATTTCTTTAAGAAGCGACTTAAGGAATAAAATCAGAGACTCACGTGACATTAGGCCATAACGCGTGAAGCACACTATAAAAACGGACATATGGAACTTAAGAGCACTACCTGTAAAATATCAGAGCAGTAAAGTAAATGCAGTAGAGAGGCGTGAGGACGTGCCATCAGCTTTAGACGTCTGAATAAAAAAAACAGTTAAGTATATTATTTCCATACAATTTTATACTAAGAGCGCAGCGTTCTTACGAATAGCGTGCGTATAAATAAAAAAGTCACTTCTCATAATCTTAACAGGCTAAATAAGTAAAATCCCCTAAGGATTCCCTGACATAGGGAACAATAACTAAAGGTATTTTTAGTGTGTATTACTATTACAGAAGTCAATTTATGACTGCACTCTCGTAGTTTCAAATATCTCTAATGGAGCAAGAATGAGACATTCACATGTTCCCCCACAAACTGCATTATAATGTTCTCGCCGAAAATAACCGCACATAAATATAAAACAATGTGAAACCACTTAAAGCGAATAAAATACACGTCCACTTCAACTCAGTAAAATGAATTTATTAATAACGGAGACAATGAATGTCTGAAACAAACGTTTCACTTTTTGTATTTTTAATTGTCCTCCGCACGACAGAAAAGACGCATTAGAAGAACGAAAATAAACCTCGGATCATATTCGACACACGCTGTTACACGTACGCTCTCCATTATTACCGCTCGCATTTATACTTCACGTTACGAGTATTTTAGTCGGCAATCGAATGTTAACAAGTATTAAAACTGTCACCAATTAAAAATATTCCTCTAGACTACAATGTTCCCGGGAGATAATTATTGAATTGTAATTTTGCGATGTGTCGCTGACTTATTGCAGAGAGTGCAGTTCTTAGATGATATCTTCGGCGTAATTAAAAATCTTGTCGTGACATTCAGGACCCCTTCCCGCCTCCGCACTCTTCTGCCTCCTTCAATATTGTTGGCGATTGAATCGCAATTAAATTAAACGAATCAAAGTCTACTTTATTAATAGGGTCTGATAGCTCAAAATGGCGGATATGTATATCGCTCGAATGAATCGAACGTGCTCCCGTCGAAATGCCAGACATTTTATTTATTCACCTTAATTATGTATCTTGTCTTAATTTACGATTGGATCATACGATAATCTGAAACGTAATTTATTATAGAAGCTTAGTTATTCGAATCATTTCCATAACAAGATTTAGGATTATTGGGACTGATCTCGAGCTCGGTACGCAATGTAGATATTAAAAGCATTATCGTGGTTTGTTCGCATTCTGCAATTAAGTAAAACCGCGGATAGCAGCGAAGATCGGACGACGTGCGGCGGCGATGGGCGAGCTTTGATAGTGTCATCGCGTTCAATTTCGTTACGTTTCGCTGGCATGACGGCCGACGTCTCGATACGACCACTGCCGTCGATAGCCCTAATGAAAGTAATGGAGTTTTATTAAGCATACCCTGGCGACATCTTAAATATGCAAATATTTACACAGGGTAATAGATAGCATACCGAAGCGAAACGTACTAAGAGAACAAAGAAAGCCACATTTGCTAATTACCTACGGTTTGCTCGCGTCGTGCACACAGACGCCGGGTCGTGAGCTCCCGAGATATGACGATAACACATTCATAAATAATTAGAGCGAAATTTTCTCATTTGTAAGACGGTAGTCATGATATTTGGTAGCTGATCCCTCTGTTCTCAGAACGCAAAGATCTAGATAAATGTTGGAAGACACGCTTGTGGCCTTTTTATTTCTCTGAGAGTGAACTACAAAACGTACCTGTCACGCTGCTCTAATAGTTTCACCATGCTTATCACCGGCGCTATAACATTTATTTTTCCTTTAAGCACAAATGTATCCCAATCTTATATCTGATAACACATGAACCCAACAGCTACGAATTATTATTATTTTTTATTTAAAGTAGCGACTTTAATAGCCATTATTAAGTGGCGAAGCTTGCGAAGATACTTATTAACTTCACGATGTCTGTCCGTCTGTCCGTCTGTCCCACGATTATATCGAGAACGGTTTCGAATTTTCAAATTCTGTTTTCAGCAATCGATTACTGATCACCCAGGCATCTGAACCTCCTATTTTGAAACTGATTGCTCAACGGCAACCGTTAGAAACCGCTACAAAGCTGATTGCTTCGCCACTTTGCTATGCGGTTAGCTCGCTAGGTTTATTACAATATGTAAACAGGAGACAAGTGTGGATAAGTGTTTTTACTACTCGTTTTATTTTCTAACTCATGAGCTAGGAACTAGTGTCAAATATTATAGTAGGCGGACAATCTGTTTTACATCGGCGACACTATTTTAAGTGCTGATTTAGCGCATACTCGTCAGTGAATGGAAATACCCTAAAGCTACTTGCATTTCTGAGATTCTCTTTCATATTATATATATATATATATATCTCTCAAAAAAATATTCCTCCCGTGGGTACACACACGTACCACCACGAGGTGGCTATGGGAAATACCAGAAAAATCTCATGGTGTTTACGTCAGACGTCGTATGGCGTCGACGAGGAGCAGCATTAAATATGGAAAACGTCTGTTGCGACTTCGGTTGTCGATACATCCTCCAAACGTAACGATTTAAGCAATCCTCCAACAAGAGAGGTCCAACAGTGGACTGATGTGGGCGGCTGAAGAATAAGAAGGTATATTATATAATAAAAAGAAGATTAGCAAGGAAAACAGTGATAGGTAACTGCCTTCAAAGAACAATGTAAATCTACTAGTTCATGTCTCCAAGTGTTCTTAGGCTTAGTCACAGTCAAAGTTATGTCATAACAAGATAAAAATTTATTTTCTAGTTCCTATGGTATAGGTACCATGTGATAAGTAAAAGATAGAAAAGGTACTAGGTTATAAGTAAAAGACTAAAATATAAATATTTTACAGTAAATTTTAAAAATAATTAAGCTAACTGTTATAAGCCCAAAACGTGAAGCAGAAAATTAAATTATTAAATGTCGTAAATCATCCATATTATAAAAAGGTCTTCTGTAATTGAAAGTGAAAGCACGATAGGACTACTCCATTGGATTTTGCAAAGTCACTCTCGCTAGATTGGAATTTCAAGCGTAACCAATTGTTATGAGTATTAATGTATTATCGGCACTAAATATCCGCTCAACTAATTAGATTTAATTCGATATTGTATTTTTTATGACATGTTCGATGATCATTAATTATAAATTTCAATCACAAGATGATAATGGATAATTGATACAAATTTTAACCTATAAGTCAGGTTATCGTTTGCTTAGTTTGTAGTTCATTGTTAATAATATTGTTTTTATGGTTGCAATTTGTATTATAATAAACCTAGCAAGCTAACAGCATAGCAAAGTGGCGAAGCAATCAGCTTTGTAGCGGTTTCTAACGGTTGCCGTTGAGCAATCAGTTTCAAAATAGGAGGTTCAGATGCCTGGGTGATCAGTAATCGATTACTGAAAACAGAATTAGAAAATTCGAAACCGTTCTCGAGGTAATCGTGGGACAGACGAACAGACGGACAGACATCGTGAAATCAATAAGTGTCTTCGCAAGCTTTGCCACTTAATAATGGCATTTATAATTAACTACTTAAATATAAAAAGAAAGGTTTCGAATTTTCAAATTCTGTTTTCAGCAATCGATTACTGATCACCCAGGCATCTGAACCTCCTATTTTGAAACTGATTGCTCAACGGCAACCGTTAGAAACCGCTACAAAGCTGATTGCTTCGCCACTTTGCTATGCTGTTAGCTTGCTAGGTTTATTGATTTCACGATGTCTGTCCGTCTGTCCAACTGTCCCACGATTATCCCGAGAATGGTTTCGAATTTTCAAATTCTGTTTTCAGCAATCGATTACTGATCACCCAGGCATCTGAACCTCCTATTTTGAAACTGATTGCTCAAAAAAAAAAGCTGATTGCTTCGCCACTTTGCTATGCTGTTAGCTTGCTAGGTTTATTATTAATTCGTTTTTAATTAAACTTCGAAATTATAATATCTGCTATATTTAAAAGAAATTTAGGCGGTGCTACAGTCCTTTCAGCGGTGCCAACTTGGCTGTCGGTATATCGAAGTGCCAGACCAGACTATGAAACCTATCCAACTGTAGAGAGAAACTCTGCACTGCTGCATTGGAAGACGTTTTCAAGCTATTAAACTGGAAAACATACGGTATCACCATCAATGACGAGTACATCACTCACCTTCGATTTGTCGGCGATATAGTCCTTATGGCAGAATCATTGGAGTACCTCAGCACTATGCATATAACATTGACAAAACGAAAGTCATGTGTAATGCCCATAGCACAGCTATGCTAGTAGTCTTTGAGAGCACTACACTCCAAGTTTCCGAAGAGCTTGTTTACCTAGGACAAATTATCCAACTTGGTAAGATTAGCTTGAACCGAGAGATCAATCGGCGAATTCAACTCGGCGGGGCAGCGTTTGGAAGACTACGAAAAATATTTTCGTCACGTTTGCCTTAAAAGAAGATTGTACAACCAGTCCGTGTTGCTAGTAATTAGATATGTATCTTAGACGTGGTCCTCCATTGCTGAAGAAGCTCTATATCACCAGCGAGCCATGAAGAGGGCTTTGCTTCGAAGTTTCACGCTCCGACCCCCTCGTGCTCTAATCCAAAGTTCCGAAACCTTTCAGCTCGAGCTACGAAATCATTTTCAGTTTGCTACAGGGCGGCACTGAAAATTTCGGGAATCAAGGAAGTGACACAACATTACTATTTAAAAATGTATTTATTGCTTTTCGAAGTATTCTCCGCGAAATTTGACACATTTTTCCATACGATGGAACCAATCATGGAAGCAACCATTCCTTTCGGAAATTGGGGTCTCCAAAATGGCCGTTTTGTAGGCGTCCACAGCTTCTTCAGGTGATGAGAATCTCTGTCCACGCAATTTATTCTTTATTTTAGGGAAAGTATAGAAATTATTTGGGCTTAGGTCGGGGCTGTACGGCGGATGGTCTAATAATTCTATGTTTTCTTGCTCTAAAAACTCTTTTGTTCTGTGTGCGGTGTGAGAACTCGCATTGTCGTGATGGAGGATGATGCGGCGGTTGCAGTTCTCTTTACGGAGTTCAGAAAAGACCTGTGGCAAACAAATGCTAGCATACCATTCTTCATTAACCGTTCTTTATCCCTCAAGAGGAATAGTCGTAACATGGCCGGTTTTGGAGACAAACGTGGCCACCATTTTTTTTCCACACTCCGTGAACGAACAATTTTTGTTGGGTTTAACTCATTTTCGAACACCCAAACTCGTGACTGGTTTTTTGTTTCGGGTTCGTATGCATATATCCAGGATTCGTCACCTAATACGATGTTGTATACAGCATTTGAGGATCCTGCGTGGAATCTTTCGAGAGTTCTGACGTACCAAGTAACGCGAGCCGCTTTTTGCTCTTCACAGAGCGAATGCGGTATCCATCGGGAAAACAACTATTTTACACCTAATTGTTCATGCAAGATTATTTGTATTTGACTCATGCCAATGTCTAAAGTTGCCTGAATTTCGCGGTATGTCACATGTCGATCTTCCTCAATCAGCTTACGCACAGCATCAACGTTTTCTTGGGTGACTGCAGTTTTTGGACGACCTTGACGGGGATCATCACTGAGCTTGACACGTCCACGTTGAAATTCAGCAAACCAGCGATAAATTGTGGTTTTGGATGGGGCTTCATCATCAAATGCATAAATCATCCGGTCTATGTATGAACGACAAGCACGTGAAAACTGTACATATGGTCGGAGCTAAGTTTTGCAAGACCCTCCGCAAAAGAACACAGAAACTCTCCATTCATACTCTTAATCTCGTGGATGTTAGACGAGAAATGAAGCTACAGTCTTCAGCAGATTTGACAGCATACAGGCAACTCCCCAAATCTCCAAATTCATGCGATGGAGTTACGCAATTTCAATACAGCTCGTATCGAAGAAGCAATTGAGCGGAACCAGGGCTCTAAAGTCTTTGCGAGAGCTCTGTCTGCCAGAAAAAACCAACAGTCAAAGCTGTAGACCGAGTGTGGCAGTATCGTTTCCGGGACACCTGAGATTTTGAGGGAGATTGAGAGGTTCTATGGGCAGCTGTACACATCATCGTTGGAGCCATACACAAGTGTGAGTATTGATTCAAGAGCGAGTCTTATCCGACACTATTCCGATGATATTCCGTACATCAGTCTGAGCGAGATTAGAATGGCTCTCCAGCACCTTAAAACAGCAAGTCCCCGGGCGAGGATGGAATTACAGTGCAGCTTCTGAAAGCGGGTGGAAAACCGATACTTGAAGTATTTCACAAGCTCTTTAATTACGTCCTCCATGGTGGCACTACTCCGGAGGCATGGTGCAGAAGGGCGGTAGTCGTATTCTTCAAGAAAGGCGACAACGCTCTCTTGAAGTACTACAGACCGATGTCCCTTCAGAGCCGCGTCTACGTGCTGTTTTTGAAAGTCTCGAACGTAGAATCGACGACTTTCAGCCTCCCGAACAAGCCGGTTCCCGATAGGGCTTTAGCACCATAGACCACATTCGGCAAATTGTACATAAGACCGAAGAGTACAATCTGCCTTTGCTTCCGTCGAAATTTGGGCTGTGCTGCAGTCCTTTCAGCGGTGCCCAGTTGACTGTCGGTATATCTAAGTGCTGAAGTGTTTGTACAGCAAGGCTACGATAGCTATCTGAGTACAGAACCAGAGTAGAGACGAGACGTAGTCCTTCACTGCTGGCATATGGCCAGGAGGAAGCTTAAGGTCGTTCAGCGAGCTATGGAGAGGGTTATGCTCGGGGTTTTTCTCCGTGATAAACTTAGAAATGAGGATATCCGCCGTAGAACCAGAGTGACCGACGTTAGCCAACAGGTTAGTAAGCTGAAGTGGGAATAGGCCGGCCATATAGTTCGAAGAACCGACAACCGATGGAACTAAAAGGTTCTCGAGTGGCGAATAGGTAGGTGAATTGTAAGATGACCCCACACTAGATGGAATGATGACCTGGTAAGACATGCAGGAAGTCTATGGACGCAAGTGGCTCAGGATCGTTCTTTGTGGCATTCCTTGGGAGAGGCCTATGTTCAGCAGTGGACTTGTGAAGGGCTGTAATGATAATGATTATTCAATCCTATGACTCCTAACTATACAATACAATACATCTACTATCTGAAGGAAAACTTTAAATTTCTTGGTCGTGATGCGGATAGAGTTCTTTTTTTTATAGGATAAGGGTGACAAACGAGCACACAGTCCACCTGATGGTAAGTGGTTGCTGCGGCCCATAGACATCTACATCTATCCTTGTTTGCGAATCAAAATGCAGATGCGTTGTCACCCGTGAGGACTAAGATGGAATGCCTCATTTCCAGTAAAAAGGGCCTCCGGCCACCTGCACTCACCAAGCGAAACGCAGAGGTAAACCTCTACTTCACGCTGGTATTCTGTGAGGTCGTGGTACCACCCCGGTTCGAGCCGGCCCATCCGTGCGACAGCAAAAGCTGCTGCGTGGCTCTACCACTGTTAAGAAGTTCTACGGTCAGCTGAAGAACTTACTCGCGATGAATTCTTATCGATACCAAATACTTTAAGAATTCTTTCACAGTCAAGGCCATCTGCTTATGTAACGAACTTCCTCCGCAAAGTCATGCGATAACACTATATGAGTTTAAGACTAACGTAACAAATCACTACCTATCACTACAATAATGGCTTGTCATCATTTCTATTTTTATTTATTTAATTTTAATGTATATTACCTATTTAATCTCATGTATATTCATCATATTTTTATTGTATGTATTTGTTAGTGTATTATTGTTTTTATTATAATACTAGCTGTTTCCCGCGATTTCGCCCGCGTGTTCTTTGGGGTTTTAATTGTTTTGCGCGGAACCCTAATTATTTTTCTAAAATAAAAGTAGCTTAAGTTACTCCTTATGACATCAGCTATCTGCCAGTGATAGTCCCGTCAAAATCGGTCCAGCCGTTTCAAAGATTAACCGGAAGAAACAGACAGACAGGTAGACAAAAATTTTAAAAATTGTGTTCTTGTTATAAGTACCGTATATACTTTCATATGCATTTAGTATAAAGCCGTAATTTTACATTACAAACAGACACTTAAATTTTATTTATTTGTATAGATAATATATCGGTTTAGTTCATTTATTTATAAGTATGTAAGTTTTTTTTTAGATTTTATAATGAAAGACCTACATTGGCAACTTAAAGGTTTTAACATAAATGTAAAATATTTGAGTAACCTTAGATTCGCTGATGATATAATACTCTTCTCGAGATAATCGAAACAATTAGAAGAAATTATATCAGAATCATGCAAACTAAGTAACAGATTAATGTTACAACTAAGCACAACAAAATCTAAGGTGATGACTAACGATAGGCAAACGCCTATACACGTTAACAGTTTACAGAGCTTAGAATACGTAGACAGCTACATATACTTAGTGAAATCCATCTCATTTCTAGAAGCATAGATCAGATTTACAGGAGAATAAACATAACATGGAGAAAGTTCTGGATCCTAAAAGAAATATTGAAGTCTAATCTACCTGCGAAACTGAAAAAGAAAGTCATTGATGGATGTTTACTGCCTTGTTTGTCATACGGATCACAAACCTGGATCTAAAACAAAAATGCTACAGACAGAATACAAAAGACGCAGAGTGCTATGGAAAGGAGCATCTTGAATATTAGGCTGAAGGTTAAAAATAAAATCAGAAAACATAAGGAAAAACCCAACGTGATAGATGCTCTATAACTTATGAGAAAGCTCAAGTGAAAGTGGGCTGGCCACGTAGCTCGATTGTCAGATGAAAGGTGGACGCATTTGCCTACAATTTGGGCAGGTCTAAGAGGCAAGAGAGCTACAGACAATCCTAAGGTACACTGGTTATATGAGATCAAAAAATATGCTGGAAACGACTGGACAAAGAAAGCAAAGATAAGGAAACCTGGTAACTGTTGGCGGTCAGAACGGTGTAAGACAGGGTGACGTAATATCCCCGAAACTCTTCACCGCTGCAACGGAAGACGTTTTCAAGCTACTGGACTGGAAAGGATACGGTATTAACGTCAACGGCGAGGATATCACTCACCTTCGATTTGCCGACGATATAGTCCTTATGGCAGAATTGCTGGAGTACCTAAGCACTATGCTCAATGACCTCAATAGTGTCTCCCAACAGATAGGTCTTAAGATGAACATGGACAAAACAAAAAATCATGTTTAACGTCCATGTCACACCTATGCCGACTGTTGTTGGGAGCATATAACTTAAAATTGTTGACGAATATATTTACCTGGGACAAATAGTCCGACTAGGTAAGTCCAACTTTGACCGAGAGTTTAATCGACGGATACAAATCGGCTGGGCGGCGTTCGGGAGATTACGATACATCTTCTCGTCAGACAGACCTCAGAACCTCAAAACTAGATTTTACAACCAGTGCGTGTTGCCAATGATGACCTATGACTCTGTGACGTGGTCCTTCACTGCTGGCCGTATGAGCAAGCTCAAAAACGCTCAGCGAGCTTTGGGGAGGGCTATGCTTGGCGTTTCTTTGCGTGATAGACTTAAAAACTAGGATATCCGCAGTAGAACCAAAGTAACCGATATAACCCAAAGAATCAGTATGCTCAAGTGGCAATGGGCCGGCCATATAGCTCGACGAACCGACAACCAATGGGGAAGAAAGGTTCTCGAGTAGCGGCCTTGTACCGGCAGGCGAAGTGTAAGGCGTCCCCCCACTAGGTGAAGTGACGACCTGGTAAGACATGCAGGAAGTCAATGGATGCAGGTGGCACGAGACCGTGTTTTGTGGCATTCCTTGGGGGAGGGCTATGTTCAGCATTGGACTTGTGAAGGGCTGTAGTGATGATGATTATGATGTAAGAAGCTTCAAACGATTTGTCGCACCTATAATTTTACTTCTTTTTATCGTGATTGTTCAATTACATTATGAACAGAATTACATATTATAATCAGTCATTTCTAAAACAAGCAGGAAGTATGTTTGAATAGATGAATGGAGTATGGAAAAAAGATGATTTCTAAGTAAATTACTCAATAACCATTCCTCCGAATTATTCGCCATTTTCAATTAGGGAAATCGCGCGAAGCTGTGTTTATCATTATACAAAAAAAAGGAAATTTGAAAAATAGTCTCTAACGCATAAATTATAATTGTGGAACGAAAAATAGTTTTATTAAAGCATAATAAATTAAGCTCTCTTTACTTTAAAAAACGTAATTTTCTCTTGTGTTTACACAATTAGCTCAACGTTTCTTAAAAACCATAACTTTCCTAACCGTCTTTTACGCAATTTTGTTCTTTTTCTTTTAGCTTATTGTATTTTTACCACTATCATTATTGTAGCTTATTACAGGCGCACAGCTGAATAAGGATGCCTCCCCCACCGAAGCACAGTCCTGAGCCATCAATATTGGTTAAGAGTTCACCCATTGCACTTTAAAGTAAGATGTTTGTTACTCGAGAACTTTTTTCCATGTGTTATGTAAAAATAATTATTTTTGTGCACGCATGTTACGTAATAACTAGTCAATGGTGTATACTTTTTATAGAAAAATAAGTTAAATATGTGTTTATTAGCGCCTATAATTATATAGTATATCAAAGTACCTACCTACGTCTATAATATATTAATATCAACATAATGCTAAATGAAAAGAAACAATTGAACATAATATATTATGACACTTTGAAAGCATATCAGCTTAATACTCGTATTTCATAACAATTTGTTACCGTTGCATCGCTTCATGACATGATTTAATTAGATATACGATAAGTCGTGAAATTGTAATGCCCGCGTCGCATCAATTACTTTATATCACGTCATATTCATTCAACAAAGCATTTGCTTTGATTAGTGGAAGGCTCTTTAAGGGACAAAGTGCCATTAAAATAAATAAACAACTATTCGAAACAATTTGAAGTGTTAAGTGACTGGTGGTTATCAAAAATTACAAGATAAGTGGTGACAATGCTCGGTTGGTGACTTATGAAGTGATTAAAAAAAAGTAGAGTCAGCAGACATAAAGGAAATTTAATTCTCTATTTTTTTTTAATGCAAATGTTTCGTTTTTTTTTTTAATAGGTAGTAACAATAATTATTATGAAAGTTCCAAAATACAGTCCATTACCTGACATGTGTATAAAGAAAGTCTTAAGTGCTTTACTCGGCTTTTTTCGGAAAAATAAGTATATGTAAAAAACTATATACCTTTTATAACTTATAACTATATATATATATATATATATATATATATATATATATATATATATATATATATATATATATATATATATATATATATGTATATATATATATAGTTATAGACTACTTGTAAACGTCGCTTTATTAGTATGACGAGTCTTAAGGTCATGTTGTAACAAAAAGTAAGTAAATATAAAGACGTGGGGTACCAGCGGTTAATTAAGGCTTGATGAATATTAATCAATTTACGTACCGGACGATGATGTTCATTTTATTACACGTAAGGATGTCAAACGAGCATACAGTCCATCTGATGGTGTGTGTAGTTGACCCTGACTCATACATACCTACATCTATTCACGATTAAGAATCAAAATACAGATGCGTTACTATCCCGAGATGATGACTAACATGGAATGCCTCTGAAGGTACGGGGTCCTTCCTCGGTTGAATCAACCCTTTCGTGATGATCATACCGCCATCCGCCGTATTATTGTTTTTTTAATACGTTTTTCATAAAATTTTACCTTGTAAAACATTTAATGTAGCACAATTTTAATGATTTTAATTTAACACAAATGATTTTATTACCAGCAACAGCAATTAATGTTGAAAGCTTAGGTTGAAGTTTAAGGCCTAGGCTTGCAATTAGTATTCAGCTACCACCATGCAACCACCATGCAAATGTTTAGATATAGTATCTAACAAAAAGTCTCCCTATTATTTTGTACATAAGCCAAGTTTGTACTAACTAGCATGCAATATTTGGGTATGTTACCATACTTCCAACGCTGGTAAGCACAGCAACTTAAGATTAGCCTCGCAACGGTAATGCTACTTTCATCACCAGTCCATAACGTTTGGGTTCGGTACTTGACCCCGATGGTCAATAACGTCGTAAGACAGGCCAGAGCTGCGCGAGCAAAACTATCCTATACTGGCATCCAAACTCCCAACAAGAACGAAAATAGGTATCTACAAAACCTACATCCGCTCGCGGCTGACCTACGCAGCACCAGCCTGGTACGCGTTGACCTCGGCCACTCAGCGCAGGAGGTTGCAAGCCCACAAAATCTTGCGCTCCGGGTAATCGTGGGAGCCGGTCGCTACGTCAGGAATGATGTCATCTCACGCGACCTCAAGGTCGAATCCATCCAAGAATTTGTGGTCCGTTCTGTGAGACGTATGTTCGACCGTGCAGATAACGGGCCACATCCCCACCTTCATAATCTAGCCCCCCTTCATGCCCGCCCACCTGAAGGGCGGCCGCTCCCACGTGAACTCCTACGCTCACCACCCGGCGACGGGGACCCGGGGATGAGTGAGCATCCTGACACCTGATTTGATGGTGCTAAGTGCGCACCACACCAACCCACAAGCTGCCAACGCAGCACCCAGGACCGGGGGGTCGTGTCCTCCTGAGATGCCGCCCATGTAAAGAGGGTCTCCTCGACACATGCAAACCTCCATAAGGAGAAGAACCACCACTGTTCGGTACTTTCGTATGGTTTTTCTGTCAGCAGTTGATACTCGATAGTGAGAGCCAAATTCAGGGTACTACGAGTTTGGGTATGTCTGGATTGACATTTAAAGGAGACATGTCAGTCCTCGTGTTTTACTTTCTAGTATTCTGTCGTTTTAAAATTATATAAAACACAACAGGATAATACAAGTTATTGTAAAAATTAAAATTTACGCTACCTTTTTAATAGAAAAAGGTTTATCACCCTTGCTCTATAACGAGCAAACAGTCAATCTGATTATAAACACATCAATACTCGATTCAGAATCGAAATGCAAAGGCTTTGATACCTCTGAGGACTAAGATGTTACACCTCGTTTCCAGTAAAAAGGGTCTCAGATCCTCTACACTCACCATACAAAACACAGCAGCTTAATGCGGCTAGTTTATGCTGGTATTCTGTGAGACCGTGCTCCTTCCCCGGCCGCCATTTCCCTTTCGAGCCGACCCTTTCGTGCTACAACCGTAATATACTCGTAGCTTCGTGACTCCACTGCGTTAAAAAATTGATATAAATGACTACTTTCTTTCCACTACTATCACCACAATCAGCAGGCGGATTGCCTCACTGGCGGTGTAAGACCACTACCCCAAATCATCCCGTAGATGACGTAAGAGACGACAGGAGTAAATGAAACAGGACCGGCAGCTTCAGCCTCTATAACACCACAAATTAATAAAAACTGCGGTTGCCAACACGACTGTCAGTGTGTCAACTATGACAAATATACACAAACAGAAGTCGGTGTTATAACAGAGTGTATAAAATAAATAAATCTTCAACTTCAAAATGTAAAATCTCTTTCATATTCTCTTTAGCAAAATCTCAAAGTCTTTGAACAAAATCCCAGAAAATTTACAAAATTTGACCTCTTCAAAGTTCAAGTTTATACAAACATTGTTCAATAAAGTTCAACTTTATTAAACAATGTTTGTATAAAAATGATTATTACAATATTAAGGAACTTATGGATGCTAATAACCCTTGGAAATTAGGCGGTCGCTACCAAGCTATTTATAATTGGTTTTGTAGCATATGAAAGTATATACGATACATATAACAAAAAACCATTTATTTTTATTTTTGTCTGTCTGTCTGTTTGTTTAGGCTAATCTCCGAAACGGCTGGACCGATTTTAACGGGATTTTCCATAGAAATCTATTATTATATCTATGGGATTTTCACTGGCAGATAGCTTACTTTTATTTAAAAAAAAACAATTAGGGTTCCGCGAAAAAATTTTAAAACAATTGAAATTCAATTGTAAATTCCACACGATATATATATATATATATATATATATATATATATATATATATATATATATATATATATATATATTGTCGTGAAGCAACAATTAAAAAAAAATAACCTAACCTAAGAACAACAAAACAACAAAAATAGAACAAGAAAATAATATATTTAAAATTTTTAAAAGATATTTACAATTTTTTATAAAAAAATGAAATATGATGATGGTGATGGATGATGTGAAATTACAATTAGATAAAAAAATAAAGATAGGAGAATATTGTAGTGGAGCCTAAAGGTCAAAGTGACACACGCTGCGCTTGGAGTAGGAGTAGGCACACGCTGAGCTTGTAGTTTCTTGGCGGTGATGGCACGCAGCGCCTGGTCTGGGCACACGCAGCGTCCGGAGCCGGCGCACGTATCGCCTGGAGTAGGTGCACTCAGCGCCTGGAGCAAGCAGTCGCAGCGCCCAAAGGTAGCGCGGGCACTAGCAGGTGGAGGCGCAGGCGACGACTCCAGATGAAAGTATAGGCTTGTAGGATCCCGGAGTAGTGCGGCCCCGCGCTTGAAGTAGACTACGCCGACGACTTCAGATGTAGATAGAGGCCTGCAGGATCCCGGAGCAGTGCGGCCCCGCGCTTGAAGTAGACTACGCCGACAACTTCAGATGTAGATGGAGGCTTGCAGGATCCCGGGGCAGTGCGGCCCCGGGATAAGGCCTTTAGTAGTTGCTTCTCGTTTGAAAACTGAAGCGAGACTCCCTGTATTCACCGATGCTTCGGCTTTTATACCTTTTTAGAGAGAACGGGAAATTATTTAAATTAAAAGGAAATTTTTGTAAATGACCTAGAGCAAAAGAGTATTTATGTGGAAATATTGAAATAAAAACATCAGACCAGTAACGAATTTGAATAAAAATTGCCATGACAACCAAATAAATAACGATTGTCAAAATTAACAATTTTTGGTTTCAGGCCTATATTTAAAAAACAGCAAGATATAAGTATGAAATGAGATATTATTGATATAGGAAAAAAGGTAGCGCAACAGCGCGCACGAAACCCGAAATTGCAGAGTTACGGAGAACCAAATAAAAGATCGAAAAAGATAGACTCCATTGATAGCGATTTAAAAAGTGCTTATAGCGTGAAAATACGAAGTATAAATGATTTGTTATTGTGTAAAAACGTTACAGGATCCTATGGAAATAAAGGTGATGCAAAATATAAATGCAGAAAATCAAAAGCAGAATGGAAAAACAGTGTAAAATGATATGTAAGTAACATAACACTACAATATATATATATATATATATATATATATATATATATATATATATATATATATATATATATATATATATATAGTTGGGATGTGTAATTTAGTAATGTTCTCCAAGTTCATATTAAATCACCCCTGCACCACCTATTAAATAAGAATGAATCAAAATCGGTTCACAATGGACGAAGATATCATGTAACATAATATATACAAAAAAAAACATGCAATTGAGAATTTGGTCTTGCGGTCTTTTGACGGCTTTTACACACAAAATATACACAAAATACATACATACATATAATCACGCCTCTTTCCCGTAGGGGTAGGCAGAGACCACTTCTTTCCACTTGCTACGATCCTTACATACTTGTTTCGCTTCGTTCACTTTCATTATTCCCTTCATACATACTCTTCGGTTTATGGTACTCTTGACCCGGCCTTTTTTCAAGACGTCCTTGGTTTGATCTAGAAACGTCCGCCTAGGTCTACCCCTTCCAACACTTTCATTCACACTCGCCTTATACACCTTTTTCTTCTTCATTCATTCTCTCAATATGGCCAAACCACCTCAGCATACCTTTCTCAATTTTTGTCACTACATCTTCTTTCAGACCACAACGTTTCCTTATCTCACTATTTCTTATCCTGTCACTCAGTTTAACTCCTATCATACTTCTTAACGCTCTCATCTCAACTGCATTTATTCTGCTTTCATGTTTCTTCTGCCATACCTAACTTTCACTTCCGTACATGAGTGTCGGAACTAACACCAAAAAATCAAACAAGCCTAGTTAGACACCTTCCGACTGCTCATAAAGGAGTGCAAAGCTCCATTCACCATGTTTCCTGCATTCACTCTTCTTTCGATATCATTCTCACACTTTCCATCTCTCGTAAACTTTGAACCCAGATACACAAACTCCTTCACCTGTTCAATTTATTCATCTCCAATCACGATATTGCAGTCTGCCACTGCCTCATCTCTTTCAAACACCATCACTTTCGTCTTCTTTACATTCATATTCATTCCCTTTCTAACAAAAGCTCCACTCATAGCAGTTACCATCTCCTGCACCTCCTCGGCCGAAGACGCAAGTAGTACTTGGTCATCAGCATAGAGAAAACATTTGACGAGTAACTCATTCATTCTCAACCCACTTTCATTCTCTTTTAAATCTGTCAAGCAATTGTCCATGAACAGATTAAACAGCCACGGTGACGCTACACATCCCTGTCTAACACTTTTTTCGATATTAAACCATTCAGTGTATGCCCCGTTTATCCTTAAACAAGCACTAGAATCCTTATAAAGAGATTGTAATGCTCATATGAGGATACTGCTCACACCGTTATCGGACAAAGCTGACCACAATTCAGTCCTCACCACTCTATCATAGGCCTTTTCTAGATCCACGAACGCGCGATCTTCTTGTTTTTAGCCAACCACTTTTCGGCTATGCACCGCAAGGTAAAGACCTGGTCTGTACATCCCATTCCCTTTCTAAATCCCGCTTGTACATCCCATACTTTTTCGTCTCTTTTATTCACAACCTTTTCAATCAGCACTTTCGCATACAATTTACCGACGACGCTGAGAAGCCTTATACCGCAGTAATTTATGCAGTCCTGCCGTGACCCTTTTCCCTTATACAATGGCACGATTACGGCTTTGCACCAGTCTCCAGGTACTTGCCCATTTCGCCAGCACAAATTGAAAAGGCGGTACAGCTGACTAGCCACTGTGCCCTGTCCAGCCCTCAGCATCTCGGCGGTAATCCTGTTATACCCTGCAGCCTCACCTAATCTCATACTTTTCAGTGCTTTCACTATTTCATCCATACTTATCTCACTTTCATCAACATTTATATTGGTTTCCATGGAAGGTGCAGGATGCTGTACCTGCACTTCCTCTCTTTCAAACAAACTTTCAAAATACTCTTTCCATCTCTTTAACACACTTTCTTCTCCTTTTATAATGATCCCATCTTGACTCCTGATTGTACTGAGCTCCGAGGTAGAAGTTTTCCCTCTGGCTGTTTTTATGGATTTCCAGAAAAACTTAATGTTTCACTGGAAATCTTCAGTGAACCTCCTATCGAAATCATCCTTTCGTTCTTCCTTCTTTCTAGACACAACTCCTTTTGCTGCTGATTTGTGATTGGTTATACTTCGTTCTTGCTTCTTTTATCTCGTCATCCGTTGCCTTTTGAACTTTTTGGTTAGCTTTTTTTGCTACTACCTTTAAACCTTTTTTCAGTTTTCTCTACATACTCGTCTTTCTTTTCTTTTTCTTGTAGATTTTCCACTTTAACTCTGTCCAAAACACTCGTAGGCTCGGCCCTTCGGTGTCGCCAACGTTTAAAGAGGTCACGCATTCGAGCTATGACGAGGAAGTGGTCTGTGTCGAGTATGTCTAGTACTTTCTTCCTCAGTCTTTCATCCACAATTACAAAATCAATCATATTTCTAGACTCACCCTCCTCCATTGTCATTCAATCTCTCGTCCTCAAACGTACCCAGAACTCCTTCATACCCGTCACGTTTTATTCCAACCCACCCATTAAAGTCCCCTAACATCACGATTCGTTCATTTTCCCCGCATTTATTCAAAACCTCTCTCATGCTATCCCAAAATTGCTCTCTCTCTTATTGGGCTTTTAATGACCCACTTCCGTGCAGATCCGTTGGTGCATAGACCCCAAGGATAAACAAGCGAGTGAGTCCGACTTTTTACTTAATCCAGAGGAGTTTTGGGCTTACACATTCATGCTCCATCACACATTTAACTATTCGAGATGAAAGAATCACACCAACTCCCTGACAGCCTCGGCTGGTTTGGGGGACTCCCGACCAGTATGCCGTGTAGGGGCCATGAACCGTGGTGTCACATCCTTTCCTCTTGGTTTCGTTCACGCACAGAATATCTATGCATCTTTCATCCATCATCTGACATACTTCATCTACCTTACCATCTATTCCTCCTCTTACATTCAACGTAGCGAAGCGGCTCTCCGTGGGCCGCTTTTAGCCCCCGCGAGAAACGAGTCGTGATGGGTGGCGAATCACATCGCCGCCATTTTGGTTACTTAAATTATGTTTATTATTGTCCATTGCGTTCCCACGAATAGCGAAGGAAAGGTATTCCCCCCACAGCAGAGCTCCGCATGCCAGGGTAAGGCTAGCCTAATTCTGGGGTCGCCCGGTCCCAGGGCAGTATGGCACGCTAACGACTAGGCTTGCCCCTAGCCATGCATCCATCCGCGCGGCGGATGTTGGATTGGCGGAGAGGGTAGGAATAGGGAAAGGGAAGGATAGGTGGTGTAAAAAGGAAGATCGGTAAGTTTGAGTGGGAAATAGGAAATGTAGGATATTACTGCCCAGGAGGGCAACGGATAGGACAGTAATAGCTAGGGAAGCCGAGGTCGCATACCCGTATACTATACCACAACTACCGGACAGCTAAATTGCGATGAGTATCCCATGACATGAGTTATTAATATAGTTAAATCTTTAAATAGCACCAAATCTGTGGGTACTGACTTACTGCCTACATTATTGTTTAAGTCATGTATAGTAGAACTTGCACCTGTTTTGAGCTTCCTCGTAAACATTTCTTTTATTCAAGGAGTATTTCCGTAAGCTCTAAAGCGGTCTATAGTAAAGCCTTTACATAAGAAAAATAGTACTGAAGATATGTACAACTACGGTCCCATAACTATCGTCCCTATACTTTCAAAAATTTTTGAAAAGGTAAAAAGAATTATAGACTTTTTTAATGATCATAGTGTAATAGTTGAAGAGCAAAACGGCTTCCAGGCGAATAAATCGACAACGAAGGTGCCAGTTGTGTCTATATTTTTCGATATGAGCAAGGCTTTTGATCTTGTAGGTCATGAGATACTCTTGACTAATTGTGAAAGGTAGAAAAGATAGAAATTATGAATTAATTTATACAGTAATGTACTTATTAAAATATGAATTACTTAACTAATCCCATATATTTAGTACGTGGTAGAGCCATGCTGCAGCTACGTTAGAAGTATAGCTGTAGCACAAATGAGTTGGCATGATCGGGGAAGGACCACGCTCTCACAGAATACTAGCGTAAAATAGAAGCTTAACGCTGCTGTGTTTCTTATGGTGAGAGAGAGGTGTAGAGAAGCGGAGAACTTTTTTACTGGAAACAAGGCGTTCTTCTTTCATTTTTTCTTTCTTTCGTTCATCTTAGTTTTCACGGGTAACAACGCATCTGCATTTTGATTTGTAATCGAGGATAAATGTAGATGTCTTTGGGCCACAGCATCCATTTCCATCGAGTGGACTGTGTGCTCGTTTATCACCCTTATCCTATAAATATATATATAATGTTATATTAATGATGTAATAATAATGTAACAATTCAATTAATAATTTATGATCAATTTATTGTATAAGAATGCAAGCTTTCTTTGTATTTACGTAAATCTGTATAAGTATTTAATTGCATATAATATTTGAATTCAACAAGAATATTTGTACTAACTTTTAACTAATGGCGAAATAATTTTATAATGTAATATAAGCTTAATGTTTTTGTTTTTAAGCAAATATTTTTTTCTATCTACCTATCTATCTATCTAGGGTTATGTAATTCATATCAGATGTGTTTAGCGTTTTCTGCCTTTGTTTTATTGCTACATAGGCTGCACTAAAAGTATCGGGAATGGAATATTTCCACTGTTCCTGTCATATTAAAATCTTTTTAATTGAAAATTCCTTGGTTTTAAAAATCGAATACCATTTATTTATTTAAAAAAAGATTCTCGGTCTTGTCACAAGGTTTTGTCAAACTTGTTTAGTCGTTGAGAAAATGGAATTGACTCGAAAAAGTTCAAGAGCGATGATTTATTATGAGTTTCGAAGTGGTTTAACACAAAAACAGTGTGTTGACCGGATGATTTCTGCATTTGGTGATGAAGCCCCATCCAAAACCACAATTTATCGCTAATTTGCTGAATTTCAACCCAGAATTTCAATTAGATTTAGAATTAGATTCAGAATTCCAAAAACTGCAGTCACCCAAGAAAACGTTGATGCTGTGCGAAAGTTGATTGAGGAAGATCGACATGTGACATACCGAGAAATTCAGGCAACTTTAGACATTGGCATGAGTCAAATACAAATAATCTTGCATAAACAATTAGGTGTAAAAAAGTTGTTTTCCCGATGGATACCGCATTCGCTCTGTGAAGTGCAAAAAGCGGCTCGCGTTACTTGGTGCGTCAGAACTCTCGAAAGATTCTACGCAGGATCCTCAAATGCTGTATACAACATCGTATCAGGTGACGAATCCTGGATATACGCGTACAAACACGAAACAAAAAACCAGTCACGAGTTTGGGTGTTCGAAAATGAGTTAAAGCCAACAAAAATTGTTCGTTCACGGAGTGTTGCAAAAAAATGGTGGCCACGTTTATCTCCAAAACCGGCCATGTTACGACTATTCCTCTTGAGGGACAAAGAACGGTTAATGCAGAATGGTATGCTAGTATGTTGTTTGCCACAGGTCGTTTCTGAACTCCGTAAAGAGAACTGCAACCGCCGCATCATCCTCCATCACGACAATGCGAGTTCTCACACCGCACACAGAACAAAAGAGTTTTTAGAGCAAGAAAACATAGAATTATTAGACCGTCCGCCGTACAGCCCCGACCTAAGCCCTAATAATTTCTATACTTTCCCTAAAATAAAGAATAAATTGCGTGGACAGAGATTTTCATCACCTGAAGAAGCTGTGGACGCCTACAAAACGGCCATTTTTGAGACCCCAACTTACGAATGGAATGGTTGCTTCAATGGTTGGTTCCATCGTATGGAAAAATGTGTCAAATTTCGCGGAGAATACTTCGAAAAGCAATAAATACATTTTTAAATAGTAATGTTGTGTCACTTCCTTGATTCCCGAAATTTTCAGTGCCGCCCTCGTATTGCTATGTTCAAGTTTTAGTGATAAAAGCCAGTATATTTACAAACTGTAATCAATTTTTATATGAGTCTTTAGGGATGAAAATTCATCTGTAGCTTTTAAGCCACAAGACTCACGTCTGTCACCCAGAACAGTAGGCACAGACGACAGACTTCCATTTAGCACGATCCTGACACACCTCTCGTTTCCTTTACATCCATATACCTACGCATATATGCTCGTCAGTTAAGGGTACACTTAATCTGGCCCATATTCAATATATTGCTAATTTGGTCTATAAACTTCTTTCGTCTAGGGCGTCCCTTGCCCACTCTACCGTTCACTTCAGCAACATATATTTGCTTTCTCACTCTTTCCTCGTTCATATTTTCTACGTGACCAATCCACAGAAGCCACAGTCACTACCATTCATTAAGGTAGGGACTAACACAGCATTGTGAATTGCCATACGTACCTTTTTTGACAGATTTTGAATTAAACATTTGTCATTAAATGGACTATTAGCTGATGTCCTATTCTAATTTAATAAAAAAGAAACATTCCATTATCTCTATATATAAAAATCAATTGCTGTACATTAGTCTCGCTAAAATTCGAAAATGGCTCGGCTATCACCGGACTAAGCCGGGGATCACTAGTATATAATAAGAATACCACGAAATAAAAATGAAAACTTTATTAATTCTTTACTCCCTATCATAGACCACTGCTGAACATAGGCCTCCCTGTAGATCGCCTCATAAGGGAGATACTTACCATAGTAGCGACGCTTGGCAGACGGGGTGGAACCCCAGTTTATTATTTGCTTTCCGCCGTCGCCTCTTGACAGTGTAAGAATATCCACTGCATGAAAATAGAAAAGTAGTCTAGAAAATTTTGTCAATATCCCGATCGTAATACATAACAGAGGTACGAGCCGCCCATCCTACAAACTTCCCAGTAAGAAATGACAAAAAATTGGAACTTCTGCAATATAAAATAGAAAATAGAAATAGCATAGTGTTTAATTAATAAGGTAAAATAGCTGTAACGATTATCATTATGTAATAATGTATATAAATTTATTTATTACATAGTTATATACAATATTAAAAACTATAATAATAATAAAAAAATAACTAAAACTAGAAACTTAATTATCATATAGTCCTACTCCCCGCGGTCATATCAATTGTAAAATTTAGTTTGTTTGTCATTTCATTAGCTGATTTATTCATAACAAAAGTTGCTCAGCCTATTTCGATAATAACTTAATCAGGTTCTGATTACATAATTAATAATTATGCATTGAGCAAAACCAGTCCGACGTCGACATTATTTTATATTTTATAGATACGTGAGGCGAAAATTTACTGCGATCGTGTATTGTATACACTTTTAAGACCGTAAATTGTGGAGATTTGACAAAATTTTGACTTTGAAATCAAGCCCATTACTAATTTCCTACTGGGCAGTTAACGTTAAATGTCATTGATGTGTTGTACGATGATGAAATTACGTTTCATGTTTTTATCATTTTGTATGAATAAAGGTTATTTCATGGGGTAATTTGCAATAGATATCATGCTAGGCAGTCAGGTTGGCAACCGCAGTTTTTAGCCTAGTTAACCAGTAGGCTGCCAACTACCATATAGCTCGACGAACCGAAAACCGATGTTTAAGAAAGGTTTTAGAGTGGCAGCCTCGTACCGCCAAGCGGAGTGTAGGACGACTTTTCACTAGACGTACGACGACCTGTTAAGGCATGCTGGAAATCGGTGGTTGCAGGTATTTTTATGGCATTACTTTGGAGAGCCCTATTTTCAACAGTGGACTTATGAAGAGCTGTTATAATGATGATGGTGAAACGTTTTTCATATTGTTACTACGCTACGGTATACAAATTCTAAGTATTTTAAATTGTTTTATTTCTTAACGTAGCCAGACATTGTAATGAACCATCGTTCGGTACATAGCGGCTGAATTTACACCGTACAGATAGCCGCAATCAAGTAACAGCCGTCTTGACATCTTTATGATGTTTCAAAAACCATTACTAACGACACCTTTTTAGTTACTTGCGATAGGCCCGATTCGGACGGTCTCGAAAGAAAGCATTCCTGAGTCAATGGCTCATGTGCGGTCTGAGCAACTCCCGGTATTTACCACCATGTAGGTAAATGTAACAAAAATATAATACTTGTACTTAAAACTACAATCTATTGTATCTCAATTTGAGTATGATGTTCTCTCTATATATTAATATAATATTACTTGATTAATTTAAAATTGTGTAATAGAAAACTCAATTTCTTAATATTTGATTGACGCCTAGGTGTTCGCAAATTTCAAACATTCGCGTATTTTTAGGGTTCCGTACCTCAAAAGGAAAAAACGGAACCCTTATAGGATCACTTTGTTGTCCGTCTGTCTGTATGTCAAGACCCTTTTTCGCAGAAACGCGTGGAGGTATCAAGCTGAAATTCATATCAAATACTTAAGTCTACTGTGTCCTAGAGCTGGGAAGAAATCAAACTTCAAAGCCAACGCAATCAAAAGGTACAGTCGTTTATGCCGCAAATTTTCGACATTCGCAAGGGAATCAAAACCTACAGGGTACTTCCCGTGAACTCAGAATCTTGAAATTTGGTACGAAGCAACTTTTCATAGCACAGATAAAGGAAATATTGCGAAAAGCATACATTTTTAGTAACATCATATAATTAAAATATTTTTAATAATTTTAAACTTATACACCTACGGATTTGTCCAGAATCCGCGGTTCGCGAGTCAGACTCGCACTTGACCGGTTTTTTTTAGTGTGCCGTACGGCAAAAGAAAAAAGCGGAACGAAGTGTCCGTCCGACAGTTCACTGTCAGTCGTTTTACATCATTAAGAATTGCAATTATTAATGATATATGAGTACCGTTGTGGCAGCAACGCGAAACAAGCGGCACTCAACACCAACGACGTTTACGGAGCGAATACTACAAACGAACTCACCACCTGTGATTGGTTTGGTCGGTACCATTACCGTTCCAGGTCTGGACTCGGAACAATTATTAGTAATTTTATAAAATTTAGTAAACAAACGACCTTACAGTCCACCTGATGGTGTTACGCAGCCTGTGGACACCTGCAACTAACTTCAAACAAAGAAAGCTACAATTGCGTTATCACATCTGAAGTCTAAGATGGAATGCTTCACAGCTTGTAATTACTGGTTTTCTATATCCTTCAGGTCGAAACACTGCAGTGCCCGCTCTACTAATTGGGGAAACAAATAGGCAACAGGCCTACCCAGACGGGCTGCTTGGAAGAAATGAAGTCCTACCACCTGTGAAGACTTGCTCCGTTGTCCTTTGTTCTAGCTCAGGATATACAGGTTTCCTAACAACGTTTTTTTGTTCAACGATGAGCGACTTAAAACTGTAATTAAATAATTCATTAGCGCAATTGGGGACTGAACCCGAATTGTATTGTGAAATTTTCAGCGAGCATTTAGTTCATAGAGCAACTTGAGCGAAATTGCTTCATAAATCACGCGGAAATGAGAGGAGGCTATGACTAGCAGTGAAATGCTATGTTTATATGTATATATGCATATTTGCTATGTTTGCAACGCTTGGCAAGTGAGTTGGCAACGTCAGTTTTTATTTTTAGTCGTTATTATGTATACGCTGCTACCCATCTCCTGATTAGTTTCCCTCTGTCGCCTCTTACGACATCCACGGGATGATATGGAGTAGTGGATATTCTTACACCGCCACTACACGGTATTTTGTATACCTATCCAAATATAAATCATAGGCCACTCATTATTTCAAATATTATATTAATTCCACTGTCGTGGCATACATTTTTATAATTAATAGTTATTTAATATGTTTCATTCAAATTACAAATTTTATGGACGTGTGTCGTATCATATATCAAGCGTTTGCTAATGGCAATAATCTGTTGATACATTATTGATTAACAAACATACAATATGACGGGTGTAGCGAGAACGTGATTCGGTTACTAGGAAAACTTGGCTGTTCGTTCGACAGATATGAGCGTCGGAGCCGGTTATATTTTATCGGAAGTAACGGCGCCTAACGTACGGCCAATTTCATAATGCCTCGCCCGCCCGCTGCGAATGTGCCTCACTTATCAATTTGATATCGCGTTCTGGAAAAATAATGCGCTGGCGATGAACGAACGACTAGGATATCGCGGCTATTACGCTCCCTTACATCGAAAACTCACACAGCCAGGTGAAATATTGATCGAATAAATAACCAAGACGGTAAAGCCTTTATCTCGTTGACGAACAAGTTGTAAAATTAAAAATTTTGTATAACCGTCTTCAATATAAATAAAATGAGAACATTATCAATATAGTCGATTTTAATTAAATAATTAAATTTAACAGCGTGAAGCAGAGGTTAACCTCTGCGTTTCGCTTGGTGAGTGCAGGTGGCCGGAGGCCCTTTTTACTGGAAATGAGGCACTCCATCTTGGTCCTCACGGGTGACAACGCATCTACATTTTGATTTCTAATAGAGGATAGATGTGGATGTCTATGGGCCGCAGCAGGCACTTGCCATCGGGTGGACTGTGTGCTTGTTTGTCGCCCTTATCCTATAAAAAAACACATTATTAAGGATTGCTCAAAAACTACTGGTCAGATCTTGATCAAATTTAAACGGAACCACATGAGAAGCACCACCAAAAAAGAATCATCAAAATCCGTTCACCCAGAAAAATTCTGAGGTAACACATAAAAAAATACCTTCGAATTGAGAAACTCCTCCTTTTTTGAAGTCAGTTAAAAACAGCCCTATACTCGTTTATGAGGGAAGAATGAATGGAGAGCGCTACCTCAACATGCTCGAAAACAGAGTTTGGCCGGCTTTGTCAGCGTTTGATAAAATTGAAAATATGGTATTTATGCAAGATGGAGCTCCACCACACTTCGCATCGAATGTCCGACAGTGGCTGGATAACCGCATTAGTTAGGTCGTCTTGGACCACACGAATGGCCTGCTCGTAGCCCAGACGTCACGCCTTGCGTTTTTTTCCCGTGGGGTTGGGCAAAGGATGAAATCTTTCGCTCACAACCTCGCTCTCTTGATGAACTGGAAGTAAGAATTCAGCAAGTGCTAACAAATGTACCTCAACACTTTAAGCTAAAAATTCTTGTGATAAGAGTTGTTCAGTAGCTGAATGGCAGATTTTAAGACATGACACTTCGAGCTTGCAGCCCGAAGTCTATCATTAGGCTACTGTCGCTTAAATGGCAAAAAAAAACTTATGGTTTTCGATAGATAGTGGTATAACTATTTTGTTTATGCCAGGCGTAAAATAATTAGACAGACAACGAGCAAAGTCTCAAAGTTGCGAGATGTCTGGTACTATAGTCTTCAATCCGCCCGCCAAGCCTAAAGATACTGGTATCCAGCACTTTTATAGGTCAATTTAAAAGAAGAAAGAAGATAACAAATATTGGTAATCGTCTTCATTATCACGTTCAGCCCATAAACACACTATATAGCCAGTTAACTTAAAAAACATCTTAACATTTCAATAGGAATAATACCTATACTAAAGGTAATACTAGAAAATTCTGTTTTTTTAGTAACTAAACAATACGGTTTATCTTACTTAGTATGGGAGTTGTCCTATATTTTAACTTTGAATTATAAATATAAAGCACTGTGAACAATGTCTTACAATAATCAACCTCCAAATCAAGATTATATTATGATTATAATAATTCGAAAAAGGACAACATTAAATAGTGTTACATTACTATAACAAAGTTAAGGTTAATGTTCTAGGACTTCTTTTCTGCCTTTAAAAGCAGTGCATCAAAAAATAAATAATAAGAAAAATAAATTAGTTTTATTACATATTTATCCATAATTCTAATAATATGGCATGAGTTCACTCTAAAGAGAGTGATTTATATTAAATATGTTCTTTTATCAAATATAAAAACAATAAACTTTTAAATGTAAATGTATAATTGATATATCATAAAACAAAATCAGTCAAATTGTTTGTTACACCAATTACTTCGGGATCAACACTCGTCAGCTACCATGAATATTTCAATAAGAGAATCCTTTGCAGTAAAAATGTACCCTAGAACCTAGAAATAGGTTTCAAAGTTGTTCGTTGACTTCTCGAAGTAATCCTCCTCCATTAATCAATTAATAACACAAATGTGCAGCGACACACTGGGCTGCTACTTCCGTTGTTAAAGTTATGAAATGAAATGTTGTACGAAAACAGTTCATAACTCAAAACTACAAAGACCAAAATACTAAAAACCATGCTGCGCTGTGAGCTTTGCAACAGTTTATGACAAGTGATTGAGAACATACAAAAGTAACAAGTAACGTCGCAGATTTTGTTGAAAATAGTGCTATATGTTTCACTCCTTTAAAGATGCTTTTACGTTTATAATCACAGTTTATATGTGTCAGAGACGTGCATTTGCCGATGTCAGGAACCGTTGTCAATCCTGACATTTTAGATAACTTTGAAAGATGATTTACTTAAAGAACTTATTTGTATCCTGTTCGGCCGTGAATGACACTGTGAGATTAGATCAAAATACGTGTTTAAGACTCACCTTCCGTCTCAGTTTGTAATTAGATCATCATTACAGCCTTTCATAAGTCCACTGCTGAACATAGGCCTCCCCCAAGTAATGCCACAAAGCACGGTCCTGAGCCACCTGCATCCATCGACTTCCTGCATGTCTTACCAGGTCGTCACTCCATCTACTGGGGGGTCGCCCTACACTTCGCCTACCGGTACGAGGCTGCCACTCGAGAACCTTTCTTCCCCATATGTTGTCGGTTCTTCGAGCTATATGGCCGGCCCATTGTCACTTCAGCTTACTAATCCGTTGGGCTATGTTGGTTATTCTGGTTCTACTGCGGATATCCTCATTTCTAAGTTTATCAGGCAGAGAAACCCCAAGCATAGCCCTCTCCATAACTCGCTAAGCGACCTTGAGCTTCCTCATACGGCCAGCAGTGAAGGACCACGTCTCAGATCCGTAAGTCATCACTGGCAACACGCACTGGTTGTACAATTTCCTTTTCAGGTTTTGAGGTGTGTCTAACGAGAAGATGTGTCGTAGTTTCCCGAACGCTGCCCAGCCGAGTTGAATCTGTCGATTTGTATCGTTGAATATGTCGATTGTAATTAGATATTATGATACAAACAGATCATCTCATTACATCTATCAAGCGATATTATACTCAACAAACATTGAATATAAAATTAAATAATACATAAATAACAATTATTCTTCGATGAAATATAATATTCAACAGATTTGGCAACTACACATAAAATTAAAACGTGCTGGTTTTTCAATCAACGCTATACAAATACTTATTAGCATTTAAAATATCAACTCTATTAAAACAACCGGAAAGCGGTCGTTAAATCTGAGCTCAATAACTTAATGAAAATAAAATATTAATATTTAGTGACAGCAGGTTGATCGTTTGGAGATTGTTCATTCAGATTTAACGGTTTCCAAATGGGCTGCTACTGATATCTCCTACACTTGGTTAATCAAGATACCAATATATTATTAATTTTATATTAAGATAGATACTATACGTGGTAGAGCCATGCTGCAGCTATACTTTTAGCATAATTGTAGCACGAATGGGTCGCCAAGACCGGGGAAGGACCGCGCTTTGACAGAATACCAGCGTAAAGTAGCAACTTAATGCTGCTGTATTTCGTATGGTGAGTGTAGAGAACCGGAGACCCTTTTTACTGGAAACGAGGCATTCCATCTTAGTCCTAACGGGTGACAACGCATCTGCATTCTTTGCATTGATTCGTAATCGAGGATAGATGTAGATGTCTATGGGCCACAGCAACCACTTACCATCAGGTGGACTGTGTGCTCATTTGTCACCCTTATCCTATAAAAAAGGACCGGTGTTGTTTCGGTAAATTACATCATAGGCCTATCCTAAAGATTGCTTCTTATGAGAGATATTTGGCTTCGCGAGTTGGCTACCGCAGCTTCTTACTTTATACTGTGTTGCATTTCCTTTTGTCGCCTCTTACGACACCTTCGAGATGACATGGGGTAATGGATTCTATTTCACTGCAACACGGTGAATTAGGTACATGCCATAACAGTACTTCACAATTATCATAAATAAAGTTATTTTATCGATGACAAATATAAATAACCGGATAAAAAATACAGCAACGCTTCACTACTTTTAACTAAAACCATAAAAACGATCACAAAAAGATTCTCGTAATCAACGAGGTGATCTACTTCCTAATCGCAATATTAAATCGTGTAAAAAAAAAGATCGTTAATAATTAAACCACCGGTGCTTTCTTCATGGCCGTGGACAGGTGCGACGGCAGCGGGGCATACGCCAACAAGAGCACGACGGTGAGGCCGACACAGAAAAACTGAAAACCGTCACACTGAACGTAAAAACAAATTGGTCAAGAAGAAATAAAGATTCGAGGAAACAGTCACAGTTGACTGTACGTAAAGATTGTTCATAGCTCTATGACTTTTTTATTTCTTATCATAATTTTATCAGAAAACCGGAAACGTTTTATATTTTTAAATCAGTTTTCCTATATTTATTATCTGTTTAAAACACCGGAAATGGAACGCTTTAATCGATTCTGGACCACTATTCGACGTGACGTGGCGTTTGATTAACTGAAATTATATGGCGAGACGAATCGCATCAACTTTGTTTTGTGTAGCGTTTGTAAATGCGGCCTTCGATTACAACGAATACAAAAAAATAAAACTAAAGACAATGTTATTGTTTTAAAACTTGTCATTATTATCAACGTCTATGAGGAAGTCAATTCAGTTTCAAGGTGAACAATGGATTAATTTCTACGTTTATTGTCTATTTACGTTTTTAGTTTTTTGGTTCGCCAATTGTATTATACACATACCGTTTGAAGTCCTTATTCAACGTGTTTACATTAAAAATTAATCTCGAACGAAAAGATGGGGCCACTCTGCAAAATTTATCTCACATCTCCACTCTACCAATGACAAGAAAACTGTTACGGCTTGCAGCGGTCTGAGTGTAACATTAAAAATTCAAGCCATCTTACCCACTTGTGTGAGGGATTGCCGCATATTCGCCTTTGGACAGCATTTATATTTCCTTTGATATGCGAGATACGCTCTTTCCATCAAGAAGTTTCTTATTTGAAATTTTTATGGCCCTAATTTTCATTGGCGTCACGCGTTACTAAATCAAAATTAGTTTATCTCTACATACATAATATAATCTAAGTGTTCGTACTTTCCATCTACATAAACAGAAACAGCGTTATTATAACGACAGAATAAATAATAGTTAATTATAACTTTGAAAAGTAGGTAGGTACTCCCAACCGATTGAAACTTCCTCGAGTAAAATAAACGATGCGACCTTTGTTGTATGAATATAATGGCGTTGACGAACCCGATATTTCCGTTTGATATTGTACCTGTTTATTATTCTTTTAGGTACAATCATCCACAAAATTATAAGCTGCCTAAATATGTGATAACACATAATAATATTGTCACTCGAGAGAAGACACAAAAATAGTGACTTACTGTTACAACATAAAATTAGAAATAATTTTGCCGTACACTTAAGATTTAAAAATACTATATTTTAAACTGTGAACAGTGTACAAAGGAGGATAGCAGACCTCTATCTAAAGTGGTTAAAGTGGTAAACTTAGTTAAAAATGTAATTTAAAAAATGATTTATTCATAACTTAAAATTAAACTAATTTAGCTAGATAGCGTGGCCAGTAAATATTTGCAGCAACTTCAGCAAACATTTACCAGCTTTTGAGTCATCAGAGACGTCTGCAAAACGCGAATAAATATTTCTGTGCACGAATAAATATTTCACAAGTCGGGCCCACACGGATCTATCCGCGGGATCTTTTTTATTAATGGTTATATGGCAAGGATATTACCAGCGCTGTGCCGGCATGCTAGACCATGATGACCCAGATGGTATCAAACAATTGCATGGTATACTTATATCTCTATACATATGTGGTTGCAGCACATGATATTACATTTCTCCATATCATTCCGTGGGTGTCATAAGAGGCGACAGAGGAATAGAGGATAATGATGATGATGATAATGATGATGTTAATGGTGGTGTTGATAATTCTGACGATGGTGATGATGGTGGTAGTGGTGGTGGTGATAATTCTGGCGATGATGATGATGATTTTTATATAGATTTAATGAGCTAGCAGCAATTTCGTTTTTTATTGTTTATTGCAAAATTTGATTAATTTTTATCCTATAATTCAAATATGAGTTTTGGGAACTTTACAACAAAATACTTTTTCAAAGACGCGCCACCTTAATAATTTCATACATTGCACATGAACATCCAAAACCTGAAAAATTATTTGTTTATCTCTATATAAATACTTGGCCTTACTCTTTTTACCAATGCGCTCACAAACTGCTGAAGTAGTAATAAAAAATATTTATTAGTAATCACTTTTCTATAATTTAATATTCTTTTATTGACTGTACAAACTGTACAAAGCTAGTGAACAAGGTGCTGGCACCTACCGCAATGTCCGGCCCTATCGTCACAAACCATTGCCCCGGCTCGTCACAAAGCATCATAACATTTTTCTCAGTTGCGCGACCTGTAACAAAAAATGAATCCTTAATCTAGGCAATTAAACGTAGAGTATCCAATTGTGAGAAAAGAAAGATGTTTTGAGGTTGCAGGTACAGTTTAGTACTTATATCTTCAAAGTACCGGATGCCTTTAAAAAAACATCCAGTTGAGGGAAATTCATATTTCGTTTATTCTCGCATACACTCCAATCCAGTAAAGGCAATATATTTTATTTTCGTATACTGCTCTAACCACCTCAATAAAGTTTTAAAATGTTATTCTATAGTGCAATATAGAAAATTTATTCTAGAATCTAGGGAGTAGTCGCGCCTTCGCTCGTGTGAATGTAATTCACAATATATAGATAATCATATATGGAACAGAACAGAACGGAGAGCTCTTTTAATATATATATGTATATCACCTTCGGTCTTTTTGACCGATTGAAATAAAGCTTTTGCTAAATTAAGTGCAATTAAAAGCTACGTAACAAAAATAAATTCACCAAAATTAATTCTGTCAATTTAAAGTGATGCGATTAACAAATCGACGGAAACGCGGATAAAAGTACAATTTATTGTATTTGTTTTTCTTTAAACATATGCATATGTATTGTATATGTACATAAATAGAATAGAGGAATTAAGTTTAAATAATGTTATAATTAATTAGCAAAATATTTCAACTCTAAAATAAAAATGAAATTACATAATAGGAATATGTATTTTTTTTAAAACCTGTTAAAGCAGTTTTTAATAATTTTATATTACAAAACTATCGTTGAATAAACAAAATATTAATTTCTAAATTATGCCCATATTTATAACGGAGATATGATAATTTAGATGATAGATAACCGCTAATGTATTATGAAACTCGACCTAGGGACATTTAGTATAAAGTAAATGTCGCTATTAAAATTTGATTTATACCAAATCCGTAAAGTAACAATCTATATTATAATATTAAACGATTTCATTGATTCTAATACAGATAAAATTGTGTCATAAAAACACATTTAAAAATAATTTTTAGTTTTTGAGTGGTAGAGCCAAGCTGCAGCTATATTTATAGTATAGTTGCTGCTATATTTCGTATGGTGAGTGTAGAGAACCAGAGAGTCTTTTTACTGGAAAAGAGGCATTTCATCTCAGTCCTTAAGGCTGACAACGCATTTTGCATTTTGATTCGCAAACGAGAATAGATGTAGATGTCTTTGGGCCTCAGCAACCACTCACCGTCAGGTGGACTGTGTGCTCGTTTGTCACCCTATTTCTATAAAAAAATAAAAATTTAAGGTTTGGCAGTGGCTAAGGCGTTTGGCGGTGGCATTGAGAGGCCATGAGTTTGAATCACAACAAAATCAACACGATATTTGTAACAAGTATTTATATGGCCTACGAGTAATTGTTCCGGTACTAGATATTCGTCTAAAACACATGATAAATCCTAGTTTGGTGCTAACTGCAGCCCATGGACACGTGCAACCTTTAAATAAAGAAAGCTACAGATACGTTGTCACATCTGAAGTCTAAGATTTTTGGCATTATTTTACGAGTAGTATGATCGCGACGTGAAAATCTATGGACTCTTTTGTTACTGTCATTTTGCATCAATTTAAGTGAACTTCATCTTGGATGACTTTACCTTGACCTGCCATAATCATTCTTAAATTATAGTTGGTAATATCCCTATCTCACTTAAGGTGATAAATGAACTTACAGCACACCTTTTCCTAAAGCCATTCTTTCTTGTATGAGGTGTATGCTCCTGCACTCTATCGAGTCTTTACCGGCCGACTGCTAGCAGAAAATCTAAAAAACATAGCGGACCCACTCCTTTAAGCTGCGGACTTTAATAGGCTGTAACGGTAACGGTAAATGTGTTACCATTGCAGTCTATTAAAGTCCACTGCTGAACAAAGGCCCCAGCCATAATTTGCCTTATAGGGAGGATATATACCATAGTTGCCACGCTTGGCAAGTGGGTTGGCAGCCGCAGTTTTTATTTTTAGTCTTTATTAGAAAGACGCTGCTGCCTATCTCCTGATTAGTTTCGCTCTGCCGCCTCTTACGACATCCACGGGATGATATGGGGTAGTGGATATTCTTACAGCGCCACTACACGGTATAAATAAATGTGTACCGGAACAAAATCCTTTAAACTAAATATTGGTAGCTGCATCAACAGTGCGAGATTATAGCTCCGCGTTCGAAACTTGACTGCCCTGCGTGGTGAGGGTAGCCAAATATTTAGAGAAATATCTACAAATTAACAGTGGTAGAGCCACGCGGCAGCTCTTGCTGTCGCACGGATGGGCCGGCTCGAACCGGGGTGGTACCACGACCTCACAGAATATCAGCGTGAAGTAGAGGTTTACCTCTGCGTTTCGCTTGGTGAGTGCAGGTGGCCGGAGGCCTTTTTAACTGGAAATGAGGCATTCCATCTTAGTCCTCACGGGTGACAACGCATCTACATTTTGATTTGTAATAGAGGATAGATGTAGATGTCTATGGGCCGCAGCAACTACTTACCATCAGGTGGACTGTGTGCTCGTTTGTCACCCTTATCCTATAAAAAAAAAATAGTATGTCAAGCTAAGTTGAAGTAGTAACGGAACTATTTTGTTTGCAAACTTATTGTGTTAACATCATTTTTAATGCTTTATAAAAATGTGTACAACCAAATTATCTCTCCATTAATCAAACAACAAAGTTGTACAGAAAAATTATCCTAGCTTTAAGGAGTGTTTTTACCAACTAATAGCCCACGATTTTCGTCTCTACGCCTTTTTAAGAGCTACAGAAACGCGTCCACATACTACCTCTACCCCCACACTCTCAATTTAATGATGGAGTTAGTGATCCTCCATCGTTCCTTCAACAAGAGTCTTACAAGTCAGACAAAGGTTAAACAAATTCCGCTTCTTAGACTGCAATTTATGCAGCTTTCCTTCCCGGCCGCCGCGGGAGACGCCCCGGGCGTCGGGGGCTACGTCGTGGCCCCCGGCCACCGTTGGCGCGGGCCTGTGGAAGGCGAGCAATGGGTAGCTCGCCGTCCGTCCGTCTAACGACAACAGGCCGTGTCGACGGCGCGTTTTGTTCCACGCGCGCCTCAAAGAGCTGTCAGCATCGTGAAGGGGCCCGCAAGGGCCGACGCCTGCCGGGGCTGCGGGCTGTTCGAAAGAGATACCGCGGCTCCGGAACGTAAGGGCACTGGAGGAACACGGATGGTTTTTAGTCAGTAAAAGTCTGACACTCCCTTCCGCTCCACCCAGAGCGAAAGGCGTCATTTGATGATTTTCCATCCGCAAAAAAAAAAAGACTGCAATTTATAAACAGTGGAGAAGAGCTTGATAGACTCTCATTGGCTTGTCCTATTTTGATTCCTCTATTTAGCCTTTTAAAGTGAGATTAAAAGCAAACTATTAGGAAACTCTCGCATTCGGTGGTTGTTATGGTTATTATATGGCTTTCTTAATCATATTGACAACTACAATTGGTGTTAGGAACTAAAAATCTTATCTTCTATTACACTGGCACTTAGTGAGTATTGCTAGTGATAACGTATGGAATCGAGACTTGACCCTAGCTTACCGTGTGAGAAATCTAAACGTCACTCAGTGAACTACATAAAGGATTATTCTCGGATTTTTATGCGTCGTAGGATCCATTATACTGCAAAGCATAGAGGCAAAGCGCTCGCTAATTTTATAGTAGGTACGCCGGTTACCGAAGATCGAACCCCGCTGTTATCAATGAAATTGTTAATTGCAGTTTTAAGGGCTAATTATTAAGTGCTCGACAGCGATGAGAAACATCGTGAGAAAACCTGTATATCTGCAAAATTAAATATTTGAGCGCACTGAAACTGTGCACCGGATCAACAGCTTCTCAACCTTCTCAAAAGTAAAAGGACGCCTGTGCCCAGCGGGAGTACTTATTTAAGCTGTATTAACGTCACTTAACACTGAACTTGTGGTAGACTAAAATGATGATGATTTGAAAACCTTTTAATAAACTCATTTTTAATTACGTCTTTAAAGATGATGACAGGCTTCTTCTTCTTAATAACTGGCTTTACGGCTCTGGGATCTGGCCCTTCTGAGCCTGAAGTTACAATATATTATAATAATTATCCTTCATAGTATACTGCTTCACAATATGTTGATGCATCACATTGTGCAGCCCTTGGGAGATTTTGACGGCAACTTGAGCCAGCAGACAGCTGACGGTTGGCGATGGTATCTCAAGGCGCCTAAGAAGACAGACACCTTATTTTGAGAATCACATCACCATCAGAGTACTTGTTTTACAGTTTCCACTAACAGTTCACATGCACAGACACTTAATACACAAAATCGCACCACTTTTACATATCAAAGTCCACTTTAAACTATTATTTAAACAATAATACAGGAGCAGCAAACCGCCGCCGGTCAATTTCCCGCCAAAACTCGGTGATGACAGGCTTCTCACATAACAACCGGCGATGGGCAGCAACATCAAAGATGTGAGACATCTGATACTGCAATAGTCAATCCACGTAATATCCTCTTCACAACGGTATTGGATTATCGAGTATTTCCAATGGTGACCTTTTATAGGCTGATGAAGCAAAATAAGAACAATAACAAAGTTTTTACTAACGTTACTTTTAAAGATAATACACGAAAATATACTTAAAACCCTTTCAAACAACAATTAGTTTATTGTAATATTGTATGTGTAAAGTTGTTTCGGATGTCATATTTATGTTACGGGAGATTCCGTAATATAAATATGACATCCGAAATATTACGGCAACCGATTATTTGAACCCCATACAACGGGAAAGATAGCAATCGATAATTGATTTCTGATTTGTCAAATTGTGGTTACAATGTTTATTTAGTGTACAAAAACTCCAATTTGAATCAACATCCCATCGTTGTTTGATTTTTAAACACTGGCATGTGTTAAACTACAGCAGGCTCAGTATTCGAAGAACAATAAAAGTGTCGACAGAGGAGTAAATTAAATTTTATTGTATTTGTTATAAGGGTTAAACTCTGTGAGTTCCGTGGGGTGCAATGTGATCAGACAGCGGGTCTGCGCACGCGCCTATGGATATTATTGACAAACCGAAGGACGCGGGCGCACATGTCGCCTAGCTTGACGGCTTCCGTTTCATAAAGTTTAATGGCGTGGTTGACCCAGCTTTGTTTGCTTAGACGAATTCTAACAGCGCCATTCATTAAATTCTGGTGAACTATTAATGACTTGTGGCAAACATTGCGTGCCTTCAATTGTATTTTTTTTAAACGTTACCCCACACTAGGATTTTCCCCTGTATCGTGGAGGCACTTTACAAAAACAAATTACCCAAGGACAAACATCCAGACCCAGAACAATTATTTGTAGGCCATACAAATACTTGTTCCATGCGGGATTCAAACCCGCGGCTCTCAGCAACCCGCGACTTAATGCTAAACTTCTGCGCCACGGAGCCATCAATCATTTCAAACTGTTACAATAAAACGACTTCTCAGGTATTTTAGCAGTGTTAACTGACACAGTTTCGACTTTTAGTAAGACAAGTTGTGTGTGTCTCTTTCCCTGCAAACTTCACTGCAAACAATGTCAAACAGGTACTTTGTAAAAGAATTGTAATTTTTATAAGTACATTTAGTAGTTTGTTCCACGTTAGTTAGGGATTTATAGTTCCTATGTTTATATGAGACTTATTACAAAAAATAATCTGTCAACTGTGTTACTTTTGCACGTCGTTAAAGACAACCAATGGTATATTGGATTTTGTGATTTGTGATGTATACGATGGTCTTTCCACATCACTCCTATCACAATTTTCCATCTTATCCCCATATATTTATGACTAAATGTCGTCCGAGTAGCTCGCTGCTCTGCTACTCTGCTTACCCCCTCAGTTAATACAACGTGTATGTATGTATTACTTTGTAATATTTCCGCGTGCTGTCAGTACGAATGTTAATATGATAATCGACATGCGAGATCCCATGAAATGTTGTGTCATTCACTTCACACAGATCACAAGTTAAAACATAATTCAGGTTCGGCTATTATCACGAATTTCTAACTCTGCATATCATACACTTGACCATTTATTTATTCTAATTTTGTTTTATTTTCTTGTATTTTTTAGTATAAATCATCATTTCAATTAACTGTATAGATGAAAACAAGTAGACAAGAAAACAATTTTAATGTCATGAACTATACGCACAGGCATAACCTTATTATTACAAAATAAGACCATATTTCACACTAAGTCAGCGTTTAATTAACAGAATACTCCAAACACTCCGCTTCACAAATATCAGGGCGACTTAATCAGAGGATCGCATCTCTTAATATATAGCCACACGACGAGTGAGATCTGACACGAAATTCCCTAAAAATAATATTTAAAATGGTAATGGGCCCTCGTGTTCATAAATTGCTACGCCATATGTCCCCGTACGTTGCACCTACTGTGTACATAAATATGTCATGTATTGAGAAGACTACTGCTGTATTATTTCACAGATCGCGTTTCTTGATCGTTCACGACATCACATTTATAATCGTTTGCATTAATACGCTTTATACTAAGAAGTTTCTTCTGTCGAAATCCTCTCGACGTTTTAGACGCTAATATTTCAAAAGTTTACCTCTTTAGTTTGTTGTTTGTCTTTCAGGATTAAAATAAAAGAGCCAAAAATTATAGGTAGGGACATAATAAATATTATTTATAATTTTTCCGATATAAAACGAACATTGACAGTGGACTAAACAGTGGTACATATGACCAAACCCTTTGTTGCTGTCATTTTTTTCTCACAGCAGAAAAAACAAGTACGTCCCGAGACGAATGTTTAGTTTTTTTCACATAAACAAAAATATTTTCGTGCCTGATTTCGATCAAGGTGGCAACTTCTGGAATATTGCAAGCTGTCAACTGCGGTAAAAAAAATCTTCCTAACCTACCCTTCCCCAAACGTTTGTGACGTGTAACATCAGAGGTAAGATAGTATTTTTTTTTTAGTATTAGAAACAGGATTAAAATATTACTACGAAGGTTAAAAATTTTACGCGTAGAATGGTTTTTATATAATGTTCTCCTGACCGAATTTAGGTCATAGCGGCCAATCTCAAACGGAGACTAGCTACCAGCGCAGGACAGGATTATAGTGCACGAGTGTGTTGGCAAGCATAGACTCACTCTCTACTCCCTCACTCTCATTGTGAGATGGGACGGCAATCCGACGTACCAGACCAATGGCATTACGCGCTTTTAGAGGCACGCGATTGAAATACCACCAACTTCCTGACCCCGGGTTGTTACTGAGAAATTCTTAATAGAAAAAACTCAATAATTTATTTTGGACTGACACAGGCTTTGAACCCATGAGTACATGATCAACAGTCGCAGTTACAACCACTAGACCGAAGCACTCGATATTATGTTTGGGGTCGATATTTGAATATTTTTCCCGTGGTGTACACTGCTGATTAAAGAAACGTGCTCCACGACAGTGTTTGCATTAAAAAGTTCTAAACGCAAGCAGATTCGTGATAAAGAGCAGCACTAGTGTTAATGTGGGTGTACTGTGACACCGGCTTTAATGCATTTGGCTGCTGCGCTACTGGTTTTGGGTTCGAAATCTGCACAGGTTAAGTGTTAGCATGACCACAGAATAAATAATAGACATGACCTTCAAATTATTACTTTTGACCTTAATAGCTGTAAATCGCCTCCACAATACGAGAAATTTCTACAATAGAGTTGAAGTTATTAAAAATATATTGAATATAGTCATATTATAAATAAAAATGTGTATAGCATATTATTGTATTTTTTATACATCATAATAAACAATATTTATATAAACAAAAACCAAAGATCAAAAAACCTAAAATTATCAAACATTCTGTTGTAACTGTAAAGTAGCGTGGTTTATGTTTAAATCTTAAGACAGTAACTAAAAGTATCAAAACTATTAAATCCCTACAACTTTGTATGCAGTGGGCTGCGGCACGAGTCAAATAGGATTTTTGACACCTACAATTTTGCGTTTCCGGAGATTTGTTAGCACATGAATAGAAATAAAACTCCCTAAACAATAATTATTATTTATAATGACTTTTTATAATGAATATAAAACTAAATACAAATTTCTGTAATCACGTTTATAATTTAACTTTTTTAAACTTTTGCAAAGTACGCTGCCTTCTCATGAATAAACTGTACGACTCTTTTATAGTTTGTTTAAATCAAAAGACGCGCTAATAAATGTATGATAATTAGAAAGAAAGTAAGAAAAAAAGAAACTTAATTCACTGCTAAAAAATAATGCGAAGATACGAACGGCAAGTCAATATAACTATAAATTATTTTTAGTATTATAAATAATGCATTGGACGGCAGCAACGAAAAGACCACGGACAGTATTGCTACAGCGCTTTTATTCTGCCGACTAGCGGCTCAGCTAACAGACCCATAAGCAGTCATTAGGCATGCCTATACATGAGCCTACATATATACATGAATTTACATAATACTACTACCATAAGTCACAATAAATTTGACATTTTATATTCTTTAATAACCATATTTTATAATTTATTTTTTTTCAAAGCTTCGCTGGACTCAGGGCTCGCGGGCAGAGGACTTATAGGTGAAGCTGGGAAAGGCATCCTGTCCCATTCCACCAACTGAACGTGACATTTACGGAAAATCCTCTCTGCTAATGTGAAGCCTATGTGTTATAAAGTGTTGTACAAGTTGAAAAAATAGAGAGAAGAATAAACAATTTACATCGAGACAAATATTTTATTACAATAGAGAAACTCGCACCGAGCTGATAAACTATAGGTAAAAATGTTTTAAAAGTGTATTTTTCCGTTAAATAGGTAGGTAATAGGTAATAAACACTATTTAAATAACTGTTCGCAATTTCAGCAATGCCGCACAGCACCGGAAATCAAACTAAGCTAGATGCTCTCGATATAAAAGGACAAAACCAAAAGTTTAATATACAGAATGATAAAATTTAAAAAAAACATTAATATTAAACATTTCGTTAAAAGAATTTTATTGATTTTTGAAATCGAAATCATATGAACATAAATAACATCACAATAGTTTTACTAATTGGTTTCCTCCTACTCAAAGCAAATTCCTACAACGATAATTCTTGGATCTCTCACGATATCGCAACCATGTGCGCGATTATCTAAAAATACGCACTGGACTACTCACCGCGTACATGAGAATAAAAACTAGAAAATTAACAGCTGATTAATTTAATACCGCGCAATCGTCTTAAGAATGTTATAAAAAACATTATTACTATTTCAAAAACGTATTGACTTACTTTATCAGTTCATTCGTATTAACACATCATATTAATCACTTTTCTGTTGCCACAATCATAATTCTATAAGTCACCTGCACTATCGATGGTGCAGAACCATCGTCTCCCTGCACATCTTACTGGGTCGTCAGTGGTAGGTCGCTGTAAACTGCGTTTGCCGCTCACGCTATTGCAAAGACACATCTTTTTGCTTTATAATTTTTATATTTTTTATATATACGAGTAAATAAGCGAAATACCACTGACTGACTGACTCATCACGAGATTTCTAAATCTATACAATCGATTGACTTGAAATTTTGTATAGTTACTCATTTCACAATGTAAACGCTCACTGACGACGGACTTTTTTTATATAATAAGGGTGACAAACGAGCACACAGTTCACCTGTTGGTAAGTGGTTGCTGTGGCCCATAGACATCTACATCTATCATCGTTTGCGAATTATAATGCAGATGTGTTGTTAGCCGTGACGACTAAGATAGAATGCCTCTGTTCCAGTAAAAAGGGTTACAAAAGTCCCATCAAAAAATCTTCATATTTTACTTCTAGGTTCCGCAATATTATCGTGCGCCCTGCGAAGTGAGCGGGTATGAGCTAGTAATATAATAATGTCTACCTTATAGATTTGTAAGAGCCGTAGTATCTCAGATGGTTAGCGCTCGCTGTAAGCTTCACAGTACTCGAGCAACCCGGGTTCGATCCCCGCCGGCACCAATGAAATTGTTAACTGCAGTTTTAAGTGCTGATTTACCACGTGCTGGGCGGTGAAGGAAAACATCGTAAGGAAACCTGCATGTCTGAGAAATAAGAAAAAATATTTCAAAGACGTGTGAAGTTCACCAACACGCATTGGGACATTTCCTTGCCTTAAAACCCTCTCAGAAAAAATGGAGGCCTGTGCCCAGCAGTGGGACGTAAATAGGCTGCAACTTTACCTTATACATTTGTAAATTTCCCCGACTGCCCACATACTCTTGACGAGAAACAAATCATATGCGAGTAACAGTTTCAATCGAAGCAATTCGAAGGTAAAAAATATCGCCATCATTCCTGTGCATCCCCCATAAATTAGTGTAAAATTTTATTAGTAATGCACACATAAACTATAACAATATTTGTAAAACCAAGTATGTATTTGACAACACAACAATTTTTTTTAAATGACGAAAAATATAAAAAAGTATCGGTTCTATTAAAATTGGTTGTTTCGCATAAGGAAGAACTTTTCTAAGGATTCTTTGAGGAATACTCTAATAGGGTCGCAAAGTATGACCAACGAAAACAATAAATTCTAATGACAGCGAACCCCCTGGGCTCCCTCAGAAACGCACTATTTTGGACTATAAATAAATGTGCAGATGGATTGATAAATATAAATATTAGGGGCGAAACGAAGAAAAACAATGTTTATGAAACTGGTGTCGTTCGCTTCATAACTGTGAGTTACGACTTCCGACGCGTGGCGACATATGGCCGCTGTGCCGAATTTTTTCCGAAATCATCGATTTTTAGGTCGCATTAGATGCTATCTAAATATTTAATTACACCGTTCATGTCTGAAGCTATCGGTTTCAACACAAATTTATTATAACTTCCTTCTTCTAGTTTGCAGTTGAGCTTATCGGCAAAAAATAAAAAAATAGACAGCAAATATATCGGAACGCGCTTAATTGTTCAGTGAGAGCGAAATCAAACAGTCTGCCAAAGAGTGTATGTACATGCAAATAAATTTTCCCTGTATAATAAGATTAACATAGTGGAGCATGCGTGTAGCCGCCGCCGCGACAGACGGGACGTTAGTCACAACGGGCTATACTTAGCCGGTTGCATTGTCTTCTGAAATATCTATTAACGATTATTGACAAGGCATCGGCACGCGAATCCTCCTCGCTAAGGTGCGTCGAACTGCTATAAATATGCTTTATGTGCAGAGCAGCGCGGCAGCCGGAGAAGGTATGTGGCGAACGTCGACTGAAAACCCCTCTCGAGCTTGACGGAAACTGGTGATATCAATTAATTTGTGTTGCTTACGTTGTTCATCGTAGTTAAGACATTATATGTCTAGAAACTACGATGTAGATTTCAAATTCCATCATTAATTATAGATACGTCCTAGACATGTTTATCAAAGGTTTGTTTATTAAATTAGTAAAACATTAATTACATTTATATTTTAAAATAAATGGAGTTAAATAAATCACTAACTTATTTATTGCAATTAAGTAGTCAGTGTTTTAGAGTCCATCAAGTGGCTTAATGCATTCCTTATATTCAGGTATCAGAAGTAGGGCGTCCTTTTCTGCCTGGAAGCCATCTGGGTTGGTACCTGCAAAAAGATCGTCCTCAGTTGCGTTCCAGTTTTAAGAATAAGAGAGCCAGTATAATCGTAATAATCTCGAGCTGGTAAAAAGCACACAGATGCTTTTTTGATTTTCATTCCTAATTTGAAATTCGTTGCTTTAGAATTTTTGGATTATATTATATTAGGCTTTAAGAGAAAAATATTTACACATTTAGTTATTTTAATAATCGTTGCCAAACGCGTAATATAACATTTTACTAGGTTTTATTATTATAATTAAACAGTGTCATATGTATAAAATACATAGCAATACACGTCGCGTAATGTTCGAACTCGCCTAACAAATTAATGGATTCACGTCAAAATTGCGAACTCCAAATTCAAGTTGATACAATTCGACAATTGATTACAATATGCACACAAAGCACTATCGTGTCCACAAACACAAGCGAGCAGTCAGCCGCCGGACATCGATTCATATCGGACGGGAGCAGCTTTTCATTTTGTATGTTAAATTAAATTTCCATGAAACAAGATTGAATTTTTCGCAATCAGCACGGGCGGTCGGGAAAAACTTGTGTTATTTCGTTCCATGCCTCCATGTGCTGTTACACGGACATCTACATACGTTACATAGTATGTCTGGTCTATTGATGTGACGTTACGTGATTGCATGTGTCGTAAAATTGGACAAGTTTTAAAAATTATATAGTATGTTTCAATTTTTAAAATATTCTGCTAAAGCGTCAAGCCATCGTCTACTTAGAGCAATTAAAGGGGTGTAAACAATAAAGTTATACTGAAGTAACAACGGGCAAACCGCGGATGGCGGCGCGGTCGCGCAGTACACGCAACCGCACGGGCCGCGGGTAGCTAGCTAGCTCGGGCTTAGCTAATTTACAGTTTAATTATCAGCCTGGATGATGCATCGTTAGCGCGCCAAACCGAGTTTATGCGACTAATCAATTGTTTGACGCGGCCGCTGCAATCACGCTTCGCACGGCGACGAACGCCCCGTGGCCGCCTGTTCTCTCTACCAACATTTACGCTAATGAACCGATTTTTTATACAAACTTACGCAATGAGATGGTTGTTTAGATTTCAATGGCATTTTGATATAATTAAACTATACAAATTATTAATATCTGATGCACAATATGATGATTCTGATGTAAATTCATTAACATCGCAAATCGTTCAAATGTCAGGCAGGTTTTATTAGTTTCTTCTTCTTTTTCGTCAAATGATTTTAAGTTCTATAATAGACATAAGCCATTTCAAGTATGTGTCTTACCAATAAAAAATCTTAAAAGCATGAGTTGGAACCCTCTCACTGACAAAGCTGCTTTATATCACCAATCTAAAAGTTTTTAGTTCACAGTTCTTGGATGAATTCTCTGTAATCTGTCAATTGCTGTAGGAAATCTGTTAATCACTTCGATGTCGTCTTTAGAAAATATGAAAATAATGAATGACCTCTTTATCGAATTTGACCACGATCACAACTTTCGAGTATTTTCGGAAGCGACATTATTTCCTGTACAGGAAATAAAATAATGTCACACGTCTACGCGCTAACACTCATATTAGCGTACCGCACCCGATTTAGGTATACCTATGTGAGAGTATGGAGAGTTATCGGGTGGAGTGTCAAAGACTTGAAGGCATGGCGCAAGTATCCAAACCAACAATCGCTTTAAGATTGATTGATATATGCACTTGACTAGTTTTAATGTAATCACAACACAAAAAACAACAATTTATGTTTTGGGCCACATGTTGTCTCTGACGGAGACTCGACTTCCATATCGCTGTCATTTGCACTTAGGGAAGAAGTGTTTGTAATGAACAAAATCTGTATGCATATAAAAAAACCGGTCAAGTGCGAGTCGGACTCGCGCACCGAGGGTTCCGAACAAATCCGTAGGTATATAAGTTTAAAATTATTAAAAATATTTTTATTATATGATGTAACTAAAAATTTATGCTTTTGCAATTTTTCTTTTATCTGTGCTATAATACGTTGCTTCGTACCAAATTTTAAGATTCTGAGTTCACGGGAAGTACCCTGAAGGTTTTGATTCCCTTGCGAATGTCGAAAATTTGCGGCATAAACGGCTGTATCTTTTGATTGCGTTGGCTTAGAAGTTTGATTTTTTTCACAGCTCCAAGGGACAGTAGACTTGAGTATATGCTATGAATTTCAGCTTGATACCTCTACGCGTTCCTGAGAAAAAGGGTCTTGACACACAGACAGACGGATAACAAAGTAATCCTATAAGGGTTCCGTTTTTCCTTTTGAGGTACGGAACCCTAAAAATGTCTGTCTTCTGTCTGTAATATTGAAATAACTACCTTTTGAGCTCAAAGGGTTTTGTGCATGTCATTAGGACATGAATAACCATTTTCAAAATTTTTGTCGGTCTGTCGATCTATGCGGGCTCTCTTTCTTATTATATCTTTAGAATTGCATTCTTTGAGAGCAATTCCAGGAGTGATCTAGGCTATATTTATTCAAAAATCTTACATTTATTGTGAAATCAAAAAATGTTTAAACTAAATGTTTTTTTAAGATTATCGGAAATCTAAATAACGCTAAATTAATAGATCCAACGTAGGCGACGCCGGAGAGGATCGCTGGTAAATTATTATAACATAACGATAGTGAGTGCGAATTTTGTTTGGATGCGAATGATTATCATAAAATAAGTTTCAGTAGGTAGACGCCAACGGCAACGGCAATCCAATCGGGAGAACAATGCGTCGGGATGTCGCGTCCGCTGATTAAATATAGCCCAGAATTCATCAAGCGAACGACTTGATTGAGTGGTCGCTATGAATTTATGCGCTCAATATTCGACAGGTGCCAAGTGTGTCGCCGTAGAGTTCGACCACCGATGACTAACTACCGTCGCCCCAAATCTTATCGCAAATGTCAAATAATTCGGGCATCTGTCCTGAAACATAACTAGGCAATATCATATCTCACATTTTTACATTCATATCACGAAAAATCGCATCATTAGTTCTTTAAGTTAAACGTCTTTCTGCTTGACAACATGCAATGTGATGTGGTTCAACTGAGATTGCAATGGGTCCCATCGCATATTGGGTTACGGGGCAACGAAAAGGCTGTTAGCGAAATATGCAGCTAAGAATGGAAAGGAAACTAATATTATTTTGAATTACTTAGAAGTTTTACCTAAATTCAAAAATATATGTTATGAAATGTGGAAGGAATACTTTAACAAGCGGTCACTAGAAAAAGGAATATGGAACAAAACCATACAATGTCAGCCTCTTCATGTGCCCTGGTTCATGATTACTAGTTTAAGTAGGAAATTAGTTACTACTGCTCATAGACTCAGATCTGGACACGTTTCATGTAAAAAATTTGTATTTCTGATGAGAAAAATAACTTCGTCATATATTGATGGAATGTGTTCGATTTGACTCTGTTAGAAGTAATTTAATAAGGGTCTTGAATTTGAACAGAACTGACGTAGACACATTTCATAATATTCTATCGCAACCAAATGGCGACGATGCGAAAGTTCTGTTCGAATCCATGGCCCACGTAGTATAATAAGTATTAACTAACGTTATATGAGTAAGTGATGTATGTTAGGGTATGATGGGACTGACATACGCGAAGCGGTAAATGTCCCTTAAATTATTGTAGGATAAAAAAAATGTGATGTGGTTGCCTCTTTCATATTGTTTTCTTATGAAACCAAGTATTGGTGGCATAATGCCCGAATGCAAATAAGTGACATTTGGCCAAATATTCAAACGCTACTCAATAAGATGTGTTCAAGTCTCGTGGTGTCACAGTTACTTTGACTTAAAGTGACAGAGACAGCACGATACTTAACAGCATCTTTAAATTGAACAGCGTTTGAGTGTTTGGGCAATTATAATTTTATTCTTCATAGATACACTACTATTTTACATACAATATTGCTCATGCTGGCTTTTTAAATAAGACTCTTTAACGAGTTTTTTATAAACTAATCGTCCAAATGAAATATAATACATTCACGCAAAGTATAATATTTGATTGTACTTAAAACAAGCACGCTTACTTACTCTATCCAACACAATTTCTGATTTCTAGCCGTGATTGTATCTAACAACATTGCATCTTAATCTCGGAGGCATTAAATCATCAAATTGTTAGCCATTTTTTTACATTTACAATTGTCTGATGAAATCATGATGATTTTTTGCAAAACCAAATCGTTTTTATTCGCAATTAAGTATGATTAAAAGCGCTTACAATACAAAGTCGCAGCAACTCTTAATGTTATCGTTCACAACTCGCTAATCCCGCACCGCTACCGTTACATTAGACAACTGAGTTGAATATAAATGTAAAACACAATAAATTTCATGCCCCGTAGGAAATGAATATTCATCACGAAATCGCCATGCATATTCTCCTTCGCTACAATATTTCGTGCTCCCTACTGACGTGCACAGTTCAGTTAGAAACTAAACCTTATGTTCTATAACTATCAGATTGAAATTGCACGTCACGAATAAATAGCTAAAGAGTGGGTCGGCGCCTAAGCGAGCAAAGTCTCGTAAATTTCAACATATAGTAAAGTGATTTACGAATAATTGTTATGTTGGCGTATAACTAGAGAAATCTTTCCGCTGTTTGCCGTCCGGCTAATTTATATTATAAGGCTTAGGTAATTCGCGGACCACGAGTAATTGGTCTAAAGAACAATAGCTTTTGTGATAGCCTTATCTTCTAATACATTGTGTGTCTCCCTTCAAACTGCGTTATTAAACACCTAAACATAACTTTAATTTGAACTATCTACGTAAATTTTATTACAAGGTGATAATTTTATATAAACAAGTTAACTATATCAAAGGACACTGAATCGGTAATCATTACCAGTACACATGAGTTGAGGTGTCATACAGGACAATATATTTACTTTGCTTTTAATACAGATTATAAGTGACGGTGTGGTTTACAACTGACTACGAAGTCGTGGGTCCTGGTCTTGAATCAGAGACGAAGATAAAGACATCGTTTGAACAAAAACTTACATTGTTGTAATTTCGCAGACATTCTCACTCTCACATTGGGAGGGGACAACTTCCAATTCAATAACACCTCCGCCTATTTTTCCGCTAGCAAGGCACGGCTTTTTACACAAACTTCACGAAAACTTCTCGACCTCAGCGGTGTGACTTTTCCTTTTACTTCCTTTTAAAAAAATAAGGTTACCTCACACTGTAGTTTTCCTCTGCATCTTCTTTTTTTAATGCCACCACGATGCCTACGTAAATTGCTCATGGCCAAACATCCCCATTTATTATTATATTTAGCAATTTTCGACCACGGAGGTTAGGGTAAACGTAGGATATTCCTCTCCTTTCGCGGTTCCACCACCACCAAATTAGTGGTGCAGCCTCGCTAAAGTCGCATAAGTTAAGGATTGTGACGTATCAGAATACTAATATTTCTGTGTACCCGTGACTTCACTTGGCTGCAGAGAGTAGAAGAAAGGATGTTCTCTTTAGTATCTCATTACGTAAGAGTTACATCGTATACAGGTTAGCTTAGACGACTAGTGGCCAAATACTAAAACGCTACTCAATTTTACGATATCGTCAAGTCTCGTGGTGTTACAGTCACTTTGACTTGAAGTGATAGAGACAGCACGAGACTAATCGGCATCTCAAAATTGAGTATTTGAGCATAAGTGTCTCTGCGTCTCTTTGTTCACCTGTGGGACTATTTTCCTTAGATATTACAATATCTCTTGCATAATTGATGGATTCCGATTCTTATATTATACTAAAGGGAAATAGTTTAAATGTGTTATTTTAAGGACACAATTTTGTTACACGCTTTAACACAATAAATATTTAACCCTAGGTACCCACGATCTCGGGCTAGTCGCTGGCCACTGGATCAACGAGGCGTTACCTTATTCGAAACATATGTTTATCGTAACATGCGAATCAGCCTACAGCGAATTAGTTCTCGCACAATGCAATTTGAATGCACATTACACAACGGACGAGCTACGAGCGCTTTTTATTGCGGCATCGTGAGATCTTATCTTGGAACTGCCACTTCCAGCAGGCAAATTTTAGTTTCTCTCCAATCTGCCATCGGTTTTAAGCCTTGATACCTTTAAAATAAAGAGTTAAACTGCTTAACGTTACACTATCAACGTTAGTGTGTGTATGAACATGTACGTGTCATACACACGTACTCCACTATACATGTATAAAGAATTTAACATCAAATCAGCAATAAAATTGAAAACATTTTGTTACGTTTTAAATAAGTTTCGCACAGTTCAACTCAAGGTGTCAAACGACTTTGATCTTTATTTGCTTTACGAAATGTACATTTTTGTTCGCGTTCTTCAATTTTGAAATTATTTCTGGATCGATAAGAAGCGTTAATTTTACGAGCCAGTGATAATTTGTTAACTTCCGACAGAGTTTCGCCCTAGTTGAATCGTTCCAAACACTTGCCATATACAATTACCTATCAAAGAGGACAACCTAAATCATCTGTAGAAGTTAATTAATTGTAATAATTGCTATATGAAGGCATTTACAACAATACAAGTTAAAACAAAGTAAAACTAAATTTTAACCACAAAACTTTGCATAACTTAGCTTATAATCAACAAAAATACAAATGGAGTCGCAACCCTAAGGTTACGTAAATATATTATATTAAGGTTGCCAACCCTACGTTTTAGTTAAGAAGGTAGGTAGGGTTTCAACATTTATTTATTATATTATATCTACTTACGAATACGACTTTCATTGCCGGATTTATGATGATAGATAAGTCAGACATTAGTTATTGTAGATAGGTACCTAAAGTAATACTATAAATATAAAAAATTTATCGTAGGCGAAACTATATTTAAATAAAGGATGACTATGACGTGTTAATAAGGGCTCCTCAAACCTCAAAGAAGAAAAATTATTTGTTTACAAATTAAAATAATAAGTTGAAACAAAATGTTTTTTGCCTTGAGAATAATATATTTGATACAAAAAGTTGCCAACCCTAGACTATCCACTTTATCAAAATATACTGTACCTACTTGTACGTCTACAAGATGAGTACCCTAGAGACTTTGATACGTGTGTGACAAGTATACCTATGAAAATAAATGTTTGTAATTTCGTATTGTACTGTACTATAATTATTGTGTACTGTCGTATAATGAAATAAAAAGTACCTATATGCATCTATACGAGTAGTCAAATTTTAAACTTACGTTCATAATGATATACCGTAATAGCAGTTTTTGAAAATACGAGTAAATAAGGCTTTTACTTTTATTTAAAATTATCCCAAATTGAATGTGATTTATAGGCAACAACGTTTTTGCCTACTGATCTACCCTTACGAACGTGTGCGTGCACATTAAAATCAGTTAAAATAACATCACCACGCATTTCGAACTTAAAAGATACAAAGGACAGAATGCTTAAGATTTGTTGGGTTCTGTGCCTTAAAAGGAAAAAACGGAACCCTTATAGGATCACTTTGTTATCCGTCTGTCTGTCTGTCTGTCGGTCTGTCTGTCTGTCTGTCAAGACCCTTTTTCTCAGGAACGCGTGGAGGTATCAAGCTAAAATTCATATCAAATACTCAAGTCTACTGTCCCTTGGAGCTGTGAAAAAACCAAACTCCTAAGCCAACGCAATCAAAAGATACAGCCGTTTATGCCGCAAATATTATGCCGCAAGGGAATCAAAACCTACAGGCTACTTCCCGTGAACTCGGAATCTTAAAATTTGGTACGAAGCACAGATAAAGGAAAAATTGCGAAACGCATTAATTTTTAGTTACGTCATATAATAAAAATATTTTTAATAATTTTAACCTACGGATTTGTTCGGAACCCTCAGTGCGCGAGTCCGACTCACACTTGGCCGGTTTTTTTTAACTAATTTTTTTCACCATTTGTTTATATTACTCATTTTGAACCTTCTCTGTATTATTGCAATATTACTCCCTGTACAAAATTTTATAGGAATTTTAGTTGATGACTCAAGGCATTCCTGGTTTGATGAACAGACAAATATACAGATAGCTACGATTTTATAAGTCAAACACTTGAAATAAAGAAAGACTAGATAATTTTGAACAGAGTTTAACGAGTATTTTATATAGGCGAATGTTTATATTTTGCCATATTTACATTAGTTTCCGGTTTCTTAATTCTGTGGCAGATAAAAAAGCATAGGACTCATTCCAGAAGACATAATATGACAAGGTAGATAGAATTCATCAATATTCGCCGCCAGACCAACTGTTCAGTAAAATGCTGAATATAGACTTAGATATTTTGTTATATGTAAACATTTTTGTATACCTTTTTTATATAATGGCAACATTAAAATTGAAATTTTACTTGTTTCGAGTGAGCTCGATTAGAGAGTGTGCCTTTTTCAACCTCCCATTAATTTTGCTAAATAAACGTATTAATATCAAATTCAGCTCATATTAATTACACATAACTCATAGTCCTTCGAGCATAACACCACATCTTAAATGCATAAAAAAAATCAGTCAGAGGCTTTTAGGAGCAGAACTATTCAGTAGTATAAGAAAATGGTAAAGACGTGTATACAACAACCTGTATACATTCTGCAGAGCAATAAGCGTTTTACAATTACTGAGAGGGTTTTGGGGCAGCGAAGGAGCCGCCGAGCTACCCCTTGCGAGTTGACGAACTTCATATATATCCTCAAAATGGTTTATTATAAGTAATTTAAATTGTAATTGATCATATTTATTACTTATGTTGTGTTTAACAATAATCTTTTGATGTAAAGAGTGAGGACAGTAAATATTTATATTATATTTTCAATAGTATAAAATAATCTATACAAGAACTTATTGAAAGAAAATTTTAAAGTAGGTAATGCAAATGTGAACCTTTTTTATAACTGTTGTTAACTTTTGGTGTTGTTATTGCTTAGATTTTATAACTAATATATTTTAATGGTATTAACAATGAGGGTTGGGTTGTTTCTGGTTACAGATACATTGCGTCCAAATTCAGATGCGTGTATTTCGATACATTTACGTTTTTATGTCGCACTTTCAAATTGGTCGCGGTTAATTGAGAGCATGTCCATTTGTAACTAATTTCACTTACTGCTTGCTTATTAGTCAACAATGTTTACGACTGGTTTATGCACAACTCTAATATAAATCACAACTAGCACAAAAGCTTACTTTTTTATTTATTAAGGGCTACAAACAATAGCACAAGTGGTGTGTGTGGTGCTATCCTAATGGTTCGCACTGGACGGGAGAGGGGCAACGTTCTCAAAAAATACCAATGTAAAATATCAGCGTAATACTGCTGTGTATATTACGATGATTCACTAGTAACAAAGTGTTGCATCTTATTCCACAGAGGTATCAGAGTATCTGCATTCTATTCTTAATCGAAGATAAATGTAGGTGTAGGTGGTATCAAGTGAAATGTATGGTCGTTAATCTCTCTTACTTTTATAAAAAAAACGTAGTCAATGAGCTAACAAATTACCTGATCGAGAGTAGCAGCCTACAGGTAAAATAACATACCACCTTATAGAGACTAGTAGTCTAACAGGTAAAACGTTGTCACCTCTGTTGTAAAACAATTACCTACTTTCGACGCTCATTTGTACTCAATTAGTCGAATATAATCGCAACCATATATTAATATAAATATTTACCAAAAACATGTAATGAGATCAGTTACTGACGTTCACAATATTGACCTTACAGTTTCACACTACTATTATATACCTCCAGACCGAATTTCGGTAACGGCGGCCAGCTTAAACGAAGACTAGCGAACAGCGCAAGACAGGATTATAGTACCCAAGTGTATGCGCAAGCACAGGTGCACTCTTTATTCCTTCACTCTCATCATCCGCTGGGACGGAAAACCGACACGACCGGAGAGAGATAAGGCGCAGGACCAACGGCTTTCCGAGGCACGGGGTTGAGACACCACCACCACCACTCCGGGCAGCTACTGAAAATTTCTTGACGGAAAATCTCAATAACTGATTTTTTGGCCCGACCCGGGATTCGAACCCGGGACCTCATGATCAGCAGTCGCGTTCACAACCACTAGACCGACAAGTATTATGTACACAGGTTGCAATCGAATGATATATAAGAGCTTTCACCAATTCTTTGCTTAATAAATAAATACGAAGACACATAGGTGAGTAAATGTTTATTAATTTTTAAACCAACGTTTAAGCCAATGTTAAAGTGCTGTACATGACAGATTTGCGAGTTCTTTACCAGCCGAGGCTGCTCCTAACAAGACCGCACAAGGAATCGCGCTACATGGTAAAGTATTAAGCGACTTACGAGAATAAACGATTTAAGATCATGTTAACTTAGCTAACATCCATTGAGCATCGTATCGCATAGATTTATGCGCTCCAGGACTGTTTTCAATTTACTTTAGTTTTTACTACAGATTAAAAATAATTTAACATTTCAAAGTCATCAATTTGCGCTAGGAACGGGCCCCGGACAGAAAAGGCGACATAATAATAAAACACTATAATAAAACAATTTCAAATACCTATGTAAAAATATTTTACATTCAGAAAAATAAAATATTTCAGCAAAATAATAACTGATTTGAAAGTTGACAGTTGGCAGATAGTGATATTATCAATTCTTTTTAACATACCTAATAAAATAAAATAACATTATATCCTATAAGTATCATTACTGGGCTGAAATTTTCTCTCGTTTCTGGAGCCGTGGTAGCTCAGACGCTAAACACTCGTAGTAAATTTCACACTGCACATGCAAACTCAAGTTCGATCCCCGCCAGCACCAATTACTGTTAATTGCAATTTGTATGTAGAGTTACAACGTGGTCGGTGTTAAAGGAGAGTGGTAAGGATACCTGAATGTCTGAGAAATAAAATATTCTTACGTGGCAGAGCCATGCTGCAGCTACTGGTATAGTTGAAGCACGAATGGGTCGACTCGGCCGGGGAAGGACCACGCTCTCACAGAATACCAGCGTAAAATAGCAGCTTAACGCTGCTGTGTTTCGTATGGTGAGTGTAGAGAACCGGAGACCCGTTTTACTAGAAATGAGGCATTCCACTTTAGTCCTCACCGGTGACAATGTCATCGAGGATAGATGTAGATGTCTATGGGCCACATCAACCACTTACTGTGTGCTCGTTTCTCACCCTTATCCTATAAAACATGTATTTAGTACAATTGAAGTCCATAAACACGCACTGAAGTTGAGCGGTTGAACATTGAATTGCTCCATAACCCTCTCAGAAATCTTCTTTATCAACTCGTAAAAGTCCAATGCTGAACAACACCTTACCCATTATAAAGAAAATTTATTTAAATGTCAATCTAAGCAACAGATGCCTTACATTTTGGCCAGACGCCGATCGAGGAATTTATTTCTAGCGCACACTGGATAATTATATCACCTTCTAACGCAGCCTTAAGATTTTGTGGTATTTCACACAGACGCCACTTACGAAAAACACGGGACGAAATGTGGTGATAGATAGTCTTGCACCGCAGCCTTTACAGATGTTATTCAAATGCGTAGTTCAAGTCTTCAAAGGTAGCCAACAAAAGTTGTCTAATAATTTTCGATGTGAGTATTTTGTCTATTAACTTAACTTAACTTATCTTCACGCACAATCCCTGACGGGGTAGCCAGAGAGAACAGATCACCAAGTGTCACGATCCTTACATACCTCTTTCGCTTCTTTCAGATTCATTATCTTCTTCATACATGCACGTCTAGGTATCCGAGTACTCTTGACCCTCCCCTCTTCGAGCAATTTGCTCACCTGGTCTTCGAAAGTTAGTCTCGATCTACCTCGACACCTTTTAATATTAACTTTCGCGCTATATATTTTCTTCACCATTCGGTCTTCACTCATTCGCTCAACATGCCCAAACCATCGAAGCACGCCCTTACCAATTTTTGTGATAAGGTCATCTTTCAAACCTGCCATATTGCGAATCTCTTCGTTTCGCTTTCGGTCGGCCATGGTAACGCCGCACATTTTACGAAGAGATCGCATCTCCACTGCATTCAACTTGCTTTTATGCTTCTTCTGGCATACCCAGGTTTCGCTGCCATATAACAAAGTCGGTACCAACACTGCGTTATGTATTGCAAGGCGTGCACTCTTCACTACGCCTTGCCTTTTAACTAACGCAGTCAGGGCACCGTTGACTTTGTTTCCGGCAGCGATACGCCTGTCCACATCTAAATCGCATCTTCCATCCCGGCTAAAAGCACTCCCCAAGTATACAATTTCATTTACCTCTTCTAGACATTTTTAGGGTTTTGTCTATTAATTTAGATAATGCTCGCTTTTCACTTTTTTCTGAATATTGTTTTCATCAATATAATAATGCTTTCAGAATGTTGTTGGGACTGCCTCGATACTGTAGTGCGTCGGAGATGTTTGCGCATGCTCGCACGGACGGCTTTCATGCGATAATACGTAGGAAGACAGCTTCGCTGCTTAGAAGGGTGAGAGATAGTCACAACAGCATTTTGAAAACAGTAGCGGAGAACTATAATTCTCCGATTTTGAAAAAGTTTGTACATACTTCAATGTTTACTAACACTAGTTTATAAGTCAATTGTTACTAACACTACTATGGATTAATTTTGGTCCGAAATAAAGATTATTATTATTATTATTATTATCACACTTGTATACAATCACATCATATTGCGCCTATTTCGTGAAGCCTATTTTTAAGCTTTAGTACAGGGTAAAAGTGACTGCTCCGTGGCGCAGTGGCAAAGATTTTGGCTGCGGCGTAGGCTTAGTCAAACAGGAAACAAAAATTGTATGGCCTATAAATAATTATTGTTCCAGATTTTGGGTCCATTAAATTGGTATATGAGCAATTCCTAATATGGGGTAACGTTTATCATCCTCATAAACATTAGACCCTTGATAGGCTGTAAATGATTGTTTGTATATATTGATTGTACATTATTTTTGATACAACCCACAGCTCAACATAGACCATAGTCGCCAAGCTTGGCAGGCGGCTGGGCAAGCGTAGCTTTTATTATTTTGAATGGTTATTAGGAAGATGGGTTACGTTTTTTTTTATAGCATAAGGATGACAAACGAGCACACAGTCCACCTGATGGTAAGTTGTTTCTGTGACCCATAGACATCTACATCTATTCTCAATAAAAAATCTAAATGCAGATGCGTTGTCACTCGTGAGGACTAAGATGGAATGCCTCTGTTCCAGTAAAAAGGGTCTCCGGTTCCCTACACTCACCGTGCAAAATACAGCAGTGCTAAGCTGCTATTTTACGCTGGTATACTGTGAGATATTTGTTTATAAAATAATTAAAAAGGTCACACAAAATGGCCGATGCCCCACTTCGCCGGGTATTTTAGGTCAGTAAATACTATCAGATAATTAGGTACTTCGCTATCTGTATGAGACACCGACGAAATCTGCCTGACGTTTCTCTTAGTCTCTCGTTTTGTTTTTTTGATTTCCGAGAGAACGTGACAGGAAGAAGTATCTATTCGTTTATTTCACCACTACACGAATTAGAACGAATGATCACATTGTCATTTTTAGGGTTCCGTACCCAAAGAGTAACCACCTGGAGCCTATTACTAAGCCTCCGCTAATCGTCCATCCGTCTGTCTTTCAGCGCGCTATATTTCATGATATCTGCGGCTGTATCCGTAATAAGTAGACAGTTGATTTGTTTACAGAATGTGTATTTCGATTGCCGTTATAACAACAAATAACAAAAATTAAAATAAATTAAAAATTAAAAGCGACTCCCCTAATAGAAACTTGTATTGCGATGGTACGGAACCCTTCATGTGCAAGTCTGACTCGCACTTGGCTGGTTATTTTAAATAGAAATCTCAGTTCCATAAAAGATTATTCACTCTGGTTTAAGTAATAATGATATTCAATAACAATATCAACACAAAAAAACCCAACAACTTTACAATTCTTATCGGATCCCACCCAATGCAAGAGAACAGGAATAAAAGACGAATATTTGAATTTAAATATCGAGATTATTCTCTTACGAAATCATCTACTCTCGTTCGGAACGAAATATCTCGCCCCTTATTGGCGTTCGGGCAACAATGGGCAATTATTTTCCGCCATGCTTTTTATTAATTACCAGCGTCGGGCTCGCAAGGCCTTTGTATTTTAATTTTGACAAATTCACAGCTTTCCCAGAAGAAAGAAGCGACCCCGGCCATCGCTGCATTCCTCTGCAGCCAAACTAACAAGGAAATCTCTTTATTACGACTCGTTTAATCCATAAATGTGCCGTAATGAATATGTAAGTAAGTAAAATTAGCGTTTTTCTTGTATTTTTACACAATCAAATAAGATAAATATAAAATAATTAAGGTTGCACAATTAACTAAGCGTTATATTGCTTACACCGAGTGCGCGCATGCTTACAACACAATGCTTTATAATTAACACTATTAGAAATTATTGTTTGTTGCTATTGAACAACAGATGGCGCTTACTACATTTCTGTGTCTGAGATATTGCTTATCACAATATTCGGATATTTTTAAACGATTTATGTAACTGAAATAAATATTCAATGCTGTGTTCTAATTTCGTATTAACAATAGTGCATTATGTGATTTTTATAAATGTTAGAAGAATGTTGGCCGCATGACGTTCACATGTGAGAGGAAAGCGCGGATGCCGCCGGCGAGGGTGCTGGCGCGACGCCAACAAGGTGAATGCCACTATTGCACGCACTGGGCTACGCAACCCACTTTACCCAACACGCGGAAACGTATCGCGTCCTTCATACGTCCAATTTGTCAATATACAAAAACTACCAAGGAAATAAAAAAGTTGTTCAAATATGTCTATATTTAATAATTTTCTCTGTAATTTGAGTACCTACATAATTTTATACATCAAAATGATTAAAAAACTTTCTAAAATCAATCCGTTAGTTCTTATTTACACGATTTTTTGCATACTACCTATCCAGTTGACAATTTCATTATTAATTGACGAATATAGCGTTCTGATTAGAACACTGACTTATAAGATCTAGAACTCATAATTATTTCTCATTAGGCACAATTAAGAATGCCATATAATTATAACGAAGGTTGCAATTTGCATATATCTAGGTAAAATATGGAAAATCTTTGCAGGTGCATGTTACCAGTAATGAATACAAAGAAGGAGATCGTGTAATATTGTCATCGCCTTAATATACATAGCACTAAACCATCGTCATAAACATCGTTAATATAATTTCCTTTCATGTGACAACAACGTGAGTAGTGCTGGTTCAAATGCCGCTCTTCAAATTTTATTTGTAATTTGAAGTGATAATTTACTAGAAAAAAAATAACGAGGAAACCTTTATGTTTAGGTGATTTAATATTTCAAGGAGTAATTGTAATTGGCCAATATACAATATCGCAGCGGACTAATTAACCACGCCAAAACCTGTGCACTGCAGTAGGATTTATAATATAAGCTGCAGCTTTATTTTTTACCTTGCGACAACAGTGAAAATTATCAGTGATAGTTGAACAGATTTTAAACAATAATTGGTGTCATTCCAGAATAGGAATCGATCTAGGTACGTGTTTTTATAGGTATAACTGATTCTAAAATTACTCGAAGTTCTTTACTTTATTACAAACAATAATAATTATAACAAACTTATTAAAGTAAAGATGACTTTATTTATGTAAATACATAATATATTATAATGCGTTACAGTTGAACGACTCAGTAGCGCAGTGCCTAAACGTTTAGCTGCGGAGCTATGTACCGTAGATTCAATTCCCGCATAGAACATTTAATTGTATGTTCCACAAATAATGTTTCTGTTTTTAGTAGCTACGTGTAATTTATTTGTATAAAACGCAACGGACTGGTCGTTACGAGTCATATTAGAAAAGTTGTCATTGTTTTTAAAAGATTCACTCTTTATTTTAACATTATTTATATACGAGTATTTAGGCATCTTCCGATATGTAAGAAGACAAATATCAGAAAAAATAATTTTGTGGATACATTTAAATTCAAAATGTATTCGAAACTAGACAATTAGATATAAGCTAATTGCTAAATTCGCTGGTCATAAACCTATGACCTGTAATACCTTTTCTTTGTAACAAATATAGCCCTTCTAGTCAAGTTTCTATTGCAGTTTCTCTCTGTTGCCTCTTACGGTACCCACGGGTTATGTTAGTGGGTCCCCTTACGCCGCTACTATACCGTTTTATTTCTGTTTCAGTCCACAGAAGTAGAATGCTAGACATGAGTTTCTCCCGCTAATATGAAGAATTTGCCTTAACCGCTACGCTTCGCAGCACCTTGTAGGCTTCTGCCCGTCGCCCAACTGGGTATTTCACGTCATAACATTACTACCCCACGGAACGAATCTTATATCATCACTAAAAGACAATGAATTTAGGTAGGCTAACGCTTACTTGTGCGTTACTATCGGCTCGGTTGTGTCAGATACACGAGAGTAATCACAATACAACGTTAGGTAAGGTTGGGATTCAAACCCAGGATTCGCGTAGGCAACACAGTCGTCAAAAGAAACACAAGTATACAAGCTATATTGTTTAACATAACAACGATTTCACTCTAATGAAATAAAAAAAAAGATATTTAAATATTCTGTTCCTACTTAAATATAACCTTATTTTTCAAATTTCTGTTATTGATAAATACAGCAACATGTTTCATTGTAGACCTAATGACGTTTCCGGTAACTTTATCACAAAGATTTAACATACTCAAGGATTATATAATGGCCGCGAATATAACCCCGCTGAAATGCAAATTGACATAATGCAGGAAACGTCTGAGTGGGTCTCATAGCGGCCGCCTATGCGGCATGAGTGCCATAAGTTCGTTTGCATACGACAGTCTGTTGTATTTGCATCCCAAATGCTCGATGCGACCGCTCGTTCGCCAGACTTATCTCCGTTTCAAGCGAAATATTACAGTTTGTGCATCGCCTCTCGCAATGCATATCTGAATGTCAATAAAGGAATAAAAAGGCCCACCGGAGGCGTTCCCGCACAATCGAGGCGGATGTGCTTTCCACCAATGGGCGAGGAGAGCACGGCATATTCATAACGATATTACCGTCGACGGAGTTGCGGCGTCATCATAATTCATATATAATAACCCTTCCGTCGACGACGCGATGCGGCGCGGCGCCCTGCGTCTCATTCTCTCGCCCGCTATCTCCTCAAGAGCAACAGAGACACTCGCCTCCACTCAAGATATCATAATTCATAATTTTATTTCTTTACGAGCTTCGGCAACTCACCTACTTGTGCTCATGAAAATTTATCGTTTCATTTGCACCTACCAGAATCGAGAACGTTTCAGTGGTTCTTCGCTTTGTACTCTGCACTAGTTTGTGTTAAGGGAACACTTCTATTGAATAGTAAATAAGGATAACTTTATACACATATGTTTACCTGAAATTCACGAAATAGTACAGTTTGGTATGTGAATCTGATGACAGCTATTTGTAATGGGAATATGACGAGACGCGGGCGCGTGCGCTCAGCACGTCTCATTCGTCAGTTTAAAAATAGAAGTCGGCGTCTGCGTCGTGACGACTCGCGCCATTAATTTATATGAAATAACTGTCGGCAGTCGGAAAAATAAGTTCGATCGAGAACGGCCTTCTACACAATAATATTTATGTTTTACGAAGTGGCAGACGAGTCAGACTCATCCGTTGATGTAAGTATTTCAGAAATCATATTTACCTACTCACCAAATTATCTGTATGTTTAACTGACTCTCTTACTGAAAATATTTCTTTATTTTCGATAATTTTATCAAGTTCATTGATCTAAACGTTATCAGCGACTAAACCAGTCAACAATCTTGGTTAATCAACATAGTGGCATTTACAAATCTGTCCACGAAGTAATAAATAACCACTATTTGAGCCATAAATTTCAATTATAAACGCTCACGCTAGTTCTTTGTTTTGTTCATCGTTTTTTTTTTTAATAAATACGATCCATCCTTTAGCGAAACATCTTTTACAGTTATGTTTGAATCAAATAAATATCCAAAAATACTGACTCGGAGCATTATGATCATCACAAAATACGCGAACGGCACATGAGACATAAATTCGTTAGCGCGCATGTAATCGTCAGGAATATAACAACAATTTACGGCATTAAATTTTAAAGTTGACATCAGAAAGAACTTCTTATGAAGCAATAACTCAGCTCGGTCTTAATGACTCCCTTCTTTGGAATGTCTTACAAATATGTATATAGAAAATACAATAGCTACCCACATAATAACAATGGATCTTCTTCACCATAAACGTTAACTGTGCCGATAATAATATTTATAGAGAATAGAGAAAACTTACCAATGGTTTGTTTGTATTTTGTTGAAATCATTATACTTAATTTATTTTAAATTTATAGCACACTTTTAATAAAAAAATAAAATCATCAAATTACAAATAAAACAGTTACCGGCAACACATGGTATCGGAAAAACACCCATATTAAGGCCATAAGGTTAGAATAAATTTAAATGCTGATGCTGATTGAATTTGATTTTATTCATAATGAAGGAAACAAAACACAGCTGATAATTTTCCTTTTTATGCTAGCGACTTTATAATATATCTAACAGATGGTGCTTCATGAATGCGTCAACAGGAATTCATAACTTGGAAATTTTGCAAATGCCTTAAACTCTTTTCATCAAATAAATATTAAATAACTTAATTTTACAATCATGCAAAACTTTATTAATGATCAAATAACATTTCCACATGGAATTACATCTACTCAAGGGATAAGCGCTCGCCTTGAGAAACGGAATTCGATCTCCATCCGCTTCAATAGGTGAAATTGTTGATAACAATTTTAAGTGCTGATTTAGCACGTGCTTTTCGAGTATGAAAAATATCTTGGCTTTCATATGAGACACGCATTGGAGAGCACTGCGACTTTTCCCTACGTCAAAACATATATAGATGGGCTCTTATAATTAAATGAAGACTCGTGCCCAGTTGTGGATATGTGTTAGACTCTTACATTTTTTCTACTTCCTTTTATTTACGTAAAAGAATATTTTAAAAAGTTGTATTACAAAACATAAACGTCGTTCCACGCACAAAAATTCGCATAAATCGAATAATTACGAAGTAACACTAAATCATTTGAAAAATCCGGAACATTTTCTCTAATAAAATCAAGAACGTGGCTTTAAATGTAACCAATTATAAATTGTTCGTAGCACGGGCACTCGAAAAGATAATACCTGAAGGCCGACTAAAAACATCAGTGTCAAAAACCTGAACTGTCAGATAGCGCGATCGCAGTTTTGCGTCAATCTATAATCTATTAATTAACATGGACAAGAGACCTAACAAATTAATTAACGATGGTAAAAACATTCACAAAGTACCATACACAAGATAAGCAATATTAACCTAATGGATTCCCGAGTTACTTGAACTAAACTCGTATTTAAATCTAAAGATATTTAAACACATCGCCCTCGCGCTTGCTCTCTCCATAAATAAAATAAATACAAATATTCTCACGTAAGCGAGTAACTCGAAAGCGTTCATTTACATTTGTGAATGTAATAAAAGGGGCAAAGTCTAAATTTAAAATAATTTCAAACCGTGAAAATATATAGTAAACATTTGATGTGATAATAATTGACTAATATATATTTTAATAGATAAATAGCCATAATTATAGCACGAATCAAGCTAACGGAACTTAAAGGTTGGTAGCTGCTGACACTTAAAGGTAGATACGAAAAAGGGTAACACACCTGCCCATATTCGTTCTTATCCAAAAGTACTGATTTACGACCAGGTACTGAACGTACAAATAAGATCATCCAAAAGATGCTTCCAAAAAATATAATAAGAGCGCCACAAAAAGCTCAGCAAGACGCGTCAACGTCGGCCGCGCTCCATTGGCTGCGCGAACAAAGAAATATTGCCGCACTTTCATTTGTTCCCTTTTCCGCCATATTATTATTAAGCCTTTTTTGTTTCTTGGCAACCAAAGAAATCAATTATTTCGAAAAGTTTACGATCTTCCAATACGATTAGAATTACCAGCTAATTGAATTAAAATCCAATGATCTAAAGGTATATTAACAAGACAGTCCCTCACAATGTTAGAAGAGATATAAACACCAATATCAAGATACTAATTATACGTTACTTTATTTAGATTATAGTTATCTAGTTTATAACATATTTTAGTGCACCATAAACAAACATAGCAAGAGTTTACAGCTCCTGACGGTCCCGGCGCACATTCGAGCCATTGTGCCTCTTATAATTTTTATTAGGGGCAATCCGTCCGTCTTGATTTACTTCTTCCCGAACTGATGGATCTTTCATTTAATTTACGATTTTACCCTAGTGTTCCAAATGTAATAAAACGCTACAAAAACAAGCAAAAATGAATACGTCACAACGATGTTTTCGTATGTAAAAGATGTTTCGTAAATAAAAAGAGACTTATAGGAAAATAGATTTTACAATAACATTCACAACAATCACACATTTCTATTAAAATTTGATTATTTCCAATAAAAATATATTGTTCTTCTTTATCATAATTTTCTAATGCCCACTACTGGATATAAGGTTTTTTTTAAGAATTGAATAACTAGCAACAATCACTTGGAACATTTTTCCATTTGCCCATATACACGCTGAGCAGCCGAGTTGGTGAGCAGCAGACAAATAGGTGGAACTCACACATCTTCGAAATATTTATATTTCTGAGACATGCAGGTTTCCTCGCGGTGTTTCCTTCATCGATAAAAACATGGTAAACAGCACTTAGTAACAATTTCATCTTTGCTATGAATCGAACTCGGGTCGCCCGCGTACCTACTGTAAATAAGCCAGCGCTCTCTGAGCTACCACGGCTCTCCAATTTAAAACATTTAAATAAAATGTATGATATTTTTAAAATAAACCTTTTGCATTCCTTTTCACGCTACGACCTAACATTCCATATCCACAATATTAGGTAATATACATACTTAAGTTATTTTTACTTAATATTAAGATGATGTGTAAGTATGGTGAAATAAAAATCGTTAATATTATCCGTGACTACAATAAAACTTATATATTTCTAGCGTTTCCTAGGTATTCCCGAAAGAAAGGAGGAGTTCGTTCGCTAGCTTTTTGGCAAACTATCAGAGATTTTTATTATTATAATGATGCTTCTACTCATAACACTATCGCCTTGGCAAATGCCTTCATATTCACGATATGCTATTTTTCCTGAGAACATTAACGTCAACGCTGATTCAACGCCGTATGTAATGAAGTGTTTGATTTATATTATACACTGGTTATAAAAAGACGTTGTATATTGGTATGCACAACCTCAGATACAAACATATATGTAAGTATATCTACATATTTATAACAGGCGCCACACAACGAAATAGTATAGGTGAAATATTTCGCACGATTCGCCCCGAGATGCACTAAAAATAGGTGAAAGCAAAAATTTTAATTATTCTCCACTACGTCATGACCGAGCTAACAGCAACACGTACCCGGTGCGTCTCATTTGCAAGTAACAGAACGTGTATTATAGAGCCACACTGGCAATAAGATAAAAAGGCGCTCAATAAGGTGCGATCAGAGGCAAAAATGAAATAAATTGGCGGTGAGTAAGAGTCCTGTGTGCAATTGAGGCAAACACGGGCGCTCATTAGACGGGACGCTACTGCGACCCGCTGACTTCAACGGGGCGATCCAAACTTACGCCTAGGTGACTTGCCTTGCGGTGATAATATAAAATTATAATATGCATATATTAATATAAAAACATTTTCATTGAATCATATTCAAGTGTTATTTTAAGCTATTACGTTATGAGCAGGAAGAAAATAAATGTAATTATTAAGGAAAATTATAGATTTAAGCCCTTTCACTACTTTCGTTTTAAGCTTGTAGACAATGTTTGTCGTGTTGGTGATCTGAAAAACTAAAATAAAAAAACTCTATTACCTGGATGTGGAAAACTTGCTGAATCCTAACTAACCTAAAAAATTGTTCATCAATATGCAATTGTTTGTCCTTAATAAAATTTAATTTTAATTATTAATAGAAATAGTTCTAAATATAAACTAGATAATAAAACAATACGTATCACGCACACGGCATTGTCTTTGAAATATCCCTTTAAACTATTTAAAGCGTCACAAATATTTATTACGTATTATAACAAAAGTGCCTACAGTTCTCGGAAATCTCACATGCTAAATAAGCATTATGATCATGCAACAATGGGTTCTATGCCCAGCCCTTTTGCAGAAAAGCTGTAAAATCAACGCACATTAGCATAACAAAGATGGTCGTTCGCAGTGACAAAGCGGTGATATCGTGCAAGATGTCACTTTCACTTGTGTAGCGCAATTGGTGTAAAAAATGGGCTCTCAGAATTATTAAACAGTATTTTTCTGGTGTGTACACCGATATGGAAACTGTTCGAAACCGCAGGCTGCAGGAAAACAATGTAATAACGGCAGAAGTCACCGGAGCACGTCGTGACGAGACAAAACTTATCCCGCTGCCACGTGAACTTGAAAACCGTAGAGTAATAATGGGAATGTGTCGCAGTTTGCATAATGCGGAAAATTAAAATACGTTTCTAGTTTAAACTAAACTTTGAAAATTGAATTTTCGGATGGTTTTACAATGGCTGATTATTTTTGAGTGAAATTATATCATTAATTATTTTGTGCCTTCTTCTTCTTTTTTAATATTCCGTAAAGTCCGCTGCTGGCTGGATGGACATGGGTTTTTTTCGTAAAAGAGATGATTTTCCATAATCCTACTTGGCAGGCAAATTAGCGATTATACCACACATCTCGCGCCTTTAAAGCTGTTCTCCGTCAACGATCTGGATATTTTAAGGTTCTTAACTTCCCCGTGTTTACCACGTGTTTACGCCGTATTTAACACGTGATCGGCGGTGAAGGAAAACTCGTGAGGAAACCTGTATCGCCACAAAGACACTTGAAGTCCGCCAACACGCATTAGGGCAGCGCCAGGACATCTCCTTGATCTCCTTACCCTAAGACCCTTTCAGACGTAAAATAAGGCTTCTGCCCAGCGGTGGGACGTCTATAGGCTGTAACTTTAACTTCCCCGTGTATAAGTCGCGTAAGAGGCTACAAAGAGAAACTGAAACAAGATATGGGTAACAGCATCTTTCTGTTGAGATTCCACCTACCAAACGTAGCAACACTAGCAAATATCTCCCTTATGATGTAATTATTTAATTTATTTTAACAGTGGTAGAGCCACGCGGCAGCTTTTGCTGTCGCACGGATGGGCCGGCTCGAACCGGGGTGGTACCACGACCTCACAGAATACCAGCGTGAAGTAGAGGTTTACCTCTGCGTTTCGCTTGGTGAGTGCAGGTGGCCGGAGGCCCTTTTAAACTGGAAATGAGGCATTCCATCTTAGTCCTCACGGGTGACAACGCATCTACATTTTGATTTGTAATAGAGGATAGATGTAGATGTCTATGGGCCGCAGCAACCACTTACCATCAGGTGGACTGTGTGCTCCTTTGTCACCCTTATCCTATAAAAAAAATTATATCTCGAGGCATAATAAGTCCAGCTGTAGACTTTGATAGGCTGTAATGAATGAATACATCTCACAATGATTACAATCTCAATTTTAGATTATTCTGACGATTTAAAGTGGGTGAAACCTGAATCATAAAATTCGTTATATCATATATACATTTCATATATACATACTGGCTGGCGTTATATTGAGCGTTTAAAAAGCAAACTATAAACTCAGGAACGTCTATTACCTATTATAACCTTCTTAACCAAATATTAATATTTTCATTTATCAGATATTTTACAATTAGTAACTTACAAAATATTATGTTGTTTGAACTTATATAAACATATGCACACTGCATATCATCGTAAGATAAAACACGACTTTTTAATTATGAATAGTTAATTTTGTCAATTTATTCGACTCCACAGCTTGTTGTCAGCGGGTAACAAGGGTGGTAGACACGGCACAATGTCTACGTCACACATCTCCACGCACCATTTGCATGCACCCGAGCGCATCCCGTCGCATCCCGGTGCATCTCGACTCCTCCCGGGGGCACAACAGAAATAGTCTAATGTCATATCAAATGTCTAAAGACGCGTGCCCTGTAACTTAAACGTCAACAAAATACGAAACTCTGATAACTAAAAGATTTTATACTCTATTGGCATCGAGAGAAATATTTTAAAAGAGCTATGTTGATTAATAAAGACATTGCAGTGTTAAGCTTTTTATTAACAATTAAACAATAACAAAAAATCTTGTCTGAAGACGAACCCATAAATAAACTTTTCGTAAAGTGTCATTTTTTGTATCTTCATATATAATTCCAATAAATAAATCCGAGGTTTTTTTGTTTCGAAACTAGTCGTGACTAATTGGTCCTCCTGCAGCACAAAACGACGGGGCGCATCTAAATTGTTCATTCGGTTTTGCAAATATAATAATAAAATTTTATTACCCCGTTTGTTAAAGGGTTCGTCTGAAGACAAGCTGTAAGGGTACCTTGGTAAAATGTTAGTCCGTGCCCGTCATAAGTCAAAACGTGTCAATTGTCTGGTTGCATTTCGTCATAAATCAGCTTTACAAAAATACTTCTCGAAGGGAACTCGTAATACTGAATACAATATCATTACACAAATATAGAGTTATGGCAATTTTGCACGTACCACAGTTCTCATTGTGGGTGGTTTTAAAAAAATTGCAAAATTCCGTTTTGGCAATATTCCGCGAAAAGAAAGTTGTAAATTGAAATGGACAACTTAGTGTATTTTTCAATATTTGCCACCTGCTTTTAATATATGACTATATTGTTTATGTCAATATTATTTTATCATTGTTATTAGATACAGTTTGGAATCATAATTTAATAATAAACTTGACCTTGGTAAATCTTTATCGAACAAAAAATCCTTTAAGATTCTTGCGCGGGCTTAGTAGATGACGTTGCTATGGCATTGATAGAAGAGTGATGGAGCGGGCCAGATCTGGGGTCAGCGGCGCCATGCGTCATCGCTAACGACGACAAATGACGTGACGTGACGCGACGTGACTGAGAATATTTAGAGTCGTGCCACGTTTCGGTACGCGGTAGCGCTCCTTGATAACGCTACCTACGGAGTTGCGGAATGTTTTATTTATGTATTCGGTACAGGGAAAATACATGTTTACATTCTATTATAACATACAAACATCAATTAACAAAATTTCATATCTTTATAAACGCATTTAGATCGACCAAAATAAATATTTTTGATTTTTGATAAAATATAAATAAAAAATGGTTTCTTTAATGAAGCCATACATTATCTAACTTTAAAGTGAACGTGATTTATAGCGACAATCAATCTACATATATAGAAAAAAATACTGTTACTAATTTTAAAATTTAATACAGCTCCAGAATGTAACGAAATTATTTTTTTATTAATATTAAATATATCTTTTAATTTCAGCTTATAATCGCATCGTTTTTTTAATATACCTACTCTTCCTTATTATAACTAACATTGTTATAATATGCCCTTTTTAAATGGTATTATCAAAAGATGGTGCTTTTTGTGGGATATATTTTTTTTTATTTTCAACTACGCAGGATATATTTTAGTAATTGATAGATTGATACTAAGGTCACTAAGCGTCCCTGCTTACTGTAACACTTACGTAGTTAAAAATTAGGTGTTATAGTGCTCGTTTCACACTTTATACTAAAAAAAACTGTTTGTAACACCACCACTATACACCAAAATTCGAAAACTTACTCGTGGTTGAAATAAATATTTGCAGCGCCCAGGATTTGAATCCAGAACACTGAACCGAAATGAAATTTGCTATAAAACGTAGTTATACATTATTACTAACTTTGCATACACAGCAAGTGGCTGAAAAAATTATAACATCAGGTAACCTAATTAATAAGTGCATCTGCACCGCACCACACCTCATCTTCATAAATCACAACATAACGAATTCCTGTACATAAATACAACCGTTGTCGGCGTAGTGTAGTTTCATGAAATGTTTGGACAAAAGTTTCCGCTTTTTAAACGTGTAACCGATGACAGGTGGGTGAATGTCGGAGCTATCGGACGTATTTTTTACCGAACTGTAGGAAGATGTCAATCCTCGCCACTATCCATCACGCTATTCGTTTTCCTTCATTCTAGTCATATAAATTTTGCTTTAACCAAAGATGAACTACACAGATATAAGCTACCACTACTTTAACTCTTATTATTCATTGATTATATTATGTTATATTGATATATAACAAAATATTTTAAAAACTATCCAATATAGATACATTCATATTATAAAATTATTTAATTAACGAAATTATGCAATATATTGAAAGGTTAGTATATGACGTAATCATATAAATGGCTTAGATGTACGTGATACGAAAAGTTTCCCACAGAGATTTAGCGGCGAGCCGGGCCGGCTGCACGCGACACAAAAATAGCACACATTTGTCGAAAAATAAAAATTTCCCCAAATAGACAGAAATATACAAAAATGTGAGGCAAAGAGCGAGGGGCGAACGTGATGGCGCGCCGTAATGTGCGCCCCTAATTAAAACGTTAAAAACCGACCGTTTCTGAAAAACGTCAATTTTGAAGAGAAATGTGCCGTCCAAAAGATCGCGTCTCATATTATTTCAGTTATTTAAGCATCTTGTGAAAATTAAATGGTTTCCTTCTGTTCAAATTTAAAACTAAATCACCTAAGAAATAACAAGACACTACGTACAAATCTCCTTGGATTATGATAGGTAACAATTACAGTTGATTGATTAAAACTTTCGGAATAGGTACAACGACAAACTGAAATTCAAATCGCAGTCAACGATTTCCATCAAGCAATCTATGCGTGTACAAAATCGTTATTTAGAAATTGAACCGAACTATTTTGAAATACAGACAAGCAACGAATTGATAAATCTAGCCGTTAAAGCGATATGCAGATCGGCATCGACATTCATTACCTAATTAAAATCGCAAGCCCCTTCCGCCCGCTACATTTCTCCAACGCGCTGCCAATAAATTTCATCCGCCAGTCGCCCCATAACGATAACCAGTTCCTCGGGAACTATCGTTCAATCTGCCGTCGATGCCGTATGTTGATCCGGTCGTGTACCCGCCGCTCTTTGCAGACGAGCCTGTCGATTCCTATGTATTATTTAGTACTATCACTATAGAGTGAGTGCGACGCTACAGGACGCCCGTGTGTGTGCGATACGCACACGGCGATACGTGCGAATGTCTTGGGTTCGAGCAACATTAACCCAGAGATAACGAGCTCACATATTCATAAAGAATAAAGAATTATCCAACAGCCCCGCTCTCCGCACAACTACATACCTCTTGCTTTGATAGTTATGCTCTCATTCACACTCTCCATTCGATCTCGATCTATCCGTTTCATTCTAAGGACCCAATAAAATGGGCACTCAAAGCGACCGAGTTAAAATTGGATTATCGACTTTAATTTATTCTATAGAAGAAATATTTCATTTTTGATCGGTGCTTGCTCATGAAACCCTTTTGCTCCTCGCGGACATCTTCCGAGTGGCTTCAAAAGGATCATTGTAGTTCGGGACACAGCATCCGGTTTTAATTCTTATTTCCAGACAGGGAGAGACCATTTAATCGTCGCGTTCATTGGGGACAAAAAGTCATTATCAAATTAAATGCGACGCGGTCCAACCCGCACGGCCTCATCTTTATGGGCGACATATTTGATTCGAAAACTTGTTATGCTTCGTCCTAAATAAATTATAACGAGAAATTGTAATCATTAAATGGATATATTTAAAGTGTGAGGACCGGTGTTGTCGGCGGGGCGACGACGGGACGATGGTCGCGGCCGGCTACGTATCTGACTACATGAATGCCTGCTCGCTGAAGATACCGCGCGCAAATCTCAGTGGCCTTCGCATTGCATCGTTTTGTGACCTTTTCCTTCTATGAATCGACGTTTTGTCGTTTGTAAATAGACATTTAATATTACATAATAAGCCAAATTAAATTATAATTTTATTTGCATAAAATGTATACTAATTAAGAATAATCACTTTGCTAAGAACAAAGGTATTAAAATGAAAAAAGTTTTAAGAACTCTAATTGATGCTCGATTTATCAAAATAAAGTGAAGAGCGTGCGTGGGCAGGAAACAATTTTTGTTTTATCCTTAATTGCCTGAATGTAAATTATTTGGATTCGTGGGCGAGCAATCCAGTTTAGGATTATTCTATCAATACAAAGAATACCTACATCATTCTATCCATGATTGACAAGACCATTTTTTATAACAAAATGCACTACAAGTCATTTTTATTTTTCATTATTTTTTTATATTTTTTTTTGGCAGGAATATCGAATAAGACTATCAAAATATTCATTTCAGCCTATCTAAAGTCCACTACTGCATACAGGCCTCTTTAATAGATTGCCTTATAGGGCTAATGATTGCGACCTATGTTGATCATATATATATATATATATATCATAGCTGCCATGGTTGGCAGGTATGATAGGGTTGGAAACCGCAGTTTTATTTTCGTTTCTAAGTTTCATCTCCCATTTCAGTTCCCTCTTTCGCCTCTTAGGACAACTACGATATGGGGTTGTGGATTACGTCGCCTCTTAGTTATTATTTAGGCTTAATAATTAAAATGTTAATTTTTCTGAAAGTAAAATAACAAAGTTTATTTTGAAATAACATCAAAGAAAAATAATTCTGCTATAAATCGTTATCCAATGATTTGTATAATGTGACAATATGTTATTTTACGTATGTGATAAATAAAAAGTAAAACCAACGACGTGTTTAATACGAAAAAAAAGAAACGGAAGATGCGTTGAAATAAAATTTTATACAGTGATCGTTAACGCGGCCCGCGTCCAATATTAAATGGACGGTGGTGTAGAAGTAAAAATTAAAGACAAACATAAATTTTAGAAAAAAAAATGAATCAAGCATTCGTTCCCTGCACTGTTTCGATTGATGATTGGATTGAAATTCGATATCGCATTTTGTTGTAACCTTTCAAATACACATGTTACTATAATATGAGGAATAGTTTATGAATGAACTGTTGTCGAAATTGAACATGATATATGTCACTTTTTTGAACCGTAAAAGAGACCATCACTCCATGTGTCGTCCCGTAAGTGTTGTCTGACCGCCCTCATGAGATGGTGGTATAACGGTCAATACCAGATTAAACAAAATCTGCGTATTATTTGGCGATGATCTACGATGCTGTGGACTTTGGTCACTCATCCACCTACCAGGCATGGCGATCATGACAAATCTTTATTACTATGGAAAGGCTTGATTCAACCAATAGATTTAGATACTAGACCTAATATTGAAGAAGAAAAAAAAGAAATCTAGAAGATGAGCTACATACACTTTTTAGCTACTCCTGAAAACCATGATCTTTTTTTTTTATAGAAAGTTGACAAGCGAGCACATAGTGGATTTTAAGTGGATTGTAAGTGGATGCTGTGGGCTCATAGATTTTCATCTATCCTCGATTAAAAATCAAAAAAATGCAGATACGTTGTCTGAATGAACGCCTCGTTTCTGATGACAAGGGTCTCCGATTCTCTACACTCACCTACGAAAGACAATTGCGTTAAGCATCTATTTCAGTCTGGTATTCTGTGAGAGCGTGGTCCTTCCCCGGTGAAGCCGACCCATTCTTGCTACAACCATCATAATACTGCAGCATGGCTCTACCACGTAAAAATGATTTAGATTAGTTGGCCATATGGCTTGAAGAATAAACCGATGCAGAACCGATGGCGAAGAAAGTTTCATGAATGCCTCAAGCTGTTAAGCGCAATGTTGAGCGAACTCCAAGTCGTAGTAATGACCTGATGAAACATAGTGTCGATGGATAGAGGTGGGTCAGCACCGTGCTTTGGATATTCAGTGGTCATGATAATAAATAGTAAATTTAAGGTATGAACTATGAACAGCAAAACTGAAATAAGTAAACATTCTTTCTTAGTTCTCAATTCTAATAACGTATCTGTAGCCTTTATTTTTTGCAGTCGGTTGCAGTCGTCCATGGCTGGCTGCAGCGGCTTTACTTACTTACTTACTATCAGGTGGACTGTCAGTTCGTTTATCACTTCAGTTTATGAAAAAAAGTGCCTGAATTCACATTTCAGCTAAGGAACAACTCTTAGCACAAGTACTTTACACTTAATAAATTAACTTAATACTGGTCGTGTAATAATAATGCTAGAATGGTGTGAAAAAATCTCCCCTAACACTGCTCTAAGTGCCATGTTATATAGATATTTTCTAAATTTTATATAATTACGGATATTAGGTAAAGGTGTTGGTGCGAAGGCTGCACCAAACTGGATTCGAAGTGGAGAGGAATAAATTTAAAGTTAAGTTATGAGCGGACCGATCTAACAACATGAATGAAACCCCACCCCGCACCCCGCACTTCTAACCCAGGACCCATCGGCCGCGTGTGGCCTTTACCAGTGCCGCTTCAGGGCTGGATTTAAAAATTATATTAATTGGAAATAAATTTTGCTATATCTATTGTATAATCTCAAGCTTCCTCATACGACCAGCAGTGAAGTACCTACCGTGTTTCAGATCCATGTGTTTCTTTCATGTTTTGAGGAATGCTTGATGAGAAACTGTTTCTATAAACAAACTAATGTGCAATGAGCCGGCGATATAGCTCGAAGAATTAAAAACGGATGGGGAAGAAAGTTTTTCAAGTGGCAGCTTTTTACTGGTAAGCGAATGGCAGGGTGGCCAATATATGGAGTGGCGACCTGGTGGCATTACTTCGGGGAGGACTTTTAGCAACGGGCTTGTAAAGGGATTTAACGACAATGAAGATGATAAATTCTACGTTATTTCTTGAAATTTATACAATAATAAAAAATAGGATATTATTGTAATAAACAAATAATTTTAATTGAAATAATTTTATTTCTTACAAAAAGTAGCTAAACCTAATTCAAAACATGGCTTATTACAAAGATATAACTCATTTTATAAAGGTTTTTAACAGTGGTAGAGCCACGCGGCAGCTTTTGCTGTCGCACGGATGGGCCGGCTCGAACCGGGGTGGTACCACGACCTCACAGAAAACCAGCGTGAAGTAGAGGTTTACCTCTGCGTTTCGCTTGGTGAGTGCAGGTGGCCGGAGGCCCTTTTTACTGGAAATGAGGCATTCCATCTTAGTCCTCACGGGTGACAACGCATCTACATTTTGATTTGTAATAGAGGATAGATGTAGATGTCTATGGGCCGCAGCAACCACTTACCATCAGGTGGACTGTGTGCTCGTTTGTCACCCTTATCATAAAAAAAAAGGTTTTGATAATATTTTAAACTAGCTGATACCCGCGACTTCGCTATATTAACAAAGTTTTCGTATGTACGAAGGAAAACATTAAAATGATCGCAAGCAAAAATACTCTTTGTTTACAAAATTTCCTTGTAAACAATGTTATTAACGGGAGAGCAAGCGACCTACAGTTGACCGTGTGAAAAACAGCTAAACACACATCACTGAACACGTAGTGCTTATAAAATTTGTTGTTTCTTAAAACTTTAAGTAAAAATTTTATATTATTGAATTTTCGCCATGATTTTTTGAAGTGTATAAGAAATAAAACTTAGAAAACCTAACTGAAATCTATCCAATAGTTTTTCCATGATGCGCGCACAACTGCAAACCTTTAGCATTTTATTTATATAGGTTTATATAGATTATTAAAAAATATGTTGACATTATTATTATATATTATACTAGATGGTCCCCGCGACTTCGCCCGCGTGTTACTTAAGGTTTTAATTATTTTGCGGGAACCCTAATTATATTTCTAAAATAAAAGTAGCCTAAGTTACTCCTTATGACATCAGGTATCTGCAAGTGAAAGTCAAAATCGGTCCGGCCGATTCAGCCTTAACAAACTGACAAACAGATAGACAAAAATTTTAAAAAGTGTATTTTGGTTATTAGTACCGTTTGTACTTTCATATGCATTTAGTAAAACGCTGTAATTTTGACATTACAAACATACACGTCAATTTTATTTATTTATTATATAAATCCACTGCTGGATACGAGCCTATGGATAAAAGTCCACTGGGAGAAACTGTTTTATATCAAGTTCAATTTTATATATTCAGATGGTGTAAAATATTCCTACATATTGTCTTTTGTATAATACGGCCCTGGTATAAGGTGAGATGACACGTTATCGGCGTGGTAATCTGAACCCAAAATATTACGATTCAAAACTTGGTCAAGACCTTATATCCCGAATATAGTAACTTTGGGCACCATTAAAGGGAAAAGTGGTCGTTTATAACTCCAACTCTGAATACTTTATTTGTTTAGTCATAATAAAACGTTGTCAATTAAGCGGACTTGGGAATAACGTCTTGTGTTTTATTTTAAACCAGTTATAATGACTATAAGGATTTTTGAGAAACGTACAAGAGAAGAACACGAGTGCCACGTATACCTATAAATTAAATTTTTAAAATACTTTATTGAACCTTATTTATCGCTTTGTAAATACTTATAAAATTTACTAACGATGGATATTTAAAAAAAAATCATTCAAATATTTTTATGCTTACTTTTTACTTAATATGAGTGTAAGTAAGACTTAAAGAAATGTCTCTCTAAAATTCTGAAGTCAGTTCCAGGTGCTAACTCTGACTAAAACAACAGCGATTTGCTGAACCCAAATCCCTTTGATTTGAGATTTGTTAAGTGAAGTGTGAACACCCATTGGCAATGACGGAAACCGATGCGGTCTCTAACTAACCAACGAGTTGAATGTGGACTAATCATTCAAGTTATTTATTACTGGTGGACTTGTTTGGCACTCTTACATCTATAAAAAATAAATTACATATAAATAATCTTAAGAACATGCAAACGTTTGTAATACAGTAATAATAATATAATTAATATTCGCTGCACGTTAATAGAATTAATATTAACCGTGTAGTGGCGGTGTAAGAATAGATATCGACTACCCCATATCATCCCGTGGGTTTCGTAAGATGCGACAGAGGGAAACAGTTACAGTTACAGTGGTAGACCCAGGCGGCAGCTTTTGCTGTCGCATGGATGGGCCGGCTCGAACCGGGGTGGTACCACGACCTCACAGAATACCAGCGTGAAGTAGAGGTTTACCTCTGCGTTTCGCTTGGTGAGTGCAGGTGGCCGGAGGCTCTTTTTACTGGGAATGAGGCATTCCATCCTAGTCCTCACGGGTGAAAACGCATCTGCATTTTGATCTGTAACAGAGGATAGATGTAGATGTCTATGGGCCGCAGCAACCACTTACCATCAGGTGGACTGTGTGCTCGTTTTTCACCCTTATCCTATAAAAAAAAAACAAATCAGGAGATGGGCAGCAGTGTCTTCTTGATAATCTTGATTTTCTTCTTCTTCTTCTTTGATCTTGATTTAAAATAAAAAACTGCGGTTGCCAACCCGCTTGCCAAGCGTGATATGGCAAATATTCCCCCTATGAAGCAATATATGGGGAGGCATATGTTCAGCGGTGGACTTTAATAGGCTGTAACGGTAACGGTAATATTCGCTGTATCAGATGCCTAGGTTAATCGCATTCAGTAAATAGAAGTGACCTTTACAATATTAATTACTGTGCAACGTTAAGAATCGTCTGCATGAATACAATGTATCTTGCGTTTATGCTTTTATTGTGTTGCAATATAAAACTTCAGTCGTTATGTGTCTCAGTTTAATTGAGATCTTATATTAATTAGTGGCGATGTGAGGCACGGGCGGCAATGTGCCCGACGCACGCATCTTCTGCACGCAACTGACTCGATCTTGCCTACATTAATATTGACTTTAGTATGAGATATCAAAATATATATATAGTTTCCAGTGAAAAGGGTCTCCGTATCTACACACTACACTACACTAACCATAACACACACATCAGCACTAACACTAAGTTAATATTTTACGGGGTATAGGGCTAACAAACGAGCACACAATGCACCTGATGATAAATGGGTACTGTGGCCCATAGACATCTACATTTTTTTATAGGATAAGATGACAAACGAGTACACAGTCCACCTGATGGTAAGTGGTTGCTGTAACCCATAGACATCTACATCTATCCTCGTTTGCGAATCAAAACGCAGATGCGTTGTCATGTCACCCGTGAGGACTAAGATGGAATGCCTCTTTTGCAGTAAAAAGGGTCTCCATTTCGCTACACTCACCATACGAAACACAGCAGCATTAAGCTGCTATTTTACGCTGGTATTCTGTGAGAGCGTGATCCTTCCCCGGTCGAGCCGACCCATTCGTGCTACAACCATACTACTTATATAGCTGCAGCATTTCTCTACCACGAAAAAAAACATTTACCCCGATTAAGATTTCAAATCCATACGCGTTGTCAACCATGAGGACTAGGGTGAAATGCCCCGTATTCAGTAAAAAGGGTCACTGGTTCTCTACACTCGCCACACGAAATAGGATATTAAGCGTTATAAACAATGCATGCCTCTTTGTTTGCAGTTGGTTACAGATATTCATAGGCTGCAGTACCTAACCTTACCATCAATTGGACTGTAAATTTGTCGCTAACTTTTATTTAGTTTATGTCAGTAGATGTAGGATAAAATATGCCAGCTTTTCCCTAAGGCCCAGCTGGTAAAATACAATAAAAATTTTACAATACCTACAATAAAATTTATTTGTCTAAACATGGATGTACAAAACATACTTGTATGATGTTGACAGGAAGAATATTAACGTTTTCACATGTTCTTGTACAGCATACAAACAAAAATATGTCATCAAAAAATTAAAATAAATCAAAAATAAAAATGACAAAATTATTAATTGCAATATTAAAATGACAATTTTAAGTGAACAAATAAAATTTCAGTTTAATTAAAAATGCTATATATATATGCTAACCCGCTCGCCCATCGTGGCAACTATCGCAAATACCCCCTATGAAGTTAACAAAGAGACGGCTCTCAGTCCCCGGCGGCCTCGCTATTCCTGGCTACGGTGGCGACCATGGTAACGGCGGGGCAGGGGGTGCTAAGAATCTCCGGTGGAGGTTCGGTTGCCACTGACTGATGAGAAGATCGTGGAGCTGGAAGAAGAGATAGACAAGTTACGCTGGCATATAATAGGATTATCCGAGTTCCGAAGAGAGGGCAATAATCCTCGAATCCGGTAACTTGCTCTATCACCGGGAGGACGACCATCTGTCCCAAGGAGGTGTCGGATTTATCGTCCACAAGTCTCTCGTTAACAACGTTGTAAAGATTAAGAGTGTGTCGACGAGGGTTGCGTACCTTATACTCAGAATCACCAAACGATATTCGCTGAAGGTTATACAGGTTAACGCACCAACCTCGGCACATCCCGATGACGAGGTGGAGGAAATGTATGAGGATATCTCTAGAGCCATGCATTCCTCTAAAACCCACTATACGGTGTTAATGGGAGATTTCAATGCAAAACTAGGCACAAGAGAGAACGGTGAGTTGAAAGTAGGGAAATTTGGAATAGGGCAACGGAACTCAAGGGGCCAGCAGCTGGCCGACTTCATGGAGAAAGAGGGACTCTTTATGATGAACTCTTTCTTCCAGAAGTGGCCAGCATAGCATATATATATAGAAAATGTATTAAAAATAAGGATGTAATATTATTATTAAAATATGTAGTAATTTGAATAAAAAAAAGAATGTTTCAGAATTTAAGATTTCAGTTTGGATATATGATAATTTGTCAATTAACAATGTTCGCAACTTTTACTTAAATTGTATTATTTTTAAGTCCTTTATATGTTTAGGCATTTTGTTATAAATTATAAAAGCCATAGAAAATAAATACGGTTTTCCTCATAAGCGCCGTCTTGGCTCACCAAACGCAAAGTATCATATTATTGTCACGTCTATTTCTTGTAATTACAAAAAGAAGTAATGAAGTAATGAAATAAAGAATTATGATATTAAAAAAATAGATATCAACGAATTGCAACGTATTTTTTTTTGTATGGCCCACAAATAAGTAATTGTTTCGGGCCTGGATGTTTGTCCTTGTAAAATGTACGAGTATGGATGTTAACTGCCTCCACGATGTAGAATAAAATCCTAGTGTGGGAGATATAAATCTATTGAGTGTTTTGAAAATAAATAAATAAAATAAAATAATTATTAGTAAAATTTTATAAATAAACGAAAATAAGCTCAAGCAATAACAACTAAAATTAATTATTTATCTTATAAATAATTAAGTCAAATTGTTACTTCCACCAGAATATTACGCCCATAAAACGGCATTCACATCGTTCGGAAGATCGCCCAGTCACCGGTTATACAACGAAAGTACGCGTTATCAGAACAAGATAAAATTATCTAAATTCGAGAGAAACATTCAAATTTGCTGCCATTTGTAAACAAATTGCGACTTAGTGGCTCTTTTAGTTATAAAAACAAACGTTTTAAAACAATTGTTACAGTAAAAAGTTTATAAACAGTATGCTTTACGTTCTATCTTTATCGCTATGGGCTTCTCCTACTGTATGGAGGATTTGCAGGTAGACTGGCGATCGTAGTGACGTAAGACGAAATAGGAAAGATGGATCCTCTTGCGGCTCTACTATACAACTACTTTAAAACTATTACTAGTCATATAATCATATATAAAGTTATTTATATGCAATTTGAAGATAAATTGTCCTTGTGTATTTTTTATTAATGTGACATTACATAAATTGTTTTAAGAATGTCTCTATAGATCTATTCAGCAGGTAACAAAGCATTCCAATTTAGTCCTCGGGAATGACAACGCATCGGCATTTTTATTATTAATCGAGGACAGACGTATGTGTCTATAGGTCACAGCATCTACTTACTATCGAAGACTATGAGCTCGTTCGTTTAGTTAGTTCTTAAAAAAATTATTGAATTTAATTTAATTTTAAATTTTACCTGCAAGTTTTTGTTTGTCTATTAATAACATGATTTGCAAAGAGATAGAAACCGGGCACAAAAAATATCAGTGCAACTTCTAAGCAACGCCTTCAAAGATTGTAAAACTTCTTTTGGCTTATGTGAAAAACGGGGTTATAATTTTAGGTGACTGTCCAATCGCAGATTTATTATTACGGCGACGGACGGAGGGAGCATTCATTGCCGTGCTCGCGTGCTCGATGACGTGATATCACGCCGTCACGCGTGTTAACAACAACCTTATAACAAGTTGTAAGGCACCAAACTAACAAGCCGGCAGAATATCTCGCCTCCCGACATTAGTGATCGAAGCATGCAACAATTTTATTGCGCTCACCTACTTACCCGTTCGTCGATTGTAACTCGCTAACATTATCGCGTCATTTTCATTGTGCAAGCAGTTCAAGGATCGTAAATGGCAGCTTATTGACTTTACATTGAATTAGAAAAATTTACTCTGTCCCATTTAATAAGTGTCCGAGAAATTTCTGAATTTATTCTATTCAAAGATTATCCTTTATAATTTTAAATATAGAATGTGAGAAAGAGTGGAGTAGTCATAAGCTATTATTATCATTATTACAATCAACTTGTTATTGCACGTCCATATTGTATGTGAATCACACCCGTAGGTGTCAGCTGAAAATGAGCGCTACCTCAACAGAAGCATTATGCTGAGCTGCCTGCCTTAAGGTCGTCGAATACATCGTCTACGAAACTTAATAATTGGGTAATATTTCTTTATTTCCTTATCAATAACATCTTTTCTGGTGTTATTTAAATCGATTTCAGTTTTTGCAAGTGGAATAACAACACTTGATTTTTCACGATTCCCCTTACTTCAGCTCTCCCTTCATAAGATCAAAACACGTTGACAATGCAGTCAACAGAAAATATTTCTTTAGTAAGGCAATAACCAGTTATTCAAAATATTTCAAAGTCTATCTAAGTTATTTGTTGCCAATTCCACAATCCTTGTGTGATATAATAAAAAAGTAATAAATTCTTTATATCATTGTTTCCTCAACACGCAACGACTAGTGTTAAAGTTGAACAGTAGTAAAATTAGCTCTTAGATAAGCAATAAAGCTATAAACAACGTTTGATATACATTTAACAACTTTTACAATTAATTAAACAGAACCATTAAAACTTATTCCACGAGGAGCGGAACCTACCTCTAACGAAAACTTCAATTATATTGTTTAAGCTTTACAAAGAAAGTTGACAAAAAAAAATGTCGCCTTTGTCAAGAACATAAATGCTTCATATTTGATTGTTGTTTTCTTCTTATTGAGACTGAGCTTCATAAACAGTACGGATGTTTTATGCCATACTCTTAACCACATTATTATGTGCACGATTTAAATAGAAATAGAAAGCTGTAATGGACTGAAAATAATGTTGTGTTTAGTGCTTGAACAGTGTTAATTATGAAACCATTTGCTAATTAATATATGAATATATTATAAAATATATAATAGTATGTAAATTTATTATATATTATATAATAATATGTAAATAAATAGATGGTAAAATGAAATTACAAATAAATAAGTTATTAAGGACATGTAATAAAGTGCAAATATATTTGCATGTGATATTTCACGTCATGTATACGGTATGTGAATCTTCATTTTTTAAATTTCATAACTTGACTCCTTAAAAGTCAATTAATATCGTCAGAAGTATAAGTTTTCTTTATCAATGGTCGAAAATTGATTATATTTTTTTTGTAATTTAACCAAAATTCATAGTTCGGTCTTGGCAGTATAAAAGCAAACAATAGATATTTCATTTAATTTAATGTATTTATAACACATATTACTCTGATATGATGTATTTTTATATAAACGATGAAAAGCTCCAAATAATAAATGATTCACGACAGGTAACCGCGGCCTGTATGAAAAAACTTGTACATACAAATTAAAGATCGCATTTATCTTTAAAACTCATTTCACGAAGCAAATCTTGAAGAAGAATGACAAACAAAAAAGCATAATAACGTCCCTTAATATAATATTACGTGTCACGAAACCAAAGCTTTATGAAACCCGATATTTTGTCATATCAGCTGTGGTATTGTGAAACTCTGGTGGGAATCGTTTACTAGTGGTAATCATTTCACAACTGAGTTTTGTTTTTTATTATGATAGCAATTTGTAACTTAAAATGAGCTGTTATTATAAAACATCGGATTATAATCGATATTGATACATTTTTAGAATCCATCGAAATTAAACGTCAAATGTTAAAACGAAGCTAACCACGCTCCCCACCAGAGTTACACAATCGAACTGCTGTTTTTATTGCGTCTCAATAGAGAATTACGACGTCCTCCATCGTGTACAGAAAAGCCATTCAATATGACATTGCGGCGGATGTAAAGAGGGTGGACTCGAAAGTTTGTGGTTTAACCGAGAAATAGCTGACTTTAGGATATTTCCTTTTCCTTTACTCACAAATTGTGCATATTAAACGCAGGATATACGTTTTACAGTGTTTCGAAAATGCGGATTAGCACTAAATAAAATCCAACTGCAGTGTCTTCTTTTGAGTCTTCATAGGATTCTCTTGCTCTTCATCAAATCATACGATATATTTCCATCTCATTACTTTAGATTTACCAGCAATTTTTTTTAGTACAATTTTGCTATAACTTTTGTATATTGGAGGAAAGTACATTCCTCACAAGCAGATTCAGAACCAGAAATGTTTATTTCACCAGTTTTGACGATAAAGATCTATCCCCAGCCGTGATACACAGCGGCGATGTGTTTTCAGTTCACGCATCTTTGTTCAGGTTGTCGGTGCGACTGTGCTTAGGGTTCCAATCTAGGATCTCCCAGAGCAGTGTTGTGGCCGTCTGGGGAGTTATACTGCGGTTTTCAGTGTCATGTGATACTGTCACTCGATCCTCGAGAGGTTCAATCAGCAGTACTATGCGAGCAGCTGGATAACTATGTAGTCCGAAATGGGTAGGATGCATGCTTGTATGATTTCATACTTGATTATTATATGTATTTTGGCATGGTAGCCAATAATCGAGCAAAGCGCTTCCAGAACTTATGTCACTTTCTTAACGACCTTGTCAGTTTGCGGTTTCATAGTGATATAACAATCAAAGATCACTCCCAGATACTTTACTTGATTCTTATACCCTAGAACATCATTCTTAATCTTTACCGTATGATCGTGTTTTCTTTTTTTGGTGACCATGATGCGTTCGGTCTTGCCACGTATTCTTGATCTGGTGGATAGCGTTCCAAGTTGTAAATGCTAGATTATATTTTTCAAAAAGAAACTTAATACTATTTTCATCTTGAGAGTGTGTTGTCTAAGACTTAATTAACTAAAGACTTAATTTTCTTTCAAATTCTTTACTGTTCTGGCTATTTTGGAACTCCAGAACCAGAAAGAGGTATTTGGCATACCTCTTAGCCTCGCAAGGGCTGTTTTATCAGATTAATACATGTTTATAACATTTAACAACAAAGTGATGTATGCGGTTGTGAATGATGCTGAATTTGATAAGTAATGACATTAAATTCGTTCAAATTTTAATATATTTTATTATTATGTGTATGAAATATTTGACGTATATTTGTGTGATGTGTATGTATAGTTTAAATCTTTACAGGTTATCGTGTTACATAATTTTATAAGCTAATTATTGACAGGCATTTATTATACTGGCCTTCTCCCGTTTTTGGGGTCTATGGAGCAATTAGTCCGCTGCACTGCTTGAATATGAATTGGTGGGCTTTGCTTGCGGGCATGTCTTCGAAATATTTTGTGGCACGGGACGTGCAGATCTCCTGATGTAGTTTTCCTTCACTGTCAAGCACGTGTTAAATCAACACTGATAATTTCAATAATAGCTTGGCGCCGATGGAAATCGAAGCAGGGTTTTTCGCTATTGTAATATTACGGCGAGCGCTTAGCCTCTAAACTACCAAGGCTCATAAAAAATAATCATTAATAGTACCGTTCATTCCTTAAAAATAAAATATTTGAAAAATTACTAATTCTGGATAAGCTGCAACATCCAAGAATGATATTAATCCAATAGGTCCATAGGAAATCGCCAAGCGTAAAATTTTTAAATTTTGCACAAATCTAGTCGTATTTAAAGTATTGTATTACTTGATGTATTAAATAGCCGGTTGACAATGTCGTGCGGATATTAACCCACAAAAAATGTCCTCGAATGTCCCGAGGATTTTCCGCTTCACGCAGTGCTGCACTCTCCGCGGCCCGAGTCGGCAGTTGACAAAATATTGCATTGTTGCTATTATCTACGCAGTATTTATTTAAAAATGTTATTTAAATGAATGATTTTAAGCCCATTCCCTTAAACATCTATTGTCCCCGTCTTAATACAGTTATTGTCACAACGGCAATTTTTAGAAATAATTCAATCATATATATCATGTTAGTACTAATACCATTACCTTTTATTATAAAAGGAAGCCCTAAAGGCACAAAAAACTTAGTAAAGCCGTTTTGGAACTAGACGATAGCGTTCAAGCAATTTATTACGTTTATTACTTCGTTCACTTTGTTATGGTCATCAAGTTATCGCTAACCATAAATTTGAATTCTGTCTGTGACGGTCAATAAAGGTAATGAAGGCAATCATCGACGACCAAAACCAATAAAATAATAGAAATAAATTTGATATGAGCGACATATGGTGGCTTTGATGCGAAGCGAGCCCCGTGTTATTGCTGTCGAACATGCGACAAATAGCTCAGACTCAGAAATCCATTTCATTTTATCCAACCGTTGATTACACAGCATTGGTCCGTTGGACGACAATGGAATACATCTAACACAACCAATACATTTACACCCCTTTCTGTTTTGAATCAACGCGATGACCAAAAAGTAAATTCCTGCTTATTATTATTCCATTACCCGTCGCCCCATTTTAAAAAAAATATGTCAAGCGATGATGACTGGGGAAGAGTGGGAATAATCTACTGCACCGAAATCTGGGGAGGTCGTGACCCGAGAATATTCAATGTATTTATATAAAATAATTTTCATGTTCGACAACTCGCGACACAATACCGTATATTTTTTGCTCTGTCGATAAATTGGTCGGATTATCATTTAATGGAGGGCTCATGTTCGTTGGGCTTGTCCCGATTCCCTATGACTGACATGATTTTATTAAACATCGTATCGATGTGCCAATATGGGTTCGAATAATTTTAGTAAACCTACAGAAGCGCTGTAAGCTGACATTATTTATGTGACTCTCTATTTTTTTGTAATTGAATTTTACTTATGCAAGTAAGAGTTACCAACCAACACAGAGTTCATTTGTTAGTATGTCGATACTGTGTCCAACGAACCCTACAAATATCTTTCCATTCCATCAAGTAGTTTCTTAGGGAATCGATTTTAATATATTTTTTTATAGGAGAGGGGTCAAACGAGCATGCGGCTCACCTGATGGTAAGTGACTACCGCCACCCACGAACAACTGCAACACCAGGGAGGGAATTGCAGATGCGTTGCCGGCCTTTTAAATAGGAGTACGCTCTTTTCTTGAAGGTCCCTAAGTCGTATCGGTCCGGAAAAATCGCTGCTGGTAATCGATTCCACAAGGAAGTGGTGCGAGGAAGAAAACATCTTCTAAATCGCACAGTGGTGGACTGCCAATCATCCAGATGGTGTGGATGGTATCGGTAGTTCTGCCGCGATGTGCGTTCGTGAAATTTGGCGGCTGGGATTAATCCGAACAATTCCTCAGAGCACTCCCCGTGGTAGATGCGAAAGAAAATGCAAAGGGATGCAACATCTCTTCGCAGTGCCAATGAATCAAGCCGATCGGAAAGGACTCGGATATGGATATGTACCTAATTCACTTAAATATCGATTCGAGAGACAGATAGGATTAGCTAAATTAATTAATTAATGCACTTTCCATCGGTAGGACTGTGAGTTTTAATTTTGGACAAAAGTCAGTACCTACAAACTTTTGGGTTCTTCCACAAAGCTTTGCTTATTATTGAGTAGGCCTTTATTAATACATTTGCGGTATTAAATAAAGGCCCTAATCTCTTTTATATGAACATAAAAAACCTTACAAATCCCTTATTAACGGAAATATTTTTTTGTTGCTACACTATGAAAATTTACTTTATTTGACAGAGATACGCGAATTGCATTGAAACTATCAGATCTTATCGAGGCCCGGCGGAGTCTCCCCGTTTGTTTACACTAAATATTTTGCGACACAATGAAATTACATGACATCTGTACTACAAATAACGGGAATATCTTTATTCATACCGCGACGGGCAAACACGGCCCCCTCGCGTTGCCATTGTCATCGTTCAGAACGTCTGCTTACTGTCTCTGCTTAAACGTCCCCGGGTATTCTGCTATCTGTACCTTATAATAATGAACTGTACTTAAATTTAAATAACATTAATAAAAATAAACGTAAAGTAAGTTTATATTATCCTTTTAAAATCAATTTTATTAGTTCCAGTAATATCTTATATTGTCTCATTTGTTACTAAACGGAAAATATCACCGTAAAAGAATAAATAAATGTTTAAGGTAAACCAAGAAACGGTTTTCAATAAATAAAAGTAATATTAAATTGCTCCCCCATAACAATATCAATAGTTATACAGCTACCCCATTCGCCGTCGGCTATATCAGATGTTGTGCACTGTTTTATTCAAGTTACTTTGGTATTTTTAAATACTGAAATGAATAATAGAAAATTAAATTAATAAAATATAGAATATATTTTTAGCATATGATATTTTTTTAAAGAAATTTATTCTTTAATTATTTTTTATAAAAAAATATTCTAATAATATATTGTCATAAAATTGTTATTAAGAATAGTTTAGAATTAGCTTATTTCAATAAAATCATTGCTTGAATTAAAATATTATGATTTTTTTTTCAATCTAAAGATTTATATGTTACGTCTTTATTATTCATAAGAAAGGCGCTGATGTGGCAATGGGGCGGCCAAGTAGCTCGAAGAACCGACAATCGATGAGCAAGAAAGTTTCTCGAGTAGCAGTCTCGTACTGGCAAACGCATTGCTACAGACCCTCCTCAAAGTGATGAAACACGCAGGCTGTCGATGGATGCAAGTGGTTCAAGTACGTACTTTGTGGCAATCTACTAGCGAGGCCTATGTTCAGTAATGGCCTTTTGATGGGCTCTAGAGATAGTGATAGTATTTATGCATATTGGCTTCTAAATTTGCACATTTTAATTTTTTTTAGCCACGATTAAGGAAGCTAGTAGAAAAGGCCCAAAGGCTGACTTAACCCTTTACATTTTTTGTACGTGATAGAGCCATGCTGCAGCTATCTTAGTTGTATAGTTGTAGCATGAATGGGTCGACTCAACCGGGGAAGGACCACGCTCTCACAGAATACCATCGTAAAATAGAAGCTTAATGCTGCTGTGTTAGGATGGTGAGTGTAGAGAACCGAAGACCCTTTTTACTGGAAACGAGGCATTCCATCTTAGTCCTCATGGGTGACAAGGCATCTGCATTTTGATTCGTAATCGAGGATAGATTCGATTCGCCACAGCAACCACTCACCATCACGTGAACTGTGTGCTCGTTTGACACCCTTATTCTATAATATATATATATATATATATATATATACACACACAGGCAGGCCAGGCAGACGTTGTTCTACCCTTAGCGGCGAACCTTTGTACTATAAAATACTTGAATTCGAAATAAAAAATACTGAGGGTCACTTATTGGGATAATAACTATCCTATCTCTCAACTTGAACGAAACTGCACACAGTGTGCAAAATTTTATTGAAATCATTCCAGTGGTTTAGGAGTTTATCGCGGATAAACAATGTGACACGTAATTTTTATATATAAAGATATATATAATATAAATACAATAGTATACGTTATATAACAGCAGTTTGTAAATTACATTAAAAGATGAAAATATATAAATTAAAACGTTACAGAAGGACGAGAAAATTATTGGGCATTCTTTATTATTACATGCAAGTCGTATTAAATAAATATTAATACCATTCTGTAGTAAATTACATTTTAATAAAACAAAAAACTTGTCACAAAAGAAACGTTAACTCGCTACTAACCCCTGAAATCACAAAAAATAGTTAAACAGCCATAATATGGTATCGACGTATTCGCTATTAGTTTCCTTTATAGCTTCTATTGTCAACAGTTTCACCCGGTCGTTCGTCATCCGTGAAGCAATTTCATCCCGAAATCATCTAAGATCTACTGAACTACAAAACAATTGCTTTAATATTTTTATTCAAAGTTACATCTGTATTTTTTAATATATTAATTACCATAATCTTATTTCTTGACGAGCTTTTCAAATGTCGCTATAAGTAGTTACGGTTCGTCAAAAATAAACAGAGCACTGTTCACTGAAGTTCTGTAGAGTCAGTCTGTTTAACTACTACCCTCTTACCTATGTCTGCCACTAAAGCATAACGCTTGCACTGGGATGTTCCGGTTGCAGTTGTTCATGGGCGGCCGTAGTCACTTACCATCAGGTGAGTCGCATGCTCGTTTGCCCCCTCTTCTATAAAAAAAGTCCTCGGAGGTGACAACGCGTCTGTAGCCTAGTTTATCTGAGTTGGCTGCAGGCGTCCATGGATTGCTATAGCCACTTATCGTGGGAGGACAGATGTTACAGATTAACTGAAGCTGTTATTGGTCAAAACTAACGAGGAAACTATTAACATTATTATATTATGTAGTCAGGTTTTGCACGTGTTAGAACCAAGCTGCAACTATATCAAAGTTGTAGCACGAATGTATCTGCTGCTGTGTTTCGTATGGTGAGTGTAGAGAACCGGAGACCATTTTTACTGGAAACGAGGCATCTTAGTCCTCACGGCTGACAACGCAGCTGCATTTTTATTCTTAATAGGTGTAGATGTCCATAGGTCGCAGTATCCACTTACCATCTGCTGGACTCTGTGCTCGTTTGCCACCTATATTCGACAAAAAAGTCTTAAAAATTTGTCCTTGTTGATCATTTTTAAACTTACAGCCTACGTAACTCTTACCCCTGAGCTAAGCTAAGGTCTGAAATTCTATTATTTATTAAAACTTTTTATTTATTTATTTTTTAATCCCCGCCAATACTAACGAAATTGGTAAACATGCATATGGTAAAACAGTTCTTAAAACTATATAGTTTTAAAACTGCTTTACCATACGCTCGGTGGGAGAATACGTTCACTGCGTTTTTCTACTCCAAAATCCTCTTAGGAATGGGAGGAAGCCTTTGCCCAGCTGTGGGACGTATGAAGTCTTCTATTTTTGTTTTAAACTTATCAAACACAACCATGTAGAAGTATGTAAATACACCGATGTATTTACATAATATATAATGTAATATATTTACAAATTAATGATAAGATTTTATGAAACCATTTTGTAAAACAAATGGTGTTATCAGTTTTACCTCTTGCTATTTGTAATAGACGAACATAAAATCTTGCTTAAAAATATCATAAGCTGCAAGATTAATGAAGTAAGTGTCATCGAATCTTGACTTCTATAAAATAACCGTTATAATAAATATAAAAAACAATTCACAATATTTTATCAAAATATAATAAATTAGACGTCATAAGTATTCGTATGAAATAATATAACTTTATACTAAATCTTAACTATAGTATGTGCCAAATCGATTGAGAAAAACGGACAATGACCTTTCGGTCGTTTAACCAGGGGTTACAAACCTTCAATATATAGGCACATTTTATATGTAGTACTTTCTTTATTTATAATGATTTTTTTATAATGATTGATATAATATATATTTATTAACTATTATTAAAAAGTTATGTGAAAGATCGCTGTAGAAGAAAAATCATCTATTGTTATAAAGTACTTTATTCATTTAACAACAAAAAACATTAATTTATAACACATATAAAGATTCGAGTGATAACGACACCGAATAAGTACGTACTTATGCAAAAGATAAAACTTTATTTTTAATATTATATAAGAACTTTATTTTTATTCGGTGCAATCATCACTCGTATCTTCACTTGATGAACTATCTGTAACATTAATTATAAAGCGATCTGCAGTTTGGTCAATTCTATCATCCATGCCACGCATTTTTTGTTCAACCTTAAGGACATGCTGAACACAGTTTTTCCATTTATCTGGCGTGATTTGAGTTAAACCATATTTAAGTAAATTTTTAACATCTTTTAACTTGAAAGTTGTATTTTTTCGTGCAACGTACCCTTTCACATCTGCCCACACAAGTTCAATGGGGTTAAGCTCACAGTGATAAGGAGGTAACCTTACCACTGTGATGCTTTTTTCTTTTGCCATCTCGTCGGTGACGTAACTTCGATAGTTATCTTTAACTGCCTTTATTTTTTCCATTAAGTGGGTCTTTGTGTCCGAGGGCACGTATGCGATCTGTTTAGATTCTAGCCATTCCTGCATATTTTGTTTCCGCCAAGACATTGTTGGGGTTTTTTCTAAACGTCTGGAGTGGTAACTAGCGTTATCCATAACTATGACATCGCCGCTTTGCAGTTTTTCTATTACTTTTCTAAACCAGTCCTCGAAATGGAGAGCGTCCATACTCTCATGGTAGTCACCAGTAGATGATGATTCAAATACCCAATCACATCCCTCCAAAAAGCCATTTTCATTGCCAACGTGTACAACTATTAATCGCTTTCCTTTACCCGAAGGGGCTTTCGCGCCAGTAGAGTAGCCTTCTAACCGTGATTGACGAGAAGATTCAATTGTGGTGTCTTCCCATACCTTTCCCATAGTATGACCTGCGTTAATCCATGTTTCGTCAAGGTAAAAAATGTTACGTCCCTCGTTTCTTAATATTTGTATTTCTCTCAAATATCTGGTACGCCACAGAACTATCTCTGGGCGATCTATTAGACCACTTTTTCTGTTTCTCTTTATATATTTGAATTTTAAATGGCGCAACACACGTCGCAGGGAAGTTTTGCTCAAGTTTGGCAACTGGTCATCTTGATTTATACTGAGCAAAATTTTGTCTAAAGTCGGTAATTCTCCTGCAAGAAAGAACTGATGCACTTTCGCTCTTATAGCCGATTTATCAAAATCGTCCAACTTGTCAATTACAGACTTTTTTCTTTTATTAATTATTCCCTTTTCTGGTATTTTATGGGAATCTCTATACACGCTTAATACGCGATATATAGTGCTCTTGCTGACTCCTGAGATCTCCGAAACCTTTTCTACCATATTAACGTTTGAAGGATACACGTCTTCGGGCCAGGTGTTTTTGACATATTTGTATACATTAATGATAATCTCTTGTTCCCCGACCGACAAAGTGGTAGGTTTTCTCTTTTTTACTGGTGACGTTAAAGGTGCTCCAGAAGATGGGCCTGTAAATAAATGACAAAAATATACTACCATAGTACTACATCACATAAATACATATTGTTTTAGAAAATAAATACCACATGGTCACATAAAAAGAGCGCTTTAAGAAATAGAAAGGCTACGTCGTCGCATTTGTACCTATTTGTACGTACCTGCTACGTTTATTATGGGTCGGCGACGTCTCTTTCCACTTGATGTTGAAGGACCGGGTCCTTCACCAAATTCTCCTGAACTCATGTCGATTTAGTAACGACCGTCACAGTAAAACTAATATAACAGATTCAAAAAACAAAAACTTAACGATATAACAAATTTAACAGTAAAAACTCAACTAAAACAATGCAATGAATGCTATGAATTACCCGAGACGTACACACGCAAGCGCTATCCGAACACGAATGAAAACAAAATGGCGGACCGGCCCAAAAAAGGTGACGCATCTCTGGCTGCCATTGTCACGTTTCTTTTAGAACGAACTGACGTAACGCGCGTTTTGTTTATTTTAAAGGGATGAATTTGCAAAAGCTCAATATGGTGATTATATTGCTTCAAATATTTTTTTAATATGAAACTGTTATTAAATGAATTGCTGCGTTACTTACCATAAATTGAAATATAAAATATAACACATTTTTCGCGATGTACCGTAAGATTTTACTATGTTTATAGGAACCACAGACAATATTATTTAAGAAACAAAAAACAAAACATATGTGCTGACCTAGAAGTGGGAATAATATCAATATTTAAATATTGTTATCACATCTAAATTGAGATTTTGTAAGTTACGCCTTTTGACACTCGGCTCATATCTGAGGTCATTGTCCGTTTTTCTCAATCGATATGGCACATACTATAGAAGATATCGTAACGGAAATAGCATTGTCACGAAATTGGTTTGCCTGTTAATATTTGAAAGAATTATTGCCGTAATAAAATAAAAACCACCTTGAAGTAATGTCAGCGATGAGCAAAATTAAGAGATAAATCATAGAATAGCTTCATTGTATTTGGAGTAGGATATGACTGCTTCGGGTTATATTCCTGATGGAATCGCTTTTGCCCCAATAGCCATTAGGGACGGTCACCAATTTATCATTAAGGCAATTTTTAGTTATTGTTTGCTTTTGTACGTACTGCATCAGTTGAATGTTTGCTCTACTTGAAATTATTGTAGTAGAACCCATATTGCAACTAAGACTGGATTATACAGTACTATACTGCAACTTTCTACCCCCTGTACTTCGTAAATATGTTGGTCAGTTAGATAAAAACAAAAGGGTAACTTGTTATCTGAACGGACCCCGGACCACACTCTCACACCTATCACCTAGAATCGTAGACAGAGATTTCGGACATGCTTTTGGCAAGATCATGACGCAACTTTCTCGCCTCGTTCACACTCATATATCTATGCATACATGCTCGTCAGTTAGGGGTGCTCTTAATTTAGCTCATCTATAGTACATATAAATATAATAAAATTTTGCATGCCTTAAGCGCAAAGCGGGTACACATGTTCTACTAGCGCCTTAAAATCAAGATTCCAACGTTTTTTCGCATAAAATCGTATAAGAAATAATATAAAAAGCACATAGTCAGAAAGATAAATGATTGTTGAACTTATTAATATTTTTTTAATCGATTAATTGCTATTTTTACATAAAAAAGTGATTTTAGTGGCTTATGGTGTAGATTTATCAAGTCCGCATGGAGTGGTAAACACGATAACTTTTGAAAATATGAATTGTTTAACTCAATCAATTTTTTTAATCTCTTCATCGATCATGTGGGAAGCCATGTAATGTAAATGGTGGTTTAATTTTGTATTGTTTAGTTGTAATTAATACTTTTTCGGCTGTGAAATGTCGAAATTTTCTGTGTTTTAGCAGGCTTGTATTAATTTATTTTACTAAATAGACTGCCTCACTCACTCACTTCGGCGTCAAAGTTTTTCTTAAATTGAAGTTTGACATAAAATCATAGGAAAATTGGAAGTATAATAAGGTTATTAGTGAAAACTTGTGTGTATTTAAACTACTTTAAAAAAATTCCGTATAATCATGTTATACGTAATTTTTTTAATGCGTTTAGCGCATGCACAATTGGATTTACCAATAGTTTTTTATCTGTAATATCAAAATAACTTTATTTGGTTATCTTGTGAAATCGAAAAACTGATAAAATAAATGGTTTTGATGATTATCTCATAAACTATAAGAGATATACGAACAAAATTTTAAAGATTAGCAATTTTACACTACAAAGGTCCTTTATCTCCTACCTCTTAGTAGTCGCTTTTGATGAAACAAAAAACCCATACCTTCAAGAATTGGAAATAAAGCATTTTGTCCCAGCATCAGTTGTACATCCCTCAAGCTTGATTCCCCAGCGAAGTTGGGTGTATTATTTTATAGGTTATTGTAGTATTTATCACTTTTTAAATTTATAATTGCATGAAAAATTAAGGTAGAGCAACTCTACAATCGATCGGCGAATGGTCAGCGTCCACCCACGCTCACAAAAGACGCGTGGGTGCAAAGATTACTCTCATTCAATTGATGCGCATTGTGCGCCGGCGCATGCCACTTCCAGTGGCCACCTCTTAATTATCGCGCAGCTGCTGACCCGTGTCCATCTGGAACGTCACCACCTACACCCGGTTTACAGGATGATTGCTATTTTTTTTAAATTAGCAAAACCTGTAAACTATTAGATTTAAAAACATATATAATATCACATTATATCCTTCAGTAATATAGCAAGTACTTTAGGGTTTTTCAACATTTTGACAGTTTTATTTAAGAACTAACACGTGGTAGAGCCACACTGCAGCTATATTTTAGTTGTAGCATGAATAGGTCGGCTCAACCGCGCCCACGACCACGCTCTCACAGAATAGCAGCTTTAAATAGCAGTTTAATGCTGCTGTGATTGGTATGGTGAATATAAAGAACCGCAAACCTTTTTTACTGGAAACGAGGCATTCCATGTAGTCCTCAGGGGTGACAACGATTTTAAATTTTGATTCTTCATTGAGGATTAATTTATATGTCAATGGGCCATAGCATCCACTTACCATCAGCTGGACCGCGTGCTCGTTTGTCACCTTTATTCATATAACAAACAAGCTAAAACTATTTACTAGGTTGCTAACTACTCCATGTAACATAACAGAATACCATTAATTCAAAAAATAGTTCTTGATTCAAACACTTTGTTGTGAGAGATAGAAATTTATTACATACTAGCCGTAACTGCTTTGCTGAACATAGGCCTCAACATTATGTATGAAGCATTGATTTATATGTCTTGTATAATTCAATAGTATGAACGAAGTTAATTGAAATAATAACAATTAAAATATAACACTTTAAAATACAATATAATTCATGCACTTATTTTACAAGAAATAACATTTTATATTAATTTTCGTTTTATGTGATAGCTAAAATTTAAGATAAAAGAACTATTAAAAATTAAATAGTTACAATTAAATACACTTATTTAAAACAGCCTATATAAGTGAGCCATAAGCTTCAAAATTTTGTTGATCTGTGTCATTGTAAGGTGAGTGTCCGGTGACAATAGTGTATCGGTTTTGAGTGGTCATACGTCCGGCAAATCTCATTTGTGGATTTATCATTAACCGTATTTCATTCACCCTTGTCTATGGAAGCCTATTAAGGGGTTGCCGTTTTGTAACATTGTTTCCGTCTATGTTTAATGCCAGCGGATGTTTATGGTATATAAAATCTTCATTTAATTATCAGAGTGCTTTTAAATACGTATGTATTTCAAATTTGCACATGTTTTCGTTCATATTACCATGCTGTTTTTATTCTGCAAATGCTAGATATGATGAACAATATCATATTTTAAAATTACTTACATTACAGCCTTAAAAAAATTGAAGAGTTGGTGCTTGTTTGTCGTTTGTTTGTATATAGGTATAATTAAACTATAAACAGCGAACTCTGATTGTCGAAGGAAAATTATATACATATTTCTATTTTAATTGATATATTTAAGTTGACTTTATATCTTTATTTATTGTTTACATAACATTGAAATATATACAATATTTAAAAAACTATAATAAAAAAAAACTAATAACTTAAATTATCAAAAAGTCCTATTCTCATTAGTGTCGTGCCAAGAACGTTGGCAGCATTTCCTCGCTAAATGGCTGTACTTAGCCTTTGAGCGAGAAAAGAACCAGCCCTCTTATCACCAGCAGCAACAACCAGTCGCAGATAGAGTTCCTTTAGAAACTTCAGCCCCATTATTGTTTTGTGTATCGATAATTTTGTCTCGATTTAAATTTAAATTATTAAACTTCTAGAGTCATTACGTTAAATTTCGTCTTATTAGCTTAATAATAACTAATGCTATAAACACTCAGACAAAGATTAATTTGAATGTTTCCTACGATAAACAATAAAGAAATCTAGAAAATATATTTAAACGTCACAACTGCACTCATCAGGGGAATGAGGCGTGCCCTAATCGCGCGCCTTATCGACGCTGGCTTTTGTCTTAATTCGATGGTGGATAATTTATAGGCGAGCGCTGCCCGCACTTGCCATAAATAATTCTAGTTTTGTTGCAACCCAATACGACTATAGTTTTTCTGTCAAAATTCACATAAATAATGAGCGCTCGCCGGACCCGATCTTATCTGCGTCTCGCTACAACTCTAAGATCGGTTGTAAACAATAGAGGAACTCTAATGACTGAATGAGCAATCGTAAACCCTTAAAATTTACGCGTGACTCTTTCAGCCGCTTTTTGAAAAGGTTTTATAACTCGGTCGGGAGAGGTTCACCCTCACTCCCTAGATGCCTACGCCATTCGCGTCGCTATATCTGATTTATTCATACCACCCGAAACACATGATCGCTTTTTCGGATAGCGGTTATTTGAGCACATATTTTTTTACCTCACATCGTACAGAATTGATATTTAATTTAGGTGAATATTCATTTTCAGAAAAAAGGCCGACGAACCTCTTTTTTAACGTACTTATGTACTTATTTATTGAAAGCTTGTGTGATGTTTCAAATGTATGTAAATGTGCAATACGCTAGCCCTTTTCGATATATATATATATATATATATATATATATATATATATATATATATATATATATATATATATATATATATATATTTGTGGTATAAAAGTTTCTAAATACGAACCTTACATATCCGCGGTCCACTCTTTTACTAATCGAACGAGACACAAAGACCACATACAGTAATTGGGAGCTATGTTACTAGAACAAAGGTTTCGGCTATACCCTCACTAAGATGCCTGCCCAGTGTGTTGTATAAAGCCAAAGAAAGTTATTGAAAAAATATATTAAGGACATTTACACTTCTTTTTTTGTGTAAGTATATCACTACCCCATGTCATACCGTGGGTGACGTAAGAGGCGACAGAAGAAAACAAACCAGGAGACGGGCAGCAGCATTGTCCTAATAACGACGAAAATAAAAAAACAGCCACCTGCTTGCCAAACGTGGCAGCTATGGCAAATATCCCCCTTCGAGGCAATTTAAGGAGGAGGCCCATATTCAGCAGTGGACTTTAATAGGCTGTAACGGTAACGGTATACAGTGATAAATTGGAGAAGTCAATATCGCATTGCAATTAAAGTATCCAATGAGAGTTGTTGACAAAAGATCAGTGTGTGGGAGGACAATACTGGCAGATGCGCTCGACCCCTTCTAACCTCACCATGCTCCCCAATTTCGCAATTAGTTCTTTCGTAATGTGTCATATCACAATTTATCTGTAATTTCTTCTGAAATAAACTGACGTACTACATTAGAATATATTATATTTTTATCAAATTGGGGGGTCTATTTTGGTACTGTAACCCGGATGACGTAAGGCCGGATAGGTACCGATAACGATTCAATATTTATTGTCACCGTGCGTCCGTCATTAAGATAGTGTCAAAACTCACTGGCACACACTTACCAAGACGGAGCACTCATAATTATTACTAATGCCTTAAATATGTCAAAACAGGAATCCAGGTAAAAAGGCGTAATTTACGCGCGTCCGATAGAGATTTGGCAGTTGGCGCCGTGGTGCTCAAGGCGGCCGGGTTCGCATCGCGAGCGGGCGCCGTGTTTTTGTCAGCCATTGTCTTTGATATAAATTTTAAATAGGAAATGTTCCTTTTTATGGAGATCTAGTTTACGGCGTTGACAATGAAGGCCGCATAAATCTAACCTCTACGTCACTACACCACGGCGATGATCGATCGATAAACATTATTTATGTACTTCCGTTGCTTACGACATGAATTGGTGCCTTCGAAGTGAGTTTACCCATTTTGAAAATAAGCTAATAAAATATCTAAACATAAACAACTGTTTTTTTTTTCACGACCATCACCTTGTAAGGTAATCTTACTCTACGTATCTTAGGAACGTTACCGTAAGTAACTCTATGTACTTACTAACCTTATAAACTTATCCAATCTTCTTCATCATTCTCAAATCTTTATTTTCTGCATGATTATTCAATCATGCAGAAAATAAAGATTCGAAAATATAATATAGTCCATAATAATAAATAAGTATAATATAATCCATTAGGAACTTCTGTTACTATATAGTAATATTAGTCTCTATTTTAAAAATACACTCAGTAATATATGGTTTGGATTATAAAAACATCCCAGTATGTATGCATTCCGAGTACAACCTACCTATGATCACTTATTCAATTCAAATAGGCGCTGTGCCGACCTTCTATTTGTTATTGCAAGTAAAATTTATGAAACATAGCACAATGTATGCCACGTTATTTGCATAATAGTGTAAAGAAATCTTAACATGCCTTTTTAAAAATAATATTTACGAGAAAAGAATATCTTTGGATTTATGTAATTAAAAATATTTTAATAAGGTAACAATGGCACTCATTGATACCACGCGGCCAATCAACATGCCTCCGGGAGAGGGCTGATTAACGACAATAACTCGGCGACAACACCGACTTGGCCACATTTATTTTTATTTTAGTCCCTTTCCAGTCGATCTCTAATGAATACGGTTTATCTTCAACTTTATATAAAAAATAAATCGCTTTTAACTGAAGAATCACGCCTTAAAAAAGAAACGCTTATTAAAATTTATTTCTTTCTCTCCTCGCGGCACTGTCGTGTACAGTCTCAAATAAAATTAAAAAGTCGAGAATTCTTATTTATTTTAATACAATAAACCGCAATCGCTGAATAAAGATAAATAAAAACCAATAAAAAATAAAATCGCATTAGCAATAAACAAAATACTTCAGCGGATGTGGGCAAAGCGAGAAATACGCATACAGACATGCTTGGAATCGACACTAAGCTTTTATGACATTAATTTTTTAACCATATAATTTCATTTTGAAGCCTACCTTTAAAGAACGTACGTACCTACCTACGTACAGTACAGTATGGTATATGTACCTCGCTAGCTATAAGCTATAGGCACATCATATATTACTTATACTCGTATGAAACATAGGAAGTAAGGAAATATTACAAGAATGTTAGTAAAATATAAAGATTTTAACAATTTTAGCTGGGACTCCGCTGAAATCTTCGTTACTTATTCCTGTAGATAAAAATAACTACCCCGAAAATTTGTCTATGATGGCGTGAAGAATACCCACTACCCAATAACCCCATCACTGCCTGTAGATGAACTGAGAATGATATCTACAAATAAACCATTCATTGAATCTGGGAAATTCAAAATAACCATTGACAGGTTTATAACATACGACATAATATATACATTAAACAACGACTATAATTAAACAACGATGTATAATTAAAAAAAATGCAAACTTATCCTATTCTTTTATTATGTTCCATTATAATTATACAACATGTAACAAAAACCCTGTGGTTCCCGTTAAGTACGTTATCAGGATCAGTATTCAAACCTATAGAAATAACTTTTTTTTAAATCGACCATATTTTTTTTAATTTTATTAATTTTTATTTTATTTTATGTGGTTTTATTACCTCTTACTGACACTAGCCGATGCTAAAGCTAAGTAAAGCGGGGTCTTTGACAATCCTCTTACTCCCCAAACAATACAGAGGTAATAAAACCACATACAGTTTGCATACCATTATTTTATTAAATAAAATTAAAAAAAATTGTTCGAGTTTTTAAAAAAAAGTTATTTCTATACGTTTGAATAATGGTCCTGGTAGCGTACTTAACGGGAACCACAGGGTTTTTGTTAAATATTGTATATTAGGAGATATATAATTATATCTAAAGCGACTCTACGGTAACCCATGGGCCGATTGTCACGAGTGCTACCCTCTCCAACGTTTTCTTAATTGTGCCGAAATATTTATTTGATTGCAAACTTTGTAGCGCAGCCGCGCAACCGAAATGGTCATCGGCATCCATACAGCCGCCACAATGGTCACCGCCGATTCGCGTCTTAAACGCGAGTATTAGATATCTAGCATTATGAGGATATCTATTATTTTCATTAACTCCTTTATTTTATAGTAATAATGAAGGTTGCCTTTCGCTTGCTATTCGACCTTGACTAACTTATTATCATAAATCGATCAAAAAATTATCAGACAAATGAAACTATCACTAGACGAATATTGCATTTTCTCAATGAAAGTGTAACTAAAAAGTTTCTTTTACTCACGCTCAATATTTTTACCGTGTTGAGCTATACGTACGGAGAAAAACTTAAGAAATATGTGCTAAGAAAACGAGGACTTCAAAAAAATAGAAAAACCATAAAACAATTATATTATTACTTATATGTCGGAGTTTCTCTGCGTGATAAACTCAGAAATAAGGATATCCGCAGTAGAACCAGAGTGACCGACATAGCCCAACGGATTAGTAAGCTGAAGTGGCAATGGGCCGGCCATATACCTCGAAGAACCGACAACCGATGGGGAAGAAAGGTTCTCGAGTGGCAGCCTCGTACCGGCAGGCGAAGTGTAGGGCGTCCCCACACTAGATGGAGTGACGACCTGGTAAAATATGCAGGAAGTCGATGAATGCGGGTGGTTCAGGACCGTGCTTTGTGGCATTCTTTGGGGGAGGCCTATGTTCAGCAGTGGACTTGTGAAGGGCTGTAATAATGATGATGATGATTATTATATGTCATATAAGTCACCTTGCGGGAAATATCTTTCTTACAAGGAGTTTCTCATTAAGATGAATATTGGTTCATAATTAGAAATTCAGTTTAAATATGTCGTTATAAATAAATAACTATGCATATATTATGCATAAAAAATGCGGGTATCATCGCCTACCTCATATAAATTCCTGATAATACTAACAGATATGTGGCTACACGCCTACCTGTTGAATTTGAAAAACAACGGTTTAAAGCGTTACTGAATATTTATATGGGATAATATTCATTTCTAGAAAATTCCTATTTAAAATACACCTATATCTAATTATTATTTCTAATAAAAACTATTTTAATTTTTTCTTATTTTACCTTAGCATTTAAATAACTTATAAATGCCAATAAGCAACAAAATACTTACGGATGCTCTAAATAAATATTTGCGCTCATTAGTAAAATTACAACTACACGACAGACATAAAGCATTTAAGGACGGTAGACGAAACAGTATGATTCCGGTGACTGTCTAGCGAGTGCAGTGGTGGCCGATCTCGAGATTTGAGGCAGCGATAGCGACGTCAACTAGCGCGCTCGATTCCCGTCGTTCCCATGATTTGCGATGCCATTCTAATCTTTATAATTACGACTTATCGAGACGATATATGATAAATATGCTTCAGAATTTGACCAAGAAACGGTTATCGTCATTGAATGAGCACGCAACAAATGTCACGATAAATCTGCGCTTTGAGAAATAACAGAGATCATTTTTACAGAACCGGCATGTTTAAAATGAACGCTTAGTTATAACCTCTCTTTGATCTCATCTTACTTGTCAAAACGACTTTTAGCAACTGTTTCTTTCAAATGGCAATAGTGTAATAGTTTTAGTTATGATCGACGAAACTTCTTAAGTAGTGTAGTAGTAGAAGTAGCCCATGGTAGCTACAAACATTTTGCAAATTAAAAGAATACAGAAAAATAAATAAGGTGGGTCCGCCTAAAAAGGGCCGGTTAAAATAAGGTCCATCTCTTCAAACTTATCGGAATTAATACTTAAACCAAAATGGATATCGCGCTGCCACTCCTCAGTAACCAATTACAAAAGTGCACCGGCGCTCATTGTATTCGCGATGGCAATTTTTTCAGTGGCTCTGGGTATAACTTCAGGGGCGGTCGACGTGACTCAATCTATAAAATATTCTGATTCAATTTTGCGTAGTTTTAGTAATAAAACCCGGTCGTTATGTAATAATTCTGCAATAGTAATGTTAAAATACTTTCAGAAGGTGGATTGACGAGGTAAGTTACTAAAATTATTGCTTTTTTATCACGATTTTGTTAGGTTTTCTCAGGACATATCTAAGTGGTTAACAAGGTCCACTTTTTGTCTCAAAATAAGGGCCGGACCTTATTAGGGGCAAGAAACTTTAAAATAGACGTGATCAGTTACTTAAATGAATTATATAAGTGTAATTAAGCAGTTGGCCTGGCAAGTGGCACTTTTGTGCGATGATAACGACAGTTCACCACGCTAGGCCATAGCTATCGCACAAAAATGCCACATGTCTAGACACCTTTCCTTCCTTGCACTTGAACCAATATTGAAAAAATGATCCAGACGCTTTTGAGTTTTATACTTAGCAACACATTTACCCATTCGAATTTACGTAGTTTTATAAGATATTATTTACGCAAATCAACAGAAGCTTTTGACATAAGTATTGTTCATACATAATATAACTATTGTAATATAAATAATATAAATATTGTATCCAGTAAAGACAAAAATGGAACCTTCGCAAAAAAGAAAACGATGCTCAGGATGGTCTCTAACTGATCTTCAGGATGCTCTAGATGATATGAAAAAACAGCCAAATGTCTAAGCGTGTAGCAGCTTTAAAATACCATATACTACGGCGAACGTTGAAAAATTACATAAAATCTGGAAGTGCGGTGAAGAGGATGAGAAGGAAAGCTGTTTTTACCGACACACAGGAAAAGGAATTGGTAGAGAGAATTAAGAAATTTTCAAATATGAACCTTTAACACCAAAGTAAAACGTTAAATTTACTTATTTTGTGGAAAAAGCAACATAAAAAATCCTTTTAGTGACAAAATATATACTATGATTACAGAAGTGTAATACCTAATAAGGTCCAAGTACTAAGATTGAAAAAATGACTGATCAATAACATTTTGTGATTTTCTTTACTAGAGTTAATAAAAATCTGCACACAACTACAATTTGTTTCATTTATAACTATAAAATAAATTAGTTATAACTTAAATTCATTTCCTAATACTTTATAAGGGCCACGACACTAATTCATACGAATTTCCGTTTCATTATGCGAAAGCCACGAATTTAATAGTAGTTTAAATCCATTGCTTTATAAAGGTGTGATTTTTCTGATATATAACGCCTAAAACCTTGCAGTTCAATTATGGACCTTATTTAGAGCCCTAGTGCCGTATATGTAGTGCCTAGTGCCATAGACAAGCTTTTAAAAAACTTATTTTGTAAGTACCTCAACCTTGGTACCTTGTTTATGTATAACATTTTCTCTTCAAATATAAACAGTTTATTTTATTATGATGTTTTACAAATTAAAAGACTTCCCAAAATCGATTTATAAGGATTTCCATAAACCCGGCCCTTATTAGATGCAATTACCTTGGTAAGTAAGAAGTGAATTTTTAAACCGTTGTCGTTGATACTTTTAAAACAAATTTTTTTCAATATTAGCTAATCATCATGGTATAGGTGGTTATATGTTTTCAAAATTTACTACTTTATGTTTATAATAAGGTACGTGTAACAATAACATTCAACGATGCTCCTAACAAAGCTGACTAATTATCGTGGTGCGGTGTGTCGTAAAATAGTGCATATTGACGGAATATAGAGAGGCCGGCACACAGTGCTTAATGACATTAATCACATTGATTTATTGTGGTTCCGAGTTATTACAGGCCGAGCGCCGGCAATAGTATGCGTACGTGTACGTACATGGTTAGCTTTTCCTTGTGTGGGTACACTTCTTGTATAAATGTACTGCGCGCTGCATACAGCATGATGTCGGAATAGATATAATCGAACGTCTAACATTTTAAAAGTAAATCTGAACATATAACAAAATTCCAAAAATTTAAAATTTTACTTCACGCAGTAAATGTACATTTTTAATTAAATATATTTATTGTATTTGCTAAATATGAGATACGTTTTAAATTGCAAAGGCAAAGGACGTTGATAGAGTAAATTTTTGAAACATCCTTGATATTATAAGCACTCCACGAACTGATTCGCTGTATACGTGTGCGGGTACGGCATTAGGCAACAATTTACGCTGTTTGCGGCGTGTTAATATTGATTGGCTCGCTTTATTTCGACTCGCGCGAATATATGTACAAAACTAGTTCATCTAGTTCATCGCATGATATACTTACTACAAAATAAAGATTTCTTCAGTCTTTAATTATCTTTTTGTAGAAAATTAAATTTCTGTCTCGTTTACAATTTCATAAATTATAAGGAAATGTTAGAAGGGGGCATGAGGCTGTATTGTTTTAAGACATTCATTAAAAATAATAACGTTAGGAATAATGGTATATGAACCATGCAACTATATTTTATTTATTCCATGACCCCCAATTCTTGAAATTCAAAAGGGACTTTTGAAACATCTTTCAAACTCTAAAATAAATTGCTATCAAACTATTGCACTTCACAGGCATATTTATGTTACTCTAAAAAGAAACGTTCTTTTTTAAAACACAGTCGTAAATCAACAGGTGTTAAACTAGTCACTAACCACTATATGAGATGAAGCGAAATCGCACATTTCCTAATAAGCTTAAGGTATGTCAGTCCACACGCGTTACACTTCTACATTAGCAGTGAAATTATTAACGCTCATTCACACAAGAGCGTAAGGGAGAGTATGTCACTTCTTTCAAAAAAAATCTCATCTAAATGTGGCTACGAAAGCACCATCCAAAACACTGAACCCAAATTTATACTTTGGCTCTTGACTCAACGAAACTCCTGCACAACGTATTGAGCATATCTTCCAAGTAATGCTTACATGCTAGCGTATTCAAAGTCAAATATTTTAAAATATTAAATCTTTTTGGTTTACCCCATAGACGCCTTCTTAACATCCATGAGCAGTATGTTTTATTCTTTTACAGTGTAAGCTTAGCGATTTACAAGTACCTATAAACAATCTAATTACATTTTTAATTAGTTCACGGTCTTTGAAGTTAGCCGTAAATTAAAACTTTACTTAACAAAATACCAGTTAACGCAAGTAAAGAAATCTTGTATACAATATTTATACATCTTAATATTTTATCAAAAATTAATTGTTAATAACACAGCATATTTTTATATAGAGTCGCAACCAAAACCATTCGTTGTTTAAGACGTATGTACATACACTTCAAAACAAAAATCAAAAAGAATCAACTATCCATGAGAAATCTCTTCACATAGAAAGACGTACGTGTAGATGCAAATAAATTATTCCATTTTACTACATAGTAGAATACATACTTGAATCTTGAATGTTACTAGGCAATGTTCATTGCCTTCAAGAAGTCTGCACTGGAAGAACAAATGTCTATATCCTAGATCCATGGGAATCAAACTTATACAAAGTAAGCGACCTAAATATCGTACGTGAATTTTACGTGCGGACAACGACGGACACGTCAAGTTGTCACGACCGAGCAACGCCGCATATCAAACATGGCATTATAATTTCATAACGCACGCTTGTCAACGTAAATAATACGCAAAATTTATGTTACGAGGTTCTCACCGTTCGGCAGAAGCACAATGAATACTTAATAAGGCGTCATTAGGTATAAAACAGTCAACGTTCGACTCATATTCATTTGAGGACGTGAAAATAAATTCAATTAAGGAGTTTGTATTTCGTTACAATCATCAGCATAGTTAGCTGTACCGTATGCTGGAAATGAACAGGCTATTAACACACCTATCGGAATAGTTTAAGATTTATAATTGTGTAACTATATGTTAAACACTTACATAGACAGTATAGTAGCAGTATAATAGCTTTATACTTCGTACACACTTCTAACGTCCACGGATTTTCGTCGTGAGCATGTTATGAACTAAAATGCAAATTGAATCCCCATTTGCATTAATCGATATTTAAATAATTGCCTTATGGTGTTTCTGTCACTTTCTGCGTTTGAAATCTATTTTCTACCGACTTCAAAAAGGAGACGGCACTCAATTCGACTGTATCTTTTTTTTTTCTTTTTTTATATGTGTGTTACTTCATAACTTTTTTCTCGGTGAACCGATTTCTATGAATCTTTTTTATTTGAAAGTTGGTGCTTTTCATGTAAATTTGTACGAGGTCTGACCAAATAGTTTTTGAGTTATTTTTAATAATTTAAATTGAAGTCGGTTGTACAAATTTTGTAATTTTAAATTATGAAACATGAGTTTCTTTGTATTCTTATTATTAAAAAGCTGAAATTTGTTACAATATAAAATGATTTAACTTAATTTTTTTAATCATAAGAAAAACGAAATTTCACGAACAGCTACCTTTCTTGAATGGCCGTTTATTTTCTCTTATTCTTAGCGATTACGGCAAATATAATAAACGCAGAGGGCGAAACCCTACAACAAATTAAGAAAAGATAGGAGTTGTTCATTGTCCATCATCATTACTAATATATTGCTCCAACAATTAGAGGTCTCGGCTAATAAATATAAAATATACTATAGCATATTAATTAATGTAGAGCCGTGGTAACTTAGCGAATAATTGTTCGCTATACAAATTAAAATCACCTGAGCAACCCGGCATCGATCCTCGCCGGCACCAATGAAATTTCTAATAGCAATATTAACTAATGATTGAGGTCGGCGGTGAAGGAAAACATATTAAAGAAACTTGCATGTCTTTAAAAAAAAATTCGAAGATATGTAAAGCCTGCCAACATGTATTGGGACAGCGCGGTGAACACTTCCTTGCAACAACCTCTCAGTAATGAAAGAAGGCCTGTGCCGAAGTGTCGGACGTGTATAGGCTGTAGATTTACTTTAATTTTATATCAATTATTTACTGCAATTACTACAAATTCAGTCAATATTATGTGACAAATTATAATAAAAACATTAGTGGCCAAGCGTGAATCAAATTTACATTACAAAGAAAGAGGCCCATGTCCAGCTGTGGACATTTACGGGTTAATGGATAAGACGTGTAAAAAATTTAAAAAAAATTCTCTAGATATACTCGAACAGCGTGACGGACTATTTTCTGCTACATTAGGCAATAGTTGTAGATCGTTTTGTTGATAGAAACAGAAACAGAAACTTCTTTATTCAATAAAGATTATAAATAATACTTATTGAAACTCGCTCTTTTGTTTAATTTACCACAGGTTCGGAATAAATGTCTGAACTAGGAAGAACCAGCAAGAAATCCCAGCGAGACTATTTTTGAAAAAAATTTGTTTTTTAATTTTTATAAAAAAATGTATTATAATTGTGTAATTAACAACACAAAACAATTTAGAAATAGATTGGTACCGATCACACCATAAATTGCTAAATTGTTTTGCTCGACGAGATAGGAATACACTTCACAGCGCACCATCATCGTCATGAGTTTTCAGGCATCCAAAGATTCAAAACCATCCCAGTCTGAAATTCACCCTGCAACCCGGGGACACCATAGAATTACGTAACTGATTAAACATAGACCTGGAGACTAAAAGGTAAATTTCAGGCGAGTTCTATGGTTAGTGAGGTATATTATTTTAAATTACAGGTCTTTTATTTCTTCTTTAGCTCTCTGCTCGTAAAAGTTCAAAGTATTGAACTATTATAAATATAATATTGAAAGTATTGTATTCCAGTAGGACACGAACCACTTCCGCTGTAGTGAGGATATTTTTTAAATAAGAAACGAGCTTGCAGGTAATCAGTTGTGCCTGTTAACGTAACGTTATCAGTGGTAGAGTCACGCGGCAGCTTTTGCTGTCGCACGGATGGGCCGGCTCGAACCGGGGTGGTACCACGACCTCACAGAATACCAGCGTGAAGTAGAGGCTTACCTCTGCGTTTCGCTTGGTGAGTGCAGATGGCCGGAGGCCCTTTTTACTGGAAATGAGGCATTCCATCTTAGTCCTCACGGGTGACAACGCATCTGCATTTTGATTCGCAAACGAGGATAGATGTAGATGTCTATGGGCCGCAGCAACCACTTACCATCAGGTGAACTGTGTGCTCGTTTGTCACCCTTACCTATAAAAAAAGAACTACCATTGCCCATAAACAATTGCAACAACCGAAAATTGCTGGTGTGTTGCCGTCGTTTAAAGAACAATAAGGTAATTCTTTGATGTGTCTAAGTCATGTCAGTCCTCATTAGTTGCTAGTAGTAGTCGATTCCACAAAGAAATCAAGGCAATATTTAACATAATCACTACGCTTGGCAGGCGAATTAACCATCACATTATCAGACATCTTGCATCTTTAATGTTACTCCCTGTTCACACGCTTATGTATGTTTTAAAGGAATTAAAATACCAAAAAAATTACCAGTTTAAATCTGCAAAATTCACACGTAAAAAGCTCGGCCAGCAATAAATAGCACTGGGAATACTTGTAGCGCATTGAAATTAATGTTGATAAATATACGGACGAAGCGGTCGGCGGACGTCGCGGCCGGAAGTAGGAACATCCATCATCCGCCCGCCCTGGATAAAAACGCTCGTTAGAACCTCCCGCCTCGCCTCCCTCAGCGGCCCTCTACCTGCCTCTCTATTAATGTTCCACTCAAGAGCCTCTATTACTGCTGTCATTTATTATAACCATTTCGCCAAATTGGCTGATCTCGCATAAGTGATCCGATGGTGTAAATTAATGAGAAACTGTGCGATCTAATTCTTTTATTATTTATTACTTACGGTATTTTTATTACTTTCCACTTACTGCCTCGTTGTTCTAGTGGTCGTAAAGTCATTTTTAATCAAGTCCCGGGTTCGAAACCCAGGGTCGGGCTAAAATTAGTTATTGGGTGTCTTTACAAGAAATTCTCGGTAGAAGTCCGGAATCAGGATATTGGCAGTGTTTTAGCTCCGTGTCTAGGAAATCACATAAAGCCTTTCGTCCTGCGCCTGATCTCTCTCCGGTCCCGTCAGATTATGGGAGTGAGAGTGAGGTATTAACTTGTGCTTGCGCATACACTCGGGCACTATAAACTTGCCCTAAGTGCAGCTATAGAGACTAGCTTTGTGCAGCTAGTTCCCGTGACCAAAATTCAGTCTGGAGGACTTAATTACTTATCACTAGTAGTTTTCTGCTTTCCTTGTACTCACTGCATGAAAATGCATAACTTCGAATCGATTAAGGTTAGTATTTCTAACAGCTATAGAAAGGTTAATATTATAACGTTACGATTCATCATCATCATCACCAGCTCTTCACAAGTCCACTGCTGAACATAGGCCTCCCCCAAGGAATGCCACAAAGCACGGTCCTGAGCCTCGAACCGGCAGGCGAAGTGTAGAGCATCCCCCCACTAGATGGAGTGACAACCTGGTAAGACATGGCGTTACGATTACAAAGGGTTAATTTTTGAATTTGAAAAACAACAGAAGACAATCCTAAAAAGTTTGTGACAATATGTCGCCAGGAACCAATTTACATAATTGGAACGACATGATGAATTAAAGACATCGATTTATTCTATTTATTAACGGAGTTCCAAAAAGGAAAAGTTGCTATATTCGACGTGTGACGACGATTGTATGTTCACAAACTTCTCGTAAACGCTTGAATCAACTTTAACGATTTTTCTTCTATTAAATAGATTAGGAATGTATTTAATAATAAGGAAAAATAGGGGTTTTAAATGTTATTAGGACGACATTCTAGTTGTTGCGTTTATCATTACAGTCTATCAAAAATTTACTGCTAAGTGTAGGCCTCCCTCATAGATTGCCTCATAATGGGTATTTTTGGCGTAGTTGCCACGCTTGGCAAGTGGACTGACAACCCGCAACAATTTTTTCATTATGTTATCGGGAAGATTCTGCTGCCATATCTTTGTTCGGTTTCCCTCTGTTGCCTCTTACGACACCCACGGGATGTTTTTGGTTGTGGATATTCTTACACTGCCACTGCACGATTACCTTGAACTTATGATACACAGTAGTCCACTAAAAAGGGTAAAATATTTATGTCGGTGTTAAGACATAGTGTACTGCAATGGTAATGTAACAATTATTTTTTTACGTGGGAGAGCCATGATGCGGCTATATTAGTGGTATAGTTGTAGTACGAATAGGTCGGCTCGACGGGGAAGGACCACGCTCTCACAGAAAACCAGCGTAAAATTGCAGCTTAATGTTACTGTGTTTCGTATGTTGACCCTTTTTAGTCTATATTATCTAAGCAACGCATGAGCATTTTGATTCGTAATCGAGGATAGATGTAGATATCTATATGTCACAGCAACCACTCACCATCAGGTGGACTGTGTGCTCGTTTGTCACCCTTTGCCTATTAAAAAAATAGGGTATCGCAGAATTATATTAATTAAATTTTAAAGTATTTAAACTTAACAAACATAAAATGGTATGAAGAACGTGAAAAGTCGATATTGTACGTGAATATTCAATTAATTAGCAAGTAGCTGAAACCTAGTTAATTCACTTAATCTACACTAATGAGTGGGATAAAGATTTTATGACCGTTTTTACATTTAAAGGTGTACCTATTAGGTGTATAGCGAACATAAAAGCCAAGTTTGAAGGTTGGGGATATACGTCAGGCTTATTCCGCGCATGTGAAACGGGACGTCAAAATAAATCTAAAGCCTCTTGGGTGTGTTTAGGCAGTCAGTCAAAGTGAGGCGCGGATAGAAAGTGCTATAGCGAGGGTGACATCGAGTCTTCGTGCGCGGCGATGTGAAGGCATTCGATTATCACAGCGGCGTAGTGCGATACACAAACCGTACTGTTGCCAACTTGGACCTAAGGCACCTAATTTCTAATTAAAATACGAATTTTGGTCTAATCTACGTATCTAACCCTCTCATAAATGTGAGGATGCCTGTGCTCAGCAGTGGGACCTATATAGACTATAACTTTAACTTTAACTTTTTGGTCTAATGGTGACTGCTCGTTGGTCTAGTTTATCTAATAATGAGGTCCCAGGTTCGCTCTACCTCATTAGTCATTAGTCTAGTTATCGTAAGCTCCCGATCATGAGGTGTCTGTTTTCAATTTCGGGTCAAACCAAAATCAGCCAATGGATTTTTCTGTGAAGGAATTCTCTGTACAAGCCCCAAATCGGGAAGTTGGCGATGTTTCACTCCCGTGCCTTGAAAAGGGCGTAAAGCTGTTGTTCCTTCGCCTGATCTCTCTCCGGTCGTGGTACACTCGTACATTATAACCTTGTCCTGCGCAGATAGATCCGTTGAAGATATCCGCCTTCATTCGAAATTTATTATAAAATATTAGAATAAGTATTTATTCTTCATTAAGCCAAAATTCCTTCTGGATGACAATTAAAGCACGACTAAAATGCACTTTCTATACTATTTTAGATATAGTATATCATATGATTCAATAAAAAAAATGCTTAATGACATACATATAAATATACTTATATCTGTAGTGTCATTAAAATTCCAGAACATTTATATTACAAACGTTATTACAAATGAAAGTCTATCTCGTAAGATTTCTTATAATAGTTTGAAAATATCGAGCACAGTGGCAACCGGGTATTAAAATTATTATGAACAGTCGCTCCACGATAAGGCGGGATGATACTAGCTTAACACCACCGCCCTGAGCGCCCCCAGCGCCCCCGCACTATCACACGCCACTCGGATGCCTATCCAGCGTACATCTACATGAAAACTTGCTTCAAGCATTATACTTAAGTTTCACTTTATACGTCAGCTTATAAACGAGTCAGTATTAAAGCAATACATAGGAGAAATAAAATTTTGCAACTATCGCCTTAACTAGCTGTATCTATATGCTACTAGCGATTCGCCCGGCTTCGCACGGGTGATATTCTGGATAATCTAAAAACCTACCGGGTCCAATTGTGAACCTAAATCATCCAGGGACCCACTCAAAAGCACACAAAATTTTTTATGAAAATCGTTCGAACCGAAACCTGGTAGGAGCTATATATATATATATGTGTGTGTGTGTGTGTGTGTGTGTGTGTGTGTGTGTCTGTGTATGTATATATATATTAAAAGTTTAATTTTTTTCCTGCACTGTCCTATGTGGGTGAAATTTCATAAAATCCGTTCTTAGTAATTTTTATCACGCCAAAAAGAATACTCTGGCCAAGTTTTATACCTATAAGAACTATAGTTTGAAAACATTTTTTTTAATGAATGCTCCCGCAACCCTCCTTGCAGGTGCAATTTCGTAAAGACTTAGCTGACCTCTATTCGGCGAAAGGAGTATTCCTACCAAATTTCAAGTCCCTATGCCTTATAGTTCCAGACACATCGTGATGAATCAGTACATAGGTGGAAATCTAACCACGCAATTCCCCCTTACGGGTGGAGTTTCGTAAAATCCGTTCTTAGCTGACCTCTACTCGGCGAAAGGAGTATTCCTACCAAATTTCAAGTCTCAAGGCCTTATGGTTCCAGAGATATCGTGATGAGTCAGTACGTAGGTGGAAATCTCTTCTATATATTACATAATATAGATAACCTATCACTAAGTAGTAATGTAGTAGTAATCAAAACTGAGGTTGTTGCCCAACCTGCCAAGCGTGGCAAATATGGCAAAAACATCAGGCAATCCATAGGAAGGCTTACTTCAGCAATGGACTTTGAATTTTTAATGAATGAATGAAAACTTTAAACATTAACTGTACAAAGGTATTTCAGTAATGTAAGTCGTCGCGTAACTCCACACAGAAGCTGCAGTTTTAGGTAGCTGTGTCGAACAACAATTATAACTCCGAGCTTGGACGCGACAGCGTAAGCCGTCGCAACAAATAAAATATGTCCACGGAAGCGCGAGGGGGACGGGCACAGCGAAATTTCGTACACGAGACAAAGATAAGCTTAACCAGCACGAAATTATGAGCGTTTAACTGTTTCTAGCTGTAGAATCTGGCACGGGCGCTTCGCCGGCTCGCCAGCGCGCGTTATTTACGATGGGGTGGCACCCGCTGCACCCGAGATAGTGCCTTCCCCGGAAGAGCGACGCCGCCGCCGCCGCAACCGCCGCGCGACATATCCACGCCACCGCGCCTATCATCCCAATATCAACCTTCATACCTATATCACAAACTCCAATATCACTTGCATTCGAACACTCTTGTGCCGTCACAGCACCTCGCCTCTGCTAGTACTGATTGCGGCCAGCGTAAACTTTCAGGTCGTTATACTGTACTCTGATTTCACCTCTAACACCATAACAATAAGACGATATCGCCTTGACGTGATACAACTGAAATCAGCTGACCGAACACCGTGCGTTTTCATACGGTATGGTACAGTAAAGATGTCAGTATTTCTTGTTTATGATAGTATAAAACTATGCTAGGTAAATTAATAGTGCTTTATACAAAATGGTGTGTCTATTCCAAGTTATCGATTCCGTTTTTAGCATTTAATTTTCTAAAAGCTTATAAACTATTACATTACATCGATTAGGTGTCGTCAACGCAATCGTAATTTGTTAACTTTGAGTAGCGACCTAAATAATTAATACAACTTCCATAATATAAAGATAAGCAATGAGTTTTACGATTGCATTTTGGAACATTCGCATTAAGCTAAAAATAAATTAGAGCGTCTCTACTTAATTATACTGAACAATAAATTGAAGTTATATCTCGATAAAACCTATAAAAAGTGATATGTAAGTATATATTGGCAACGAAAAAGTCGTTAACACAGAAGAGACATCAATACAGTACTAACAAAGAGAACAGGGGTCACGTACCTTTGTCATTTAAGTGAAAATATACGAGCCGAGAAAAGAGAAAAATGCGCAAAACCGTCTAGAGCATTATGCCGCGCGCGACCATTACTTTTAATATAAATAAAATAACAAAATATGAGCGTCCGGCCGCCGAGTGCCCCCGGACACTTTTATATTTCAAGAGCGAATCGCGACTGCCCATGTCCGCTGCGGAAGATTTATTTTTTTAAGTTCAAGTCACAAAATTATTTTTATTTCTAGTACCTAACTTTGAACAAATAATTGCATAATTTAATAATTGTGACAAACTCGCACCACGCATAAAATTTTCGATACGATTATTTTCACCTACTTATAAATTCATCACAATTTATTATAATTTTAACAACTAAGAATTCAAAAACGTTTGTTATCACTATAATCGTGACTTCAAAGATAAAGAAACGTAGCGTTTTACTCATCAGGGGTAATATATGATTATATTATTTTATGATCCAAATGTTTCATTCATCCGCACAAAAAACTCTCCCTCCAGCTATAGTTTGGTCACCGTTGAATCTTGCAGGAGGCTTTCACTCGAGAACTCCCTTATTCGGTATCTCTCGCGACTGGCTGGCAATACGCATTGCCAATTGAACTGTATGGCGTTTTCATTTTCAATACGTGAAACACAATACGGAATATTATTTATACCAATTATAGACAATTTACCATTATGTTTGTATGATACTTTTATGTTAATAAATAGGTAACGTCTATTTTAAAATGAACATGTTTCAAATACAAAATAAACTGATGCGAATGCGTAATGGTTCTTCTCGTGGTTCATTAATAACACAAGACTGTATTTGTCCATAATCACCGGTTCGAGACATTACAGGGTCGGACTTACGTGGCCGCTTAATCGTCATATTGATTGTATAAGTGGCACTTGTATTCGACGGATGACGACATTATTTTTACAGATAATATTATACTATATAAAAATTTCATCCTTCATTATCGGAAAAAATCGACTTAATAAATATTAACAGACGCAATACCCTTAACACACGTACAATTTCAAACTCATTTATTTGGTATTTAACTTTAGTGTTAGGTACGAGTATTCTTGCGCAAGAACAAGTACAAATGTATTTATATGCTATTACGACTTACAACGGTTTTTTGGTAGTAAAATTATAGCAAAATTAAATTATAATTTATTAAAGTAATAATTTATTAAACCAAAATTATGGCAAAGTTCGCAAAAGGTCTGTGAATTTTTTATAATATATTTTTAATTATAATAGTATATATTTTTATGTTAGTACTTATATTTGTTAATTATACATATTTTTATAATGCTGTTACTGATTTTGTAAAAAATATATAAAATATTAATGCGAACTATTTTTACTGTATGTTACCAAATTTGATTTACATTCTATAAATTACCATCAGATTATAAACAATGAAAAGTACCTTTAGAAGATACTCTCGGTCTTGAGCACAGATCTAAATTGTCAAACATGGTAAAAACGAAAATGGCCGCTCTTTTCCACTGACGCTTGACAGATTATTTATTTTATCAACCTATTACATCTATTATTATGATTCTTTATATAACTTCACAACTGCCGAGCTAGTAAATTAGCAGTCAATCATCGCAATTAACAATTTTATTGGCTCTGGTGAGGATCGAATTCGGGATATTCGCGTACGGTTGAATTTACGGCGAGCTCTTATCTACACAGTAAGAAAGGTATGTTAATGTTGACGGCTCACGGGTTTGAATCCCTCACAGAATAAGTGTTTGTATTGTTCCGGGTCTGAATGATTATGCATGTGGAATTTATGTATGTAAAACGCCTCTACATTTCAGGATAGAATCCAGTGTGGAGATACCAATATTTCATAAAATATAATATCTTTGGATCGGCGAGTACACGACGAGCAAAGCTGACTGCACAAAACCCCAAAATTGAGTGCGTGTGCTTAAACTGCGTGCATAACCAGCATAACCACCAATCAATCAATGTCAACATTTAATAACTTAATTTTGACAGACTCAAACTGGCACTCCGTGAACTCGCCTCATAAAAGAAAGACTTACGGTATCGCCGAAGGTACTAACAAAACATGTTATTATCGCCTCAATAACCGTTCCGGCTCGCAGCTAATTACGTTCACATTACCCTGAAACCTTGTACGGCTTCATCGACCAATATTGTCCGTCGCGACCGATCGTAAAGCGCGTACAAACAAAGAGCGTGAATAGACATCTCTATTATATACTCCTGTATATAAGCCGAAATAAAACCGCGGGAAAACGGCAATAGCTATTCAGAGGGAGATATTAAAATGCATGGAAATAAATTCCGCGTCGCATTCGGCCGTACAACTCTGGGGGTGCAGTAAAAATAAACAGCGACGCCATTAGAACTCACTTCCATATTCAAATTTATGAACGCGTCCACGCCGCTCGGGCCGCCACTCACGCCGGCCCACCGGTCATTTAAGCGATCGCCATAATAAATTTGACGATAAATTTAAAATTTTCACCCTCGTTTTACCTCCTGCGAAATACGTCAGCACAAAAATTTACGCGGTGGCTTTGTAATGTGCGAATACGTTTAAAGTAACCTGTACGTGTAACATGCCTTGACTTTTATACCGTTCGCATATTTAGGTATAGCATAACTACGTAGATTTGTAAGTTTATACATTTATATATAGACTGAATATTCATATCAAATCTACTACTACTAGAAGCCGATAACGTTTTGTAAAAAGTAAGAAGAAAAGCAATAAATAATAAGAAAGAGCGTTCACCGAGCGCCGACGAAGCGTGCTTTAGCTTAAATAAACAGACGTTTTCAAAAATTTGTGTATTTAAATCGAATGTGACTTGTGTTACTGGTGCTATTTCGGTTTTAACAGCCGCACTGATGGATCTGAAATAACACCTCGCAATACTACCGTTCAGGGAACTCACATTAATTCATATGGGATTAGGTGTCATCATAAACAGGAATTATTTAGTCAACTGAGGTTAGAAACAACATCGCATAAACGAATTCGTAGTCATTACATAGTATTTTATATTCTTCTATTAGATACCATATATGACATAAAATATTCCTCAAATGTGTTGAATTGTTTCAATGGCTTGTTTAATTATGTAAACTTGTGTTTTATTTAAATAAGAACAGCAGTTTATAAAGCTATTTGAAAAAAGTGACAGACTATACTATTTATGGTCGCATTATAATGATATATCTTATTTGCACATCGCTATTTAAACATTTACTTATATTGATACACGATCACAATTTTGATAACATCTAAACCTCCTTTAGCCTTAACTTTGGAGTTTTAGATGTTATTAAATAAATAAAATCGCAAAAACACTATTTACAGATCACTCTTTGTAAAAATGAATTGATATTTTTTTTCAATAAAACTAGTTTTAACGGATTTTAACGCGTATATTAACTTCCACGCATTATGAACTTAAAGATCGGACGAAAAATTTATAATTTTATTTGAAGGTAGCCGGGGTTAACTATGATATTGGGACGTCGAACACCTCAGTTACCACGGGTGCTGTAAAGTGCTCGAAACGTCTTGAAAATAAGTTAATATACGCGATAAAATCCTTAAAAACCAGTTTTATTTAAATGTGTATTGTTCGCGTAAACATAAGAAATTGTTATAAATTTCTTGCCAAGTTAGTGCGATTTACCATCCTAGGCTGCATAACCAATGGCTCTACGATGGATCTACAACGTAACATCATTCTTGGTACAGCCACGCTGCACCTGTATTACGATTGCAGCGCGAATTAATTGGCTCTACTGGGTAAGGACAAAGAATAACAGTATAAATAGCAGCCTAACACTGTCCTGGTTTGTGTAGTCAGTGGCGAGAACCGAAGATATATATAATATATATAGTATATTATCTATGACCGAAGACCCCTTTTACTTGTAATCAGGTAGTCTATCTTAGTTTTCAAGTATAAGAACGCATCTGAATTCTCATTCCTAATTGCGGGTAAATCTATATGTTTAGAGCACATCATCCACTTGCTTGCTTGTATATGTACTGTGTGCTATTTTGTTTCCTTTGTTTGTATAAAAACATACCGTGAGGTAGGATCGTAGCACAACGCCACCATTTATACATTTGGGAATTTACCAAACTTAATAAAAAAATTGTTAAAGGTAAACAACTACGACACTACGTCGTAATGTCATTCTATAACAAGGACGTTAATTTTATATGTATAGAACTAGCCAGCTTCAATAAAAATCAGCAATCTAACTTCTGGCTCAAATCCGTAACTATTGGCTACCAAATGTCGGAAATCCTTGAGGATATACACATTACGTTGGTAGAGCCAAGCCGCAGCTATATTTATAGTATAGTTGTAGCACAAATGGGTAAGCTCGACTGGGTAAGTACCACGCTCTCATAGAATACCAGCGTAAAATAGCAGCTTAATGCTGTTGTGTTTCGTATGGTGGGTGTAGAGAACCGGAGACCTTTTTTACAGGAAAGGAGGCATTTCATCTTAGTCCTCACGGGTGACAACGCATCTGCATTTTGATTCGCAAACAAGGAGAGATGTAGGTGTCTATGGGCCTCAGCAACCACTTACCGTCAGGTGGACTGTGTGCTCGTTTGTCACCCTATTTCTATAAAAAAAGGTTAAGTTAATGACCCAAAGAGTGGGGACGAGCAATCTGCATGTCTTCGGTAAAGAATTTCCACTAGCCAGCAGTGAGAACATACTGCATAATAAAAACTAGTTGTTTGGATTTATGCCACATGGAATATATATTTCTAGGGCTGCATTCGAATTATTGTACACACGCATAACGCCGAGCGGGGCCGATGACGTGATAATGAATATTCAACGTACATACAATGATACAAAAACTCCAACAACGTTAGCCCTTAATTGAAAATTTTATTTAATTGTTCTATTTGTCTATACTACTATAGATATAGACAGCATTAATCGTGCAAGTATTTTTGTGGTATCTCAGGGAATAAGATTTCGACTTAAATTTCATAGTATGTCTATTCGAAAATGCCGAACCCCAATTTCTAAAATCAGGTGACGAGAAGCGCCATTACCGGGGTAAGTTGTGTGAGGATTATGCGACTATCAAATTCTAAGGATATGTAGAGTCTGCCAATACGCAATTTGGTTCCATAACTCTTTCAATTTCATACAAGACGCTTGTTGCTGGCTGAAAAAGTTCTATAACATTAATATATTTAAAACTAACAAACTACGTTTTTTACGGGCTGCTATACAAGTGCAAGACTATTATCCTGCCACAAGTATGATATATTGTGATCGCTCCTACGACTATTTATAGTTCACCGCTGAGCTGAGCTACCTTTTCAATCAATTGCAGGAGTTGCTCAACTGTGGCTTTCGCTTCCACTGGGCTGAATAAGTAGTTTCTTAAATCCTATGCTACGTATGGCCTTGGAAAAGCATTCAGTTATAACTTGCATTTTGTGTGTTTTGTCCGCTAGGGTATAGATACCTACTACCTGTGCATCATTAAGTTAAGTATGCCTTTTATTTTTAGAATTTGAGTGACAAACGAGCACATGGTCCACCTGATGGTAAGTGGATTCCGTGGCCCATAGACATTTACATTTATCCTCAATTAAGAAATAAAATGGAGATGTGTTGCGTCACCCCTGAGGACTGAGATGAAACGCCTCGTTTCCAGTAAAAAGGGTCAAAGATAATACACGGATCCCCGTTCCATAGTTGCCGGTATAGCCACGTCGTTTACACCAGGTGTGAAATTCAAAAATATAGTTCCATTACCTTGTTACAGCAATAAATGGAATCACTTTTGGAGTGGGAGTGGCTTTTGATTTAAAAAAAGAATATGACGCCATAGTTCTTCTCTTTGGTCTTAAAATTTAACGTTCATAAGAGTTATAAATAAGCATAAACTAAATTAAATATTTTTGACTTCGAAAAAAATTATTAACACTGTTTCAGTATTAAGACATATCTAAATTAGACGAGGATCATGACTTGCATTATGAAATTATAGAGGACCGTTTCCGTATTATAAAACAGATCGTCCTGTTAGCTGTAGGTCACGTAACAAGGGTCTTCCCGCTGCTGCCTCACGGAAGCCTTGCTTCGATGACTGGCAGAATTGTCCAAATTGCTTCCATCACATTAATATTGAATTCGAGCCGCTCCGGGAGTGGAAATCACATGTATCTATACAGCCTATTTAATTTAAAGCACACAAAGCGATTGACATGCCCCGCTCTTTATGATAACGAACTCCTGGCGAAGTTGTTTGAAAAATTAAAAATCGAAAATCAAATGAATCTAGTTACGGATGTCAATGGAAGGGATTCGTCACACGCCTGCCGTACGTTTGTCCGGGTGAATGGTTTGAGGAAACACGCTCGTTTGTTTGTAAACGATTTGTTCGTTACCTAGATAGCTACATGTATAAATTCGTCGCATTAATATAAGAAACAATTGAAATTACTACTACTATAATATCTGTATATACCTATAATAATCAATTGCTGTCCGTAAGTCTCGCAGGAGCTCGAAAATGGCTGGACCAATTTTGATAAAAAATCTTGTGTGTATTTGAGTGGGTCCCTGGATGGTTTAAATTTACAATTGGGCCCGTTAGGTGGCGCCATTGTCGAGATCCAGAAATCACCAGTGCAAAGTCGCTACTCGTAGTTCTATTATGTATCTATATTAGAAAAACTTGGGATATTTACTTGAAATTTGCTGTATAACTTGGAATATATTGGAAACTTGGGAATTACCACTATCTGAGCTTACTAGGTGGTAGGACTCCTGTCCTGCCTAGGAATCCAACTCGGTAGAGCCCCCGTATTCCTACTGTCAAATAATAGTACCTACTTAATGCCTGCACTGCTGTGTTCCGGTTTGAAGGGTATAGGGGGCCAGTACCTATAATTAGGTACATGCTGTGAGGCATCCCATCTTAGTACTAGGAAGTGGCAACACAACTCCAGTCTTCTTTGTATGAATTTTGTAACAGGTGTCTATGGACCACAGCATGCACTTACCATCAAGTGAACTGTATGCTCGTTTGACACCCTTAGTTACTCTATAAAAATAAGAAAAACTTAATTAATATAAATTTCAAACACATTTCACCAATATAATATTTTGTGAGTAGACTGAGTCGAGACAATTATTTTATAAATTAAAAAAAAATATTTCAACATTATTTAATCTAGATACACAGCCCTTATCTACAATTGAAATCTGCATGAACTATCTCCAATAATCATTCAAATGTTTGATAGAGATTTTTTTGGACTTCTAATGAGAAGTCCAAAAAAAATAAAGAAAAAAATTATAAGCGTATGTCAATTCCTAAATTTGTATCGTCAATAAAGCAAATATTCATCAACAACAGATTTTAAAAATATTTTTTTTAAATCTAAGAATAGTAAAAATATTTTTGAGAACCGACAACTAATAATAAGTTAAAACATCATTCCACAAAACAAAATTAACTAAGATGAATGACGTCTATTATGAGACGTACAAGAAAATTTATAAACAGAGCATTATAACTTACAAAGTGCAGCTTCAATTAAGGAACGTAGGAGGCTTCGCGGGGCAGCGTCGCCCGCCATCTAGCGGGCGTCACCGCCGCCCACCGCCCGCCTCGCGCTGCGCCGAGGCCGCGGCCACATGTCACTTATGAATATGAGGCGTTATGATTATGAAATATGCCCCGCCCCGAATATGGAATATGGAGGAGGGGGTCCGGGCGAGCGCGTGCGAATGGGCGAAGTTTGATTTATGAGCCGGGCGCGGCCCCGCCTCCCTGTCATAACCGTATACCTGGTGCGCGCGCGCGCTCGCCGCCCGCCGCCCGCCGCCCGCCGCCGCGCCGCGCTCAGTCCCGCTTCAGATGGCGAGTCGTGCGGCCGGCCGCACTCCGTCCCCGCTGCCGCTCCGTAGCCCGCGCCTCGAGCGAGTCGAGTAGACGGCGCCGCGAGTGACCGCGCCAGTGCCTCCGAGCTAAGAGTGCTCGCCGACGCCTGCCATGCGCCGGCGGTGAGCCGCCAGCGCGCGCCGACACCGCTCGACATGCCGCGAGTCAAGCCCGCCTGCGTCCGCCGCGTCTCCATCGGTACTTACCACTCCACTACGATCATCCACCCCAGCACCTCACACATGACGACACCGTCGCCCACATCACTGTGAATTATTCCCGGGAATACAGTGACACCCGGTTGTCGATATACCGTCACCACCGGTTGCGAAAATGATACAGTTTGCGACGATAAAATTTGGTATCCATCAAAAAGTGAGCACTAAAATTCGCCCACGACGCGGTGAGTAAACAGTGCAGTGACTTTCCAAGTTTAATGTGTTTTCCGAGCTTACGGTCAAGTTTTCGTAAAATGCACAACAGCAGGCAGGTGTCGAAAATAAGAAATTATGTAGAGTTCAATGACCACAATCCACGTTCCAAAACAAACTTTTCAGAAAAAAAGCTTCTTAATCCTTTAATTCATTTAAAAAGCTCCTCTTTAATGTGCTTAAAACTTAAAGTGATTTTTCTTGGCTTAAAAATTTGGGATAAAAAGTAAAAGAATAAATTTAATAGTTTCAAGATAATATGAGTTGAAACGCGACTCTAACTTCTTCGCAAGCGCATTGGTATTTACTAAATAAATCCCAAAATTTTATAAAATGTTTTAAATAATTAGTTGCTATTTTCACAAAGCGATATTACAAGGGAACCACAGTTTACAGGTATTTATTATGTAACATTATCCTTGAGTGAGAGCTATTAATCACTTTTTAATTTATTTGTATTTCTTAATAACAAATTAATAAAAAAATTACAGGGCACATTTTACACGAAGTACCTAGATCTATTTTAATGTTATTAAAGCAAATTAAAGTAAGTTCTTATAATCAGTTCAAACATTGAAATCCTTTTCGACAAAGTGCAAATATCTTAATGTAATTTTTATGCTTACTTATATTTTAAGATATAACGTTAATTACATAAAAATGTGGCTTTAAATCAAATGGTTAGTGACGTTTTTATCAAAATGTTAAAAGTACATTAGCAATTAATGCATGTTAAGTAACTTGATGAGCGTTTCTACATTTACAAAAAATATTAATCTACATTTAATAAAAAGAGTTTATGATTCGGTAATCTGTTTTTTAATTAGAAGCATATTTATTTATCCGGTAATAGCAATCACAGCTTAGGCTTACAAAGAGCAGACTAAATGCCTTGCGGCATTCTCTACCAGTCAACCTAAGGAAAATGGTCAAGGATAAAAAATTGTTTGTAAGATGGAAATTTAGGACTAAATTATTAATAACTTAATTCAGTTTTTTTTTTATAAATTTCATATATTATACCCGTGTTACCTATAACTATTTATACTATAATATAATATATAAATTCGTGTATTGTAGGTGAAAATTATTCTGATGTTATTTTATTTTTTCGTTGCCTTTTAAACATCGTCAGGCGTTCTATAAGAGTTTCCATAACTTGAACTATAAACGAAGAATATAAGAGTCCTATATTATCTGTGTACTGGTATATATCAAGAGAATAAGGTTCACGATCAGAAGCTAAATGTAGAAAGTTGAAGATTGTTTTTATTTTATTTTATTTCTATCCATTAATCCATTATAGCATATCAAAAGTCCACTGCTAAACATAGGCCTCCCTCATAGATTACGTCATGAAGGAGAAATTTGCCATAGTTGCCACGTTAGGCAGGCGGGTTTGCAACGGCAGTATTTTAGTTTGTAGTTGTTGTCAGGAAGATGCTACTGTCCATCTCCTGTTTCATTTCGTGTCGTAACAGACGACAGAAGGAAACGAAAATGAAAGAAAAAAGCCATTGGTTAGTAATTAATAGCTTTCTAATGCTGAGTCTCAGGGTCCTTTCCTTTGTACCCCATAATGAACCAATTAAATTATATAAATGCTGGTTGTTTAGAAGATGCAATAACATTCAAATGTAGGTATCGTGCGACAAATTAATTCACAGTTATCTTACTCTATAGTTTACTTTCAGTTAACATGAATAAGACGTTTCTTCCTTTAAAACTTAATTGTTTAGAAATAAATAATGATTAAAACGAGGTTTACTTATGTTTATAGTTATTGCACATTAATAGCGGAACGCTAAATACTTAAATATGTTTACTTAAGTTTCATTTTATCGTCAGGTATATATATAAGCTTTATACAATTATTTAAATTGATTGTGAAACGAATAGCTTTGATAATAAAGATCATATTTGACCACTCGACAGTTTTATATTTGACACGTTTTGATAAAAGCCTTAAGTGACTCTATATTATAGATTGACATGCCGTCAAATTTTATTAATCTTACGACTCCGCTCTTTTATGACTGCTCTATAAATTTTGGAGAGGTTTTATCTTCTAACGATTGAAATAACCCGCCTAATCATATTCTTTATGAAATACATTAAAGTGTTCACTGTTTGTTCAAATATACATCGACAAAAATAAAACTCGTTGAGAAGCCGGTTCCGTTTCTTACTAAAATGAAATATTGGTATCTATGCATATTGCGTCCATTTACCTTGAATGATGAATAATAATTACTGTTGATAGGTATTTAAATTATAGACTTTCTGTAAGTGGATTAATTACTTATAAATTATAATGATGAAATATATAAATGGCATTTATATATATCTACTTATATTATTAAGGAAAAACGCGTATGATAACCGAGTTGAACAATATAATGTTAATATATAATAATCACATCGTCTTTAGCAATTGGTTGGTAACACTTATTGCTTTTAAACAAAATTTCATCCACCAGGAATTGAAACAAAAAAATCTGCAGATCTATATTATAGAGGTTTTCAAGCAAGTAGTTTAATTATCGTAAAACCACTTCAAACTATTTTTTTGCTATTATCTCGATAACCGTGTGCTTTATGGGTAAATGTTTGAAATAACAATTGAGATCTATTCATTTTACGTAAAAAAGTCCCATCACCTGATCCTGTAACACTTACAGTTTTAAACGAAGTTATTTATATATTAATAGAAGGCAGTTATTTCGGTATTAGGTACAGACAGACACTTTACTTTTATTTATATATATATATATATATATATATATATATATATATATATATGTATAGATGTACACAAGTTGTACCAATACGTAAGTATAATAGAGAGGTATATTAAAGATTTGCGGCGGAGCTCTTGTGCGTTAAGCTTGCAATATTTTTTGTGGTGTGCGTGCGGGACAACGAAACCGCGTCGGCCGCGCGCAACGTCAGTTCACCTTTTGAGTTTGCCGCTTTTCACAAAACGCAAGCCTTCACCACAGTCAAATTGCGACAAACAAACACTGCTAATCCTTCCTCTTACAGCCAAATATTTAAATGCACCGGCGACTCGCTACAAATGATACTTTTAGTACCCGCGGCAATATTATCCCGGATTACACCAAACGCTTTGTGTCGGTGTTCATTTTTTCGCCCATTTCGACGTAAACACCGCAAACAGTGCAAGTGTGACAAAAAGTGTCTAAGAACGCTACCAAAATTTTACTTTTAAATGCGATATTCTGTCCCATACTTCATTATTAAAAGCATCAAATGGTGAAAGTTGAAAAATCAAAAGCGATAAGCAAATTTATTCATCAACATTATGGACTTTTTTAATAAGCAAATTAAAATATAATAAAGATAAATCCAATGGAAATTTTCATAAAAATCAACAGACATTCCAAAATGACGATTTCCTCTGCCCACATGACGCCTTATAAATAATGTAAAACGCAAAATTTTTAATCGAGTTAGATACGAGAATTTATTCTATTTATTTAACTGACTTGGTAAACTACCAAGTGCTCGGCGGTGAAGGTAGACATCGTGAGGAAACCTGCATGTCTGAGAAATGAGAAAAAATATATCGTCGTTGTTAAACCAAAATCTGCTGTGTGCACTATTTTGAGATTTTAACATTTTGACTAGGAAGATTAGTTCACCAATCATTATTTCGTATAAAATAACTGCTATGTGCTTTTGAGGACTGTACGACGATCCATGACGACTTTTTAAAACATGCTATGTGCAGCAACTAGAATATTGTCAATTAATACCTGCTATGTGACAAACATGCACGTAGCATATTTTATTTGACCACGGTCAATTGTGATTGTTTAGTAGATTATCTGCTGTGTTTAGTCTAAACACAAAACAACATTAACATTACATTAAGTAGCTAATCCTTCACTGCTGGCCGTATGAGGAAGCTCAAGGTCGCTCAGCGAGCTATGGAGAGGGCTATGCTCGGAGTTTCTCTGCGTGATAAACTCAGAAATGAGGATATCCGCAGTAGAACCAGAGTGACCGACATAGCCCAACGGATTAGTAAGCTGAAGTGGCAATGGGCCGGCCATATAGCTCGAAGAACCGACAACCGATGGGGAAGAAAGGTTCTCGAGTGGCAGCCTCGTACCGGCAAGCGAAGTGTAGGGCGTCCCCCCACTAGATGGAGTGACGACCTGGTAAGATATGCAGGAAGTCGATGGATGCAGGTGGCTCAGGACCGTGCTTTGTGGCATTCTTTGGGGGAGGCCTATGTTCAGCAGTGGACTTGTGAAGGGCTGTAGTGATAGTGATAGTGAAGTAGCTAATAATTAATAGATAAATAAGCGCATATTTTATAAATCACTTATTAGTCTCAAGAAATTTTACACTAATAAAAAAGATAAGAAACTAAAGTAGTTCGTACCCATAAATTACCAATAAGTTGACAGGCAGATAAGTTCATTTTTAAACCACTGGTTAGTTCCAAGGATCGTACGTCCTTCAAAATAATAAATTAGATGATTAGCTAAAACTGCTTGCACTTATAATTTACCGATAAGTTGACAGGCAAGTAAGTTCTTTCCAAAGTGTTTTGGGACTAGCTAGTTAATCTTGAGGACCATATTTTTGAATATTCGCCCACTATCTTCAAGTTTCCCATGCTCGTACAATATAAAATACATTTCGTATTAGAAAAAGTTAGTTCTATTTTATCTCTCGAGTTAACTACTATGTAGCACAGTCAGTCGATGAACTGTATTAACTTGTAAAGTACTTTGCACAAGTTATATAGTGAAGAAGAAGTCTTTGGTTTTTGTGTAAGCTACAAAAAGAGCCGGGGAAATAAAATAGTAAATTTAACTTTAACGGTCAATGATGAAAAATGTTTACAAGAGGAAAGTCAACATCCAACATGCCAAGAACCTCGCAGTGAACCACTGCCTCTGATTCAAGACCTGCTAAATTCCACAGCTACACAGGAGAGTGATCAACCGGCTATACCCTCCAGCAGTGAAAAGAACGTGTCGGTAAATTCATCCCCTGAACGAAGTAATAGCCCACCCTTTCCTACAATCACCAAACGGAAGCGTTACATCGTTTACAGTAGCGATGATGACGACAATTCATCAAATCATGTCCAGAAGTTAACAGCGAGCATCGAAATGCCAAGCAGCTCTCAAACTCCAATATTTCGTCAATCGCCGTCGTAAACGCCGCTGTTTACTGGGTAAACAATACATGGATTACCAGAAAAGAGATGGGAAGCTAGAACAAAGCATTCCAAAAGAAGCCAGATCTGTAAAAACTCGTTGTAATCATACTGCAATAAAACAAAAATCTAAAAACAGTTTCACGTGTGGTTTAGTATCAGAATAACTTCACATGTCTTGTGAAGAAAGTGAAGTTCGCCAACACGCATTTGGGCAGCGCGGCGGACATTTCCTTGCCCTAAAACACTCAAAACACTCTCAGAAATGAGAGGACACCTGTGCCCAGATGTGGCACGTATACAGGATTTTACTCTTTAACTGACTTACAACCTAAACTTTTTACTTTAGAAATTGTTTGAATTAACAAACTGTGAACACCTGGTACCGTGTAGTTGCGGTATCAGAATATACATATACTACCCCATAACATTAAGTGGGTGTTGGATGCCTGGGTGACGTAAGAGGTGACATAGGGAAACAAACCAGGTGATGGGCAGCAGCGTCTTTCTAATAACAACTAAAAATAAAAAAGAACTGCAGTTGCCAACGCGCCGGCCAAGCGTGGCAACTAGTCACTATCCATGAGCCATGAGGCTTTATTATATGAGGTAATGTATGGGGGAGGCCTATGTTCAGCAGTAGACTAGGCAGTAACGGAAACGGTAACGGAACATATTTCGTACTTATAATTGGAATATGAAACATAAAAAATGCATTAATTGTTCCGGGTCAGTATGTTTGTCATTGTGCAATTTATGTATCTATATAAACTGCCTCCACGATACAGGAGAAAATCCTATTGTGTGGGGTAGGTAACGTTTTTTAAAAGAAAAAGAAATTATGCCACCAACACCACTAACCACAATTTACTTATTAGATACGCGTATTTATTCCTTTTATTTACTTATTTCTTTTAAGTGAGTCATTGAGAGAAGTAGTAGTTAGTGTTTAGTAAACATTTAGATTTTTTTTTAAAGTAAGAAGTTCTTATGCACAGAGCAAAATAAGAGTATTAATAACTTGCATAATATTATTAACTTCCTGAAATTGACTTTAATTATAAAACCTCCTGAGCCACCTAAATCAATAGACTTCCTGCAAGTCGTCACTCAATCTGGTAGGAGGCCACCCTGCACTTCGCTTTACAGTGCCACTCGAGCACTTTTCCGTCTTTCGATAAATGCAGATGGCTCACGATTTTGTTTTGTGGCATTGCTTGGGCTGTGATGGACTTTATTGCATGGAGTTTAATGCTAATACAACTAAAATATCATAGATAGACATCATTTTTATCATCATCATTACAGCGTTTCACAAGTCCACTGTTGAACATAGGCCACCCCTAAGGAATGCCACAAAGCACGGTCCTGAGCCACCTGCATCCATTGACTTCCTGCCTGTCTTACCAGGGCGTCACTCCACCTAGTTGGGCCGCCCTACACTTCACATACCGGTACGAGGCAGCCACTCGAGAACCTTTCTTCCCTATCGGTCGTCGGTTTAGCGAGCTATATGGCCGGCGCATAGATAGATATAAAGATAAAAAATTCTTAATTGCACAGTTTTTTATGAAAAGGCGAACTTAATGCTAAATGCAATAATAGGATTCTATGGCGGTGAACCTCTGGCAGAGTGGGGAGAGCTAAGAATAGATCAGCCATACAACAAACAACATATTGACGTTTTTGGACATATTATATTTGAACATAGTACGATAAATTGAACTTCTAATTATGTAGATAGTTAGTTTATATGCAGCTTTGCCTCAATCTTTAATTCTATTATTGTTGCCGGATTATTAAAAATCCTCAATACTTTACAATGTATGCAGTGTATTTCATTCCACTCAAGTGATTTATATTCTAAAATGACGAAATAAAACATACAACAACCATCTTTGAATTATAACAATGGATGATTAGTCGTGTACCCATATCAAAGGTCAAATAGATTTCCGTCACTATGAATTTAATATAATAGGTAATAAGTAAATATACAATATGTTTGCGTCACTTCGATTAAATTTACGCCCAATAAAAGGTTCTATCTATCATTCCTAGAAGTAACGACGTCGATTTCTGTCCCTAAGTTATTTTAAAAAAAATAAATGACAGAATTAATTTTCAATATTTCTCACAATCATTTTTTCTTTTGCCTCATGGCTGATAATTCATTATTGTAAGTATTTCCTGAATGTATTTGTTCCATCATCATCAAGTCAGATTTTTTTTATAGGATAGGGTGACAAACGAGCGCACAGTCCACCTGATGGTAAGTGGTTGCTGTAACCCATAGACACCTACATTTATCCTCAATAAAGAATCAAAATGCAGATGCGTCGTCATTCGCGAGGACTAAGATGGAATGCCTCTTTTGCAGTAAAATGGGTCTCTGCTTCTCTACACTCCCCATACGAAACACAGCAGTGTCAAACTGCCATTTTACGCTCGTATTCTGTGAGAGCGTGGTCCTTCCCCGGTCGAGCCGACCCATTCGTGCTACAACTATACTACTAATACAGCTGCAGCATGGCTCTACCACGTATAAAAATAATAGATAATCTTTTATTGCTAATTACGAATATAAGGAATATAAAGACGAAATTCTAACAGCCTAATTTAAATATCGGATGAACTATAAAAATGCATTTTAATCGATATTTATATCTTAATTGTTTCATTCAAATTTCACAAATTTGATAAAAACAACTGAGCCTTTTATTTCAGTAATTGATAACAATTTCTTCCGCCATGAAATTCACTTATGAGCTTTCAAAACATGCCATGCACAAAAGCTATATTGAATATACTCGTAATAATGAATTAAGCTATATTTTAATTTATAAATTAAAAGATTTTTCTCAATTGTGTACCAATCTTAGCTAGGTATAGTCAATATTTGTACAGTCCGATATTAGTTGTTCGATATAAGACATATCATCCGATCTTTTTACAATCCGTGGTTTATTGAGTCTTGTGTTTGTAGAAGGGTCCTAGTCATGAAAGCAGTCCCTCAGCTGCGGCGCAGTATTCGCAAAATTTGACATTTGCCGTCAATTTTTTTTTTATAAATATACACTACCTGAAACTAATTACAAACTACTTTTTGTAATAAAACGGATGATATTCCTTAAGACAAGTGGTAAAATTAAAAATGTTGTACAACAGACTTCAATATAAATGATTAAGGATAACTCAAAAACTACTGCTCAGACCTTGATCAAATGTAGAAGGGACTACGTGACAAGCGTCAGCTTTCAAATAAAAAAGAATCATCAGAATCGGTTCACGTAGAAAAAAATTAATAGGTAATACACATAAAAAAAAAGAAAAAAATACAGTCGCATTCAGTACCACCTCCGTTTTTGAAATTGGTTAAAAATGAAAAAGTTACAATAAACGTCACGTGCCTAATCTGTGTGCCTCGATATTTAAGTCCCGCCAATTTTTGCGATGATCATTTTATCATACGTCGCAGAGTCATGAAGATACTCGTATGCTTTCAAGTAAGTAATGCTTTTAAGTTTTACAAAACTCTACTTTACAAAAGTTTGTCGTAATTGTTACAATTATCAAGAGCTCGTTTTAGATGTAGACATTATTTTTTATTTATACACTATTTCGGGACCGTTCGTTCCAGGTGCCAACCACAACTAAGCTTAACTATAAAATCTAATATTTAATACTTTATTATTTACACACATACATATACATAAACTCAAATGCCTAACACTCAAAGGGGTAGACAAAGACTACAGACTTCCATTTCACGAGATTCGGCATACTCGTACATGCTCATCAGTTAAGAGTACTCTTAATTTGTCCCATCTTCAATACATCGCCAATTTAGTCGATAACCTTCCGTTTAGGGCGTCGCTAGATGACTCTGCCACTTACCATTGCAGCATAAATTTGCTTTGTCACACTTTCCTCATTCATTCTTTTTATATGTCCAAATCAATATTTATTTTATTGTCGACCATATTCATAATAGTGCGTAATAGTGTGCGGCAGTAGTAACACTCACATTTTACTGTAAAATGACTCTTTAGTTGTTATTTTATTAAATAACTTTTTTATCCTCAATGCATTTCAATGTTACCAAGTTACCATATCAGGCAACCTCAGCGCCTTACGAGAAGCTCATATGAAAGTTCGTCGGCATTCGAGATTGCTGGGCACTAGCGGTTAGTCAGGTATTTAAATATATTTAAGCGACATTGCATGAAAATTGCATTAATTATTATAAAAGTTTTTAAATATTTTGTGGGTTTAGTTTTTAAATAATAAATGTATCATTCATAACAAAATACTTCATTTCTCTACTACAAATTAACAAAACTAAATACAAACTAATACAAAACTCTAAATTAAAGTTTATTGTTTTATATGGAAAATAAGGCAGCACTATTTATGTATTTATTTATTTATTCTTTATTGCATCAATTATTTGTACAAAAGCCGAGCTTAATGCTATATGGCATTCTCTACCAGCTAACTTTGGGTAGAACAGAGAGTGAGTTTGGGCAGTTAAGTTGTCATGATATAATTCAGTTCAAATATATATATGCAAGACATACATAAAATATACACATGTAGTTACAATTACAATACAATTCTTTTTAATTCCCTAGTTACACGTATAAGTACTTTGTATAATATTTTTATAAAAAATTAAACTTTCGATAAAAAATAAAATTCGACTGCAAATAACTAAAAAGAAATAAATATTTGTTTTTGAAGACGCATTTTTTTAGATAAAAGTTTAATTTTTTTAAATATTTTAAGTGAACTTAGGAATATCACAAGCTCAAGGTAACAACTGGGATGTCGTCTAAACAGTTACATTAAGTTTCACCTCCTATTTTTCTGCCTAAGGAGTGAAATTTTTTATCCAAATTTATACGTGAGACTACCCCGGAATTGGTCACAATTGTCGAAGATATCGCGAAATGAGAATCTTGTTTTTTTTTTCTGAAGTCGGCTATTAATTACAATAATTTAGACAAGGACTTTAAAGCGCTATCTCGACAGTATTGAATATTTCATTGTCTACCGACTTCAAAAATTGGACTGTATGTTTTTTTATGTGTGCCTCATAAATTCTTACTGGGTGAACCGATTTCGATGATTCTTTTTTTATTTGATATCTGGTGTTCCCATGTGGTCCCAAATAAATTTGATGAAGGTCCGACCAATAGTTTTTGAGTTATTCTTAATAATTTATGTTGAAGTCGATTGAACAAATTTTTTTTGAAAATTTTGCTGTAACATCATATCCGGTAATACAAGTTGGTATAATATTAAGCTTCTATGAAGCGAGCTCTACAAAAACTGTTTCCACAAAAAACCAATTGTTGGCATGCTAATATCTAGTTACGTACACGTACGTAGGTATTCCATTAAATTAATTAATTCCGTTAAACAGTGTTTAATTTTTTTAAGTTTAATTGTAGCTAATAATTAAATAAAAATAAATTTTTGTTTCTGTAATACCTACTTGAAACTAAAAAAAAACTATTGTAAGTAATAATTATATAGTAAATCAATACACGAAATTCTAGACCCGACGTGGTGGACCGAGCTGACCTTTCAACTACTAACGGATTAAAATTTAAAATCCAAAATGATTACAATAAAAATATTCAGCGGGACTACATTAATATAGATAGTGCTTATTTCCATTATAAGTTGTAATATAATTAAATGAAAAGAAATAACATTGTAAAATAAAATTATTGACATTTAAGACTTATACATTGTATAAAAAATTTGAGTTTTATTTTGTAATAGTATAACAACGTTAAAATTCCAACATGTGGGTATCACTTGTTAAATATATGATTTATCATAAAATCTCATTTACCGTTCTTTTGCAGTGAAGTCATTGAAACTATTTTAAATTAATTAATATAAAATCGGGTTTACTATAGATATAAACTTTGGATATATAGTACAATTTTGACTATTTATCAACATCAGGAAGGTTTCATAGGGTAGGAGTCCTTTTCTGGCTATAAATCCATTTCTGCAAGTACCATCCTCTTACCTATTCCTGTCGCCAATAATTTAAAATTAAACATTTTTACAACCGACTTCAATATAAATTATTAAGAATGACTCAAAAACTATTGGTCAGACCTTAATCAAACTTATATTGGTAGCTGCTTCCTGCTGCTGCACGTGGAACTTCATCTTGCTCTAATTTTATTTCCATTAAATAACAGCTTATAAAAAACCTCCCTCATAGATTGCCTTTGGGGGGGATTTTGCCATAGTTGCCAACCCGCATAGGTTGGCAACCGCAGTTTTTTATTATTTTGAGTTGTTATCAGAAAGATGCTGCTGCCCAGCACCTGTTTCAGCTTCCATTTGTCGCCTCTTACGACCCCGACGGGACGACATGGGGTAGATGATATTCTTACACCGTCACTACACGGTTTTAATTTTATTTCACCGCAAGATATTCCATGTATTTTTAAAACCTGACTTGAAAATCACGAAATAATGTGATGGATCTCTACCATCACTACCATATATATTTTTTTTATATAAACCCACATCAATTAAAGATATTCATTTATTTTCTTTTATTAAATTTTATATCATTGCTTATTTTTTCTTCAAAAATAAAAATACTGTACATTAGCATGTTGCCTTTTCTGCCGACTTCCAAAAAGGAGACTGTACTCAATTCAACTGTATTTTTTTTGTTTTTTTTTTTATGTGTGGTATACCTCATAACTTTTTACTGGTTGAACCGATTTCGATGATTCTCTTTTTATATGAAAGTTGATACGTCTCGTGTGGTCCCATATGAATTTGATCAAGGTCAGACCAATGGTTTTTGAGTTATTCTTAATAACTTATATTGTAGTCGGCTGTACAAATTTTTTAATTTTAAATTATTTAAATAACAACAAATGAAACATCTTATATGTTGTTACTTTTTACTACTTACTATTTTGTTGTTACTTATTATATATCTCACATCTTAGCTAACCGTCGCACTCCGCAAGAATGAAAATTGACGGTAGACCAGGCTTTAATTATGGGTATCGGCACCATATCGAGTGTTTCAACAAAAAAACAGTTTTTCTATGGAAAAATGCGGTTATGTCTTAGTAGTGATCCAGCTTGCATCGACCGGAAAGACTTAAAAAAATGTACTTTCATACAAATAAGACAGCACGTCTATTAGCGATCGAGTGGAATTTACATCGCAACGCACAATGAAACTCGCCCATAACGTGACATTCTAAATTATATATTATATAGAACTTGAAACATTTTTAATTTTCAAATATCATGCTTCGTTAGATATACATATTATATTTATTCATGAGATGTATCCAAGTATAGTTTAAATTAAACAAAGGTCCATTGTAAATAAAAATAATATTGTATTTTTCTAAGCAACATTTACAATAGTACCTATATAATATACAAATATGACTTTAGCAAAAGCTTAAAACGATTAAAAAGTAAATTGGGCTTAAAATTAGTTTGATTTAAAATACACTACCTACTATCTATACATACATACAATACATACAAAGAAATAAAATTGAAATGTCTGTTTGTAATATCAACATTACAGCTTTTTACTAAATGCATATGAAAGTATATACGATACTTATAACAAAAACACAATTTTTTAACTTTGTCTGTCTGTCTGTTTGTTCCGGCTAATCTACAAAATGGTTGAACCGATTTTGACGGGACTTTCATTAACAGATAGCTGATGTTATAAGGAGTAACTTAGGCTGCTTTTATTTTAGAAAAACAATTAGGGTTTCGCGCTAAAAATTAATATCCCAAATTATATGCGGGCGAAGTCGCGGGGAACAGCTACACTATAAAGACATTAAACTTAAAATTATCGTCAAATAAATCATACATTTCTGTATAAGAACAAAATTGTGTAAAACATAAACATAAAATAACATAAACACTCACGCCTGTCACCCTGAGGGTTAGGCAGCGACTATGGACTTCCATTTGGCACGATCCTGACAGACCTCTCTCGCTTCCTTACATATACCTACTCATACATACATACATGCTCGTAGAATAAGCGTACACACTCTTAATCTGGCCCACCCTCGATATACCGCGAAATTTGGTCGATAAACTTTCGTCTAGGACCTAGACCTTGGGTGTCCCTTCCGGATTCTGCCGTTCCCTTCTGCTTTTCTTCTTCTGTATAAAACAAAAGTAATATTATTTTAACTACACTTTATTTCAGTTTATATTTTGAATCACTTTGGAAAGGAACGTCCTAAATTTCCAACCATGCAAACATTTTTAACGTTATAGGTAGGTAAGTCATTAATATTATAATTTAAAAGACAAATAATACATTTGTGGAAAATAAAGCAAAAACTGTTTTTATTTTGTTTTATTAAATCGTACAAAATAATTTATTTCGCATGATTATGCGAATTTACTACTACGTCAAATTCTTAACAAAAACGGCAAGCAGAAATGTAAAGGTTAAGTAACTTATAATTTATTTAAAAAGAAATGTAACTGTAACTAAATTTGGTAAATGCAAAAGAAAAAGCACATATATGTATTATATCTACAAAAATTAAAGAAAAAACTTCAATCAGGAGACACGTACAACTACAATAAATGTAGATTAATTAAAATAAATTATGTAATCACGAATTTGCTTAATTTTACAAAACCATTACCCAACAAAAGTGTCTAATGTATAAAAATATTTTCAGAAACCTGATTCATTTAATATATGTATGTCACTTTAAATGTCAAAGTTAGAGTACAATTAGTATTTTGACACAAATTATATATATGTATATGTGCGTGTCAGATCGGCTTAGAATATTCTATCAAGCTATCCTACGAGTCTCATAAAAGTCTTAGTCGACTTTACTAGAAACGCCTGGAAGACTTGGTCTGCGCCAGATCGTTTAATAAAGCAACATTCAAAATATGTATTCTGCACTTAAATATGTATCCTGTATAGTGTTGCACCGTGTGGTGTAACACTTTGTTACACCACACGGATGTATAACGACAATTAGCAATTTCGTCAAGTTTTCATTTCATAATAAAGTGCCGAATTCTCAAACTTTTTCCTATAGTGGTTAATAGTTAAATTTGACTAACACAAACCTTGATTAAAATTTCAAACACAATATTCGGAATAAAGTTTGTCTAGTATTAAATTTTCGCTATTTTAATTTAGTTTTTCTTTGCAAATGTTTGCGTTATGATTATATAAGTAGAGGTAATTAAATGTTAAACAGTAATAAAATTTGGTTAGCCACAAAAAACAGCATTTAAATCATTTGGTTAGCATTCCAAATTATTTAAAAAAATGTTGTTGGCAATAAAAAAAAACATTCGGCAATTCTTGTTTCTCAAATTATTATTTTTTTATGGGACAAAGGTGACAAACGAGCACACAGTCCACCTGATGGTAAGTGGTTGCTGCGGCCCATAGACATCTACATCTATCCTCGTTTGCGAATCAAAATGCAGATGCGTTGTCACCCGTGAGGATTAAGATGGAATGCCTCATTTCCAGTAAAAAGGGCCTCCGGCCACCTGCACTCACCAAGCGAAACGCAGAGGTAAACCTCTACTTCACGCTGGTATTCTGTGAGGTCGTGGTACCACCCCGGTTCGAGCTGGCCCATCCGTACGACAGCAAAAGCTGCCGCGTGGCTCTACCACTGTTGATTTTAATAATGTTCAGTAATTTCATCATAAATAGACAGCTTACTATAATATGAGTTTGCCTAAGAAACAGTCAATCCGCAAAATAACTAATTGATCAGCAAGAGTCACGATTGCTTAGCGAAGACTATGCTAACCCTTTAAATAACACCATTATAAAAGTCTACATTTTGGTGATTTATGCGGGGCTCTGTCGACTACACTTTGGTGTTACTTCGGCAGAGGGGGATACACACTCATCCCTCCCTGTTAGGTGATTTTTCTCAGAAATCATTCAATAAAATTTTTGATCTTTAACATTTAATATAAAAAATATACGCACCTCCGGCGGGGGGAAAAGATGGGAGGCTCAAAATTATACTAATTGCTTACCCTCTAAGTAATTATCAAAATTTTATAAACATGAGTCACTCATTGCAGTTTAGGTATATAATTAATATGCTGTACTTAAAAATTTACAGCCGTCCAGAATGTCAAAAATTGCCGATTGATTTAATAACGTTTGCTAGTCATGGTTTGCTAACCAATTATCTATTTCTGATGCTAGATTACATTTCTCTGCTGATAAAAACATGAGTACTGTGCTAACCCCTTAAATAATACCCTTATATATACATAGTACGTAAATTTATTTTAAAATTACGTACGTACATATATTTTAAAATTATTGACGAACATTTTTAGCCTAGTAGGTTTATTTCGGATAAGAAGCTAAAATACGTCAAAAATATGTGCCATGGTTATAAAATATATGTCATAATGTGTAATGTGCATTTTATTAAAAATATTATGTATCTTTTATTTAAAACGCGACATATTCTGAAACACGTTTTTACAAACTACTAGCGACATCTGTTGTTGAGAAGCAGGAATCACTTTTTAAAATATTTACAATAAGGTCCTGATAATGAGAACGTGTTTTTCAGACACATATTTAGTATTATGAAACAAATACAATATTTAAATTGATGATCTATCACTGATTTACTTAATATTAAGTAATTACAACAAATTATAAATACATTTTATCATCATATTAATATATCATCTCTATCGAAAAGTAAGATTCAGGATTGCAAATTATTTTATCGTTTCTTCCAATATATTTTTTTCAAACCTTTTCCTCTGTTGTGTGAAGTTCTATAAACTTTTAGCAATGAAGTTTATTTTTCGAAAAATCAAGCTTCAAAATAACATAAAACGTCAAGGGCGATTTTGAACATAAAATCTGGAGAAATGGCTTTTAAAATAGGCTTTTTGTTTTTTCATTATTTCTTCACATAGTAGAGAGCATTGGCCATAATCGCCACGCTTTGCCGGTAGATTGGCGATGTACGTACCTAAATACTATACAAGTACCTAGTACCTGCTACAAATAAGTATTTTAAAAAAAGGCATATTCACATTCTTTTCAACAAAATTAAACACAATTAAAGGCAAATTAAATGTACCTAACAAAACAAAGGTAAAAGAGTAAACATTAAAATATATTTTTTATGGCAGTTAAAAAATATTCAACTTCAGAGAATATTAAAATAGTAATTAATAAAATATTAAAAATTACTTTAACTACGTAACTGGCTCCTTAATAAATTAATGTTTTTATTCTTTAAAAGTTTTTGTTTACGTATATATTTGTTTGAGTTCGAAATTGACAGTTATTCATTAAGTTTTCTCAAGTGTATTTTATTTGATTTTTACTAATTGATTTTTTAATTAATTGTTTTATTTAATTATTATTTTTAATTTATTAATTAATTTAATTAATTGATTAATTTATTATATTTCATATTTGTTTATGATCATTACTCTACCACATATTTTATTGACATTAGCTGACATTTCATAAAAAATAAGAGCTTATTATTATAATACAATTTCTATGCCGATGTCGGTAGAACATAATTATGTCTCAACAAATGAAGGTACTTACCATGTCTGACAAATAAATAAATAATTAATAGGTATTATTATTACAACGTGGTATAGATAATATACTTCGCCAATCCTTTGATACGCAAACTAAAAGGTTAATATGCGGTTTTGTATTTGTTTGTCGTTAGGTTTGACTAATATATGATTAAAAACCGAATAACGCGGGTGTAGTTACATTAGGCACTTGACTAGTAGTTATTTGGCGACTGTATATTTTAAGTCTCATATAAAATCGGTACTACATGTGGTATTCCTACGCTTTTTCCGTACATTTAAATAAAATTCTACTACATTAATAAACTATTCATTATCATTCTCATTGAGTTGAAGCACCTTCGGCATAGCTGCCCGTCACTGTCTTGGTATTTTAAGTCTTGCGTAAACGAATTGTTCATACCGCCATTAATCGTGAAGCTGTAATGTTCTGGACACAATCGGGTAAATAAAGTGATTATATAAGATTATTATAATAAGATCGTATTTCCATTTAAGCGTTTTATTAATAACTAGCGAGCAATAACATCTTATTGAACACACTCGTTGGTTCCCACCCAAGTAACAATTAATTATGTGTGTTATGTCTAACTTTGGACATAAGATTTTCTTTGCCATTTCCAAAGTCGGCTATTACGACAGCTACAGGACGGAATGCGGTGATTAATCCTTATGGCATCACCTCACGGCACAGCATGAGTATATAGTACATAAGAAACCATACATATGTATATATATATGACAATAACCGAAAATATGAGAAACAGCGATGAATGCTCAAAGAAATCTCAGAACCGATTTAGAATCAAACTAAGTTAGTTTTACTATCAATTTTATAAATAAGGATTTTGTGAAATAATACCATTCCAACTTTGTGGTTGAAGATTTAAAATTGCTTTATTTTTAAAATCTAGTGGAAGATATAAAACGTCTGTGTATATTTTTGACGCCTCGGTGGCACATTTGATTAAGCGTTGATTCTCGCACGTGGCAAGTATTTGTATGGCATAAAAATAAATATCTGGGGTCTAGCTGCTTGTCTGTAGGTAGTTAATATATGCAAAACGTCTCTACAATACAAGAGAAATACCTTGTGTGAGGACTTAAAAAATATATCCCAAAAAAACAATAATAAATATAAAATTCGCAAGTAGCAAATATCACATCACAATACCGTTATATAAAATAACCGAATATCAAACATTTATTACTCTACAAAATATACTACACTGCCTATACCAAGTACTTTTCCAGGCTCAGAAGGGCTAGAACCCAGAGCCGTAAAGCCAGTTTAAAAAATGCCTATACTAAGCGGTAGGCTCCTTTTCTGCTTAGGACTTCGTTGGAGCAGATACCATCCTCTTGCCTATCTCTGCCACCAATTAGCAGAACTTGCACAGCTGTGTTCCGGTCTGAAGATTATAGAGAGCCATTATAATTACAGGCTCTGAGACATTCCATCTTTGTCCTCAGAAGTGACGACACATCTGTAGCGTTCTTTGTTTGAAGTTGGCTGCAGGTGTCCATGGACTGCCGTAGCTAGTTTCCACCAAGTGGACTGTAAGCCCGTTTGTCGCTTTCATTTTTATAAAAAAAATACAAACCATCTTTGTAACGTACTGTATTATTGTTCTAGGTGACAGTTCCGGCTCGTGCTCAGAAGAAGAAATAAACCATGTCTTACCTGAAGATCCGAGAGGACGGCCAGATGCACACATGTGCCCACGTTGTCAAGAACAATTCGAAAATATTCATGAGTTCTTATACCACAAAAGAGTTTGCGATGAGAAGGCAATGCAAATGGGCGAAGAGAGAATGCACTCTGATCCAGAGGAAATGGTTGTTTCGGGGGACGAAGAGATGGATGGGCCGAACAAACGTTTAGAACAAGTACGAAGGCATCGACAAGATGCTGAAAACAATAACAGTCTTGAAGATGGCGAGGCGGAAGTACCTGAAGCTGACGTACCGCCGGTGGGACTCCCCTTCCCAGTAGCCGGTCACGTAACGCTGGAAGCCTTACAAAACACAAAAGTGGCTGTAGCTCAGTTTGCCGCAACGGCAATGGCAAACAACGCTGATAATGAAGCGGCCCTACATGAGCTTGCTGTTTTACAAAGCACATTGTTTACACTGCAACATCAGCAAGTGTTTCAACTGCAGTTAATCCGTCAACTACAAAATCAACTGTCGCTAACGCGACGAAAAGACGAACAGCGCCCAAGCCCTCCGCCCAATGAACCAGAGCCAGTAGTGCCTGCGCCTCCGGCTCCATCGCCGTCACCGCCTCGTCCGCCACGGGAGCCATCTCCTACTGTACCTACTCCTCCTACAAGCCAAAACTTGCCGTCGACCCATTCGCATCTTACGCCAAAAACGGAACCAATTACCATTCCTAAGCTTCCGACCTCGTCACCACCTATGATGAGTCATCCACCCTATAGTTCCATATCGTCATCGTTAGCATCTTCCATAATCACAAATAATGATCCACCGCCGTCCTTGAATGAGCCCAACACTCTCGAAATGCTTCAAAAAAGAGCACAAGAAGTACTTGATAACGCTTCGCAAGGTTTGCTAGCTAACAACCTTGCCGATGAGCTAGCTTTTCGTAAATCCGGAAAAATGTCACCGTATGATGGAAAATCTGGAGGGCGAAACGAACCTTTCTTCAAGCATCGCTGCCGATACTGCGGGAAAGTTTTCGGCAGTGACTCTGCACTACAAATCCACATTCGTTCGCACACAGGTGAAAGACCTTTTAAGTGTAATGTGTGTGGTTCTCGATTTACTACTAAAGGAAATTTAAAAGTACATTTCCAAAGACATACTGCGAAATTTCCGCATGTCAAAATGAATCCAAATCCGATACCAGAACACTTGGATAAATACCATCCTCCTCTATTAGCACAACTGTCGCCGGGGCCGATTCCTGGAATGCCACCCCATCCACTTCAATTCCCTCCGGGTGCTCCAGCACCTTTTCCGCCAAGCTTGCCGTTATATAGACCACCACACCATGATTTACTGCCCCCACGCCCACTGGGTGATAAACCTCTTCCGCCTCACCCACTTTTTGTAATGAGAGAAGAACAGGACGCACCGGCTGATCTCAGCAAACCTTCTTTACCAAGTCCTCCTCGTGCACCCGAAATGTTTAAATCCGAACCTCAAGATGATGAATGTCAACGGGAATCTAGTTTTGAGGACAATGACCGTGTATCACCAAAGCGAGAACCTGAAGAAAATGACGCTGGTCAAGATGCAGAACAAGATAGATATCCCTCAACGTCTCCCTACGATGATTGCAGCATGGACTCGAAATACAGCAACGAAGATCAAATTGGCAGAGAGAGTCCACACGTGAAGCCTGATCCAGATCAACCGGAAAATCTTTCAAGTAAGAATTCACCGATATCTGGACCAATTTCAATAGCAACGGGACTTCGTACCTTTCCTTCATATCCCTTGTTTCCGCACTCTCCTCCTAGCAGTATTTCCTCTGGTAGTCTTACACCTTTTCACAATATTCCTCACGGTGTTGTTGAGCCTGATTTGGCGCGTGATCCCGTATTTTACAATTCACTACTGCCACGGCCTGGAAGTAATGATAATTCATGGGAAAGTTTGATTGAAATAACTAAAACTTCAGAAACTTCTAAATTACAGCAATTAGTCGATAAAATAGATAATAAGGTATCTGATCCTAATGAATGCATAGTATGCCATCGAGTCCTATCTTGTAAAAGTGCTTTACAAATGCACTATCGAACACATACCGGTGAACGACCGTTTCGATGCAAGCTCTGTGGTCGAGCCTTTACAACTAAAGGTAATTTAAAGACCCATATGGGTGTCCATCGCATTAAACCACCATCACAAATGTTACATCAATGTCCAGTTTGTCATAAAAAGTTTTCTGATCCCACCATACTTCATCACCACATACGGCTTCACACTAGTGACCGAGGTAACATTTCCTTCGATCAGGTCCGCGGTATTGAAGTCAACTATTTTCCTCAATTCAGTAATACTTCCGATGCCAGTGAATTCACACCCTACCGACCCATCCTACCGTCTATGTTTCCTACTCCGTCCACTCCCGGCGACCGACGGGCGGACTCCCGCGGAACCGACGATGAGAGCGGCCGGGACGAGCGTGAGCCCGCTACTCGGGAGTTCGACGACGACTCAGATATGAAGGATCGTCGAACTTCGCCGCTCTCCGTCTGCGCCTCGGCGTCCGAATGCGAAGTTAAAACCATCACAACAACGGCTTCCCTCCCATCGGCGACAGGTTCGGAGAGCGGGCGGAGCGCGCGGGCTTCGCCGCCGTCGCCATCGCTGTCGTCGCTGTCGACGCCGCCGCGGCTGCCACAGCACTCGCCGCTGCCTTCACCGCCCACACCTCTTGCTGCGCTCGGTGCTCTCGGTGGATCGCCCTTCAGCCCACTCGGACTCGCGTTTCCTCCCGCAGGTATGCGATAGCGGGATATTATGTTCGTATTTACGTCCGCCCCGGTCGTCCATGCATCCGTTCCTTCCAAAAACATCCTAATATTGCAAACTAGTAATAACCTAAACACCGGGCGCTTGATAACACGCTGAGAGTATTCATTCTAAATGCATCCTTGCAAGATACTGCCTTTATCATCACTTCTATAAGAGTTTCTTCGTGCGTTTGGACAATAAAAGTGACATTGAACAGTGGATTTATTTGTATGCAGTGCGCGGCAACACAACGTGTAACATCTGCTACAAGACATTCGCCTGCAACTCTGCTCTGGAGATCCATTACCGCAGCCACACTAAGGAACGACCGTTCAAGTGCACTGTCTGCGATCGTGGATTTTCTACAAAGGTTAGTTATATTGCATATATCTCCGTAATTCCAATTGTGTGGGTACAAATAAAATGAAATATATTCATAACCTGACAAAGATTTTACATACAATATTTTAAAACATATAAAACACTTATTAAAATACGAAACGCACCGCAAAGGCGGTAATGTCATACTACGTACCTTGGGTTTGTAGCCCAGTGTAGCTCCGATTGAAAGCGTTGGCTCGATGCCAGTTTATTCTTTATTGTTACACAAATAGCAACACATAGTTACACTTTCATGACATTCTATTTAATTGTCGAATTCTCATTCGTAGGTACAATAATAACAACGTTATCATAATCAATTGTGTTAAATTATTACAAATTATAAATACATATATATAATAAAATGTTGGTAATAATAAAGACGATGCGATGGTAAGCAATGATTATAAATATCACATACATGTTAAGCTTAGTCTAACCAGTAATTCTAAGACTTAAATCAAATGACATCGCATCTAACTTACAAGTTTACCCGGCAAGTCGCAGCAAGTTGCCAGCGCGCTGCGACGAACTTCATGCTCCGGTTTCATTTCATCCAAGTTTCAGTGCATTAATTTTGCAAGCAGTAATTACAAGTCCCTAGTCGACGCTACTTCGCATTAGTTTAGCCGTTGTCTTCCTACAGCACATCCGAGCCGCTGTCGACTTGGCGAATAATTGACGACACATCTCCACAGATTAGTAGGCTCGTTAATTTAAGTTAAAAAATATAAACTACTTTATTGATAACGCTCGGCCAAATTATTTTATTTATATAAAAACAATTATGTAAACAAATCGGTATAATATTTTTTCATTTACATTCGTTTATCATTAAACCCATTTTGTTGTATTACCTGTACTTAAAGTTGCTCAGATACAATGACTTCTGTTCAAGCGAATACTAAACATTGAATAAAATCTAATGGATTCACTATGACATTAGGGCGTTGAATATCTTAATCTTCCCGTGACTATTAATGCTGCAAAACACTGTAAAGGTCGGAGTTATAAATAAAAAAATAAGTAGGTAAATCGTACGCAATAAAATCCGTTAAATTAGTTTTATTTAATGGCTCCAATAATGTAAGAGGTATGCTTCATCTTCAAATTTACACGTCCTAAGTACATTGGGTAAAGAGCTTTCTATGTCTTTATTTCGTAACCGTCTAGAATCTCTATCTACTTCAAGAACAAATTTTTAATTTTAATTTTCAATAAAGTTTTAACCGAGTTCAAAAAACGAGCAGGCTCTTTATTCGCCGCATAAGTTTTTTATTGATTTCTTTATCTACTGATTTCTCGGAAACAAATAGGCCTTACTTCAGGGGTAATCCCTTATACATTTTAAGGTAAAATTCCATCCCCAAGAGTGAAAACTAGTGGATTAACATTTTAATATAACTAATAAGACAATATTTTAGTTGTTATCACTTTCAAATGTTTTAGTTCATACGCAAAGGGTCATAAAATTTTATTTTTAGAAAAAAGAAAAAGTTGAATTTAAACAACTAAAAAGAATAAAATAATGCCTACATAATAGCTTCCAAAATCGAAGCTCTATTGCTTAGACCACTCAAAAGGATAAAATTATAAATTTTTTCATCAATAGTACAATCCATTTTTACGTGGTAGAGCTACGCTATAGCTCTATTATGGTTGTGGCACGGATGGATCGACTCAACCAGAGAAGGACCACGTTCTCACAGAATACCAGCGCGAAATAGCAGCTTTACTGGATAATTTTACTGGAAACGAGACATTCCATCTTAATCCTCAGGGGTGACAACACATTCTGCATTTTGATTCTTAATTGGGGATAGGTGTAGATATGGGCATCCACTTACCATCAGGCGGACTATGTTTTCATTTGTCACCCAGATTTCGTATAAAAGAACTTCATAACTACAAAAAATATGAAGGCTTTAATTCTTCAATACGTAATTTGTCTTATCACCGATAACAATACTCGTGTAAATTCTTATTTTTGTAGTTCTGAAGTGGGCTTTTTATTTTTATAAAAAAATAAATTATTGATTAATACTCTTTCAAACAATAAGGGGCACCACCAAAAATCAGACAGGTCGGGTCTAGGGCTCAATTTATCTTAAAACCTTTTATATTGATATTTTTAATGTTAAATCACACAAGATGCTATCACCGTTACAGTCTATCAAAAGTCAACTGCTGAACAAAAGGAGGCATTTCTTCAGCAGTACCATAGGGAAATTTCATTATTAACAGAATATTTGTAAATGATTTCTTACATTTACCTACGAGAATATTATTTATGAGGCTCTCTTATCATAATTTCGGGGCGTAGCATAGAGGTTAAAGGTTATGATACTTTCGTGCCTTAACTACGCATTAATATACACGAACTCTTATCGCTTACTTTGTAATGTATTTGTCGTAACTTCAACTAATCTAAACTAAGTAACTTTCGCCAATATCTTATTGCGGACTACCTTCACCTGAAGCGATCGCAAATACAACAATCGCTTCTCAAGTTCTCAAGGCATTGATCTCAACATTGAGTCACTTTAGCATTATCAAAACGTACATTTTACTCTTATTTTTGGTCAGTTGAATAAATATTTAAAAAAAGTATTAATACTGGTATTATGCTGATGTCTGGTCGAATATTAAGAAATGTACGTGTGTTAATTATTTTCAGTTAAGTATAACAAGCAATTTACTATGATAGTAGTTTTAATCATAAACATTTAAAAAAAAGTAAGTCTCCAAACTATTTTGGCGCTTAAAAGATCCAGGCCGTAGACGGACCAGAAGAATGTCGCTACTTATAATTTATATTTAAATAATTTATATTTAAATAATAAAACAATTTCGAGATCTACTTAAGGAAATTAATTCAATGTTATAATCAATAAATAAGCGTTGTTAAAAGTGTTTTTGTTTTTATGGTGATTCGAGTTTTATAATCAGTTCGGCCAATATTTCAAGAGTGTAGAGCTGCGCTTGCGTCGCGGACCATCTCGCTGCGCCACAAAAATGATAAGTCATAAAAACAACGTCACAGAAAACGATAGGAATATTAATTCATGTCGTAAAATATTTATTGCTTATAAATCCTTGAGCCTTTACCTACGCTTCGCGTCATAAAAAGATTATTTATGCTTGACAAAGTAACATTTTTCGTATATTTCCGAAAGTGTCCATGCAGAGGTCTTATCAATAAAATGTAGGTTATTTATAGCGGCGCCGCGTTTTAAACTTTTGAGGAATGCCTGTTACTGACCACTTTTGTTTAATAAAGTGCTGTGTATATAAACTTCTTTAGTAACCTACATAAATATGATTTACATCCGAAGTTTCCTAAAGTTCCGAGTACTACCTACTTACAAATCACGCAATAATTGTATATTTGTGAATTTCAAATATCAACCATAAAATTCCTACTTGTAATATAATCGTGAACATACTTGAATTGGTCAAGAGAAAATATCAAAAGCAGTGTTGTAAAAAAGTGTAAAACTATGAAATTCTTTACTCTCTTTACTCTTAACCTTATGGAAAGTGACGTAGATAGTCATCTTTAAATATTTATTTATTATTCTTAAATCTATACAAATATTTTTTATGCTTTAAATTAGCTTAAGCATTGTTTAAAACATCTTATATATAAATAAACAGTTAATAACATTTTATGAATCTCTTATACTTATTTAACTTAAAAAAAAGTTACAAGATCCGAAGAAAAACAGTTCGAAGAAGCAGACTTAAAAAAAAATTGCACATAGTGAAGTCGGTGCGAAGGCACAGTAACTATCTAGAAAAATTAAAGCTCCGAACCAGAATATGAAATACTTTATTCCTTTAATTGTTTGATTTTGGATTTGAATTTTTATTAAAAGTTATTTTTTAACCTTTTGAGTGGACCTACAAAATATCACAATCTCAATGTCATCTAAATAGTTTTATCAAAAACTGTACCCCTATTTTGCTACCCTTAGGTATAGGAAATTTCCATTAAATTTATATGGAACCACTCCTGCACTATAACCTATTAAATTAGAAAGAATCATTAAAATCGGTTTACAATAATAGCCCAAATAAGAATAGAAAAAAGCCAGTATAGTGATCACTTAAGATTTGTGAAAATATTCTTATTAAAGCACGTGTATACATCGTCTATCACGTGTAAGTATAATAAATAAGTATAATAATATATATGCGTCTTCATCCTTAGACTTAAACTAGCTCGTAGGTTGTTCGCACGTTATTAAAGGTATTCATGTCGTACGTATCTACTATCTTCTTAATTTCACCCTTCATCTTACTAGAGCGAAAGGTCAGTAGGTAGATAAACATTCAATAACTCTCATGTAAGCAAGTTCTACGGAGTATCGTGGACTGATTTTTATAAGATCATTTTAGATAGCATTTGAGAACTATTAGATACAAACTGTATTGCCTTATTTTTTTATAAAATAATAATAGAATAACACACAGTCCACAGACCTGGGATTGTATGTTTGTTTGTAGTAATAGATAAAACGGCCCATAGACAGCCATATATTCGTTAATAATCAAAAAAATGTAAATGCTACCTCTGCATGGTGAACTCATGCGACTAGCTGCTGTCCGAACGAAGGCTCTTTGTTTAAAACCGATTTAATTTTGATAAATCACTCCAGTGAACTTTTAGCTGATGTTATAGTCCAGTTTCTATCTTTTGTAAATATAATATTACGTAAAAAAAGATACGACACCAGCTGAAAATTCATATGATGTGGTAATTTTCAACGTCCACGAACTTACAATTTCTTTTAATATTTTTATTTAATTAATATTAAAACTTTGTTGCACAAAAAATGTACAAATATTTAGACATTTACTATGCTATTCACTGTTCGTCTAGAAATTTATTTGTAGTTCCTGAGAAATTTTATTATGGCATTCGCCTGTTTGATGTTTAGCTACTGTTAGTGCTCTGTTTTCAATGCACCTTTTCCACGTTTGTCACCATTTGTATTGTAATTATTTTATGGTCATAGACCTGTAGTATGAATGTCTAAACATTTGCGGCATGGCAGAAATTTTAAAGATAGTGCACAGAATTAGACACTATCTCAGTGTATAAATTACGACAATATTAACAGCGTTACTAACTCTTCTGCTATTTTTTCTTCTGATAATGAAATGAAGGCTTGTTCATTGCGGTTAAACGTATATAGAATAAACCTAGCAAGCTAACAGCATAGCAAAGTAGCGAAGCAATCAGCTTTGTAGCGGTTTCTAACGGTTGCCGTTGAGCAATCAGTTTCAAAATAGGAGGTTCAGATGCCTGGGTGATCAGTAATCGATTGCTGAAAACAGAATTTGAAAATTCGAAACCGTTCTCGAGATAATCGTGGGACAGACGGACAGACGGACAGACGGACGGACAGACGGACAGACGGACAGACATCGTGAAATCAATAAACCTAGCAAGCTAACAGCATAGCAAAGTAGCGAAGCAATCAGCTTTGTAGCGGTTTCTAACGGTTGCCGTTGAGCAATCAGTTTCAAAATAGGAGGTTCAGATGCCTGGGTGATCAGTAATCGATTGCTGAAAACAGAATTTGAAAATTCGAAACCGTTCTCGAGATAATCGTGGGACAGACGGACAGACGGACAGACGGACAGACGGACGGACAGACGGACAGACGGACAGACATCGTGAAATCAATAAACCTAGCAAGCTAACAGCATAGCAAAGTGGCGAAGCAATCAGCTTTGTAGCGGTTTCTAACGGTTGCCGTTGAGCAATCAGTTTCAAAATAGGAGGTTCAGATGCCTGGGTGATCAGTAATCGATTGCTGAAAACAGAATTTGAAAATTCGAAACCGTTCTCGAGATAATCGTGGGACAGACGGACAGACGGACGGACAGACGGACAGACGGACAGAAGGACAGACGGACAGACGGACAGACGGACAGACGGACAGACATCGTGAAATCAATAAGTAACTTCGCAAGCTTCGCCACTTAATAACTTCGCAAGCTTCGCCACTTAATAACTTCGCAAGCTTCGCCACTTAATAAGTGACTTCGCAAGCTTCGCCACTTAATAATGAAATGCTTTGAAACTAATAACCCTATTTTGTTCATTGCAATTAAACATTTATAGATTTATACAACACTTTTAACCCTGTTATATCTTATGCAAAATAGTGTGAAGGTATTAAGAAGAGAGTATAGCTGTGACACGTTATCAGATATTTTAATAGTCGGTTGCTCACGTACAAGCTACAAGCGCATTACAGTAAATGTCGCCGACACGAATACAACCGCCCGGGCCAACCGCGAAAGTTCAAACGACAATCTATTTTTATACTGTTAATAGTTTTACTTCCGAAACAGTTTCTATTTCTAGTTAACAGTCATGCCAAATTATTACTAATCACCACTCTTCTACTAAATATTCTATTCGAGACTATTAAAACGGCGACGACTCCGAGGCTCAGTGGCTTAGTATTGAGTTACGGGGCTAAGGGCCGCGGGTTCGAAACCGCGCGGAACAAGTATTTGTATGGTCTACAAATAATTGTTCAGGGTCTGGATGTATTTAATTGCGCAATTTATATATGGTAGCTGCCTCCACGATGCAAAAGCGAATCGTAGTGTGAGGGTAATATTTTTAAAAGAAACACCCTTTTTACAATACATATTATAACGCCAATGACGCACAGGCACAAATGAAAACAGCAAGCAATTTTTTATTTTACAATGTTAGGCACCTACATCTCACCATTCTTAATACCTAAATATTTTATATATTTTGATTACAGTACTAAAATTATTAACATTAATAGCATATAAACTATTTTTAATAAAACGTATTAAAATGCAAACATTCAAAACAGTGCGAAGAACAAGCACATCGAAGCTTAGCGAGAAATAAGTCTCATGAAAACCTGTTTCAGATACCTGCGTTTAAATATGTTCACACGTAAAGATACGGTGACTAGTTGTTTTCATTCTAATATCGCGAATGAGGTTTTATAATTCAATTCAAATACTAAATATAAATATTAGATATTAATTTATATATTATGGAATATACATCACGATAAAATACCTACTTCGACTAAAATAACAAATGTTATTTATACCTTTCGCACTGCGCCAGTAATAATAACTTTGTATTACTTGCACCTATTTTGAGAGCTAATATTGATTAAATAAATAACGATTCCCCGGCCTCGCACGGTTGATTTCTGGATCTCGACAACAACGCCACCTACCGGGTCCCATTGGGAATGTAAACCATTATCTAATCAACTTAATCACACACACAAAATTTCTTCAAAATCGGTCCAGCCGTTTAGGAGGAGTTCAGTCACATACACACGGACATAAGAATTATATGATATGTATATATAAACCTTCCTCTTGAATCATTCTGCCTATTGATGAACAGCATCAAAATGTGATGCGTAGTTTCAAAGATACAATTTAAAAGGTACCGACGGCGGAACGCGAATTTGTTTTATACAACTTAGGTATGTAGAGATTTCCAAGAGGACAATAAAATATTATTGAACGTAAAACAAATAAAAGAAAAGTAATGAAATTTTTTTTACGCTTCTTAAATAATGAGATATATTAATTTTAACATTGAAGATTTCACTCACGTATTAATTAACATATTAAAATTTCTCGTCAACTTGCTAAAAAATAATGAGGCCCTACTGTGTTTACTTTGGAATGTACGAGTATTTTAATTAAACGCCTAATATAGAATTGAAATGTTGTATAAATAATATCTGGGCAGAATGCATAAATAAAAACATCGACAATGCATACGAATCACCTACTTAATAACTAACTACCAGTTACGTTGTGGATTTGACCTCACGTATAATATTAATAAATCACGCACGTTATCTATTACTCAGAAATTTTAAGCTAATTAAAATGATAAAATAAAAAAGTTTTGTCACAGATATTTCAAATCTCTAATATTTATGCACTTATTTAAAAGAAGTTGCGGCTGTTCTAGTGGCAGTGGCAGTGGCCGTTTTGCATTTTTATTCTAATACTGGCAAAAGGCGAAGTTATGCCTACGAGTATCTACATCGCTCGGTTCAAGCTATATGGCCAGCCTACTGCTACTTTAGATTACCGATTCGTTAGACTATGTCAGTTACCTCATTTCTAATTCTATGTCAGATCCATTAGTCATCACTGGCAACACGCACGCGGTTGTACAGTAGCAAACATCAAAACCAAACCACAGAATAAATAAACCAAACAAAAATCTCCAGTGGAAGATGTTTGTTTTTAAAACAGAATGTACCGAACCTATAAATTTAATTCTTATAGACCTAAGAAATATTCAATTGATGAAGTTACTTATTTTAGATATTACATTACATTCTGAGTTCTGAGAACAATAAATGCGCATTATAAACGAAACCTCAACAAAGTACACCCTAAGTACACTACGGAAACAAATAGACAAATAAGATTAGAATATCTTATAAGTACCTAACAGTTTTCAGTAGTGATATACAAAATAAAATATAATTATCGCACCTACTCGTACAATGTTTCAGCTCAGTAAAATATTGAAAGATTTTTATCTAAAATAAATTTATATTTTTAAGCTTCTATACATAAGTTATCCTATAACAATATATGTATTCGTGTATTATACCCACAAAAACATTGACATCCCAGCCAGAGCAAGCTATAATAGTATAATAGTTTACTATAATAGTTTCCTTTGATATCAATAATTTATAAGGGACTACGCTAAGACAACATTCACACAAACACACCATCTATTTACTTCAATTCAATCACAGAATACTTTTTCATTAAACAAAACAATTTCATTAAAAAAAACACCTTGTTTACATTTAAACTTAACAACTGCATTGTGCTTTATCATACTAGTGTGTATCTCATCCCAGTTATAAAATAAACGTATTCTATGTGACATATTGTTAACAGTTCACTATAACGCCGAACACAAACACCACTTGTGAAGTACGGTGTGTGTGCGTGGTACGTGTGTAAAGCTTTCGCGTTTTTGTGGTTCCAGAGCAGTGGCGGCGGTTGCCAGTGCGGTAGGCGCGCGCGCGCACCCCGCCCGCCGCACGCCACTGCTTTGGATCTCTGGAACGCCTTCGTCTATCCGGTATGCTAGAGCGACGCCTGGGCGTGAACTCACACTCACATATACACATGAATCTAAATAGTGAAAATTGTGGACGGCTCAAGCGATTTTGTCCTTTATTAAAATTTTAATTTTCTAATAAAGATTATAAACATAAACAAAGAAGGAAAACTCTACATTCTCTTATATTGTTCAGTCGAAATACCACAAGCTTCTTTATACACAATTCTAGAAGCTTAGTGGCTATGGGGATTTTTGACTGCCAAATTGATTATTGTGCAATTACGAGTACGCTACGTAACAAAACAAAATCGATATTTAGCCGATCCACTTTACAATCTTATAGTCATAATTAAAACATCATCTAAATTGAGACTGCTTCTACCTACAAACTGCTATACAATTCTTTTCATCTCTCACATTTAATTTGTTTAATCAAAGTTCTTTTTTAATAATTATTAACTCCTCCTTATTATTGTTTTATAGTCTCTACCGACACCTTAACAACGTTATCAACCGGACTAACAAATAGTTTATTTTAGATCGTAAGAGTGTTTCTTTAGCAATTATTAATATTCATATCAATATAATTTATAAATAAAGAAGCTAACTTAAACAACTATAAAATTGTTGTATTCGTAATATTAGATTTACTTCATGTTATAATTATAATTCATACAGGGAAATATGAAGCAACACATGCTGACGCACAAAATACGCGACATGCCTCCCGGCTTTGACAAAGGCGGTAATGGACCGATGGGACCAAACGAGGAATCTCGTGAGCCTAGTCCAGATAGACGTTCGTCCCCTGACAAGATGGACCTCAAGAGGTCTCCACCCGCTCATCCGCCTCCACCTATGACACACGCTCCGCCGATAGACATGCCACCGCTGCCGAAACGACCGACCGGTAAGACCAAAATTATCTTGAACCAAAATGGCATCTCGCTTTATTTGAAGACCTGTTTAAGAACCATACCATGAAAGTGTCTAATTAAATGAATTTTAGCAAGTGCTTACAAGGACGGCATCATAAACCCAAAACTGTTTAATCTGTCGTGTCAGCGCTCTCATCATAGAATTACTCATATTTTTTCTCCTCTTCCTTTAATATTTTTACTTTTTACCCTACTAACCGTTCTCAGGTTAAGTTTTTTTCAGTGTATCTATGTCTTATGTGATAGGAGGTCTACTTGACGAATTTTATATTAAGAGGTTTTATGGTAAATACCATACGACGTTCACATAACTTGATATTTGGTTGAAACGCATTCTAACGATCGTGTTTTTTTTTTGGTAGATATTATATCGATGCAGTCGGGTTCTTGTATTTACGAAGCATTTATTTGTTTTTATTTTATTACCTTTGCTTTAAATAACACTTAAATTCATAGTTGCCAAGGACATGTTGCAACCACGCGTAAAGGGAAATATCTACCGCTGATCAAAACTTAAATTTAAAAAAAAATTAAAAAGTTGAGGTAAATGGACGCATTGTAGGCATTTGCATTGTACTTTGAAGCCTGACATTTTGAAAATCAAGCGGAGTAACTAAAACTGTTTTTTATATCTTCATAATAATTATTTAAAAGACCTTTCTTACATTACATACATACCCCATGCAATATGGAAAATCGAAAAAAATGCATTACAAATTGCAATACATACTATAGAGTAAGTGCAAGTACCTATACCTACATTTACTCATCTTAAAATTTTAATCGATAGAGTAAATAGGTTAAAACTTTAACATTAAAGACAAACGTACTAATCGAAATTGTAAAGGTTCCTCACAGCTAAACGCTTAAAATATTGAATTTATTTACGGTATTGAAACAAATCATTATTCATAAATTTTACATTCTATTATGGCCTTTTCACATGCCTTTGATATATTTCCATCGCTTTAAAATGTTGAAAATTAAAATAGAAAGATAATTTTAAATTATCCGTAATGAAAACGATTCATTATTTACAGTACCAAGTACTCCAACCCACCAACCACCGTCAGTGTCCTCGAAACACTTATGCGGAGTATGTCGCAAAAACTTCTCATCATCGTCGGCGCTCCAAATCCACATGCGCACTCACACGGGCGACAAACCCTTTCGCTGCGCTGTCTGCCAAAAAGCTTTCACCACAAAAGGGAATCTTAAGGTATTAAATTATCATACAATTACATGATTAATACAAAAATCACTAAATTAAAGCGGCTCTGTATATATTTTAATCAGATCCGATGGTATTTGCTTTATATATGTTTTTAAATAATCCAGTTCTAAAAATGCATTTTTATTAATAATAATCAATAACTAAGAAGCTTTTACCTCATTTTAATAACAAAATTACTTTACAAGGAATGAGCCATTTTTTTATAGAATATTACTTATTCTTATAAGGGAGACAAGCGAACACACATACCAACTCAGGGTAAATGGATGCTACGGCTCATTGACATCAACATCTATCCTCGATTAAGAATCAAAATGCAGATGCGTTTGTCACCCCTGAGGAATAAGATGGAATTTTAAAAATATATAACAAATACATAATAAATACGCGTCTTTTCTGCCTTATATTAGTCTTTCTGAGCAGGTTCAACCCTCTTACTTATCTTTAGCAGTAAGCAATACTCCCACTGTTGCGTTCGAATTTAAAGGATTTAGAAAGCTATTTTAATTACATACTGTGAAGCATTCTATCAAAGTTCTCAGAGATGAAAATGCTGCTGTCGCCTGCTTTGCGTGAAGTTCGTTACAGACATCCGTACAGTTTAGTAACTAATTACACTCAGGTGGACTTTTAGATCGTAAAACTTTTTCATTGGATAAATACTACACGTCATTTCAAAATAATTATTCAGCAGGCTAATCTCAAATAAGCTAATTCCTTTTCCCAACAGCGGGATTTTACAAATTTTTTTTTTTGAATCTTCAAGTGGCACACAATACAGTCAAACTAGCGACATAAGAGACTAATTACGTAATAACCCGGCAGGTGCACATGGGAACGCATATGTGGAGCGGTGGAGCGTCGAGACGCGGGCGTCGAATGTCGCTGGAGCTGCCGCCGCGCCCCCTACACGAACCGCACGACCTGCTTCGACGGCCTGACCTCTTCTACCCGTACTTACACGCGCCCTTCCTTAACGGCATGCAGCAAAAGGTAGGAAACACAAACCGATAACCGTCACTCTTAATCTTCCATATTCCTTCTTTTACGTTATTAGCCCGTTACAGTACGTGGTTGGACATAATCTACACGCTTGACTTGTCTTGTGTTCCTTTGAGGCTGTTCCCATAGCCGGTCTGGATAATTTACATTTATTTATAGAATAAGGGTGACAAACGAGCGTATAGCCCCACCTGATAGTAAGTGGGTGCTGTGGCCTATAGACATATACATTTATCCTCAATTAAGAATCAAAATGCAGATGTGTTATCACCCTTGAGAACTAAGATGGAATGCCTCGTTTCCAGTAAACCGGTTCCTCCTGTTGTCTACACTCACCATACGAAACATGGCTGCATTACGAGTATTTTACGTTGGTATTCTGTGAGAATGATATCCAAATACTAAAACGCTACGCAATTTTTAGAGAGACAGCACGAGACTTAGCGACATCTTATAATTAAGTGACATTTGAGTATTTGGTCATGAGTCATATATTTTATACCGTATCGTCTATCGGAAGCTATTAAAATTTTCTGGGCATAAAGTAGTGGCCATTATATTATTAAAATAAACATATAAGTCACCGCAATAATAACCGCATTATATATTCTAGTGTGGACTGTGACATACAGTAAGAAGCAGACAGAAATCTGTGTTCTTTGTACGTCACTTTATCTTAGCAAAGAAACCAAGCAAGATTTAGGTAACACGGCTTTTAGAAACTATAACTACCATGCCTAGCAGTGATATGTACATAAACTGATTCTACGTTTTATTTTTATTATAATAAATATACCTGTATTTATATAGGAAAGTGAAATATACCATAGGTAAAAATAATTAAAATTCAATCCATAAAACATTCATCGCTTTTATTGTTTACAGCTGAATGAGATATCAGTGATACAGCAGAGCGCCGGGCAGAATGGCGTCGCAGGCAAGTTCCCGGGACTGCTCGGTTTTGGTCCATTTGGCGCAAGTCGGCCTGGCGCAGCGTCGCCGCTTGAACGACCGCCGTCTTTAGAGGGTGGCGATGAGAGACAAGCGGCAATGCGGGAACTAGCAGAACGCGGCCGGGAACTCGCCGAGCGAAGTCGCCAAATGCGCGAGGAAAGCGAGCACTACCGCTCACCACCAGCTCTCGCGCCCCATCAGCCGCCCTCCGCACAGCCCTCCCCACCTACCCCCCACCATCCACTCCCCCACTCGCTAGCCTCGCTTCCACCCCCAGCCAGGACTGAAGGCCTAACCGTCTAACCATAATAGATTCGCAATTTTTTACACATTCCATTACAATCCAACGTCAAATCTATCTAATCGAGATCGACATTATTGAAGTCGAGTAGTAGGTACGTGAATAAGGACACCATTCGCGAGTGCGTCGCCAAAGCACAGTGGACGTTTTCATAATTATGTACAAAGATATACTTAGTAGTGAAATCAAGGACTGATAATGATACGACGAAACAAGTGTCAGTTAATAGTGTAAGAAGTGCTAAATGTAGCGCCATATAACGAGTTGTTATTCCACGTGTTATAACGCCTAGTATTAATGTAAGTAACTTATACGCACGAGTACGGGCCTGGGGCAATTGGGGGCTCGCGTGAGTCCCACGTTTATGTCATTACTCTGTGATATCGCACATACAATGGCTGCATTTAAGAGACCTAATACGTCAAGGAATAAGTATCAGTTATATTCATAGCGAATGCAGCCCTGTGTGCTATAACATCATCAAAAGTAATTATAAATTATCCCAAAAATTAATTTCATAAATCTATCTAACTTTAAATGTATATATAATGTATGATAGTAGTGAAAGTTAATGAGCGAATAGATAAATTACAAGATAAAAAATACTTAATTTTATATTTATACATTGCAACTGGAGTGCGCTATGCATGATTTCCATCTTATACCACATTCCACCGTAACAAATTAGCTCCAATCGTAAAAGATTATAAAAAGAAATGTATAAAATAATAACACATATAACTTTTATTTATATTACAATTTCTATTTCAAAATGTATTCTTTTGGATTCGATGTTGAACAAAGTGATTTAATGTATGGATATTGATTAAACTATTGTCACTAGATATTCAACTATTTTTAATTATTGTAACAGAGGTTAATGACATATTCATATCATGTAAATTAAAAAAGTATTTGCATTTGAGGTCTACATAGTTATAAGTATTTAGAGTCATAGCTATTATATGCTTTAGAATACTTCAACATATCTTTGTAAAAAAAATAGGAGCGACTGGATATGGAATAGGACAGACTTAAACATTTATTTATAGATATTTACTCTATTTGCCAGCACTGACTACAGACTGAACCATAAAATTGTTCCCGACGAATATTTATTTTCAAATGTGCATTTTATCGATGCTTACGGATATGTCGATGATATGTCGATGATATAATTGCTAAGTTTATACTCACTTTAGTTCATTCAGAATCAGAACGAACAAATAATGAATGTTTTATATTATTAAACTCTTAGGCATCAGTGTATAAATGTCCTTATAAATTATTTATTAAATCATAAATCATGCATACACTCTTAGTATTAAAGGAACGCTTGTGGGGCGATAGGCCGCACGCAACAATTTAGTTGTCTAGATTAAATTCTCATAGCACCTACAAGTTATTAATTTACAAGTTGCAAATAGACATAGCATAGTATTAGTCATGAATATGATGTGTCGAGTCATGTCATTATAAATAATCATTGTAAATTATTAAATGTTTATGTAAATGTCCAAAAAGTATTCAAATTATTTAAAAAACAATTATACTAATAATTCTTTTCTTTTTTGTTATCCTTTACCTTCATTTCCTTTTTATTTTAGACGTTTTCATCATTATAAAGACTACTATAATATGTATTATTTAAGGGAATCAGTGTAATTTGCTTAAAACATACTACGTATTCCATCTTTAAAGACAGTTTACTTAACTACAATGCAGCAGATTCTGGATTCAAATCTCAGACAAAGGCATCATTTGTGCAATGACATGAATGGTTTGCGAGGATAGGGAGTGATTGTAAGATGTCTTATTTTACACCTAGTCTACTTCTAATCTTATAACGTAAGATATCGGGTACGGTTAGATTACATTACGTGAGCAGAAAGTAACATGATATCTACTGTGTTATTATAGTGTCCGACAGTATTTGAAAGTTGACGCCGTGATAGAAATCGATGAAGAGAACAATATCATCACGAATAAATCAAATATTTTTAACAGCTACCTATAGTCATCTACAGAACACTTTAAAATACTCTAACAAATTATAAACCTGAATAATTTAATATTTTATATATTGAGAAGATAATAAAACGACAATTTTAACTACGGGTATTAATTTATTTAAAAAAACGGAGGATTGGTTACAAAACACTAAAGTAGACCTATTAAGTAAATTACTGGCAGTAGTATTAATATGAATTTCAATTAAAACAGAATACGAAAATTAAGCGGAAATGTATGTTAATGTGTAACTAAAACACAACAAATTAATTTAACAAAAGCTGAATTTAACAGGAAACCTTCAATCACTTTGAAATCAGGAATACGGAACGTTAAAAAATAAAAGTGATGGAAGAATTTAAAGCATTAATTTTACATAATTACAATAGAAAATTGTGAAATTCTACTATCCAATGCTAATTTGAAATACGGACATAAAAAAATACAAGATTGCTAACAAACTTACTGCCTCCATATAGAACACTCGGCTTTGTTGTCACACAATATATAAAGAAAATACAATGTTCTTGGAACGATCAAAGCCAAGGTTTCGTTTGTGGCAATTATTTTAATATTAAAGCTATGTGAGTTTAGAAATTAATGACACTAGCGAGTTTCTTGACTCTGTTGAGGAGCAAGTCTCCCTCGCGAATGGTGGCCTGGTAGAGATGCGAGCGGTCGGCGTCGGCGCCGCGGCCCGCGCCCGTCACCACGCAGCGCGCCACCGCGTCGATGCGGCACTGCAGGCGGCCCGCCGCCGTGAACCTGCAATACATACAGCATGCACCGAACATTTGTATAAACAAAAACAAGATACGGTACGCCCGAACATTAAACATATAGACATACATAAGATGTACATATAAATGACTTCCTTCTTAAGTATAGCATCATTTTTTAAATATAAAGGGTTTTCCGACATGTAATACAGTCTCGGTCTACTGACCACGCCAAGCTTTTTGGAGGCTAGTATAACCCCCGCTTACAAGTGACTACTGAACTGTACGTCTCTCAATATATCAATATGGCTAAAGGTTGAGACAACAAGGGGAGAATCTGAAATAGAGGAGATACGACAAAAGGGTTATTTATAGCAGTAAACACGCAAACCTTTATCTTCTGGAGGTTAAACTGGACTAGATTTAATCGCCCTACGTCAGACACTTTGCTTAAAGACACGACTTCAGAATCAAGATTGTACCGCCACTCGACAACGTACTTCCGAGAAATATTAGGACGGCCGTTATATAAAGCATCCACCATGTCGTCTGCATAACCATAAATATTTACATGCAACATTTCATTGATATGCAGGCTTGTTAGGTGGTTCGCAATCATAGTGTCTGCATATCATCATATAGCATCTTCAAGCCATGCGTGAATAGGCTTTTCTTTTTTTTTATGGAATAGGGGGCAAACGAGCATGCGGCTCACCTGATGGTAAGGGACTACCGCCGCCCATGAACAACCGCAACACCAGAGGAATTGCAGATGCGTTGCCGACTTTTTAGAAAGGTGTAAGCTCTTTTCTTGAAGTCGTATCGGTCCAGAAAATTCACTGGTGGTAATTGATTCCACAAGGAAGTCGTGCGAGGGAGAAAACTTCTTCTAAATCGCACAGTGGTGGACCGCCAATCATCCAGATGGTATGGATGGTAACGCGAGTTTTGTCGCGATGTGCGATGGTGAAATTGAGCGGCTGGAATTAGTCCGAACAATTCCTGCAATAAATGCGATAAAATACGCAAAGAGATGCAACTACGCAGTGCCAGTGTATCGAGCCGATCAGAAAGAACTCGGTCGTCGACGACTCGAACTGCTTTGCGCTGGATGCGGTCAAGTGGAAGGAGCTGGCACTGGGGTGGCCCGGCCCAGAGATGAGAACAGTATTCCATGTGAGGCCGAACTTGCGCTTTGTAAAGTTGCAAGCGATGTGCTGGCATGAAATACTGTCTCGCTCTGCTGAGCACGCCAAGCTTTTTAGAAGCCAATTTGGCCTTCCCTTCCAAGTGACCACGAAACTGCACACTATTCGATATGTCGACGCCAAGGATTCCGATACTGGCTGAGGCAGCAAGGGGAGTGCCTTGAAACTGAGGAGATACGACAAAGGGGTTCTTTTTAGCGGTAAACGCGCAAACTTGTGTCTACTGGGGATTGAACTGGACTAGATTTAGTCGGCCCCAATCCGAGACTTTGTTAAGCAAAGACTCGACTTCAGCCACAAGTTTGTTCCGGTACTCGGCGACGTTTTCCCGAGAAATATTGGCACGACCGGTATATAAGGCATCACCAGTGCTGTCGTCTGCATAGCAATGAATGCTACCAGTTAGCAACATATCATTGATATGCAGGAGAAACAGCTTTGGTGATAGCACGCAGCCTTGTGGAACACCAGCGTTGATAGGCTTGAGATCAGAGCATGCACCGTCTACTACGACCTTGATGCTCCGATCAGCAAGGAAACAGGTGATCCATTTGCACAATTTCTCGGGAAGCCCATAGGAAGGAAGCTTCGAAAGAAGCGCTTTGTGCCAGACCCGATCGAAGGCCTTCGCTACGTCCAAACTAACGGCCAATGCCTCCCCCTTGGACTCTACTGCCTCCGCCCATCTATGAGTTAAGTAGACTAGAAGATCACCAGCTGATCGACCCCGACGAAAACCGTACTGGCGGTCACTAACCAGCTGGTGATCGTCAAGGTACCTCATGAGCTGGCAGTTTATAACGGCTTCCATTATTTTGGAGAACAAGGAGGTGATGGCGATAGGCCTGTAGTTGGACGAGTCTGAGCGGTCGCCTTTTTTAGGGATCGGGTGCACCAAAGCTGTCTTCCATGAGTTCGGGACTACGCCTTGGGAGTAGGAGTACCGAAAAAGACGCGTTAAAACCGGTGCCAACTCCGGAGCACACGTCTTCAGCACAATGGGAGGGACTCCATCGGGCCCACTCGACTTGCTGACGTCCAGGGAGAAGAGTGCTTTGCGGACCGAGCGCTCTGTAAATCGCACATCCGGCATGGAGCACTCACATCGCGGGATGGTCGGCGGTGTGTTCCCCCCGTCATCTAGAGTCGAGTTGGACGCAAAAAGAGAGCTCAACAGATTGGCTTTCTCCTTTGCGGCATGGGCCAGTGAGTCGTCCTCCCTGTGCAGAGATGGAAGAGATGGCTGACAGAAGTTCCCTTGGACAGCCTTAGCGAGAGACCAGAATGCACGCGTTCCCGAAGGAAGGCGAACTAGCTTCTCGCCAATTCTGCCGATGTGCTCAGACCTTGCCTTGGCAATGACGCTTTTGAAGGACCTGGAGGCGGAATTATACTTCTTTTTAAGTGCGCTGGTGTTTACATCCCGAGACGTTGATGCGTCAGCCCAGGCCTGGTAGCACTCCTGCTTATAGTGTGATGCTATTTTACAGGAGCGACCAAACCATGGCTGGGATCTGCCTCCTATGGGCACCACAGAGGATGAAATAAAAAGTTCCATACCCTGAAGTACCACATCAGCAACAGAATCGGCAACAACGCTGGGATCTTCCGGCGAGAAGCAAACCCGCCCCCAAGGGTAGGATGCAAAAAAAGACCGCATCCCGTCCCAATCAGCTGACCTATAGTGCCAAACACGGCGGCAAGCTGTAGATCGCAACTGCGATTGGAGCGTGAGTGGCACCGTACTACGGATCAGACAATGGTCCGAAGAGCCCAGAGGGGCATCGACGGAGACCTGATATCCGTCCGGATGAGAGGTCAGCAGAAGGTCCAACAAGGAAGGTACATGGTCTTCCACATCTGGGATCCGCGTAGGCGAAGTAACTAGTTGTGTTATACCATATGCCAAAGCAAAGTCATAGACAGATCTACCCGCATGATCGGTTAAACGGGAACCAAGCCATTCAGCGTGGTGGGCGTTGAAATCACCGAGTATCACGATCTCTGCGGATGGGACCTGTTGTAGCACGGAGTCTGCAGCCATTTGGACGTGGTCGATGAGTCGGTCTGTGTCGGCATTACCGCTATGGGACCTATAGAGGCATGCGTAGACGCGGGGATGGTCGTCGCTGTCTACGCGCAGCCATAGGATGGATAGGTCCGTACCTTCAAGACTGCCGAGGCGTCGAAAACAGATGTCCTCTCTGACATACACGCAAACTCCAGCCCGGGGCACAAACGAGTGTTCTAATTTGTACACCGGGTAGGAGAGATACGAAGTATCAGCCGGAGAGGACACCTGTGTCTCGGTTAGAAAGAGCAAGGCCGGCTTAGCTATCTCCAGATGGTAGTGGACGGCGTTAAGGTTTGAATGAAGTCCCCTGATATTGCAGAAATCCACGGTAAGCGTGGCAGGGGTTGCCTTTGTCTTCTTGCTCCGCTTGCCCCGAGCAGGTTTCGTCTTGAGCGGAATTTCGCCTCCCCCAGAATACGCGGAGCAGCCTGAGCACCCACGCCCAGGAGTGGAGTAGTTTGGTCGTGGATGCTCAGCGAGGGATTCTCCAGGGGTGCTGGTACCCTACTGGGGTAGTCTTTTATTTAATTCCACTACCATGTTGATGGGGAGGAGGGGGGGGGGGGGGGAATGGGCCCCCGGCCACCTGCACTCACCAAGCGCAACGCAGAAGTAAACCTCTACTTCACACTGGTATTCTGTGAGGTCATGGTACCACCCCGGTTCGAGCTGGCCCATGCGTGCGACAGCAAAAGCTACCGCTTGGCTCTACCACTGCTAATTTTCTTAAGCTAAGTCAATGCCTTTAACAATTTCAGTTAAATCACCGCTTACCATTCTAGTCAATAGTTAAAAAAATCGTTAATGTCTCAGGAAAACAGCACACAAACGTAAAAATATGCCTTAATTTTCATTAGGACCCTGTCACCTTTTTATAAAGAACAGCAATGTACTAGGAGTTTTCTTCCTCGCACGACTTCTTTGTGGATTTGTTTACCGCTGGCCACTTTTTCGGACCGATGCAACATAGTGATCCTACAGTGGGATCACTTCCTAAAATCCCTCCCCCACGAACTTAGTGAAAGGGCACTAAGAAATTTCTTAAAATTCTACTTGCACACTCGAATGCACCCCAAAAACGAAGATACAAATTCCTCACAGCCTGTTGGCTCTTATACAATTCAAACCTGATCAGATCGCAGCAGTAGGTGGAATGCTACTTAGCGGCAATATTGAATAAGATAGTATCAATATAAGCACGGATAGGACATATATTAAAATAAACATTTAAATGAGCCGTAGTAGCACATGGTCTATGCGCTCGCCGTTAATTTTACAGTACATGAGCAACGAGGGTTTGATCCCCGTCAACACCAATGGAAATGTTAATTGCAATTTTACGTGCTGATTTACTACATGCTCGGCACTGAAGGAAAATATCGTGAGCACATCCCTTATATCTGAGGAAATACAAATATTTCGAAGACATGTGAATTCCCCTAACACACCCTGGAGCAACTCGGTGGACTAATTGTTTCATATCCCTCTCAAAATAGAGAGGAGGCCTGCAACTCAGTGGACTAATTGTTTCATATCCCTCTCAAAATAGAGAGGAGGCCTGTGTCCAGCAGTGGTACATATATAGCCTCTTTACTAGAGCTCATTCCCATGAGACTCATGCTAAACACTCTTATGCTGTATGGTGGAAGCGAAAAAGAATTCATCACCCCATTACATTCCTCGGATATCTTGCTAGAGATGACTATGGGAAATTCCAGCAAAATCTCATGGCTTCCAAAAGGAAGCGGTTTTAACATATAGTTTACCCTTTTTTTGACAAACGAGCACACAGTCCACGTGATGGTAAGTGGGTGTTACGGCCTATAGATATCTACATCTATCCTTAATCAAAAACCATAGAGCAGATGTGTTGTTACCCCTAAAGACTAAGATGGGAAGCCGGAAAACCGGAGACTTTTATTACTGGAAACAATCCACTAAAAAGGGTCTCTGGTTCTCTACACTTACCATATGAAACACACTACTATTTTACGCTGATATTCTGTGAGAGCATGGTCCTTCCTCAATCGAGCCGACACATTTGTGCTGCAACCATAATTTAGCTGCAACATGGCTCTACCACGTATAAAATGCTTACGCATGTTATAAAATACCCAGACCGTGTCCGAGTTCGAAACATCTAGTAATTGCGATTGTCAATCTACCTGCGAAATGTGACAATTAAGGCAAATTCTGCCTACAATGGGGGATGTCTATGTCCAGCTTTGGACTTTCACGAAATAATAACAATGAAGAAAGTATCTCATATTTTCTTACGTTGATATTTCCTCTTCAACAAACTCTCGAGTAACGCCGAATGTGTCAGCAATATTATCGAGACTAAGGGAGCGGTAAGCGCGCAGCAGCTGAACGTAGGCTTTGATGCGTGCCTCTCGTACATAATGCTGGTAGTGAGGATGGAATACTGGATCCACACAGATTTGTGTCTCCACCTGTAATCGTAAAAATGATTTAAATTCAATAAATGAATATATTTTATATTATATTTGTAATTATATATATTTTTGGATCTCGACAACGGCGCTACCTAACGTGCCAGTCGTTAAGGAGGAGTTCAGTGATAAACACGCGTACAAAAGAATTATTTAATTAAAGATATGTATTTTATGTCCCCTCGGACGCCAATTAAATTGTTAATTGCTATTTGTAATTTTGCTGCATGTCTGTAGAACAAAATGTTTCGAAGATATGTAGTCTGTCAACACACACTGAAGCAGGGCACTGGACTAATTGCTCTAACCTCCTAGAAATGCGAGACCACTAACTGCAACATTTCACCATAGTATTCCATCTTAGTACTTGTGGGTGACACCGCATCATAACCTCTTGTTTGAAGCTTGTTACAGATGCTACTGTACTTACAATCAGGGGGCTTTAAGTTTGTCTGTCAATCTTTATGACAAATCCTTTCAGGGGTTGAAAATCTTTAGTTATTCATGCAGGGCACAGTAGTATCATGTTGGTATTAAATTCTATGTAATTGCTGCTTGGCTTCTTAATACGCAGATGTTACACATTTTTAATGTGGTATTGCCACTTAAATAAAACTAATTTTACGGATTTTATTGCGTATATTAACTTATTTTATATTCCCGACGTTTCGAGCACTTTACAGCATCCATGATCACGGGGTACTGATGTGTATGAAGTCCCAAGTTAATCACGGCTACCTCTAGATTAAAAATTATTAATTTTTGTTCCGATCTACGCAGTACGAATATACAGTATCTTGAAGTCTTGCAGTTGTATGCTTGGGTTGGGTTTTAATTTTATTAATTATGGGATCCCAAGCAGATGGTAGCACCCAGCCATCTTCTATATTGAAATTAGTATGTTTTTTGATTTCAATAGCCTCACGAATCATCCTTGGAAGGAATTGGTGATATTGGCACGCATCAGCTTTTACTGTTGCATAAGTGGGTCCGCTCAACCACATCAACCACGGCGTTACAGAAAACCAGCGTGAAGTATAAGTACTTATACTTCTGCGTTTCACCTGGTGAACCACCCCTACCCCTCGACATGGCCCAAGCCATCGCACTCTTCCTGAGCGTGGCTGCTTAAGCTTCCCCATATATTCTGAAGGGGCACAGCTTCGTTATGTACACATACTAATCGAGGCAAACACAGCAAAATCCCACAATCTTTATGACTTTAAGCCTTATCTAAGCGTCTATGGGTCCCTTTACAGGTCCTACAGCGGTAATGCCGAAACAGACCGACTCATCGACCACAATCAAATGTTTACAAATTCCGTGCTAGATCAGATTCCATCCGCAGAGATCGTTTAGCGATTTCAACGCCCACCACGCTGAAAGGCTCAGTTCGCGTACAAAGATCTCTTTACGACTTTGCCTTGGCATATGGTCCGACACAACTGGGCACTTCGTCCACGCGGATTCCAGATGTAAAGAATCATGCACCTTCCCTGTTCGACCTTCTGTTATTCTATCATCCGGATGGCTATCACGTCTCCGTCAATGTCCCTTATATGCTTGTTGGTGTGGTACCCATTATATTCCCATTGCAGGCGCGATCTGTAGGCTACCGCCGTGTACGGAGTGAGAATAAACGTGGGGTTCCGCCAGACTCGGTGCTGGATCCGCTTCTGTGGAACCTCGTCCATGATGCGATTCTGCGAATAGATCTTTTCGCTAGTGTTAATATAATTTGCTATACCGACGAAATTTATGATTATGGTCACCTTCGGGGTTGGACCACCTTCGAAAGGACCAAGGAGCTCGTCAAGCTTCGGGAGGATGTCTTCGATTCCAAAGTCTACGAGTTGGGATGAGAAATAGCGCCTCACAAGACTGACGATGACGCGACAAGCAAACATCTGACTCGTGCGTCCGCATGGATGGGTCTGAACTCAAGGTGCGGCAGTATATGAAGTAACTATGCTTCCACAAGCGACAGTCCCTGCGGCTTCAAAAAACACTTCGATGGCCTAGGCAGATTACCCTTTCAATTCGGGGAACTAGTCCTGGGTAGCAGGTGCTATACACAGACTGCTGCCCGATTTAGTGGGACCAAGGGAGGAAGTGCGTCGGCTCTATGCAGGAGTGATAAGGCCCGTAACCTTTTAAGGAGCGCCTGTATAGGCAAAAATGCGGGTAATCCAACGCTGTAGAACTAAAATCTAAAGTATGCAGAGGAGGATGGCTATACGAATCGTGCGAGGATGAGGATACCGCACAATATCCTTTGAGGCAACGAGAGTCCTGGCTCGTTTTTCACCTTTAGACATACTGGCGGATGCACTCCTCGCATCCACGACCCTTCACGCGTAATCCCTGCTTAGAATCGCCGACACGACTGCTGACAATAACAGGTTCCCAGCAATCCGGCCCCACAGTACCGTCCGCTCCTGTTCCTACGATGGACATATTACAAGCGAATAGGATACGGAGATTTGGTCCTGCCCACCGCAGTCCGCAGAAGCAATCCGCCGTCGCACGTGTCCGATTTTACATAAATTATTATCTTAGCTCCAACATCATAATGTGAAATTATTTTATTTCTTTTAGTTCTTCAAAGTCGGTTTATAATTTTTATTAAAAGTCATTTTGTTTTGATCCTTTTTAGTGAAATAAGAAATATCACAATGTCCATATTGTCGAAATCGTCGCATTAAAAAGTTTATATATTTTGCAATCCTTAGGGATGGAATTTATAATCCTAATTTATATGAAGCCATCCCTGAAGTATATATACATACCATTTAATAAAAGAAGAATGATTAAATCGGTTTACAATTGCCAAAATATTGCGTATTATTCAAAGTACAATCTTAATATCACAGCTTGTAGAACATTTCAACTACACTTATATTTACTAAGGGCTTAGATATATGAAATAGCTTTTAAAAAGTTACCCAGGCAAGACTTTTTAAAAAGTCGGCATATCTGCATTCATGCAGAGATTCAACAAGTTCTCTCAGTTCGGGAAACCTTGATCGTAGAGCTTGAACAGCTGCTCCTTGCCTTCTTAGAGCTGCCTGAAGAGCATGTCTTTCTAGTGCCAGAGCACATGCCAAGACACAATACTGAATAATAGTACCTGAAAATAAAAATAAAATATTTTGTTTACAGTTTCTGTACCTAACACTTATACAAGTATGGCTATAAATTATGTTACATATTTGTATGTACATATGTACAGTAGAATCCGGATAAAGAGACCATCAAGGGATCCGCAACATGATGTACTAACTGGATGACTCACTAAACAGACAGATTATTTACAATTGTGTTTATGTTTGTTTGTTTGTTACGTTTAATAAATATATATGATTTTGATAACATAATTAATGCATGTAATGAAAGGTAGTCAATAAAACAAAAAGGGCTTAAATGAAATACATAATTTTTATTTTTAATTAAACGGTGTATACTTAGTTATGTATTATGTTTAGCTATAACAAACAATTTAGATCTTGCAATAGAAAATGTAGGTAGGCAACACACTTCAAATTATGTATTTTTCTAGTGGAAACAGTGTAACTTCAGTTTGCTTTTGATTGATATTTCTGCCGACTTCTAAAAAGGAAACGGTACTCAATTCAACCATGTTTTTTTAATGTGTGTTACCTCATAACTATTTACTGGGTGAACCGATTTCGATGACTCTTTTTTATTTGAAAGCTGGTACTTCTCGTGTGGTTCCCTATGAATTTGATCAAGTTCAGACCAATAGTTTTTGAGTTATTCTTAATAAGTTATATTGAAGTCGGCTGTACAAAATTTTTTATTTTTGATTATTTTTGATAGTAAAAACTACATACAGTATTGAGAAGACATAATACTTTTAGTGTAGTTTTATAGTGCCATTATTGAAATTAATATGCACACATATATACATACACAAAAATTTATGTATTTATATATATACAACGTGTCCCAAAATTCAACGATAAGCCAACACCGGAGGATAGACCTGCCCCGGACTAATCGGGGAAAAAAAGAAAAAAAAATACATCCCAATTATATTTTAAGTTATATAAAAAAATGAAATTCTTCAGAAATTGAGACCGTTTATGATATTTTTCACTACCATGACCACAATTTTTTAAATATTTTTTTCTTTTTTTTTTATAGGCAACCTGAATAGTACTGCTATCTACCACAATTCTTAAAAACTCCAGAATAACTCTTGTTTTATCACGAAAATTAATGAAACTTATTTTATTCCCTAAATTTTTTGAAGACTTTTACTTTTAACCAAATTTAACTTATCGTGGTGTAAAAAAAAAGTATGAACACTAGTATGGCAAGTTTTTTTAAAAATTGACGCAACTAACCGACATTCCAAAATGGTATAATACTCTAGGAAAACAAGTTATAAAAAAATATGGGCCTATTATTTCTAAACAGGGGCCAAATTCCTTAAATTGTAATTGTCAGTAATCACTTTTACTACATGCCCAAAATGGGTTTCTGTTACAATTTCTAGGAATTCGAATGGGGCATTAATACCTTAGATGTTAGAGAGATATAGATAGATAGAGATATTTACGTTAAAAAAGAGACAACAACAGGGCAGGTAGAGAAGCTGTTATTATTCTCAGCAAGTCGGTTCAGTAGGCTCTGCTCCTTTTTTTACTGCGCACCGTTCCCAATTCAACTTACGTGGCCCTCGTACATACTATCGACTTTTGGCTTGGCTTTTTGGACTGGAATCGACCTGCAAACTTAACTGACCTGGCATTATTTGGACTGGAAGTGATCTGCAAACTGAACTGACCTGGCATTATCTTGGACTACGATTGTGTGTTTTGTGATTTAGAGTTTTGGCGCATTTTGGACTGTTTGGCGTTTAACATGTCGCAACCGTACACACCACAGGAATACGCTAATATGCATTTAATCTATGGAGAATGCCGATGTAATGCTAACACTGCTAGCAGACTGTATCGAGAAAGATACCCAAATGCTCAAAAATATCCTGATTATCGAGTGTTTATTAATGTGCATCAAGCGTTTTCGGAGGGTCGTATGCCATTCAATAGGAGAAGCGCTGGGAGACCTAGATTGGATCGTGATGAAGAAGTTCTCAATGAGATAGAAAATGACTCGACTACTTCGGTACGTGCCATAGAAGAAGCTACAGGAACCCCCTGGACTTCTTCTATTGGGGTTGTCTTAAAAACAGGATCTACTCAAAACCCATTGTGACATTGGACGAGCTTCGTCGAAATATCACTCAGGCTGCTGATTACATTAATAGCAGAAGATATGCAAGACAAATAAAACGATCATTTTTAAGGCGATGTTGTGCATGTATTAATGCTCGTGGAAAACAGTTCGAACATTTGCTATAATGTTAATAACTTAATAAATTACACGTGAAACTGTTTGTACCATTTGTTTTGAAATATTAAACATTTTTCAAGAACTAATACTTTTATTACACCCGACCGTCATTTGGCCCCTGTTTAGAAATAATAGGCCCATATTTTTATACAACTTGTTTTCCTAGAGTATTATACCATTTTGGAATGTTGGTTAGTTGCGTCAATTTTTAAAAAAACTTGCCATACTAGTGTTCATACTTTTTTTTTACACCACGATAAGTTAAATTTGGTTAAAAGTAAAAGTCTTCAAAAAATTTAGGGAATAAAATAAGTTTCATTAATTTTCGTGATAAAACAAGAGTTATTCTGGAGTTTTTAAGAATTGTGGTAGATAGCAGTACTATTCAGGTTGCCTATAAAAAAAAAAGAAAAAAATATTTAAAAAATTGTGGTCATGGTAGTGAAAAATATCATAAACGGTCTCAATTTCTGAAGAATTTCATTTTTTTTATATAACTTAAAATATAATTGGGATGTATTTTTTTTTCTTTTTTTCCCCGATTAGTCCGGGGCAGGTCTATCCTCCGGTGTTGGCTTATCGTTGAATTTTGGGACACGTTGTATACAATATACCGGAGGATAGACCTGCCCCGGACTAATCGGGGAAAAAAAGAAAAAAAAATACATCCCAATTATATTTTAAGTTATATAAAAAAAATGAAATTCTTCAGAAATTGAGACCGTTTATGATATTTTTCACTACCATGACCACAATTTTTTCAATATTTTTTTCTTTTTTTTTTTATAGGCAACCTGAATAGTACTGCTATCTACCACAATTCTTAAAAACTCCAGAATAACTCTTGTTTTATAACGAAAAGTAATGAAACTTATTTTATTCCATTGAGATATTATGTACTACGTACTAGAGGCGACACTGCACTATGTTACGCTGTTCCATTCAACTGCGGCAATGTGACCGCACTTTAATCAGTCGCTCGCTAGGCGCTTGTAGAGATGTCACGTGTTGTGTTGATTTAAAAAAAAATCTCTTGATAAAATATGCCGCGGTGTGTTCTTAGATATTGCACAAAAAATTCACGAAATGTTAGTAGAAACCAAGGAATCACTTTTCATCGGTAAGTAACATACTTATATAATAAAAAAAACATTATAGATTAATAATTAAAAAGTTATTTCTTTGGCGCCAACTTGTGTCATGGAATATAGATTATGAAATTAATTTGTTCAGATACGACATTTCTGTGAGCAAGTGTAGCACGATCATATTATGCACAATTTATTTTGTAGAAATAAATATACCTAAGTATTTAAAATTAGGTTAAATTTCTTACGTTTATATTTGCTGATTATTCCTTTATTTTATTTTTAGGTTTCCACGTCCAAGCCACGAAAACCGAGAAAAGTGGATTAAATTCGTCCAAAATAATCGTAGAGATGTGGTTACCAACAAATCATACATAAATTTGTTCCTTGCATTTTAAAGAAGAGGATAAATATAGTACGAAGAATTCATAAATTAACAAAACTTGTATTGTTTAAAGGCACTTAATTAAATACCTAATATATATTTTTACAATAACATTTATACATCTTATTAATTGAAATTAGTTTTCAGCAAAAAACAACAAATAAGTGTATATACATATAATTCATGTGTAAACAGAAATGGTAGAAGTTTTTAAAGTTTTACTATGTTTTCTCACAGTAATTCATAAGGCATAATATAACTAGTATCAGCTCTGTGTCCATGCCTCACGCAAACTTAGGTTAGGGCTTTTGGGGACCCAGTTCTAGATTTAAATAAATATATTTCATTAGCTTCGATTCCTTCCAATTTATATAATTACCTTATAAAATATTTATATAAAATTGTAATTAAAATGCTATTGTGATAATAATATATATTATCATATTAATTTACTTCATATCATGCAAAATAATTGACAAATTATTAAAAATTGAACTCGTTTTAATAAATTAATTAACAATATATGTACTCTAAATAAACAATAATTAAATACCTACTTATCATTCTACCTACGCATAATCTATTATGATAAAACACCGCGCATGCGCGGTAAGACTGATGCGCAACGACATAGAGTAGCGCACATGTTTTGTTTGAAATAGCTGTTCTAGTACGTAAGTACATATTACTTCAATGTTTTATTCCCTAAATTTTTTGAAGACTTTTACTTTTAACAGAAACAGAAACAGAAACTTTTTTATTCAATATAGATTATAAATAATGCTTATTGAAAGTCACTCTTTTGTATAATTACCACTGGTTCGAAAAAAAAACCTCTGTCCTGGGAAGAACCAGCAAGAAACCCAGCGGGACTTTTTTTTTTTAAATAACAGCTTACAATCATGTATGTTACACAAATTAACAACACAACAAATTAGAAATAGCTTGGTAGCGATCACCTCATTTCCAGGGGTTATTATCATCTATAAATTCTTTAATACTATAATAACCCTTTTTATACAAACTTAGTTTAATAAAGTTTTTGAACTTTGAGCAGGTCAAATTTTGTATATTTTCTGGAATTTTGTTGTAAAAGCGTATACATCGCCCCAAGAATGAATTACTGACTCGATGGAGTCGAGTAACCGGTACTACTAGCTTGTGTCTGTTCCTAGTATTTACAGAATGAATATCACTTATTTTTGTAAAACTACTTTTATTTTTGTGTACGTACATTACATTTTCATAAATGTATTGAGAGGCCAAAGTTAATATATTAATTTCCTTAAATTTTTGTCGCAGCGACTCTTTAGGCTTTAAATCATAAATTGCTCTTATGGCCCTCTTCTGTAAAACAAATATAATTTCAGTGTCAGCTGCGTGTCCCCATAGCAAAATACCATACGACATTATGCTATGGAAATAGCTAAAGTAAACTAGTCTGGCTGTTTCAACACTAGTTAGACTTCTAATCTTTTTTACGGCATATGCTGCAGAACTAAGTCTGCTTGTTAGTTTTGATATATGGGGGCTCCATTGAAGCTTCGCGTCTAGTGTGATTCCAAGGAAAATGGTGGTATCTACAAGACTCAGTTTCTCCCCATTTAAAATTACATTAGTATTTAATTGTTTGACATTTGGAGTCATAAATTTCATACATTTCGTTTTAGTGCCATTTAAATGCAAATTATTAACATTGAACCAATTTACTAATTTAGATATAGCATCATATTTTAGCAAATGTCGATTTAATTTGAAAATTAAAGAAGTGTCATCTGCAAATAATACTATATCATGGTTATCTCCTACTATGTAAGGTAAGTCATTAATGTATACAAGAAACAGAAAGGGGCCTAGAATTGAGCCTTGAGGCACGCCCATCTGTACCATCGACCCGGAAGAACTCATACTGTTAATGACAACTTTTTGCGTTCTCTTACTTAAATATGAAATAATTAATTTAAGAGCATCACTTCTTACACCGTAGTGTTGAAGTTTCCTGATTAATGTTTGATGGAACACAATCGAAGGCTTTGGATAGGTCACAAAATATACCCAAAGCATCCTGTGAATTCTCCCATGCATTAAATATATATTTAATCAGCTCAACACCGGCATCAGTTGTCGAGCGACCCCTTGTGAAACCAAATTGATTTTTATGAAGTAAATTATTTATATTAAAGAAATTTAAAATTAGATCAAGAATAATTTTTTTCAAAAATCTTACTAAGTATTGGTAGTACAGAAATAGGTCTAAAATTAGTGGGGTCTAATGTACTACCAGATTTAAATAAAGGTATTACTTTACTATACTTCATTAAATCAGGAAACATTAAAAATAGTAGCTAAATGAGGCGCGATTGTATCTATTATAGACGCAATAACTTTAACGGAAATCCCCCACAGATCCGCAGTTTTCTTAACATCAATAGTTTTAAAATATTTTACAATATCTTTTGATGATACTTTATGAAATGTAAAATTCTTTGTACACGCATTTACATTTTGTTTAAGTAATGATTCGGCGACCGCAGGAGAAGAATTCAGTGACTTAGTGGTTAATATCGGAATATCAGTAAAATATTTCTCAAAAACTATTGCAACGTCCTGATCTGATTCGGTTAATTTGTTATTAACACTTAACTGGTAGTTTGAATTGCGAGAGTTAATCTTACCAGTTTCGCTATTAATTATACTCCATTATAACCAAATTTAACTTATCGTGGTGTAAAAAAAAAGTATGAACACTAGTATGGCAAGTTTTTTTAAAAATTGACGCAACTAACCAACATTCCAAAATGGTATAATACTCTAGGAAAACAAGTTATAAAAAAATATGGGCCTATTATTTCTTAACAGGGGCCAAATGACGGTCGATGTAATAAAAGTATTAGTTCTTGAAAAATGTTTAATATTTCAAAACAAATGGTACAAACAGTTTCACGTGTAATTTATTAAGTTATTAACATTATAGCAAATGTTCGAACTGTTTGCCACCAGCATTAATACATGCACGACATCGCCTTAAAAATGATCGTTTTATTTGTCTTGCATATCTTCTGCTATTAATGTAATCAGCAGCCTGAGTGATATTTCGACGAAGCTCGTCCAATGTCACAATGGGTTTTGAGTAGACCCTGTTTTTAAGACAACCCCAATAGAAGAAGTCCAGGGAGTTCAAATCGGGTGAACGGGGTGGCCATAAGATAGGGCCAAGTCGCCCGATCCAACGCCCTGGATACTCTTGATTTCAATATTATCGCACAGGACGGGCATAATGTGCTGGGCAACCATCATTTTGGAACCACATGTTTTGAAGATCACTTAAGGGCACGTCGTTTAACAATTCTTGCAAGTCATTTTGTAAAAAGTTTAAATAACTATTGCCATCTAAGTTTCCTTGTAACTCAAAGGTCCCAATTACTTTTCCATTTAATATGCCGGTCCATAGGTTAACCTTGAATTGATATTGGGATTTGTCTTGTCTCATCAAGTGTGGATTTTCATTACTCCAACTATGTAGGTTGTGAAGATTTAAATACCCATCTTTCTTGCACGTTGTTTCATCCGACCATAGAATTTTGTCTAGGAAGTGGAGATCTTCACTGTGCCTTTGCAGCATTACACGGCAAAATGTGACCCGTAGCGGATAGTCCCGCGGTAATAACGTCTGCACACGCCTGTAGTGATATGGGTGAAGCTTGTGACGTTTTAATATTCGATGCACAGAACTTTTCGGGATTCCTGTAGCTTCTTCTATGGCACGTACCGAAGTAGTCGAGTCATTTTCTATCTCATTGAGAACTTCTTCATCACGATCCAATCTAGGTCTTCCAGCGCTTCTCCTATTGGATGGCATGCGACCCTCCGAAAACGCTTGATTCACATTAATAAACACTCGATAATCAGGATATTTTTGAGCATTTGGGTATCTTTATCGATACAGTCTGCTAGCAGCGTTAGCATTACATCGGCATTCTCCATAGATTAAATGCATATTAGCGTATTCCTGTGGTGTGTACGGTTGCGACATGTTAAACGCCAAACAGTCCAAAATGCGCCAAAACTCTAAATCACAAAACACACAATCGTAGTCCAAGATAATGCCAGGTCAGTTCAGTTTGCAGATCACTTCCAGTCCAAATAATGCCAGGTCAGTTAAGTTTGCAGGTCGATTCCAGTCCAAAAAGCCAAGCCAAAAGTCGATAGTATGTACGAGGGCCACGTAAGTTGAATTGGGCACGGTGCGCAGTAAACAAAGGAGCAGAGCGTACTGAGCGAACCGACTTGCTGAGAATAATAACAGCTTCTCTACCTGCACTGTTGTTGTCTCTTTTTAACGTAAATATCTCTATCTATCTATCTATCTGTCTCTAACATCTAAGGTATTAATGCCCCATTCGAATTCCTAGAAATTGTAACAGGAATCCATTTTGGGCATGTAGTAAAAGTGATTACTGACAATTACAATTTAAGGAATTTGGCCCCTGTTTAGAAATAATAGGCCCATATTTTTTTATAACTTGCTTTCCTAGAGTATTATACCATTTTGGAATGTTGGTTAGTAGAGTCAATTTTTAAAAAAACTTGCCATACTAGTGTTCATACTTTTTTACACCACGATAAGTTAAATTTGGTTAAAAGTAAAAGTCTTCAAAAAATTTAGGGAATAAAATAAGTTTCATTAATTTTCGTGATAAAACAAAAGTTATTCTGGAGTTTTTAAGAATTGTGGTAGATAGCAGTACTATTCAGGTTGCCTATAAAAAAAAAAAAGAAAAAAATATTTAAAAAATTGTGGTCATGGTAGTGAAAAATATCATAAACGGTCTCAATTTCTGAAGAATTTCATTTTTTTTATATAACTTAAAATATAATTGGGATATATTTTTTTTTCTTTTTTTCCCCGATTAGTCCGGGGCAGGTCTATCCTCCGGTGTTGGCTTATCGTTGAATTTTGGGACACGTTGTATATATATTTATATATACATACATAAATTTTTTGCCCATGCTGCAGCTATATTAATTGTATAATTGTAGCAAGAATGGGTCGGCTCAACCAGAGAAGTACCACGTTCTCACAGAACCCCAGATACTAGTGTAAAATAGCAGCGTAATGCTGCTGTGTTTCGTATGGTGAGTGTAGAAAACCGGAGATCCTTTTTACTGGAAAAGAGGCATTTTATCTTCGTCCTCAAGGCTGACAACACAGCTACATTTTGATTTACAAACAAGGATAGATGTAGATATCTATGGGCTACAGCAACCACTTACCGTCAGGTGTACTGTGCTTGCTTGTCACCCTTATCCTATAAAAAAAGACACTGCAGCCCACCTCCTGGTTTATTTTCCTCTTTCTCTTACAACATCTATGTGACGATAGTAGTGGATATTCTTATACAGGTACACAGAAAATAATAAAATTTGTGTGTCCATAATACTGTATAATGCTTTGTGAAATGAAAAATGTGTAGGCAACAACATATTAGAATTGATTAAGTTTGGAAAACTTAAACATCCTAAATCTTCATAAGCCCATAAAAGTCCACTACTAAACTAGATCTTTTCCATTGTGGGGAGGATTTGCCATAATCTTCACACTTAGTAGGCAGATCGGTGATCTTACTATTACATTATACTATATAAGTTCTACAAGTGGCGACGAGGAGAAAAACGGTAAGTACAAAAAAAACTAACCCCTTGTTTTCTAAAAACAACATTGAGTTTATATTACTTAAAATGAGCTAAATACATAGTGTACAGTCAATAGTAAATATTTCATAAATAAGCATAAAGTAAGACTAAACAGTTATGTAGAACTAAAGAACCTTTTTAATATTTTCTACCAAAAAAGAGTGAACGAATAAAATATTCAATATTACTAAGAATTTCTTCTGGCTTTTACAACTTTTGAATCAAATATACATTTAAGTATAAATTAAAGCTGAGCTATGTAATTTTGCTTATTTAAGACTAAAATGGAAGGATTTATTATATATGAACTTGTAAAAAAAAATACTATTTAATTTGTGCCGAATTATAAACCATATTTTGAGTCTCTGAATTAAAATAATAGGGTACTTAGATCATAGTAAAAAAAAAAACATAATACAATCACCTCACTCATTTAGTTTCCATTAAATTGGAAATATTGGTTTCCATTAAATTGGAAATATTGGTTTCCATTAAATTGGAGATATTGGTTTCCATTAAATTGGAGATATTGGTTTCCATTAAATTGGAGATATTGGTTTCCATTAAATTGGAGATATTGGTTTCCATTAAATTGGAGATATTGGTTTCCATTAAATTGGAGATATTGGTTTCCATTAAATTGGAGATATTGGTTTTCATTAAATTGGAGATATTGGTTTCCATTAAATTGGAGATATTGGTTTCCATTAAATTGCAGATATTGGTTTCCATTAAATTGCAGATATTGGTTTCCATTAAATTGGAGATATTGGTTTCCATTAAATTCGAGATATTGGTTTCCATTAAATTCGAGATATTGGTTTCCATTAAATTCGAGATATTGGTTTCCATTAAATAGGGGATATTGGTTTCCATTAAATAGGAGATAGAATGTTTTAAACTGCATTTATTTTCTGGTTGCCAAGGATTCGAAATGTCAAATTTATTACCGTCACCGGAAAAATTAGAGCTTGAGGGAGACAGCACGTCAGTAGGCTTGCGATGGGAGAAATGGAAAAGGTCTTTAAAGATTTATCTCGAAGCAGCCGATATACAATGCCCAATAAAAAAGAGAGCAACTTTGTTATTGTTAGGCGGAACCAGGCTTCAGGATATATTTTACAACTTGCCAGATACCAGTGCAGTGCAGGAGGGAGTAGATAATTTTGAATTAGCCATAAAAAAGCTCGATAACTATTTCCTCCCTAAACAAAATAAAACTTATGAGAGACATATTTTTCGTTCGATTAAACAAGAAGACTGTGAAAATTTTGAAGTTTCTTTTAAAATTGAGAGATCAAGCAAAAAAACGCAAATTTGATAAGCCTGATGACTACATTATCGATCAAATAATAGAAAGATGTGCATCGGTAGAGCTCAGGAAAAAGATTTTAACAATGGGGGATGATGTGACATTAGACAAGGTAGTTATAGAAGCAAAAACATTAGAGGCAGTAAATCATCAATTAGAAAGCTATGAACGGAAAGAAAAGACCAGCGAGATAAATTCAGTCACAAGTAAGAGCAAGGATACTTCGAAATGGGTAAAAACTGAAATGAGGTCAGGAAATTTTAAGTGTGGAAGATGCGGAAAAGCAATGCACAATATTCAGGACCCAAAATGTCCAGCCAAAGAAAAAAAATGTCACGGGTGTGGAAAAGTGGGACACTATCAAAGATGTTGTAAAACAAAGTTAAATATATTTAGAAGGAAAATAGAACATGAGCAAGAGAAAGATATAAGAAATAATAGAAATAAAAAGCCCCGTAAGGACTCTTCAGTCAATACTTTAGAAGACGATGATTCTCAGTATATCTTTAATGTAAATGACGATACAACCATAAAGTGTGATATAGGTGGCGTCGAGCTTCAAATGCTAATCGATTCAGGGTGTAAATCAAATTGAATAACTGATAAAGCATGGGAATATTTGAAAATACATAAAGTTAGTTGTAAAAATCAAACTAAGAAACCAAAAAAGATATTACTAGCATATGGCAGTAGTATACCTTTAGATGTAAAAGGTTCGTTTGAAACAGAAATTAAAACGAATGGAAAAACTGACCCCTGCTCTATTTATGTCATAAAAAACGGATCCAGGAATTTGTTAGGAAAGGATTCAGCGATACGATTAGGAGTTTTAAAAGTAGGCGTTGGCATTAACCACATTGATCAGGAACTAAGCAAGCCGTTTCCAAAGTTTAAAGGTATTTTAGTGGAGATTCCAATAAATAAATCCATAAAACCGGTAATACAGCCCTATCGTAGAATACCTATTCCTATCGAGGAAAATATAAAAAGGAAGATAAAGGAGTTATTAGATGCGGATATTATTGAAGAAGTAGATGAACCATCTTTATGGGTATCGCCTATTGTACCAATATTAAAAGATAATGGAGATATACGTCTCTGTGTCGATATGAGGCGAGCTAATACAGCAATTCTCAGAGAAAATCACCCATTGCCTAGTATGGACCACTTGCTGCCGAAAATAAGAAAAGCAAACTATTTTTCCAAACTAGATATAAAAAATGCTTTCCATCAAGTCGAGCTGCATCCCAACTCCAGATATTTAACGACTTTTGTAACTTCTAGTGGACTTTACAGATATAAAAGACTTATGTTTGGAGTTTCATGTGCACCAGAACTGTTCCAAAAAATCTTAGAAAAAATGATAATCAAATGTGAAGGGGTAATTAATTTCATTGACGATATTTTAATATGGGGCAGCAGTGGAGAAGAACATGATTTGCGAATATCACAAGTATTGGGTGTTTTAAATGAAAATAATGTCCTGCTCAATAAAGATAAATGCTTATATAAAGTGCAAAAGGTCAAATTTCTAGGACACGAATTAACACCAGAAGGGGTAACACCTCTACCTAAATATATCAAAAGCATAACTGAATTTAGAGTACCAAACACAATTGACGAGTTACAAAGTTTTCTTGGATTAGTAAATTACATAAATAAATGGATTCCTAAACTAGCTACAATTAATGAACCGTTAAGAGAATTACTTAGGATGAAATTAGGAAAAAAGGCTAACATAGAAAAATACTGGACAGAGAAACAGGATCATGCGTTTAAGTGTCTCAAAGAGAAATTAACAAAAATAAAAACATTAGGATATTATGACGTCAAAGACAAGACTCAAGTTATAGCGGATGCAAGCCCTGTAGGATTAGGAGCTGTTTTGGTACAAACTGATGAAAGGGGCCCCAGAATCATTGGCTATGGGAATCGGACATTAACAGATTGTGAACGAAAATACAGCCAAACAGAGAAGGAAGCCCTTGCTCTTGTTTGGGTACGACTTTCCATTGACGTCAGTGGAGTTTGGTGTTGATACGTATTTTTACAGAAAGATTACACTATTATAAGCACACACACAAAGTCTCAATATACGGAAACGCGTAATTTTTGAGAAAAGAATAATTGAAAATCAATTATTCTTGCAATGTTTATGTCTAATCTGCTAATAAACTGGCGCCATTTTGTAATGTCATTGTCGACGTCAATAGGGATGTCGATTCTTTCCGAAAAAGGTCGTTTATTAAATCGATTCAAATCGTAAGCTGATGTATCGATTCCTAAAAAATCGATTTCTAAAATATCTATATTTTTTTCATGTTTGCATTTATAATGTAAATATATATCCATTTTATGAGAAAAAAATCCCCTTCATCATAAAATATAGGGGGACTGATTCAGAAGGATTTCTGTATCTATTTTGAGACTGCTACCTCTCCGGCGCTGCGGGAAGAGCAGCCTCTACGCCTTAGCGTAACAAATCGCAGGCATCCCTCCTCGCCTCCGCAGCTTCGGCTTGTTGGTCGCCTTCGGCGACCAGCCTCAGCCGCTCCGGCTCGTCCGATGCCTACGATTTGTTACGGCAGGCGGAGGCTGCTCCCCCTACGCGCCTCCAGCTCTATAAAACCACTCTAGGGGTAGGACAGACTCGTACCAGGTGGAGTCGGGGTCAATCAATTCGGTTCTTTGACATAAGTTGAACCTAACCTATTTTATTTATCTGCCCTAATAGGTACTGTTAAATAAAACAAATTTCAATAAGAGATCATTTATCATGGTATCTTTCTTGTTTTTCATAAAATGGGTTTATATTTACATTATAAATAGAAACATTAAAAAAATATAGACATTTTAGAAATCGATTTTTTGTGAACCGATACATCAGCTTACGATTTGAATCGATTTAAAAATCGACCTTTTTCGGAAAGAATCGACATCCCTATTGACGTCGACAATGACATTACAAAATGGCGCCAGTTTATTAGCAAATTAGACGTAAACATTGCAAGAATAATTGATTTTCAATTATTCTTTTCTCAAAAATTACGCGTTTCCGTATATTGAGACATTGTGTGTGTGCTTATAATAGTGTAATCTTTCTGTAAAAATACGTATCAACACCAAACTCCACTGACGTCAATGGAAAGCTAAGCCCTTGTTTGGGCTATCGAGCATTTTAACACGTTTCTTTTTGGGAATGAATTCGATTTAATTACTGACCATAAGCCATTGGAATTCCTATTTAGTCCAAAGTCAAAGCCGTGTGCTCGCGTTGAAAGATGGGTTTTGAAATTACAGGCCTATAGATATAAGATAAAATATAAGCCAGGAAATACAAACATTGCAGATCCACTATCACGACTATGCAAAGAAACAAATGTACAACCTATACGGGACGACCATATATGTCAAATAGTACAATTAGCAAAACCGCATGCTATTTCTATGCGAGATATAATTTTACAATCTGGAAGTGACTTAGAAATAACAAACGTCAAAAATGGTCTCTATAAAAATCAGTGGGACGAGTCAGTCAAAACCTTTAAAATTTTTGATGATGAACTTTGTTTTTATGACAACATCCTCTTGAGAGGAAATAGGATTGTAATTCCAAATAAATTAAGAAAACAAGTATTAGTAGCAGCCCACGAAGGTCACCCTGGAATCGTGTCTATGAAGGAACGATTAAGAGCTAAAGTCTGGTGGCCAAAGATTGATAAAGATGTCGAAATGCTGGTCAAGAGTTGCAAAGGGTGCACTCTTGTGGGACTGCCAAATCTACCTGTACCCATGAAACGGCGGGAACTTCCAGCAGAACCTTTTTAACAGTGGTAGAGCCACGCGGCAGAATTGATGTCGCACGGATGGGCCAGCTCGAACCGGGGTGGTACCACGACCTCACAGGATACCAGCGTGAAGTAGAGGTTTACCTCTGCGTTTCGCTTGGTGAGTGCAGGTGGCCGGAGGCCCTTTTTACTGGAAATGAGGCATTTCAACTTAGTCCTCACGGGTGACAACGCATCTGCATTTTGATTCGCAAACGAGGATAGATGTAGATGTCTATGGGCCGCAGCAACCGCTTACCATCAGGTGGACTGTGTGCTCGTTTATCACCCTTATCCTATAAAAAAAAAATAAACCGTGGGTTGACATCGCGATGGATTTATTGGGACCACTACCAACTAACGATTATCTTTTGGTAGTAATTGACTATTACAGCCGTTACAAAGAAATCAAGATAACTAAAACCATCAACAGTGCACAAATTATAAAATATCTAAAAGATATATTTAGTCTCCTTGGTTACCCAGTTTCGATTAGTGCGGATAATGGGTGGCAATTTATAAGTGAAGAATTTAAAAACTTCTGTGCTGAGTGTGATATTAAACTGTTAAGTTCAATACCGTATTGGCCCCAGATGAATGGAGAAGTAGAGCGCCAAAATCGTGACATATTAAAACGACTTAGAATCAGTCAACTTGAAAAAAAAGATTTGAAGGAGACACTGTATGAATATCTGATGATGTATAACTCTACTCCACATTCAGTAATAGGGAAATCACCATCGGAACTTTTCTTTAATCGTCAAAATAGAGATAAAATACCTATGTTAAAAAATATGAATAGCAAAGAAGACTATTCAGAAATTTTCAAAAAAAAATTCTGAATAGTCTTCTTTTTAAAAAATTTATAAAAAAAAATTAAAAAATTCAGGCTGTATTCTGAATGACGAAGTTTTGAGTTTAAGGAGATGGAAGGAATACTTTGAAAGCGTGTTTATGAGTGATGAGACGTTTAAATTAAATGAAATAGAAATTCCGAAAGAAGACGAAATAGATAGAGATGTAAGTATAGATGAAATAATGAAAGCAATGAAAAGTATGAAAGCAGGTAAGGCAGCCGGTTATGATAGAGTATCTCTCGAAATGCTAAGGGCTGGAGAGGGTGTGGTTGCAGGCCTGCTGTACACCTTGTTTAATTTATGTTGGGAACTTAAGCGGGTACCGGGAGACTGGTGCAAAGCCGTGATACTCCCAATATATAAAGGAAAAGGATCACAGCAGGACTGTGAAAACTACCGTGGTATCAGCCTTCTTAGCATTGTGGGGAAACTGTATGCTAAGGTACTAATTGAAAGAGTTATGAAAGAAACTGATGGAAAAATTTGGGATGTGCAAGTGGGATTTAGAAAGGGAATGGGATGTACGGATCAGGTCTTTTCCATGCGCATGATCGCGGAGAAGTTTTTGGCCTAAAACCAAAAAGTTTTTTGTGCGTTCATAGACTTGGAGAAGGCTTATGACAGAGTGGATAGGGATGTGTTATGGCAAACACTGAACTCATTTGGGTTGAGCGCTGGCTTGATACAGGCATTGAAGTCTCTATATAGGGACTCTAGTGCCTGTGTCAGGATCAACGGGGCCTACTCGGACTGGTTTGGCATCCATAAAGGTGTCAGACAGGGCTGTGTGGCTTCCCCGTGGCTGTTCAACCTATTTATGGACAGTTGTTTGGAAAATTTGAAAGTAGAAGAATGCGGGTTAAGAATGGGTGAGTTAACCGTCAAATGCCTTTTGTACGCCGATGATCAAGTCATACTTGCGTCGTCGGCAGCCGAGTTGCAAATGATGGTTATATTAATGAACAGGACATTAAAAGAAAAGGGAATGAAAGTGAACGCAAGTAAGACGAAAGTTATGGTTTTTGAAAGAGAAGAAAGTAAAACGATATGTGAAATAAGAATAGAAGGGGAGTTGGTAGAGCAAGTAGATGAGTTTGTGTATTTGGGATGTGTGTTTAGCAGGGATGGTAGATATGATAAGGATATAGAACGACGAGTGGTTGCAGGAAATAGAGTGAATGGGGCTCTACACTCTATTGTGAAAAGTCAGAATGTGTCCAAAAAGGCACGTATGGCAATTCACAATGCTGTGTTAGTGCCTACTTTAATGTATGGTAGTGAAAGTTGGGTGTGGCAGAAGAAGCACGAGAGTAGAATAAATGCTGTAGAAATGCGGTCATTAATGAATGACAGAGTGAGAAATAGTTTAATAAGAGAAGAGTGTGGTTTGCAAGATGATGTTGTGACCAGGATTAAGAAAGGAATGCTTCGGTGGTTTGGTCATGTAGAAAGAATGAATGAGGAAAGAGTGACAAAGAAAATTTATGTTGCAGATGTGAACGGCAGAGTCGGGAAGGGTCGCTCTAGGCGAAAGTTTATCAACCAAATTGGCGATATATTGAAAATGGGCCAAATCAAGAGTACCTTTAACCGACGAGCGTGTATGCGTAGGTATATGGATGTGGAGGAAGCGAGAGAGGTCTGTCAGGATCGTGCCAAATGGAAGTCCATAGTCTCTGCCTACCCCTCTGGGTGACAGGCGTAAGTGTTTATGTATGTACTATTCAGAAATTAGGGATCGGGATAAACTACAAAAAGAAAAGGGTAAAGAATATGGAGACCGAAAGAGAAGAGCAAAAGATTCAGAATTTATAGGAGATAAGGTTTATTTAAAAAACATGGAAAGAACAAACAAATTAACTGCAAATTTCAGCCCTACCTCGCACGTTGTGGAAAAATCGGTAGGCGGTGCTATCACTGTGAGAAATGAAGAGACAGGACAAAGATTACGGAGAAACGTTATACATTTAAAGAAAATAGAGGGAAGCTGGAACTCTATCTGTGACGAGACCACATCATCTTCGGGAGGTCTCGAAAGTGAAGATTATAACGACGCAAATTAAGTTTAATTACTTATTGATTTTGTATTGATTCGAGGAATAAGTTAATAAATTAAAAATTACTTCGGTTTAAAACTGTATTTCATTTGATTAAAATTCATTCATAAGGAAGGGATGTAGTGTTTGTATCAATACACTGTCTCATATACATAAGTAGTGGGGGGTAGCATGTTACTCGGTGGTCGCACTGAGGTAGGACGTGTACCTAGAGAGACTTGGTGTGATAGTGAGCCAGTGTTACGTATTGTGAACATTATACTATATAAGTTCTACAATACTATATAAGTTCTACAAACACCATCTACACAGTTTCTCAAGTACTACATCTACGTGCTAAGCTGACGTAGTTATTATTTATTCATCCATTACAGTCTATAAAGTCCACTGCTGAACATAGTCTTTACCTATAAATAGCCTCATGCGGGAGTAATGCTAGTTTCCACTGTTTGCAGAGAACCATAGTTTTTTAAAGTTTTGAGTTGTTATGAAAAAAAGCTGCTGCCCATCTCTTGTTTCAGTTTCCCTTTATTGTCTGTTAAGGCACTCACAATATGATATAAGATATTGTAACACCACCACTACTCAGTTAATTATTAGTACTTATACTAAATGTATATATGTCAATATGATCTCAAAATATATTCAAATGTATAATATTAAACTCTAATTATTGTGTACTAAATTTAGCTATTATTTATATTTTTATTTTTTATTTTTTATTTTATTATTTATATAATTATTTATATATTATCTGAAAGAAGATGTAGTGACAAAAATTGAGAAAGGTATGCTGAGATGGTTTGGCCATGTCGAGAGAATGAATGAAGACCGATTGACGAAAAAAGTGTATAAGGCGAGTGTGAATGAAAGTGTCTGAAGGGGTAGACCTAGGCGGACATTTCTAGACCAAATCAGGGACGTCTTGAAAAAGGGCCAGGTCAAGAGTACCCTAAACCTAAAGCATGTATGAAGGGAATAATAAAAGTGGACGAAGTGAAACAAGTATGTAAGGATCGTAGCAAGTGGAAAGAAGTGGTCTCTGCCTACCCCTACAGGAAAGAGGCGTGATTATATGTATGTATGTATGTAAATTTAGCTTAACCTAATTCTCTATTCCCTGCCCAGGCTAATCCCCTCTTACAACTAGATGTTTGCTCTACATTGTGTGGTCCACAATTCATGTATTTAGTTGCTTTGTTTTTATCCACATTTTCACCTAATAACCACTAACTCCTTTTCCACCGAAAAGCCTCAAGACAAGGTGTGACAGACCAAAGACCGGACATTGGCAGAATTATTTTGACATAACCACAATACCAAAGGCCATATAGACAAAAAAAAGAAAAAGTAAAGTAAAATTAACTTCAAGGCTTACCAAAATCTACCAACTCGTAAGATTCAAATGTAGAAACACAGTCAATAAACAAATCAGCGGCTTGACTGTAATCTCTTACTGCAAGGCAATATATTGCCTCATATGCCTTAAGTTTGTTCCTGGAACGCCAGTCTCCACCTTTGTCAACCAATTCATGTGCCTAGAATGCATAATCATTTTGATATTAAAAAAATCAATTAAAAGGTGCAAATTGAGTAATATACTAGGAATTTAATAGGTTGGCTTTAGTAATCTGTGGCACGATTTAAGTGATCATTTTAGCTTTAGTTGACAGGCAATGATGCTATTGATTACCATCTAGCTGCTTTTTATGCCATCTAAATCTTTGTCTAAATATTTTTAACTATATATTTTTTAGAAAGAGGTAGCAATAGTATGGTTTGTATGATGTTTATAGTGCTATCCTACTCTAACATATGATGTTAAACCATGGTTGCGTTACATGAAGCCCAACAAGACAAAAAGAAATATAAAATCACAAAACTGAATCTGTCAACCTTGACTTCTACGTGGTCTTTCCGCTCTTACCCTTAGTGTATATGAAAACCTGGAAGCACGGAGGGAAAGCAGCCCTTGCCCGCTGTAACTAAGTGCAGGCAGCGTACGAGCCGTAGCAGCTGAGGCTGGTCGCTAAAGCTGCGGTGAGCTAGGTGCCTGTGCTTAGTTACGCAAGGGATTCACTTCCCGTAGCGCTAGAGCATAAGCAGAATCAAAATAGTGTTAATTCCGATGGTTTTCTCCCACCCTGAAAACTCCCACATTCCCACTGGGACCTGAATGTGACTTTTTCACCGGACGACCTTTTTTTAATAAGCAAAAGCGATTTGCCTTAATATGTAATAAAACTTTAAAAATACATAAAAAGGGGGGTATCCCGCACTCCACCCTTTTAGGGGGAGGTTCCCACCCCTCCACTCCCCTCACTCGCCCACTCGGCGGCCATATATTCATGCCGCAGATTACTAAAGAAATACCAATTTAATTATTGTCATACCTTATTTATTGCTTTTCCCATATCTTTCACATTACAACCATGAAAGTAAGCAATTCTAAACAAAGCAAAAATAGCATCCAATCTCCGATTAGTAGTTAATGTTGAATCTTCATACTTTGTTGTTGCTAGTGTTGTTGCAGCTTCTTTGTCGCCAATAGAGCACAAATAATCCAATCTGTGGAATTAAAAGGTAATTTAAACATTAGTAATACTTATAATTACAGTTTAAAATTTAAAACAAAAATTTATAATTCGTAATTTCGTACTGATCCTGCCAAACAGGAGTTTCAGAATCATCTTCTTCAAATTTAGCTAGCCTGTTTTGATTCTCTTTTGCCATTTCATCAAACAAATTTTGATCAAAAGTCCATCCTAAATCTGTACAGACTTCTTTATAAAACGGTGCCATATTTCCAGCTTTAATTCCTTGAAACAACTGTTCCTTCAATTGAGGATTGTCTTTAAACTGAGGTAAAGAAAGTTTAAATTTGATGCCTGCAAGAGCCATGTAATCAGGAGTTTTGCCTTCTGCAGACAGCTCCATTTTTTTTCTTATAATTTAACAAAATTCAATATAAACCAAAACTATAAAACTTTGTAATGTACTAAAATTAAATTATTAGTACTCCTTTTGGTAATTTAAATTGTAATATTCACTAATCAAGAGTTTTGTTGTCAGCAGAAAGCAGAAGCATAAAATGTCAAAATTATACATTGTCATCAACAGAGTCTATGCTATGCACAGATTCCGGTGTAAATACAGAAAACATTTTACAGGAATCTTTGTCTATGGTGTCACGTAGAATCAAGGAGATTGTTATATAATATAACCTCCTTGCGTAGAATCAAGCGTAGAATGAAGAATTCATTGGTACTTTAGAGTAGGTACCTATTAACATATTGATACTGATTGCGGGCTCTGGCGCATAAGCCTGCAGGGAAGGCATTTTTTATAGGATAGAGTGACAAACGAGCACACAATCCACCTTGATGGTAAGTGGTAGACTTTATTCGGCAAAGAATCGACTTCAGAGATAAGTTTGTCCCGGTACTCGGAGGCGTTTTCCCGAGAAATATTGGCACGGCCGGTGTATAGACCATCACCAGTGCTGTCATCCGCATAGCAATGAATGTTACCGGTTACTTCCGCATATCATTGATATGCAGAAGAAACAGCGTTGGTGATAGCAGGCAGCCTTGTGCAACACCAGCGATAATAGGCTTGTAATCGGAGCATACACCATCTACTACGACCTTGATGCTCCGATCAACCAGAAAAGTGATGATCCAAGCACACATTCTCGTGAAGCCTATAGGAAGGAAGCTTCGAAAGAAGCGCTTTGTGCCGGACGCGATCGGAGGCCTTCGCTATGTGAAAACTAAAGACCAATGCCTCCTCCTTGGACTCGATCGCTTGCGCCCATCTATGAGTTAGGTAAACAAGAAGATCACCAGCTGAGCGACCCCGACGGAATTCGTACTGGCGGTCACTAATCAGCTGGTGCTCACCAAGGCACCGCATGAGCTGGCAGTTAATAATGGACTCCATTATTTTCGAAAACAATGAGGTGATGGCGATAGGCCTATAGTTCGACGGATCCGAGCGGTTACCTTTTTTAGGGATCGGGTGCACGAAAGCTGTCTACCATGAATTTGGGACAACGGACAACGTGTTCCCCCCGTCATTGAGTGTCGAATTAGACGCAAAAAGGGTGCCTAAAAGGTCGGCTTTCTCTTTTGCGGCGTGGGCCAGTGAGTTATCCTCCCTGTGCAGAGATGGTAGTGATGGCTTACACAAATTCTCTTGAACAGCCTTGGCGATAGACCAGAATGTACGGGTTCCCGAAGGAAGGCGAACTAATTTCTCACCAATTCTGCCAATGCGCTTGTGACGCTTCATAATTATTAATAATTAAATTCATTATAAAGACATTTAAAAATGTCTTAGAAATTATAATTTAAACAATTAAAATGCAAATAATAAGTATAAAGTTCAAATATGTTCATCTGGAATATTGAATATTATAGTATAGTTAACGCATCAATTGTCTCTAAAAATCTCTAAATTTATTAAAATTCTGCTTAAAATATTCAAAGTGTATTAAGTCATATTAATACAAGTCGATTATATTGCAATAATAAAGATAAATAACATTTGTAATTTAATAGAAAAAAATGGATCAAAATTTTCTATGTTGATGAAGGTGTTCTTGTAATAATCGGAAAATTTCTAAGTTGATGAAGGTGTTCTTGTAATGTTCCCTTATATGGGGGCGTTGCCGGAGACGCATATCCAAGGTTGTACATATATATGGGGTGGTCGGCTGATCGACTGCTAGACTTATCATAGTAAGGTCTAACGAACCAAAGCATTAATATAGAAGGTCTCCATGATGCATAAGCATTATGATAACAGAGTTATGACTTGAATTCCCATATGAATAAGACATACAGTAGTATGGTCTATGAAATAAAGGAAATATGTGGAAGGTCTCATATATGTAAAAACATTATATTGAAAGAAATAGGACTTGAAAAGGATTATTATAGTAGCGTGTACATTGCTTCACAGCATCCGAGAACGAGGTAAACTTGGCCTCGCTAACCGATGTGTCCTAGGCATATCATCTTAGTGTCGGTGGTAAGCGGGTTTGTTGTAGCAATACGACTTGCCCGTGGACATCGCACACCGCTACCGTTTGTGGGCGGCGTCCTAACGCATAGCGTTATGATACGTCTGCTATTTTCCGGATTGGGGTGAGTGTGTTTGGTAGTACTTTTAAGTGCAGCAAGCACACTCAACTCCATGTCTTAGTGCAATAGCGCTATGATACGTGGAGTTTGGCTACTGACGTTTTAGTGGCGTGTTACTATGGTTGGTGTATGGTGGTTAGTGGTATTTTGCAGGTGGTGCTGTCTGCTGGGACTGTATGGGGGACCTTGGGATGGTGTAAGCCCGACGATTGTCGTATTGATGTTTGTTGCGTTCTGCAGCATTGCGTCTCTGCGATGGTTGTTTGGCGAGTCGCTATTCTCAATGGTGCTCCCTGCGTCTTGGTTTAACTCACAACCTAAATAGCTTTGCCCAAGTCAAGTCCCTTCATTGCGGGGCTGCAGACTGTCTATCCTCCATGATGTTTTATATAACAACATAATAATATATCTCTATAAAATTTCCACCTTTGAAAGATTGAAGGCAACTTGTTGGTGGGTGAGACAAACATGATCGAAAAATGCATATGCTCAACGTCAGTGACACAAATCCTTTCTGATGGCGAATTATTACTATTATCTTATAACTGCCTATTGGCTATATCTGCCATTGTATTGGTTGGTGGAGCATATGTGTCTACCTCATGCGGGTGGTAGCTGGAGGGAGAATCTGAGGAGACTCTCAAGGCTGCGGCCGAAAGCCGCGCAACGTGGGACCCCATTACCTTGAGGTTTGCGGTAGACTCATGACACGCTCTGCGGCCAATTGGCAGTGCTGACCATGCAATTGGTGATGATGTCTTACACTTACATCACGTCTGCAGGAACGGCGATCTGGCATGTGGTGGCGCTCACGGAGGGCTTTTTATGGCCAGTGTGCCTTTTGTTGTCTAACCCGTGTGACGCACATTCACTGTGGCTGGATTTGATCGTATTCTATATGGCGTTTACACGCATTGACATGCGCGACTTCGGTCGATGTTTGTGCTTACGCACTATCAATGGGCCAAGTTCTCTTTTACTGGTTCACCAGTTATTTTGCTGTGGACTGCGGTCCAGTTCCTAACTTAACGTTCCCTTTGGGGGGAGCGCATTAAAATTGTTGACGCTCACCGTGCACGGAGTGTGCGGAGCCGTGTGCCTCCTCCACATTTTTTTTTAACATGTGAGAGAGCGAAGCCCTTGCATCCGGTATCTGATATAAATATTGTGAGCCTTTTTCAAGCGGGAAGAACCAGATACAAGTGGAATAGGTACAATTTATTGTTCTTACCTTTTTTGAGCTCTGTCTTTGTGAACGGGGTTCTTTAGCTTATAAGACGCTACCAACCGCTTTCGATTGCTCTCTCTGCTGCTCTCAAATTAACGCCACAATATTGGAATGTTTGGCCCTGTGGTTTTGATGATGTTCATACTATACGAGTAAGCCAACTTGACTGGGAATTGTAATCGCTTAAGATTGAAAAGTAATCCAGTTTAAAGGTATTCGCGGTGTAAATACTGTTTGTCATTTTCCTTTACCCGTTATTATACAGGCCTCTATGATGTTATTCTGTAGTTGTTTGATGCAGAGTCTTGTACTATTAAACAGTTTTGGCGAGTTCAGATTTCGTATTAAAATGATTGGCGAATCAACATTGAACAAATTTTAAATTTCGGTAGGGAAATTGATGTTTTCATCTTGTAAGTTTTCTCTTCTCCCGGAATTATTTTTTGAATAGTGTTGTTGATTTCGTTGACAATCTTGTATTTCGTCGCTAAAATAATTCTTTTGCATAACCATTCTGAATTAACACAATATTCGGGTAGGTATACCTCATTTATAAGTTTTTCAGGTGTCTCTACAACATTGGACAACTTATTTGTCAGTACGATTTGACAGTAATTGTCATCTATTGTATAGGTGCCTTCCTCCTATTCGTAGTAGATTTTCGAAATATTCTTGCGCTTTTAAGTCTCCTGAAATTTGTGCTCTCATACTTGTTGTTAATTTGACTGTTTGTACATGTTGCCATATGAGTGATTTCTTCAAGCAGGCATTGATTTTATTGCGTTTGACGAAAATCACCTGACAATATTAACAACGCACCTCCCATTAAGCTTGTATTATCTCGTAATTCTTGGAGTGTTCTATTTAGTGCTTTTAAAAACTTTCGGTGAGCCATTATGCTGTCGTCCCATAAGATGGCTTTGCACTATTTCAATATTTGTCCGCGTGCTGATGGTTTAGTAATGTCACATACCGAAAATATTGTTGACTTCATTAGACGTGACTTCTCCAACTTAACATTAAGGTTCAATGTGCCTCTTACCATTCTGCGATCACTACTAGTTTTAACTCTCGCGATCACTGAGATATTACTAAAGAAAGAAAGAAAGAAAGAAAGAAACATTTATTTGCACAAAATACAGGTGGTACCAGATTTAACAGTGGTGCATAGTTCAAGCTATATTCTGCCTTTAATAGGCATGCAAATATTTATAATTACATAAAACAATTAAAATACTATTATGTTACAAAAATGTCAAGTTATGTTATTATTTATCATAAATTATATACAAAATATTACTATTATTATATATTATTATTATTATATTTTTTATTATATTACATTTTATTTAATATTACAAATAATCATATACATTAGTTTTATGTTGCATGAACTCTTGTATCGTATAAAAACACTTATCCACTAGCCATTTTCTTAACTTACTTTTAAAATATTTTATTGGAAGTTCCCGTAGACTCCTAGGCAGTTTATTAAAAACTGATATGCACATATGATATACATTCAGTTTATTTAAAGCTGTTCAACAAAATGGAATCATTATTTTAGTTGGATCTCTTGGTCTGTATTTACTAAAATGATCCACCTTGAATTTAAAAAAATCCTTATACTTCCTTACAAAGACACCTACCTCAAGAACATACATGCAGGTTAATGTCAGTAAATTAAGTTTTTTAAATAAAGGTTTACAGGAGTCAAGTGGACTTGCTCCACAAATAGCTCTTAAACATTTCTTTTGTGCAATGAATGCTTGACCAACATCAGTAGAATTCCCCCATATTATTAACCCATTTCTAAGGATTGATTCTACATAGCCTTTATACGCTATACCTGCAGTCTTTTCATCTGATACGGTCCGAAGCTTTCTAAGGGCATAAGAAAATCTGTTTAGTTTGAGACAAGCATCATTTACATGTTGTTTCCAATTACAAAATCTGTCCAAAGTTATACCCAGAAATTTTATGCTGTCAGCTTCTTCTATACTATAATTTTCTATTTTTATGTTAATATTATTATCAGGGCGTTTACTTTTATTCGTACAAAATTTTATGAATTTTGTTTTTGACAAATTTACATTTAATTTGTTTGCTTTTAGCCATCTTAATACAGATTGTACCTCTTTACTTATTTTAATTTCGTGAGATGTATCTTGATCCTTATATGACACTATTATAGATATGTCGTCTGCGAATATAACACTTTGACAATTTATTGAATCTGGTAAGTCATTAATGTACAGTAAGAATAATAAGGGGCCTAATACGCTCCCTTGTGGAACTCCATGTTTATTGACCCTGGATGGAGATCTGTGCACACTGCATTCATGTCTGTCATTTAAAGTAGTGATTTCAACATATTGTTTACGATTGATTAGAAAACTTTTTATCCAGTCTAAAGCTACACCTCTAATGCCATATTTTTCGCATTTGGTGAGCAAAATCCCATGATCTACAAAATCAAAAGCTTTACTCATATCAAAGAATATGGCTACCACCGGAATTTTCTCATCAATGTATCCAGTTATATTTTTTATAAGAGAGAATGCTGCTAAAGAAATTGATTTATTGTGTTGAAAACCATTCTGTTCTTTTTTAATAATATTATGTTTATTAAGGAATTTAATTAACCTGTTGTAAAAAACCCTTTCAAAAATTTTTGATATAATAGGTACAAGCGTAATAGGACGATAGTTATTAGGTTCTTTTCTATCACCTTTCTTGTACAATGGTTTAATAATAGAGTGTTTTAATTTATCTGGAAATATTCCTTGAATCAAGGAATTTGTGATTATATGGTTAAGAATGGGGGCAATGACACGAGCACTTGCTTTAATTATTTCTGTAGATATAGAGTCATACCCCACAGCTTTGGTATTATTTAATGATTTAATTATATTTATGATTTCAAGCTCTGAAGTAGGTATCAAGAATATTGATTTATCATTAACATTTATTGATATTTTTTGATATTGTTCGTTTGGCGCATGTAAATTATTTCCATTACTAATATTAATAAAAAAGTAATTAAAAAACGTTGTTATTTGGGTAGGATTATGAATAATATTTCCGTCGTTTTGTATTGATTTCACACTGTTAATCGAGTTGATACTATTATTTTTATCTTTTATTATGTTCCAAGTGGCTTTTCCTTTATTTTTTGCCTGCTTAAGATGTTTTCTGTTAATATTTTTTTTTTTGACCATATTATGCATTTCTTTAATATTTTTCCATAAATATTATATTTTTCCAATGTATCTTGTTTCTTAAATTTATAATATGAAAACCTTAACTGTCTTTTAATGGCACTGGCTTTTCTCAGGCCTTTAGTTATCCATGCAGGAGATCGACTGTTTGTAGTTATTTTAGATTTATAGTAGGGAAAACATAATTCATAATACAATGTAAGTTCTTGATGAAAAATACTAAATGATTTATTTACGTCTGATTCCGCGTAGACTTCATGCCAAGATAATTGTGATATATAATATAGAAATGTTTCTATATTTTCATCACTAAAATCTCTTTTTTTAACGTACCAATATTGTGACATTTTTTCACACTTTCCTGGAAATTCTAACACTTGCGCGGTATCGTGATCAGATAGATAGAGCCGGTGTACTGTACCATATGCCTCTTCGTGATTACTTGCTATGAGATCTATACAGCTATTTTGTCGTGTTGGCTCATTTATATGTAAAGTTAAATTAAAATTTGAGAGGATATTTTTTAAGGTAATTGTACTTTTATTATTTAACAGTATATTAATGTTTAAATCACCTGTTAATATGAGTTTTTTATTTATAATTTTGAATCTTAATTTATGTAACAGTATTTCCAATTTATTAAAAAATGAATTAATGTTAGATGTAGGTGTTCTGTATAAACATATTACTACTGTATTTAAACTGGAGATTTCTATACCGCAACATTCAAATATATTATCACAATAGCATTCTTTACATATTTCTATTGGCTTGCAATCAATTCCGCAATATGTTAGAATGCACGTACCACCACGCTTTTGTGTTTTCCTAGAATAGTAACTGCCCATGGTATATCCCTTAAAAGTAATATGTGACTCATCCCCTCTTTTTATAAAAGTTTCACTAAAGCATAAAATTTGTATCGGATAGTTATTTTTGGAAAGTTGAATTAGACATAGTTCAATGGTGTCAATTTTGTTTAAAATACCTGCTATGTTTTGATGGAGTAGTCTTATTTTTTTTTTATCTGCTTTTAATTTTAATTCCCGTGGCTTACTCATAAAAAATTATTATTGTTAAATATTTTAGATGAAGTAGTTGAATTACGTTTAATGATAGGAAAATAATATGGGATGGTCCCTTTTACTCTGCACATACCCGAAGGGGAACTTTTTGGTAAGCTATGTTTAATAATAGAAAGATAATAGGGTTTTACTTTATTTGTATCTGAAGGAATATATTTAGTATTATAGTCTTTGGTATCTATGGTTAGATTGATTAACCTGCATATATGACCCTGTAAGTAGTGGTAGTTATAATAATGTTCATTTAAATGAGATATATCCAAAAAATGGCAATTATGGTAAGTTTGACATGTAAATTTTAGATGTGTATATGGAGTGTAGAGTAGAAGGAGAACCATCTTATAAGGTGCGAAAGTTGAAAAAGTGTCCTACTATTTACTGAAAATAGAGATTCCAAAACCTACCACAATAGCGCTGACGTCTGAAAAACTACGATATGAAGATAGCTGTTGTGAACGGAGTGTAGTCAGCTGCATTCAGATATTTAAAAAATTTCATAATTAGAGTAGTTAGTAAAATGCCAGTATACAAAATCTCAACTATTTACGTAGTACAAAACCAAGCCGATTGGTCGGTCCTTGTTTATTTCTCCATCTTATTCTAATTACTTTTGGCGCTTTTTTTTTTAAACTTATCCTATGCTACTGCAGCGCCACCCTTATTGGACATGTTTTTAGGGACACTTTTCATATATAGAGATGGTCCTCCTTCTACTCTACACTCCATAGATGTGTATTTAATTTTTTTTCATTTCTGTATCTATTTCTATTAACACTAAGTATTATTACATTACATTTGGTCAACAATTCTAAACTATTCTTTAAGTGAAAATGGATTTGGTTTGGGTCTGCATCATTTTCACCAATAAATAATATTACCCTATCTTTTTCTGATATGTCCAAATTACGGCATGGTTTCAATGACTCATTACATTTAGCAAACATTTTATAAAGGAATATATTTTGTATTTTTCGTATTTATTTGTATCCCTCGAAATTGTTAGTTTTTTACAAAGACCCAAGCACTGCTGTTCACCAATAATGAATATTCTTCGTTTGTTTTGTACATTAATATTTACTAAGTTTTTAGTGCCATCTTGTGGTTGATTGTGGCTGGAGTTATACATTGACATTTCTTGTATGTCAACGCCACATCCTGATGCATTTTGAGTTTCTGGAACCACTTCAAACGCTGATATATTATTTCGTTGTTGTATGCGTATGTTACTGGTGTCGCCATCTGTTGGTATTATGTCATCATCTGTTTTTAGTCTAAGATCTCCAATACTCATGCTCAAATTGTTTTCTTGTAGATTTTTTTGTATTTTTTTCGTTATTAGAGAACAAGTGATTTTTTGAACTTGTGGCGAACCCTTACAGATTTGTTTTAACTGCAGAATTTTCCTTTCATGCTCATTAATTTGCTGTTTAAGATTGCTGTTTTCCGAGTTTAAATTATCTATTTCAGCATACGCTATTTGTAGTTGCTCCTGTAATTGTAATATTTGCTCTTTGTAGCACTCACAATCCTCGTTATAAGTATAACTGTGCAGTGGATAAATCTGGTAAGCTTCTAGCCAGATAATCCGAGTTGGTCGATATAGATGACATGTTTAGTGATTCATTTAATTTTTTGGTCTTTTGAGAACGAAAGGTAACATTCTGGTTCTCCATTTCAGTCTTTATTATCTTTCTGTGTGTGTGTATATGTAAATGTGTGGGTGTGCCAGATGTAAATGTGTGGGTGTGCCAGAAGAAGCATAAAAGCAAGTTGAATGCAGTGGAGATGCGATCTCTTCGTAAAATGTGCGGCGTTACCATGGCCGACCGAAAGCGAAACGAAGAGATTCGCAATATAGCAGGTTTGAAAGATGACCTTATCACAAAAATTGATAAGGGCGTGCTTCGATGGTTTGGGCACGTTGAGCGAATGAGTGAAGACCGAATGGTGAAGAAAATATATAGCGCGAAAGTTAATATTAAAAGGTGTCGAGGTAGACCGAGACTAACTTTCGAAGACCATGTGAGCAAACTGCTCGAAGAGGGGAGGGTCAAGAGTACTCGGATACCTAGACGTGCATGTATGAAGAAGATAATGAATCTGAAAGAAGCGAAAGAGGTATGTAAGGATCGTGACACTTGGCGATCTGTTCTCTCTGGCTACCCCGTCAGGGATTGTGCGTGAAGATAAGTATTATCTTTCTGTATAGTAATGTTATTCAATGCCCTCTTTCGGCTAATTTAAGTACTATATTAGTATTACAATATCGATCAACTGTATTAGTTTAGCAATTCGTCGATAGATGTCGTACAATATTTTTCCTATAAGAATGAGTTGAGCGGTTTTTGAATTTTGTAACGATTTATATTTTCCACACACACTTTTCAAAAGATTTTTTATGTTTTTACGCACTGGAAAATTATTTTATTCGTTTTGTGTGTTGTCCGTAGGGATTTACATAGCTTTTAAGCACTTTTAGAGTTAAACACCCTTTAATAATTCTTATCTCGATTTGATGTTCAAGGCACTTTATCACTTATTGTTTATTGTTCTTTTAGCTGTTATTATTATATTATTTTTGTTTGGATTACACTTTCACTTGTAATTTACATTTCACTTTAACTAATTAAACTAAATATATGGCTAATAATTTACTTTAACTATTTTTATTTAGATAAAATTTATAGAGGGCTTTAATTAACTTGTTCACTCACGCCGCCTACCGCCCACCGCACACATATTACACAAAGAGCACACATATTACTAAAGAGTGTTGGTTGTCATGATGAAGTCAATCACGTTTTTTTGTCGAACCGTCGGGGCTCGACTATGTCCACTTTCTTTGAGGCCGCTTCTGGAAGAAAGAGTTCATCATAAAGAGTTCCTTCTTCTCAATAAATTCGGCCGAATTTCCCTACTTGCAGCTCACAGTTCTCTCTTGTGCCTAGTTTTGTATTGAAGTCTCCTATTAACACTATATAGTGGGTTTTAGAGGAATGCATGGCTTTAGAGATATCCTCATACATTTCCTCCACCTCCCCATCGGGATGTGCAGAGGTTGGTGCGTAAACTTGTATGACCTTCAGCGAATACTTTTTGGCAATTTTGAGTATAATCACCAAATTTACCTGGGCACCTTTACAGTTTCCCTGTCCACGAAATACACGCAATAGTTAAACAATTGAAACGTTCCTCCCAATCCCTTCGCTATAAGACGCATGAATATTATTTGTGAAAAAGTTTGGGAACAAAATACATTTCACTCTAAGCTGTATGAGTATACATCCCTTTGCCTATAAATAATTCAAAGAAATGATAGGCGCGGCGATGCGGTGAAGTTGTCAAAATCAAATTGACATTTTGAAAAAAAAAGCGCGTGAACCTTGAAACGTGATAGGCGCCTTTTTTTTTAAACTAAAATTTTAATTTTGTTTTCTTTAGTTAAAAAGCATTAAACTTCTATTTTTTTATTGATACTGGGTTTCTTCATCATGGGGAAACGTAAAAAAAAAAGTAGAAGGGACAAGAAGAAGTCTTTGAAGAAACGACTGAGGAGGAAGTTGATACCAGTACTGAGGAAGATCCTGAGAAAGAGCAGCGCAAGTATAAGCCATACTTTGTATCTGACTACAACAGGAGGTACCCTGAGGACTCTGTCCTCGTTGATTTTGTTGTCTTTGTCGAATCAAATGATGAAAGAAGACCAGTTGGCACGCGGGACACGATGTCTCTGTCCACACATATGAAGAGGTACAATAAAGGCATTAAATATTTACAATCTATGAATAAATACAAAATAGGCGTTCATTTTGAAAAGCCCTCTCTAGCGAATGCATTTTTAAATAATGTTACATTTCTTAATGAATACAAAATGAAGGCATCTATCCCAGCTGCAGGGACAGAAATAACAGGAGTCATAACTAATGTTCCCACTAATCTTTCTAATTCAAGAATTTTTGGTATGTTAACAACTTACAGGAAGATAATATGTGTTAAAAGGATAATGAAGAAACAAAAGAACGACGCAGGACGCAGTTTGCTACAGCCGACGGGCACCGTGGCCATCACATTTGCTTCTAATGTTTTGCCGGACCACGTTGATCTTCATGGTTGGCGGTTCGTGGTAAATCAGTATATTCCACCAGTGAAGCAGTGCTACAACTGTCTGAGGTATGGCCACTTAGCAAAGTACTGTAAAAATTCTGTGAAATGCTCAATTTGTACTGAAAATCACAACTACAAAGATTGCCAAGTCTCTTCAGATAAAGCGATATGCATACATTGCAAAGGAAACCATCTAAGCATTTCTGGACAGTGTCCTGTTAAGAAACAAAAGATAAAAGAAAATCAGACTAAATTACGCAAAACCCCATTTGTAGACCTTTTTAATAAAAACGAATTCCCCGAATTAAACAAAAAAAATCCTAGATGCTCTTATGTCACTGCTAAAGAATGATGACATTATTAATATAATTTTAAATACAGTCATTAAAGTATTAACTCTTAATAAATCAAATGAACAAACCACCATATCTTCTCAGCTTATTAAAGATGTTCTCATAGATACAATGTAACCAAAATAGATATTTCATTATTTAACATTTAATATTTTATGGATCAGTTTAACATTTTACAATGGAATGCACAGAGTTTAATTAAAAATCGCTTTCAATTTACACAATTTTTATATGAGAACACCATAGATGTTGCTCTCATATGTGAAACTTGGCTTAAACCCAGGCACAATTTTAGAGTAAAAGGTTATAATATTATACGATTAGATTCATGTAATGATCATAGTGGAGTAGCAATACTTCTACATAACAAAATTGGATTTCGTGTTATCAATACATTCTCTGATGACTCATTACAAAATATAGCTGTACAAATACAATACAATGATAAATTATTAACTTTAGTTAGTGTTTACTGTCCCCCTAATTCATCAATTAATTATAATAAATCCAAATTAGGTAATTTAATCCAAAGTTTGCCACAGCCAGTCTTTATAGCTGGTGATTTCAATGCCCATCACACGCTATGGGGATGTACTGAATTAGATTCACGAGGTAGGGATGTTCTTGCAATTATAGATGACAACAATCTTGTAATCTTGAACGATGGTCAGATGACTACAGTAGGATCTCATAGATGGAGGCAGAATGCATTAGACTTGACACTTGTTTCATCTTCACTGGCTCTGTCTTGTGAGTGGCAAGTATGTGATGATGATTCTCTAGGCAGCTATCATTTTCCTGTAAAGACAAAAATCACGGTTAATAGTCAAAATTTTCAAGAAACAGCAGTATCAAATAACATAAACTTAAAATTGGTAGATTGGTCAAAATATCCAAATTTAATAGATAATTTAATTAAAAATTATAGTTTTGATTATAGTAATCCTTTACAATGTTATACAGACTTAATAGAACTAGTTAAACAAGCCATGCATGAATCCACACCATCCAATACCAAGTGTAATTTTTACAAATAATTTATCTTGGACCAAATACGTGAATTCTATTACAGACAGAGCTTCTAAGGCCTTTAATGTATTAAAAGCTTTGGCTAGTACTAACTGGGGAGCTGATCCGGAAATATTATTAATGTTATATAAGTCTTTGGTGAGGAGCCATTTTGAGTATGGCTTCCTTTGTTTTGCATCAAATAAAAAACTAGTAAACAAATTAGATAATATACAAAATAAGAATTTAAGACTTATTACCGGCTCTATGAGAACAACTCCTATTGTTTCTTTACAGGCTGAATGCCTTACTCCTCCTATCTTACTTAGGTTTAAATATCTGAAATTTAGGTTTTTATTAAATATTAATTCTTTGTCTCATCATCCTCTTTTTCAAAAAGTATTATTTTACTATAATAGTATGTCTCCTATATCTAACTCAGCCCCATATATACTCCATGACTTTCATGAAGTGATACGATATGATGAACAATATAATATTCACAAAAGCACACATACTTGGCCTTGTTATAAGGGGAATTATGAAAGTAAATTTAGTGATATACACATAAATATTGATGAAAAATTGAAAAGAAAAGTAGAGGTTTATGAACTTATATCTACATATGAAGAATATCGACAAATTTACACAGATGGTTCAAAAGTTGAAAATAAAGTAGCCTGTGCATTTTACATACCTCATCTGAAAACTGGACATGGCCTTTCCATTCCTGCATCAGCAAGCATATATACTGCAGAATGTTATGCTGTCTTAATTGCTCTTAAATATATAGAAGAACACCCACATGTATCTAATAAATGGTTACTGATCTCTGATAGCATGAGTGTCTTGAAGACACTGAAGACAAAAGCTTTAGATGCTAAAACGCCTTTCATCATATATGAAATTAAAAGTTTGTGGTGGAAATTGAAAGAAAATAATTTGGAAGTAAAAATTTTATGGACTCCGTCACATATTGGGGTTCAAGGAAATAAAAGAGCAGACAATTTAGCTAAAAGTATAGTTACAGCTGATATTGAAAGGATAACCGATGTTGCAATACCACATACAGATTTAAATTCAATTTTAAAGAAACAGTTAAAAAAAAATGGAAAATGCAATGGAATGCTGTTTTAGAGGCAGGAAAAGGTCGTTGGTATGCATCAATTAATTCAGAATTAAGTATTCCTTGGTTTTCTCGCAACAAGAGATATCATAGCAGAAAATTTTATACAATAATGTGCAGACTTAGATTTGGCCACTATCGACTGAACGCTCATCTTTCCAGGATGAGAATAGTAGCATCTGCAACATGCAATTTCTGCCATACAGAAGGAGATCAGACTGCAGAACATATAATATTTAACTGCCCAGCGTACGCCATAGAAAGATTGCTACTCATTGAAAAACTTATACAAGTTTATGAAAACTCAGAAAGCGTCCCGCGTGCCCTGCAAGATATTCTTAGGAATACTAAGACATATTTAGCACTTTGCAATTTTATTCATAATACTGTAAAAGAAATATGAAACATGGTATCCCTGTTATTGAAAATATAGGATTGACAAATCTACACGGATTGAAACTTACAAAGATTATAATATAAAGAAGACTTGGCTTTAGCCTTTACGGATTTTTGAAAATATGAAGAATTAAAGGAAATAAGACTTGACTTCGGCCTTTATGGATTCTGAAGAGATGGAAAGAAAGAAAATAAGACTTGGTTCCGGCCTATACACTTTAAAATTCTATATATTCAAAATAAAAAAGACAAGGCTGTATGGCTTAGTTCCTTTGCCTGCTCTCTCGAGCGAATAATAACAACAACAACAACAAATTGACATTTTCCTTATTCATGAAGGACTTATAAATATTGTTAAAATAATAAATTGTTAAATTAGTCTAATGTTAAAAAATGTTTTGAGTAAATGCATTTATATGTTATTAAACGTTATCGAATTTAATAATTTGTCATTATTCATAAAACTGTAACTTTGGTGGAACTGTGTTATTGTTTTAAAGATTATCATGTTGATGTAACGCTTGTAAAGTTATTATATTCATCTGGATCACCGGTTATGTGAAAATTAGTTAAGAAATCTAATGATGGATATCAATCAACTTGTCACTTGCAATCAGTCAATTAAAATAGTACCTTCTTTGGAAGAATCGTTACAATGTATGGGACTAAATGTACAACTTGATGAAAATACCTCTACATGGTTTGATCAATTAAATGTCACTTGGAAAACTTGGAAAAAAAGTCCTACTGTTGAACACCACGTCAAACTGTTTTTTCAAACAAGCCCTGATCCATATAGAATAGCTCTTGCTTTTGTAATAAAATGTAAGGACTTTAAAGACTGCAAACCAAAAACACTTCCATTTTTCATTATGGAAACCCTGCAGAAGTGGTCATGTGATTGTGGTGCTATTCCTGAGAATTTCTTAAAACTTCCTGCTTTTCGGGTTGCTACAGAGCAAAGGAATCAACACTTCCTTAGCTTGGTTATTAAAATATACCAAGTAAATACTCTAAAGGAAACTATTGTACCTATTGTCAAAGATATGATAAAAAATGATAATTGTAAACTGGCTTCTCAAGTAATTATTGCAATGGAACTATTTGAAGATATTTCTGTTGAAGATTTAATGTTTCCACTGATACTTCAAGATAAACCAAATATGATTGATGAATATTTATCCGAATGTCCCAGTCAAGTTGGCCCACTATTACTTTTTTTAGACAAACTTCTAGATAAAAACTTTAGCATTCGTGAATATGCTCAAAATTACATAGACGAGAATAAAATAAGCCATGTTAAATATGAAAAAATACATCATAAGCCTCTTGGGAAGCTAGTGGCACGGCTGTGTAATAAATTTAACATTCCAATTGAAACATGTAAAAATCTTAGCAAAAACCGTACTGTAGGGGGATTGAAGTACCTTATATATCAAAAATATGTTGATCACAATGTAAGCTCTGCAGTATGGGATGATTTGGTGAAAGATGCATTAAAACAAAATGCTGAATCAGCTAAGGAATTTATTGATATGTTACTTGACTATGATAGAAAAGAAGCTATAAGGTGGGTTGAATATCTTAATCTACCAGAAACTTTATTACCAGTGTCATTTAAAGAAATGTCTGTACAAGAAGTTGTCTCTGAAGACAGTGAAAACTGGGATGTAGAAGAAAAACTACCTGAGAAGTATTATAATCTTACTCTACCTGCTGAAAACATTGTTATTATTGATACTGCAGAAAAATTTTATGATTTAATGACTACACATTTAGCAGACTGTAATGTAGTTAGCATTGACTGCGAATGGAAGCCTTCTTTTGGTGCTACTCAATCACAAGTTGCTTTGATTCAGATTGCAACAGATAGCTATGTGTATTTAATTGACACTTTAATATTTAATAAGAAGCAATATTCCAGTTTTTGGTATTCATTTAATAAATCTCTATTAGATAATGCTGAAATTATTAAATTGGGATTTGGTTTGGAACAAGATCTGAAAGAAATCAAAGCATCCATAGTAGGTTTAAATAATATAAAAGTAAAAGGTGAAGGGCTTCTTGATATATCAATACTATGGAAAAATCTTATCAATTGTGGACTATCTTTACAAAGCAATAGCAATAATGGTGGCAACAGTCTCAGTTCTCTTGTCCAAACATGCTTTGGACTACCACTGGAAAAATCGGAACAATGTTCTAATTGGGAAATTAGACCATTGCGTACAACACAAATACAGTATGCTGCTCTAGATGCTCATGTTCTTTTAGAACTTTATAATTATCTTCGTAAGCAGTGTATAGAGCAGGGAATAAATTTCGAAGAAATAAGCAATGATATAATGCTTGATACAAAAACAAAATGCATTAAAAAGACAAAAGTAGTAGAAAGGTTTCAAACTTCTGCCTTAAACTTAGAAAAGAGAAGAGTTTATGATGTGAAGTTTTTTGTAGAATCTAAATTAACAAACTTAATACCATACTTGAGACATTTTGGATTCGATACAATATCCATTCCTACAACAATGTTATGGCATGATGTTATTAATTCGGCTATATCAGAGGATCGCTATATTTTATTATCAAAGTTAAAGTACACCCCGTCTAAAAATTACCCACAAAGTTCTATACTAGAATTAGGTAAAGGTAAAAACATTCAGGAGCAGTTAAAAAAAATAATAACTTATTTTAATATAAAGATAAGTAAAAATGACTTTTTACCTCGGTGCATAAAATGTAATAAAGTAGATTTTAAAAAGTTGACACCACAAGATGTTGTTGAGCTATGTGGTAGATTTCAAAGTTTTGGTAATTCAAATAGTAATACAAACAGACATTTAAGTAATGATGATGATGAAGAGGCAAATTATGATAATTTCCTTAGTGATTCTGAAGATATTGATGAAGATATTTTATATGGACCAGTTTTAAATCCACATCCAAATAATGTGTGTGTTACAACTAAAGGAGTACCAATAGAAATACCAAATATTCATGAGCTCATTAATTCACCACAAGTGGCAATTCTTTGTGAGTCATGTGGAAAATTGTTTTGGGATGGTGATGATTTATTTATATCAGTAAATAATGTAATGCTATCTCTTTTTAGTTTGTAGTGTAAGGTTTTAATATAATATACTGTATGTAAGGTTCAAAGTCTCCAGTGGCAATAATATATTTTAACTTTATAATTTTTTTATCAATGTATCAAGGGTTATTTTGCAATAAACGCCCAAATTTGCAGAGAAAGTTCGGACTAAGTAATATAGACGAATGGTGAAGACAAGTTAATTAAAAAAATCGCAAAATCCTGTCCTTTTCATCATTCAGAATGTGCGGTAATGCATTATTTGAACTGATAGTCATTCATAAGTATCTAATGCCTTCTATTTTACTACGCACCCACACATTAGTAAGGGTCACTCAGTCAACAAAACTTTGTGAATTGACTCACACAGAGGAGCAACAACTACGCGTACACATAGTTGTTGCTCATAAATCATATTGAATTTGGGATAATTTCAAATAAAAGTATAAGTCTTATTTACTCGTTGATACTCTTTGAAAAATAACCCTGTATATACATTGGATTACATTAGTGCTAATAGTGAGTCACTTAGAAATAAAATATATTTTGTTAACCTACTCTAAGTAAAATTAAATACCTTTTATAGTAGGAGTTACAACAAAACAATTAAAGCTTAATATACTTTTTGATTTAATGAGCATTTGTGTTGATTTCTCTAATTATTTTACAATATCACAATTGAAAACGCTCAGTGCAAATTAATTATCATTAGCTTAGACCATTCAATTATATGCATATATATGCATTAATTGGAAAGTGAAATACCAATCTGACTGACTCACTTGTTCATCATGAGATCTCCAAAACAATATATACCTGATTGAATTGAATTTTGGCATATATATATTCTTTCTTGACATAGATACAAAATGTAGCTTATTTATGACATTTACGCTTTAGTTTTCATCCTGTGCATAACACTGTTAAGTATGAAAATAATTCAATATGAACTTGATGTAATATGCTTAAGCTATTTGGTGAACTTCATACTTAAGTGACCACCATAACTTTTTTTAATTTAAATCAATATCAACTTGATGTAATATGCTTAAGTTATTGGTGGACTGCATACTTAAGTGACCACCAAAATATTTTTTGGATTTAAATCAATATCAACTTGATGTAATATGCTTAAACTATTTGGTGGACTTCATACCAAAGAAAATTATGGTTATACTTATACTTAAGTGACCACCATAATTTTCTTTTGAATTTAAATTCTGAGTTGTATGTGACTGAATGAATGAAAACTGTGATATAGCATTATCAATATTGTAGATAATAAATTAATACAAATATGTAAAATGTTGAAAGGTCCAGCATACAAAATAGGCAAGAATACTTCACCTTACTAATTAAATCGCAGACAAAGTTGGTCATAAATTAAGTCTGTAGAAAAGTTTCTGTAATTCTAATATTTATTGGAAAAATAAGTCCAAGAAACTAAATAAAATATTGGAGCCAAATTAGTAGGTTTTAGAATTTGAGGAATTTCCATAAAATTTTGTAGATAGTGACGTGAGGCAACACATTTTACATATTTTTCCGATTACTAAACTGAAAAAAGGAGGGTTATATTTTTTCTTCCTTTATGAATTAATTTTCATAATGGCTATTAATGATTCTGTTTATTAATAAGGGGGGATAACGTAGTGTCCCTACAAATGTATACCACACTTATAAATAAAGTTTAAAATAAGTTGCACGCAAAACCCATTTGGACGAATTTCCATAAAATTTTGTATGTAGGTAGTGACGTGAGGCAACTTACATATTTTTCCGATTAATAAACTTCAAAAAAAGGAGGGTTATATTTTTTCTTCCTTTACTAGTTAATTTTCATAATGGTTCTTAACGATTATGTTAGTAATAAGAGGGATAACGTAGTGTCCCCAAAAATGTATACCACACTTATAAATAAAGTTTAAAATAAGTTTTAACTGTTGTGTAATAATTTGAAACTATATCTATAATATTGTTGCAGTCAGTTACCTACTAATCAAATAACTTAAACAACTAACATTTATATTGTTTTTATAATTATATTTATAAAATGCTTTTAGAATATTCTGACTTCTTTAGTTTTGATTTTCATTGTAACTAATGCAGTTAATTAAAGAATTTTACTACTATATACTTTTCTTGCAGTATCAAAAATTATCAGACTTAAATTATCCAGACTGGTGGCCAATATCGGTATGATTTAATACTTAAACTGTAAGTACTGAACTGAACTCTGTGATATTTTAATCTTTACCTGATGGAATACGTAGGCGGGATAAGTAACAAAAAAAGTTAAAATTAAAAAAATATTTGTCATTTTTATATTCATATCTATGGCCACCGGTGTTCTAAATTTGAATTTGTTGGCGCGAAAATTTTATTGATTTTTTGTCATTTGAAAATATATTTCGTCAACTGTTTTCAAAATGGATAAAATTGAACAAAGAGCGGTGATAAAGTTTCTTCATACGAAGGGCATGAAGGGGAAAGATATCTATGACGAGTTAAAGAATGTTTTGGGTGAATATGCTCCTTCTTATGCCACAGTAAAAAACTGGGTGGCTGAGTTTAAACTCACTCGTACATGTGTCCAAGATGAAGCCCGCCCCGGACGTCGAAAAAGCGTCACGACTCCGGAAATGGTCGTGAAGTACATGATACGGTTTTAGCAGATCGACGATTGAAGTTACCTGAAATAGCTGACACTACAGGTATGTCAAAAGAACGGGTAGGTACATCATATCCTAAGTGAGGAATTAAATATGAAAAAGTTATCGGCCCGTTGGGTGCCGCGATTGCTTACGCACGATCAAAAAAGGATTCGGATGCAAAACTCAAAAGAAAGTCTGGACCGTTTTCAGAGTAATAAGGCCGATTTTTTTACGTCGATTTGCAACAACAGATGAAACATGGGTTCATCATTACAAAAAAATTAATCAAAACAGTGGACTCAATCGGGATGCCCGGCTCCAAAAAAGCCATGGCTGTAAAGTCGTCTGGAAAAGTGATGGCTTCCGTCTTTTGGGATTCAGATGGGATCTTGATGATAGATTACCTTGCTAAAGGTCAAACAATTAATAGAGAATACTACGCTAATCTTCTAGATAAGCTTCGTCAATGTATTCAGCAAAAAAAAATATCTTCCATCAAAACAACGCTAGGGTTCACACATGTGTTAAAGCTATGGCAAAAATCAACGAATGAGGGCTAATAATCTTCCACTCACCAGATGTGTAAAGTTTTTTGTTACACAGTGTCAGTTAATTGAGAAATTAATTTTAAATTATAGTTTATCATTATCTAGAGTATTATATTAATACACAACACAATGCGTCAGTGGTTTGATTTTTAATTTTATGCACTTTAATAAATCGTTTTTTTTAAAATCGGCTTTTAGTTATATTTATAGTTTGGTTTATTCATTTGTAATGTAATTAATATAAAATATAACTAATAATACAGAAAGAATCGTTAAAAATTACATTTTCCTAAGAAATTATCGTCCCCGCTATGAAATCTGTCAAATATTTTACCTCACTGTAAAGTGGCGCCGTCCTGGTGGCAGAAAAAGTCGTGGATGCCTTCATTGAATTATGATTTGCTGCCCCACCCACCTTATTCGCCTGATCTAGCGCCAGACTTCCATTTATTCCCTAAGCTCAAAACTTTTTTGGCGGACAGAAATTTGCCACAAATAATGAAGTCATAACCGCTGTAGAGGATATTTTGCAGGCCTCGAAAGAAATAATTTTATGGAAGGCATTACTGCTTTAGAACGAAGATGGAATAAGTGCGTAGAGGTTCACGGAGACTATGTCGAAAAATAAAATAAATTTTATCACGGAAAGTTAAGTGTTTTCTTATTAGGCTAGTAACTTATCATCCCGCCCTCGTAGTTCGTGGCATCTTTGACTGTTACTAGTTAGGCACCTATTATGCGGTCCACAAACGTGCAAAAGCTTCTTTTCAGTTTTTATAAATTTTATTTTAATAAATACGAGTCGTGTAGCTTCGTCGTACAATTTCATGGGAGTAAAACCAGTACGATTCTTGCGAGGACCACTGAAAGTGTTATAAGAAATTTTGTGCTGTGCCGACTTACCTAGGCAGTGAAATGATGAATTATAACACAGAAAAATCCATAACCATTTATTTAATGGTTATAACATAATAAATTATATTTTAAGAAACTAGTTTATTTTAAAATTTTTAACTAGTTTAGTTCTATTTCCTACCCTAACTTACCTTACTCTTCCTTTTCACACCACCTATCCTTCCCGTTTTCCTATTCCTACCCTCCGCCAATCCAACGTCGGCCGCGCGGATGGATGCATGGCTAGGGGCGAGCCTAGTCGTTAGCGTGCTACACTGCCCTGGGACCGGGCGACCCCAGAATTAGGCTAGCCTTACCCTGGCATGCGGGGCTCTGCTGGGGGGGACAAACCTTTCCTTTGCTATTCGTGGGAACGCAATGGATAACCAAAAAATTTACCAAAATGGCGGCGATGTGGTTCGCCACCCATCACGTCTCGTTTCTCGCGGGGGCGAAAAGCGGCCCACTGAGAGCCGCTTCGCTACGTTGAATGTAAGAGGAGGAATGAATGGTAAGGTAGATGAAGTATGTCAGATGATGGATGAACGTTGCCTTGATATTCTGTGCGTGAACGAAACCAAGAGGAAAGGATGTGACACCACGGTTCATGGCCCCTACACGGCATACTGGTCGGGAGTCCCCCAAACCAGCCGAGGCTGTCAGGGAGTTGGTGTCATTCTCTCATCTCGAATGGTTGAATGTGTGATGGAGCATGAATGTGTAAGCCCAAGACTCCTCTGGATTAGGTTAAAAGTCGGACTCACTCGCCTATTTATCCTTGGGGTCTATGCACCGACGGATCTGCGTGGAGGTGGGTCACTAAAATCACAACAAGAGAGAGAGGAATTTTGGGATAGCATGAGAGAAGTCTTGAATAAATGCGGAGAAAATGAACGGATCGTGATGTTAGGGGACTTTAATGGATGGGTTGGAGTAAAGCGTGATGGGTATGAAGGAGTTCTGGGTATGTTTGGGGACGAGAGAGTGAATGACAATGGGAGAAGACTGCTTGAAGTATGCTTGGAATGGAATCTGTGCGTGGCCAACACAATGTTTGACCACAAAAAGATCCATTTGTATACAAGAGATGAGGGTGAGTCTAGAAGTATGATTGATTTTGTAATTGTGGATGAAAGACTGAGGAAGAAAGTGCTAGACACTCGGGCATACCGCGGTGTAGGCCTCGACACAGACCACTTCCTGGTCATAGCCCGAATGCGTGGCCTCTTTAAACGGTGGCGACACCGAGGGGCCGAGCCTACGAGTGTTTTGGACAGAGTAAAAGTGGAAAATCTACAAGATAAAGAAAAGAAAGACGAGTATGTAGAGAAATTGAAAGAAAGTTTTAAAGGGATAGAAGAGATAGGAGTGATTGAAGATTTGTGGGAGACATTTAAGAAAGGGGTTGTAAATGTTGCGGTTGAGGTATGCGGGATAGCTAAAAGAAGGAAAGGGAGAAAGAATGATAACGTGTGGATGGATAAAGATGTACAAAGGGTTGTGCAAGAAAAGAAGAAAGCGTGGTTGGATTGGTTAGCAACAAAAGCTAACCAAAAAGTTCAAAAGGCAACGGATGACGAGATAAAGGAAGCAAGAACGAAGTATAAAAGATTGAAAACAGCAGCGAAAGAAATTGTGTCTAGAAAGAAAGAAGAACGAAAAGATGATTTCGATAGGAGGCTCACTGAAGATTTCCAGTCAAACATTAAGTTTTTCTGGAAAACCATCAAAACAGCCAGAGGAAATACTTCTACCTCGGAGCTGAGTACAATCAGGAGTCAAGATGGGAGCATTATAAAAGGAGAAGAATGTGTGTTAAAGAGATGGAAGGAGTATTTTGAAAGTTTGTTTGAAAGAGAGGAAGTGCAGGTACAGCATCTGCCACCTTCCACGGAAACTAACATAAATGTTGATGAAAATGAGATAAGCATGGATGAAATAGTGAAAGCGTTGAAAAGTATGAGATTAGGTAAGGCTGCAGGGTATGACAGGATTACCGTCGAGATGCTAAGGGCTGGACAGGGCCTGGTGGCTAGTCAGCTGTACCGCCTTTTCAATCTGTGCTGGCGGAATGGGCAAGTACCGGGAGACTGGTGCAAAGCCGTTATCGTGCCATTGTATAAGGGAAAAGGGTCACGGCAGGACTGCATAAATTACCGTGGTATAAGCCTTCTTAGCGTTGTCGGTAAATTGTATGCGAAAGTGTTGATTGAAAGGGTTGTGAATGAAACAGACGAGAAAGTATGGGATGCACAAGCGGGATTTAGAAAGGGAATGGGATGTACGGATCAGGTCTTTTCCTTGCGGTGCATAGCCGAAAAGTGTTTGGCTAAAAACAGGAAAGTCTACTGCGCCTTCGTAGATCTAGAAAAGGCCTATGATAGAGTGGTGAGGAATGAATTGTGGTCAGCACTGTCCGTGAACGGTGTGAGCAGTATCCTCATACGAGCATTGCAATCTCTTTATAGGGATTCTAGTGCTTGTGTAAGGATAAACGGGGCATACACTGAATGGTTTAATATCGAAAAAGGTGTTAGACAGGGATGTGTAGCGTCACCGTGGCTGTTTAATCTGTTCATGGACAATTGCTTGACAGATTTAAAAGAGAATGAAAGTGGGTTGAGAATGAATGAGTTACTCGTCAAATGTTTTCTCTATGCTGATGACCAAGTATTACTTGCGTCTTCGGCCGAGGAGTTGCAGGAGATGGTAACTGCTATGAGTGGAGCTTTTGTTAGAAAGGGAATGAAGATGAATGTAAGGAAGACGAAAGTGATGGTGTTTGAAAAAGATGAGGCAGTGACAGACTGCAATATCGTGATTGAAGATGAACAAATTGAACAGGTGAAAGAGTTTGTGTATCTGGGGTCAAAGTTTACAAGAGATGGAAAGTGTGAGAGTGATATCGAAAGAAGAGTGAATGCAGGAAACATGGTGAATGGAGCTTTGCACTCCTTTATGAGCAGTCGGAAGGTGTCTAACAAGGCTCGTTTGGCTGTGCATGAGGGGGTGTTGGTTCCAACACTCATGTACGGAAGTGAAAGTTGGGTATGGCAGAAGAAACATGAAAGCAGAATAAATGCAGTTGAGATGAGAGCATTAAGAAGTATGATAGGAGTTAAACTGAGTGACAGGATAAGAAATAGTGAGATAAGGAAAAGTTGTGGTCTGAAAGAAGATGTAGTGACAAAAATTGAGAAAGGTATGCTGAGATGGTTTGGCCACGTCGAGAGAATGAATGAAGAACGATTGACGAAAAAAGTGTATAAGGCGAGTGTGAATGAAAGTGTTGGAAGGGGTAGACCTAGGCGGACATTTCTAGACCAAATTGGGGACGTCTTGAAAAAAGGCCAGGTTAAGAGTACCCTAAACCGTAGAGCATGTATGAAGGGAATAATGAAAGTGGACGAAGCGAAACAAGTATGTAAGGATCGTAGCAAGTGGAAAGAAGTGGTCTCTGCCTACCCCTACGGGAAAGAGGCGTGATTATATGATTATATGTAGTTTATTTTTATTTCTCAAAAAAGCTTAGTTAACTGACTGATCGTAAATTTAACAATTAAAAACATTATAATCACAAAGATTTACGTGGATGTAGAGCTTTTAAGTATAAAGGTTTTTAAATAATAAACACTCTCTATTCATGAAAAGCTGTACTGTTCTGATCTGACCTATCACCTATTGCGATAATTGTATCGCCAAAAGAAGGCAAGCTTGTACATTCTTAATATAAAGCAGTTCACAAAATCATGTTAAATTATAACCTTCTGACGGCACAATCGGAACGCACTGCAGCCTAAATCGCACTATCGAAGTTCCGAAGACTTCAGACCAGAAGGTTGAGTGTTCGTATCACGTCGGGGTCACCACTTTGGTCATCAGAGGAAAAGGCTGCTCTCACGACCAACACATCATTATGATGGTGGTACAAGTCGTGACCACAAATTGTATCTACACAGTTGCAGATTTAAAGGTATGTTTGTTGAAGTGCTAGCAAAGACTAGAAGCGACTGAATGTGTACTGTATTGAAACGACAGTGCAAACACGAATTACATTTACTACTATGGCGCATGACTAGTAGTTAGTTAACAGTGGTAGAGCCACGCGGCAGCTTTTGCTGTCGCACGGATGGGCCGGCTCGAACCGGGGTGGTACCACGACCTCACAGAATACCAGCGTGAAGTAGAGGTTTACCTCTGCGTTTCGCTTGGTGAGTGCAGGTGGCCGGAGGCCCTTTTTGCTGGAAATGAGGCATTCCATCTTAGTCCTCACGGGTGACAACGCATCTACATTTTGATTTGTAATAGAAGATAGATGTAGATGTCTATGGGCCGCAGCAACCACTTTCCATCAGGTGGACTGTGTGCTCGTTTGTAACCCTTATCCTATGAAAAAAAAACTAGTGCCGCGCCTATCTACACAACGCCTATTTTATAAGTAAAGGATAACAATCAAAGTCATTACATATGCACCTGTTTATATTATTTATTTATTTAAGCTTGTACAATAAATTAAATGCTTACATTGTGTTAGTTAAATATAATAATAAAGTTATGATTCTTAGTAAAATTTTCTAGTTCTTCATCACTGATGTCTTCATTACCTTGAATGTCCAATTTTTCTAATTCAATATTTGGGAATCCTTTTAAAGTGTGTAGTTTATTGTTTCTCAAAATTAATATCTGAAATATATATATTTATGAAAATAATACATAAAAAATAAACCTAAACAATAATTTCAGTACCTACCTTACAATGTTGTAGATATTTTAAAGAAGGCAGTATATTCGAACTTAAGTATTGATCAGATAAATCAATAATTTCACAAAAACTGTAATATTGCAAATGAGGTAAACTCGTCAATTTATCTGAAAATGTTGGTCTGAAGACAAGATTTTTATGTTCGTAATCTAATGGTAACTGGTTCTCTATGTTCCATTTGGATGTCAAGTCATTGTAGTATCCAGCTCTTTGTTCATCCAGATTTTTTAATATTTGTAAATTGACCATTGCTTCCTTATGATACAGCTTAGCGTTAATACAATGTAAGAATACAGTAGTAGTGAGAAGTGTCCCTGAAAAATAGATTAAAAATAATCTGAAAATCATAATATTAAAACAAAAAAGTCACTATACAATACAACCTTTATTAAATACTACTGGTACACGAGTACTTATTTTAACTTTTTCATCTTTTCTATATATATTCAATAAATAATTACTCAGACAAATTTTGCTTTATCATCTATAGAATGCAAATCAAAATTATTTCACCTAGTAAGAGTTGAATCACAACAACATGAGAGATTTAAGTGCCCAAAGGAATTTTCAAAGCCTTCTGGAATATAATATCACTACTTGACATTAACATAAAATGCGCCTCTGTCTTGGCTGAATATTTTTTTAAATAAAAAACGTTACCCCTACACTAGGAATTTCTCCCGTGTCGTGGAGGCAGTTTACAAACATAAATTGCACAAGGACAAACATCTTATATTATTAATTAATTAAAATAATAAATTAATTAAAATAATATTGACCTATACATGTTAAATACTTTCCAATTCTTATTTTTATCCTTATACAATATGTGTGTGGGGGGGGGGGGGGGCATACTATCCCCAGGAAAAATAAATAAAATACATATCAGTTCAGTTATAATTTATAACTGACAAATTTATGAAAATGAGGAAAATCGACAACTTAAATCATGTCATTAGGTATTGTGACCACAAATTTCTCAATTATACAGTGATTTTTTCACTAATGTGGTCTTAAATATACGTGCTATTAATCACAATCACAAATCAAGCAAAAAAAAAGGTTGCTAGGTTAGTTAAAATTAACGTAGTTTCTTTTGGTTGTAGTTAATACTCCATTAATTATGCCAATTTTCCATACATTGCTATCAAATAAAATATTTAATTGCAATTATAAAATGCTTGAATTAGGTGTCATGTCATGTCGCGCACCTCGGACACGAGATGACGCGGGTGAAACCGCGGGGCACAGCTAGTAAATAAATAAAAATTAAAAAAAAAACGACCACAAGGATGATAGATGTTAGTAATAATACAAATCTTAAAACTAATGTTAGTTAAACTTAAAACTATTTACCTAATTTTAAAACTATATCTAATGGTGGCACTTCACATGGCTATTTGTATTTGTGATTGCATGGTGCCGTATTTGGCAAAAAATTTGACGTACGGGCAAATAAACAATACAACCGTCCACACATGGAGCCAAATACCAAAAAATTAAAAATGTTTGCTAGCAGAAAGTTTTACCTACAAAATGGACGTGGCACTTTCAGCTGGATTTTATTATTTGAACGCATGTTACTATTATATGTTATGCGTAAAAAAAAATACAGTGATGAAAAAACGACCAATAGCAAGGCGTTGGTGGATGTTGACTGCATAAAAATCTAACTATCCGTAAATGAAAGTGCATACCAACTTGGTTGGTACACATCGGCTGCACTTGATCTGGATCGTTCGCTTTTCTTTATTTTGGTTTTGTAACCTCGATACGCAGATGTTAAGTTTAAACTGTATAAAAAGGGTTATTATAGTATAAATAAATACATGGTTAATAATAACCCCTGGGAATGAGGTGGTCGCTTCCAAGCTCTTTCTAAAATAAATTTTGTTCTTATATAGTTTGTACAACCATTAATGTAAAATTTGCTTTTAAAAAAAGTCCCCTTGGGTTTCTTGCTGGTTCTTCCCAGGACAGAGTTTTTTTTTTCGAACCAGTGGTAAAGTAAAAAATGACTTTCAATAAGAATTACATGTGATCTATATTGAATAAAAATTATTCTATTCTATTCTATAGACATAAGTGACTCCTTTTTGACCTGCCCCTCGTTTCCAGGGTCCCAAATGCATGGGTTCATTTGGTAAAGTTCTAGAAACCTTACAACGGTTTCTTTGTTCCAATTAATTTTCCGTAGATACCTAAATAATCACTTATAAAAGGTTATAAACAGGTCCGTCCGTACTGGTTGACAGTTCGCGCGCTTATGAGCCCGACCATGTGTGGCCAGTATATTTGCGTATTTGCCTATTTGTCTCCTTTGATGAGCCTTGAAAAACCGACAGACGATCGGTAAGGCGTATTTGTTATTGGCTATATTTGCCAAATAGGCAAATAGGGCAATAATTATGGCAAATATACTCTCCACACATGGAAGTTATTTGTCGAATACTCCAAATACGCAAACACAAATAGCCATGTGAAGTGCCACCATAAGACAGGCCCGATTAGTCAGCACGTGCGCCATATGACAATAGAAACAGAAACAGAAACTTTTTTATTCAATATAGATTATAAATAATACTTATTGAAAGTCACTCTTTTGTATAATTACCACTGGTTCGAAAAAAACCTCTGTCCTGGGAAGAACCAGCAAGAAACCCAGCGGGACTTTTTTTTTTAAATAACAGCTTACAATCATGTATGTTACACAAATTAACAACACAACAAATTAGAAATAGCTTGGGAGCGATCACCTCACTTCCAGGGGTTATTATCATCTATAAATTCTTTAATATTATAATAACCCTTTTTATACAAACTTAGTTTAATAAAGTTTTTGAACTTTGAGCAGGTCAAATTTTGTATATTTTCTGGAACTTTGTTGTAAAAGCGTATACATCGCCCCAAGAATGAATTACTGACTCGATGGAGTCTAGTAACTGGTACTACTAGCTTGTGTCTGTTCCTAGTATTTACAGAATGAATATCACTTATTTTTGTAAAACTACTTTTATTTTTGTGTACGTGCATTACATTTTCATAAATGTATTGAGAGGCCAAAGTTAATATATTAATTTCCTTAAATTTTTGTCGCAGCGACTCTTTAGGCTTTAAATCATAATTGCTCTTATGGCCCTCTTCTGCAAAACAAATATAATTTCAGTGTCAGCTGCGTGTCCCCATAGCAAAAGACCATACGACATTATGCTATGGAAATAGCTAAAGTAAACTAGTCTAGCTGTTTCAACACTAGTTAGACTTCTAATCTTTTTTACAGCATATGCTGCAGAACTAAGTCTGCTTGCTAGCTTTGATATATGGGGGCTCCATTGAAGCTTCGCGTCTAGTGTGATTCCAAGAAAAATGGTAGTATCTACAAGACTCAGTTTCTCCCCATTTAAAATTACATTAGTATTTAATTGTTTGACATTTGGAGTCATAAATTTCATACATTTCGTTTTAGTGCCATTTAAATGCAAATTATTGACATTGAACCAATTTCCTAATTTAGATATAGCATTATTTACTTCGTCATATTTTAGCAAATGTCGACTTAATTTGAAAATTAAAGAAGTGTCATCTGCAAAGAATACTATATCATGGTTATCTCCTACTATGTAAGGTAAGTCATTAATATATACAAGAAACAGAAAGGGGCCGAGAATTGAGCCTTGAGGCACGCCCATCTGTACCATCGACCCGGAAGAACTCATACTGTTGATGACAACTTTTTGCGTTCTCTTACTTAAATATGAAATAATTAATTTTAAAGCATCACTTCTTACACCGTAGTGTTGATGTATATAGTAATGAATGGTTCAGGTATTGACAATCAAAGCTGTCAGAAAATGCTATCAGTATACCATTCGAACTGGCCTGCCCCCTGCGCACCAGGGATGTGCATCGTTTACGCATGGTGGTGTAGAAACAATCCACACGCGCATCTGCGAACATACCCGACGCACTAAAGTAACGAGGCAGACCCAACAGCATTCTTCATCAACAGCAACATCATCATGAATGCATTATTGTATTGAACACGCAGGGCATTGTAATGTTCCTGCGTGCAGTCCACCCACAGACTGCTCGTGAAAAAGGAAGTGCAGTAAGCTCTAAAGAGCGTTACTTTTACAGGAACCGAACAACCAATAGTAATAGTAATGCCTAAGTTATATCTAGGTATTATTACATTTTTTAAGTCTGTTTACTAATGATTTCGACTTTGTGAAAGTTGACTTGGTAGAACCACATAGCTATGTTATAGTTATAACACGAATGGGTCGGCTTGACTCGGGGTAGTACCACGCTGTCACAGAATACCAGCTTAAAATAGCAGATTAATGCTGCTGTGTTTTTTATGGTGAGTGTAGAGAACTGGAGACCCTTTTCACTGGAAACGAGGCATGCATCTGCATTTTAATTCTTAATCGAGGAAAAATGTATCTACATTCATCTATGGGCCACAGCATTCACTTACCATCAGGTGGACTGCGTGCTGGTTTGTTACCCGTATTCTATTAAAAAAAATAACTCATAAACGGCCTATTAAAATAAGTGGACTATGATTTCGCCGAAACATGGACCGTGCTACAGTCCCGTCAGCAGTACCAAGTTGACTACCGGTATATCGAATTGCTAATGTGTTTGTACAGTAAGGTTATGCAAGTATAAGACCTATCCAATTTCAGAAAGGTGTAAGACAGGGTGACACTGACGCTGGAAGATGCTTTTAAGCCATTGGACTGGAAAGGATATGGTGTCAACATCAATGACGAGTACATCAGTCACCTTTGATTTGCTAACAATATAATTATTATGGCGGAATCACTGGAGTACTGTGCTCAATGATTTCAATATTGTCTCCCAACGTATAGGTCTTAAATCAAACATGAACAAGACAAAGGTCATGCGAAAAGTCCATGTCACACTGATGCTTGCAGTTGTTAGGAGCACTAAGCTCAAAATTGTTGATAAGTATATTTAGCAAGGATATATTGTCCCACTAAACTTCGACGGACAGGTCAATTGACGGATCCATCTCGGCTGGGCAGCGTTCATGAGATGAGGATACATTTTCCCGTCACATATTCCTCAAAACTTATAAACAAAAAGTGTACAACCAGTGCATGTATAAGTGATTACATAAAAAACAATAATATGTGGTGCTTCATTGCTGACCATATTTCAGCGAGCTTTGGAGAGGAGTAGGCTCGTGAAAGACTTCGTGAGGATATCCACAGTAGAATCAAATTAACTAACATAGCCCAACGGATTAGTAAACTGAACTTGATATGGAAGAGCCATATAGCTCAAAGAACCGACAACGGATGGGGAAAAAAGGATCTCGGATGGGAGCCTATTAGCGGTAAGCGAAGTGTAGCGTGGCTCCCCCCTCCCCCCATTAGATGGAGTGGCAATCTAGTAAGGGATGCAGGAAGTCGACAGATCGTGATCCTTGGCGATTTTAACGCCCACCACGCCGAATGGCTCGGTTCACGTTTAACCGATCATGCGGGGAGATCTGTTTATGATTTTGCCTTGGCATATGGTCTGACACAGTGGCGTAGCGTGCCTTAGATGGGCCCTGTATCAAAATTTGTTGGGGGGCCCCAATGAAGAGTAGGGGGATGAAGTTGTTCACGTCCGCAGTCTGCTAAACGAACAACAAACTACTGGCTGCTGTACTGTTGCGCTATAATCTTGCAACCTCACAGCACTATCACAGTCGTTCAAAGAATATTGTATCATTTAATTACCCACTTGAAATGCCTCAATGCGATCAGCTCTCCTCGAAGAGCCACCGGACTAAAGATATTGGACCTATTACCCGAATATGCCTACTTAATATAGAAAGTATTAGTCAAGCTAAATGCGAAGTAGTAACTAAGATTCTAATAGAAAATGACATAGACGTACTCCTTTTACAAGAAACTCACGCTAGAGATGAACAGGATCTATTTAAACGTGGTGCTATCCCGGGATCTACCTTGCTCATGCAATTAACCACGCGCAATATGGCATCGCCACTTATGTTAAAGACAGTATTAACATGTCGCTGCGGAGACTTGCCTTGGGGTCCGGATGTATTTGCCTTTGCAATAAAGATCAATAACCTTACCATTGTAAACGTATACAAACCACCGAACTCTTCATGGACTATCAACCTCCCCGCTTTCCCACACCCATGCCTATATGCCGGCGACTTCAATAGTCATCACACGACCTGGCGATATAACAAAAATGATGCAAATGGTAAACACCTTGTGCAATGGGCGGAGAACAACAACCTACACCTGGTATTTAATGCCAAGGATAGAGGATCGTTCAGGTCAGCAAGATGGAAACGGGATTATAATCCAGACTTAACGTTTACTACCTGTGACATCAATTGAACCCCATTAAAAACCACACGAAGAATTCTCTCAGACTTCCCGAACAGCCAGCACCGACCGGTGCGTGTGGAGGTTGGTATTAAGATCCCCTTAACAAACTCCGTGCCTTTGCCTCGATGGAACTTCGACAAAGCAGACTGGTCCAAATTCAGCGTTGACATAGATGCTGCTATCAGATGGATACCTCCTTGTGCCGAAAACTACAAGAGATTCACTAAGCTTATCATAGCAGCAGCAAAAAAGAGCATTCTCCGAGGCTACCGCAAGGTGCACATCCCTTGCTGAAAACTATTTGATGAGTATACGCGCACGGGTAACTATGAAATATGTTATGACCTTCTGAAATCTCTCGACAAAGGGCGTCGATATAGGTGGCTCGATACCGTAGAGTCAATGGATTTTAATACTTCCAGCAGGAAAGCTTGGAGTGTGCTCAATGGGTTGGCAGGCAAGACTGGAAAAAATTCCCGTGGTGGATCTATTTCACTAGCCAACGCGATTGCAAACAGAATAGTTGAGGTGTCCCGCGTTAATGGAAAGAAAGATGATACTTGGGCGACATGACAGTGCGCTAAACAGCTCAAGGCGTCACTACCAATTGACTACCAGCTGTCACGAGAATTCTACCAAGATGAAACCGATCGGGCCTTGAAACTATTGCCCCCTAATAAAGCTGCTGGTTTCGATGGAGTCTATAATGAGTTTCTAAAGTACCTGGGCCCGAAATGCAGGAAATGGCTGAAAGAGTTCTTCTCAGATATCTTGTTACGTAACAAATTGTCTCACGACTTCAATAGATCAATATTATTGCTATGCTGAAACCCCAAAAACCTGCAGACGATCCTAAGAGCTACCATCCTATCGCCCTTCTGAGCTGTGTCTACAAACTTCTGGAGAGACTTATCTACAACCGCATATTCTCTCATTGATAAAGTGGTTCCAGTGGAACAAGCTGGCTTCCGTTGTGGCCGCAACTGTACCGACCAGATGTTGTCCCTCACAAAAAAACTAAAGACGGTTACTGTTTTAAAAGACCTGTCAGCGGCATACGACACAGCTTGGCGGCAAGGATTGGTCTATAAGCTCATGAAAGCTGTGCCATGCAAAAAAAAATGGTGGGGCTGTTAAATAGCATGCTTACAACCGTGAGTTCATAGTTTTCCTTGGCGACAGTGAAAGACGTACCAAAAAGCTGAACAATGGATTACCCTAGGAATCAGTTTTGGCTCCGCTGCTCTTCAATCTTTACTTACATGATATACCCGAAACGCAGAGTCGTAAATTTATGTATGCTGATGACATAGCACTAGCTTCCCAACACGAAACCTTCAATCCATCCGAAGGTATCCTTAACGAGGACTTAAGCATACTAGACAAATACTTTAGAAAATGGGACTAGTACCAAACACTGCCAAAACCGAAGCAACTGCGTTTCACTTGGCTAACCAAATGGCAAAATACGAGCCCACTGTTGAGTTTGCTGGAGCAATGTTGCACTACAACCCCACTCCGAGATACCTGGACGTGACTCTCGATCGGAGTCTCACGTACGCTCCGCACATGGACAAATTATCCAAAAAGCTCCAGATCAGAAACAACATCTTGCACAGGCTAGCGAGCACCACTTGGGGGGCCAGCGCCGATGTGCTGCGTACAACCGGTCTCAGTTTGGTGTACTCAACAGCAGAGTACTGTGCACCAGTGTGGTCAAATAGTGCACATGTGCTGCATGTGGACACCCAGCTGAACCAGACCATGAGATGCATATCTGGAACCTTAAATTGTACCTCACTCCAGTGCCTCCCCGTGCTAAACCATATAAGCCCACGCCATTTGAGAAGACAACAAATACTACTATGAGAGTTCCAGAAGATCTACGGAAATCCCAACCAGCCAACTCACGCGGAGTTTACTGATCCGCCACCCCACCGTCCGAAGTCACGTCACCCATCATACCAGACTGCATGTGTACTCGTGTCCGGCGGATTTAACACATCTGCTGAGTGGTTGCAGGAATGGAATGCAAAACCCCCTGGTAGCATGAGCTACCATCAACCCTACATTTAAACCTGCTGGTTTTGCGCTCCCAAGAAGGGAATGGTGCCAACTGAATAGAGTACGAACCGGATGAGGGCGAAGCAATGCCTTCATATCCATCTGCGGGTGGAGGGAATCACCGGGGTGTGAGTGTGGAGCTGCTGTCCAGGATGTTGAGCATATAGCTAGAGACTGCCCACTCACAAGGTACCACGGCTGCCCAACAGACCTGTTCTCTCTCGAAAACGACGCTATCCCATGTATTCAGCAATTAAAATATAGAATAACTTTATAATTTTGCTTTTAATTTTAATTTATTGTGAACGATTGTAAGAATGCCATACGAATAAATAAATAAATGAAGAGTAAAGATTTCATAAAAGGATCAAAAACACTTGAATTGAATTAAAATTATTATATATTGATTATAAGTTATTACTTACAATTAATACTTCTATGAACTAACCTAGCCGAACAATACTAACATAGCTGAAGACAATTCGGCGGTATTCATAGCTGAAGACATTTCAGTTTTTTTTAAATTCTTTGCTTTTATAGATAATAGTGATAGCCTTTCCTGTCCCGTAAAAGTCCTTGGAATTTTTGGTTACACACGTTCGGGGCCCCTGTAGCCCGGGGGCCCCGTATCATTGATACGGCTGATACGGCGGTAGCTACGCCCCTGGTCTGACACAACTGGTTACTTCGCCTACACGGATTCCAGATGTGGAGGATCATACACATTCCCTGTTGGACCTTTTGCTGACCTCTCATCCGGACGGATATCAGGTTTCCGTCGATGCACCTCTCGGGTCTTCGGACCATTCACTCCACTCACGCTCCCCTCGCGGTTGCGTTCTGCAGGTTGCCGTCGTGTTTGGCATTACAGGTCGGCGGATTGGTACGGAATGCGGTCTTTCTTTGCATCCTTCCCATGGGGGCGGGTTTGCTTCTCGTCGGATGATCCCAGCGCTGTTGCTGACTCTGTCACTGAAGTGGTGCTACAGGGAATGGAACTATTTATTCCATCATCTGTAGTACCCATCGGAGGCAGATCTCAGCCTTGGTTTGGTCACTCCTGTAAGAATGCATTACGCAGTAAGCAGGAGTGCTATCAGGCCTGGGCTGAGGCTTCGGCGGCTCGGGATGTACACACCAGCATTCTTAAAAGGAAGTATAACTTCGTCTCCAGGTCCTTCAAAAGAGTTATTGCCAAGGCAAAGTCAGAGCACATAGGCAGAATTGGCGAGAAACTAGTTCGCCCTCCTTCGGGAACCCGTGCATTCTGGTCTCTTGCCAAGGCTGTCCAAGGGAATTTCTGTAAGCCATCACTACCATCTCTGCACAGGGAGGACGACTCACTGGCGTACGCCGCAAAAGAGAAAGCCGACCTTTTAGGCTCCCTTTTTGCAAAGCACTCCGCTCCCTGGACATCCATAAGTCGAGTGGGCCTGACAATTGTGCTGAGGACGTGTGCTCCAGTACTCCTACTCCCTAGGCGTAGTCCCGAAATCTTGGAAGACAGCTTTTGTCCACCCAATCCCTAAAAAAGGCGACCGCTCAGACCCGTCCAACTACAGGCCTATCGCCATCACCCCCTTGCTATCTAAAATAGTGGAATCCGTTATAAACTGCTACCTCATGCGGTACCTTGAGGATCACCAGCTGATTAGTGACCGCCAATACGGTTTTCGTCGGGGTCGATCAGCTGGTGATCTTCTGGTCTACTTGACCCATAGATGGGCGGAGGCAGTAGAGTCCAATGGGGAGGCATTGGCAGTTAGTTTGGACATTGCGAAGGCGTTCGATCGGGTTTGGCACAAAGCGCTTCTTTCGAAGCTCCCTTTCTATGGGCTTCCCGAGAAATTGTGCAATTGGATCACCAGCTTTCTTGCCAATCGGAGCATCAAGGTTGTCGTAGACGGTTCATGCTCCGACTACAAGCCTATTATCGCTGGTGATAATAGTCTGGGATTCTACAAGGCTGCGTGCTATCACCAACGCTGTTTCTTCTGCATATCAATGATATGTTGCAAACCGGTAGCATTAATTGCTATCTAAAATCTAAAAACAATTTTATACGCGTGTGCTTATAAATACAACTTGTAACAAAAACTTTGTGGTTCCCGTTAAGTGCGTTATCAGAGTCAGTATTCAAAAGTACAGTTACATTTTAATACAGAAAAATCGCGAAAAAATATTTAAAAAAAATTGCAAATTGTATGTAGTTTTATTTCCTCTGCGTTGGTCGGGGAGTAGAGTATTATCAAAAGCCCCCACTTTACCGATGCGATAACCAGGCTGAGACACAGTACTCACAAAAATAATAATAGTTCAAAAACAATATAATAATTTTGTTTTTAATTACATATTATTACTTTTATCTGCCGACTTCCAAAAAGGAGACGGTACTCAATTCGATTGTATGTTTTTTTTATGTGTGTTACCTCATAACTTTGTCCTGGGTGAACCGATTTCGATGATTCTTTTTTTATATGAAAGCTGATACTTTTCGTGTAGTCCCATATGAATTTGATCAAGGTCAGAGCAATAGCTTTTGAGTTATTCTTAAAAACTTATAATGAAGTCGACTGTAAAAAATTTTTAATTTTAAATTATTAAGTTTTAAGTTAAGTGCAAAAACTTACATTTGTTGTCTGGTTCCAAAAGGAGTAATTGGCGACATGCTTCAAGTTGCTCATTTAGTTCTTCAATAACAGGCTGAGAATATTTGTTTTGAAAACAAATATCACTCTTACCAATGTAAGTAAAAGTTTTATATTTTAAGCATTTAATAACATGACTTTCTTCATACTCGTCTTTATATTCTACCTTCAAAATATAAAAATAATCAAAAAATTCCACCCAATTGTAAATAAGTTAAATAAATAACTTTAAAAGCGGGCTGTGTTGTGAACTTTACCTTAACATCTATATCATCATTTATAATTACATTGTGTTTTAAAATCCACAGACAATCATGATCATTTCCATTGCAAGAAATCCAATCACCATTTATGGCAACATTATCAAAAAAAAGTTTTGTTTTTGATTGAACATAATTGTGAGAAACTTGCTTGCTGAATGCAACAGTTGTTTTTATTTGTGTTACTGTACATACTACAAGACTAGTGACAGTTTTAACAGCGCCTGAAAATTATTTATAAATAGATATAAAATGTTGATATGATTACTGGACAAATATATTAAGTACTGAGGCTGGATTTAGTGCTCGACCGACGGTGAGCGCTGGCATCGGTTGAGCGTAGCTATATCAATGAAAACCTATTAACGGCTACAGTGCAGCGCTGATGAAGTACTACGCGCGTACGGCTACGTCGCGCGTACGAGGACCGTCGGTCGAGCTCGTCAGTTCGACGTACGTCGGTTGACTGACGCGCTATGGCGGTACATGCGTGCATTCAGTGCGACGCTGACAGAGCAGTCGACCGTACGCGCGTACGCATTATCGCGAACAAAAATGAACATTGATACATTAACATTGTTCTCGCAATTTCGAATACAATGAACAAAATTATCCTTTAATTAAACGGTCTACAATTATTGGGTGCACATGATATCTTCCCCGTCTCCTTATGCCGTAATCGTTTGCGTAAATAGTACGCACATATTATAGAGTTAAGAAATGGATTCATTTTTCTTCGTAATTGTACACGTCTATCAAAACTTGCCGTCAGTTAAGTACTAAACGCTTGGCCTCGACCGACGATCATGACGTACCGTCAGCGTGTACGGTACGTACTGACCGTCGGTCGAGCACTAAATCCAGCCTTAGTCTTTACCTAAAAGCCAACGCTGATAAAACCATGCACTAGTATCATCAGGATCAGTAAATGCTGCATTTTGTACCAGCTTTAATTCGTGTTTATGGTGTTTGTCTTGTATTGGCCGACCACCTGTAATAATACGACTTTGAGTTTTTATAATGTTAGAGATATTGTTGTTTTAGCCAGATAAAAATATTAAAACATGAAAGATATTAAACTTACCTTCGACATCAGGATATAATTGTAATAGCATTTTACTTCTATAATGCCAAGCGGAGTAATTTGAGAAATTATCTAGTAATTTCTCTGTTGTAAAGTCAAACTCATCTTGTAATGGAGGCTTACACTGGCTCACTACAAATCTGCGATAATCCCAGGTATGAACTGATAAGGAACATTTGAAGTCATTTATGTTAAAATGCAGTTATAAAAATATTATATGAAACACTACTACTACCAATACTACTACAAAAGGCCGGGACAACGCACCTGCAATCTCTTCTATAAAAAAATAAGATTTTTAAATTTTATAGCAATATACAAACTCGTGAGTTAGCAAAAAGGGGTAAGAAAGTTTTTAGGCCAACGAAATACATCAGGACATAGTAAGTACCCACTGACTGTTTGCATGTGAATGTATTAGCTAATACACTTTAAATCTTGAATGCAGCGACGGGAAGAATCACTTTTCGTGTTACACATATCAGCAAGAATGCCTGCTTCGGTGATTATTTGTATAAAAGACGATAGAAACCAGGCAGAAACGATATCATGGCGTTTGTCACAGTCCAACTCGACTCACTAGGGGAACGAAAGAAATATCACGACTGTAACTGGTATATGCAACAATGTTGCCAAATAAGAACGGGCGGGACAATGTAGCGGCATGTTTACGACAAACCATTTGACTTAAGCCCCTGCAATTACTCATAATATTTGTCATAAAAAATATTTCGTCTTTACCTATGAACAGTTATACCATCTTTTTATAGCTAGATGTCTTATTTGATTTCCCACACCGTCAAACGCAACAAGGAGTCATTTTCATAGTTTATTTGCTTAGAAATGTTTTAAGGAGTAACAATATTATTACGTGCACAAAGATCTAACTATTGGTCATATAAAAATTAACTCATACCACGGTCTCATATAGGCTCCAAAGCACTCATGTGTGGCGACCATATGTGCCTTGTATGCGCAGTCAGTAGGCCTCCCTTTATATTCTTTGGTTATTCTTTTGAAAATAGTTTTCCTCTACGAGAATCATGGCCTCTAGGGTCGCGGGCAGTTGGGATATGGACTCTGAAACCCTAGAAGCGCGATAGCTTGGAAGTAGTCTCAAGTCATCATTATAGTACTGTAAGAGCCATTTGGACTTGAATGGAAGTGCTCCATATGTATGCTAAACAGAGATCCTGGTATCCCCTTTCTGTGTTAATGTCGACCACCAAGGCTAAAACGTTGCAGCCAGTAAGAGTACGACTTAACCTTTCCATTATCCCCGCAAAAAGAGCCTAGTACTTTCTGGAAGTCCGACGGCATATACTCAACAACCAGGTGTAGCCTAACGAATAGAAACTCACCACACCTAACTTTTCAAAACCCAAATTACACTACCTATTTTTATACAGACTTGTTATTAATTGCCTAGATGACATTACAATAACAACAATGAAGGACAGGCAATCATCACAGAAAGTGTTACCAGACGACAATGTCGATTAAACATTTTACAATTTCCATCACTTCAAAGCAGCAGCACTAATACAGTGGGGAGGCTAAACTTGTGATTATTACACCAAAGTTAGAGTATATTATGTAACTCAGATATAAAAGGATGGAGGTGAATATAAGTTTAATTTTCAACTAAGACAGTAAGTCATTAGCCACACGTCCTTCCAATAGTTTTAAACATAATAATGCTTGACAACACTTGAGGACTAAGATGGAATGCCTTATTATACAATGTATACAAAATACAACAACTTTCATCGGACAAACATACATACATAAATATCAAAACAGACCCCAACAACCTCCAGTATTTTTTTATTTTATGTATTTCTTACATTAGGTGTTCTTGATAATGTTTTTAAAATATTCTCCTCTTTTTACATATAAGTCTAAAAATGATCGTATTAAAGATTACAAACTTACAATTTCTTTCATCCAACTTAAGGTATTTGTTACATAAATCAAGTTCCTTTTTCCAGTCTGGATCTGACCTAGTTGTTAACACCCATTCTCTTTGATGCCACGCACAGTACGATTTGGGATTAATTTTCAAACAATATTCCGTGACACTTAATTCATCATTAAAAAGTTTTGATAACTCCTCTTCATCACAATTATTTTTTCTGAAAATACATAAAATTAGTCATAAGGGGCTCAAAAATTAAAACTTTCTTAAGAATATTTATATATATTTAACAACATGTTTCAATCACGGTTTCCTAGCATATTTATGCAATTATCTCCAAACCAAATTAATTCTAATAAAACTAATTTTTACGGATTTTATCGCACCTATTAACTTATATTACTGACGTTTCGAGCACTTTACACGACAATTTAATTCATTAATTCCAGCCTATCCAAAGTCTCATATTATAATTGTATCATAGGGGAATTTTGCTACGACTAGCATGCTTGGCAGACAGATTGGCATCGCAAGTTTTTATTATTTTCAGTTGTTATCAGGAAGATGTTGCTGTCCATTTCTGTTTGTTTTTCTTTGCCGCTTCTTACGACCAAAACATCCATATGCGATATTGTATATTTTTACGTAGTACGTACAACCCAACCAATCCAATAATATATTATAACATGAAATAAAGATAGCAAATTTCGTGATAAACAAAACAGAAGATTTTAGAGCTGGTAATACGTCGCACTGCTCTTCTGCGTGTTAACGGAATTCACATTCATGAGTTATTTGGTCCAACCCTCCTTCAGTATTAAAAATAATGCCAAAACTTTTAGGGTATAATTTATACAATGCCAACAAAGTAGAAATCGAATGCGAACATTTTGTTTTGGTATATTCTCAAAATTGAGAAAGAATGCAAGGGCCTGTAAGCAGGCTATAAAAAATTTGCATATTTCTGCAAATCTTGCTGATAACTATAACAATTCATGCTAGTCGTTGCTGCTGGTGATAAGAGGGCTGGTTCTTTTCTCGCTCAAAGGCTAAGTATAGCTATTCAGCGAGCAAACGGAGCCAGCGTTCTTGGCACGATACCGCAGGGAGTGGGACTGTATGATAATTAAGTTACTAGTTTTAGTTTTTTTTTTATTATAGTTTTTAATATTGTATATTATGTTATGTAAATAAATATTAAATATTGAAATTGAAACACAACAACTCAGCAATTTTGCTAGCGATACTTTTGCTACAACGTTATTGTGTAACATCTTGCAGTGTATTCCCCCAATGAAATGTCAATAATGGACAAACTGTAGAACTAGAGAACAGCAATAACAGTGGTAGAGCCATGCGGCAGCTTTTGCTGTCGCACGGATGGGCCGGCTCGAACCGGGGTGGTACCACGACCTCACAGAATACCAGCGTGAAGTAGAGGTTTACCTCTGCGTTTCGCTTGGTGAGTGCAGGTGGCAGGAGGCCCTTTTTATTGGAAATGAGGCATTCCATCTTGGTCCTCACGGGTGGCAACGCATCTGCATTTTGATTCGCAAACGAGGATAAATGTAGATGTCTATGGGCCGCAGCAACCGCTTTCCATCAGGTGGACTGTGTGCTCGTTTGTCACCCTTATCCTATAAAGAAAAAAAAAAAAGCAAACTGTGCAATTGGATCGCTAGTTTTCTTGATCGAAACTCCGAAACTACAAGCCTATTAATAGTGTTCACCATAAGGCTGCGTGGATAACACCTACGGTTTTTGACGTGACAACGTTTTATAAATCGATGAAGCTCGCTGCACGCACGAAAAAACATGACTCATGCGGCGTTACCTAGGCGCTTAGAGTATTAAACTAACAGGAGACGACATTGAAGAGCGTTCCCCGCTGTCAAAAGTACGAGAGCGCGGATCGTTCCTGTTATATAAAACTAGTTGCGCCGCGTACGGCGTCACTTACCAAGTAGTCGTAAGCGTGAGTTGACCTCCAGAAAAATGCCGAGTTGCAGTGTGTTTTCTTGTAAAAAAAGATCACAGACCTCAAATTTACAAAAAGACGGCGTTACCTTTCATCTTTAAGTATTTATTTTGATTTCAATAATTAATATAAGCATTAAAACACGAAAATTCTGATTAATATAGCTGAGCAGGTAGTGTTGCCAACTTAAAGTATTAATACTATAGTAAGGACTTTTGCACTACTAGGACATAATTAAATTTTGCTTAATTTTAGACAAATGTCGTTTCTCTTTGTTCTAATTACACAAGACAAAATCGTGTTATTGAATAGTCTTAAATTCATCAATATTATTGTGATCTATTTGCAAAACTATATTATTTCAAACAACATTAATAATCTTTAATCGTTTTTAACGAAATGAAAACATCAATTTAAATTGTTTTACTGTATACATTATACATTTAAATAGATATATTCATTTCATTATGTTACGTTATGAAACGTAAAGAATGGGAATTTCGAGTATATAAAATGGTATCATCAAGACTATAATAGTGATGTTCACTGTAATCTTTAGTGTCGATATTTTTATTTGACTATAAGCAATACTTTGATATATAATACCAAGGTGTTATTTAAAATTCTTTTTTGTACAATGTTTAAAAAAGATCTTTGGTTTTACAGTTTTCCAAAAGATCCTTACAGGCGCCTTATTTGGATAAAAGCATGTGGCGATCATATAACCTGGGTACCTAAACGAACAAGCACTCTTTGTTCCGAGCATTTTGACTAATCGGTTTTTGTAATCCAATCAAATAATAAAAGGAAACTAAATGAAACTGCTGTACCGACTTTGAAATTATTGGAAGTACGAGTAAGTTTATTATTTTGCTACGGGTTTATTTTACATTATGAAGAATAAAATTCAAAACATGTAACAAATCGAAATGGAAGGTTTAGTGAACGATATTTATTCATTTTAAAATGTTATTTACAAGTTTATTCTCTTAGATGGTGTCAACCAAATTGTTGTATTAGATATAAATGCAATAGATAATAATCTATTATTATTAAACATATACAGAATACTATACTTTTGTACTGTAAAACACAAAATATTACCGCTTTTTACGAAGACATTAATTATTTTTCAATCCTAAGTAAAATGACGAAAAAAAGTATGTTTGGTTAAGCGTAAACTTCGACCAAGAGAAAGCAAATGCTTAATTTTTTTTTAATTGCTCCATTCCGTTGCTGCGTAAAGGAAGGACAAAAACAAATAAACAAAAAATCACACTTTCACATTTATAATATTATATTAGTATGGATTGTCAAGAATGATATATAAACTTTTGAAACCGGTTTACAATCGGCTTTTCGAGGGTAAAACTATGCACTCCCGCTCTCTTTCTCGCTCTAGTAAATAACGTTTCTGAGTGAACAAAAAGGATAGAAGCACAGGAAAGTGCGATTCCGTGCTGCCAGATGTAGTTCAACCCTAAGCCTTAATACGGTTTAACTCTATAGGTTGGGTGAAATCTGTAAAGTTAGACCGTTTAAAACCGCTATACAGATAACCTTTCTGATTATCATGACATTAAAAAATGGTAAAATCATTTCATAGACTAGGCCTAATATATATTTTTAAGCATACAGGAACATTATTTCGATAATGATTACGTTCCACATAACAATGAACTGGCAAACTTGGTGATGGAAAAAAATGCAAGCACCAGAATTAGCTGCCTCGCAAAAAAAGAGTGATCCCAAAATGTGTATTCGTCACATATACCAAACTTATTCACTTTAAAAGCCAGTTAAAATATAATATAATACTTTTTCAATTTGTTTTAATTTTGGTAATTTTGTGTTATTATATTGTACCTTATGTATTTTTTTTTAATTTACTTTGAATGTAATATTAATCATTAAACATTTGTTCATTTTTATTTTATTTAATTTGCTAATGTAACTTGCATAAAATTTCATCGACATATCCATATCGACAAGGCCCTCGCACTAGTTGTTTATGGCTTATGCACTGTAACGATGAGACATTTATAAGAGATTTTCAAGGTTGTGTGCGTTTTGCTTAATCGTGTGCTCAAATTATGCTGTGTGCGTGCGTAACGACGTGGCCCAATGTTTACGATTTGCTTAATGTGCGTTACCTCGCCTCCCGCTAGAAGTGACATACTTTTTTGTTCGGAAGTTTATGCGCATGGCATCTCCTGTTAGTTGAATACTCTAAGCCTAGGCGTTCCATTTAAAGTGCAAGCGAGAGCGCGGAACGAGCGACTGTGCGAGCGAATGTGGTGTCAATTGTTTATAGCAACGATAATTGCGGCGATAAAGGTAATGATTCTTTCGATATTAAATATTTCTTATGACGTTGTCACGTTCAACTATCGTCAGTAAACCGACTTTACAGACAACCGATTTTTTTCTTCTGTATATTAATGATATGTTGCATATCAGTAACATTCATTGCTATGCGGTTGACAGCACTGATGATGTTTTTTACACCAGCCGTGCCAATATTCCTCGGGAGAACATCGTCTAGTACTGGAAAAGACTTGTGTCTGAAGTCGAGTCTTTGTTAAACAAAGTTTCAGATTGGGGAGGACTAAATCTAGTCCAATTAACCTTCAGAAGACACAGGTTTGCGCGTTTACCACTAAAAAGAACTCCTTTCTCGTATCTCCTTAATTTCAGGGCATTTCCCTCGTTGCCTCATCCAGCATCGGAATCCTCGGTGTCGACGTTCAGTTCCGCGGTCACTTGGAAGGGATAGCCAAATTGGTAACTTGTCGTGCTTTATAGAGCGGGACAGTGTTTCATGCCGGCATACCGTTCGCAACTTTACTTGGCGCAGGTTCGGCTTCACATAGAATGCTGTTCTTATCTTTGGGCCGGAGCACCCCAGTGCCAGTTCTTTCTACTTGGCCGCATCCAGCGAAGAGCGGCTCGAATCAACGACGACCGAGTTCTTTCTTAACGGCACGATTCACTGCCGCTGCGAAGAGATGTTGCATTTCTTTGCATTTTCTCTGAGGAATTGTTCAGACTAATTCCAACCACTCAATTTCACCATCGTACATCGCGACAAGACTCGCGATACCATCCATACCATCTGGATGATTAGCGGTTCACCACTGTGAGATTTATACTGTTTTTTCCTCACACAACTTCCTTGTGGAATCGACTACCACCAGCAAACTCTCCGGACCGATACGACTTAGGAACCTTCAAGAAAGCCTACCCTTTCTTAAAGGCTGGCAACGCAACTGCAATTCCCTTAGTGTTGCAGTTGTTTATGGGCGGCGGTCGACACTTACTATCAGGTGGTCTGGCCCTCTTCTATGAAGAAAAAATATATAACTTATACACTCTATACATAAGCATACTATGGAACGCAAGTTAGCGAGTATAAACAGTAAGCACGGGATGAACAGTCTCGAAACTGCTAGAGCGATGTTCTATTAATCACGAAAGGACAAGCGCTCTAATTGTTTCTCTCGCCGGTATTTACTCGAATTTTAATTTAATAAATAAAGTGAATTTAATAAATAGAGTGATAAATATTCCGAAGATATCCCGGACGTCAGTCTGAGCGAGATTAGAATGGCTCTCCAGCACCTTAAAAACGGCAAGTCCCCGGGCGAGGATGGAATTACAGCGGAGCTTTTGAAAGCGGGTAGAAAACCGGTACTTGAAGTCCTTCAGAAGCTCTTTAACTCCGTCCTCCATGGTGGCACTACTCCGGAGGCGTGGAGCAGAAGTGCGGTGGTCTTGTTCTTCAAGAAAGGTGACAACGCTCTCTTGAAGAATTACAGACCGATTTCCCTTCTGAGCCGCGTCTACGTGCTGTTTTCGAGAGTCATTACGAATCGTCTCGCGCGCAGACTTGACGACTTCCAGCCTCCTGAACAAGCCGGTTTCCGAAAAGGCTTTAGTACCACAGACCACATACATACCCTGCGGAAGATTGTACAGAGGACAGAGGAATATAATCTGCCACTTTGCCTTCCGTATGTGGACTATGAGAAAGCCTTTGATTCCGTCTAAATTTGGGCGGTGCTGCAGTCCCTTCAGCGGTGCCAAGTTGACTGTCGGTATATCGAAGTGCTAGAGCGTTTGTACAGTATAGGTACGATGGCTATCAGAGTACAGAATCAGAGTACGAAACCTATCCAACTGCAGAGAGGTGTAAGACAGGGTGACGTTATATCCCCGAAACTCTTCACCGCTGCATTGGAAGACGTTTTCAAGCTACTGTACTGGAAAGGATGCGGTGTTAACATCAATGGCGAGTACATCACTCACCTTCGATTTGCCAACGATATAGTCTTTATGGCAGAATCGCTGGAGGACCTAAGCACTATGCTCAATGAACTCAATAGTGTCTCCCAACAGATAGGTCTAAGATGAACATGGACAAAACAAAAATCATGTTTAACGTCCATGTCACACTTATGCCGATAGTTAATGGGAGTACTAAGCTCGAAGCTGTTGACGAGTATGTTTACCTGGGACAAATAGTCCGACTAGGTAAGTCCAACTTCGACCGAGAGGTCAATCGACGGATTCAACTCGGCTGGGCAGCGTTCGGGAAACTACGACACATCTTCTCGTTAAACATACCTCAAAACCTGAAAATGAAATTGTACAACCAGTGCGTATTGCCAGTGATGACTTACGGATCTGAGACGTGGTCCTTCACTGCTGGCCGTATGAGGAAGCTCAAGGTCGCTCAGCGAGCTATGGAGAGGGCTATGCTCGGGGTTTCTCTGTGTGATAAACTTAGAAATGAGGATATCCGCAGTAGAACCAGAGTAACCGACATAGCCCAACGGATTAGTAAGCTGAAGTAGCAGTGGGCCAGCCATATAACTCGAAGAACTGACAACCGATGGGGAAGAAAGGTTCTTGAGTGGCAGCCTCGTACCGGTAGGCGAAGTTTAGGGCGTCCCCCCACTAGATGGAATGACGACCTGGTAAGACATGCAGGAAGTCGATGGATGCAGGTGGCTCAGGACCGTGCTTTGTGGCATTCCTTGGGGGAGGCCTAGGTTCAGCAGTGGACTTATGAAAGGCTGTAATGATGATGATGATGAAATAAAGTGAAATCTGAAGTAACAAGCTTTAAAAACGAGTCACGAAATCAAACTTAGAATAATAATGACTAACACTGATTTTAACAAAATTAATCAGTGTGTCAAAGGTTGTAGCCACTAAACCCTTTGACACACTGTAGTGGGAGGCGCACAGCCGGGCCGACATAGCACATGCTTCTGGGTCATGTGTTCTTTGAATTAGAGCTAAAATATTTTGTAATAACATGATTTCTTTCGTAATAATAATATAATGATAGTATTAGAAATTAAGATTATTTTTATAACTAACCCATATAGATCACCTTTTGAATAGTTTCAGATTTCCGAAAAACCGGGAATTGGCAAATAAATAGATGGTAGCAGTAAAAGTACCCAACTGGGAGTCCAACATCAGGATTTTCGTTAGTTCCATACATTTTAGTACTTTGTCCATTTTTGAAACAAAGGGTGGACTGCGCAAGCTGGTTAGAGGTGCATCCAGAATTTAAATTTGAAGTAAGATTACACTTATTTTCTAGAGACTTCCAAAAAGGAGACACTACTCAATTCGACTGTATGTTTTTTATGTGTGTTATCTCATAACTTTTTACTGGGTGAACCTATTTGGATGATTCTTTTTTATTTGAAAGCTGGTACTTCTCGTGTGGTCCCATATGAATTTGATCAAGGTCAAACCAATAGTTTTTGAGTTATTCTTAATAACTTATATTGAAGTCGGCTGTACAAAATTTTTAATTATTAAGCAATTAAAAAGTAGCTTCGGTAGTTATTTCTTTATTTAAAAACTATTGTACTACCCATAACCGTTACAAATGGGCGGACTTAATGCCAGTTAGCATTCTCTGCCAGTCAATCCATGACGTGGCAAGAAATTAGGGGCAGATGACTTAAATAACTAAATATATAATAAAAATAACACATTAAAATAAGGCCTACGTAATTATGTGTGTATGAGCGAAGGTCAAAATGTTCGCAGAATGATAGGAAAGGAAAATGAAATGAAACAAACTATTTTTCCTTTTCAATATATTCTACCTTAACCCTAATACATTTATTATATCTTCAAATAACTCATTAATACTGTCTAAAAAAAGATTTATCTTGGGCATCAAAATAGGCCGAAATTGCCGACTTGACTTCATCATTGTCGCCAAATTTTTTCACACGCAGTTCTTTCTTCATTTTTGGAAACAAATAATAGTCACTTGGGGCCAGGTCTGGGCTGTAGGGTGGGTGGCGCAGTTTATCAAAACTGCACCGGTGAATGGTAGCCGTCGCAGCAACATGGCTTGTGTGCGCGGGCACATTGTCGTGCAAAAGGAGCACGCCTTTTGTAAGCTTCCCTCGCCTTTTTCTTTAATAGCTTATTTTAATTGATCTAGGAAAGAAGCGTAATATTCTACTGTTATGGAAACACCACATTCCTTCTAATCAATCAAGAGGATACCTTCTGTATACCAAAAGATGGTCGCCATGATCTTTCCGGCCGATTTAGACACCTTATACTTCTTAGAGGGGGTGTGCCTTTTTAGGCCACTGCATCGACTCTTGCTTTGACTAAGGTTCATAATGGGGAACCCAAGTTTCATCACCAGTTATATACGTGGTAGAGCCATGCTGCAGCTATATTAGTAGTATGGTTGTAGCACGAATGGGTCGGCTCGACCGAGGGAGGACCACGCTCTCACAAAATACCAGCGTAAAATAGCAGTTTAACACTGCTGTGTTTCGTATGGTGAGTGTGGAGAACCGGAGACCCCATTTTACTGGAAAAGAGACATTCCAACTTAGTCCTCACGGTTGACAATGTGTCTGCACTTTGATTCGCAAATGAGGACAAATGTAGATGTCTATGGGTCACAGCAACCACTTACCATCAGGTGGACTGTGTGCCCGTTTGTCACCCTATTCTCTCCATAGCAAAAACTTGCGACAACTTTCGATGCACTCGTGTTTTTGATGCGCAGAAAGCATTCTCGGAACCCATCTTGGACAGACTTTAGTCATGCCAAGGTGTTGATGTAGGATGTTTAAAATGGTTGTTTCTGATATTCAAACTAATGCTGCAAGCTGTTTTTTCTTTAGACGGCCATCTTCCGATACATGTTTTTCAACTTTTTCGATTATTGCTGGCATGGTAGCCTCAATAGGTAGTCCAGGTCTGGGGTAGACTTCATTGGAGTCCCCCCTTGTACATGCCATTTATAAATCATGGTTTTCCCGAAGTGGAGTCCCCATAAACAGCTAACATCTCTTGAAAAATGGTTTGAGGTGTCTTTCCTTGTCTGGTGAGAAACTTAATGACGGTGCAATATTCAATTTTCTCCTTAGTGGCTAGTTTCTTCCCGATTGTCTTGTTTACTCATTGATAACTCAAAAGCTAATGATCCGATATTCTGCTGAAACTTGGTATATATACTAACAATGAGTCACTCAACTGGAGCCTACCTGGATGAGTAAACTCACTCTCGCCAACCTCGCCATTCCGCAAACTTTTTGACCTCCCCTCCTATGTCTCCGGTTTCCAAAACTAATTAATGTCATTTAAAAATATGTTGACATTAAAATAAAATATCTTGTACTATGACTGCAATCAAGCAAACAAAACGACAATTATATACTAAGTTTGATTAATGAATTCACAACTGTATTTTATTGATCTGCTAAAACCTACCTACCTATTATTTACAAAATACCTAATTAAACTAATAACTTAAGTATATTAACACAGATGTCAATCATGGCACATTTAACTGCTTTGTCTATATATTACTATCTAAAGAACATCTGCTTATGTTTGACATAATGGACAATGAGCAATACGCACACTATAGCTTGCTTATATATACTCTAAGATATATAGTACATAATTTAAAACATTACCTTATCTGTTCTAATATTTCTCTGCGGATATTCCATAATGTGTAAATATCAGGATTGGACGCTAACACTTTGCCAGTAAGCTCCAACAACTCTTTATCATACTCATGTTGTTGTCTCTGAAATGTAAGTTTACCATAAATGGACATTAACTATAAATAGTAAAATAGTAAAGGATATCTGGCATTCCCACATAGCATATTCAAAAACTATACAACAGATATGTAAACAAAACTGGTGAATAAAAAAATGATTAAACGCTTGCAAGGCCATAAAGCTTTAAATCTATTTAATATAAATAGGTTGAAATGAATAGAATAGAATAGAATAGAATCATTTTTATTCAATATAGATTACATGTAAGTCTTATATCTTTTACTTTTACCACTGGTTTGGCAAAAACCTCTGTCCTGTGAAGAACAGGCAAGTAACCCAACAGGACTTTGTTAAAGCATAATTTACAATATAATATTTAATATTATTGTAAAACAGTACTGAAAAATTGTGTATTCATTATATATTTACTTTAGAAATAAGCTAAAGGTGACCTCTGCAAAAAGGGTATTAAGAATTTTTTTTTAATATTTATTACATACTGGTTATTTTTGATTTGTTATATAAAACATAAAAAACTAATAGAGAATTAGATATTATAAGTGAAAACAATGTATATATTGTTTGTAAATTTTAAAGTTCACATAAAAATACCACAAGAATGGTGATCTAAAAATCAAATATTTTACGTAAGTAAAAATTTAATAATTTAAAAATAAAAATGTAATCTTGAAAATACATGTTTCTAATGCTCATGTGTCAGTATTTAACTATTCATCTCTTCGAACCGAATTGACCCATTTGTGCTACAACTATACTACTAATGTAGCTGCAGCCAGGGTTGCCAGATGCAATGTTATGGTTTCCCCAAATTGATTTTTATTTTTCCCCAAAATGATACGTTTGAACCAGAAAACCACCAGTTTTACGAATAAAAAAAAACAAATATATAATTAAGGCCCGCCACATACATACGGAATTCCGTTTCGGGATTCCGATCGGGTCGGCCACACACATACGGAATCACGTTTTGCCCGCAAAATATCGACAGGAAAACTAACGTACGTGTGTGACGGGTCATAGATTTTATATGAACTTGCTGCGTTCGGAATCTCGAATCGGAATATCGAAACGGTATCACGAAACGGAATTCCGTATGTATGTGGCCGACCTAAAACAGACAGTTTTTATTTTATTTGTTAATGAAGGAAGAAAATTTTAATGAAGTACGTAATTGTCGATTTTTTTTAATTAATCTTCATTAAAAAAAGGAAGTATTTCATTCACAATCTCTTCATCTCCTGTTTGATAGACATTTTCAGACTTAAATAAAGTTAATATTGTAGTGCTTGGCTCAAACTTTGTGCACCCGCCGCGGTCTTGTAAAGCTTTTCACACTCTCATGATATGATCTGCGATTTTCGTGAGCATTCTGTTTCGCAATTTATTTTTGACGATGTTCATCATCGAAAACGCCCGTTCTACAGCAGCATTAGCAAATGGCAAACTCAAAATAGCTGTGGCAAGTTTTGTTAAATTAAAGAAAGCTGCGTCGCCACAAGCATTTTGGTATGATAACACTTCTCCCCAAAACTCGTCAGCTGTTTTGGTTTTTTCCATTGCTGAAGAGGTAGAGTTCTCCACTCTTGCAGCGTCACATCAACGTTTTTGACTTCTTCAACCACATCCTTGAAAGCAACAACTATTTGTTCAATATTAGGTCGTTGTCGCGATTTGGGGCGAGAAAATTGAAATTTTTTCTAATAATTTAATATTGTTCAGTAATCGCATTTGGATTTCTTAACAGAGCCGAATAAGGCACTGAGTACTGATATGTTAGCTGAACAAAAAGTATGTTCGTTTCATTGCACTTTTTATATTTTATCGTTTTAAAAATTCTAGCCCCCAAAATTTCCCATTATGTATTTTTCCCCCCAAAAGTTTCCCCAAAGATTCTATTTCCCCAGTTATTCCCCAAGAGTCATTTTATTCCCCAGAATTGCGAAAAAACCCCCAATCTGGTAACGGTGGCTGCAGCATGGCTCTACCACAATAACTATTACTCATATTCATTTCATTCATCTATACTAATATTATAAGGAAGAAACATTTTAACAAGAACAAAATAAGGTCTATCCGGCATAAAAGTGTGAACCTTAGATTTTCAATGAAAATTTAATGTAAGTTTTATATAGTTGAGCCTGAATATTTCCTATTAAACAAGCCACATTTGTACATTGTCTACGTACCTTATGATGAATCGTTTGCATAACATTTTTAAAAACTTTAAGCTTTTCTTGTCTTTCCTTTTCTTTCCTAAGTTTTTCTTCTTCAGTAGTTCGAACCTTTACTCTACCGTGCTGAAAAGATAACAAATTCGCTAACAGTGTCACTGATAAATAGGATTGATTTCTAGTGGTCAAATATTTTTTTAGCAATTCAAATCCAAAAACATAACAACATATTATCTCTTTCAAACAGTCTTATGGCAACTGATAAAACATTTGAAGTATCTAAATCTAAATATTAAAATAAATTTCTTACCATTATTAGTTGGCAAAACTCAGCTTTCAATTTAAAATGAATTTGACGGATTATAGTATCTTCGAAATGATCACACAATAATATTATTGAATATTACTCATACACTCATCGCATAGAGAAAAGTAATACATCAGAAAATTCATCGTCACCAATCGTCACAGTGTACTTTTTATATCACAGAATCACAGAATACTTTACTCCTAGCGGAGATACTTTACTCTGTTTATATACTGAAACCACAGAGTAAAGTGTAAGGACTCGAGGGGAAGATTCTTAACAACGTCGAAAATGTATACCTATTCTGATAGGGTTGTCACAGGACTCATGTGAAAATTTTAAGGAAAAAATAAAGATATTGTATAGCATGTAACAACATATCTATTAATTGTTCGAAATCAAGAGTTTTGGTGTAAGTGGTGGTGGTGGCAGTAATGGTTGTGATGGTGGTCGTGGGCAGGGGCGGTGGCAGTGGTGGTTATTATAGTAACGGTGGTGATGGTGGTGGTGTTGATGGAGCCACTGTTGGTCCACTGTCTACTACCACTACCTACGATACTACCACCTCCACCACCACTGACACCATCAGCAACACTATCCACCAACACCAGCACCGCTTCCACCATCACCAATCTCACCACCCCCAATTAATATATGGCGATTGTATTCCAACCATAATGCAGTGGTATTTACTCCTGGGGTCGCGACTCGCAAAAAGTAGCTTATATCCTTCCCCAGGAAGCAACCTACCTCTATACTAAAGTGGGTGGATAAAGTCACACATCTGGCCTTATTACTATTTCTATATATTTAGTGTTATTACCTAGTTTTATTGTATATAATACGTAAAAAGGTACTTAGTTCACTTGATATCTTGGGTACAAAAAAAAGGAAATATCCTTATTTTCTCTAGAAATATTCATGCATACTGTACATTATTAGGCATTTTTACTTATACAAAACACTTATTATTTATCCATATAAATTAATAATAACTTAATTATTTTAATTAAAATACTTAAATCTAAATATTTAATAATTGCACAAAAACTTAATAAATTAATTGATGTATAAAATTTCGAAATATTGTTAGTCTATTTATTTAAATGTGCACGACTAACAAACAGCCCTTTCATGGATACTCTGACTGAGCCGGCGCAAACCGGTTTGTACCCCGACGGATCGTCGGTGAACCTGTCGGTGAGAGCTCACGCACACACAAAACGCGTAGCGTTTCTATATAGTTTGTGCGCAGACATCTCTGCGCTATGTGTGGATGTGTTCGATCGTAAACAGTAGTATACATAGACTCAATCCTCTATCTAAGATAGTATAGTACATTATCTATGGTAGGGATGATCACAGACACAAAAAAATCAGAAAATCACAGAGTACTTTTTATATGGGGATGATCAATGATTAACCCCCCCCCCTCCACCCCAGCCTTCAAAATAATGATATTTGTAATAAAAAAAAATACTAGTCGACGTATTTTTAATAGCACATTACGATTATGCTTGTATTTGTAATTGCACACTCTCCAATTTTTTTATAAAAAATCAAAAAGTAAATTATGGTTTTTACTAGTACTGCAATATAATAATAATAATAATAAGTATTGTAAGAAAATTCATGCAATTGGAAGAAAATGAAATAGTTACCCAGAACACACAACCTACATAAATACTCACTCCATGCTGCATTTACTTGGCTTCGGCCCGTATGTGCAGTAAAAACTAGCCAAAGAGCTAAGAAACAAATGTTTTCCCTATAAATAATAATAATGTTTATTGACAAAACAAAATATGGTACACACTTATTATCTTATCCTTAAGATTATAGTTTCGGGTAGTACACATTTTCTTTTAATCAATAGATACTTGGATAAATAAGATGTTGTTTCATTCGAACAAAAAACAAGTTTCACTACTAAGACTGTGAACATGGTTTTTACTAGTACTGCAATATCGATATCTCCGTAAATAAAGTTTTTTTTCTAATTGCACAGAGTGCCAATAAATTGCACATATCTCGATTGTAATTGCACAATAACGTATTGTTATTGCACATACTTATTTAGTTACAAAAATTAATAATTAAGTAAAACTGACGGTCGCCGCCAATATACGCTATACGCAGCTAACAAGAAAGTTATGATAGACTTCGATTGGCCTTTCACGATGAAGCCTCATCTCGTGCCACTGTTTAAACGTGGTCGCACTAATCTCACCGATAATCTGCGTGAGGGACATCCTTCTACGGCGACGACTGAAGACAACATCAGTGTTGTGCGGCGTATGATAGAGACAGACAAAAGAGTGACTTATCTGCAGATTCGAACAAACTGAGGCATAGGTATGAGTCAAGTGCACAAAATCTTCCATGAACATTTAGCGGTCCGGAAGCTTTGTGCCCAGTTGTTGCGTCATAATTTGACAGAGGCCCAAAAACTCCGTCGTGTTGAATGGTGTCGTGAAATGGTTCAAAGATTTAACGGCGGTGACTCAAATGCTATGTTCGACATACTTACGGGTGACGAAAGCTGGATTTATTGTTATAATCCTGAAACTAAGAGACAGTCTGCTGTCTGGGTGTTTCCTTCGGAGGAGTTGCCAACTAAAGTGAAGAGAGGTCGAAGCATGGGAAAAAGATGGTTGCCTTGTTCTTCGGAAGGACATGTCATTACGCAACAATTGTTTTGAGGATCGTAAAATAGTTACTGCAGAGTGGTACACTAATAATTGTTTGCCACTTGTCTTGGAAAAAGTTCGGGAGAAATGACCTCGCAGTAAGATCCCCCTTTACCACGACAACGACGCACACCGCCAAGCAAACAATCGACTACTTGGTGACGTCAGATGTGGAATTACTGGGTCACTCGCCCTATAGCACCGACCTCGCACCTTGCGATTGTTATTTATTTTCGAAAATAAAAGAAAAACTTCGAGGGAAACGTTTTATGGACGCCGAGGAAGCAGTGGCTGCGTTTCAAAATGTCGTCAAAGAGACCCCTAAGGACGAGTGGGCAAAGTGTTTTCTCAATGGTTCCATCGGATGCACCGATGTATTGATGTAAATGGACACTATTTTGAAAATATATAATAAAACTAATAACTAGCTAGTTTGTTCAGTTTTTGATTTTCCAAGAACTATCAGTGTGACCCTCGTACCTACTCATATCTATTAATTATCGTATTTCGTCAATGTAACAATCGCGGTCTTTGAAAGTAGTTACAGCGGCCTTGCAGTCGCATTTAAGAGGGGCTTCTTGCGAGGCCCTAAACAAAAACACTTAAATTTGTGACTTTCTTTTTCGAGCGTAAAAGTGATCAAATTAATTAGTCATCTGTGGTAAAGTTTGGGGGCACCGCATTTTAGGGGGCCTCGCGAGGCACCTTTAAGTGCGAGTTCGTGGGCGAGGGCTCACTTCGCCCACGCCTAGCTACGCCACTGCTTACAATTATGTATGTAACACAATTAATAACACAAAACAAATTAGAAATAGCTTGGTAGTGATCACCTCATTCCCAGGGGTTATTATCATCCATAAATTCCTTAATATTATAATAACCCTTTTTATATAAACTTAGTTTATTAAAGGTTTTGAAATTTGAGCAGGTTTTGTATTTTTCCTGGGATTTTGTTAAGTTGTGTGTATATTGTGTGTAAGTGTGTGAGTATGATATATTAAGTTAAGGCTCTCATTGAATAATATTAACAATATTGTGAACACAATAAAATTTGTTCTCAATTAGCGAGTAACTTTTTATGGGTGTAAGTGTTGATCTTTATACAAAATTGGCTAAAAAAAGTATTTCCTAACGTTAAATTGTTGATTTTTACTTCAAAATAAATAAATATATTGCTTCATGACTATTACAATTACCGTTTTTCATGAACATGCATTACCTATCTGTATACTTATGTATAAAAAATATACCAGATTTCATTATACAATAAAAAAAATTAACATGTCAAAATAAGTTTCGGTTTCGGCCGAAACTGACACCCAGACCTTATGTTCGTTTTCGGTTTCGGTTTCGGTTGAAAATCCTGTTTCGGTCGGACACTAATTTTTATTCGATTTATTATAATTTCCTTAAATGTATAATTATCCTTCATAGTTCACTGCTTCACAATATGTTGATGCGTCACATTGTGCAGCCCTTGGGAGATTTTGATGGCAACTTGAGCCAGCAGACAGCTGACAGTTGGCGATGGTATCTAAAGGCGCCTATGCAGACAAACAGCTTATCTTGAGAATCCGTCACCATCAGAGCACTTGTTTCACCGTTTCCACTAATACTACTATACTAACATGTGGACACATGCGAAGACAGTTAATACATAAAATCGTACCACTTTTACATATCAAAATTTACTTCAAATTATTATTTAAACTATAATACAGGAGCAGCAAACCGCCGTCGGTCAAGTTTCCGCCAAAACTCCGAAAACGTCGACATTTTAAAATCGATGTTGCCACATCTCAAACATCGATGTCAATAAACTCATAATCGATTATTGAGTATTCGCGAACACTGCGAACCCGCGAAATCAATATCAACTAAATCTTGCATCTCCTGTAAAATATTTAAAATTTTGAATAATTCAGAATGCTTGAACGCATCAATAACCGAAAAATATATTTTAACTGTCAAGTGTCAACTGTAATGTCGCAGTTGTTCGTTTTGTTCAAGGAGATTGTAAAATATAATGAGTGCGCACTTCATACTAGAGAAACGTTCCTAAATCAGTGACTTTGAAATAAATGAAATGCACCAAGTTAGGCGTTGCATTCCTTTCTAATAAATAGAGTGTCCATGATACAATATTTTGAGTATATTAATAGTGTATACAGCATCACGGGAAACGAAATGTGTACACGTGTAGATGATTCGTTCTCTAACTGGTGTACGATTAATGCAGGTGTACCGCAAGGTGGCGTGTTGTCTCCTCTCCTCTTTTCAATCTACATTAGTTCGATCACGCTCCAATTATCTTCTCGCTACCACCTGTATGCAGATGATCTCCAAGTATATGAGCATGCCAAATTGATGGATTTACCCAATACTATAGGTTTATTAAACAAAGATCTTGACTTAATTGTGGATTGGTGTAAGTCATACGGTCTTAAAGTAAATCCATCAAAAACAAAAGCAATAATTATAGGCAGTCAAAAATTGGTTAATCTTATAGATTTTTCTTCCCTACCTGGTATTATTTTTGATGGGACACCTGTGCCATATAGTGACACCGTTAAAAATCTAGGTGTTACTTTTGACAAATTTTAATCTTGGGCTCCACAGGTAAGCGAGGTAAGTAGGAGGGTGTTTGCGTCGGTCGGATCTCTCCGTCGATTAAGTAATTTTTTACCCATACCTACCAAAATTGCGCTTGCACAATTACTTCTTTTACCGATTCTCGATTATGCTGACACGTGTTATCTCAATTTAAATGAGGGGATGCTTAATAAACTTAAGCGCATTCAGAATCTATGCATACGGTTCATATTTGGACTTCGAAAATATGACCATGTCTCCGAATATCGCGAAAAACTCAAGTGGCTTCCGATTCGTCTTCGCAGGAATACTCACATTCTTTCTCTTTTATACTGTATACTATTCAATCCCTCTTCCCCTACTTACCTTAAAGAGCGGTTTGAGTTTCTTGGTGACACTCACTGTCACTCTCTTCGCTCTGATAAAAACCTCACCCTAAAAATTCCATCTCATAACACTTCCTTCTATTCTAAATCCTTTTCTGTTGAAGCTGTTAGGCTCTGGAACTCCCTACCGCTGCACATTAGAAATGCGCAGTCTATTGATAAGTTTAAAAAACTTGTCAAAGCGTACTTCTTTCCTCCTTAAATAATCATTCCTCTAAAAAATTACTACCTACTCATTTTTCCTTACGTTTAGGCTTTGACTTCACTTGTTTAATCCTTTCTGCTCTCGTATATGTATGTATATATTTTTGTATTTAAAATGTTTTTATTTATTATAGTATGTATGTATTTATAGATTATATTATATATGTCGTGTGTATTTTCTAACAATCTACGTACACCCTTACCCTTTCTCACAGGTCATTTTATCCTCTGCAATGTGGTTGCCTGGTAGAGATCGCTCCCAAGCGATAAGGCCGCCAATTGTGCCTTTAAATAAATTATGTTCTTTTTTTTCTCATATGTATTTTTGGTGTACAATAAAGTATATTTCATTCATTCATTATTTTTTTCAATATGGAAAGCACTGAATAGTGTTATAATTAATCTTCGTTTAATATTTCATTACATTATTGCTTCGCTACAGTATCAAACCTTACGGTAACTAGTAGCGGCATAGCGTGGGTTGACACCCAGGGCGGTTTTCTATAAAGCACCCCCTAAAATAAAACAAAAAATGCTATACATGCTAACGGCACTTTATTTTGCTAAAATATTCTAATATATTATCAAAGTTTACTTTTTTGTCATTTTCGATAGATAAAATGGACAGATTGGTTAGTCGCGCTTGGCCCATTATGGACCTTAAGTAAGATTTTATTAACTTGAGTTTTGAAAAGCTTCCTTCAGATGAAATTGAATAGTAAAAAAAATCTTAGACACAGCGCTAGATTCAGAACAGCCCAATTTTATGAGAAAAGCTCCAATGAATTACATTGAACCGCTTTTTGGGAAGAAATGCTGGCAGCTTTCAAGTCATAAAATCTCCAAAATTATATATCCTGCAGCAAAATCATCGTAGATTTTTGTATGATTTTGAACTGTTACACGAAGATCTTCATCTGGTGACGTTAGCAGAGTGTAAGGCTGAACAACAGTAAATGTTACGAGAATATCATTCATTGCTCTGTAGTGATGGCTAGTTCCTCGTAAAATATGTCAAGACATTCTAACATAGCTCTCTGCAGCTCCTCTGGTAATGTTAGTTCAGCATATTGGGTCATTTCTCCTGGTAAACGTTTTCGAAATCCTCTTCTTCATTCAATCGAAATATCCACATTCTCACATTTTTTGTTACGTAGAAAATAGCTTTTTTCACTAGTTGAATACGTTGGCTTTAAAGAAAAATTTTTGGACTTTGATTTTTATCTCATACTTTTCCAGTGATAATCTACATTATTGTTTTATTATTTAGTATTTGCTTTTGTGTCTGACTAACTTCTTTTAGGATTTTACACCAAAAGGAAAGATAAGGCATAAAAAACTGAAGTCACACAAAGCTGGTAAGAGTGTAGATGCTGCTTCTCTTGTATCGACGTTTTCTCTGTTGGTGCTGGGATCATATATATCTTCGAGTGTTTATAGTGGTTTTTTAAAATTATTCTGCAATGGTGTAAAGCGTCATGATTAGCAATCCATCTTGGCGTGTGGATGATGAAAAGAACCTGTAAACTGTTTCTACTGTACCGAAAAAAGTTAAACTTGAATTAACGCTCCCTAAGTGAGTGCACTCCACATAGATTTAGCGAATGATAGTTGTAGCACAAATGGGTCGGCTCGACCGGGGACTACGGACTCACAGAATACCAGCGTAAAATAGCAGCTCAAAACTGATGTATTTAGTATGGTGAGTGTAGAGAACCGGAGACCCTTTTTACTGGAAAAGAGGCAATCCATCTTAGTCCTCACGGCCATCCTCACGGGTGACAACGCATCTGTATTTTGATTCTTTATTGAGGATTAATGTGGATGTCTATACGCCACAGCACACACACCACTTACCATCTGGTGGACTGTGTGCTCGTTTGTCACCCTATTCTATAAAAAAAAACATTTGACAATGTCAAATTTTAAAATAGTGTTGTCATCTATAAGGTAAAATGCACCTCCTAATTTTTAGGGAAAGAAAATTCGTGTAACAACAGAAACAAACTTTTTTATTCAATATAGATTATAAATAATACTTATTGAAAGTCACTCTTTTGTTTAAATTACCAGTGGTTCGAAAAAAACCACTGTCCTGGAAAGAACTATCAAGAAACCCAGCGGGACTTTTTTTTAAATAACAGCTTACAATCATGTATGTTACACAAATTACCACCACCTCATTTCCAAGGGTTATTATCATCCATAAACTCTTTAATATTATAATAACCCTTTTTATACAAATAAAGTTTTTGAACTTTGAGCAGGTCAAATTTTTGTATATTTTCTGGTATTTTGTTGTAAAAGCGTATACATCGCCCGAAGAATGAATTACTGACTCGATAGAGTCGAGTAACTGGTACACAAGTACCAGTTATTCGAACTTATATACTAGAAACAGACACAAGTCTGTTTCTAGTATTTAAGTTAAGAAAGAGCCGTGGTAGCTCAAATGATTAGCGCTCGCTGTAAGCTTCACAGTACTCTAGCAACCCGGGTTCGATCCCCGCCGGCACCAATGAAATTGTTAATTGCAATTTTAAGTGCTGATTTACCACGTGCTCGGCGGCGAAGGAAAACATCGTGAGGAAACCTGTATGTCTGAGAAATAAGAAAAAACATATTTCGAAGACATGTGAAGTTCGCCAACACGCATTGGGGCAGCGCGGTGGGCATTTCCTTGCCCTAAAACCCTCTCAGACATGAGAAGAGGCCTGTGCCCATCAGTGGGACGGAAATAGGCTGCAACTTTTATTCTGTTAAAGTGTAGTCCTTCCCTGGTCGAGCCGACCCATTCGTGCTACAACTACATCAGTAATATAGCTGCAGCATGGCTCTACCACGTTAAAAATGTGTCTTACAATAACAATGAAATAAATAAATTAAACAATGATAAGCACAAAAAATTAATAAAACCAAATTTGCTAACTGTCGAATGCACCGTTTTAACAGTGGTAGAGCCACGCGGCAGCCTTTGCTGTCGCACGGATGGGCCGGCTCAAACCGGGGTGGTACCACGACCTCACAGAAAACTAGCGTGAAGTAGTAGAGGTTTACCTCTGCGTTCCGCTTGGTGAGTGCAGGTGGCCGGAGGCCCTTTTTGCTGGAAATGAAGCATTCTATCTTAGTCCTCACGGGTGACAACGAATCTACATTTTGATTTGTAATAGAGGATAGATGTAGATGTCTATGGGCCGCATCAGCCACTTACCATCGGGTGGACTGTGTGCTCGTTTGTCATCCTTATCCTATAAAAAAAAAAACCGCCCTACCCTAGCCTACAAATTTGGAGTATATATAAACTAAAAAATACTAACATATATATTTTAAATAGCACATTCCAAAAATATTAATTACTTAAATTGCACCCATGTAGTTTAGAACTAAAAAATTGGTAAATTTTGCTCAATTTAAAACATCGATATATTATTTATTTTTAACTATATTATTAACTTAAAATAATTAGAAATGGGTACTTTTTGCAATATGAGAAAACTGCACCCTGCTTCACGTTAAAAATGCAAAAAATGAAATATTAAGTACAAAAAGATAATACAATCCATAGACTTAGGATATACGTATAGACCAACATAGTGTGCAAGTGAGAAGAAAATTCCTTATGGCAAAAATGCAAGATAGAAAAGGATACCAAATCTCATGACTATGTAACCAATTTTGAATGACAGGTCGGCGCAAGTCAGCGCGCAAAGTAAGCTAGGGATTGACTTAACTATATCAAAATTAATGTCGATATTTTTCTTTAATGTGTATAAAAAATCGATAGACTTTTATGCACAACAAAAAGAAGAATGAAATTAAATGCTCGATTTGCGTTCTAAAAACAAAATTTTATTTTGCCGTTTGTCAAACAGATTCCCTCTGGATCCTTTAGTTAGAAAAAAATCGTAGAGAAGAGGAACTCGTAGTTAAGTAACAGTTGCGTAGATCAATAGATTTGCAAGATAAAGGTACACTTGCTGCGTCGGTCCATGTGTGGGTGACCGTTTTCTTAACATACTGCGATTGAGAGAAAAGAAGAGTGCATCGATATTCTCGGACACTTGGTGCACTTTAATGTCTCCAGCGTATTTGACTTGTCTATGTTAAGATCATTATATTTTTTAAATGCATGCAGCTAAAATGATAATAAATTTATTAATACTTTATATTTTTCAGGGATAGATTAAAGAAAGAGTAGCCTTATCATGTCACTCGTAACATAACCCCTCCACCTTTGAAATCACAAGAAAGAAGTGATCAATTTACACCAAGAAAAAAACACCTTTTACAAAAATTGAGAAATTAAAACAAAAGCTGAAAGAAAAACAAAAGATAATACGTAGCTTAGCAGCAAAAACTAAAAGCAGCAGAAACAAAAACGTGCTTGAAGAAATTCATTCAAGACCAGGATTGAAAGATCACTATAGCGATATCACCATGGCATGTAGCAATGAATTGATACAGAATTTAATTAACAGGGTTAATGATAATAAAAGTGGTAAAGTAGTGTCTGCATCCAAATATAACGAAAATTCTATAGTCCAAGAGCATATATTTTATCCCTGGAAAATCGCAGAAATTTGCTTGACATGTCATTTCTTGTAAAATTTTTTAACCAGGAAATTAACTGTCCCCCCTTGCTCCAAAAATTTAAATTTCGTGTTCCATTGAGAATTCCTCGCGCTCCCATTACTCCACTTTGCCCTCCTTTTAGGAAATCTGTCTTAGGTGCAAACTCCCCAATTCCAAGGTTGTGCAAATTGGTCAATGGACATAGTGACTTAGTTGACATTCACGCCGACTCATTTGCCAAAATTAAGAAAGTTCTAGCTTTAGCCTGGTTTGAAACCAACAAATAAATTATAGTTTTTTTTTTACCATATATTTATTTTCATTATTAGGTAATTATACTTCTTTTTATTCGTATTTATAATCTTTCTCGATGCATGTGGTGTTTACCTTAAACGATTGTTACACTTAGTCACATAAGTTAGTTCTTAAGCCATTTTGTTAAATACAGTGTAATCAAACATTGGTAAACCTTAATAAATAAAATAAAATAAAATAAAATTATTTACGTGAAAAATTTGATTTGTGTCTTCCACACGTTAACACATTGCGTACCTGGTATGCCAGAGTAGACTGTGAACCTAGTTTCACTCAAGAATCTTTAAACACCATTAGAGAAATGAGAAAAAAAGAGCTGATCTAAAACTTTGTCTCACTTTTGATGAAATGAGTATACGTGAATACACTGAATGGGCCAGAAGCATTATGGACAAAGTTTCATGATGCATCAAACACTTCTTAAAAATGCGTCATGAGCTCTCGGACCAATATAGGCGTACACTGATTTGGTTAGTTTCTCTCGAATCTCATCGGGCTTGGGTTTATGCGGTCGTTCGCGCTCCGAGCAGAGTATTCATTATATTAATTTTTCATTATCTCTTAACCTATGCGTCCAAATAATATGCTATAAAGAGCAAAGTTTATCTTCATAAAATTGTCTTGACGATGAAGTAACTTTCGTTCGTAAAGGTTAATATGCCATGACTAATAATAACGCTCATAAATCACTTTTTCATTTTCAATATTTTTTTTCACAAAATAAATTATTGTGGCTTATGTATAAGAAATAGGCATGTGGCTGGTGGAAGGAAAGGGGGAGATCTCCCGCTGGGCAATGTGTTCTGCCCGGGGAGCGGCCAACGCTCCGATTGGTAGTTCAGAGCTATTCTATATATGCTTCGGAACTTTGTTAGTGCGATTTAGGCTGCGATATGTTTCGCTTGTGGCATGACGACAGTGCCGCCACAGGCATAATGTATCACATACTTTTTTTTAGATGGAGCAAAGAACAATATTTTTGTAGAACATTGTATTTATGTAATACTAAATGTTACGCTAGCGCACGTGGATAAAGCAGTTACAGAGCGCCTTTTCTTCCGACTTGCTTAACAAAAATCAATATATATTATCAATATATACTATTCCTCATGAATCTGGCTATTATATACAAAAATTTTAAATTTGAACTGGTAATTCCAGAGATCATCGTGTTTAAACAAACAAAATAACTCTTCCACTTTATTATATTAGTATAGATTAAATGATTTTGTTTTTTTTTGTTTCTGTTTCCGATTCTGTTTTATAAATAATAAAGGTAATAATTATATAAAAAATAAAGCAGCCATTATATACTCCGTGTCCTCGTTTTTTATTTTACCAGCAAAACATATTATAAAATATAAATAGGTAGATACTTAATTAAGTATCTACCTAGTTATATTTGATTAACATTATGTTGAAAAATAAATAAATTCCGGGGAAATTGTAAATGGCATTAAATATTTTTCGCCAAAGGTCAAAATTATAACTTTCCGATCTGATTGTTGTAGAAAATTGTTTCATTTTATCGGTAGACTTACCTCGCCTCTTCAGATATTATTGCAATTTTGTACATTTTGAATTAAAGTCTAACAAAAGGCAAGTGGTGCCGGTGAAAGGATTTCCACTACCCAATATCGTCCCATGTGTGTCATAAAAGGCGACAAAGGGAAACTGAAAGAGGCCATGGGCAGCAGCATCTTCCTGATAACAACTCGAAATAATAAAAAAACTGTGGTTGACAAACCGCTGGCCAAGCGATGGCAAATATAACCCCTATGAGGCAATCTATAGGGAGGCCCATGTTGAGCAGTGGATTTTTATAGGCTGTAATGGATTATGGATGATGGAAAAGGCAGGTGGGTGCAGCTTATTCCCGGTAACATGTTATTTGAATATTTTTAGTTATTTTAAAACTATCATGGTAAAAATTTAGTTAATTTCTAATTAAATAGTTTACTGCACAAAATTTATTCAGTACTGAGCACTAAACTATTTTTTTAGTCTTTATACCGGTTTCTGAACAAAAATTTTTCGATAGCCCTTTTAAATAAAATGTACATCACTAGCCAAGTCACACAATAACAAATCAAAATTGGTCACGCGTTTTCGGGCTGTCAGGTCGTCTATACGCCAGTATATCCTAAGTCTTGTCGTGAAGCGACAATAAAAAAAAAAGAAGAACCTAACCTAAGAACAACAAAACGACAAAAGTAGAACAAGAAAATAATATATTTAAATTTTTTAAAAGGTATTTACAATTTTATATAAGAAAATGAAATATGATGATGGTGATGGATGACGTGAAATTACAATTAGATAAAAAACAAAGATAGGAGAATATTGTAGTGGAGCCTAAAGGTCGAAGTGACACGCTGCGCTTGGAGTAGGAGTAGGCACACGCTGAGCTTGTAGTTTCTTGGCGGTGATGGCACGCAGCGCCTGATCTAGGCACACGCAGCGTCCGGAGCCAGCACACGTAGCGCCTGGAGTAGGTGCACTCAGCGCCTGGAGCAAGCAGTCGCAGCGCCCAAAGGTAGCGCGGGCACTAGCAGGTGGAGGCGCAGGCGATGACTCCAGATGAAAGTATAGGCTTGTAGGATTCCGGAGTAGTGCGGCCCCGCGCTTGAAGTAGACTACGCCGACGTCTTCAGATGTAGATAGAGGCTTGCAGGATCCCGGAGCAGTGCGGCCCCGCGCTTGAAGTAGACTATGCCGACGACTTCAGATGTAGATGGAGGCTTGCAGTTGCCGGGGTCGCACTGCCCCGGGATAAGGCCTTTAGTAGATGCTTCTCGTTTGAAAACTGAAGCGAGACTCCCTGTATTCACCGATGGTTCGGCTTTTATACCTTTTTAAAGAGAACGGGAAATTATTTAAATTAAAAGGAATGTTTTTGTAAATGACCTAAAGCAAAAGAGTATTTATGTGGAAATATCGAGATAAAACATCAGACCGGTAACGAATTTGAATAAAAATTGCCATGACAACCAAATAAATAACAATTGTCAAATATGTAAATTTTTGGTTTTAGGCTTGTTATTAAGAATTGGCAAGTTTTATGTAAGAAATGAGATATTATTTATATAGGAAAAAAAAAATAGCGCAACAGCGCGCACGAAACCCGAAATTGCAGAGTTACGGAGAACTAAATAAAAGATTGAAAAAGGTAAGACTCCATTGACAGCGATTTAAAAAGTGCTGATAGCGTGAAAATACGAAGTGAAAATGATTTGTTATTATGTAAAAACGTTACAGGAGCCTATGGAAATAAAGGTGATGCAAAATATGAATGCAGAAAATCAAAAACAGAATGGAAAAATAGTGTAAAATGATATGTAAGTAGCATAACACTACAGTCTATGATACAATCTTATGACCATAGACTTAAAATGTACTGGCGTACTTACTATGTACGTCCAGTATGATAATTTAGATTTTACATTTTATATAAAACCTATATTACGCACGGAGAACGCATCAAACAAAAGGTTGAAATGATTGAAGCGGCGCACCCACCACACAGTTTGTCAAAATATATACAATACTCCCTTACTCACACGTAGTATACACACCTCCTGTGTATTTATAATATATTTTGTCACATTTATTTATTTATTTAAGCTTCGTATAAAATGATGTATAGGTGTCAACAGTCAACCTTTGGGTGATGCAGAGATAAAAGAATGAAGTACTTGTGTGCAACGTTAAAAGACAGAAATGTAAACTAAATCACATAAATATAAAACAAAATAAAACATAAGCCCATACATAAGGTTACATATCAAAAGTTATTTAATACAATATGTGATATAAATATATTTTTATATAAATACATAAATAAATACTATTAATGAGGTTATTCTGCAAGTTTATTTAAATAATGTTCGCGAACTTTCTTTTATCACTTGGGCATGCCAGTCCAAACAGGAGTCAATGTTTAAGCCAAGATCTTTCACAGAAGGACATAATTCCAAAGTAGAGCCGTTGAAAATACAGTAAAACTCGCTTAATACGATCACGTTTAATACGATTTCTCGTTTAATACGCCATTTTATGTCAGCCCCTGCAACTTGAGGCATGTTTTCATACATTATTAACACGCTTAATACGATTCGTCATCCCGTCTAATACGCCATCTGGGTCGGAAAAGTTACGTTTGCTAGTGATTGGTAGGGCGAAAAATCCACGTTGTTTCAAAAACGTGAAATCGCTCCCTGTAACATATGATGCACAATCTCGAGGTTGGATGACTGGCCTTCGTTTTATTAACTGGTTAAGAGCTTTAGATGATCACTTTCAGATTAAATGTAGACGCATAATTCTCTTCATTGATAACTGCCCCGCTCACCCTAAAGATGTTGAACTAAAGAACACCACGTTTATTTTCTTACCTCCGAATGCGACAAGCAAGTTGCAATCGATGAATCAGGGCATTATAAAAGTCCTTAAACATGGCTACAGAACACGATTGATACATCACTATCTTAAGGAAATGGAAGACCCTGACAGCAAATTACCCTTGACTGTGCATGACGTGATCCTAAACATTGCAGCGGCATGGCAAAGCCTTAAACCATACAAAATTGTTTCAAGAAAGCAGGTTTCCGAAATAACGAAGCTGATGTCGTGTTGGAAGAAGAACCCGCGATACTGCAGGATTTTTCTGGATATTCTTCTATTAATGATAATGTTGCACCTTACGAAACCTGTTCGATCGAAGATCTTATTCAAGATGAGAATAACACCCAAAAAGAGGCCCTAAGTGATGACGATGAAGATGAAGTCAGTTCCGATTTTATCAAACGCAGAGTATCTTCTTTCGGGAAAAGTGAAGACGCACTGCAAAAGTTAAATTATATTAAAAGCCTTGTCATTAATAATGCATCAAAATCTTTTTGTCAAACAAAATAAGTGATTATTTTAAGTGATGTCATTATAAATAATAATTAACTATGATGAACTATGAACTACCTTTTTAACAAATTTATAAATACGTATACCTATAATTCAATAGCTACACAATATTTGTAAATGATGTTTTATTTTTCCTATCCCGCATAATACGCTTTTCCGCTTAAGTCGCGATTTTGGCTGGGTCCCTTCAAAAATCGTCTTTAGCGGGTTTTACTGTACTTGAAGGTAGAGCGGTAGTGTCCACTTTTACCGTACATATTCAAAATTAGTTCGCCCGCCATTTATATTGTGTTGTAAATCTTATTATTTTTATTATATTTAACATGATAAAAAGTGATAAAATGTAAAAAAAAAAATACAATAGAGGCGCGTGCAGTTTTAAACTAGTTAATCTCTACTATTTTATATATTTAAATTTTACTGTTTTTGTATTTTATATTTGTATTTAATAGGACATGTGAAAATTATATTAAATAGTCGGTTTCATCCTTAGAATAATAACACCTAGAACGATAGTTCCCTACAAAGCGGACGTTCAAAAGTGGGGCAAGAACAAAATCTATGTGTGCGTTATCAACTTGTATTTACGCTAGACGCAAGTGAAGAAATAATGTGGCCAATACATGAAATTTTCCCGAAAAGTAGGGAAGTTGAAACTATATTGGACTAATAGTCACAACGTAACGTATGACACACAAATGTGAAAATAATTTTGTTTGAATTCTATTATCGAAGTATAGCCCGCTAAATTCAAAATATTTTTGAATAGGATATTTGCCTATCTAGCCAAGTGAGATACTTTTATGAACCGTATAAATGTGATTGCATGATATTTTTCTTTGTAACTGTATAGATTTAAACAGTGATAGAGCCACGCGGCAGATTTGTTGTCGCACGGATGGGACAGCTCGAACCGGGGTGGTACCACGACCTCACAGAATACCAGCGTGAAGTAGAGGTTTACCTCTGCGTTTCGCTTGGTGAGTGCAGGTGGCCGGAGGCCCTTTTTACTGGAAATGAGGCATTCCATCTTAGTCCTCACGGGTGACAACGCATCTGCATTTTGATTCGCAAACGAGGATAGATGTAGATGTCTATGGGCCGCAGCAACCACTTACCATCAGGTGGACTGTGTGCTCGTTTGTCACCCTTATCCTATAAAAAAAAATAGAGACATTTAATTATATGACTAATGCAAGTTCGATACACACCCGGCCGATGCCTGACACACGACTGTTCGACGAACGATTGACCGTATTCAGTATTGAATAGAATAGAATAAGTTTTTATTCAATATTGATTATTACATAATTTAAAAGCTTTTAAAACAATTTACTTTGCAAATATCCGCGTTATAAAATAAAATGATGTGTCTTACCTAGTTTGAAGAGCACCTCCCGCCCTCCCTCAATTGCGTGCACTATCTCCGTCACCACTAATCCCAACACCGCTACTCCTAACACCACTACACTAGGCAAGACACACCACTGACGATAATACGACACGTGTTTCGCCTCTACACGAGGCATCCTCAGGTGATATGGACTCTACGGCGACTAACCGCTAATTACATAATTCTTATTGAAAGTCATTTTTTTATTTACCACTGGTTCGGAAAATACCTCTGTCCTGGGAAGAACCAGCAAGAAACCCTGCGGGATTTTTTTTTCAAACATCACTTAACAATAATTTCGTTTATACAATTTTAAATGATTTTTCATAGAACCAGCATGGTGGCGATCACCTTATTCCCAGGGGTTATTTTCATTCATGTATTCCTTGATATTATAATAACCCTTTTTGTACAGTTTCTGTTTTATTAAAACTTTTAAACTTGTTTATTGACAAACTTTAAATATGTTCTGGGATTTTGTTGTAAAAGCGTATACAACGCCCCATAAATGAATTACTGATTCTGTGGAGTCTAGTAACTGGTATTACAAGCTTATCTTTGTTCCTAGTGTTTAAAGTATGCACATCCTTATTCTTATTAAAGCTATTTATGTTTTTGTGTACATACATTACATTTTCATAAATATATTGCGATGCCAAAGTTAATATGTTTATTTTTATAAATTTTTGTCTGAGGGACTCTTTACAATTTAGATTATAAATGGCCCGAAAGGCTCTCTTTTGCAAAACAAATATAGCTTCAATATCAGTTGCATTACCCCATAGAAAAATTCCATAAGACATTACGCTATGAAAGTAACTAAAATACACTAACCTAGCTGTCTCAACATCTGTGAGACTTCTAATCTTTCTTACAGCATATGCTGCAGAACTAAGTCTGCTTGCTAATTTACATATATGGGGGCCCCATTGAAGTTTCGCGTCCATAGTAATACCGAGAAAAACAGTGGTATCCACAAGACTCAACTCCTCCCCATTTAACAGCACATTGGTATTCGAATGTTTTACATTAGGTATTGTAAATTTAATACACTTTGTCTTATTGCCGTTTAAGAGCATATTGTTGGCGTAAGAGGTATCGTCAGCAAATAATACTATATCGTGATTGTGCCCTACAAGATAAGGTAAGTCATTAATATAGATTAAAAACAGGAATAGTCCAAGTATCGAGCCCTGAGGAACGCCCATTGATACTAACGATCCGGAGGAACCTTTACCATTGATCACGACTTTTTGAGTTCTGTTACTTAAATATGAAGTAATAAGTCTAAGCGCCAAATTTTTTACACCGTAATGTTGTACTTTCCTGATTAATGTTTCATGATGAACACAATCGAAAGCCTTGGAAAGATCACAGAAAATACCTAAGGCATCTTGTGAATTCTCCCAGGCATTAAAAATATATTTCATAAGCTCAACACCGGCGTCCGACGTCGAGCGACCCCTTGTAAAACCAAATTGGTTTTTATGAAGTAATTTATTTGTATTAAAAAAAATTAACAATTGATCCAAAATTATTTTTTCAAAAATTTTACTGAGAGTTGGTAGTACAGAAATAGGTCTAAAATTAGCGGGGTCCAATGTACTACCAGATTTAAATAAAGGTATTAGTAGGCTTATTAGGTAAGTATCTATTATTCAGTTTGTTTTTAACAATTTTTTTTTGATAATCGTCGAGTTATGGTATACCGCACCTCACTGCATGCACTATGTAAGCTACAATACAAAAAACACAAGAAAATTTTAATTTTGGTAGGTTTTACACAGTCCTCACGGATGACAACGCATCTCTTTATTGAGGATAGTTGTACATGTATATGGGTCACAGCATCCACTTACCATCAGGTGGACCGTGTGTTCGTATGTTACCGTATCCTATAAAAAAATGTAAAGAACAAATTTTTGTATTTTATTGGGCTTCCAACTGCTTTTATTTCAATTGTGTCTGATGTTTACTGTCTCACAAGCCGCAATGATCGGATCAGAAAGAGACATAAAACGAAAACCAAACATGCATTTATTATCAGACCATATAAAAAGTTTCCTTAAAATTCATCATCCATATTTTTTAATTTTTTTTAAAAACGTTTCCCCCACACTGGGATTTTCTCCTGTATCGTGGAGGCAGCTTACAAACATTAATTACACGAGGACAAACATCCAGACCCGGAACAATGATTTGTAGGACATACAAATACTTGTTCCGTGCGGGATTTTAACCCGCGGCTCCCAGCACAACAACTCATTGCTAAGCCACTGCGCCACGGAGCCGACGATAAATAAAACAATGCGTTGCATTTTTTCAATGTTGGCAGCCCTCGTAGTAATAAGTTGTCAAGTTGCGTTATGCACTCTATTTAATGAGGGCTAATAATCTTCCACTCACCAGATGTCGCTAGTTGTGACTGAGGTAAAGTTTTTTGTAACATAGTGTCAGTTTATTGAGATTTTCGTTTTAAATTATAGTTTATCATTATCTAGAATATTATATTATTACACAACATAATGGGTCAGAGGTTTGATTTTTAATTTATTGCACTTTTTATGAAAATCGGCTTTTAGTTATATTTTATAGTTTGGTTTATTCATTTCTAATGTAATTAATATAAAATATAACTAATAATACAGAAAGAAACCTTAAATATTACATTTTCTTAAGAAATTATCATCCCCGCTATGAAATTTGTTAAATATTTTACCTCACTGTAAAGTGGCGCCGCCCTGGTGGCAGAAAAAGTCGTGGATGCCCTCATTCCTTTTGACGTGTTTTAGTATTAATTAAAAAAAGGTGGGAGAATTTTTCTTTCACTTTGGCAACATTTCCATATAATGTAATATGTCAGTTTTTCAAAGTAAACATTCATATTTATTTTTGATTAATATTTTACGTAAAAATATAAGTTCAAAAGCATTAGTTACTCGTGAAATGTAATGTTACGATGTTTCTTGTGTTTCTCTGATGTATTGACATCCGTTCACTGCATAAAACGTCATTTTTAATTAAAATTTCGGGAGCTGTTGTCAACACGACACGACTTTGAGCACTAACGGGCCGATTATTGAACTAAGCCATACTGGCTTAGTTTGAGTTGCCTCACAATACGGACGCGGACTCGGCTTCTAGGTGTTATTATTCTAAGGTTTCATCATTATTAAACACACATTAACATAGTCACTTCTTTAGTCGTTCTCGCCATGGGCGCCGCCAAGATTATTTTCAGGAAGGTGCATCTGCATTTACACATTATACTATTAAATAATATAAAATATAAAATTATCATGATGTGTAGATATACATGTCAAATTCGTCGCGTGGGTATTTGATTGAATATATTTCGCTCATCGAAAACATTCTTAATCTCAGTGTTCGATGGTTAGCAATTGGCATTATAGCCTGGGGAATCCAGGCTGCCGCGCGACATGCTCAGTGTTCACAGGGAAAGAGTAGAGGAGAATACTGAATTTATTGACAAGGTGATGTACAAATTTGGGCAGCAACCTTCAGTTTTCATTTAAACAGTAACTTAATAAAAAAAGTATTTTTTTTCTATGTATATTCTTTTCTGACTGGGTAACTCCCCCCCCCCCCAGTGCACCCCTTGCACTCTGTTGCCGGTGCCCATGGTGCACACTAAGGCATACATACAATTGACGACTATCCAAAACGAACACTTTAAAGACAAAAAGGTTTCGTTCAGTATGATAATTTGTCCAAGTAATTTACTATTACGTAGTACTATTATTTATTCTATGCTTTTACTTTTATAATGCCTCCTCTACACTACTCGCGACTTTATCTCACTGAAGTGCTCGTTATAGTTAATCGCAGTCCGAAGAACGTGACTACACACTCGTGCAAATTCGCGAAGAGCTCGGTCGCCTTGAGTCGTCCGCACCCTAATAACATGAATAAAATTCAAGAGGCAGCTGCTGTAGCTACCTAATTGTGTGCGCACCCACGTGTGAACAGTACGACGTCAATGTGCTAACCATAGATAAGTACTTAAATATGTAACAAACTACGTAGTAGAGCCATGTTGCAGCTATATTAGTAGTATAGTTGTAACACAAATGGGTCGGCTCGACCGGGGAAGGACCACGCTCTCACAGAAAACCAGCGTAAAATAGCAGCTTAACGCTGCTGTGTTTCGTATGGTGAGTGTAGAGAACCGGAGACCCTTTTTACTGGCAAAGAGGCATTCCATTTTAGTCCTCACGGGTGACAACGCATCTACATCTTGAGTCTTTATTGAAGATAGATGTAGAAGTCTATGGGTCACAGTAACCATTTACCACCAGGTGGACTGTGTGCTCGTTTGTCACCCTATCCTATAAAAAAAAAACTAACGCTAACTGGCGTACGCCGAATAGTGTAGTGAGACTTTTCATGTAACTTTGGAACACCTCGCGTTGTCCTTTGACTCTGGTGTAAAAAAACTCACAGCGATTGAAAATCGCCCGAGCAAGTAGCCGAAGCAAGGTTGCACAAAGTGAATCGAAGTACCTCTTTACACTATTCTCTTCGCCCAACTTCGCGAGTAGTGTAGAGGGAACAACATTGTCAGGGGAGTTTTGGCGGGAACTTAACCGGCAGTGGATTGCTGCTCTTGAATTATTGTTTAAATAATGGTTTGAAGTTCATTTTGGTGCTTTGATTTGGATAAGGTGTCTGACTGCTTAGGCGCCTTGACATACCATCGCCAACTGTCAGCTGTCTGTTGGCTCAAGTTGCCGTCAAAATCTCCCAAGGGCTGCACAATATGACGCATCAACATATTGTGAAGCAGTGTACTATGAAGGATAATTATACATTGCAACTTGAGGCTCAGAAGGGCTAGAACGCAGAGACGTAAAGCCAGTTATAAAAAAAATTGATGTGCCAACTCGGAAAAATTACGACTCGAGTTAACTCGAATTGAAATTCATGCAACTCGAGTCGAGAGCAGTACGAAAAAGAGTAAATGATTTGTTACAAATTTCTTTATTATAAACTAGCTGTGCCCCGCTGTTTCACCCGCATATTATTACACTGTCCAACCGAAGTCTGTAACCAAAAGGGTCGTTCATGCATCTATTATATTAATTTTCCATTATCTCTTAAATTATATGTCCAAATAACATGCTATGAAGAGCAAAGTTTTTCTTCATAAAATTGTCTTGATGATGAAGTAACTTTCGTTCGTCAGGATTAATATGCCAGGCTTAATAATAACGCTCATAAATCACTTTTTAATATTATATATTTTTTTTGTCACAAAATACCTTATTATGGCTTATGTATTTAGGCATATGGTAACACGGATTTTTTTTAGGTGGAGCAAAAACCAATATTTTTGTAGAACATTGTATTTATGTAATACTAAACGTTATGCCAGCGCACGCGGATAAAGCAGTTAAAGAGCGCCTTTTCTTCCGACTTGCTTAACAAAAATCAATATTTAAGGCAAGCTGAGAGTTGTAGTCTAATGCTAGATAGCCTATACTATTTCTCATGAATCTGACTATTATATACAAAAAGAATTTTTCAAATCGGGCTGGTAGTTCCAGAGATTAGCGCGTTTAAACAAACAAAAACTCTTCCGCTTTATTATATTAAGTATAGATTTATTTTTTCAAATAGCTATTTGGTGGTTTGGGACTACTATAATTACCAAACTTATTATGTAGGATTGAAATATAAAGGTATATTTAGTATGTATCACACACTTATGTATTTTTGGTTTTAATTTTAGTTATTGAAAGTACCTGTATTTAATAACAAAACGAGCTATATAGCAGTCTTCACGAAACAATATTAGTCTAGCTTTATGGTGTAGGTACATAAACTATTAATAGTTTAATTATCATAGTCAAAATATTGTTAAATAAATCCAAATTCGAAATATTTATTGTAAGTTAAGTGTTACATTTGGCGTTAATTTAAAATATGAAGTATCTTACAACTTAACCATCATTTTTGGGTATTACAATAATAGTTCCGTGACTTACATAAGTATATTGATCATAATAAATCAAAATTATAAAAGAAATTAAAATTACATAACTCAGCTATTATAAAATTCTAAGTAACAAATTGTTTTGGTTGTAGCTAAATACCTACTCTTTGAAACACAAAACGCATACACAACAAACGAATTATGCTCTTACTCTTTTTGGGCTCACTTGACCCGCTCATGTACAGCAGCCTAAACTCGAGTAAGGAGGATCAAACATGAGTTAAGTCGAGTTAAGCGCAACTTGAGTTAACTCGGGTTGCCCCATCGGGAGGACACAGCGCAACACACGCTCGCTGAGTGTGTAGCTTAGGAGGAGCAGCGCCGTGTCCTCAAAAATAAAGTAGGAGGCGATCTGTCACTGCTGGCCTTAGTGCGGAAGTTGGTCGGTAGCGCAGAGTCGTGGGACGCGGTGGTGTCCTTCTGCGAGGACGTGATGTCGCAGAAGGAAACTGCGGAACGGGAAAGGGAGATCTCGACTCCTTTTCCCGGCCGCAGAAGGCGCACCGGGCGCAGGAGAAGGGCGGACAACGCCCTTTTCCAGCCCCCGTGAATGGGTCCAGGGGCGAGGGACTTGGGGAAGCCCCCGCCAGCCCTATTCGATGGACCCGAGGCGGAGGCGCGCGTGGGTGTCGGCGCGCGCCCCTGAGGCGATACACGGGGTAATTAAACACCGCACTACCCCGTGCAGGAGACGAGGCCCGGACAGACCGGGCCAGCACTAGTGTGGGGCTGCGGAAGAATTTGGATTCCCGCGGCCCCACACGCACGTGCGAGGAGACACCGTGGTGGTTTTAGCCGGTAAGAGTCCGGCACGCCCCTCCGCCTTTCCCCAGGCGGAGGTAGTCCATGAGGATTTCCCCCCGTAAAAAAAAAGGGTTGCCCCATCACTAGAATTTACTAACCAACTTATTGGGCCGGCCCCATACATAATGGTTTGAAGTGGACTTTGATATATAAAAGTGGTGTGATTTTGTATATTAAGTGTCTGCGCATGTGAACTATTAGTGGAAACTGTGAAACAAGTGCTCTGATGGTGATGGATTCTCAAGATAAGCTGTTTGTTTGCATAGGCGCCTTTAGATACCATCGCCAACTGTCAGCTGCCTGCTGCCTCAAATTGCCGTCAAAATCTCCCAAGGGCTGCACAATGTGACGCATCAACATATTGTGAAGCAGTGAACTATGAAGAAATTATAATAAACCGAATAAAAATACTCAAGACTTGGCCTAAAGGTCTAGATACCAGGCCATAAACTCCAAAAAAGAAAAAGAATAGCAATAAGTTTTGTTTTAATTTATGCACTTACCCTAGATTTTTTTGCAATTCTACTGATATTGAATTGTTTTTCTTAGAATTTTGACTGAAGTGTGGTGAAATAATGAATAATGCTTTGCAATTTTCGTTACGATGGAATAACTACGTTTCTCATGTAACTGAAGCATTCAATGAACTTCGGTTTTCTGACGACTTGGTGGATGTTACATTATGTTGTGATGGTGGCAAAATTAGGGCTCACAAAATGCTATTGTCTGCATGTAGTAGTTATTTCAAAGAAATTTTTAAGGAAAATCCATGTCAGCACCCTGTAATCATATTTAGGAACTTCAAGTTTGAAGATCTAAATGCAATTATAAATTTTATGTATCATGGTGAGGTTAATATCTTTCAGGAACAATTGGAATCGTTTTTAGTTACAGCAGAACTTTTAGAGGTAAAAGGCTTGACTGACAATGTAGAAGAAGACACATCTAAAACCCAAATAAGGTTCATTGACAATACTTCATTAGACCTAAGTTCAAAGTCAAGTAGAATAAATAAAGATGTAGTACCTGTTACTGATCAGCCAATAAATTTAGCTACAATTCAGACTAACAGGCATGAACAAATTCCAGAGGCTAATGCACAAAAAAAATCCCATGACGTTCCTGATTCAGAATTTCAAGTTGAGAATGTCAGAACTGATGATAGTACAAATTTGAAAGCAGGAGAAACTTTATTACCCATTGAGGAGATGCAGGTTGATACGCAATCTACATCTGCTGAAGATTTGTCGGAGAAAAATACTGGTTTGTATATAATTTGTGTTTAAATATTAGAATAGTATGGAGAGTTTTTGGGTTAGGTTTAGTATCAATACTAGCTGTGTCTTTATGACTGAGGGTTGTAGCGAATGGCGGTTAGTACCCTTCCACTTAGTAAATTTTTATTTTGCAGCAGATGTACACTTTTCTTATATCAATTTTTGAAACTTTAAAATAGAACAAGCTTGAGGAAAAACTGCATATAACTGATCAAAATGTTACATATTGGACAGATTTTACATACAGTGGAAACTCAATTAACCGGACTAATTGTTGTCGTTAGGGATTCTGATAATCAAAAATCCGGTTAATGGAATGTATGAAGAAATGCGGGTTTTGTGCATATGTAGTACATACATACATAATGTTATGTGTTTATTAAAAACAACAATATTATCGAAAATCAATGTTTATTAAGAAATTATTAAGCGATACATTTTCCAATATACAATGTATGCTCTTATTTATGTACATATATAAAATATATTTTCTTAGATTACACAAATACATACTAAAATACTGCAGCCTCAATCATGAAATAAAATATTTAGACATATGTACGTATACATAATTTGTTTACAATGTGTATTTGGTAACTTGCATTTGGTAATCATGAAATAAAATAATAAGTTTAATTTTGTTTAAAATATTTGGTAATTGTCATTTGACATAAACCACTTTTTCTCTTCATTGCTGCTATATCACAAATTCGTTTGAGCTGTAGTAAACTCACAGTATCACTCTCTGTTTGTTTTTAAAACCACTTGAGAGCTGTTTCCAGGGCCTGAAGTGCTTCATCATGAGATGGTCCTGCATCATTTTCCATGTCTACATTTTCTTCTGTTTCATCTTCTTCATTTCGTGCTGTTCATTTTTCTGCAATATGTTTTCTACGATTTCATCATCCGACATAATCTGAAATAGCCTTGATCATTTCTGTCACAAGTGACCCACTCTTTCATATCATCATCATCACAATCCTGGCATATTTGTATCTTTAACATTAGCTCATTTATATCCCCCAAAATAGAATCATCCGTATTGGTTATTGAATTTTCATTCTCCCGATAAGTACTCTGTTCCAAGCCTTGTTCAAAGTTTTCTTTTCAATCAAATCCCACACATCTACAACCATGTAACAACACTCCTTTAAATTCATTTCCCCTAAAAAATGATAAAACGACTTCTACATTATCTTCATCAAAAGATAACAACCTACGTAAAAATTGTTGTTGCAGTGATGATGGCCGTTGGTAGGAGGGTAGGCCAACACTCCGTTAGCTTATGGCTCGGCAAGCAGTAGCCCTTAGGTAGCAGGTAGATACTTAGGTAGTGGTAGATACTCAGGTAGCAGGTAGATGCTAGGTGGTAGTAGATCCCCAGCGGGATCAACTGCACCTCGAATCATTTAAATTTTAATTGTAGGTAAGCAGGTTCAACGGTCGCTAGTAAGGGAGGGTCACGCGCGTTGCAAACTTGGGTTGGCGCATTATCCAGTAAAAGTAATACATTTCCTTGTTTTCGTTTTGTATTTTTTTTACTTCAGGGATGAAAGTGTTGTCCATACCAGATACCAGTCAATGAATATTTCAGAGTTCATCCATGCGCTTTTTTGATTTTTATAAATTAAGAGCACCATGATATTTTTAAAACATTTATGTTTTTTTGATTTTCCGATGAGCAGCAAAGGTATTTTATGGGTCCCGGTAGCGTTAGCACAAACTAATATTGTTACTCATTCTTTGCTAGTTTTATATCCTAGAGCTGAATTCCCCCCCCCCCCCCCCCAGAAGTTAAAGATTTTGAAGGTAATGACTTCCAGTTTAATCCGGTTTCATCAGCATTATAAATGAAATCCAAGTCATAGTTATTTTCATCCAATTTTTTCTTAAAATCATCTTTAAAAGAGTTTGCTGCGTCTACATTAGCTGACATTTTTTCACCTTGTATTTCCAATTCACGAATTCCATGACGAGATTTAAATCTGTATAGCCATCCGTTACTTGCGACAAACGAGTTGTCGCCACCTAAATTTTTATTTAACTATAATGCTTTTTCACAAATCAAAGGGCCAGATATCGGTTGCCCAGTTTATCGTTTTTGTAAAAATCAACAATACGAGGGCTGCACTAAAAGTATCGGGAATGGAATATTTCCACTGTTCCTGTCATATTAAAATCTTTTTAATTGATAATTCCTTGGATTTAAAAATCGAATACCATTTATTTATTTAAAAAAAGATTCTCGGTCTTGTCACAAGGTTTTGACAAACTTGTTTAGTCCTTGAGAAAATGGAATTGACTCGAGAAAATTCAAGAGCGATGATTTATTATGACTTTCGAAGAGGTTTAACACAAAAACAGTGTGTTGACCGGATGATTTCTGCATTTGGTGATGAAGCCCCATCCAAAACCACAATTTATCGCTGGTTTGCTGAATTTCAACGTGGACGTGTCAAGCTCAGTGATGATCCCCGTCAGAGTCGTCCAAAAACTGCAGTCACCCAAGAAAACGTTGATGCTGTGCGTAAGCTGATTGAAGAAGATCGACATGTGACATACCGCGAAATTCAGGCAACTTTAGACATTGGCATGAGTCAAATACAAATAATCTTGCATGAACAATTAGGTGTAAAAAAGTTGTTTTCCCGATGGATACCGCATTCGCTCTGTGAAGAGCGAAAAGCAGCTCGCGTTACTTGGTGCGTCAGAACTCTTGAAAGATTCCACGCAGGATCCTCAAATGCTGTATACAACATCGTATCAGGTGACGAATCCTGGATATATGAGTACGAACCCGAAACAAAAAACCAGTCACGAGTTTGGGTGTTCGAAAATGAGTTAAAGCCAACAAAAATTGTTCGTTCACGGAGTGTTGCAAAAAAAATGGTGGCCACGTTTGTCTCCAAAACCGGCCATGTTACGACTATTCCTCTTGAGGGACAAAGAACGGTTAATGCAGAATGGTATGCTAGCATTTGTTTACTACAGGTCGTTTCTTAACTCCGTAAAGAGAACTGCAACCGCCGCATCATCCTCCATCACGAAAATGCGAGTTCTCACACCGCATACAAAACAAAAGAGTTTTTAGAGCAAGAAAACATAGAATTATTAGACCATCCGCCGTACAGCCCCGACCTAAGCCCTAATGATTTCTATACTTTCACTAAAATAAAGAATAAATTGCGTGGTCAGAGATTTTCGTCACCTGAAGAAGCTGTGGACGCCTACAAAACGGCCATTTTGTAGACCCCGGTCCCCAACTTCCGATTGGAATGGTTGCTTCAATGATTGGTTCCATCGTATGGAAAAATGTGTCAAATTTCGCGGAGAATACTTCGAAAAGCAATAAATACATTTTTAAATAGTAATGTTGTGTCACTTCCTTGATTCCCGAAATTTTCAGTGCTGTCCTCGTACAAAGCGTCTTCTAAAAGTTCGTTCTTCGGTTTCTTCATCATTTTGCGATGTTTTCTCCCGTCTTCAGCGAAGTAACAATTGCTAGCTAACTAAAACAAAAACAAAACGCGATCCCGCATGGCGCGGTCGGGGTAATGCCAGTACCGACACGTTCATGTTTGCATAAATTCGACATGTAGTACATATGTTAAACATTTTGTAACTTGGCTGAATATGACTTAATTATTAGAGTACCTTTAACCGACGAGCGTGTATACGTAGGTATATGGATGTGGAGGAAGCGAGAGAGGTGTGTCAGGATCGTGCCAAATGGAAGTCCATAGTCTGCCTACCCCTCTGAGTGACAGGCGTGAGTGTTTATGTATTTATGTATATTTAATTGGTCGCGGTTGATAGTCCGGATAATCGCGAATCCGTATAACTGGAGTCTAAAATCGAGTGCAGGCTTAGCTAATCGAGTGCAGGCTTAGCTAATCGAGTGCAGGCTTAGCTTTCCATTGACTCCCGTCGAGTTGGGGATTGATACGTATTTTTACAGAAAAGTTACACTATTATAAGCACACACACAAAATTACAACATGCGGAAACGCGTAATTTTTGAGAAAAAATTTATTGAAAATCAATTATTCTTGCATTTTTTTTATGCAGCCTATTTACGTCCCACTGCTGGGCACAGGCCTCCTCTCATTTCTGAGAGGGTTTTAGGGCAAGGAAGTCCGCCGCGCTGCCCCAATGCGTGTTGGCGAACTTCACATGTCTTCGAAATATATTCTTGCATTGTTTATATCTAATCCTACCATAAAGCTAGCGCCATTTTGTAATGTCATTGACGTCAGTAGGGATGTCGATTCTTTCCGAAAAAGGTCGATTTTTAAATCGATTCAAATCGTAAGCTAATGTATCGATTCACAAAAAATCGATTTCTAAAATATCTATATTTTTTTATGTTTGCATTTATAATGTAAATATAATTCCATTTTATGAAAAACAAGAAAGATACCATAAGAAATGATCTCTTATTGAAATTTGTTTTATTTTAACAGTACCAATTAGGGCAGATAACAAATAAAATAGTTTAGGTTCAACTTATGTCAAAGAACCAAATTGATTGACCCCGACTACACCTGGTACGAGTCTGTCCTACCCCTAGAGTGGTTTTAAAGAGCCGGAGGCGCGTAGGGGGAGCAGCCTCCGCCTGCTGCTGCGATTTGTTTTTTTTTGTTTTTTTTTTTATTTGTTTTAGCGATTTGCGCTAAGGCGTAGAGGCTGCTCTTCCCGCAGCGCCGGAGACGTAGCAGTCTCAAAATAGATACAAAAATCCTTCTGAATCGGTCCCCCTATATTTTATGATGGAGGGGATTATTTTCTCATAAAATGGATTTATATTTACATTATAAATGCAAACATGAAAAATATAGATATTTTAGAAATCGATTTTTTGGGAATCGATACATCAGCTTACAATTCGAATCTATTTAAAAAATCGTTCTTTTTCGGAAAGAATCGACATCCCTACTGACTAACAATAAAAATATCGTCAGTTTTATTGTAGGATTAGACAAACAATGCAAGAATAATTGATTTTCAATAACTTTTTTCTCAAAAATTACGCGTTTCTGCATGTTGTAACTTTGTGTGTGTGCTTATAATAGTGTAACTTTTCTGTAAAAATACGTATCATCCCCCAACTCGACGGGAGTCCATGGAAAGTCGTACCTCGAGTGCATAATATATTATATTATTTTGAATTTTCAATTTATTTTTAGTTCATGTAGAATACATATGGTGGAAGGAGAAATTTACACTTTTTATTCTTTAAATACATTTTGTGTAGTAAATAAATAATAAAGACACTGTAAATATCTACTATTTTAATTGAACTGCTTATAATTTTTTAATCAGGATCATAATATGAAAATTATTTCCAAATAAGAAGAACTATAATCGACGTTTATGAAGATTAAGTTAATAATAATAATAATAAAAAAAATTGGCGTAGGGAAATGAAGACCCCACCACCCGCTGACGTAACAGTTAAGTGACAAAACTACTACGTAAGCGCAGTCAGTCAGCGCCTTGCCAAGAGGTGTGTGCGCCGTGCCTCGGCAGAATTGAGGGTGCAAAGGTCCGTCTGTGCTTATGGCCGCACCACAAAACGGTGCTGGGCCTGGGCGTCTCCCGTTAATTGACGCCCACTCAATGGATGATGGACAATGAATAAGTGCGCAAAAGGTCGCTGCCTGGAGGTCGCCAGGGCGTGTCTGTAGCTGGCGCTGGACGCGACAGCATGCGGATCGCCAGCCAAGCGCGGGGGGCTGCAAGACCACCTAGTAGCCGTAGCCGCCCGCATCCATCATCCCCACCAGAGGGCTTGGTGTCGGCTAGGTCTTCTCGGACTCGGCAAGCGGCACCCGCCGCTGGTGGAACACGTCGCATGCGTTGAACAAAAATAATGAACGCAAACGCATTGCGATCGTATTTTAGGGCAAAAGGGGAAGAAACTGGAATGTTAGCGTATCGGGCTCGGATGCATCGCTTTTTCGCGGAGCTGGTGTCATCTGTTCATGTATCAGAGCAAAACCTGGCAGACCGAGTTCGGTATATCCTGCGCTCCAACATATTTGGTGACGCCGAACTCGAACGACTACGACGTGAGGCTGTTCCCTCATCGGATGAAAATGCTACAGCTGGTAATGCGACGCCAAAAATTGCAGAGCAATCTGCACACATGGATGCCGCCGCGGATTTTCCAGTTGTAGTTGATTCAGACGATGATGGAATGGTCACCCAAGAACTAGAGCAGATGAGGAGTAAATTAGATGAGGCGATTGTGAAAACGCGCAGTACCTCTCTCGAAAATCGACCGCGACTCCCGCGCATACCCCTAAGCAAGCGGAATCGGGCTGTCGTAAGGGCTCTTAACCCAATGCTGGTGACCTGTTTGGAAGCCAGCTGGGACCTTTGCGAGACGGACTCAATTCTGTTTGGCGCCGCACTGGCAGTTTGCCGTATTATTGGCGCCATACTTCCCACGGCTGGACGCGCTACTAGACACAGTAGCGCCATCCCAGCCTGGAGAAGAAGGATTGAGGACCGTATCGCAAAGGCAAGGGCCCTTATCGGCAGACTGATAAGCTTCAGGTCGGGCAATAATAGGCCGAGAATTGTGCGCACCGTCAGGATGGAGTTTGCTGGCAAACATCAGTTTGTCCCAGCCGGATATAACGCAAAAACTGACGGAGCGCATAGACGACCTGAAGCAGAGAATCGCTGGTTGGGGGAAGCGGATTCGGCGATATGCCGAGAGGTCGATACGGTTCAACCACCAGAATCGTCTATTCCAGAGTGATCAGAAGAGGCTCTATGAATCATTGGAGCGACCAACGGTACGTGGAACGGGCCCAGCACCGAGTCAAGCCGACACTATCGCATTCTGGCGCGGCCTGTGGTCAGAGCCCGTAAACCACAGCGAGGGCCCTTGGACGGAAGTTGTGGCGAGTCAGTGTGCGAATGTTACGCCTATGGACCCCGTCATCATAACGCCGGATGACGTAGCTGAGGCGGTCCGTAGGGCTCTGAACTGGAAAAGTCCGGGACTCGACGGACTGCATCACTACTGGCTGAAAGGGTTCGTGGTGTGTCACGCTGTGCTCGCCCGACAGTTTCAAGAGGCTCTCGAGCAAAAGTCGCTCCCGAGCCGCTTCACTACTGGGATCACTCATTTGGTTCCTAAAGACCGGGATTCCACAGACCCGAGCAAATACCGCCCCATAATGTGTCTACCTACCATATACAAGACACTAACATCCATTTTGAGCGCGAGAATCACTCGTCACTTGAACTCAAATCAGGTGATGTCGCGGGCTCAGAATAGATGTCGGGGCGGTGGTCGTGGAACCAAGGAACCACTCCTCATTGACGTGTTCATTGGCAAGGTGGTTAAACGCAACCGTCGAAACCTCACCGCCGCCTGGATAGACCTTTTTTTATAGAATAGGGGGCAAACGAGCATGCGGCTCACCTGATGGTAAGTGACTACCGCCGCCCATGAACAACCGCAACACCAGGGAAATTGCAGATGTGTTGCCGACCTTTTAGAAAGGTGTAAGCTCTTTTCTTGAAGGTTCCTAAGTCGTATCGGTCCGGAAAATTCACTGGTGGTAATTGATTCCACAAGGAAGTCGTGCGAGGTAGAAAACTTCTTCCAAATCGCACAGTGGTGGACCGCCAATCATCCAAATGATATGGATGGTAACGCGAGTTTTGTCACGATGTGCGATGGTGAAATTGAGCGGCTGGAATTAGTCCGAACAATTCCTCAGAGCACTTCCCGTGATAGATGCGATAAAATACGCAAAGAGATGCAACATCTCTACGCAGTGCCAGTGTATCGATCCGATCAGAAAGAACTCAGTCGTCGACGATTCGAACCGCTCTGCGCTGGATGCGGTCAAGTGGAAGGAGCTGGCACTGGGGTGCCCCGGCCCAGAGATGAGAACAGTATTCCATGTGGAGCCGAACTTGCGCTTTGTAAAGTTGCAAGCGATGTGCCGGCATGAAATACTGTCTCACTCTGCTGAGCACGCCAAGCTTTTTAGAGGCCAATTTGGCCTTCCCTTCCAAGTGACCACGAAACTGCACACTATTCGATATGTTGACGCCAAGGATTCCGATGCTGGCTGAGGCAGCAAGGGGAGTGCCTTGAAACTGAGGAGATACGACAAAGGGGTTCTTTTTAGCGGTAAACGCGCAAACTTGTGTCTTGTGGGGATTGTACTGGACTAGATTTAGTCGGCCCCAATCCGAGACTTTGTTAAGCAAAGACTCGACTTCAGACAAAAGTTTGTCCCGGTACTCTGCGACGTTTTCCCGAGAAATATTGGCACGGCCGGTATATAAGGCATCACCAGTGCTGTCGTCTGCATAGCAACATATCATTGATATGCAGGAGAAACAGCGTTGGTGATAGCACGCAGCCTTGTGGAACACCAGCGTTGATAGGCTAGAAATCAGAGCATGCACCGTCTACTACGACCTTGATGCTCCGATCAGCAAGGAAACAGGTGATCCATTTGCACAATTTCTCGGGAAGCCCATAGGAAGGAAGCTTCGAAAGAAGCGCTTTGTGCCAGACCCGATCAAAGGCCTTCGCTACGTCCAAACTAACGGCTAATGCCTCCCCCTTGGACTCTACTGCCTCCGCCCATCTATGAGTTAAGTAGACTAGAAGATCACCAGTTGATCGACCCCGACGAAAACCGTACTGGCGGTCACTAATCAGCTGGTGATCCTCAAGGTACCTCATGAGCTGGCAGTTTATAATGGCTTCCATTATTTTGGATAACAAGGAGGTGATGGCGATAGGCCTGTAGTTGGACGGGTCTGAGCGGTCGCCTTTTTTAGGGATCGGGTGCACCAAAGCTGTCTTCCATGAGTTCGGGACTACGCCTTGGGAGTAGGAGTACCGCAAAAGACGCGTTAAAACCGGTGCCAACTCCGGAGCACACGTCTTCAGCACAATGGGAGGGACTCCATTGGGCCCACTCGATTTGCTAACGTCCAGGGAGAAGAGTGCTTTGCGGACCGAGCGCTGTGTAAATCGCACATCCGGCATGTAGCACTCACATCGCGGGATGATCGGCGGTGTGTTCCCCCCGTCATCTAGAGTCGAGTTGGACGCAAAAAGAGAGCTCAACAGATCGGCTTTCTCCTTTGCGGCATGGGCCAGTGAGTCGTCCTCTCTGTGCAGAGATGGAAGAGATGGCTGACAGAAGTTCCCTTGGACAGCCTTGGCGAGAGATCAGAATGCACGGGTTCCCGAAGGAAGGCGAACTAGCTTCTCGCCAATTCTGCCGATGTGCTCAGACCTTGCCTTGGCAATGACGCTTTTGAAGGACCTGGAGGCGGAATTATTCTTCTTTTTAAGTGCGCTGGTGTTTACATCCCGAGACGTTGATGCGTCAGCCCAGGCCTGGTAGCTCCTGCTTATAGCGTGATGCTATTTTACAGGAGCGACCAAACCATGGCTGGGATCTGCCTCCGATGGGCACCACAGAGGATGGAATAAAAAGTTCCATACCCTGAAGTACCACATCAGCAACAGAATCGGCAACAACGCTGGGATCTTCCGGCGAGAAGCAAACCCGCCCCCAAGGGTAGGATGCAAAAAAGACCGCATCCCGTCCCAATCAGCTGACCTATAGTGCCAAACACGGCGGCAAGCTGTAGATCGCAACTGCGATTGGAGCGTGAGTGGCACCGTACTCCGGATCAGACAATGGTCCGAAGAGCCCAGAGGGGCATCGACGGAGACCTGATATCCGTCCGGATGAGAGGTCAGCAGAAGGTCCAACAGGGAAGGTACATGGTCTTCCACTTCTGGGATCCGCGTAGGCGAAGTAACCAGTTGTGTTAGACCATATGCCAAAGCAAAGTCATAGACAGATCTACCCGCATGATCGGTTAAACGAGAACCAAGCCATTCAGCGTGGTGGGCGTTGAAATCACCAAGTATCACGATCTCTGCGGATGGGACCTGTTGTAGCACGGAGTCTGCAGCCATTTGGACGTGATCGATGAGTCGGTCTGTGTTGGCATTACCGCTATGGGACCTATAGAGGCACCCGTAGACGCGGGGATGGTCATCACTGTCTACGCGCAGCCATAGGATGGACAGGTCCGTACCTTCAAGACTGCCGAGGCGTCGAAAACAAATGTCCTCTCTGACATACACGCAAACTCCAGCCCGGGGCACAAACGAGTGTTCTAATTTGTACCCCGGGTAGGAGAGATACGAAGTATCAGCCGGAGAGGACACCTGTGTCTCGGTTAGAAAGAGCAAGGCCGGCTTAGCTATCTCCAGATGGTAGTGGACGGCGTTAAGGTTTGAATGAAGTCCCCTGATATTGCAGAAATCCACGGTAAGCGTGGCAGGGGTTGCCTTTGTCTTCTTGCTCCGCTTGCCCCTAGCATCCGTGCGACAGCAAAAGCTACCGCTTGGCTCTACCACTGTTAAAAACTGTTACTGACACTGTTAAGACTACAAAAAGACATTCGACTCGGTGCCTCATACATGGCTTAAGAGGGTCCTCGAGCTGTATAAGGTTAACTGTATAGTTCGAGACTTCCTCGGGCAGTGTATGGGGCAATGGAGTACGATCCTTTGTCATCTAGGCGAGCGGATGACGGTTGCGGAGAACCACATAAGGATAAGAAGGGGTATCTTCCAGGGCGATTGTTCGAGTACAATCTGGTTCTGCCTGTCTCTGAACCCTCTCAGTACCTTACTGGAGGGCTCCAGAAGGGGATTTCAGCTTCGGAAAGGAGGTACAAAAGTGACCCACTTTATAATTTATAATCCTAACGCCATCTATAAGAGCGCTCAAGAGACTTCCCTCTTTTCGACACCTAATAATTTGTCAGAGTGGCTCATCTATACCCTATATAGTATATTATCTATGAGCTCAGCGCTCACTGACCGTGGGCAGTGACTACGCCCACATTATAAAATAATTTCTTAATAAAATCAAATTTTGGTCTTTTAAAAAAAAATTACAATAGAAATGTCCATTAATAAATTGCCTATCCATTGGTGTAAATAGCAAAATAAAATAATACTTACTTTACGAGGAGATGCATGTTATCAATAATAATTTCACATTTATGTGGTTTCGTTGTAAGCATTAATATTTTTTTTACTTTAAAAGAAAATTTGGATATAGCTCTTATGAAATCAAGATTATGTAGAAATATAATGTGTTTTTTATTTGTTGATATATCTTTTAAATAAAAAGTAGATAGCTCCTAAAAACCGCACAAATAACGCCTAGTGCGACATTTTGCTCAACCTGCGCCTTAAATCGGTTTTTACGCGGACGAATTCGCGGGAATCAGCTATTTAATTTATTAACATTTATGTGCCTTCATAAATAGGTTATTTACAGCCATCGATATATATTGTAGATAAAGCAAATTGTACTAAATTGACTTAACCAAAACCGAGGTCAAAACTTTTAAAATAAGAAAGATAAAACTATGATTAACTATCTGCATTAGCTCAAAAAAGTATACATTTAATCTATATATTGTACATCTACAATACTGACATCGAATAGGTAAGAGTAACTAAAAAATCCTCGTATGGGATTTCAACAGCGTGTTGGTGTAGAAAATATAAACGCGTACGCAGAATATCTAGGTGGTGAAGTTAATTTATCATCAGTTTTGATATCAGATATTGAAACTCGAAATCTGATATGGATACGATTCTCATTAAATGCGATTCGACCCAGGCCTAGTGCTTTCCGAGGGACGGAGGTGAGACATCGCCAACTACTTGAGTCCGGAATGCTATTAGGAATTTCTTGTCAGAAGAAACTCAATTTTGGCCCGACCCCGGAACCGAACCCGGGATCACATGATCAGCAGATGTCTGCCAATATGTGTATGTGTCTAATACACACAAAATACTATATTCAGTTGCTGCCTTTATGAAACAGAAACTGTGAATTCACTGTTACATCAAAAATAAATAAATAATTTTTTTTTATAATAAATAATGAAATGGATAAAAGCAAATTTTTTTTTGTAAAATTAAATAATAATCAAAAAATGTAGTTCTCACCTTAATCTTTATCCTCATCAGTCAATAAATGGTTGATTGCTGGCCATGAACATTTACAAACTGACTACTAATTACTATCAAAGCTGGGATGTTTTGCCGCAATACTTGCATTTGGTAGCCAGAATGGCAATCTCAATACCAGATGTCTGCACTGTTGGAGCTGTTACTGATAGGTGGTCCGAGTATTTTACATTTAGTAGAAATATAATATTATTAAATAATAATCCAATACTTAAATATAACTTCATCTATCTCTTATAAAACTAATATCAGATCATACATTCATGTATCCATTACAGCCTATAAAAATCCACTGCTGAACACGGCCTTCCTAAGTGTTTGCTCCACAAGAGGAATTTTGCAATAGTTGCCACATTTGCTAGGGGTAGCAACTGCAGTTTTTTATCATGATATTTTTTAAGTATATCCTTAGTCGCCTCTTACCACAACTATTGGTGACTTTTATTCATTATTCAGATAGAGTTCTAACATGGTATTTTTTATGTTTCAGATGCTGTTTTGGCTAAGTTTAGGTGTCAGTTATGCCCAAAAGGATTTAAACATCCTACTTCTTTAACACTTCATAAAGATTCACATGCGGGGAAGACACAATGTCCAGTGTGCCATAGGTCATTTTCACGGTCGTATGATATGAGAAGTCATTTACAAAGGATCCACCAAGGAAAACAATTGACAATCAAAGAGATTAGATACAAGGGCAATACTGATACAGTGTCCAAGCCATTCACACCTAATATATAGCATACATTTTAAAATTTTACTGCAATCAAAGCACACAGTGTAAAATGCCTATTAAGTAATTATTGTCATAGCTTATTTACAAATTGTGTAAAATTTATATTAATAGAGTAAATATTTATTAAAATTTTTGTAAGTCACAAATTAACTTGCTCAGTGCTGTAGCTTTTGCTATTTTTATACTAGTCTTAATTATTACAGTTTCACTATAAATTGTTTCGATTATATTATTACTTTGTTTAATTTTACATCTAATATATTCATAAAAGCTCAAGACAATGCTCGAACATTTCTGTTAGTCGCATAACTACGTTAGATACATATCTAATTTTAAAACTAAATATTTTTTCGCACTAACCTCAAGTGGCTCCCAATCTGTCTTACTCATAAGATATAAGTTCAAGAAACATGTTAAGGAATACTATTTGTCTTTCTAGCTTCTTTCTCTTCCCACTTTTATTTATGGTTACTGATATGCATAAACTATGTTGTATTTTTAATACACAAGTTGGTAACTTGGTTAAAATTTAGAATCGTTTGGCAGGAGGAGGGGGCAGGGGCTGAGGGGAGGGGAAGCAGGGGAGCGTCCCCTTACTCCCGACACCACTCCCATTAAAAGGTAATATACCGTTCTTGAGAAAAAAAAAGAAAATTTACACTGGAATATTGATCCAAAGTTACGCCTACAACGGCTTCGGCGCTGCGGGAAGTGCAGCCCCTTCGCCCTTGCGTAGCGAATCACAGGCACCTGTGCGAGCCGTAGCGGCTGAGGCGGCTGGTCGCCGAAGGCGACCAATAAGCCGAAGCTGCGGAGGTGCGATTTGCTACAGCGGGCGGGGGCTGCTCTCCCTCCACGCATACGGCTTTAAAAAAACACTAGGAGTAGGGCAGACAAGACTACGTGGAGTCAGGGCGTGCTGGTTTAATTTTATTACAGATTCGATCAGAACAGATATCTTATCTATAAAGTCAGGTTGCCTTCGCTTCCGCCACTACCTTCTAACCTATTACAACTGAAATATTTCTGGGTGTTCAAGTATTTCTGGGCAGTCTTAAACAATTCAGAAATAAAACAGTATATTATAATCATTTCTTTATTGTCTGTAAATATAATTCTTTTTTATTAATTCCTCAAAAGGATCTCATTTATTCCTTATAATTTCTCTTCTCCATAAATATTCATATATCAAGTCGGCAAAATTTTCTCTATTATTATAGTTGTCGTTAGCGAAATATCTCTTGACAGAGAATAGACAGTAGAATGATGTGACACTAGTCTTACGTCCTTGTCGCACCTACACAAAATTCTGTATGCTATCCAGCTTTCACAGTAATTTTTCCATGTTTTACGCATTTTAGGTTATAATAGTTTTTATTTATTTTTTCGATAACGGTGCATTACCTTTTAATGTTAGTGGTATTATTATAATCGGGGACCAAATCTCTACCAAATAAAACACCTTACTCCGCCAAATTCGTGCCAAACGATTCTAAATCCAACCCGGTAACTTTCTTAGCTTAATGCCCTCTACCCCTTAATCTTTCTCTTATTTTTTTTATTTAATTCTTTGTCTGCGTTGTCTGGAAGAAATTGCTATGCTAAACAATAAAACCGCATTTTGTTTTTTCCTCAAATAAAAGGCAAGAAAAGTTTTAAATATCTTTGGTGTACAATAAAAAGTATTGTAGTGTTTTAGGTCCACATCTGGTATTTGGTTACTGGAGTAAACCATTTTATTTATAACTGTTGCCAACGCTCACGTTGTTTCTCGAACCTGACATATAAATAATATTAATCAATAAAAAATAATATACCTATGTAAAATATATACTCATAAAACATTGTTACTTACCTTATGTACTTGTTGTTTTTCTATAATAAATAAGTACGTGTGCATACGGGGTCGGTGGCACTTACCGCGATTTTCATAGTAGGGTGAAGGTATATTTGCAACATCGGTGTTACACCGCTGAGTACATGATCACGCGCTTAGAGCTCAGTTGCACTAGAACATCATACGAGGTGACACCTATGTCTCCCTCTCCGCGGATGTACACGCGCTTACCAAATTGTTTTAGTATATTTTTCTCCCAGACGACACCAGCTGTCTACATCATCAACAATAACAATTAAGTGAATACCAATATAATGGAAAAATTACACTTTGTGCATGTGTAGTTAAGTAAACACAACGTTTACTCAGAGTCTGATACTTTTTTTAAGCCAAAATTCTCCCCGACGATATCTGGAATCTCGTTAGGCCAATACTTAGTTAGGGATTAGAGACAATTAGTGATAAAAAAATTGAGTCAATCCCTAAGGAGCTAAAACACTGGTTCGATTCTAGGCTGAATTTAAACGAGCAGCATTACCTTGAAAACATAAGTAGTCCTGAAAAGAGATGTGATCCCAAACGTAATTTAGAGTGTAATTTTACTTCTTTTAGCTTAGTTTAATTTAGTTAGTTTAGTTTACGGGGGGCTATTTTCCGCAACTCCTTGTCTTAAGTGCGTATTTTGCGTGTGAGCAGGAATATTATGTATTATTCGAGCCATGAAATCTCCCCCGAAGAAGTACAACAGTCCTTTGATGATGCGCGCGACTTCGGGGAGTGATCCCGGCGTGCCAAGATGTTTAGCCCTCTGGATATGCCAGCAACACGTGAGCCGCCGTTTCCTCCTCCTCGATACATGCCTCCACAGGACACCTATAGTAAACAAATGTTTGTTAACAACTTTGCGACGCATTTTAACGAAAGATCTTAAGTTTCACCCATATAAGATTCAATTAGTGCAGGATTTGAAGCCAGATGACCTCAATTTATGCTTTGTTTTTGTTTTTGTTGGAGCGTTTGAGGAGTATTATTATTTATGATTTACACATTTAAACATTTGATATTTAAACAAAATGTAAATGCGTGTACAAAGAATTTTACATTTCACAAAGTATCATCAAAAGATATTGTAAAATATTTTAAAACTATTGATGTTAAGAAAATTGCGGATCTGTGGGTTATTGCGTCTATTATAGATACAATCGCGCCTCATTTAGCTATTATTTTTAATACTAGTATCGAATCTGGTGTGTTTCCTGATTTAATGAAGTATAGTAAAGTAATACCTTTATTTAAATCTGGTAGTACATTAGACCCCGCCAATTTTAGACCTATTTCTGTACTACCAACACTTAGTAAGATTTTTGAAAAAATTATTCTTGATCAAATGTTAAATTTCTTTAATATAAATAATTTACTTCATAAAAATCAATTTGGTTTCACAAGGGGTCGCTCGACAACTGATGCCGGTGTTGAGCTGATTAAATATATATTTAATGCATGGGAGAATTCACAGGATGCTTTGGGTATATTTTGTACCTATCCAAAGCCTTCGATTGTGTTCACCATGAAACATTAATCAGAAAACTTCAACACTACGGTGTAAAAAGTGATGCTCTTAAATTAATTATTTCATATTTAAGTAAGAGAACGCAAAAAGTTGTCATTAACAGTATGAGTTCTTCCGGGTCGATGGTACAAATGGGCGTGCCTCAAGGCTCAATTCTCGGGCCCTTTCTGTTTCTTGTATACATTAATGACTTACCTTACATAGTAGGAGATAACCATGATATAGTATTATTTGCAGATGACACTTCTTTAATTTTCAAATTAAATCGACATTTGCTAAAATATGACGAAGTAAATAATGCTATATCTAAATTAGTAAATTGGTTCAATGTTAATAATTTGCATTTAAATGGCACTAAAACGAAATGTATGAAATTTATGACTCCAAATGTCAAACAATTAAATACTAATGTAATTTTAAATGGGGAGAAACTGAGTCTTGTAGATACCACCATTTTTCTTGGAATCACACTAGACGCGAAGCTTCAATGGAGCCCCCATATATCAAAACTAGCAAGCAGGCTTAGTTCTGCAGCATATGCCGTAAAAAAGATTAGGAGTCTAACTAGTGTTGAAACAGCTAGACTAGTTTACTTTAGCTATTTCCATAGCATAATGTCGTATGGTATTTTGCTATGGGGACACGCAGCTGACACTGAAATTATATTTGTTTTACAGAAGAGGGCCATAAGAGCAAAATTATGATTTAAAGCCTAAAGAGTCCTTGCGACAAAAATTTAAGGAAATTAATGTATTAACTTTGGCCTCTCAATACATTTATGAAAATGTAATGTACGTACACAAAAATAAAAGTAGTTTTACAAAAATAAGTGATATTCATTCTGTAAATACTAGGAACAGACACAAGCTAGTAGTGCCAGTTACTCGACTCCATCGAGTCAGTAATTCATTCTTGGGGCGATGTATACGCTTTTACAACAAAATTCCAGAAAATATACAAAGTTTGACCTGCTCAAAGTTCAAAAACTTTATTAAACTAAGTTTGTATAAAAAGGGTTATTATAGTATTAAATAATTTATAGATGATAATAACCCCTGGAAATGAGGTGATCGCTACCAAGCTATTTCTAATTTGTTGTGTTGTTAATTTGTGTAACATACATGATTGTAAGCTGTTATTTAAAAAAGTCCCGCTGGGTTTCTTGCTGGTTCTTCCCAGGACAGAGGTTTTTTTTCGAACCAGTGGTAATTATACAAAAGTGTGACTTTCAATAAGTATTATTTATAATCTATATTTAATAAAAAAGTTTCTGTTTCTATGATGAAGCCCATCTTCGCTTAAATGGTGACGACAACAAACAGAATTGCCGTTACTGGGCCGCCGTAAACCCACGATCCAAACGTCAAAAGCCTTTGCATTCACCAAAAGTTACGGTTTGGACAGCCATTTCTGAACGTGGTATCACAGGCCCGTATTTCTTTGAAAATCAGTGGGGGTAATCTGTGACAGTAAATTCGGACCGATACACAGCCACGTAACGAGATTTTTTCTTTCCACAACTGCAAGAATTCAAAGGATATCGTACGACATGATTTCAACAAGATGGCGCTAATGCCATACACTGATGCCTCGATAGCAGTCGTAAACGAGAGGTTTAGAGGAAAACTGATATCGCGCCGAGGTGATATTGCATGGCAGCTCAGAAGCCCGGATTTGACACCACCAAACAGTTTACCACAATAATCCAACCACGATTGCCCAGTTCAAGACCAATACCGAAGAAAAAATGGCGCCTATTCCAAGAGCAATGTGCCAGCGAGTTTTCTAAGGTCCAGATTGGAGGAGTGTTTGCAGCGCAATGGTGTAGTACATCTTAAGGATGTAATTTTAAAAAAATAACTTTCCCGTGTACATATTTTTATTACAATAAAGATTTGTTTTTTTATATAATATTTGTCTTTTTTTTAATGATTTTTTCAAATCTACCCAACTTTCTGGTCCCAGTACTATGTCACACTGGTCAACTTCACAAAATCAGAAATTTTTTACAAATTTTGAACAACCGACTTAAATATACATCAGACATTGTCACTTAAGTTTATATGGGCCACATCAGAAGCACCAACTTTCAAACAAAAAAAAGTCATCGAAATCGGTCTAAAACCGGTGTAGTGGCGGTTAAGAATATCCACTACCCCATATCTTCCCGTGGGTGTCGTAAAAGGCAACAAAGGGAAACAGGCAGGAGATGGCAGCAGTATCTTCCTGATAACAGCAAAAGCACAATAAAAAAACTGCGGTTGCCAACCCGCTCGCCAAGCGTGAAAGCTATGGCAAATACCCCCCCAATGATGAGAGCAACAAAGAGACGGCCCCCAGTCCCCGGCGGACCCGCTATTCCTGGCTACGGTGGCGACCATGGTTACGGCGGGGCAGGGGGTGCTAAGAATCTCCGGTGGAGGTTCGGTTGCCACCTAAGACGACTCGACCTGGCAACATACAACGCACGCATCCTGAGGATTGACGAGAAGATCGTGGAGCTGGAAGAAGAGATAGACAAGTTACGCTGGCATATTATAGGATTATCCGAGGTCCGAAAAGAGGAGGAAGACACGGTAAAACAAACCTCCCGCCAAGGATAAGATGCAAAAAAGTGTCGCATCTCATCCCAATCAGCTGACTTATCCGCCACATTCGTCGAACACCTTGGGGCTCTGTAATCAGGTGGAGAATATGATGATACAGATTTCACCAGACAGTGGTCAGATGTACCCAAAGGAGAAGTAACCTGTACTTCATATCTGTCTGGTTCGGTAGTCAGCAGAAGGTCCAAGCAATTTTCTGTGTGACCGTCTACATCGGGTACCCTAGTCGCCACCTTTACCATCTGAGAAAGACCTAGCGTCAAAGCAAAATTCCACGCTTCTCTTCCAGCATGGTCGGTCTTTTGGTATGGGAACAGCCAGTCTTGGTGACAAGCGTTAAAGTCCCCCAGAAAGATCAACTGTGCAGTAGGATACCGATTTAGGGCCACGTCAGCAGAGCCTCACTAAGGTAACCGTGTTGTCTCCTGGTCACCGCTGTGCGATCGATAGACACAGGCATAAAGGATTTTATCAATACCTGTATTTACCATCACCCAGATTGTAGATACAGGAGTCTCGTCTAATGAAGTCAACGCTCCGTCCCCCTCGTGCTCTGTTCCAAAGTCCCGAAACCTTTCAGCTCGAGTTACAAAACCGTTTTCAGTGCCTAGAAGACTGCGATGAAGTGGACGATATGAATGACAAGCTCGTGGAAACTGTTCATGCGGTCGGAGCTAAGTTCTGCAAGACCCGCCGCAGAAGAACATAAAAACTCTCCGATCACACTCTTAATCTCATGGCTGGGGGGCGAGGCTGCTCGCGTCCGTAGGAAATACTTGAAATCTGACACCCTACACGTGCCCCTCGGGTAGTGCTAAACGAGCAGCACCAATTCCGGTGGTAGGTTTCGGCCGCTGGCTTTTCGGTTACCACCCACCAATGCAAAGTCTTGCCGCCAAATGACTTTGTCGTGTTCCGGCATGATGCTTGGTGAAGCCATATGGAGAATGGGTCTGAACAGTAGCGTTGTGTATGTAAACCGGGTGCGAAACGTCTGTTGTTGCTGTGTCGGGTGCTTGGTCGTGGAGGGTAGCGGGATGCGAAGCACGGTGTTCCGCTGGCCGACCGCAGGTAGTTGGGGGCCCAATTAGTGAATTAGCTACTCATGAAAGGCTGCCCCGCCAACTGACGAAAAATCCCAGGGTGGCCCCATCGTGCCGGTTAGCGACTGGGCGAGAGGACTCGATGGCGATATCTGGGGGGGGTTCGGGCGTCCCCGCAGTCTCCAGATCAAGCTCCCATGGGCACAGTAACTCTGATAGTATCGTTTGGTTGTTAATGCAACGCCTCGCTCAACTGCCATTCTCCATCCTTATTCACTCTCAACAGTTAATATGAACATAAAAAAGAAAAGTAGTGTTCACTGTAGTAGTGTCACTAATATTCGAGGATTGCACTCTAATCTCAGCGCAGTCCATCACCATCTTGAAACTGAAAAGCCGCACCTACTTTTCTTGACAAAGACGCAAATTGGATGTCCATTGAATGCGGCGTACCTTGACTATCCTGGATTCTCCCTGGAGAACAAATTGCATCCACGTGCCGGAGTATGTGTGTACGTCCGCAATGACATCTGCTTCCAGCGTCTCTGTCACCTTGAAAACCCCAGTTTTTCGACAATCTGGGTGATGGTAGATACAGGTATTGATAAAATCCTTTATGCTTGTGTCTATCGATCGCACAGCGGTGATCAGGAGACAACACGGTTATTTGATCACCTTAGTGAGGCTGCTGACGTGGCCCTAAATCGGTATCCTACTGCACAGTTGGTCTTTCTGGGGGACTTTAACGCTTGTCACCAAGACTGGCTGTTCCCATACCAAAAGACCGACCATGCTGGAAGAGAAGCGTGGAATTTTGCTTTGACGCTAGGTCTTTCTCAGATGGTAAAGGTGGCGACTAGGGTACCCAATGTAGACGGTCACACAGCAAATTGCTTGGATCTTCTGCTGACTACCGAACCAGACAGATATGAAGTACAGGTTACTTCTCCTTTGGGTACATCTGACCACTGTCTGGTGAAATCTGTACCATCATATTCTCCACCTGATTACAGAGTCCCAAGGTGTTCGACGAATATGGCGGTATAAGTCAGCTGATTGGGATGAGATGCGACACTTTTTTGTATCTTATCCTTAGCCGGAGGTTTGTTTCTCTTCTGTGGATCCGTCGAGATGCGCGGTTGCGATAACGGATGTGTTGCGTCAAGCTATGGAGTACTTTATCCCCTTCTCTGACGCTCCCACCGGTAGCAAAGCTCGCCCATGGTTTAACGCTGAATGCGCCCAAGCTGAAAAGCGCAAGCATTTAGCTTACCTATCCTGGGTTGACGCTCGAAACCGCAAAGCTCCGGATATTAGCTCCAAGAAGAGAACTTTCAACCAGACCGCCAAGTCCTACAAAAAAGCATTACGGCAAGCTAGTCTTGATAAACATATTGGCGCAAAACTCTTTGCCAGACCATCCGGCACTAGAGCTTTTTGGTCTCTCGCCAAAGCGGTCGAGACAAACTTCTGTCGGCCTACACTGCCTCCATTGGTAAAACCGGATGGCACACTGGCTCATACGGCTAAGGAGAAAGCGGACTTGTTCGCGTCTCTCTTTGCCTACAATTCACGTCTGGACAGTGGCAACAACGTTCCACCAAAATTACCTCACTGCGGGACCTCTATCTCGGAGATTCGTATAACGAATAAGGAGGTTCTTAAAACCTTGCGGTGTCTAGACGTGAATAAAGCTAGTGGACCAGATGGTATACCAGCCATAGTCCTAAAGGCTTGTGCACCTGAGTTGTCTCCTGTGTTGACACGCTTGTTCCGCTTCTCATTTAGTACTGGAATAGTGCCAAAATCCTGGAAGCTGGCCAACGTGCAGCCTGTTCCAAAAAAAAGGCAGGCGTGCTGACCCTGCCAATTATCGTCCAATCTCAATTACCTCCATACTCTGCAAGATTATGGAGCGTATATTGAATGCCCGCTTAATGGCATACCTAGAACAGAATGACCTCCTTAGTGACCGGCAATATTCGGAATTACAGCTGAGTTTTTGAAAGCTGGTGGAAAACCGGTACTTGAAGTCCTTCAGAAGCTCTTTCATATAATCATCCATCATCTCTTTACGTTTTTTTATTTTAATTTTAGGTATGTAAATACATACGTTTTCAGTGCCTAGAAGACTAAGCAATGAAGTGGACGATATGAATGACAAGCTCGTGGACACTGTCCATGCGGGCGGAGCTAAGTTCTGCAAGACCCGCCGCAGAAGAACACAAAAACTCTCCGATCACACTCTTAATCTCATGGCTGTTAGACGGGAGATAAAGCTACAGTCTTCAACAGATTTGACAGCATACAGGCAACTGAACAGACATCTCCAAATGCATGCGGCGGGACTTACGCAACTTCAATACAGCTTGTATTGATGAAGCGATCGAGCGGAACCAAGGCTCCAAAGTCTTTGCCAGAGACCTGTCTGCCAGAGAGAACCAACTGTCAAGGCTGAAGACCGAGTGTGGCAGCATCGTTTCCGGGACACCTGAGATTTTAAGTGAGATTGAGAGGTTCTGTGGGCAGCTGTACACGTCATCGTTGGAGCCACACGCAAGTTTGAATAACGATCCAAGAGCGAGTCTTATCCGACACTATTCCGAAGATATCCCGGACGTCAGTCTGAGTGAGATTAGAATGGCTCTCCAGCACCTTAAAAACGGCAGAGTCCCAGGTGACGATGGAATTATAGCGGAGCTTTTGAAAGCGGGTGGAAAACCGGTACTTGAAGTCCTTCAGAAGCTCTTTAATTCCGTCCTCCATGGTGGCACTACTCCGGAGGCGTGGAGCAGAAGTGCGGTGGTCTTGTTCTTCAAGAAAGGCGACAACGCGCTCTTGAAGAACTACAGACCGATTTCCCTTCTGAGCCGCGTCTACGTGCTGTTTTCGAGAGTCATTACGAATTGTCTCGCATGCAGACTTGACGTCTTCCAGCCTCCCGAACAAGCCGGTTTCCGAAAAGGATTTATTACCATAGACCACATACATACCCTGCGGCAGATTGCACAGAAGACAGAGTATAATCTGCCACTTTGCCTTGCGTATGAGGACTATGAGAAAGCCTTTGATTCCGTCGAAATTTGGGTGGTGCTGCAGTCCCTTCAGCGGTGCCAAGTTGACGGTCGGTATATCGAAGTACAAAAGTATACCTATCCAACTGCAGAGAGGTGTAAGACAAGGTGACGTTATATCGTCGAAACTTTTCACCGCTGCATTGGAAGACGTTTTCAAGGTTCTGGACTGGAAAGGATACGGTATTAACATCAACGGCAAGTACATAACTCGACTTCAATTTGCCGACGATATAGTCTTCATGGCCGAATCGCTGGAGGACCTAAGCACTATGCTCTATGACCTCAATAATGCCTCCCAACCTAAGCTCTCAACGGTTAGGTCTTAAGATGAACATGGACAAAACAAAGATCATGTACAACGTCCATGTTACACCGATGCCGGTAGTTGTTAGAAGCACTTAGCTAAGTTGTTGACGAGTATGTTAACCTGGGACAAATAGTCCGACTAGGTAAGTCCAACTTCGACCGAGAGGTCAATCGACGGATTTAACTCAGCTGGGCAGCGATCGGGAAACTACGGCACATCTGCTCGTCAGGTATACCTCAAAACTTAAAAACGAGACTGTACAACCAGTGCGTGTTGCCAGGGATGACCTATGAAACTGAGACGTGGTCCTTCTCTGCTGGCCGGATGAGGAAGCTCAAAGTTGCTCAGCGAGCTGTGGAGAGGGCTATGCTCGGCGTTTCTCTGCGAGATAAACTTAGAAATCAGGATATCTGCAGTAGAACCAGAGTGACCGACATAGCTCAACGGATTAGTAAGCTGAAGTGGCAATGGGTCGGCCATATAACTCGAAGACCCGACAACCGATGGGGAAAAAAGGTTCTCAAGTGGTGGCCTCATACTGGCGGACGAAGTGTAGGGAAACCCTTACTAGATGTAGTGACGACCTGGTAAGACATGCAGGAAGTCGATAGATGGATAGTGGCTCAAGGCCGTGCTTTGTGGCATTCCTTGGGGGAGGCCAATGTTCAGCAGTGGACTTGTGAAGGGCTGTAATGATGATGATGCTGGTCTTCCGGTTTATCAATATTCTTATACGAAAAAATCATTATAATAAATAGGGGCGACTTAAAAATAAATGTTATACTTATAATAGTAGTAATAGTAATACCTTACGTATAGTATAGTAATACCTTAGAGACGTTTAAATCAATGCTATGGGGTGGCCAGCACGCTTGCCCACTTAAACCTTACTTAAACCCCATAGAGCATGTATTATGGGATAAGCTTAGAAGACAAATTAAGAAAGGAAATCCTGCCCCCGCTAATTTGAGAGATTTTAAAAACGTATTACAGGAAGAACAGAACGCTGATCTGAAGATTTGACTAAATACTGGAAGCAGTTCGAAGAGCTAGAGGGGGCAACACTAAGTACTGATTAAAGCCCACGTTATAGCTTTTCTTAAGCATTTATGAAAAACATGAATAAAATGTTACAAAAATTTTCTTATAAATATTTTCTTTTATTTTCTTCATTTTGTTAATTTTCGTCATTTGATCGTTTTGATTCTTTTTACGAATTTTAATTATCGTATTATAAGAAAAGGCCTAATTAATAAACTTAGTTGTCACAAATATCCATGATATTTTGTTTTAAACACATTTTTTGCGTATATAGTAATAGGTACTACTTTATTTTTATACTACAAATAAGAATTTTAGATACCTACCAGAAATGTATATGCACAATTGCACACCACCTCCAATGAGTCGGCGAGTAGAGGAAACCAAGGCAATATCTTGGTTTTCTCTTGGAACTTGTAGGTGAAGTTCCTTGCGTCCATGTTCGGAACTCCAACTACAAGAGTGTCATCAGAAAGTGGGATAAATGTGGAGGTTCCACGTTTGGCAGTGTATGTTTGACAAGTGGAAAGACCGATCGGGTTAGCTTAAAACTGCATGTATATTCGCTAACTTTGTTCACATTAACCGTTTCGCTGTCCCGTACACTATATACTATATAGTCATTGCTATTGTCTTACTATTGTGTTTTAAAACCGGACAGTGAACGTGTTAAAATAATAGTCACCTTGTAGTACTAGGTTGATCAATAAGTTTTCGGAATAGGACACTTATCAATGACTTATAGATATGTGTATTTTTTTTTTCGGATCTTAAATTCGTTAATTGCCAAAGCGGGAAAAAAAAACATGGCGGGAATTTTATTTACTTATATGCAAAATGGAGAAACTCGAACCAAAGATTACATATTATTATTTTTATAATATCTTTGACTAACTTTGTGCGGTTATTAAATATTTCTGCCTTAAAAACATTTCTAAGTTTTTTTTTAATAGGATTAGGGTGAAAAATGAGCACACAGTCCACCTGATGGTAAGTAGTTGCTGCGGCCCATAGACATCTACATCTATCCTCTGTTACAGATCAAAATGCAGATGCGTTTTCACCCATGAGGACTAGGATGGATTGCCTCATTTCCAGTAAAAAGGGCCTCCGGCCACCTGCACTCACCAAGCGAAACGCAGAGGTAAACCTCTACTTCACGCTGGTATTCTGTGAGGTCGTGGTACCAACCCGGTTCGAGCCGGCCCATCCATGCGACAGCAAAAGCTGCCGCCTGGCTCTACCACTGTTTAGTACAAAAAGTTTTTTTGAAGAATTTCTATCTCTGTCTGATTCTGCAGTGGCATGCTGGAGCGCTAAACTTAAACGCGGCAGAACCGCCTGCAATGACGAAACTCGCCCCGGACGGCCAACAACGGCCGCTACGCAAGAATATGTTAAACAAAATCGAAGAAATTGTTAACTCGCTCCGGACGCGTGAGCGTCCCATATTTAGCTGAGATACTGAAGGTTTCGTTTAGGACAATTCAGTTTATTTTAACTCATACCTTAAAATTCAAAAAGGTGGCCGCGTGCTCGTAGATGAAAGCGTAGATGAAACGTGGGTATACCATTTTCACTCGGAGACAAAAAACCATAGCAAGGTATTGCAAAGACCGTTTTCCCCGCCAGCCAAGAGATTTAAGGTGTCTGCATCCGCTGAAAAAATAATGGCCTCTGTCTTTAAGGATGCGGAAGGAATGACAGGATCGATTATTTAAGCAAAGGAGAGACAAAATAACTGGAGATCACACATCATTAGTCAAAAAACTACGCGAAGAACTAAAGAATAAACGTCGAGGAAAATTGCGTGTTGGAGTGCTTTTTTATCATGATAATACCCCTGTCCATCGATCAGAGCCATCAGAGCAGGGTTTAAGTTGATGCAGCACCCACTTTATTCTCCGGAGCTAGCTCCAAGTGATTTTCACCTTTTTACTCACCTGAAAAAAACTTGCGTGTTATAAAATTTGACGGCGACGACGAGGTGGTGATTTAAGCTATAGAGGCCCTTTTTTGAGTCCCAGGATTAAGCCTTTTTTCCAAGGGAATGAAGATGAAGGATTACAAAACGCTATTCAACGTGTATGAAACAAGGCGATTAAGATAAAAAATAAATAAAATTTACATATAGGTACTTATCTCAGAGTTTCATTGCGTTTCCAAAAACTTATTGATCAATCTAGTACATTGCGTTATATGTTCTATAAGGCGTGGTAGCTCATGGAAAAGCTATACTTGTAGCATACGACGCAATGTAGTATGTACAAACTGACTATATCTTTGATGCCAACGAAGTTAGCGAATAGGCCTGCAGGAAGCAGAACCGTCGAGTCTGTTGCGACAGGCTGGATAAACAGGCCGCACGAGTCACTGACTTCAGTTACTAAGCATGGCAGGGCATGACCTGAAGACGGCTGACACTCGAGTACCACAGCTACAGTAGCGACAAGGGCACGGTGCAGCATACCCTAGAAGATTGCTCGGCTTGAGCTAAGTTGCGTCTTCACTTTCTTGCTGTAGTAAATGACGGTCTCTTGCTTCCAGCCTCGGTTAAGGTTATGGTTAGATTCTATAAAGCGTCGGTGTTACCTTTTTCTAGCAGGTGATGTCACGGAAGGAGGTTTTGTAGAAGCAGAGGAAAAAAAGGAAAGGATGGCAAATATTCTAACCCGCCACGGAGAGCTACGAATCGGAGGAGAGATTATCAGGCACTCATAAACACCCCATAAAGCCTAGGTGGCGGACATGGGTGTTGTCTGTCACCCTATGCGTAAGCCGTGAGGTCACGCTTAGAATGTTATGTTTCTGTTTGTGAATTCAATGAACTCCATCACCTTGGTGTTGTTCCAATCCATGATGAAGTTAGTTTAAGTACGCTACACAGTAGGCGTCACGATCTATGAAAATGGTGAAACGTTCGTTACCTTCGCAAGTGTGTGAGCAACTGGTCGAACGAATGTGTGGGAGAGTATTTAAAAAACATAGCTTGGAAAACCGAATGCAGCAAAAACTTTGCATAATCATTTGCAAATGTCATCCTACACTTGTGGGTTTGCGTATTTGTGCGAATGTGAGTGACCGGTTTTAGAGTAAGTCTAGCGTCAAGGTGGGCTGACCTCTTGGTATCTCTAGCGTTTTTTTTTATATAGGAGAGGGGGAAAATGTGCATACGGCTTACCTGATGGTAAGTGACTACCGCTTCCCATGAACTACTACAACACCAGGGGAATTGCAAGTGCGTTGCCGGCTTGCCGGCCTCTTAGAAAAGAAGTAAGCACTTTTCTTGAAGGTCCCTAAGTCGTATCGGTCCGGAAATCGGCCGGTGGTAAACAGTGGTAGAGCCACGCGGCAGCTTTTGCTGTCGCTCGGATGGGCCGGCTCGAACCGGGGTGGTACCACGACCTCACAGAATACCAGCGTGAAGTAGAGGTTTACCTCTGCGTTTCGCTTGGTGAGTGCAGGTGGCCGGAGGCCCTTTTTACTGGAAATGAGGCATTCCATCTTAGTCCTCACGGGTGGCAACGCATCTGCATTTTGATTCGCAAACGAGGATAGATATAGATGTCTATGGGCCGCAGCAATCACTTACCATCAGGTGGACTGTGTGCTCGTTTGTCACCCTTATCCTATTAAAAAAAAACTATTCCACAGAGAAGCCGTACGAGGAAGAAAACTCCTAGTGTTTTACTCGGAGTACAGTGGCGGACGGCCAAGCATCCAGATGGTGTGGATGGTATCGGGAGTTTTGCCGCGATGTGCGTTTGTGAAATTTGACGACTGAAATTAATCCGAATAATTCCTTGGATTCTATGGATCTTCCCATAGTAGATGCGAAAGAAAATGCAAAGGTTTGTAATATCTCTTTACAGCGCCAGTGATTCGAGCCGATCGGAGAGGACTCGGTCGTCGACGACTCGAGTCGCTCTGTGCTGGATGCGGTCAAGTGGAAGGAGCTGGCACTGGAGAGTGCCATCCCAGAGATGGGAACCCACCACCTCCCATGGCCCCACTGACCCTCAGGTCATACGGGCCGAATCTCGGGAGATGTACGGCACTTGCACGTGGCCTTTTCTCGCACGCACTTTCTTGACTTCCTAAAAATATTTCGTCTATACCTTGTCCCAGTTTTAACGTCATTCTTCCCCTTCTGGGGTTGACGACACACTAACGCTTACATCGTCAGGCCTTTCTGCCAGCATTCTTTCTTGCCTTCTCCTGCGGTCATGCCATCTATGCGCAAACTCGTGCAACAGACCGCAGTTCTCCTCGCCGCTGACGAGATCCGAGTAACAGATCGATCATTGAACCGAACGAACTAGTCCATCCATCATTTTCGCTGTTAGGTCGTCATACAAAGGACATTCCCATAGAAAATGGTGAACATCCTCTTCTATCGCACCACACTCACACATATTTGTTTCAAAAAATCGCATTTCACTCAGTCTCTTCCGAAAGCATCCATGTCCGGTGAGAATTTGAGAGGTTTAATAGTCCGGTGAGACCCAGGTATACTTGAGTCTTAACGCCACCTCCGGGAAAAATCGATAGAGCTCACGTCCTTTTGAGTCATTCATCCATTGATCCTGCCAAACACCGATCACCTCAGTCCAGATTTCGCGCTTCCTCAACTCTACTTCTTTGTTCTCAACTCAACTCTTCTTTGGGTGCGGTCATATGTGCTATACCCATCCTACTAGCACGGATGACCTCCAGGCCAGCAGGGAGAACACCAGCCAACACCGGTAAGGCCGCCGTGCTAGTGGATCGGTACGCTGTAGTTAAAAATAGGGAATAATGCGCCCATAGATGGGAACAGTATTCCATGTGAGGCCGAACCTGCACCTTGTAAAGTTGCAGGCGGTTTGCCGGTATGAAATACTGCCCCGCTCTGCTGAGCACGCCAAGCTTTTTAAAGGCCGTCATTTGATATGTCGAGGCCGAGAATTCCGATACTGGCTGAGGCAACAAGGGAAGTGCCTTGAAACAGGAGATACGACAAAAGGGTTCTTTTTAGCGGTAAACGCGCAAACTTGTGTCTTCTGGGGATTAAATTTGACTGGACTTCTGGGGATTAAACGCCCCTAATCCGAGACTTTGTTCCGCAAAGACTAGACTTCAGACACAAGTTTGTTTGGGTACTCAGCGATGTTTTTTCGACATATTGGCACGACCGGTGTATAGAGCATCACCAGTGCTGTCATCCGCATAGCAATGAATGTTTGCAACATATCATTGATATGCAGAAGAAAACAACACTGGTAATAGCACGCAGCCTTGTGAAACACCAGTATTAACAGGCTTATAGTCGGAACATGCACTGTCTACTACCACCTTGATGCTCCGATTTGCAAAAAAGCTGGTGATCTAATTGCACAATTTCCCGGGAAGTCCATAGGAAGGGAGCTTCTAAAGAAGCGCTTTGTGCCAAACCCGATCTGCCTTCGCTATGTCGAAACTAACGGTCAATGCCTCCCTCTTGTACTGTACATGCCTCTACCGTCCATCATGATCCGCCATCATCCTACCGAGTCAGGTACACCAGAAGATCACCAGCTGAGGGACCCTAATGAAAACCGTATTGGCGGTCACTAATCAGCTGGTGATCCTCAAAGTACCGCATGAGCTGGCAGTTTATAATGGATTCCGTTATTTTGGAGAACAAGGAGGTGATGGCGGTAGGCCTATAGTTAGACGGGTCTGAGCGGTCGCCTTGTTTAGAGATTGGGTGGACGAAAGCTGTCTTCCATAAATTCGGGACTTCGCCTAGAGAGTAGGAGTACCAGAAAAGATGCGTTAGAACCGGTGCCAGCTCTGAAGCACACGTCCTCAGCACAATTAGGGGGATTCTGTCAGGCCCACTTGACTTGTGGATGTCCAGGGAGAGGAGTGCTTTGCAAACCGAGCGCTGTGTAAACCGCGGTGTTCCCCCCGTCATTGAGAGTCAAGTTGAACGCAAACAAAGAGCCTAGCAGATCGGCTCTCTCCTTTACGGTATGGGTCAGTGAGTCACACTCACTGTGCAGAGATGGAAGAGATGACTGACAGAAGTTCTCTTGGACAGCCTTGGAAGACCAGAATGAACAGGTTTCCGAAGGAAGGCGAACTAGTTTCTCGTCAATTTTGCCGATGTACTCTGGCTTTGCCTTGGCAATAACTTTTTTGAACAACCTGGAAGCGGAATTATAATTATTTTTAAGGGCGCTGGTGTTTACATCCCGGGACGTTGATGTGTCAGCCTGGACCCAGTAGCACTCCTACTTATAGCGTGATGCTATTTTACAGGAGCGACCAAACCATGGCTGGGATCTGCCTCCGATGGGCACCACAGAACAAGGAATAAAAAGTTCCATACCCTGAAGTACCACATCAGCGACAGAATTAGCAACAACGTTGGGATCGTCTGGCGAGAAGCAAACCCCCCAGGGATAGAATGCAAAGAAAGACCGCATCCTGTCCCAATCGGAAGACCTATAGTGCCTGAGTGCACCTCACTCCGGACTAGACAATGGCCAAGAGGGGCGTCGACAAAGACCTGATATCCGTCCGGATAAGAGGTCAGCAGTCAGAGGTCCAACGGGGAAGTTGCATGATCCTCCACATCTGGTATCCGCGTAGGCAAAGTAACCAGTTGTGTCAAACCATATGCCAAGGCAAAGTCATAAATAGTTCTCCCCGCATGACTGGTTAAACGTAAACCAAGCTATTCGGCGCGGTGGGCCTTAAAATAGCCGAGGATCACGATTCCTGCGGATGAATTCTGCTGTAGCAAGGAATTTGTAGCCATTTAGACGTGGTCGATGAGTCGGTCTGTTTTGGCATTACCGCTATTGGACCTATAAAGGCATCCGTAGACGTGCGGATGGTCGTCGCTGTCTAAGCGTAGGCAAAGGACGGACCGGTCCAAACCTTCAGGATGTCTTCGAGAACAGAACTCCAGCCCAAGGCACAAAGGAGTGTTTCAATTTGTACCCTGGGTAGGAGAGATAAGAAGTACAGCCGGGGAGGACACCTTCGTCTCGGTCAGAAAGAGCAAGGCCGGCTTTACCGTCTCCAGATGGTAGTGGACGGCGTTTATGTTCGAGTGAAATGAGTTTAGCATTCACGGATAGCGTGGCAGGGGTTGCCTGGGTTGCTCAGCTTGTCTCGAGTAGTTATTGTTTTGAGAATTTTGCCCCCTCCCCAGAATACGCGGGGCAGCCTCAGCACCCACGCTCAGGTGTGGAGTAGCTTGGTCGTTGATACACAGTGAGGGATTCTCCATTACCATTACCAGGCGTGCTGGTACGCTCCTGAGGTAGTATCACATTTAATTCCGATACGTATTCACGCTGGTATTCTGTGAGGTCGTGGTTCCACCCCGGTTCGAGCCGGCCCATACCTGCAACAGCAAAAGCTGCTCTACTCTCTAGGTACAACTTACGTGGTTATTCTCGCATGATAATCCCAGCTACGCTAACGATATTGTACTTCTATGGCTCTCAATTGGAGGACTTGAAACGTTATTGGCCATTTGCAATCATTACGCGTGGTATCTTAGATGTAGTATAACGTCAAAAAGACGCAGATGGTGGTGTTCTGCTCGGGTAATTTCCAAAGAGGAGAGGATTTCGTTTGTTGTTATTTGTACGTGGTAGAGCTACGCTGCAGTTATATTATAGTTGTAGCACGAATGGGTCGGCTCGACCAGAGAAGGACCACGCTCTCACAGAATACAACGTAAAATAGCAGCTTAGTGCTGCTCTATTTCTTATGATCTAGAGGACCGAATTTCTCTTTTTGCGGAATAGGAGGCATTTCATCTTAGTCCTCAGGGGTGACAAAGCATCTGCATTTTGATTTATAACTGAGGATGCAGATGTAGATGTCTATGGGCCACAGGACCCACTCACCATCAGGTGTACTGTGTGCTCGTTTATCACCCTTCTTCTATAGAAAAAATTTAGACGGTGTTTGTACTTATTGAATGAGTGGATCTGTTCAGATAAATAGGTAGGAGATATTCTAACTCAGGATTTACGTTATAACCTCAATATAGGACTAAGACGCGCGGAAGGCTCACGTTGTGCAGTCCTGAGGCAAAGCTGATGCTGCGTTGAGTATATTATTGTCAATGTTATTACACGTTTAAGGTTTGGTTAAATGGCACCAAAAGTGGACCTAGCAGCATCAGAGTAAAAGAAGAAAGAGGAAAGAGGAAAATTTTAGGCCCTACTAGAACATACCTGCGCGTTTCGCATGGCATGCAATATAGAAGGATGATCGGTTGTATAATTATTGTGGTTAATACAATGAGGAGCGCTGTGGTAGATACAAGGGTTTACCGAGGTTCCAACTTAGGGACGGATCATTACTTCGTTTAAAGCCTTCTCTCTAAACCTCATAGCTAGTACGCTTACTACGGATTTACCCATATAACCATAATACCTACTGCTGCAGCGCGGCTTAACCTACTCAGTGAATTTACAAAGAGGACACACTGTTACATTGATTCAATCATTGTACAGTAGTAATTTTTTTGTTATAAATTAAAACTGGTATAACTTTTTCAAATTATAATGTAATAAAAAAGGGTTATACCTCAAACGGAAATAAATATGAGACAATGTAAGCCTGTGAGTGCAAATAAATTAAAAGTTATCAAACAATCCTGTAATAATATATAGCAGCGTATATAAATATATATGAGAATAAATTAATAAATAAACTATATAAAGAAATGTTTTTTTAGAATTTTTATAAAAAATTAACAATGCCACTGTTAACATAGTAGTTACAGAAATTTTTGCACGATATAATCTATATTGTAATAATAATAATAATATATATTAAATCGAAAAATGTTAAAATAAATGGTTTTTGACAATTTACTCAAACTATACGTGATAAGTATAAACAATTTTCATACAAAACCACAAAAGATTTTGTAGTTCTCAACACTATTAATGTTTTGATGTAAAACCGATTTTTAACATTTTTTTTCGGTACTTTAACACTTTTTTACAACAAAACTACGAGTGTTAAAGTATACGACGATAAACGATAAGTCCTTTTAAACGTGAAATTGATTTGATATCTTTAATCAGATTTTTAAATATTTTTAGAAAAAACAAAGCCTGAGTTAAAAGAATTTTTCTATAATTTCAATTATTGCTACTTGCCCAAAGATCACTATTGTAGATCTGCGGGTTTTTTTTTGTTTAAGTTCTACGTAGATGAAGCCGCGGGTAAATGCTAGTACCAATAACATTTTCTTTGTTTGTTAAGAAAACGTTACCTCAACACTGGTAACTTTAACAGTGGTAGAGCCACGCGGCAGCTTTTGCTGTCGCACGGATGGGCCGGCTCGAACCGGGGTGGTACCACGACCTCATAGAATACCAGCGTGAAGTAGAGGTTTACCGCCGGTTTCTTTCCCTTTCCCCCTAACCCTAGGCCATTTGGTCTCTCCTGCCGAGGGCTTCCATCTGGTTAGGTTTTTATTTACTTATATATTTTATGTATTTATTTTATTTTATTGATATTTATGTATATTTATCATTTTCATTTACAATTATATATTTATACAGCCGAACCAGATGAGAAAACAATATAGATATCCCATAAATAATAATAATAACAATCATTTATTTCGGACCATGATCTATATGGGTTAGTAAGTATTATGGCGCGTCTCCACCAAAGTTTTCAACATTTGTCAACACGTGTTGCCGACAAATGTTTCTGTCAGGCGCGTCTCCACCAAAAATGTTGACAACATTTATGTTTCCGACATGTTGACAAATCAACAAAAGTTGACGACATTTGTTTCAAAATGTTGCAAATCAAAGGAATACGCTTGTTGCCAACATTTGTTCCCTCGGTGGAGACGCTTCTTGCAACATTTTGAAACAAATGTCGTCAACTTTTGTTGATTTGTCAACATGTCGGAAACATAAATGTTGTCAACATTTTTGGTGGAGACGCGCCTTTATATACAAAAGTATGCTAGAAACAACATTAACTAATTGTAACTAATTGGTTCATCTACCTCTGCCCACTTCCCATTACACCAGACCCGCAGCAGTGTATACTAATAATTTTAATAACGTATTTTTACATATTTTTAAAACCAAATTTTATTATTATTGACCTGTGATGCTGTAGCTTATCATGCATGTGGTACCATTACTAAAGATTGCTTAAATTTATTTTATTAAAAAAAATTAAAAACTGTACATTGAATAAAACTATTTTTACGGATTTTATCGCGTTTAATTTACTTATCTTAATTCCCGACGTTTCGGGTGCTTTACAGCAACCTGTGACCATGGGGGGACTGAGATGTTTGACGTCCCGATGTCACAGTTAGTCCGGTTACTTTCAGTTTTTGAATATTCGTTTTTGGTTCGATCTACGCAGAATGAGCTTACAGTGGGTATCTTGAAGTGGAATGCTTGGGCACATGAGTAAAGAAATACTCTGTGGCTTGGGTTTGGATTTCATTTTGTTAATTATAGGATCCCAAGTAGATGGCAGCACTCTTCTATCTTCTCTATTGAAATTAGGATGTTTTTTTCTAAATTATAATATCCTCGCGTATCATCCTTGGTGGGAATCGGTGTGCTTTTATGAGGATTTGTGGTCTATCAAATCTGATGTAATGGCGGGGACCATCTTGAATATGTTCACAGACTGCAGACTTCCCAGATCATCGGTGCTTCACGTCAGCTACATGTTCTTTCACGCGACTTTAATGGGTCTTTTTGTTTGTCCTATGTAAAAGAGACCACATTGGCAATGAAGCTTGTACACTCCTGCATCTTGTAGAGGGATATTACCTACACTTAACGGATGGTAAAAATTGACTAATCTTCTTCGGCGGCTTGAAGTATATTTTAATATAAGCTCGGTTCAAGATGTAGTCAACCTTGTCTGTGACTCCTCTGACATAGGGTAGTACAGCAGGCACACACTCGACTGTGGCCGACTTCACTCGGTCACTGTGACGTAGGTGCGGGACCCGAAGCTTGTTGTCTTGCAATACTTGCTCGACGTGCTGAAGCTCGGCAGCTAGATGTTTCCTGTCACAGAACCCTCGTGCTCTCTGAATCAAAGATTTTCCCACGGTAGCTAACTGTGATGGATGATGGTGCGATTACCATTTAAATATCGGTTGGTATGGGTCTTTTTCCTATAACCGGGAAAACCGATGTCACAGTTAGCCCGGGTGTCATAGTTAGCCCGATTACCCGGGCTAACTGTAGTGTGGCGGGATATCGGGACGTCAAACATCTCAGTCCCCTCCATGACCATGGGTTACTGTACAGCACCCGAAACATCGGGAATTAAAATAAGTAAATTAAAGGCGATAAAATACCCGTAAAAATAGTTTTATTCAATGTGTAGTGTTCGAGTAAATATAAGAAATCATTTTGTAAAACTGTAGTTAATAAGAGGCTAATGTGTGTAACGACAAGAAGTTGTCTTGGCATCTGATGGCTGGTGGTATAGGGATTGCGTATAATATATTACCTATATATTTAAGTGAAACACCCAGAGCCCAGACCGCCTACAAGGAGCAGCTTTATACACGTAGGGTGGATGCCCCTATTACCAGCCTTTTAGTGTCAATTTCAACTTTAAAATTTCCTGCTATTTTAATTAGTACAATATATTTTTAAACATTTGTTTTAATCGATAGGTTATTTATCTAAAAATATAATGAACAGTTATATACAATCATATTATTTCAAGAACAATTTTAAAAACGACGATAAGCAAAAAAAGGCGTTATGGCTCAAATGCCAGCCACCCTGTACCGAATGTCATCCTTTTGTGTACTTAATGCCAGCCTAGCATATGGTTGTGCCTTTTGGTAAGTACCTATTGTAGGTAAGTTTTAGAGGCACAGTAATAAATTCGTAACCACTTTTAATTTTGAATCTGCATGTGACAAGCATGGGATATGTATTAAGGCAGACGACAACATGCGACAACACTATTTTATTTTGATGCTTTATTACTTAACTTACTGTGTTTTAATTTAAAGCAGTTCAGGAAATTAAAGCATATTATGATAACATATTATGTAGTATATTGATTTCTAATAATTTAATCATCCAAGTTTTCAAATCATCATCATCATTACAACCTTACACAAGTCCACTAGGGAACATCGTCCTCCATAGACTGCCGCAAAGCCTGGTCCTAAACCACTTTCCTTGTTATGAGATTTTCATTTATGTTTTAAGTTGTAATTAGTATTACTAAGTTATATTTTTTGCTTATATTACTATATTTATAGCTTGTTTTTTCTTCTTTCTCAAAAAATAATGGAATACATAAGGTGTCCTTAATATACACCGAATGTCAGATAGAAAGGCTAGTACATCTTTTGCTAAACTTTAAAATCTAAAACCAAATTTAAAACAGAGGAATTGATCATAACTCTCTTAACTATGAAATAAGTTTTGATCTAATTAAAGGTATTTATTCGTTTATGACAGCCCTGATTTATATTACGTGGCTGAAATTAGGTACTTCTGATTAGGTACGTCAAACCAAATAACAGCCGGGCGGCTGACATTACGCACTCCATACATTTCGTATATCTAATTACAGCCCCATTAATTTCCACTAAAAGAAAATAAAAAATTTGTAAATTTTAACAAAAATAACTGCATTACCTACTATGTCTATAGTCATATTCATACAAATCAAAAAGCCTATATATGAGATAATGTAAAGTAAGCATAATTTTACCAGGATCATAACTTGTCCAAAAATTAGGAAACTGAGTGTTTTTGGTCGCGTACGTGTTTTGATTTTTAATTTAACACTGTTAGGTTTAAAACTCTGAGCTAATATTTTAAATATACTTTCCTCTAGTTACGCAGAATTTTTTAGGTGACAATATTTGTAGTTAAGACTAATAGAAATCTTATTTACGAAGTAAAAAGGCGAAAAGGCTGGAATTAGTGGCATGGCTGGTATTAGGGGCATCCACCCTACGTGATCACTGGTTCTGTGATTCACATTCTGAACTTGTCAATTAAAAATCACTTATACAAGCTTTTTATGAGTTATAAGATAATATGTTTTTGATATCAGGATACACAATAAAAATAGAGGTCATAATTCTGATAGTACTATCATCATTAATGTAAATAGGTACTTTGCAGCCTTGCCTTACAAGGAAGACGTCAGATACTTTACTGATATGTCAATCTTACGTTGCGACGCGTGTGTATCAAAGCTTGGAGTAGATAGATATCGCGAAGTAAAGACGAGAAGAAAGGGGATCCAGTGCAGCTAAGCTAGGGGGAGCGAACCGATGCATGCTTCTGATTCTGTAGCCGGGACAGGGTGGTACAGGCGGGGGTGGCGGGGGTCGGGCGGCCTTCGTTCAATACGCGCGCGCGCCACGCTGCACGCTCGCTCGTCGCTCCTCGTCTTCACTCGTCAGTCGCTTTTAAACGCCCCTTGCGTTTGGTCAGTGACGCCGCTGGCCGATATTCTTTTATCACTACGCTACCGATATTTCAGAACCTTATCGTAAAGTACGTATTTAAACATGATCCCACTTTAATAAATAGTTATATTATTGTATTATAAATATTAACGCGTTAAATCATACGGCACATAAATATTATTTATATTTCTTCATTTGTTTACATTCGGATCACATGGTTTTTTGTAATATCTAAATTACGAGTATTAATACTAGCTATTCTTGAATAAGTTTGTTTAAAGTGTGTTTTAGTGGCATTTTGTGGTTTTTATTTCCAAATTCAAGTTGGAAAACTTCTGGATTTTTCCGTACACTGGCTATCTGCAACTGCACTAAAAGTTCTGTCAGACGTGAAAACTTGTATTTATGTGCTTAGTTATGTGTCGTATGGTATGAATTGGCGAGTTAAAATAGCGTGAGCTTTGACGTAAGAAAATAAGTGTGTGAATATTTGATGGTGTGTCGTGATAGAAAGCGCTTTACAGTCGAGATTGGCTTGCAAAACGTCCCGCGACGGCGCAACGGGGGTATTGATCGGCGGCGGCGGGTCGCGAGACGCCGGCGTTCCCGCCTGCCGCCTAAATAAAGCTCCGCATGTGTGCCGCCCTACGTCGATTCCGTCGCCTCCGCCACCGCCGTCGAGCCGACGCGTGATTTGCGCTACTATGCAGTCACACATGATTCAATTATTATTATATTACTACTCTCCGACTCTCCGTTAACTCCGTTATAATCCTTACTGTGCAGTTTGTTTTGCATAGACTTTTATATAGAAATCAGAAAACAATCGACTTCCTCATTGTATATTTGGGTTATCAATTATATTTTACATTAGTAAGGCAATAATAATTTAGTGATTTCATATTTATAATATTAAGTAACTAATAATATGTTGCCGAAATGAAATGGGTAACTAAAGAAATATGTTTGCTTTTAGGTGGAAATGTTTGGATAAGTGAATCAAGCTACACGTAAGAGCCATGGCGCGCATCGTGCTGGCGAGCGGAGCCTTGCTCTGCCTCCTAAGCATGACGCTCCAGACGCGCGCGCTCACAGTCTTGCCGCACGACGTTCGCCCTGGCCATGCAGTACAACACTTCGTAGGAAATTATTCCCGCTACACTCTACTTGACCCCGAGTACGCCTCTTACTTTACTCTTCTAGACGATGGACTTCTAATGACAATTGCCGACTTAGCACCCTTACTAGATCAATCATTGAATCTCGCTATATTAGAACAAACACCGTTTAGCAGTTCAGCACATTCGGTACATTTACGTATAGTAGATCGTCGGAAAATGCTTAGTTTCCCAACATCCAACGGATTGCGCGGAGAGATTTCAGAAAATGCACCACCAGGCTCCATTGTTGATCTTCCACCTATAAGAGCTACTTCACTGCTAAGTGTGGGGCAGATAGCTTACAAAATAATAAAAGGAAACGAAGATGCTTTATTTGCTTTGCGAGAAAAATCTAAGAGTGGAATTCCTGAAGTCGCATCAGTAATTACAGGAGGTGACGTTGAGATAATCGCTATGAGGCCTCTAGATGCTGAAGCAAAGAAGACGTATGATTTGGTCCTTCAGGCAACAGATTTGAAAGGTGTTAATAAGGCAAGTCTCCCTATTAAAGTAGATGTAACAAATGAAAATGATCATGAACCTATTTTCGAACAGGATATATATTATTTTGCTGTTAATGGAACGTTAGATCAAAACAGCGATAACGCTACAGCGCACTGGCAACGATTTTCAAACATTGGCAAGGTTCATGCCATTGATGCAGATGGCGATCGCGTGTATTATACCTTAAAGGCGGCTAGTAATCTGGCTGTTATTGTACCACAAACAGGAGAATTAATTCTAGTTGGTGAACCCAATAGTCACGGAGCTGAATTGCAAGTGCTTGCACACGATACTGGCTCACCTCCGCGTGAAAGTCGAGTAGCTCATGTCTTCCTCGAGTTCGTAGTACGTGATCATAAAGATCTGCCTACCTTGCATCGACAAAAGCGACGTGTTACCCGAGCTGTCCGACCTACGAAGCGTATAGAATTTACCGAAGCTGACGGTGAAGTTGAAGGACGTGCGGTCTTTACGCTCGAAAAAGAAACTGATCGTGAAACATTTAAAATCCGGGACGAAAATCCGTGGGTCACTGTTGAACCTAGTGGTGTAGTGAAAGTTAAAAAGAAGTGGGACTATGAGGAGTTAGGGCCTGAGAAGACCATTGACTTTTGGGTTACCATCAGCAACGCGGGAAACGGAGGTAAGTTATAACATGTGTGTCAAGAATTTTATAATTTAAGGTATATCACGTTACAATTTTTTTAATACATCAAAAGGATACGAAGATATGGTTTATTACCAATAATAACAGCCTATAAATGGTTCATTGCTGAACGAAATCTAAATTGTTTTTTTTTAAATTAGTGATTGTTGTATGTTTAATTCATTATTTGATAATTGTTTCAAAAAATATCCTTTAATAATTAATTTCTGAAAAAAGCAATGTTTAGTTCTTTTACAATCTAAAAAGTAACATCTCTATATTGAATAACTCGAGATAATTATAGGAAAGGATAATGAGCGAAGTGTATATTTATAGCGTCTATTAAGAGCGACTTCGTAGCTATAACACTTCTATAGAATAGAGTATAGAATAGACATTAGACTTATGCCGCAGAATACCATTTTAGATGTGATATATTGCAAGCATGTTCATACTTTAGAATTGTAGTCAATCATAGGCTTATAATAAACCTAGCAAGCTAACAGCATAGCAAAGTGGCGAAGCAATCAGCTTTGTAGTGGTTTCTAACGGTTGCCGTTGACCAATCAGTTTCAAAATAGGAGGTTCAGATGCCTGGGTGATCAGTAATCGATTGCTGAAAACAGAATTTGAAAATTCGAAACCGTTCTCGAGATAATCGTGGGACAGACGGACAGACGGACGGACAGACGGACAGACGGACAGACGGACAGACGGACAGACATCGTGAAATCAATAATTGACTTCGCAAGCTTCGCCACTTAATAAGTAAAAAGTTGTATGTTTATATTTGGTATACTGCTCGTTGCCAAAGCTAGAGTCTACATTAGTGTTGCGGTTTTCATTTTAACTTTTTGTGATGTTTTACGGAAGTGTTATTTTGTATCGAATGAGTGTTGTCGTTGACGTACAATGACCATGTATTTCGATAGCACGCACCTGTCAAAGCGAATGGGGCAGTCGACCGAAACATTACGTCGCCAGGTCATTACCAATATGATATATAGACCGAAGACTTTTGGTATCCAAAACACGGTCAATTTGTTGCTAACAATATAGTCTACATAAATGATAATTTTAAAATTCTTTAGAATATATACTAGGGCTGTTATTTTATAAAAACCGCTATCAGGTTTGTTAGTAAATATTCACATATTAGTTTTAACACATTTTTGATAGCTCAAGATGTTTTTTAAAAATATTTTAACATAATACACAATTAATAGCGATTCGGTAATTAGTTAATTGTTAGATAAAACGACTTGATAATGATTAGAAAGCTAAGAATATTATTTAAAATGCTCTAGAACGGAAAGGGCATGATAATTTCAGTACATATAAAGTATCATCAACATTGATCATACTTTTGCATTGCAGGTGTTCAACAGTTAAATTGTGTTTTATATTAGAGTGGTTTATTATTAAGTGTGGTTTGCAAGATGACGTTGTGACCAGAATTAAAAAAGGAATGCTTCGGTGGTTTGGTCATGTAGAAAGAATGAAAGAGGAAAGAGTGACAAAGCAAATTTATGTTGCAGAAGTGAACGGCAGGGTCGGGAAGGGACGCCCTAGGCGAAAGTTTATCGACCAAATCGGCGATACATTAAAAATGGGCCAGATTAGGAGTACCCTTAACCGACGAGCGTGTATGCGTAGGTATATGGATGTGGAGGAAGCGAGAGAGGTGTGTCAGGATCGTGCCAAATGGAAGTCCGTAGTCTCTGCCTACCCCTCTGGGTGACAGGCGTGAGTGTTTTATGTATGTATGTATTAGACTATCTCGTGTGAATAAAACAACAAGATTTCACGCTCTAAGTTCCCGTTTTCGAGTTCTTGTTTAGATTCTTATTGTTGAAGGTAAAACATAAAATTTCGTATATTAAATAAAATGGTAGCGACAGGTTGAAGCCACCGAACAGAATGCGTTGAAAATCAGGGACCTGTCGCACGGCCCCGAATACCTCGTCTTCAATTCTTTACGCCGCAAATCACGACATTGATACGGAATGTACCTCTAATATATGTTGCAGTCACTAGTTAATAGTTATAAAATTACTGGAATTGCTTTATGTGTTTATAATGTGCCTTTATAAACCTTTAATTTTAGTCTATGAGCAAAAACAAACTATTTTGATGACATCTAAAGTCCGCTAACATGCATTGCGGTCGCGAAATGGACACTTACTTAAGGGTCAGAGACCCTTTTATAAATGAAAGGAGGGCTGTGCCCAGCTGTGGGACATATATTATAAGCTGTAACTTTACTTTACTATAAGCAGCTATGTTAGTTATTTGTTTATTTCTAATAAAAAATAATTTATTTATAAATAAAATAAATTAACAGAATTCTCGTCACCATGTGTAATAATGACGAAGAACACAATAAATACATAAGTATAAAAAGGAAATCGTTACATAAAACTCAATTCTTATATGAGTCAATTTTTATCACATTCGTTTAAATTTTGGGTCGCCCTTTGCCATGTTGGGTGGCCTAGCTCCGGGCGTATCAAAAACTAACTATAATTTTACAGAATGGTCGTATGTTTATGTAATTTACAGCTAGGTACTATTATATTGTATTTTTTTTTATAGGATAAGGGTGACAAACGAGCACACAGTCCACCTGATGGTAAGTGGTTGCTGCGGCCCATAGACATCTACATCTATCCTCGTTTGCGAATCAAAATGCAGATGCGTTGTCACCCGTGAGGACTAAGATGGAATGCCTCGTTTCCAGTAAAAAGGGCCTCCGGCCACCTGCACTCACCAAGCGAAACGCAGAGGTAAACCTCTTCTACTTCACGCTGGTATTCTGTGAGGTCGTGGTACCACCCCGGTTCGAGCCGGCCCATCCATGCGACAGCAAAAGCTGCCGCGTGGCTCTACCACTGTTAAAAACAAAATTTTTAAATTCAAAGGATTTATAAGTCAAATTAATTTTCATCATTCATTAAGCACGAAAGCTGACTTTATGAGGGGGTTTTCGCACCTTAGTCTTTACTAACTTACCAATTATTTTGGTTAACATTACCAAATACTTTTGCTTTTTTTATATAATAAATGATAATCAATCACACTTTTCGTCTTACTAGTATCTGCTTTGACTCTTACGTTAGCATTATTATTTTCCAGTTAGATTTTTCAGAACGTGTTGAATTGAAACGACAAATTGCTATTGTGTACTGTGTAGAACAAAGTAGCGCTGAGAACTGAAAAACCTGCTCTATAGGCAAATTAATTCAATTCATACTTTCGACGTTATCCAAACCTTTTCATGTAAAAAATAAGTGATGAAAGCTTTTTAAAGCTTTTATTGTTTATGAATTATGAGGTTTTTAAATAACATTCCAGTAAAGGGAAATATTAAAGCGGTGTTTATTTTTATGTTTAATAAGAGAAATCGATCAAAACAAATGCGGCCGGATTACAAAGACACGTTAATGCTACAAGATGAATTGGAGTGCAACGTAAAATACATTGCATTGGACATTCTGCTTTGTTTACGCTTGTTTAGATTCTCTTTTTATAGGGACTCACGTGCCTGTACTGATTTAAAAATGCTTGTGGCTATCTATTAGATGTAACGTTGTCCAACTGATAAAGATTTATAAATAAAAATATTTATTACAAGAAAATAGAGATTTTATTGTTAATTGTGTAACAATAAATTTTGTTTAAAAACCATTAAGTTTTTTTTGGATAAAATATAGCCAAGATTCCTTCTGGATTTATTCTCAATCTGTCTGTAAAGTTTCATCACTATTGGTTCAGCCATACAAAAATTTTAAAAGTGATTATTTCTGTCATAATAACATTCAAATAACCCGCTCAACTTAATATAAAGCAGTTATGTCGATAGTACAGAAAGACACTTCAATTGTATTTCTATGTATAGATAAATTAAGTTAATAATTTAAAAGAAGAAAATGACATTATATAATATTTATTCGTTGCTACAAACACTAAAAAAGCCTTCATAAGAAATAATAACATTTATAAAAAAAACGAAATTCACACTCGATTGCAGCAATGATAATGATACTACTACTTAAAAAACTAATAAATGATAATAACATAGTTACCGTTACGCTGATATTCTGTCGGAGCCGCATAATAAGGCGATATTATTATTTATAACAATCACATATGCAATTTTCACCTTAAATCTATAGGTATTTAATAGTATTTTTATTGTTATAACATATTATGATTTTATATGATGTCTGTGTGATTTTAAATTTATACTCGTATTTATTCACAAACTCTTATATAATAACAAGTGCGTAGGATTATCTGCGTTCCAAACACATTCATCATGAATTACTAATATAAATAGGTATTAAACATCAAAGTAGAGCTGTCTGGCCCGTTTGCACCTAAATCAGCAAAGAAACTTTTCTATAAAGAATTTCTAAATATATTTTTTTATAGTTGGCATTATATAAACTAACCTTTACCGTTACAGCCTATTAAAGTCTACTGCTGAACACACGCCTCCCCAATAGATTGCCTAATAGGGGGGATATTTGAAATAGTTGCCATGCTTGGCAAGAGGTTTAGCAATCGCAGTTTTTTATGTTTAGTCGTTATTAGGAAGGTGCTGCTGCCCACATCCTGATTTGTTTCCCTCTGTCGCCTCTTACGACACCCACGAGATGATATGGCGTAGTGGATATTCTTACACCGCCACTACACGGCACTGATTATAAATTTACATATATCTATATGTATGATATACACATCAAATATTGTCATATACGTTTATAATATTATAAAGTTACATGACAAAATCTGATGTATGTATCTGTCCATTTGTGTCTTCATATATAATAAGTAATAACATATAATATCACGCGTAGATATAATGGTAGGACTCAATTTTTGCCTTCAGTCGGTAGAATTTTTCCTGCTTAAGCGTCCCTTTGAGTGGGTTCCACCCTCTTATCTATTGCATACCGAGCGCAAAGCGCGTGGGTATGTTCTACTAACGCCTAAAAATGAAAATTCCACCGTTTTGTCGCATGAAATCGTATCCAGCAATCATATTACACATATAAATGATATAAAAAGCACATTGTTAGAAAGATAAATGATTGTTGAACTTATTAATATTTTTTTTAACTCGATTAATTGCTATTTTTAAATAAAAAAAGGGGTTTTAGTGGCTTATGGTGTGGATTTATCATGTCCCCAAGGCTTGTAAACACTATAACTTTTGTAAATATCAATTGTTTAACTCAATCTATTTATTAATCTCTTCATCTATCATGTGGGAAGCCACTGAATGTAAATGGCAGTGTAATTTTGTTTTGTTTAGCTATAATTAATTTTTTTCGGCTCGAAAATGGCGAAATTTTCGTTGATTTGATAGCCTCGTATAGAATTATTTCTGTAAATGGGGATATGCAGCCACAGAGTAGTTTACTCACTAACTCAGTTGGCCATCGCCATAGATTACTGTATATATCAGTTCGCCGCATTAGCTTGCTACATTTATATTTATCTATGGTTCGCCGTCAGTCGCCGTCGTGAGTGAACATTATTTCGGTTGTTTGCAGCGGCTCAAAAAGATCGCTGTACAAATACACAATATTCGAATAACCAAATTTCTTAAATACTTGATTATAATAATAATAACAGATTTTTTTATTACAATATTTTAAAAGCACAGAATAAATAATAGTAGTACGTACTAAAAGTAAGTAGTATCAATTTTTTTGTCATGGGTGAAATTTTCATGGTTTTCGAGGGTGTTGAAACCGATAGGGTTGTCGAAATGTAAATCCAAGATGGCGGCCGCAATATGTATCATTTTTTTCAATATGGGTGTCATTTTCATGGTTTTCGAGGGTGCTGAAGCCAATAGTGTTGTCGAAATGTAAATCCAAGGTGGCGGCTGCAATAGGTATAATTTTTTTCATCATGGGTGTCTTTTTCATGGTTTTCGAGAATGTTGAAGCCGATAGTGCTGTCGAAATGTAAATCCAAGATGGCGGCTGAAGTAGGTACCAATTTTTTCATCATGGGTGTCATTTTCATGGTTTTCGAGGGTGTCGAAGACGATAGTGCTGTCGAAATGTAAATCCAACATGGCGGCTGCAATAGATATCAATTTTTTCATCTTGGGTGTAATTTTCATGGTTTTCGAGGGTGTTAAAGCCGATAGTGCTGTCGAAATGTAAATCTAAGATGGCGGCTGCAAGGGGTATCAATTTTTTCATCATGGGTGTCATTTTCATGGGTTTCGAGGGTGTTGAAGCCGATAGTGCTGTCGAAATATAAATCCAAGATGGCGGCTGAAGTAGGTACCAATTTTTTCATCATGGGTGTCATTTTCATGGTTTTCTAGGGTGTTGAAGCCGATAGTGCTGTTGAAATGTAATTCCAAGATGGCGGCTGCAATATATATCAATTTTTTCATCATGGGTGTCATTTTCATGGGCTTCGAGGGTGTTGAAGCCGATAGTGCTGTCGAAATGTAAATCCAAGATGGCGGCTGAAGTAGGTACCAAGTTTTTTCATTATGGATATCATTTTCATGGTTTTCGAGGGTGTTGCAGCCGATAGTGCTGTCGAAATGTAAATCCAACATGGCGGCTGCAATACATATCAATTTTTTCATCATGGGTGTCATTTTCATAGTTTTCGAGGGTGCTGAAGCCGATAGTGCTATCGAAATGTAAATCCAAGACGGCGGCTGAAGTAGGTACCAAATTTTTTCATCACGGATATCATTTTCATTGTTTTCGAGGGTATTGCAGCCGATAGTGCTGTCGAAATGTAAATCCAACATGGCGGCTGCAATAGATATCAATTTTTTCATCATGGGTGTCATTTTCATGGTTTTCGAGGGTGCTGAAGCCGATAGTGCTGTCGAAATGTAAATCCAAGGTGGCAGCTGCAATAGGTATAAAGTTTTTCATCATGGGTGTCATTTTCATGGTTTTCGAGGGTGTTGAAGCCGATAGTGCTGTCGAAATGTAAATCCAAGATGGCGGCTGAAGTAGGTACCAATTTTTTCATCATGGGTGTCATTTTCATGGTTTTCGAGGGTGTTGAAGCCGATAGTGCTGTCGAAATGTAAATCCAAGATGGCGGCTGAAGTAGGTACCAATTTTTTCATCATGGGTGTCATTTTCATGGTTTTCTAGGGTGTTGAAGCCGATAGTGCTGTAGAAATGTAAAGCCAAGATGGCGGCTGCAATAGGTATAAATTTTTTCATCATGGGTGTCATTTTCATGGGTTTCGAGGGTGTTGAAGCCGATAGTGCTGTCGAAATGTATTTAAACTACTTTAAAAAAAATCCGTTTAATCACGCTATACGTTATTTTTAATGCGAAGGTATGCTCAATTGGATTTACCAATATATATTTTTGTCTTTGAGCAGCAATGCGTACCCCAATGATAGTAAATATATTTGCTAGTGGCACTTTGTCTTAAATCATTTCTAGCTTGTGTTGCTTAATAAGAATTTATTTATATATATTACTATCATTATTAAGATAATGATATTAGATACTATTAAGATAATTAACACTACATTAAAATTCTCCATGTACTTATGTAAACAATTTTTTTATATATATTTTTTATAGAATTAGGGTGATAAACAAGTACGCAGGCCACCTGATGGTAAGTGGTTGCAGTGGCACATATACATCTACATCTACCTTCGTTTGCGAATTAAAATGCAGATGCGTTGTCAGCCGTGAGGACTAAGATAGAATGCCTCTTTTCCAGTAAAATAGACCTCCGGTTCTGTACACTCACCATAAGAAACACAGCAGCGTAAAGCTCCTATTTTACGTTGGTATTCTGTGAGAGCGTGGTCCTTCCCCGGTAGAGCCGACCCATTCGTGCTACAACTATACTATTAATATAGCTGCAGCATGGCTCTACCACGTAATAATATCAAGTACTCGGTAAGTTTATTGTGAAAATTACATATTATGCAGAGAACTATTTATCAATATATATTCATAAACTTTTTAATATAATATAGTTTCTCTAAAATCCTGGTGTAACCTATTTTCAAAGGGTAAGAGTTTGAAGTAGAAGTAGCGTGAAAAGAGTTTCAAGAGTAGGTATAATTTAAATTGAATTGTGTTCCATCGTAAACATTCGGAAATAATAGCGTCAGTTCCAGAATCGGGTTATGACAATCTATTGTAGTAGGTGCCACATATTCTGTTCCCTTAAATCAATAATTGAATAAGATGCTGGTGTGACGTCTTGCGCATTGGGTTGAGATTGGCATGTCCGGGATATGCAAGCCATTTTGAATTTATACAGTTCTATGAATTGATTTAAAAATATTATGAAGACGTACCTGTTACATCTTAAGTAAAAAGAGAAAAGGACGAATTTGTGATACTACTTACTAATTTATATAAGAAACATAAGAATAAAAGTTTTGTGGGTAAGGAGACAGAGGAAGTTAAGTGTCATAAAGAGAGGATTCATCCAACAATGTTGTACAGAAATTTCACCGACTGGTAATGGAAAGTTAGAGAGTACAACAAACAGTGCACTATCGGCTTGTCGCTCGCCAACTTGCCTGTCTGTCTGTGCTTGCTTGCTAATGTTTTTGGAAGTCTAAAAGTAGACGTATAATAAGATCCATTAGGATAATAAATATTTAGCCATAGACTGTTAATTTATAAATGTAAAGGTAAAATGTGGTTGTTAATATGTTGTTATAAGTACAAACTTATAAGGTTTTGTTTGTGTTCGGACAATACATAATTTTTTTGTAAAAATATTTTATAAATTAACAAGGCAATATAATAATGTGTGTCTCGAAACAGATGTTTTTCAAACGATGTTGGTTTAGATTTTTCTTCAGTTTTTTTTCAAAATCCACAATAGCGCTCAATGATAACAATGTTGTTGAAACTCGCGGACCAGTTAAGCTTCGTTGCTTTGTATCATTTTGTTAAATTTACTCGTTCTTTCAATCAATGGCAATGGGCGCGGGCGTCACTCGCACTACAATTGACGTTCTGGTCAATTCCCCTCATTGTGTCCATTCGCCGCAATTACATATGCGTACTTCCTATGCCTGACCCCACGAACTATATGACCATCACATCTGCTCTCATTTATTTTCGTTCTTAATTATCGTTCATAAGATGTGAAATTCATGAAGCTTGTTAACAAGGATGTAACTGTAAAACAACAAACTTAAATTTATGGTTTTATTTTAACGATTTATTTTACTAAGTATTTTTAGAAAGTCACCGTCAATCAAGTAATCAATAGAGTAATTGTAATCGATAGAGTAATCTACAAGGTCTAATGTGATTTGCTGTGCATCCATTTATCTTAATACATTTTTCCTGGCCGGGTAAATCCTTTAATAAAATTTACCGACCCTCATTCCATATAAGAATTTTATGTCCCCTACGATATCAAAGTTGCAGGGGGTCTATGGCTATGGTTCCTTGCAACTTGTGGTATGCTTTTATTGTCTTTCGAGCTTATTTCCTTTTCGTTTTTGAACGCACTAAATGTCCAACAGTATACCTAATAAATATAATAATAATATAATACTTACATACTACAAAAGTGTTATTAATGTTAAAACTCTTGTATGTAAGGGGTAGGTTTATAGAAATTGTGACTTACCGCTTGTCATTGACTTAACAAGATTTTTATAATTATGTTTATATTATAACTAAAAATAAATACACATGGTATTAGGTATATTATGCCAATTCATCATACAATTTTTATTTTTTCCTTCTTAAGAAAACTTCATACAGACAGACAAGCTAAATTAATACTTAATGTTCATTTTTTATGGTGTACTTTATGTTTTACTTTACTATTAAATTTTCATTATTAATAGCGCCTTGATGGATGACATTATTTGAATGAACATTTATATAATACCAAATGATTTTTTATAATAACAGAGTAACAAAGGTTTTGGTCAAGATTCGTGACTTGAGAGTAATGGACACAGCACACACATCTTACAACTTAAAATTAGATATAACACGTGAATGTAAACAGAACAGTCCGTGAGTTTGGCCTACGAGTGCTACGATCTCTCGCTTTCTAACCATAATAGCCCTTCACAGTGATTGTGCTATGATTGCGGTCACGTACTCATCTTCCTAAATGCCACGGAAAATTTAATACAATGTTTTATTTGTTTCTTTGCAAATACTTGCTAAACAGTAGGGACGATACAAGAACACAGGAGTCACAACAATAATTAAAGTGTGTATTGAAAGCTCGTCGTAAGAATGGTTATTATTTTTATATTCACCAACTCAATATTATTAATGTCATCTCACATTTTATGTAATTTTTATATTCCGCAACTATGTTTAGAGTTCAAGTGAATATATAAGTTTTTAAAAAAAAATGTGTTTAGACCGTTAAAGACACCGTAATACGTAATTCATTTTGCAAATTATATCACAAAAACTCAGACTCGAGGAATCGTTTTTATCCGTGCTCATTCAATATAAATTATTTTTACGGATTTTATCACGTAGTTGATGCTGCACAGTACCCGAAAGGCCCAAAAAAAAATAAGTCAATTAAACTGATGAAATTAGTTTTATAGATACAATGTGTAGGGTTCAAGTAAATATAAAAATCATTATCTGTGCTAGTTAAAAATTTAATTTAAATAAAAATTAAAAGACGACTTTAAATTACGAAAAATAATAAAATAATAACATTTATAAAAATATATCGACTTCAGTATGTAAAAAACCGTTTCAGTGGACTAAGGAATATCAGAATTTTAATGTCGTCCAAAATGTTACATTAAAATCTATTACAAATAATCATCCTCGAGCTTGTATGTTGATTTACGAGTCCGTCTGTTTTTGTATTACCGTAGATATTACAATAATTATACCTAGGTTTCCTAATTAAAATGATGTAGGGATATTAGTATTGAAATTGGACTTTTTGGTTTGAATATAACCTACACAGTGTGTTTCAATATACAGTTTGTTAGAGGAGGGTGTGGTTGGTAAGTAGTGAGAATCGTACTTTCAGTCGCGTACAATGCAGCTTTGTAGGTACCAACTGCACTTAATTCCGCTTTGTTCTACATAGCAATAGTGGTTATTGAGAGCCCTCAACATCCCTGATTGATATTCGCTTTTACTACCAGACGTCTTGCAAAGTCGAACCCTCGGCGCTCCCATGTTCAACAACGTGTAAGTAGGTTTTGCAAAATTTATGACAAGAGTTGAACGCAAACTTCGACGCAGCTTTATACATCAAGGCCTTTATAACTTGGCAATTGTTAAGACCTCCATCCAAAAACATGAATAATAAAACATATTCATCAGCAAACTTTGTTCACATATTCAAAGGATTCAATTTATTTTTTATAGTTTAACTTTTTATGCTACGATTGAGATTTCATTAAAATTCTGAGAGATTGTTGAATGTTTTAAGCAGAACATCTTCCATGTCTAGCGGTAATAAGCGTAAGGTCAAAGAGGGCGCAAGTTTACGTCTGCCAGAAGAAGAGTTACGACTAGTTCGTGTCTCTAATTATAGAGTACAGGCGTCGGGCTACGTGTTGCTTACTGTGATCGATTGTATTACGACGTGTGATGCGATATTCTTTTATTTTTTTGTCACAAATGGTGTTTGAATTAAAATACATTAGATTACCGTTCTGCTAAAATTACTTGGATTCACTTACAATAGAGTTACTTATGTTTCATTCACAGTCGCAATTTTTATTGGAATGAGACAATTGTGCGAGAGTGTCAAAGTTGCGAGGGAACTTTAATGGCGCGATCACTAATTTTCCCAACAATTCTTACGGCTTTGGCACATACTCGTATTATTTTCGTCTTTTTTTGACCAATTACTGGTCCATCATTTTCTTCGAATATCTAAATTTCTTTTCTATTACAATTTTAGCTTTAATATTAACTTGACCTGTATAGTATGTATGTACGTGTGTGAAAAAATTACTGCATAATTTAAAATTTTGTAGACGTAGGAATTCACAATTAAGAACTGTTGACAATAGAATAAATGTTGTTTTTCCATTTTAAATGACCCAAATTCGCGTTAGGCCATTTAATTTAATACTAAAACACGCTTGTAGACGTTTACAAATCTTATTATTTATCTACTACAGCAAATGTTAAAACGATAAAATTTCATCTAGTACACTTTTTTGGATTAATAATTAATTAAACTTGTATCAGGCTGTCTGTAATTTCATACTTTTTATATTTATTTTATTTATAAAATGATTATAGTAAAAACAACTACATCACTTTCCTTCACCAAATTTACTATTATATATTATAATATATACTTCACCAACTATTATAGGCTAATTTTATCAATAGGCTTTTGTTTATGCCTGCCCGAAGCGCAATAATTTAAGAATGCATATTATACTGGTAGCACTGAATCTTGTTTAGGTTTTATTTTGTATAAGTTCTCAATATCAAGAGAACGAAGTTTCGGGCACAATTTAAAAGTTTCTTAATAAACTTTTTCTTTCATTCCATTTTTCATAACTGAACCTAGAGCCATAAAATTTTAATCCGGATTTTGTTTAATATCTTATACAATCTCATAACATCGATTTTCTTTTTTAATAAAGAAAAATCTTTGTTTCCTTTTATTTTTATGCAGTAAAAACAATTATATGTACAGAAAAACACATAGGGTCACGCTTCCTTTGCTCTTCTTTCCGACCTTTATTTATAGTTCTAGGTTTTCTTAATATTTTATTTTAAAAAGCGTTACCACAAGGGTTTTCTCCTGTATTTTAGAGGTAGTTTACGTACATAAATTACTCAAGGACAAACATCCAGGCCCAGAACAATTATTTGTAGGCCCTACCCATACAAGCACTTGCACTGAGCGGAATTCAATCGATCGATATTAGATCTAGTTTTTATTCGATGGCGTTAAAATGATAACCTAACACATTTTAATTATTCGATTGCGGCAAAGTCATAGTTCATGATTTGAGCTATTTTGTAAGCATGCATGCATGTATGAATGTATGTATGTTTATCTGTTTCCTCAGATCTAAAGATAACTGGGGCATCGTTGGAAGCGCTGTGCTCTTCCACGGGTTATGGGTTATATGGCATCACATATAATCTAACATGGCGGCTTATTGTGGAGTAAAGTGCTCGCAAAAAAACATTATTAAATAAACAGAAAAATATCATGTCTGGTAACCATCGATATATACGCAGTAGTATAATAAGTCTATGCTGGTAGCCAATGAAATGTGTAAACGATATCATTACGAAAATATAATATCAGGTCCATTTTGAAACTGACTATCTCCAACTATAGTTCCTAAAGTTTGTTAAGGAATTGTAAATGTGTGTGTGTATTAACAGTGGTAGAGCCACGCGGCAACTTTTGCTGTCGTACGGATGCGGGCTCGAACCGGGGTGGTACCACGAACTCACAGAATACCAGCGTTTCGCTTGGTGAGCGCAGGTGGCCGGAGGCCCTTTTTACTGGAAATGAGGCATTCCATCTTAGTCCTCACGGGTGACAACGAATCTACATTTTGATTTGTAATAGAGGATAGATGTAGATGTCTATGGGCCGCAGCAACCACTTACCATCAGGTGGACTGTGTGCTCGTTTGTCACCCTTATCCTATAAAAAAAAAATCAAATAAATTGTATATTTAGGACATGTTAGTTAGTTACCTTTTTCAAAATCAGTTATGTATTCAGTCATTTCTTTATGTAATATCACTAGTGACATTTATAGCCATTGTCTCCAAGAAAATTCGTGTTATTTTTGAATACAAGTCTCGACGTGGAAACAATGCATCTCAAACAGCACGCAGTGAAGTGAACATTGAACTACGTGTTATTGGTTTAATTTCGATCAAGAAATTTTGACCATACAAATGAACCAAATCAAACAGTGATCGAAACGATGCAAACGAGGTAGAGCCACGCTGCAGCTATATTATGTTTATAGCAGGAATGGGTCGGCTTGACCGGGGTAGGACCACGCTCTGACAGAATACCAGCTTAAAATAGCAGATTGATGCCCCTGTGTTTCGTATGGTCAGTGTAGAGAACTGGATACCCTTTTTACTGGAAACGAGGCATTCCATCTTAGTCCTCAAGGGTGACAACGCATCTGCATTTTGATTCTTAATCGGGGATAAATGTCTATTATGTGATGTCTATTGGCTCACAGCATTCACCTACCATTAGGTGAACTGTGTGCTCGTTTCATGCCCTTGTTTTATTATTAAACCAAATATAAGTCAGAAGTAGCTTAAGGTATTCATTATAGCTTTTTGCCAAGTATATGCAAGGTATTCTGGCGGAGAACTTGTAACTCAAACAATGCATATTGGTGAACTGTTTTTCATTTTTGCTTCTTAATGACAACGCCCAGCCATTTACTGCAGAACAGACGTTGGCAAAATTAGCAGAGCTGAAGCTAGAGGTGATAGCGTGATAGGCTGTATGACTATGATTCTAAATTAAGATTAAATTATTCCGAAAAACTACCGGTGTAGGTGAGACATTGACGTCATACATTATCTTTGTCTTCTCCGTGTTCATCTTATGAATTATCCGTTGGAAGTCGTTATAAAGGTCAGAGTTAAGCTCCAAAGTAACCGACATAGCCAAATAAATCAGTAAGCTGAAGTGGCAATTGGCCAAACATAAAACTCGAAGAACTGACAAGTGATGGAGATTGGGGATGAAAGGTTCACGAGTGGCAACTTCATATGCGTGGGGCAACCCCTGACTACATAGAGTGACGACCTGGTAAAACACGCAGGAAGTCGAGGGATGCATGTGGCTCATGTCCTTTTGACCATGAACATTTGTAACATTTTTGTGCACTTGTAAAATAATGTAATGATGATGATAATAATGCATTTTTAATTAACATGACATGTCTGTCGTGGCTGTTATGAGAAATGATAGTGAGTCCGGATGCTCTTGGGAAATATGGTGATCAGATTAACGGGATCGTCGCTCAAGGGGCACACTGTTATTAACTGTTTGTTAAAGTCATCGATGGTGAACAGTGTGTTAATTGAAAGGTCTTATATAACGTTTTAATGTTGTATTCTTACAATTACGCATTTTCTTAGTTACGTTTGTACTTTTATAGTAACCTTTTATTTTATTTTATTTGTAACACCAACCAACAGCTTTGATACATTTCACTTGTTACAATATTTAAAATCTGCTTAGCTATTAAAAGGTATTCGCATATGAAATTTACAATTATTAATTAACATATTCACTTTTAAATTTAATTGTACTAATTTATAGATACATATTTTGTACTAACACACTACTTATATGTAACATAATTGTGCAAATAATGTAGTGTTTTAATAAAAAAGTGATTTATACTTTTCTAGTACGTATTACGTACTTAACGTTATTATTAATACATTCACTAAAGGTACTAAAGTACCTGTGGATACTTTTAAAACTAACGGGTTTTGACAGAGATGTCGTGCATCAACTATTTGTCCGATTCGTGCCCGGTGATTACTGAATACTTCAGATTGCGAAAGCCGATGCCAAGTTCGATACGGAGTGTGGTCGTCACGCTAAAATTTCATCTGTAGCTTACACATACATACTTATACTTAATGTTTGCTTTCACGTTAAGCACAATGTACTCGTATGAACGCTTTCTTGAATGTACATATATTAAGTTTTAACAACAATACTTACACACAAATTCTATATTTTATGTTACGAAGTGGTTAGACTTCCGTAATAAAAATAAAAATATTATAAAATTTTGTTACATCAGACAGATAGTTTTATTATCAGCCATCTCAGTAGGATCAAAATATATTTACAATAGTGGAGAGTACAACAAAAAAAATTTTAAGGAAGATGGCAAAAGAGACAATAACATAACTAACAATTGAAGAAAGTTATATATAATTCTTATGTGGGATGTCTAAGATAGGAATATATTGGAATGGCATTAATATGATTTTATGTTGTTGTAAATAATGTATATTTGTTACTTAAATAAAATCATAGCTTATGCTATGGGCCTATGTTCATCTATGGACTTAGTACAGCTGAACATAGGCCCATCCAAATTCCTCATAGATTGCCAAATAAGAGGCATGTTTGCCATAGTTGCCGCGCTGTATTGGAGGTTTGGCAACTGCAGGTTTTTTTTAATTATTTTGAGTTGTTATTAGATAGGTGCTACTGCCCATCTTATGTTTAATTTTCCCTCTGTCACGGGATGATTTGGGATAATGGATTCTCTTACGTCGCCATTACACGGCGATCTTTGTAGCCTTATTTAATACATAGGTAATAATTTATTGTATTATTATGTTTTATAAAATAGTCAAATGTGCGATGGGTTTCACATTCAATAAGGTTCAGTAGCTACAGAACATTTTTATACTATAGTGACTGCAGTCCATGGACTCCATAAACAAAATAAAGAAGATTACAAATGCGCTACACTCCTGAGGACTAAGGTGTAATGCTTCACAGCCTGTAATTATAATGACTCCCCATACTTTTTAGACCAGAACTCAGCACAGAAACAGGTCACAGGGTGTTAATCACCAGACGGACTCCTAGGCAGAGAGTTCTATTATCTAGATCAACGAAATGTTTTTATTGTATGACAAATGACGTGAGGTCAAGAACTTAGGGCGTTTCGTAAAAAAGGCCTGACTTGGTAGGAGGAATAGAGGGGCGAATTTCCTTTCTCGAGGAGGGTAAGCGTGTGGCGTTTGTGGAGCTGCGGGTTTGCGCGAGAGCGTTTCCGTGCCCTACCAGTATGCCGCGAAGTTAGAACACCAAAGGGTTGTAGTCTGTGCGTCTGTGATAACCCGTCCTTGCACTCTATACAATCTATACAAGAGTCTATACAAGGGCATTTCCACATGGAAATACGGGCCACCGATTTAATTTGTTGGGCTATGGGTTAATAGAGGTTTACGATAGAACGAAATGCAACTGACTAAAGGTATCAATAATGTAATCTAATTCCAATGTTTAAATACTTATTCAACCATGGTTCGATTATTTAAATTCTAAATACAAAAGTTAAACAAACTATTTGTATTCATAGATCTGTAATTTTTATTTGTATCTATCCTATGTATAACTTTCCGACGATTGAAAAATCAGTCCCAAACAAACAAGGAAACCTTTTCAAGTATCAAGTATTTAGTAGTTAAAGGATTGCTTATTACCTATGTATCTCTGTAAAACCATAGAGAGGTAATAAAGTTTTCTATCAATGGTGAGAAGAATAATTAATGTCCCAATTAGTTTCTTTACTCTTTTAGTTTTAAATTAGATAAATGTTTGAGTTTCTCATTTATTAAACGAGAATTCGAACTGTATTTTTATAAGTTTCAATGAACGAATCGTAGGTACTATACTGACTTTATATTGCAAATGAAATAGGTCAGGATAGCATGAATATTTCAATTTAGGCCCGTTTTTTTTTAAATTTTAATAAAGATACGCCAAATAGTAATTAATTTTGTTACTGCTCATTTGAAAAGTACACTTTTTAATTGCTTGGGACTGAAGCTATGACGTAACTATTCGTTAATAGTAACGAGAAAAGTTTGTAGTCAATTTGCTGGCGTTTGGTCTTAACGACTGGACTGCGTCAACTTTCAGACGATGACAATTCGTTAGTTAAATAATAATGTGAAAATGGTGTTGGAAGTTCCCTTTTATAATTGAGAAATAATACTTTACAGCATATATACTATCACTAGAGCCTATCACAAATCAACTGCTGAACATAGTCCTTCACCTGCATCCATCGATAACGTACGCATTTCATCAGTTCGTCGCCCCATCTAGTGAGGGAGTGGGTGGAGTAGGGGGACGGGGGGTTATAGTTTACATTATATTCAAAAGTTGGTTTGTAATATTTATCTCAAGTCTTTCAAATGTAAAACGAAATTACTTATTATTACTTATTTGTTATATTTACTGCCATCTATGATAATCAAAATTTTAAAGATTGTTCTATAGAATAAGGGTGACAAGGTAGAACGTAGTCCACCTGATGGTAAGCGGATGCTATGGCCCATAGACATCTACATCGAACATCGATTAAGAATCAAAATGCAGATGCATTGTCGCCATTAAGAACTCCCTTGAGAAGAAGATCCCTTGTTACTAGAAAAAAGGATCTCCGGTTCTCTACACTCACCATACGAAACACATCAGCATTATCCTGCTATATCACGCTGGTATTGTGTGAGAGCGTGGTCCTACCCCGGTCGAGCTGACTCATTTGTGCTACAGCTATTTATAGCTGGCATAGCTGCATGGCTTTAATGCGTAAAAATAGTTTCCTGCATTTTACATTACCATACCGACGGAAGTCTAGATTTATTTGAAGGAAGGTGTCAGGGAAGAAAGGCTTTCGCACTAATAGCGTTCTACGGGATGATAGACGAGTCAGTAGTCACCCGATGGAAACTAGCTGCAGTGGCCAGTTGAAACTAGAACACATTATTGCACTGCTTTTTATTGCACAAAAAACCTTCTTCCCGAAGTAAGCCTTATCTTAAATATTTCTTTAGTTTCGTTTAAATTGTACTTTGTGTCTATAACGAGTGGCCTTCGTGCCTAAAGAGTTCTCACGTCTCCATTAAAGACGGTTTGCTTAAACTTTTTGACACTCGTAAAACAAATGATATATTTATCTTTGCCTAAGCTCCATATTTGAGTTTCTGTCCTTTGTGTAAGTAGTTCATACATTCATACGATATACCACCACAATGTTTAGTTGGACGTAGTAACGCTAGAAGTACCCACACTTGTGTCAAAAATTAGTTATTAATATATGCCGTAATAATCCTTATCTTTACATGACACGAAAAATACGTATGTTGCTAACTTATTTACATTTTTTTTTTGCATTATTACAAAAAAATAACTTTTAATAAAAAGCAAAAACAGACATCAAATAACTAAAAACAATAAAATAATTCCCACTTAATATCTTCTGAAGTAGAGGCATTAACTTTTTGATATCTTGTTGGTTTAAAATCTCTGAGATATACGAATGTAAATTTTATTAATTGAATTCCTTAATTTCATCATCATTACGTATGGTACCTATCTACTTGCTCGTGTATTAAGTGACAGGGCGACCCTTGAAATTAGAAGTCACATTCTAAACACGACAAATATCGACGCTAAGTACTTAATTATGCCGCCGTGAATTATCTTTTCATTCTCGGTTTCGTTTTAGCTTCGTCATACTAGTATCACGTGGGATGACCTCGCCAGCAGCGTAGAAAAGAAATTAAAGTGGGGTCGTTTTCAATGTTGTTTCTCGCATCTCACCGCGGCATATAGGTCGACGGTAGGGCTAACATTATTCAGCAACGAACTTAGGACAAAATAAGACTTTTTGAATAGGGTACATATCCAGTTACTTGGGCATTAATTGAACAATTTCAACGGTGTTATGTTTGTATGTAGAGATATGGCTCCACATCTATATATCCCAATTTAAATATAAGAATCATAAAAATAATATTATTAATTTAAAGTCTAAAGTTTCAATCGTATCCTGACAAATGCTCAGCTAGCTATTTTTTAATTATTAATATTTATTTTTGTTTAGAAAATTATTTTTATTTACATACATTATTACTAAAAGGAGTCCTACCACCTAGCAAAAATGTCTACACTACAAGAAAGTCCCGTGTGAGGGTAATGCTATTTTTGAAAAAAGTACTAAAAATATATTAGAAAGATATGGTGGCCCTAGTGAAAGGTCCGTAAAAATAAAAATACGAGTCCACGCATAGAATCGTGTTTAATCGCCGTCATTGGCGATGCGACGACCCGGCGGGTGCATCCTGCATTAAGAGCGAGATGGAAAAGACGCACGACAATTTGTAGCTGACGCAGTTTTTGATATCATAATTAAGCTGAGTTCGAAGGGTCGGGCATAGAAATTGTTTATCTTACGGCTATAAATGAGTTTGATGATAAAGAATTCAAAGGAATGAGATTTTAAACATGGATTGATGATAGTTTATAAAAAGTGATAAATGTAAATATTTAACTTAATAATATATCTTATGTGTGCATAATCATTTAAAAAAATGTATAATGTCAGTTTTGACACACCTACCTAATGTAATATCTTGATCCTATTTAATTCTATAAAAATGTAGCTGGTTCAAAAGTATGATAGCTTAACACTTTTCATTGAAAAGTACTGGCAACCATTCTGATATATGCTTTTAATGATAGTCTAAAAATTACATAGTAGGTGGTGTACTACTTTTCTGTCTAAAAGACCTTTTTACCTATTTATGCCGACAAATAGCATTGCTCTGTTCGGGTCTGAAGATTATAGAGAGCCAATATAATTGCAGGCTGTGATGCATTACATCTCAGTCCTTACCTTCTTTGTTTGAAGTTGGTTGTAAATGTCCTCTGGCTGCAGTAACCACTTACCATCAACCACTTACCAAAATAAATACAAAGGCCATCTTTAAAAGGTTTTTATATCTTTCTTTCCCATTAAGATATAAAAACAGACATGAATTTTCTTTTTAAGAATCATTAAATATATTTTATGTTTACAAAAATTTGCTTCTGCATTTTCAAGGGGTGGATGGATTTAACCGCGTTTATCAACGTTCCGCTTTTTAATATGTATTTATTTAAATATACCTATTTTTGTCAAAAGTCAGAAAATAATAAGTTAAGTGGTATAATTAACATCCAAAAAAATAAAATAAATTTATGAAACTATATAATATGAAGTGAAAACATGGAATATTAAAAACAAGCGGAAACGTCTATGCTTAAAATGTTGTTCCGCGCGTGTGGAATTCTCGAGCCAATAACTTTTTGCTCGATAATCATGATTGATTGTGAACATATTTCTTGGCGGTATAAGCATTGCTGTTACAGTATAACTTAATGCTTATCTCATGAATATTAAATAAATCCATTTAATATATCAACATATTTTTCACAACCAAAATAATTTTTGTATTAAGACTTGTCCACACAAACAACGATAAACTAGTTATTTTTTAATCAATTTGTATTACAAAAGAGTAATTCTGTTTGGATTAGAATTTATTTACTATCTGCCGGTCGCCGGTATGTGGTTACTTTTTATAACGTGACAACGGACTTAAACAAAATATACAAACATTCTCTTATGATTTATTATTTTTGTGCTCTAATAATTATATTCTGGTGGCGGTGTAAGAATATCTACTACCCCATATCGTCCCATGTGTGTCTTAAGAGGCGACAGAGGGAAACAAACCAGGAGATGGGCAGCAGCGTCTTCCTAATAACATCTACAAAATAAAAACATGTCCGTCAAGTATAGCAAATATCCTCTTTATGAGGCAACCTCAGGGAGGCCTAAGTACATCAGTGGACTTTAAACGCTGTAATGAATGAATAAATTGATGCTCTTTTAATTCGGTTGTATGATAAATGATAATTACCTACCTACACTTAAAAATATATGCCTGTCTAATAAAAAATGAGGTCGAGTTTTGAAATAATTATGGATTGTGACAACCATACGATATGAAAACTCCGACAATTGGCGGCTGGACTAAACAAAAATTCAGATTTGTTTTAGGTTGTTTACCTTTTTATTCTTCAAACTTTGTTATGGAAATCACCCAGTTAACATTACGCACCAGACACTAGTATATATTCCTGATTATATGTATAGGTTTGTTGATAACATGTTGAAGTTAAATTCTAAAGTTAGGTACCAGCGGTTCTAATATATATATATTTACTACATATTATACACATAACACTGATTTTTAAAATAATGGAGTAACAAACGGGCTTACTAAACGAAAACAAAACGAAATTAAATAATGACGATACACACTAAGCTAACATTTTTATTTTTCTTTTGGATTTGTTTTCAAATAAATATAATCTTTGTCCGATTAAAATTGTATTATATTACATATAAAGAAAGATTTAGTAGCTTAGCTCAGCATAATATGGTGTTGTTTAATTCCACAGATGTAATCAATCTCCAAAGTATCTAAAACTCTCGTAGGTACTTCACATGTCACAATTTGATCAAGTCTGACCAATAGTTTTTGAGTTATTCTTAATAATTTATTTTGAAGTCAGTTGTACAAAATTATTAATTTTAAATTATATTTGTACTAGTGGTTGCCTAGTCGACGAAATTCGACCGTTATTTAAGCAAGCTATATTTCACTTTTAACTGCATATTTATATACAAAACAGATAGCTGTACTAATATACAAAATATAAAAGAAATGCTTTTTTATTTCTTGACACACCACACACTATTAATTACATTATTAAAAAGAAATTATTAAAAAAGGGTAATTATTTGTTGGCAACATTTTAAAATTCTTTGTCAACAATCTCTACACTCTGCGCGACTCTGCGACTGTTTGACCAGTGACCACAGACTATTAATTGTTTGATATTGTTTTTAGAGTAATAATATACATAGGTAGTATGCGTGTACTTATATTTAGATTAGCAGTATGAACGTCAACAAACGACATAATTTTTGTCCAAGCGACAATTTAATGTTTGAGATTGGCAGTATGAACGTGAACAATGTACGTGTTATTTTATTTGATTTAAAGTATTTGTATAATAATTAATAATGCATAAATTTTAGCTTTAAGCACTCCTTCATCATAAAACCTTTAACTATTCCAAATCTCACACTTCTCCAAAGATTTCCCTTCACGTATTAATATATAGATCAAATAGTATGATGTGTTTTGCCTATTTATTAGATAGAAATTGTTGTTTGAAATTTGAAAAGAAATTTTGGAATAATTTTAATATTTCAAAAGTTAAGTTAATTTTGCATAGATTTGTCTGTAGTAATCAGCAAGCATTCCTGATTTAAATAATGCTCTAATTTAAAGCAATTTCGCGAAGCTGCGGGGCGGATGCACGTGTGCGACAATTCCGCAGTGGCTTTTTATTGTGGACTTGACAACTCTACGGTTCCAAACTAAGCACCCGCAAAACCGCCTTCTGTATAAATTAACCAGCGTTATAAATTTGGACGAATCTTTTCCTTATTAGCGGAGATGTTTTGAATCAGTAAACTGACCAACAACCGCTGAGGACTCTGACTGACTGAATATATAAAATTGAAGTGTCTGTTTGTAATGTCAAAATAACAATTTTTTACTAAATGCATATGAAAGTATATACGGTACTTTTAATAAAAATACAAATTTTAAAGTTTTTGTCTGTCTGTCTGTTTGTTCCGGCTAATCTCAGAAACGGCTGGACCGATTTCGACGGGACTTTCACTGGCAGATAGCTGATGTTATAAAGAGTAACTTAGAAAAAGAGTTAGGGTTCCGCGCAACATAACTAAACACTAATTTACACGCGGGCGAAGTCGCGAGGAACAGCTCTAGTATATTGTATATATAAGACAAAAACGCGCACGACGTACACACACATGCATGTAGGCAGACGCACACGCGCGCACACGCCACGGGATAGTGTATATTCTCACACCGTTAAACTACACGTTTATACGTCTACGTAAGACATTTAAACGTCCTAATAAATGTATGCAGGCTGTACGTCAAAAATACATTTACACAGGAAATAACGTAACTATTTAATACTCTTATTAAGAACAAAACACTACAATTGCACTACTTTAATTATAAAACGGTAGGGACGTTATTAGATAGAGCAGGCGGATATCTGTTGTTATTTTTTATGCGCTCTCCCTTTTAGCGCTTTGTCGAAATATTTATGCCCCATATTGAACGTGAAATGCCAAACAATGAGAGTTGGGACGGGCGCGCATATGCGCACAGCCCGCCACACGTGCGCTGCTTTAGAACCACATTCACAAAATAGAGAAAGAATTGAATCAACAAAATAGTCACGGTTACTTTTTTGGTCCTTTAATAATAGCGTTTAACGTCATTCTTTGTTATATACTGTGACTTTATTTCCTATTATATTACGTCATTGGTCTAAAAGAGTTAATTTGTTTAATCTATTTCACGAGACTTGGACTTTGTAGACCTTAATTTTAGTATTATATGATAGAAAGAAGATTGCTATGAAAATAAATTTAAGTATTTGAAACCAGCGTCTCGCCCAGGCTTTACGTGGGTAGCACTAAGAATCTTCGATCGTATGATTTGCCGGTGCGTTTTTCGCACATTTTAACATCTTTCCCGCTTGGCTATAACCAGCATCGTAGGTACGAGTATATCTTATCTCGCAGATTTTCACTTCTTGATCGCTCGGCTATCACCAGCAAGGTTTTAGAAGGTACATCGTATTTCACAGATTTTAATATCTTAAACGCTCGGCTATCACCAGCAACCTAGGTATATCATATTTGGCAGATTTTAATATCTTGAGCGATTGGCTACCACCAGCAACCTAAGTACATCATATCTCGCAGATTTTTACGTCTCTAACACTCGGCTATCACCAGCAACGTTGGTACATCAAGTTCGAGTAGGGGAGAGTGGGGCACGTTGTTACAGTGGTAGATAGTTACACGCATTTTTACCGATATTTAGAACTCTCTGGCGCATAATATTGGACTCAATTTGTTCCTTATGACATCGCTCACTACGTAAAAACAATCAGTTCCATACGGCGTGCTGTAAAGGTGTGTGCAATCCTGCTAAGTAAAAAAAAATCCTTTATGAAATCTCTTACATTTTAGGGCTTGGACTTTCTAAATAAGAGATATTCTAATCTCAAATTTTTGGGGTAAGTTGTTACATGTAACAACTTGCCCCGTATAATTTGGGCCTGATTATCTTATTACCTTATCAGTCTCTGGAAGCGATAAAAAGCACGTTTTTAAACCGCATCCAAGGCGGCATTCTATTTCAAAGCGTATGTCTCTTTACTAAATATTTTCAATACGTAATTTCATATTTATAAAATGTGAATATTAATTGCTTCTTCTTCAGAATGAGAAATTATGAATGAAAAACTGAGAGACTCTTCTACTTTTTAGAGTTCCGTACCTCAAAAGGAAAAAACGGAACCCTTATAGGATCACTTTGTTGTCCGTCTGTCTGTCTGTCTGTCTGTCAAGACCCTTTTTCTCAGGAATGCGTAGAGGTATCAAGCTGAAATTTATATCAAATACTCAAGTCTACTGTCCCTTGGGGCTGTGAAAAAATCAAACTTCTAAGCCAACGCAATCAAAAGATACAGCCGTTTATGCCGCAAATTTTCGATATTTGCAAGGGAATCAAAAGTCAAAACCTACAGGGTACTTCCCGTGAACTGAGAATCTTAAAATTTGGCACGAAGCAACGTATTATAGCACAGATAAAGGAAAAATTGCGAAAAGCATAAATTTTTAGTTACATCATATAATAAAAATATTTTTAATAATTTTAAAGTCATATACCTACGGATTTGTTCGGAACCCTCGGTGCGCGAGTCCGACTCGCACTTGGCCGGTTTTTTTTATAGGATAGGGTGACAAACGAGCATACAGTACACTTAATGGTAAGTGGTTGCTGTGGCCCATAGACATCTACATTTATTCTCGTTTGCGAATCAAAATGCAGATACGTTGTCACCCATGAGGACTAAGATGGAATGCCTCTTTTCCAGTAAAAAGGGTCTCCGGTTCTCTACACTCACCATACGAAACACAGCAGCGTTAAGCTGCTATTTTACGCTGGTATTCTGTGATTCTACTTCCTCGCCGAACGTCTCCAATTTGACACTGGATCTGAAAAGTCCGGAATTGTTAGTCATCGTAAACGAAAGTCCGCTGTATAAACTGATACACCGGAAAAAGATGTATTTGTAAAAGAGTATGAAGAAAAAGTGGCCAAGAAACAAAAAAGCTGTGATTAAAGTAAAGCTAAAGGAAAAGGCGACGAAAATATATTGGATTCAGATTCAGACTCTGATACTGATGAATAATATTGTTTAGTGTGTAGCGAAAGTTACAGTTCTTCTAAAGAAAAAGAGTGGATAGAGTGTATAGAATGCGGAATGTAGACCCATGTCAAATGTGTAACGGGAGACGTTTACTCATTTATTTGTATTAATTGCAATTCTGATGAAGACTGACTTAATACACAAGTATTAAGGATACAAGATAGGTAATAATATCACGTACACACGTGATATTATTGCCTACCTTTAAAAAATATTATCTATTTTTTTCTATGCTATCCTGTTCTGTATAATTGAAATAGAAGTAAGTGTCTTATTAATATTAGAATCCAAAGATTATAGTTTAATAAAAGTGATGGCACTTTGTTTATTTTTGCACACATTGATTAAAATTAGTAAAAGTTATTCATTATCTACTGAAAGTTGCTTGTAGCTGACGAAGCTTATTTGTAATTTAAGAAATAATAATGTTGTTTACCTAAAAATAAAAATAAATACTTACCGCTAAAGTAATGTGATGTTACTGTTAAAATATTTTAAGAATGAAGATATATACACTATCATTACAGATTAATATTGTAAGATTAGCTAAAATGTTTGTTTTGCTTTAGCTTTTAAATCATCATCATCATCATAGCCTTTCATAAGTCCACTGCTGAACATAGGCCTCCTACAAGGAATACCACAAAGTACGGTCCTGAGCCACCTGCATCCATCGACTTCCTGCGTGTCTCACCAGGTCGTCACTTCATCTAGTAGGGGGTCGCCCTACACTTCGCCTACCGGTACGAGGCTGCCACTCGAGAACCTTTCTTCCCCATCGGTTGTCGGTTATTAGAGCTATATGGCCGGCCCCTGCCACTTCAGCTTACTAATCCGTTGGGCTATGTCGGTTACTCTACTTCTACTGCGGATATCCTCATTTTTAAGTTTACCACGCAGAGAAACTCCGAGCATAGCCCTCTCCATAGCTCGCTGAGCGACCTTGAGCTTCCTCATCCGGCCAGCAACGTCCACGTCTCGGATCCGTAAGTCATCACTGGCAACACGCACTGGTTGAACAATTTCGTTTTCAGGTTTTGAGGTATGTCTAACGAGAAGATGTGCCGTAATTTCCCGAACGCTGCCCAGCCGAGTTGAATCCGTCAATTGACCTCTCGGTCGAAGTTGGATTTACCTTGTCGGGCTATTTGTCCCAGGTAAACATACTCGTCAATAACTTCGAGCTTAGTGCTCCCAACAACTACCGGCATAGGTGTGACATGGACGTTAAACATGATTTTTGTTTTGTCCATGTTCATCTTAAGACCTATCCGTTGGGAAACACTATTGAGGTCATTGAGCATAGTGCTTAGGTCCTCCAGCGATTCTGCCATAAGGACTATATCGTCGGCAAATCGAAGGTGAGTGATGTACTCGCCGTTGATGTTAATACCGTATCCTTTTCAGACCAGAAGCTTGAAAACATCTTCCAATGCAGCGGTGAAGAGTTTCGGCGATATAACGTCACCCTGTCTTACACCTCTCTGCAGTTGGATAGGTTTCGTACTCTGGTTCTGAACTCGGATAGCCATCGTAGCTCTACTGTACAAACACTAAACTTCAGCACTTTGATAAACCGACAGTCAACTTGGCACCGCTGAAGGGAGTGCAGCACCGCCCAAATTTCGGCGGAATTAAAGGCTTTAGACATATTGACAACTATCTAAAAAATGTAACAACGTGCCCCACTCATATCGTTTTAGTGGGGGACGTGCAGGGTAATTTTTGTGTACTATAAACACTAACTTTGAAAAACTAAACTTCTGTTCCAAATTATGTACCTAAACAATCCTCATGAATCAGACTGTCATGCCTGAAAATCGAATGATATTCAGATTTAGAAAAAATTTGTCATATTTTTTTGTAGGTAATAATAATATTCTAATGTATCTAAAACTATAACACTGAATTAAGTTTAAACCTTGTGTTTGCAGATGGCTTGCGAACATAATCAAATGGTAGATTACTTACGACACTAAGTTTGAGTCCCTATTCTAAATCAAATTGCTACTGAGATCTGACATGGTACGATTAATTAATAATATAACACGATATAACCCAAGGTTCTCTCCGTATTTCTTCTTTACCAATCTGTAATATTACATTTTTGAATATGGGCCTTCTCCATTACAGAAAGGGTTGCCACAATTAACAAGCTTCGCAGACAGATTGGCGATTGTAAATACTAAATGACGGCTTCGTGGCGCAGTGGCTTAGCAATGAGTTGTTGCGCTGGGAGCCGCGGGTTCGAATCCCGCACGGAACAAATATTTGTATGGCCTACAAATAATTGTTCCGGCAATCTATGTTTGTAAACTGCCTCCACGAAACAGGAGAAAATCCTAGTAACGTTTTAAAAAAAATTGTTTGGAAAATCCTAAAGCGCACGCCTTCTGAGCGTTTCATCAAATTTTGATGAAAAAATATATTGTATTCCTGTTTTAAATTTAGTGCTCTATTATTTTAGCAGTTAGTGTCACCTACAGTGAAAGAATAATAATGTTTACAAAAATTAATCGATTACACAAAGTATAAAATCGATATAGCCGATATAGATAATGTATGGTACATTTGTCCTTTGTCTATGAAGGGCTAAAAAATATATTAAAGCATATTTATATTTGTAACAGCAATAAAACTTATAGAAGTTGAAAATCATTTTATTAACAAACGACGCGTATTAGGCTATTGATACGAAATAGGGAAGCAGTTCATGTAATTCAAAAGCCAATAAAAAAAACACGGTCTCGATACGTCAATATTTTCGAGAGTTATCGTGACCACAATCAACATCCGGATGTTCACGTAAAATTTTTTTCATACCGTTTGTTATTTTCAAAGTACTATATAAAATGATTTTTTAGAAAATATAAGATGGATTAATTTGTTTTCTTGATATATGTCTACTTATATTACCGTATAAGTGCAATATGGTTATGATATGTAGAGGCATTTTAAGAAAACAAAATTGCTTGACCTTGACGTGTCGAGAGTAGGGGAGACCGGGGATGGTTGACTATAGGGGCAGGTTGACTTACTGTCAAAAACTCGACCTACTCGAAAGTCTTGAGTCATCCAACTAGGCGCGAGAAACCGTTGTCTCCCCCCGCTCAGTCGTCGAGAGCGCGGCATCGCGTACACGTGTCGTTTAGGAGAAGGAGCACATTATCGAAAAACAAATCATGTAAGTAATTATTTTCCTCTTAATATATTTTTTAGTAATGACTATATACTCATTGTTATTTACTTTCAAGTAATTTAAAGTAAAATTTTAATTGTTAATCTTTTTATTACGTATCACACTTTTTTATTTCGCCGCAATTTTGAAGCTATACCATGTCGTTAAAAATTAAAAAGTGTTCCGGGGCTGGTAGACCAACTTATTGCGGGGCTGGTTGACCACCTAGTCAATCTACCGCATAGTTGTCTGGATATACTTTACATTGAATAAAGTCAGCCTTTTTTTTAATTCGTCAAATGCTTGTTGTTACAGAACCATGCGAACGTACAAAAGAAAGACTGATCGAGGAAATACACCCAAAGATGTCTTCGATAGAGCATGTCAACAAGTAATTTTTGATAAAAAAAAGTATTAATTCTACAGCAAAAGAATTTTCTATACCATATAAAACACTCCAACGCCACGTGGTAAAGATGAAGAAAATTTTAGAAAGTAATCCGGAATTAACGAGATCTCAATTGACTTTGGAGAGCACTGGCTACACTAAAAATAGACAAATATTTAGTGACGAAGAAGAACTCTCATTAGAAAATTATCTCAAGAGGGCAGCTGATATTTATTACGGATTTACTCCTTATGAAACACGAAAATTTGCATATGAGTTTGCGAAAAAAAATAAGAAATGTATTCCTGACTCGTGGAACAAAAAACTGATTGCTGGTGAAGATTGGTTGGGAAGTTTTATGAAACGTCATCCTTCGCTCTCTATACGATGTCCTCAAGCTACGAGTTTATCCCGAGCCACTTCATTTAACAAAAACAACGTAAATTAGTTCTTCGACAACTTGAAAATTGTTTACCAACGTTTGAATCTAAGTCCTGGCGATATTTGGAACGTAGATGAAACAGGGCTTACAACAGTAGATGTTCCTAATAGAGTGATAGCTCGTCGAGGAATCAAAAACTTGGGAAAAATGACTTCTGCTGAACGAGGTACGCTGGTGACAGTCGCGGTTGCAATCTCAGCTCTTGGTAATATGGTTCCTCCGTTCTTCGTATTCCCACGTGTGCACTACAAAGAACATTTTATTAGGGGTGGCCCGGTGGGTTCAGATGGCGATGCTAATTCTTCTGGATGGATGAAAGAAGATAATTTTAAAAAATTCTCTAAACATTTCGTAAAATATGTAAAACCCAGTAAAGAAAAGCCTGTTTTATTACTTCTAGACAACCACGACTCGCATTTGTCTATTGAAGTACTTGACTATTTTAAAGAAAATGGAGTAACGGTTTTATCATTTCCTCCCCACTGTAGCCATAAGCTGCAGCCTTTAGATAGAACTATTTATGGGCCACTTAAGAGATATTTCAACAAAGCATGCGACAACTGGTTAGCAAGTCACCCAGGTAAGACTATTACGATCTATGACATACCTGAGTTGGTGAAAACATCATTACCATTGGCAGCTACAATTGATAATATATAATCTGGATTCCGAGTCACTGGGATATCACCACTCAATGAAAATGTATTTCCTGACTCGGAGTTTAGCGGATCTTATGTAACTGACAGACCAACACCAGACTTTCCTATTAGTGCACTACCAACAGCATCAGTTACTGACAGTGCTGCTCTATTAACTTCTCAAGCAAGACCTTCACATGACCCAGGTAACGACACTGATGCTGCTTTTTAAATAAGTGATGAATTTGACATGCCAATATCGACATTACATACTTCTTGCGAGTTGCCTTGTATTTTAGACGCAATAAGATAAAGGATTTAAAACTCCTGAAAAAAGTCCGGTGACCCAAGCAAGAAGTTTGAATATGCCCAGTACTTCGTTTAATTTACCTGAAGAGATAAAACCATTTCCAAAAGCTGGACCACGTTTGGAAAATAAAAAAAATATTCGAAAAAGAAAAAGCACTATTTATACAGACACACCAGAAAAAGAAAATCTAATGGAACTCAAAATAAAACAGCAATCTCGTAAGACGCTGACAAAGAAATCAAAACAACCAAAGATAATGGAAGAAAAATTTAAAGGGGCTAGTAAGGGTAAGGGAAAAGGAAAAAAAGCTTTTCATGAGACGAATAAGAGGAATAATGACGAAGACAAAAGTGATGAGGATGATACATTTTGTTTAGAGTGCACTGAATCTTATAGTTTGAGTATTCCTGGAGAGGAATGGATTCAATGCACTACGTGCAAGTTATGGGCCCATGCAAAATGTACAAATGGCAATATTTTGTTCTATGAATGCAAAAATTGCACCTCTGATTTTGAAGACTGATTTGATAGCCTGATTCCAAAAATGTGATCTCTTACGTTAGAAATATATAATTATGTTAGTTAAATTAGTTAAGACTGTTTTTTTTACCAAATTATTAAATTAATTAGAAGAGGCATTAAGAAGTATTTAGTTGAGAAATGTTCTAATCTATGATTGTTTATTATACTTTAAAGTATATTATGTTCTTTTTTTAATTGTCAGTATTAAAAACTTTGTTTTAATTAAAAAATATAATTACTAATACTATTTATATTTCGTTATCCTATTTATTCCCTTAATGTGCATCAATTATTTCTTAGGTCAACTTACCCCTAGGGACAAATCAACCAACCCCAGGCATGGGGTAGGTTGACTCATATTTCGTGTTCTACAAAATGAAACTTGTGCACTATATGATAATTAATTACACGCTTTTTGTTATTTTTTTCCAAAGCTTAATAGTTTATCTAACAGAGGTATTGGTTTTTTCGATAATATACATTGAAATAATGAAAATACAAGCGTTTTCATTGAAAATTGGTCAACCATCCCCGGTCTCCCCTAAAGCACCACCTAATAACGCTTTGCGTTATGAGGCGTGCAATATCTCACACCTTTGAAGCTGATGCCCGTCGCCGGTCTCCATGCATTATTATAATGCATCTGGTTTATAAAAAATAGTATTACCGTCATCTATCGGATACCAAGGGATATTTAATCTTGCTAATATTCGCTTCTATTCACGTCTGAAATAAGGTGACGAATTCTCTTACGGCGATATAAATTGGACAGAATTGCTACGGCCAATTGTTAATTTTGATTTAGGTAACCAAAATGCTAGGTTATACCCCCAACGTACACATACGAGTACCATACCCATTCCTTCAGATTTGATTGAAGTTGAAGATAAGGCTTACAATAAACTTGTTCGATGAATTACTCTGTGATAATTCTTGCAACTAGATATTACATAACATTTAACGATGCCTTGCTTTCAATAAATCTTGAACCAGCCTGTATCGATCGTACATATACACACATAGTTTCAGATTAATTAGAAACAATAGCATCCTATACAGTAAACAATAGCCGTAGTGTCTTACACATAATAGCAAATACTCCTAGTATTCGAGACTAGCTTTGAATAACTGACTATTGAACTATTAGGTACATTTTTCACTTAGAAAATACTAGCTTTTATCTGCGGATTCGCTCGCATGGAATTCGCCTAGATAACCATTGTGTTGATAACATCACAAAGCTTTTTCCCTAACAACCTAATACTGAAAGAAAAAAGATATGACCATATCCATGATATGTCCTAACTTGTTTTAGCTTCACAAACGCTATTCACTCTTGCGTTTAATACACCCATAGTGTAATTGTATGGTAAGGTTAGATGCTGGCAAATTATTCCACTCCCTTGCCACAGTCTTACTACCTACTAGTAAGACTGTGGACATTGCTGTAGGCATCATAAACGACGAAGCAAACTGTTTGTTTCAAATGCGTGGTATGTTATTTGCCTCGTCTTAGATACTTTCTAGCCCATCTCCGACCTTATACCATAAACGTTACATAAAGCACGAGTAGTTTATGTCAAGGGTTTTAGGGTTTTTGCGTACATTCGTGGTACTATAATATCTTCTACGCGTTTTATAGTTCGCGACTATTCGAAAGTTGCCGCCTTGGTGGAAATTCGGCAGGGGAGACAACGGTGTCAAATGTACAGGCGCAAATATTTCATATTATGTTAATAAATACAATACCTTCTTCATCATACTTTGCAATATTCTATAAATATTTTCTGTCAAAAGTTAACAGCTGTAAGGAACATATTATAATCATTCTTCTTACGCGTTAACAAATGCGCTCAATATATTGTTGTCTGCCCGTGCGAGTTTTGCCATTTCATTCCATTACAGCCTATAAAAGTCCACTGCTGGACATACGTTTTCCCCATAGAGTGCATCGTAGGGGGATTTGGCCATAGTTGCACGCTTGGCAAGCGGGTTGGCAACCGCAGTTTTTTATTATTTTGAGTTGTTATCAGGAAGATGTTGCTGCCCAGCACCTGTTTCAGTTTCCCTCTGTCGCCTCACGATACATCTAAAGGACGATATGAGCCAGTCGATATTCTTACACCGCCACTACACAGTTTTATATTTAGTTATGAGATTAGAGGAGAGGTATTACAGGCACATCAAAATTTACAACTAACGCTAGAACTAAGACCAAGAATTTGTATAATTGTATCAAAGTAAAATAGTCGTAGTCGACAGGTATTATGACTAAAATTCATAATTAAAAAAATATTAAATATTTATTTATATGTATATTATTATGGTAAATATTTTTTACGAGTCGCTGTTTGAGCTACCTCAGCTAAGCGCTCGCCTTACGCGGCAAATTGGGTTCGATCCCGGCCCCGTTGAAATTATTAATTGCAATTTTAAGTGTTGATATACCACGGTCGGCCGGTGAACAAAGCTGTAGATCTGAGGAATAAAATATTTCGAGGACATATGAAGTTCATTTTTTAAAGTGGTAGAGCCATGCTGCAGCTAAATTGTATAACGAATGGGTTGGTTCGAACGGTGTGGGACTATATCTCATAGAATACCAGCGAAAAATAGCAGCTTAATGCTGGCGTGTTTCGTATGGGGCGTGTAGAGAACCGGAGACCCTTTTTACTGGGAACGAGGCATTCCATATCAGTATTCAGGGGTGACAACGCATCTGCATTTTGATTCTTAATTGATGCTAAATGAAGATGTCTATGGGCCACAGCATCCACTTACCATTAGGTGGCCCGTGTGCTCGTTTGTTACCCTTATTCTACTTAAAAAAAATCGCCAACACGCAACGGAGCAGCGCAGCAGACAAATTGCTTCAAAATCCTCTCAGAAATGAGAGGATGATTGCCAGGCAGTACAACGTATTTTACAGGCCGTACCTACTACTAACTTAATGCTGTTCACAAAGCAAGGGATTCTTATTTAATAAGAATTAGTTATTTTCAACTGTTCTCTTGTTTGAACATAATTATGATTCCTTATATTTAAAATTATTATTAATTAAACGTCGGGAAGATAAAAAATAAGTTAATATACGCGATAAAATCCGTAAAATTAGTTTTATTTAAATGAACATAATTATTCAAAAATTTGTAGCAGTCCTATATTGTTATTCTCTTGTGATCGATTAAATCTATAAAAGATGCGTTACATTATAGTCAGGGTCTCATCGATAATTTACATAAGAGGTAACCATTTATTACATATTCATCGAGATCGCTTTATCGTTTAGTTTGGTAAGGACAGATGAGCGGGCGGGAACTAGAAATTGAATTTTATGACAATGAGAGCTTGTATAACAAAAGTATAATTCTCTATTCTAGTACAGGTCCAATATTGGTTTTTCTGATTGGAATTTAAATTGCCCTTCTGTGAAGAATACGCTATTACAGTTTTGAATTTGAACATATCATATTTTTTTCTGACACGTTGCACTGTCCTGTAAAATTACTTGTGAAAGCATTAATGAAATCTAGTATGGTCATACTTATTTTCTCCAATTATGATAATATTATAAAAAGTAGAAGTTTCGCAGTTTTCTTTGACCCGTCGAAAGAGGTGTAGTTAAAAGGCAATGACGGTATAGCGCGGGCACAGAATAACTGATAGAACTTACTAGTCTAGTACGTAGCGCGAGAGCGGGGTCAGAATCGATCGAGACGGCGCGGCGCGGCGTGGCATGGAATAAGTAGAGTCGACTCGCGGTGACTCGACGACTTGTTCAATTGCCTCTACGGGAAACCTCGATATCTTATTATAAAGACATCGTTTTATTTTATTCTAATAATGTTTTTAAAAACATTCACATGAACAGCCAAGCTTATTTTGAACAATAAATTGTTGTTTTTTGTTTAAGAAAAATCTCTTTGAAGAGAAAAAAACTTGTCTTCTTTTCGAATATTACAAAGCTGATGTCAAAAGTTTAGAAATATTTATAATAAGTATACTTATCAATATTGATATAACATATTTATTTGTATAAATTATCTTATTTTCCTACTCAGCTTAATTGGTCACCTGTTACTCTGCAGCATTAAGCTTTACACTTCTATTGCGAGTCTTACCTCTACGGCGATTGTAATAAGAACGGTACAAATTCCAAAATATTCCAAGTTCCACGAGCTCTTGATTGTACAATAAATAAGACTAGTTGCTCTGCATTTGACTACATTTTTGAGCCTATAAGGAAGGGGAGAGTCACCTGCCCCTCCATGTCCCCCCCCCCCCCCTCCCTATTGCCACGCCTTTGATTCTTGGTTCTCGTTATGTACCTCGGTCTTGCACACTATAAACGATTTTGGCCTATAAACGATATTTGACTGCCTCATTGGTCTAGTGGTTGTAGTAGTGCGACTGCTGATCATGAGGTCCCAGGTTCATATCCCGGGTCGGGCCAAAAAATCACTTATTGAATTTTTCCATGAAGAAATTCTTAGTAGCTAGACGTCACATAAAGCCGTTGGTCCTGCGCCTGATCTCTCTCCAGTCGTGTCGGTTTACCATCCCATCGGACTATGAGAGTGAGGGAATAGAGAGTGCACCTGTGCTTGCGCATACACTTGGGCACTATAATCCTGTCCAGCGCCGATGGCTAGTCTCCGTTGAGACTGGCCGCCGTGGCCGAAATTCGGTCTGCAGGATATTATAAACGATATTATTGTATTAAAAATAACAATAATGTTTTCAAAATTATTAACATGTTTAAAATATTACTAGTAAACTCCAAGTAAGCTAAATGCTTGCATGCACGACTTTCAAGTTCATGGATTAGGCTACTTTCACTTCCGTTGATGTTTGCACTCTTGCAGTTTTGAAAAACGGTCTAACAAGTTAATTTAAAAAATAATATTAGAATTATCTATATAAATATATTATTATATTACTTACTTCCTACGTATTTTTATAATTATGCGTGACTAAGTGCTCGTCGTAAAATTTACAGTTCACGAGCATCTGCGGTTTGAAAACAAATTATTAGTTGCAATTATAAATACTGCTTTTACCACGTGCTCCGCGGTGAGGGAAAAATCGTAAGGAAACTTGCATGCATGAGGAAAAAAATATTTCGAAGATAACATGTGAAGTTTACCAGCACGCACTGACCTGGAACTGGAGAAATGAGACAAGGCCTGCATCAGTAAGAAGTATATTCTACAGGCAGTAACTTTTATGATAATTGATAGAATCAGGCGTTACTTTGCGGAAATCCATTATAATGGGGTTGTTATAAATTAATTTGCTTAATTCCTCGTAAAGAAAGAAAATGATGTGTCCTGCCCAGCTTTAAGGGGATCTCCCACCCTCCCTCAACCGCGCGCACTATACCCGTCGCCTCCGCAGAGTCTACTTCACTGCCTCGTGTAGAGGCGAAACACGTGTCGTATTTTCAAGAGTGGTGTGTCGTGCTTAGTGTTGTGGTGCTGGGGATGGTGGTGCTGGGATTGACGGCGACGGGTATAGTGCGCGCGGTTGAAGGAGGGTGGGAGGTCCCCTTAAAGCTGGGCAGGACACATCATTTTCTTTCTTTACGCGGAATTAAGCAAATTAATTTATAACAACCCCATTAGTAACTTTTATTTTTATTTTATATTTACTTGACTTTGTAATTTGACTTGACTTTTCCGTCATCATTTTGTGTATGGTAATTTATTTATATCTCTATTTAATCTTTGGTTAAGTGAAAAATACCTTTAAGCATTAAGTCCACAATGTGGCTGCCATATTTTGTGCATAGGTATAAATAAATAATTAAAGGAAAGTTAAAAAACAACAAATAAAACACGGCTGGGTCATCACTCATTATTGTGAGGGTATTTTTAGGGCAAGTAAATGACATTTAATACGTGTTGGCGGACTTCACGTCTTCGATTTTTCTTTAATTTCTCAGATGTGCGAATTTCCTCATTATATTTTCTTTCACCGCCGGGCATGGAACGGTTCTATCGGACTGATCGCATCAGACCGCATCAGTTCGTATCAGACCGGCAGGTTGCTATTGCCATGTTAAATTTACAGAGAGCACTAAGCCCCTGAGCTACCATGGCTTTAAATAAGGAAATAAATACGAATTCATTCGATTACCCATTAAGTGTTTCTTTAAAATACGAAGTAGAGTTTAGGCTACTCAATGTGTTCTCTACAGGGCTAATATATTAATTACAGCCGTAAATAAAATAAAAAGGGGGCCTTAAAACTTAAATATATGGTACCACGACGATAAACCATGATTTTTTTAAAGGATAGGGTGACAAACGAGCACACAGTCCACCTGATGGTAAGTGGTTGCTGCGGCCCATATACATCTACATTTATCCTCGTTTGCGAATCAAAATGCAGATGGGTTGTCACCCGTGAGGACTAAGATGGAATGCCTCTTTTCCAGTAAAAAGGGTTTCCGGTTCTCTACACCATACGAAACACAGCAGTGTTAAGCTGCTATTTTACGCTGGTATTCTGTGAGAGCGTGGTCCTTCCCCGGTCGAGCCGACCCATTCGTGCTACAACTATACTACTAATATAGCTGCAGCATGACTCTACCACATATAGAAAAATGATTCTTTAAAAATCTTTATATAATATATTCTGGAGATATTTTCTAACTTCCCAAACTAGATTTGGTCTGTGAAGATACATTGGGAGTAGCTTGCTCTTAGAGTGCTTCCTTAGTGACATTTGGAAAAAGGATAGGAAGGCCGTAGACTCTTATCATTAAGTGGTAGTGACACTGTAGCGCATTTTAGCTGCAACATGAATGGATCGACTCGACGGGTAAGGATCACGCTCTCACACTATACTAGCGGAAAATAGTACCTTTATGTTGTACGGTCTCCAGTACTTCTTATGATCCATCTCTATAATCAAGGGTAGATTAATGTGTCTTTAGGTCATAGCATCCGCCCTTATTCATTAAAAAATATAAAATAAATAATGACCGGTAATGTCTTAAGAGATATAGATTGGCTTATGTTAATTTAATTTACATTCGTAAATTCGTATCGAGCGTTTTCGTAGCCTGTGTTTTCTTGAGTTTCACTGGTTGCTTGTGTAAATAATATATGGCTAAATTTTTTGAATACAGACATATAAAATGTGCCATAAACTCATATGTTTACCCATATCATTGCATGTAAATAAAACAGTTGATGTCCCGTTTTGTGCACCGCTTTGATGGGTTTCAAAGAGGGCGTCTCCGGAAGGAAGCGAGCGGGTAAATTACCGGCCGGTTGACGCATACAGTGGCGCGGTCACTAACGCCACAATCAATATGGCCGTTGTTTGCTCATGCCGCGATTTGCAAATGTCAGTTACACAATGCAATAATAATTTGATTATAAGCACATTAATTCTGTTGTTTGTTGCGACAAACAGAAGCATAATAACTGTGTGTTACCGTATTCATTTGTTTACGGATCGTAACGATAAACTGTTATTGTTGATAATATACGAGTATATTTTAAGGTGGGTGTCGATGCGGTAGTAATAAGCTTTGATTGTTAATATGACTTTTATGATTATTTATACGCATGTTCGTTATCTATCAATTATATTTTAATAGAATCAGGTGTTACTATGTGGACATCCATTATATTAAAGAAATTGTTTACAAAATGTTAAAAGTTAATTGCCTAAGATAGGCGTAATATAAATAAAATGATGTGCCTTACTTAGTTGTAGTTTGAACAACACCTTTCGCCTATTTTCATTTGGGTGAATTATCTGTCGAGGGAGGGGGGGAGGTACTTAATGATGTTTGTTGTAAATTAACTTGTGCACTATTAATTTCCATATTGAGTGCGGATCACTTCTTATTTTTGATTAATAACAGAGCACACAAATTTTGTAACACTATCGTTTTTCTAGCAGGTTACATTGAAAGGTTTAGTACGTGAAAATAAGTTTCACTGGAAACGTAATCGGGAATAAAAATAATGAGTTAGTAAGTTAACAGTAAGTTCGTGTTCGATTACATAAAAATAACTGTTATCAAAGTGACAACATTATACTTAGCTTAATAAAGAACATTTAATTAAAGATATAACCTATGTAAGCCCCACTGGGGCACAAGTTTCCTCCCATTTTTGATAGACTTAAGATGCAGTTTATCCTCCGCTCTGCTGCCAGTGCGTGCTGGTGGAACTTACATGACTTCGAGATATTTTATTCGTCAGACATGTAAGTTTCCTCATGATGTTGTCCTTTACTGTCGAGCACATGGTAAATCAGCACTTAAAATTTGCAATTAACAATTTCATTGGTGTCGGCAGTAATCGAACCCGGGATACTCGCGTACTGTGAAATTATTATACACGAATTTTTAATACAATATTTATTAATCTTCGTTCTACAGAATTGCATTCGCTTAATCTGTCTATTGTGAGTTCGACAATTCCTCCGACCTAGTGGGCTTTTAAATCACGGTTCACACAATAGCGGAAACGTGACCGCTTTGACGATCTGAAGGCAAGATATCCACCACTGGGCTCTTAAGATCAAACTGTAGATGTGTGGATTCGTGATGTTTCTTATTATATTATCTGATTTTAGATACGTTTTTTAAATAGTAAAGCAAACAGGTTGCGTTTCGAAATTATACAACATACTGTGACAAAAGTATTAAACGTTTTATTCCGTAATGTTTTTTAAAAATTGAGATATGCATACAGCACATGCACAAAGGCAATAAGGATTTGAGATTCATACAATAAACAAAAAATAATTTACTGTACGAACGTTAATATAATAAAGGTAGTTATGGGGCAAGTCTTAGAGTTACATAAGATTACATAATTTAGGTACATAAGGTTATGTATTATAAAATTGTTTAATTGCCTATCGAGGCGTTACAGAAGGATTATGTAAGGAAATATTCTTTCCGGATCAATCAGTTTAAATATCGATGATCTGTACTGTCGGTTACTAAAACTTGCTTATAACACTTTTCTGGAATGTAAACTCTACTATGGTTTTAAGTACCCTTTACATCTTATTCAGAAAGAAAGTTTTTTCTTCACCTTAGCCATAAATAATATTTATTGTTTAGTATTATGGCGTTTGCTTAAAACTTTGAGTACTGTGTTCAGGAGTTAAAATGAAAAATGAAATTTATGCGCGAAATATGCTATCACACTTGCATTTAAATGAATTCATTAGTGCTACAAAACTTTGTTCGGTTTACTCGATTCGTGTTGTAGTTTCTACACATCCAAATATATATACGAGTGCAAAAGTTAAAAACGAAATAAAGTAAAAAAAACTTTGATGTAGTTTTTCGTTTTATTTTTCAGTTTCCAGACTTCCAGTTTACTTTGTGTGAAGCACTGGAATATTATTTGACGCTAGCAAACTTGAACTGTGTTTGAATTTGAGATGCGAGTATTAATTTTATTAGTGTATTGCATAATTTTCAAAGAACCATCGGTAATCTAGACGTTCTAGAAAAATAATGAGGAACTTAAGTGACTTTTAGAGATTGGTTACCTGCCAATTTTAGAGTGGCCTTAAGTTTTATTGATTTTTACAATATTGTCGCTAATATATTCTTGGCTCAGATGTAAATTGGAACAATAATAATGAAGTTGAACGGAACTGCACGCATGCTTGCCAAACACCAGCCATGTACATATAATATTCTATGTTTTAATAAATGTAAGATATATATATTATATTTATATTGACTGCTTCCTTGATCTAGTGGTTATAAACGCGATTGCTGATCATGAGATTACGGGTTCGAATCCCGGGTCAGGCCAAAATCAGTTAAATTGGGTTTTTCTTCCAAGAAACCCCCGTGCCTCGGAAAGCACGTAAAGCCGTTGGTCCTGCGCCTGATTTCTTTCCGGTCGTGTCGGATAACCGTCCCATCGGACTATGAGAGTGAGGGAATAGAGAGTGTGCACCTGTGCTTGCATATACATTTGGGCACTGAGACTAGCCGCTGTGACCCAAATTTGATCTGGAGGACATTATTATTGTAGACATATAAACAAAATTGAAGCGGCTGTCTGTTATATCGAAATAACTGCCTTATATTGAGCTGAACCGTTTGTAATGAAATTTCACGAAAACAAAAACTTGAGAGATTTTTTGAAAAACAAAAAATTTGTAAAATAAATGGTCTTTGACTATCTTAAACTACATAATGCCACATTAATAAAAACAAACAAAAACAGAAACTTTTGGAAGTAATTGGAAGTAAAGACTTAAGAAATGAGTTGGGGGTGACCACACAAGACAGTTTGAATAGATTATCATGTAGAGGATATCATGGGCTTCATGGTTGAATAGGGGCAAAAAGTTCTCATTACTAGTAGGGGGTCAAAATGGCGAAAAACCAAAAAATTGGATGGTGGCTCGAACTTTAGGTATAGTCAGTTTGAATAGCCTATCATGTAGAGGATATCATGGGGGTCGTGGTTGAATAGGGACAAAAAGTTTTCATTACACTCCTAGGGGGTCAAAATGGCCAAAAATCAAAAAATTTAAAATTCTTATTTCGGCTATAACTCTGCCTCCTTCGGAGGTTGTTACACAGTCTTTTCTTCGCGCATCCCATTTGATATTTTGGGGAAACAGTTTCTGACTATAACGTTAATCCTAAAGTAAATATTCTATGGGGCTTACAATTGATAAGCATAAGTATCAACTTACATATCATGTGAAAAGTATTACATGAAACCGAGTCATTGTGCTAATGAAAAAATTTTGTAAAATTCGACGCTTTTTACCCTGCAAGTCATGACATAAACTTATACGCTTCATTAGTAATTTGAAGATTTGATTTATCTTTTTACTTAATAATACATTGTTCTTTGTCAACCGATTTCAAAAAGGAGGAGATTCTTAATTCATCAGATTCTTTTTTTATGTATGTTCACCGATTACTCGAAGACGCCTTAAACGATTTGGAAAATTCTCGAAGTTTCAAAGGGTATACATTCAATAAGTCACTGTTTTGTTTAATTTACCACTTTTTCGGAAAAAAATCTCTGTCCTGGGAAGAACAAGTAAGAAACACAGCGGGGAATTAAAAAATGACAGCTTATCATTAATCATTTATGTTACACAATTAGCAACATAAAACAAATTAGAAATAGCTTGGTAACGATCAACTCATTCCCAGGGGTTATTATCATTTATAAATTCCTTAATATAATGATAATAAGGGGTGGGCCATTAAAGATTTGGAATTTGAATCCGCTATAAAAAAAAAATTGATCGTTTCCATTTAGGAATGGAAGACAACATCATTCTAATGACTGCCACGGTTAGCCTTACAATCGTCATTTGATCAGTCCAATTTTTCAGTACATTTTCGATTGTTTGGGCCTCTATTTCGTCAATGGCCACTTAGATTTCATGTTTCTAGTCATCAATCGTCTCTGGATGGTTAGCTTAACACTGGTCCTTAACGGCTACTCACACAAAAGTCCAACGGAGTCAAATCGCAGCTCCGAGGTGGCCAATTGACATTAGCATTTCTGTTGATTACGCGATTTTCGAAAACAGTGCGTAAAAGATCGATTCCTACATTGTCTGTGTAGTTGCGCCGTCCTGTTGAAACCAAATATCGTCTATGCTTTCCTGTTTGCCTCTTCAATTTTTGGAAACAAAAAATTACTTGGAATGGCGTGGTAGCGATTGCCATTCACTCTAACGGCGTTTTTGGCACATAATTTTTGTAAATTTCTTACAGTTTGAGTAGAAGACTCACCAATTTAGATAATAATAATAATATTAAATAAGTTTTTACTTTTATATTCCAACTTTGGAAATGGCCCCGACTTCCCGGCGCCCCTTTAATGGTGCAGAGGTGCGAAGAATCTCCGGGAGGAAAACCGGCGACGAGCCACCCGTCACGTCCTGTCTCCTGGAGGGGCGAAAAGTGGATTGCGGAGGCCCGTCTGGCTACGCTGAATATATGTGGAGCAATGAATGATAAGATTGATGAAATATGCGAAATGATGAATTATAGAGGTATAGATGTGTTATGTGTGAATGAGACGAAACGAAAGGGAAGAGATGTCACTGCACATGACATGTATACCGCTTACTGGTCTGGTGTAGACGAGACCGAGCAGGCATGCCAGGGAGTCGGTGTCATCCTTTCAGAAAGAATGGGTCAATGTGTGAAAGAGTATGAATGTGTAAGCCCAAGGCTGTTGTGGATACGAATGAAAGTGGGTTTAAAGAAGTTGTTTGTGCTTGGGGTGTACGCCCCAGATATGGCTAAGCCCACTTATATCCGAGAGCAGTTTTGGGACATGGTAAGGCTGGTGTTGACGAAATGTAAGGAAAATGAAAATATTATTATGTTAGGAGATTTTAATGGAAGGGTTGGGGAGAAGAGGTCTGGTTATGAAAGGATATTAGGAGCGTTTGGCGATGAAAGAATAAATGAGAATGGTGAAGACCTCCTCACCATATGTGTGGAAAAGAATCTTTTTGTGGCGAACACTTTCTTTCGCCATAAGAGGGTTCACATGTATACATGGGAAAGAGGGGATGATAGAAGCATGATAGATTTCATAATTGTGAATGGAAGAATGAGGAGCGCAGTGGTAGATACAAGGGTTTACCGGGGGTCCAACGTAGGGACCGATCATTACTTGGTCTTATGCCGAATTAATGGTCTATTCAAGCGTTGGCGGCATCGGACATCTGTGTCTACCACTGCGTTACAGTAATTTTGTATGAATGATTTAGACTTGAAGAATGTATGGAATAATGTTAAGAAAGTTTTGGTGGATACAGTCACCGAAGTATGTGGTGTAAGTAAGAGAACGAATGAAAGCAAAAGTAATACGTTGTGGTGGGATGATGAGGTACGGATGAAAGTTGAAGCAAAAAAGAGGGCATGGCTAGATTTACTAGCAACCAAAGCTGGTAATTCTGGCGGTATGAATGATGAGATTGAAAGAAAAAAGGCAGACTTTAGACGTATAAATAAGAGAGTAAAAGAAGTTGTTGAAAGGAAAAAGCAAGAAAGGATAGATAACAATGATAGAAGAATATCTGATAACTTCCAGGAAAATATTAAAATGTTCTGGAAGCTCGTAAGAACTGCCAGGGGAAATTCAAAACAGCCTAGAATGAATGCTATACGAGACGAGAATGGCTGCATGCTGAATGATGAAGTTTCGAATTTAAAGAGATGGAAGTAATACTTTGAAAGCGTGTTTAAGAGTGAAGAGTCGTCTGAAGTAAGTGAAATATAAATTCCGGAAGAAGTGGAGAGAGGTAGAGAGATAAGTGTAGATGAAATAGTGAAAGCAATGAAAAGCATGAAAGCAGGTAAGGCAGCCGGATATGATAGAGTATCACTCGAAATGCTAAGGGCTGGAGAGGGTGTGGTTGCAGGCCTGCTGTACACCTTGTTTAATTTATGTTGGGAACTGAAGCGGGTACCGGAAGACTGGTGCAAAGCCGTTATAGTCCCAAAATATAAGGGAAAGGGGTCGCAGCAGGACTGTAAAAACTACCGTGGTATCAGCTTGCTTAGCATTGTGGGTAAACTGTATGCTAAAGTGTTAATTGAAAGAGTTATGGAAGAAACTGATGGAAAAATTTGGGATGTGCAAGCTGGATATAGAAAGGGGATGGGGTGTACAGATCAAGTCTTTTCCATGCGCATGATTGTGGAGAAATTTTTGGCCAAAAACCAGAAAGATTTTGTGCGTTCATGGACTTGGAAAAGGCTTATGACAGAGTGAACAGGAACGTGTTATGGCAAACACTGACCTCATTTGGGTTGAGCGCTGGTCTGATACAGGCATTAAAGTCTCTTTATAGGGACTCTAGTGCTTGTGTCAGGATCAACGGGGCCTACTCGGACTGGTTTGGCATTCAAAAAGGTGTCAGACAGGGTTGTGTAGCTTCTCCGTGGCTGCTTAACCTATTTATGGACAGTTGTTTGCAAACTTTGAAAGTTGAAGAATGTGGGTTGAGAATGGGTGAGTTAACTGTCAAATGCCTTTTGTACGCCGATGATCAAGTCATATTTGCATCGTCGGCGGCCGAGTTGCAAATGATGGTTAATTTAATGAACTGGTCATTAAAAGAAAGGGGTATGAAAGTAAACGCAAGTAAGACGAAAGTGATGGTTTTTGAAAGAGAAGAAAGTAAAACGTTATGTGAAATAAGAATAGAAGGGGAGTTGATTGAGCAAGTCGATGAGTTTGTATATTTGGGACGTTTATTTAGCAGGGATGGTAGATATGACAAGGATATAGAACGACGAGTGAACGCAGGAAATAGAGTAAATGGGGCTCTACAAGCTATTATGAAGAGTCAGAATGTGTCAAAGAAGGTACGTATGGCAATTCATAATGGTGTGTTAGTCCTACTTTAATGTATGGTAGTGAAAGTTGGGTATGGCAGAAGAAACATGAGAGTAGAATAAAGGCTGTAGAAATGCGGTCATTACGGAGTATGCTAGGGCTGAATCTGAATGACAGGGTGAGAAATAGTGTGATAAGAGAAAAGTGTGGTTTGCAAGATGACGTTGTGACTAGGATTAAAAAAGGAATGCTTCGGTGGTTTGGTCACGTAGAAAGAATGAACGAGGAAAGAGTGACAAAGCAAATTTATGTTTCAGAAGTGATAGTTCCAATTCCATACGTCTGATGGCCCACCAAGTAATTAACCCTTTTTATACAAACGTAGTTTAATAAAGTTTTTGAACTTCGTGCAGGTCAAATTTTGTATGTTTTCTAGGATTTTGTTGTAAAAGCGTACATAAAAGTGTACATCGCCACAAAAATGAATTACTGACTTGGTGGAATCGAGTAACCGGTACTACGAGCTTATGTCTGTTCCTAGTATTTACAGAATGAATATCACTTATTTTTGTAAAACAATTTTTATTTTTGTGTACGTACATTATATTTTCATAAATGTATCGAGAGGTCAAAGTTAATATATTAGTTTCTTTAAATTTTTACTTTGACTTTTTAGGTAAATCATAGATTGCTCTTACGGCCATCTTCTGTAAAACAAATATAATTTCAGTGTCAGCCACGTGTCCCCATAGCAAAACACCATACAACATTATGCAATGAAAATAGCTAATTAACTATTATTATAGCTTAATTTACTGTCGCTGATATTACTTGATACGTTTTTCCGTATTTTTACAAATTTAACAGTACACCTAAATTTAACCAACTACTTCTGGCCGCACCTAGGTGTGACCGTACTTCGGCTTTTAGCCGTAACATACATACTCTCTGGTTCCTCACTTTCATAGTCCGATGGGTGGCAATCCAATACGACCGGAGAGAGATTAGGTGCGGTACCATAGGCTGTACTTGCTTTCAGAGCCACGAGGGTGAAACGGCATTCGAGCTGGGGATCTTATGTCCAGCAGGCAGGCTTTCACTCACTAGAACAACGAGGTCTATAGTCGAATATTATATTACATAACATATAGTATACCGTTATAATCGTGGTAGCTGAGGGTGCTATTGAACTTTGTACCAATCAAGTAAATTATTGCAATTTTGGATGCTTTGTTATCATATGTTTGGCGGTGAAAAAAATATTATGAAATGTGCAGGTTACATGTCAGAACAATAATATAAATATTTCAAAATTTCAAACCCTTTTTAGCGCTCTCCGAAATAAGTTGAGGCTTCTGTCGAGCTGTGGGACATGTATATAAATAGGCTCTAAATTTTATCTTTTTATATAAATAGTCGTTGGTGCGTCAGTTATCTATTATGTGCCTTCTAGACGACTTGACCGATTGAAATCATATTCACAATATACATTTGTTTTGTCGAGACGATGGTTGATATGTGGCGCTGTAGTCAATTTACTAACAAATTATTTTACGATAAAGTTTGGTTTAGTTATTAAAAACAAACCCCAAAGGGGTTACTCAAAGGAGTAGGCAGAGACTACGTACTTCCATTTGGCACGATCCTGACACACCTCTCTCGAGCCGCTTTTACATCCATATGTACATAAAGGAGGTGACATGCTCATCGGTTACGAGTACTTTTAATCTGGCCTATCTTCAATATATCGTCAATTTGGTCGAAAACTTCCGTCTAGAGCGACCCTTCCCAACTCTTCCGTTCACTTTTGCAACATAAATTTGTTTTGTCACTCTTCCCTCGTTCATTCTTTCTACATGACCAAACCACCGAAGCATTTCTTTCTTAATTCTGGTCACAACTTCATCTTACAAACCACATTTTTATCTTATCACATAATTTCTCACCCTTACATTCAGATTCAGCCCTAGCTTACTCCTTAATGACCGCATTTCTACAGCATTTATTCTACTCTCGTGCTCTCTGCCACATCCAACTTTCACTACCATACATTAAGTAGGAACTAACTCAGCATTGTGAATATGGTTTGGGAATTCCTGACAATTTCAAAGTCCCGGGACACGGGACAGTCTATAATCAAATTCCCGGGACTTCGAGACTTTTAAGAAAAAGCTTTTTTGTTTTTTTTAAGATGGGTAAGCCTTTTTGAAGAATTTTAATTGAGTTAATTTCTGGTGAAACGTATTTAAAAGAGGCAATTTTTTGTAAAAATCAAAATTTATTAAACAACTAGCTGACCCGACAAACGATTTTTTACCATATACATTATTTCTAGGAAATATTTTTTACTTATGAAAATTGCGATTAAAAAACAGGGGTTGATCGTAGAAGAGTGAAAATTTGAAGTTTTAGGTATTTTTTACTCCTAAATCATAATAAAATAAAAATAATAAAATTGTCAAAAAAATAAAAAATATATTTAGGGATGCCTTATCATTTAGGGGTTTGAAAAATAGATGTTGGCCGATTCTCAGACCTACCCGATATGCACATAAAATTTCATATAAATCGGTTCAGCCGTTTCGAAGGACTTTGGTAATAAACACCGCGACACGAGAATTTTATATATTAGATTAAACAGAAAATTAAATAACTTTAACGTTAATTTCAGCCTCAATAATTGCTTCGTTTATTTATTTTAGTCACACACAGGTGCACTTCTAAACAGTTAAATCTTATAGTTATGAAACGAACTTAGTTAATAGAACTTAGTTAGTAGACCAAGTAATTTTTCATTAAACTAACACAGCTATGTGTTAGTTAATTGAAGGAGCCTAGCGCTAGCTAGGCTCCTTCAATTATTTGAAAATAAAAATGATTACATATCAATTTCGACAATCTTGTCTCGTCTCGAGTCTCGACCCGAAAGTCCCGGGACTCGAGACAAATAAAATTACGAAAAGTTCCGGGACTTCGAGACATAAGACGTCCCAGGACCCAAACCCTAATTGTGAATTGCCAGAGTGAAGAGTCCCATTTACTCGCGTTCACTCGTCGTACTATAACCTTATCATATCTACCATCCCTGCTAAAACACATCACAACAAACGGGAGTTACCCCTTCTATTTTTATTTCATATTCACATATAATTAAAATATAATTATATTCCCACTGTAAAAAGTCCAGAGTGCATTCGGAATAAAAGTTATCGCATCACTTACGGGAAAGGGCGGAAAAAGATCTGTTGGGCTAGCCAATATAGTATATAATATGTATTTGTGGTATATAATATGTGTTGGAATATATCTAACTTTTCTCTAAATGCTACTAACCTTACCTGGAAAGCAATATTACCAGTGTATCGGCTTTTGCGCTTACTAACCCGCCTGCCCTGCTTGATAAGTATAGGCATACCTAGTAATTCTTATCAGCTGGCAAATGTTTGGGAAGGCCTATGTTCCGCAGTAGAATAAATTCATGCGACAAAACGTTGGAATCTTCATTTTTAGGCCCTAGCAGAACATACCCGCGCTTCGCGTTTAAGGCATGCAAAACACTACATTTTTTAAATTCATTTTTATACAGTCTTATTACTGCGGTGTCAAGGACGCTGGCTGCGTTTCTTCGCTGAATGACCCAGCTCACTTGTCACGCGGATCCGCTCCTTTAGAAACTTAACCGCACGTGCACCTCACGAACCGATAGTCTCTGTATCAAATGACACAAATATGTAGTAATCTCCTAGATACTCATATTTGCGCCATTTACTTATTTCAGCCGCTTCTAACGCCGCGCCGCCCCGGCTATAAACGAGGTACCCCTGGGATCAGGTGCATGGTCCCAGGGGTACCTCGTGTAGATCCGGACCAGGTATTAAATTAAGCGTTTAATAGTTGGCTTCAACTTTTTGTTAATAATTAATTTTTTCGCCCTTTTGAGTGGACTTAGTAACATCACTATCTCAATGTCCTCGAAATAGTCACATTAAAAATTTCATTCCTTATTTTGCCACCCTTAAGGAGGATATTTTTCTTCAAACTTAGTATAACGCATTTTATGAAAAAATAATAATCAAAATCGGTTTTCAATTAACAAATATATCGCGGAACATACATTAAAAAAATAACATCGATATGTAAACCTCCTTCTGGATTTAAAGTCGACTAAAAATAGCAATTATGCGGTATTCCTCACCATTTTTTTACATTTTCAACGAATGAATTGTTCGTAATGCGTTTTTGATTCCCCACAAGTATACTCCTTTCGTTCAAACATCGACCGACAATTTGCATAAATGAATTAAGCCAAGCTTTTACAAGTACAAGCTAAAGCTAAATTAACTGCTGTAACTAAAATGTTCTATTTAAATTACCATACCAACAGCATTATTTTACTAATAAAGTTTTTAATGAAAACTTAAAAGAATTTGTGTTTTAAAACTAGATCCGAGGAGGTTTATGCAAAGGAATGTTTAATATCGGTCTAAGCTCTAAGTGAGAGCTTATATTCTGTGCTCGTAGATAGTCTCTTTGTGCGAAGACACATTTACATAGTTGACCTAGTGACGCAATTTTATGTACAATATGAATAATAATACCTATGTTGGTTGTATCACAATTATGTATATACAGTTTAGTCAACTTGATAGTCGTATATATGTTTTTCGTTTAATGATATACAATTCATCTGGTCATGTCTTTCTTCAATATGCGTTTGTTTATAATTCGTAAGATGAGTTATGAGATTGTGTAAATAATAAGGCAGCTATATCACGGGTGTGAGTGAGATATTGCGGGAGCGAAAATAAATACACTAACGATGAGTTTGGCGTAGTAAAGTAGCGTTGGCCGCAGATTGATATGAGTTAGTGAAACAAACTTATCTCTTCGATGAAATAAATTGGCTACGTGAGTAGCGGAAATGGTATTAAAGGGAAGTTAGAAGTGGTTCTATGTGAGAATTTCGAACACACGTCCGAACTAAATATTGGTGTAATGTACCTTTATAGCGGGACGAATTCCTCAAACTTTAACACTATTTTACATGATAATACAAAAATAAAGCTTATTTATACTTACATAAGAGAGAATATGTCAACTTCTTTAAATAATACCAACCTCCCCAGCGTTGGTATATTGGTGTATTGGTTGAACTAGTATGAGTTTGGTCTTATAGGGGAGAAAACACCTTAAACGATAGTGATCCCAAGATAGTATTGACTCTGCGGTTGACGTCAGTAACCTCTTTTTCCCACTTCAAGGTTTAGATACAGGCCAAGATTTATCCCAGGCAAAGAAGGACTTTAAGGACGAAGGCTTACTGTATGTACTTACGAATATTACACATGGATAATAGCGTGTCTTATTTCAAATTTATAACCTAAGTTTTGAGTGCTTTGCAGAACAAGGGTCGCAGGACTGTGATGTTTAACGTCGTGATCTCACTCGGGCGACTTCATCTTTTAAATAATAATTACGGTACAATGCATGCAGAACGAGCTTGCAATATTTTGAAGTTTTGTAGTGGTATGCAAATGTGAGAACAGAATTAAAAACAGGTATTATAAACGCGTAAAAATCCATTACATTAGTTTTGTATTACGTTATCTACAACAAAATTTGCGCATAAATAATTTAGCATTTATTAAAAAAAGTACAAACTGACTTCAAGAGGTAACAACTTGAATGTCGCCCAAATAGTTACATTAAAATATTCATCCCCTTTTTCTCCACCTTTAGGGATGTAATTTTTTCTTTTCATTGATTTGGGACCGCCAATGAAGTAGGTGTACAACCTGTTAAGTCATTTTAAATCTGTTCTGCCCACAGAACACAATTACTCTCTACCAAGAGAAGAACGCCAACTTCATACTAAAAAACGGAAACACGTGTTTACGAGTGTACACGAAAAGCGCTACGGTGGACGCCCATATAAAACTTTTTTAGCGGGAATTTCAAACCTTTGTATTCTGTAACTTTAAACTTTTTATTTAAGGCTTATTCGAGTAATTTTGGCTCAAGCCTCACAAACCTATGGGGTAAATTCCCATATTTTTGAGAGGTTGCACCCAAATTACCCGAATATACTTTAGATTAGTATGTGGGATAAAATAAAACTAGAAATAAGTATAGTTATGGAATTTTATTTTCTGGAAGACAGATTGTTTTATAAACGACACATTATTATTGATGTTTTTAATTGTTTTTGTACATAATATTTCCACGCTGGTTACTGATGTATTTATAACACATGTTATTGTCAGAGAGTTATTCTTCACAGAACATTAACGTAAATTTAAATCAGCAAAATTCTCATGGTGAAAACTTAACTCAGCCCAAATACATGATCTGAAACAGATAAAATTCGAGTTAATATAGTAATAATCCCTACAAATAACGATCAATACATTAAAAATGCTTAAAGACTTACCACAATATTGTTAAAAGTTTTGCTTCTACTATTGTAGGAAACCTGCAGAAGTAATTAGATGATTTTGTGCTTTTTGTTTGCACAACGCTTAATTTACTTTCGATTCTTATCACACATCGTGAATAACATTTTTTAATAATAAATTTATAGTCAATATCTCTTAGAGTCAACATCTCACAAAAAATATTTACAGACACAATCGCGAAAAAACGACTACAAACGAAAATGAAGTATTCTGAACCGATAATAACTGAATTGCAGCAAAAAGCAATAACAAATATTAAAATCTAAACCTATTAAATAAATTTTAATCAATTTCAGAAAATATTTTCAATATGAAAGACGTTGACAAATAAATGTCATTTTTTTCTTCTTTTAATTCATGGCTTCTCTTGATAGAATTCTGCTAATATTAAATAATTTAACTTAAATGAATTAAATTGTGCAAATCTCACAGTAATATGTATGTAATTATACTTTAAAAAGCAAACCAAAAAAAGTTTAACACTTATTTAACATTTTTAGTTTCTTTCGATATAATATGAATTTGTGTATCTAATTTTTAAAGTGGCAATCTAAAACAACATGAAGGAAAGAAACAGCGATATTTTTTCTCGCTTTATTTTAACAAGCCCAACACGAACATTGACAAAATCATGATTGTGTGCAGATTTTTCAGCTTTCATACAAATTTGGCTCACCCTGGTTCTGCCGTTCACATTTAACAATGGTATATAAAGAACATATGCGTCTAATAATGAATTTCTTTTTTTTTGTTTTGACTATTTTAGGCCAGTGCTTGACTACTATCCCACTTGATGGTAAGTGGTGATGCAGCCGAGGATGGTAAATATTACTGATTTAGCTTAACTTTTAGATACATTGTAAACGGATGTAAAGACTGAAGGACTCAGTTAATATTACACGATAATGAATACATCGTAACCGTTATTAGGAACTGCGAACGCATTTTTATTGACACAAGAAAAGTTTCTCTGGCTCGTACTAGGACGAATAATGAAAGTTGATTTCAATCTTCACACGCGATGTATCTAAAAACAATACGGTCCATTTGTGAGCAGGCGGTACGGAGCGAATGTGTATGGAAAAAATCCAATAGAATATATAAACAGAATACCGAAGAATCGTGTCAACGGCCGAGTCTTTGTTCCCTGCGTCCTCGTACCCCGGGCTCGATAGCCTGGGGAGCGATTTCTAGGATGGATAAACTACAATATCTCATCTTACCGATAAAATATAAAGGCTTTTGAGCGAAATCAACGTTGATAACTTCTATGACGCTTTTCTACCACGAAGTATTACATAATGACTTTATAATGAGGACGGAGGCGTTTTATTGAATTGATTTTTTTTTATTGTTAGTTCAAATATGTGTGTGTACATAATATTGATTCTATAAAAAGGAATATTTAGTTTTATCTTGACATGGAGAATGTCCAAACGTATGACTTAAATAGGTCATCAACCTTACATTTACTTTTTAATTTTCAAATATTGGGAAGAGAGTACTTCTGTAGTCACAAGGAACCCTAATAATTTCGTTTTGTCTGTCTGTCCGTATGTGGCTATTTTGGTAAAAAGGAGCATCTTTTTTTCATAACATAATATAAAATTAGATTTTAACACAACAAAATAATAATAATAATCATCATCATCATCATTACAGCCCTTCACAAGTCCACTGATGAACATAGGCCTCCCCCAAGGAATGTCATAAAGCACGGTCCTGAGCCACCTGCATCCATTGACTTCCAGCATGTATTACTAGGTCGTCGCTCCATCTAGTGGGGGGACGCCTTACACTTCGCCTGCCGGTACGAGACTGCCACTCAAGAACCTTTCTTCCCCATCAGTTGTCGATTCGTCGAGCTATATGGGCGGACCATTGCCACTTCAGCATACTAATTCTTTGGGCTATGTCGGTTACTCTGTTTCTACTGCGGATATCCTCGTTTTTAAGTCTATCACGCAGAGAAACGCCGAACATAACCCTCTCCATAGCTCGCCGAGCGACTTTGAGCTTCCTCATACAGCCAGTAGTGAAGGACCACGTCCCAGATCCATAGGTCATGATGGAAACACGCACTAGTTTTACAACCTAGTTTTGAGGTATGTCTGACGAGAAGATGTGTCGTAATCTCTCGAACGCTGCCCAGCCCAGTTGAATCCGTCGATTGACCACTCGGTCAAAGTTGGACTTACCTAGTCGGGCTACGAAAATAATATAAATAGTTACTATTTGAATGTACATTATTTTCATGTAAATCATTTTTTTTGACTTTTCATGGGGTATCATTAAATTAAGACCTCATAAAATACTTACAAACCGCGCAAACCCGCGGTGACAGAAGAAGCCATCACTACGTTCCGTTCAGTGGGTGTCCAAAGCGGCGACTATAGGAAATGCCAGAAAAAACGCATGGCTGCCGAAATCTGGAGGTTTTACCACCCTGTTTATGATAGGCAGCAGCATTAAAAGTACAAAACAATCGATTCGCCTGCTAAGTGTGATGAATACTATGTCTGTGATTAACAAGTCCGTCCAGCAACGGGAGAGGTGATTGGCCAGCAGTGGATTTTTACGGATTGTTGAAGATGATGATGATGATGATGAAACTACTTTTAGCTATTTATTTTGGAATATTCAAAGTAGTTTGCAATGTGCCCGTCTACTTTATCTTTTTAAACAATGCACCTAAAAATGTGGAAAAGGTGTCATAAAAACATTGTAATATACAGCATTGAAATAAAAAAATACTGGAGATTCTGCTTTGCACATCCGTATCAGAATCTTTTGTTCCAACGCAAATCTAGCCAAATTTTTAGTTTTGCGGAAATTGATAGCGAATTTTTTCTACACGAAAGAAAGAAATTGGCATAGGTAACAAATATTTGAATTAGAGGTAGATAACAGTGTACATTATCTTTTTTTTATATGATAAGGGTGACAAACGAGCACACAGTCCACCTGATGGTAAGTGGTTGCTGCGGCCCATAGACATCTACATCTATCCTCTATCACAAATCAAAATGTAGATGCGCCGCCACCCGCGAGGACCAAGATGGAATGCCTCATTTCCAGTAAAAAGGGCCTCCGGCCACCTGCACTCACCAAGCGAAACGCAGAGGTAAACCTCTACTTCCCGCTGGTTTTCTGTGAGGTCGTGGTACCACCCCGTTTCGAGCCGGCCCATCCGTGCGACAGCAAAAGCTGCCGCGTGGCTCTACCACTGTTTAAATGTATCTTATGTATTATATGTAAATAACAATGCATATTTTCTTTATTGTAGTTTACTCCTTAAGAATCGTTTCATATATAGCGCACGGTATGAAAAATAGATAGATAGTAAAAGCAAGCGTTAACAAAAAGTGAAGCGGTTATTGTTTTCCTCTGCGCAACATATTTTTGAAATTTAGTTTCTGGTGGAACATTAGGGGCAACTAGGTATGGTACTTACAACAATTGATGCGATGTTTCCATAATTTGTAATTAATGTACTCGCAACTTATTTTCATGTCACGTATTTTAGTTTCCATAAACCTAATGTCACAGTATTTAACAATATATATAAGGCATAAATTTTTATGTAGTATAATTTAGGTAGTATATTTTATGAAATCAAAATAAATAAATATAAAGCTTCATTTACATCCTTTGTCTATTGTATATTATATTGTAGGACAATCGCGTCAGAAGTTAATTCCAGTCACGCGTCGAAGCAGACACGCACATTTTTTTTTAAATTTTAAATTAGATAAAGCTACTTTGTTTATTTCCTTATTTTATTGATTTTTAAAAAAGGTTACACTAGGAACATATTACTGTAATTATTTGTAACAATTTATTAATTTCTTCTGTATTGCAGAGGCGTTTTACAAAAATAAATTACACATGGGAATGGGACATCTATCATCTTAGACCCAAAACAATTATTTGTAGACATACAAGGGGCATGCTAAAAGAAGATACTAATTTCTTTAACACTAGCAAGATATACGTCATGGTAAAGACTGAATATTTACTTATAAATCTGGAAATAGCACACTTGTTATTTCAAATATTTTACTTAGAAAATGCTTTTTGTCGGCAGCAATGGAGCTCAATCGACATGATTTTTGCGTTATGATTTAGTATGATTAAAAAAGTATTAAAACTCAAATAATATTGATGATACTAAAATTATGTTGAGTTGTGGCTTCACTTTTGATGGGTTTGCTTGCTTAAGAGTCTCTTAATTAGTTTGCGAAATTCAAAAGAGGACGCAGAAACTTTGAAAATGAAGCGAAGATAGTTCGACTGCCGATGGCGATCACTCAAGAAAATGTTTGAGCAGTTAGAAAACTTATTAATTTAGTTTTTGACATGGCCTGCTTACACACCGCACCGTAACAAAAGCGGTCTAAAATTGCCAACATTCATGGCCTCCTATTTTCTAAGATCAAATCTTTTAAGAATCTATTTACATTTGTCAAGGCCCTACTTCAAATTCTTTCTCCGTGCGGAAGCTTTTTCTTTAACCCACAACCCGCAGCGCCGCGATCAAACGCTATACGCTGTACTAAGCTCTGGGGCGGATGATTATATATATAGTATGTGCCAAATCGATTGAGAAAAACGGACAATGACCTTTCGGTCGTTTAACCAGGGGTTACAAACCTTCAATATATAGGCACATTTTATATGTAGTACTTTCTTTATTTATAATGATTTTTTTATAATGATTGATATAATATATATTTATTAACTATTATTAAAAAGTTATGTGAAAGATCGCTGTAGAAGAAAAATCATCTATTGTTATAAAGTACTTTATTCATTTAACAACAAAAAACATTAATTTATAACACATATAAAGATTCGAGTGATAACGACACCGAATAAGTACGTACTTATGCAAAAGATAAAACTTTATTTTTAATATTATATAAGAACTTTATTTTTATTCGGTGCAATCATCACTCGTATCTTCACTTGATGAACTATCTGTAACATTAATTATAAAGCGATCTGCAGTTTGGTCAATTCTATCATCCATGCCACGCATTTTTTGTTCAACCTTAAGGACATGCTGAACACAGTTTTTCCATTTATCTGGCGTGATTTGAGTTAAACCATCTTTAAGTAAATTTTTAACATCTTTTAACTTGAAAGTTGTATTTTTTCGTGCAACGTACCCTTTCACATCTGCCCACACAAGTTCAATGGGGTTAAGCTCACAGTGATAAGGAGGTAACCTTACCACTGTGATGCTTTTTTCTTTTGCCATCTCGTCGGTGACGTAACTTCGATAGTTATCTTTAACTGCCTTTATTTTTTCCATTAAGTGGGTCTTTGTGTCCGAGGGCACGTATGCGATCTGTTTAGATTCTAGCCATTCCTGCATATTTTGTTTCCGCCAAGACATTGTTGGGGTTTTTTCTAAACGTCTGGAGTGGTAACTAGCGTTATCCATAACTATGACATCGCCGCTTTGCAGTTTTTCTATTACTTTTCTAAACCAGTCCTCGAAATGGAGAGCGTCCATACTCTCATGGTAGTCACCAGTAGATGATGATTCAAATACCCAATCACATCCCTCCAAAAAGCCATTTTCATTGCCAACGTGTACAACTATTAATCGCTTTCCTTTACCCGAAGGGGCTTTCGCGCCAGTAGAGTAGCCTTCTAACCGTGATTGACGAGAAGATTCAATTGTGGTGTCTTCCCATACCTTTCCCATAGTATGACCTGCGTTAATCCATGTTTCGTCAAGGTAAAAAATGTTACGTCCCTCGTTTCTTAATATTTGTATTTCTCTCAAATATCTGGTACGCCACAGAACTATCTCTGGGCGATCTATTAGACCACTTTTTCTGTTTCTCTTTATATATTTGAATTTTAAATGGCGCAACACACGTCGCAGGGAAGTTTTGCTCAAGTTTGGCAACTGGTCATCTTGATTTATACTGAGCAAAATTTTGTCTAAAGTCGGTAATTCTCCTGCAAGAAAGAACTGATGCACTTTCGCTCTTATAGCCGATTTATCAAAATCGTCCAACTTGTCAATTACAGACTTTTTTCTTTTATTAATTATTCCCTTTTCTGGTATTTTATGGGAATCTCTATACACGCTTAATACGCGATATATAGTGCTCTTGCTGACTCCTGAGATCTCCGAAACCTTTTCTACCATATTAACGTTTGAAGGATACACGTCTTCGGGCCAGGTGTTTTTGACATATTTGTATACATTAATGATAATCTCTTGTTCCCCGACCGACAAAGTGGTAGGTTTTCTCTTTTTTACTGGTGACGTTAAAGGTGCTCCAGAAGATGGGCCTGTAAATAAATGACAAAAATATACTACCATAGTACTACATCACATAAATACATATTGTTTTAGAAAATAAATACCACATGGTCACATAAAAAGAGCGCTTTAAGAAATAGAAAGGCTACGTCGTCGCATTTGTACCTATTTGTACGTACCTGCTACGTTTATTATGGGTCGGCGACGTCTCTTTCCACTTGATGTTGAAGGACCGGGTCCTTCACCAAATTCTCCTGAACTCATGTCGATTTAGTAACGACCGTCACAGTAAAACTAATATAACAGATTCAAAAAACAAAAACTTAACGATATAACAAATTTAACAGTAAAAACTCAACTAAAACAATGCAATGAATGCTATGAATTACCCGAGACGTACACACGCAAGCGCTATCCGAACACGAATGAAAACAAAATGGCGGACCGGCCCAAAAAAGGTGACGCATCTCTGGCTGCCATTGTCACGTTTCTTTTAGAACGAACTGACGTAACGCGCGTTTTGTTTATTTTAAAGGGATGAATTTGCAAAAGCTCAATATGGTGATTATATTGCTTCAAATATTTTTTTAATATGAAACTGTTATTAAATGAATTGCTGCGTTACTTACCATAAATTGAAATATAAAATATAACACATTTTTCGCGATGTACCGTTAGATTTTACTATGTTTATAGGAACCACAGACAATATTATTTAAGAAACAAAAAAACAAAACATATGTGCTGACCTAGAAGTGGGAATAATATCAATATTTAAATATTGTTATCACATCTAAATTGAGATTTTGTAAGTTACGCCTTTTGACACTCGGCTCATATCTGAGGTCATTGTCCGTTTTTCTCAATCGATATGGCACATACTATAATACCTAATAACATTTAAAAAAATTAAAGCGTTATCTTGTCAAATCCACAGTAAAGCTCAACCTTTCTCGCTTTGCATTCAAGATGAGTAATTAAATGATTCGTCCTAAAATATAATACTTTATTACAATACAGTTCCTAAAATCCTTTGACAGCACAAGTAATTCCAGACAAAGTTGTGCTTGCTGTCTGCGTCTTATTTTCTTTGTGGAAAATTTTATTAGTATTCTTTTGAGATTCCATTGTTCATTTTGTCCTCTTTGCACATTTTTGCTAAACTTACGCCGAAGTATTATTATGCTGCGCTTAATAATGAAAGAAATAAATTTTATTATTATTCAATTTAAGGTTTCTTATTGTAGTACAAGTTTCATAATAGTATTATTCTTACAAAAATTAATTTCAGTTAGAGTTATCTTTTGAGGATTTGATTATCTCTGCTTTTAGGTTATTAAAAATATCTCTGAAACTACGTCTTATTACAAGAAGTTTATGGTAAGTCACGGGTTTTAACTAGAATCTGTTTCAAAAAAGAAGACCCGTTGAAAATATGCTAACTAAAATGTAAATAAAGGAATTTCACAATAAATTATGTCAAATTTCGCGAAGGCTGTGAAACCACGACTAAGGGGCTTCTTTAATAAAAAATACTTTTCTTAAATTATAGTATAACCCGAGACTATGAATAAAGCACGTTTTGTAATAAAACTGTTTTCTTATAGTTTTTTTTTAATAGAAGTAGGGGTGTCAATGGAGCACAAGCACGCTCGTTCTGGTATTATACCTGCTAGAGCCACGCTACAGGCAACTATGGCAAAATCCCCCCTTTGAGGTAAATTTTTTTTTATAGGAGAGTGGGCAAACGAGCATGCGGCTCACCTGATAGTAAGTGACTACCGCCGCCCATGAACAACTGCAACACCAGGGAGGGAATTGCAGATGCGTTGCCGGCCTTTTAAAAAGGAGTAGCTCTTTTCTTGAAGGTCCCTAAGTCGTATATATCTATCGTATATATCTATCGTATCTACCTCATATATAATAAAATCTCCTTTTGTTCAGCCGTGGCTGGCTTTTATAAGCTGTTATGGATGGATGGATGGATAAAAATTTGGCGTTGTTATAAAACGCGGTTACTCAAATTTATACGTGTGGATAAAATTTAGAATTTCCGAGTAAAGGAAGTTGAAGTGTAATACAATTTCTTAATGCATAAGGAGTTAGTTTTCTGGTATAAATAAAACCTTGAAGATAAAAATAATGCGGGCATCGATTAAAAACTCCATTTTAAAAATGTGTCATATATTTATAGTAACATACATTCGCGTGATGAGACGCGAAAGTAGACGCAGGTACTATACCTTTTAAATGAAGTCAGTGCTGTCTAAATTTCGTGGAAGTAGAAAATTGTTATCATCCATATTTATTGTCATCAATATTCCTGTATGAAAAATAGAATATCCTTTGGATAACAGCCAGAAACTGTCAGAGAGGCAGGGTATATTGTTTGAAGCGTCATCGCTTATACGACTTATTCGCCTTCTACTTCCTGTGCCTGAATGTTCATTGCGATTAAAAGAAGGATTAAATAGATATTTTTGGTTTGTTACAAAATTTTCAGAACTCTATTTTATTTTTGTGAAAATATTGATTTCGGTTTTTTACTTTGGGTCATTAATCAACAGGTACATGAGCTGTAGGTTCTTGCCTTTTTCATAGTTAAAAACCTCTTTTGATGCATTCACGTATATGAGAACTGTGCACAACAACTTTTTAAAATATTGCTCAGTTTCTAGCTTTTGTTTGAGTTATAAGTCTCAGTAAAAATGTAAATGAATTCTTCTATGCGCAGTTTTACAAAACAAATAAGAAGCCTCGATTGGCGAAATAAAAACAGCACTATTCGTCATATAAGCGGTAGATGGAATAGTAAAAGAGAAGGAAAAGCTATCAAAGATATTTTTATAGGCACTATTTTATCCCGGGAAATGTTACAAGTGGAGAGAAATGTGTATCCTCTTACAAACTGAGAGCCGTCGTAACTCAAGTGCGTTAAATGTGGTTGCGTCCATTATATAAATTAAATCAAACCAAATCATTTATTTTGCATTAAATATAGTAAATTATATGAAAACTGGTAGTATCAGATTCTCACATTTAATCCTTATAGATGTGCATTTTGCACAAAATGTATAAAATGCGATTTTTATATTTGATTATGTTATCAGAAATAAATACTTTAATAATAGTGTTTTAAAAGTGAAACAAATACAAGTCGTGAATTGGAAATGTCAATAATCATGATATCCATGATGATGTCATCTGAGGATGTCATCATCATTAAAAGAGTACATGTACCTATGTCAACAGGAATTAAATTACTATTTCAAATAAGTCACTATTAAGTAATAACAAAACCTATTCATTATTTAAATTAATGTCAAAATAAAGGTTTTTCAATATATAATTACTCATACAATTTAATTATATAATACTAGCTGGCCAGGCAGACGTTGTTCTGCCCTCTCGGACGACCCTGTGTCATATAATTTTTTTTTAAATTCGTAATAAAAATATTTAGGGTCACTTATAGGGATAAAAACTATCCTGTCTCTCAAGTTGGACCAAACTGCACACAATGTGTAAAATTTCATTGCAATCAGTTTAGTAGTTTAGGAGTTCATCGCGGACAAACAATGTGACACGTAATTTTTATATATAAAGATTTTTAAATTGACACTCGAACACAGTTCCTTTAACGGGGAATACCTAATTTATTAAGTTAAGGCTAATATGATGAAAACATTTTATTTGTTCCATCCATCCATTACATAAAAATAAAAGCCTATAAAAGTCCACTGCTAAACATAGGCCTCTACCATAGATTTATTCATATGAGAGATTTCGCCGTAGTTACCACGCTAGGCAGCCGCAGTTTTACATTATTTTTAGTTGTTACAAGGAAGATGCTGCTGCCATCTGCTGTTTCAGTTTCCCTCTGTCGCCTCTTACGACACCCACGGGGCGATATGGGGCAGTGGATATTGTAACACCGCCACTACACGGTTTATTTGTTGTTGAATAATTGTTTCCGACTACTAGATTGGTGAGTTGTAATTATTGTCGAAGCTGTAATAATATAATTTCATACTATATTATTTGCGTGTATATTATTAAAAAATGCATAATACTCTATCGGCTTAAGAGAATCCATCACAACGTATTTAGTCCGATATGTATCGTAAGAGGCCATTATGGGAAATCTTATGGCTACCGATAGATTGCAGTATAACCAGAAGTAAAAGTTTACTGCAAGACATATTCTCCCATTGTAGAGCGATCCCACTGAGGGTACCCTAATAATTTTCAATAATTGACACGGTGGGCAGACAGCTTGACGAGCGCAATACACAATACTCTCGTACTTTAGACGTTGCTGTCCGTAGGCGATATGGGTCTTTTATATCTAGCTTTTACGTAACCGATATAGTTACCCCGCCGTATATCGTAAGCTAATAAATTTTTGCGATTGGCGATTGACTCATTTACGCCGCCAGTAAACAGCAAACGAATTATCGTTCCCTCCCATTGAAGTTTGCAATGCAAGAAACACTTAGTTTTTATAAATAAGAGAAATTTTCAATCTCTTAGTTTCTTTTTCATATTTTCTTTGTGCATATTTTGACTAACATTTATTTTAAATATGATATTTAACTTATAGTTATATATAGTGTTTATATCATCCACGCACTAGATCGGTTTTATGATGATATTACCCCTTATAATTATAAAAATATCAAAATTATTACTGTTTGAGTTGAAACAGTAGTGTAGTTTATAAAATAAATTAAATTAGCTCCAAAGTAATAAAACTTCAAAATTAATGAATTACTAACCAATATTCTATGTGAACGAAGTCGTGGGCACAGCTAGTGTACAAATAAACCTTAATATCCCGCTTCCTTCATTGCAATTTACATTAGTATATAAACCATCTACTACGATTGCATTCAGGATGAATATTGTAGAAACGTAAGATGACGGAATTTATTTACTTCGGTTTTGTAAGTACTCGTATGTCGTACATGCAAGTCTGTCGTTTAATCACTACAGTCGTAGGGTCCAGTCAGCGGAAATGCGGAAGCATGTTATCGAGGGGTTGCGTGATATATGGACGATTTCTTAGAGAAATATTGTCCAACGCACTCGATATACTTAACTTCATGAGTACGTTTTTCGGAGAGCTGGTTGTTGGTGAAGTAAAAGAAACTATTGCGTTATTGATTTATATATTATTATGTTTCTACATTTTTAATAATAAAGTCTCTTACACTATGAAATATATACCTATTATCGAACAATTCTAATATCTTTTTAACAGTGGTAGAGCCACGCGGCAACTTTTGCTGTCGCACGGATGGGCCGGCTCGAACCGGGGTGGTACCACGACCTCACAGAATACCAGCGTGAAGTAGAGGTTTACTTCTGCGTTTCGCTTGGTGAGTGCAGGTGGCCGGAGGCCTTTTTTACTGGAAATGAGGCATTCCTTCTTAGTCCTCACGGGTGACAACGCATCTGCATTTTGATTCGCAAACGAGGATAGATGTAGATGTCTATGGGCCGCAGCAACCACTTACCATCAGGTGGACTGTGTGCTCGTTTGTCACCCTCATCCTATAAAAAAAAAACAACTTTTAATTACGAAGATTATATTTTTAGTCTTATCCAACTGCCTGTGGTAGACAGGATGAGGTTATATCTCCGAAACTCTTCAACGCTGTATTGAAAGACTTTTTAAAGTTACTGAACTGGATAGGATACGGTATCAACATCAATACCGAGTACTCACTTTGAAAATCGGTAAAGGACAGTTCTATACTCTAAAACCTCAATAGTGTCTCCAAATGGATAGGTCTAAAATAAACACGGTTATGTTGGTTCGAAGCGAGGGCGTATGGATCTGATACTTTTTTTTTTCTTTGCTGCGGGCCGTATTAGGGAGTTCAAAGTCGCTTGGCAATCTATAAAGAGGGAGGGTAGGCGAAATGAGTTTATCCGCAGTTTTTTTTTAATGGGATAAAGGTGACAAACGAGCACACAGTCCACCTGATGGTAAGTTGTTGCTGCGGCCCATAGACATCTACATCTATCCTCTGTTACAAATTAAAATGTAGATGGCTTGTCACCCGTGAGGACTAAGATGGAATGCCTCATTTCCAGTAAAAAGGGCCTCCGGCCACCTGCACTCACCAAGCGAAACGCAGAGGTAAACCTCTACTTCACGCTGGTTTTCTGTTAGGTCGTGGTACCACCCCGGTTCGAGCCGGCCCATCCGTGCGACAGCAAAAGCTGCCGCGTGGCTCTACCACTGTTAAAAATATGTTAGAACAGCAGTTGAACCAGAGCTACGACTGGTAAGAAATGCAGATAGTGCATGGATGGATTGACGCAAGTGGCTTAATATCGTACTTCGTTGCACTACTTAGAGGAGGCCTAAGTTCAGCTGTGGGCTTGTGAAGTGGGTCTAATGACAATATTTCTAGTCAGCCCTTAAACTCGTTTTTATAAACAAAACGTAGATAATGTTAGGAATGTATAGGAATTGTTTCTATACCTTGAAGGTATTTTCTAAACATAAATTGCATAATCAGATTAATAGAATCATCAGAAGTGTCCAAAATGTTGACTTACTTCGATAAGGATCGACTGTATTATTACAATTAACAATCTTAATCTGTGAGTTACTGTATTCTATGTATAATTTATGCAAATTGACTACTAAGGCTATCCTGGGATTGATGAACGCAGTACCGGACCTTAGGTTTGGGTAAAAAATATCGATACTTCTAAATATCGATATTTTCTCATAAAAGTGCGAAAATTGATCGTAGATATTTTTAATCGCGGTATATCGATATTTATTTTAGAGAATCTAATTCGTATCAATTTCGATATATTTTAAAATGTTATATTTATTTTATAATTTAATAGACAAACCATTAAGCAACAAAAGCAATTATATGCTGTTGTCGATGTTTTTCGTCTCTGAAACGTCCAGTAATAAAATTTTGACCATTAAACTACTACATCATGAAAAACATGACGATATTTCGATATATCGATATTTATCACGCGATATATATAGATACGATGAATGTCGATATATTTTTTTCACATGTCCATCATTACGAGACCTCTCGCTCCTTTGACGGTACTTTCCATTGCCGGTCTGGGTATTTTACGTTTAGCGTACAGAGATTGTTACATCGCCATCGATCGAAAACCAAACGATGTTTCTGGTATTTCCTATAGTAGCTTCTTATGGCACTCTCGGGATAAAATGTAGGTGGGTACGGTATGCAGATTACTATATGTGAATTACAATACTTATAGTCGTAGTATTTAAGTCAGAGAGGTCAGAGAGGGGCTGGCAAAGAGTTATAAATTATATTCAGTAACTGTATAAAACGATACCGAATTTTATAATTGATAAGGTGTACATGTGTAAGATTTTATTGGTTTTCCTACTATATGTCTCAGGTTTTCTAATTTTGTCATTCCTACTGCGAAACTTTTATTGTGGACATAGGACTTTTGAATGCGCACTCATTTCTAATTAAGTTTAATATACACTCAGCGAAGACATGTATAACTCGTAGAATATTCATAATCAAAATACACGACTAAAAATACAAAGATATCGAATTATTCCTGAATTATTGAGGGCAACTCATTTTAACCGACTTAAAAAAAGAGGAGGTACCTACTCAATTCGACTGTATTGTTTTTGTGTGTTACCTCAGAACTTTTTTCTAGGTTAACCGATTTTGATGATTATTTTTTTATTTAAAAGCTGGTACTTTTCATGTGGTCCCATATGAATTTGATCAAGATCTAACCAGTAGTCTTTGAGTTATAATGCGTATATAATTGACATCGACTACATTAATGATGTTATCATTTTAATTATATTAAAGTGGGTTGTACAAAATTATTGATTTTACCACTTGTATTAACTGAGTTCAATAATATGAGAAGGTTATATATTCAGCGCGTATGTTTTTTTTACGTCTGTAAAAAAATTCATATTTCCACCTGAAAGTAAAAAATATATTTCCATCTGAAGTCGGAGCTAAAGCAGAGTGTGTTGAAGAATTGCGAGTAAAGCATTTAACGAACAAAAATATCGATTAAATAGGTAGGTACATTAAAATCTTCATTCTCTATTTTCCCACTGTTAGCTATTTAATAAACAAGTGGTAAAATTAAAAATGTTGTACAACCGGCTTCAATATTAATTATTAAGAATAACTCAAAACCTGTCGGTCAGACCTTGATCTGACCTGAGACACGAGAAGCACCAGCTTTCAAATAAAAAAAGAATAATCGAAATCAGTTCACCGAAAAAAAAGTTACGATAACACACATAAAAAAACATAACGTCGAATTGAGCACCTCCTCCTTTTTGAAATCGGTAGAAAAGTAAAAATCTAAAAAAGTATGAAATGAACAAAAACACAATATACAGAAAAATCCCAAATTGTAATTGTATTCCATTCGCACTTTTACTTTGGTTTCCTAAAAAGCGACAACAAAAGCCATTCCTGCGTGCTATTTAAAAAAAAATCTCTCTGAAAAGGTCCTCAGAGCATGAAATAAGTTAGATAAAGAATTATTGTCTTTTAAAATTATCTTCATAAATTCGTATTTTTGTAAGGTAAAAATGTATGTATCCTAGCAACAATAATCATTATGTTGTAAAACTGCTACATAATTAATTCACTGGTATTATAATGTAAATGCAAACGTACTTTATTATACTTTAATGGGATTTTCTTAGCTAAATCATTCTTAAACGCTATCTGCCCACGTTATAACAACATGCTCCGTTAAGCTTGTCATAAAATATAATTTTCACAATGGAAATGATACAATGCGACTATTCGCATTCTAAAAATGAATTATAGTTCAGGTTCCGCATTGCGGGTGCTTGCCCCATGCAATGTAGTAGGGACGGTCGACCACTGCATTGGTGCAAGGGTGGAAAGGGATAAAGGACTTAGTAAGAACGTTTTCTGTACTAAAACAAAATAAAATATAAAGCAAACGCTAATCAAATAATTTCATATGTTATTGGTATTTCTTTGTTCATTATTACTTGAATCTTGTTGTAGTTTAAAATATCAAGGTTTGAAATAGCCTGGAATGTATACTCTCCTTCCTTTACTTCTTATATACTTTATATATGAGTATAACACAGCTAGTAATCTTAAAACTTAAAAAGGACTTTCTGAACTTTGCGACGGAAGGTATATAAACATTTTTATAATATAATATGGTACTTGGTGTAAGTAATAATAACGTAAATTTAATAACTTATAGCATTTCATGTTGTCAGAGACGTGTACCTAAACTTTCATTTGATCTTGATTTCATAGATTTGTTCAAGTACGAGATCAGTTTGGGGGAGGCGGGCGGATGTCGCCGATTTAGCTGTGACGGCGAATCATCATTCGGATTGATTGTTCCCGACACTAAAATCAATAATAACGATTTTGTTATTGGTACCGCGACCCTCGCTTTTGTTTTCGGCTGGTATAGGTCGAATATAGAATTTTTTCTTCATATTTAGCTATTTAGCTGTTGTGCATAAAGCTTTTCTCCATTTTAAGCTATAAGTAATGTAAGTTATTTAAAATGTAGGTTGAAAGAAGATGTTGCATGTGCATATTTATGTTATGATCAGTATTTTTTTATAGAATAAGGGTGGTAAATGAACACCCATTCCACCCGATAGTAAGAGGACGCTGCGGTCCATAAATATCTACATCTAATCTTTGATTAAAAAAATCAAAATGCAGATGCGATGTCACTCCTGAGGACTAAGATAAGATAAATTAAGAATGCCTCGATTCAAGTAAAAAGGTTCTCCGGGCTTGTATACTTACCATACGAAACACGGTAGCATTAAGCTACTATTTTACGCATGCATTCCGTGAAACCGTGGTCCTTCCCCTTTTGAGCCATTCCATTCGTGCTACAAATATAATATAGCTGCAGCGCGGATTTACCACTTGTCTATCGTCTTATGTTATATTTCGATTTTTTTTATATCCAACAACCCTAGCTGGGTAGGTTTTCCTATTACATGTAAGTGGGTAGTGTAGACTGCGAATTCGAAGTGCGAGATGGAGATCTTTATGTCTACGAGTTCAGTATACCCACATTTATGGTTATAATATTTATAAGACACCCGCATAAGCCTTACAAGGTGCTTGATTGGTTGATTTGGTTGATAATTATTATAGTATTCTATGCTAACAAACATATTTTACAACTTATGCAGTCGAATACTTTATTTTCCTAAGAGGCGACTATGTGATATACCAAAAAAGTCTAGTGGATTCCGAGAGATGGCGGCAAAGGTGATCAACGTCAAATAAATGTGCGAGACGTCTGGAACTGCGATCGGTAATGTCTGCTAAGCGTTGACAATTAAAGCAAATCCTCTCTTCGACGGGAAAGACCTAACAGGAGACCAGCAGTGGAATTTTACGGTCTGATAAAGAAGACTTTAATTATTTATATTGAGTGATATGCTTTCAACGTAACTGATTATTAAAGTATGTAAGTATTGTAATTTTAAGTGCCGATTTACCACGTTTTCGGCGCTGAAGCAAAACATCGTGAGGAAACCTGCATAAAGCGATCCGCTAACGGAAAGCGCGTGACTTTATTCGTTTGTACTACCGGGAAAGTTTAGTTATACGCTTCGGTTAACTTAGCGTGGCTATTTGTATATTTTTAACTTTTCTATTTGTACTCTTTATACAATGAGCCGGGGTAGCTCATGGGAACGGGGTAACTTATGTTACGCAAACTGAGTTCTCATGTCCGTCGGCACCAATGAAATTCTTAATTGCAACTTTAAGTGTTGGTTTACTACCTACGTGTTCGGCGGCGAAGATAAACATTTTGATGAAATTCGTATATAAAGTCCGCCAGCACGTATCGGGGGAGCGCGACGATGTCTTCCTTACCCTAAAAACTTTGTAGAAGCAGGCCTGTCTCAAACCACGCTTTAGGCATGAAAATATACCTACGATGCGCGACCCCGCATGCAGGGCTAATTCCGTGACGTTGTCACGCGCCCGCTTGAGCTGACGCGCGCCTTAAGGCGCGTCTCCACCAAAAATGTTTTCCGACTGTTGACAAATCAACAAAAGTTGACGACATTTGTTTCAAAATGTTGCAAGAAGCGTCTCCACCGAGGGAACAAATGTCGGCAACAAGCGTATTCCTTTGATGTTGCCGCCGAAAATGGAAACACGATTTCTGACATTGTTTCATTTTGTTGCTAAAACTAGGTGATTACAGAAACATTTGTCGGCAACACGTGTTGACAAATGTTGAAAACTTTGGTGGAGACGCGCCATTCCGTTAACATAAAAATTATTTTTCTTTAATAAGTATTTAGGCACTTTTGATATTTATTTTTGAGTTTTTATTCAAGTATGGCCTCTCAAAATGCCAAAAGGTACTGCATAGCATACGGGTGGTTAAACAACAATAGGAATGTCGAATTTTCATTCTTTATTGTTTCTAAGGATACCGAAAGATAATATAGGTATTATTATTTATAGGTAGATCTACATAATTAGGTACTTAGTTACTGACGCCATAGTTACAGGTTTATTATTTGATTAGTGGCCCGACCACAGCTTCGCAGTTTTCGATTTTTTCGCGTATAATGCCAATGACCTTATAAATTAGTTCCGTGTAAGTAAATCTCCCAGTACTAGTGACTACCTACCTACTAATGCAAGATCAGCATATACTGGTTATTAACTTAACACTTGGTCGATAAAAGAGAGATTGAAAGTAGCAGAACTTCTCATTACCACTCTTTCATTAATAATGAAGTCGTGTGTCGCATGTTTGTAAATAGCAAAAAATGTGAAACAGGCAAGTGACGGCTCCGTGGCGTAGTGGCTTAATAATGAATTGCAGCGCTAAGGGCCGCGGGCCCGCGGGTTGAAATCCCGGACGGAACAAGTACTTGTATGGCCAACAAATAATTGTTCTGGGTCTGTTCTATGTATGTAAACTGCCCCTATGATACAGGAGAAAATCCTAGAGAGGAAGAGAAACAACTAATGAAATTAACAATTTTGTACAACCGACTTTTTTTTATAGGATAAGGGTGACAAACGAGCACACAGTCCACCTGATGGTAAGTGGTTTCTGCGGCCCATAGACATCTACATCTATCCTCTATTCCAAATCAAAATGTACATGCGTTGTCACCCGTGAGGACTAAGATGGAATGCCTCATTTCCAGTAAAAAGGGCCTCCGGCCACCTGCACTCACCAAGAGAAACGCAGAGGTAAACCTCTACTTCACGCTGGTTTCTGTGACTTCAATATTTATACGCATTTATTAAGGATAACTCCAAAACTACTGATCAGATCTTGATCAAATTTATATGGGATGTATAAATTATAAGCACCAGCTTTCAAATAAAAATAGAATCATCAAAATCGATTCACCTAGAAAAAAGTTCTGAGGTAACACACATAAAAAAGAACAGTCGAACCTCCTCCTTTTTTGAAGTCGGTTAAAATAGCAAGTAGGTTAATTATCTGAGTTTCAAAGACGTTCGCGTTGTTATAACCTTAATTTTCATCCATGTTGCATATTGACCTTTCTCACATTGAACAATAAAGTTTTTATTATCAGCAAATTGATGTCTCCGTGGCGCAGTGGCTTAGCAATAAGTTGCAACGCTGGGGCCACGGGTTCGAATCCAGCACAGAACAAGTATTTGTATGGCCTACAAATAATTGTTCCGGATCTAGATGTTTATCCTTGTGCAATTTGTTTCATGCTTAGCTGAGCGAGACAGTATTTCATGCCGGCACATCGCTTGCAACTCTCTCTACAAAGCGCAAATTCGGCCTCACATGGAATACTGTTCTCATCTCTGGGCCGGGGCACCCCAGTGCCAGCTCCTTCCACTTGACCGCATCCAGCGCAGAGCGGTTCGAATCGTCGACGACCGAGTTCTTTCTGATCGGTTCGATACACTGGCGCTGCGAAGAGATGTTGCATCCTTTTGCATTTTCTTTGGCATTTACCACGGGGAGTGCTCTGAAGAATTGTTCGGATTAATTCCAGCCGCCAAATTTCACGAACGCGTATCGCGTCAAAATTCACGATACCATGCTCACCATCTGGATGCTTGGCGGTCCACGACTGTTTTATTAGGAGTTTTCTTTGTCGTACAATTTCTCTGTGGAGTCGATTACCACCGGCGATTTTCTCGGACCGATACGACTTAGGGACCTTCAAGGAAAAAGCTTACACCTTTCTAAAAGGCCGGCAAAGCATCTGCAATTCCGCTGGTGTTGCGATTGTTCACGGGATTTAGCTGTGACGGCGAATCATCATTCGGATTGATTGTTCCCGACACTAAAATCAATAATAACGATTTTGTTATTGGTACCGCGACCCTCGCTTTTGTTTTCGGCTGGTATAGGTCGAATATAGAATTTTTTCTTCATATTTAGCTATTTAGCTGTTGTGCATAAAGCTTTTCTCCATTTTAAGCTATAAGTAATGTAAGTTATTTAAAATGTAGGTTGAAAGAAGATGTTGCATGTGCATATTTATGTTATGATCAGTATTTTTTTATAGAATAAGGGTGGTAAATGAACACCCATTCCACCCGATAGTAAGAGGACGCTGCGGTCCATAAATATCTACATCTAATCTTTGATTAAAAAAATCAAAATGCAGATGCGATGTCACTCCTGAGGACTAAGATAAGATAAATTAAGAATGCCTCGATTCAAGTAAAAAGGTTCTCCGGGCTTGTATACTTACCATACGAAACACGGTAGCATTAAGCTACTATTTTACGCATGCATTCCGTGAAACCGTGGTCCTTCCCCTTTTGAGCCATTCCATTCGTGCTACAAATATAATATAGCTGCAGCGCGGATTTACCACTTGTCTATCGTCTTATGTTATATTTCGATTTTTTTTATATCCAACAACCCTAGCTGGGTAGGTTTTCCTATTACATGTAAGTGGGTAGTGTAGACTGCGAATTCGAAGTGCGAGATGGAGATCTTTATGTCTACGAGTTCAGTATACCCACATTTATGGTTATAATATTTATAAGACACCCGCATCAGCCTTACAAGGTGCTTGATTGGTTGATTTGGTTGATAATTATTATAGTATTCTATGCTAACAAACATATTTTACAACTTATGCAGTCGAATACTTTATTTTCCTAAGAGGCGACTATGTGATATACCAAAAAAGTCTAGTGGATTCCGAGAGATGGCGGCAAAGGTGATCAACGTCAAATAAATGTGCGAGACGTCTGGAACTGCGATCGGTAATGCCTGCTAAGCGTTGACAATTAAAGCAAATCCTCTCTTCGACGGGAAAGACCTAACAGGAGACCAGCAGTGGAATTTTACGGTCTGATAAAGAAGACTTTAATTATTTATATTGAGTGATATGCTTTCAACGTAACTGATTATTAAAGTATGGAAGTATTGTAATTTTAAGTGCCGATTTACCACGTTTTCGGCGCTGAAGCAAAACATCGTGAGGAAACCTGCATAAAGCGATCCGCTAACGGAAAGCGCGTGACTTTATTCGTTTGTACTACCGGGAAAGTTTAGTTATACGCTTCGGTTAACTTAGCGTGGCTATTTGTATATTTTTAACTTTTCTATTTGTACTCTTTATACAATGAGCCGGGGTAGCTCATGGGAACGGGGTAACTTATGTTACGCAAACTGAGTTCTCATGTCCGTCGGCACCAATGAAATTCTTAATTGCAACTTTAAGTGTTGGTTTACTACCTACGTGTTCGGCGGCGAAGATAAACATTTTGATGAAATTCGTATATAAAGTCCGCCAGCACGTATCGGGGGAGCGCGACGATGTCTTCCTTACCCTAAAAACTTTGTAGAAGCAGGCCTGTCTCAAACCACGCTTTAGGCATGAAAATATACCTACGATGCGCGACCCCGCATGCAGGGCTAATTCCGTGACGTTGTCACGCGCCCGCTTGAGCTGACGCGCGCCTTAAGGCGCGTCTCCACCAAAAATGTTTTCCGACTGTTGACAAATCAACAAAAGTTGACGACATTTGTTTCAAAATGTTGCAAGAAGCGTCTCCACCGAGGGAACAAATGTCGGCAACAAGCGTATTCCTTTGATGTTGCCGCCGAAAATGGAAACACGATTTCTGACATTGTTTCATTTTGTTGCTAAAACTAGGTGATTACAGAAACATTTGTCGGCAACACGTGTTGACAAATGTTGAAAACTTTGGTGGAGACGCGCCATTACGTTAACATAAAAATTATTTTTCTTTAATAAGTATTTAGGCACTTTTGATATTTATTTTTGAGTTTTTATTCAAGTATGGCCTCTCAAAATGCCAAAAGGTACTGCATAGCATACGGGTGGTTAAACAACAATAGGAATGTCGAATTTTCATTCTTTATTGTTTCTAAGGATACCGAAAGATAATATAGGTATTATTATTTATAGGTAGATCTACATAATTAGGTACTTAGTTACTGACGCCATAGTTACAGGTTTATTATTTGATTAGTGGCCCGACCACAGCTTCGCAGTTTTCGATTTTTTCGCGTATAATGCCAATGACCTTATAAATTAGTTCCGTGTAAGTAAATCTCCCAGTACTAGTGACTACCTACCTACTAATGCAAGATCAGCATATACTGGTTATTAACTTAACACTTGGTCGATAAAAGAGAGATTGAAAGTAGCAGAACTTCTCATTACCACTCTTTCATTAATAATGAAGTCGTGTGTCGCATGTTTGTAAATAGCAAAAAATGTGAAACAGGCAAGTGACGGCTCCGTGGCGTAGTGGCTTAATAATGAATAGCAGCGCTAAGGGCCGCGGGCCCGCGGGTTGAAATCCCGGACGGAACAAGTACTTGTATGGCCAACAAATAATTGTTCTGGGTCTGTTCTATGTATGTAAACTGCCCCTATGATACAGGAGAAAATCCTAGAGAGGAAGAGAAACAACTAATGAAATTAACAATTTTGTACAACCGACTTTTTTTTATAGGATAAGGGTGACAAACGAGCACACAGTCCACCTGATGGTAAGTGGTTTCTGCGGCCCATAGACATCTACATCTATCCTCTATTCCAAATCAAAATGTACATGCGTTGTCACCCGTGAGGACTAAGATGGAATGCCTCATTTCCAGTAAAAAGGGCCTCCGGCCACCTGCACTCACCAAGAGAAACGCAGAGGTAAACCTCTACTTCACGCTGGTTTCTGTGACTTCAATATTTATACGCATTTATTAAGGATAACTCCAAAACTACTGATCAGATCTTGATCAAATTTATATGGGATGTATAAATTATAAGCACCAGCTTTCAAATAAAAATAGAATCATCAAAATCGATTCACCTAGAAAAAAGTTCTGAGGTAACACACATAAAAAAGAACAGTCGAACCTCCTCCTTTTTTGAAGTCGGTTAAAATAGCAAGTAGGTTAATTATCTGAGTTTCAAAGACGTTCGCGTTGTTATAACCTTAATTTTCATCCATGTTGCATATTGACCTTTCTCACATTGAACAATAAAGTTTTTATTATCAGCAAATTGATGTCTCCGTGGCGCAGTGGCTTAGCAATAAGTTGCAACGCTGGGGCCACGGGTTCGAATCCAGCACAGAACAAGTATTTGTATGGCCTACAAATAATTGTTCCGGATCTAGATGTTTATCCTTGTGCAATTTGTTTCATGCTTAGCTGAGCGAGACAGTATTTCATGCCGGCACATCGCTTGCAACTCTCTCTACAAAGCGCAAATTCGGCCTCACATGGAATACTGTTCTCATCTCTGGGCCGGGGCACCCCAGTGCCAGCTCCTTTCACTTGACCGCATCCAGCGCAGAGCGGTTCGAATCGTCGACGACCGAGTTCTTTCTGATCGGTTCGATACACTGGCGCTGCGAAGAGATGTTGCATCCTTTTGCATTTTCTTTGGCATTTACCACGGGGAGTGCTCTGAAGAATTGTTCGGATTAATTCCAGCCGCCAAATTTCACGAACGCGTATCGCGTCAAAATTCACGATACCATGCTCACCATCTGGATGCTTGGCGGTCCACGACTGTTTTATTAGGAGTTTTCTTTGTCGTACAACTTCTCTGTGGAGTCGATTACCACCGGCGATTTTCTCGGACCGATACGACTTAGGGACCTTCAAGGAAAAAGCTTACACCTTTCTAAAAGGCCGGCAAAGCATCTGCAATTCCGCTGGTGTTGCGGTTGTTCACGGGCGGCGGCAGTCACTTACCATCAGGCGAGCTGCATGCTCATTTGCCCATCTTCTATAAAAAAACTGCCTTCACGATACACGAGAAAATCCTAGTGCGGGAGTAACATTTTTTTAACAAAATATAAAAATTATAAAAGAAATATGTACTAATACATTGCATAACACCTAGGTGTATACTAATATACCATATAATATCAAAGGATTCAATTTGTTTTCTCACAACACCTAACCCTACAGTAGAAGCGGTCTTAACAAAGGCGCGTAACGGGCTAAGTGATACAGACACTTGCACGCGGACGTTTTGATTTAAGGGGCTACTCCATGCGAACGACCTTGAGCATTTTGTGTGCCGTGCCGCGCCGACTCGCTACAATATAGGATCGCGTAAGAAATAATATGTAAGACGCCACCTGTACTGTACGGACGTAGTATTTTTTCAACATCAATAAACTATTTTATGGAAATACACACAGCGTACAACGATAAATGTATTTTAATTTTTTTATTCGGTATATTAGTTGCATTATATTTGAATTATGTATTCTCATATATTATCTAATTATGAAATTTTATAATTAATTATATATATAAAATGAAGCATTGAAAATTGTGAGTTTAAAAGATACCTACTCACTATAGGTAAATAGATAGATAGCTCGCCTTTTGTACAAATATTTGGTGCAATAAAGAATAAAGAAATAAATAGGATGTTTCGCAGAGTGAGAGTAATATAGAATGAGAGTCGTCGAGGCAGTTTACAAACATAAATTGCACAAGGACAAACATCCAGACCCGGAACAATTATTTATAGGCCTTACAAATATTTGTTCCCTGCGGGATTAGAACTCGCGGCCCCCAGCGCAACAACTGATTGCTAAGCCACTGCGCCACGGAGCCGTCGCCGGGTTATAGATAAAGTGACCATACGTCCCGTTTTGAACGGGACTGTCCCTTTTCTCGGTTACCTGTCCCATTGTCCCCAAATAAAGCTCCGGGACAAAAAATTGTCCCGTAACTCGTTGGATGGAAGTATTCAAAGCCAACAATCTTGAACATAATTTTTTTAATCGAATATATTTTATGTCTACCTGGTACAAATGCTCCGGTAGAAAGAGTATTTTTTTTATTTTGAATAAATTGTGGACGTCTGAAAGAAACACTTACGATTCCCTAAAAGCGATGTTGTTAACAAAGGTGACAATAAAAAACCTTGAGCAGAATTTTATTCTTATTTAAAATCATCACCAACTTTATTAAAGCAAATTTAATCCACTTACAAATGTAATTAATAATAAAAAAAAATATGTTGCATTTAATAATTACCGTCTATACCGAATATAATTTTGTAGTGAACACTAATTGTATAAAGTTATAGTTTTTAGAGTATAAATAAACCCATGTCCTGTTTTGAGTTAAAAAATAAATGGTCAGTTTAGTCTTTTTAGTTAAATTTAGTTTTAATTTTTTTTAGTTTATAGTAAAAAGTAGGTATATTAGTACCTACTTAGATACTTTTTACCGAATTATAAGTATAGAACACCTTATGTACTCAATTATTTTTTGAAAAAGAAGAAAAGCAAACAATAAATAATATACTATATTTTAGCAAAAAACTATAACTTAGTAATACTAATTATAACTTAGAACATAAATGAAAACCTCATAACTGACTTTTTGGCCCGACCCAGGATTCGAACCCGGGACCTCATGATCAGCAGTCGCACTACTACAACCACTAGACCAACGAGGCAGTACTATACCTATTAAGATATTGCGGTTGGGTATTAGAATTATTTTAACTGTATACTATAGTGATAATATTGAATTAGCCTTTTATAGTGTAAATTATAATATTTGTCGAAATGTTAACTATGGATTCGAACCTTACATGCTAATGGTGCTTCATTTTTTTATTTGCATTTACTTCAAAGAAAATACACGCAAAAAGCTTCATCGCGCAGTATAAACACAACAAATATATGTATAACTAATACGAAAAATTATACCCAAAATAAACAAATAATACTACCTATAAAATAACCTAATAAGTAATAATATTATCGACTGACATGACGTGAGCGTGTGCGCTGGCCGACGACACAGGCTTCACATCGAAGAGCTCAGCGCTCACTGACTTGAGCAAGCCCGTGGGCAGTGAATACGCACAGATTTTTAAATAATTTCTTAATAAAATCAAATTTTGGTCTTTTGAAAAAAATTTTACAATAGAAATGTTCATTAATAAATTGCCTATCCATTGGTGTAAATCGCAAAATAAAATAATACTTACTTTACGAGGAGATGCATTTTATCAATAATAATTTCACATTTATGTGGTTTCGTTGGAAAGAGATTATATATATTTTTTTTTATAGGATAAGGGTGACAAACGAGCACACAGTCCACCTGATGGTAAGTGGTTGCTGCGGCCCATAGACATCTACATCTATCCTCGTTTACGAATCAAAATGCAGATGCGTTGTCACCCGTGAGGACTAAGATGGAATGCCTCATTTCCAGTAAAAAGGGCCTCCGGCCACCTGCACTCACCAAGCGAAACGCAGAGGTAAACCTCTACTTCACGCTGGTATTCTTTGAGGTCGTGGTACCACCCCGATTCGAGCCGGCCCATCCGTGCGACAGCAAAAACTGCCACTTGGCTCTACCACTGTTAAAATTTATTAATATTTATTCCTTTAAAAAAAATTGGATATAGCTCTTATGAAATCAAGATTATGTAGAAATATGAAATGTTTTTTATTTGTTGATATATCTTTTAAATAAAAAGTAGATAGCTCCTAAAAACCGCACAAATAACGACTAGTGCGACATTTTGCCCAACCTGTCGTATTAATTTTTGTTTCGACGTAGGCCAATTTTTACGAAGGTCACTCCGAGGCGTGCAAAGTATTATGAACATTAGCTTCGTTGTAATTAGGTTTAAACTCGCAAGTTTGCTATCAGAGAGTGAGCCTTCTGTTCTTGTACTATTATTTATTCTGTTGTGGAAGTAAGAAGTGTTTATGCTCAATAGTGGGATATATATCTGCTTATTTTATAGAACAAAAATGAAATTTTTCAGTTTTATATCTTATCAAATGCTACGAAACACACTTTTGAAAATAATTCTTACTTAAACGCATTTTAGTGGTCGTTAAAAAGCTCTAGAATATTTTCGTTTTAATTTCGTCGTTATAGTGCTTTTACTACTTATCCTTGGTTTTATGATTTGTTGATACTTTGGATTGTTTTATATAAAAGTTGAGGAGTTTTTGACCATTAACGTCGGAATTTTTAATGGGTAACACTTGGTTCTAGCTAAAGTTAATCCTAGTACCTACCTAACAAGTTTTTGATAAATTTGAGTGAGTTTAGTTAAGTTTGTTTGTTTATATTAAACTTTTCGGTAAACACGGTTATACAAGAATGTTGTATAATAAACAACTCCATACTCATCGCATAATTTTTTTTGTTTAAATTTATCTAATATTTTCCGAATAATTGCTTCAAAATTGCTATACCATATTTTCAAAAATATCGCTTTCACATAGATTAAAGGAAAATTATCAGAATCGGCTTCCTATTATGCACTATTTTAAAACATTTTTCAGTTGAAATTCTCATGAATAATAGACCGCAGTTTATTTATTATTAATGTTCTGCCGCATAAAACATAAAGTTTATTTTTAAACAAAACACTGACTTGGTAGAAACCACGTTAGTGTTAGTTAGGGGACAAAAGAAATGAATGATAGTATCACCACGTTTTATATACAACGGCAAATAGTCATTTACTTTATACGACGCTGAAACCATTTCTTTACTACTTATCACAGACATAATTCTCTTCTCTTTGCTTTTTCTCGTTTGTTTTAAAATAGAGTAATATTACCTTCGCTTTGTCCCCTGTGTGCTTTAGCCCATGTAAAATCCTTTCCGGGTAAATTACCGTCATCTTAGGTAATGTGGGTAGAACGCACTCGATTTTTCATACTCATTATATTTTATTTCTCACAAATTATGTTAATATGAACGAGTTTGTTGCTTTTGTTCAAAAGTATTAGTACAACAATGCGTATTTTGCATAATTGTATCGAGCGCACGTTGTGAATTATAGTTCATATTTCTTTTCTTTATATAAAACACATTAAAACCTAGTTATTCTTGATTGGAATATAAGTTGGAATCTGCAGATATAACTTTTTTTACCTGATCAATAACCTTTATGTAATGAATTTGTATGTAATGAAGTACATATGTCAAAACTAAATGCAATGCCTAAATAGCTCTTATGGCCCTCTTCTGAAAAACAAAAATAGTTTCTAAATCAGCTGCATTTCCCCATAGCGAAATCCCATAAGACATTATGCTATGTAAATAATATTTTATTACAGCATAAGCTGCAGAGCTTAGTCTGCTTGCCAGTTTAGATATATGAGGGCCCTACGGAAGTTTTGCATCGAGAGTGATGCCAAGAAAAACAAAGGATTCAACAGGGCTCAGTTCTTCCCCATTTAAAAACATATTGGTATTCAGATTTTTAACATTCGATATTGTAGAACCGTAAACACTTACAACAATGAGGTGCTCGGGCTCGACACAAAACATACAGTTCGCTCAACAGAGATGTAAAGTGAACGTAATAAATATAAAGTAATAGCACGGTTTGAAGATAGATCTTTAAACTGTGGTAATAGCTTACTGTCCTACTAGCTTCCTCTCATTCCGGAGAGAGATTTAAAACAAGGATAACTGCACCGCGTTGCCATAATGCATGCTGGCAGGCTTCACACGTTTCATTTGTTTTATTTCTCAGACATTTCCTTTTTTTTTACCACTTCAGAGCCGAGTACATAGTAGAAGTTAAGATTATAATAAAAGATCATAACTTAGCCTCTAATCTACCATGACCTTTTTAATGTAAGGCCTATATAATTCTTATTATTTTTAAACAATACTTCCAGTGCACGTGAATTTTGTTATCATAATACTTGCGAACCTAGAACAAAAACGACATAAACCGAGTAAACAGTTCAGTCGCACTGCAAACATTTAGAAAATTCAACGGTCGCAAACTGCAAACATTTGCATTTTATTTTGAAAGTTCACGAATCGCCGTGTGTGTAAATTTCACTCTATAAGATTTTCTATTTAAGAATTTGAAGATACATTTCATTGAAGTTAGGTTGAGAGAATCGTTTCCCTTGGCGACATTGCACGCATTCATTGTCTACGTAAACACCTTTTTGAGACGTCTACGAGGGATGTAAACTAGACACCCCAACGATGTGGAATGATACCTGCAAAATGCTTTCGAATGTGAGCAGGGGCGTATTCCAAGTTAAATACTATTTCCGCAATATACTAATATTCATTTACAAATTTTAGGCTTAATAATTAGATTTATTTTCCATTTAACAACAAATTCACATTAAAGTAAAATCCTTTGTATGTTGTAAGCCACGAAAATATTCTTTTGTTCTTAATATTGCTGTATTAGAGCTTTTTGCAGCTTATCTATAATAGTGAAATTATGACCAGATATTAATCAATTTTGCAGTAGGCTCTAATGGACTTGCATTTTATTTAAGCTCTCTAATAAACCTACACGTAACATCTTTGAACTTTTTCAACGTTACCACTACACTAGTTTCATATACATAAATTGCACACGGACAAACATCTAGACCCGAAACAATTGTTATTGATGTGCTAAATAAATATCTATTTATTCGCAATCAAACACTACTGCGCTACGAGTAGCCATCATTTTTTAATTGGATTTGTTGGACTGCGAGTTCGTTTTTCAATTCGACTGTATGTTTTTTGAATGTGTGTTACCTCATAACTTTTTACTGAGTGAACCGATTTCGATGATTCTTTTTTTATTTGAAAGCTGGTGCTTTCCATGTGGTCTCATCTAAATTTGATCAATGTATGACCAATAGTTTTTGAGTTATTCTTAATAATTTATATTGAAGTCGGTTGCACAAATATTTTAATTTTAAATCATTACTCTTGTAATAATATGAATTACTTTTTAAAATCTATATGCAATTTTGTTGACTGGTGCGGTAACAATTTGAAATTGGATAGAAAAGTTTTAACAAAAATATTTATAAAACACAATGACTATTTTCTTCACACACACACCCTCATAAAACAAAACATAAAGTTATAATGCCGGGCCATTGTAACATACTCGTCGTAGCCGCGGGTAGTTGGCGCAATATAGTACATACCTACTCGTATATTATATTATAAGAAAGTTTTTGCTCAAGTAAAGCTCGCGAGCGTGCTCCGGGCCTCAACTGATGAGTTTAGGAAGTTGCTTTTTCCCCGTTTGTTATTGGGGGCATGTTATTATGGGGGCTTGAATAGAAAATCGTATGGCTTAGGCTTATACAAATCTATAATTTTTTGCAAAAAGTATAATTGTCATTTTTTTTTAAATTGTAGAATGATTTTCATGGTGCTACTTTTTATATAACAAGCATTGGAATATTTATTTTTAGATATTAGAAATTTTATAAATCCACAAACTTTTGCAACTAAATTAGTTGTAGTTAAGTTCTATCTGTATGAGGATGATGTTTCATCGTTAGTCTAGTGGTCGTAAGCGCGAATGCTGTTCATTAGGTCCTGGGTTTGAATCCCGGGTCGGGTCAGAATCAGGGTCAAGAAGTTGGCGGTGATCGACGCTCAGGCCTCGGAAAACAGTAATAAATTCGGTCTGAAGGACATTATAAGCAGTTGTATATTTGCAATGCAACCTAAACATAAGAGGATTAACTATTTTATTTCCTTAGAACTTTCTGTAACAAAAGATAACTGAACAAAAGGGAATGCGCAAAGAAGTACCCACATAAAATTCCCACGTTTATCATGATTATTTTTTCTAAAGATTTGCAGTTATGACTTTTAATTAAAGTTTTTCCTTAACGTTTGTGGCTATGAAAATATTTTGAGTTTTTTCTTATGTTTTTATTCAACATTTCACGCGATGGTAAGTAGATGCGTTTGTATCATACCTGTCATCGATTAAAGAACTAAAATGTAGATCCATTGTCACCATTCATGACTAAGATTGAATGCCTCGTTACCATTAAAAAAGATCTTCGGTTTTTGACATTTATCATACGTCAACACAGAAGCATTGTGCTGGTACTTTACGCTGGTATTCCCTGAGAGCGTGGTCCTTTCCCAGTCAGGTACAGCGTAGATCTACATCGTATTTCTTCCGTCTTAAGATATCTCTAGACTTCGTAAAATAATTATCGTATTGTCTGTACTAAATATTGGTTATCACACTTTTAAAGAGTGTGAGAAGTAGGTATATAATATATATGTTATATAAGTGTAGCTAATGAATTGAAATACTTCGCCAGCTTCGCCAGTCTGGTGTTACGGTTTGTATTATCCTTGGCTTTCTTTGACTTTGAGATATTTTAATATATGTATTTATGGATTTAAATACGAGTTATATGCTTATATTATATAAACCGTAATCATAAATTCGTATAAAACTCGAAAAAGTGTTTCGCGTTTTATACAACTTACAGGCTATCTCTTGTAATTTATTAATACCTCACGAGTTCAACTAAACGTTTTAGACGTAAGAGAGCGTAGTCGCCGCGAGTGAGACGAAATTATTGATTTTAGCGCAGCGAGCTCGCAAACTTTTACGGTCTTCCCTTGCCAACGAATTGTTTAAAATTTTTGAGAAGTTTTTCTTTTCCTACTGCTTTCTATTGGCAAGTAAGGAAAATATATAAAATTGTAACTTCTAAAGCATTTGCTAATTATTTTCGAGAAACTTCTTATAGTACCTAAATAATATTAATTCATGCTATTTTAGCATTTCTTTCGTTTCTGTTGGTAATTTTTGAAAATACGCTTATGAAATGACCAAATCGATCAAGTTAGTGCATTCCTGAAAAAAGGAAAAGATTTTTGAGTAGTCGCATAATTGACATATTCCATACATCTAGTTAGCGCACTCTGGAAAAATCCTAGCCCGTAGTGAATTAATAAAAGATAGAGGAAAATATTATTATTCGCATAATTGAGATGTTTCTGAATATCTAATCCCAAATCATTTTCCAAACAATATTTCCAGTTAAAAAATCGAAGATTTCTAATGCATACATTTGTCTTTCTCCCTCTCGATCTGTATTAGCATATCAATGTTGTGTGTTATGATTTTTTCCCTTCACCGGTCAAAGTGCACGTTTGAAACGTATTCTTTGTTAGTATACTCGTACTAACACGTGTGCAATACGTACATACACATAGGCGATGTGTTTAAAATAGACCGTGCCGGACATTGAACCGTTGAGCGCCGGACATCGCTGTAATGAAAGTGTCTTATTGTTATCACATCATGTTTTCTCGACTGAATCAATTTTCCGAGGTTGCAAAGAACGGATTCTCACGATCAAACCTAAAATGAAGTGTAATAAAAATATGGATTTAATTCTTCTATACACTGTGTCTTATCACTGACATCAGAATGTGGAATTATCTTATTATTTTAGGTTCTTCGAGGTTTTGGGTTTTAACCCCCGACAAAAACAGAGGGATGTTAATGTTTCTAGTATGTATCTGTGTATCTGTTTGCAGCGTCATAGCTCCTGACTGGATGAACCGATTTTGTATAAGTTTTTGTTTTGTTTGTAAGGTGCCGTAATCGAGAGTCTTTTTAGCCATGTTTCAAGAAAATCTGTTCAGCCGTTTGAAGATTTACAGAGGATTTTAAAATTTTTAAATTTAGTTATTACTTATGATTAAAAGTTATTTTTTTACCCTTTTGAGTGTACAAAGGAATATTACAATCTCAATGTCGTTGAAATAGTTACATTAAAATTTATTCCTTAATTTGCCACCCTTAAAGGTTTTACTCCAAATATGTATAGGAACACGCTTATAGTGTAACCTATTTAATAAAAAGAAATCATTAAAATCGGTTTACATTTGATGAATATATCGCGTAATATACGTAAAAAAACATACAGTCGAAATGTCACCCTCCTCTTTTTTTGGAGTCGGTAAAAATCAGTGTTTGGTTTGACCTTTGTTTCATGTGCAACAAAACAAACAACATAGTAACACGGAACACTTTTGTAACCACCTTTGTAGCTGTTTGCTTTATTATGTTTATATTAGAGATAATTTTATATAACTATAAAATGTAGGTTACCCGAATACGCAAGTATTTAAATTAAAATTTCATTTTAATGATGAACAGATTGAGTTACATCAAAGTTAACGATATTCAGATTTCACAGAGACATTCTTTATCTAGGTTTTTAGTACAATTTGCCACTCGACTTCGTTTATTTGTCACTATCGAATCTTCAGCAATATTTAAATAAAAGTAGCAGAGCAACGCTAGTGTTTTACAGCGGTAGCACAAATAAGTGAGCTGGACTGAGGAGGACCACTCGCACATTGAGGCATTTCATCTTATTTCCTTAGGGGAGACAAATATCTGCATTTTATTTTTAATTGAAGATAGCCTATGGGCTATTAGTAAAGTTACTAGCATTCACTTCTCATCGAATGGAATGATTACTAGTTTGTGTGCAAGAGTGTATGTAGTTTACTAAAAATAAATAAAAGCAAGTGCCTTAATACTTGTAAGTAATATCGCTGTTATAACGCTATAAATCACAACTTCTTTAAATAAAATACTATTCCCTTTCTCTTTTCTCTCTCTCTCTCTTTACTCCTGAGAAGCTTAAAATGCTTGTGTTAGGTGTGATTCACGACAGTAGCCGAATGGGGGATTCGTACTCACGACCTTTTGAGTTCGTGGTCCGCATCCTGACATTAGGCTGTTGTCGTTTATTTTTGACAAATAAATGTGAAAGAATATTTTTTTTTTCACTTTTACCCAAAACATTAATTGTTTGTAGTTTTATAAACGGAATTAATCGTGCAAGCTTACATTATTATTTAGCTTACATTATTATTATTTACATCTATGTATTAACTATGTATGTGTATATGCGTGTGTCTGTACATTCATATATATAAGTTTGTTTTTCTCTGTATCTACTAGTGAACGGGTCATTTAATAGAACATTAAAAAAATATTTTAATTGTTTAGTACACTGACCCAATAGTAATATGTGGATAACAGTGTTGATTGTATGATTATTAAGCTTAAATATAGTATTGTGTTTAATAATGTGATTTTATTGTACAATTGTTTGTTATCCCAAATAAATAGAAAAAAAAATTAAACAAATGTTGAATTTTTTTTAATTATAGTTTTTGCCCGCGACATCGCCCTCGTTAATTTCGGAAAACGACATAATTTTTAAAAATCACAGCCTGTGTATTCCAAAATTGGGTTTTGGAATACACAGGCTGTGATTTAAAAAAATTATAAGACAGCATAAATAAATTATTACAGAATCTAGATCTATCCTACTGGAACCGTGCATTTTTCCGGGATAAGCCTATATCACTCATCGGCTTAAATTATCTCTTTGTAAATAACCATGTTGATCCGTTGTTGCGTTAGAGAAGGAAAACTGGTGAAGTGCGTGTCGGGCCACGCACAATTTAGAGGTAGGGTTCCGTAGTTGCACGTCACAATACGTGGGCTTTCCTGATAATGAGCATAATAAATGAGTTCGCGGTTTGACCACTATAACGACTAAACATTGGCCCAAATAGGAAGGTGGTAACTGAAGGACTTATTTTCAAATCAGACTTATAGGGAGTGGTATTCAAAAAATATTAAAACAAACAAAGATTATCATAGTTGATTATTTTTATCTATATATTCCTGGCAGTGCAATCCTAAGATATATACATATATTACCGTAACTAATTTTCACGTAAACCACCACTGCCCTAAATTATCCTGAGGTCGCCCGCGTTAACCAATAGTGTGACGAATGAAACTGTATGAGGCTATATTATGATTATATGAATACTTCGAATGAGGACTACAATAACTACCAACTAAAAACTAAGTGAAAGTAATAAGTCCATGATTTATTAAATTTATAGAATTATTCATGTTGTTTTCCTTTATCCTAAAAAAAAGGAACAAGTACCATCTATTTATTAAAAAAAAAATCTTTAAAGGCACAATTTACAATAATTAACAAACAAAATATGGAAGAATAAAAAAAAATAACACTAGACTAGAACTATTATTAAATTAAAATAACTAAAACTAAACCTTAAAAATAAAATAAAATAACTAATTAAATAAGAGGCCTGGGCCTCTTGGCAGGGTGCCCATCACGCAGGCAGCATTCCCGCGCTGAACTGCGATTGCAATTCTTTGCGCGAGAAAGCCGCCGGCGCGAGGGTCGCCTGTTGCCTCCCTCAACCTTTTGCTGAGCTCCCTGTGCAGCTCCAGCGCACTTTTGCCCCAAGGACCTAGTGTCTCGACGCCGAAAGCAAAAAACTGATATTGGGCGCCGAGACAGCTGTATTTAGAGACCTTGAGGCGTTCCCGGGCGTCCGCCGCCGCCCCCGCACGTTTGGTAGTTGCTGGTAGATAGGACGCCGCCAGGGTGTCTGTACAGGTGGCGTCCCACACCAGCGCACGGCCCGACTTCCAGGGTATCAACGACATTCCGTCAGGGCGCTTGCCATCGCTCCGCACAATCTGGGGCTCCAGAGCGGCGGGAACTTTGGCACTGACGAGCGCCCTTCTGAGAATGTCGTTGAGAGCAGCGTGGCGGGACAGGCGGCTGGCGCCCGAGGTGCAGGAGAGGCCATGGTGGCCGAGTCGGTCCACTGGAGCCCCACAAGAAACACATTTGTGACCTGTGCAGATCCCAGCTCCCAGCCGGAGACCGACGGCTATGCGTAGAGTGTCCGGGTTGATAAAAGTCCCAGTGTTGGGCGAGGGATATGCCTGGAGCCAGTAACCAGATTCTGGCTTGGACACAGCTAACAGCCTGGCCCGGTCCCTGCCAGTTGAAGGCTCTATTAAAGTTTGTAAGGTGGCGACGGACGCTATTGTATCCCAGGCCCTTTGCTTATGTGGTTTGGATGGGAGATTTGGACTCGGTCCAGCTAGCCATGCATTCGTGGCCTCGTCCAAACATGCAATCTCGCAGTTAATGCCCGCTGGGGCTTTTAATATTCTACCTGCGAGATCTAGCGTGCTGTGGATTGAAGACAGGAATGCAGGCAAAGCCACACTTAAAATTTTGCGTGTTCCCAGGCCGCCGTTCCTTATTGGTAAAGCGGCTTGGGTCCAAGCCTGTTCGCTCAAGTGAATGTTCAGGATGTTTTCAATTTGGGATTTCATTAGAGTGTCAATAGGTGTGATCAAATGGGGGAATTTCCAAATGGGGCAACAGCGAAGCATGTAAGTGAATTTAGGGACGAACAGACAGAATTTTAAAATAAATAAAGCTGAGTGGCTACTAATTTTGACAAGGCGGTCCGAATACTTGCTGAAATTTGTTGTTGATTTATTTAAGAGAAGAGGAATGGCCTCCTCAAAGATGGGGGAGCCGAGGAGGAGCAGACTGTCCTTCGTTACTATTTTAATGTTAAGAGCAATGTTGTTAAAATTTTGAGCGATCTGGGAAGCGGTTAGTGGATTTACTTGGTCCGAAATATATAATTCAGATTTGTCATAATTTAATTCTAAACCAATGCGATTGAAATGCTGTTTAACATGCACCAAATCAGCTAGGACTGTCTGCGCGTCTCCGGCCAAGGTCCCATCGTCGAGGTACCAAATATTTAATTTTGAATTTAGGGAGTGGATTATCGGATTTATTGCCAAACTAAATATTGCTGGACCGAGGGGATCACCCTGCTGACAGCCTACGGCCGAAATAATCTCATTGGATTTATGAACTAGTTTTGAGGGGCAGTGGTAGCACTGGAGAAGGAAGTTATAAATTTCCGGGACATGTATTTTAATTTCTTTTAGCAGAGTGTCCCTATTGACCGAATTAAATGCGTTTTTTAAGTCTAATTTTAGAAGAACCTCGCACGAATCACTTTTAAGGAAGGTACGTACAGCGTGGACTGCTGCCTCGCAACCTCCACGGGTTCCAAATCCAACTTGTACTGGTTCAAAGAGGGCCTGTAGTTTTGTACTAGTGAGCCGGACGCAGATCTTGGCTGCTAAACGTCGGAATGTAGACCCTATAGCGATGGGGCGCACGCCACCATCCTTTTTTGCCAAGGCAATAAGATTTGCTCCATATATCAGCGGCGTCACATCCGGGCAAACATCTCCCAGAAGCATGAGATTGACCAGTTTTGTGAGGCTTGTGGTCAACTGTTCACCAGCTACACCAGAGCCGTAGCTGGTAAGGTCAATCAGATGCTGTGGGGATATGCCGTCTAGACCAGACGCCGATCCTTTTGGAAACGAGGCGAGGGCTGTTAGAACGTCTCTAACCGTGGCGTGGAGGCAGCCTGGGGGGTCAGATGGAGGGTCTACAAAAATCGGGGTGGAAGGGCCTGGGGGGTGTTTGGACTGTAATGCGGCTTTGGTCTCCGGCGTGTCGGGTGCTAAGGTGTCGTTTGAGAACAAAAGGCGTGTTGCTCCTTTGAGATCACCGTCGTGTATTTTATCCTCGACCTTCCCAAACAAGTCATACTTCTTTCTGTGGGTTCCAGACGAAAGATCGCAAATAGGTATAGACGGATTTAAAGTGTTATTTTTTATTTTTTGCGTTAGGGAAATATTACTGTTGGATTCATCTGAGACATGGAGAATTTTGAACGAAAAGGTAAGGAGGTCATGCCAAGAATTACTATTGTTGTTTCTAACGCAATTATTTATTGCTGCCGCTAATGCCTCTGAAACCGTCGACCGGGCACCGCGTGGAATACGTTTTATAATGGAAGTTGACTGCTTGAGTTGGCCGAGGAGAGTCTGAAGAGGAGTGTCGGGGGTGGGAGGTAATGGAGGATGGGAGCAGGGAGCCGGGGTGTGTGATGAAGATGGAATAGAGGTTGTACGGACCTGATGGATACGTCCCTGGTGGATACGTAGGCCTATTCCCGATGAAAAAATCCTTTGGCAAACACAGCATTCCATCCGAGGCAACAGGCACTCACTTTTATATACTTATGGTTATCTTATTTTTTTTTTTTAACTATTAACAATTAATTTTTATCATACAAAAATATCCTATTAAAGCGCCTAATCACAAATTATAACAATCAAAACTAAACGTAAACATAAATAAAAATCCATGGTGACAGTTTCATTTCAAATTGATTGAAAAATCGTCTGTGCGCATGTGTTGGTTCTTTGGTCGCCTTGACGATGTTAGCTTGAACCAATAAGGCGCGGGCGTGTGTCGTCTCACGCCGGCGCGTTGCAGGAGGAGATGCTGGGCGCAGGACAGATGATGGCGTCTATATATGTCACTTCTCGCGATGAGCTTTGCCAAACAAATTTTCACAAAAAGCGAAGGGAGGGGAGTACACTCAACACTGCCCACTCTTACAGTGCCTCACAGCGGTTCCTTGTTTCGCACGAACTTGTTTGTGAAAAGGGAAACATTCATCTTTTAGTTTTTATGATTTTTGAAAGCACGGACGACAAACGTGCTGGTTGCTACGTCTATGATTGATAAGTAATAGTATGATTAGTAATAAGTAGTTTTAGGTCATTTTCTATGCAGTTGTAACGAAATTTTTACTAACCCAAGTTACCCAAGTGCATTTTATAAGTTGCTCGACTTTTACTCGTTAACTGCTTAATTCTACTTAGCTGTGATAATTTTCTTTTAATTTCATTATATATACTACATGTACTTATACATTTCCAAAAACACCGGTTTAGTTGGTAGAAGGTAGAAGGGGGACATAAATCTAATGAAAAATACCATTTTTTAATTTGTAGATACGAGTAGTGATAGTGAAGTGGATATTTTACACCGCCACTACGCGGTAAGCTCAATAAGAGACAGTAATTTCGTTGTTACGTACAGACACTTCAGTTTTATTATTTATATAAAATAAGCAGGTATTACCTATTGCAGTAACTATTTTTGGGGGAGGCCTTTGTTCAGCTGTGTACTTTTTTTTTAAGAAACATTACCTCTACACTAGGATTTTCTCCTGTATTGTGGGGGCAGTTTACATACATAAATTTCATAAGGACAAACATCCAGACCCGGAACAATTATTTGTATGCCATACAAATACTTGTTCCGTGCGGGATTCGAACCCGCGGCCCTTAGCGCTGCAACTCATTGCTTGTCTTTTGTTAGGCTGTAACGGTAACGTAAAGTGCAGTAACACGCATGCCGAAGTTGTAAGTTCCAATTCCAGCAAACAAAAGCTATCGGTTTCACGAGACAGTTTAGTGTAATATAAAATATATGACATTATATAATATGTAATGTGTGATAGAAATTAATTAATAACAGACTATGTCTTTGTTGTCTAATTCGCTAATAACAGCCAATTCATTGATAATTGCCGTCTGCTACGATCGCATCTAATGACATAGAACTGCAGCAGATTCTATGTTATTAGATGCGGTTTTAGCTCGTAGTGAACTACAGGTGTCCCTATTCACAGAAAATACTATATGATATACGATGTCGTAATACATTTTCCATAATATATATGTTCTTATATGCTAAAAACAATACGTGTCCAGTTTTATACATTACACATCACTAATGCTTCTTTTGTTACATTTGCGTTTATAAATTCGGGCATTGGAGTAAACGTAGCCTTTTTGTTCGGTGAACAGTGCGTGGGCTTCACCATTGTCTGAAATATTGTGGTTTTACGTACATGCTTCGATTTCGTTCCCTCTAGGATTGCGAAATTGAGATGATGTCGGTGTATTGTGTGACCATTATGTAAGCCTTCTGTGTATCTAGATTTATACTACTTAAATATTTTGTTACTTATTCATAAATATGACATTACCAGAAAGGACGAGTGTTAGTTCCCACAGCCTACTCAGTCCCTGGTAATTTGAATTGAATTTGATATTAATTGAATGTTTGTTTTAATAACAAATTCTTAGTTGCTGGTGTTTTTGTAGTAAGACAACGTAGGAAAATTGCTTTAGATAGTTTTGCCGAAGATATCTAGGCGGCGTTTAATCCATATAAACGTACCTATTCGTTTTCTTCCTGAATAAACCTAGCAAGCTAACAGCATTGCAAAGTGGCGAAGCAATCAGCTTTTTTTTTTTGCCGTTGAGCAATCAGTTCCAAAATAGGAGGTTCAGATGCCTGGGTGATCAGTAATCGATTGCTGAAAACAGAATTTGAAAAATCGAAACCGTTCTCGAGATAATCGTGGGGCGACAGACGGACAGACATCGTGAAATCAATAAACCTAGCAAGCTAACAGCATAGCAAAGTGGCGAAGCAATCAGCTTTGTAGCGGTTTCTAACGGAAAAAAAAGTCAAAATAGGAGGTTCAGATGCCTGGGTGATCAGTAATCGATTGCTGAAAACAGAATTTGAAAATTCGAAACCGTTCTCGAGATAATCGTGGGACAGACGGACAAACGGACGGACAGACGGACAGACGGACAGACGGACAGACATCGTGAAATCAATAAGTGACTTCGCAAGCTTCGCCACTTAATAAGTGTCTTCGCAAGCTTCGCCACTTAATAATGACATAAGAGGAAATGTTTTTTGTGATACAATCTATATCTACAATTTCCCTGTGCTTGTGTTTTTTTTTTCATGTATAAATTATTTTAAAAACGGAACTGTTAAAGTGAAGGAATCTTTTAACATTACTAAAACTGCCTATTTAAAGCTGTTAATGAAAATTCAAAATAAAATAAAAGCGTACAGACACAATACTCCTTATATTGTTCTTGCAAGAAATTATAACAATCCAGTTTTGATGGAGGAAACACGATAATACAGTTAATGATTTCATCAATTATTCATGGGTATAATCAGTCAGAGCTGCAGTTGTCTCTCTCGGTTGTTCTACTCGGTGTTCGGGCACAGCGCTACTTCGATAGATCGTTAAAAACCTATTTTTCAAATTTTTTGCAAACTCGATATATTTTTAAGCTTTTTATTGGATAAAATAAAATTTGTGTTTTTGCACTTGATATATTTGGCGCTAGACTATATTCTGCTTAAACTTATTTGACCTGCTACCAGAGTAATCTAAATGATTTAAAGACGTTATAATATCCGATTTTGCCTCCGATCTCAGCGCATTTTTGCGTTGTATCGGAAAATTTTAGGTCAGTAAAAGTGAGTACCTCTTTGTTTACAATTACAGTAAAACCCGCTTAAGACGATTTTGAAGGGACCCAGTCAAAATCGCGACTTAAGCGGGAAAGCGTATTATGCAGGATAGGAAAAATAAAACATATCATTTACAAATATTGTGTAGGTATTGAATTATAGGTATACGTATTTATAAATTTGTTAGAAAGGTATAATGTTGTACATATGTATATGTATTTAAATACAAATATAGTTAATTATTATTTATAATGACATTACTTAAAATAATCACTTATTTTGGTTTGACAAAAAGAATTTGATGCATTATTAATGACAAGGCTTTCAATATAATTTAACTTTTGCAGTGCGTCTTCACTTTTCCCCCGAATGAAGATACTAAGGGCCTTACATCGTTTACTGCTGATAATGCCTCTGTTTTTGACAAAATCGGAATTGACTCTCCTTCATCTTCATCGTCATCACTTAGGGCCTCTTTTTGGGTGTTATTTACATCTTGAATAAGATCTTCTATCGAACAGGTTTCGTAGGGTGCAACATTGTCATTAATCGAATAATATCCAGAAAAACCCTGCAGTATCGCGGGTTCTTCTTCCAACACGACATCAGCTTCGTTATTTCAGAAACCTGCTTTCTTGAAATTTGTATGGTTTCAGGCTTAATTGCTTGCCATGCCGCTGCAATGTTTAGGATCGCGTCACGCACAGTCAAGCGTCGTTTGCCGTCAGGGTCTTACATTTCCTTAAGATAGCGATGTATCAATCGTGTTCTGTAGCCATGTTTAAGGACTTTTATAATGTCCTGATCCATTGGTCGCAACTTATTTGTCGCATTCGGAGGTAAGAAAACAAGCGTGATGTTCTTTAGTTCAACATCTTTAGGGTGAGCGGGGCAGTTATCAATAAAGAGAATTATGCGTCTACATTTAATCTGGAAGTGATCATCTAAAGCTTTTAAGCAGTTAATAAAACGAAGGCCAGTCATCCAAGCTCGAGATTGTGCATTATATGTTACAGGGAGCGATTTCACGTTTTTGAAGCAACATGGATTTTTCGCCTTACCAATCACTAGCAAACGTAACTTTTCCGACCCAGATTGCGTATTAAACGGGATGACGAATCGTATTAAGCGTGTTAAAAATGTATGAAAACATGCCTCAAGTTGCAGGGACTGATGTAAAATGGCGTATTAAACGAGAAATCGTGTTAACCGTGATCGTATTAAGCGAGTTTTACTGTATATACATTTGTTTCATTTTCCTGCGCACTGAATATCTTTCAGTTACTAGGTAGTCAGAAGTATCGCCGTAGTGATCAAGGAGCCAGTACATAGTTCGCATCATAAATGACTGCTATAGCCCATTGTCCCATAGACACCTGTGGCTAACTCTAAAGTAAGGAAAGCTACAGTTAAGCGTAATTAGTGGTCAAAATTATGATGGAATGGCTCAGTCAGTAATTATACTGGAGGTAACCTTTCTTAAAAGGTGGCTGAATTGCTACTTGATAGCGTAGCCTGTTTACGGATGGAAAAGGTGTATTCGCTGAATCGTCATGGTTGTCGTTAATATCTCTAAAAGCTTTATTTATAATTTTTGTTTATTAAAAAAAATCGCCCATTTTTAGAAATGTCTCCTGTAATGTGTACCGCAAATAAATGTAAGTGTATCGTAAATATATAAATTTAACATGAAAAGAAAAATATATCACCAGAATATATTATGTATATCCAAGAACACAACACATAAATATATATATATATTAGACATGGAACGAGTAGTGATTCGCCGAGTACTCGGCCACCGGGTACTCGGCCTAGATTGGGCCGAGTACTCGGCCGAATACTCGGCTTTAAAAAAATGCGGTAGCGGACGGCGTGTGGTTATTTCCCTAACACAGAGTTAGAGATGGCACGATACGAGTAAATACAAGTAGTTACTCGATACTTTTCTTTCTATACCAAGTACTTTGGGTATCGATACTTTAAAACTTAGTACCAAGTAGTATCGAAAGAAAAGTACTTATATCGGTACTCGATCAGTCACACACCCACGGATACCTTTGATGAGTGATCACTGATTACTTGTCACATGAGACAACATGATTTCATGTTCGAGAGATAGTTTTCGTTATCTGGCGCGAAAATGACTGCTTATAGAAATCGTTTTATCGGAAAACATCTAGAAAAATCATTTATCTTCCTCTCTTACATTTTAATTATTAGTAATAATAATTTCTATTATAGATTCATTTGTACGTTCTAAATATTTCTACTGCTTCTCATGTTCCTGATGTTTGAATGTGTCTAATATAATAATAATGATAAAAACTGGCTTTTTGTTTTTATTTTTCTCTGGAATATAATTAATACTCGGTTAATACTCGGTGCTCGGCCGAACCCTAAAAAAAGGCTGAATCCGCCGAGTACCGAATCCAAACCGAGTACTCGTCCCATGACTAATATATATATGTATAATAATAATGAAATTACCACATTCAGGCATTCCGTGGGGCAGAGCTATGTTCAGCTGTGGACTTGTAAAGGGCTGTAATGATGATGATGACATTTTACACACTGGAGCGAAACAGTATAGTTACAGTTACGCTAAGATTTTTAATAGAAAGAAAAATAAATAGAAAACATTTTTCACTTGCTCTATATTCTATAATATACTTTTAACCCTCAAGCACTGACGTGCAATTTAGTAACACTAACACTGACGTACGTATGACATACGTCTATGATTTTAAAGACCTCTTGTGCATCGATAGAGTGTAAATATTGTGATGTGTATTTACATTTTAGTTAAATATATTTAATATAACCTAGGGATATTAAAAAAACAGTTAAGATAATTAAAGCAAAATACTTATTAATCAACGGCCTTAGAAGTAATGAAATTAACATAATATTTTTTTAAATCAACTAAAAAATATTTTTTAAGAACAGGAACGTTTATTATTGGTTTTGTTACTTACTAAGAATGGTTTTAGTTATAAAAAATAGCAATCACATAAATAATGAAAATTAGGCACTTTTTAACAACAGTTGTTGCAGGTCGGCTTAGGGCACTGCAAACATACTGGTTTACCGCATGCTTGACAACCGTATCTTGTTTTGCAACGTTTTAATTTATAACACATATAGCAATTCTTCATGGTTTCAAATTTTATAATTTCATGACTTGGTTGACCCACTTCGGTAGACATATCTTTGCCCAAGATACGACCAATAAGACTCGAAAGCTCATGTGAAAGTTGCGGCGTCGTGTATCTTCGCTCGAGGTGCGGCTTTACTAAGCTTTTTCCAAGATTTTTCATGAAACTCAGACGATCCCTTCTGCAGACCACTTCATGCAGCGTTTTTTTCCGTAGTCGTACTTTCTGCGAGATTGCGATACATTACCCTCGGCAACTGTATTTACTTGAGAATCGCTTACCTGGACGCCAGTTTGCCTTTTTTCAGAATCAATATGGCGGGAAAAATGTGACAAAGGCATACTATCTTCAGAAGAGTCAGGATCCGAAGCTACACCAGCGGCCTCTCCATCATAACAATACTCCTCTTCTGAATAATCATCGCGGTCCGACTGAATGTAATCATTTTTATCCGCCGATGATTCATCTGATTCACAAAGCCAAGATGCGATAATTTCTTCGTTATTAGTAGCATCACCTCCAATACGTAGTATTTTTCTAAACGAAGATATGCCGGAAGGAGAGTTACATCGCTTACGATTCATTTTATCTAAAGACAAACGTAAACACATAATTTAAAAAAGTCACACTAACACTGACAATACGTACGACGTACGTCAAGGTATCAAACTTACCTATTTAAACATGTGCCACACGTCTGCACTCCACTGTTACGCGGTCATTACTGGCGAATAGGAAACTACCAAAAAGGACGCGTTCGAAATCCCGCGCAATTTAAAATTTACATCGAAAAATTGTTTAGGCGACGTACCACATACGTACGTCAGTGGTTGAGGGTTAATTGTCAATAAAGTAGGTTGTCAGTAATGTAGGTATAAAAACGTTACCTCACTCCCCGCAGACATTGTAGACAGAATTAATACTCGTAGTAGTAGAATTAATAGCGAGGGAGTTTTAGAAAAAACAATGTATGTCTAATCTAAAAGATATTTCGGCTCATCTGGTATGTACCGGAGGGCCGCGAGCGCCTCAGCTGTTGGATTTTGTTTATTTTTTTGTTTTGGTTAAAATAAAAATATATTTGTCATATGTGTCATCAAAATGTCCTAAAAATAATAATTTGATATAAATTTTAAACAGTTTCATTGTGGAATCTGTGCTAGGTATACATTTAAATAGCACTTTAGTGTCATCTTTATCATTTGTTTATTATATATTCGCGTTTCTGTATTCATACAACCCTTGTCCGCATTATCAGTTAAAAAAATGATATTGTTTTTGGACAATAATTGTAATTGATTTACAGAGGTTAAAAAAAAATTAAAAATTTTGTACAACCGACTTCAATATAAATAAAATGTTAATGTAGTCGAAGTCAATTAAATACGCACTATTAAGGATAACTCAAAAACTACTGGTCAGATCTTGATCAAACTTATATGGGACCACACGAGAAGTACCAGGTTTCAGTCATCAAAGAAGAATCGGTCACGGTCATCAAAATCGGTTTACCTCGAAATAAGTTCGGGGGTAACGCACATTAAAAAAAATACAGTCGAATTGGGAACCACCTCCTTTTTTGAAGTCGGTTAAAAAGTACTACAACGTCGCCTCAGTGATATTCTTCAATAGTTTTGTTTCACCGTGCAATCGATATATTGGACCATTTGTTACCCTGGAGTTAGGAGGATTACGTGTATTTATAAGTAACAAGGTTCCACTAAAGAAGATTCCATTGTTGGACTATTCGACAGCCCCGACTCCCCAGGGCGCGCTTTACGCCCCCGGGTTGTGGCTACGTTATTTCGGGCGCGTTTGACTACTTGAATTGCGTTTTAGCCTTCTGCGGTAAATTCTTTGTGATCTCGAATTTTCCGTGACAACTTTGCTTACCGTTTCACTGAATGATAAATAATAATTGAAAATCTCAATCTGTTCGAAACTTTTCTGCGTTCTTTCATTTTTAGTATGTTACATAGCTAAAAAGCATATTGTAAAGAAATACGTTTATAAATTAAAACGGAAAGTTACAGCTTATATACATCCCAACGCTGGGCATAGGCGTCGTCTCATATTTGACAGGGTAATGGAACAATTGGCGGACTGCCTCATGTCTTCGAAATATTTTATTCCTCAAACATGTAGGATTCCTTAGGATGTTTTCCGTCACTGCCGAGCATGTGGTAAGTGCTGACTTAAAATTGTAATTAACAATTTTATTGGTGCCGACGGGCATCGAACCTGTATTGTTCGCGTAGGATGTAATTTACGACGAAAACTTAACCCCTAACCTACCGTGGCCTGGGGGATAACAATCAACAATAATAGAAACTTTAAGGTAATATAAAAATATATTTTGTCAAGTCATAATAAAAAATTGCCCGACTTTTATTGAGTACATAATATAACTAAAAAATACGTACATTATTTAAAAAATCGTTAAATTGTATCTAATTTTACATTAACAATACTTCGATCAATGTGATAATGAAATATTATCGTAGGGCTTTTGGAGGCACTCGAGTGGCTCTTGTCGTGACTAATGAAGCCCTGCATTGCTATTTTAATTGCCCTCACAGTACTGCCCGTATTCCATATAGCCGCTGTCAAATGACCCGACAAATTGACCGCAACACGCGATGTTAAGTTTACTTATTATTGTAGCTTTTACTACTTTATGTTTTGCGTGACTTTGATTTTTATAGGTTATGTAATAAATATTTCATATAACTCTTTGAGATTAACTTTTTTTAAAAGATTATGTCATCATCATTAGTACAGTCTTTCACAAGTCCATTGCCACAATGCATGATTGCAGACTTCACATGATTTCAATATTTTTTAATTTTTCAGACATGCTACTTACCTACCTATTTTTCATCACACACGGTATAAGTTAAGATTGCAATAAAAGACGAGCATAATTTATCCTCTAATTTCATTATTGATCACTACAGCCCTTCACAAGTCCACTGCTGAACATAGTTTTCCCTCAAATAATACCATAAAGCAGGAACCTGAGTCAGCTGCATCCATCGACTTCCTGTATCTCGTAACAGGTCATTCCGTATAGTGCGGCACTTCGTCTGTCAAAAAGTTTAAAATTTTTAATAAGCAAAAATTGTTTAATAAGAGTTATTGTACTTCCAAAGATTACATGATTGATAATAACCGCTGGGAATGATGTGATCGCTACCATGATGTTTCTGAATGTTTTCATAACAATCTTATAAAATAATATATCTTTATATATAAAAATTACGTGTCTAATTACGTTGTTTGTCCGCGATGAACTCCTTAACTACTGAACTGATTTTAATGAAGTTTTGCACACTGAGTTCAGTTTGGTCCAACTTGAGAGAAAGGATAGTTTTTATCCCGATAAGTGACCCTCAATTTTTTTTTTTGCGGTTTTTTTTAGGAAAGTAAATCGTCGTCGGAAAGGGCAGAACAACGTCTGCCTGGTCAGCTATTATATGTATATAATAAATTAAAAAATAAAATAAATTAATTTTATTTAAAAAAAGTCCGCTGGGTATCTTGCTGGTTCTTCCCAGGACAGAGGTTTTCCGAGCCAGTGGTAAAGCTTAAATGATTTCCAATAAGTATACTTGTAATCTATATTGAATAAAAATGGTTCTCTTATATATTATGTGTCTGGTACGGTATTACAGCCTTACAGCCAGATTATTTATTGATAATATTAATTACGATGGTATTTTCGACTAACAGTTTACTATTATTTCTTCAGTAACGCTGGCATTTTATCGGCTTTGTTGAGACAATATTCTTTGTTAATTACTTTGTGTTTTTTATAATTTTATTTATCCAGATTCCAGATGTCACTTCATAAATTCAAATGTGTTAATTTATATAATGTATGTACATATATAATTTCTATGTTATGTGCAAATTTACTCACTCGTTGGCTAAACATTAATTAGACTCATTGTCAGTGGACTAATTTTAGCGGCAAATGCTCCATTACTCCGAAACGCCATCTGCCGTATTTGTAATTACAGGACAAAATATCAAATTGTTAATGTACACTGTGTTCACTCAATGAGCCTGCAGTGTGCAATTTAATAATGTTTCGTAGATAGTTGCGGTCTATATTGGCTTTATAGTCTACTTACTTTCCGCTTATGCAAGATAATTATTAAAGGCATTAGAAAAATAATCACGGCGATCGTAAGTACCAACAAGCTTTAATTTTTACGTTATAACTTTAAGTATAATATAAGAACGCACTGTATGAGCGTAAACTGGTTGCAATCGGTATTTGATATAATATATTTCGAGCACGTTCTTGTCATTTAGATTCTTTTGAATTTAAGTAAGGACAATATCTTAAAGATAGCGTAAAGTTTATTTTAAGGACGGACGTACTCGTAAAGTATTTTTAAAAATATCAAAAACTAACCGTTTTTGTTTGTTTTTAGGATTCCGTACCTCAAAAGGAAAAAACGGAACCCTTATAGGATCACTTTGTTGTCCGTCTGCCTGTCTGTCAAGACCCTTTTTCTCAGGAACGCGTGGGGGTATCAAGCTGAAATTCATATCAAATACTCAAGTCTACTGTTCCTTGGAGCTGTGAAATTATCAAACTTCTAAATCAACGCAATCAAAAGATACAGCCGTTTATGGCGCAAAGTTTCGACATTCGCAAGGGAATCAAAACCTACAGGGTACTTCCCGTGAACTCTGAATCTTGAAATTTGGTACGAAGCAACATTATATAGCACAGATAAAGGAAACATTGCGAAAAGCATAAATTTTTAGTTAGATCATATAATAAAAATATTTTTAATAATTTTAAACTTATATACATTCGGATTTGTTCGGAACCCTCGGTGCGCGAGTCCGACTCGCACGTGGCCGGTTTTTTTTATAGGATAAGGTGACAAACGAGCACCCAGTCCACCTGATGGTAAGTGGTTGCTGTGGCCCATAGACATCTACATTTATCCTCGTTTGCGAATCAAAATGCAGATGCGTTGTCACCCGTGAGGACTAAGATGGAATGCCTCTTTTCCAGTAAAAAGGGTCTCCGGTTCTCTACACTCACCATACAAAACACAGCAGCTATTTTACGCTGGTATTCTGTGAGGGCGTGGTCTTTCCCCGGTCGAGCCGACCCATTCGTGCTACAGCTATACTACTAATATAGCTGCAGCATGGCTCTACCACGTCCAAAAATATTGTTTTTCAAATATCTATTATAAGCTAATTACTAGTAACGAGTGGCTTACTATAGACTGATTATGAATAACAAATGGTGAGCACTACATGAACGCGGATTAGAACATAAACAGAAATTTCTTCTGTTCTGCTTCGCAAATAATGGCTGTCACTATCATTAGACCCTATAAAAAGTTCACATAGGCCTGCTCCATAGATTACCACAAATTACGGTTTTGTGCCACCTGCATCTATCGGCGGTTTTTTCAGGTTATAGCTCCATCTAGTGGGGGTCGCTCAACACTGCGCTTGACATTACGAGACTTCTGATCGAGAATCTTATCCCAATAGGATGTCGGTTCTCCGAGCTACATGGCTGGCCAGTTGCCATTTCAGTTTACTGATCCGCTAGGTTAAGTTAGTTACTCTTGTTCTTATGCAGTCCTCGTTGCGGATTTTATCCCGTAGAGATATTCCGAGGGATATGCAGAGTGACTTTAAACTTTTTCACACGACCAGCTGTGAAGGACTACGTTTTGGTTCCGTAAGTCCTCACTTTTGTCATATGGTTCTGAGGCATATCGGACAAGAAAATTTGTCACAGTATTCCGAACGCAGCTCAGTTGACTTGGATTCGTCGGTTGACCTCTTGGTTGAAGGTGGACTTACCTAATCGGACATTTTGTCGCAGCCACACATATATGTCAACAATTTCAAACGTATTGTTCCCAACAACTATTAGTATAGGTGTAACATGGATGTTAATCATGCTTTTGGTCTTGTTCATGTTTATCTTAAGACCTACCCGATGGGAAAAACTTCTGAGGTCGTTGAGCATAGTACTAAGGCCCTCCAGGAATTCTGACATAATGCATATAACGTCGGAAAATCGAAGGGGAGTGATTTATTCGCTATTGATGTTAATACAATATCTTTGCGTTCCAGTAGCTTAAAAACATCTTCTAATGCAGCGATGAATAGTATCGGGAATATACAAGTCAAGTCTTCAAGGTCTTGTCTTACACTTCTCTGCAGTTGACTAGATTTCGTGCTCTGAACCAGAGTTCTGTATTCGGTTAGACATTGTAGCGTTACTTCAATAGCACTTCCATATACTGACTGATTACTTGACACCGCTGGAGGGTGTGTTTCATCGCCCAAATTTCACCTAAATCTTTGCCCATATACGCCAGACATAACGCCATTATATACTCTTTCTGTAATGGTATGCACGTAGTCTATGGAACCTTTTCGGAAACCGGCTTGTTTGAAAAGCTGGAAGTCGTTTAGTCTGCGTACGAGACGATTTGTTATGAATGTCGAATAAAACACGGCTCAGAAGGAAAATCTATATTTCTGTACGAGTATACTACTACGAATGATACAGGTTGACTGGCATTCTCTGCCAGTCAACCTGTATCGTTCTTCTTATCATGAAACGATTTCAAAAGGTGTTCACGAGTTAATCTCTTGAACGAGCATTTGCTTGGAGCTTTTCGTATGTCTCCGGGTAAGAAATTCCAGAGTTGGGTAACCTAGCGAAATGTGAATGACTTCGTGATCGATGTGCATTGTCTAACTCTTGCTCTACTTGTCGGTATACGATACGTTTCAAAATGTAGGTTGCTCATCTAAGAAGTTAAAAAAATATTTTGGGGACATGTGAAATTCGCCGTTTCACACTGCAATAGCACGGTGAACTATTTTCAGCTCCATAACTTTGTCAGAAATTAAAGACGGCACTAAACACTAGGCCTTTTTATGAGACATATGTAATATACTGCTTTACTTTTACTAAATCTTTATAATTATAAAATATAATTATAAGCTATAGGAACATTCGTCTTAGTCTCTGAACTGTATCTATCAGAAGCCACAAGATTTAAGCCTTTCTTCATCATCATCATTACAGCCCTTCACAAGTCCACTGCTGAACATAGGCCTCCCCCAAAGAATGCCACAAAGCACGGTCCTGAGCCACCTGCATCCATCGACTTCCTGCATGTCTTACCAGGTCGTCACTCCATCTAGTGGGGGGACGCCCTTCACTTCGCTTGCCGGTACGAGGCTGCCACTCGAGAACCTTTCTTCCCCATCGGTTGTCGGTTCTTCGAGCTATATGGCCGGCCCATTGCCACTTCAGCTTACTAATCCGTTGGGCTATGTCGGTCACTCTGGTTCTACTGCGCATATCCTCATTTCTGAGTTTATCACGCAGAGAAACTCCGAGCATAGCCCTCTCCATAGCTCGCTGAGCGACCTTGAGCTTCCTTATCCGGCCAGCAGTGAAGGACCACGTTTCAGTTCCGTATGTCATCACTGGCAACACGCACTGGGTGTACAGTCTCGTTTTCAAGTTTTGAGGTATACCTGACGAGAAGATGTGCCGTAATTTCCCGAACGCTGCCCAACCGAGTTGAATCCGTCGATTGACCTCTCGGTCGAAGTTGGACTTACCTAGTCGGACTATTTGTCCCAGGTAAACATACTCGTCAACAACTTCGAGCTTAGTGTTCCCAACAACTACCGGCATAGGTGTGACATGGACATTAAACATGATCTTTGTTTTGTCCATGCTCATCTTAAGACCTATCCGTTGGGAAACACTATTGAGGTCATTGAGCATAGTGCTTAGGTCCTCCAGCGATTCTGCCATAAGGACTATATCGTCGGCAAATCGAAGGTGAGTGATGTACTCGCCATTGATGTTGATACCGTATCCTCTCCAGTCCAGAAGCTTGAAAACGTCTTCCAATGCAGCGGTGAAGAGTTTCGGGGATATGACGTCACCCTTTCTTATGTGTACCTAACGAAAACGTGCGTTTGGACGTGTGGTAAAGAGGGGTTCTCTCTTCAGGCAAAGTATTCATTCCGGAAAGCACGCAGTGCTTCGTGCATTCCTATCCCTATTCCTTCGATAGGATGATTAAGGCTTCGGTTGTTGTTAATCTGTTAACGTTATTGGGGCGCGAATACAAGGTCGCCGCATGTTGATGATCTGGGGAGAGGGTTGGTTTGCCCTGCTGTGGACTTGAAAATCCTCTTGATTAATATGTGATGTTATTTATAGCTTAGCCACCATAAATTGGTATGACCTGACTACTGTACTGTACTGTACTTAATACTGTACCAAAATAAATGTTTGAGTAGATCTAAATCTCAAGGTCTTAATTTAATTAAACAATACGCTGGTACGTTTAACTGCTCTACGTAAAATCAATACGCTTTGATACGTCTGGCTCCGACGAAAGACGTTTTTCAGTAATACATATAAAATAAGAATATAGACGTCATATAGTTATTAAACTTAGCATATCTTCACCTAAAACTTAAGAATTTAAAAAAGTCATGTTGTAATGATTACTGAAAATAATTAATTCATGAACGTTTTCGTTGTGATGAAGTCATGCCGTAATGTGAAAGCGATCGGTTTTATAGTGATATCATCAAAATACATATAAGTGAAATAAGTACATGTTAAATAACAATAGTTGCTTGTAGTTAAATAATCTGTTATATAATGATCGTGCGTCTATTACTGATCGAGTAACTTTTGAACGACTTGACTTTTAGGAGTAATACCCACATATATGTAATATATTTTTTGTAGAGACATAGGTTCGTAGCTATTATAGGATCCGATAGGAGGCGCTGTAATCAAGTAAATAATTTTTTTTTATAGGATGGGGTGACAAACGAGCGCACAGTCCACCTGATGGTAAGTGGTTGCTGTGGTCCATAGACATCTATATTTATCCTCGTTTGCGAATCAAAATGCAGATGCGTTGTCACCCGTGAGGACTAAGATGGAATACCTCTTTTACAGTAAAGAAGGTCTCCGGTTCTCTACACTCACCATACGAAACACAGCAGCATTAAGCTACTATTTTACGCTGGTATTCTGTGAGAGCGTGGTTCTTCCCCGGTCGAGCCGACCCATTCGTGCTACAACTATACTACTAATATAGCTGCAGTATGACTCTACCACGTATGAAAGTTCTATATTTATTGACAAAAAGAACTCATTTTTTTAATAGAATAAGCGCACAGCTTATTAATTAATGGTAAATGAATACCGTGAATTACAGACATTTATATCTATCTTCGTTAGGAATTAAACTGCAGATGCGTTGTCACCCCTGAGGACTAAGAGAATGTCTTATTTCCAGTAAAAAGTATATCCGGTTCTCTACACTCACCATACGAAACACAGCACCATTACGCTACTATTTTACCATGGTATTTTGTAAGATCGTGGTCTTTCCCCAGTTGGGCGGAGCCATTCGTGCTACAACATAATATAGCTGCAGAGTAGCTCTACCATTTAACAATGTAACTACGTATCACGTAACATTCTTATTAACAATATATATGTTGGTTTATTACCAATAAAGAAATCACCAAAATTTGCACTCGAATTTATTTTATATATTATTAGTGGCGTTTGTAAAGATTATATTTACACTGTAAAAAGTCCAAAATGAATTCGGAGTAAAACATATTGTTATCTAACGAAAAGGGCAGAATAGCGTCGGCTGAGCCAGCTACTTAAAAGGCACACCGCTCAATTATTGAGACAACACTAAAAGTACAAATTTAAATTATAAATTTAATAATGATGGTATCTATTACGTAATTACGTAAATCCTACAAACTGATTAGACGGTAAGGCTCTTTTTAAGCCAAATAATTCGCTCAGGTACTATTATAAGTGAGATTCGCTTGAAACAGTACAGTCATTGAGTAAAATTACAGTGTGTGAGATAAATTCCATTTTAGTATTTAGAGGTGACACCTCGTGGACTGTTTTTGAAGGAAAAATATTAGGCCCTTTTTACTGGAAATGACGCATTCTATCTTAGTCCTCACGGGTGACAACGCATCTACATTTTGATTTGTAATAGAGGATAGATGTAGATGTCTATGGGCCGCAGCAACCACTTACCATCAGGTGGACTGTGTGCTCGTTTGTCAACCTTATCATATAAAAAAAAAACTTCCAGCAGCGCATCGTCAGGGTGATGATGCAGTTCATAATAAATTGTTACCGTTGATCCTTACGGAGTAAAGCGTAATTTCACACTTTTTTTAACAATCTTTCTTATTATAAAATACTTTCTGATCAAAGCTAAGGCTTTTAGTATAATAAGATGACATGGAGGTTGAGGAGAAGGTTGTCTAATATAATGTATGTATTTATAGAAAATGTTTTTTTTTAAAATAATTATTACATACGTGTTTTGTACGTTTCACGAAAAACTCCTATTTTGCCGTAATAATTTACTTTTATGGTCTATAGTCTATACAATTTTTTAGTTCAATTTTTTTCCGATATTTAAATCTTTTCTGACTGGATCGTAGAGTGTAGTTACGATTAACTCCAGTAAGACTAGTATTTGTTAGATATATTGAAATAATAGATGTTTCCCGCGACTTCGCCCGCGTTTAATTTATTACGATTGGATAAAAAACCCATGAAGGTTGTAAGTTTTTAGCGCGGAACCCTAATTCTTTATCTAAAATAAAAGTAACCTAAGTTACTCCTTATACAATCAGCTACCGACCATTGAAAGTCCCGTTAAAATCGGTTCAGCCATTTCGTAGATTAGCCGAAACAAACAGACAGATACAAAAATTAAAAAATAGTGTTTTTGTTATCCGTATAAATGCATATGAAAGTAGCATTTAGTAAAAAGCTGTTATTTTGACATTGCAAACAGACATTAAAATTTTTATTTATTTGTATAGATAGCATACCATAACCCATAACATACTTAATGTCACGCCTGTAATCCCCGAGGGGGTAGGCAGAGTCCGAACAGCAGCGAGCTACTCGGAATACGTTTAATTTAGCCAAAAAATATAGGTTTAGATGAAAAATTGTAAAATATGTGGTAGATGACTAGTCCATCACCTTCATCATCCAATAGACTATTCGTTGACTTTTGCGATATGTTTGGCAGGTAACACAATTGGCACATTTTTTATTGTTTTAAGTCTCACATAAACGTGGGAGCTACAAGGCCCAGACTAAACTGGGACATTCAGATATAACGTTATCAATAATGGTATAATCATACAATATTTTTCTTATATTTTCAGGTAAGTCGCGATATTTCAAGCGAAGTCAAGTCCTGAAGACAGTGGTAACTAACTCTTGCAGAGAAAACGCCAAATATGTTATAACTTGATAATTAAAATCTACTAGATTCAAAATTAAAAAAGAACTTTACCTTAGTAACACTAATACAGCTAACAAGCATCTTTTAAGCTTCGATCAAATACTTCTTATTTTAAAAAGTTTTTTTTAAATTTTATGTAACACTTAACAAAAATTAATATTTTATCTGTTTAATAAACAAAGCGTTATTCGGAATCTATTACACGACATCTAGCAGTGGTAGAATTAATAAGTTAAGTATCTACGATTCCGTTAGGGTTCAGTTAATATTTGTTTACATAGGATAATAATTTCAGTTCTTTTAAGTCCTAATAAATGTGTCTATACGTGATCAAGACAATTTGGAACGTAAAATCTAAGAACGCGCAATAATTGTGCCGTTACCCTATACGTTTGCATTATCCCGATAAGTTTTATTTAAACATTTGCCCAGTTAACATCCTGCTCGTAAATAAGAGCTATTACGTTAAGGCTCGTATATTAGTTCCTAAAGTCTCACTATCTCATTCTCAGACACGCTCTTTTATATTTATATAGCAAGCTCTACGAAGAAGCGTCAAAAGTCAAAAGAAATAGTGTGTAAAGTAAACGTGTTACTGAAAGTACAATTTACTTGCTCTCTTTGTTTCTTATTTAGTTCTCAATATGTTAATTACATTATCGACCTGATATTATCGTTATGTCTAATTTTTCAGGTTATATAAAATCGGATTAATGGAGAAACAAATATAACTTTTTAACACTACTTGTGTTGTATGGGCATCATAGTTTTCAGAAAACGTTGAATTTCATTCGTAATGGCCGTCGTGTTTGCCACGAGGCGAGCACGCGGCTGTAGTGTACGCATGCGTAGTACACACCGAGAGTACGGACATGGAACGGGACGTCAGAACCCTGCCCATCTCAAACACCCGCTCCCTCCCACTCCGCTCTGTAAAAGTTTCAGCATCCACCCTTCTGCCTTCTCTCACACCTCTTACCACGATGATATTAAAACCTGCCGTATTTCACGGGTACCAATGAGTGTAATTTATGCTTCTGTTCTCCTTCCAATCAAGAAATCAAAATTGGATTTGCGTTATTGATTTTGTTTGACTGATCCAGATCAGTGCTGAAAATTAAAAATGACGTAACCAAATGAAATGTTTCATATTTAGAGGGAACGTAAACTTTAGTGGTTGTTATTGGTCTATTATCCTTCTGTGAAGTATTTAAACCATAAATAAATCGCAGATACCAAACTACTTTTAAATAAGTAAAGCTTCGATGTCCACCTTCGATTCTGCTACAGGTCATTGGTCTGGGTATTTTAAAATGGTATAATGAGCCTTCTAAAAGTCACAAAAGATGTCTGAAAACTTTTAAATTAATTAATTTAATTAAAATAAGAAATATCCATATTTCCCACGTGATGTAAACGTTTTTCATTTTATCTATCTAATTGAAATATATTAAATATTTTAGCTATATAATATATGTATATGTAGTGTTTGATTTTACAAAATCGAACACATGCACATGGGCAACAGAACTTCTTTTTTGGAACCAAATATTGTAATTATTTTTGGAAAATCAATTGGAGATAGTTTTTTTTCATTTCACCAGAATTTAGATAAACTTGTAAAGTAAACATTACAACTATATCTAAATTAAAAAAATAACTAAAAAAACATTAATAATAATAAATAATAAACATTATTTTAATACAAAATTTCCTCCAAATTGTTACAATTGTATTATACTACCTTATCCTATAAAAAAAAAAAACCAAAAAGATCTCAAAACTTAATTCCCATATGTAACATCTTTTGTTCTAGGACATTTTTTTTAAATTCTGTATTTTCACTACTTTACAACTTGACGTACTAATTATTGCCAGTTATTGCTATGTATATTATACGTCCGGGATATTATTCCGATGATATCCCGGACGTCAGTCTGAGCGAGATTAGAATGGCTCTCCAGCACCTTAAAAACGGCAAGGCCCCAGGCGAGGATGGAATTACAGCGGAGCTTCTGAAAGCGGAGCTTCTAAAAGCGGGTGGAAAACCGATACTTGAAGTCCTTCAGAAGCTCTTTAATTCCGTCCTCCATGGCATTACACCGGAGGCGTGGAGCAGAAGTGCGGTGGTCTTGTTCTTCAAGAAAGGCGACAACGCTCTCTTGAAGAAGTACAGACCGATTTCCCTTCTGACCCGCGTCTACGTGCTGTTTTCGAGAGTCATTACGAATCGTCTCGCGCGCAGACTTGACGACTTCCAGCCTCCCGAATAAGCCGGTTTCCGAAAAGGCTTTAGAACCATAGACCACATACATACCCTTCGGCAAATTGTGCAGAACTCCGAGGAGTACTATTTGCCACTATGTCTGGCGTATGTGGACTATGAGAAAGCCTTTGCTTCCGTCGAAATTTGGGCGTTGCTGCAGTCCCTTCAGTGGTGCGAAGTTGGCTGTCGGTATATCGAAGTGTTGAAGTGCTTGTACAGTAGGGCTACGATGGCTATCCGAGTACAAAACCATAGCACGAAACCTATCCAATTGTAGAGAGGTGTAAGACAGGGTGACGTCATATCCCCGAAACTCTTCACTGCTGCATTGGAAGACGTTTTCAAGCTTCTGGACTGGAAAGGATACGGTATCAACATTAATGGCGAGTACATCACTCACCTTCGATTTGCCGACGATATAGTCCTAATGGCAGAATCGCTGCAGGACCTAAGCACTATGCTCAACGACCTCAATAGGTTTCCCAACGGATAGGTCTTAAGATGAACATGGACAAAACAAAGATCATGTTTAATGTCCATGTCACACCTATGTCGGTAGTTGTTAGGAGCACTAAGCTCGAAGTTGTTAACGAGTATGTTTACCTGGGACAAATAGTCCGACTAGGTAAGTCCAATTTCGACCAAGAGGTCCATCGATGGATTCAACTCGGTTGGGCAACGTTCGGGAAATTACGGCACGTCTTCTCGTCAGGTATACCTCAAAACTTGACAACGAGACTGTACAACCAGTGCGGCTTCACTGCTGGCCGGATGAGGAAGCTCAAGGTCGCTCAGCGAGCTATGGAGAGGGCTATGCTCGGAGTTTCTCTGCGTGATATACTTAGAAATGAGGATATCCGCAGTAGTACCAGAGTGACGTACATAGCCCAACGGATTAGTAAGCTGAAGTGGCAATGGGTCGGCCATACAGCTCGAAGAACCGACAACCGATGGGGAAGAAAGGTTCTCGAGTGGCAGCCTCGTACTGGCAGGCGAAGTGTAGGGCGTCCCCACACTAGATGGAGTGACGACCTGGTAAGATATGCAGGAAGTCGATGGATGCAGGTGGCTCAGGACCGTGCTTTGTGGCATTCCTTGGGGGAGGCCTATGTTCAGCAGTGGACTTGTGAAGGGCTGTAATGATGATAATTGCTATGCATCTAAAGAGTAATATCAAACAGAGATATAAGAATAATATTTTTTTTATATAGCAAATTTAACGAGCGAATATTCAAACGTCGTAAAATAAAAGTAGTAAGGTATGACGGTATATGAGCTTTTTGTATATATTATAAATAATCCTGTGTACTTGTATATTTTACATATAGTAATAAATTAAATAAAATTGCTCGCTTAAAGTACAATATTAAATTGATACTTAAAATCACTTAATTATTAGATAACAATGCCGTTTCACATTAAAAAATTATGAATATTTAAATTTCTTTGATTCCGCCGAAGTTAAAACTCTCGGTGTATCTAGGTGCCAAATTGATTGTCTCCCAACGGCCTATCCGTTAATCCGTTATCCAGTATGTTCAACATGAGCAAAACAAAAGTTTTTGACGAGTATGTTTACCTAGGGCCAATTGCCCGACTAGGTAAGTCCAGATTCGACCGAGCAGTCAATTGACGGATCCAACTCGGTTGAACAATGTTCGGGAGATTACGACACATCTTCTTGTCAAGTATACTTTAAATCTGAAAACAAGAGTAGACAACCAGTGCGTGTGGCCAGCGATGACAGGATTTGAGATGTGGTTCTTCACTGCTGGTCGTATAAGGAATAAAATTGGGGAAGATTTATTTATGGGTCACTATTGTTCGCTCCTTAGTTTCATGGAAGTTCCTAAGTGCAACAGCTGAAAAAATTGGGTATCGGTGGGATGAATTCCTTATAGACGTATTCACCGCCTTATAGCTGTTGAATTTTTACCCAGTTAAAAAGTTATTCAAATTAAAATCTGTAGGAGTGGCAAGGTCTGATAAGTAGTGTTTCCAGTCAAAGCAGTAAAATAATTCTATGTTGATTCATTTCATAGTGGAGACACCATAGCGGGCTAGAGCAATTTTTGTTTGTTTGGATGGCGAGCAAGTCCATGATCCCTTACAATTTTAGATAATACCTATATGAGGGCGATACTGAAAGTTTTTAGAACTGGCCACTTGTAAACGATATAATAAAAAATAAGTTCAAATTTTGAAAATGGAACTCTTTGCCAATATTATTGTGTGTGTTTTTATTAATGTCTTGTGTTTACGATTTGGCAGAAAATTGAAAATTGTCTGTGTCACGTCAGCATGAATTTATCGCGAGAAAATTTTCGTACAATGATTTTTTATGACTTTTGATGTCAATTAAGTCAACAAAGTTATGATAGACTTCGTTTGGCCTTACGACGACTGAAGATAACATCAGTGTTGTGCGAAGAGTGACTTATCAGCAGTATTCGGACAAGCTTAGGCATCGGTATGAGTCAAGTGCAAAAAATCCTCCTTGAACATTTAGCGGTCAGGAAGCTTTGTGCCCGGTAGATACTTCGTAATTTGACAGAGGCCCAAAAACTCCGTTGTGCTGATTGGTGTCGTGAAATGGTTGACATACTTACGGGTGACGAAAGCTGGATTTATTTTTATGATTCTGAAACTAAGAGACAGTCTGCTGTCTGGGTGTTTCCTTCCGAGGAGTTGCCAACTAGAGTGAAGAGAGGTCGAAGCGTGGGAAAAAAGATGGTGTCCTCGTTCTTCAGAAGGACAGGTCATTACGTAACAATTGTTTTAGAGGATCGAAAAACAGTTACTGCAGAGTGGTACACTAACAATTGTTTGCCACTTGTCTTGGAAAAAGTTCGGGAGAACAACCTCGCACACCGGCAAGCAAACGATCGACTATTTGGCGGCGTTAAACGTGGAATTACTGGGTCACTCGCCCGATAGGTATATAGATATAGGGTATAGATATAGGCCCGATCTCGTACCTTGCGATTTTTATTTATTTCCGAAAATAAAAGAAAAACTTCTATGAAAACGATTTATGGACGCCGAGGAAGCAGTGGTAGCGTTTCAAAATGCCGTCGAAGAAATCCCTCACGAAGAGTAGGCAAAGTGCCTTTCTCAGTGGTCCCATCGGATGCAGCGATGTATTGATGTAAATGGACACTATTTTGAAAAAATATAATAAAACTAACAATTTGATAGTTTGTTCAGTTTTTGATTTTCTAAGATCTTTCCGTGTCATCCTTGTGCCTCCGCAGTAATTGTCTCATAAACCTGTAATTAATAATATCAGTACATTTGTACCATAAATAATATTGATTTCGATAAATATAAATACATAAATATAATTAAAAAAAATTATGCTTTCGAGTATAGCGAAGTTGCACCAAAGTTTTAAAATGTTCAAGTCGTTTGTATATAATAAATATGAAATGAAACATTTCAATTTCAAAATTATAATAACAGCCTCTTAAAGGAAATGGTTTTATCTTAGCTATGGCAGATATTATCAATGGTACTGGCGCGAGGCCAAAAGGCCGAACGTTAAAGCTGATGCAGCGGGATTCTATCATGCTCTACTTCTTTCTAGTTTACTTAAAATTTTGAGATCCTGTATTTAGATACAAAACTGGAAGAAAGACATCCAACTTACTTTTAATAAAAAACTTGTTTCTATTATTTTATAAAATAATTTCTCTTCTAGTAGAAAAAAACAGTAAAGTAAGAGAATTTTATAGCAATACGTTATGTAAAGAGTCTATTTTTTGTAGGAGTAAAACTTCCGAACTAGAGTTTCTTTTAACTACTTTAGTTTAATTCCGTCCTCCATGGTGGCACTACACCGGAGGCGTGGAGCAGAAATGCGGTGGTCTTGTTCTTCAAGAAAGGCGACAACGTTCTCTTGAAGAACTAAAGACCAATTTCCCTTCTGAGCCGCGTCTACGTGCTGTTTTCGAGAGTCATTACGAATCGTAGGGAGGCTGGAAGTCGTCAAGTCTACATTCGAGACTTGACGACTTCCAGCCTCCCGAACAAGCCGGTTTACGAAAATGCTTTAGCACCATAGACCACATACATACCCTTCGGCAAATTGTGCAGAAGTCCAAGGAGTACAATTTATCACTATGTTCGACGTATGTGGACTATGAGAAAGCCTTTGATTCCGTCGAAATTTGGGCGTTGCTGCAGTCCCTTCAGCGGTGCCAAGTTGACTGTCGGTATATCGAAGTGCTGAAGTGTTTGTAGAGTAGGGCTACGATGGCTATCCGAGTACAGAACCAGACCACGAAATCTATCCAACTGCAGAGAGGTCTAAGACAGGGTGACGTTATTTCCCCGAAACTCGTCACCGCTGCATTGGAAGACGTTTTCAAGCTACTGGCCTGGAAATGATATGGTATTAACGTCAATGGCGAGTACATAACTCACCTTCGATTTGCCGACGTTATAATCCTTATAGCAGAATCGCTAGAGGACCTAAGCACTATGCTCAATGACCTCGATAGTGTCTTCCAGCGCATAGGTCTTAAGATGAACATGGACAAAACAAAAGTCATGTGTAACGTCCATGTCACACCTATGCCGGTAGTTGTTGGGAGCACTAATCTCGAAGATGTTGACGAATATGTTTACCTGAGACAAATGGTCCGACTACACATCATATCTACGTACATACATCTTCATCCGAGTACATATTCGACCGAGAGGTCAATCGACGCATTCAACTCGGCTGGGCAGCGTTCTGGAGATTACGACACATCTTCTCGTTAGACATACCTCAATACTAGCTTGTTCAACCTGTGCGTGTTGCCAGTGATGACCTATGGAACTGAAACGTGGTCCTTCACTGCTGGCCGTATGAGGAAGCTCAAGGTCGCTCAGAGAGCTATGGGGTAGAACCAGAGTTACCGACATAGCCCAAAGGGTTAGTAAGCTGAAGTAGCAATGGGCCGGCCATATAGCTCGAAGAACCGACAACCGATGAGCAATAAAAAGGTTCTCGAGTAGCAGCCTCGTACCGGCGGACGAAGTGTAGGGCGTCCCCCCTCTAGATGGAGTGGCGACCTGGTAAGACATGCACGAAGTCGATGGATGCATGTGGCTCAGGACCGTGCTTTGTGGGATTCCTTGGGGGAGGCCTATGTTCAGCAGTGGAATTGTAAAGGACTGTAATGATGATAATGATGATGAGTTTAGTTTCCTTTAGGAAACTCGGGTGAAAAGCAATACAACTTTTTTAAAGGGTTAGTACCTTAGAATTACAAGTTTGGTCAACTAAACTAGTAAATAATACACATATGAATTACAACGGCTCTAGACCACGAAACAGTGACCATCACTTTTCTAAGGGTAAGTTTTTGTTTAGGGCATTGTTTAGGTGCTGAACCAGGATCCAATCAACTTGCTGAGCGCTTGCGATTGTCAAAGAGAATCGACAGAATCAAACAGAAATGCGGTTTAAAATTCCTTCGTTTGTGTGCCTGTTCAGCAGTGCAAGGCACGTCTTGACGCGTATTTCGCGTGGCGATCATTGAGTTCGTGGGGTACCTATTTGTCAAGCTTTTTGTCAATTTGATGCAAATGGACCAATATTGTTTTGATGCTAACTTCGAAAGCTGCTGCTAATTCAGCTGTGGATTGAGTGGTATCAGCTTCCACAATCGCCTTTAATTCGTCATTGTCGACTAGTTTGCGGACGACCACGGGATTAAATTTTCATGTCGAAATTTCTAGAACGGAAGCAGGCAAACCAATAACAGTTGGTGCGTTCGTTTGTGGTATTCACTCCGTAAACGTCGCTGATATTGCGTGCCACTTGAAGCGCGTTGCTGCCACGACGGTACTCATATTCCATAATTACTCGAATTTTTAACGTATATAACGGTGGTAGAGCCATGCAGCAGTTTTTGCTGTTGCACGTATGGGCCGGCTCGAGCCGGGTTAGTACCACGACCTCACAGAATACCGGCGTGAAGTAGAAGCTCTGCTTCTGCGTTTCGGCTGGTGAGTGCAGGTGGCCGGAGGCCCAATCCCCCCCCCCCCCCATCAACATGGTAGCGGAATTACACAATAGACTACCCCAGGAGGGTACCAGTACCCCTGGAGAATCCCTCGCTGAGCATCCACGACCATGTTATTCCAATCCTGAGCGTGGGTGCTCAGGCTGCCCCGCGTATTCTGGGGGGGGCAAAATTCCGCTCAAAAACATAACTGCTCGGGGTAAACAGAGCAACAATACCAAGGCGACCCCTGACACGCTATCCGTGAATTTCTGCAACATCAGGGGACTTAACTCTAACCTAAACGCCGTCCACTACCATCTCGAGACGGCGAAGCCGGCCTTGCTCTTCCTGACCGAGACGCAGGTTTCCTCTCCGGCTGATATTTCGTATCTCTCCTACCCTGGGTACAAATTGGAGCACTCCTTTGTGCCTCGGGCTGGAGTTTGCGTGTATGTCAGAGAGGACATCTGTTCTCGACGCCTTGGCAGTCTTGAAGGTTCGGACCTGTCCATCCTTTGGCTACGCGTAGACAGCGACGACCATCCGCGCGTCTACGGGTGCCTCTATAGGTCCCATAGCGGTAATGCCGAAACAGACCGACTCATCGACCACGTCCAAATGGCTACAGATTCCTTGCTACAACAGGTCCCATCCGCAGAGATCGTGATCCTTGGCGATTTTAACGCCCACCATGCCGAATGGCTCGGTTCACGTTTAACCGATCATGCGGGGAGATCTGTTTATGACTTTGCCTTGGCATATGGTCTGACACAACTGGTTACTTCGCCTACGCGGATTCCAGATATGGAGGATCATACACCTTCCCTGTTGGACCTTCTGCTGACCTCTCATCCGGACGGATATCAGGTTTCCGTCGATGCCCCTCTCGGCTCTTCGGACCACTGTTTGATCCGGAGTATGGTGCCACTCACGCTCCCTTCGCGGTTGCGTTCTGCAGGTTGCCGCCGTGTTTGGCATTACAGGTCGGCGGATTGGGACGGAATGCGGTCTTTCTTTGCATCCTACCCATGGGGGCGGGTTTGCTTCTCGCCGGATGATCCCAGCGCTGTTGCTGACTCTGTCACTGATGTGGTACTACAGGGAATGGAACTATTTATTCCATCATCTGTGGTACCCATCGGAGGCAGATCTCAGCCTTGGTTTGGTCGCTCCTGTAAAACTGCATTACGCAGTAAGCAGGAGTGTTATCAAGCCTGGGCTGCGGCTTCGGCGACTCGGGATGTAAACACCAGCACACTTAAAAAGAAGTATAACTTCGCCTCCAGGTCCTTCAAAAGAGTTATTGCCAAGGCAAAGTCAGAGCACATAGGCAGAATTGGCGAGAAACTAGTTCGCCTTCCTTCGGGAACCCGTGCATTCTGGTCTCTCGCCAAGGCTGTCCAAGGGAATTTCTGTAAGCCATCACTACCATCTCTGCACAGGGAGGACGACTCACTGGCCCATGACGCAAAAGACAAAGCCGACCTTTTAGGCTCCCTTTTTGCGTCCAACTCGACTCTTGATGACGGGGGGAAAACACCGCCGACCATCCCGCGGTGTGAGTGCTCTATGCCGGATGTTTTGCTGTTCTCACAGCGCTCGGTTCGCAAAGCACTTCTCTCCCTGGACATCCAGAAGTCGAGTGGGCCTGACGGAATCCCCCCAATTGTGCTGAGGACGTGTGCTCCGGAGTTGGCACCGGTCCTAACGCGTCTTTTTCGGTACTCCTACTCCCAAGGCGTAGTCCCGAATTCATGGAAGACAGCTTTTGTCCACCCGATCCCTAAAAAAGGCGACCGCTCAGACCCGTCCAACTATAGGCCTATCGCGATCACCTCCTTGTTCTCCAAAATAATGGAATCCATTATCAACTGTCAGCTCATCCGGTACCTTGAGGATCACCAGCTGATTAGTGACCGCCAATACGGTTTTCGTGGGGGTCGATCAGCTGGTGATCTTCTGGTCTACCTGACCCATAGATGGGCGGAGGCAGTAGAGTCCAAGGGGGAGGCGTTGGCCGTTAGTCTGGACATTGCGAAGGCCTTCGATCGGGTTTGGCACAAAGCGCTTCTCTCGAAGCTCCCTTCCTATGGGCTTCCCGAGAAATTGTGCAATTGGATCACCAGCTTCCTTGCAGATCGGAGCATCAAGGTTGTTGTAGACGGTGCATGTTCTGACTACAAGCCTATTAACGCTGGTGTTCCACAAGGCTGTGTGCTATCACCAACGCTGTTTCTTCTGCATATCAATGATATGTTGCTAACTGGTAACATTCATTGCTATGCGGATGACAGCACTGGTGATGCTCTATACACCGGCCGTGCTAATATTTCTCGGGAAAACGTCTCCGAGTACCGGAACAAACTTGTGTCTGAAGTCGAGTCTTTGCTGGACAAAGTCTCGAACTGGGGGCGACTAAATCTAGTCCAGTTTAATCCTCAGAAGACACAAGTTTGCGCGTTTACCGCTAAAAAGAACCCCTTTGTCGTATCTCCTCAGTTTCAAGGCACTCCCCTGGTTGCCTCAGCCAGTATCGGAATCCTCGGCGTCGACATATCGAGTGACGTGCAGTTTCGTGGTCATTTGGAAGAGAAGGCCAAATTGGCCTCTAAAAAGCTTGGCGTGCTCAGCAGAGCGGGACAGTATTTCATGCCGGCACACCGCCTGCAACTTTACAAGGCGCAGGTTCGTCCTCACATGGAATACTGTTCCCATCTCTGGGCAGGGGCTCCCCAGTGCCAGCTCCTTCCACTTGACCGCATCCAACGCAGAGCGGCTCGAATCGTCGACGACCGAGTTCTTTCCGATCGGCTCGACTCTTTGGCGCTGCGAAGAGATGTTGCATCTCTTTGCATTTTCTTTCGCATCTACCATGGGGAGTGCTCTGAGGAATTGTTCGGATTAATCCCAGCCGCCAAATTTCACGAACGCACATCGCGGCAGAACTCCCGATACCATCCACATTATCTGGATGATTGGCGGTCCACCACTGTGCGATTTAGAAGATGTTTTCTTCCTCGCACGACTTCCTTGTGGAATCGATTACCATCAGCGATTTTTCCGGACCGATACGACTTAGGGACCTTCAAGAAAAGAGCGTACTCCTTTTTAAAAGGCCGGCAACGCATCTGCAATTCCCTCCCTGGTGTTGCAGTTGTTCATGGGCGGCGGTAGTCACTTACCATCAGGTGAGCCGCATGCTCGTTTGCCCCCTCTAATATAAAAAAAAAAAAAAAAAAAATTCATGATGACAAAGTATTCAAATGCGATGAAAACATAACGCTAATCAATAAACAAATGTTAATTTGTAATTAGAATTCTTAGCCTAACAAATTATTTTGATTTGAAATGATCAGTACTGCAGAACGGAAATTTCGTATGTCCTAGACCTAGACCTAATGTAATATTTTATTACTCTTAAGCCAATGTCAAGCACTTAATAGTCTATAGTCAACCAGTCGCACAGACAAGAGATTGTCGCCACAGAATTTTAAAAAGTTTGCAAACAAATAATTACTGACAAAGACTGAATAAGCTGTGAATTTTGTGTTCCTTTTTCAGTAGTTCGTGGAGTGTATGACAAAGCAAAAAAGCGTTTATTGCACGCCTCATAACATGAAGCGTTATAGGTGTGTTCTACTCTCAACATGTCAAGGTCAAGCAATTTTGTATTCTTAAAATGCTTCTATCATAACCTTATTACACTTATATGACAATATTAGTAGCCGTATATCAAGAAACCGCTCTAATTAATCCATCTTATATTTTCCAAAAAATCATTTTATATTGCTACTTTGAAAAAAAAACGGTTTGAAAAAAATTTACGTGGACGTCCGAATGTTGATTTTGTATGTGGTCACGATAACTCCCGAAAAAAATGACGGATCGAGACCGGGTTTTTTTTATTAGCTTCGATTTACATCAACTCGTTTACTATTTTATATCAATAGCCTAGTACGCGTAGTTTGTTCGTAATTCTTTTTTTATAGAATTAGGGTGACAAACGAGCATACAATCCATCTGATGGTAAGTGGTTGCTGTGGTCCATAGACATCTACATCTATCTTCATTTGCGAACTAAAATGCAGATGTGTTGTCAGACTAAGATATAATGCCTCTGTTCCAGTAAAATAAGGCTCCGGTTCTCTACAGTCACCTTACGAGACACAGCAGCATTAAGCTGCTAATTTACGCTGGTATTGTGTGAAATCGTGGTCCTTCCCCGGTCGAGCCGACCCATTCGTGCTACAACTATACTATTAATATAGCTGTAGCATGGCTCTACCACGTAAAAATGATTTTAAACCTTTATAAGTTTTGCTATTATTCAAAATTTAAAGGCATTGTCATATATTTTTTTAGCGTTTGATAGACAAAGGACAAATATACCATACAGCCTATATCGATTTTATACTTTGTGTAATCGATTTATTTTGTGTAAACATTTTTTTCCCCTGTATGTAACACTACCTGTTAAAATAATAGAACGCTAAATTTAATAAACGTCAATAATATATTTTAAATGTCAGGTTTCAATGTCAGTATGGTTGAATTTCGACCACTAGGCGACCACTAGTTTAATATGTACCTTTAATTTATACTGCACGCATATTATTATAATCAGTAAACGAAGAGATTTGCGACGACATGCGCTCTTAAAACAAATAGTCTCCTATGTTTAATACGAATGTATGTTCGTAGATTTTTGACCGACGTCCAGATTTGCTGGCCTAATCATCATCATCATTATTACAGCACATCATAAGTCCACTGCTGAACATAGGCCTCCCCCAACGAATGCCACAAAGCACGGTCCTGAGCCACCTGCATCCATGCTGGCCTAAATGTAAACTTAATTCGTTCATATTTTTGTCAATTGGTTTTACAAAATAAATTATATGTATTTATATACCCTCTCAATTAGCATCAGCCACTTATTCACGCCGTGTAGTTCTTTAAGTTCGCATTTCAGAATAAATTGTTTTTGGGTCACTGAAAATGACCTTAATTTTAGTTTATTTAATTTGTTTCATTTGCTTTCTCTGGGGGTTGGTTGTTTGCGATGATTAAGTAACCAAGTGATAATTATATTTACCGCCCGTGACTTACAGTGTACTTGCCGAAAATGTAACCTTAACTTGACGTTGACAAATTTTAACAAGGTTTTAGGCTTTTGAGGGTTCATTTTAAACATAGCTGAAATAAACATTCTGATTCCACTTCCTTATTAAAGGGTAACAAACCAAATGAAACACAGAAATGAAAATAATTTTCAGCGACACTTTAAAATGTTTTAATGAAAGAATATTTGTCTTAAGAGTGAAATTTAATGCTTCCTCTTTAGCTTTTCCCTCCATAAGTATGCAAAATAAATCATATTGCGTTATACTTTTTTTATTTCGTATTCACAAAGCAACAAATGTGATCAAAACGAAATACTAAGCCTATGAAAAAGATTATGTGAGACATATTTATACAGCGGATTTAGTAAATCCCACAGGCGAACCGATGTGGCTGCATTACTGTCAATGTTTATAAATGATATTGTATTTCTTTATATATTTTTTCAGTACTTAATAAGAAACATTTGGCGATTTCTCTGTATTACATTATGGTAGTTTAGTTTTTTAAGCGACTTAAAGATAGGTGAAAATTTTGAGTTTGCTCTGAGGTAGTCAATAATTTTAGAGACTTTTTGTATCACCAATAAAACTATAATACGTCCCACTGCTGAGCAAAGACCTCTCATTTCTAAGAGGGTTATGGAACAATTTGTCCGTCGCGCTGTTCCAGTGCGCGTAGGCGGACTATTTACTACTTAAAATGTATAAAATATAAATATAAATCAGATATGATGAATATTGAAGTTCGATGGTATATTTTTAATTCCATCAAGTTATCTTTAAATTTTAGGGATTTGGGAATTTATTACATAACCAGAATAGAATAGATAGAAATATTTTTACTAACAAATTTTATCTTTTCATGCTAACCTTCCAGTGTCTTTAAAATGTAAGTATTTAATTCTTTTCTTTATTTCTAAGTAATATGTTTTGTTACAATTAATTACATCAAAAATATATCGCCCCAAGTTAGTAAAGAGTAATAAAAAAATTCTCATAATGCCTCCATCTGCGTATGACGGGATTATAGTGCACAAGTATGTGCGCACAGGTATTCCCACAATTTCATAGCCCTATGGGACGGCAATTCGACACGACCGGAGAGACATCAGGCGAAGGACCAACTACGACTTTACGTGCTTTCTAAGGCAATATTCTGACTCCAGCTACTGCTGAAAATTTGTTGTCGGAAACACCTAATAACTAATTTTGGTGGTAATAATCCCAGATTCAAACCCGGGATTACACGATAGGTTGCTTATTATATTATAATGGGATTACGACAACTGACCAACGAGGCAGTCATAGAGAATATAGAGTAATATAACTTGTAATTCTTGTTACATAACGAGATAGTAGAATTCTCACATGTACATTTATGTGACTGGTGAAATGCTTGCTGTAACATTTCCTGTAACTGTTTACGGCGTGGACGTAAAATACTCTTGCAACAATGTTAAAAAGTTAACGGGAACAGTTGCGTAAAATTCGAATATTTGTTATAAATGTTTTGTGGAATCTATTCACTTCATGTTCATTTTATTTCATTTTCGTACTTAAAGCGAGAGTACTTACACGTGTGTTTACGGTTCATATATGTAGGTACTCTGCACACATTTTATTGTTTCTGATAATGCTGTCGTATAAAAGTGCTAAACTTAGAGAGAGTTTTATCTCTTCATTATAATAAAATTTTACTGCGCAAATACTTTTTGATTAGACTGGCATAACTTTCAGTGTACAGCATACAGGCATAACTTTACTGTCACCGCAACTTAATTTTTTTTAATTTATTTTTGTTTAATATAACATTAGATTTATACTTTAAATTTACTTGAAATTATTTCATAATTTAAAAAATTTTATGCTTCACTACGTAGTGTAAACGTTGCTTTTATATATCTTTCTTCTTTAGCTCGTAAAATTCCAATTTAACTAGCTCCTAAATGTCCAGTTTAACTAAAATTGATCAATATGGACCTTTTCCTTAGTATTTTCGGAATCTGATTTACCGTAATCGTGTAAGGGCGATCGCAACAGTTCGACATCTAGCAAAGTTTGCGCTGCTTTCTATGGCCAGTCTAGGGATTTTAAATTCGGTAACCGGTAAATACGAGATATGTTAGAGAAGTTTAGTTAAGACCTAAAAAGCAAACAAACGAAAACTGCTATAGATTTTAACCGACTTCAAAAAAGAGAAGGTGAGTACCTTCTCTTTTTCGACTGTTTTTTTAAATGTGTCTTATCTCAGATTTTTTTTAGGTGAACCGATTTCTGATCTGATGATTCTCTTTTTGAAACCTGGTGCTTCTAATGTGGTACCATATAAATTTGATCAAGGCCTGACCAGTAGTTTTTGAGTTATCCTTAATAATTTATATTGAAGTCGATTGTACAAAATTTTTAATTTTTTATATAAATAAAATAATTTCTATCACTGATAGGTTTTTTTAAATTTATACTTCAAGATTTGATTAAGTAAGTTAAATGCTTTTTAAATAAAGACTCATTAAGCAATACAATTAAATAGTCAAATGCATTTTCCAGATACGGACAACCAACGGGTAATCATTCATGTGAAGGATGTCAACGACGAGCCACCTTACTTCATTAATCGGCCTCTACCAATGCAAACTGTAGTCCAGCTCAATGCGGCCCCGAATACACCAGTTTTCACGCTCCAAGCTAGAGATCCCGATACGGACCACAATATTCATTACTTTATCGTCAGAGACCGGACAGGTGGGCGTTTTGAAGTAGATGAGAGGTCAGGCGTCGTCCGCACTAGGGGAACAGATCCTTTTCAACTAGATATGGAGTACGTCCTGTATGTGAAGGCTGAAGATCAGGTGAGAATTATTTAGGTTTTGTAATTATATTATATCGTTGATATGAAATATACATTTAAGATGATTTTGAATTCATAATATTTTCTGTTTCTTAAAAATAAACTAGTATATTAATGAAAAAAAAATTAAATTCAAGCTAATGTCACAATGCTAGTACGAAAAAAGTAAAGTAACAGTATATACGTCCTATTACTGGCCCGCCTCCTTTAATTTCTTGAATAGTTTTCGAGCAAGTCTCTTCCCTGCACTTCCTCCCTTCGTCGCACTCTTCCAATGTATTATTAAAGGGAATATTTTTTTATTTCCTTGTCAACGTTCTTCTCACGGATATGTTTTAATAATAATATCCAGACAGAGATTCAGTCACGAACGTCATCCTCAACGGAGATCGGAGACTAGCTATCTGCGCAGGACAGGGTTTAGTGTAAGACTTTGTGCGTAGGCACAGGTGCACTCTCCTTTCCCTCATATAATCCGAAGTGACGGAAATCTGACACAACTTCCAGACAAACTAGACAGTTTACGAAATGTTATCACAAGATAACGAAAAATTGCAATTAATAATATAATTATTGTTGCCGGTGATTGAACTCGGGCTACGAGCGCTTAGGAGCAAAAGTACTCTGTGCTTAGGAGCTTCATCACAATTTATTTCTTTTTTGGAAAATTGAAGCGAAATACTTCACGCACAATCCCTGACGGGGTAGCCAGAGAGAACAGATCGCCAAGTGTCACGATCCTTACATACCTCTTTCGCTTCTTTCAGATTCATTATCTTCTTCATACATGCACGTCTAGGTATCCGAGTACTCTTGACCCTCCCCTCTTCGAGCAGTTTGCTCACATGGTCTTCGAAAGTTAGTCTCGGTCTACCTCGACACCTTTTAATATTAACTTTCGCGCTATATATTAAATGAAATAAATAATAAATATTTTTATCACGAGCCGGGTTACAGCATATCAGCAGAAAATAATGTCAGATCAAATTTAATTATTATCATTCTTTGCAGTTCCATTAATGACTAAACAATATGAGGATGACTATATCCAGTTATGGGATATTAATAGGTTGTTGCTTTACTTTATTTATTTGAAATGGAGGAGATTGCTTGTTAAATATTCAAAATTATATAAATGACTAGCTGGCTTGGAAGACGACCTAGCTCAGCTACGAACCGTCGTCCTGACAAAACATATTTTGTGAATATGACTTCAATCGCTCAAGTGTTAGTTTAAATGGAAGTTACACGATCACTAATAGACACACTTAAGATTATATAACGGTTAAAGCCTAGGTTTAGCCGATTAAAATGCCGTATATTTTAATTATTATTCGGATGTTATTACACTTAGTTTTATCCGAATTCAGTCGTCCGCATATAGTTTAAACCACGAATATATCGAACACACCTAAATTTACTCAACCGCAATCGGCTGCATCTAATTGTAACCGACTAAAGCTAGATGTTACCGCCTGTCGGCTATATGCTTTGACATACATATTTATATATATATATATATATATATATATATACATATATATATATATATATATATATATATATATATACATATATATATATATATATATATATATATATATATATATATATATATATAATCTTGTTTATATATAAAAATTACGTGTCACATTGTTTGTCCGCGATGAACTCCTAAACTACTAAACTGATTGCAATGAAATTTTGCCCACTGTGTGCAGTTTCGTTCAACTTGAGAGATAGGACAGTTTTTTTTCCCTATAAGTGACCCTTAATATTTTTTATTACGAATTTAAGAATTTTTATAGGACACAGGGTCGTCGGAGAGGGCAGAACAACGGCTGCCTGGCCAGCTAGTTTATAATAAAAATTAATATATATAAACTATTAAACCACTGAAATTATTTCAATGAAATTTTGTACACTGTGTGCAGTTTGGTCCAACTTGAGAGATAGCATAGTTTTTATCCCGATAAGTGACCCTCAGTATTTTTTATTGCAAATTTAAGGATTTTTATAGTACAAAGGTTCGCCGCTAAGGGCAGAATAACGTCTGCCTGGCCAGCTAGTATAAATATATATTTGATTATTATCTATGCACTGGGACGGGGCAATCTGTATGGTATTAAAGTAGATCAACTACGTAATGAGTGAATCGACAATTTTATTGCCGTTTTCAGCTTTGCCTGAACAAGGCTTCAAATATATTCGTAGAGAAAAACGTTAGACTTTATTTTCAATTGCGTCACTAATAAATATCGCAATGACTTCCATGTATTCCATAGAAGTCCAAGATTGAATAAAACCAATTTTACGGATTTTATCTCATTTAACTTATTTTAAATTCAAGATATTTAAATAGTTTGCAGCAAAATATTATCAAGGGAGACTGTAGATAATACTATTGTATAAAGAAAGACAGAGAACTTAAAAATGTATAAAAAGTTTAAATCGCTTTTAGTAATACAAATAGTCGTTATGTAAAGCACATTAAAACGTTTTTAAGTAATAAAAATAATAAAACACATTTTCTTAACGACGAAACCGTGTATTTTCAGAGCGGCCGTGTTGATGAGAGGAGATTTCAGTCGACGCCGGAAGAGAGGCTCAGCATTGTAGGCGGTAAACGTGCGCCACAATTTTATCTTCCCAACTACGAGGCGGAGATTGCCGAGAACCAAAAGAAAGATTCAGAGTAAGTGTAGATTCCCTAAATGTAATGTTTATTTGTTTGCCACTTTACTCAGCGGCATTTTGGAACAAAAAATTGTATGAGTTGGAACGTGCAACGATGTATGACAGTAAAGTTTGGTTCTTGTTGAAATAGAATTTTGAGTGGTATGCAAATGCCTAAATCTTTGCAGTAAGTAGTTATATTATCAGCTATTTAGTTTTAAGTTACTATTATTATGTACGTATACCATTCATCATTATCATCATTACATCCCTTCACAAGTCCGCTGCTGAACATAGGCCTCCCTCAAAAATGCCACAAAGCACGGTCCTGAGTCACTTGATCCATCGATTTCCCGCATGTCTTAGAGTTGGAACGTGCAACGTTGTATGACAGTAAATTTTGGTTTCTTGTTGAAACAGTATTTTGATTGGTATGTAAATACCTAAATCATTGCAGTAAGTAGTTATATCAGCTTTTAGTTCTAAGTTACCATTGTTACGTACGTATACCATTCATCATTATCATCATTACATCCTTTCACAAGTCCACTGCTGACATAGGCCTGCCCCAAAGAATACCACGAAGCACGGTCTCTCTAGTGGGGGGACGCCCCACACTTCACGCACCGGTACGAGGCTGCCACTCTAGAACCTTGCTTTCCCTTCGGTTCTCTGTTCTTCGAGCTACAAGGCCGGCAAATTGCCATTATAACATCGTATACCATTATAACAAACAATTTCTTTATTTTAAATTCATGCACATACTCGTAGTCCTCTCCCATAATGAGATGCATAATGGGAATTACAATCCCACATACGTCTGTTATTGTCTTGATTATTTGTCAAGCTTTCACTGTAAATCGTAGTTCCCTTCTGTCACGATATAGGATCATAATGTCAGTTTATTATATAACTAGCTCGCCAGGCAGACGTTGTTCTGCCCTTTCCGATGACCCTTCATATAAAAATCCAGAAATTTGCAATAAAAAATTTTGAGGGTTATTTATCGGGATAAAAACTATCCTATCTCTCAAGTTGGATCAAAATTCACACAGTTTGCAAAATTTCATTGAAATCAGTTTAGGAGTCCATCGCGGACAAACAACGTGACACGTAATTTTTGTATATAAAGATAATATTTAAGCACTTGAAGCGCATAAACGATGACTTTATATTATTAAAACGAAAATGGTACCTCTTAATATCTTTGGATTAATTAGTAGTTAGGTTTCGTATGAAAGAGACAATAATCCACTTCTAAATCATTACAAATTTGAGATTTGGTGGCTGCTGTGGCTCGAAGACCTATCTTCGAATAAGAATCAAAATGCAGATGCGTTATCACGTCTAAATACTAAAATGGAATGCCACAAACACAGAATTATGTGTTATTTTACGCTGTATTTCATGAGTGCCTAATCCTTCCCTAATCAAGTTGACTTGCTCGTGGTGCAACGTGGCTCTACCACGTATAATATATAATTAGTATCATTTTATAAGTTTTGTTGATAACTGTGTTTACTTCTTCTTCGACGACTTTTCTTTATTCACTGCTAGATACTTATATATTATCTTTTAAAGAGCAAGCCAAGTAGCATGTGCACCTTAAAGGATTTTTGGGTCTGGATGTATTGTATTTTCCCCTTCTCTTTAGCTATATTTCTGATTCTCAATGTGATCTCACTCTAAACGAATTAAAGCGTTACATCGGATACAGGATAAAGAAAGAAACAAGAAAGAAACATTTATCGTAATGCTCCTTTGCGGTTCTACGCATACTCACGGCTTTCTAGCTTTCTAGCTTCTCTTTATAGCTACTGTATTTTATGAAAGATGTTATTATTTATTTATTGTGACTCTATTTGAGTGTGTCTTGTTACTTCACAATTATATTTGACAGTAAAGTTACAGCCTTAGACATGTATAACACAATGCTGGCCATTAATTTCTGACAGAGATATGTTCCAATTATTCTTCCGCACTGCTCCAGGATTGTGTGTCACATGCCCTCGAAATGTGTTTTAGTTCTCATATGTGCAGGATTTCTCGCGACTTTATTCTTTATTTCTACACTTTTAATTGCAGACAATGTTATATTAGTGTCAGCGGGGATCGAACTCGAATCGAGCCGTCAAGTAACCACCACTAATCTACCTACCTATATTATTATCGTTACCGTTATTAGGTACATTAAACTTTTTAATAACGTATTTTTTTATAATTCTATTTCCAGTATAATATCAGTGAAGGCGAAATCATTCGCGGATCGTGAAATCCGTTACACATTAAAGGCACAAGGACAGGGAGCGGGTACCTTCAACATCGGACCTACTTCAGGCATTGTGAAGCTGGCGAAAGAATTAGATTTCGAGGACTTGCGACAGCCGCACGTATATTCCTTGGTCGTGACTGCTACTGAAGACTCCGGCGGATTTTCTACTTCTGTTGAGGTTGATAATTTAATTCACTAATAATTTATTACATTGCGTTTATGCATGTAAAAAAATTCCCTTTTTTCTTTTACTGAAATATGCTCCGAGAGACTATACATAAAACATAGAAAATATTTTTTTTAGAACTTAAATATTCATATTATTCTTTATCTTATTTGCTTCGCCAAAAATAATAAAATATATGGATATTTACGTTGGGTTACTGTTATAGTTTCGTTTGGTTTTGATACCATAGTTTGATTTTGAACCCTATCATATTATTTTTCCAAAACCAGTTTTATATTTTTGATGTGAGTTTAAAATATTCTGCTTTTTTCCGTATCTCTGATCCTAAACTATCGTTTGCCCCCTAATTTCTACCGAACATAAATAGTTCATAATTACGATTTCGTACACAATTGCATGCACCATATTTCCCATAGCAAATTTCATATTCCGTTAAGGGCCGATTTTTTAATCCTCAGATGAAATTTATTCATAGAATAAAGTACAACATAAACAAATTTAAAATTACAGTTGTATGAATAACAAAGTTTTATCTTTTCATGTTTATATTAATTTAGGTAACTTTTATTTGATGGTTGAAAAATCAGGCCTTAATGGAACATTAGCTAAAACTTGCCATCAATAACTCTCATGGTACTGAAATTATTCAAGCAATAATTGTATTTTGTAGACTGCCTCATTGGTCTTTTTTTTATAGAAGAGGGGGCAAACGAGCATGCGGCTCACCTGATGGTGAGTACCGCCGCCCATGAACAACTGCAACGCCAGGGAGGGAATCGCAGATGCGTTGCCGGCCTTTTAAAAAGGAGTACGCTCTTTTCTTGAAGGTGCCTAAGTCGTATCGGTCCGCAAAAATCGCTGATGGTAATCGATTCCACAAGGAAGTCGTGCGAGGAAGAAAACATCTTCTAAATCGCACAGGGGTGGACCGCCAATCATCCAGATGGTGTGGATGGTATCGGGAGTTCTGCCGCGATGTGCGTTCGTGAAATTTGGCGGCTGGTATTAATTCCGAACAATTCCTCAGAGCACTCCCCATGGTAGATGCGAAAGAAAATGCAAAGGGATGCAACATCTCTTCGCAGTGCCAATGAATCGAGCCGATCGGAAAGGGCTCGGTCGTCGACGATTCGAGCCGCTCTGCACTGGATGCGGTCAAGTGGAAGGAGCTGGCACTGGGGAGCCCCTGCCCAGAGATGGGAACAGTATTCCATGTGAGGCCGAACCTGTGCCTTGTAAAGTTGCAGGCGGTGTGCCGGCATAAAATACTGTCCCGCTCTGCTGAGCATGCCAAGCTTTTTAGAGGCCAATTTGGCCTCCTCTTCCAAGTGACCACGAAACTGCACGTCACTCGATATGTCGACGCCGAGGATTCCGATACTGGCTGAGGCAACTAGGGCAGTGCCTTGAAACTGAGGAGATACGACAAAGGGGTTCTTTTTAGGGGTAAACGCGCAAACTTGTGTCTTCTGAGGATTAAACTGCACTAGATTTAGGCGCCCCCAGTCCGAGACTTGTCCAGCAAAGACTCGACTTCAGACACAAGTTTGTTCCAGTACTCAGCGACGTCTTCCCGAGAAATATTGGCACGGCCGGTGTATAGAGCATCACCAGTGTTGTCATCCGCATAGCAATGAATGTTACCAGTTAGCAACATATCATTGATATGCAGAAGAAACAGCGTTGGTGATAGCACACAGCCTTGTGGAACACCAGCGTTAATAGGCTTGTAGTCAGAACATGCACCGTCTACAACGACCTTGATGCTCCGATCTGCAAGGAAGCTGGTGATCCAATTGCACAATTTCTCGGGAAGCCCATAGGAAGGGAGCTTCGAAAGAACCGCTTTATGCCAAACCCGATCGAAGGCCTTCGCAATGTCCAGACTAACGGCCAACGCCTCCCCCTTGGACTCTACTGCCTCCGCCCATCTATGGGTCAGGTAGACCAGAAGATCACCAGCTGATCGACCCCGACGAAAACCGTATTGGCGGTCACTAATCAGCTGGTGATCCTCAAGGTACCGGATTAGCTGGCAGTTAATAATGGATTCCATTATTTTGGAGAACAAGGAGATGATCGCGATAGGCCTCCTATAGTTGGACAGGTCTGAGCGGTCGCCTTTTTTAGGGATCGGGTGGACAAAAGCTGTCTTCTATGAATTCGGGACTACGCCTTGGGTGTAGGAATACCGGAAAAGACGCGTTAGGACCGGTGCCAACTCCGGAGCACACGTCCTCAGCACAGTTGGGGGGATTCCGTCAGGCCTACTCGACTTCTGGATGTCTAGGGAGAGAAGTGCTTTGCGAACCGAGCGCTGTGAGAACAGCACATCCGGCATGGAGCACTCACACCGCGGGATGGTCGGCGGTGTTTTCCCCCCGTCATCAAGAGTCGAGTTGGACGCAAAAAGGGAGCCTAAAAGGTCGGCTTTGTCTTTTGCGTCTTGGGCCAGCGAGTCGTCCTCCCTGTGCAGAGATGGTAGTGATGGCTTACAGAAATTCCCTTGGACAGCCTTGGCGAGAGACCAGAATGCACAGGTTCCCGAAGGAAGGCGAACTAGTTTCTCGCCAATTCTGCCTGTGCTCTGACTTTGCCTTGGCAATAACTCTTTTGAAGGACCTGGAGGCGAAGTTATGCTTCTTTTAAGTATGCTGGTGTTTACATTTCTAATGGTTGTAGTAGTGCCACTGCTATCATGAGGTTCCGGGTTCGAATCCCGGGTCTGGCTACACAAAATCAGTAATTGATCTTTTCCATCAAGAAACTCTCAATAGCTGCCCGGAGTCAGGAAGATGGCGGTGTCTCACTCCCGTGCCTCGGAAAACACGTAAAGGCGTTGGTCCTGCGCCTGAACTCTCTCCGGTCGTGTCGGTTTGCCGTCCCATCGAACTATGAGAGCGGGGGAATAGAGAGTGCGCCTGTGCTTGCGCATACACTTGAGCACTATAATCCTGTCCTGTGCCGATGGCTAGTCTCCGTTGAGACTGGCCGCCGTGACCGAAAATTCGGTCTGGAGGACATTATATTTTGTAGAATTAAATTAATTGTTCAATTTTCCAATTGTAATTATCCACTGCTGGACATAATAGAGAAACCGCTCTTAACATGGAAATTTAGATAAGAGGCGATCGCTGTAAGAGACGTTTTACACCTTTTAAATGATGCTCATCGTTGGTGATCTGGGTATATTATACGTGGTATTTTACGGAATGGTTACATCGTCATTTATCGAGGACCATGAGATAATATTTTAAAATTTCCCATAGATACCGCTAACAACACAACTCATGGGATGATGGACTTTTAGACCGAACCCTTCACCCATATTAGATGTATGCCGTGTGGTGGCGGCGAAAATCCATGACTCCATTTCGTTCTACGGGTGACGTTATCGAGGAGACTACACGAAATGCCTGAAATTTTTTATGGCTTTCGATAAATGGAGTTATAACCATTTCGATTACTGTCGTCGTCGTATCCGCCTGCCTCATTAAAGCAAATCGTCGCTATAATGAAAAAAGCCAAAGTCCACTACCATCAGAGCAGTGAGTTTTTACGGGCTGATTATGATGATATCAGATTTCTAAACTATGATTTTATTTAAAAAAAACTTTTAGAAAAAATCGTTAGCAACAAACATAAAAGAGGGACTAATCAACAGGACATACTTTATAAATTTCTTGATCGTTGCTAATATTCTATTCTAATTTAGACAATATTTAGAATGTGAGTTAAATATGCTCATTAGGTTTTTTTATTAATTTTTCATTGTTCGTCAATGAAATAAAATAAGTAATTTAATAAACCAACTCATAGTGTAAGGTGTTTATATTTTATATAAAAATATGAACTGCTTTATTAAGTACTGTTTAATTTAAATTTCAGTTGACTATCCGAGTCACCGATGTAAATGACAACGCGCCTAAATTCGAGCTGCCCGATTACCAAGCGCACAACGTTGATGAAGATATCGCTAAAGGCACAAGTATCCTGAAAGTGAAAGCCATGGATGCCGATTCCGGAAAAAATGCTGAAATCGAATATTTAGTTTCAGGTAAAAAACAAATTTGTGTACCAATATTTTAGTAATAAATATATAGATTTTCAAAGACAACATATTCATGTCTACAATATTAACATCAATTATTATAAGACTAAAATGGTAATTTTATAACCTTGTTGGCCGCGTCAGTGCTAACAACTTTAGCTGCGGTGTATTGTTGGATGTCTATTATATGTGAGCGAGAAAAGAACCAACCGATTGTCACCAGAGGCGACGGTCGATCACTAATACAGTTCCTTCAGAAACTTCACTGCGCGATGAGGCTGCAAGGCCACTTCCAAGTTTAGTTAGGTTTATCTGTTTATGATTATATTGATGTTGATGTGGTATTTTATTGATTGTACCATCAGTGTTAAAACAATTATCTTTTGGTTGCTTTTAAGTAACTTGATAAGTAACTCAGTATAACAACCAGGTCTTTAGTGCTTAATCATACGTAGTAATTCGACATATAAGCCCTAAGATTACTACTTAATAATGGAATTATATGTAATTTTTTGATTACATCTAGTTTTTTTCGGATTCCCAGACGATCACTTCGCCGTAGACAACAATGGCATCATCACGAACAATAAGCAGCTGGATGCGGATAATAATAACGCCTATTATGAATTTGTCGTCACAGCGAAAGATAAAGGAGAACCGGCAAAAACTGGAACTGCTACAGTTCGAGTGTACACTAAAAATAAAAATGACGAGGAACCAAAATTCTCACAACAAGTTTACACACCAAATGTAGATGAAAATGCTGGTCCAAACACTTTGGTAACGACCGTGGTAGCTTCAGACAAAGATGGTGACAATGTCCGCTTCGGGTTCGTTGGTGGTGGGACTAGTTCTGGACAATTTGTTATTGAGGAAATAACCGGTGTAATACGGTTACATAATAAACCTATATCATTAGATAGAGACAAGTACGAACTAAATGTTACAGCAATGGACGATGGTGCTTGTTGCGTGAATGGAGATGCTACAATACATACATCGACAGCTGTTGTAGTGGTGTTTATAACCGATGTAAATGACAATAAGCCTATTTTCAAAGACTGTCCTACATATTTTCCGAAAGTAGAAGAAGGTGCTCCGAATGGTAGCCCTGTGATAAAAGTACACGCGACGGATGAAGATAAAGGTGTAAATGGTCAAGTAAAATATTCAATTGTCCAACAACCTAATCAGAAAGGAACAAAGTTTACGGTAGACGAGGAAACGGGTGAAGTGTCTACAAATAAAGTATTTGACAGAGAGGGCGACGATGGAAAATTTGTTTCGGTAACGGTAAAGGCTACTGACCAGGGTGAACCGTCGTTAGAGGGTGTTTGTTCATTTACTGTAGAAATTACTGATGTAAATGACAATCCACCATTATTCGACAGACAAGTAAGTTAAAACGTTGTAAATACATTGATTAATAAAATATTCATATAAGAACAGCACAACTTTGCATGAAAGCACTAGTAAAAATTGGCTTCTTTATCTATATTTTACATAAATTGATACAATATTTACAAAGATGAACTTTAGCGATCTTCATCTTTGAATTATGTATTGCAGAAATATGTGGAAAATGTTAAACAAGATGCTAGTATAGGAACCAATATACTAAGAGTTTCCGCATCTGATGAAGATGCGGATAATAATGGTGCAATTGTTTACACCCTTAGTGCTCCTTATAATCCTGCTGATATAGAATATTTTGAGATCCAACCCGAATCGGGTTGGATCGTACTTAAGAAGCCTCTCGACGTAAGTATTAATTTAACATTCGCGTGTATTAACTCACAAGCGTGAAATGATAAGATTGATGAGTGAATGAGATCAACCTAACTAAGAAGTTTGGTGGATGAGTGCTACCTACAGACCCTAGGATTCAATTGGCACATACTTTAAGTTTATTTACATGTAAATAGTTCTAAATTGTCTGCTGCTGTAAATTGCTGTGAAGAGGGGTTAATCCTGGCTGTGAGGAGTAGTTGTCCATTGAACGGCGGCCCGGCGAGGCCGGTGGGCGGGCGCGTGGGCTGCGGGCCGCCGCGCCGGGGGCTTGTTCTTCTTGCAGCACAATTACTTTCAGTTGCCGCCAGCGTCGGCTCCGCACTTAACCTTCGTTAAGATTAATTTCCGCAGCACCATCTTGCATTAACTATTATCTTATCGATAATTGCGACTTGTGTAAAATACTTAAAATTATTGATAATACTGCTGTAAATATTTCACCGTTAAGACCTGTTTAGTTCTAAAACATGTACAGTTTATGTAAGCGCACATTTGTATATTTCGCACAAAATAGTTTTGGGATTTATTTTATTGTAAGTATATACTCAATTGATTAATTTGAGAAGCTTACGCTTTTAAACATATCCTTCAGTATTATATGTACGTACATGTTTTGTTACTAATCTCAAGTTTTGTTTTTTTGTGTTTTGCGAGAAGATCTCTCGCCTGAGGTGGTTCGATGCCCGCCTCATAATCTGTCACCGCTGCGCTAGACGACTACTCATGTTACAGAACATCATAATATATTATATAACATAATATAAATCATTGAACATAATCATCATAACTATGAATTTTTTACAGGGCGCCAGTATATTGTTATGATTTGTATTAATGTTAGTTTATAACAGAAATGGTCAGATTGCCTCTGTGGCAGTTTGGCCATTTAGCCAGTTGTGACATTATTCCTTCTGTGAAAGGGGCAACGTTCTCAAAACCAAAATTTGTACAGTTAACCGTAACGTCCATCGTTTGTAATATATTCATTATAATGAGTGTCGTTTTGTTGTAGTCATTAAGAGGTCATTAAACATTCTTATGACAACCTGACCTTTCCGCCATGTCTTGTATGCAGAGCTGCATGCATTTGCCTGCTTTTGGTTAAGTTTTATTTCATTTTTAAAATTAGTTTAGTTTCTTTATTGTAAAAAAGTATTATAATGTACAGTTTCTAATCTTCCTTATTGTACATACAAAAATGTATAATACAGTACATATTATTATTTCTAATTATTTCTTGCACCATCCTATATTGGCCTAATGAAATATCTTATTGTAAGAACGAACGAATGGAGCTTGGACGTGGCAGCAGATGACGTGAGTGGACTCAGTACTTACATATATTATGTAGAAAATCTCTGCAAATCTTCTCTTGTTTTAATTTGGCTTAATGGGTGTATGAGCGACGAATGTTAGATAATTTTGTTCATTTATAACGTAAAAACTTACAGTCAATAGGTACTTTGTGAAAGTGGATATTTGTTTTTTAATTGTTTTAATTATTTCTTAGCAATGAGTACTTATGTGTTTATATTTGAGTTGTGTTATGTTTTTTTTTGTCCCCGCTGACCTCTGACCCGTGTATCTGTAGCGGGACAGGTACCGACTGCGCGTGCGTGCCTCCGACAGAGGCGACCCGCCCTCCTCTGCAGACGTGGACGTTGAATTAGACGTGGTAGACAGGAACAATAAGCCCCCCATCTGGGACATGTCCACGTATGGCCCCGTTCACATCAAAGAGAATGTCACAGTGGGTACCGTAGTGACCAGTGTGAAAGCCAGGTTGGTATAAGGCGCAGCGGGCCCCCGGGCCCGCCGCTCCTCCACTACTTAACACTACTAACGACGTGGTTTTGTCTGTTTCCATCGACTCTTTCTCCAATAGCGAGAAACGTACAAGTTGGAGGCTATGGCTCAAGACAAGGGCTTCCCACCCTTGTCCAGAACCGTGGAGGTCCAGATAGACGTAGTGGATCGCGCGAACAATCCCCCTGTGTGGGACCACACAGTGTACGGACCGGTCTACATTCGAGAGAATTTGCCCGTGGGTGCCAAAGTGGTGTCCGTTAAAGCAAGGTGCGTGGCTAACTGTTCGCACGGGCACCGCACGCAGCCCCGACACCTGCACGCAGCGCGCGCGGCGCCACCTCCGACACGCTACCAAACTGCCATACGACACCACACTATTTCAAATCAACTTTTTCCTCAACTGTGCAATAATTGGCTTAGCGTGTCAAAGTAGATGTTGATAGCGTATCGGACTGGTGTCGATGGTGTCTGTGCGCCGCGCGCTTCTACTACTGTCGTTATTATTTGCCTCTCACTTGGTGATGAGAACTGTTACGTATCTGTTCGTAAATTACAAACGCAACGTTACGATCACATGCGGTCTAACCGTAACTCACCGGCGTGCATTTAGAAGGGCTCACTGCTTATATGGAACGGGGTCACTGTCATGTACGGTTGCTTAAAAACATTGGAGGAAAAAGACACAAAACTTCTTTCTTAAATGTTTTTGAGCAATTCGGATTTTATTTTGTGATAAATTGGTAGGTATCGAAATAACCTATATCCGTTACATGCATGTAGGTTGAGATGTAAGTGCATATGTTTATTTATCTCCAATTTTACAACACTTCATAAAGATCAAAGTAGCATGTCATTCAGTAATAAATGTTTAATTTTGTAGAAATTAAATAGATAGTTTGTCTATCATTTATCATTTTACGTAAGAATTATAATATTGATAAAATAAAACAGAAAATTATTAAGTTGTTACGCGTACATTTGATATTAATGTTTTAATTCACAAATATATTTCTCAACAATCAGAAAAGTATAATATATAATTAATAAAAATTCTTTTAGCAATTCGTACCCAGCAATGGAATAATATTTTACTCCTACTAGCTTTAAAATATGATTCGGATATATTTAAACTATGACATGTTTCATTCGAGTAATTAATCCATGAATGTGCATTATTCGCAGGTGCTATAGATGTATTTTGCATTTTTTATTTTTTTATGGTGCATCAATCACTCTGAGTGTCGGCTGATGGCAAGCCTGGTTCACATCTCTATTGTCTATCTGTGCGTCCTAAAATACACATTTCAAACTGACAATTATAAAAAAGACGAAACCATACTAACTCACTATACTAATAATTTTTTATATGCAGATATTTTAATTTCGTAATGTAACTAGAAATTATGTTATGGTATAAGGCGATGTCAACAAATCTTGAATTTCTTCTATGATTTTAGTCACAAGACGGAAATTTTGGGAAGCTCGTTTATCCATTTTTTAAGAATCATGAGTAACATTTTTCTTTTTCCTACCAAATAGTATCTACTTAGTATATCTATGTGATTCATACTTTTAATATATCAGAGTATGAATAGAGTTTTTTTATTTTATTTTAATCTTTGAACTCTTGAATGAGTAGAATTTCATTAGAATACCAATGCCATCTCAAAATATTTTTTTATTTTTTAGTTCATTTAATTCCGCATTTGATGTCGTCATGTGCCTATAGTAGCAGTATATTTTTATTATTTTTAAACTTAAAGAAAACTTCATCAACTTGTTATATTTTCAGTTCTGGGATTGAGAACAACCCCACAGTGTTTTATCGGTTGATGCCTGGTTCCACGGCTCAAACTAACAAGTTTCATACATTTTACTTGCAACAAAGATCTGATAACGGATTTACGTGGGCCGATATAAAAGTTAATCATCCCTTGGATTACGAAAGTATCAAGGAATACAATTTGACGATAAGAGTAGAGGTAAGAACTTACTTAAAATTTCTATAGGTACCAAGTTTTGTAATTGAATTGTATTTTTGCGGTTATCGAATGTTACCGACGTCTACGTCGTTAGTCTATACTATTTATCTGCAAGGTATGTTACGGCGTACGAAATAAACCTACTCGTATTATAAAATCATTATCATTAATGTACTTTTAGAAAACGTGTTTTTGTTTTTGTTAAACCAAACAATTTTTTTTAGATTTAAATTTTTATACTGAATTAAGATAACGATTTTCAAACGGTATAATTTATATTTAAAGTAGTTTGATAAAAAAGAAACACATAAAAGGAGAAATTAGTGATGCAAAAATAGAGGAGTGAAGAATAAAATTAATTTTATTATAGACAATTTCTTTACGTCTAAAAATCATCTTATGGACCGATTTTCATCGATCTTATTACTTTTTTTTAACAAACACCCCCCATATAACTAATCGGTTTATCTGACCGTGTGTGTCGGCCGTACATGTGATATCGAGGAGGTAAATAGCCTCAACGTTCAAACAAGTCTACATTTTTGAGTTTGAGCAGATTTTTTCACAATATTTATTACGATTTAGTTCGATTTATAATTGACCAACCGTACGAATCTAATAGCTCTCTTGTGACTGCCTCGTTGGTCTAGTGGTCGTAAGTTTTAAACAGTGGTAGAGCCACGCGGCAGCTTTTGCTGTCGCACGGACGGGCCAGCTCGAACCGGGGTGGTACCACGACCTCACAGAAAACCAGCGTGAAGTAGAGGTTTACCTTTGCGTTTCGCTTGGTGAGTGCAGGTGGCCGGAGGCCCTTCTTACTGGAAATGAGGCATTCCATCTTAGTCCTCACGGGTGACAACGCATCTACATTTTGATTTGTAATCGAGGATAGATGTAGATGTCTATGGGCCGCAGCAACCACTTACCATCAGGTGGACTGTGTGCTCGTTTGACACCCTTATACTATAAAAAAAAAGTGCGACTGATGACCATCAGGTCCCGGGTTCAAATCCCCAGTGGGCCAAACTAAGTTATTGAGTTTTTCTGTCAAGAAAGTCCCAGTAGCTGCCCGGAGCAGTCAGGGAGTTGGCGTTGTTTCACCCACGCGCCTGATCTCTCAATTTATATCGGATTGCCGTCCCATGGGACTATGAGAGTCAGGGAATATTTAGTGCACCTGTGCTTGCGCACAAACTAGTGTACTATCATTCTTTCTACGCAGTCTCAACGGAGGCGCCGTTGAGATTGGCCGCTGTAACTAAAATTCGGTCTGAAGGATGTTATTATTATTACTATAAATAGCTTAGCTATTGCTAATATCCTTATTGATTATAGCTCAACTACGACGAATAATTTCAAAGTTCCTCTTGGTTGATAATAACCCCTGGGAATGAGGTGATCGCTTCCAAGCTGTTTCTAAAATAAATTTTGTACTTATATAGTTAGTACAACCATTATTGTAAAATTTGCTTTAAAAAAAAAGTCCCGCTGGGTTTCTTGCTGGTTCTTCCCAGGACAGAGGTTTTATTTTTCGAACCAGTGGTAAAGTAAAAAATGACTTTCAATAAGTATTACACATGTGATCTATATTGAATAAAAAATTATTCTATTCTATTCTATTCTATTCTATTCTATTCTATTCTATTCTATTCCTCGAAGGATTGTTCATCCAGTAGAATCAAATTCTGCTGCATATTAATGACGTAGTAATGCCCTGCATAATATATGGTTTCGCAGTTGATATATGCTGTGTAGTGGCGGTTAAGAATATCCACTACCCCATATCTTCCCGTGGGTGTCGTAAGAGGCGACAGTGGGAAACAGGCAGCAGCATCTTCCTGATAACAGCAATATAACAATAAAAAACTGCGGTTGCCAACCCGCCCGCCAAGCGTGGCAACTATGTCAAATATCCCTCTATAACCATGAAATGAAAGTTACAAAGAGACGGCCCCCAGTTCCCGAAGGCCCCGCTATTCCTGGCCTACGGTGGCGCTCGTGGTAACGGCGGGGCAGGGGGTGCTAAGAATCTCCGATGAAGGTTCGGTTGCCAACTAAAACGACTCAACCTGCCAACATACAACGCACGCACCTTGAGCACTGACGAGAAGACCCTGGAGCTGGAAGAAGAGATAGACAAGTAACGCTGGAATATTAGAAGATTATCCGAGACGCGAAGAGAAGGGGAGGACACGGTAATCCTCGAATCCGGCAACTTGTTCTATCACCGGGAGGGTGACCATCTGTCCCAAGGGGGTGTCGGAATTATCGTCCACAAGTCTCTCGTTAACAACGTTGTAAAGCTTGGGAGTGTACTCAGAATCACCAAACGGTATTCATTGAAGGTCATTAAAGTTTAGGGACCTACCTCGGCACATCCCGATGATAAGATGGAGGAAATGTATGAGGATATCTCTAAAGCTCTCTAAAACCCACTACACGGTGTTAATGGGAGACTTCAACGCAAAACTAGGCACAAGAGAGAACGGTGAGCTGAAATTAGGGTAATTTGGAATAGCGCAAAGGAACCCAAGGGACCAACAGCTAGTCGATTTCATGGAGGAAAAGGGACTCTTTATGATGAACTCTTTCTTCCAGAAGCGACCTCACAGGAAGTGGACCTGGTCGAGCCCCAACGGTTCGACAAAAATGAGTTTGACTTCATTATGACGACCAGACGACAACTGTGTGATATCTCATTGATCGCCAGGGTGAAAACTGGGAGCGATCACCGAATGGTTAGAGGTACACTGGACTTAAACGAAAAGGTGTAGAGGTCTCGTCTTATGTAGTCAACGCTCCGTCCCCCTCGTGCTCTAATCCAAAGTCCCGAATCCTTTCAGCTCGAGTTACAAAACAGTTTTCAGTGCCTAGAAGATTGCAGTGCAGTGGACGATATGAATGATAGGCTCGTGGAAACTGTCCATGCGGCCAGAGTTCTGCAAGACCCGCCGCAGAAGAACACAAAAACTCTTCGATCACACTCTTAATCTCATGGCTGTTAGACGGGACATGAGGTTGCAGTCTTCAACAGATTTGACATTATTCATGCAACTGAACAGACAGATCTCCATTTGCATGCGGCGGGACTTACGCAACTTTAATACTGCTCGTATTGAAGATGCGATTGAGCGGAACCAGGGCTCCAAAGTCTTTGCTAGAGATCTGTCTACCAGAAAGAGCCAACTGTCAAAGTTAAAGACCGAGTGTGGCTGCATCGTTCCCGAGGCACCTGAGATTTTGAGTGAGATTGAGAGGTTCTACGGACTGCTGTACACATCATCGTTAGAGCCACACGCAAGTGTGAGTAACGATCCAAGAGCAAGTCTTATTCAACACTATTCCGATGATATCTCGGACGTCTGTCTGAGCGAGGTTAGAATGGCTTTACAGCACCTAAAAAACGGCAAGGCCACCGGCGAGGATGGATATACAACGGACCTTCTGAAAGCGGGTGGAAAACCGGTACTCGTAAACGTAAACGCTCTCTTGAAGAACTACAGACTGATTTATGACATGTTGTTTTCGCGAGTCATAGACGAAATTCGCACGTAGACTTGACGACTTCCAGTCTGCAGAACAAGCCGGTTTCCGAAAAGGCTTTAGTGCCATAGACCACATACATACCCATCGACAAATTGTACAAAAGAGCAAAGAGTACTCTTCGGTTTTCTGTAATATCTTCTAATTTGCCTTGCGTATGTGGACTATGAGAAAGCCTTTGATTCCGTTGATACTTGGGCGGTGCTACAGGGATTGTACAAGGAGTGCGTGTTGCCAGTAGATGGAGTGACGACCTGGTAAGACATGTAGGAAGTCGATGGATGCAGGTGGCTCAGAATCGTGCTTTGTAGCATTCCTTGGGGAGGCCAATGTTCAGCATTGGACTTGTGAAGGGCTGTAATGATGATGATGACTTGATATATGGATGCATATATTAAACAAGAGTTCACATCTAACTTAGCTGTTAATAAATAACAAGTCAATGTCAATTTTGCATCACCCTTTAAGCTCTATTTTGTCGGAAAACATTAGTGCACCAATGATAGTATTTTGCTCGTTACTACAATGTATACCATTTTTGTTTTCAAAGATAACAAGGGTATTAGAGTGCAGTTTTTTCTGGCATTTACGCTTCATATATTTTTCGTTTTCTTTTAAATATAACAATAAAGATTAACGTCTTTATTTATAATCAATTATCGTTCAATAAATTAAGTATTCATTTTTATTTCTATACGTGTATTTTTCTCAATGATACTTTGATTAAAAGAGAGAGAGAGAGAGAGAGAGAGAGAGAGAGAGAGAGAGAGGGAGAGAGAACAATTTTGAGCATTTCTTAAATTTACGTCGATTTTAATGAGTAAGGCAAGTGCTAAAATGTTGTCAAAGTTATTGTTGCGATTAGTTTCTAATACTTAAAACTAAATAACTGTATTTGGAACACACCGCAGAAATAATTTTGTTAACACTTATCGACACCGAATATCGATAATTTGCAATTTTCAGATTTTTTCCTTGGGATACGTTTATTTACCTACCTACAAGTGTGTAGGTCTCATAGATTGGAGTTGTGAGGGGGGAGGGGGGAGGGGGGGGGTATTGAAAGTGCGTTTCCCTTTTGGTAATTTTACGACCATGTTACCTAATCGAAGATATTAATAAAATGATAACTCTTCTCTTTTCATCACATTCCTTGAAGAGAAGTGTGTCCTTGCTGCTTGTTTTCTTTTCTTCTTATCCGAGCATGCGAGGTATCATTGCCTAGACTCATTGTGTACAGTACAAATATATTTGTTATTCTTTTTTATCCTCAAAAATAAAGACCGTTTTAGACCGGTTTTAGCAGGGTCTATTTCAAAATCTAAACTGGTGAGGAATTTAAATTTTCCGTATGCTATTTACTATATCCAACAAATACGAAATCAAAAACTGAAAAACATAACATAACATAAACACTCACGCCTGTCACCCAGAGGGGTAGGCAGAGACTATGGAGTTCCATTTGGCACGATCCTGACACACCTCTCTCGCTTCCTCCACATCCATATACCTACGCATACACGCTCGTCGGTTAAAGGTACTCTTAATTTGGCCCATTTTCATATTTCGCCAATTTGGTCGATAAACTTTCGCCTAGGGCGACCCTTCCCGACTCTGCCATTCTACTCTGCAACATAAATTTGCTTTGTCACTCTTTCCTCATTCATTCTTTCTACATGACCAAACCACCGAAGCATTCCTTTCTTAATCCTAGTCACAACATCATCTTGCAAACCACACATTTCTCTTATCACACTATTTCTCACCCTGTCATTCAGATTCAGCCCTAGCATACTACGTAATGACCGCATTTCTACAGCATTTATTCTACTCTCGTGCTTCTTCTGCCACACCCAACTTTCACTATCATACATTAAAGTAGGCACTAACACAGCATTGTGAATTGCCAAACGTGCCTTTTTGGACACATTCTGACTTTTCACAATAGAGTGTAGAGCCCCATTCAATCTATTTCCTGCATTCACTCGTCGTTCTATATCCTTATCATATCTACCATCCCTGCTAAACACACATCCCAAATACACAAACTCATCTACTTGCTCTACCAACTCCCCTTCTATTCTTATTTCACATATCGTTTTACTTTCTTCTCTTTCAAAAACCATAACTTTCGTCTTACTTGCGTTCACTTTCATTCCCTTTTCTTTTAATGTCCTGTTCATTAGTGTAACCATCATTTGCAACTCGGCCGCCGACGACGCAAGTATGACTTGATCATCGGCGTACAAAAGGCATTTGACGGTTAACTCACCCATTCTTAATCCGCATTCTTCTGCTTTCAAATTTTCCAAACAACTGTCCATAAATAGGTTGAACAGCCACGGGGAAGCCACACAGCCCTGTCTGACACCTTTATGGATGCCAAACCAGTCCGAGTAGGCCCCGTTGATCCTGACACAAGCACTAGAGTCCCTATATATAGTATGTGCCAAATCGATTGAGAAAAACGGACAATGACCTTTCGGTCGTTTAACCAGGGGTTACAAACCTTCAATATATAGGCACATTTTATATGTAGTACTTTCTTTATTTATAATGATTTTTTTATAATGATTGATATAATATATATTTATTAACTATTATTAAAAAGTTATGTGAAAGATCGCTGTAGAAGAAAAATCATCTATTGTTATAAAGTACTTTATTCATTTAACGACAAAAAACATTAATTTATAACACATATAAAGATTCGAGTGATAACGACACCGAATAAGTACGTACTTATGCAAAAGATAAAACTTTATTTTTAATATTATATAAGAACTTTATTTTTATTCGGTGCAATCATCACTCGTATCTTCACTTGATGAACTATCTGTAACATTAATTATAAAGCGATCTGCAGTTTGGTCAATTCTATCATCCATGCCACGCATTTTTTGTTCAACCTTAAGGACATGCTGAACACAGTTTTTCCATTTATCTGGCGTGATTTGAGTTAAACCATCTTTAAGTAAATTTTTAACATCTTTTAACTTGAAAGTTGTATTTTTTCGTGCAACGTACCCTTTCACATCTGCCCACACAAGTTCAATGGGGTTAAGCTCACAGTGATAAGGAGGTAACCTTACCACTGTGATGCTTTTTTCTTTTGCCATCTCGTCGGTGACGTAACTTCGATAGTTATCTTTAACTGCCTTTATTTTTTCCATTAAGTGGGTCTTTGTGTCCGAGGGCACGTATGCGATCTGTTTAGATTCTAGCCATTCCTGCATATTTTGTTTCCGCCAAGACATTGTTGGGGTTTTTTCTAAACGTCTGGAGTGGTAACTAGCGTTATCCATAACTATGACATCGCCGCTTTGCAGTTTTTCTATTACTTTTCTAAACCAGTCCTCGAAATGGAGAGCGTCCATACTCTCATGGTAGTCACCAGTAGATGATGATTCAAATACCCAATCACATCCCTCCAAAAAGCCATTTTCATTGCCAACGTGTACAACTATTAATCGCTTTCCTTTACCCGAAGGGGCTTTCGCGCCAGTAGAGTAGCCTTCTAACCGTGATTGACGAGAAGATTCAATTGTGGTGTCTTCCCATACCTTTCCCATAGTATGACCTGCGTTAATCCATGTTTCGTCAAGGTAAAAAATGTTACGTCCCTCGTTTCTTAATATTTGTATTTCTCTCAAATATCTGGTACGCCACAGAACTATCTCTGGGCGATCTATTAGACCACTTTTTCTGTTTCTCTTTATATATTTGAATTTTAAATGGCGCAACACACGTCGCAGGGAAGTTTTGCTCAAGTTTGGCAACTGGTCATCTTGATTTATACTGAGCAAAATTTTGTCTAAAGTCGGTAATTCTCCTGCAAGAAAGAACTGATGCACTTTCGCTCTTATAGCCGATTTATCAAAATCGTCCAACTTGTCAATTACAGACTTTTTTCTTTTATTAATTATTCCCTTTTCTGGTATTTTATGGGAATCTCTATACACGCTTAATACGCGATATATAGTGCTCTTGCTGACTCCTGAGATCTCCGAAACCTTTTCTACCATATTAACGTTTGAAGGATACACGTCTTCGGGCCAGGTGTTTTTGACATATTTGTATACATTAATGATAATCTCTTGTTCCCCGACCGACAAAGTGGTAGGTTTTCTCTTTTTTACTGGTGACGTTAAAGGTGCTCCAGAAGATGGGCCTGTAAATAAATGACAAAAATATACTACCATAGTACTACATCACATAAATACATATTGTTTTAGAAAATAAATACCACATGGTCACATAAAAAGAGCGCTTTAAGAAATAGAAAGGCTACGTCGTCGCATTTGTACCTATTTGTACGTACCTGCTACGTTTATTATGGGTCGGCGACGTCTCTTTCCACTTGATGTTGAAGGACCGGGTCCTTCACCAAATTCTCCTGAACTCATGTCGATTTAGTAACGACCGTCACAGTAAAACTAATATAACAGATTCAAAAAACAAAAACTTAACGATATAACAAATTTAACAGTAAAAACTCAACTAAAACAATGCAATGAATGCTATGAATTACCCGAGACGTACACACGCAAGCGCTATCCGAACACGAATGAAAACAAAATGGCGGACCGGCCCAAAAAAGGTGACGCATCTCTGGCTGCCATTGTCACGTTTCTTTTAGAACGAACTGACGTAACGCGCGTTTTGTTTATTTTAAAGGGATGAATTTGCAAAAGCTCAATATGGTGATTATATTGCTTCAAATATTTTTTTAATATGAAACTGTTATTAAATGAATTGCTGCGTTACTTACCATAAATTGAAATATAAAATATAACACATTTTTCGCGATGTACCGTAAGATTTTACTATGTTTATAGGAACCACAGACAATATTATTTAAGAAACAAAAAAACAAAACATATGTGCTGACCTAGAAGTGGGAATAATATCAATATTTAAATATTGTTATCACATCTAAATTGAGATTTTGTAAGTTACGCCTTTTGACACTCGGCTCATATCTGAGGTCATTGTCCGTTTTTCTCAATCGATATGGCACATACTATAGAGACTTCAATGCCTGTATCAAGCCAGCGCTCAACCCAAATGAGTTCAGTGTTTGCCATAACACATCCCTGTCCACTCTGTCATAAGCCTTCTCCAAGTCTATGAACGCACAAAAAACTCTTTGGTTTTTGGCCAAAAACTTCTCCGCGATCATGCGCATGGAAAAGACCTGATCCTTACATCCCATTCCCTTTCTAAATCCCGCTTGCACTTCCCAAATTTTTCCATCAGTTTCTTTCATAACTCTTTCAATTAGTACCTTAGCATACAGTTTTCCCACAATGCTAAGAAGGCTGATACCACGGTAGTTTTTACAGTCCTGCTGTGATCCTTTTCCTTTATATATTGGGACTATCACGGCTTTGCACCAGTCTCCCGGTACACGCTTAAGTTCCCAACATAAGTTAAACAAGGTGTACAGCAGGTCTGCCACCACTCCTTCTCCAGCCCTTAGCATTTCGAGAGATACTCTATCATAACCGGCTGCCTTACCTGCTTTCATACTTTTCATTGCTTTCATTATTTCATCTATACTTATATCTCTATCTATTTCCTCTTCTTCCGGAATTTCTATTTCATTTAATTCAAACGTCTCATCACTCATAAACACGCTTTCAAAGTATTCCTTCCATCTCCTTAAACTCAAAACTTCGTCATTCAGAATACAGCCATTCAAGTCTCGTATAGCATTCATTCTAGCCTGTTCTGAATGTCCCCTGGTAGTTCTTACGAGTTTCCAGAACATTTTAATGTTTGCCTGGAAGTTATCCGATATTCTTCTATCATTCTTATCCGTTCTTTCTTGCTTTTTCCTTTCAACTACTTCTTTTACTCTCTTATTTAGGTGTCTAAAGACTGCCTTTTTCCTTTCAATATCATCATTCATACTGCTAGAATTACTAGCCTTGGTTGCTAGTAAATCTAGCCATGCTTTCTTCTTTGCTTCAACTTCCATCCGTACCTCATCATCCCACCACAACGTTTTAATTTTCCTTTCATTCGTTCTCTTACTGACACCACATACTTCGGTAGCTGCATCCACTAAACCTTTCTTGACATTATACCACACAGTCTCCAAGTCTAAATCATTCATACACAATTCAGCCATACCACTTATATTTTCTCTCAATCTATATTTGAACTTCTCTCTCACACCTTCATCTTGTAACCTCTCTGTTCTTATACGCTGTAACGCAGTGGTAGACACAGATGTCCGATGCCTCCAACGTCTGAAAAGACCATTAATTCGGCATAAGACCAAGTAATGATCCGTCCCTACGTTAAAGCCCCGGTAAACCCTTGTATCTACCACCGCGCTCCTCATTCTTTCATCAACAATTATGAAATCTATCATACTTCTATCATCACCTCTTTCCCATGTATACGTGTGAATCTTCTTATGACGAAAGAAAGTGTTCGTCACAAAAAGATTCTTTTCCACGCATACGGCGAGAAGGCTTTCACCATTCTCATTTATACTTTCATCACCAAACGTTCCCAATATCCTTTCATAACCAAGCCTCCTCACCCCAACCCTTCCATTAAAATCGCCTAATATCACAATATTTTCATTAACCTTGCATTTCATTAGCACCACCCTTACCAACTCCCAAAACTGCTCTCGGATATAAGTGGGCTTAGACATGTCTGGGGCGTAGACCCCTAAAACAAACAACTTCTTTATATTGGTACTTGTGGTCAATTTATTAGTGCATGAAATGCAAAAGGGTTTATTTATTGTGAAAAGTATGCTCTCTGACATAAGAAAACTGATTGTTTTATTGACATACATAATTCATCAAATACTACCATGTAATGAATGACTTGACTTTGACTTTTTACAAAGGCCTTATACGTCTAATATATCCATTATAACGGTTTTAAAAGTAGTACGGCACTAGTGATAATTATTTAAGAGCTTTAAGAGCTACAATAACCGAATTATGGAGTATTTTTACTAATTTTGAGGTACGAAAGCACTTTGAGAACCTTTTTACTATCGCAAAATTTTAGGGTCTGTTTATAATTTGTATTGATTTAACTCAATTAAAGCACTTTTATCTTCGTTATTCCCCTTTTAGGTCTCATAGTGTTAATAAATATTGCAGCTTGACTTTTTATCCGACTTCTGTGCAAAAGCTCTGCAAACCCCTTTTTATCTCCAAGGCCATTATGGTCACTACTAAACGGTTACTTTATCACTCTGCTTTTAAAGAGATATAAGAATCTGTTACATACAGGTTAAGAAAAATACAAACTTCCTTAAATATCTGTTATACAGTAAGAGAGCGAAACTGTGTCTGCTTATATTGCTTATGTGCTACTTGGGCGATGTGTACCTCTCGTCATTGAAAGTCAAGTTGGACGTAAAAAGAGAACCTATAAGATTGACTTTCTTTTTTGCGGTAGGTATGGGTCTGTGACTCGTCCTCTCTGTGCAGAGATGGAAGAGATGGCTGACAGTAGTTCCCTTGAACAGCCTCGGCAAAATACCCTAATTACTCGTAAATTAGAGGTAGAGAAGAACGCTTGAGCAATTTAAAATATTTGAATCACACCCAACAAAAAGAAAAAGAAAAAGTCAAATTCTTATTTTACAATCTATTTATTTGTTTTGTACAAAAAATAAAAAAAGAGTAACAATCAAATTGCTTGCTGAGAATATTATACCAAATTTCATTATCTACATAATTGCAAAGGCAAGCTTGGCACCCCATCGGACCTTGCGCCCTAGGTTCTAGTCTAATCGGCCTGTGGGTAAAAAAAAGGCCTTAGTGGTGATAAAATCAAACGAACATTTGTTACGCTAACAACACGCCAGCTCCCGTATCATGTTTTTAAAGGATTAGACAAGATTAGATGAAGGACATAATATAAAAATAGAGGATATCATATTGTTTTCAATAAAATGCTGTTATGGTACCAGTGGCGACAATTATTAATAAAAAAAGGAATGTTAATACAAAATGTAATATAATTTGTGTCTCTAACATGGCGCGTCACCTCAACGTGATTTTTAACATCTTTGACCTCAACTAGCAGAGGGAATGTTGAATACGCGCGATGATATTTTTTCTTTCACGGTTTAGAAAAAAAGCGAACCTTATTACCTTATTAAGCATTTAGTTTATGAAAGAGATATTGCGAGGCCAGATTTTATATTACAATATACAGTTTTTCAACTGAACAGACAGATCTCCAAATGCATGCGGCGGGACTTACGCAACTTACAATACAGCTTTTATTGAAAAGCGATTGTGTGGAACCACGGCTCCAAAGTCTTTGCCAGAGATCTGTCTGCCAGAAAGAGCCAACTGTCAAAGCTAAAGACAGCATCGTTTCCGGGACACCTGAGATTTTGAGTGAGATTGAGAGGTTCTACGGGCAGCTGTACACGTCATCGTTGGAGCCTCACGCAAGTGTGAGTAACGATCCAAGGGCAAGTCTCATTCGACACTACTCCGATGATATCCCAGATTTAAATCTGAGCGAGATTAGAATGGAACTCCAGCACCTTAAGAACGGCAAAGCCCCAGGCGAGGATAGAATTACAGCTGAGCTTCTGAAAAAGGGTGGAAAACCAGTACCTACCTGCTTGAAGTTTTAAGAAAATTTTAAATAAAACTAGTTTTACGGATTTTATTGCGTATATTATCTTATTTTATATTCCCGATGTTTCGAGCACTACAGCAGTCAAGATCCTAAGCAGATGGTAGCACCTTGCTATCTTCTCTATTGAAATTAGGATGTTTTCGATTTCAATAGCCCCGCGAGTCATCCTTGGGAGGAATCGGTGTTTTTAGCGAGTGGTCTATCAAATCTGATGTAGTGGCGGGGGTGATCCTGTGCGTGTTCACAGACAGCAGACTTCCTGGAGCGCTGATTCTTCACATCGGCTATGTGTTTTTATCGCGGGTTTTTATTGATCTTTTAGTTTGTCCTATGTAAGATAGACTACATTCACAATCAAGCTTGTACACTCCTGCATCTTGCAGAGAAACATTACAATTGACTGATGGTAAAAACTGACTAATCTTCTTCGGTGGCTTGAAGTATGTTTTAATTGAAGCACGCTTCAAGATTAGCTTATCTTATCAGTGACACCTCTGGCATGTGACAGTACAGCAGACACACGCTAGACTGTGGCCGGCTTCACTCGTTCACTGTGACGTAGGCGCGGGCCCGAAGTTTGTTATCGTGCAAAACTTGCTTGACGTGTTGGAGCTCGGCGGCCAGGTGTATACTCTCACAGACCCCTCGTACTCTATAGGAAAAAAGATTTACCCACAGAGGCTATCTATCTGAATGGGTCTTTTTTCTATACAGTGTGTTCTCGGAATTCCGAATTACCATCATATCTAGAAAAACTAAAGAAATGTTTGCCTCTAATTCTTCGATGAATATATCGGCGACAATGGGAGACACAGGTGAGCCCATTGCCACACCATCTACTTGCTTGTAAAACTCTTCCTTCCACAATAGGTAGCCGTAAGGCATTGTCTGAGTAATACTGCATATTCTATGGGCATGTTGTTTTCTGCTAGTCTTCTAGTTACAATTGAGATGCAGTCTTTAACAGGTAAGCATGTGAACAGTGACTGCATATCAAAACTGACTATAGTTTTGTTGTCTGTGTAAAGTATATTATTTGTTGGGTCGTTTTAATCCTTTTATGTAAGTGCTTACATCCGACAAAAGTTCTTGTATTTTAGAATTATAATCTGACTTATCTATGACTATCGTCGCATTTCCCTTATTTGCCACCATATATTATTTGATAGATCATAAATCTTCGCTAAAGAACACCGATTCCTTCCAAGGATGATTCGCGAGGCTATTGAAATCTAAAAACATACTAATTTCAATAGATAAGATGGCTGGGTGCTACCATCTGATTGGGATCCTATAATTAATAAAATTAAATTCCAACCCAAGCCTTTTTTTGCTATGTATCCGTTTGTATCCAAACGGATTTGTAAGCCGAAGTGAAAATGGACTGGCCATATAGCTTGAAGGACCGTTAACCGATGGGGAAGAAAGGTTCTAGAGTTACCGCCTCGTATAGGCAGGCGAAGTGTAGGGCGTCCCCCACTAGACAGAGTGACGATCTGGTAAGACATGCAGGAATTCGATGGAGGCAAGTGGTTCAGGACCGTGCTTTGTGGCATTCCTTGGGAGTGGCTTGTGTTCAGCAGTGGACTTGTGAAGGACTGTATTGATGATGATGAATGACACAGTTTTTGTATTAACAATTTAAAAAAAATTATATCATCATTGTTGGATGGAACAATTTGTTAAGGTGGCAAATGGGTAAATCTGAATAGATCTGTTTATTTTCTGCATCTATCTAGGAAAATAAAAAATCATATATTTTAGAAAATATTTTTGTCTGTTCTCGAAGTTGTTGGAAGCGCGAAAATGCTGTTACTATAGCGGTTATCGTCATCTTACGGTTCACACTTATAAACGTGATGTTCGTGATACCACAGAATAAAAATAATAGTACAAGAAGTTATACTCAAGCAGTTTTAGATTATAACCGAAAGATGACACTATTATCAAAGCAGTCTTATTCTACCAACAACGCCATCTGCCAATAGTCCACGTATGAAAGGAAGTGGCGATACAGTTATTTATGTTGTATTTTTCAATCATATCTTCAAAAGATGGCGTCTGATGCAATTGTTTTACAAACTATATTTGTAGGGATAATAGACTAGTGCGCGGAACTAGGAGTTTAAAAATATTGGGTTCGAATCCTACTAAATACCAAGTACAAATATTTATTTTTAATTAGAGAGGCATGGGTTGTAATGCCTCTTTTTTGTCAGAAACCTTTGAGGGTGCACGCAAAACACATATTTTCATCATAACCTGATGAATAATATAGGAATGCATTGAAGTAAAATAAACAAACAAATATTTATTTTTGTATATAAGACTACCAGTAGTATAGTTTTTATGCTTTTGCAAAACATGAGTTTTTCGTGGTGATTTTATTATCTAGATAAATAAATATTTTTTTTGCTATTCGCATCACATTTAACATTTTTGTTTATGCATAGAAGAGCCGTGGTAGCTCAGATGGTTAGCGCACGCTGTAAGCTTCACAGTACTCGAGCAACCCGGGTTCGATCCCTGCCGGCACCAATGAAATTGTTAATTGCAATTTTAAGTGCTGATTTACCACGTGCTCGGCGGTGAAGGAAAACATCGTGAGGAAACCTGCGTGTCTGAGAAATAAGAACAAGAAAATATTTCGAAGAAATGTGAAGTTCGCCAACACGCATTGGGGCGGACATTTCCTTGCCCTAAAACCCTCTCAGAAATGAGAGAAGGCCTGTGCCCAGCCGTGGGGGGACGTAGATAGGCTGCAACTTTACTTACTAGAAGAGTCAGGTACAGAATGTGTGTGCCACACCGGGAAGAAACACGCTCGTACAGATTACTAGAGTCAAATAGTAGCATAATAATGTTGCTATTTCTTATGATGGGTGGCGAAAACCTATCTTTTTTATTGGTAACAAGGATGAATCCTCAGAGGTGATAAGGCATATTGATAAAATTTTGATTCTCAATCGAGTGTAGATAGAAGGTGTCACAGCTCACAGCATCCACTTACCATCAGTTGGACTGTGTGTTCGTTTGCCATCCTTACTTCTATAAAAAATAAAATTACTAATTACTAATTTACTAAAAAATAAAACTACTAACTATACGACAAATTATCAAATGTTATAAGCTGTCTTTGAAAACCTATTATTTTTCTACTCGTACTTACTTGGTTTGAAGAGCCATTGAAATTCAAAACCTTTATTTATACAGCGTATGGATAAAGGTTTTGAAATATTTCGTTTTGCTCTTTTAATATCAAATAACAGAAATAGGGTTTAGTGATTAGTGTGCTCTCAACCACATAAAGCAATTTCTATACTCGGGCAGTTTGTGTAAGGTAATAAGTTTGCTATTCGCTTAAGTATGTAAATATTTTTCTCGTTTTTAATATTATGTTATTTTTTTTGTTTTATACATTCAAAAATTAGCAACATTCAGTGTTTCCAGATGACTCTTTTATAAAGATAAAAAAACATTATCGTAACTTTATTAGAAAATTTTTAGCAATTAAAAAAAAACTTGAGAAAAGAAACCACTTATCTTTTGCAATACATAAGTTTTATCTATGAAAATCTATGCTAGATTGCAATAAACTTAAATCAATTTGACAACAGACATGACAATAGGGCACCTACCTATATCATTAGGCCTATACGAAAGAAAAGTCTGAAAACAACAAACTATCGATATTCGGTGTAAACAGATATTGACATATTTATTAGTGCGGTTAGTTAACAATTAGAATTTGAAAACTAATAAGTACTTATTATATTTAAAACTAACTATACCAATAACTTTGTCGACATTTAATTGTTTTAGTTTAAATTAAAAATAGTTTGGAAAATCTAAAAGTACACGCCTCATGAGCGTTTTATTTAATTTTGATGAAAAAATTAATTGTATTCCTGACTTTTAAAATATATTATTTACGAGTTTTAAATTTAGAGCCCTATTATTTTAACAGGTAGTGTCACCTACAGGGAAAAAACGTATAAAATCGATATGGGCTGTATGGTACATTTTTCATTTGTCTTTTGTCTATCAAGGGCTAAAAAATATGATAGCGGCTTAAAATTTTTAACAGCAGTAACACTTATAAAAGTTGAAAATTATTTTATTAACAAACTACGTTTCTAGGCTATTGATATGAAATAGGGAACCAGTTGATGTAATTCTGAAGCTAATAAAAAAACCCGGTCTCGATACGTCAATTTTTTCGACAGTTATCGTGACCACATACAAAATCAACATCCGGACATCCACGTAAATTTTTTTCAAACCGTTTTTTATTAATATAAAATGATTTTTTAGAAAATATGAGATGGATTAATTAGAGTGTTTTCATAATTTATGGCTACTCATATTATCGTATAAGTGCATTATGCTTATGATAGAGGCATTTTCAGAACACAAAATTGCTTGGCCTTAACGTGTTGAATAACGCTTTGCGTTATGAGGCATGCCAAAATAGTGAACAGTTTTCGTATGTTTGTTTACTTTGTTTGTGTATTTATTTCAAGAAACTGTACAAATAATTCAAATAATGTCTTAATTTGAAATAGTCGACAATAACGGGCACCTGAACTAGGATAAACCCGTATCTCGGGTGTATGTGTTAATAGATACATTTACAAATATTTTCTGTTTCTTATATAAAATGAATAACATACTAACTAATTAGGGTTATTTCGGTAAAATGTATTATCATTAATTTACTTATGATTTTATTTAACTTAAAACAATCAGCAACTTTTCCGTATCATCGTATGACAAATTTTGTAACCATGTCCGAATTACATTTTTACAATCTTTGACTTTGATTGACTTGATAATACAGAAAAGAGCCAAGGAATGTAAAAAATCTATGCATGAAAAAGTTTTTGCGTCTTTTATTAGTGACCGCTCTTCTGTAAGGCAATTTTAAGTGCTGTTTTAGTAACGTACTGCTAACGAATAACTGGCGCACTGAGAGGACATTATAGGATTTATATAAGAGATGGGACGGGAATAGGATAGGGCGGAATGTTGCGACTTTTAATACAGTTCTTTGAGCGCGTTCCAGTGGTAGCAGTGTAGTTTTGTTGTAGCTGCTCTTCCCCTTGAGGTTATACAATAGGTGATAATTGATTGACATTATGCGAAAAATACTTGCTTTACTACCTTAATATCAACAAAAGAACGAATCTTTTTAAAACAAACATTAGTTTACGGACTCTATTGCAGAGGTGGTCTATGTGGTTTTTAAATGTAAGAGTAGAATCTATAATTATTCCAAGGTATTTAATAGTTTTTGTATTAAAAATAAGTGGTAGAGCCACGCGGCAGCTTTTTGCTGTCGCACGGATGGGCCGGCTCGAACCGGGGTGGTACCACGACCTCACAGAAAACCAGCGTGAAGTAGAGGTTCACCTCTGCGTTTCGCTTGGTGAGTGCAGGTGGCCGGAGGCCCTTTTTACTGGAAATGAGGCATTCCATCTTAGTCCTCACGGGTGACAGCGCATCTACATTTTGAATTGTAATAGAGGATAGATGTAGATGTCTATGGGCCACAGCAACCACTTACCATCAGGTGGACTGTGTGCTCGTTTGTCACCCATATCATATAAAAAAAAAGTGGGCAGTTACAATTAGACTCTGCGACTGGGCAACATTTATGTGCATAAATTCCTAGAATGGTTATATGCTGTGTTGAGCTGCCCATAGAAAAATTAACATATTTAGTTTTGTCCGTATTCAGTGTTAATATGTTTTATTGGAGTCATTTATTAATCCTATCAAAACCTTGCTGTGCACATAAATAAACCTTGTCTACTGTATTTGCGGAAAAAAGGAGCACGGTATCATCTGCGTAAGATATTATTTTACCTGAGTTAAGTTCAAGATCGCAAAGGTCATTTATATATATATCAAAATTAGGGTTGGCCGTAATACACTTCCTTGAGGCACGCCAAAATGAGTATTTTTTTGTTTAGGGCTATAACCTTTTCGATTTTTATGCATTGATATCGATTTTGTAAATAGTTCGCAACAACTTGAAGCTGCTTAATAGGATCGGGATAGAAACTGTATCAAAAGCTTTCGGTAGGTGAAGGAAAATGCCAATTGATTGGTTGTCTTTATCTAATTCTTGAGAGACGTAATCAGTCATTACCTGCACAGTATCAGCAGTGGACAGTTTTGGTCCGAAACCATATTGCATATTCGATAATATGGATTTACTTTGTAAATAATTCATTGATGTATTGTTACATAATTAATGATGCATCTATGCATGGATCTAAATTATAACGTTTCAATTTACCTACTTTCAATGATATAATTTTCGAAACTAAATTATTTATAAATATTGACATGACAAACTAATAGTCAAGCATGAGAACTATATACCAATATTGCTAATATCTTTGTATAACCATGATTCCAGCAAATGAATATTTCTTTTCACTTTAATTTTCTAAAACTTCTTCATATTTTAGTGATATCCATATATATGTCCATACATATCCATACATATAGCCAAACAAGAGTAAAAAGGGCGCAAGTTTACTGAACTTGGCGAACGACAGTTCCAAAAATCTTCTACATTCGAATTGATCTTATGATTTAAGCCACTGAATATGGAGCTAGGCATCCGTTTATACTCGTATTATAAATCTTTTACCGGCGCAGCCGAAAATCTTGTATATGGCCCCTATTTCACATTAATGTTTTTGGTGGTTAAATATATTCATATTCATATACATTTTTTGGTCTATGTCCTGGCATTGTGGTCGATATTGTAAAGCCGCGTATCGATTACGCGCTCCTGGCGCGCGCGCCATGAATGACCGCGCCAACCTGTGAGGTCCGTGTAACGCGTTCCAAATTAATATCCGAACTATATCAACTAAGAGCGCCTGGCGCGCGCGGCAGACGTTCCAGTGTTTGACCTTTCAACTTGGATGTCGGTCGTGTGCGAACAGCTGCCATTTTCATAGTTCCATGCATTTTCTCAGAGCGCTTTATTATGATAAAAAAGGCTTTTGCTATTCCACAGCACTAATTTGGACCATATAATTTTATCAATATACGGCAACTCTGGTTATCCATAGCCCGGAACGCAACGAACATATGAATGATGAAAACAACCGTCCCAACTGGCGCGCGCGCCAAAACTTTAATACTTTGATACGTGGTAAAAAAGCGACACCAGATGGAACGGCCCGCTCCATCTTTGAGCGTTCCAACGAACAATTTGGCGCGCTTTCCACTGAGGTATCCATTTCTCACGGCTGAAACGCGCGCCAATGTTCAACCTCTTGGAGCGCATAATCGATACACGGCTTAAATATGTACATATAAATTTGCCATTTGTGAAATACAACTTATTTTTTTCTCAACAGAACAATGGTGCTCAACAATTAGCTTCAGAATCAACTGTTTATATAATGCTTGAAGATGTCAACGACGAAATACCTCTTTTTACGGAACGGGAGCAAGAGACTGTGCTCGAGGGCGAGCCTATTGGGACGAAAGTTACTCAAGTCAACGCTATCGACAAAGATGGCACGTTTCCGAACAATCAAGTAAGTTTTATTTTGTCTATAAATTAAGAAAACAATAATAAATGTAGTAACTAAACAGATGTAAATTGCACTGTATAATATAACGTGGGCTATTATACGCTTAAACTGAAATTGAATTGAACTAAAATGAAATTTCTTTATGCATTTTGCGTAAATAAAATATAAATATAATGTGTGTGTTGATATAATTAAAAAATAAAAAGGATTACGCAATACTTTTTTGAAGAATAAATACACATACTTTGATATTTCTAATAGCTATTATTAATTCTACGGTAATAGAGAAATAAGTATAATATACAGATAACTTGCAACAAAATTATAAATTTTTGTACAACTAGTATGGGAAAAGAGGCGATTATTTGTTATTGTAAGGTGGTAAGATCTTGATACAAATTAGGGAACTTCTAATTTAAAAGTGTAATAGTAATATCAATATATATTTATGTATTTCATAATACGGATCTATAAAAATATTAGTAAAAATTTATTGAAATTATCATACAGTCATATTCTCCGCAGTATAGTTAAATTTATAATTTTATTTATTACACGTTAATCGAAATCTGAATTATTTTTATAACTTATTTTTAAAATTTTACACTTAAGTGAATCATGCACATAATAATATTGAAATAAAAAAAATGGTTTTATAACTTTCGCTTTTCGATGACTGACGCTCATTAATTTCTAAGACTTGTTAAATGTTTGATTGAACAGAATAAAATTTTTATTAATTCTTTGCTTTAGTTTACAATGTCATTAAAAGTTTTCACAGCTTTCCATATTAAATATACAGACAGCAGGGCCTGTAACATTCTTCGTAATTGCTTAATGTTTAGGGTTCCGTACCCAAAGAATAAAACGGAGCCTAATTAATGTTAATATACTGTATCGGTCTGTCGGTACGTCTGTCCCTCCGTGTGCCGCAGGTCTGACCTGGAATTTGGATATTTGGAGTAGATTTTTTGCCCTGAAGCCGGTTATAGAACAAGAGATTGAGTAATAAAATTATTACATATACATGCAAAATAAGCCGAAAGGTTTTTTCTTACTACAGCATGTGGAGTGTCTATTTTATATATTTATTTATTTATATCTTTAAAAATAAAGAAATAGCGGGCAATTAAACTTGTCAGTTACTAAAACTAAACTAGTTTGGAATTTCAAATTTCTGTTATATTACTATTATTATTATTACCTTATACTGTTTAAACATCGATTCTTAATGTAGTTTGTAAGCTGTGACCGAAAGAAACGACTATTTTTGGAGTATTTTTATTATTAAATATATAGTTTTAAGAAAGTTTACTGGTATGTACGGAAATGTCCGGAATGTGTACGGAACCCCAATAGAGCAAGCGGGGATCTACGCACACAGCCGGTTTTGCGAATGTTATCTAATGTAATAAATTTTTGGATTTTTTATAAATTTATTTTAATTCAAGCCTACATTAAATTACTGCCATAATATGTTTTACATCATACATTACGAAATTTAGGTTTAAGTTTTGAATAAAATATCCACTACTGATATCAAATTTCGCAATAAGTAATAGTTGTATGCATTGCTATCTTATTTGTATGCTTGTTCTCAGATGTTCACAAAACGATATTGTGCTAACCATAATAGATATACTTCGTAATTTTTAAAACTTTTGATCGCACGTTTACTTATTATATGAAGACATCAATGTCGAAATATATACCTACGTAAAATTTTAAAATGCTTAGAAAAAAATGTGTGCAAAAGTTTTTTTTGGTGATGCATTGAAATCTTGAGTGCGTAAAATATCGTACACAGTCAGGTCATAAGTATTGTCACACAGTAAAAACTTTTCTTTTAGAATGCTGGCCACAAAAAAGTTTATTGAATTCGAATTTCGAATTGTTCATGAAAATAAAACTGTATACTTTTTAGAATTTTACTCATTTTTAAATATGGAGTGGACGCTTAAAGAAAACCGTGTTGCAGTTATTGCGTTGCATCGTTGCGGTTACGCGCCAATTCAAATTTTTGACATACTTAAAAATTTGAATATAACCAAAAGATTCGTTTATCGTACCATCAAACGATACAATGAAGACTCTAGTGTAGATAACAGGTCATGAAGTGGTCGCCCTCGGTCTGTTAGGACTCCAGCAGTGATAAAAGCTGTGAAGGCGCGAATTCAAAGAAATCTCAAACGTAAGCAGAAACTGTTGGCCCTTCAGATGGGGTAAGCAGAACCACGGTGAAAAGGGTGTTAAATGAAGACTTAGGGCTTCGGGCATATCGAAGAAAAACAGGGCATCGTTTGAATGCTCGTCTAATGGACCTGGGACTGAACAGATGCCGCGCTTTGTTGAAGCGGCACGCGGGAAAAAATATCGAGAAATTCTTTTTTCGGATGAAAAAACTTTTACCGTAGAAGAGAGCTACAACAAACAAAATGATAAGGTGTACGCACACAGTAGTGAAGAAGCGAGCAACCGTATTCCGCGTGTCCAACGAGTTCATTTTCCATCCTCGCTGATGGTATGGTTGGGAGTTTCTTATTGGGGCTTAACAGAGGTACATTTTTGTGAGAAAGGTGTAAAAACGAATGCAGTTGTGTATCAAAATACAGTCCTGACGAACCTTGTGGAACCTGTTTCTCATACCATGTTCAATAACAGGCACTGGGTATTCCAAAAAGATTCGGCGCCAGTTCATAGAGCGAAGAGCACACAAGACTGGCTGGCGGCGCGTGAAATCGACTTCATCCGGCACGAAGACTGGCCCTCCTCCAGTCCAGATTTGAATCTGTTAGATTACAAGATATGGCAACACTTGGAGGAAAAGGTGTGCTCAAAGCCTCATCCCAATTTGGAGTCAGTCAAGACATCCTTGATTAAGGCAGCCGCCGATATTGACATGGACCTCGTTCGTGCTGCGATAGACGACTGGCCGCGCAGATTGAAGGCCTGTATTCAAAATCACGGAGGTCATTTTGAATAAACTTTAGTGTCGTAAGAATCTATGTTTTGTTAAGTTCATTTTGGTATATAAATGGTTACATAACGAATAAACTTGTTTCAATTATTTTATATTAAACATGTGACAGAATTTATGACCTGACTAGGTATAACAGAACAAATTTTATCTTCATTCATAAATTAATTAATGAATTCGCACTAGATCAATAGTGAGAGTCCCTTAAATCCTAAGTCAAAACTATTATTCTTAACCTATTGTTGTCATACGAGTACGTAAGGTCGGATGTCGTATGGCTTTTCGTTGTGTGATTTTATTTATTTAGTAGGATACGATACTATATAATATACAACCTATAAAAACCTATAAAATATAATAATCTTAACCATGTTTCGGTTTCAAAACTGTATAGAAATGTAGAAACACCAATTTCGATTTCCTCCCTAGGTATGGCATCAGTTTGTGTTATTATCTTAGATGCTAGGTAGTCAATTACTAATATTTGTTTGCATTGTTTCCTGCTATTGATATACTATTTTATTTATACATATATCAATGTTTTCAGCAGGGCTATTTTATGGAATGGGTGGAGGGTGAGTTATGAGTTAAAAGGGAACGTGTTATAATTTAGACTTCGTTGACAGTTAACTATGTTATATTTTATAGAATCTGTATAGGCTTCTTTATATAGGTACTTGTAAGTGACTAGCGATTCGCCCCTACTTCGCACGGGTTCACTTAGCAATGAGTTACAGCGCTGAAGGCCGCAGGTTCGAATCCCGCACGGAACATGTATTTGTACGGCCTAAAAATAACTGTTCCGGCGGTGTTTGTCCTTGTGAAATTTATGTATGTAAACTGTGCCCACGATACAGGAGAAAATCCTAGTGCGGATGAAAAGTTTAAAAAAAAGATAATACGCCTACTGACCATCACCCATCGGGTCCATTTGTATGTCTTAACCATGCAGTTACCAAATCAAACACACAGAAAGTTTATTAAAATCGGTCTAGGCGTTTAGGAAGAGTTCAGTGACAAACTCACGTATGGAAGAACTTACTTGACTACTTGACTATTGCAGGACATCTAATCGCGAGACGTCTAGAAATTGTAAATTTTATATAATCTATCAAAGAAGATTATATCTATGTCGAAATATTATTTATATACAGTGGTAGAGCCTCCCGGCAGCTTTTGCTGTCGCACGGATGGACCGGTTCGAACCGGGGTGGTACCACGACCTCACAGAATACCAGCGTGAAGTAGAGGTTTACCTCTGCGTTTCGCTTGGTGAGTGCAGGTGGCCGGAGGCCTTTTTTACTGGAAATGAGGCATTCCTTCTTAGTCCTCACGGGTGACAACGCATCTGCATTTTGATTCGCAAACGAGGATAGATGTAGATGTCTATGGGCCGCAGCAACCACTTACCATCAGGTGGACTGTGTGCTCGTTTGTCACCCTTATCCTATAAAAAAATATTTTAATATGGATTTTACATAATAGGTCGGTGAAAAAGTTACTTCGTATTTTGTTTCTATAAAATTGAAGAAAAATCTTTTTGGTTGTACTGTTTGTATCTGGCTGGTTTTAACATATAGGACATTAAGAAAAAGAAAAAGTAAAAAACACTCTCCCACCATTTTTCTATTGTTTTTCTGTCTGCCAAAATGAGTGAATTTAACGAAGAAATTCAAAAATTTGTGACGTTTATGGACCTAATGCAGTACCAGTAAGAGTAGCACAAAGTTGTTTCAAGCGTTTTCAGTCCGGGAATTTGGATGTAAACGATGCAGTCCGCTCTGATCGCCTTCATACGGATAAAATAGATTTCATTTTTGAAAAAGTGTAGTAAGATCGGCATATAAGTAGCTACAATATAACCGAGGAATTGAGAATTAACCGCAAAACAGTATTCACCCATTTGAAACAGTCTGGCTATACAAAAAAGGTCGATATTTGGCTTCACTGAAAGAAACCTAATGAATCGTGTGCTCGTTTTAGATTCTCTTTGATACATAATGAAACCGAATCATTTTTGATAAGATTGATCACTGGTGATGAAAAGTGGATCACCTACGACAAGAACGTGTCAAAAAGATCATGGTTAAAGGATAATCAAGCTCCATAGACTGTAGCAAAATCCGGATTAACACGCAATAGGGTGATGGTGGGATAGGAAGGGCATAGTTTATTATGAGCTTTTACCGCCAGGCAAAACTATGGATTAGGATCTCTACTGCGAACAACAAATGAGACTCAAGCAAGAAATTGAAAAAAAAAACGGCCGGAATTGATCAACAGAAAAGGAGTGGTCTTTCATCATGGTAACACCAGACCACACACAACTTTGGCCACTCAGCAAAAATTGAGAGAGCTTGGTTGGGACGTACTGCGTAATGCGTCCACCATATAGTCCTTGCCTTACACCCTCAGATTTTCACTTGTTTCTGTCTCTTCAGAATTCTTTGGGCAGCGTAAGATTAACATCAAGAGAGGACTGTCAAAACTACTTGTCACATTTATTTGATCAAAAATCCCAAGATTTCTACAACAATGGGATTACGCCAATACCTTCAAGATGGCAACAAGCAACTGCCGCATCGGAGTTTAATTTTTTTCCTTGTAAAAAGTTGTCCAAATTCCGGGAAAAATGGTAATCTGCAAGGTCTGGGGAGTACGGTGGATGTTACAGACATTCCAGTTGTAGCTTATCTAACTTAGTGGTTGTTTGTTGTGCAGTGTGTGGTCTAGCGTTGTCATGAAGCAGCAGTGGCCTAGAGCGATTGACCAATCTCGGTTGTTTAGCAGCTAGTTCTTCCTTCATGGTTTGCATTTGCTGACAATAGATATCTGCCATAATCGTTTGGTCAGATTTTAGAAAGCTGTAGTGAACGACACCGGCGCTAGTCCACCAAACACTCACAAGTAAATTTTTCTGAGTCAATTTTCGTTTAGGGCAGAATTTGGCTGGGTCTCCAGGGTTCAGCCATTGCGACGAGCGCTTCCGATTATCGTACAGTATCCACTTTTCATCACAAGTAATAAATAATTCGATTTAAAATCCCTTCATTATTGTGTCGGTTGAGCAAAGTAACAGAGCAGTCGAGGCGTGCTTGCAAGTTCGATTCACTCAATTCATGAGGTACCCATCGTTCAAGTTTTTTTACTTTCCCGATTTGCTTCAAGTGGATTAATACAGTTTTATCACTTACCCTGAAGCCTGCAGCTATCTTTGAAGCGCTTTGTGATGGATCCGCTTCCACAATAGCCCTTAACTCTTAATTTTGATCTCCGGCCGTCCACGGGGTTGGTTCTGAAGGTCGAAATTTCCAGAACGAAAACGGTGAAAATAAAAAAGTACCGTGCTTTCTTTTGCGACACCAGCGCGTACACATCATTAATCCTTCGAGCTGTTTCTGTAGCACTGGTGCCACGGTAGAACTCGTACTCTTAAATATATCGATATTTCAAGTTTTCCATTGTGCGGTAGTAAGCGACGCCAAAGAAAAAAATAATGAGGAAAAAACAAATGAATGACTATTTTCAAAACTCAAATGGACCAGCTAAATGAATTTATAAATTTGAATTTGGAATTCTTAACCAAAGAGGAGATATGTCAGATCAAAGTGGTCAGTACGATAAAACGCTAATTTCTTATGTAAGGACCTAATATTATAATTAAATATAATTCAATTTTGAAAAAAAATGTCTTGAATTTGTACATAAAATACGAAAATACTTTACCCGACCTTTTAGTAAATAATTCACATGTCGAGTAAGTATAAATTATATAAGCTGTAACATCAAAGCAAAAAATTTATATGATTAATCAAATTTCACTTTAGTATAAACCGCGAATACCCAAAATTAGATTTCATACGAAGAAGATACGATACAATTACTTTTTTCAATGATAAGGGATTTCGCATTCGCGGTTGATTACATTTTGATTAAAAAAGTTTAAATAGTTTGTTTCGCGTTCCACCTAGTTTCGAAGGGGTTTTTGTTACTTAATGTTTCTACATTGTGTTGTTTCGATTTGTCGGAAAAACAAAAGGGTAACTTTTATGGTGTTTTTGTTTAAAGCGTTTTATAAAATTATATGTTTATTAGCACAAGATATAGGCACAACAATTTTGGCTTAGCTAGTTTTTGTTAAGTTTTGGTAAAAATGTTCAGTGCAGTTTTCACTGCCTGCATACGAGTGTGTACATGAAAATTTTTCTTGTCTAAATCAACCACGGATGTCGACTGAAGTTAGTCGTAGTTCATTTAAAATATATTCGTTGAAGAAAATATCTTTAACAAACAGATTAAAGAGAAAGTCATCGTGGTGCTTACTGTGCACCTTAAGCGTTCCTTTTTACACTAAGAAATAATAAAAGTAATAAAAGATAATTCTATAATATATAAAAAACAATTGCTGTCCCTTACTCTCGTATAACTCGAAAACGGTTGAAACGATATTGATAAATATTTTTGTGTGCGTTTGAGTGGGTTCCTGGATGGTTTAGATTCACAGTTGGACCCGGTAGGTAGCGCTGCTGTCGAGATCCAGAAATCAACTGTATGAAGCCGGGCTGAATCGCTAGTTAGTAATATATAATCTTATTAAGACTTTTTGGTGGTTGGCTTACTTTCCTATTTTGGAGTCCTTATTATCGCCAAGCAGCAAGGAATGCCTTTCTGGAATGCTCTCTATTCCTTTCAGACCAGAACACAACAGTGTAGGCCCATCTAGGTGTACTCAACAAGCGATGGGGTGAAAATAAATAATCACGCTATCGCATTAGACGTAGTCGGTAAGCGAAGTGTAAGACCGTCCTCCACTAGATTGAGTGACAACTGGTACAGACTTCAAGGAAGTCAACAACTTCAAGGAATTGAGGTAGAGCCATGCTGCAGCTATATTAATTGTATAGTTGTAGCACGAATGGGTCGGCTCGACCGGGGAAGAACTACGCTTTCACAGAATACCAGCGTAAAATAGCAGTTTAATGCTGCAGTGTTTCGTATGGTGAGTGTAGAGAACCGGAGACCCTTTTTTACTGGAAAAGAGGCATTCCATCTTAATCCTTACGGGTGACAACGCATCTGCATTTCGATTCACAAACGAGGATAAATGTCTATAGGCCACAGCAACCACTTACCATCAAGTGGACTGTGTGCTCGCTTGTCACCCTTATCCTATATAAAAAAAAATCGATGAATGCAGGTGGCTCAGGACCGAATTATGTGGCCTATGTTAGCAGTGGACTTGTGAAGGGCTGTAATGATGATGAATATTATGATGACAGTTTACTTGTATTTTATAGAGTTTCTAGACTATTTAAAACATAACTAGTGGTAGTAGTAACGTTGTTGCAAAAGTTACCGACTTAAAATATTTAAATATCGAAAAATAATAATATTCCCCTCCCCGGGCAGAACACCTTGCCCGGCGGGAGATTTCCCCTTTTCCTTCCACCCGCTACACTACCTTTGTTTTTGTGAACATACATAAAATTTTCGTAAATATACCGAGAGGCCAAAGTTCATATATTGATTTCTTAATATTTTTCTCTGTCAGACTCTCTCTGTTTTAAGTTGTATATTATGGGCCTCCTTCGCAAAATAAAATAAGTTTCTAAATCATCCGCATTTTTCACATTATTATACATATATTAGATAATATTAATAACTAGCGACTCGCCCCGGCTTCGTCTGGATAGGATCTACTAATGTGGCGTTATGTAGATTGAAGATAATCCAGGACCATTTATTTCATCATATTAGCTTTAAAAAATAATCTTTAGAAATATATAAACGAATAAAAACAAGCCAATTTCATAGTACATTTATATATACGAGTATACCCAAACCAGGAATAATAATTTGTAGGAAAAAACATAGTTTATTTTACATACACTTTAGCATTACGCTGCCAAGTAGCCATTTTCATACTGTATTATCGAAATATTAAACGAAATTGTTTCAAAAATGGTATTGTAATTTAATTATCGCTCAGTAATAAATTTAAATAATTACCAATCCATTATGTAGAGAAACCAATTATATCCATGTTAAACAGCGTACTATATTATCAAACTACACCTGTACTGCATTAATTAATCACTCATTATTCCTACCCTTCCGTAACGCGGTTATAACGCGCATAATTATATTTATATTCGAATCCCGGGCGGAACAAGTACTTTTAATACAAATTATTGTTCCGGGGTTGGATGTTTCACAATGTGAATTTAATGTATGTTAAATTTCTTCTCAATACCGGACAAAAGCTACTGTGGTAACATTTTATTAAAAGGAAAATTCTGACATACAAACCTACTTTCGTTTTATTGGCTATTTACAATTATTTTTCAAAAACGTACGTTTAATTAACCACACAACCGTCCACGGTGAGTACAGTCCCCAAAAACCATTATAACCATTATTGCCTCACCTGTCTAGGCATCAAACGACGTCTTTCGGTTTAAATGCGTACAGCACAAAAGATAGCTGTTATTAATACAGTAAAAAATTATAGATGGTGCTATATAAAATTTGTCGTCTGTGAAAGTGAGTTTTATCTGTATAATAGTAACAAAATATTTAGGAAAAAAAAGTTAAAATTAAATTTCGCCATTTTTGTTTCTGGAATGTTAACATTTAGGAATGTTACAGCAGGCGGAGGCTGCTCCCCCTACGCGCCTCCGGTTCTATATAACCACTCTAGAGGTAGGACAGACTCGTACCACGTGGAGTCGGGGTCAAAAAATTTGGTTCTTTGACATAAGTAGAACCTAACCTATTTTATTTATTATCTGCCCTAATAGGTACTGTTAAAATAAAACAAATCAAATATAATCAATAATTTATTAATCAATTTTATACACAGATTGTATCGCTTTAATTAATTCTTCAAGGACATCTTTATGTTCTATTTTTATTTTTCTTCGCCAAGAATATTCAATGAGCCACTCTGTGAAGTTTCCTTTATAACCGTCCCTACTGAACATCACTTTTAAATTTTGCCAGTGATTCTCTATTCTTTGTGTGTGTGTCCCGTCTGGTGCCACAAATTTATTTGTAGGATCGCTGTGGTTTACTTTCTTATATATGTATCCATATTGAGGTAGGCAATCATAGGCTCTCCAAAAATCAATATGTCAATCAATCTCCGAAAATCAGTATGGGGTCAATAAATTTGGTTCTTTGACATAAGGGCTTAGCTTTCCATAGAAATCCCTCTAAATTAGTCCCCCTACACCTCCTCCCCCCCCCCCCCCCCCTCCATTCGACGAATGTCTGGAAATTCGTAATAAAATAGGCTCAAAAGGGCTAGAACCCAGAGCCGTAAAGTCGATTAAAAAAACAACAAAATATTGAAATAAGTAATTTTTATTAATTTATTTCTCAAAAATTACGTGTTTCCGCATATTTAAACATTGTGTGTGTGCTTATAAAAATGTAACCCATTTTTTGTGATATCACGACAGCTTACGATTCGAATCAATTTAAAAATCACTGTCTGATCCGGAGTATGGTGCTACTCACGCTCCCTTCGCGGTTGGGTTCTGCAGGTTGTCGCCGTGTTTGGCATTACAGGTCGGCGGATTGGGACGGAATGCGGTCTTTCTTTGCATCCTACCCATGGGGGAGGGTTTGCTTCTCGCCGGATGATCCCAGCGCTGTTGCTGACTCTGTCACTGATGTGGTGCTACAGGGAATGGAACTATTTATCCCATCATCTGTGGTACCCATCGGAGGCAGATCTCAGCCTTAGTTTGGTCGCTCCTGTAAAACTGCATTACGCAGTGAGCAGGAGTGTTATCAAGCCTGGGCTGCGGCTTCGGCGACTCGGGATGTAAACACCAGCATACTTAAAAAGAAGTATAACTTCGCCTCCAGGTCCTTCAAAAGAGTTATTGCCAAGGCAAACTCAGAGCACATAGGCAGAATTGGCGAGAAACTAGTTCGCCTTTCTTCGGGAACCCGTGCATTCTGGTCTCTCGCCAAGGCTGTCCAAGGGAATTTCTGTAAGCCATCACTACCATCTCTGCACAGGGAGGACGACTCACTGGCCCATGACGCAAAAGACAAAGCCGACTTTTTAGGCTCCCTTTTTGCGTCCAAATCGACTCTTGATGACGGGGGGAAAACACCGCCGACCATCCCGCGGTGTGAGTGCTCCATGCCGGATGTGCTGTTCTCACAGCGCTCGGTTCGCAAAGCACTTCTCTCCCTGGACATCCAGAAGTCGAGTGGGCCAGACGGGATCCCCCCAATTGTGCTGAGGACGTGTGCTCCGGAGTTGGCACCGGTCCTAACGCGTCTTTTCCGGTACTCCTACTCCCAAGGCGTAGTCCCGAATTCATGGAAGACAGCTTTTGTCCACCCGATCCCTAAAAAAGGCGACCGCTCAGACCCGTCCAATTATAGGCCTATCGCGATCACCTCCTTGTTCTCCAAAATAATGGAATCCATTATCAACTGCCAGCTCATCCGGTACCTTGAGGATCACCAGCTGATTAGTGACCGCCAATGCGGTTTTCGTCGGGGTCGATCAGCTGGTGATCTTCTCGTCTACCTGACCCATAGATGGGCGGAGGCAGTAGAGTCCAAGGGGGAGGCGTTGGCCGTTAGTCTGGACATTGCGAAGGCCTTCGATCGGGTTTGGCACAAAGCGCTTCTTTCGAAGCTCCCTTCCTATGGGTTTCCCGAGAAATTGTGCAATTGGATCACCAGCTTCCTTGCAGATCGGAGCATCAAGGTCGTTGTAGACGGTGCATGTTCTGACTACAAGCCTATTACCGCTGGTGTTCCACAAGGCTGTGTGCTATCACCAACGCTGTTTCTTCTGCATATCAATGATATGTTGCTAACTGTTAACATTCATTGCTATGCGGATGACAGCACTGGTGATGCTCTATACACCGGCCGTGCTAATATTTCTAGGGAAAACGTCTCCGAGTACCGGAACAAACTTGTGTCTGAAGTCGAGTCTTTGCTGGACAAAGTCTCGAAATGGGGGCGACTAAATCTAGTCCAGTTTAATCCTCAGAAGACACAAGTTTGCGCGTTTACCGCTAAAAAGAACCCCTTTGTCGTATCTCCTCAGCTTCAAGGCACTCCCCTGGTTGCCTCAGCCAGTATCGGAATCCTCGGCGTCGACATATCGAGTGACGTGCAGTTTCGTGGTCACTTGGAACAGAAGGCCAAATTGGCCTCTAAAAAGCTTGGCGTGCTCAGCAGGGCGGGACAGTATTTCATGCCGGTACACCGCCTGCAACTTTACAAGGCGCAGGTTCGGCCTCACATGGAATACTGTTCCCATCTCTGGGCAGGGGCTCCCCAGTGCCAGCTCCTTCCACTTGACCGCATCCAGCGCAGAGCGGCTCGAATCGTCGACGACCGAGTCCTTTCCGATCGGCTCGACTCATTGGCGCTGCGAAGAGATGTTGCATCTCTTTGCATTTTCTTTCGCTTCTACCATGGGGAGTGCTCCGAGGAATTGTTCGGATTAATCCCAGCCGCCAAATTTCACGAACGCACATCGCGGCGGAACTCCCGATACCATCCACACCATCTGGATGATTGGCGGTCCACCACTGTGCGATTTAGAAGATGTTTTCTTCCTCGCACGACTTCCTTGTGGAATCGATTACCATCAGCGATTTTTCCGGACCGATACGACTTAGGGACCTTCAAGAAAAGAGCGTACTCCTTTTTAAAAGGCCGGCAACGCATCTGCAATTCCCTCCCTGGTGTTGCAGTTGTTCATGGGCGGCGGTAGTCACTTACCATCAGGTGAGCCGCATGCTCGTTTGCCCCTTCTCGTATAAAAAAAATCTATCTTTTTTGGAAAGAATCGACATCCGTACTGACGATAACAATGACATTACAAAATGGCGCCAGTTTTACGCTAGGAATGTAACATAAATATTGCAAAAATAATTAATTTGCAAATAATGTTTTTTCTCAAACAGTACGCGTTTCCGCATATTGAAACTTTATGTGTGTGCTTATAATAGTGTAACTTTTCTGTAAAAATACGTATCAACCCTCAACTCGATGGAAGTCAATGGAAAGCTAAGCCATCGTTTTTGTTAAGACTGTCTCGCGCGGTCGTAAAAAATTGTGACATTTAATTCGCGGACAGGTCAGGCGAGAATAAAAATTTGTCTGTCAGTCAGTCAGTATGTCTGTGTGTCTGTTAGCCCGGGCTAATGGACCAGGCTTCGGAATGGCTGAACCGATTTTGATGAAATTATGTGTGTGTGATTAAGTTGATTCGAAAATGGTTTAGATTCAAAATTGGACCCGGTAGGTGGCGCTGTTGTCGAAATACAGAAATCACCCGTGCGAAACCGGCGCGGATCGCTAGTATATCATAATTACAATACGTTCGTATCGTAAATGTTAGAGATTTGCGTTATTTTCAATATTGTGAAGCGTATTTGCAACTTAGTTTTAGCACTTTTCGTAATTTTAGTTTATTGGAATAACAAAGGAGATCGTAACTTTTATGACTTCCCCTTTTACTGTTCTGAAATAGATACGAAAGGTTTTCTATGTATACAGTAAGAATACATGAAATATCCCGTAAACGTCTGCAAGTTAGTTTGTGGTCTAATTTGCTAATTCTAAACTGTATCTTTAAGCAATAATAGAATAAAATATATATAGGTTGCGAGTGGTTGTAACAAAAACCTATGAACTATGTAAGAATTTGCGAAAACAATCTGAAAAGTGCTTATATAATGAAGAGAGAAATAAATTTTCCAGTTGATACACTCTACTACCTATGTATATATGTATATGTGCAACAAATTTTTATTATTTTCTATATAAAATTAACAACACTAAACGATGTATCAGAATGCGAAATGTCTGGTGCTGCGATCGTTTCGCATGCCATGTTTTTTTAGATAGGATAAGTGCTGACAAAGGAGCACACAGCCCACTTGATGGTAAGTGGTTTCTGTGGCCTATATACATCTACGTCTATCCTCGATTATGTATCAAAATGCAGATGCGTTGTCACCCACGAGGACCAAGATGGAATACCTCGTTACCAGTAAAAAGGGTCTCCGGTTGTCTACACTCACCATACGAAACACAGCAGTGTGAGGCCGCATTTTACGCTGGTATTCTTTGAGAGCGTGGTCTTCGGTATAATTGTAGTCCGACCCCTTCGTGCTACAATTATACTACTTATATAACTGCAGCATGGCTCTACCACGTAAAAACCATGTGTGACGATTGAGGCAAATCCTTCCTACGATGTGAAAGCCCCATGACCAGCCGTTGACTTTTAAAGGCTGATGTGAAGAGACAATGCGTCGCGTATTTTAATGAAATATATTTTGTAATATTATCCAACTTTACCACCTGAATGTCTTAAAAATAAGAAAAAAATGTACATATCGAAGACATGTGAAATTCGCCAACAAGCATTGGGTTTGGAGCAGCGCGGCGGACATTTCCTTGCCATAAAACCTGCTCAGAAATGAGCGGAGGCCTGTGTCCAGCAGCAGTATATATAGTATGTAACATAACATTAACATTATACATCTGCTATAATGTATTTTAATTATTAATGCGGACAAATGTAATTGAAATACGACCTACATTAAGATGTTCAGATATTTGAGTGACAGTAAACAAATTAACTGCGTTTCAACATAGTAATATAAGTATACATTTGAGTAGAATGTTATATTCCTTCATTGATTACAGCCTATCTAAAGTCCATTGCTGAATATGGGCTACCACTATAGAATGTCTCATAGACGACTTGCCATAGTTGACATGCTTGGCGAGTTTGCAACCGCTGCTATTTTATTATTTTGAGGGAACGAAAGTAAACAAGAAGACGTCCCACAGCTGGGCTCAGGGCTCCCCTCATTTCTGAGAGGGTTTTAGGGCTAGGAATTGTTCGCTGCGCTGCCCCAATGCGTGTTGGCGAACTTCACATGTCTTCGACTTTTTTTATTTACTTATTTCTTGGACATGCTGGTGTCCTCACGATATTTTCCTTCACTGGTGGTAAATCAGCATTTAAAATTGCAATTGATAATTACATTACGGCGGGAATCGAACCCGGGTTGCTCGCGTACTGTGAAATTTACAGCGAGTGCTAACCATCTGCGCTACCTCGGCCCTTTATTTCGGCGCTTTAAATTATTACGAAGTGTTAATTATTAGTAACTAATTAATAATCTCCTATATTTACGGGAGCATTACACATTGAACAAAATTTGATGTATTTTATCGCGGTTAATTTCAAATTTACTTTTACGTTCCGATAGTAACATGAGTAACTGTGGTTGTAATATATGTATACTAGCGCTCCGCTCCGGCTTCGCACGGTTGTTTTCTGGATCCCCACAACAACGCCATTCTCTAATCAACTTAATCACACATACATAATTTCATCAAAATTGGTCCAGCCGTTCAAGAGGAATTCAGTCACATACACTCGGACTTCTGACTACTAATTCTAATGACTAATTATACTAATTCTTCTGAATTATACAACTATATAATATACATGTATTATATATATAAATCTCCCACTTGAATCATTCTGTCTATTGATGAACACAACATCAAAATCCGTTGCATACTTTAAAAGATTCAAGCGCACAGACGGCGGGAAGCCACTTTGTTTTATACTGTATAGAGATAGAGATTATTATAAATATGTGTATGTATATTCTATGCTCGGAGTTTCTCTGCGTGATAAACTCAGAAATGAGGATATCCGCACTAGAACCAGAGTGACCAACATAGCCCAACGGATTAGTAAGCTGAAGTGGCAATGGGCCGGCCATATAGCTCGAAGAACCGACAACCGATGGGGAAGAAAGGTTCTCGAGTGGCAGCCTCGTACCGGCAGGCGAAGTGTAGGGCGTCCCCCCACTAGATGGAGTGACGACCTGGTAAGATATGCAGGAAGTCGAAGGATGCAGGTGGCTCAGGACCGTGCTTTGTGGCATTCTTTGGGGGAGGCCTATGTTCAGCAGTGGACTTGTGAAGGACTGTAATGATGATGATAATGATGATATTCTTTTTTACCTTTTTGTTATATCACATTGACTTGCTTTACCCCATTCATTCTTCTTGCAATGCCCATTCATTCGTAGTCTGGAAGAAATTGTTTTCAGCAATAAGACTGCCCGTTGCATACTTCTTTTTTTTCTATAAATAATTCTGTATGTTTTGTGTGGTGTGCAATAAAAAAAATACGGGGAACCATGGCTGTTGCTCAAAATACATTATGGTTAATTTTTTTGGTTGTTTATTTTATACTACACTAACAATTTAGTTGGTAGTAAAACTTGCCAAAATACAATTTTACATCGAAGAACGCATCAAATTGTTGAACATTGTACGTCCCCTATTGCTAAATCATAGCTATGATTTGATGAACTGCTATGGAACTTGGCACCCTTTCAGATCTCAACTTTAACCTCGAACGTCGTTTGTACCGAAATTTTATGTTTTTATTCCCTTTTTTCTCATTTATATTTTTGTTGGAATATCATAAATTTTTTAAAAGATTAATTTTTCTAATTTATTCTTGCGATTGATGTAACTTGATAAAACTTCATCTTCATTTGTGTTATTTGGATAGGCTTGTTATACTATTATTATTTTTTTGTTTTATGTAAATGAAAAAAGTACACATGCCTATACAAATCACAAAAATTCTGTGTTTTCACTAATCTATATTAATACATGACCTTCAGCATATTTTCATGCGTTTACCCTTCACTTTTATTTTTTAAATTAAAACTATTATACATAAGAAGTACTTAGTTTTTAAAAACTATTCACACCAATAACTTTGTCAACACCGAATATCGATAATTTGTAGTTGATTTTTCTTTTGTATACGCCTTGATCTATCTTGAAGCCAAATTTCAAGTTTCTAAGTTACCTATAGATGGGGTATATTTTATGAGGTATTGAGATAAGTAGTGAGTGATAAATTGGCTCAAACCAATAAACATAGATAATAATAACTTTATTTCATTTCATTTCACTCATCAATTAAAATGCAAATACATGTGGTGGTTTTAAGTTATTTATAGGAGGTAAAGTTGTAACTGTAACTCACATGTATCGTGAATGCCATCTGTTTGCCAATGTTTTTTTTTTAAATATTTGATAGACTAAAAAAGCGGTTTAAACGTTTGATCGAAGCGTTGCAGGGCCGCGGGTTTAAACCTCGGTGGGTCTGCATGTATGTCATTGTGCAATTATTTATGTAAATAAAACGCATAATGGGTAAGACCCTACCGTTGGGTCTACGTGTTTTTTTAAAATAATAAATAAAATACGCAATCTGTAATTCATTAATATACAGAAACCAAATTTTTTATTTTATTTTTTCTTATATTATATTCTATATTATATTTTATTATTTATATTTTATTCTTTTGTCTACTATTTGATAGACTAAAGAGCCTGACTTCACACTAAAATTATTTTTACAAAATAATTTGAGAGTGTGTAGTCTTTTCATTAGCGGTATGATGTTTACTGGCGATATTTGTTACATACATGTCGTTGGTTCTGTTAATTGGCGCCATAAAATAGGTTTTATTTTTTAAGTTAGTAATAAAATGAGAGGAAAATAGAGGGTAAAGATCGCTATTATTTATGTAATGGGAGATAACCAAACAGTTTTAATCAGTACGAGAATCCAACTCAAGAAACTCTCTTACCCATCGGTTGTTGGTCATTCGAGCTATATTTAATTAAAATGTAACCGTAGATTTAGAATTTCTAGAAAACGTTACTGACTAATCAATGTTAAAGATTGGGGTATCAGCATCTTTGATACCCCAATAATAACGATGCTACTAGTAGCAATATAGAGTAATAATAATAATCGATAAAGTAAAAGACTAGTCTTTTACTTTATCGATTTGTTTTTTGTATAGACAGATTACTGGCAAAAAAATTGGACGTAAAATGCCTCAGAGCGTTACTACAGAAAAATCCCTACTTTAGATTTTTTCGGAGAAAGTATACAAATTTGCTTAGGAATTACATAGATTTATGTTCCTATGCAAATGTATATACTCGAGAAGGAGAGTTCTACGGAATAATTTTAGCATTCATCACTTATCCGAGCCATCTCATGGCGGAAAGAAATTGATTTAATTCCTTATATAAGCTTACAGCGAGGTCGGTTTAGTCCCTCGGGAAATATATTTAAATGTAATAAATAATACTTCATACGTGTAATATAGGCAACTATTAATTAAAAATTATTAATTTCAAATACTTAACATAATTTCTCAATTTTAACAGAGTTCAAAAAATGAGAGAGTTCTATAGATAATCGAAAGATCCTTTTTTACTGAATTCTTGGAAACTGCTGAGACGGTGTGAAAACGCTATACTTGACGGGTGGTTCTATATTTATTTAAAGGAAAAGTTATATTCAGGTTGTTGTCAGGGTGAATAAGGAATAAATATTTTAATGTATTATTTTACAGTAGAATACTATTTATACGATATTCTAGTCGTTACATTGAATAATAATAATAAATCTGCGAACCTTCCCCCTAACCATCGGCCGTGTGGTCTTCCCTGCCGAGGGCATCCATCTGGTTGGGCTTTCATCTATTTGTGTATTATTTATTTATGTTAGTATATTTAATATATATATCATTTCCTCTTAATTATTTATTCAGCCAAAGCAGATGATTTTATAAATACACCTTACGTTTATTTGTCGATCACAAGTAAGGTCAGTTTGAATAAAACTGTTCGCTTAGACGCACTTCCTGTTGGAACAGGGGTAAGTGCGTCTAGGCTTAATAAATAGTTTTTATTTTATTATTATTATAATAGGGTCTATTTTTCGAACGAAAGCATATAAACAGAAATAATATATGCAATCAGATATTTAGTACTCCTAAAATATGTACTATTATCCTTCAAAATGCCGTGTAGTGGCGGTTAAGAATATCCACTACCCCATATTTTCCCGTGCGTATCGTAAAAGGCGACAAAGGGAAACAGGCAGGAGATGGGCAGCAGCATCTTCCTGATAATAGCCAAAATTTAAATAAAAAAACTGCGGTTGCCAACCCGCTCGCCAAGCGTGGCAACTATGGCAAATACCCCCTAATGATTAAAGCAACAAACAGACGGCCCCCAGTCCCCGGCGGCCCCGCTATTCCTGGCTACGGTGGCGACCATGGTAACGGCGGGGCAGGGGGAGCTAAGAATCTCCGGTGGAGGTTCGGTTGCCACCTTAGACGACTCGACCTGGCAACGTACAATGCACGGACCCTGAGGACTGACGAGAAGATCGTGGAGCTGGAACAAGAGATAAACAAGTTGCGCTGGCATATTATAGGATTATCTGAAGGCCGAAGAGAGGGGGAGGACACGGTAATCCTCGAATCCGGCAACTTGCTCTATCACCGGGAGGGCGACCATCTGTCCTAAGGAGGTGTCGGATTTATCGTCCACAAGTCTCTCGTTAACAACGTTGTAAAGATCGAAAGTTTGTCGACGAGGGTTGCATACCTTATACTCAGAATCACCAAACGGTATTCGCTGAAGGTAATACAGGTTTACGCAACAACCTCGGCACATTCCGAAGAGGAGGTGGAAGAAATGTATGAGGACATATCTAGAGCCATGCATTCCTCCAAAACCCACTATACGGTGTTAATGGGAGACTTCAATGTTAAAATAGGCACAAGAGAGAACGGTGAGCTGAAGGTAGGGAAATTTGGAATAGGGCATCGGAACCCAAGGGGTCAGCAGCTGGCTGACTTCATGGAGACATTCTCTTTATAATGAATTCTTTCTTCCAGAAACGGCCCTACAGAAAGTGGACCTGGTCGAGCCCCGACGGTTCGACAAAAAATGAGATTGAATTCATTATGACGACCAGACGACAACTGTTCAGTGATGTCTCTTTGATCGCGAGGGTGAAAACTGGTAGCGATCACCGAATGGTTAGAGGCACACTGAACTTAAACGTTAAGTTGGAGAGGTCTCGTCTAATGAAATCAACGCTCCGTCCTCCTCGTGGTCTGTTCCAAAGTCCCGAAACCTTTCAGCTCGAGTTACAAAACCGTTTTCAGTGCCTAGAAGAGTGCAATGAAGTGGACGATATGAATGACAAGCTCGTGGAAACTGTCCATGCGGTCGGAGCTAAGTTCTGCAAGATCCGCTGCAGAAGAACACAAAAACTTACCGATCACACTCTTAATCTCATGGCTGTTAGACGGGAGATGAAGCTACATTCTTCAACAGATTTGACAGCATACAGGCAACTGAACAGACAGATCTCCAAATGCATGCGGCGGGACTTGCGCAACTTCAATACAGCTTGTATTGAAGAAGCGATCGAGCGGAGCCAAGGCTCCAAAGTCTTTGCCAGAGATCTGTCTGCCAGAAAGAGCCAACTGTCAAAGCTGAAGACCGAATGTGGCAGCATCGTTTCCGGGACACCTGTGATTTTGAGTGAGATTGGGAGGTTCTATGGGCAGCTGTACACGTTATCGTTGGAGCCACACGCAAGTGTGAGTAACGATCCAAGAGCGAGTCTTATCCGACACTATTCCGAAGATGTCCCGGACGTCAGTCTGAGCGAGATTAGAATGGCTCTTCAGCACCTTAAAAACGGCAAGTCCCCGGGCGAGGATGGATTTACAGCGGAGCTTCTGAAAGCGAGTGGAAAACCGGTACTTGAAGTCCTTCAGAAGCTCTTTAATTCCGTCCTCCATGGTGGCACTACTCCAGAGGCGTGGAGCAGAAGTGCGGTGGTCTTGTTCTTCAAGAAAGGCGATAACACTCTCTTGAAGAACTACAGACCGATTTCCCTTCTGAGCCGCGTCTACGTGCTGTTTTCGACAGTCCTTACGAATCGTCTCGCACGCAGAATTGACGACTTCCAGCCTCCCGAACAAGCCGGTTTCCGAAAAGGCTATAGTACCATGGACCACATACACACCCTTCGGCAAATTGTACAGAAGACAGAGGAGTAAAATCTGCCACTTTGCCTTGCGTATGTGGACTATGAGAAAGCCTTTGATTCCGTCGAAATTTGGGCGGTGCTGCAGTCCTTTCAGCGGTGCCAAGTTGACTGTCGGTATATCGAAGTGCTGAAGTGCTTGTGCGGTACAGTAGAGATACGATGGCTATCCGAGTACAGAATCAGAGTATGAAACCTATCCAATTGCAGAGAGGTGTAAGACAGGGTGACGTTATATCCCGGAAACTCTTCACCGCTGCATTGGAAGACGTTTTCAAGCTGCTGGACTGGAAAGGATGCGGTATTAACATCAATGGCGAGTACATCACTCACCTTCGATTTGCCGAAGATATAGTCCTTATGGCAGAATCGCTGGAGGACCTAAGCACTATGCTCAATGACCTCAATAGTGTCTCCCAACGGATAGGTCTTAAGATGAACATGGACAAAACAAAAATCATGTTTAACGTCTATGTCAAACCTATGCCGGTACTTGTTGGGAACACTAAGCTAGAAGTTATTGACGAGTATGTTTACCTGGGACAAATAGTCCGACTTGATAAGTCCAACTTCGACCGAGAGGTCAATCGACGGATTCAACTCGGCTGGGAAGCGTTCGGGAAACTACGACGCATCTTCTCGTACCTCAAAACTTAAAAACGAAATTGTACAACCAGTGCGTGTTGCCAGTGATGACTTACGGATCTGAGACGTGGTCCTTCACTACTGGCCGTATGAGGAACCTCAAGGTCGCTCAGCGAGCTATGGAGAGGGCTATGCTCGGGGTTTCTCTGCGTGATAAATTTAGAAATGAGGATATCCGCAGTAGAACCAGAGTAACCGACATAGCCCAACGGAGTAGTAAGCTGAAGTGGCAGTGGGCCGGTCATATAGCTCGAAGAACCGACAACCGATGCGGAAGAAAGGTTCTCGAGTGGCAGCCTCATACCGGTAGGCGAAGTGTAGGGCGACCCCCCACTAGATGGAGTGACGACCTGGTAAGACATGCAGGTAGTCGATGGATGCAGGTGACTCAGGACCGTGCTTTGTGGCATTCCTTGGGGGAGGCCTCTGTTCAGTAGTGGACTTATGAAAGGCTGTAATGATGATGATGATCCCTCATAAACAAACTTTGGGGTAAGTGCGCCATAAGTTTGTTTTCAGGGGTACTGAACATTTTTAAACAGAATATGGTATTTAACTAAATTGTAATATTTATGATTTTTACAAGACATTAGTGAGTTCAAAATAATAAACAACGTTTTAAGGGACTGACAAGAAAACAAGAATTAAATATAATATTAAATAATGGCATTCCTTGGCTTATCAGTAAACTAATGGTGGGTAAAACACATTCCATTGAACATATTATCTTACCATTTTTTCCGTATATTGTAATGTCCAAACTAAAGTTCGTAGCCTTTATAGTTTCTGAGATTTCATGATTAGTCAGTGAGTGGTATTTCGCTTTTTTATATTTAGAAGATGTATAGATGGCGGGTAGAAAGTCCGCCTACGTAATAATTTAAATTGCATAAAGTTTAATAAATAAAGAAATTAGTAGTAATACCACTTACTTGCTTAAAATGTTTTCAATTTCTGGTTCGGGGTAAGTGCGCCACTATGATGTATACCCATTACTAGTGGCGCGCTTGCCTCACTAATAATAATAATAAATATATAATAATAATAATAAGCAAGTAAAGGTAACGTGTATAACAATAATGTGAGCGATGGAAGCGTGCATTTTTTAATATTTCCAAATTTAATTTTTTTTCCGATCGTATTTATAAAGTTTATAATAAGTAAATTATAAGTAAAAAAAGAAAATAAAAATAAGTTTTTAATTAAAATGCACAAAATAGGAAAAAATATTCAAGGAGTTCATAAAAACTATAATGTTGTGTAAATCTAATACGGCTGCTCTGTAAAAGTGTATTCAGCAATAGATAGGACACGCACTATACTATAATAATAAATGATATTATAGGTCGGGGGAAAAGTTCCTTCGTATTTTGCTTGTATAAAATTGAAGAAAAATCTCTTTGGTTGGACTGTTTTTATCTGGCTGATTTTAATATCAATACATATAAGACATTAAGAAAAATAAAAAGAAAAAGTAAAAAAACACTTTACCGCCATTTTTCAATTGTTTTTCTGCCCGCCAAAATGAGTGAATCTAAGGAAGATATTAGATATGTTCTGAAGTTTTATTAAAAAAAATGTGATTGAAGCCACGAAAAAAATTTTGAGACGTTTATGTGTCCGTAAGAGTAGCACAAAGTTGGTTCAAGCGTTTTTAGTCCGGGAATTTTGATGTCAAAGTTGCAGCACGCTCGTCAAAGCGTAGTCAAGCTCCACAGATTGTAGCGAAACCTGGATTAACACGCAATAAGGTGATGCTGGGTGTATCGTGGGAGTGGAAGGGCATCGTTTATTATGAGCTTTTACTGCCGGGCAAAAATATCAATTCGGATCTCTACTGCCAACAACTAATAAGACTCAAGCAAGAAATTGAGAAAAAACGGGCGAAATTAATCTTTGGCCATTCAGCAAAAATTGAGAGAGCTTGGTTGGGATGTGTTAATGCATCCACCATATAGTTTCCACCTTGCTACTTCAGATTTTTACCTGTTACGGTCTCTTCAGAATTCTTTGGGTAGTATCATCATGAGAGGACTGACAAAACTACTTGTCGCATTTTTAGATCAAAAATCTCAAGATTTTGACAGCAAAGGGATTATGTCATTACCTACAAGATGGCAACAAGTTAGCGAACAAAATGGCACACATATATCATAATTAATGGTAATTAAACTTTGAAATAAAAAATGTCCAGAATTTGTATATAAAATTCTACTTTCTCCCCGACCTAAATATACAGTATCGTTATGTTCTTATGTGATCTAAAACCATGTCGCGAGGTGTATTTTAACTCGAATATTCTGGTCCATTATGGGTGTTCCGATAGGATTGCCCACGGGATTAAGAGAAAGTGAATATCTACATAAATAACTTATTTGAAGTAAAAGAATCAGTTGGGAAATCCATTGTTAGTAGAAAAGAGGATTTTATTTTCACAGTTTACTTATTTTTTTATTTTTTGCATTAGGTGTATTATTACATCGTGGATTCTCCGCGCAACGAGGGCAAGGACTTCTTCGAAATCAGTATGCAGACTGGCGAGATCTTCACGAAGGTGGTGTTCGATAGGGAGAAGCAAGGAGCCTACGCGTTGGAGGTGGAGGCACGCGACGGTGCACCATCGGCGCGACCCAATTCCGACAACCAACCGAACTCAGGTATGTTTATATTTAAATTTAATTTAGCGTTCCTAGTAATTTGTTGACTTTTGTGTAATTCTTAGCAGTGAAACTAACCATAGTCATACAACTTATGTGTATGTACAACTCTCTGCACGTAAACAAAAAGAATCCCTTCAAGTATGTAGAGTCGTATATTATGACTCTTATAATTGGTCTACAACATACTCGTAACTATCACGTCTCTAATGAATAATTTGAGGGTCTAGTTAATTTCACTACGATGAAAGGCCCTTTATGATAATTAATTTGTTTTAATTAAATTAATTTGAAGTGTTTAGTTAGAACAATTCAAATCGACATTAAGAAGATCTCATAATATTTTAAAATTTATGCAATTTTCAGTAATTTTTACTGTAAAATATATTTTTAAATTTCCGATATTTTGCTTTTTAACATAAAAACTGCTAAAATATTTTTACGAATTACGTTAAGAATCGTTATAACACAATTATAGTCACATATTTTCTAAATGCCCATTGAGCGTAGGAATTCGGCTTAGTATTATTAGAAAAGTTGAATCTTCAAATATTGTTTATTGATATCTACTCGTAATTATATGATTATTATACGAAGCGTCATAGGTCTGTGCATGTCTTGAATAAAGTGTAATAAAAGTTAATTAAGTAAATATTTACAATTATAGACGAGCAAATTAATTTCATTATTACTTGCGTTTAGGTAAATGTATGTTCAAACGTTAGTAAATGTTTGACCAAAGAAGACTACGAGTAACTCACGCTTAGTTTTATGCGCAAGTTTGTTTATTTGATTGATCACATGAGGAGCCGTCGTATTTCAGGGGTCAAGCGGTTTCCGTTATAACAATATGCTATCAACCTGGGTTGGTTCCCCGCCAGCATTAATGAAATTGTTAATTGTAATTTATGTCAGGTGAAGTCCGTCAATACAGTATTGATGTAGCAGCGAGGTTGATAAATGGCTCTATATTCTTCTTAGAAAAGAGAGCAGGCCTGTGACTGGAGGACGTGTTTAAGCCGCATATTAATTTTCTTATTTACCTAATGTTACCTGCATATGACGCACTTTGCTGTTTCACGGGTGAAGCTATGATGAGCGACTGATGAAGGGAAATTCAACTAGAAACATGGAACCCAAATAGCACAAACTAGTTATCGACAGCAACCTTATCAGTATAAGGATCCGGCTCTGCGCTCACCAACATATCTGCTAAGATTAGTGAGTGTGGGCAACTTATAATATTTTTTTTTATAAGATAAGGGTGACAAACGAGCACACAGTCCACCTGATGGTAAGTGTTGCTGCGGCCCATAGACATCTACATCTATCCTCTATTACAAATCAAAATGCAGATGCGTTGTCACCCGTGAGGACTAAGATGGAATGCCTCATTTCCAGTAAAAAGAGCCTCCGGCCACCTGCACTCACCAAGCGAAACGCAGAGGTAAACCTCTACTTCACGCTGGTATTCTGTGAGGTCGTGGTACCACCCCGGTTTGAGCCGGCCCATCCATGCGACTGGAAAAGCAGCCGCGTGGCTCTACCACTGTTAGAATATATGCATGCTTCATAGCATATTCTTGAAAGTGATCTATTTACCGGCGAATTATAAACCTTAATTTTACCGAACAAACGATCCTTTTCCCGGAAAGCATTTTTCAACCGTTTTTATATTCGGGTCCTCAACATGCTCATTTTACTATTCTCTAATTTTTTTTTACTGTTACTCATAAATTTAAAGATCCCTACACTAGCGAGAGTTCATCGAGTATTGATCTCGGCAATATTTGTCCTCTATCCAATACGTCTCTATTGTTTTTGTCAGAGTATATCGAAATTACATCGAGAATATGCAGTGATGCAGAAAAATATAGCAATTTGTGGCGATTGAAGCCACTCCAAAATCAGTATTTAATGCTGATATTTTCATTGTACGTCATTTAGTAGGCTGATGATTGAAAAATCCGTTAGTCGATAGTTCAATAATGAAATGAAATTAATATTTTTATTACTTATTATTTTTTATTATTATTCGATGTGGAAGCTACAATTTAGTTTGTCTATCGTGTTTCCTATTACCGTTCCGAAATAAGGTTACTTCTACCTATAAGGATAATATCAGAAATCATCTTTTTGTGATTACTATATCCAATGATACAATAAAATATTTATAATATTAAAGAGGCAATAGACGGAAATTTATTTTATAAAATAATATCAAGTAAAAGAGAATCCCAAATCTCTTTAGGAATGACGAATTTTACAGTAAAATTCAGAGTAAACTAAATGGTTTATTTAAAGGATGCTGTTAATATTTGCAATTACACTGCTCATTACAACCCTATATTTATGTAAAATATAACAGCTCTTAAAAGAGCCTTTATATTAATTAGAAGAAAATTATGTTTTATCTATACAAATAAATAAAATTGAAGTGTCTGTTTATAACGTAAAAACAACTGCTTTTCACTAAATGCATATATGAAAGTATATATGGTACTTATAACAAAAACACAATTTTTAAAAATTTTGTCTGCCTTTCTGTTTGTTCCTTCCTTGTTTCTAATATCCGAAACGGCTCGACCGATTTTGATGGGACTTTCACTGTTAGACAGCTGATGTTATAAGGAGTAACTTAGGTTTCTTTTGTTTTAGAAAAAGAATTAGGGTTCCACGTAAAAAATTAAAATCCTAAAATACACGCGGGCGAAGTCGTGGGGAACAGCTAGTTAGAATATTTTTTGTAGCAATTTCATTGTGTCACCCAAATCCGGAATCGAAATCGCAATCCGCAGTGCCGCTATTGAGCAAATCGAGAATCTGCTTGTAAAATGATTATTTTTTCTAGTATTATTTTGAGACCATTTTAATTTATGTCTAAGATGAATTATCGTCTTATCAAACGTAGCTAAAAGTAAGAAAGATGAAATTCATAGTAGAAATTTCGTGAGTTGTCTGTATTTTTGCCTTTACACAGATACACAATATTATTAAAAGTTGTCTTAAAATACAAATAACATTTAGTTCAGTTCATTTAATCAAAAGAATGATAGGGGGACAAAACTGTAATAATCGTTCGTTCGAGACTTCATTGTACACTCCCTAGTGTACAATGTAGTTTAGCTGGGTTACTGTGTCTTTACCTAGAGCTAATCACTGTCACGACCCGCATACAAAATGCCTGTTTCCTGTGTAGAACACTAGCGCAATGTTGACTTTTATTCTGAAAACGTAGAATTTTACTAATATTGTTCTTCGACCCTCATCTATTCGAATGTTGACAGAGTAGGACCCCATATTTCACACTGTTGTCCACTTTGTCCGCCTTTTTTTCGACACCATAAATTGTTCCTTTTCTGTGCTGGCTAGGGACTTCCCGGCGCTCGGTAAATCGCGTCATCGTAAATCTAGCAGTGGCATAATCAACCGCCTCGGGCTCAATCCGGATGAGCTCATGCCTGTATCTGCTTCACGTGTACAGTAGCGTATATGCCCTGACTTACCTATCTCTCTACTATACATAAGGTCTTTATAATTTTACGATTCTACGAAGAACCTATAGGTTACGACTCAATAAACCGCCGGGTTAATTACTTCTATAGCTAATAAAATCTCGATGTAATCTTTGTTTACTCGATGAGAATGTGAATGTACAAGTGAACTTTCTCGAGTTATATTACAAGTAATCACTGAATACTATTACTGCTAATGGAGGTTATGCTTTTCATTCGAATGGATCGCGCAACTAATCAAATGGTACAAAATGTATAAAATCAATTGCTTTTTTGCTTATGAGAATGTACGCGTAGGTATATCGGATGTAAAGAAGGCGACAGAGTTGTGTCAGAATCGTGCCAAATGGAAGTCCGTAGTCTCTGCCTACCACTCTGGGTGAGTGAGTATGTGAATGATAATGTTATGTTATTATATTTTTGCTTCGTTGTAATTCTGTAATGGTATTTAATGAAGGAGACGTGTTGTTGATACTAAATGTTTAATTATACTGTCTATCTTATTCTACCCTTAATACTAATATCATAATATGAATTGTCAGGGATAACGGGGAGGTTACAGGCCACCACACCTCCCACCGACAAAAAAAAAAAGGGAATGATAACATTTTCTTATAAATTAATAAAAAAGATTATGTCTAAAATATTATTTATAATTATGTCATTATTTTTTCATTCTTAAATTTTTTCTTATATTTCAAGATGCTTTTATTTAATTCACTTTTTTATTAACTTTATATATTTACTTTATTCTTTGTTAACTATTATTTATTTTTAATTTTACTCCATAGCATTAAATATTATTAAAAAAAAAACATGCGTAAGTGTCGTGGAACACTCGATTGCAACGAATTTGCTTTCGTGGTATATTATTATTGATAAACGTATTATATTATTGATAAAATGATACAAATATATTAACTTTGATTATATAGTATACAATCAAAGTGTATTAATTACTAGTCTATCAAAATGAAGCGTCATCTATACAAATAAATAAAATTGAAGTATCTGTTTGTAATGTTAAAATAACAGCTTTTTACTAAATGCATATGCGTGTATATACAGTACTAATAACAAAAAACAATTTTTAAAGTTTTTGTCTATTTATTTCGCCTAGTCCCCATCCGTCAAATTCGTACCGTGCGATAAGGAACTTCGTTCCAATAATAATATTCATTAAATAATTGCGCCTTTTCTTTCACGTACACAGCTCGTGTATATATCATTAAGAAAATGGCCAATGTACGATACAGTCCTTTCCATAATTCTCATTTCACATAATAAAAATAATTAGGTAGGTACTCGTAACTTAGTCATAAAAATTATACACGTCATTTCCAAGAAGAAGTATATTCTTTACATATATATTTAAGAATTGAGGCTCACAATTTAATTATATATTATAAATAAACTATTTAAATCTCTTAAATACTTTCCTAAAAGAGTAATTCCAAAATATTATAAATCTTATAATTTGCTGTGTTCATTCAATTTAACCAAAAATTTAATTATTTCATTTCATACGAGTATTAAGATAAACAGAACAAAGGAGTCTATAAATGATTTTCATTATCATAACAACATCCAGATCAAAATACAAGTTGCAATTCCAGCCGCGTAAGCGAATTGTGATACTTTTATTTTAAATTCCAAAGTACGTTTATGGGAAAGTTTACGATTACATCGTAAGATCATACCTAATTTCAACATAAATGTTTTATTATGAACTAGCTGTTCACCGCGACTTCGCCCGCGTGTTATTTGGGGATTTTTTTTGCGCGGAACCCTAATTCTTTTTCCAAAATAAAAGTAGCCTAAGTTACTCTTTATGGCATCAGCTATCAGCCAGTGAAAGTCCCGTCGAAAATCGGTCCAGTCGTTTTGGAGATTAGCCGGAACAAACATATGGACAGACAGACAAATATTTTAAAAGTCGATTTTTTTGTTATAAGTACCGTATATAATTTCACATGCATTTAGTAAAAAGCTGTTATAGTATTAAACACTTTTTAATTTACGTAATTAAGATCGTTACATTGCATTGTGTCATAATAAATTCACATACATTATCCAGTATTTATTATAAATGTTATTTATCATTAATAGTAGAAAACTTATTATTACCTTTTTTTTAAGATTTCATGACTTCTAAGAAATATTTTTATCTTATTTGAAACATAAATTTATAACAAAATAGGCTATTACACAAATGTAAGTTTGTATAGCAAAATATATGTTGTATTTGTTGTTATAAGCATTTAAAGTATATAATAATATCATTTTTGGTTTCATTGTCTATAATAAAAGAAAAAAAAACTAATACATTATGAAACTTATAATAATAGCATATCGATACTCTTTGGACTTTTCTTTATAGGAGAGGGGGTAAACAAGCATATGGCTCACCTGATAGTAAGTGATTACCGCCGCCCATGAACAACTGCAACACCAGGGGAATTGGAGATGCGTTGCCGGCCTTTTAAAAAGGAGTAGGATTTTTTCTTGAACGTCACTAAATCGTATCGGTTCGGAAAAATGGCTGGTGGTAATCGATTCTACAAGGAAGTAGTGCGAGAGAGAAAACACAGTGGTGGACCGCAAATCATCCAGATGGTATGGATGGTATCGCGTGTTACCCATGTTGCGATGTGCGATGGCGAAATTGAGCGACTGGAATTAGTCCGAACAATTCCTCAGAGCACTCCCCGTGGTAAATGCGATAAAATACGCAAAGAGATGCAACATCTCTTCGCAGTGCTAGGGAGTCGAGCCGATGGAAAAGAGTTCGGTCGCCGACGATTCGAACAGCTCTGCGCTGGATGCGATCAAATGGAAGCAGCTGGCACTGGGGAGCCCCAGCCCAGAGATAGGAACAGTATTCTATGTGCGGCCGATCCTTCGCCTAGTAAAGTTGCAGGCGATTTGCCGGCATGAAATAGTGTCCCGCTCTGCTGAGCACGCCAAGCTTTTTAGAGGCCAATTTGGCCTTCTCTTCCAAGTGACAACACGAAACTGCACGTCACTCGATATGTCGACGCAAGAGGATTCCAATACTGGTTATGGCAATAAGAGGAGTGCCGTGACACTGTGGAGATACGACGAAGGGGTTCTTTTTAGCGGTAAACGCGCAAACTTGTGTATTCTGGGAATTGAACTGGATCAGATTTAGTCGCCCCTATTCCGAGACTTTGTTGAACAAGTATCGATTTCAGACACAAGATTGTCCTGGTACTCAGCGACGTTTTCCCAAGAAAACGTACGACTTACTTTTAATAAGCAGTTTACCAAATTTAGTTTAAAATTGTACAAATACATAAACAAAGAAAAAATAAATCTTGTAAATTCATATAAAATATACGCGGAATATATATATACGCGAATATGTTTTTCGTCTTAACTAATTATATTTTTTGTGTACATGGTACAGGTTGTGGTATCTATAGTTACTACATGTTTAACTTGTGAGTAGCATTTTGGGTAGCACCCCAATACTGAAATGCAAAATAGCTACATATCTCACTTTTTAGATTTAGTAGGGGATCCCCTTATTATCTCATTTTAATTGTTCATATGTACTTGCATGTTAACAAGAAATGGGAGTAGCCCATTTCTTTTTCCACTTTTTTAATCATACTATATCAAGATATAACTGTAGCTTGGGTTGTGCGCACCACCTTGAGGTGGTCTACGTTTAAGTCATTTTGAAAAGACTCCAACAATAATTGTCATGGAGGAAAACTAAGTTCACACTATGATCCAACGATGGATGTGACCTCTATGTACATTATTAAGGGTAACAAAGAACAACGACAGAAAAATAGTTGACAAAAATTATCGCGTCTAGAAATAAGTTATGTATAAAATGAGTTTTATTATGTTTCTATGATTTTTCAAATAAAAACGTATTTTAATTAAAGCCACAGAAAAGAACAAACATTTTTGAGTATATCAAATGACTTAAAAATCATTTTACTCTATTCAAGTGTTGCCATTTAGTATATTCATACTATTTTCGTATACACTTTGTAAGACTACCAACACAACACACAAAATATTTTTATATTAAGTTATTATTAGTAATAACTATACTATCAGTAATAATAAAAATAAAAGTGATATGGTTGAGAATAAGTCTCTTACAAAGAACTTTCTACAACAATACATTATCTCAATGATAGTAATATGTAACAATTCCATTTAATGTTATGGCAACCAATGACAACTCTAACTAAAACAAAATGTCACTCTTTTTTGTTAACTGGCTTTACGGCTCTGGGTTCTAGCTCTTCTGAGAATGTCACTGTATGACACAAAGGCCCTGGAAATATACATTTATAGTATGCAAATATATAATAGAGATACAATAATCTAAAAACTCTCAATTATATATTATTTATTAAGCTAACATCACACAACCACAGGAAGCATGACTTTTAAGATATTTTTGATATATAGACGCTACCATTCATTCTCAACTAATTTTATGTATGAAAGTCTGCCATTGTTCTTTAAGACTTCTTTGGTCCCCTACAGTACTAATATGAGTAAACCCGTTCACATCACATGTACTGAAGGTATTGTTTCGTAGTACCCGTTACGAAACGTGATGACTGTTATGAAACGTACCCTGCTCGAGGACTATACGTTATACCGGTGATGGGCGTTCCCGTATCTCTCCATTATTTATTTACCAAGGTCAACTTCTGTTTTATTTCTATTCTCTTAATAAATCTTATTTCCTTCTTTATTTATACATTACCGTGTTCTTTACTAACATGTTATTATCTATGACTGAATAGGTTCTTTTTATATAATTGCATGCTCCACTTCCATATACATACTAATTTGTATTATTCTCGCTCATAATAAATTCCATATCATAAGTTTAAGCATCATCAAATATTTGGGTGATCAGTCCAATATTGACGAAACTTATTCATTCGTATTCACACTTTCGAAAATTCTTTTCTTCCATTTCTCATAACTTTTAATTAGATACTTTCTAATTATGTACAAATGAGATAACATTTTTGTCAGTAATTTTTTTTCCCGTGTTTAGCTCTGTTAAGGAACATTACGATTAAACCTTATCTTAATTATTTTATTTCTTACTTTACTGTTATTTATTATTTTCATCTATAAGTTATTACGGATCATTTCTCTTTTTTATATTTATCTTTTTAATTTTTATTAGCATGATGTTATGGTTTATTTTTATTGTTTTTAACAGTGGTAGAGCCACGCGGCAGCTCTTGCTGTCACACGGATGGGCCGGCTCGAACCGGGGTGGTACCACGACCTCACAGAAAACCAGCGTGAAGTAGAGGTTTACCTCTGCGTTTCGCTTGGTGAGTGCAGGTGGCCGGAGGCCCTTTTTACTGGAAATGAGGCATTCCATCTTAGTCCTCACGGGTGACAACGCTTCTACATTTTGACTTGTAATTGAGGATAGATGTAGATGTCTATGGGCCGCAGCAACCACTTACCATCAGGTAGACTGTGTGCTCGTTTGTCACCCTTATCCTATAAAAAAAAAAAAAAAAAAAAAAAAAGGTATTGATTTATTTCTCTCTATTGTTTTGAGATAAGCTCATTGTATATAATATTTTTAGATACGTAACATTCATGAGAAAAAGGTTAGCAGACCTTTTATATTCACTGTGTAAAGAAAAGATTGATTCTTGTTACAATTTGAATTTCGAATTGAAATTGAATTTAACTGATCTCTTCTATATCTATCTTTTCTCACCTTGGCATGATGGACTTAAGATTCTTCTATTTTCATAAATTGATATGATGGAATATTGTTCTTCATGGCATTGATGTTTTCAATTTACTTTTTCTTCAATATATAATCTTCGTTGGTAGATCTTAAAGTAATTTCGTCAAAAATTATGTTGTGGCTTTTTCTCATAGTCGCTTTTATTTTCCATTTCCACATATCCAGTATTTAATTGTGTCAATTTGAGTAAATTACAATAATTACATAATTTATATTGTAATTTTAATCATTTTGCAGGCCGCGGCGGTGTGCTTGCATTGTTACAGCACACCGCCTGGCAGAGGGTTGCCATGTAATGGTGTTTAATGAAGGAGACGTGTTGTTGATACTAAATGTTTAATTATACTGTCTCTCTTATTCTACACTTAATACTAATATCATAATAATGAATTGTCGGGGGTAAAGGGGAGGCTACCGGACCCTACATTTCCAATACATGATTTTTCACAAGTTGTTCTATTATTACTGTGAGAAATGAGCTAACAGTTCACCTAATGGTAATTTGTAGTGCAGCCGCGAGATAGCTGCAATCAACTTTAAACCAAAAAAGGCCACAAATGCCCTGCCATTTTAGAGGACTAATAAGTAATATACTATACTGGTTCCATGATTCTTTGGACCCAGTAATTGAACACAGTAATGGGTGCATTGCTGCTTGGCGGCAGAAATAGGGAATAGGATGGTATTAACCTAGACGGATTCCTACACAGTAAATAAGGGACTGATATATATATATATATATATATATATATTATAGGAATGTCATAAGAAACAAAAACTGTAGTCTTTTCATTTTTATCTTTTAAGTTTATGTACATTCAATTGTTTATTTATTATTGTGGCTATTTAAAAAATAATTATATAGGTAGGTACTCGTACTTTATAGGTTGTATGAAGGGGTAGTGACCATTTAGGTACTATTGCTATAAATAAGTGAAAACCACGTAGCAATTTCTACATATTGCATCTCAGCTGTGAGCGGAGAAACGGCGGCAGCTAGTGCGTGCGCTGTTCGCATACTAAATAATGTATTACACGCTTGCATGCATCACGTTTCGATTATTTCTCTATCGTGAATATAAGCAATATTGTTGGTAAATAATATATTATTAACAATAAAAGATAACATAAAATAAACACTATTACCTGTCATCCAGGGAGGTATGCAGATACTTCTATTTGGCACGATCCCGACATATTTTTCGCCTTCTTTACGTTCATATACCTACGCATACATGCACGTCGATAACAGTACCCTTACTCTTAATTAAGCACATCTTTAACATATAGCCAATTTGGACGGTAAACTTCCGTCTCGCGTATCCCTTGCTGACTCTATCGCTCACAATTTTTTTTCTACATGACCAAATCACTGAAGCATTCACTCCCTTCTTAATCCTGGTCAAACATCTTGCAAACCACACACTTTCTTTTTACACAATTTCTCACCCTGTGATTCAGAGTTACCCCTAAAATATGTATGTCTTAATGACCGCATCTTTACAGCAATAAATCTACTCTCGTGTTCCTTCTGCCACATCCAGTTTTCACTACTATATTTTGAAGTAGGGACTAACACAGCATTGTGAATTGCCATATAAATGTGCCTTTTTGACACATTCTTACTTCCAATAATAGACCGAAGAGCCCCGTTTAATTTGTGTTCTAAAGTTCACTCGCATTGAAATTAATTTTAAAATTTTTTGTCTTTATGTATTGTTGTAATTTTAAAACATTTTTTATGATTTACATTTTTATTTGAAGTAAAATTATGACATATTGCATTGTGAAATAATTATATTCGTTCACATAACCTGAATGAATGCCTTGTCGTTCTCAATGCCAGTAGCTTCAATGCTTTGATTCCTGACTGTATTATTTGCAATCCATAAATTCTGGTCTATATTGATTTCGGGAATTTATTTGTGCTTTATGTCACGTATTATATTTCTCATTACTTTTATTTAAATTTTTGTGATGTTACCATGTAAAATTATTATATAAAATGGATATTCAATTAAACTTAATTTAAATCCTTTTAATAATAAAACATGTATCCTATGTACTGATGATTTTTTTATAGAATAAGGGTGACAAACGAGCACACAGTCCGACCTGATGGTAAGTGGATGCTAATGGTAAGTGGAAGACATCTACGCGTACATTTATCCTCAATTAAGAATCAAAATGCAAATGCGTTGTTACCCCTGAGGACTAAGATGGAATACCTTGTTTCCAGTGAAAAGGGTCTCCAGTTCTCTACACTCACCATACGAAACACAAACACAGAAAGAGAATTAAGCTGCTATTTTAAGCTGGTATTCAACTGCTTGTATTAGAAATTAAAAAAAGTGGAATAAAATGTGCCGTATTATGAAGGCGTAAGAGAATCCACTTTACTTCCCGTGGTCATCGTAACAGGTGACTATAGGAAATGCTTGAAAAAAGTTATGGGTTCAAATAGACAGCGGTAATATGTAACTATTTCGTTTACGGAAGACGTAAAATATTAAGATCGTCGACGGGCAGCAGCGTCAAGGCTGCAAGTCGTCTGGTAGTGCGATGATCAATCCGCCTGTCAAGTATAACGAAAACGGAAAATATCTTTTACGGGCTAATGATGAAGTGGGGAATAAAAATGTTGTATTTTGACTGAATTATAAGATTAAATTGTAATCAAGTTATATCTTAGAAGCTCTATTTTGAGTATTACTTATCGCGTCGTTTCAACATACTTAAATATGCATATTTAAGTATGTTGAAACGACGAGTATGTTGCAGAAGCCAAGATGTAATGAATCACGTTCTGTCAATCACCGATATATTTTATCTATAATTAATTAAATTGATTTAAATATTAGAGACAAAAACGATGAAGACGAGACCAAAACAATAAATTCTTAACAGTGATAGAGCGACGCGGCAGCTTTTGCTGTCGCACGGGTGGGCCGGCTCGAACCGGGGTGGTACCACGACCTCACAGAATACCAGCGTGAAGTAGAGGTTTACCTCTGCGTTTCGCTTGGTGAGTGCAGGTGGCCGGAGGCCCTTTTTACTGGAAATGAGGCATTCCATCTTAGTCCTCACGGGTGACAACGCATCTGCATTTTGATTCGCAAACGAGGATAGATGTAGATGTCTATGGGCCGCAGCAACCACTTACCATCAGGTGGACTGTGTGCTCGTTTGTCACATTTATCCTATAAAAAAAAAAGTGAACAAGAAATTATATTTGCGGTCTCAGGACTTAGTTTGAACGTCTGCCATCCAGGCGTTTAGTTAGTTTCAGTTTAAACGTCTTATAATTTTTATTAGGTAAGCTTTGTTTTCTTTTTGCTTAGCTTACTTTTCTTGAATGCTGATTAATTTTTTTTCGTTTTAGAAAGTTGAATGTGCACATAATTTTGAGAATAATGGATATTATACTGCTTTTTTTTTCTTTAAAGTATTTATTTTTATTTCTTTTAACTTTTTCCGTAAAAAAATTAGTTTGGAAATTTAATTGCGAAAAAGTAATGATTAAGCATCTAAGATTATCGCTCACTAACATTTCCGACTTGAAATTGAAGCAATGTTACTGTGACACGTCTATTTCAGCTATTTCCAATTACTTGGGCTTAGGAAAGCTGCGAAATGTCGCCAAGTGACAAAGCAATATTCTAGTAGCGGGTAACTTGGTGGCCTACATTTATTGTAGTACCCTCGACAATTTCTGATGAGGACGCGTCCGACTGCACTGTCTGTTTTGGGATTACTGACACAAACTACTAAATATTACTATTTATGCTGTTAATTGTTCCTGTCTAAATTATTTATTACGCAAGGTTTAAAGCTCCAACTTCAGAAGCTACTATATGAACATTATTTCTTTCTTTTTTTTTGAAATCTGTTTCAAAATTTTAAGTTATTTTACCTTTTGTGTGGACTAAAGAATATCAAAGTAACAACTAGAATGTCGTCTAATAAGTCACATTCCAAACTTTATCCCCTATTTTTCCACCCATAGGGAAGGAAATTTTTTCTTAAAATTTATATGAAAATATCTCTGAATCTATTTAATAAAAAATCCGATAAATATTTGCGAAAAAGTGTCTGACTGTTGCACCACAGAGCGCGTCGCGGGTTGTTCCCGTATGGAAAATCTAAAGTAGGTAAACAATTGTTTCGGGTACCGTGTAGTGGCGGTGTGAGAATATCTATTTACCCATATCACCATGTGGGTGTTGAAAGAGGTGAAAGAGGGAAACATATCAGGATATGAGCAGCAGCGTTTTCATAAGAACGGCTAAAAATAAAAATAAAATTTATGTTGCCAACCCGCTTGCCAAGCTATGAAAAATATCCCCACTATGGGTGAAGCCGATGTTCAGCAGTTGACTTTAATAGGCTGTAAATGTAACGGTAACGGTAATTATTCCGGGTCAAGGTGTTTGCCTATCAGTACTGTTTGTAGACATATAAAACATTTCCACCATATAGGTAAAGTTTCTAGAGCAACGATCATCGTAATGCTTTTTTTTTAATGCGTTTGTATTCGATGAGTATTCGTCAGCACCCAAGTCTGCGTGCACTCACAACCCTACACATCGTGATGTTTTCGGATCCCTCTTTTTTCGTTATATGTCATATTTATTATGACTTTCAGTACTTTTACTTCATCCATGAAAAAAGTCTACGCTCGTTAAACAACTATTTACTGCAAAGTCCTCCGCATAGCTCTTTCTTTATCCATTCCTCTTCTCTGTTCAATCTGTCCTCCTTTGGAACGTACACCCTCTCGAATTCAGAAAAGTTAACAAGCGCTACACTTTCAAGATGAAAGTTCGAAAACTATTATTAAATAAAATAAATTGGCACAATCATTTCAGTAATAGTTCATTCGTGTTCCTTTCAGTAACTCTGAATTGAGATTTATGTTTAATAAAGCTGCAGCCTATTTACGTCCCACTGTTGGGCACAGGCCTCCTCTCATTTCTGAGTGGGTTTTTTGGGGCAAGGAATTGTCCGTCGCGCTTCGAGTTGGCGAACTTCACAGGTCTTCGAAATATTTTTTTTCTTATTTCTCAGACATGCAGGTTAACTCACGATGTTTTCCTTCACCGCCGAGCACGTTTTTTTTTTATAGGATAGGGGGCAAACGAGCATGCGGCTCACCTGATGGTAAGTGACTACCGCCGCCCATGAACAACTGCAACACCAGGGGAATCGCAGATGCGTTGCCGGCCTTTTAAAAAGGAGTAGGCTCTTTTCTTGAAGGTCCCTAAGTCGTATCGGTCCGGAAAAATCGCTGGTGGTAATCGATTCCACAAGGAAGTTGTGCGAGGGAGAAAACTTCTTCTGAATCGCACAGTGGTGGACCGCCAATCATCTAGATGATATGGATGGTATCGCAAGTTCTGTCGCGATGTGCGATGGTGAAATTGAGCGGCTGGAATTAGTCCGAACAATTCCTCAGAGCACTCCCCGTGGTAGATGCGATAAAATACGCAAAGAGATGCAACCTCTCTACGCAGTGCCAGTGAGTCAAGCCGATCGGAAAGAACTCGGTCGTCGACGATTCGAACCGCTCTGCGCTGGATGCGGTCAACTGGAAGGAGCTGGCACTGGGGGGCCCCTGCCCAGAGATGGGAACAGTATTCCATGTGAGGCCGAACCTGCGCCTTGTAAAGTTGCAAGCGGTGTGCCCGCATGAAATACTGTCCCGCTCTGCTGAGCACGCCAAGCTTTTTAGAGGCCAATTCGGCCTTTTCTTCCAAGTGACCACGAAACTGCACGTCACTCGATATGTCGACACCGAGGATTCCGATACTGGCTGAGGCAACTAGGGGAGTGCCTTGAAACTGAGGAGATACGACAAAGGGAATCTTTTTAGCGGTAAACGCGCAACCTTGTGTCTTCTGGGGATTGAACTGGACTAGATTTAGTCGCCCCCAGTCTGAGACTTTGTTCATCAAAGTCTCGACTTCAGACACAAGATGGTTCCGGTACTCGGCGACGTTTTCCCGAGAAATATTGGCACGGCCGGTGTATAAAGCATCACCAGTGCTGTCGTCTGCATAGCAATGAATGTTACTGGTTTGCAACATATCATTGATATGCAGAAGAAACAGCGTTGGTGATAGCACGCAGCCTTGTGGAACACCAGCGTTAATGGGCTTGTAATCGGAGCATGCACCGTCTACTACGACCTTGATGCTTATGGTGGTAACTTAAAATTGCAATTAACACTTCTTCTTAATAACTGGCTTTACGGCTCTGGGATCTAGCCCTTCTGAGCCTGAAGTTACAATATATTATAATAATGAGGGCTAATAATCTTCCACTCACCAGATGTCACTACTAGCGACTGAGGTAAAGTTTTTTGTTACACATTGTTATTTAATTGAGAAATTAGTTTTAAATAATAGTTTATCATTGTCTAAAGTATTATATTAATATATAACACAATGCGTCAGTGGTTTGATTTTTAATTTTTTGCACATTATAACTCTTTTTTTTTATAAGTCGTCTTTTAGTTATATTTATAGTTTGGTTTATTCATTTCTAATGTAATTAATATAAAATATAACTTATAACACAGAAAGAAACCTTAAAGATTACATTTTCCTAAGAAATTATCGTCCCCGCTATGAAATCTGTCAAATATTTTACCTCACTCGAAAGTGGCGCCGCCCTGGCGGCAGAAAAAGTCGTGGATGCCCTCATTACATATCCTTCATAGTATACTGCTTCACAATATGTTAATGCGTCACATTGTGCAGCCTTTGGGAGATTTTGACGGCAACTTGAGCCAGCAGACAGCTGACGGTTGGCGATGGTATCTCGATGCGCCTAAGCAGACAGACACCTTATTTTGAGAATTACATCACCATCAGAGCACTTGTTTCACAGTTTCCACTAATAGTTCACATGCGCAGATACTTAATACACAAAATCGCACCACTTTTCCATATCAAAGTCCACTTCAAACCATTATTTAAACAATAATACAGGAGCAGCAAGCCGTCGCCTGTCATGTTCCCGCCAAAACTCCTTGCAATTAACAATTTCATTGGTGCCGGCGGGGATCGAACCCGGGTTGCTCAAGTACTGTGAAGCTTATAGCGAGTGCTAACCATCTGAGCTACCACGGCTCTTAGCTACCACGGCTCTTAGCTACCACGGCTCTTGTATAATGTATACAATTAATATACTTTTATTATATTCTGTATTATACTCTGCACCACATACATACATTTTGATTGGAATGCCTTAAGGTTAAAGTAAAGAAACTTCAAGGGCCTAGAGCCCAAATAAAAGCATTTAACACGGCTCTTACTTAACGTGCCCGTAAAAACCTATTGTTGTCATCTGCAAAGCGTGGCAAAGGCAACTATGTCTAATATCCTAATAAAAAGTAATTTATGGCGTAGGCCTATGTTTAGCAGTGGACTTTTATAGGCTGTGGTGATGATGATGATATAAATATGTTTTCGTTATGAATATTAGTAAATAAAATGGCATCGAATTTAATTTGAAAAAATCGCAATTCAGCAACTTTTATTACACGATTTTTACATGTTCTGTAAATTATAAGTAGTTTAGGTGTTTAAAATAATAGTTTTAGGATTTAATATGGTTTAGATTTTATTCATTCTGTGCACTGTGCCTCATATGTCATTTGAAAACTGTGAATGTTCAAAAATTAAGAACATTGTTCTGGAATATACTTTACATCTGGACCACGTCCAACTGCCATTCGCTAGGTTTATATTAGATAACCAATCTGTACTCTTTGCCAATTGCTATGCGGAAAATCTGCTCTTAAAATTCAATTTTTTTAATGAAGTCATGAATACTCTTAATATTTTTTGAATTATAAGTAAATAAAAAGGCACGTTAGATGTGTGTACCTAGTGGAGTATTTTATATTTCATTAATGACATAGTGTTGAAAATTTCCTATATTTAGTGTTAACGCCGTTTACTTATATTTTCTAATATTTTGCATAATATACATATTGCGTGTTTAGCATGTAATAATTACAAAATATGATCACTTTTAATTTTGTTACAAATAGAATGTTGAGAGATGTACTGTAAATGTTCCAGATTCTGTAGTAGTTTTTTTTTTGCCTTCTTTAGAGATTCTGAGTTCTCTGAAGCCTAAACCTTCCAGATGGTTTGTTTCACTTAAATATATTTCGTATATGTTATCAAAATAAAAAATGTTTAGGGGTCATGTCATACTTGGCTGTTATTGCTCCAAAGCTTTAGTTTTGAGTCTAATGGCAGCTAACGTTGCTTCTTGTTATAGGTATGTTTAGATGAATAGTTTCAGCGTTACCTCTAGGGCTTCTGTTGAAGTAACCCTTAGACAACCTGGTACAGCCATACAAGCTAATTTCTGGCATCGCTGTGACTTCTTTTTAGTGCTGACTCTTTTAATTTTGGCCCACCATATCAGTGTCGTAAGAGATCCAGGGTCGATTCACTATCCTGTACCTATGATTTTAAGCGACAGACCTTTCGCTTGCTAATCATGCTTCGGCATTGCTGAAAGTTATATTATTTTGATATGTATATTTCAGTTAAGTTCTAAAATCAGAAATTCTACACCTAAGAGTAAAGATTAGGACTAAAATTTGTAATTTGAAGCTAGTAATACCGCTTAATCCTTAAGTAGTTTATTTGAATTTATAATAATATTATAGTTATTATTGTTTATTTTACAATACGTTAAGTATAGTCATCTCTTGCAAAAAATTACAATAAAATATTTTAATAACATATATAATAAACATTGAAGTAATTTTCATTTCAATGTTCAAAATTAATTGTAAGTAACTTCAAAAAAAAAAAACCTTTCATTAGTAATCATTAAGTCATGATGATTACGTTACATATGAAGGATTATAAGTAACGTAGAAGAATTCGTTTCGGCTTCCTAGCCGTGGACATAAATTTTTTATGGCCTTTCCTAATTTTTACCAATACATCTTAATCTTTTTTTGATATTATCACTTAAATATTACGACAAATACGCAAAGGGTAAGTGGAGAGTGCCTCTTGTATAAATTACCTTTAATGCGCCGTCTAAGAGCTTCAGGCATTTTATAACAAGTTTTTTTTTGTCAATATTATAACAAGTTTGAAACATTTACGATTGCCTGTATATCTAAGGGCGGCAGTGTTTTGTTACAAAACTGGCTGTTAGGTTAGAAACCTATTTTTGATGAGAAATTTCCAAACTTTTGGCAACCTTTTTTATACTTTTTAATTTATACTTGCAATTGTTGTCACTTGGTGAATACTTCAGTTTTTTTTTGCGATTTGAATAAACATTTGTACTTCTTTCATAAAATTTATTTTATATTATTTATTTACTTACTACAAAAATCGATAGGTTTCGCCTCACGGCATTATCCCCAACATTTAAATTTATTACAATGCCATGATTTTTATTTATTTATTCTTCTTCTTCCTAGTTTATTTATTAGCTCTTTTATGTCCACGGCTGGACATGCCCCTCCTGTTGTAGGTAGGACATGCCTTAGTCGTTAAGCTTGGTAGGCATCGCGTATTCATCCGTGTGTTTAAAAAATGTCGCTTTGCTGCTATGTAGTTTTTGGTTTCCTGTCATATTCGCCTACGTACGGGGAGGGTCAAAACATAGATATTACTCTTCGAAAAGGTTTAATACCTTGTTTTCGTATACACCTACAGTATGTTTTAACGTGGTAGAGCCATGATATAGCTATATTAGTAGTATAATTGTAGCACGATTGGGTTGGCTCCACCGGGGAAGGACCACGCCCTCACAGAATACCAGCGTAAAATAGCAGCTTAATGCTGCTGTGTTTCGTATGGTGAGTGTAGATAACCGGAGACCCTTTTTACTGGAAAAGAGGCATTCCATCTTAGTCCTCATGGGTGACAACGCATTTGCATTTCGATTCGCAAACGAGGATAGATGTAGATGTCTATGAGCCACAGCAACCACTTACCATCAGGTGGACTTTGTGCTCGTTTGTCACCCTATCCTATAAAAAAAATGTCCTCTTTCCCAACCTTTTCTATGTCTATGCGATATCTAATTAATCGTTGGGATTCACGTCACCCATGAAACTGCACCAGCTTTCAAATAAAAAAAAAGAATCATCAAAATCGGTTCACCTGGAAAAAAGTTATGAGGTAACATACATAAAAAAACATACAGTCGAATTTAGTACCTCCTGCTTTTTGAAGTCGATTAAAAACGACAAATAATCACCACAAACAATAGTGTTCAATCAATATAAATTACCTCACCCTCGACCATACCATCGCCCATTATATGCTTCAAATCCAAGTCGTTTCCATTCCTTGGGTTTTTATGGTTATGGTTATGGCTTTAGTTTTCTCTGAACTGAACACTTTACCGGAACCTAGAGGTAAAATTAAACAATGGTTACATTTAAATGGTTGGAATGAGTGGAATTAACTTTATACTATATTTATTATACTTGGTTACTATTTTATATTTACCATGCTACAGCTATTTAGTTGTAGTACGAATGTTTCGGCTAGACCGGGGAAGGACCACACTCACAGAACACCCCGTGGTGGTCTCCTTCAGCGTCGACAAGGAGTCACGGAATCTTCATACGGAACGCGACCGCGACATACTTATTATAACTTCGTAGCTTACTGGCTAGAAAGTTATGTCATACAGACAGGGACAATCTATACTAATATAATAAAGCGGAAGAGTTTTTTTTGTTTTTTTCGTTTGTTTAAACGCTTTAATCTCTGGAACTATCAGTCCGATTTGAAAAATTCTTTTTGTGTATTATAGCCAGATTCATGTGAAATAGTATAGGCTATCTAGCATTAAGCTATATTACTCAGCTAGCCTTAAATATGGATATTTGTTAAGCAAGTCAGAAGAAAAAGCACTCCCGAAATAATTTATCCGCGTACGCTGGTGTTATCGGTAGGGATACGTAAATACAATGTTCTAGAAAAATATAGATTTAAAATCTAAAAAAAAGTCCGCGATACCATATGTCTATTTTTTATACATAAGCCATAATTTGGTATTTTATGACAAAAAAATATTGAAAATTTAAAAGTGATTTATGAGCGTTATTATTAGGCATGGCCTATTTATCCTTACGTACGAAAGTTACTTCATCATCAAGACAATTTTATGAAAATAAACTTTGTTCTTTATACCATGTTATTTGGACGCATAGTTTAAGAGATAATGTAAAATTAAAATAATTCAATACTTGCCTGGGCGCGCGAACGACGCTTAAACCCTAGCCGTTATTAAATGCTTGAACTAGGTCATGTCGCGCACCTCGGACACGTGATGACGCGGGTGAAACCGCGGGGCACAGCTAGTCATAATATATCCAGACAAAGAAAACAACGATTTGTATTTTCGGTTTGGGATTTGAGCCCAGACACAAAAACACCGAAATATGTATATAATGAGTTCTTACAAAAACACTATTTATTTCAATATATTAAAATCCAGTAGACACGAAAATATAATACAAAAGCAAACTTAATGGATACGCGTTACTCGTATATTGTACGGCTCATAACGCGAAGTGTTTGTAAGTAGTTTTTGGAACGAAGTTCCTTATCGCACGGTACGAATTTGACGGATGGGGGCTAAGCAAGAAAAAGTGTAAGACTTTCCGTCACGACCCCCTTTCTATAGTGCGAGCGAGATGGAATAATATCCATCTCCTTCGCATTTTTTCTTATATTGCCATGAAAGAAATATTATTTTAAATGACGCTTTGTTTCCATAGACGATAGTAGTTCATTTATTTGTATTTGTTAATTAATAATTTAATACGTTTATCAATAATAATATTCTAAGAAAGGAATTTCGTTCCAACCGAGTGTTCCACGACACTCATGCATGTCTTTTTATTTATTCAATAATTTCATTACTATTTTTTCATTAGGTACGTCAAATTCAAGCAATTTTGTGGTCTTAAAATACCTCAATCATAACCATATTACACTTATACGATAATATGAGTAGCCGTATATCAAGAAAACACTCTTATATTTTCTTAAAAAATCATTTTATATTGTTACTTTAATAAAAAGCGGTTGAAAAAACATTTACGTGAATGTCCGGATGTTGATTTTGTATGTGGTCACGATAACTCCCGTAACCGATTTTTTTATTAGCTTCAGAATTACATCATCTGGTTCCTTATTTCATAATATCAATAACCTAGTACGCGTAGTTTGTTAATAAAATGATTTTCAACATTTATAAATATGGTATTAAAATTGTTTCATATTTTTTAGCCCTTGATAGACAAAGGACAAATGTACCATACAGCCTACTCGTATATCGATTTTATATTTGGTGTATTCGATTTATTTTGGTAAACATTATTTGCTTTTTCCCTGTAGGTGACACTAACTGTTAAAATAATAGAGCGCTAAATTCAAAACATGTAAATTATATATTTTAAAAGTAAGAAAAGAATTAATTATTTTCATCAAATTCGAATGAAACGCTCATGAGGCGTGCACTTTTGGATTTACCAAACTATTTGTTAATTTCATAAATAAAAGTTACCTACATAACAATATTATACAGGTTATTTAACAATTTTATATAGTAAATGCGTTTAGGTAGACAGAGCCGTGGTAGCTTATTATAAGCTAAGCGCTAATTGTAAATTTCACAATGCGTGAGCAACCCGTGTTCGGTTGGCTTATAAAACCTGCATGTCTAAGAAATAAAATATTTCGGGGACATGTAAAGTTCGACAAACATGCTTTGGAGCAGCGAGAACTTTTACTTTTACTTTAAAAAAAATATATCAAATATACGTAATCTTACAAAATAGAATACCATATGTTTAGTGAGCAAGATGCCAAGAAGTTGATCCCTTACATGTTTTTTGGAATATGAAAATAGTTTCGGAACGTCTAATGTCAGGCGGTAGAGTTCCAAAACTTACACCGCATGTACAGAAAAGGAATAGGAATGAAAACCTGAATTATGGATAGGAAAGTTAAGATAATTTTTGAAAACGGATCCACATTTGATATCCGTTTGATGGGCGAAAGAAATAGGTTCCTTAGATATGAAGCAAAGGGTTCGTTACGTAAGATGTTATAGGAGACATAACATTTAAGTATTTCTACGAAGTCGAATTGGAAGTCACTTGAGATGCTTGAGAAATTAAGATATCCGATCACATTTCAATGAAAAGGAAAGACAGATTTTGCAAGGGATCAAGTTTATTTAAGAAATCTGCTGTAGCGTCCATATAATAGGCGTCAGGATAATCAAGCAGAATTTGAATAACCGTAAATGTGAGTGGATTTGGAATTTATAAATGAAAAAAGAGACATTCAACACAAAAAAACCTTCTGGACTTTACTGATTTCTAGTATAGGTGTAATAAAAATAAATGTAATTATAACATTATTTTTCAACTGGGTTGTCTAGGCCTTGCACGTAAAGCAAAATTGACTAGATTACGGTACTATTGGATACTAGTGGAGCACTACTAAATTATTAATTTTCCATTTGTTTTCTTTGCACTTAAGTATTCACAGATAAAAATGCTAGGAAGCGTTAACTGCTTCCATCCAGTTCTTTGAAATATTAAATAAAAGAAAGGCACTGTTGGTAAAAGCTGAAAAAAGCTGTATAACTTAAGCATGTATCTATGTAGTTGCTCACTTCTTTAAAGTTCTGTTATATATAGTTTCAATTACCGTAATGTGAGAGTGCGCTATAGTTTTTATTCATTATATGGTGAAAATTATATAGTCAAACTTTTTGTTATAAATGTGGATATAGATTCCACTAATTTAAAAAACTAAAAATTCTTACTAAGGTCGGTGTCTTCTATGTTACTGGGTATATATCTTTTTTAGATTACCACGCTTTAATAATATAAACATAACTGTGTTGAATAATTTGTTGTCTGTTTATTACAATGTGTCCATAGTTTAGATTATATCTCAGCTACGAGTCCTGAGTTCTATTTTCAGCTGAAGCTTACGTTGAAGAGCCTAAATTGTTGGTCATCAGGTTTGATTGTATTCTGATGATACCCGTGTCGATCGGTCTTTATGGATTAAACGTTACACTGAGAATTCATCTGATCTGTTGTCAACTCTGTGCGAAAAATTGTGGTGCTTTTGCATATATCCTCTACACAGTCGATAGCTCCGATAATTTCTAAGTTATCGCTGTGGACAAAATCAGCAAAGTAATGATGAAATTTCCTCAATAATAGACGAATAAGAACAAGAAGACTTACCACTTCATTTGGCCCCGTGGGTGTTTTAAGAGGATAAAAAATTATTCCAGACGTAAAATCCCCAAATTGGCGACAGGGAGCAGTGTCGACGACAAGTGAATGAGACGTTACTATAATTTCCGATTCGCCTACCGAGTGTCGTAATTAATGCCAAACCCCCCCCCCCCCAAAACGGGAGAGGCCCTTATTCAGTAGTAGATTTTTATGGGTGATGACGATGAAGAAGAAGAATATTTCTTCACAAACTGCCCACTTCCCGGAACCCTATTTTCTGTGATGTTTACGCTGCTAACCTATGCGGCTCTTACAGCTTTATCGGACACAGCTATTTAAAAGTGGAAAGGCGGTAGTTGGGATGAGGATGAGGATGTTGATGGTTTATGAATTGGTATTGTTACCAATCATCATGTCCCCTCCGTAGAGGTTTATTTTGAGCTATCTAACCGCTGTCCGAAGGGGGGAATGCGAACCCCTGCCTCTGACTGCTTAGCTTGTATCGATCGATGTTCTGGGCGGTGAGAACCACCCAGGCTCGACTTCCCGGAACGTTGGTGCTTCACGAACACATAGCTGACGTGAAGCACCAACGTTCTGGGAAGTCTGCAGTTTGTGATCATATCCTAGACGGCCCCCGCCATTACATTAGATTTGATAAACCACAAGTTCTCGCGAAAGAACATCGATTCCTGCCAAGGATGATACGTGAGGCTATTGAAATTAAAAAAAAAACATCCTAATTTCAATAGAGAGGGAGGCTGGGTACCACCACCTGCTTGGGATCCTGTAATTCATAAAATTAAAACTAAACCCAAGCATACCACTGCAAGACTTCAAGACACAGTTAGTTCATTCTGCGTAGACCGGACCAAAATTAATAATTAAAAAACTGAAGGTACACCCGGTTAACTTTGACATCGGGACGTCAATCACCTCAGTCCCCGTGACCACGGTTGCTGGAAAGCAACCGAAACGTCGGGAATATAGAATAACTTAATTAAACGCGATAAAATCCGTAAAAGTAATTTTATTCAATGTGTAGTGTTCGCGTAAATATAAGAAATCAATATTTCTTTAGATATAATTTTTATTTGCTAAATATGGCATTTGTGTTCAGGAGCATCAGAACTTAATAAAGTCGGCAATATTTATTATAGCAAATATTGAACTCGCAAAAGATTTTTTTATAGTATATTATGTTGATCGTTTTTGTACACAGGGTTGTTATTCTAAGAGTAGTTATTTTACTGGATCTTTTACACATCAATTCATCAAACATCAGAAAAAGTTCTTGGTTGGTAACTACCCAGGCGGACTACTTGACAGGAAAGAAACCTTTCTACTATTAAATCCAATAACTTTGTCCACACTCAATATCGATAATTTGTATTTTTTAGTTTCTTCCTTTGTTTTAATACGCCAAGTTTAAATTTTCTTAATTATCTAGAAGTGGCCTTGGTTTTTGATGGTTAAGACTCAGTGAATCTGAGGAATCAGCACTTTTCAGACCTTATTAGGTAGGAACATCGATATATATGTACTACGTACTAGATTGCGCATTCCGAACATACACCATGTTCAACTGAACTGTACTGCAATCCGTACAGTGTGTCATTTAGTGTGGTTTCAATCTACTAGTTAGTCTTTGGTTTCAATATTCATGCAGTGTGGAGCGGTGCTAATAATACAAGATTTCAAATTAAAGTTTAAACATGGACGTAAAAAACAATTCAGAAGTCAAGTAAGTAAAATTATTTGTTGTTCAAGTGAATAAATAGGTGATAATATCGTAATATTAAAGAAGAAAAAATAATGAAAAAATATATTTCTTTATATAAACTGACCGCACATGCGCGAGGACATAGAGTAGTACACATTTTTTGTTTAGAAAGGCTTCTTTAGTACGTAGTATATATAACTCAATGGGTAGGACCTTATTAATAATACAAGAGTACATGTTTTAATAATACATGTCTAACAGTATTTTAGTAATGATGGTCGATAGTAACCCAAAATAGTTTGTATATACAGGCTTATTTTTTTAAAGAGTATCCAAAGTTTTAAACTTAACTTAAGTTTAAAAATTTGGCAAATATACACAAATGTATGCGTGCGCAATAAAATCAGTTAAAATAATTCAAAAAATAAAAAGAAAATAATGTTTGAGATTTCTTTTAAATTAATTTTTCTTCACCTTTTGCCTATATCACTTATTCTCAACCTTCTCTGCAAATTTGGTCTGTTATTGCAAAATAACCCTGTATATGTGGATCGAATTTCTGTATCTGTTTTTTTAATTTTATTATGTGACCTAAAACGAAATTCTTACTGCGATGAGGTTCTACAAGATTTTGTTGAGAAATACGTAAGTTTAATTAAAACGAAACGTCCAGCTGAGCGAGTCGAGCTTCGCTTGTCTGCTCACAGACAGTTCAATAAGCGGCTCTAATTAAAAAAACTAATAATAATAAATTTGTTACGACGATGTTAATGACAATCATACATGTTTCGCTTTAAAGCTAGGAAATTAATGAATTTCTGTCGAGTTGATTATACGAGTACGTACTAACAGAAAATTCCTTCAGGGCTATTTCCCTGATTTTAGAATCAGTCGAATTTGATACGAACTCGAGGTAATTCGCACTCCTGAAATCGAAGCTAGCGCACTTTTTAATGGTGGATTGAAAAATGGGGCGTTCTATAGTTTTTTAAGTATATATTATAAATGTTGTCTCTGGTAATCATCAAATTATTAAATTATAATGTAGTTTGAGACGCCTAAAAGCCGCTCTGTCAGTCAGTCACTTTGAGCGTAGACTTCTTCGTTGGGAGACACTATTGCACTATTGAGTTCATTAAGCGTAATGCTAGATTCTCCAGTGATTCTAGTATAATGACTATAGGGTCGGCAAATTAAATGTGAGTGATACATTCGTTATTGATGCAGATACTGGATCCTTTCCAGTCAACGCATGCAAACATAAGTAACTTCAAAACTTCTTGCAATGTAGCGTCACATGGTCTTAAACTTCTCTGATAGTCATTGTAGCCCCATTGTACAAATACTTCAACATGTTTTACTAGTTCTTAGGGCTCTTTTTATGCCTAGAAGTCTTTTTTGGTAGGTACTACTTCCGGAATCTTCTCGTCAGTCCTCAGGATGCATGCATTAAATGTTGTCAGGTCGAGTCGATGAAAGTAGCAATCGAACCTCCACCAGAAATTATTAACACAACTTACCCCGCCGTTAACATGGTCGCTACTAACGGAGCCGTCTATTTGTGCCTTTTTTCATGACAGTTCGATGCTTTTGCCGACTTATATTGCTTCGACGAGTATTTAGCTCAGGGAATTATTTGCATCTTTTTAAGACATGAATAACCATTTTAAATTGTCTCATAGGGTAGGAATTTGCCATAGTTGCCACTTTTGGTAGTCGGGTTAGCAATCGCAGTTTTTAATGTGTTAGTTATTCGGAATACGCCGCTGCCCATCAAGTTTGTATCTCTCTGTCGTCTTTACGACACCCATAGGACGATAATATGTGGTAGTGGATATTTTAACACCATTATTTTTGGTCCACGTGCGGTGAAGTTCCTAAAGGAACTCCATCCGCGGCTGGTCGTTGCTGCTGGTGATAAGAGGGCTGGTTTTTTCCTTGCTCAAAGGCTAAGTATAGCCATTCAGCGGGGAAACGCAGCCAGCGTTCTTGGCACGATACCGCGGGGAGTACGACTATATGATATTTAAGTTTCTAGTTTTAGTTTTTTTTTTAAATTATTATTATAGTTTTTAGTATTGTATATTTTAATAAATATAAAAATTAAAATTAAAATTTGAATGACAAATATTTTATTTGTGACAAATAAAATACGTGAATTTCGTACGTAAAAATTTTAATAAAAATCTATTCGTGAATTCCAGAAAGTACTATTTGTGCGAACACGCAAGAGGGCTTACAGTAATAGGGTTTCCACACGTATAAAAGCGTTAAAATTATCAAATTCTCCTCTCGTACATTTTGCTGTACGGTAAATCGTGTGTCGTGTTACGAATAAGCTGAAATCGCGATATCTGTCGTCTCACTGATTCCGCGATGCGCGTCAAAGTCTACTTAAGCCGACCGTAATCCTACTATATTCTACCTATTTCGTGTCTTGTTTCACCGTCTTACAATATTCAATTTTACATAAATATTTATCAAAATACTATATCAAATAATAAAAGAACCATTTCTAGTCTGTAATCCTACTTTATCTTATACTTAGTATCGTACAATTGTGAACTCAAAATAATGTTTATGTTGCTGTTCACTTCTTTGTTCTTTGGTCGCAATTAGAGATAAAACAACCGTTCTTACTTGCTTTATCCCTGGCATCGGAGAAATTTTAAATAAAATATCTGCAATGGAATCTGAGAATAAGCTGAATACTCAGTCGTGGTAAGGTTTTGTTTTATCATAACTTCTTTATTTTTGTCAATTTTTGTATTATTGTAACATTTCGACAAAAATAACCGTATTTTTTAAAACTCTGGGATAACTATGTAACCATACTCTATCGGTAAAAAAAAAATATTAAAAGCAGACAAGTGCGAGTAGGATACCCGCCTATGAGTTTCATCATCATCATCATCATCATCATCATCATTACAGCCCTTCATAAGTCCACTGCTGAACATAGGCCTCCCCCAAGGAATGCTACAAAGCACGGTCCTGAGCCACCTGCAACCATCGACTTCCTGCATGTCTTACCAGGTCGTCACTCCATCTAGTGGGGGGTCGCCCTACACTTCGTCTACCGGTACGAGGCTGCCAATCAAGAACCTTTCTTCCCCATCGGTTGTCGGTTCTTCGAGCTATATGGCCGGCCCACTGCCATTTCAGCTTACTAATCCGTTGGGATATCTCGGTTACTCTGGTTCTACTGCGGATATACTCATTTCTAAGTTTATCACACAGAGAAACCCTGAGCATAGCCCTCTCCATAGCTCGCTGAGTGACCTTGAGCTTCCTCATACGGCCAGCAGTGAAGGATCACGTCTCAGATCCGTAAGTCGTCACTGGCAACACGCACTGGGTGTCTCGTTTTAAGGTTTTGAGGTATATCTGACGAAAAGATGTGTCGTAGTTTCCCGAACGCTGCCCAGCCGAGTTGAATCCGTCGATTGACCTCTCGGTCGAAGTTGGACTTACCAAGTCAGACTATTTGTCCCAGGTAAACATACTCGTCAACAACTTCGAGCTTAGTGCTCCCAACAACTACCGGCATAGGTGTGACATGGACATTAAACATGATCTTTGTTTTGGCCATGTTCATCCTAAGACCTATTCGTTGGGAGACACTATTGAGGTCATTGAGCATGGTGCTTAGGTCCTCCAGTGATTTTGCCATAAGGACTATATCGTCAGTATAATCGAAGGTGAGTGATGTACTCGCCATTGATGTTAGTACCGTATCCTTTCTAGTCCAGAAGCTTGAAAACGTCTTCCAATGCAGCGGTGAAGAATTTCGGGGATATAACATCACCCTGTCTTACACCTCTCTGCAATTGGATAGGTTTCGTACTCTGGTTCTGTACTCGGATAGCCATCGTAGCTCTACTGTACAAACACTTCAGCACTTCGATATACCGGCAGTCAACTTGGCACCGCTGAATAGACTGTAGCACCGCCCAAATTTCGACGGAATCAAAGGCTTTCTCTGTGACTTCCATACAAACTTAATTATTTGTATGTAGATATTCATCTAACCCTGGAATTAAGTCTTGACTATTTTTGCCTGTTCTCGATATCTGCATTCGAAGGTCGTATAATATCAGAGAATATACTCATTTCTACAAAGTAGGTACGTATAACAGCAGCAGTAAGAAATTAGATGAGTATGACCTACTTCCACCAAAATAATGAACTTACTGAAATTCATAAATTGTAGGTGAGGTAAGCACCGATTATTGTTTTAACGAAAAGATAGGTGGATTGATGGAAAAATTGCATTCCCATTTATCAGTCAACATCCCGTTTGATACGCCAACTGCGAAAAAATGTGAGTTTTTATAAAATCGTTAATTTGTAGTTATATCACAAACAAAATAAGGATTACTGGATTTTTCCTTTACTTGTTGACCTAAGACCTTGCTCCTTATCAAATTTCATGATTCTAGATCAACGGGAAGTATCCTACAGGTTTTAATGAGTGAGTATGCTAGTATCAAAATACGTGACACAAATAGCCTATTTTTCCGTAGACGTTAGTTGAGATATTAATTTTAATTTATTACTTTTACCTGTTTCTGAGAAAAAGACAACGTTCTATTAAGATTCCTTTTTTCCTTCTCATGAACGGAACTGATACCCACGATAAGGAAGTAGGGGAAGGAGGTGAAAAACAACACACCATCTGCGTTCACATGTCTTTTATTCAGTTTTATGTTTCCATACAGTTTAGTATTTTCTGTTTATTACTAGTCTAGTGACCGTAAGCGGGACTATTGAATATAAGGTTCCATGATAGAATTCCGGGTCGGGCCAAAAATTTGTATTCGGTTTTTCTGTCAAAAAATTCTCAGTAGCAGTATCAGGAACATGTCGACGTATTCCTCCGTTCCTCGGAAACCACGTAAATCTTTGGTCTTTCGTCTAACTCTCTCCGGTCGTGTCAAATTGCCGTCCTATCGGACCACAGATTACCCCCTAATCGGACTATGAAAGTAAGTAAATAGAGAGTGCACTCGTGTTTTGGCCCACATTCGTGCATTATAATCCTGTCCTGCGCATCGGTCGTGTCAAATTGCCGTCCTATCGGACCACAGATTACCCCCTAATCGGACTATGAAAGTAAGTAAATAGAGAGTGCACTCGTGTTTTGGCCCACATTCGTGCATTATAATCCTGTCCTGCGCATAGCTGGCCGTTGAGATGGCCTCTGTGACCGAAATTCATTCTGGAGGACATTATTAATACTACTGCTAATACATATAGCTTATTTCAAAGATTTGGTTATGTATGGGCTTTGGTACTTATTTTAGCTGCTCAATAAAAAATTTTAACTTTTTAGTTCATGTTCGTAATTTATTTATGAAAATATATTTTGTCAAGTAAAATTCTTTACGCGAGACATATAGCTAACTCAGATCTTTTTCGGTCGGAGCAACGTTCACTTTAATCTATATTCCGTAATCTATAACCTATAGTATTGCGTGACGAGTATATTATGTGTAATATTCTGATATATAGGTACAATGTTTATACAATTAACTGAAATTTATTTGTATGGTATTATTATAAAGTTCAATACATTTAGTTCAATGATAAATATTATTTTATTGCCATATTTTTATAAATTATTAAAAAAATATAGTGAATCTAAAGTAATATAATTATTTATTATTTATATTATTAATATGTATTAATATAATTAATTATTAACACTTATTTTTTATTGTAATATGTTTGTTTTATACAAGTATAATATACTCTATAATATAATTTATACAGGTATAATGTACTTACAAGTGATGTTAAGCAATTCCATGAGATGAGAACGACTGGCGGAGAATAATTTGAGAACAGCCATATAGGAAAAGGTGGGACACTTAGGTCCCTCCTTTCCGAAGCTGAAATCCCCTCCCGGATCCCTCCAATAAGGTACTGAGAGGGTTCAGAGAGAGAAAGAACCACATTGGACTCAAACAATCACCCTGCAAGATATGCCTTCTTATCCTTAGGCGGCTTTCCGCAGATATCATCCGTCATTCGCCTAGATAACAAAGGATCGTACTCCACTGCCCCTTACACTGTTCGAGGAAATTTCTAACTGTACCCTCTTTAGCCTTGTATGGGGCACTGAGCAGAATGACTATCTGTAGTTTATCCAGGCGTTGAAGAAGTTTCGACGGTTGCATTTAACCACTTTGCCAACGACCACGTCAAATAAAGAGTGGTTCCTTGGTTCCACGACCACCACTCTGACATTGCCTGATTTGAGTTTAGATGGACGAGTAATTCGCGCGCTCAAAATGGATGTCAGTGTTTTATATATTGTGGGTAGACATCTGATCTTTAGGAATCAAGTGAGTAATCTCAGTAGACAAGTGAGCGAGCGACTTCTGGCCGAAAGCCTCTTGAAACTATCAGGTGGCATAGTGTGACATACCATGAACCCCTCCAGCCAGTAGTGATGCAGACTGTCAAGTTCTGAACTATTGTAGTTTGTGGCCCTACGGATTGCCTCAGCTACGTCGTCCGACGTTATGATAATGGTGTCCGTGGGGGTAACACTTGCAATATTATTATTATTTAGTAGTAGTTATTACCTATATTATTATAATTTGAGTTATCTATAAAGTTTTCTCATCTGGTTGGGCTACTTAAATATATAATTGTAAGCGAAAGATATAAACATACATAAATATCAATAAAATAGAATAAATACATAAAAAATACATAAATATATAAAAATCCAACCAGATGGAAGCCCTCGGCAGGGGAGACCAATCGGCCGAGAGTTAGGGGGGGAAAGGGAAAGAAACCGGCGGACGATGCGGGCGGTATCGAGGAGCACCGCCTTCTGCATTTGAGCTTGGAGCGGTCCGTCACGGAGTTCCAGTCGCCTCAGATGACCCAAGATGCTGATTGGGATTAACCCGTTCGCAGAAACGACCACAGGAATAATTTCGGCCGGCAGACCACCCCACATGTTGGTCACCTCGTGAGCCAGGTCCAGATATTTTGTCAGTTTATCTGTTTCGGCTTTCACGAGGTTCTCGTCATAAGGAATGGTAATGTCGACCAAATATATCCTTGACTGTGCCCGGTCCATCAGCACAATATCAGGCTTATTCGCAAGAATAGTCCTGTCTGTGATGATGGCCCGGTCTCAGTAGAGCCTGGCGCGGTCATTTTCGAGCACGGCTTCCGGCAAGTACTTATAATAACGCAGTTTCTGATCTACGAGATCGTGTTTCAGAGCGAGCTCCTGGTGTAGAATCCTGGCTACTAGGTTGTGCCTATGCAAGTACTCAGAGTTAGAAAGCGCCGAACAACCGGAGCCTAAGTGATTCACCGGGATGGCGACAAGCTCGACAGATGTCGACGGTGCCATCCCTTAGGATGTATCTCCAATAGTTGTTGGTCTTAATAACCTGATCCTGTATTGCACAGATAAAACCCTCGGTTTCCCCGAAGAGGTCACCAAAACGTAGCCAGTGGAGGGAGGCAACTGTGTCTACGAAAGGCTCATGTAGAGCCTTGTAGAACCTCCCGTGGAGCTCCTTCTCCTTCCACACAGTCTCCCGGTCGGAAATGCTCTATACTGCCGGGTCTTGCCTTTGCTCGTTGGCTAAGGATAGCGGGGTTAGCCCTTTATCATCAGAAATAACGTCCTTGTAGTATGGATCATTCGCTCTCGTCAGAAAGTAATTACGAAGGCTGCACACTTCGCGATTATGCATGGTAAGCGCGTTTAAAAAGCAGCGCCCACCATGCTTCCGCGGCAAGTACAGCCTCATTACTGACTATCTCGGATGATGCATCTTGTGGGACGTCATTATAGTGCTGACTTTTCTGTCTAGAGCGTTCAGTTGGGTCTGAGTCCACCTGAGTATGCCAAAGGTATACATGAGAACAGGCATGACCCAACCGTTATATGCGTGCGTCTTATTCACACCGGACAAAAGGCTATTAAGCACTTTGGTCAAGCGTGCATAAAACACATCGCAAACTACCGTTTCATACCCGCCTCATCTACACCGATGTTCTGTGACATACCCAGGTATCGGTATGTTTCAGCCTCGGAAAGGGTCTTTATGCTGATGGGCATAGACAAGTCTATGCCCTCAGAGTTAGCAACCCCTCCCCTTTCGACGTGGAGGATCGCACACTTATCCGTCCCCAGCTCCATTCTAATAGAATTGCTGAAATCACAAGTGATTCCAGAAATCAATACTCAATCAATTCCATAAGATGGGATATTATTATTATTATTTTAATATATAATTTTGTGATTGGTTGCATCATTTATTGCTACCAATGAGGGCATCCACGACTTTTTCTGCCACCAGAGCGGCGCCACTTTCGAGTGAGGTAAAATATTTGTATAATTTCTTAGGAAAATGTAATCTTTAAGGTTTCTTTCTGTATTATTAGTTATATTTTATATTAATCACATTAGAAATGAATAACCCAAACTATAATTACAACTAAAAGACGACTTTAAAAAAAAAAGAGTTATAATGTGCAAAAACTTAAAAATCAAACCACTGACGCATTGTGTTATATATTAATATAATACTCTAGACAATGATAAACTATTATTTAAAACTAATTTCTCAATTAAATGACACTGTGTAACAAAAAACTTTACCTCAGTCGCTAGTAGCGACATCTGGTGAGTGGAAGATTATTAGCCCTCATTCTTTGGAAATATAATATTTTGTTTATGAAACTGAGCTTGTAACTTCAATTAATGTTTTGCTTTCAATGTACATATATCACTTAGGTTTCTAGTGTGTCATAGAAAATGTTTTGACGAAGGCAGTGATTATTTTTAACAGGCAACAATCTTATAGAGATCAATTATTTTTTTAATTATTTATAATATAACCTTTGGAATTATATCTTTATTGATATTTTAACATTTTGGAGCTATGAAAAAAATCTAAACGTAGTTGGAAAATCAGATCGTTAATCCATTTGGTGGGGAAATGCCCAAAATCCATTTGGTGGGGGGCATGCCCAACATTATGCTCGACAGTATAAAGCTGCCATCTAAGAACTTCTTCGTCGGTTTGTCTGCATAGTGGCGATGTAAGAATATCCACAACCCTATAATGTTCCGCGTGAGTCGTAAAAGGCGACAAAAGGAAACTGAAACAGGTGATGGGAAGATCATCCTACAACAACAACTCAAAATAATAAAAAACCGCGGCTGCCAATCAGCCTGCCAAACGCAACAACCGTGGCAAATATGCAATGCCCCCTGTATGAGGAAATCTATGGGGGAATGCTTAGTCCATCAGTGGACTTTGCTAGACTGAAATAATGATGATGATGATGATGGTACGAATGATAACGATAATGATGCTGCTGCTGCTGCTAATGGTGATGATGATATAAGTTCCCTTGTTTTTATGCTGCTATCCGGGATTAATGTCTGTTATAATTTATACATGTGGAAGTTAAAAAAGTGGCACTGAAAGGCTGTAGATTATTATACGTATCATAAATTCTAACGGTTTTAAATGATGAAGAAATTATCACCCGTCTTTTAAGAGGTGGTCTCATGTTGCTAAGACAGATATTAAATAAAATTGTAATTTACTCATTAAATCTTTAACTAAAAGAATATAGTTGAGAATAAAGAATAATAAAGAAATAAAAAGGCAGCTGCCGGTTATTATCGAAATGCCCGCAGAGTATGGAATCAGTTATGGGCGGGACTGAGTGAGTAATGGAACTTTGAGCTCGTGCGAGAAGGGTCCACTTATGTCACGTAAAGTGGTATGATTGATAATGTTTCGTAATATAAAAACATACTCGCCGTAAAATATTAATGTATATTTATATTTCGTATACTTTCATGTTTAAAATTTTTTGGTTTTTTTTCCAGAAGTCAACCTCGTAACTAGTGAGCGCTTAATATTAGTATGATAATAGTACGATTATGTATATACTCGTACAAAATATTTAACCACCTCTAAATCGACTTATTGATAACTGGTTGACTAAAGTAAATGTAATTGATGCCATACAAAGTTCTGGTCATCTTTGTAATATTGAGTTTGACTAGGAAAGTAAAGTCGGTCTTCTATTTTTTTTTATTGTGTCAATGATACTACGATTATCAACATATTGGCGATTTGCCACGCAAAGGATATACATTTGATGGTGTCTTATAATGGGTTGGAACATGTAGCATGTCTCAGAATTTGGAAACCCACATATACACATATTTCTGAAACTAAGGATTTTTGGGTGGGGCAAGTTACATGGATTCAGGTACAAACTATTAGAAGTACCACAAAATTCAGGTGATAGCAGTAGTTAATCGGTGTGCGGCGCATACACGTCCAGTTTATAATTTTTTCAAATATAAGAAAGCTGTAAATCTAGAAATCTTTTGTGATAATAATTAAGAATTAAAATACGCGGAAAGAAACGATTTGCATTTGCGATGGCATAACATTAATATAAATGATCAACATGCCGGGAATTCCATGCATGTCTGGTCTTGGTATGTCACTAAACTACTGAGCCAAATTCTCGTTCGCTTGAAATGAACGCATTTTCACGTTTAGAAAAATTTTAGCAAAACATTTTTGTATGTTTGCTAACAGTAGATTGCTCTTTTAATTTTTTTCTTTTATCGTTGCTCTCATGTATAAAATTAGAACACTTCTTCATTGAACATGTTTAATGACAAGTAGTAGAGCCCCTCCTGCCATACTATTAAGACTTTTAGTAGTGGTGATCGCATTTGTAATGAGAGATGGTCGACATGAGTTATGTGAAATTAATGAAAAAAAATATTTTAAAGACATGTGAAGAGCATTGGAGCAGCGCGGCAGACGATATCTTAACCCTAAACTTCTCTCAGAAATCGAGATGGCCTGTGCTCAGTTGGGCATATACTAAAGATTGTAATTTCACTTGACTTTTATATTTTCCATATGTAAAAATGCTAAATCTTGAATAATGTACTATATTTAAACTGCGGTACCTATGTTTGTTATCTTATTGTCTCCGCGATGTATATAAAAAATTAACTTAGTGGATTGTAACTCTACTATATTCAACATATTTTGTAATTTCTTACGTTTCTTTTAAGTATCCGATTTGAAGAAAGAAACTAAAGGTAATGGCAAAAGGCTTTGAGAATAATAAATTTACACAAAAACTCTTACACAATAAATTTGCTTTGCACGAATGCGAGATAATTAGATCTTGGCGATCTAATTAAATACGAAGGAAGTTTTAAATATTTATTTTATTTTTATTCTGCGTTCGCTACTACGGTTGAAACAATATCGTGAACTAGCTTTTTCTTAGCTCTTAGGAAATATTAAATAAAAGAAAAGCATTGCAAGCAACTGCAGAATAAAAGAAAAGTTGTGTTTTAAATGGTCATTTATTAAATATTATGTAGAAACAACGTTTGTCTTTTACATTAATGTACAAATCATCTAGTGTGTTATAACAACATCGAAGGGACTACTCAAATTTGGTCGTAAAAATCTGTGATATTTTTGAGGTACAATACAAAAGTAATTGTTTTATTACTTAGTATGTATTATTGTATGTGTATTTTAAGTATGTTTGGATCTCATTTGTCATAACGGTGGTAGAGCCACGCAACAGTTTACGCTGTTGCACGTATGGGCCGGCTCGAGCCGGGTTGGTACCACGACCTCACAGAAAACCGGAGGGAAGTAGAAGCTTTGCTTCTGCGTTTCGTCTGGTGAGTGCAGGTGGCCGGAGGCCCAATTCCCCCCCCCCCCCCCATCAACATGGTAGTGGAATTACACAAAAGACTACCCCAGGAGGGTACCAGTACCCCTGGAGAATCCCTCGCTGAGCATCCACGACCATGTTATTCTAATCCTGAGCGTGGGTGCTCAGGCTGCCCCGCGTATTCTGGGGGTGGCAAAATTCCGCTCAAAAACATAACTGCTCGGGGCAAACTGAGCAATAATACCAAGGCGACCCCTGCCACGCTATCCGTGAATTTCTGCAACATCAGGGGACTTCACTCTAACCTGAACGCCGTCCACTACCATCTCGAGACGGCAAAGCCGGCCTTGCTCTTCCTGACCGAGACGCAGGTTTCCTCTCCTGCTGATATTTCGTATCTCTCCTGCCCGGGGTACAAATTGGAGCACTCCTTTATGCCTCGGGCTGGAGTTTGCGTGTATGTCAGAGAGGACATCTGTTCTCGACGCCTCGGCAGTCTTGAAGGTTCGGACCTGTCCATCCTTTGGCTACGCGTAGACAGCGACGACCATCCGCGCGTCTACGGGTGCCTCTATAGGTCCCATAGCGGTAATACCGAAACAGACCGACTCATCGACCACGTCCAAATGGCTACAGATTCCTTGCTACAACAGGTCCCATCCGCAGAGATCGTGATCCTTGGCGATTTTAACGCCAACCATGCCGAATGGCTGGGTTCACGTTTAACCGATCATGCGGGGAGAGCTGTTTATGACTTTGCCTTGGCATATGGTCTGACACAACTGGTTACTTCGCCTACGCGGATTCCAGATGTGGAGGATCATACACCTTCCCTGTTGGACCTTCTGCTGACCTCTCATCCGGACGGATATCAGGTTTCCGTCGATGCCCCTCTCGGCTCTTCGGACCACTGTCTGATCCGGAGTGTGGTGCCACTCACGCTCCCTTCGCGGTTGCGTTCTGCAGGTTGCCGCCGTGTTTGGCATTACAGGTCGGCGGATTGGGACGGAATGCGGTCTTTCTTTGCATCCTACCCATGGGAGCGGGTTTGCTTCTCGCCGGATGATCCCAGCGCTGTTGCTGACTCTGTCACTGATGTGGTGCTACAGGGAATGGAACTATTTATTCCATCATCTGTGGTACCCATCGGAGGCAGATCTCAGCCTTGGTTTGGTCGCTCCTGTAAAACTGCATTACGCAGTAAGCAGGAGTGTTATCAAGCCTGGGCTGCGGCTTCGACGACTCGGGATGTAAACACCAGCATACTTAAAAAGAAGTATAACTTCGCCTCCAGGTCCTTCAAAAGAGTTATTGCCAAGGCAAAGTCAGAGCACATAGGCAGAATTGGCGAGAAACTAGTTCGCCTTCCTTCGGGAACCCGTGCATTCTGGTCTCTCGCCAAGGCTGTCCAAGGGAATTTCTGTAAGCCATCACTACCATCTTTGCACAGGGAGGACGACTCACTGGCCCATGACGCAAAAGACAAAGCCGACCTTTTAGGCTCCCTTTTTGCGTCCAACTCGACTCTTGATGACGGGGGGAAAACACCGCCGACCATCCCGCGGTCTGAGTGCTCCATGCCGGATGTGCTATTCTCACAGCGCTCGGTTCGCAAAGCACTTCTCTCCCTGGACATCCAGAAGTCGAGTGGGCCTGACGGAATCCCCCCAATTGTGCTGAGGACGTGTGCTCCGGAGTTGGCACCGGTCCTAACGCGTCTTTTCCGGTACTCCTACTCCCAAGGCGTAGTCCCGACTTCATGGAAGACAGCTTTTGTCCACCCGATCCCTAAAAAAGGCGACCGCTCAGACCCGTCCAACTATAGGCCTATCGCGATCACCTCTTTGTTCTCCAAATTAATGGAATCCATTGTTAACTGCCAGCTCATCCGGTACCTTGAGGATCACCAGCTGATTAGTGACCGCCAGTACGGTTTTCGTCGGGGTCGATCAGCTGGTGATCTTCTGGTCTACCTGACCCATAGATGGGCGGAGGCAGTAGAGTCCAAGGGGGAGGCGTTGGCCGTTAGTTTGGACATTGCGAAGGCCTTCGATCGGGTTTGGCACAAAGCGCTTCTTTCGAAGCTCCCTTCCTATGGGCTTCCCGAGAAATTGTGCAATTGGATCACCAGCTTCCTTGCAGATCGGAGCATTAAGGTCGTTGTAGACGGTGCATGTTCTGACTGCAAGCCTATTAACGCTGGTGTTCCACAAGGCTGTGTGCTATCACCAACGCTGTTTCTTCTGCATATCAATGATATGTTGCTAACTGGTAACATTCATTGCTATGCGGATGACAGCACTGGTGATGCTCTATACACCGGCCGTGCTAATATTTCTCGGGAAAACGTCTCCGAGTACCGGAATAAACTTGTGTCTGAAATCGAGTCTTTGCTGGACAAAGTCTCGGACTGGGGGCGACTAAATCTAGTCCAGTTTAATCCTCAGAAGACACAAGTTTGCGCGTTTACCGCTAAAAAGAACCCCTTTGTCGTATCTCCTCAGTTTCAAGGCACTCCCCTGGTTGCCTCAGCCAGTATTGGAATCCTCGGCGTCGACATATCGAGTGACGTGCAGTTTCGTGGTCACTTGGAAGAGAAGGCCAAATTAGCCTCTAAAAAGCTTGGCGTGCTCAGCAGAGCGGGACAGTATTTCATGCCGGCACACCGCCTGCAACTTTACAAGGCGCAGGTTCGGCCTCACATGGAATACTGTTCCCATCTCTGGGCAGGGGCTCCCCAGTGCCAGCTCCTTCCACTTGACCGCATCCAGCGCAGAGCGGCTCGAATCGTCAACGACCGAGCCCTTTTCGATCGGCTCGATTTATTGGCACTGCGAAGAGATGTTGCATCTCTTTGCATTTTCTTTCGCATCTACCATGGGGAGTGCTCTGAGGAATTGTTCGGATTAATCCCAGCCGCCAAATTTCACGAACGCACATCGCGGCAGAACTCCCGATACCATCCACACCATCTGGATGACTGGCGGTCCACCACTGTGCGATTTAGAAGATGTTTTCTTCCTCGCACGACTTCCTTGTGGAATCGATTACCATCAGCGATTTTTCCGGACCGATACGACTTAGGGACCTTCAAGAAAAGAGCGTACTCCTTTTTAAAAGGCCGGCAACGCATCTGCAATTCCCTCCCTGGTGTTGCAGTTGTTCATGGGCGGCGGTAGTCACTTACCATCAGGTGAACCGCATGCTCGTTTGCCCCCTCTCCTATAAAAAAAAATGCGTATGAATTTTGTAGTTAGTTGGATTTTAATTAGCGTATCGTCATAATTTTCCTGGATGTGGAACTGTTTATTGAAAAGGACAATCTTTCGTAACACACAAACAGCATTGAGACCATCATTCAACGTCGGCACTGTAAATTGTTTTTCAGTTTTTTCCTGTTCCTCGTCATTTTCCTCTCGAACTTCTTGTACAATATCATCTTCTGTAGTTGGTGCACAAATTGCAATGGAGTTATCTACTTCAATAAACTCCTCTGCTTTAGTAGTAAATAAATTTTGGGCTAATAGTGAGCCAAAGAAATATTGTCCTCTTCATTATCTTCAGTCACATCATCTGAGGGTATTAAGAAGTCTTTAAAACCTGCATGTCTATATATGTTTGCTACAGTTTTTTTGTGAAACTTTTTCAAATGCTTCTGATATCATCAAGATGGCACCTTAAGGCTTTTCTTGTCATTACTGTCAAGGTTTTGAATTAACTTTAACACTTGCAGTCTTCTATAATGAGATTTTAAACATCTTATTACACCTTGGTCCATAGATTGCAGTACAGATGTAAAATTTGGTGGTAATTCAAAATTGGTCTGTCTGTCCGTCCAGGCTAATTTTCAGAAAGGCTATACTGATTGTAATGAAACTTCGCGAACAGATAGACGAGCAATGTCAGGATTGATCTAGACTATGTTTTATCCCAAAAACTTAGACATATTTTTTTCGAGAAATCGATAAATTGATAAAATATTTTAAGTCTTTGATGATTATCTAAAATCTTAATAACGTTATATTAATAAATCTCATCTAGGCAAAGCTGCTCGGGTCGTTTGTAATAATTAAACTTAAAAAGATAATTTCTACGTAATAGCTTCTAAAGTCGGGGCTTTACTCGTAATTATTTAATACTAGGTCTAAGTGTCAGCTTCAGAAGCTATTATGTAGATATTATTAATTTTTCGATGTTGGTTTTAGTTATTTTACCCTTTTGAGTGCTCTAAGGAATATGACAAGTTCAATGAACAACGACAATTTCGTTTAATTTTATATTTTATTAAGTGCATCAAAATCTTCTAGTTTTTCTTTAATTTTTATGTGATCACCCCTGAAATGTAGCCTATTTAATAAAAAAAATCATTTAACTCGCACCAGCTGTTTCGGAGTAATCGGTAAAAATTCATAAAAAAGCCATCGAATCGAGAACCTTCATGTTTTGATGAACTTGGTTAAAAAGACTTCAAAAGTAAGACTAGCAGTGGTATGTATATACATATAGTATTATCATTATCATTATCGTTACAGCCCTTCACAAGTCTTTTACTATACATACGTTTACTTAAAATATGGTTAGATATACTTTATTCTTTGAGTACTACATTTAATACATTTTGAGATTGAATACTATGTATTTCTAAGGAACTTTGTAAAAAAGATGAAGAAAAAGGGAACTATCTAGAACTTAACTAATGTAAGTTCTAACGAATACTCTTCAGTCGAAATACATTTAATAATAGGATAGTGCTTATCATTAATAGTATTAAATTTGTACAACAATTTAAGCAATAAATTTGTTTAAACTGTAGTCGCTTGTGACAAGGAATTTAATATCACACTACAACTTGATTTAAGCACCTGATGTTTTCGATTATAACGTTTTCATAGTATTTTTGAATTATAGTCGTACAATTTTTTAAATTTTTGTTTTAAGATTGAGCGACTTTAATTTGAAAAAAAATTATGTTGTAATATATCTGAATCTGAATTAATTTTATTTAAGGATTTAAAAATTATCATTAAGTTTTGTTTTTATTGTGTGATTTATCGTTTTTCTTGGTTGATACTGTAAAGTGTAACGCTGACTTGAAACAGCATTTAAAGTGAATTTAAAAAAAAACACTGGCTGTTTTATTTAGGGTTTTAATTATGTTCCGCGGAACCCTCATTTTTTTCTAAAATATAAGTGGCCCAAGTTACTCCTTATAACTTCAGCTATCTGCCAGTGAAAGTCCCGTCGAAATCGGTCCAGCCGTTTCGGAGATTTGCCGGAACAAACAGACAGACAGATAGACAAAAAAAAATGTGTTTTTGTCATAAGTACCGTATATACTTTCATATGCATTTAGTAAAAAGCTGTTATATAGACATTACAAACAGACACTTCAATTTTATTTATTTGTATAGATAAGATAATGTCTGTTCCGTTAGTTGCTTTACTCTACTGTCCAAGACGGAGGGTAATGTTTTTCGAGAGTATATATATATATATATATATATATATATATATATATATATATATATACATATACGTATATATGTCTATTTCTTTGTAACGCTCTGTAGCCTACACGGGTTGGTCGGGATGGATTTTAACAATGAGGAGTCGTTAGATTCGTTTTAATTTGGGGAAGGACGTAGGCTATATAATATTTATATATTACATCTGTAATTACAAAGAAAGAGAGGGGAAGGTTTTTCAGTAAACATTTCAACGCCATTAAGCTTCTTAATTGATTTCGATAAAGGAGGAGGTTCTATATGTCACGCGTAAGTATTCCTCGGAAACGGTAAGATCTATTTCAATTATTATTTTTTTTAAATAGGTTCTTATTCAGGTGTGGTTTCATATACATTTAAAGAAATAATTCCACCTATAAGTATGATAAAATGTTTTGTAATATCAAGAGGATTCAATATCATCGAACAAACATACAATTGTCTTGAACATTTATTGTAAACAGGTGCTATACAGTAATAACTCCCTATTTAAGTGTGCTTTCGGTTCACGTCGGCGTCTGTTCACTACAGTAAAAGAACTTTGGTTATTTTTAATGTTTTGTTTACGGCTTTTCAACACCGTAGCTTGTTGATATCAAAGTGTATTTTGATATTTTAAAAATTGTATACAAATTAATTTTAATTTCAAAAAAATATCACTTTAAAAATTTTCAGCTAAACTAAACTTTCAAAATAAGACGTTACTTTTGCGTAGAAGAACAAATATAATTGCAGAAGCTTAAATAATTTGTTTTACTTACACAAATTACTAATAGCGTTTATAAAAGAAACCTCATTACCTTTATAACTTAAGATCAGAAAATCTAGGTTTTTTTTTTATTTTCTTATTTTTGCCTTTTATTAGCACTTTTTTGTTTAAATGTAATTTAGTTTTTTAAAAGGTGGTACTGTAATACCACGGACGGCATATTTGTGCACTCTGTGATTCCTAGACACAAAATTTCGCAAATTTAGTAAAGGGAAATAGAGCTAGCAACTATATTTTGCTTCGAAACTCAAAACGTCTTAACATATTCCGTTTAAATGACGACTTCGTTTAGCGATTTAGTGAGGAAACACAGCTCAGCTCAGATATGATTATCACGTTTAAAGTTTTGTAATTCTATTGTAAATTTTTAAATTTATGTTTTGTAAATTTTAAAACATATTAATATTCATTGATGAGTCTGGCCTATGCGTAACTAGTTATTTAAAGTCTAAAATAATAAAATATGGTGAAAGGAGCAATATGATTTATTCCTTGCGTTATATTAATATTCTAGTATCTTGTTAATAGGCTAGCAATATGTCTCGAAGAATCAATAATCGACAAAGTTGTCCTAATATATTTTTTTATTTTAAAGACAACTGCTTCCTTAGTAAATATTGTATAGCGCAACAGTGATTGGCCAGCATAAAAGTTAGATTAAAATTGAATATTATCCGGCTGAGCGAGTCAATCCTTGCCCTCTTCTCTCAACGGACGTTGTAACAATAATTCTAATTAAAATATTATTTCAATTTTCCTGTCGATTTGCCACTTTACCTGGTACTATAGGATGTTGCTGCAACTTTTTAGTGTTAAAAGTATTTATACGTGGTAGAGCCATGCTGCAGCTATATTGTGGTTGCAGCACGAATGGGTCGGCTCGACCGGGGTAGTACCAAGCTCTGACAGAATACCAGATTAAAATTAAAATAATGAATGCTTAAATAATGTTTAGAACCGGAGCGGCACCAGAGGCAGCTGAACTGAGTTTTTTTGTTGTAGTTTTTAATATTGTACATAATAAAATATTATAAAAAAAATTAGAAAATAATTTTCAATAAGTTTAAAATAAGAAAATAGTTATTTAAAGCGTGTTAAAAACTTAAACGCATAAATTGTATTCATGTAGCGCGTGTAGTTTTTTTTATAAGATAAGATAAGGGTGAGAAACGAGCACACAGTACATCTGATGATAAGTAGATGCTATGGTCCAGAGACATCTATCCTCGATTAAGAATTGAAATGCAAATGCGTTGTCACCACTGTGTGCTAAGATGGAATGCCTCATTTCCAGTAAAACAGGTCTCCGGTTCTTTATACTAACCATACAAAATACAGAAGCACTGCTATTCTGTGAGGGCGTGATCTTTATCCAGTCAAAGCGACCCCTTCGTGCAACAAACATAATATAGCTACAGCATGGCTTTACCAAGTAAAGGTGGTTTTTAAATTACTATAAAACATTTTAGGACTTACTTACTTAAATTACTATTAAACATTGGAGGCCCTTTTTATTGGAAATGAGGCATTCCATCTTAGTCCTCACGGGTGACAACGCATCTGCATTTTGATTCGCAAACGAGGATAGATATAGATGTCTATGGGCCGCAGCGGCCACTTACCATCAGGTGGACTGTGTGCTCGTTTGTCACCCTTATCCTATAAAAAAAAACCACCCAAAGGGGGAAAATAAAATTATTTTATATTTCTTTTTAGTTAAGTAACTAAAAAGAAATGTAAAATCCGCTATCAAAAGCTTGCTTTCTTTAATTTTAATAATAAGGTTAGCAGCCAAAGAGTTCTAATAGTTTAAGTGCTAAAAATGAAAAGTTAATAGTATAATACTTTGGATAAGCTTGAAGTGCCTTAAAGTTATTTTGGCGTTCCAATATACGTTTGCCTGAGTTTTTATTCAGAACACGTCTAAGCGGAGGCTTGGAGTGACAAGGTGCTATGCTTATATGAAATGCCATCTTTATGTGTTACGTGTAGTCGAGTAGTGTGCATTTATTTTATTTTCTTTCATATTGCTTACGCTATTTAAGTGTTAGGAAATCAAAAGAAATATTATGATTACTCAGCTTCCGATTATTGTCTTATTTTTGCAACAACATCCTATAAATACATTGACGTCTTATTTCAGTATATTATAGTAGAATTTCTACGTTTGTGTATTCAAAGCAGATCAGATACAAAGCAAGTCGTTATATTTATGAACAAATCTTTCAAAAATTTAAATGCCTTTGGAACCTATGAATAATTATTTTGACGATGTTTACTCCATATTGCTTATGCCATTTTTGGCAACAATATTTTCAGGATCTTTTTGTATTGTTTATAAAACAATTACAATACTGCAATAATAATAAACTTAGTAATTTAAAGATTTAAAATTAAATGATAATTGTGAAGATAAAGATCAATGAGAATACTTCTTGTATGGCTTTCAAACTACTTTTACAGATGATTGTTAGATTTACTTGGATCTAATAGACGATTTAATAAAAACTATAAAATTCAAATTCACAATATATTTCTAGACTTAGTAACAGATTTTTGTTAGAAATTGATTTTGTGTTCTCTATGGAGGAAATAAATGAAATAAAGTTGTGTAGTAGTGGAAATACAAAGTAATAGTTTGGAGCAAAGTCCCTTGTGGCAAATGCTATAGACGACAGGTGAGCTTTTGGCTTACCAATGTGCACGTGACTGAACAACGACAATTTGAGAGCTATAACACTTTTATTATTTTACTTTTAACCTTTGTTATATTTCTTGCCACTAGACACTTAATAAAAATGGAATCATAGACACAATTATACGTATTTTCTACTAGATTTTTAAGTTTAACCTTTAGAGTAATAACGATTATATTTCTTGAAGTAATTTTAGGAATTATGGTGTGTTTTAATGAACGTATGTTTCTTAACTATAGGTTTTTTGTCTTGTAATCGTATAAGTTACCAAAATATATAGCGTTATCATTGATAACATAGGTAGGAAAATATAACATTTATTAAATTAATTAATTATTCGTATGAGAATTGAAAAATTTAAAACATTACACATATAATGTGGGTAATATAACCACTTTATACGTGTAAAGAAAAACTGGATCTACATAAGCGGAGCTATATGGCGGCAGGAGGAACATCACGTAAAATTATTTAGTGTTGTTCTTTGTTCTTTAGAATAATTTATTTTGTTGTGTTTTGCTTAAGTAAGTTTAGAAGATTAATAATATTGAAAGTCACTACAAATTTATTTAATAATATAAAACTCATTCTCATTTATTTAGTGTTGAACTACGTTAGTAAAATAAATGTGAAAATCTGTTTAGAAAGTTTGTACAACAAGCTTTATAAAGTTTGTATGCTAAAGTGATATCTTTTTAGTTTCTGTATAATTATAAGAAAAGTTTAGTGATTTCCGTTTTATTTCATGAATTTAATAATTATAACAAATATACATAACACGTAACGCCTGTCATCCATGGTGGTAGGCAAAGACTACGGATTTCTATTTGGCACGATCTTGACAATAATTATATTTTTTTTCACCCATAATGAAAATTCGTTTAAGCTTCGTTAGTTTATGCGCCTTTAAATGTTAAAACTAATCAAGTTTAAGACTCCCCATTCCTGTATCAAGTAAACTGGATCGCCTTGAAGAAGACTATAGTTGGAAAGTTTGGTGAGCTATGCAGAAGTGGTTTCTAACTTATTATGAAACATTTTAGGAAGTGAATAGTTTTATTGAAGTAAAACTACACATGAGTGATTAATGTATGGTAGTCGTACGTTTCATTTAAGAATGTGATTATATGGGTAATATTTCTTGTCTTGTATTATTTCTCACTTTACTTGGTAATTTAAAATCGCGACAAAGTTATTGATCATTTTTTTTAAATAACGTTACCCCACTAGGATTTATCTCTGTATCGTGAAGGCAGAAAACATAAATTGCAAGGACAAAGATCCAAACTCGGAACAATTATTTGTATAGGCAGCAAATAATTTTTCCGTGCAGAATTCCAACCCGCGGATCTCAGTGCCATGACTCAATACTAAACCATTGCGCCACGTAGCCATCTAAAATAAAATCAATTAGAAGTCCTTAACACATTTTCCCAAAAAGTTATAAATTTTCGTGATTTTACGTTCGGTAACTTAATGTGCCGTACGTAATACTAATAAAATTATTACACTTCTGTAGTATTGGAGTATTTTTATGTGGCATAATATACGTTTGCCAATTTCTTTATATCAAGTAATAAAAAAAATATTTCTATTACAGCTAAAATAAAACGCAAACAAAGATTTAAATTATATAACTATTATAATCGAATTGTGCATGCCCTAAGCGCATTAAAGATTTACGTCTAATATGATAATACGGAATTATTTTAAAGTAGTTTAAATACACACAGGTTTTCACTAATAACCTTTTTATACTTCCAATTTTCCAATAATTTTATGTCAAAATTCAATTTAAAAAAAGTTTGGAAAATGCAAAAGTGCACGACTCATAATGTTCATATGCTCATCATATCATCGTTCAGGTCACTCCATAAAGTTCAAGATGTATTTAAGTATAAATATATACATCCTACTTACTTTTAGTACGTAATACTATTATTTATTCTGTGATTTTAAAATATTGTAATAAAAATCTCTTATTATATAATCAAGTATGTATGAAATTTGGTTTTTCGAATATTTTGTATTTGTACAGCGGTCTTTTTGAGCCGCTGCAAACAATCGATACAGTATCCACTCACGACGGCGATTGACGCCTAAGTGAGTGAGTGAGGCAGTCTTTTTAGTAAAATAAATTAATACAAGGCTGCTAAAACACCTACAATTTCGACATTTTGTAGCCGAAAAAATTAATTATAACTAAATAAAACAAAATAAACTGCCATTTACATTCCATGGCTTCCCACATGTTAGACGGAGAGATTAAAAAATAGATTCAGTTAAACAATTGATATTTTCAAAATTTATCGTGTTTACTACTCCATGCGGACTTGATAAATCTACACCACAAGACACTAAAACCACTTTTTCATGTAAAAAATTACAATTATCGATTTAAAAAAAAATTATAAGTTCAATAATCATTTATCTCACTGACAATGTGCTTTTTTATATCATTTCTATGTTCAATATGGTTGTTAGATACGATTTTATGCGAAAAAACGTTGGAATCTTGATTTTTAGGCGCTAGTAGAACATACCTACGCGCTTTGCGCTTACGTCATGCATTGCAATATTTTTCCATATTACAGCTGTCTGGTTATTGAACCAGACAGCTATAATATGGAAAAATATTATTGAAACCATATTGTGATTTATTTGATACATATTCCAGTTACGCTTTGGTATTGTAGAAGTACTTGTACAAAGTTATTTGATATTAAGGATTTCATATTCAATTTTGTTAACACACTTGGAATAATGTCATTGAACTTGATTTAGAAATTCCTGTATGTATCTCAGTCTAACAAAGAAAAAAACACGGAGCGCTGGGTACATTTCAAGTGACGACAAAACCCCATGTTAACTTAAGATAGGACGCGCACTCATGTACACATGAAAAAACAATTGCATTCATCAACTTCCTTTGAGGTACATATATGCACGTCCAACAGTGAACCACATAGTTTGAGTGAATTCTCAGTTATGGAATATTAAAATGATAACGTCAGTTGTAGAATTTTGATGGTCTATTTCATCTGTTAGTTACAACTGAATTTATATGTACACATCTTTGTTTAATTTTTTTTTATAGAATAGGGGGCAAACGAGCTTGCGGCTCACCTGATAGTAAGTGACTACCGCCGCCCATGAACAACCGCAACACCAGGGGAATTGCAGATGCTTTGCCGACCTTTTAGAAAGGTGTAAGCTCTTTTCTTGAAGGTTCTTAAGTCGTATCGGTCCGGAAAATTCGCTGGTGGTAATTGATTCCACAAGGAAGTCGTGCGAGGGAGAAAACTTCTTCTAAATCGCACAGTGGTGGACCGCCAATCATCCAGATGGTATGGATGGTAACGCGAGTTTTGTCGCGATGTGCGATGGTGAAATTGAGCGGCTGGAATTAGTCCGAACAATTCCTCAGAGCACTCCCCGTGATAGATGCGATAAAATACGCAAAGAGATGCAACATCTCTACGCAGTGCCAATGTATCGAGCCGATCAGAAAGAACTCGGTCGTCGACAATTCGAACCGCTCTGCGCTGGATGTGGTCAAGTGAAAGGAGCTGGCACTGGGGTGCCCCGGCCCAGAGATGAGTTGAGGACAGTATTCCATGTGGGGCCGAACTTGCGCTTTGTAAAGTTGCAAGCGATGTGCCGGCATAAAATACTGTTTCGTTCTGCTGAGCACGCAAAGCTTTTTAGAGGCCAGTTTGGCCTTCCCTTCCAAGTGACCACGAAACTGCACACTATACGATATGTCGACGCCAAGGATTCCGATACTGGCTGAGGCAGCAAGGGGAGTGCCTTGAAACTGAGCAGATACGACAAAGGGGTTCTTTTTAGCGGTAAACGCGCAAACTTGTGTCTTCTGGGGATTGAACTGGACTAGATTTAGTCGGCCCTAATCCGAGACTTTGTTAAGCAAAGACTCGACTTCAGACACAAGTTTGTCCCGGTACTCGGAGACGTTTTCCCGAGAAATATTGGCACGGCCGGTATATAAGGCATCACCAGTGCTGTCGTCTGCATAGCAATGAATGCTACCAGTTAGTAACATATCATTGATATGCAGGAGAAACAGCGTTGGTGATAGCACGCAGCCTTGTGGAACACCAGCGTTGATAGGCTTGAAATCAGAGCGTGCACCGTCTACTACGACCTTGATGCTCCGATCAGCAAGGAAACTGGTGATCCATTTGCACAATTTCTCGGGAAGCCCATAGGAAGGAAGCTTCGAAAGAAGCGCTTTGTGCCAGACCCGATCAAAGGCCTTCGCTACGTCCAAACTAACGGCTAATGCCTCCGCCTTGGACTCTACTGCCTGAGTTAAGTAGACTAGAAGATCACCAGCTGATCGACCCCGACGAAAACCGTACTGGCGGTCACTAATCAGCTGGTGATTCTCAAGGTACCTCATGAGCTGGCAGTTTATAATGGCTTCCATTATTTTGGAGAACAAGGAGGTGATGGCGATAGGCCTGTAGTTGGACGGGTCTGAGCGGTCGCCTTTTTTAGGGATCGGGTGGACCAAAGCTGTCTTCCATGAATTCGGGACTACGCCTTGCGAGTAGGAGTATCGGAAAAGACGCGATAAAACCGGTGCCAACTCCGGAGCACACGTCTTCAGCACAATGGGAGGGACTCCATCGGGCCCACTCGACTTGCTGACGTCCAGGGAGAAGAGGCCTTTGCGAACCGAGCGCTGTGTAAATCGCACATCCGGCATGGAGCACTCACATCGCGGGATGGTCGGCGGTGTATTCCCCCCGTCATCTAGAGTCAAGTTGGACGCAAAAAGAGAGCTCAACAGATCGGCTTTCTCCTTTGCGGCATGGGCCAGTGAGTCGTCCTCTCTGTGCAGAGATGGAAGAGATGGCTGACAGAAGTTCCCTTGGACAGCCTTGGATAGAGACCAGAATGCACGGGTTCCCGAAGGAAGGCGAACTAGCTTCTCGCCAATTCTGCCGATGTGCTCAGACCTTGCCTTGGCAATGACGCTTTTGAAGGACCTGGAGGCGGAATTATACTTCCTTTTAAGTGCGCTGGTGTTTACATCCCGAGACGTTGATGCGTCAGCCCAGGCAGTCGTATAATAATTAATAATTTATTATACGATTGCCTCGTTGGTCTAGTGGTTGTAAACGCGACTGTTGATCATGATCCCATGGTCCCGGGTTCGAATCCCGGGTTGGGTAAAAAATTACAGTTATTGAGTTTTTCCGTCAATAAATTCTCAGTAGCAGCCCGGAGTCAGGAAGTTGGCGATGTCTCACCCTCGTGCCTCGGAAAGCCCGTAAAGCCGTTGGTCCTGCGCCTGATCACTCTCTGGTTGTGTCTGCTTACCGTCCCATCGGACTATTAGAGTGAGGGAATAGAGAGTGCACCTGTGCTTGCGCATACACTTGAACACTATAATCCTGTCCTGCGCCGATAGCTAGTCTCCGTTGAGGCTGGCCGCCGAGATCAACATTCAGTTTGGAGGAGTTTATTATGCTACTTTTTAACATACATCTTCAATTATAAGTAAACACAAGTGTACGTAGTTTTCAGTTATGTTATTCTATGCAGTTATTCCATACATAGCTCAGATGGTTAGCGCTCGCTGTAAGCTTCACAGTACTTGAGTAACCCGGGTTCGATCCCCGCCGGCACCAATGAAATTGTTAATTGCAATTTTAAGAGCTGATTTACCACGTGCTCGGCGGTGAAGGAAAACATCGTGAGGAAACCTGCATATCTGAGAAATAAGAAAAACATTCAAGACATGTGAAGTTCGCCAAACACACATTGGGGCAACGCGGCGGACATTTCCTTGCCCTAAAACCTTCTCAGAAATGAGAGGAGGCCTGTGGCCAGCAGTGGGACTTAAATAGTCTGCAACTTTACTTACTTTACTTTATTCCATACATTATGACTTACCTTGTAGTAGTGTTGCCCGTATATGCCCTTTTTTATAATGATTCATAATAAATCATTACTTCATAGACTGATTCGCTCCCGTTGTTGATTGTTCTTAATCGTCACGCTGGTCAGGCGGATCCCCAATCTTAGTATAAGACGTCTCGCCAGTTTGACGCTGCTGCTCATCGGCGTCTTTTTTGTTGCTTACGTATGCCGTCGACGTAATGGTGTACCGTTATCGATTGGAAGTCACAAGATGTGTTTGTGATTTCCCATAGTTGCCTCTTACAAGAGCCATAGTACGAAATGAGATGATACCTTCGGATGAGAAAGAAAATGTTATCATATACACATTAAAGTCGTGGTAACTCAGAGGTTAAGCGCTCGCTGTAAATTTCACAGTACGCGAGCAACCCGGGTTCGATCTCCGCAGGCATCAATGTAATTTTTAATTGCAATTTTAAATGCTGATTTATTTGCTCAGCGGTGAAGGAAAACACCGTGAGAAAACCTGCATGTCTGTGAAATAAGAAAAAACATTCAAGACAAGTGAAGTTCGCCAATACTCATTGGGGCAGCGCGGCGGACATTTCCTTGCCCTAAAACTCTCTCAGATATTAGAGGAGGCCTGTGCAGTGGGACGTATATAGGCTATAACTTTAACTTAACTTTTATACGCTTTAAAAGAATTATCAATGACCCAAATTGTCAGTTTACCGGATTCGTAAATCATATAAAACGATATATATGTACTTGCTGTTGTTTAGAGGCAGCGAAAGAATATCCTTTTCATCCCATGGGAGTTGTAAGAGGCGACAAAGGGAAACTTAATGAGGAGATGTGCAGCAGTTTCTTTTATATAACTACCGAAAATAATATAAAACTGCGATGCCAACCCCCCTGTCATTCGTGGTAACTATGGTGAAATCCCCCTCCCCCCCTCCCCCTATGAGGTATTCCATTGAGAAGGCCTTTGTTCAGCAGTGAATTTTTGATAGGCTGTATTGAATGAATCTGTAAATTTAACAAGCAATATAGATGCCGTTCTGTTAGTAGGCTTCTTATTCTTATATATTTTATTTTTGTTGTTTATTAAACCGACTCGAACAAATATATTTTTCTGATATTTTAGTCTTAGCTATTTGTTTTTGTTTACTTTATTTTATCTGATTTAACCGGCAATATACATACATGTTTATTTTGTTCCGTAGGTCTATAGAGCACTACTATTCGACTGGTATTAGTTTAATTCCTCTCCTTTATAATAAATACAAACGTCATCTAAGGCGACTATTTGAATTAAATGAAAAAAATATTGTATTTTGTTTGGTAATTTTCGTTTATACTCTCCTCTAAAAATCTTCTACTTTGAATCTTCTACTGAGAAAAATCAAGCATTAAAAAAATTAAAAGATAGCATAATAAATGCTCAGAAATTTCCCTTCCCTTGTAAAAATTTATTTATTTAAATAGTTTGGATTCCTTCTGCGATACAACGAAGAGACTCCCCTGGCACTATTCGATTGTATTCTCTTTCTAAACTTTTTCAATTTCACAACAGAATTTTCAAAAATTTTAGTCCCTTTTGGTTTTATTGTTGTAAAAAATGATTTTTCCGATTCAAAATACATAGCGCTTTTGTAGACATTTGCAAGGATATTGACGATAAAGCAGGTCATAGTTTGAATACAAGCGGCATTTTTATATTGCAGAAAAAATACAATATTCCTCCCATGGATCAAATGTTCTGATACTCACATTATTTTGAATATCAAAAATACTGAACTAATGCAAACCACCATTCATTCAATTAAAAATCCATTTATTAACCGGCGCCTGTGGTACATCTTAGAAATGTACATTAAAAATGATTCTTCTATCTTATAAAGCAACGCACTCCCCAAAAATTAAAATTTATAGATAACAAAATATACTGCGTCAGGAAAACAGTCGTGTGGAAATGTAAAAGCCTGTAAGTTAAGTTAATTTGAATGTCAACTTTTGTGATTTGGATATACACGTGCACATGTTTCATTTAATTTTAATATAATACTAGCTGTTCCCCGCGACTTCGCTCGCGTGTAATTTAGGGTTTTAATTATATTGCTCAGAACCTAACCTAATCCTTTTTCTCCAATATAAGTAGCCTAAGTTACTCCTTAGAACATCAGCTATCTGCCAGTGAAAGTCTCGTTGAAATCGGTCCTGCCGTTTCGGAGATTAGCCGGAACAAACAGGCAGACAGACAGACCGACAAATTTTAAAAATTATGTTTTTGTTATAAGTACCGTATATACATTCATATGCATTTAGTAAAAATGTTATTTTAACAATACAAAGAGACACTTCAATTGTATTTATTTGTATAGATTAACTATAATAATCGACGCGTTTTGCCTCACTCCGTCATTAGGTTATTAAATGAGAACAACGAACATATACGAACATTGTTTGTGTATAATATAGAATAAGAACAACATATCCGAATTCATTTCCGAATTAATTTTAAATTTTATTTGATGATTTTGAATAATTTTGTGCTTGTATTTATTGTTATGTTTTTATACATATTTGCTTCATATCTCTTTCAAGGCTAATAAATAAGGAAAATAAAAATAAGTAAGAAGGGAGAAGCTACGAGACAGATAGCGGATTGTGTAAACTAATAGAACATGTCAACGTCACGGCGAATTTTCACGCAATGCTAGATATTGGCCGTGCCAAATACTTTTGTTAAGGAGTGCTGAAATAAATTATATATGTATGTTATTATTTTATTATATTCAAGCAAAGAAAACGCTTTTTGTATTGGTATTAAGGGTAAAATAATATACTATTAATACAAAAATCATGTTCATTATTTTTACTTTTTAATCAAAATACTAGTTTAATTGACAACAAACATTAAAGCAGCATTTATGTTTATGCAAAGTTGAATCGTGCTATGTATATTAATTATTAGAAGAAAATACTTTTTAAGTATTGCAAATATATGATCTACTTAAATCTATAAAAAATAAAGAAAGAAGCTACAAGAAACGAATTATATGGTTAGTGTCTACCACTAACCATATAATTCGTTTCTTGTAGCTTCTTAGCAGTGTTAGCTCATGAGCTGGGTGCTCACAGTTTTCCGCAAATCTGAGTTTAATCGCCACTGGCAATATACTGAAAAATTTAATCGTAAGTTTTAGTATTGAGACACCACGTGCTAATCGTTGACGAATAATAGTGTACGAAAAGCTCCAGTCCACACGCATTGATTTATTACATGCGACTTATTAAATGCGTTTTTTATTATAAAGGAGAAGTACACAAAAGAGTATATGGCTCACTTGATGGTAAGTGACTGCTCAGGAACACCCGTAATTATAATTATTTAATATTAAAAATATTGTCTCAAGGTATTTTATGTTCCTGAATAGTTCTTTTTCCACTTGTAACCTTTTTTGAATTAAAAGGAAATGTTACAATTATAAGAGTTTTTTTTTTAATAAAAATCTATGAAAAAGCAAAATAATGAGTACTTAGAACTTAACTAATGCTGTAGTAATTCAAGAGCGTTAACGCGGAAATCCAGCAGTTTCAAACTACCTCAGAAATTACTCTTAACGTATCGTGTAGGCAGGTGTTTCAGTAAACGCCGTTTCTTAGAGCTTTCATTCAGCTTACGTCTCCGTGGGTTTGAAACGATTTGGCACTTAGCTTATATGAAATATCTTTCTTTTTACGCAAGCTCTTAGTGCGCATTTACGACTTTTCCTTATTTTTGTTTTGACATATTTCAAAATGAACTGCCGGCGAGACGTAATAGCTTAGGGGAATATTTTGTCCATTGCTATGCCTGATTTTGTGTTTATATTTATCAGCTATATAACATTTTTCTGTATGATTAATATTATTTGTCAAGCGTTTTATTACTTTTCTTAATACACTTTTTTATAATATAGGGTAACAAACGAGCATACAGCCTACCTGATGGTAAGTGGCTGCTGTGGCCCATAGACATCTACATTTTTATCCTCGTTTGCGAATCAAAATGCAGATGCGTTGCCCCCCGTGAGGTCTAAGATATAATGCCTCGTTTCCAGTAAAAAGGGTCTCCGGTTCTCTACACTCACCATACGAAACACAGCAGTGTTAAGCTGCTATTTGACGTTGGTAGAATACCAACGTCAAATAGCAGCTTAACACTGATGAGACTGAGACTGCTGCTGTGAGAGCGTGATTCTTCCCCGGTCGAGCCGACCCATTCGTGCTACAACTATACTACTAATAAAAAAAACACAACACTGATGGATATGTCTTTTCTGAATAGCATAAGTATTTTAGAAATTATCCCTGGATAGGCGATACCGTTGCACAGGCTATAATTCTGCTTACTGCAGTTTGGTTTCGCGCAGTTTGGGTTTGAGTCCAGTATTTTCCAATAAACATATATCGCCATGTAAAGGATATGAATAAATTATTGCTAGTATATGAATTATTTATTAATTTGAATTGAGTACTTGCAAATTATTCTTTACCTCATCATCATAATTATATCCTATCAAATGATTATATTAGGGATGAGATAAAGGAGGGTGAAAATTTTTTACGACATCCATGGGGTGATATGGGGTAGTTGTTCCCTTACGCTGCCAGTACACAACAATTCTTTGCATAATTTATCCCAAATATACTTGATGTTTAGGAGTGAGTGTTTAAAATTTGTAATGAATATAAACAAAAAAATAGTTTGAATGAATAGTTTGATTAATAAACACTTTTCTTATGATAATGATATAAATTTAATTTGATCTTTATAAGGAATTAATTTTAAGAAAGTTAAACGGTGTATTTTGGCTTGTAATAAACTAAAATAGGTTTTGAAATTGTGCAAGTAATATTTTTTGTATCTATTTATTGTTGTACGTAACTAACAACGCTACAACGAGGTAAAAACCTTATGGTGTTGAGCTAGGGACCGATAAATTTAACACCACTGTAGGTGATTCATAGACATTATATGAGCCTAAAGTAGTTGGAAGTCGCTAGGGATTAATTAAACGTCAGCAAGCAATATTTAATGGTTTGCTGGTATATCGAGTTAACAACATATTTTAGAAAGTGTTAAGTATTGCTTATATATGTTGCTTAAATGTTGAATATGTGTTAAATGAGACTTATCACTTCTAATAAGTTGTAATTATAGTTTTGCGATATTATATGAATAAGATAATAATTATTATGACTTGAAATTCTTAACATTCTTATTGCAAAGATTTGTTTAAATAACTTATAGTTAGAAGTATTTATGTGAATGTTTTCAAAATATTAAAAAAATATGTAGCCTTTGTCACAGAATAAATAATAGTACCTACTACGTACAGAAGTTGCACTCTTTTGATGTTGACTGTTTGCCGACGTTTTAATAGCCTACATAGTTATTATTATATATTATATTCCTTCCTTGGGGGAGGCCTATGTTCAGCAGTGGACTTGTGAAGGGCTGTAATGATGATGATGATGATGATAGTTAATATTAATCAGATAAATCGCGCACGCAAGCTAAATAAAACTTTATCGCTGCGCGCCAGTGTCCGAATTACTTTGCAACTTTTCTCCTTACTACGTTACAATGGACTTTCCGTGGTTGCTAAGGGCTGTTAATAAAGAGTAAAAAAATACATTGTGAAATGGTAAGTTACTTAGGTAAAGTACCTATGCTGACTATAATCGACAATATTATCACGATGCTTGGCTCGTATAGGTAGATAGCGTAAACAACAAATAAATTCGAAATACGGTTACTAACAGAAATATGATTGTAATCTACTTAGTTGAAAATCGTGTAAACAAAATTTTAATTATAGTATTTTGTGCTATTATAACTTAAAATATTTTAATTACAAAGACGAGTATAAGTATGTAAGTAGGTACGTGGGTAGTGAAGTAAATTTCAACTAAGTTTTGTAATAAAGTACTTAGGTATTACTTCTGTAGTTAAATTATTACTTAATTATTTTTTCACTATAAGTACCTATCTAACAAAATACTGAAATAATTTTTTACCTTTCATTATCCTTCGGTAACTCAAAAAATGATATATCTGAATCCTTCTAATTGCTCATTAAGCATCCATCCCCGCAACAATTATAGTAGGAATGACGTTTTGCCATTATAATTTATCAAATAGATAGGTAATATAAGTACAGATATATTATTCTTAAATGACATTCAACTATTTTTTCCTACAATTAAATATACTAAACACTAAACAATAACTATTTCGACGAGTATTTCAACATGTATTTACAAAAAATTATTTACGTAAACAGCGTTAAAAAAGCTTTAACATTCAATCATATAGAGCGCGCTAGCCCAGACTGCGATCTACTTCTGAGGCAGTTCGCGATTGTAGGTAATTATTTCACACATGTAGCAAGAGTGACAGAGGCCTGTCTTTGTTCGAAGTTATTTGCAGATGACTATGAACAACAGTAGACATTCACTCCCATTAAAAACACAACGTGATAATTTGGCGGATTCCGTCGGTTTCTCCAAAACATTTATGATTTTTTAGTCATGGGTTAGTCTATAATATTTTTGTGGTTCAACACTTCAAAAGGAAAAAAACGAGACATATTTAAAGGATCACTTTCATGTCCATCCGTTTGTTAGTCTGTCGAGACCCGTTTGCTCAGGAACAGGTTGATATTAGTATCATATTATACTAAACTTACGGTTCCTTGGAAGTTGGAGGTGTAAAAAATTTTATCTTCTAAGACAACGCAACCAAAATGCACGACCATTTATGTCGTATATTTTCATACCTACTCACAAACTAAGTCATCAAAACCTAAGAGTACTTCCCATTGACCTAGCATTAGGAAAATTGGCAAGAAGTACCGAAGCCCATTACAAGCAAAAGAAAAATCCGAAAATTGTTAATTTCAGTAATGTCACAAAAGTGGCGATTATATACATTTGTAGTTGGAGCGTCAATCGTGATGTAGATGGATGTCCATGTATGAGAGAACATTATTTTTTATTTCCACTGACTTTCCTTTTCGTTTGAGCAATGCTCAGTTCCTAACTTACCTAACGTGGTAAATCTACTCTGCAGCTATATTATGATTGCAGTACGAGTGGTCCGGATCGATCGGGGAAGTACCAGGCGCTTGCGCAGAATGCCAGCGTAAAATAGAAACTTAATACTGCTGTGTTTCGTATGGTAAGTGTAGAGAAAAGAAGACCCTTTTTACTTGGTACACGAGGTATTATACATTTCATGGACATGAAATGGCATGTTAACGCATCTACATTTCAATTTTCAATCCATAATAGATGTAGGTTTTTATCCCCTACACACATCTACTTTCTATCAGGTGTGCTAAAACCTATTTTTTCCGGAATTATGATCCATCTACGTTCATAATTATTTAATGTTTATTTGAATAAAAATTTAAAAGTAGTCAGAGAGGACCATGTCATATTTCAATTCGACTTAATAAGATTTTACTATTGGCGCAGAACTGGGAAGAAGATTTCCCTTGCGAATAGAGTGCATTAAGATGGCCAGTTTACGTTTACTACAACATGACTTATCGAATAACGAGCAGAGAGTTGCTGCTATTATATTAGCATAAAATGATTTTTCCAGTAACACGCAGTCGTGAAATTATTGTAAATGTTATTTACATAATTGTAAATAATATATTGTAATACTATTTAATCGATATTAAAGATATATTATTGCAAAATTAAAACTACAATTCATGTAATATTAAAATCCTTATGATGATAATACGCTACAATTAAAATTCATGACGCTTATTATAAATTCATTGTATTTGTAATCGGAAAATTTGATACGAACAAAATTCCATCTCCCAAATTTTAATGAAAATGTTTTGTCTTAAGATTTTCAATAATTTTTTGTAAGTAAGAAATGTTATTTTTTGGAAAAAGTATAACAAGGATTTTTTGTAATTGTAATAGATATACATAGTTGTTAAAATAGTGCAAAATGTTGTCTCGTGGTAAATGCCGATAACGTCTAGACAGCGTATGGAGGTTAGGGTTGTCACAAATTAACAACTTTTACTAATTTAATTATTTATTTTATATCTACATCGTCATCAAGAGTATGATTAGTAATATAAAAATAAGTAACAATTTGTTCTTACATTTTTCCTAAAAGTACTCAAAAGGTTAATTACACGCCTCACAACGTGAGTGAGTGCTCTACTCTCGATATGTGGCCATACCTCAATTTCGCTTCATAAAATCGTTCTTATACTCTTAGCTAGACATCAAATCCATATTATTATTAACGTTACAATGACTACAGACATTGAATTATTAGTTTATTTTATAATTGATTCTTTAGGAATTTGAAAGTTCTTCCAACTAAATCAGGTCTTCCAATAACTTCCATCCATAATTTTCATTTTAAAGCGAAGTGTAGGGCGTCCCCCCACTAGATGGAGTGACGACCTGGTAAGATATGCAGGAAGTCAATGGATGCAGGTGGCTCAGGACCGTGCTTTGTGGCATTCTTTGGGGGAGGCCTATGTTCAGCAGTGGACTTGTGAAGGGCTGTAATGAATGAATAATTTTCATCTGAAATTTTTAAATACAATACTTATTAATAAATTTTCATAATAATCACTCAAAAAACTTTAAAATAGACATCCATATTGTATAATTAATAAAATTCACCATCTTGGATCTGAAAATTCATGCCGGTTTCGTAATTGGCACCCCAAGAAACCTCGAAATTGACATCCATAACATTAAAAAAAATTATGTCTACTATCTTGGATTAAAAATGAGTTTCATTTTCGTAATCAGCACCACAAGAAACCTCGGAATTGATACCCATATCATATTATTAAAAAATGTCCGCCATCTTGGATATGAAAATGGATGCCGTTTTCGTAATCAACAACCCAAGAAACTTTGAAATGACATCCATAACATTAAAAAAAATAATATCCATCATATTAAATTTAAAAATGAATACCATTTTCGTAATCAGCACACCAAGAAACCTCGAAATTGATACCCATATCATATTATTAAAAAAAATGTCCGCCATCTAGGATTTAAAAATGGATGCTATTTTTGTAATCATCACCCCAATAAACCTTGAAATTGACATCCATATCATACATATATTAAAAAATGACCGCCATCTTGGATTAGAAAATGAATGCTATTTTCGTAATTAGGGGTGCACCCCATCAAACATAAAAATTGACCCCTAAATCTTAATAATTTATAAAAAACTTCGAAAGACCGAAGACGAGGCATTATAGTTGGTCTAAAACCTTAGCCTGTCCAACCACACGATTTAGATGAAGGAAAACAAATCAAACTTCGAAACAGTAATCCTCAGCGACTAGTACTTATTTTTAACGTCCGTCATTTTTTTACGTTAGCAATTTGGCATGATATGACAAAATATACATAGTGTAAAAAATAATAACAATATTTATTTTTCTTTCTTCCGTGTGCGGGATTTGGTGAAATCGCAGATCTTTATTTATGCGAGACATTGACTTGCAATCTCTCACAGCTCACGTCGTATGAACCATTTTAATTATAAGTATCAACACTAAATTTAAAAATTATAAAAGCAAACGCGCATTAACCCTGGAAGTGGTGTCCCGAGCTACTTACACGATTGGCATGAGCAGCTCGGGCTCGTCCTTACCGCGTCTCACCCCTCACATCCCGCACGATTGCCCTCTGTAGACGTCTTCGTCGGACGACTGTATGGATTTATAGACTGTGAATACATTCTATATATACAATTATATCTTAAATAGGTTTCACAGCTAGTCACAGGCAGAAGGAATAAAATATTGAATTTCTTCGACGTTAGAAAATAAAATTTTGATTGTCAAATATCACTATCATTTTTTAAATCTACAAGGGTTTCAAAATGAGGTTCCCCTGACCATAGAAGAAACTGAAAAAACTTCACTGGTATCCTCTTTTGACAATTTTATTTCGCACTGAATATGTTCGCATGTTCTCAAAATAATTTTAACGGTTTTACACCCAGGATGCCTTACGGTCTTTTGTTTCACTGCCGAGCATCTGATTAATCAGCTTTTAAAATGGTAATTGAAAATTTCGGTAGCGCCGGCGAGGAACGAACTAGAGATGTTCCCATATAATGAAATTAGGGCAAGCGTTTATACTCTGAGATGCTATTTTAGCAAGTATTTGAATCAAATTAATTTCATTAAATAAAACAGAAAATTAAAAAAAAATTATAAAACTGAAGTAATTAACTAACTTATAGTTCACTGTAAGTTAAGTTTAGGTAGATAAGGTAACAGCTTAAGGTAAGTTGCCACTGCACTCCACGAACACCCGTAGTCAAATTCAAACAAAGAAGGGTGCAGATGCGTTGTTACTAGTACCTCGTGAGTATTTTACACCTCTGGCTCTGACGGGATCAGTATCAGGTAACATTGCGCGTTAGCAGGTGTACCAATAAAAGTTCCTTTCTCAAACTTTACTTCTCGTTTATGTCTGGCTCGTAACAGCGAGACATTTTATGCTTATATGAAATATATTTTATTCGGTTTCCTTTCAGTCGGATATATAGCGTGAATTTATGATTTTTTTCCCTATTTTCGTTTAATTAGCTGTCACGTAATTTTGTATGGTATACATGCTAATACCGTGAAATATGTGGCAATTATGGCTTCCATTCTGGAAATGAAATAACATGTTATTGTGTTTTTATTTGTAAAGCTGGCAGAACTGCGTTATTATCCTTGTTAATTTTATTACGTGTTGTCTCTTTTATTTCTTTACCTGTTAAGCGTAGCAGCAACCATGCTATCCATAAAATAGAGTAAATTTATAAAAGTCCAACTGGAAGGTACTTATTAGAGCCTGCCTGCCTGAGCTATACGGCTCTCATTAAAACGTGTCTAAATAATTCGTAAAAATATAGGTTTTGTTATATTTATACTATACGAGTAAGTTTTACCTGTGGAAGTATATTTGCACCTAATCGAGTTTTTTAATTTCCAAGTGTTCCTGTACTACTATAGTATGGAAAACTAGAAAAAAAATTCTTGCATGGCCATGGAAAACATTACATCAGCCGAAAATAAATATATGTGTGATACTGGGCACGAAATAAAACTTTAAAATCACTTGACGAACAACACGACAAACGAGCACACAGTCCACATGATGGTAAGTGAATGGTGTGGCACATAGACATCTACATTTATCCTCGATTAAGAAACAAAATGCAGATGCGTTGTCACCCCTGAGGACTAAGATGAAGTGCTTCGTTTCCAGTAAAAAGGGTCTCTGGTTCTCTACACACACCATACAAAACACAGCAGCATTAAGCTGCTATTTTACGCTGGTATTCTGTCAGAGCGTGGTCCCATCCCGGTCGGGCCGACCCATTCGTGCTACAACCATAATATAGCTGCAGCATGGCTCTACCACATATAAACATTATTTTAATTATTTACTACTTTCTACGTCTTACACCGTACAGCTAAATGTAAGTAATTTAATGTTCCTTCCGCCCCCTCTAACACATCCTCTCTCTCTTGATACTCGCTCACAATATAGCCATCCGTAGTACCGGTGTAAGAATATCCACTACCCCATATTATCCTGTGGATATCGTAAGAGGCGACAGAGGGAAACGAATCAAAGGGATGGCCAGCAGCATCTTCCTAATAACGAATAAAGAAAAATTGCGGCTGCCGTCCCGCTTGCCAAGCGTGGCAACTATGTAAAATATCCTCATAAATTCAGAAAGAATCTCATAATTATCAGATTTTGTATTTCTACTCCATGGCTCTATTACTCATTTAAATTATAACACTATTTAAAATAAAAAAGAAAGTCTAAATTTTGTAAGAAACTTAGACATATAATTATTTATACAAGTTAATGTTAAGCTATTTTTTTAGTATTTTAGGTTCTATATATATTTAGGTTATATATGAGAACGATATTGCTGCTCATCTTCTGTTTCATTTTCCTCTGGATGGAAACTTTTTTCTGGATGGGAATTACCCGTGGAGTAGTGGATTCTCTTACGGCGCCATTATATGGCTAGTAATTAATTTCTTATATACTATTTATAATCTACATATTGAAATTAATTAATTAATCTATTTAATAGTTACTGAAGGAAAATTATATTACAGTCTGTATTTATAATAGATAGCGCTGTTTAAAAAAATCGCACATTTGAGATCGTCGTCAGGAAACGATGCCAAGAACTATCAAACCAAATGTTATCTTGCAGAGCACTTAATCTTTAATTATTCTACATGAGATCACTGGATTGAAATAAGTTCGTGACTTATAATCATTCTTATAGGCAACTAAGTATCCAACTAAAGAGCTTAAGTATCTCTTAATTACAATTTTGTGTGTACATTCGTATTCTGCAAAGCGTAACGATTGCAGAAAATCATGCAACTAATCCACCAGCTTAATTATTTTTATGATAATTTTTGGTATGGTTATTTACCTGAAAACGTAGTCACTAGCTTTCTGTTATATTATCATGTATTTATGATGTAATATTCGTTTCATTAATTGTAAATTTATAACCTAGACTCTTAAGCGACCTTAACCCATGGAAGGACATATTATTGTATGCTCGTATGCCTGTAATTTTGTTTATATTTAAACCAGGAACATATCATTTATTTTATCTCATATAACAGGCAAATAAATAAATACAAAAAGCAATTTCTTCACTTCCATTATACGAGTACATTAACAGACAGCAATGAGAAAAAAAATAAGCCCTAAATGGTTTTAAGCGTTTTAGCTTTGTATCGCTCTGCAAGTTCACCTTCTGTCAGAAAGAAAACGATGATTATATCAGTTTTCTTTTTAATACGATCTTTTCGTATAAAGAATTGACATATTTCATTTTAATAGATAAAATATCTAAACAATTATCGTATGATTGTTGTAAAAGCAAATAAGCTGTAAAATTTGGCCAAAACTAGTGTGACATGAAACAAGTAAACAAACATTTAAATAATACAATGATAAACTCTTAAGCGTGTCACACAGAGGGGTAGGCAGAGACTTCGAACCTTCATTTGGTACGATCGTCACACACCTCTCTCGCTTTGTTCACATCCATATATCTACGCATACATGTTCGTTAGTTGAGGGTTCTCTTAGTTTGACCCGTATTATATTGCCAATTTGCTCGATAAATTTCCATCTAGAGCGGCGGTTGCCGACTCTGCCACACTATGCTGTAGCATAAATTTGCTTTATCACTTTCCATTGACTGTTTCTACGTATTCAAATCACCCAAACATACCTTTTCTTTATTTTATCTATCTATATCTACAATTTCTCACCCTATTTTTAGTCACCCCTAACTAAATTCTTACGACTGCATTTCGTCATAATCAATTTTACACTCATGATTCTTCTATATATAGATATAGCAACCAACAATCACAATATTGTATAATTTCATACGTGCCTTTTTTGAGACATTCTAATTTCCTACAATACAGTGACGAGCCCCAATCACTCTTTTTTCCTGCATTCACTCTTCGTTTCACATCTTTTATATGTCTATCAGCCCTGCTAAGTACACAGCGTAAGTACACAAATTCATTCGCGTGCATAATGCACTCTATTTCTATTCTTTTAATATATCGTTTTAGTTTCTTCTCTTTCTAATTGCCTTCACTTTCATTTCACTTTTTTGATGAAGAATAATTAAATTGCAGCTTATTTTACTTGAGTTTTAATACTTATTTATTTTTAGGCAAAAATTACTGTGCACGAAATTCGTTTTGTTACATTGTAGGGTGAGAAAAAAATCAAAGTTGTATAGCACTGTGGAAATACAAAGCAATAATTTGGAGCGCGTCCCTGGTGGCAAATGCCGCCGACAGGTGGAAGTTGCTGTCAGTTTAGGTACAAGCAACTATAATACAGTAGTTCTAAAGAAAATAAAAAAGAAACGTTGTACTCCTGCCCAGCTTTAAGTGACATTTCTTTTTTTATTTTATTTTAATTGTACCTCAATAACTAGTGGTAATATTGTATCTGATTGTGTTTAGGTGCTGAATATGGAAATTTTTGTACAGAAGAAATTTTAATTGCTATACTATTTATTGAAGGAAAAAATTGTAATTATCACTATATTTTTCGGTGCTATTTTCAAATCTTTTGTTTCTGTATCGTCCGCCAGGATGCCATAATGCGTACTGGATAATTTAAAATTAAAAATTTTGTACAGCCGACTTCGATATAAGCGACTTCAATATAGGTTATTTAAGAATAACTCAATAACCATCGCTCTGACCTTGATCAAATTCATATGGGACCACACGAGAACTATCAGCTCTCTAAAAGAAGAATCATCGAAATCGGTTCGCCCAGTACAAAGTTATGAGGTAACACACAAAAAAAAAACATACACTCGAATTGAGTACCGTCTCCTTTTTGGAAGTCGGCAGAAAATGAAGATGCCCCCAAAATTATTATTATTTTGTAAAATCGTATACCTTGCAAATGTGTGAACGATAGTTCGCGTTACCACTGGTACTCACAATGGTAATAATAATGGTAACCATTTCGTTTATTTACGTTATTTATCCTTTCCGACTTTCTATCAGATATTTTGATATTAACTGGCTTCCACCTAAATGCATTTTATACTGTATAGTAAAATGTTTTTATTTTTATTCGGCCTTATGATAATCTTATAAACCTTTTTATTTGTGAGTTTAGTTTAGGATCGTTGTTTGCGTAAGAAGTCTAATAAATTTGACAATAGATAATTCTTACAAGACACTTCAAAATTATTAAAATTCTATTAAATTTTTGAAACAACTTTATTTACTTATTAAATGTAAGTAAATCTATAAAACAATATATATGCGTATGTACTTGTAAAATCGAGTTTCATTTAAAAGTTACTCGATAATACTTGTGTTATAAAGCAAAGTTTCTAAGTAATTTAACGACTTGATTAAAAAAGTAATTACGCAATAAAACAAGTTGCGTAGCCCCTTGATAATTTTCTTCCGAGAAGTTAAATTTACGCGCATGTCCGATTTTCCGTCTATGACAAGTCTTTTTTTGTATTTTAGTTACCTTAAATAAGATTAAAATAAATTACTTATATTGCAAGTATTATACGTAATCAATATAATGTCAAAATCCATTTTAGATTTGATAGTCATTGGGGGGAAAATCAACTTGATTAATGTAACTAAGCGGTGCTAAAATGGACCTTCTTTGTAAGTATGATTATGTATGATTGTAATATTCTAGGCCCTTTGAATAACTTAATTTACAGTAGAATGTCGGATGTAACAAACTTTACTTGTCATTTTGTAGACTGTTCCCTTTATGAATCCCGGTAAATTAAATACCACAGGGATATGTTGCTCAGATTAAAATTGACTATGAAGTATTATTTAAATGTTACTTTCATAGCTTTTATAATAGGCTGATTTATGTATATGTATATAAATCTTAGCCTACTTTTAAAAACGAGGTTTAGAATTCGACTGTATATTTTTTCGTATGTAGGTATGCTATATTTCTGTCAGTTGTGACCTGATTTTGGAGCTTTCATTATTAAATAGGTTATAGGTATAGGTATCAAATACGTCTTGGTGGGTGGCTAAAACTCCATCTCCTATTTCGCCTACGTAACTATTTAGGTGACATTGAGATTGTACGAGGAATATTCCGTAGTTCACTTAAAAGGGTAAAAAACTTATAATAAAAAGTAATAGCCACTTCAAATAAATAAAAAGAATAAAATCATTTCACATTCTGAAGTCGGGGCTATAATTCTTCTCTATATACTATGACTTAGCATCGATTTCAGAGTGCCAAATTGTTTTATTCTATATAGTTATTTGAAGTTGGCTTTTATTTTTGATGAAAAATTTAATTTTTATTCATTGAAAGCTGTGTGAAATGGTTTATCATTTCAATAAAATAGTACAGTACATTTTTAAGCTTATTATACAACTACTTAAATGAGTATTGAGTAGCTATGGTTAAAATAATAGCAGAGGCTTTAGATAGTGGCTGTTTATTTTGACGATGCTTTTATTAATTCGCTTTGTTCTGTTTTTGTGTGTTTGGTACAAAGTTTGTAATAGATTTTAAACTAAAATCCCGATATATTATTATGATCGAGACACTTAACGCAGAATCGGATGACAATGTAATATAAACTCATCTTTTCACCTTTCTGCTTGTTTGTTTGTCTGTTCGGTAAAATTTTGCAATCGATTTCAGTACAACTTTCCGATGAACTAAGGACTTGAATTTTTAAGCATGTCTCAGGAATGGAAGTGTGGTAAAAATTGTCACCATTTTTGATAATAAATTATTTATGAATATTGTTGTAAGTGTATAAAAATGAAAGTGCGATAATGAAGATGATTTTCATGCGCGAAAATTTCAAGTTTTAATAGTCAGTATATTTTTGGTTCTTGTTAGTTTAGTTTTAAATTAGTTTAGTTTTAATTTAATTTAAACAAGTTTTTAAAATTAGCGTTTTTTAAAAAAGTCAAGCTTTTAAATTTTGGCTTTATTTCTGTGTTGATGTTTAAAATTTAGGCATTAAAACGACACAAATCGGCATCAAATGCGCAGCCCGATTAATTAAAGCAGAACATGATTCGACACAGCGATCGAGCCTCACCTGCCTCTGTTAGCAGTTCAATAAAGGCCTCTAATTAAAAACGATTGTACCATTGAATTTCAGTGACAATGGTCTTTGCGATGATATTGCCTTGTTCCTGCTAACTTATTTTTCTTGTAAATGTATTTTCATTGGGTATCCAAAATTTTATTAGTTGGAATTAAGTAATTTTGGGATTTTATTGAGCTTAATTTTAAATTTTAACATATTTTTAATACCTATTTTTAACAACCATAATATATTTTTAATACCCTACGTTTCGGGTGCTTCACAGAAATTTGGAGGTGTTTTTTATAAATGGGAACTTTATTTTAGCGTTTTAAACATCCGGTGTCTGATTGACTGACTTTCATTTGGCGTTAGTTCGTAGTAATTATAAGAGCCATTTTTGAGAAATCAACTACATTACCCATACATATATAAGACAGGCAATGCAGAAAGTTTACATACGATTTTACGGATTTTATTATTAGGAAAAATGCTAACTTTGCAATTTTAAATTTCCCTCCACATTTATAAGACCTCAACTTAGACCAACAAAGAAAAATAGAGGGAGCACTGCGTATATTTCAAGTGAATTAATTTCGGATTTAACTTGTAACAGGGACTGGCATGTGAAATCAAAGCAGGTTATTGTTTAAGTAAATGGCTCTCAAGCATAAATCAGTTCTGTGCAGGACATAATGAGTAATGAAAGCTTGGGCTCGCATGAAAAGGGTCCTCTTACGTCACACGGAATGGTAAAATTAATGATATTTCAGAGTAATTATAAACTCTAAGGAATGCGTAAGATTACTTGTTGATTCAAAAAATGAAAAGAAATCTTCCTATGCAAATAACACATTGCATAAGTAATCTGTTACAATATTTTAAAGTACTGACTATACTCGTATTAGGGAGCACATGAATTTGGTGATGACGAGAGCCCCAAATGTTACATAATAATAATACGAGTATCTAAGGATGGGTGTAGTGTTCACATAATTACACTTAAAGTTAAAAGAACTACAAAGTTCTAAAATACTACAAAGTTACGAGATCCAATCGCTGTCCGAACATACATTTGTGCTAAAATACAAATCGTTGGTTTTGGGGTCGGTAGGTAAATATCTCTATAATCTATACATATAAATAAAATTGAAGTATCTGTTTATAATATTGAAATAACTGGCATATATAAAGCTGAGGGGGTTATTTGCATGCTAATAAGAAAAATATTTTTTTTTAATTTTTTCTGTCTGTTTGTCTGTCTGTTTGACCGGGCTAATCTTCGGAATGGCTTAACCGATAGTGATGAAACTTTACGAACAGATGGAGAGCAATGCGAGGAGGCATGTAGGTTATATTTTATCCAAAAATCTTGAAGATATTTAAAAAAAAAACTAAAAATAGATAAAAAAATTGTGATTAAGTTGTTCAAATATAACTTTACTGAATTTATAGTAATCAAAATTATAATGTGCTGTATTTATTCAAGTGCGCCTAATTAATACAGTTGAACGCTCCGTTCTTGTTACGAATACTAATGAGACTTTACGTTGTTCAAGTTCAGTCTAGGTCCAACTCAGAGTACACGGTGAAGGCATTTCGAAAATGAACCGTTAAAAACCGTACACAGTTTATAGTTATGTTATCTTCTACTAATTAATTATACTAAAATGAAACTTTGCTTTTCCACATTGCTGGCACTAGTATTTAATCTAATTTTGCTTAACTTAAAATGTTTTAGCAAACTTGTTATGTTTAGGAGTATGTAAGTACATATATGTAAATTCTTCAGAACAAGCCTGAGCTTAAAACTATCGTAGAAATATACTGAAAAAGCACACTACAAATAGAAGTAATGTTTACAGTCCTGCAGAATGTGATTTTATTAAATATTTTGTGTGTGCTTGTTTGTGTGGGAGTGAATGTTTGTGCGTGCGAATGCGTGTGCGTATTCGCACGCACACGCACACGTACACACATTCGCAAAAAAATATATATTAGTATATAAAGTTTTTTGTGCTTCATTTGCAGTAAGATCAACGCACGTGATGTAGGCTGATGTATGGGAGATTTTTTTTTCCACTACAAAATTGTGTCCTTCAAGTCAACGATTAAATTGGAAAAAAAAATTGTGCCTCCTGGGAACTTCCATGGCTTGCGTTATATTAACTGATAAAGTTATTTGAAAATAAATATAAATAGTGTAATCGTTCTTCTTAAAGAGTTCTAAAGAGCATAGAGAGAGAGAAAAGAGTCTTAAAGTACACGAATGAATACATCGATGCATTTTTTAAATTACTTAACATTGATTATAAGATTCTCTAATCTAAACTAAAAACTTTTATTGGATTTATTATCTTTTCAATATTTTTGGTCTTTTGTATCACATTTAATATATATGACCCCGATAGTTGTTGATTTCTCTCCACGTATCGAGATAACACCAGCAGAAAATGTATCTTTTAAATTATCGCACATAATATATCGTTGTACTTTCCAGTGGAGAATTTTACTCATTTTAACATACATAAAACATTTACGATGGAGTGCGAAATCGCTTTAGATTACTGTTAAAGTGACTGTGAAGTTGTTGGTCTCTAATGTTTATTGCAATGTGCTGCGTTGGCAATAAGCAATTTAACACACAATATTATCAAGATATGCCTATTTTATTTTATTTATACGAAATCCTGTTGTAATAGTGATGTAGTGACGAATGTATACAATTTTTTTATTTTTGTAAATCCTTAAAGGGTTCAGCAAAATATACTGCTGATGACAAACAGTAGTTTCAGAACAGTTAATTTTATCTGCCCAATATTGACTAGTTATGAATATACGAGTATGTTAAGTGTACCTTACATCATTGGTCACATTAATATTATAAAACAACTTTGCTAGGAAAACACTTCATAAGCTAGGAAACCACAATATAGATAAAATTATATATATTAATATTTAAAAAATATGTACTCACATCTTAAATTATGGTAGTGAAAACGTCCAACAGACAGGATCATCAGTCAATGACTTTCTATTTCAATAAACTGATATCACACCACGTTGGGTTCGGGAACAACGAGGTGGGCGTGACCCCCGAGAAGGAGTGCCAAACAAGGACGTCTGTAATTGCCCTTTTTTAAAAGAAAGGTTAGACAACTAAGATTACGGGTCCCTATGGAGTGGTCCCGGTCTTGAAGTCTGTACAGTGGACTGTATATCTTCGTATTGGAAGGTGCAGTAGGAAATAGGTAGGAATAGGTACTTCAGGGTATGGAACTTTTTATTCCATCCTCTGTGTGCCCATCGGAGGCAGACCCCAGCCATGGTTATGTCGCTCCTGTAAAATAACATCACGCTATAACCAGGAGTGCTACCAGGCCTGGGCTGACGCATCAACGTCTCGGGATGTATACACCAGTGCTCTAAAAAAGAAGTATAATTCCGCCTCCAGGTCTTTCAAAAACGTCATTGCCAAGGCAAGGTCTGGGCACATTGGCAGAATTGGCGAGAAGCTAGTTCGCCTTCCTTCAGGAACCCGTGCATTCTGATCTCTCGCCAAGTATGTCCAAGGGAACTTCTGTCAGCCATCTCTTTCATCTCTGCACAGAGAGGACGACTCACTGGCTCATGCCGCAAAGGAGAAAGCCGATCTGTTAAGCTTTCTCTTTGCATCCAACTCGACTAGATGACGGGGGGAATACACCGCCGACCATCCCGCGGTGTGAGTGCTTCGTGCCGGATGTGCGGTTTACACAGCGCTTGGTTCGCAAAGCACTCTTTTCCCTGGACAACAGCAAGTCGAGTGGGCCTGATGGAGTCCCTTCCATTGTGCTGAAGACATGTGCTCTGGAGTTGGCACCAGTTTTAACGCGTCTTTTCCGGTACTCCTACTCTCAAGGCGTAGTCTCGAATTCGTGGAAGACAGATTTGGTCCACCCGATTCCTAATAAAGGCGACCGCTCAGACCCGTCCAACTACAGGCCAATCGTCATCACCTCCTTATTCTAAAAATAATGGAATCCATTATAAACTGCCAGCTCATGAGGTACCCTGAGGATCACCAGCTGATTAGTGACCACCAGTACGCTTTTCGTTGGGGTCGATCAGCTAGTGATCTTCTGGTCTACTTCACTCATAGATGGGCGGAGGCAGTAGAGTCCAAGGGGTAGGCGTTGGCCGTTAGTTTGGACATTGCGAAGGCCTTCGATCGGGTTTGGCACAAAGCGCTTCTTTCGAAGCTCCGTTCCTGTGGGCTTCCCGAGAAATTGTGCAAATGGATCACCAGTTTCCTTGCTGATCGGAGCATCAAGGTGGTAGTAGACGGTGCATGCTCTGATTTCAAGCCTATCAACGCTGGTGTTCCACAAGGCTGCGTGCTATTTCTAACGCTGATTGTTTTGCATATCAATGATATGATGCAAACCGGTATCATACATTGCTATGCATTGAGACAGCATTGGTGATGCCTTATATACCGGCCGTGCCAATATTTCTCGGGAAAACGTCGCCGACAAACTTGAGCCTGAAGTCGAGTCTTTGCTGAACAAAGTCTTGGATTGGCGGTGATTAAATATAGTCCAGGTCAATCCCCAGACGAGACAAGATTGCGCGTTTACCGTTAAAAAGAACTCCTTTGTCGTATCTTCTCAGTTTTAAGGCACTCCGCTTGCTGCCTTAGCTAGCATCGGAATCCTCGGCGTCGACATATCAAATAGTGTGCAGTTTCGTAGTTACTTGGAAGTGAAGGCCAAATTGGCATCTTAAAAGCTTGGCATGCTCAGGAGCGAGACAGTATTTCATGCCGGCATGTCGCTTGCAACTTTACAAAACGCAAGTTCGGTCTCACATCGGAATACTGTTCTCATCTCTGGGCCGGGGCACCCCAGTGCCAGCTCCTTCCACTTGACCGCATCCAGTGCAGAGTGGTTCAAATCGTCGACGACCGAGTTCTTTCTGATCAGCTCGATACACTGGCACTGCGTAGGGATGTTGCATCCATTTGCATTTTCTATCGAATTTACCACGGGGGAGTGCTCTGAGGAATTGTTCGGATTAATTCCAGTCGCCAAATTTCACGAAAGCACATCGCGTCAAAATTCACGATACCATCCTCACCATCTGGATGCTTGGTGGTCCACGACTGTGCGTTTTACTAGGAGTTTTCATCCTCGTACAAGTTCTCTGTGGAATTGTTTACCACCGGCGATTTTTCCGGACCGATACGATTTAGGGACCTTCAAAAAAAAGAGCTTACACCGTTCTAAAAGGCCGGCAACGCATCAGCAATTCCCCTGGTGTTTTGGTTGTTCATGGGCGGCAGTAGTCACTTACCGTCAGGTGAACCGCATGCTCGTTTGCCACCTCTCCTATAAAAAAATGAAACATCAATTTTATCTTCGTAATTTACTCATTAGAGTGCTTTGTTGAAACTGTCACTACTTTTACAATCAGTTTCCTTATTGTTTTCTCTCTTGATTTAAACTGTAGAACTGCTAGCTGGCCCCGAATGAATTTCCAAATCTCCAGTTTACCGCGCGCCGCGCGTCATTTCGACATATTTTAACATTGATTTTCATCATTACACCCTTCTATTTTACCCCATATCTTTATTTCTTTAAAACCTATGGTTACACAAAATTTTATTTACGAGAAACACATACAAAGTCTTATTATTATTATTACAGAACATTTTCAAAGTTATAAATCTTAAATATCTGACACACATGGTCAAAACAACAATCTTTATTAATAAACATTAATATCTTAACCAACACATTAGTTTAATTCAAAATTTAAAGGAATTAATACACTTTAATTCGACTTTATTTAATTTAATAATAATTACTAAAATTGATTTAGCTGTTTACAAATAATCTGTGAACCTTATTTGCATGTAATTTGCTTTTGTTCGAAAGGTGGTATAGAGTGAAAGGGTGAACATAGTCAAAATGATAACGTGGCGTTTTCAAGAACCGCGTTATCTTTATAACTTTAAATGTAAGTTTGTAGCGCCGGTTATATACACTTCAAGTAACTCGTCTTTGTTGCAAGGTCTCTTGTCGGTAAATTTTGTGCATTCCAGTAATTCAATTTGTAGAAAATCTAGAGACTTAACCCATTAAGAGAGAAGCTTGTAGCTTCTCCGGCAACGAAGTCTTTCAACCCAAATAAACCACGGCATGTTCAGTACACAACAGTACTCCCCTGCATCTTATGTACTCTTGAAGCCTAACATATTACAATAGGCAATATTCTTCGTTCCGTAGTGCCTGTAGGTTGTAACTGGCCTGAAATTTCACGACATCATTTTAGACCCTGATGCCATTCATTCCCCGACATGGTCTCCCTTGACTTGGACGGTAATTCTATGCGCCATATATTTTAGATTGAACCTTACTAGTGCCTAACGAATACTGTGATCCCGGTGTGGTTCTCCTGAACAGGTTGCAGAACAATGTTGTCGATCGCTGAACTACATGTGGTAGACAGTAACTTGCTGTTTCAAAGTTTCATGTCCATACTACTAACCGTAAAGCAGTTCCTTCATGAAGAGAAAATCGTAGCTACAGCGTCAGTTCATCGTTAAGGTTGTGTTTAGCTATCGAAATGAAACGTATATGCATAATTACGTGTCTTTGCCTCTAACCGTTGTGGATTGCACTCGCGAGGAGACGATCCTGGCTGCAGCATCAGGTTATTTCTATTATTTTAGTGTATTGTCATCAAAACTGAACAAGTATGTAAACATTCAAAATCATTACGTTCGTTTAGAGGAAGTGATTTTAATTTGGCTTCCAAGATTTAAACAAAACTACGTATGTACATGTGAAGTTGTATGTAATAATATATTAAAATAATATTAAAAATTAAGGAAACTTATTTTTTATATTTTAATAACGTGCATTGATCATGAGCTGTGATGCTGAGAATTACCCTAATGATCCTGGTCAGGATACTAGGATAAAGTTACTCAATTATTATATTGTCATCGGTCTTTCATACGAGGGCAAATTTCCAATTCAATCGGCTGTCTACAAATGAGTGAAAATGACATTAAAACATTTCGTTACATAGAAAGATACGATAGATAGATACGATAGGATAGGTACGCGCGAAGCTTATAAAAGCGTGTTTAAAAGAGCGCTATCATCCATATAAATAATTTATATATGAAACCCTTAGGAAATTAATTCCGAAATAATTTTTTGTCCTGAAAAAAGTAGAGACTGGAGGGTTAAATTAGGAGTTTGCTTAAAATATTCCACGTAAAAGAAGCGACCTGGTTAAAGTTATGCTAATGAATGAAGTCTCACCTCAACAGAACTGAAGCGAATACTAATGACTACAGTTCTTCTAGTCCGGCTTAAGGTCAAGTTAAATCAATCTAAGCGTACATACGTAATCTAGTTTTTTTTTATAGGATAGGGTGACAAACGAGCACACAGTTCACCTGATGGTAAGTGGTTGTTGTGGCCCATAGACATCTACATCTATCCTCGTTTGCGAATCAAACAAAAAAAAAGTGTAGTAATAATAATAAAAAGTAGAAAAAAGTATTGTCACCCGTGAGGACTAAGATGGAATGCCTCTTTTCCAGTAAAAAGGGTCTCCGGATCTCTACTCTCACCATACGAAACACAGCAGCGCTAAACTGCTCAAAGTGTCCAGCTATATCGCCGTTATAAAACATCCAGCAAACCTCGAAAATCATAAAGACAGACAGAATTCCACTTCTATAATTTAAAAAAGGTGTAGTTTTAAGAAGCAAACTGGGGAATACAGAATTATGATTTCGCTATTTTTTATAGGTATTATTAGTCCGAGCTGCAGTTGTCTCTCTCAGTTGTCTAGCTCGGTCGTTTCCGTACAGCATGACAGTAATAGATCATTAAACACATATCCTTCAAATTTCTTGCAGCTCTGTTATATTTTATCGTCTATGTGAATACGAAAAAGTTACACGCAACCATTTTCCTCCAAAAACAAAACCCACAGCTCATATTATATCAATTATCAATATCATATTTTCGTTATATCTTCGTTAAGCTTTTTCCCTGATAAAGCCACCCATGCATCTGTTTACATAATATTACATAGCTGTAGCATTAATATCTTAGTCGGCTCATCTTACCATTTATATATATATATATATATATATATATATATATATATATATATATATATATATATATATATATATATATAAATGGTTAAGGATAGCAGTGTGGAGACAACACAGTATAACGTCATTATTATCATCATATCACGTCACTTTACAGTATTATTCGACATGGCATACGATTATTATTTTGTTTATAACAGTATTGTCGTTGAGTAAAATCTAAGCTATGATTTACCTATGTTAGAAATAAAGATTTTTAAGTCATCCATAATTATAAATCATTACAGAACAACTTAATAATGCAAAAAAATATTTCGACAGATGTCGTATTATTTGCAAATTGCAAAAAATAAAGTCGTAAGGCAGTATGCAGTGAAGGTTTCATGTTGCTGTCCCTTTGCCTCGGGTATTGAAGGAGTCTATTGTAAAATATGCGCTCAACATTGGCTCTATGCCGACCGTATGTATCGCGGCTTTAGGCTTCGAAGTGAGTGTTAGAAATAGTAGGAATTATTTTTATAAAACTACTGAAACTATTACTGCACGCCTCATAACGAGAAGGTATACCAGGTTGTGCTCTATACTCGATACGTCAAGGTCAAGCAATTTTGTGGCCTTAAAATGGCTCTATCATAACCATACTGCACTCATACTATAATATGAGTAGCCGTATATCAAGAAAACACTTTAATTTATCCATCTTATATTTTCTAAAAAATCATTTTATATTGCTACTTTAAAAAAACGGTTTGAAATAATTTTAAGTGGACGTCCGGATGGGGATTTTGTATGTGGTCACGAAAACTCCCGAAAAAATTGACGTATCCAGACCAGCTTTTTTTATTAGCTTTAGAATTACATCAACTGGTTCTCTATTTCATATCAATAGCCTAGTTTGTTAATAAAATGGTTTTAAAGTTTTATGAATTTTATTGCCATCAAAAATTTAAAGGCGCTTTCATTTTTTTAGGCCAATATAGACAAAGGACAAATATGCCATACAGCCTATATCGATTTAATACTTTGTGTAATCAATTTATTTCGGTAAATATTACTAATTTTTTCCCTGTAGTGACACTACCTCTTAAAATAATGGAGCGCTAAATTTAAAACACGTAAATAATAGACAAAGGACAAATATGCCATACAGTCTATATCGATTTTATACTTTGTGTAATCGATTTATTTTGGTAAACATTATTAATTTTATCCATGTAGTGACATTGGAGCGCTAAATTTAAAACACGTAAATAATATATTTTCAAAGCCAGGAATACAATTTATTTTTTCATCAAAATTAAACGTAATGCTCATGAAGCGTGCACATTTGTATTTTCCGAACTATTTTTTATTTAGCTCTAAACCCATGCTAAAAGAAAAAAAAAACTAACTAATCAACAAAAATAAACAACGCCTCAGTTTTATGATTTTAAATTAAATTGTTGTCTTCATACGCGATTGACTATTTCACGCGACTGTTTGGAGTTATTTGAAGCCGATGCAGATGATTTTTTGAATCGTTTTGTTACTATAGATGAAACATGGGTTCATTACTGTACACCGGAAACAAAACAACAATCAAAACAGTGGAGAAGACCTAGTTCACCACCCTCTAAAAAGGCTAAGTCGATTTTGTCGGCAAATAAGGTGATGGCTTCAGTATTCTGGGACTCGAAAGGTGTGATTATGATTGATTATCTTGAAAGGGGTCAGACTATAAACTCTGATTACTACTGTACCTTACTACGTCGTTTACGAGAGGAAATAAAAGAAAAACGTCGAGGAATGCTCAGAAGAAAAGTCCTGTTTCATCAAGATAACGCCCGTGTTCACACGTCAGTACAGTCAATGGCTGAAATTCACAACTGTGGCTTTGAACTGTTACCACATCCGCCGTATTCACCTGATCTGGCACCATCAGACTTCTTTCTGTTCCCTAACCTAAAAAAGCACTTGGGAGGTCAAAGATTTTCGACAAACGACGAGGTCAAAGCAGCTGTAGACGCATATTTTGACTCTAAGGAAGTATCATTTTTTTTCAACGGTCTAAATGCTTGGAAGGGGAGGTGGCAAAAGTGTATTGAACTTGATGGTGATTATGTAGAAAAATAAAAATATAACTGATTTAGTATGTGTTTATTTTCTTGGTTAGGCCGAGTACTTTTCAATCCACCCTCGTAGCATAGTCAGTAGGTCGTAACGCTTTCCCGTCTTCAGCTACATCACCACATAACATCAGGTCAAGCACTGGCTTGGAATACTTTAACAATATTCTCCAATAATAATAATATTCAATTTAGTTTAATAAATTTGTAACATTTATAATTAACGTGTTAGTAATTTTTACGACTAGTTTTGTATGAATGAGCGAGGGTCCCATTTTCAAAAAAAAAATCCTCACAAAACCTACCTATTTTTAAAAATATTTTAAATACATATAATTAGTGTGATTGTAGAAATCTTTTGTTTAAAAATCATTGTAGGGAATATCGTTAAATTTGGAAGAGTTATATTTTTTAATTAGGGATAATAACACAAGCATTGTAATTGAATCTTCTATCACTTTCAAATAAATTAACGTTACGATAGACGTGCCACCAAGTGTAAGTTAACTGTAGGTACTATGCCTATAACCTTCGCCCAAGTGCAAGCAATAAGTTGACAAAACTTTACCGCAATCTAATAAACGGTATGACAGCGCATAAAATACGAACAACAAACATGCATTGCATTATTTTTTATATATAAACAGTAAGGTTAATGAGATGGAGAGATAGATTCTCGTATGTCTTCATAACACGGCGAGCATATTCAAATCCCACATATATTTTACATATTTATCTTCTTCCTCATCATCAGCATGTAAAAGGCCACTGCTGCACATGGACGTCCTTTGTTGTAGGAGTATTTGGCTTCATCATCACTCTTGGCTGGCGGATATATAATCGCAGTATTAGATGTCTCGCCGGTCTAGTTACACCCTTCGATAGGAAAGTAAGATTTTTCTGGCATTTCCCTTTGTCATCTCTTATGATACTACGGTCAAAATGAGGTGATGGATTCTTTTACGACAGCACCACACGGCATATAAAAGTTACAGCATGAATACGTCCCTCTGATGGGCACAGTCCTCCCATTTCTGATAGGGTTTTAGGCCAAGGAAGTGTCCGTCGCGCTGCCCCAATGCGTGTTGGCGAACTTCACATGTCTTCGAAATATTTTTTTTCTTATTTTTCAGACATGCAGGTTTTCTCAAGATGTTTTCCTTCACCGTCAAGCACGTAGTAAATCAACCCTTAAAATTGTAACTAACAATTTGCAATATTAAGGGTTGATTTACTTATACTTACTTTACAATTGCACTCAGTTTGATCGCGTACCGTGAAATTTACAGCGGGCGCTTAGATACTGAGCTACCACGGCTCTCTTACATCACGGTACATATTAAATATGTATTTATATTATGGTATTATTCATTCATAAGCGAACTCTTCAGATTTAAATAGTCAGTTGGATATAATAATTTGTAAAATTATTTTTACAACACCATTCAGTCAGCCAACACCATGTTTAGCATACTTTGGTTCAGTAATACAGATTTAAATCGACTGGAAATAATATAAGCCTTTAAAGCTCTGTTACAGAAATATTCCATTGAGTAATTTTTATATTAATGTAGAGCAGTAGATTAAAAATTTGTGCTAGTGGTAGAGCCACGCGGCAGCTTTTGCTGTCGCACGGATGGGCCGGCTCGAACCGGGGTGGTACCACGACCTCACAGAATACCAGCGTGAAGTAGAGGTTTACCTCTGCGTTTCGCTTGGTGAGTGAAGGTGGCCGGAGGCCCTTTTTACTAGAAATGAGGCATTCCATCTTAGTCCTCACGGGTGACAACGCATCTGCATTTTGATTCGCAAACGAGGATAGATGTAGATGTCTATGGGCCGCAGCAACCACTTACCATCAGGTGGACTGTGTGCTCGTTTGTCACCCTTATCCTATAAAAAAAAAGCATTAGAAGTCAAAAGAAGGCAATAAAAAATAAAGCGTCAGTAGCCTAATGTATACATAGTTTTATTTTGGTTTTTAAAAACGCCTCCACTGCTCCCTTTATTTTGACTAACTTTCCTTTATAATCTGTTTATAATTTATTTTTACTATTTTTCAGTTTTATTAATATATATACATGCATAGGTATAAACTTTTTTTCCCACAAAAACATGAAATTGTCTGTTGTGCGTTGAACTAGAAAAGAGATAAGGATTAAAGTGAGACCTGTCGTTGTTTTTTTTGTATGATTAAGAGCTCGCCTGAAATATTAAACGAAGAATTTTCTGTATTATTTTCATTTTCCTTTACGCTTTAACGCATCATCGATTGTTTTAGCGAATGTTGAGTAAATATCTCTTTAAGAATGCGCTATCAGATAGATACGTATTCCTAGCCACATTTTGCCTGCCCAGGGTGGGTTGTGGTAAGCGCAGTGCCGAAAGCCTCGCACGGTTATGTTGAACTCCACCACCAGCTCGAGGGGTATGGGCTTGCCATTTTTAGATTTCAGAGGTTCTCTAAAGTTATTTACTGACCTGCACCTAAGTGGTAGACCCAAGTTGTAGCTGTATTAGGTTTGGAACACGAATGGGTCGGCTCGACTGGGGTAGTATTATGCTCTCACAAAATACCATCGTAAGTTAGCAGCTTAATGCTACTACTGTGTTTCTTATGGTATAGAGAACCAAAGACCATTTTTTGCTATTAACGATGCATTCCATGTTAGTTGTAAGGAGTGAGAATGCATCTGCATTTTAAATCTTAATCGATGGTAGATGTCTATGGGTCACAGTATCCACTTACCGTCAGGTGGATTATGTAGTCGTTTTTCACCCATACTTTTATAAAAAAATCAACACGAGGTGATTCCATAAAATGTCCGAAGATACAAATCCGGTAACATTTTAGGCAATTTAGAATCGTAACAGTATTTTTTTTTGCTTTAACTTTCTTATTTAAAATAAACCTGGGTAATCTGTGTCAGAGGGCAAGGAACCGGAAAATGAATAGAATCGCGTAGTTAGACTTTTTGTTATCCGCATTTGTATTCATTATTTATTTTTTAATTTTATGCTTAGCAGAATATAATTAGTACATATTATATTCCTTATTTAATATAAGTAGGTTTTGCTTTGCTACGTGCTCGGTGGCATAGAAATACATATACGACCGCTAGAACGTGCAGGTAGCACGTTGGCAGCTTTTCTACCCCAAAACTCAAAAGAAATGAGAGAAGGCCAGTGTCCAGCCGAGATATGTAGGCTGGACATTTACGAATTTTTTTATTGCTTATATGCGAAATTCTGCCTCAGCTGACTTAACCAGACAATTATAATACTTTGTCTTTTATAACTTACTAGTTGATTGGGTTTTTTATGCCTCGGATTCCGTCTAAATTGGTACCATGTTTTTTTGCTCATTTTACTAATAAGATGCAGTGCAGACACTGTTCTGTTCCATCCTCGTGGGTGATAACTTCTGCCACCTTCTGTTTTGAAGTAAGTATTAGACTTGTGGGCTTATGGGAAGTAACTTCAGTTATGGTGTCCAGTCTTAATGGAAACTAGCCATCTGCGCAGGACAGGATCATATTGGATGTGTTTGAGCGCAAACACAGGTGCCTGTCTATTTTTTATTCTCATAGTCCGACGTGATGGAGATCCGATATGATTGGCGCAGAACCAAAGATTTCACATAATTTACGAGATACATGGGTGAGATACCACCAATTTCCTGACTTTGGTTTCTTACTGAGAATTTCTTGAAAGAAAAATACAATAACCGTTTTAGCACACCGCCTGCAACTTCACAAGGCACAGGTTCGGCCTCACATGTAATACTGTTCCTATCTCTGGGCTGGGGCTCCTCAGTGCCAGCTTCTTCCACTTGCCGCATCCAGAGCAGAGCGGCTCGAATCGCCAACGATCGAGTCCTTTCCGATCGGCTCGTTTCACTGGCGCTGCGAAAGAGATGTTGCATCCCTTTGCATTTTCTTTCGCATCTACCACGCGGAGTGCTCTGAAAAATTGTTCGGATTTATCCCAGCCGCCAAATTTCACGAACGCACATTGGCAATATTCCCGATACCATCCACTCCATCTGGATGCTTGGCGGTCTACAACTGTACGTTTTACTAGGAGTATTCTTCCGCGCACGACCTCTATGTGGAATAGCTTACCACCGGCGATTTTACCGGACCGATACGACCTAGGGACCGTCAAGAAAAGAGCTTACTCTTTTCTAAAAGGCCGGCAACGCACCTGCAATTCCCATGGTGTTACAGTTGTTCATGGGTGGCGGTAGTCACTTATCATCAGATGAGCCGTATGCTCCTTTGCTCCCTCTCCTATATAAAAAAACTGTTTTCACTGGACCCAGGATTAGAACCCAGGACTAAGGTCGCAAGCGTGCCATCGAGTCATTCTACTGCAGTAGCCATTTACCATCACATATCAGTGTGATAAATTAAATTTCACTAGGTATTAGGGTCACCTATTTCTGTTATCAAACAGCAGTGCATGTAATGTTGTGAACGGTGTACAGAGCTAGTATAATTAAAGGCTGGGAACCATTCCAACTAAGTCCTCAGTGGTGGCAAACAATCTGTAGCCTTCTTTGTTTTATGTTGGGTGCAGGTGTAAATAGGTGCAGTAGCAGTTTGCTTGTCACTGCAGTTTATTAAAAAAAATATTTTGTTTCATGTATATTTTGTACATTTAGCGTTGAATATATTTTTTATAGGATAAGGTTGACAAGCGAGCACACAGTTTACCTGATGGTAAGTGGTTTCTGTAACTCATAGACATCTACATCTATGCTCGTTTGCGAATCAAAATGCAGACGTGTTGTCAGCCGTGAGGACTAAGATGGAATGCCTCTTTTCCAGTAAAAAGGTCAGTTTCCGGTTATCTACAGTCACCATACGAAACACAGTAGCATTAAGCTGCTATTTTACGCTTGTTTTCTGTGAGAGCGTGGTCCTTCCCCGGTCGAGCCGACCCATTCGTGCTACAACTATACTACTATTATAGTTGCAGCATGGCTCTACCACGTATATTCTGCAATTACAAGTTATACGACTTTAAATAAATGTATCAACTATATAGGCGCGCCATTTAGGAATTCAGTAATTATATTATGTAGTTGTAAAATACATTTATGCCTCGTTTGATGCTTAATCGTATCATATGATATCTTGTTACATAAGTCGTAAGGCGTATCCGCTCAGTGGTTTCATAAAAATCTTTTTTATAGAAGAATAATCATTCTGCCTGATGAATATCCGGTTCCGTTTTCTTGCTATATTATTTACTCTTTATTTTATTACCGTAAAAATTATTTTAATTGTATACATATTAAAATAAGGCTAAATGTTTTAAATTGTCGTAATTGTTTTCTTCGAGTTTTATTTACGTTAAGGTTCGTTCAGTCTTTTTTAAAATATTTTAAATATATTTTGCGTACTTGATTGTGTAATACTTTGATTGCATGTTATATATACGAGACATGAAATAACACATTGTACGGCGGAATATGTACCAAAGAATAGTGGTAGTATAGGATAACCGCTCCTTACAAAATTGTATATTTAGCAAAAAAAACAAACGTAAAATAATTTATAGCGCAGTATAATTTTTCCGCTTTGTTTCGTATTAAGTGACAAAAACCAGAGGCTCAATTAATCGTAACTGGGTATTTCATCTTTGTCCTCAACGATTAGAACAAATCTGCGTTTTGGTTCTTAACCGAGAATAGATGTTTATGAAATATTTATAACCGACTTCAATAAAGACGAAGGTTATATGTTCGACTGTAATTTTTTATGTGTTACCTCTATTATGTGAACTTTTTTTCTAGGTGAACTAATTTTGATAGCTCTTTTTATTTGAAAGCTGGTGCTTCGCATATGGTCCCATATAAATTGGATCAAGATCTGACCAGCAGTTTTTGAGTTATCCGTAATAATGCGTTTTAATTGTCTTCGAATACATTGATGTTCTCATGTCAAGTTGGTTGCAAAATTTTTAATTTTACTACTTGTTCATCTATCATCAAGGAGATTGTGGAATTTGTTACACACCCTTAGATGAAAAAAGTAACTCTGTCATCACGCATTGTAGTTAAATGAATTTTCCCTACCTAACACTCTCATAAATGTGAGGGGGCCTGCTTCGAGCAGTAAGGCAATACTACTATTTTACTGCTTATATTGCTATGGTTGTATGTAACGGAAACAAACAAGGAATGATTTCTTTATGTATAACGATTACATGGGTACTAATACAGTTGAATCTGTCAGATGACAGCATAAATGTCATAAGCAACAGGCCTAAAATATTTTAACTTTCATCAAGCGTGACTTGCTTTGTTTTTAATTTACATTTGAAAAACCTATTTTTTACGATAGAACACTTGATTAATTGTGAGCATAAATTATAATATACTACCTCTTAATTCATAACCATGATTTAGAGCAGTGGTTGCTCACGGCTCGTTGTAAAGTTCAAAGTAAGCAAGCAACATAAGTTCGATCCGCGCCTGTACTAACAAAATTGTTATTTGCAATTTGAAGTGCTCAGTGCTTCTGCGGTGAAGGAGAACATTGTGAGGAATCTTGCATGTCTGAACAATAAAAATAAAACATTTGAAAGACTTGAGGTCCGCCAACATGCACTAGTACAGCGCAAATTAATTGCTCCATCACTCTCTTAGAAAGGAGAGGAGGTCTGTGCTCAATAGTGGGAAGTACATAGAGATAGTATTGTATATAGATATATAGGTGTATATGTTACTTTTACACCTTTAACTTTAACTCAACATAATTTTATTATTAAGACCATACTTTGTTTTTCTTATTACATTTCCATGTTGTAATGCAATCTTTTAAAAAGCCATTTCAACGGTAATAGAACACTCAATTCCAATTTGTCGCCCGAATGGAGTCCTGCAGTTATTTTATATCAAATTTTCTTTACTCGTGTTTTAAAGATACACTTCGTAATATGGTTCTGAACACTTGTTCTTTAAATATTTTGGTTTTAAAACATAATGTTGCCGCCTCCGGATCAAATCCTCCGAATAAAATGATTACTGATATTACCATAGTTTTAGTGTTATTCAATATTTGAAGTCTACGGTGCCTACTCAACTTTATTCATAACTATACAGCCATTATTCAAAAAGTTATAAAATAATACAATAATATACGTTATCTTACCTAGCACACAAGTTTTCGTGAAAAAAATAATAATATGAAGTTAGTGAAATAGTTTATTCATTAAAGATACGGCAAAAACTTTTGGAATTATACTCTCGGAAAAAACCGGCGAAATAATTGTGAACTCTATTGTCATGTTGTTCTCTTAAAATCCGCTTAGGCTCGGCGACTAAAATGTCCTTAGTAAATAGGTGCAATCTAGTACTAGTTGTGTTGTTGTTGTTTTTTGATTTTGAGTGTTAATTCAGTTTTATTGAAGAAAAAATTTACGCAATCGCAAAAAGAGGAGCGATAGAAATTGACAGCTGTTTATGGCAATTTCTCTTAAATGAAGTTGAAAGAGGCATAAAAAATATTTCTTTTTACTCTGACGGTTGCGGGGGGCAGAATTAATATATATTTATTTTTATTAATATATATTTTTTATTTTTATTATTATATATTCGTTTTTTATATGTTTGCTGCTTAGAAACTTCAAATCAATATTAAATACCGATTTTATGAAACCGGTCATGGTCAAAGCGAAGGTGACTCCATGCACTCTACATATTCTCTACACATACTACTCAACATTGAACGTGAATTAAAGCATAGAGTTGTATACACTCCTGAACAGATGTACGCAATTCTTAAAAATGCCAAATTAATGGTGAGAAGTACGATGTGAAGGAAATGGCGCAGAGTGAGTTTGTAGATATAAAATAATTAATTAGAAACAAGAACCAAAGATGAGGAAGGAAAGAAAGTTGCATGATCTAAAGTAATGGAAGATTGAAACTTGCATACAACAAACCTCTACCAGTAATCAAGGCTTTACATAACGATCTTATGAGTCTTTGTAGGACAGAAGCTATCCCAATTTATTACCATGTATTTTACAATTCTCTCACTTTTATGAAAAGTACTGATGACCATTTAAATGACAATAATTATTAGGAAGGGCAGAGGCTGCTGTTGAATCCCTGGTGGAGGTTCGGTTGCCACCTAAAGCGATTCAACCTGGCAACATATAACGCACGCACCCTGAGGACTGACGAGAAAATCCTGGGACTGGAAGAAGGAATGGACAAGTTGCACTGTAATATTGTAGGATTATCCGAGGATCGAACAGAGGGGGAGGATATGGTAATCGTTGAAAACAGGTAACTTTTTCTGGCACCGGGAAAGCGACCATCTGTCCCAAGGTGGTGTCGGGTTTATTGTCCACAAGTCTCTCGTTAACAACGTTATATAGATTAGGAGTGCGTCGATGAGGGTTGCGTACATTATACTCAGAATTATCAAACGGTATTCGCTGAAGATCATACAGGTTTACGAACCAACCTCTGTACATCCCGATGAGGAGGTGAGGAAACGCATGAGGGTATGTCTAGAGCCATACATTCCTCCAAATCCCACTTTACGGTGTTAATGGGTTCACAAGAGTGAACGGTGAGCTGAAAGTAGGGAAATTTGGAAAGTAATGGAACTCAAGGGGCTAGCAGCTGGTCGACTTCATGGAGAAACAGGGAATCTTTATGATGAACTCTTTCTTCCAGAGGCGGCCCGACAGGACGTGAACCTGTTCGAGCCCCAACGTTTCGACGAAAAGTGAGATTGATTTCAATATGAAGACTAAACAACAACTAATCAGTGATGTCTCATGAGGGTTTAAACTGGAAGCGATCACCGAATGGTTAGAGCCTAACCGTTACCGAACCTAAACGTTAAGTTGTCGAGGGTTCGTCTAATGAAGTCAACGCTCCGCCCCCCTCGTGCCCTGATCCAAAGTCCCGAAACGTTTCAGCTAGACTTACAAAACCGTTTTCAGTGCCTAAAAAACTGCAATGCAGTGGACGATATGAATGAGAAGCTCGTGGAAACTATCCATGCGGTCGGAGCTAAGTTTTACAAGACCCGCCGCAGAAGATCATAAAAACTCTGCGATCACACTCTTAATCTCATGGCTATTAAACGGGAAATGAAGCCGCAGTCTTCAGCAGATTTGACAGTACTGACATCAATGGCGAGTACTTCACTTACCTTCGATTTGCCGATGATATATTCTTTATGGCAGAATCGTTGTAGGACTTAAGCACTATACTCAATGACCTCAAAAGTGCTTCTCAACCGATAGGTCTTAAAATGAACATGGACAAAACAAAGATAATGTGTAGCGTCCATGTCACACCTATGCCGGTAGTTTTCGGGAGCACTAACCTCTGAAGTTGTTGACGAGTATGTTTACCTGGGACAAATAGTTCGACAAGGTAAGTATAACTTCGATCGAGAGGTCAATCGACGGATTCAACTCGGCTGGGCAGCGTTCGGGAAATCACGACACATCGTATCGTTATACCTCAAAACTTGAAAACGAGATTGTGCAACCAGTACGTGCGGCCAGTGATTACCTATGGATCTGAGATGTAGTCCTTCACTGCTGACCGTATGATGAAGCTCATGGTTGCTCAGCGAGCTATGGAGAGGGCTATACTCGGAGTTTCTCTGCGTGATAAACTTAAAAATGAGTATATCCGCAGTAGACCCAGAGTGACTCACATAGCCAACGGATTAGTAAGCTGAAATGTCAATGGGCCGGCCATATAGCTCGAAGAACCGACAAACGATGGGGAAGAAACAATCTCGAGTGGCAGCCTCGTACCTCTTACACGACATACAGGAAATCGATGGATGCAGCTGGCTCAGGACCGTGCTTTGTGGCTTTCCTTGGGGTAGGCCTATGTTCAGCAGTGGACTTGTGAAGGGCTGACGTGGAAGATTAAGTTTTTTAAAGTTTATTATGTCTATTTTAACCAAGCAAATTGATTAAATAATTTAATATTGTTTATTATAATAATTAATAACAAAAAACTTCAGAAGGATTTTTTTACTGTTTAATTATTTTAATTTTTTTTTATAGCATAAGGGTGACAAACGAGCACACAGTCCACCTGATGGTAAGTGGTTGCTGTGGCCCATAGACATCTACATCTATCCTCTATTATAATTCAAAATGTTGATGCGTTGTCACCCGTGAGGATTAAGATGGATTGCCTCATTTCCAGTAAAAAGGGCCTCCGGCCACCTGCACTCACCAAGCGAAACGCAGAGGTAAACCTCTACTTCACGCTGGTATTCTGTGAGGTCGTGGTACCACCCCGGTTCGAGCCGGCCCATCAGTGCGACAGCAAACGCTGCCGCGTTGCTCTACCACTGTTAAATTTTCAATAAACCAATAGTTGATTACTATAACATTGTTTTATTGTAAACCCCGGAATAAAAGTTCAGGGTTCTATTACCGTTGAATGTATTTTCAGTATTAACTAGAATAGAATGCCAAATGATATTGTTTTCCGTTAATTTAGCCTCTATTATTCGTTCAATATTATTGTAAAACAGTAATGCGATACTCTTAATCTCTTGAAAGTAACGAGAATAAAATGCTAAGTGTTATTAGTAAATTAAATCAACAACAAAATTATAGTAACTTTGTGAATTCTAACTGTCTCCAGTTCGGATAATCTTAGTATAATCAATTTTAAAACATTGTAAAAGTTAAAAAATTAGCTATCATTGAGCATTTTTTTATCTCTCTACAACTATTGCTTAGCAAGTTGAAGTCAAAAATCGGTTTTTTATATTTCCTGAATAATCGTGTTTTTGCAGTTATCATTATATTCTCCGGGGGGCGGAGATTGTCATGGCGACTTTAAGTATGGTTTTCCAATGTAAAAGTCTAATATAATTATTATTCTCAAAAGAAGCCATGGCTTAAATTTATACGGAGGGACACACTGAAATGATCGGGAATAGAATATTTCGGATTGAGTTACAATAAACCCTTTTTTTAGAATTTGAATACTGGCCTCTTAGAATCTTAATGACATTTAAGCAATTAAAAAAAGTTTAAAAACAAAAACTATGTTGCTTTAAAGTTGACAATTCGTTAACAGAAATGGAGCTCATGCGTGAACATTTCCGTGCCATAATTTATCACAATTTTCGTCGCGGCTTATCTCAAGATAAATGTCTCAGCGAACTTGTTTCGATTTATGATGTTGAAGCACCGAGTCAAACGACAATATACCGCTGATATGCCGAGTTCCGACGCGGTCGTGTGTCGCTCAGCACTGTTTCTTCTGCAGGTCGACCAAGAACAGCAGTCACGCCTGAAAACCTCGCAGCTGTGCGAACTATTATATTAGATGACCGTAATGTGACATTCGAGCAGATTCGGGCTGTTATCAGTATCGGAATGACTGCAATTCAGTCGATATTACATAATGAGCTATGTGTAAGAAAGCTAGTTTCCCGCTGGGTTCCCCACAATTTGTCCAAAGAGCAAAAGGCGGCTCGTGAAGATTGGTGCCGGAATACTCTGCAACGCTTCAACGGAGGGAAGTCAAATGCCATTTATAATATCGTCTCAGGTGACGAATCATGGATTTATTCATACGAACCTGAAAGAAAACATCAGTCAGCAGTTTGGGTCTTGGAAGACGAGGTCAAACCAACGAAAGTGGTTCGCTGCCGCAGCGTGTCAAAGAAAATGGTCGCTACGTTTGTCTCGAAAAAGGGGCATGTTGCTACAATTCCTTTACAGGAACGCAGAACAGTTACCGCTGAGTAGTATATTACGGTTTGTTTGCCAGAAATGATAGCCGACAAAATACTAAAATATATAATAAACTCCGAAAAAATAACCCGAAACGTCGCAGCATCTTACATCACGATAATGCGAGCTCCCATACGGATCGGAAGACAAATTGATTTTTTGAAGCAGGAAAACGTTGAGCTGATGAGTCATCCTCCGTACAGTCCTGACCTGAGCCCAAACGATTTCTTTACATTCCCTAGAATGAAACATTTATTACGCGGTCAACGGTTTGAAGACCCCGAAGCAGCTGTGGAAGCGTACAAATCAGCCATTTTATCAACATCAAATTCAGACTGGAATTACTGTTTTAATGATTGGTTTGCACGAATGTAAAAGTGCATTAAGTTGAACGGAGAATACTTCGAAAAACAATAAAATACAATTTAGCTATACCGTGCATGTGGTTTTTCTTATTCCCGATAATTTCAGTGTGCCCCACGTAAATACATGATCTGTTTTGTTATTAAAAAAGGAACTATTAAAATGTGTTGTAAACTGCATTTTTTCGTAATTTCGAAATATTTGCGTTTACATCTACGAGTAGATAGGTATTGTTTTCTGTGAGAAAGTACGTCTCGGCAGGTTTTTCTTTTCCAGGTGTCCACTTTTAAGTTGATCTTTCTATTTTATGTTGATTTAGGATGTTTTCTTTAATCAAAAGCAACTAATAACAAGTGGTGAAATTAAAAATTTTGTACAGTTGACTGCAATATAAATAAAATGAGAACATCATCAATGTAGTCGAAGTCAATTAAATACCCATTATTAAGAATAACCCAAAAGTACTGGTCAAATCTTGATCAAATTTATATGTAGTCCATGAGAAGCACCAGCTTTCAAATACAAAGAGAATCTTCAAAATCGATTCACCTAGAAAATGTTCTGAGGTAAACAATCGAATTGAGAACTCCCTCCTTTTGTGAAGTCGTTTGAAAATATTTTCGGAAATAATACTAAGCGTGGGTCGGTGATATATGGCAGACTCTTATTAGTGGATATCAGGGTTCCATAAGCACATAGAAGTCAGAACGTGGTTAAGCGCATCACAGAAAAGTACTAAAGTTTCATTGCATTGCCATATAAAATGTAATATAATTCTAAACGGCCGAATCGTTTTAAAAACTATTTGTGGTTAGGCAACTTTAACCGTAGGACTACATTGTCTTTTATTTTATAATTTTCGTACATACTAGCTAGTAATAATCCAGTATTGGACTTACGCCTTATTATTTGTTTTTGCATTGTGCATGTATTGCATTTGTTTTTGCTATAATTGGCACACTTTCCTTACAACCGATTAGATAGATTGCGTCATAGGGGGATATTGGTTACATTTACTACGCTCGGCAGACAGATTGAAAACGGCAGTACTTATCATTTACATCTGTCGCTTGTTACAATATCATGACACGGTGCTTTATAATATTAATTTTCATGAAATTTTCCTTAGAAAAAATTTAAATTTTGCTTAATTTTAGTATAAAGTCAATAATTGTAAACATTATTATGAAAGGAATTTTTTTTCTCGACTGCAACGCTTTGTGCGATACCAAAGTCGGGCCTATCATTTCCTTTTAAATTGGGTTTGGAAGTTGATTACTTGAGTACAGGAAGTGCGTGATTGGCCTTCTTTTCATGTTGCTTAAATGATAATAATTTAATATTATTTTATGTAATGAGAAAGAAGATATAAAGAAGTTATTTAGTTCTTGTCCAAATAATGACCATATACTGGTATAATACTTTTAATATACTAAATATTACTTCAGTATGCAATTTCTTTGTTTTAATTTTTGAGCAAAGGCTAATTTTCTCGGTCGTTAAAATTCATACTAATATACATAATTAAAATATGAAAGTTTATTTTAAGTGATTTAGATTAAGTTAGCCCACAGATAGACCATGTTCTGGACTAGTACATGTAATATATTTTACAAGGCGCGAACGTAAAAGAAACCGTTAGAAAATAAACATTTACAATGACAATAATATTTAGAACGTAATAATTTTAATATCTAGTCGCTTAAAATATATTCGTTGTTTTTATTTATTTGTAAAGTTATTTTTAATTTATTAATCATAATTTTTTATTTTATTCCACTATGATAAAATGTAAGTCAAAAAAGTTTTGAATGGAGCCGAGTCACATGTTCGTAAGGTTTAATTATCAGTTTTTTTGTTTTAGGTCTGTTAAATGCCTTCTTTAAATTATATTAAAATTGTATTGTTTTGTTTAAAAAAAGGTAAAAAATATTTTTCGATGAATTATTCTAACTACGAAGTTCTTTTAACTTTTCTTAAAGATAATAATCGTCAATGTATGTAGTTATTATAGGATTATATTTTGACTTATTTTCTTGTTTCTAGTTTACGGAAACGGAAACCTACATACTGATCTCTTTAAAATAACACAAATGCGTTGCTTTCATAAACTCTTATTTTGTAAACACCTACGAGACATTACGTGTTGATCTACTGATTGTAATTTTTTTTAATGTTAAAAACCACTACCTAATTGTTTTTTTTTTGTTTACAGGTAAGCATTTTTATGAAAGCTGATGTGGTAAGATTTTTGTTTCTACTTTTAGAAATAAAATCCCCTGCTGTACGATTTATAGCATCTATTGTCGGCATATCACATTCGAATTTTTAAAATAATAACATTCCAATAATATAAAATAGAATAAATAAAAGTCACAAAATATTTAATATAAGTAGTTAATAATTTAGACGAAATATTGATGAAATTCATAATAAGGAAAATATTAATAGAAGGGTGTAGTTTTTACATTATAAAACAGCTCACTTATGCAGAGGCCTGCAATATCTGTTCAATGTTGTTGTCAAATTATCAGTATATATATATATATATATATATATATATATATATATATATATATATATATATATATATATATATTTCGCAAAATATAAACCCTTGTTTTCCTTTTTTATATAAAATTGAAGTAAGTTGATTTTGCAGTCCACAGACACCCGCAGCGAACTTAAAATAGAGAAAGTTAGAGATGCATTGTCACCTCTGAGGACTAAGGTCTAAGGTGGAGTGCACTCATAGCCAGTAAAAATACTACTAATTGTTGTTTACCTCTAAATAACGTTGTCGCTCCAATCTTTTAAACAAAAGCTTATTCGTAACTTCCTTGACGTCAGCGGGTAAGGCGTTCCAGAGGAGAATAGCCTGAACTGTGAAGGAGGAATTAAAAAAATTAGTACTATGTTCTGGAATACTATGATAAAAATCATAAATATCGATTAGTCTGACATCTTAAGACGTCTCTCATTTAGGTACTGTGTAATTCTTTAAGCAGAGTTCGCGATTGACAAGAAATATTAAGAATTTACCAAAGAAATTTGTTAAATGTTGAGTTCTTCTGTAATCATTAGAAGTAGAATAGACTCCTGTCTTTAGTAAGATACTGAAACTGAAAGTAATTATGGGGAAAAAAATTAGTCTTAGTTTCATATAAAGAAAATAACAGCTAAATTCTAGATTTAAATTTGAAGGTAAATGTTTATGTAGCAAGCGACCTTAATAGAGATAATATGATCACATTTTTACTAAGTTTTTTTTATAGGATATGGGTGACAAGCGAGCACACAGTCCACCTTATGGTAAGTGGTTGCTTAGGCCCTTAGACATATACATCTATCCTCGATTACGAATCAAAATACAGCTGCGTTGCTATTTTACGCTAGTATTCTGTGAGAGCGTGGTTCTTCTCCTGTCGAGCCGACCCATTCGTGCTTCAACTATACCAGTAATATAGCTGCAGCATGGCTCTACCACGTATAAAAAAGTTTAAAAATATATCTTAGCATTTGTTGAAAATGTGCGTGTTCCGAAAATTATTTCATTGTTAAGATGATGTTTATGAGCTTTTGTATTTAAATCGAAATATTGTGCTAAATATGCATATTACCTAGTACCATAAATAGACGTTACCTACGCAGAACAACGTAATATGTCTGCATTAAAACATCATAGTAGTCTCTCTTACGATTTTAGAAAGTGAGACAAACTGAAAAACAAGGGAAGAGTAACAAAGTAGCGCTTAGTTACCATTTCCTCCGATGCTTATTACACTGCGTTCTTTGTATGATATGCTCGATAAATATATATCAAAGATTTTTACTAACTTTAAATAAGTTGTTTAAAGATTTGCGTTAGGTATTTCGTTGAGTTCATCAGCTTGTTGATCATATTATATTCATAATATAATATTGTATATAGTGTGCATGTAGCAAGTGCTTAATGTATGTACAATGATCGGGGTAAGTTTAGTAAAGCTGAAACATATTCGACTGTTTCTGCTTTACTAAATTTCGCCATTCCTTCAAGGAATGTAATCAAGCGGTCCGGAGCCTGCCCACTCGGTTGGCTAATAACGGGTCACATATTTAAATAGCAAAGTCCCACTTCATTTGTCTGACATGTAAGATTCATGTCTTATTATTGGTCGTAATTTCATGTACAATTTTAATCAGACACACGAGATATGTTCGGCCACGCCGATTATGTTTGTAATAAACGCTGTGAATAATAAAATGTGAATAATTGCAGATGTTGATATGAGCTTTTGTAAATATGAGTATTTGTGAAAAAAATAACGAATCATTTACATGGTTCAAAATTACATTTTTAATGGACTAAACTAAAGTTTTATGTACCTTATTACAAGGCCGTTTCTATTTCCGCCTGTAAATACTTAATCAGATGTTAGATTATGATAAAATTTAATGTGCAGTTGTTCGGAAGGGCTATTCGCTACCTCTTAATTTTGTAGTACGTGAGCAACCTGAGTTCAATTCCCACCAGCACCAAATTGAATGTGATTTTTCACATGCTCTAAGAAATTTTCTATACATTATGTCTTAGCGCAATAGAATTTCACCACGTGCTCGGTGGTGAAGGAAAACATCGTGAAGAAACCTGCATGTCTAAGAAATAAGAAAAAAAATATTGTGTGGACATGTGAAGTTCGCCAACACGCATTGGGGCAGCGCGGCGGACTTTTCCTTGCCCTAAAATCCCCTCAAAAATGAGGGGAGGCCTGTGTCCAAGAGTGGGACGTATTTAGGCTGTAACTAATTTTAACAATAGAAATTTAATTTTTGACCCTTTGGAATGATAAGCTCAAGGTAACAACTAGAACGTGTTCTAAACAGTATCTAACATTAAAAACTTCATTCCCTATTTTTCTACCTTTAGTTGTGGATTTTTTCATGGGACTATCTCTGAATTTTTTTTTATACGATAGGGTAACAAACGAGCACACAGTCCACCTGATGGTAAGTGGTTGCTGTGGCCCATAGACATCTTTGAGGACTAAGATGGAATGCCTCTTTTCCAGTAAAAAGGGTCTCCGGTTCTCTACACTCACCATACGAAACACAGCAGCATTAAGCTGCTATTTTACGCTAGTATTCTGTGAAAGCGTGGTCCTTCCACGGTCGAGCCGACCCATTCGTGCTACAACTATACTATTAACAATAAAATAAACTATTTATAAAAAATGAATTATCAAAATTGGTTCACAATTGATGATGATATCTCATAACATACGTAAAAATATACAGTCCAATTGAGAACTTTTTTCTTTTCGGTAGCAACTAACTACGACTAAAATCGCCAACTGTTACATCAGATAATGATCTATGACAAGGACTGTACGAAAATTGATATTTTGCTTAATTATAAAAATAAAGTAATTTCGTGGTTGTGTTTCATTCATAGTAAAATCGACATTTTAAACTTAACGATGAGTGTACATTTATTACAGTATGGTTGAGCCAACAATTATGTAATAATACAAGTGTACTAGGGGTTTCTTTTTTGTCTAAAAGTCTATCCGAATTGATACCACTACTTTACACGCGTCTGATGCCAAACAGCAGTACAGTGCCTTGGTCAGAAATGAGGGTAAAGAGAGCTAGTATAATTATAGACTTTGAGGTATTCTATCTTTGTAGGACAAAATGTTAGCTCGCTCGTCGCTCTAACGTTGCATAAAAAATATTTTTTTCTTTTTCACTGTGTTGCATTTTACTCTATATCCGATCTTAACTTATAAGCGTCTCGTCAGTAACGGGCATGTGTAGGTTGGTTATAAAGATTGATTGCTTTTTTGCTTGCGCGTTTACTTATGACATTACAATACCTTTAACGCTGTTGATAGTTACGACTACGTTTGTGGTTGAGAACACCCAAAAATTAAAATGGTATTATAAAAGTCATGACTAAATTAAATTGAACGATTTTAAGTAACAAACTGGGATGACAAACGTACAAATGATATATGAACTTTACCTAAATAAACCGAATTTCCGTTCGTATAAAGGAAACTTACGTACGAAAGCACCGAAATAGTTAAATTCAAATAGTTCACATTTCCTGGACGAGAAATTTCATAATTAATGTTGTGGGAATAAGCGAGACTCGATATCTATTATTCCAGCGGCTTCGTGCAGTGCTTTACACTAAAAAGTTTTATTTTTTGTTCGTAACCCTTTTTTTTAACAAATTCAATTATTTTTACGTGCATTCAATTGGGGCAGATTAATTCAGTGATAAATTAGTCACACATTTTATCGATATAAATGAATATATAATCAATGATTCGTACATATGGACGTATCTGAACATATGGTATTATTATTAGTCTGAAGAACAGTCACATATATGCCTTCTTAAGACTGTGCCAAATGTATATGTAGGCGAAAGAGGAACATACCATATGCACTTATGATGGATGACGCAAATATGCGTGCGTTACAACATAAAGTACAAGAAAATATAATAAACAGATCGTTAGCTATTCGTCGCAAATATATGGTACGCTTTCCCGATGTTGTTAATTTCAAAACCCCCCAAAAAAAATAACGGTTGCCACGTTACCACCGATACGACGCTTCGCTAGAGTAAAACCTTTTTACCGTTCTTTCTCGATGTGTCTTTATAGTCGTGCATACACGGCCAATCCTGACATACAACCATCCTCGGGCGTGTATCTTTACGAAGTCCTGTAACAAACCGCTCCGTCCGCTCGTCTATCCTAACATGAATATATTTACTGTCCATATATTTGGACATTCACTCACACATACGCAAGGCGATTACGTTTGACCACATGCAAACTAACACTAGCTAAGGCGTCCTTTTGACCAGCTATCATCTCATATGACAACATGGACCGGAGAACTGGCTCTTTCCACTAAGCACACACAGATACACAGCTCTTTGTACAGCTTACACGGCACTATTAGCATCGATGGAAGATATACGCTTCAACAACCATACCCTCTTGTAAATATGCTAACATCGTCAATCATACAATAATCAAAAGCGTGCGTCCCTTCGGCCACGCATGGACCGGACGGCACCTTTCTCTTAAACCACCACATACAGCTCTAAATTAGTATGTCCCTACGACCAACTGTTTGGGTCTGGCCCGAACGATACTGTTAGCTTATCTGTACTCTGTTCAACCAACCTGACTGGACCAGACTCCATAGGGATTCTTTTAACTCTATGGCAACCCCGGTGACAAGTTGAAAAATACTTGCTCCCAACTATTTTTAAAAATTAAATATTGTAAATTGACAATATCCACCTCAATTTTGAGTTACAGTTGTTAAATAAGACTTATCTGTAATTATAAAATAAGTAAAAGTCATAAGTATTCTAATTAAATTGTGTTTAGTGTTCCAACCAAAAGTGATAGCTGTCGAACGTCCTTTAAACTTACTGTAAGTGTAATTCTTGTTATCCCTTTAACATTTTAAGATTTACCTTTTAAGTATAGACAATTAACTGCTTGATCTTTTGAAGCGATTGTGAATGCTGTTAACAAATCAAATTATTTTGTATCTAAGCGTGTATTTTGTGCAATAATTTATAATACATTGCACCATACCTCTATATCCGAGTTTGGATGGTTTGAATTAAAATGGAAAAGTTGAGTAAGATTTCAATAATTATGCGGCTTTACCAATACTCGTGATAAAACGCCTCTTTTACGTCCACATATGTACCTAGGTATACATGTTCGTCGGTTACTTACAAACACGGGTCGGGTACTTAACAAAACATATTTTGTATAATAATAATTACGGAGTAATAAAACTTTTGGTCACTGTGTGTATGTGTGTGTGCCAAGACAGAGAAATATAAAATATTTGATTACACACACTGATCGCAATGCCGCAATGACTAGCAATAAACTGTTACCATATCTTCATAACTTCTCGTGACACGATCTACTGTAGAGACAACGACTATTAGGTCGTTCCAAGTCAACCAACAGTAGTCTCTACGAGACAAAGGCCTTCCACCACACAATCAGATGTTCACCGCTCCTGAATGACTCAAAAATAAATCGTAGTTATAACTACGCATCAATTCGTGCAATGCGACTAAATAGTAATAACAAGTGGCTAAGAGCATGAACGCTTGAAAATACTTCCGGCAAGTTCTTTAAGTATTGAACTTAATTCTTCTTCAACTAGATCAATTCAAGGAAACTTTACATCACAGAATTAAATGTCCATGAAACATAATCTTTTTAATCGTTTGTTACGCAACAAATGTATACTACACTCCATTTTATTTTTATGAGCACTCATCTCTATGTTCAGTCATCCCCGTTACACCTCAACGAAAACTGAACTGAACTAGACCTCTATCAACCACCACACGTGCACCGCACCCACTTTTTGAGCTACGGCTATGGTATGGCTTTTAACATAGTCATTACACAAAATAAAATGAAGTAAGCAACTCTACAATACAATGAAGTACTCGCGGGTACTTTTAATATAAATCAAACAAAAAGATTTAACTTTTGGCTTAAAACTTTATACTTTTACTTAACAATTTAATGATACGTGAATGTCGTAAATAGAACATCAAATTTCATACCTACACTAGTAGAATACCCTGACAGGCATAGTAACGACAGTGGTATTCTTAGAATTACAAGCTTATTCATCTTAGTCGCCTGTGCGATACTTTATACTGCTAAAAAAAGTGGGAGATTACCATTCCATCTACCTTCATTTGTTCGTATTTACTTTTATTTTTTTACCCTCATTCCGACCCATACCAACCGATATTTAAATGGTTATTCGCACCATCATCCATCACATTTTTATATATTTCATTATACGCGAAAAAATCCTTAAAAAATAGTTTCATTTAAAACAAATCGTTAGCAATTCGTTGCAAATACATGGTACGCTTTCCTGATGTTGTTAATTTCAAAAATCCTCTAAAATAAAACAACGGTTGCCACGTTACCACCGCTACGACGCTTCACTATAGTAAAACCTTTTTACCGTTCACTCTCCATCTGCCCAGTATTTTATAGTCGTGCCGACATATATATCACGTTACGCATCAATAGCGTTTCTAATTCCGCTGTTGGCATACAGCAATACAATGCAATATTCAACTACCGACCCCTACTACCGATTGTATGTTGTTTCTGTCTTTCACCTGCTCGGTAGCGTAATATGCATTTTGTGGACAAATAAAAGGCCTATTAACACTACGTTGTCATTTTACTGCGATACAAATGGTATTCAAATTCTATCTTATATTTTTTTAAACGTTCATGTCATCAATTTTCTATTTACTTAGGTTCGCTTTAACATAGTCTTAATTGGGACAGTAAAGCCATGAAAATGTTCAAAGGTAGGTAATATTTGAGAAGGTTATTACAAAATGTTAATAGGCTAAATATGCGAAGTCATCAAGCTACCCGGGCTTTCCCACTTGCCAACCTTATGACGGGCCCTGAATTTAAATAAACTACTTCGGTTCCAATCGTCTATTTTCATATATTATACACGTGAAATTTATATTAATAAGTATACGAACAATTATAGTGAATTACTTTATGGCTACTATCGAGATTGTTTGCATCACTGGTTGTACACTCTCGTTTTCAAGTATTGACGATTATTTCTTAACTAACCTAACTTACCTTCGAACGTAGTGTTCTCACAAAAAGCACCTCTATGTGAAGTGTAACGTTAAATATACTAAATACCGCTATTTTTATATATTTATTAATTTATTTTACTAAATAGGCTGCCTCACTCGCTCCGGCGGCGTCAACCGCCGTCGTGACTGGATACTGTATCGGTTGTTTGTAGCAGCTCAAAAAGGCCGCTGTATAAATACAAAATATTCGAAAAACCAATTTCATACATATGATTATTATGATAATCAGAGATTTTTATTACAATATTTTAAAAGTACAGAATAAATAATAGTAGTACGTACTAAAAGTAAGTAGTACTTAAATACGTCATGGACGACCTGATATAACGATCATATGAGCATTATGAGTCGTGCACATTTGGATTTTCCAAACATTTTTTAAATTGAAGTTTGACATAAAATTATTGCAAAATTGGAAGTATAATAAGGTTATTAGTGAAAACTTGTGTGTATTTAAAGTACTTTAAAAAAATTCCGTATAATCACGTTATACGTAATTCTTTTAATGCGGTTAGGGCATTCACAATTGGATTTACCAATAGTTTTTTTACACTGTTCTGTATGAGCATATACCGAGCGTGTAATAATGTATGTTTGAAGCACCTTGTAATTTTGTGATTGATCTTATATCAACGGGAGGAGTTTATTTAACATTAATTTTAACTAAAACCCATAAGAATAATTTTGCTTTTCGCACTCTTCTTTATTAGCTCGTGACAGTGTACTGCTAAACATGTCAGATTTATTAGTGATTGCAGTACCAGAAGTCTCAAATCAGGCATATATTTTTCGACCCAAAGCATACAAATAGCCGCTTAGACAAGTTTTCGTTAAATATATATATATAAAATGTATTTTTTTCTTATTTCATAGAAATAGGGCGACAAACGATCACTTAATCCACCTGGTAACACGATGGTAAGTGGATGCTGTGGCACACAGACTCCTACAACTTCAATTAAGAGTCTTCTCGCTTCAGTCTCGTCTTAGTTTTCGTAACTAGTAAAAAGGTTTACGGATCTATACACACACCATACGAAACACAGCAGCATTAGGTTGCTATTTTACGCTGGTATTCTGTGAGAGTGTGATCCTTCTCCGGTCGAGTCGTTCCATTCGCGCTGCAACCATAACAAAACTGCAGCGTGCATTTACTAGCGCTAGCTTGTTGGTCGTTCAAGTTTTTATCATAAGTATTAGTTTAGTTTTTTTACAATATGCAATTTTTAGCTATAACCTAACTTTATAAATAAAAAATAAAACCTCGATTGTATTATTATCTTCACATAATTAAATCAAAGCGGAGTTTAAGAATAATGTGAAAAGCTTTACAGCCATTACCGGTTTCAATTAAATCCCAGTAGAATGAGTAACTATAATAACAAAGCCAGATATTATAAAGAATATTCAACGTAGTTTTATTGTGAATTTTTTACTATTCTTGTATTTTTATATTGCATTGTTTGTCTTAAAAATATTAAGTAAAAAGACTATTATCTATTTCAGTAAAAGGAATTAAACAGAGCACATTTTAACTGTAATTTTTTTTCTTTACTAATTTCTTTATTACTTAAATTTAAAGCCAGGTTATACACAAACTTCATCCTTAATATAATAATAATAGGTGATTCGTATTTGTTTATTACACTTTAATGTTTTATTAGTTGATATTACTGAAGATTGTACACGCATAAAAAGGACAGGCCCAAGATCTTAGTATATCAATGAGAGTAGTAATGGTGACAAACGAGTACACGGTCCATATAATGGTAAGTGGTCAAAATACAGGTGCAATGACACCCGTGAGGGCTAAGGTAAAATGTCTCCGGTTCTCTACATTCATATGACGAAACACAGCAACATTACGCTGCTATTCTGTGCGATATGTTTTATTACAAAAAATATAGTTTAGGAACATCTCAATTTATTTATATGATACTTTAATATTAGCTTTACTAGAGATATGAAGAAATTTATATTTATTAACATTGTGTAATTTCGTTTGGTGTTTGGTAAAGCAGCTAAGTCTGCGCTTTGTTTGGATGCGGCTATTTATAATGTGCAATGATCATTAGCGCGGAAGCGCTGACTCAGGTGTTGAGTACTACAAAATAAAGAGAACAGTATTACCGCAGAGAATTGTAAAATAAACAAAAGCTTATATATGTTTTTATTAAAAAATCTTGTGTTTGCTGTAGTTAATTAGTTGTTCTTGTTTTTTTTAAAGAATTGTCCCTTGTGTACAATTCTGCAAATGTCACTGATTATTCTTCATCATCATCATCATTCACAAGTTCACCGTTGAACACAGGCCTCCTTTAAAGAATACGTCAGAGCACGGTCCTGAGCCATCTGCATCCATCGAATTCCTGCATGTCTTATCACGTTGTCACTCGTGTGTCGTCACTGATGATTAGGTATGATTATTCTATAAAACTGTTTAACTCCTGTGGATTAGAAAGAAACCAGCGAGATTAATATTTTATTAATAAATACCTTTAGTTATGGATTCGTAGTATTAGAACTTTTGCCAGTGTCATGTAATTGAAAATTATCCTTCAATATTTGTGCAATCAATATTTTTTCGACCACACGGCTTGATCTTGTACTTTGGCGTCACTAGGAGTGTTTTTTGTTGTAGTTGGATCCAGTAGGTGGCGCGGTTATTGAGAACCTGAAATCACAGTTCTGAAGCTGGGGCCGATCGCTAATTAAATAATGAAATTACAAGTTATACAGAATGTCCTTCAAACACGCAGGTTTATTTTTTGCGAGCGTCGTACTGCTATTAATTTTACCATAAAATGTGGCGCACTACTGCACTCAGCAGATGAAGATAAATCTAAAGCCGCCTTGAAAAGATAGGTTAATATTTTGGGTCTCATTATTACACATTTTTTATGAGCAATAATATTAGATTCTAATAGGAATACCTACAAAAAATAAATCCTAATTTTAAGGAACATTAAAAACGATATTATTTTATGAACTAATTAAAGTGATTTACTGAGATTGTTGACAATTGTGCATTTTAAAATGCACTCAGTATATACATATATTATATATTTAATGATGATATATTGATTTCCATGCCTATTGATAATGATTACCATGAGTATCTTCAGCTTTAAATTATTAATTTTGGTCCAATATCCGCAGAATGAGCTTACTGTATCTTGAAGTTTTGCAGTGCTATGCTTAGGTTTAGTTTTAATTTTATTAATTATGGGGTCCCAAGAAGGTGGTAGTACCCAGCATTAACATTTATATGTTTTTGAATTTCAATACGTGATCTTTGGTAGAGTTCGATGTTCTTTCACGAGGATCTATCAATCTGATCTGTGGTCCATCAATCTGATGTAATGGCGGAGACCATCTATGATATGATCACTGACTGCAGACTAACTGAGAGTTGGTGTTTCACGTCAGCTATATGTTCGTATTATATATGAATTTTAGCTTACTGCACTCGTTCATATACACTTTAACTATGCCAAATATTACACGCCTCTGTGCGCGCAATATGCTTAAAAACAGGTACAAAGATTTCCTTTCATGTATTAATATATACATATTAAGGGAACAACAACTTAAAAAAATAGGCATTACTCAAAAATAACAAATAAAACATCTACAGGAAGAGAGTAGTAAAGAAAGAGAGAAAGTATTAAAAGTAGTTGTAGAAAGGATTTTCCTTAATCGTCAAGATTGGCAGACGAATTAACACTCGCTCGGACTGGCGTAAACGAGATGGATAAAAGGCTATTTATCGGAAGCCATAAGATCTTTCTACTATTTCCCAAGTAATTTCTTACGAAATTCACAGGACATAATGGTTCCGTTGAAACCGTTGAAATCTTTGTAGTTTATTTTAATATATACTTGCTTAGAAAGTTTTTTCACCAATTTTATTGTTTAAAAAATATATGTAAATATGTGTGACAATATTCCGCTAACTGCTCGCTTTAGCGTAAACAGGATTCAGGATAGTAAGTAGGATTTTTAATAAACGCAAAGACCTTTCATAAAATAAAGATTAGTAATGTATTATATTATACTCATTACATTACTTAAATTATTAATTGATAAGTAAAATATAAAGAAACTGGATTTTTAATATATGATGCATTTGAATTACGTTTTCAATCTTTAGCGAAAACACCGAACGCAAGTTTCCCAAATTGGTCGTGACTTTGCGTTCACCAGATCGCAAGACCGAGCGTGGTAATTTCTTTCCAAGGTTCCATAAGTTTAGTTGCTGCACCTGGAAAAGGCCTGTTACCTTGAATACAGAAGATTTGTAAAGAATTCATGGGTGTAATAAACGATGGCTAAATAAAATAAAATATTGGTAACTAAAAATCTGGCATTTATGAATTGTTTGATCGATGGAAGCGACTAGACTACTTGTCAAGAACGGCAGTTCTTTCATATGTGTTATTCAGCCTGATTATGGACTATGAAAAAATATATGTATTATATTTCAGATGTGTAGTATTCGCGTAAATATAACAAATCTATAATAAAAATTATATATAATAAACATATATTAGTAATTTAATTTATTTATCGTAAAGAACAAAAATGTATTGGAATATCTGCTTTAATACATTAATTGCTGTTGTTGCTAATATTATTCCAGCTGTTGTAATTTGGAAACACAGTCCTCTACACGTTCAATAGCCTTCGATGGGTCTCAAATTGCTCGTATCGATTTGTGCAAGCAGTTGTTCCATTAATACTGGTTGCTCGAGTTAAATTCAGTATCTTTCCCAGACTACAATTGTGTGTTATTCGGTAATAACTTGTTTTATTTTTCAAATCTACTAAGCTGTTTACTTCAGTGATTTAAACTTTATATAACATTAAAGAAGAGTTTTTGAAAGAAGATCCGTCAAGAGAACCCTAAATTTTTGTACAAACAAGACTAAACTTCACGTTATCATATCACAATTAACACTTCGATTCTATGGATTTTTTACCAGTGAAATACAAAGATATAGGTATCTTTATATTTCACTGGTAAAAAATCCATAGAACCTGTCCTGTGTACTTATTAATAAGGTTTTTATGAAAATCAGAAATATCGAAACTTATAGGATGAGAAATTACAATATAAGTTATTTGTTTAACCTCTTGCTCCCATTTTGTAAATTCAATTAAAAAAAAGAGTTGCAGTGTTATGAGAAGAATTTGTTTTCAACTTTATTGCTTTAACTTGTTCTTTTTTTTATAGAATAAGGCTGACAAAAGAGCACACAGTCAACCTGATGGTAAGTGGTTTCTGTGGCTTATAGAAATCTTCATTAATCCTCAATTAAGAATCAAAATGCGTTGTCACTTTTGAGGACTAAGATGGAATGCCTCGTTATTCGTTAATAGTAATAAAGGTCTCCATTTCTCTACACTCACCATATTTAACACAGCAGAATTAAGCTGCTAATTTACGCTGGTATTCTGTGAGAGCGTGGTCCTTCCAAGGTCGAGCCGACCCATTCGTGCTACAATCACAATAAAGCTGTAGCATGGCTCTACCACGAATTAAAATCATGTTCAATTGTTTTTTTTTATCGAATAGGGTGATAAACGAGCACACAGTCCACCTGATGGTAAGTGGTTGCTGTGACCCATAGACATCTACATCTATCCTCAATAAAGAATCAAAATACCGATGCGTTGTCACCCCAGAGGACTAAGATAGAATGTCTCTTTTCCAGTAAAAAGGACCTCCGGTTCTCTACACTACACAGCAGTATTAAGCTGCTATTTTACGCTGGTGTTCTGTGAGAGTGTGGTCCTTTCCCGGTCGAGCCGACCCTTTCGTGCTACAACTATACCAATAATATAGCTGCAGCATGGCTCAACCACGTATAAATGTTGCATGTGCATTAGTCATATATTTTGAAAATAATAATTACCATGTAAGAAATTTTAATGAAAAAATACTTCTCTACTTATATGAGAAAGATGTTTGCGAATAGTAATATTGGTGTTATGGATTTTAAAAAATATAATCCGAATGATGTTTAGATATTAAGTAGGTACTGTGACTAAGCGTTCAGCTCTGGCAACGCTGACTGTGGAGCTAGCTCAATTGTATCATTCCATGTCTTGCTTATTCAATTCTTCCATGTCTGGAGTTTGTGTATGTGAAGATAAAGTGAAAATTAAAACAAATTATGTTACGCAGATTGTTGTCCAAATAAACATTTTTATAAAAAATATAAGAACATGTCATATTATTATTTTACACACCTCGATTGTACTGTGACATTAAATAATATAATTTTCCCAAATGTAACAAGTCCGTTTTTGATTTTACGACGTGTTAAACACGATTATTCCAATTTAACTTTAAACAGGATTGTCAGTTCACGATTATCCCAATTTGACTTTAAGCAGGATTGTCAATTTTAAAGCATTGCATGTATTTGTTTCAATTAGTGATTTATTCTATACTATTGTTATTTTTCATAATATTATATAGGAAAATAATTATTACCCATATCATTTAAAATTGCCATTGTTATCACTTCGTTAAACTTCATCTTCATTGTTGTTTCAAAATAATATTATAATATTATTCTTTAAAAAAATATTGGCTACTATATATAGCTCTGTGAACTTGGAACCCGAACTAAATAAAATAAAAAATAATAATAATTGATACATGATTGTAATACCGTTTATTCGTTTGTAGTCCTGAAAAATCTTCTGATAATTACTAAAAGTTGTAATTTTTCATGAAATATAATAATTTTCGAAAAATCTTGATTACCAATGCGTTAGGAATAGTTTGTAGGTGATTGTAATACTAAAAGATTTTATTGTAGATTTTTTACCAATGTGTTTTTAAATGGGAAAAAACTGAGCCCTGTTGAATCCACTGTTTTTTTGGCATCACTCTCGACGCATAGCTTCAGTGGGGCCCCCATATGTCCAAACTAGCAAGCAGACTAAGTTCTGCAGCCTATGCTGTAAAAAAGATTAGAGGTCTCACTAGTGTCGAGACAGCTAGATTAGTTTATTTCAGTTATTTCCATAGCATAATGTCTTATGGGATTTTTCTATGGGGAAATGCGGCTGATTCAGAAACTATTTTTGTTTTACAGAAGAGGACCATTAGAGCTATTACCTAAAACCAAGAGAGTCTCTTAGAGATAAATTTAAAGAAATAAATATATTAACTTTGACCTCTCCGTATATTTACGAAAATTTAATGTATTTTCACATAAACAAAGGTAGTTTTAGTAAAAAAGTGATGTACATTCTGTAAACACTAGGAACAAACACAAGCTTTTAACAGTGGTAGAGCCACGCGGCAGCTTTTGCTGTTGCACGGATGGGCCGGCTCGAACCGGGATGGTACCACGACCTCACAGAATACCAGCGTGAAGTAGAGGTTTACCTCTGCGTTTGGCTTGGTGAGTGCAGGTGGCCGGAGGCCCTTTTTACTGGAAATGAGGCATTCCATCTTAGTCCTCACGGGTGACAACGCATCTGCATTTTGATTCGCAAACGAGGATAGATGTAGATGTCTATGGGCCGCAGCAACCACTTAGCATCAGGTGGACTGTGTGCTCGTTTGTCACCCTTATCCTATAAAAAAAAAGCTAGTGATACCAGTTTCTCGACTCCACAGAGTCAGTAATTCATTCATGGGGCAATGTACACGCTATTACAACAGGGTCCCGGAAAGTGTACAGGCTCTCTCTATTACCAAGTTTAAATGTTTTGTTAAGTTGAAACTGTATAAAAAGGGTTATTATAGAATAAATGAATACATGGTTGATAATAACCCCTGGGAACGAGGTGGTCGCCAATCATTAATGTAAAATATGCTTTTAAAAAAAGTCCCGTAGGGTTATTTGCTGGTTCTTCCCAGGACAGAGATTTTTTTTCGAACCAGTGGTAAAGTAAAAAATTACTTTCAATAAGAATTACACATATAATCTATATTGAATAAAAAATTATTCTATTCTATTCTTTTTTATTCTAAAAAGAGTTACAATTTAAAAAAAAATGTAAAGATAATAAAATTGATACATATTCTACAAACAACGCAGGTAATTTTAATAACCTTCATTCGTTTGTAGTCCTGAAAAATCTTCTGAAAATCACTAAAGGTTGTAAATTTTCATGAAATATGATAATTTTGAAAAATCTGGATTACCAATGGGTTAAGAATCGTTTGTAGATGATTGTCATACCAAAAACTTTTTTTATTACTGGACCTGAATCTTGAAAGATATTATTATTAAAAAAAAATCTATCACCCGAATGAACTACAATCGACACTGATGATTGTAATACCGTTTATTTGTTTGTAGTCCTAAAAATCTTCCGATAATTACTAAAAGTTGTAATTTTTCATAAATAATGATAATTTTTGAAAAATCTTGATTACCAATTCGTTAGGAATCGTTTGTAGATGATTGTAATACCAAAAATATTTTTATTACCGGACCTGAATCTTGATAGATATTATTATTAAAAGAAATCTATCACCCGAATGAACTACAAATGATGCATATGATTGTAATACTAAAAGATTTTTATTGTAGATTTTTTATTCTAAAAAGAGTTATAATTTGAAAAAATTGTAAAGAGAATAAAAATTGATACAAATTTACAAGCAACGCAGGTGATTGTAATAACTTTCATTCGTTTGTAGTCTTGAAAAGTCTTCTGAAAATCACTAAAAGGTTGAAGGTTGAGGTTCACTAAAACAATCATCTGTGTCGTTTGTAGTTCATTCGGATGATAGATTTTTTTTAATAATAATATACCTACTTCAAGATTTAGGTCTGGTAATAAAAAAAAATTAGTATTACAATCATCTACAAACGATTCTTAAACCATTGGTAATCAAGATTTTTCGAAAATTATCATATTCCATGAAAATTACAACTTTTAGTAATTATTAGAAGATCTTTTAGGACTACAAACGAATAAACGGTATTACAATCATCTGCGTCGTTTGTAGTTCATTCGGGTGATGCATTTTTTTAATAATAATAATAATATCTTTTAAGATTTGGATCCGGTAATAAAAAAATCTTAGTATTACAATCATCTACAAACGGTGCTGAATGCATCTGTCACTGAGATAGATCGGAAAGTTGAAACGTTTATTACTTACAATCAAATATATCTTTTTACAATCATCTGCATCGTTTATGGATTCTGGATTACTATAAACTTTCTGTTCTATAATTGAAGCAGTTGCGCATGCGTTTTGCAGCTGAGCCAACGTCATCTGCCTGACCTGATGTTAAGTATCTTTAGTCTCCAAATGCGTAAGAGATTATTGTAAAGGCCCATTTTTATGTTTATATTCTTTTTAAGTCAACTGAGTGCTTTAACAATAGTCAACTCTACAATCTACTAGCATAGTGATTTAACTCTTAATCACTCGCGCCATGAGCGTGGCGCTGCCTTTTTTTTACATTTTTAGGTTTTTCTCGTGGTTCAATGGTTGAAAATATTTGAAAAAATTCTAATTCTCCCATTGAACTCTTACTACATTGGTACTATATAAAAGAATAAATATTTTTTTGAATTAATACAAAAAATTAATTTATTGAGCGCAGCATAGGCAGGCGGCACAGTGCCGCCCGGTGCGAGTACGCCGGCAATCAAAGAGCAGTTTTCCCACCTCAGGCTTTCACCAACATTATAGTGATTCTCGCATCTCGTGATTCTCTGTGAATTTGGCAACGTTGCACACAATTCAACACGGCGGCGCCGTGCTCACCGCGCGAGTGAATTAGGTTGAAAAAATAGCGCGAGGGATTAAGGGTTAATTCAATCGAAATGCATCGATTTCGCTAGATATTTGAATTTCTTTTTTATCTACCATGCAGATTGGTCAACGCAGTCCAATTGGAGATAATAAGCTTTCAGGGCGAATGTTGAATGCATCAAAAGAATCTAGATATCTGTGGTTGACTACATCGGCGCGAATATTTAGTTAATAATTAAGCACTTCGCCATTGGTAAACTATTAACTTTCTTACCGGAAACTATTGCGGCAAACAGTAATTGAACATAAAACAAAATATGGAGATATAGTTGAAACTAGTCGAATAGGCTTCATTGATTGCAGGTTTATTTGTTTAATGAACTAGTTCCAATTAAGAATGCTTCTTCACAATTTAAGACTTATGATAGAATAATTGTGTTATTACAATCATCTACAAACGATGCTGAATGCATTGATATCAAGATTTTTCGAAAATTATCACATTTCATGAAAAATTACAACTTTTAGTCATTATCAGAAGATTTTTCAGGACTACAAACGAATAAACGGTATTACAATCATCTGCGTTGTTTGTAGAGTATGTATCAATTATTACTTTTTTTATTTTTTTTAGTTCGGATTCCAAGTTCACAGAACTACTATATATATTACTTGTTTACAGCTTATAAAGTTGTTGATTTTAACTTAATGAGTCATTAATTTATTTCTTAAAACTCCGAAACCGGTTTTTGGGAAGATATTTTACAAACTTCCTAAAAAATATTTCGATTCCTTTTAAGATAATGAGTTGACTTCGGCAACTCATTGTCTGACGAAAATAATTAACCGCCTGACTCGACAAAAGCTGAACCACCAAACTTTCTAAATCTTTAAGAAACAAAACTTCTTGGGCCCTAAGTATTATTAAATTACATCAGCCGTAATATTATCGGTTGGTTTTGTAAGCGTGATGTTGCTTCCAATAATTTGAGAATATTAAAACTTCATTCGTTACGATCATTACTCAACTGTGGTTCTTTCTGCAACTTTACAATATTTATGTATATTATATATCAATGTATTGTGTATACTATAGTTCATGAATGCAGGTGGCCGAGGACTGTGTTTTGTGTCATTCCTTGAGGGAGGAGGCCTATGTCCAGCTGTACACTTGGGATGGGCTGTGATGATGATGTTTAAATGTATAATTTATACGAGTGGGTAGATAATATATGTTTTATTGATTTTTAATTGTATTATTATAGTTCTATGCACATTTTTTACATTTTTTTTTGTTATATGTGATATTATAACATTTAAAACGTATGTTTATGATATTATGTATATTCTTTAAGTATAATACGCTTATAATATTTATGATAATTTTACTTTTGTATACTTATATCTAGTATCTACTCATTTTCTTACACTTATTTCATTTTATCTGGTAAAGAATGCTTAAGGCATTAAGTCCGCCTATATACCACGTGTGTGTATGAGATTTGAAATAAATGGTTTGTCGGAAAAAGCTCTAAATGAAAAACAAGTCTGGGAAAAGTTAATATATTTTTTTTTAAATCGCGTGGGTATAAAATCAAATATATTATATAAATATATAAAAATATTCTTAATTCCAATGGCAGATATGAGTAATTGACCAAACCAGTAAGACTTGAATATTGCTTGTGGTTTCTTTAATTTGTACACTGATGTCCCGGCCGCCATTACATTAGTTGGAAGATATATGTGAGTTTTGAAGGTCTTTAAGTTTGTTTGTACCCTCCATTAGCCCCATGTCAATTAATAAAGATATACCGATTATTTATAAAAAAATTAAGTACATTTTTAACATTCCAATTCCATTGCTATACCTATTGGGCTCATTAGTAAGGTGGCCAAAATTATTTCATTTTAGTTCACCATCGTCATTATCATCATCGATAGCCCGTAAAAGTCAACCGCTGGGCCATTTTAAGGAGTCTTTTTCGCCTAGATCGCCACGCTTTTCAAGCGGATTGGCAAACGCAGTATCAGATTCGTATGTTGCGTCTGCTATAAACTAGAAGATTATATCGCCAATAATTAGATGCCATGAGATTGGCTTAGTATTTTTTCTAAAGTTTACAATAAGCAGTACGCGATTGAAGAAATCGTACATTTTGCGCGACATTACAATTTTATTTTAATTTTCAATTTATAAGTGGAATAAGTTGTCAGTATGTCTTTCAATCTGATTATAAAATGAGACAAGAGTGCTTTTGTTTTACTTTCCATCAGGTGTGATAGTATTCAAAAACTGGCCTATTTATTTATTTATTCTTTATTACCTTCCTTAAATCTAAAGAATACAAAGGGCCGACTTGATGCCTTGCGAGGCATTTTCTACCAGCTAACCCATACAGTGGTGAAAATTTGACGTAGGTGTAGCAATATAGAATAAAAAACAAAATAAAAATGGTAATTAATTACGCAATCCATACATTTTACATTATTAATAAATATATATAAAATAAATAAACTATACAAATATAACCTATAAATATATATATGTACAAATATATACATATTAATATACTTATATAAATAGTACATATAAATAACTATGTATAAATAAATGCGTTGTCTTTAATAGATGATTACGCACCCACTTTTTAAAAGCATGTTTATTGGAAGCTTTTCTGATGTCATTGGGCAAGGAGTTCCAAAGACTTATAGCCTGAACTGGAAAGGAGTTCCTGTAGAACTCGGTGAAGTGAACAGGAATACATATTTAGATACACAGAACAAGATATACAAATATACATAACTTTTTTAGAATAGTTAAAAAAGATTTTGTAAGGAATGTAAGACCATATGACTTGAGGTTTATTTTATTAATTCTTACAATGCAGAATTTTATATGCTGGACTTCCCTTGAGTCGTACTGCTATTTCGCGTTCTATAATCTAAATCACTAATACTTATATTTTTTTTAAATATGAAAATTAATAATGTTACCTTAAGTAAAGCTAAAACGGACTTATTGCCCAATTTTTATCATTATAATAAATTAGCTTTTAATAAAGAGTAAACAGACATGAAACAAAAAAGTCTACATAATAATTTACACTGTATGGAGCCGCTGCTAAAGCTATATGTGGAAATAATTATTATGTGGAAATTATTTTATTTTTAGATTTGAAGTCGTATTTTACTTTTATTAAAAGTTTAATTAGTTTAATTGTATAATTGTACTCTCAAAAGTCTCAAAGTGTATATGGAATATGATAAGTTCAAGGTAATAACTAGAATGTCGTCGAAATAGAATGATTTTTTTTATTCAAATGGAACAATCCCTGAAGTATATTATGCCTATTTTTATAAAATAAAAATTAAATCGGTTTCGATGTTTCTGAGTAATCGTTCAACATACATAAAACATGCGGCCATATAGAATAATCCAATATCACGGTTGAACGACTGAACAGATTCTGATGAAACTTGGCACCGAAGTTATACTTTTTATTAGAATTAATAGGACACTTTTAAAACAATTATTAGTAAAGGTTAATATACGACCATCGAAGTGGGCGGGTAAATCTAGTTGTTATATTATAACCAAATCAAATAAACCCGTAATCGGAAAAACAAACCAGAATGTTTCTTTTTTAATATTAAAGTTATACTACAAAATTAGTTTCAAGCCCTTGCTTGGATAATTTATAACAAAGTTTGAAAATTTTATTATGAATATACATGTCTAGATATTTCTTTTAAAACAGTCTTTGTAGTTGAATGATGTAATTGCTTTTTAAACATATAAAGTGAGACATTATTTAAGTGTACTTACTTAATGGAAGGAATACATTCATTAACATACGAGGATACAATTTGCGTATTAGGTGAATTTGAGTATGAATTATTATTGTTTGGAGGTTGGAATTTATATTAAAATATGTGAATGGCGTACGGTGTAGGAATTGCGATCCTTAATTAACATAAAGTAATTATTTATCCAATCCTTCTGCCGACTGCGATAAATATGAGTGAAAATTTTATTTTTAACTAGCTGGTACCCGACGTGTTGATGATGCCACAGAAGATATAATTGTAGAAATATCGTTTTAAATTTGGAAGTTATATTGTTTAGTAAGGAATAATAAAACATTCATTGAACTTGAAAGACATATAACTTTCAAACAAATTTGTCGGAACGCTACGCGCGCCACTTACTGTAAATTAATTGTACTATGCTATAGCACAGAATAAATAATAGTTATAGGCACAAGTGCAAACAATAAGTTGAGAGTTTTAGCGCAATCTGATAAACGATATGGCGGCGCATAAAATACGAACAAACAAACATAAACTTTTATATATATTAGACATAAATAAACAACGTTGTAAACTTTTCAACCTAACCTTATTCTCTCATGTAATCTTCATATAATCTCAAATTGCGGTTAACGGTGCGTAACAGAATACGAACGCATGACATTGTACTATGGATATATGAAATTTAGGGTGCACCGCATTTATGGCTTCGTTTAGTTATAAAAGTTTTATGTTCATACAAAAATTTTATCAAATCAAATTCTTTTAAATAGAAGAAAAATGATAAAAACTATTTTTAAATAATAAACGTAAGTGCAAAAAAGTTTTAAGTAATAAACGTAACTTGTAATATGGCGTTGCGGTTAGGTTGCACGCAACACAACTCTGTACATGTAGCGCACGCAGACCGCATTTGGTGTGGCTCAGCCTTTATGAAGTGCTTGAACTATGTATTTTAGTATGGAAAACATTCACGATTCACTTGCAGTGAAATATCTTGTATTTTTTTTTAGGAGAGGGTCAAACGAGCGTGCGGCTCACCTGATGGTAAGTGACTACCGCCGCCCATGAACAACTGCAAGACTGCAACACCAGGGAGGGAATTGCAGATGCGTTGCCAGCTTTTTAAAAAGGAGTACGCTCTTTTCTTGAAGGTCCCTAAGTATATAAAATTGCTCTATTAATAAAATATACTTACTCACGAACTTATTGAATGTAATCAAAAGAAAAGAAACGGTGATATGTTGGTTGTGGATGCTTTTCGGTTATAGTGCTATTAAATGAAACTGATATCATTTTTTCTTAAGATATAAAACGAAAAAACGTTTTTCTTACTAGTACACACAAAAACATACATTCTATAAAAACTTTAGAATCGGAATTTTGGATGTTGGACTAATTACATCAACTTCCGAAGGGAAAGTAAAACATGACAAATTACAGAGAGGCTTTAAAATACTTTTATAACTAATTCTTCACCAACTTGTTAACGAAAGCTCACCTAAGCTCGTGTTTTTCGGTGCGTTGGTGTAAATTATTCGTACTTACCAATGATCCCTTTAAATAAGTCATATGTAATAAGTTAATATGCTATAAAGTGATCAATTTTGACAGCTTAAACATAAGCTTAGACATTTCTAAGTCAAAGTAACAAGTTTTAGATCAAAATACCTAAATCTATTATTTCACATATAAAATACTTTTTCTATTATTCATGCTGTATGTGTGTGTGTGTGTGTGTATGTAAATATTCGAAGAACCATATTTCATACATACTTGATTATTATTATAATTACAGATTTTTATTACAATATTTTAAAAGCACAGAATAAATAATAGTACTACGTACTAAAAGTAAGTAGGATTTATATATAAATATACTTAAATACGTTATGGACTTTATGGGTTGACCTGAATGATGATATGATGATCATATGAGCATTATGGGTCGTGCACTTTTGGATTTTCGAAACCTTTTTTTAATTGAAGTTTAACACAAAATCTTCGAGAAATTGGAAGTATAATAATAAGGTTATTAGTGGAAACTTATGTGTATTTAAAATACTTTAAAAATTTCGTATAATCATGTTATACGTAATTTTTTTAAGGCGCTTAAGGTATGCACAATTGGATTTACCAACAGTTTTTAATTTAGTATTACGTTCTACATCAATTCAACTACTACATGTGTTCAAAATTAAATTTGCAAGAAAATATATTTAATAGGCAATTGGAATGAAAGTAGGGTATTTAAATGCGTAGCTCGTTATTTGGTCTCTGGCCGCTGTAGTAGGTACCTTATGGGTCTGTATAATCGAACGGTTAACGGTAATGTCGCGTTGCTTTTCCAGAAATGACCTTTAGTTTTCAGCTTTACTTTTTTTAATCAATTTTATGTCCTTTAGCGTAGAACGAAGCTAACCTAAAGTAATCTATTTTTTATAAGTCAATGCCTACGCATACCCGCCATGCGGGGGCAACATGGGTTATGTCGCATTCGCACCAACCCCAATGGCGGATCTGATCTGTGACTCCGCCGCCAACCAAGATTAGGCTGCTAAAGAGTAGGAAAAGTGGCGCCTCGCAATATTGCCACTTTTCTTTCAATCAATCGTGAAGCCTTATTATAGAATTCACAACATAGAGTGACGTCCTGATAAAACATGCATGTAGTCAATGAATGCATATGTGATTTAAGAGCTCGCTTTACGTCTTTCTTTGGCAAACGTTTATCATCAGCCGTGGACTTGTGGAAAATGTGTTTGAGGAATCGAATACAATACACAAAATCAGTATTTATTTTCATCATCAGAAGATTGCAGCAGTGCAGTTTAATTATGTTAAAGTTTCAAAAAAACTAAAACTCTCCCTGATGATACATATTTACTGCAGCTTATAGCTCTAAAAAATGAGAGGAAATACCACGAACCTGCTATTGTGCTGGCTTTCCATACCATTCAACCCGGAATACAATAGTGGCGAGACTACTATTTGGGAACAGAAATAGGTCGGAGGATGGTACTTTCTTTTTTTTTACATGGGGAAATGCCTACGCATACCCGCCTCGCGGGGGCAAAGACGGATTATGTCGGACTCGCACCGACTAAAACCCCATGGTGTTCCACCCTCGTCGCATACTGGCAGGGCCACGGGAACGCTTTCGAACACTTCCGCGACCCCACCTGCGCTGGACGCCCCATGGCGGCCCCTCCTCGGGAAAGGACCACTCCTCCCCCATCTTCTTCTCAGGTAAGGCGCACCAGAACACATGGCGCGCCCTCCTCCTCGGCCTCCAATTTCACATGCGCAACGGACGCCCCCGCGTCCGATGCGCGAAGGCCATGGGGCCAGGAAAAACTAGCACTCAGAAGCACCAGCTTTCCCGACCCCAGCGGCAAATCTGGTCTATGGCTCCGCCGCCAACCAAGATTCGGCTGCGGAGGGTAGGGAGAGCGGCGCCTCGCAATACTGACACTCCTCTCCCCCCGCAGCCCCACCACCACTGCATCAACGGTGCGGCCCCGTTTGAGTCGCGGAGGATAGGGCGAGTGGCGCATCGCCATACCAACACTCCTCTTCCTCCGCGACTCCACCTCGGCTGCAGCGGTAGAGTGTGCGGACTCCCCTCTCACCGCAGCCCCCCGACACACATCCGAAGTGGGCTCGCCAAGCCCACTCGGAGTGGCCACTTCGGGCCGGCCCTACACCTCGGGCCAGCCAAGGGGTTCCTCTTTGTTCACCGTGGTTGACCAAGCCACGGCTACTAAGCCCCCCCCGCCACGACAAGGCGGGAACCCGTTCGGGGGGGGGGGAGGATGGTACTATCTACCTGCTTTAACACGTAAGCAAAAAAGTTGTCCCCATTTAGGTACTTGTCTCTATCTCCTATGTTCTTTGCCAACTCTCTGTGGCCTCATAATCTTCCGGGAAATTCACTAAATCGATTCTTACTAGATCCATAGAACGAATTAAGATCCAATAGATGATGACAAAACTATTTTGTATATTTGTGTGTTATATGTAGCCGTGTATTAGTAGACTGATAACGAGAAATATTAAAATTGATGTTGCATAAAGCTGGAGGGAATCGTGATTGGCTGTTTCCGACGTTTGACGGTTGTTTGTTGTGTTAGGACTTCTTTTATGCATGTTAAGGAGGAGTTTTAATCTGAAGTCTACAGAGAGTCAGTAAAATTACAGATGTTGGAACATTCAGCTTATAATTATAGAACTACAGGATAGAGAACTAAGACCTGAGAGGTGAAAACGCATCTGTAGCCTTCTTTATTTTAAGTTAACTGCAAGTGCTCATACACCGCAGTAAACTTATCAGGTCACTGTAAGTTCCTTTCTCACATTTTTCCTCATGGGAAGGCCTCATTTACAACACTGTATTAGATTAATTCGTAGAATAAGCTCGACAGTATACGTCGTCGTTTTGGTTAAGATGTATGTATTTAGTACATACACGTTTAATGGGAATGTATTATTATTATTTTATACGTGGTTAAGCCATGCTGCAGCTATATATCTGGTATAGTTGTAGCACGAATGGGTCGGCTCGACCGGGGAAGGACCACGCTCTTACAGAATACCAGCGTAAAATAGCAGCTTAACGCTGCTGTGTGTCGTATGATGAGTGTATAGAGAACCGGAGACTCTTTTTACTGGAAATGATCCATTCCATCTTAGTCCTCACCCAGTGATAACGCAACTGTATGTTGATTCATAATCGAGATGGATCTGGATGTCACAGCAACCACTTACCATCAGGTGAGGTTTTAACAGTGGTAGAGCCACGCGGCAGCTTTTGCTGTCGCACGGATGGGCCGGCTCGAACCGGGGTGGTACCACGACCTGACAGAGTACCAGCGTGAAGTAGAGGTTTACTTCTGCGTTTCGCTTGGTGAGTGCAGGTGGCCGGAGGCCTTTTTTACTGGAAATGAGGCATTCCATCTTAGTCCTCACGGGTGACAACGCATCTGCATTTTGATTCGCAAACGAGGATAGATGTAGATGTCTATGGGCCGCAGCAACCACTTACCATCAGGTGGACTGTGTGCTCGTTTGTCACCCTCATCCTATATAAAAAAAGGTGAACTGTGTGCTCGTTTGTCACCCTTATCCTATAATATATATATTTATGTGTTAATACAATTTGCTGGAACGTGTCACTCATCTTTTTTTTTCTCTTTATTCGGGATAACAAACAATTGTACAATATAATCTTATTAATATACGTAATACTATATACAGTGAAACCTGGTTAAGGTGGGACCTGGATAAGTGAGAAACCTCTATTATTGAGAGTTGCAATGACATCCTGGTTCTTTTTCATTAAATTACCTCTGTTAATGCGACTTTTTGAACCTGGTTAAATGAGATTTGAATTCTAAGAATTTTTCGATGTTTACCTCTATAATTGAGACTGTAGCTCAATTACCTGTATAAATGAGACAAATTAATCTGGTTTTAACACGTTTTCACATGCTTGTTCACATACATTTCGCGTCATCTTTCGCGCATGCTTTGTTTGTCAGTATGGAGGCCTCTGTAAATGAGACAACTATAATTAAAACATGCTTAATTGGAAAACTGGATTATTGAAAACCTTCAATAATTGGTACATATGTCTTGGTCCCTTGAGATACTAAATAACCAGGTTTCACTGTATGTGCTTAATAATCATGCAATCAACTCCTTTATCCACATATTATTATAAGGTCAGCGTATAAAAGTTTTTATATTTAAATTTAATGTTCTATTAAAACAACCCATTCATGAATATATGCAGAAAAAACAAACTGAAACAAAATTATTGTGATATAGCCGTGAGATAATACCTACTAATTATAACCAAGGTTTTGAATTCAAAGCAGTAGGTATAAAAATAAATATTGATATACCCTAATATCATTTGAATAACATTACTGTACTGTATATATATATACATAAGCACACACAAACATACATACTATACATATACACGTACACGTACATACAACAATATAATTCAATACGATATAAATAATTAAATTAAACATATTATATAAACAATTACATTAAATTGTATTGAAAACAGATGAAACCTCATAAACGGCTTTTTTAAATTTAGAAGAAATTAACCCAAAGATATGTAGGTAAATCATTAAATTTGTTGTTATATAATTCCATTATATGGTTTAAAGGTGCACGCGCACCGGCATTCATTATACACGGTTTTGGAAAGAAAATTTTATTTGAATGCATCTCACGTATTATACGCTTTGAACGACTGGGTATACAGATGTATATTTGATTGGTGTTGATGAGTTCACTACAGTTAAATATGTTATGGCAGATATTGTAAAGCAAAGTTTGATCCAAAAGCATTCTTCTTGATTCTAAAGAAATAATACAAAATTTTCTTAATTAAAAGTTTGTAACATTCATTAAAATTACTTTTTAAAGAATAAGTACTACTTTTTTAATATACATAACATACATAATATACATATAAGGATATTATATGTGTAAGCTTAAAATCGATGGCAGAAATACATATAAGTAATATCCTTATAATTATGTGTATCTGTCCTCAAGTTGCAAAAATGTTTGCTTGGTTCACTCACATTAAATTCAAATTCTTTATTTGCTAGTAAATAGGTACAAAAATATTTTGTTCTTGGTAACACCAAGAACAAAATATTATACCTACCTATTGTATATACCTAACAATGTGTTGAGAAAAGCTATTTAGCTGTTTTCAACAGCATGCAAATATCCAAAGTTTTTAATCTATATATAAACTTTCTAAACTATACACATAACTAAAACAATCTTTTACTAATTTAATAAATTAATATAAATTAATTAATTCATGCAATGCGACAACAGGTACTTAATCACTACAATTTAAAAACTCATTAATTGCGTAAAATGTTTTCTCTACCAGCCATCGTCGTAACGAAATTTTAAACTTATTGTATGGTAATTGCTTAATATGTGAGGGGTATTTTGTTAAAAATAGTGTTGAACATTGCATAGCTATTTTTTTGAAAGCGTTTTCTTTTTGGAATTGTGTCAAGTACTAGTTTATCTGGGTTTCGTAAGTTTATTTTTGTAAGATCTTTAGCTTGTTTTGCATTACAAATTTGCCAACCTCAAATATATAGAATCAGGGAAAAGGAAGTATGGTTAAGCTCTTAAAATAAGGCTTGCATGATGTGTCCGATGGGATGTTACTTATAGTTCTAATACGGCGCTTTTGAGCTAAAAATACTTTTTGACAGTTTGTGCCATTACCCCACATTAAAAGTCTGTATCTGATAACAGATTCTACATAGGCGAAATACGCTGTGATCGCAGTGTTTTTGTTTGCTATTTTTGTCATTATTTATGTAACACGTAACAAATCTGTTAATTTAGTTACAGACTTTATGGATATGTTCTTTCCAATTTAGATTTGAGTCTATAATTAAACCTAGATATGTTGTATTAATAGCGTTCCGCAGAAGATGTCCATTATATTTTTATATTTATGTCAGAATTTAAGTTATTCAAATTAATGATATTTGTTTTAATCATCAACTCTGCATTGCTGGACATTAATCATCTACTGTTATACATATCTATATAGGTGGTAGTATTTTACCATGACTTTTGAACGTTTTTGACTTTTTTTAAAGTCTTAATAGTTGGCAACATTAAAAATAGAGATTCATGACTTAATATAGCACCTTTTATCTGACTTCCGCCTATATGTCATACTATCCATGTTATACAATGTACCTATGTAACCTTGCTTTCAACATGTACTACTGTCTGTAATATAAATATAAAGGCGTATTTTTTCTTATTACTGCCCTTCTACTAGCACCAGACAACTCACCCACAGAGGAGTCGTCAACATACTATTATGTAATACAAACTCCTACAGTAATATCAAAATGTCATCGGCGTATTAAACTTCTTTAAGTTCACAAGCGTAAAAACTTAAGAAGTTCCCGTGTTCACTGTATCTAATGCAGAGCATGATATTCAACGAGTTTTTAGCAAGTACCTAACTTGAAAGAGAAAGGATTCTTTTACTCTTTTAACATTTTCCTTGTTCCACTAATGCGTCCCAAAACGAGAACAAGATAAAAATAAAGAATTGTTTCTGTGATTTCTGATTTTCAGTGTTTTAGATTTCTTTATTTATTTTTATACAGTGTAGACTGAGTAATTAAGACTATTAATGGAAATGGCGAATTATTGTACACAGTAGTTTATCATTTATAAGGAAAGAAAATATTTTAGAAACATCAAAAAAGTGGAAACATTGGAACCGTGTTTATAAAAGTTACATAAATTAAATAATTTTATTGCCATATATAAATGTGGCAAATTAACTATTTGACGTCTATTGTCACTATCCGACATGCTCTATAACAATTATCACACATTAAAAAAATGTCCGAAACAGTGAGTTTTTTTTTTGAATTCGAATTGGAAATACTTTCGACTTTGTTCCTACTAGATGTGTTTTGGTTGGTAGAATAATGCTTATTAAACAAATAGCATCAAGCAGTAACTGGATTGTCATCGCCGTAAGTGATGTGTATTTTCTGTAACCTTTTATAACATTGTCTCTGGTCTTGCTGGTAGCTAGAATGAAAAGTCGTTTTCTATAGTCATCTTGAAAGTTTAATGCATTTTGTTAATAGCCTTAGGCGTGTTGCCAAAATCGTTACAGAACAATGTGTTGCACTCATTCCAACATCCTTAACTTAATTTTGGTGTAAACCTAAATTCTGATCAAACTTTATTTATAATTTGCTATATGTAAAATGTTTGCGTTTCCCTTTAATTGTAAGCAAATAAGAATTATCTATATCTTAGAAAATGTTGGGGTTATATTATTGAGATTATAATAAAAATATTGAGTACTAGCCAGTATTGCATGCCTAGCTCAAAGCGCATAGGTATGTTCTACTAGCGCCTAAAAATTAAGATTCGAACGTTGTGTCGCATAAAATTGTATCTAACAATCATATTGAACATATAAATGATATAAAAAGCACATTATCAGAAAGATAAATGATTTTTGAACTTATTAATATTATTTTTTAAATCGATTAATTGCTATTTTAACATAAAATGTGGTTTTAATGGCTTATGGTGTAGATTTATCAAGTCCGCATGGAGTGGTAAACACGATAACTTTTGAAAATATTAATTGTTTAACTCAATCTATTTTTTAATCTCGTCATCTATCATGTGGGAAGACATAGAATATAAATGGCAGTTTAATTTTGTTTTATTTAGTTACAATAATTTTTTTTCGACTACGAAATGTCAAAAGTTTCGGTGTTTTAGTAGCCTTGTATTAGTCTATTTCTTGTAAATAGATTGCAGCAGTCTGACTGCCTGACTCAGTTCGGTGTCTACCGCAGTCGTGAGTTGATACTTTATTGGTTGTTTGCAGCGGCTCAAAAAGATCGCTGTAGAAAAATACAAAATATTCCATAAACCAAATTTCATACATACTTGATTATTTTAATAATCAGAGATATTTATTACAATATTTTAAAAGTACAGAATAAATAATATTAATACGTACTAAAAGTAAAAAGGATGTGTATATTTAAGTATCATCATCATCATCATCATTACAGCCTTTCATAAGTCCACTGCTGAACATAGGCCTCCCCCAAGGAATGCCACAAAGCACGGTCCTCAGCCACCTGCATCCATCGACTTCCTGCATGTCTTACCAGGTCGTCACTCCATCTCGTGGGGGTCGCCCTACACTTCGCTTACCGGTACGAGGCTGCCACTCAAGAACCTTTCTTCCCCATCGGCTGTCGGTTCTTCGAGCTATATGGCCGGCCCACTGCCACTTCAGCTTACTAATCCGTTGGGTTATATCGGTTACTCTGGTTCTACTGCGGGTATACTCATTTCTAAGTTTATCACGCAGAGAAACCCCGAGCATAGCCCTCTCCATAGCTCGCTGAGCGACCTTGAGCTTCCTCATATGGCCAGCAGTGAAGGACTACGTCTCAGATCCGTAAGTCATCACTGGCATACGCACTGGTTGTACAATTTCGTTTTAAGGTTTTGAGGTATGTCTGACGAGAAGATGTGTCGTAGTTTCCCGAACGCTGCCCAGCTGAGTTGAATCCGTCGATTGACCTCTCGGTCGAAGTTGAACTTGCCTAGTCGGACTATTTGTCCCAGGTAAACATACTCGTCAACAACTTCGAGCTTAGTGCTCCCAACAACTACTGGCATAGGTGTGACATGGACATTAAACATGATCTTTGTTTTGTCCATGTTCATCCTAAGACCTATTCGTTGGGAGACAATATTGAGGTCATTGACCATGGTGCTTAGGTCCTCCAGCGATTCTGCCATAAGGACTATGTCGTCTGCAAATCGAAGGTGAGTGATGTACTCGCCATTGATGTTAATACCGTATCCTTTCCAGTCCAGAAGCTTGAAAACGTCTTCCGATGCAGCGGTGAAGAGTTTCGGGGATATAATATCACCCTGTCTTACACCTCTCTGCAATTGCATAGGTTTCGTACTCTGGTTCTGTACGCGGATAGCCATCGTAGTTCTACTGTACAAACACTTCAATATAACGATTCACTTCGATATAACGACAGTCAACTTGGCACCGCTGAAGTGACTGCAGCACCGCCCAAATTTCGACGGAATCAAAGGCTTTCTCATAGTCCACATACGCCAGACATAATGGCAAATTGTACTCCTCGGACTTCTGTACAATTTGCCGAAGGGTATGTATGTGGTCTATGGTGCTAAAGCCTTTTCGGAAACCGGATTGTTAGTGAGGCTGGAAGTCGTTAAGTCTGCGCGCGAGACGATTTTTAATGACTCACGAAAACAGCACGTAGACGCGGCTCAGAAGGAAATCGGTCTGTAGTTCTTCAAGAGAGTGTTGTCACCTTTCTTGAAGAACAAGACCACCGCACTTCTGCTCCACGTCTCCGGTGTAACGCCACCATGGAGAACGGAATTAAAGAGCTTCTGAAGGACTTCAAGTACCGGTCTTCCACCCGATTTCAGAAGCTCCACTGTAATTCCATTCTCGCCTGGGGCCTTGCCGTTTTTAAGGTGCTGGAGAGCCATTCTTATCTCGCTCAGACTGACGTCCGGGATATCTTCGGAATAAAGTATAAGTATATTTATATTTAAATACGTCTTGGACTTTATGCAGTTACCTGAATGATGATATAATGATCATATGAGCATTATGAGTCGTACACTTTTGGATTTCCCAAACTTTTTTTTAAAATGAAGATTGACTTATAATTATTGGAAAATTGGAAGTATAATAATAAGGTTATTATTGAAAACTTATGTGCATTTAAACTACTTTAAAAAAAATTGGTATGTATTATCATGTTATACGTAATTTTTTTAATGCGCTTAAGGCATACTCAATTGGATTTACCAATAGTTTAACTTTTTTATTTTATTCTTATGGCATCTTATAATGTAGCCTTAGTTACAATTTTTCATAGCGCACTGAACTAGCTAAAGAAAAACCCATTCACATTTGCCGTGAAGACTAGTAAATTATTTTACTCCGTAGTCGATTTTGGCGGAACTTACAAGTGAATTCAGTTAAATAATACTGTTTATTTTATGTTGTTGATACACTGATGAAGTAATGAGATATAAGGTTTGATGGGATAAATATATTATATTATAATGAGATATATTCTGATACTTTCTTTAAATCTGTAATTTATTTCAAGAGGATATCTTGAAAAATTGTCACGATATTTCATTTCTTATTAATAATATTAATTAAGAAAATTGTTACTTTTAATAAAAGGTAAAAACCGACCCTAAAAACTCAAAAGCTGGTAAAACACAACGTATTGAACAATTTAAGCGCCGACTTCAGAAGATAATATTATGTAGAAAATATTTTATTCTTTTCAGTTTTTAAAATCGTTTTATGTTTTACTAGCTGATACCCGCGACTTCGTTCGGCGTTACTTACACATCAATCGTTGTTTCTTAAAACTTTAATAACTTTATATTAAATGAAGATATCGCAATATATTTTTTAAATACGGACCAAGTGTCTAAGAAATAAAACTTAGAAAACCTAATTGAAATATATTCAGTAGCAAACAGTAACTGCAAACCTCTATAATTTTATTTATATAGATTAAAAGGTAACTTTTTTCCTTTTGAGTAGAGTAAGCAATATCACAAACTCAAACTAACTACTACTAGAATGTCGTCTAAATATTTACATTTAAAACTTAATTCCTAATGTTTACTCTTGGGGTGGCATTTTTTAATAAAAGTTTTAATCTTAGCACAAAGGAAATGTTAGCTTAAACATGTACATATAAGAAATTCTACAAAAAAGTTATTGTTGTATGGATTAACATCTATACTTTAGTCAATTATTTACACAATGAAGACAGAATCAAACTGATTATTTGCAAACATTTTATTTTATAAAAAGAACCAATGTTTTATTTGTCTTACATTTCTGTCACAAGAAAGGGATTAATATGAAATGTTTGTAAAGTGCGCTTTCTTCTCTTTTTTATAGTAACCGTGACGGGTTCGCGATCCTCCGCAACGTGCATTTATAACGAGTTAAAATCGCGATACGGAATTATGTGTTTCGGTATCTATTTAATCAAAATAGCTTGAACTCTAATACGCTATACGTGTAGGCCGTTTTATGACACGTAAGTACATTCAGTAAGTACAGTAAGACACATTCTCGTCGGAGAGCAGCGCTGCGAACAAATTACACTTCGAATTTCAATTGGACCTTTGTCACAGTAGGGTTTGACGGTTTAACGCGGTATGAGTATGATTTCATTTTATATCAAACCTAGCAAGATCAAATTGACTTGAATTTGAATAAACCTCATTTTTCGTATGTCTTTTTGATTCAAAATTTGTAATGAATTTATAAAGCACTTGCTGATAATGCTGACATCGTTGCCCGAACTTGTGGCATACTTATGTAATTTTGATTATAATGCAAATGAATATGTTAGTACCCATGGAGCTGGTCTGTCCATAGCAACGACTATTAAAGCTTGTTTTAAATAGTTTTTTTATTAAGTTTATAATTTCGAATTCACTATTGACACCGAAACAGTTGTTTAACTTAAACCGTAATTTTAAAAACATGTTTTCCATAAAAAGGCTTCAGCGTAGAAAATTATTGCAATTTCAGCCTAGATAAATCTTTAATTTTTCAATTCGTGTAGAAGCTAAGTTTTGCAGCTGCGTCTCGTCAGCAACGCAAAGTCAGGAATTTGAATTTAGAAAAAACCAAAAATTAGGGGTTTTTTAGTTGCTAAAGCTGTTGACATTTGCTTTGCTGGCAAAACGTATTGCTAGCAACGCAGTGACGATAATAGATGATAAATATTAATAGGAAGGAATTAAGTGCTAATGAAGTTCTGAAAGATTATTGAGGTCGGATGTAGATGACGGTAATATTCTGAAAATTATCGGGTCCAGTACCACCATTACCTTACTATAAGGCAGTGTTTCCCAAACATTATTCTGCCATGGCCCGGTAGTTTTCACACTGTACCTTCGTGATCCACTTAATACTTTTAAACCCAAGCTGGTTCCATTAAGTAAAATAATACACATTTATTATAGTAAAAATGTTTTAAAAATGAATGTTAACGATGCGTCGATCGATAGTAGGTATTATTTAAAAAAAAAGGCGGGAATGTTGTGATCCGGTATTTTATTTTGATGGCCCGGTACCGGGTCGCGACCCGGCAAATGGGAAACGGTGCTATAAGGTATGAACGGCATTTTTTGTCCTTTATCAGTTATAGATAAGATAGGTTGAATGTTTTCGTCCCTAACTCTAAATTCAATTTTAGAATATTTCACCAGAACATCGCCGGCGCTGTAAATAAAACTGAGGAACTATCATTTGCAATCCAAGAGTTGTCACAAAAAGGTCCAAAGATAGATATGGTGTGTTTGACAGAAACTTTCATTAAAAAAGGTACAGAAATGCTTTTGAAAATACCTGGTTACAAACTAGTTGCATCGTATTCACGGGACACTAAACGAGGAGGGGTATGTATAATGATAAATAATAATTTGATATACAAAAACGTGACTAATATTAATGACTTAGCATGTAAATTTAATTTTGAATGTTGTGGCGTAGAAGTAAATAAGATTATAATCATTTGTTTATATAGAACTCCTAATAGCAATCCACAAATATTTCTTGAAAAGCTAAAACAGTTACTAGCAAGATTTACTAGAAAACATAAAAAAAATATTCTTTGCGGTGACTGGAACTTGGACATCTTAAAGCCAAACAAGAGTTGCGAAGAGTTACAAAGTATATTTAAAAACTATAACATTGAGTTGCACATTCAGACACCAACAAGACAATTGTCATGTCTCGATCAATTTGCAAGCAACATCAAGCAAGTTAAAGCGGAAATACATCACCTTGCCTTGTCTGATCACGAAACGGGACAAACACTTTCGCTCAAAACTACAAAATCGTACGAAATATGCAGTTGGTATGAGGATGTCAGAGATTATAGTAAAGAAAACATGGACAAGTTCTGTAGTTGCGTATCATCTCTTACTTTCTCAAATGTATATGAAAAAAATAACTTGCAAGAGGCGTTTATCGAATTTTATGATTTATTTAAATTATTTTTTGATCTTTGCTTCCCAATAAATACAATAAAAAGGGCAACTAAAAAAGGGAACCATAAATGGTTGACGAAGGGCATTAGAAAATCCTGTATAAGAAAAAGATATCTCTATCTTAGTCAACAACATAATAAAACAAACAGGAAAACACTCAATAAAACATATAAATCATACAATTCCATACTCAAAAAGTGCATATATAAATCGAGACAATTACAAAGTAAGAATTATATTGAAAATAATAAAAATAAATGTAAAGCCACATGGACGGTTATTAATGAAAATATTGACGACCAAAACATGAAAAAGCAAATTGACAAAATAATTAAAAATAATCGGATATATGACGACCCAAAAAAAATTTGTGACATATTTAATGAATTTTATATACAATTGACAAATGAAAATAATTTTAAATATAATGTTGACGAAATAAACAAGACTGTAAATAATAATAATGAATATACAATATTCCTTAAACCTACTGATGCAATGGATATATTTCGGATAATTAACAGTCTTAATAACACAAACGCAGTAGGGTTTGATAACATCACAACCACTGCAATAAAATTATCTGCACCATACATATGTCAACCGCTATGTTATTTGATTAATATGTCTTTTGAAGAAGGTACTTTTCCAAATATATTGAAAAACTCAATTGTAAGGCCACTTTTTAAGAAAGGCGACGCATCTGAAATGAATAACTATAGGCCAGTGACGCTGATACCCATCTTGTCAAAAATCTTCGAAAAGACTATGTTGAAAAGACTTCAAGAATTTACGTCAAGTCATAGTATACTTAAAGATGAGCAATTTGGGTTTAAACAAAATAGTACAACTTCATTAGCATGTTTTAATTTGATAAAAATAGTCACCCAGGCTATAAATGATGGCTTACCTGTTGCGGCAGTCTTCCTGGACATGAGCAAGGCGTTTGATTTCGTGGACCACAAACTTCTCTTATACAAATTAGAAAAATATGGAATAAGAGGTAAAGCTAACGACTGGTTGAGAACTTACTTATGTGACAGACAACAATGCGTGGAAATATCTAAAATCCAAAAAGACAAAAAAGTATTATATAGAAGTGACTATCAGTCAATTAATTTTGGCGTGCCACAAGGCAGTATATTGGGACCATTTTTATTCCTCATTTATATTAACGATCTCCCTAATATCACTCGCCACAACACAATCTTGTTTGCTGATGACACAACCGTTATCGTGAAATGTGAAAATGCAGATACATATGAACTAGAGGTAAATATGGCTATTAAAAACATAATAGACTGGCTTTATTGTAATAATTTACAAATTAATATTGATAAAACTAAAATGATCCAATTTCAAACATCTAAAAGACAACCATTGAATATTAATGTTAAATATAATGATACAATCATCGAACAAGTAGTAAGTACAAAATTTCTGGGTATAATGTTGGATCAAAATTGCAACTGGAAAACTCATGTCAATTACATTTGTGACAAACTCGACAGATTTGTCTATGCAATAAAAAGATTACGAGTCACGGTATCAACTGAAGCTGCTCTATGTGCATATCACGGATATGTTTCGTCCGTACTCTCATATGGTATTTTATTGTGGGGCAATTCGGTGGATATAATAAAAGTATTTAGAGTACAAAAGAAATGTGTGCGTGCAATCTATGGAGCCTGGTGTACGGATAGCTGTAAGCCTTTGTTTAAAAAGTACAATATCTTGACATTACCATGCTTGTACATTAAAGAAGTATGCCTATTTGTAAAACAACATCCGGAACACTTTGAAAAGCATATAGATGTAAGTAAACGAAATGTAGCTCCTAGAAATAAACATAAGCTCTATTTACCTCAATGCAGACTCGAATTGCATAAAAGGAATTCTTATGTTAATGCTATAAGGGTATATAACAAATTGCCCAACTCATTTAAAGAATTACCTTTAACCATGTTTAAAAAAAAGTTGACACAATGGTTAAAGGAAAAATGTTTTTACGACTTCAAGGAATTTATATCTTATTGCGAAAAATAAATCTGACATCAGTAATATTGATACATATATAGGTAACTAACTAGTACGTTTAATACATAATCTAACATTTTAAAAAATTTCATTTAAATTGACATTATAATTATGACTGCAATTAATTAATTTGTTTTTAATAATTATAAATGTATACCTTACTAAATAATCTGACATTTTAAGATTTCTCGTTTGAATTGACATGATAATTTTGACTTCAGATAATTAATTTGTTTTTAATAATTTCTATTTTCTGTTTAAATAATTTTTTGCATGTATACCTATAAAATGTTTGCACACCATATGTAGTGGTAGAATGTAAATGGGCCATTAGATATAATTTAAGATCATACTTTATTGTACACCTACATTCTGGCAAATAAAATTAATTTGAATTTGAATTTGAATTTGAATCTGTACTAAAACCGAATCAGAACGCCGCGACTTCACGTAGTCGTGTCTGCTCTACCCTTAGTGTTTTTGTGAAGCTGTAGGTGCGGAGAGAGAGTCGCCCCGCTCGCTGTAGCAAATCGCAGGCATCTGTGCAAGCCGTAAAGGCTGAGGCTGGTCGCCGAAAGCGACCAATAAGCTGAAGCTGCTGAGGTGAGCATGGGTACCTGTGATTTGCTACGCAAGGGCTAAGGGGCTGCATTCCCCCCAGCACTAAAGCTGTTGTAGAAGTAACTATGTCAATATTCTTGTGTAAAATAGTGAAGTGATGATTTTACAAAAAATATTACTAATAAAATGTACATTCCCGCAAGGGAGGAAGGGTAGGGGGACTTCTGCAGAACCCTAGCAAGCTCTTCTTTCGAAGCTCCCTTCCTATGGGCTTTCCGAGAAATTGGGCAATTGGATCACCAGCTTTCTTGCAGAACGGAGCATCAAGGTCGTAGTAGACAATGCATGCTCCGATTACAAGCCCATTAACGCTGGTGTTCCACTAGGCTGCTTGCTATCACCAACGCTGTTTCTTTTGCATATCTATGATATGTTGCAAATCGATAACATTCATTGCTATGTAGATAACAGCACTAGGCCAGCCAGCAAAAGGCCAGGTCAAGAGTACCCTAAACCGTAGAGCATGTATGAAGGGAATAATGAAAGTGGACGAAGCGAAACAAGTATGTAAGGATCGTAGCAAGTGGAAAGAAGTGGTATCTGCCTAACCCTACGGGAAAGAGGCGTGATTATATGTATGTATGTATGTATGTATGTATAAAAGCACTGGTTATGCTCTATGCGCTGTTAGCAGATATTTCTCGGGAAAAGGACGCCGAGTACCGGAAAAAACTTATGTCTGAAATCGAGTCTTTTCTGAACAAAATCTCGGATTGGGGTTGACTAAATCTAGTCCAGTTTAATCCCCAGAAGACACAAGTTTGCTCGTTTACCGCTAAAAAGAACCCCTTTGTCGTATCTCCTCAATTTCAATGCACTTCCTGTGTTGTCTCAGTCAGTATCGGAATCCTCGGCGTCGACATATCGAATGATTTGCAATATCATGGTCACTTGGAAGAGAAGGCTGAATTGGCCTCTAAAAAGCTTAACGTGCTCAGCAGAGCGGGACAGTATTTCATGTCATTACTTTGCCGTGCCGACACACCGCCTACATCTTTACAAGGCGAAAGACCGGCAACGCATCTGCAATTCCCTCCCTGGTTTTGCAGTTGTTCATGGGCGGCGGTACTCACTTACCATCAGGTGAGCCGTATGCTTGTTTGCCCTCTCTCCTATATAAAAAAAACTCATCGCACTACCTACCGGAAGAAATGGAATAAAGTCAGTCGAGTCAGTTAGTTACTTATATTTTTTTTTTACATTGCCTTAGTACTTTATATAATAGTTATATCACGCTCAGTGAAGCGCCAATTTCCACATAGCTCTCATGTTCTTATATATTAAATTCATAATTTAAAAGTATACGTTCAATGTATTCCCACACCGACGATATCGTTTGCGGGGCCCGGTAATCGTTAGTTCATTTTATTTCACCCAAATCGTTTCCGTTGTGAAGTTTGGGGATAGCTTAATGCGATTTTTCATTACATGACAGCGATGCTTTTAAGTCTTAATTACGTTATTTATTTAACTACGGAAATATTATGCTTATTCGACTGATACGTGGGTGGTCTAAAAAGTTTCCGACCTAACAAAGATACGAGATATATTTTCTTAAAATTTATTTTCATTTTTCTACATAGTCTCCTTGTAACTCTACACACTTCTCCCAGCGATGCTCCCTCATCTCTTTAATCTGTCCAAATGGTAGTCGGCGTTTTTATCTGCAAAATAATTATTCACGAAGGTGATTGCCTCCTTATTTAACGAAAATCTCTGTCCTCCGAGCGAAATTTTAAGATGAGGGAACAATAAGAAGTAGCTTGGGGCTAGGTGTGGTGAATAAGGTGGATGTTCAAGCAGTTCAAACTGTGATTCGTGTATATTCGCCATGGCAACCGCTGAGGTGTGAGACAGCGCTTTGTCATGGTGGAACAGGATTTTCTTTTTCTGCAAATGTGGCCGTTTTTCCGAAACTTCTGCCTTCACTTTGTCAAATAATGCGTAGTATACTCCTATAATGGTTTTTCCTTTTTGAATTTTCTATTAAGATGACTGCATGACTATCCCAAAAACAGTCGCCATCACTTTCCCAGCCGATTTTTTTGGAGCCAGTTCCCTATTGGCATTCCACTGTTTTGAGGGAATTTTTGTTTCCAGCATATAAAGGTGTATCCAAGTTTTTTCATCTACAGTAATGAATCGGCGCTAAAACTCGGATTTATTGCACCTAAACTGCACCAACAAAGCGTTGGAAATGTTCATACGATCATGTTATTGGTCTAACGTGAACAAAAGCGGTACCCAACGCGCTGACAGTTTTCTCAAGCCTAAATCTTGATTTGATATTTATGACAGACACGTTCTTTAAAAATTTTCATAGGCTATCTCTCTCAATTTAAATCGATGGTCGTCTAGCTCAATTTGTCTCCCAAGCTCTCACGGCCACTTTTAAATTCAGCTGCCCAAAATTTCACTGTGGTAAATAATGGTGCATAGTCCCCATACACAGAGTCCAACTCATCTTTGATTTGCATAGGCGTATTACGAGTACCATAAAAAACAAAAGTTTAATGACAGCTCGATACTCAATTTTTTCCATTTTCACAAAAAACACTCACATCGAATCACTCAAATAACAACTTGTTTTATACGTGGTGCTGCCGTTTTCACGTTGAGGTCGGAAACTTTTCAGACCACCCTGGTATTTTCACAGAGTTCGGACAGCTTAGACTAAAAGCTTAGCTTAGATATTTCTCTATACTACCGCTTAGAGCAACCGACTCCCAGAGAACAAAGCTAGGTATTATGGTTTCAATATAGTATACTGTTAAATACTATGAACCTCAGTACTATCTATGTGCATTCGGTCAGCTGGCGTGGCCGGGTATATTTGAATTTACCCGCAGAACCTCGACCTATCTGTTTGCCGGCTTATGTGGCGATCACTGGCTTAGTCGAAATTGCAATTAAACGAGCTTGCTTGCACTCTTTCCTCTTTTAAAATTGTGTTTAAACCTACTCGATAAACCGCTCGCTCGCAAAATAAAGCTACACTTTTTTGCCACTTCAATTTCTGACATACATATGTACGAGTATGTTAGTAGAAATATCACAGGCATAATTATTGTGCGCAAATTGTTCGAGCGCCGCTCCACTTTTGATATTGCGACAGATTAAAAGTTATATCATAAATTTCTAAATTCTTATGTAATTATTTACTATGTTTATACTTTTAATCGTTGGGTTTTAAAACAAGGTGGAAAAATTACAAATCTAGTAGGGTGTTGTCGTTGAATTAAATCAAAGCCTTGCATTGGAAAATTACGCGGCGTAATATAATGTTTTCATAAAGATATGTAAACACCAAATTAAATATATGCGGCACCTTTAGACTATATCCCTTATCCGTTGTCTTTTTTTTTATAAAACTTAAGTGATAAACGAACTTGTAGTACATCTGATGGTAAGTGGCTACTGCAGTCCATGGACACCTGTAGCCAACTTCAAACAAAGAACGCTACAGATGCGTTGTCACCCCTGAGAATAGGATGGAATGTCTCACAGCCTGCACTTTTACTGGCTCTCTTTACTCTACAGACTGAAACACAGCAGTGCAAGCACTGTTGTTTGGCGGCACAAATACGTATCTATCCTGACGGCCTCTCAGGCAGGAAAGAAGCCCTGACACCTAGTAAGTCTATTAAGAATTAGCTTCACTTTATATTTGTTACTCAATTATATATGATTTAATATAGATTTGATGAAGTTAGCATAATGTGTCATTATGTTCTGAAATCTATTATAGAATAGCTGGTACCTGGTGCGTTGCTGCCGCAGAAAAAATAATTGTGAAAATATCGTTTCTAATTTTGAAGACTTTTATTGTTTAATTAGGAATAATAATACATTTAATGAAAATTAGTGATATATTACTTTCAAATACGCGATACGCGCGCCTCCTACTGTAAGTTAATTGTACTATGCCTATAACCTTCGCGGAAGCAAGCAAGCAAGCAAGCAATAAGTTGACAAAGTTTTACCGCAATCTGATGAACGGTATGGCAGCGCATAAAATACGAACAAACAAAAATTAATTTTTATGTATTAGATTTACAAAAAGTATCTTTTTATAAACCTATAATACTTTTTAGATCAGACGATTTACGATACTATAACCACGAATTTTATTTGTTACATTGCCTTTAATTTATTTGTTACATACCTTTTTTACCTTGGCTTGGTTTATTTACTCTCATATCTGTAACTGCAAAATATACAGATAATCATAATATAATTAATTGAATAATAATGACTCTTTCATACATGGTAGAGCCATGCTGCGGCTATATTAGTAGTATAGTTGTAGCAAGAATGGGTTGGCTCGGCCGGGAAAGGACTATGTTCTAACGCAATACCAGTGTAACATAGCAGCTTAATACTGCTGTGGTTCGTAAAATGAGTGAAATGAGGCATTCCATCTTAGTCCTCACGGGTGAAAACGCTAGATGACTATAGGCCACAACAAATACTTACCATCAGGTTGACTGTGTGCTCGTTTGTCACTCTATCCGATAAAAAAGAACTCTAAAATCTGCCTATATATTGGCTTGAAAATTGTTAGTTTCCTATAATAGGTAGTATACTCTTTTTTATTACATCTTGAAAAACCTATTATCATTATTTAAGAATAACTACGTATTGTTGCTCAAAACATAATGGAATTCGTTATTTATGTTTTTAAGGGTAGTTAATACGTCCTGTAGTTAGTTGCGTGTAGAGGAAAATGAAACGGAAGATGAGCAGTAATGTCTTTCAAATAACTCAAAATAATGGAAAACTGTTGTTATCAACCCGCTCGCCAAGCATGGCAGTTATAGCGAATGTCACGCAAACTTGAGAGACTGTTACCAAATGAAGTTGTTGCTTTGAGGTGTCAGTGTGCGCGCGCATCATAATAAATTCATGGTGTAGTTTGTAGCTGTCGGTGTGCGCGCTCATCGTAAAAACTTCACTCTCATAATTTTCCCAAACGCCCAAAAGAAGTATAACTTCTACTAAGCCAGCGCTTATCTACGATCCCGCCTGATGGTAAGTGGTGATGTAGTTATTGTTTTGAAAATATTAGTTACTGTTTTGAAAATACTGACACAAATAAAAAGCAGCATCACATCTATCTATCTGTTGTATCCAGTGCGGGTGTAATCAATTTTGAGTGTGGTTGTTTGTCCATAAAATATAAGGAGCTGAATCTGGCGCGGAGCAGCACTAAAGCACTTAAGAACGCTCGAAGTGTGATGAATGAGTGTGTCGCTGGGAGCGCCAGCGGTACGGAACGCTGCGCCGCCCTGCTCCGTTCACATGATTGATCGTGTTTTATGTTAGATCAAATTAAGGAAATAATATTGTGACTCTGTCCAATGTCAACATAATATTTTTAAATAATATACAGCACCGTCGCATAAAGATCTTGTATGTTTATTACCGTAAGTGAATCTAATAATTAATTTCTGAGAATATTCAAGACAAGCGTGTTGCCCCGGCTTCGCTTGGATATAATCTATTAATGTGGCGTGATTTCGATTTAAAATAATCAAAGACCATTTATTTAATTATTTTTGGTTTTCGCAAAAAAAAAACTTCAAGTATATCGAATAAAATATAGCCTATATCTTTTCTGGAATTGCTCCCTACCTGTTCATAAAGCCTCATCACAATCGGTTCAACCCTTCAGAAAAACAGACCAGGCAGACAACAAAAAATACAAATAACCTTAAGCTTAATGCAAGCTAGTTATTTCAATATTACAGCCATACACTTTAATTTTATTTATATGTATACAAGAAGTGTTTTACTCAAATTGATTTTGACAAATTATAACTGCGTAACTTCCATGTTTGATTGCCTGCTTGATGAAGTCAATAATTGAGGACTGCGGCTTAATTTCCAAGACTGTTCCAAATTAATATTCTTATGAAATAATAACTTACGGCCGTACACATAAGGATCGACGTCAATATAAGAAGTGCTTAACTTTGCTTCCTTTTCAACGAAAAAGACTATAAAAAGAGGCAGGTATAAAGATAATCAATACTTAATTTAAGTAAGCGATAATTAACTATTATATAAGTAAGGCCGTATATCTATCTATTCAAATTATGTAAGTCGATGTAGGTATTATCAGTCGAGGGTCATCTGTTTCTGTTTTGTCTCTCTCGAAGGTCGTACTTTTAGAGGCTATAAAAAGTTAAAGGAGGTCCTAGACCCAAGAATAAACCGTATACGCTTATATTAGGCATGCTTTTGTCTTTAACGAAAGATGGAAATGGATTTTGTTTAATCTATTGACGGAATGAATAAAAAAGACGCCATTAAAGCTTTAATGTCTCCCCAAATTGCTTGCTGAGACTAAAGAAGAATCTCATAACTGCCTTTCATATTGTACTTATTGTAAAATGCTGCTATATCTTTACAGCTACTTTATTCGGTATATTATCAAGAAGTCATTTTGCTTTTAGTTTGTATTGTTTATGGATAACAATAGGTCTTATATCATAAGACAAACATTTTATATAGTAGGAAGGGTGACAAGGGTGCACAAGGATATAAGAGGATGCTATGAGACAAAGACGTCTACATGTAGTCTCAATTTAGAAGGACTAACATGGAATGCCTCTTTACCAGTAAAAAGGGTTTTCGGTTCTCGTCACTTATTATACGAAAAAAAAAACAAAAGTAGTGACAGTGTAAGAATATCCACTACCCCATATCGTCCCGAGGGGTGTCGTAAGAGGCGTCAGAGGGAAAATGAAACAGGAGTTGCGCAGCAGTATCTTCGTGATAACATTTAAAATAATAAAACACTGCGGTTGCCAACTCGCTTGCTAAGCGTGGCAACTATGGCTAATATCCCCCTATGAGGCAATCTATGAGGGGAGGCCTAGGTTCAGCAGTGGACTTTAATAGGCTGTAACGGTAATGGTAATGGTCACGTTAGTATTCTATGTGAATGTGGTCCTCCCCGGCCGAGCCAACCCATTTGTGCTGCAGCCATAATATAGCAGCAGCGTAGATCTACCATGCAAGATAGTATATAGCCATTAATATATAATAATGCATAGTCATTAAAATACATTCGTTTTAACAATAATAATAATGTTTAATCCAGATAAAAATCCATACACATTTGTTAGTATTTTACATAATATTCATTCTACTACGTAATACATAAGACTGATTATAAATTAAATAATTGTCGTTGTAACGCACGTAAACGGCACAACTATTATAATTACTAGCTTCTCGATTGGTCACCTTAAATTAGAGGATTCCGACATTCCGTTGTTAACCCTAAGGAATGTCGGAATGGTTCTCATTCCAGTTGCGACGTACTTGGAAGGTTATTTGGTGAAGTGCACGAAATTATGTAATCTATAGGCAAGTATATTTATTACGTGTATGATAATACTAGCTGGCTCGGCAGACGTTAATCTGCCCTTACTGGTTGGTGGCACGATGAGTTTTATTTTCACACACAAACTTTTCTATAGATTTATTATACGTATAGCTAAATCCCCTTTCGGACTAATATAACATAATGACAATAAACTTAAAAAAAAGGAAAATCATAATCCCTTTTTTTACATAGTGGATAAAAAGTTGCCTATATGTTATACACGGTCATTTACTGCCTACTTACAAAATTTCATGGAAATTTGTTCGATAGTTTTTGCGTGATTCATGAACGCACAATTTTTCTACAGATTTATTATATGTATATATAGATATAGATGTATAGAAGATTTATTATAATATGTATAGAAAATAATGTTATAATATTTTAGTTGTAACTCAGGTGTCTTGCTATAATTGGACGAATGGCGTAGAAAGTTTGTAATATAATTGCTACAGGTTAAATTATTACATTTGAATGATATGTTTCAGCCAAAATATCATTTATAAACGTAAATTCGTAGTTAAAATATACTCATTATTTTAGTTCAAAAGGAAATTGATAAATTACTATGCATTCAAAGAATATATTATACATAAACATTAAAAATCATTATTCATACAGTATGTTAGCGATTTTTTCTTTTTACCATTCTACTGTTGTATAGTCTGGTGTTGAACTATTTCACTGCCTTGTTGGTCTAGTACTCGTTAACGCAATTGCTGTTTATGAGGTTCCGGCTTCGAATCCCACGTCGGTTCAAAATCAGTTTGTAGGTTTTCTGTCAAGAAATTTTCAGCAATCAGAAAGTTGGCGGTGTTTTATCTCCGTGGCTCAATAGCACGTAAAGCCGTTGGTCTTGCGCCTGATCCCTATATGGTTACGTCACATTACCGTCCCATCGGAATATGAGTGTGATGGAATACATAGTGCATCATTGCTTGCTTGTATAAACTAAACGTGCCCGACAGTTTCGTGCACATCATCTGAGCCTTCCTTACATATCGCTCCTTTCGCTATCGATTCCCACAAAGCTCCGTCCTGTCTCCACTTCTCTTTACATTTTTCACAAGTGATATCCCCAAAGACCCAGTGGTAAACACTGCTCTCTTCGCCGACGATACGGCACTCTTTGTATTATATTATAATAGGAATTGTCTCAGTTTAAAACTTCAAAAAGCTACCAATCGCGCGAATGGTTCCGCGAATGTAGAATTGAAACGAGTCTCGAAAAAAGTGTAGCAAAATACTTTCTTTTTTTAATATACGGAGTCCAAAACAAAACAGATTAAATGTAATTTCCTTATACGGCCGCCCCAGCTCTTGGGAAGATGCGTCCAAATATCTGGGCGTTACTTTCGACGTCCGAATGAATTTCGTGAATCACATAAGACTAGTACGCAACAAAACCAGGTCAGTCATGAGCCGTCTCCACCCTCTTGTTCACAGGAAGATTTAACTATCTCTAAGACGCAAACTAAACCTGTACGAAAAATGCGTTAGACCTATCATGTTTTACGCAAGTGTAGCCTTCGCCCACACGTATAAGTCCCACCTAAACGAACTACAGAAAGTTCAAAACTTATTTATCCGTAAAGCCATCGGAGCACGGTGGTATCAACGGAATTCAGATTTACACAATGATCATCAACTTCCCTCTATGTCCGGTTACTTCAAGGAGATGTTTCAGCGCTATTTTGATAGCGCCGAAACCCATACAAACCCGCTAGTGGCAAACGCAGCCAACTACGTTCCGATACTAATCGTCGCGCCGGCTCGTCGTAGACCGCGTAATGTACTAATAGAACAACCACGCTCGCTCGATCCCGTCGACCAAAACGTCGCAGTCCACACCAAATGGGACAAGCACAAATAGGATAATTAATGGGGCGCATTACAGCACACGCCGTACAATCCGCGTACCTGTGCAGTTCTGACCGCCCAGAACATCGACCGATACGAGCTAAGCAGTCAGAGGTGAGGGTACGCGCATCCACACTCGGACAGCGGTTAAATAGCTCAATAAACCTCAACAGAGGGGACGTGATGATTGGTAACAATACTAAATCATATACCATCATCATCCTCATCCTCAATTGCCTTTCCCTCTCTTAAGTAGCCCTGAGTCAGATGAAGCTGTAAGAGCTGAAAAGGCTAGCAGCACTTACATTAACGAAAATAGCTCTAATAAAATGTTTATTTTTAACAGTTTACAATAACATTATAAAGTTATAATTCAGCTAGTTTTAGGTCATTTTCTATCGAGTCTTAACGAAATTTTTACTTATCCAAGTGCATTTTATAAGTTGGTCAACTATTGTTTGATAACTTCTTAATTCACTTATCTGTGATAGTTTTCCTTTTAACGTCATTATTATATACTACTATCGTGTATACTTTTACACATTTTCAAAAACAGCGGTTTAGTTGGTAGATGGGAGGGGGGGGGGGGGGGGGACACACATGACAAATGAAAAATACCACTTTAAAGCTAAATATTTCGAATAGACGTTGGTCCACACCCCTCAGTGTTTTTGAAAGACCTATTCAACGATACCCTACATGATGGAATAGACGGGTAAAAAAATCATTCTCCATTTACTTGTATGGGAAATATCTAAAATAAAAATGTTTTTTAAGATTTTATTTCACAGTTTTTTAGGCGTGAGCAAAATCGCGGACGGATGGTCGGACGGACATGGCGAAACTATGGTTCCTTGTTGTGTAACTAAGGAACCCTAAAACCTCTGTCGTGGAATAAAATACTTAATAGTACAGTTTGCACTATTCTTCTTTTCATTTGGTTGTACTTCAAGAAGTACTTATGTGTACTTTCCCAAGGGAAGAACCAGCAAGAAAGTCAGCGGGACTATTTTAAAATAGTATTTGCAATGTACACAATTAGATACGAGTATGAAAACAATTAGAAACATAGACCTTAACTGTAAGTTATATTCTGATTGTAAGTTATGTTGGTGTAATATTCACAATAAACAGTAGTCTGTAAGCATCTAAAAGTATATTGTTATAAAAAAAAAAGTTTTCCGCATCAAATTTCCCGTTTGTATAAAGGCCACGACGGCAAACTTCAATTTTTAACTTACATCACAAGGTTGGATTATAACAAGGAATAAATTTGCTGGGAGATACTTACTAAGCACTCTGTACTTTATTACTTTTCTTAAGTACATGTTTATTAGGTTTTTATAATAAAAAGCCTATATATATATATAACCTACTGTTAGGTTTAAACTTAAACTTTGAGTTTTACGGACTTGTCGGTAACATTTACCCTATACAAATACTTTTTGAGAATATATCGTACGGGCTATATTAGTAGTATAGTTGTAGCACGAATGGGTCGGCTCGACCGGGGAGGACCACGCGTTCACAGGATACCAGCGTCAAATAGCAGCTTAACGCTGCTGTGTTTTGTATGGTGAGTGTAGAGAACCGTAGACCCTTTTTACTGGAAAAGAGGCATTCCATCTTAGTCCTCACGGGTGACAACGCATCTACATTTTGATTCGCAAACGAGGATAAATGTAGATGTGTATGGGCCACAGCAACCACTTACCATCAGGCGGACTGTGTGCTCGTTTGTCACCCTATCCTATAAAAAAATATTACTAATATCACTAAAAATCTCATCAATTTATGTTATTTTATTGAAACGTCTCTGCCAGAGGATTGCTTGTAATGGAAATTTAAAGTCAAATCTGGATCTACTATATCGATTCGTAAGTTTCTAGTCTCTCATTTTTTCTTTTAAGGTTTCTGTTATCATATAAACACTTATAATTTTGTTCTGATCGTTTATTTGCATGTGGCACAGCGAATTAGACAAAAATTCAGGATTATAGAGGGGAAAATTTTAAACTCTTCAACTCATTACGATAAGAAACTATTGGTCGCTAAAACTTACATTAAGATGTGTAAATGTAGGTTAATATCGAAGCAGTCATTCTCTCTAAACCACTGTCAAGTGTTGCTCAAATGGTGTATCATTTAGTTAGTACTTCTTGTAGGTAATTTAAAGTCTGTTAAGTGAAAGGCTAATTAAGCTAATTGGTTGCGACATATAAGTATGTATATGGAGTCTACAAATGTCATATCTAATTAGGTGATTTTTTTATAGGATAAGGGTAACAAACGAGCACACAGTCCACCTGATGGTAAGTGGTTGCTGCGGCCCATAGACATCTACATCTATCCCTCTATTACAAATCAAAATGTAGATGCGTTGTCACCCGTGAGGACTAAGATGGAATGCCTCATTGCCAGTAAAAAGGTCCTCCGGCCACCTGCACTCACCAAGCGAAACGCAGAGGTAAACCTCTATATTACGCTGGTTTTCTATGAGGTCGTGGTACCACCCCGGTTCGAGCCGGCCCATCCGTGCGACAGCAAAAGCTGCCGCGTGGCTCTATCACTGTTTAAAGTAAATAATTAAAAATAATGTACATTTTTATGTTACGTAAGGAAATGTATAAAGCAATTTAAAATCACAAGATAACTGCTTGATATAAATTATTAGGACACGCTAACTATGGCTTATGATCTGCAGTGGACTTTTGATAGGCTGCAAACATCAAAATTCCACTGCTTGTTTGCAGCCCATCAAACGTCCACTGCAGAATATACTGGTACAACAACGGTACGCAAACCAATCTTAATAATTACGCTTAGTTTTGAAAATATAAAGCTTCATACTAGTTTTCAATGTACCCCCACTTTTAAAATAATACAAAAGCAGGAAAAGTAATAAATAGCCGTAAATAGCAGTATAATTTGGATTAAAATAACAAAGAAATCTGTAGCATTTATATTTACAAAATATTGGTGATGATTTGCATGGTTGAAATTGGTAAGGTGTTTGAACACGCTTAAGACTACTTAAGCGTGTTCAAACACGCAATTAAACAATTATTTAGAACCTGCTACCTGCTAGCGATCCGCCCTGGCTTCGCATGAGTGATTTCTGGATCTAATCAACAGGGTCCATCCACGTAACGGGTCCAATAGTGAATTTAAACCATTCATTCAAACAAACACAAATAAATTTGTTAGAATCCGTCGAGCCAGTTTCGAGGTTTAGAGAGACTAAGGGACAGCAATTGATTTTTATATATTATAGAGATTAGTATTGATAGGAAAAAATGGCTAAAGTGTGTTGAAATAATATCACTTTAATGTATCAAGTGAGCTGAGTGGATAAAGTTGATTCGAATAAAAATATATTCTCTAATGCGTTATGTGACTGTCCGTGACAATGGATTGGAGATTAATCGAGAGCCTGTTAAAACTGGTGCGAACTTACAAATGGAAGGAAAGGGGCCCGTAGGCGTTTTGTAAGCTATTCATTGACTATCGGCAGTTGCAGCCCGTAGCCCGTACTAAATTTACATAATTAATCTGTGTCCGACGGCAACAACGGTGCGTTGACGCGTTTTCATTAATTAGCGACAACGTAGCAATTCTGCGCCACTTTCCGTACAATTAGACACTGTTCGTGAAATTTTCTAAAGAACTTTCCTTACTTCTGAAGATCCAATTATTTAACAACGGTCTGAATATTTACACGTGCCGTGGTTTAGTAAAAATATCTTTTTATTAGTGATTTTTTACTGTCGATACAAATTAATGTAGGTAAATGGCTAGTAATAAATTCGTTAAAATGAAATATTTAGTAAAATTATAGATATTGAAACATACCGAACGCGTAAACATAGTTGCGAGATGAATACAGGCATAGCTTCTCCATCACTCACATCACAAATAACAAGTATGATTGCACAGATATAATTAATCGTATAAGTTACTCCGTACCACCTCGCGCACGTATGCGTTCTTTGTGTCCTCACTCACTCTTTGCTGTGTCAAGATCTCGGACAAACGCCGGAATCCGATCGCCCCTTCATCGTATGGTTGACACATACAATAAAAAAAATTATTCGGTAGATTTATTTTCTTGCAGTACCAGATCATACAATAGACAGATAGTTAACTTGCTATTAAACACTTAATGTCTCTTTTAAAGTCTCCTTTTCCTTCTCTTTTAAAAATCCTAACTCACAAACACACAAAACTTTAACCTCTAATACATGTTTAACAATATTTTAGAAATTAAGGTACTTTATTTTTATAAAAACTAGGTCCCTCACATAATTATTATATGTTTTATACTCTATATGTGACCATCGTCGTTGAGTTTATGATAAGTAATAAATTGTAATAGAACATAAGCTTTAGCATAAGATATATTGTAAACTTGTTTGTGGTTCTCTAAATAAATTTAAAAAAATCATTCTCTCATTAATGAGATAAATTATGAAAAAAGCCTGGCCTTGCAGTGGCATATTTATGGGCTAATTTTTACTACTAGCTTTAAAGAGTTATTATTTCGTGTAATGTTCTGTCCACGTGTCCATCAATTTCATTCATTACATCCTATAAAAGTCCACTGCTGAACATAAGCCTGTTTCATAGGTTGCCTTATAGGGGAGATTTTTCCATAGCTGGAAGCCAGGCTTGACAGGCGGATTATCAAACTGTACTCTTTATTACTGAGTTATTATCTAAAAGATGCCGCTGCTTATCTTCTTTTTCAGGTTCCTTCTGTCGCCTCCTACGACTCCCACGGGATGTCTGTTTCTGTGTCCACGTGTCTCTCACCCTAAATCGAAACCGACTTTTTCTAATAATAACGATGCGGTTAAGTTTTACGTACATTTTGCGAAATGTCCACACACTAGAATGTGCTAATTAATTAGCAAAGTTGAATTTAAAATGTATACTTTCGATGTGTAACTTTAGATAAATTTCCTTACGTGTTTCTACAGCATAGTCATGTACTCAATCTAATTTAGTTAATGGAAAACACAAAGCGTGGAGATAGTTTTGCTTCAGTAACCGCTAACAGAGCCGGCCCTACCCATCGCCAGGGTTCTTCAATTAAAACTGTTCAAGTTAGTTAATATATGTTAATTGTATTGGTCATTGCGGTCCAGAAACTGCAAACCTGTAAAAAAACCAATTACATAAAAAATACTTAATTTTTTAACATATTTTGTGTAGCCGAGTTCAAAAATCGACGAGGTTCGACGCGTGTTTAATTCTTCGACGCACTATGTCTTAGCACCGACTTCATAATCTGTTATGTGGCAAATATTTTATTCTTTTTAGTTTTTGAAGTCGGTATTAAATTTATATCAATATTTTAATTCTTTTTTAAAAAACTCACGTTTACGTTTTGACATATATTTTTAAACATTCGTCGTACTCGAATCACACACGAAACGAGTCATATCGGTAATATTAGTTTATTGAGTATAGTAATGTTGAATTTCAATAATATTGCTAATGAAGTCCAACTAATAAAGTTGTCGATAGCTTCGTTTTAGCACTTGTGGTTTAAGAGATTTAGAATGTTTGTTAGTTAATTATTAGTTCTGACAAAGTTACAAGCCGGTCCTTTATCGGACAGCTACAGTGGCTAGCTAGTAGCTACAGCTAGTGGTTGCAAGTCGTTAGGAATTAGGATTAACTTCTACTTATATTTTACGCCCTTATTATCACCTTCTGTGATTTTCCCGTAAGTTGTTATTGAATGTTGTTTGTCTTTAACGTTATCATAATATACATAATATACATATACACACACACATATATACATATATATATATATATATATATATGCGTGGTAGAGCCATGCTGCAGCTATATTGTGGTTGCAGCACGAATAGGTCGGCTCGACCGGGGTTGGACTGCACTCTCACAGAATACCAACGTAAAATAGCAGCTTAAAGCTGCTGTGTTTCGTATGGTGCGTGTAGAAAACCGGAGACCCTTTTAACTGGAAACGAGGCATTCCATCTGAGTCTTCAGGGGTGACAGTGCATCTGCATTTTGATTCTTAATTGAGGATAAGTGTAGATGTCTATGGGCCACAGCATCCACTTACCATCTTATATATATATATATATATATATATATATATATATATATATATATATATATATATATATATATAATATATATATATATATATATGTGCCATTTTGTTCGATAACTTGTTGCCACCTTGAAGGTAGTGACATAATCTCGTTGCTGAGTGGCCAAAGATGTGTGTGGTCTGGCGTTATCATTATGAAAGACCACTCCTTTTCTGTTGATCAATGTCTTGATTGTGTCTCATTAGTTGTTGGCAGTAGAGATCCGAATCGATGGTTTTGCACGGCGCTAAAAGCTCATAATAAACGATGCCCTTCCAATCCAACCATACACACATCATTACCTTGTTGCATGTTAATCCGGGATTCGCTTCAGTCTGTGGAGCTTGACTACCCTTTGACCATGATCTTTTTCGCACATTATTGTCGTAGATGATCCACTTTTTATTACCAGTGATCAATCTTTTCAAAAATGGTTTGGTTTCATTACGTTTCAATAGATAATCGCAAATGAGTACGCGGTTCATGAGGTTTCTTTCAGTGAGCTCGTGTGGTACCCAAACATCGACCTTTCTTGTATAGCCAGATTTTATGAAATGGGTGAAAACTGTTTTGTGGTCAATTTTCAATTCCTCAGCTATGTCGTAACTATTAATATGCCGATCATGCTCCACTTTTCAAAAATGACATCGACTTTATCCATATGAGGGCGACCAGGGTGAGCTGCATCTTTGACATAAAAATTCCCGGACTGAAAACGCTTGAACTAACTATGTGTTACTTTTACTGACACTGCATTAGGTCCATAAATGTCACAAATTTTTTTGGGGGTTAAGTCACATTTTCCCTTTTTTTGTAATAAAACTTCAGAATCTACCGAATTTCTTCGATAGATTCACTCATTTTGGCGGACAGAAAAACAATTGAAAAATGGCGGGTAAGTGTGTTTTACTTTTTATTTTTCTTATTCTTAATGTATAATAATAAAAATATAATGTATTAATATTAAAAGCAGCCAGAAAAAAACGGTACAACCGAAGAGATTTCTCTTAAAATTTATAGAAATAAATACGAAGAAACTTTTTCCCTGACCTATTATATGTATATATTTTGTCTTGTGTTTGTTGTAGATCAAATTATGTATTTATTTATACTCGTATATTACGCAGCACCTATAAGTGATTTCCATAAAAATGTTGCTCTGCATGAAATAATACTTTTTGTAAGACATAGGTCCGGGAAATAAATTTTATATGGAAATGTATTTTTCCTTCCAAAATCTTATTAAGAATTAGTCATCATCCGAGACCCGTGCCGGGTTGGGAGCCGACAAAAAGTCTGCGATATTTACGTAAATCGTTTAACCGCCTATCCCGTACTTAATGTTAAGGTCTCTTAGAAAACGAGGGACGAAGTAAGAGAGAGGAGATTTTAAGGGTTAGACTCATTGTTACGTATAAAACACAAACATACCCACACAGGTAGCGTAACGCCTCATTACTTTATGCTTACTTTCGCTGAATCACTCCAACATTAGGAACTGGAAGAGATTTTGGATTTGTGTACGTGTGAATTAGCTTAAACTGATTTTTGATAAATAAATAAAACTGAAATGTCTTTCTGTAACATTAAAATAACTGCCCTTTAATGATATTTTTAATATTTTTGTTTTACTGTCTGCCTGTCTTTCTATCTGTCCGTGCTTAATCTTCGGAATAGGTGAATTGATTGTAATAAATCTGACACAATGACATGAATGAGAGAGTAATTCTAGAAGTGACCTAGGCTATATTTTATCCGAAAAACTTGACATTTTTTTTTGAGAAGTCGAAAAATTGTTTACATAAAATGGTCTTCGATGATAACTTTAAATCAAAATAACACTACATTGATAGATTCTACTTAAGCGAAGCCGGTACATCTATAATAATGTATGTTTTTTATGCGGAATGATTTCTAAGGTTTTAATTTGTATGTGACAGTGCATTTTTGATAAATTAATCAAAAATCATTATTTTATAAACAAATATCCGTCTTCTCTAATACCTTTCGTTAATGTGTCACAATTGGATAATGTTACATTTTGTATTTATTACTTACAAGATACTTCCTTCCTTCGCCTTTGTCGAAACAGAAACGCCTTCATGTTCAATTTCCTGCGGTAATATTTATTTCTTCGTCGTAATACATGTGCCTTACACCATATCAAAACTCTACTGATAAACATTTACATTAACCCTTATATACATATATTGCTAACCCTGTAAGCCATACTGCTAACTTGGAAAGGTTATAAGCTTTATACTGTATGTTAATTCATGATATGACCTATCTGTTCATGCGTTTAGCCGTTTACTTATGATTGCTTAACAGATATTTAAATATCTTCTATGCTCTCATATTATTATTTTCATATAAGAATCGATAATAAGTACAATAAAACGGTATTTGTAATAATAACCAAAACTGCATGCTTAAGTTAAACCTTTGTTGCAATAAAATAACATCGGAAACGTTCACAAATATTTATTTGTCGAAAGATAAAAGAAGTTTTATAGCCTCACTACTTTTATTTGCTGTTGTCGTAACTTTTATAAAATATACGGCCTTTGTCATACTACGCTTGTTGTCACCAAACGAATTACCAAGAGTTGTTACTACTACGAGATTACGTACTGTTTCGCATTATTTCAAGTTTCACATTGATTGTATAAGTAAAAAAATATTAACATTGAAACTTTTTTTTTCAAACGATAGCATAGTGGCTGTGAGCTACGCTGCGGCGATAGTGGCTGCGGTATCGAATCCCACATGGAACATTTATTTGTAAGACCTACTCTTACAAATAATTGTTACGGTTCGGGGTGATTTTTTTTGAGTACCTAATTTATGTTTGTAAAATGTTCCATGACAAAGAACAAAAACGTAGAGGTAACATTTTATAAAAGTAAAATCGTCGCTATTTACTACAATTTTCCTTCCTTAATATTAGAGACAACTTTTTAGCTCATGAAAATTTGTCTAATTTAGATAAAAACTAAATAAGTACGGCTTAACTTTTAACAAAAAAGGCTGTAACAATATTCTTAGAAGGTTGTTGTTACCTCTAAGTATAAACACGATGTGCCTAATAATTGATGATTATTCTAGATCTTTAACTCGTCAAACCGGACTTCACCTTATATGCTATATGCTTTGCTGTATAACGACAAAAAATAAAAAAGTAACAAGATGGTACAGAAGCACATCAAGAAGAATGAAAGCCTTGTTATATAAATTATAATCGTTTAGTATGATATGACGTATGCATGCAGTATGATACCTGTGTACACAGCTAATAAAGTTATAATATTAACGATAATTAACGGGCGATAAAATGGCTAACAATAAAAGCTGCGTATGGAGCAAAGGTTAGTTTAATTGTAAAGTAAAAATAACATGTGTCACGCAATGAGCGCCCGTTGCCTGTCACACAAGAACGAACTAGAGTAATTATCCCTCCACATAATATGACAAGAGGATAAGTGTAAGTAATGTTATACCGCAGAGTCTCCCACGAACAACACACATATGAATTCTTCAAGTCCAGTTTACACTATCAGATATTGTTATTTGTATTCTAAACATTATAATTTGATTTGAGCAAGCTTTAGTTATGTCCTCCAGGCCGAATTTTCCAAAATTCTATATATACTACTATAAGACCATTCTCAACGGAGACTAACCATTTGCGCAGGGCACGATTATAGTAGACGAGCGTGTGAACAAGCACAGTTGCACTCTCTATTGCTTAATTCTATAGTTCTATGGGATGGCAACCCGGCACAACCAGAGAGAGAGATCAGACGCAAGACCAACGGTTTTATGTGATTTGCGAGGCACGGACGAGTCACAGTTAAACAACAAGTAGGTAATAAAGGAGTGGAATAATTTAATTCGGGCGTTTATCTTTTCGTCCGATTACAATCTGGATGTTTTTAAGATAAGAATGAATACATAGGCTTTCATTACGCTGAGGCAGTGCAATTTACTATATAGGAGTTCATCACCGCTCACCACCGGGGATTGTAGTTAAGCACTACCTTATAGTTAGTAAAAAAGACAGCACAAATACATTTATTAGTATTCATTTTATGGGACTTGCTTTAAAGACACAAGTAGATAAATTAATCTTTGTCCGTAAAAGCATTGTTTAACTAACAGTGAATTATGATCCACTGAAAATGCTTTATATTACATGACAACGTTGATTATGTGATATTGTAGTCAGTCTTTTGTAGCCTTAGTGAGATTTATTTCCAGTTGTAAAATATAATATTTAATGGTATCCGATACAAAACTGTAAATAATTAAATAGTTAATGTGCTGTATTGCAGATAAAAGCAATAACTGCCTTTAGACGCTTCGCAAAGATTTTGTTACTTTACATTAAATAAAAAGATTCAATGACTTAGCAAAAAACGGTGGTGCATAACGTGAAAAGAGAAAGAGAAAAAAAACCAAGAGCTCTATAAATATAATTCTCTTGGGCCTGCCATTTGAATAATTATCAAGACGAGTATAAATTTTCCACAGTGTTGGTGATAATAATGACGCCATTTATCAACGGCTCGATGGGGTGGGTAATTATTAACGTGATATTTCGGTGGTTTTACGTTTGTTCATTTATATTTACGCGCGATATTTTCACAGTTAGCGTGGGGACAGTCGGTTATTTTGTACGGCTGCACGGGGATAGCTCCGAATGATTTATATTTGCGTTGAATATGCATGGCGAGATGAAAAATGATGACTAACGTATGAGTGGTCAGCGTGCGAACGGAATGTGTTACGTAGCCGCGTTGAATCCTGCGCTGATATAGATAGCTACTCAACGAACGTAGTTTTGTTGAAATATTTAAGAAGATATGTTGAGAATCATTTTCAACCCTGAACTCTTTACTTCTTTAGAAATATACGTGTAACAACTGAATCTAATAATGTTGTTTACCTGTATCGAAGGGGTTAATTGTAGTTCGATATTCATTCATCTTGTTCTCGTCTGTAAATTTGACTCGATTTTAGGGTTTCATACCCCAAAAGAAAAACCGGAATCCTCATGGAATTACTTTACTGTCCATCTATCTATATGTCCGTCTCTCAAGGCCCTTTTTTCAGGAACAGCTAGAGTTACTAAGTTGAAATAAATATCAACTACAGAATATCCTTTGGCTTTTTCGTCAAATTCAAGCTTTTTAGTCAACGCCATCAAAATATACGGCTATTTATGTCACATAGTTTGAAACTCACAAATTTACTCATATCAAAAACCCATTGCGTAATTCTCGTTGATCTAGAATCAAGAAATTTGGCAAGAGTTAAAGTCACGTAGCACAAGTAAGAAAACAAACCAAAAAATGGTCAAGTTGTAGGTATATAACATAAAAAATTGGTATTAGATACGTATATTTGCAAATGGAGCACCGAATGTGATGTAGGCCGATGTTTGTAATAGCAGTAGACATTTATTCCACTACAAAGTTACATTTGTCTTTTAATTCGACTGATTCATTCGTGGTAGAGCCATGCTGCGGCTATATTAGTAGTATGTATAATTGTAGCACGAATGGGTCGGCTCGACCGGGGAAGGACCACGCTCTCACAGAGTACCAGCGTAAAATAGCAGCTTAACGCTGCTGTGTTTCGTATGACGAGTGTAGAGAACTGGAGACCCTTTTTGCTGGAAAAGAGGCATCTTAGTCCTCACTGGTGATAACGCATCTGCATTTTCATGCTTTATTGAGGATAGCTGTAGATGTCTATGTGTCACAGCAACCACTTAACATCAGGTGGACTGTGTGCTTTGTCACCCTAACATATAAAAAAAATTATGTACCTTTTGGGTTACCGCAATGTTTGGTGATCACCATCTATAATTTATATTATATTTTATTTCCGATACTTAATTATTTTGATGAAGTTAAGATTTTTCCGTCATGACCCTCGTTCTATAGTGCGAGCGAGATGGAATAATATCCATCTCCCCCGCACTTTTTCTTATATCATGGAAGAAATATTATTTTATTTTAAAGGACGCTTCATTTCAATAGACGCTAGTAATTCATTTATTTGTATTTGTTAATCAATAATATAATACGTTTATCAATAATAATATATTACGAAAGGAACTTCGTTCCAACCAAGTGTTCCACGGCGCTCACGCATGTTTTTTAAAATACAATGAGTTAGTAACGAAAGATATTTTTAATAACTAAACGCAATTTTTGCTTGGCTGACATTTTTTCTTTTAAGTTGTGTTTGTAAAATTTGCATAAATTTTTCTAAAATCTTTAAAATTCAGATGTTTGTTAATTAATTAATAGATAGTAGAAAAAAAAATGTTCGCAAACTTTCGCACTAAGTTTGGCTTTTATATTTAAATCTTTTCATAGAGCGTAGCAGTTTCTTGAAATCGCATTTAGTGAATAAATAGTGGTAGTGGTACATTTTAAAACTACAAATAGGAGCTTGCGTTCAACCGCTCTTAAATTTACAAAGAGACATTGTCGAAGAACATTCATAGCAGACGAATCTTCTACAATTTATAGCTACATTGCTTGAAGAAACAATAGCGGATAAGTTTTACCCGGATTGCAAGCGTTTCACCCCGCTTCCCCCTGCCTCCTCACTTCCACCTACCCTCGTCGTTTGGCTCCAGGAGTGTTTCAGAACCTTGTTTCACTTCAAACGGTCGCCTTAGCAATTCTTCCTGTCACACTTTACATAAGTTATGCGCTATGTGTAACAATTCACTTTTCTCTTGCCGACTAAAATTTCCTCTGTCACTTATATAGACGAGTATGTAAACCTCAAGAGTATATTTATACTATTAGACGTTCATTTTTAACTGCACAATAATGGCATGTGATTAAGATATATTTTTATATTATTTTTACTACGCCCAGTGATTTAAGCTATTAATTAAATGTTTACAAGAAAATTAAATCAAGGATACTTTAGTTGTGTAATATAAAGTTATGAACTTGTGTTTGTTTTGTATTAAGAAAGGAATATACACCAAAGAAACTTTATAAGAAAAGTTAGTCCTAAAATGATAATTAAAAGATACCGGAGTACAATCTTAGCTTGATTTACTTTTATATGCTCTATTATGACGAGGTACTCAGTGGTATTTAATTTCACAATTATAGTAGATACATATATTATAAAATGTAAACATAAAGAAATAATGATAGTTTATTTGCCATATTCAGTGTAGTGTTTGTCTATTTCATTTGTTCCATGACTTTCATTTACTACTTCAAAATTTACAAATTAATGAATTACAAAAGACTTTGTAATTAGTCCAGTTGACAGAAGCTTAATAACGTTTCATTTGAGTTGAAGGCTTTTGTGAAATGCGCTTTTCAGTGACTAATGTTATGGCAGTAAAAATTACGTTTAAGCCTGGCTTTTGGTATAAAATAGTCATAGTGTGTCTGTTATGTACAGTTCAATGTGTAGCAACCATAATTAAAATACTCTGAAACCTGTCAAGAAGTTCAGTTTTATAATTAATTACATTCTATTAATAAGGTATTTTCTTGTTTGCGAAATCATTAAATAAGTAGAACAACAGTACCTATAAACTGTACACTTTCAAAATTAGATTTAGTGCGTTCAAGTGCAATCAAACAAGCCTCGTCCATAAATGGCGGTGTTGTTTTACTAGTTATTGCGAATCTGTTGCCGAGACACGTTCAGAATAAATTAAACTGAAATTTTGGGTCTTTAATATGGAGTGTTGTTGGTGCTATTGGGGTAACACAGCGCGTGGCCGCGGCGATATGAGCGGCATTCGAATGAGTACACAAAGGCCGTCTGTTGTGCTATGCTAGCCATCGGTAATGCAGCCAGGCGCATGATTGCTGTACCGTGATACCCTAGGGACTATGCGCTATAGCCTTATATGCTTTATTATGTAACTTTTATAAAACCTATTTTCTAAATTTTGATTTAGATTTCAGCATCCAGAATCAATGAGAACATTCCGCATTGCTTCTGGATGTTAAGTTCGGTAAATTTTATGGTGTTTACTGATTACAATCAGATTAAAATCAACTTTCTTCATCTTACTACAAAAAGTGGTGTTTAATAAAGAAAATGATAGTTTCTAGCAAAGAGAATATAATCACTACGTTTAGTTTTGAGTTTGAATTTGATTTAAGGAAAGTATTTTTCATTTAAGGAAGTTTCTTAACTGCGGCGCCACTGTATTCGCGAAATTCGACATTTGTTGTCATAGGTACTCCGTAATTTACATTTTAGTTTCCATATTGCTGCGGTACATATTTCGAGAAGCGGATTCTATTTTAAACCTGAGACTAAGTATTAATCACTTTTGTAATAACGCCATTTAAGTATAATTGTAGGACATACTTAAAGTAAATGTAAAAAGAAATAATGTTTTATTTTATTTTGTTTAATCTGTTTGTAACATAATTTATATAAATTTTAGCTTTCTGCACTACTTCTCCATATAAACTTTAAGTTAGCCAAATCTTACCCTTCTCCGTGCGCGTAATATCCTCAAGAAGAGGTACAAAGATTCCCCTTCACTTATTCTGTTCCTGATATAAATTTGTACAAAAATGTCTAAGTATACGCAAATTATAACCGTAAAAAGCTTTTATAAAAAGAAAAACATCTTTCTTAGCGTCCTAGAATTTAATTATATTCCAGTACGTTATACGCACACGTATTTCTGTAAGAGTAACAGTATTATGCTGTTGTTGCCTTGTTGTTCGTGTTCGCGTATTTCGGATTCGAAAAGAACATTGCAATCCATACACAAAATGTATTCCTTACACTCAAGTCTTTTAAATAGTGCCCTAATACGTTCCTTCTCTAGAACAAAGTGTATTAGTTTTATGCCTATATTACCTGCAGACGTTTTAGTGCACTCATATAGGCTGTAACATAAATATATTAGACATTTAATTTAATAAAATTTTGCCGTTTTAAAAGAAATTTATAAGATAACTTTTGGAAAATGAGAGCGTGTAAACTTAATTGCCATCTTTAGTGCTGATTCAATGCTGCTTAGTGATTAGAAAACAATAAAATCCGAAAATATTTGAAGTCCGCCTACATGCATTGAGGCAGCGCGGTGGAATCGTAGTCATATCGCAAAGTTGTTTGTACTCAGCTATGCGACATGTGTTGGATGTAAGATAGATAAAACTTTCCACTGTACAATTTGAATGGGCACAAGTTCTACTCGTTGTAAGTGCATAAAAGATATCTCACGTATAGACCGTATTTAAACAGTTATTAATTAATATTTACAGTATTATTAAAAAGTTCAAAAGCTGACATCCTCTTGTTATAAATAAAAATATTTTAATTTAATAAATAACCATATTTTAGAATTGTAAAACTTCAATCATTAAGTTTTACATTGTTGATTAAATTGTCTATGGTATTGTTCATTTGAAACTTTCTTTTACAGTTTATATATACATGGATAAAACGATGGAGCGTCTAACTTTTTCCCTAGATCAAATAAGAACAATTAACAATTGTTAACTTAATGTAACCAAATAATTAAATTCAATCATTTTTCATTCATCCTTCAAAGACTAAGCATAATTCTGCCCATAGATTGCCACATAAGCGGGATTTCTGCCATAGTTGCCACGCTTGGCAAGCAGGTTGGCAATCGTATTTTTACAAGTTAAAAAGTTTTATTTATAGTAAGATAAACTAAGAGGACTTAAAAAGCTAGGAATTTTCTCTCTCTTAAATTTGCTTATCTGTTTTGACTTAATAATTTTTATGGTGTTCAATATACCTCTCGATTTTCGTCAGGAAAACATTAAAATTCATAACTTGACTGTTTTACTCGTCAACATCTGGCGTTACTGGAAGGCTATTATCTCAACTGAGAGAAATGCATTCATTAAGTACTTTATATATCTACTTCAGACTTGTCGCTGGTTTTCATAAATATTGTAGTAACTAAAGCAAAGTTCATTATAATCTTTAATATCTATATGCTATAGTGTATTTTACGTTGTTGTTGGTTATATGCTCTAAGATTAAAATATAGAATGTGTATCCTATATACAACTGTTATAGTGATAGTAAAAATGTACTTCAATGTTAATTATATTAATGTCTCACTGCATGGTTACCACCTCCATCTTTATATCCTCGCAATCTTCCGCCAAATTATACAAATCATTATTTTTTTAATGTTCTTAATAATTTAAAATAGTTGGAGGTACAGAACTAAATGTATCAACGGCTCTAATAAACGAATAGTACTATATTGGTTGACACAAAACGATTTTATGGAGCTTCGGTTTAATATTAACGTAAAGGAGATGAACTTCTTTTCATACAAGTGAACCCGGCGTGAACAAAGTTTAAATATATCTTATTTTTAAGATTTCAACATTTGTTACTTATGACAGAAAATCATATTTTCGTAGGGTTTTTTTGATACTGAAGGCTATTTATTATAAAACATAGCCTTCGTTATCTAATTCCATAGACAAACAAAAATATTTAAAAACGTTTTATATATATAAAAAAAGCATTAGTCGATTGAAAAACGAGTTTTATTTACTACTTGCGATCCACCCCGGCTTCACACGTTGATTTATGGATCTCAACAGCAACGCCACCTACCGGGTCCAATTGCAAATCTAAACCATTCTCTAATCAACTTAATCACACACACAAAATTTCATCAAAATCGGTCCAGCCGTTTAGTAGGAGTTGAGTCACATACACACGGACAAAAGAATTATAGTATAATATACAGTATTAATTTAATTTAAATTTTTTAACTTTAATTAATTATAGTAAGTATAATATACACTATGCATGTATTGTACATATAAACCTTCCTGTTAAATATATATTCTATCTAATTGTGAAAACTGAAAACTGCATTAAAATGTGTTGCGTACTTTAAAAGTTCTATGCGTACAGACGGCGGGAAGCGACTTCCTTTTATTCTATGTAGACAAAGAAATAAATAAAATCAATCGTAATATAATATTCCAGCAAATAGCCTTTCACGACGTCGAAAGATTTTCCTTTAGAACCTATTTGTACCTAAAACATCCTGTTTATCGGGACTTTCACTACATTTCACCCTGTTTAAGAAAATGCGGAGAAATTTGTCTTCTTTTAAAACCTGCACCCTTAGCTATGTGCCTTGCCAATTTAATTTCAGAATGGTTTTGCTACTCCACTATAAACAAGAACATGGCCCAAATAAAATATTTTATTAAAGTACGTAAGCGTCTTCAAATAAAAAAAAGATTTAAATGCAATGTAGGTTATAAATATGACTTATTGAAAATAGCTTTATTCCACTGAGAAAAGAAAGCAATAAGGGAGAGCTCCTGGAAAAATCCAGCAGGAAACCCACCTGGAATTGTTAAAATTAATAATTTCCAATAGTACGCGTTGTACAATTAATTATACAAATCTATTTTGGAACAACTTGTAGTGATTGTTTCATGGACAAGGGATATAATCAACCTTATTCTTTAAAAAAGAAACCTTTTTGTATACATATCTTTTTTAATAAAATTATTAAACTTGACCGACCTTCTATTTATTTGTTTTAATGATGTTTTATAGTTTTGAGTTATTTTTATATCACTGTTATATTTAATAATATTAAATAAGAGGAAAATATTGTTTTGCCTAACGGCCGTATTCCTGGCCTAGTGGTTGCGATCCGAGTGAATAATGCTTGAATTTTTTTTTCGTAAAATTTGCATTATTTTGGAAGTCTCGGGGCTATTTTCTCCAATCATCGTTGTGGTTTCACTACAGATAATATTGAGTTCGACATTTTTCTACCGACTTCTAAAAGGAGACGGTACTCAATTCGACTGTATGTTTTTTTATGTGTAACCGATTTTGATGTTATTTTTGTTATATATAAATTTGATGAAGATCTCATCAATCGTTTTTGAGTTATTCTTAATAATTTATATTGAAGTCGCTTGTGCAATATTTTTAATTTTTAATTCTTGGCCTTGGAAGAACAAAATCGAACTTATAAAATTACGTATTTTAAGTTATAAATTCCTATATTGTTGTGTACGTCAATGGTATGGGCTAAAGTAAAGTATTTTTGTTTCTTTCTTCTTTCTAGAACTTTGTTTGCAAAAGCATTTAGAATTACTCGATGAATTAATTTATTAGCTCTGGTGAGTTGAGTAAGCTACTGGCTTGCATTAATTTGTTTTTAACGATTCCAGATTATAATATAATTATTTTCACAATATCAATATTATTTTTAATTTAACAATTTTCTGCTTTAATAATAAGATTTCATTTTTTTCGCAGCATATGCTGCAGGACTGTTTTCTAGGTTAGATCATAAGTTTTTGTTTTATTTTTATTTAATAGAAATATTGGAAACAAACACAAACACAGACAACTGCCTAAGAATTAAAACGTATATTAAATACCTCGTTACCACTAAAAGGGTCTTAGGTTCTTTTAACTCACCATACGGACCACAGTATAGGTATTATAGGGCTGTACTATGCAGCTGTGCTATTTTATTTTATTGTTTTTACTATACCGTACTATGCTGTATTGTTGTATTCTATGCGACCTATTCATGCTGCACCGCGGGTTTACCCCGGTTAGTGTTTTACAACATCAGAAAAACAGGGCAGGGAAATCATAAATATTTAAATACAAAATATGTTACATACTCGTAAAGCTAAAAATTGCCGTTTTAAATAATTTAGCTTGACCCAGAAAAAAATTTAACTGACGTGACCTCTCTTCATTCATGCATTTCTATACAAGCTAAAAATTAAAGATGAGCTCATAAATATACCTTTTTTGTAACTCTCCACTAATGTGAATTTTCGCAACTAAAATACATATAATTGCGTTTTGATAAGCAATCACATAAAACTTTTAGTGATCTTACGTAAAGGGTATGAAATGTCGGTGACAGTATTTGAGTTGAAAAATCAATGTTTACAAACTTGAAAGTGACATGTCATCGCAATACATGAATCCAAATTGAATTTTATTGCTTAGATGCTCTTGAATCGTCGCCTGTTTCAATTCCTATACGAGCCTTGGCGATAAATTGGCTCTACGTTTATGCCCATGAACGTCGCCAACTCGTAAACAGTTGACAGTAGTGACAGAGGCTGGCTTGGTCGTACTCGTAAATAAAATGTTCTGCTGCACTATTGGTTTATATTTTCGAACAAAAAAATTATTGTTTTGGTACACATTTGTCTTGACATTTTATTTTAAAATCAGATGCAAATAGTTCACAAAAGAATAAAAGTTATTCCCTGTAGTCACGCTGCAATCTATTATGGCAGCAGAATGACGATTGAATGCAGAATGACGAACGAATAGGTCGACTCGATCGGGGAAGCACCACACTCGTTCAGTATACGAGTGTAAAATAGCAGCGAATGCTGATGTAGTTCGTATTTCTAATTTCTGTGATGTTAATGCTGTTATTATTAATTTTTGGTCCGATCCAAGCAGTATGAACTTAAACTAACTTGAAGTCTTGCAATTGTATGCTTGGGTAGGTATTCAATTTTAGCACCCAGCCATCTTCTCTATTGAAATTAGGATGTTTTTTGATTTCAATAGCTTCGCGAATCATCCTTGAAAGGAATTTGTGTTCTTTAGCGAGAATTTGTGGTCTATCAAATCTGATGTAGTGACGGGGCGATCATATACGTGTTCACAGAATAATATACGCGACAAAATTCGTAGTTAATGTTAATGCTAGCCTATGCTGCTCTTACAGTTTCATCGGACTCAGAGCTCGCGGCCTATAAAAAGAGGGGAGGGGGGGGGGGGTATTTATTTTAATGCAATATTGCAAGCGACGCTTCACTAAAATCGACAATCTGGGGGTTAGGATGTTATTGTGTCCAGTGTCATCATCACATCAACATCAAACACTCCTCGATGTCGCCGAAAACCGCAACATAACATAGGTGAGTTGTCTAACCGACGTCCGAACAATGGGGCGGACGGCGTACGTGGTGTGGATGAGTGTGTGGCGCGCCCGTCTGCGGACTAGCTGAGTCCCTTCCGTCGTTTTCATAACACTGTTTGTGGCACTATGTGAGAGTGTAGTGTTTGTGTGTGACTGGCCGGCGACATTTCGGTCGTCGGCATCTAGCGGAACGGGGGGTTCGATTAGAACGATACGGGGCCTCCGGATGCTTTCCGTAATTTTCGTAGTCGGAGCTTAGGTGGCTCCGTTTATCACTAGCGGATTGGGTGGGATGTGTCTCGGCCCTCTCAAAGCAGCGCCTAGACATTTTCTTGAAATAGTCGGAGATCATTGGAAGTTGACAATCTCTTTGTAAATCGGAGTTTTGCTGGTGACCTGGAGACCGAGCTCAGGTAGCTATGCGAATGAATCTATTTTGGACGACTTGGAGTTCGTACAATTGTCTAGGGACCGAAACCGGCCTATGTCTGTGCGCGAATACTACTCATGCGTAAGACATGATTGGTCGCTTTGTATAGATGGAGTTTGTGTCTTAAGGACAGTTTCCTCTTGCTGTTGACTAGTGGGTGGAGGCGACTTTTGCACGGTTTTGACGAATTATGCATGGTTACGGAGATTGCGAATGTGTTTTGTGAATGTAATACCTTCGTCGAATGTAACTCCTAAATATTCGTCCGTTGGGTGCCAGATCTGGCGGGCCGTACACGATGATAGTACCTAACACTTTCTTGGGGTTTATGTTTTGACGATTGGAAGTGGAGGTCCTTTGAAAGTGTATTACTACTACACTTTTCTCTGTATTCACTTTGAGTCACCAAAAGCAGAACCAATCGCCTAAGTGATTGACGGCTATTTGAAGTAAGATGCTTCAAATAGCCGTGAAGATGCTTTTATTGTGATGTACGATGAAAAGTACCGTGTCATCGGCAAAAAGAGTATTCACTACTGGGTCCTTTAGGATGTCACTCTTGAAGAGTGTGAAGAGTATTGGTGAGACGGAGTCTTGTGGGACTCCAGCCATGAGGGTGCACTTTGTAGAGCGAGTACCTCCTATTCGATAGTGGAAGTGGCGATAGGCAAGAAAGGCTCTGATGATATGGGTGAGCTTATGAGGCACTTTGAGTTTATACAGCTTGTAAAGCAAGGCGTCGTGCCAGACTTTGTAAAACGCTTTCGCGATATCGAAGAAGAGGGCACCGGTCATGGTGGTTCTGCGACTTCTTTGTAGAAGGTTGAATCCTTTTAGATTGTAATCTTGAGGCGATGCAATTGGTCGGTGCACGAGTGTTCGGATCTGAATCTGACTTGCTCGTCTGGAAGAAGTTTGTTTGAGGAGACGTGTTTATGGAGGCGATTCAATATAAGTCTCTTGTAAACTTTCCCCAGGAGACTAATTGTTCTGTAGCTACAGGCTAGTTGCGCGGTTTCTCCGGTTTCGGGATTCCTATTACGTCTGCCTCTTTCCATGCATTCGGGAAGGAGCAGCTGGAAACGAGAGCGTTGAATATGCCTACTAGAAGGCAAACGAGTGACGCGGCGAGAGGTTTTAGTACCCTGTTGCTAATGCCATCGGGGCCGGGTCCTGATTTCTTTTTAAGGCTTTTAATTACTTCTGTGACTTCGTCGACAGTCACAGAACCCAAGGCATCGTCCGCAGGTGGTAATAAAGACTTACGCTCGTACAGAACTGGCGACCCTTTTTACTGGTAACGAGGCATTCAATCTCAATCCACAGGGGTGACAACGCATATTTGATTCTTCATCGAGGATGTTACATTTTTCTAATTCTGTGAACAGGAATAACTTGCCTGAATTAGCTGAAGTATCTTCTACTTTGACAAAAAGCAGTAAAGACCTAACAAATTAACCAGTGAGGCACGAGGCACGAGGCACGACGATACATCATTCTAAAATATATGTATGTAAATGAAGGATATGTATATTAATATTTTTACACATTTTTATATGTTATAACAATCTACAAGTGGTATGCGGGAAGTAAAGATTGTGTAAGAAACTCCGTAGGAGGCGGAGTAATAATCGAAATAAGAACATTAATTTTTTGGTTTTTGGCCATTTTGACCCCCTAGGTGTGTAATGAGAACTTTTTGCCCATATCCATGCCCCCCATGACATTCTCTACATGATAACCTATTCAAACTGACTAGGCCTAAAGTTCGAGTCACTCCCCAACTCATTTCAAAAGTCTTTACTTTCAATTACTTCCGATTACTTCCAATTATTATAAATTATTCAGTAAGTAGTCGGTAATTCATACTTGAGGCGATGTATACGCTTTTACAACAAATCCCAGAAAATACAAAAAATTGACCTGTACAAAGTTCAAAAACTTTATTAAATTAAGTTTGTATAAATAGGGTTATTATAATAACAAGGAATTTATGGATGATAATTATCCCTGGGAACGGTAATCGCTACCAAGCTATTTGTAATTTGTTTTCTTAACAACAGCATACATGATTGTAAGCTGTTATTTAAAAAAAGTCCCGCTATGTTTCTCGCTGGTTCTTCCCAGGACAGAGGTTTTTTTCCAAATCTGCGGAAAATTTAAAAAAAGTGACTTTCAATAAGTATTATTTATAATTTATATTTAATAAAAAGATTCTGTTTTCGTAATAATATAATTATTGTTGTGGCGCTGTCGTCACGCCCCAAGCGAAACGCATCGATGCCTAAATCACGCTAATAAAGTTCAGAAGTACTGCGGTATATATAGAATTGCTCCGAACTACCACAAGCAGCGTTGGCTGCTCCCCGAGTTGATTACCTTGCTCGGTGGGATCTCCCCTTTTCATTTCACCTGC